>CM027832.1:41498725-46331971 GCA_016097485.1 Eucalyptus sideroxylon x Eucalyptus melliodora | reverse complement strand
TGATGCGGTGGTGGCTGTTTTAGTGGCATGGCCGTGGACAATCGTTACAGGTGGTGGTAGTTTTGGCAATAAGGGCTTCGGCAACGGTGGTGCTGCGTTCCTTTTTAAGGTGAGAGGGAAAGAGAGAAGAGAGGGATGCTTCGTGGAAAACATGGTATCCAAGTCGACGGCAAGTCAATGGCATAAAGGTTCATGTGGCCGACGCGTCAAATTTTTAATGGAAAAATATAAATTGAACCAATTTTCAGTTCAACATTAGTGTGAATTAAAAACTTAAGGAATAATATTGAACATTAAAAAGAAAACTTCAAAGGTCACTGTGTGTGGTGAAACATTTCTTAGGGACGTGGAGAGATGGACTTTCACAATTAGGTATGGCCCATGAAAACGATTTTTTTTTTGGTCGAACATGAAAACGAATTGAACATGTACAAAACATTGCTTCTTTTTTTATTCCCATTTATCCACTTTTGCTCTTTAACACAATATATCTTACTCTTTTCGAACCTAATCCTAAATTTTTTTCTTTTTTAAAGTGATTTTCACTTTTGACTTTTTGCCTTTCTTTTTTGCAAAACTTGCAAAATACACAATTTACATTTTCTCACCATTTCAAAATTTATTTCATAAGCCAGTAACATTTAGAAATACCTTTCATCAAACATTCTCAAATCATTTAGGAACCCATTCCGGCAAATCAGTTTATGTAATAATACGTGCTTATAAACTTTCAGGACACTTTCAATATGTTTCTCAATCATTCTAAATAAAAGTAGTAAATGCTCGATCCAGTTATACATCAATTACAAACATTATTGCTGGCAAATGCAATATGCATAATAATACCTCATACTTTTCATTTGAAATATGAATTTACAAATTCAAATAAGAGATGGCACCACTCATCTATAATGCCAAACCAAGCAACGTGTAATTAGACTAGTCAACGATCTCGTAATCCTAACAATTAAATGAGAATCGACATTAAAACCAAATGAAACTCTAACTTAACTACAAAATGGCTAAACTACGTATAAACGGTAATTAAATGACTTATGCATGCTAACAAATCATTCATGTGAAGTGATTACTCAAATGTAAATGCAACGCAAAACTCGCCCACAAAATCCTAAAATTCTAGCTCCTACAAAATCGTTGCTAGAAAAGGACTTTCCAATCCTTATGGCTCCACAATGCTATAATCCACAACTTCTATGAAATCTTGAAACTGCACAACTCAAAAATCGGACAACGCGGCTCCAATTTCTCAAAGATCTGAATTTAAGCCATAAATTCAGGTGTTATGATACAAAATTGAATCGGCTTGCGAGACATTAGTGGCAAGAGCCTCTTCTTTCTTCTTTTGCTCTCTTTCCTTTTTTTCTTTCTTTCTCGGCGAGCTCCCGGTACTCACAGCTCCTTTTCCTTTTAAATAACCGAGGATCACTTTCTTGCTCTCTTTTGTTGACTTTTCAACCCTCTTTTTTTTTGGATCCCACCGAAGGCAAATATTACACGGCCTCCCTTAATGAACTCGGCCACATCCCATTGGATGTCGCTGAAGCTTCCATGTAAGTGTCATGTAACGTTGTCTATTAAGAAACAAAACCAAGAAGGAAAGCGGCCCAGAGGACTAGTCTTGGTCAGCCCTAGACAAGAGCATTAAGTCTAGTAAGAAAGGGGAATGAAGATCAGGGAGGTAATTTTAAGTTATTGCTCATCTGGGAAGTTAATTTCGGCCAATGCAAATAGAAAGGATCCGAGCAAAAAAAAGAGGGAAAGGATCAATCGATCACACTTGTGAAAAAGAAAGTGTTAGTGTTATTAAAAATATCAAACTAATATCCAATGACATATTCACACTAGACTAATTTTCATCGTATAAAAAAATCATAAACAAGTATCGTATGACACATTTATCCCAAAAGAATATTTATCCTAAATTAATATCCTATGACACTTGTCTTGCGAAAAATCTCAAATTGTTACCCTTTACCTAAATCTCTCATCCGTGAAAATCCATACTTGTAAATACACGTGGACTTTTCACGTCGGATCTATCATTCTCAAAGTTAGATCCATCTTGCAATTGTCTACCACGTGTGTTTACATTTATGCATTATAACGGGATAATGGACAGAATGCGCACAGAACATAGAATTTGGTTAGGATACCAGTTTGAGATATTTTGTGAGACCAAAATTAGTTTAGGGTAAATATGTGCACATGCACATAGGAAAAAATGTGACATCCCGATTTTCCAATTCTGGTTTCAATTAAATAAGTCGGGCATTTCATCTTCGCGTCTATAGCTTTCTTCTCTCGAGCTGATCACTCACGAGATAATTAGTCTATCGGTGAAGCCGTTATGAATCTAAACGCATAGACTTGAGAATTCGACCAAGAAACAATGCTCGACCGTACTAATCCGCAAGGCTCATTACGGCACGTACCGATTAGAGACCGGAGATAGGTCGATTCAAACGATAACCATGTAATTCAGTATGGGTGATTCCACCTAATTGCACAATTCTTGTTGATCGACACTAGACCGATTTCTCTATCGTTTTGGCTGTGTCCATTTGAAACCTTGAGATTTCTACGACAATCAAGAGTCGCCAATGTGTCGAAGATGCACTTTGTGGCTTGAAAATAATCAACCACATGTCAATTGCACAAAAAATTCTAAAAGCTACCCGGTAGATTAGGACGCTAAAGTCGTGCCAGATTGAATTTAACGTGAAATTGAACCCGATTACAGAAATTGGAAGTCCTGTCAAGTCACAATTCATTTTAGGAATGTCGATTCATCTCCGAAGATTTTTCTACAAATCGAGATTTTTGGCGGAAAAGCAAAGTAATGTCGTTTTGTTCGGGATTGTCGGAGGCCGTTTTTAATCGAATCTTCGGGATGCAAGTTGGATCATTTGATGGGAAATGTCATGAGAAGGCCGAGGACACATGGGTTGATTTATTTGAGCTTCAATTGAGCTTCAATTGATTGGAATTAAGAGAGAATTGAATGGATTGAATGGGGAATGTCCAAAATTGTAGCTCCCATGGCACACCACATTTTACCTATTGCCAAGCTTGTAGAGGAAGATTGGAGGAGAGAGAGTGGGCGAGGTCATGTGGTGTCATGGTGGGGGCAAAGCCAATGAGAAGATGGCAAGTGTTGAGCTCTAGAGAGCCCAAGGAGACCCCCACTCTAAGCGGACTTCTTCTCTAAGGCTTTCTCCATTGTTGTTGAAAGGAGAGAAGCTCAGCAAAACCAGAGGAACCGAGCAGCACTAGCCCCTCCATCGTCGCATGCCCGGAAGGCCATCGTCGGCCGTTTCTCCTCTCGTTTTCTCCCGTTCCCATTTCTCGCCTCCACCCGACCTTTCGCCAATGATCCGAGTAAAAAGTCGACTTTCCGAATGAATCGTGAACACTCCACCCACGTCCGTGACGGACATCCATACCGTTTCGGATCACCTCACCATGTCGGAACGATTCTCCGGTCGTCCCGAATCCCGAGAGAAAGCCGCTCACGGACCGTACGGACTCGCCCGGTTCCTTTGTTTCGGGTTTTCTTCTTTGTTTCACCCTTTCCAACCCTTCCTTTGCCCATCCCAACCTCCTACAAGATCCCCAAGACCCCGGGATCTACGGTTGCCAACCACCCGCTTGCCGGAGCCCGATCGGCTGTTTTATTTGTTGAAGTTCTTGGTTTCTTTCTGCAGTTCGAGCCCCGGATCGGCGAAAACCGAAAGCCGGGTGAGGTCTTCGAGGCCCGTTTTCAGTATCTTCCCGGCCTCCGTTGGTGTTGCCGCTTTGGGGTTTATCGACCGCCTTGGTATCGTGGTCGCCCGAAATGAACTCACTCAACAAGAAACCGATGAGTTTATCCTACTTAATTCTTGCTTAGTGAGTTAATGATGCTTAAGGGGTGTTTAGATTAGTCTAATTAGGTTTATGTGATTAAATTAGATTATTTTAATGTAAATTAGATTAGTTGTATGATTAGTTTAATGGATGTTTAATTAGGGCTAATTGTATGATTAAATTAGTGTAATCTTGTTTTAAGCCCTAATTAATTATTTTAATTAAATAATTATTTCAAATTTTATAAATATTATTTTATTAAATTATATTATTATAATATAATATTTAATTATTTAATTTTCGGAATTAAATTTAATTATTTAATAATTTCGAAAATTTTGCGGGATAATGGGTCATTAGAATTTTCGATCGATTGTAAGTGCGGTGGTTTTGTGTTAATTGTAAGCTTAAATTGAGAAATTGAGTGATTGATGGTTATGGTTAATTATGCAAAAGTGTGGAATTGAGTGATATTGATGATGATGTTATGGTATTTAACTTGAAAATACCCGGTGTTGGCTTTTAGCACCGTAATTGGTGGGGTAGGACCAGTTTGAATCTATTGATTGATTTGATTGATGATTGGTTTGTGTTATTGTTGAATTGATAGCTTTGGCGAGCAGTTGTTTATATATGTATCTTGGTGAGCAAATATTATATACATATACTTTTCTGACTTTAGTGAGCTATTATATGAGCTACGACTTTTGAGAGCTATTATACGAATTACAGCTTTGGCGAGCTATCATATTATCTATCAATTACAGCTTTGGTGAGCTATCTATCTATACACTTACAATATGAGCTATCTATCGATTCTGACTTTGGTGAGCTATCTATCTATACGGCTTGTGTGAGCTATCATCATATATTTACACTTTGGAGAGCATGTGTCGTATTAACGACCGGTTTGATAGACGATATTGAATGATAGATAGTAATGGTTGATAGATAGTACCGATTGAAATGGAAAGATAGATAGTATGATGGAATTGAATTATTGCGAATGATTGGATTGATTGAATTGATAGACCGACGGGAGTGTCGGGTAGTTTCAGCTTGTGCGAGCATTGTTTGAATATGAATTGTACCGACGTGCGTGGGGAAAGGGATTGAGGCGAGGGGTAAGCCCTCTATCCTATTTGTGTGGCTAGAGCGCCCGAGGCGTATTTTCTTCCTAATTGAGTTTTAGAGGGTAGGACTCGCTGAGACATAGTCTCATCCCGGTTATGGGATAATATTTCAGTGTCCCTAGATGACGGTCGTGGAGGACCGGAAGTCCCTGGAGTTCGGAAGGTGGAGGCTAAAGAATTGGCGAACGTGTCGACAAGTTGGTCATAGGGACAGTTCCCTAGTTGTTGAGCCTGTCATTTTGTAGACAATCCAGTGTTGTATATAAACCTATGTGTTTATAAGAAAGCTTATTTGGTTGTGATTGATTGCCTGCTTTTCTATCCCAAGTTAAATGTTGTCAAGGGATTTGTTTCTCTTCCGCATGCGTAATAAAATGAATGGGTCGGCAATGTGTCCTGGGAAGTGGCATAATTTTATCAACCAAAGTGGGATGTTCACGTGCTCGGAGGATCGGGCGTGACAAAAAAAACCACCAAATAAGCGTACTCAAAAAACACACAAATGCAATTAGCAATGCATGAGAAAAGAAATAACACAGAGGGATTGAGAGCAAGAAAACGAAGGAAAACGGGGAGTTTGGGAGAAAAACCCCGGTGAACTATGAGCAATTTGTGTGGGAGCTTGAGTACGAACATAGCCAGGGCACTTGTTCCTTGGCCAAACATAACCTGATTCTTGGCCAAGAAGCGTGCAAACATTCTCCATTATTTTGCCTGTCGGAATTAGTAAATTGTGCAACCAAAACCAGTAGTTGCTTACGATATTTGCAAGGGTAAAGACTCGTGATTTTTGTTGCTTTAGATGTTGGATATTTCAATAGTTTTGAAATATTGGAAGCTATTATTAAGTGATAAAATGTTTTAAATTTATTGTAATCTCCATATCCTACCAAATCCAAAAATTACCTTGCCCCTTTATTCCTCGGATTTTACATCACAACTTATAGTCGCAATATATGATCTCATCCAATATATTTGAAATGCATTACTAAGCACCTAATAGGAGAATTTGTATTTTGGCATCCACATCAAATACTCACTTTTAATTTAAAAGCTCCAATGGTTGGTTAAAATGTTTTCAAATTTTAATAGGATAAACTAAGTTTCCTAAGAAACTTCCCCATGGAACGATGACTATAACATGTCCGGCTCCGAGGATAGTCTTCCGTAATATTGGCTAGGTTTTACACTCACGTTAGCGAGATGTAAGACCATTTAGAATTTGACACGTGGCTCCACATGTAAATGGCGTTAGAAGTTCAAAATTCGCTCAGCGCGCAAGGCTGTAGACCGGCCCACCACTCGACGCTCTCTCTCTTGCTCTCCTCGCGACCTGTCGACTCGTCCTCTCTCTCCTTTCTCTCTCCCGTTCTCCATTTCGTGGCGGGGAGAACAAAAACCGTAGGTGTGCTTCCATTTCTCTTCCCCTCCTCTCGCTCTCTCTCCTCCGCCGGGTTGCTTCCATCTCCCCCACCCTAACGCCGATGCTACTGCGATGCTCCTCCGCACGACGCCGACACCCGTCCACCTCCGCCTCCGCCTCCACGGGTTGCCGGCGTTGCCCCCGACTCCGACGCCCTTTCCCGGGAACCGCGACCTCGACGCCCTCCGCCGCTTGCCTCTCCGTCGCCCTCGACTCCGATGCCGATGCCGACGCAACCTCCGCCTCCGCCCTTGAACCCGACTCGACGCGGCGCGCCCACCGGTTGCATCCGTCGCCCCGACTCCGACGTCTCTTAAGTCGGTTGCCTCCGCGCCCGACTCCAACGTCGACGCCGATGCAACCTCCGCCTCCGCCCGAACCCGACTCGACACCGACGTCCCTCCACCGGTTGCCTCCATTGCCCCCAACTTTGACGTCCCTCAAGTCGGTTGCCTCCGTCGCCCCCGACTCAATGCCGACGCCCCTCCGCCTCCGCCTCCGCCCCCGAACCCGACTCGACGCCGACACCCCTCCACCTCCGCCTCCGCCATCGATGCTTCGCCTTTGCCTTCGCCCCCGACACGACCCCTTCACCTCCCTCTCGCGACCTCCGCTTTGTCCATGTCTGTTTTTGACGGTATCATTGCTTACTGATGTGGAGGGAGGAGCATTGTGGGGTGAAATTTTGAAGATTTTGTTGCTTTCTTTTCATTTTGAGAAGAATATAGTTTTTACAACTACATGAGAGGCACCGTTCATACTATTTCAAGTGTTGCAGATTCATTATGCATCTTGATTGCTATTTCACACTTTTTAATGGATTGGATGTTCACTAGCAAATGGTTGTCAACTACTACTTTGTTCCATCCATGCAGAGTGATTAAGGCTGCAAAGAATGTCTCGAAACCAACATTATCTAACCTCCACTTTGTCAAGAAGAGATTATTCTGGATATAGATGGCATTGTTCCTCTACAACCTATATTGTAGCACATTGGTATCTCAGCTTGGCCTGGTGAGTTCTATCCTGACAATCGTTGTGGGAATTTATCTTAGGTTGGGTTCCCTGGTTGATTGTGTGGATCATCATCTCGTTAGCTGGTGGGAAATCAATTCCTAGAATGATGATTTGACCGTATCGTAGCTGCGGAGTTTGATAATCATGGAACTTTTATGTGCAAGATTACTCATGATTGAAGATTGAATTCTTCAGCCTTGGAAACTTTTGCTTCTCATCCGTAGCTTCCATTTGTTATGGGCAGAGCAAATTGAATTTGAATTTGCCAAATGAAATATATGTCCCACATACTTCAGCTTTAAGATGATTTCATCCAAATATCTTCTAATTTGCAGCAAAGTCGGGATTTAGGAAATGACGAGGTAATAAGTGGGCAATTTTTATTTATTTATTTATTTAATTTGGTGATTTTGTTCCATATAGTAGTTATGGATTTTGAAACACACTGGCAATGTTGCTTCAAACTTCATATGGTGAATTCAAGGTGGGGGCCTAGATTTTAGGGCTGGTTTGCCTTAACTACCACAAAGTACGGCTAAACATCTCATGCACTCGTTAGGACAAACACTAGCTTGTCGTTTTAGAGACATGTCCAAGATGGAGAAACTGGAACTTTTTTCTAGGTTGCTTAGTGTTGCCGGTTAACCATGTACTATTTGAGCTCAAGAACGTGTCAAGTGGAATTCGGGGAAAATGAACCTTTTTGTGCCGTTTCTCTACATCAACAAGGCTCTTAGTTAATTTTGTCATGGAGCATGACACTTTGGATAAGAAAAACTCTAGAATGGGTTGTTGGGGGACTGTTCTATGCAAATGATGCTTATATTGCAGACTTGTACAGAAATCAGATTGCATTGTGGGGTGAAATTTTGAAAGAGCTAATTGGAGCCTTCAAAAATGAGAGTTTTATTTATTTATTTATTTATGAGGTGAGAAAGAAGCGGGAAATGCGATATTTTTTGGTGAGAACTGTGATGGGGGGCTATTTTAGTATTCTCTCGGAGCGTTCTTGTCACCCTTTGATGAATTTCTTGGTGGTAGTTTTGGTTGAGGTGTATTGAAGATTCTATGCTGAGATATTTCTTTAGTTGAGTATAACGAGTTTTTAGGTGAGTCAGGGAATGGCATCTGTTGCTGCTAGGGTTAGAAATGACACTTCTGATGTTTAAGTTTATAGATACATCTGCAGCAAGTATTGCTCTATCTCTTGTATGTGCGTCTGCGGCAAGTATCTTGGGCCATTTGTAGGCCATCTTGCCTTCAAATGGTGCTGTTTTTCTCACTATTTTCTGGCTGTTGAGCATCTGCAGATATTGTAGGTCTGCCCGTGGTGATCTTGTCACAATATAGAAGTGAATAAATAATTGTGTCGGTCAATGCAAGATGATATATTTCATTTGTTGTTGAAGCTTTTTTATATGGAGTTCTATGAAGAATTTGTAGTGCATGCTTACAATTAATATGTCTTCAGGCTTGGATTTGGTAAAAGGAATCGAACTTTTTAGCGCTTTACTTTGGACAA
This sequence comes from Eucalyptus sideroxylon x Eucalyptus melliodora, assembly GCA_016097485.1. Taxonomy (NCBI): domain Eukaryota; kingdom Viridiplantae; phylum Streptophyta; class Magnoliopsida; order Myrtales; family Myrtaceae; genus Eucalyptus; species Eucalyptus sideroxylon x Eucalyptus melliodora. The sequence continues at coordinate 46,323,009 of CM027832.1, read as the reverse complement.
GTGCTTCTTATCTACCTAGGCAAGTATGACTTAAATTCTCTCAACAGGATTTCGGCTTCTTCTTTTGTAGTTGCAAGTGGCACAAAAGCCACTTTAAGTTGTTTTAACAAGAAAAATACTTTCGATTGATTTGTTAGCTGACATTTATGTGCGATTCTTATCTCAGTGTCACAACGTGCTTCCACATTCTTTAGCAATTTCTCAAGCTCTCATCTCAAGAGTCTTCACAAGATCCCTTCTACCATGTTCTGCTGCAGCATTCTAGCGAGTATGTTTGCACTCCATTTTATTATATCATTGTTATTTCTACGGGATTCGGATACAGTACTTTACGGAGACATTATGAGCTCATGGTTTCACCGGACTATGGTAAACGAACAATTTTCAGCACTTCGGAGCTATAAATCTTAAGAGTCTTTCAGACATTGTTGAGGTTGCTCTACATATTCAGTTTTAATAACAGGTTATTAATGTGCCCAACCACTCCAAAATTATGCTTTCAATTTTGAGCTGCGGTCCCTTTCTTAAAGAGAACAACAGATGGAAAGTTTTGATGTGCTAATTCTGTCATTTCCAACTATGATTTTGGGTGTGCTGGAATACCTTTTTATCGAGCAATTTCTTTCTTCGGGGGATGGCGTAGAACAGAAGAAGCAGCATTTTCCTGTTATAATTGCTAGAATCACTTTCATTGTTTGGGTTGTTTGATGCTGGCGGCTCTTCTCTGCACTATCTTCACTGATGGTAGCCCTTTCCGGAAAGAACTTTTAACTCCGTAAGTTAATTGTTCTATCTTCAATGGGTCTTTGTCATTTGGTTCCCAAACATTTGCAGTTATGTTGGAGAAGGTATTATAATAGGTTGTTTTTTACTTGGTCATGGTGTACTATGAGGAATACACAGGATTATTATAAGTGCCCATGCATATTTTTCTATTCATGTATCTCGAAAACTGTTAGGGACTCGGCAGTTTTTGGTTTAAATACCTTTTGTTGCATTAGTTTTCTTACTTATTCAGCTGTTAGGAGCCGCCATTTTTCCCTCGTATATACGGTGCGTAAATGATCTCAAACTGTACTAGAGTAAAGTGACGTGTCTTGGATGCTGGTTTGAAGAATATCACTGTTCATGGGAACTAATTGTTGGGTTTTGGATTAGATATGCGAGTTGTGAGTAGGAAGAGTTTACTGATTTAAAAATGTACCTTTGACCCTAGCAATATGTTTGCCTGCTTCTCTTTTGTTTTGTGGTGTGTTGTGCCTTGCGTATGCCATATATTATAATTGTCATAGGAGTATTTTCGCTCGCTAGAACCAAACTCTCCCTTGGGATATTAGATTGACGTTTTAAGTATGGAGGTTTCTATGCTTTTCTTTCTATACTTTTGTTCTTCAATCATGAGATCATGCAATTTAAGCAGGTCCCCATGCCAGGACTCTTTTTTCTTTTTTTTTTGAATATAAATATGAGGGGGGGCTACTTATTTCATTTGCATCTGAGTTAGTTTTTTAACATGTAAGCATATTAATCTCTGTCCTATGAATGTACTGAATGGTGCTATCAATTTGTAGGTGGATGACAGCGATGCTAATTGACTTCTACGTCAACGCTGTTGCTCTTTCTGTTTGTTTTGTATTTTATTAAAAGAGAACTCTTGAAGAATTATTTCTATTTTGAAGACATCACCTCAGTTAATTTGCATGTGTAAAGTTATCGAATGGCTAAATCAGAGGTAATTCTTTACTCATACAATGTGAAATATATTTTGTCATACAATGTGAAATATATATTTTTTTCTTTTGATGTTATTTTTTTATTTGATTATTTATTGTTCATTTCGTTGCAGCATGAAACTTCCCATCTTGCACATGTAATGTGTGATATGCAAAATGATTTTGAGTTTGCCATCGGGATGGTTTTTTCTAACGAAGTTGAAGCATATCATAAGTATGTGGCTTATGCAATTAGCAAAGGATTTGGAGTGAGGAAAGGTCATACGGTTAAAAATAGAAAATGAGAAATAACCCGACAAACATTTCTGTGCAATTGTGAGGAACATTCTGTCACCTCATCGATCAAGAAAAGAAATTTGAGAGGGCTGAAGTTAGATGTAGGTGTCATGCTCATATCAAATTTAAGGTTGATAATGGTGTCTATGAGGTTATAAAGTATGTTTCTAAGCATAATCATGCATTTGTACCGGAAAATCAAAAGCATTTGATTAGATGTGGAAGGATGATATCCGATACTTGCAAAGGTGTTTTAAGTGACATGATGAAAGTAGGCATTGGTGGGACTACGGCATATAAGTTCTTAGCAAATGAAGCAGGTGGAAGTAAAAATTTGGGTTTCATTCTACGTGATTGTCAAAAAAAATTACAGACAGAAAGCAATAAGATTATAGAAGGAGGAGATTGTCAACAACTTTTGAATCATTTCCATCGCATGCAAATGCAAAACCCAATGTTTTCTATGCTATACAAGTAGATCAAGAAGGTAGATTGACAAATTTATTTTGGAGAAATAGTTTGTCCAAATTTGATTACGATTGTTTTGGTGATGTGCTAGTGTTTGATTCCACGTATCGAACTAATAGATATAGTTTGATTTGTGCACCTTTTGTTGGGGTTAATCACCATTGGAAAAATACTCTGTTTGGTTGTGCATTTTTGTTGGACGAAACAGCGGAATCATTCATTTGGTTATTTAATGTGTTTTTGGAGTCTATGGGATATAAGGCTCCTAAAACCATATTCACTGATCAAGATCAAACCATGGCAAAAACCATTAGAATGGTGTTTCCAAATACACAACATCGTTTATGCACTTGGCACATCATACAAAATGCCATTAAAAAATTCCACAGCTTTACCATAAGCCGGATTTTAGAGATAAGTATTTTTTTAGGCTTATGTATAGATGCAAATCGGAGGATGAATTTGAATCTACTTGGATGGAAATGGAAGAGGAGTGGGATACTTAGAACAACAATTGGCTTCAGAGATTATACGGCCTTAGACATAAATGGAGTTCAGCTTTTGGTCGTGATATTTTTTTCATGTGGTATAATGTCAAGTCAAAGAAGTGAGAGCACTAATAATGTCTTCCAGCATATTTCGAAGAAGACGTCATCCCTTATACGATTTGTCTACTATTATGAAGAGCAACTGAAGCACATGAGAGAAATTGAAATTTAAGATGATTACAGTTCTCGTGGGAAGCCCATTGCAGGTTTCATCTAATGAGCTCTTGAAACATGCTGCTTTAGTCTATACCGTACTATTTTTCAGAAGTTTTCTGAAGAATTAATGGAATGTCTCCGAAGATGTTTCAGGTACTACATTTGATGGATCGGTTTATTCATATACCATAAGGTGTCGACATGAATACCTTGTTAGATTTAACTCGTAGAGTTATCAATTTCTTGTGAATGGAAATTATTTGAGTCAAAATGGTGGTTGTGTCGCCATGCATTGTACATGTTGAATCAGAATAAATTGATAGTTAAGAGCATTCCATCTCACTATATTTTGAAAAGATGGACTAAATGTGCCAAAGAAGGGATTGTGAATTATGAATCTTTGCCACTTGGTTCATCTACATTTAATCGATTTTGCACATTAATGCAAGAATCTTTTGAGCTGATGAGTTTGGGAGCCAAAGATGTAAACACTATGCAGATAGTGAGGGAGAATATGCAAATAGTGAAGGGTCAAATTTTATCATACAATTCAAGTATGGCCGTGATGATGATGGTGATGATGGTGATAATGAGGCTTCTTTGTGCAATATCTCGATATTAGACCCCCATCGAAGGAAAGGAAAGGGAATCAATTATGGAAGACTAAAAAGTTCAACTGAGAAAAAGAAGAAAAAATCTATTAAAGGAATGCCCCAATGCAAATAGACAATCGAGGTAACATATTATTTTGGTTAATATAATCAGTTAAATTTTCCGCTTATGTTGCATAATGCTAATTAACATATTTGTTGCTTTTTAATGTAGAGTTGGTTGTCCAAGCAACACATAGTGAAACTCATTTTCCAAATTATTTGAGTAATTAAAATCAGTTTCAAAGTATGTTTTATCCCAGCAACATTGGTGGTCCCGCCATGAATTTTCATAATCGGGTATGTTGCTCTTAGCTTTCCATTTTTATTTACATTTTACTAATTTGGTAAAAAAATTTGTATAGATGCAGCAACCACCATACATCATGCCATAAGGGATTATGAATGGATTTTGCCAATTTCTTAATCAGGTATTGAATAGCTATGTATAAAGAGTTTAATTGGTGATCAATCAGTTTGTATATTTTTCAAGTTACTATGCCTCTTTATAATGGTAGAAAACACTTTCTCAAAAGTTACAATCATTATGATAATTTAATTGCATTGTGGTAATGGGGTCATTTTTTTTTTTATAATGTAGATGCAATCATCATATATCATGCCGCCAAGCAATTTCAATGAATTTTCTCCATTCACTACTCAGGTATTTATTATGAATCATTTTATTTGTTAGTATTATTTCAACTTATTTTTACAATTGTAATATTTACTATTAGTAGCTTATTTTTGGATAGATGTTAGAGTACAATAATAGATCTCATGGAACCATTCTGAGTCAGGTACAATTTACTTTTTATTGATATGGGATTATTTGAGACATTTATCTAAGCATATTATTTTGATAAATATTAATATATTTGTCATTTTCTTGTACAGGGTCATCAAACTCTTTTTAACATCTTGAGATGAATGAATCCGGAGGCCCCTGTGAAAACACAAATAATGCACGGTCGCAACATAAATAGCCTAGAGGAACCCTCATATAGTATAGTGCTTGTGTTGTTTACAAGTTTTCAACTGGGTGGGATTCTCTGCATGGAGATGCCTGTATTTGTATTGCATCTTGCTATTGTCCCTTTTGGTTCCTTTTGTGACAATATTTCATCTAGAGTGATGAATTTTTCATGCTGTTAATGAAATAGTTCAAATCAAAATTTTCAATTGTGATCTAGATGTAATTTGGAGGTTAGTGCTGGTCTCATCTTTGCTTATGGATAAGTAAGTAAATGAAGGTTGAATATTGATGAGCCTGGAACTTCCATGAGTTTGCTGATTGCTTGCGTGCATTTAAGTGCCATAAGTTATGAGATTGAACAAACTTATGCTATAAAATTCTGCTCCATTTCCTTAATTATTTATCACATTTTCCATTTACCTGCTTTCCTCTTCTTTCCAAGCCAAAGGGAAGGTCAAAGGGCTGAGAAAGCTCTAGCAAAAGTGCGGGAGAATCTTAGACCGTAGACCTTCCAGTTGATCTGGAAACCATATTTTTTCCTCTTCTGCTCAATATGATTTCTTTTATGTGCAAAAGCTCCATGTTGACTACATAATGTGGATGGTACAGGTTGTGTTGAAGGATGTTAGTGACATTGATCCGAATGATCGAGAATTCAATTCTTGAGCATCGGACAAAGTGGTACATCTTTTGCCTCTTGCAAGGAGCTCCTTTTTTGTTGCTTGTGGAAAATTATAGCCAGTGATATGCTTCCTTGGGAGCTTCCATGTCAACACATGAGTTGAAATTTTTCTCAGTTCAGAAATTTGATTGAGAAGTCCAGCAAAAAGGCAGCTAATAGGTCTGAGCTAAAACTTCCATTGATACGGATAAAGGTAACCTATTCCTTTTTTTTTTAATCGCACTACCTGTCCCTTCTCAACTTAGCCGTAAAAAATGACTCCTTTTCAACTATTTCTACTATTTTTTCATCATGCTACTTGTAACATGTTGGTTCCTAGTTCCTTTCCTTGTGGCACAGAAAATCCTCTTTTTCATCACTGCTTTTGATTCTGTCCATGGATGTGAAACGCTCTCACAATTCTATTTACTTGATGATAGGAATTGATATCTGCCATTAGTGTCTGCATTCTCGGAGTGGATTTTAAGCTCCTCATTCATGTAGCAAGTAGATTACTCCGGATTTATGACGATAAATCCTCAAAGGTTTGGATAAAAGTATGTTGGAAAGGTGAATGCATATTAGAAGGTGCACACGGTGTAGTCTTTGACAGCACTACCAAAAAAGGAGTAATGATTTTTCTTTTTGTAGATTGCTAATCCTCAAGATATTTTAATCTTCTCTAAGGCTTCAAGAAAAGGGTAGAGTGAAAGTGGTACAGATCTTTTGACAAGTGGAGTTCGATGATTTTTCTTTTTTGGGTCAAAGAGTTGGAATTTAGTAGGCTATGTTTTTGGCTCTATTTGTCATTCTTTTTCCAAGTCAATATTTGTATGCCTTTCTTATTGCCTTTGAATAAAGAAATGACTTGTCAAGTGTATAATACCTATGCCAAATTCTATTTATTCACCCTCTTTAATTGCAAGACATAATTATCTACTAAAAAATAACTGTATTAGTAAAGCTTTGATTCTCAAGGGTAATTGCATTTAAACATTCTTTATCATCTTACCATCCATTGAAATTGTTCACCTTCCTGATCTGTAGCACAATTTGAAGATTCTGAGCGGCTTCGCCCTGAGGAGCTAAATCAACAAAACATTGAGGTGCTTGTTGCCGAGAATAATCCGGTAATCTTGATTCTTTTATGCTTTCTAAATGAAATTTTCATATTGTATAAGTCTCTTATGGCCACCAATGAAATCCATAATAATAACACGTGCTTTGCATTGTGATTTGTTGTTGCAAACACATATTTTAACTTCAACTGTAGTTTAATTGAGTGTATTGTTATGGGTAGAATGTTAGAAAGATATGCTGATAATTGTTATCAGTCTCTTAGTTTTCTTAAGGTCTGTATATAGTTTAATATGCTGTTATGCCTTGCAGAACATGGAGATACTTCCAAGTCAATGATCTGGATAAAGCAATACACGAATTTGTCAATAAGGATGATAAAATGGCATTTTATTCTTGCGTGCAACTAAATCTTGAAGAAACTCGTGTAAGTATCATACCCCGCTTTTGTTGTTGCGGAGGCATCACTCTTAAGTCAGTTCCTCATGCTATAGTGTGAATGTTATGTTTCGTTATACTACGTGTTGATACTTTTTTGTTTATGAACATGTGCATAACAAAATTGCTAGGGATTCCGACACCTTGAAATGTGAGGAGAAGGATCTAATTCTTAAAGACGGCGAGTGTTTGGAGGCAAGAAATTATCTATTGAGACTTGTTATCCTTATAATGTGGTGAATTTAGTCTCATCCAACCATTTAATGTATGGAGTTCTTCCAAATTTTTGGGGGCTTTAGCTCATTTGCTTCAATCTATAGTCAGGCTTTAACTTTCTGCTATGATTGTGGCTGATATTAGAGTAAAACAAGAATTTCTTATATATCTTATTGTAAGGTCTTTCCAGCAGTTACAAAAGGGCATTTCAATGAGAGAAACTAAGAGCTTGGATACAGTCTTGAGCATTATTTTTGCCTGTTGGTTTTAATTCCCGTTAACGATAGGCTAAAGTTCTTTTTTAACTCATCTTCTTCCTACCAAGTGCTGCCTAAAGTAAAGATTGATGCTTAATTAACTTTTTTCTTTATATTCAGGAACGCATTAAGGAACGTTCTGTACATCCCCCAGTGACACCCCACATGGAACATCCAGTGCACCTTCTGTGGAAATAATCAGCATTAGTGTCTGGCGTAATATGTGGATACGCTAGGCTCTCTGATAGTGATGATTTGTCTGCATGGATTAAATTAAGTGATGGTATTTTCAAATAGCAATCTGGATAGTCATTTGTTGAGATCATTAAATTGAATGTGCAGAGCTTTTGTACTCAGAGAACTTGGATAGAGTGCAATGTAGTAATTTGTGGACAACCTAATACCTGGAAAAGTGCCAACATTATAGCATATAAGTTATAGCTTGCTCACTGTGTGTGTATGTGTATGACGACCGGCTTCCTATGGCTTAAATTAAGCCTTTGAAAGAACAAGGATGTGAACTCGACTGATGTCCGTAAGCATCTGTATTGAGTCTGTAGTACCCCAAAAACTTCTTATTTACATGGGTTTTTAACTTTAAATGATGGGAAGCCTTTCTTGCTGCCAATGGTTTATAAAGCCATGTATATGGAAGATCTATGTCTTGTGTGTAGATAGTAGATGAATTATACTAGCTCTCAGTGTTCTACTTATTGAATCCGTAGTCCTCTATATCGCATTACTTGGGATAATTCTGTTTTTTTTTCCCGGTATAACACCTTTGTAGAAAGGTGGGCTGCAAAAAATGCTGCCATAAGTATTCTTGATGATGAGGACGATTTAAAAAATGATGAAACTTGTACATTGTATGTCCTAGATGCCCATGAGGCCGTCATTAGCATGCCAAGTGATTTCAAGCTTTACATCCAACTGCTGGATGTCAGTGACAGTCAGCTGCACTATCTCTGCAGTCAGATGCTCTGTTACACAAGAGAGCAATTTGAACAGAAAAGGTAAACCCACGAATTTCAAGTTATAGTACTTGTTTGACAAATGAAAACAAAACCAGGCAGCATTTCAATTTTTAGGATGAGATAAACATACTGTGACTCTACAATTTCACATCCATTCAGTAGATTCTCGTACAAATTGATATAGCTAGTATAACCACCTAGAGGGAGGGTGAATAGGTGCACAAACAATTTATCGAGATACGGAAGCGATTCTAGGCAACCGATAGAAAGGAAGTTCTTTATTAATTAACAAAATGAAGTACGATCAAAGTAAAGAGAGTAAGGAAGAGAAAATTGAACACAAGGTTTATAGTGGTTCGGCTTATTTCAAGCCTACGTCCACTCTTCCGCACTAACAGCCCACCGGTTGGATTTCACTATGAACAAAAGAGAAGTTACAGCACAGCTTTTCCTTGATTCCACAATGTAGATGTTCTACCACACCTTCTTAAGGTTTCTCACAAATATAGACTCTCTTTTGTATACAAGGATTCGCTCAAATGAATTGTCTAAACAACAGGAAGCTTCAGACTTTGGAATTCTTCTATCGCGCACTCCTCGAACAACTTAGAACGTCTTCCTTATATACTCCTTTACGCCATCATACCTGTTGGCACTTACCAAATGAATTCCTCCAATCTACCCGTTGGACGGAATCAATTAAGAAGATTATTCGAGCTATAAAAGGAATGTGTCGATAGCCCATCAATCATGTTCGCCCATACAATCAAGATCTCGGTTTCCATAAGTAGAACCTTCCAAGAATATTTAGGCAATCATCGGATCCTTAATCTTCGAGTCAATCTCGATCAATCAAAGAATTCCATTATGTCTTTTCCAGCCAAGAGATCTTCTCCAGTCGATAAGGTCATATCCTTAATGAAACATCAAGTTCTGGGTAACCTTTCTTCAACGGATTCGAGACTGTCAATGAGGATAGACTTTGAGTCTTGAGTCTGGCTGTCTCGAGGTCTTCAGACTTTAAATAGCAGAGTCTGCAAACCTTCAGACTAGACTGATGGAAACATTTTGTCAGCTTCAAAACACTTCAAGAAGATTTCTCCAACAATCTCCCCATTTTTTATGGTGACAAAACTTTCCTGCAGATTTGGACAATTTTGACCTGCAAAACATTTCTCAAACACATATGCATATCTTATAGAGATAAATGGCTAAATGAATAACACTAGAATCTGCAACCACAGAAAATAGGTTAGTCTAGTATGCGATAAAGCCATCCATAAGATATCAATGGAAACAAGTCAAGTCCAAGTCAAGTTCGGTTCACATCCAGACACAAAAATAAAGTCAAACAAGAGTTAAACATCAAAACAATCCAACAATCCACACGATTAAAAGTCAAAGTTCAAATCTTGCATCTCTCCCCCTTTTTGTCAGCATTAAAAAGGTTGAGATGAAAATGGAATAAAGTCAAGATTGCTTGGGAACGCAGACAAGCTGGAAATCTCCCATAGACTGAACGATGCCTTCCAACCTTTTCAAGTCTTCTTTCAGTTGTGCAATCTCCTCACCCTTGGCATTGGCCTGAATCTGAACAGAGAGGGCATGGATCTGATCATTTAATGAACATGAAGAAACTTGACCCGCTTTTTGCAAGTTTTAAACCTCGCATCCCAAAGCATAAATTTGATCGCGCATCTCCAAGAGAATATCCATAATTCTGCGAAAATCTACTGAGCTGTTGGTTTGCGTACTGGCTTCAGCACGATCTGCAGATGATGGCATATTAGAATAATCTCGCAGATTTGGCGATGAAATGTCATGATCTTCTTCAGGAAAATGTGGGACATGAATGTCTTCTGGGTCGGTTGGAGAACGGCTGACTCCCTCACTGGTAGCAGCTAACATCCCTCTTTTTCATTTCTCGTTTTTATCTAGGCTCCTTTCCTCTTGATTCATTCTTTTCTTCTTCTTCGCTTCTTTTTCGCCAAGTGTCTTTTCTTCTTTTTCATCCCTTGCCTTTCCATCCTCTTTTCTTTCTCTTCTCTTCCTCTCGAGTCTTTCTCTTCTCTTTCTTAGAGCGAGTAACAACTTAGATGTTTCAATGCCATTGCAGAGATGGTGATGTCTTTCTCATCATCTTCATCTTCAACGATGAGAGCTCTCCTTTTCTTGGATGGAGCAACCATGGGCTCATTTCCTTTTCTTTTTGATGCAGATGAGATTTGATGAGATTTTACAGGAGTCTTCTCCTTAAATTTCTCCAACGCCTTGCTTAACTCCTTCAGACGCATATTGGTCACCATTTTTAGTCCTACCACCATATGATCACACGATCGAGCACAAAGGATTTGTGGAGGCTGAATGTTCGGATGTCCGAATAACTTCGTCACAAGACTTGGGTAAGGAAGTTGACCTCACATCTTTCACCATCGCTCTATACATGTGGAACATAACGGTGTGAGGAAGAGAAAACTTTTTCCCGAGTGAGAATGGCATACATCGATTTGCCTCCGAACTTGAAACATCAATTTTAGAAGTTGATTTGGTGCGAGGCAATTGATCACAATCTTGTGAAGCAAGATATTGAATGCACTCATCCTTAGGTAGGAAATCTTTTCCTCTGTTCTCCTGTCCTTAACAAGTTCCAATATAGCACAAGCAATAGAAACTTTGATTGGTTGATATCTTCCTCTCTCAACTCCTAACACATCTGCCAGCATATCCATATCCACAACAAAGTCTTGATCTTTGACGCTGAAAGAGAATCTATTTGCATCCAGGAAACTAAGATTCGAATAGAAATAAGCGATTAATTCAGCGTAAGCTTCTTTGGTGTCAGAACAGAACTGCTCAAGTTGAAGATAACCAAACTTTTCCCTCAAGTTCACATTTACAGCATCCAGAAAATCAAAATCCACACTCCTAGGGTTTATCACCCCACGCTTCAGCAATTTTGAGTACAGATCCTTTTGTTCCTTCGATCTGAACAAGTCTCCCATTTTTCCTCGATTTTCAACTGCAACAGCTGACCATTCTCGGTTGAAATTGGCTATACAATTTGTCATCATCATTCCCATCTATAGGATTAACTCCTAATCACGAGGATCACTTGGGATATTTGCAAGGGTTTCTTGACCACCCCTCTACGAGCAATTCCCAAACTTTCCATTTTTCGCAAAAAGATATATTCATTTCCATACCCTTTGTCTTTAAGAAAATCATCGACATACTTCAAAGGAGTATGAGTCCCTTTTAAAGCACGATACAACTTATAAATAAAAGTGGGCTTTTGAACTCTTACAAGATCTGCATCCTCGATGATTTCTTCCTCTTGTTGATGATCAACGCCTTGAGGACTAGATGGAGGAGAGTGACGCCGCGAGAATGTTGTGGGCTCGCTTTGCTGATCCGGAGACACTTCTTCTTCGGTGAGATCGAAGTGTGTAGGCCCCTCACTCATTTGCCGTAGTCCCCTGCTTGTGATTCTCGAAGACTTTCTTGAAGACGACATCTTTCTCAGTTTTTGGAAGATTCCTTGCTTGACTTTCCCAAGAAAGATGACTACTTTTTCGAAAATTAAACAAGCGAAGAAAACGGAAATGGAAGATCGATGCTTTCTAGGGTTTTTGAGAGTAAAGTGAAGGGAAATCAATAGTGCATGATCGGTTAAAAGAGAGGAATACGAACCGTCACAAAGGAAAATAAAAAGTTGCCTTTTCAAAATAACTGTCCTTTTTCCGCGAAAATAGTCATTTCAAAAAATAACTTCTTTTCGAAAATGAAACGATGTAACAATTACTTCGATTAAATATAGCAATAATTAACCACAGTTTGACGATCGTACCTTTTCAAGATAAGATTCGAGAGAGAATAACTTACAGTCAAGGTCTTGTATGTCTAAGTCTGAGAGTCTCTAGACTTTGATTTCCTCATACCTCAAAATGTTGAGTCTAGAATGGATGGTTTCAAATTGATTTTTCTCAAAAGGCTTTGTGAATATATCCGCCAGTTGGTTCTTTGAATCAACATATTGAATCGAAACTTCTCCATTTTGAACATAATCTCTAATGAAGTGACGTCGAATCTCTATATGCTTTGCTCTTGAGTGAAGAATTGGATTTTTAGTGAGATTGATAGCGCTGGTGTTGTCGCAATTAATCTCTGTGCATGAGTCTTCAATTCCAAAGTCTCTTAGCTGTTGTTTTATCCAGAGAATTTGTGAACAGCAACTTCCAAGAGCTACATACTCTACTTCTGTTGTAGAGAGAGCTACTGTACTCTGCTTTCTTGAAAACCAAGATACTGTCCTGCCTCAAAGTAGTTGATAGGTACCCAAGGTGCTCTTTTTCTATCAACTCGCAACCGGCTAGATCTCGCGTCTAAGTATCCAAGAAGAGTAAAGTCTCCTCTTTTAGGATAACATAGGCCGATACTTGAAGTTGAAGCAATGTATTTAATAATACGCTTTGTAGCATTTAAATGAGATTCTTTAGGATCTCGCTTGAAATCTAGCACAAAGGCAAACACTAAACAAAATGTCAGGTCTAGAAGCAGTAAGATAAAGAAGTGAGCCAATGATACTCCTGTATAGCTTCTAGTCGACTTTCTTTCCTTCTTCATCTTTGTCTATCTTCAAGGAACTTGACATTGGTATTTCAGCCTTCTTGCAATTGTTCAAACCAAACTTTTTGACGAGATCATTAACATATTTTTCTTGATGAATAAAAGTTCATTCCTTCGGTTGTTTCACTTGAAGCCCGAGAAAGAAGGTTAACTCACCCATCATGCTCATTTCAAATTCATCCTGCATAATCTTAGAGAATTTCTTGCACGTGAGACTTTCATTAGGAGATCCGAATATAATATCATCGACATATATTTGAACTAGCACAAAACTTTTGCTTTCTCTTTTAATAAATAAAGTAGTGTCTACTTTACCTTTCACAAAATCGTTTTGGATTAAAAACTTACTCAGCCTGTCATACCAAGCTCGAGGTGCTTGTTTTAAGCCATATAAGGTCTTTTTGAGTTCGAATCCGAGTCTCGGTTTCCTTGGGTCTTCAAACCCGGTGGTTGTTCCACATAGACTTCCTCATGGATGAATCCATTTAGGAAGGCACTTTTGACATATATTTGGAATAACCTGAAATTTTTATGACAAGCAAATGTAAGTAATTAACGAATTGCTTCTAACCTTGCTACTGGTGCGTAAGTCTCGTCATAGTCTATCCCTTCTTTTTGCGTGTATCCTTTGGCCACGAGTCTTGCTTTGTTTCTTACGACCTTTCCTTTCTTGTCCATCTTGTTTCTGAAAACCCATTTAGCTCCAATAACTAATTTACCTTTCGGTTTTGGAATCAATTCCCAGACATCATTGATACTGAATTGCCTGAGCTCTTCTTGCATGGCTTCAATCCAGCTTTCATCAGATAAAGCTTCATCTATGCTTTTGGGTTCTATTTCAGAAATAAGAGCCACAGCACTAGACTCTTCGCGCCTTTTGGATCTAGTGCGAATTCCTACATTAATGTCGCCAATGATAAGATCTTTAGGATGACTGCACTTATTCTTCTAGTTGCTGGTTAATTTGTCAGAATGATGATCACTTCCTTCACTTGAATCTTCAACAGTTACTTGTTGCTGGTCCTTCAAAGTCTAAGCTATTTCTTTAGACTTTGTAGAGTCTAGAGCAGGTTCTGGATCTTCAAGATGAGTCTGAATAGATTCATTTTGTATCGAATCCTGGAATTTGACATTCATTGATTCTTCCACAGTTTGAGTCTTTTTGTTGTAGACTCTGTACGCTTTGCTTGTGATTGAATATCCAAGGAAGATGCCTTCATCTGACTTTTCTTCAAAATTACCAACTCGATCATTTGCATTTTTCAGTATAAAACATTTGTATCCAAACACATGAAAATATGAAACAATAGACTTCTTTTTTTTTGAATAATTTATAGGGGTTTTTTCTAGAATAGGCCTTAGAAAAACTTTGTTGATAATATAACATGCTGTAAAAACTACTTCAGCCCAAAAACATGAGGAGATGTTACTTTCAATTAGAAGAGTTCTAACCATTTCTTGAAACGATCTATTCTTTCTTTCCACAACTCCATTTTGTTCTAGAGTATATGGAGAGGAGAACAAATGCTGAAAACCAGATTCATCACAAAACCTTGTAAAATCTTGATTTTCAAATTCACCTCCATGATCTATTCTTATACTTGAAATAACATATCATTTTTCGTTTTGAACCTTTTTAGCAAATTTTTCAAAGTAAGAGAAAGTTTCGACTTACTTGCCGGGAAATACACCCAAGTGAATCGTGAGTAGTCATCCACGATTACTAGGCAATATTTCTTACCTCCAATGCTCGTGTTCGGTTGGTCCAAAGAGATCCATATGCGAAGCTGCGTACACGGTTAGTGGAAACTTGATTTATTGGTTTAAAGGAATTTCTTACCTGTTTTCCCAATATGCATGGTGTACATAGGTCAGACTTTTGATATGATAAATTTGGTAGACCACGAACAAGCTTCTTTGTTGAAATTTTGGCTATTTGCTTCATATTGATGTGCCCAAGTTTTCTGTGCCATAAACTTGCTTCATCTTGGATTGAAATTAAACATTGCGATTCATCTGGTTTCACATCCAAGAGGTAGATATTTTCATGTCTTCATCCCATAAATGACTTTGTAGAGTCTTTCGGTTCTTGAACATATACCCTCTTGAAAGTAGATTTTGAAACCAGTATCACATAGCTGACTGATACCGAGTAGATTGTAGTTGAGTCCTTCAACTAAAGAAACATTGCTTATTGTGAGGTTTACAATCTTCATAGTTCCAAATTCCACAATTTTTCCTTTGCTGTTTCCTCCAAATGAGACTTTTCCACCATTCACTTGAACAAGCTTTATGAAGCAATTTGAATCTCCTGTCATGTGTCTCGAGCATCCACTATCCAGGTACCATTTCACCTTTTTCTTGATAGTGACCTGCATTTAAAACGAGACTCAAGCTTTCTTTGGTACCCATATTTTCTTGGGTCCTTTTGAGTTAGTCTCGATATGCGATTTTTGCCCAAACTTTATTGATGGTCTCCAAACCATAGGACATTCTTTCTCAAAATGATCGCACTATTGCATTTTGAACATCTAAGAGCATTGTGACCTCTTTGGTTTTACAAAGGTCTTTTCAAAATGATTTTTGTAAGCATTTCTTGTGGGTTTTTTTTTATTCTTTCTTTCACTTTAGGAAAATCGATTAAAGGAATGGTTTCAAGTGAGTCATTCCCAAACTAGATTTATTGAAATAAGGTTTTTGAACAGAAATATTTTTTCTAGTTTCTCGATCCTATCGAAAATCTTTTGGAAATGTTTGAGATATCATTTTTCAAGAATGCATTTTCTTTTGAAAGATTATCTTCACTTTCTCTAAGAAAAGAAACATTCACATCTAAACATTTCACCTTTTCTTTCAAAATATTTTCTTGTTGTTTTAAGGCAGAATTTTCCTTTTTGAGTTCAGAAATCTTTTTAAGAGAAGTCTTAAGACTAAAACACAACTCATCAATGTATTTAGAAACTTTAATAGGGATTTTGAAGTTACTTACCTCAAATTCGTGTTCCGAATCGAGTCTGTCTCGGAGTTTGAATCGAATCCGATTGTGCCATCGGACATATGTTGGCATAATCATCATCACTTTCTTCACATTGCGTATCACCTCCAGGTTTCTGCTTTAAGAGCCTTTCGATACTTTTCGGCTTTTCCTTTCTTCTTCCTCAGAAGAGGACAGTTGGGTCTGATGTGCCCCTTTTCTTACATTCAAAGCAGACTACATCTTTATTTGATTCATCATCTTCAACGAGACTTAGTCATCTGTTGCTTTTGAAAACTTTGTTTCCTTGGATTGAATCTTCTTCCTTTTCGTTCAACTTTCTAAATTTTCTTATCATGAGAGCAAGCTCCTCATCGTCCATATTGTCTTCAAAATCTGCAGCATCAGAGTCATCATTGGATTTTAATGCAATGGATTTCTTACCTTTAGGGTCTTCGTCTTCATTGATTCGTTCCACTTCATAAGACTGAAGAATTCCAACCAATTCATTAACAGATAGTGGTATGATTCTTTGGGTCTCTCTGATTGAGGTCTTTATGTGATTCCAATCCTTGGAGAGTCCACGCAGTAGCTTGTTTACCTTCATGGGATCGAAATTGGTTGACCTTGATTTTCAAGACCATTCACTATATCTGTAAAACGACTAAACATGTCATTTATAGATTCTCCCGATTTCATTCTGAAGGCTTCGTATTGACTAAGGAGAATGTTGATTCTAGTTTCTTTCACTCGATCGGTTCCTTCGTAAGTAATGTGTAATCTATCCCAGAGACTTCTTTGGCTGTATCACAAGAAGATATTCTCGTTATATTCGTAGGTGATAAAGCACAATATAAAGAATAGATTGCTTTATCATCAAGAGCTTGTCTCTTGATTATCTCTTCCTAAGTCATTTCGCTAGACTCACAGTGTCTTTTCCTCTTTCTGAGATAGGTGCAGCTTTAGGAATGATTCCTTTTTCTACAACGTCCCATTCTAGAGGATCTTTTGATCTTAGGAACGCCTTCATCTTGTTTTTCCATATGTTGTAGTCCTTTCCATCAAAGTAAGGCGGTCTGGTATTGCTTTGCCCTTCCACCAGCCCTGGAGCCAACATACTAGCCATGGATCTTTAACTCTGAAGTAAAACATGTTGGAGAAATCGTTCCAGAATATTTTGAAGCTGACAAAACATTTCCTTCAGTCTAGTCTGGATATCTGCAGATCGTCTAGTGTAAAGTCTGAAGACTTTCTGACTACCAGACTCAAGATTCAAGACTCAAGATTTGAGACTCAAGACTCAAGACTATTCTCATTGACAGTCTTTCTGATCCAGTGACTAAGGAAATCTATAGCCGAAGTATATGGTTGAGGATTTTATCCTATCGTCTGGAGAAGATCTTTTTGGCTGGATAAACATAAGGGATTCTTTTGTTCGTATCAAGATCAATTGAAGATCCGATGGTCGACGAAGAATTCTTGGAATGTTCTATTCTTGGAAACCAAGATCCTGATTGTATGGGCGAACAGGATTGATGGGCTATCGTCAGGTTCCTTTTATAACTCGAATGATCTTCTTGATTGATTCCGTCCAACGGGTAGATTGGAGGAATTCCTTTGGTAAGTGCCAACGGTATGATGGCATAAAGGAGTATAAAAAGGAAGACATTCTAGTTGTCTTAAGAACGTGATTTTGATAGAAAAATTCCAGTCCGAAGCACCTTGATTATTAGTCGATACGAGTCCGAGCGAAATTGAATACACAAAGAGTGTTTATACTTGGTGATACCTTGAGCGAGTGTAGTAGATCATCTACATCGAGAGATCAAGGAAGAACAACTTTGTAACATCTCTTTGTTCATAGTGGAATCCAGCCAAATTGGCTGTCAGTGCAGAAGAGTGGACGTAGGCTTGAATCAAGCCGAACTACTATAAACCGCGTGTTTAATTCTCTCTTTCCTTACTCAGTCTTACATTGATTGTTATCTTTCGCTAATCCTTGAACTGTCTAAGTATTGCGCAAGTATATAGAAATTATCAAGAAAAATCTTTGTATACCTATTCACCCCCCTCTAGGTACTTGTACTAGCAACATCAAAACACCTCAAACAAAGTGAGTACACAAGCTCTGATACCAATTGATATAGCTAGTATAACCACCTAGAGGGGGGTGAATAGGTGCACAAACAATTTATCGAGATACGGAAGCAATTCTAGGCAACCGATAGAAAGGAAGTTCTCTATTGATTAACAAAATGAAGTACGATCAAAGTAAAGAGAGTAAGGAAGAGAAAATTGAACACAAGGTTTATAGTGGTTCGGCTTATTTCAAGCCTACGTCCACTCTTCCGCACCGACTTGAGCCCCACCGACTGGATTTCACTATGAACAAAAGAGAAGTTACAGCACAGCTTTTCCTTGATTCCACAGTGTAGATGTTCTACCACACCTCTTTTGTATACAAGGATTCTCTTTTGTACACAAGGATTCGCTCAAATGAATTGTCTAAACAACAGGAAGCTTCAGACTTTGGAATTCTTCTATCGCGCACTCCTCGAACAACTTAGAACGTCTTCCTTATATACTCCTTTACGCCATCATACCCGTTGGCACTTACCAAAGGAATTCCTCCAATCTACCCATTGGACGGAATCAATTAAGAAGATTATTCGAGCTATACAAGGAACGTGTCGATAGCCCATCAATCCTGTTCGCCCATACAATTAGGATCTCGGTTTCCATAAGTAGAACCTTCCAAGAATATTTAGGCAATCATCGGATCCTTAATCTTCGAGTCAATCTCGATCAATCAAAGAATTCCATTATGTCTTTTCCAGCCAAGAGATCTTTTCCAGTCGATAAGGTCATATCCTTAATAAAACATCAAGTTCTGGGTAATCTTTCTTCAACGGATTCGAGACTGTCAATGAGGATAGACTTTGAGTCTTGAGTCTGGCTATCCCGAGGTCTTTAGACTTTAAATAGCAGAGTCTGCAAACCTTCAGACTAGACTGATGGAAACGTTTTGTCAGCTTCAAAACACTTCAAGAAAATTTCTCCAACACAATTGAACCTACACAGATTATGAGACGAATTATAAGAACATTAAATTCACCATACAATGCAATCATCAGAAACAATAGACAGATGGACGATTTAAGATACCGTTTCTTTTCTTGTCATAATAATAACCATTCTTGTATCATCAAATGGTGGCCTCCCTGCCCTTCCACACATCTGCATTGGCAATAGCATCAAAGTGGCCAGTTTTTAGATACGTCCTAAGGATCCAGAGAGTTGAAATGTCAATGCTCCATGAATAAACAATGGAATAAAATTTAAAATCAACATAAACCATGGCCAAGGGACGGTAATTTTGCTCCCAATTTTGCCTTATGCAATCTTCCTCTAAACATGACCAAAGAAATAAGTATTTCTAATCCAAAAGATATTGATATCACATCGGTAGTAGAATCATTCTCTGGCTGTTAATAGAAAACACACAAATGCTCTTTAAAGATCTCCATTCCATCAGAATATCCAACATCTTGGTCCTGAATGCTCAATTTTATCCCTAAAATAATGGCTAAATTTTTCACTAAGTATAGTAATATGCTTTTTGTGGAGCTTTCACCCCAAGACTCCTAATAACTAATGATCACAACATCTTGATGTACTTTACATTTGTATCTAGGGATATTTCTTTAAGATATAATCAACTAGCAACCATACTACCTCCCAGACACATTCTTCCAAGAGATGTGCCAGAACTACTTGGGCAAAATTTGCTCATTGCAGCATCTCCAACATATGGCCATTTTTAAGTGATATATGATTCGACTTTTTCTAAGTGCATCAAGACATCATCTACATGCAGTATTGTTGATCGGTCGTATTCCACATAGTGTCCTTTTTCCTTGTTGTTGGATGGATTGTAGAAACGTTAAATCTAGTGGGAAGTGAGATAGCTAGTATAAGCACCTAGAGGGGGGTGAATAGGTATAAAAATAATTTCTCGAGATAAGAGAGCAATACTAAGCAGACAATAGAAATGAAGTTCTCCTTTGGTTAATAAAACAAATTATGATCAAAGTAAAGCAGAGTAGGGTAGAGAAAATTGAACACAAGGTTTATAGTGGTTCGGCTTATTCCAAGCCTACGTCCACTCTTCCGCACTAATAGCCCATCGGCTGGATTTCACTATGAACAAAAGAGATGTTATAGCAAAGCTCTCCCTTGATTCCATAGTGTAGATATTCTGCCACACTTCCTCAAGGTTTCTCACGAATATAGACTCTCTTTTGTGTACAAGATTTCGCTCAAAGCAAATGAATTGACTAAGAACAAGGAGCTTGGACTTTAGAATTCTTCTATCACGCACACACTCGAACAACTCGGAACGTCTTCCTTATATACTCCTTTATGCCATTATACCCGTTGGCACTTACCAAAGGAATTCCTCCAATCTACCCATTAAACGAAATCAATTAGAAAGATCATTCGAGCTATTAAAGGAACATGTTGATAGTCCATCAATCCGCTCGCCCATACAATCGGATCTCGGTTTCCATAAGTAGAACCTTCCAAGTATACTTCGCAAATCATCGGATCCTTAATCAATCTTGATTCGAATAAAGGAATCTGTTATGTCATATCTAGTCAAGAGATCTTCTCTAGTCGATAAGGTCAAATCCTTAATGAAACGCCAAATTTTGGATAGCCCTTTTTCGACGGATTAGAAAGCGTTAATGAGAATAGACTTTGAGTCTTGAGTACGCGATCCGGAGGTCTTCGAGACTTTAAATAGTAGAGTCTCGCAAATCTTCGACTAGACCGATGGAAACGTTTTGTCGGCTTCAAAATACTCCGGGAAGATTTCTCCAACAATTTCCCCATTTTTTATGGTGACAAAACTTCCCCGCAGATTTGGATAACTTTGACATGCAAAATGTTACTCAAGCAAATATGGATATCTCATAAAGATAAATGGCTTAATGATGACACTAGAATCGCAACCACAGAAAATGGGTTAGTCTTTCATGTGAGTAAAGCCATTCATAAGATATCAATAGCACTTAATATAAGCAGTCAAACCCAAATCCCAAATTCAGTCCACATCCAGACACAAAAGTCAAGTCAAACAAAACAAATATCAAAATAAATCAAAAGTTCAAGTTCAAAGTTTTCAAATCTTGCATCTCTCCCCCTTTTGGTCATCATAAAAAATGTTGAGATGGAAAGAGAATGGATTCGGGAATGCTTAGGAACACGAACAAGTTGGAAATCTCCCATTGACTAGACAATGCCTTCCGGCTTTTTCAACTCTTCCTTCAGTTGAGCCACCTCTTCACCTTTAGCATTTGCTTGAATCTGAAGAGAAAGGGATTGGATTTGATCATTCAAAGAAGCGAAGAAGCTTGACTTGCGATACCGCAAATTTTGAACTTCGCATCCCGAGCATATATTTGACCCCGCATTTCCAAGAGAATGTCAAGAATTCCGTGAAAATCTGCTGAATTATCACCAACGATCGGCACGCACGATCGGATGGAGTAAGGGCAAACGATGGTAAATCGGCGTAGTCATGCAGATTGGGCGATGAAAGATCATGTCCCTCCTTAGGAAATTGAGAAGCATAGATATCCTCCGGATCGCGGAGAGCGCCCGACTCCCTCACCGGTAGTAGGATATGAAGACATTCCTCTTTTCTCACGGTCCCCCCCTGTTTCCATGCCTCCAGGCAGAGAAGAGTGTTCCTCATGCTCTCCTTCCTCTTGATTTCCTCTTTCCTCCTCTGCATCTCTTTCTTCAACTTCTCTCTCCTCTGTTTCTTTCTCCTCTACTTCTTTCTCTTCATCTTCTCTTTCTCCGGTCCTCGTTCGAGTCTTTCTCTTGTCGTTCCGTTGATTCCGGGAACGAACGACTCAGGTTCTTCAATGCCATTGTAGAAATGGTGATGTCTTCCTCATCATCTTCATCCTTAACAATAAGAGCTCTTCTTTTCTTGGATGGAGCAACCATGGGCTCATTCCCTTTTCTTTTTGTTGCCGAAGAGATTTGATGAGTTTTGATAGGGATTTTCTCCTTGAATTTCTCCAATCCCTTGTTGAGTTCCTTCAGACGCATTTTAGATTTTTCAATCTTACCACCATTTGATCACAAGATTGAACACAGAGAATTCGTGGAGGCTGAATATTCAGATGTCTGAATAACTTTGTCACAAGAGCTAGATAAGGAAGTTAACCCTTGTCCTTTACCACTGCTCTATACATGTGGAACATAATAGTGTGAGGAAGATAAAACTTTTTCCCAACATTGATGGCATACATCAGCTTTGCCTCTAAGTTTGAAACATCAGTCTTTGAAGTAGATTTTGGTCTGAGGCAATTAATCACAATCTTTTGAAGCAGAATGTTAATTGCACTCATCCTCAAGTAGGAAATATTTTCCTCTGTTCTTCTATCCTTAACAAGTTCCAACGTAGCACGAGCAATAGAGACATTGATAGGTTGATATCTCCCTTTCTCAACCTTAATGACATCAGCCAACATATCTACATCCACCACATAGTCCTGATCTCGGACACTAAAAGAGAATCTATTCGCATCCAAGAAACTGAGATTCGAATAGAAATATGCAGTGAGTTCATCATAGGCTTAGGATCTGCGCCTTCGATGATTTCTTCATTTTCTCGATGAGCAACATCATGTGGACTAGATGGAGGAGAATGACGCTACTGAGAATGTTGTGGGCTCTGCTACTGACTGGGAGACTCTTCTTCCACGATGATATCAAAGTGCGTAGGCCCCTCACGCATTTGCGATCCCCTGCTTGCAATCCTCGAAGACTTCCCTTGAGACAACATCTTTCACAGTCTTTGAAAGATTCCAAGCTTGACTTTCCCAAGAAAGATGACAACTTTTTTGAAGATTAAACAAAAGAAGAAAACATGAGTGGAAGATCGATGCTTTTTAGGGTTTTTGGAGTAGAATGAAGAAGAAACAGTTTATAAGATAGTCGAAGAGAGGCATACGAAGCGTCGTAATGGAAAGTAAAAAGATGCCCTTTAAAAATAACTGCCTTTTTAAAAAGGAATAGATAATTGCCATTTTAAAAATCAACTCCTTTTTGAAAAAGAAAGATTGCACTTATCACGGAAATTTGAAAGTAGCAAAAATTAATTATAGATAGATGATCGTACCTTTCCGAGATTTAATATGAGAGAGAATAACTTACAGTCAAAATCTTGTTTTCTCGAGTCTCGAGAATCTCTAGACTTTAACTTCTTCAAACCTCAAAATGTTGAGTTTGGAACGGATGATTTCAAATTGATTTTTCTCCAAAAGCTTTGTGAATATATCCACCGGTTGGTTTTTTGAGTCAACAAACTGAATCGAAACTTCTCCATTTTGAACATGATCTCTAATGAAGTGATGTCGAATCTCTATATGCTTTGCTCTTGAGTGAAGAATTGGATTTTTGGTGAGATTGATTGCGTGGTGTTGTCACAGTTAATCTCCGTACATGAATATTCAATTCCAAAGTCTCTTACCTGTTGTTTTATCCACAGAATTTGTGAACAACAACTTCCAAGAGCTACATACTCTACTTCTGCTATAGAAAGAGCTACTGTATTTTGCTTCCTTGAAAATCAAGACACTGTCCTGCTTCCAAGTAGTTGACAGGTACCCGAGGTGCTCTTTCTATCAACTCTGCAACCAGCTAGATCTGCGTCTGAGTATCCAAGAAGAGTAAAGTCTCCCTTTTTAGGAGACCAAAGATCAAGACTTGAAGTTGAAGCAATGTATTTGATAATACGCTTTGCAGCACTTAGAATAGATTCTTTAGGGTCTGCTTGAAATCTAGCACAAATGCAAACACTAAACAAAATTTCAGGTCTAGAAGCAATAACATAAAGAAGTGAACGAATGATACTCCTGTATAACTTATGGTCAACTTTCTTTCCTCCTTCATCTTTGTCTATCTTCAAAGAACTTGACATTGGTATGTCAGTCTTTTTGCAATTTTCTAGTCCAAACTTTTTGACAAGATTATTAGCATATTTTTCTTGATGAATAAAAGTCCATTCCTTCAATTGTTTCACTTGAAGTCCAAGAAAGAATGTTAGTTCACCCATCATGCTCATTTCAAATTCATCTTGCATAGACTTAGAGAATTTCTTGCACAAACTTTCATTAGAGGATCCAAAAATAATATCATCTACATATATTTGAAAAAGCATAAAACTTTTGTTTTCTCTTTTAATAAATGGAGTAGTGTCTACTTTACCTTTAACAAAGCCATTTTGAATTAAAAACTTACTCAACTGTCGTACCAGGCTCAAGGTGCTTGCTTTAAACCATATAAGGCCTTTTTCGGTCCGAATCGAGTCCGGGTTTCCTTAGGTCTTCAAATCCAGTGGTTGTTCCACATAGACTTCCTCATGGATAAATCCATTCAGGAAAGCACTTTTGACGTCCATTTGGAATAACCTGAAATTCTTATAACAAACAAAAGCAAGTAATAATCTAATTGCTTCTAACATTGCTACTGGTGCGTAAGTCTCGTCATAGTCTATCCATTCTTCTTGCATATATCCCTTGGCCACGAGTCTTGCTTTGTTTCTTACGACCTTTCCTTTCTCGTCCATCTTGTTCCTGAAAACCCATTTAGCTCCAATAATAGATTTACCTTTTGGTTTAGGAGTCAACTCCCAGACATCATTGCCCGAGTTCTTCTTGCATAGCTTCAATCCAGCTTTCATTAGATAAAGCTTCTTCTATGCTTTTGGGTTCTATTTCAGAAATAAGAGCCACAGCATTAGACTCTTCGCGCCTTTTGGATCTTGTGCGAATTCCTTTATTAATATCGCCAATAATGAGATCTTTGGGATGAGTGGACTTATGCTTCTAGTTACTGGTTGATTTGTCAGGTTGATAATCACTTTCTTCATTTGAATCTTCAATAATCACTTGTTGCTGATCTTTCAAAGTCTAAGCTACTTCTCGAGATTTAAACTTTGTAGAGTCCGGAGAGTGAGCTCGAGATTCTTCAAGATGAGTATGAATAGATTCATTTTGCATAAAATCTTGGAATTTGATATTCATTGATTCCTCCACAGATTGAGTCTTCTTGTTGTAGACTCTATAGGCTTTGCTTGAGGTTGAATATCCAAAGAAGATGCCTTCATCTGACTTTTCTTCAAAATTGCCAACTCGATCATTTGCATTTTTCAATATAAAGCATTTGCATCCAAACACATGAAAATATGAAACAATAGGCTTCTTTTATTTGAATAACTCATAGGGGTTTTTTTTTTTCCAGAATAGGCCTTAGAAAAACTCTATTAATAATATAACATCTTGTAGAAACTACTTCAACCCAAAAATGTGAAGAAATGTTACTTTCAATTAAAAGAGTTCTAGCCATTTCTTGAAGTGACCTATTCTTTTTTTCCACAACTCCGTTTTGCTCTGGAGTATATGGAGAGGAGAACAAGTGCTAAAAACCAGATTCATCACAAAATTTTGTAAAATCTTAATTTTCAAATTCACCTCCATGGTCTGTTTTTATACTTGAAATAACATACCCTTTTTCATTTTGAACCTTTTTAGCAAACTTTTCAAAGTAGGAAAACGTTTCAGATTTACTTGCTAGGAAATATACCCAAGTAAATCGTGAGTAGTCATCCACAATTACTAGGCAATATTTCTTACCTCCAATGCTTTGAGTTCTGGTTGGTCCAAAGAGATCCATATGCAGAAGCTGCAGTACACGATTAGTGGAAACTTGATTTATTGGTTTAAAGGAATTTCTTACCTGCTTTCCCAATATGCATGGTGTACATAGATCAAACTTTTGGTATGATAGATTGGGTAAACCACGAACAAGCTTCTTTGCTGAAATTTTGACTATCTGCTTCATATTGATGTGCCCAAGCTTTCTATGCCATAAGTTCGCTTCGTCTTGAATTGAGATTAGACATTGCGATTCATCTGGTTTCACATCTAAGAGGTAGATATTTCCATGTCTTCGACCCATGAATGACTGAGTAGAATCTTTACTAATTCCTGAACATATTCCCTCTTGAAAGTTGATTTTGAAACCGGTATCACACAGCTAACTGATACTGAGTAGATTGTAGTTGAGTTCTTCCACTAAGGAAACATTGCTTATTGTGAGATTTCTAATATTTACAGTTCCAGATCCCACAATTCTTCATTTGTTGTTTCCTCCAAATGAGACTTTTCCACCATTTACTTGAACGAGCTTTATGAAGCAATTTGAATATCTGTCATATGTCTTGAGCATCCACTATCCAAATACCATTTTACCTTTTTCTTGATAGTGACCTTCATTTGAAAAAGAAACTCAAACTTTCTTTAGTACCCATATTTTCTTGGATCCATTGATGTTAGTATGATATGCGGTTTTTACCGATACTTTCTTAACAAGTTTCCAATCCATAGGACATTCTTTTTCAAAATGATCTACACTATTGCACTTTGAACATCTGAGAGCATTGCGACCTACTGGTTTTACAAAGATATTTTTAAAATGATTTTTGTAAGCGTTTCTTGTGGGTCTTTACTTAATTCTTTCCTTCACATTAGAAAAATCAATTAAATGAATGGTTTTGCAGTCATTCCTAAACCAGATTTATTGAAATAAGGTCTTTGAACAGAAATAATTTTTTCCAGTTTCTCAGATCCTATAGAAAATCTTTTAGAAATATTTGAGATATCATTTTTCAAGAATGCATTTTCTTTTGAAAGATTGCCTTCATTTTCTTTCAAGGTAGAAACATTTTTGTCTAAAACTTTGACATTTTCTTTTAAAACATTTTCTTGTTGTTTTAGTGCAGAATTTTCTCTTTTGAGTTCAGAAATCCTTTTAAGAGAAGTCTTAAGACTAAAACACAACTCATCAATGTATTTAGAAACTTTAATAGGGATTTTAAAGTTACTTACCTCAAATTCACTATCTGAATCGAGTTTGTCTTGGAGTTTGAATCTGAATCCGATTGTGCCATCAAACATATATTGACATAATCATCATCACTTTGTTCACACTCTGTATCACTCCAAGTTTCTGCTTTAAGAGCCTTTCGATACTTTTCAGCTTTTCCTTTCTTCTTCCTTAGAAGAAGACAGTTGGGTCTGATGTGTCCCTTTTTCTTACATTCAAAGCAGACTACATCTTTGTTTGATTCATCATCCTCAACAGACTTAGTCTGTTGCTTTTGAAAATTTTGTTTCTTTGGATTGAATCTTCTTCCTTTTCTGTTCAGCTTTTTGAATCTTCTTATCATGAGAGCAAGCTCCTCATCATCCATATCGTCTTCAGAATTTGTAACATCATAATCATCATTGGATTTTAATGCAATGGATTTCTTACCTTTAGGATCTTCGTCTTCATTGATTCGTTCCACTTCATAAGACGAAGAGTCCCAACCAACTCATCAACAGATAGTGGCATGATTCTTTGTGTCTCTCTTATTGAGGTCTTTATGTGATTCCAATCCTTGGAGAGTCCACGCAGAAGCTTGTTTACCTTCATGGGATCATAAATTGGTTGACCTTGATTTTCAAGACCATTCACGATTTTTGTAAAACGACTAAACATGTCAGTTATAGATTATCCGATTTCATTTTGAAGGTTTCGTATTGACCGAGGAGAATGTTGATTCTGGTCTCTTTCATTCGATCGGTTCATTCATAGGTAATATGTAATCTATCCCGATTTCTTTCCCCGTAACACAAGAAGATATTCTATTATATTCAGTAGGTGACAAAGCACAATATAAAGAATAAATTGCTTTTGCATCAAGAGCTTGTCTCTTAATTATCTCTTCCTAAGTCATTTCACTAGACTTAACAACTTCTTTTCCTCTCTCTGAGACAGATGCAGCTTTATGAATGATTCCTTTTTCTACAACGTCCCATTCCAGAGGATCCTTTGATCTTAGGAACGCCTTCATCTTGTTTTTCCATATGTTGTAATCCTTTCCATCAAAGTAAGGCGGTCTAGTATTGCTTTGCCCTTCTACCAGCCCTGGAGCTAACATACTAGCCATGGATCTTTAACTCTGAAGTAAAATACTTCAAACAAAGTGAGTACACAGGCTCTGATACCAATTGAGATAGCTAGTATAACCACCTAGAAGGGTGGTGAATAGGTGTAAAAATAATTTCTCGAGATAAGAGAGTAATACTAAGAAGACAATAGAAAGGAAGTTCCCCTTTGGTTAACAAAACGAATTATGATCAAAGTAAAGCAGAGAGTAGGGAAGAGAAAATTGAACACAAGATTTATAGTGGTTCGGCTTATTCCAAGCCTACGTCCACTCTTCTGCACTGACAGCCCACCAGCTGGATTTCACTATGAACAAAAGAGATGTTACAGCAAAGCTCTCCCTTGATTCCACAATGTAGATATTCTACCACACTTCCTCAAGGTTTCTCGTGAATATATACTCTCTTTTGTGTACAAGATTTCGCTCAGCAAATGAATTGACTAAGAACAAAGAGTTTCAGACTTTGGAATTCTTCTATCGCGCACACACTTGAACAATTGGAACGTCTTCCTTATGTACTCATTTATGCCATCATACCCATTGGCACTTACCAAAGGAATTCCTCCAATCTAGCTGTTGGACAGAATCAATTAGAAAGATCATTCAAGTTATTAAAGGAACATGTCGATAGCCCATCAATCATGCTCGCCCATACAATCAGGATCTCGGTTTCCATAAGTAGAACCTTTCAAGTATACTTCGCCAATCATCAGATCCTTAATCAATCTTGATTCGAATAAAGGAATCCGTTATGTCATATCCAGCCAAGAGATCTTCTCCAGTCGATAAGGTCAAATCCTTAATGAAACGCCCGATTCCGGATAGCCCTTCTTTGACGGATTAGAAACTGTCAATGAGAATAGACTTCGAGTCTTGAGTCCGCAGTCCGGAGGTCTTCGACTTTAAATAGTAGAGTCTGCAAATCTTCAAACTAGACTGATGGAAACGTTTTGTCAGCTTCACAATACTCTAGGAAGATTTCTCCAACAGAAAGCACTTTTTTACATGAAGATTAAGAAATATTGACCAGGATAAGTAAGATGTACAAGCTTCGTGTCGATTTAATTACTACTGTATGTGCAGGTAAGTTGATTCCATGGGCAAGAGTATTAGTAGTGCACAAAACTTGTATATGCCCTTTAAGAAATAGACCTTTAAGAAGGTTACGATCCTTCAAGCCAAGCCCACCATGGTGATAAGCAACTGCAGACACACAATTCGCTGAACTTTCAGTACACATCAGCTTGTAAGAGCATTTCAGAATTAAACCTACATGATGACATGTCATGAAGTAGGGAGATTTTCTCATACCTCCATAAATGATGTAAGACTACATTTGTTTGTCGCCGCAAGACAATGAAGCTTCGCTCAGACTCTCTTGTTGTTCCATATTCTTAATAAACGGATTTGAATAACCAAATGTCATTGCCATCT
Source organism: Eucalyptus sideroxylon x Eucalyptus melliodora (assembly GCA_016097485.1). NCBI lineage: Eukaryota > Viridiplantae > Streptophyta > Magnoliopsida > Myrtales > Myrtaceae > Eucalyptus > Eucalyptus sideroxylon x Eucalyptus melliodora. The sequence goes on along the minus strand of CM027832.1, from coordinate 46,293,469 downwards.
ACAAAAGTCGCTGTGCTGCTTCTTGTGCTCCTTTTCTAGTTGAACAAAAAACAAGAGCAGACTTCCCTTTGGAATATTGCATTAGAATGTCTGCCAAGTATTTCAATAAATAAAGTGGCGTCAATCTTGTTCCCCAGTCTACTTGATAAACTTGTGATAAAGAATTATATTGCATTGACTAGTTTGTCGCTTCTACTCACCGAAAATGAAGTTCTGAAGGCACTGGAAAATGGTAGCAAACAGTAATAGTAAGACAGAAGCATTAAAAATATTGCATATGAATCTCACAGTTAAAGAAGTATCTTGAGAAGTTGAACTTAGGTCGTGCAGGCCCTGATTGTTCTCACCCAAGGAATTATGAGTATGATGAGAACTTGCCTGCTCAAAAAGAAAGTCATTTTTGGCTGGGGTGCAGCCTGTCAAAATATAACTGCATAATGCAAATATGAATTTAAAATGATTGCATGTATTCCTCAAAAATTGAGCACTCAAATCCAGCATGTGTACCAAGAACTCTGGTAGTTAATTTAACTGGTCTCATTTCTTCTCCAAACCTGAAAACAGATTATAGCATAAAAAAATTGAATGAGATAATTTCTTCTCCAAACCTGAAAACAGATCACAGCATAAAAGAATTGAATGAGATAGACATAAAACATTATGGGATAGATACCACTTAGTACCTTTTAATTCCTTGAGCAGGAACCATAAGCCATTCAGCTGCAGTAAATTACAGAAGCTCTTAAATTTGTTGAACTAGACAGTGCATTATGATCTTTTAAAAGTCCTCAATCTATGGTTTGCATAAACACATGCATTCACAAGCAGCTTTATGTCAACGACAAGCATTACCAAGATCTTCAACATTTGGAATTGTTGCAGAGACAGCTAGAAGGCGCACATGAGCAAGAGGAGTCAACTTCAAATTTGGGTTGGTAGCAAGAATTTTGATTCTGCTAACAATTGCCTCCAGAGCTGCTCCATGTGGATCATTCAACAGGTGAACTTCATCAATGAGTAAGAATGCTATATCGCTGAAAAAGCTCAAGCCTCCGTCCTTTATGCAGTAGCGAGTCACCGCATTGAATTTCTACAGGGAAGGGAAATTAAATCAATTAAGGCTTCAGCATGACAAGTAAACAGGCAACAAGACTAGTTGTCCACATGCAGATGCATCCTAGATATTCTACAAAGAGCTAACATACAGGGATTTCTCCGATCCTTTTTAAAGTTCACTAGAAATGCACGAATGGAATGTGAGGTCTTAGTTCAATTACATATAAACCATGTCTCTAAGGCTGCATTGTAACCTCAGGTGTGGTCAGAATGATGTCTGCTTCCTGTATGTTCCTTGCTTTGTAAGCATCATTATCACTGGTCAGCTCAAGGCAATTGATTCCCCATGATCCAAACTTTCGGCTCCAATCCCTGAGCTTCTCTTGTACTAAAACCTTGGAAGGAGCAATGTATATCTCGAACCATACAAAAGGAACATGCAAATTACTCATTGATGCATGAAAAATGATGTAGTTGCAGAAGAAACACAGTAACACTGCAGACCAGGGATCATTCTCTAAAAAGAACTTTTCCAGCAGTTGTCGAATGCTCAACTGGATATTCATAAAAGTACATGCTCATTGGGCAATGACCATATGAAGTCGCTTATTAACTAAATAAAAAAATCCGTATTTCACAGAATTAATCTACGTCTTTGTAGTCAATGGCATAATAATAAGTCGTCGCATTCTCATGTAGGGACTTACCGTCTTAAGTGTTCCTTTGGCAGGGGTGAGTTTCATTTCGTCGGTTATAAATCTCGAGAGCAGCCTCAGAATGCAAAGCTCAAAGAGCACTGTCTTACCACTCCCCGTCGGTGCTGAGATAACCATGTTTACGTCGGAGTGGAAAGAGCTAGGGAAACATTCGCTTTGCAGCGAGTTGAAGTACCTGTTTGCATAAGAAATGCAATTGAAATCGCAGGTTAAATTCAAAAATACACACCTGATCAGAAATACATAGGAGTATCTTCCTTATAGCTGGTTTTCAAAGTTCTATCAGACAATTACCAGAGAAAAGGAACGGACATATTAAGTGAATCGCAACATACATCCATATCATCACGATCAATAGAGAACATAGGAAGACCACATAGAGATCAAATATGAGAGAAGAACTATCGATGCGCGAATAGTCGCACATCCATCTCATGATCGACAGAGCTTAGGTACTCTTTACAGAGCTGAAATCTGAGATAAGAGCGATCGATGCAGAAGACGAGCGGAGAGCAGAATTCGCATATTCTAGCACTTGAAACTGACGCTGGACATAGTGGAGGCGGACGCAGAGGCGTCGGCGTTGGAGTCGGAGTCGGAGTCGGGGGCGACAGAGGCAACCGGCAGAGGGGTGTCGGCATCCGAGTCGGGTTCAGGGGCGTAGGGGGAGGCTGCATCGGCATCGGCGTCGAAGTCAGAGGCGACGGAGGCAACCGGCGGAGGGCCGTCGGCGTCGCGATTCACTGGAAAGGGCGTCGGCGTCGGCGTCGCGGGCAACCAGTAGAGGAGAGAGAGCAGAGGAGTCAGCGGAGGTGGAAAGGGCGTCGGCGTCGCGGGCAACCAGCGGAGGAGAGCAGAGGTGTCAGTGGAGGTGGAAAAGGCGTCAGCATCGGCATCGCAGGCAACCAGCGGAGGAGAGAGAGAAGAGGCGTCGGCGTTGGTGTCGCGGGCAACCAGCGGAGGAGAGCAAAGGCGTCGGCGGAGGTGGAAAGGGTGTCAGCGTCGGCGTCACAAGCAACCAGTGGAGGAGGCGTCCCGGGCAACCGGCGGAGGAGAGAGAGCAGAGGAGGGGGAGGAGCATTCGGAGAGAAGCACTTGCAACTTTTGTTCTCTCGCAAAATGGAATGGAGAACGGGGAGAATGGGGAAAGAGAGAGAGGAGAGAAAGGACGAGTCGACAGGTCGTAGAGGAGAACAGAGAAAAGAGAGCGTCAGAGTGGTGGCCCCAGGAGCGGTGTGCGTAAATTTTAAACCTCTGATGCCGTCGCCTATGTGGAGCCACGTGTCGATTGCTGAATGGTCTTACGCTAAGCCTACATGGAGGGTAAGACCCAGCCAATATTTTCTCCTTCCACCACTACCGCTTTTACAGAGAGTGTCTCTCACCTTTTCGTTCGTCTCTTTCTCCATCGCTGCTTCAAAGACCAAGAAGCTTCTCTTCCTTCTTGCCTCTTCGTAAAACCCAGAAAAAAGAAAAAAAAAATCCTCGGGACGTGCGTTTCAGTTCTAGTGTACCCATCAAAAGTTTTGGATTTCTTGCTTGGTCTGTGAATATAGAAAGAACAAGAAATGAAGGTTGATTTTGCAGGAGGTGGCATGGGAGCAGCATTCAACGAGCTGTTCACGGCCGTTAAGGTGGTAGTGCAAACCGTCCGAGCGTTTGGTCCCCAGCTCAAGAAGATCGAAAACACCTTGCGCAAAATAGAACCAATCAACGAGGAATGGGACAAGTTCAACAAACGGCTGGACCGTAGTCCGACAGAGATGGATCCGATCAAGGACCTATTGGATAGAAGCAAAGGACTGATCGAGAAGTGCAAAAGGATCCGCCGGCTCCACGTGTGCAAGAAGTATATGCACTCCAAGAGGCTGAAGGCATTCAATGCGGAATTATTGGGTGATTTCAAGCTTTACATCCTGAGAGTGCTAGTATGAACACCTAGAGGGGGGTGCATAGGTGTTTAAAATAAATCTTGGCAAGTATATGCGGAATAAAATAAACTTCAAACAAATGAGTTAGGGAAGAGAATAAGAACACAATATTTATAGTGGTTCGGCTTAATCCAAGCATACGTCCACTCTCCCACGCTAACAGCCTTCTTGGCTGGATTCCACTATGCAATCAACAAGAGATTACAACTTTGAGTGCAAACATTTAGTAGATCACACTATTTCACTAAGTCACTCTTTTGGTATTTCTCTCACGATCACAAATGTTTAAGCTCTCCAAAGACAAGTGTATGATCGAAGGTCGTTCAGACTTTGGAGTTATAAATTCTACACTCTATCTCTTACTTGCTCATCGGTCCATGATCTCCTTAAGTAAAGCTTCTTCGTATAGAAAGTTCTTATCTTCAAGATCCAATCGTCAATCAAATAGATTGAGTCAATCAAATCAATCTTGATGTGGAATCCAAACCAGATTACTAGCCGTTATATCTTCGGGGCTTGAGTTACGATCTGTTGAATCTTAATGTAAAGTTTGAGAGCCATAGACTTTACAATCTGAATCTGAGTGCAATAGACTTTACAATCGAGTCTGAACATATTATGCTTCTGAATAGTTTTAGCTTTAAGATCTGAACACCATCTGAATAAGTTTAGCTTCAGTATAGAGTTTGTCTTCTGGTTCAGCTTCAGCATAGAGTCTGTCTTCTGGTTCTTCATTCACGTTCAGTCTGGAATTTGTCAGAGTAGGCAGACTTCTGATATAGAACAGACTTTGACACTAAAGTCTAGCGGTTTTTAGATTTTGATACTAAAGTCGCGGCAGTCTTCAGACTTTGACACGAAGTCTGGAAATCTTCATAATATACTTTAGACATGTGCTGCGTTCAGTCTTGGCAGTCTTCTGACTTTGACAATATCCTTTACATGTTCTATCATCTGCATGGTCTTTTACTTAACCATTAAACATGTTAGTAGCCTTTGATTTATTTTATCATCTTCAAAACATCATTCAAAACATCATAAGGGATTTCCTTAACAATCTCCCCATTTTTGATGATGATAAAAAAATCTCTGAATATGCAGATTTGTAAACACACTTTTAAATCAAAGGATATTAGAAGATAGCAAATAGATTGAGTATAACAATATATAGAAAAATAATCGCAGCTCAATATTTTGTAATAAATAATATCAACCAATCAACACATTTGCATATTCATATCTTCTCGCCCTTTTTGTCATAATCAAAAAGCGATAATAATATATATAGTATCACGTAGAGAATGATAACAAATATCTTGCATGAATCACAATTTCCAAAAATTAGCTTTTATAAAGTAAATCGAATATTGAAGATATGCAATATAGCTCACTTCGATCATATGTATCAGCAAATATCCAATAAAATTCACGGATGCATCATGAAATTTACATACCCTTTTTGTCATAATAAAATGATAATATCAATACAAGATTTATCAATGACAAAAAGTAATAAAAGATGCACTAACCGGATTTTTAGAACAAATTCTGACACATTTACCTTTCCTTCCATCCATAATAAGATCACGATCAATCCAAAAAGATTTTTCCATAATTGATCAATGCTCCCCCTCAATTTGTTACCTTTTTGAGATGATCACGATTCTTTCATTTTTCTTGGATTTGCATTCTCCCCCTGTGATCATGGCAATATTTGCGAATAGAAACAATTGTTGCTTATGGACGTTGAACATAATATTTTTCCAGTATTTCCTTTGTAGCAACATCCACAACGATCACTTGCATTTTGAAATTCGAGGCAAAAATTTATTTTCTTCAATTAAGCTTTTCTCGAATTCAACCTGCATCAACTTAACAAACTTTTTCCACAAATAAGCTGTAATAATGTCCACGTAATATATAATGCCATCTCTTCAAATAAATAAATTGAATAGCATATGTAAAATTAAAATTCAGAACTACTCAACCTTTTGTACGACACATAAGGGATTTCCTCAACAATTTGCAAAAACTTTGCACAAGGAAGGGAATTTTCGATCTTCCAAAAGATAGTAAGGAATATTCATAATTTTCAGATCGAGCTTTCCAATATTCATATGGAAAATTCTTTTGTTACCTGCAAATTATTGTATAATAGATAATCATCTTTGCAAAAATGTCATGTAATATCTTCCTTTGATTTGCGGATCAAACTTGCTAGCTAGAATATATCTTATAAGAATATAACAAGAATATCCATGAATATGCAATAATATCTTTCGAGATCAAAGAGATTTCCTTGAGCATAAATTTCAGATATGCATTTTTTTTTTTTTTTGGAACAGGAGGAACCAGTTTGCACCGAATTTCAGATATGCATTTTGCAAAAGGAAAATAGATATTTTTGTCACGTGCCAAAATTGCAATACCTTATATTTATGACAAAGGATATTCGCAATATAATAAACACTCATCCAGAATGCACGTAGAAATTTGCAAGGAAGGATGATAAAAAATATTCTCTTACCCTTGGTATATGTTTGCAATATACCATTAAAAAAAGCATTACCAATCTTCGCATGAGATACATTTCTGATTGCATCATGATTTGCATAAATTTGCGAACATTCATCCCTTAAAGAATTTCCTGCATTCAACTCATTTCCCTTTTTGGTATCCATAAATTTGGATCCTTCCATGTCATTAGAGCAAAATATATAATCTCCAAATATTCTTTCTTAATTCATCATAACAGAGTACTCAAAGAAAGAATATTATGCATAATAATATTTTGAAAAATAAATTCTCACTTGGTCATAGTACGATAAAATCATAGAGAATAAAATCCTTGAGTATCTCAAAAAAAAAAAATATCTTGCAAAATTAGTATCACGTAGAATCAAATTTTTACTTTGCAAAATATGACAATTTAAGAGCATAAATTTAGACAAAATAATTCGAATTATCTCAAATAATCACACGTATTAAATCAAATCTGAGAGTATAAAATCAAGCCAAATAAATTCATTTGTCTCTTAAGCATGATATCAAAAATGATCACACGTATCAAGTTAAATCTCAAATCACAAAAACAAATCATGCGATTCTTTCTTCAATAAAACAAATCAAGGAATATGATCATTATAAAATCTCAATCAATCAAGGATATATCGAATATCAAGTATAATGAGAAATTTTAAATTGTGTACTCAAACAAAATTGAGAATAAAAACATATACATTCCTTACCAAATTCTTATTCTTCTCTTCCTTTATTTCCTGCATAAATAACTCATCTTTTCTTTGGTACCCATTTTTTCTTGGGTCCATGAGAGTTAGTAGAATATGCTGCTTTTATCCAATCTTTCTAAATAGGTCTTCAGTCTTTAAGACAATCTTTTTCAAAGTGTTCCGAATCTTCACAATTTGAATACTTGATGTCATTTCCACCAACGGGTTTTACAAACACTTTTTGAAAATGATTTTTGTAAACAAGTTTATGAGGTCTTTGTCTAAGTTTCTCCTTAACTTTGGGAAAATCAATTAGAGAATCATTTTCCTTAATGAAACCAAGTCCCGACTTATTATAGTAAGGAACTTGTATAGAAATGATATGCTCTAATGTTTTTGATCCATTTGAAAATCTTGTTGAAATATTTGAAAATTCCTTCTTCAAAGAATCATTTTCTTTGACAAGTAAATCTTGACTTTCTTTTGATTGTAGAAAATCTTTTTGCAAAATTTCAAAATTTTCTTTTTGAGAAAGATCATGTTGCCTAAGCCGAAAATTTTCCTTTTTAAGTTTGGAGATCCTTTTAAGAGAAGATTTGAGATTTGAGCAATACTTCTTTATATACTTTGAAACTTTGAGAGGAATTTTTGAATGACTTACCTCGATTTCCTCATCGGATTCTGAGTCTGTGTCTAAGTCAGACTCTGATTCTGAGTGTGTGTCTGAGTCAGACTCAGATTCTAAATGTGCCATCAAGCATAAATTTCCTTGCTCATCATCTTCTTTTATTGTTCTTTTTGGCCATTCTGCTTGTATTTTCTTCCATCGAATTTCCTTCCTTTTCTACTCAGTTTTTTTGAATTTCTTGACCATAAAGGCAAGTTCTTCATCGTCCATGTCATTTTCTAAGTTTGTTTCATCAAAAACAACATTAGATATTAAAGCAATGGACTTCTTACCTTCGGGATCTTCATCGTTGAGTTGCTCCACTTCATAGGATTGAAGAGTGCCAATCAATTCATCAATGAAGAGTGGCATGATCCTTTGAGTCTCCCGGATTGAGGTCTTAACATGATTCCATTCTTTTGAGAGACCTCGCAAGAGTTTGTTGACCTTCATCGAGGTAGAAATTTGCTGACCTTGATATGCTAAACCATTTACAATTTCTGTAAAACGGCTAAACATATCTCCAATCGACTCTCCTTGCTTCATCTTGAAGGATTCATATTTGCCGAGCGGGAAATTTACTTTTGTCTCTTTTACATGATCAGTCCCTTCATATGTAACATGAAATCTATCCCAAACTTCTTTTGCTGTTTCACATGAAGAGATTCTATTATATTCAGCAGGAGACAATGCACAATATAAAAAATAAATAGCTTTTGCATCAAGCGCTTCTCTTTTGGACATCTCCGTCCGAGACATAGGAGCGGGGAGTTTGGTTTCTTTGTCTTTGCCATTCTTATTTGATGTGGACGCAGCAATGGAGTTGATTCCTCTTTCCACAACATCACATTGCAAGGGATCTCTGGATCTTAGGAATGCTTTCATTTTGTTCTTCCACACGGCGTATTCCTTTCCATCAAAATATAGTGGCCTTGTGTGTTGCTTTGCCCTTCCATAAGTCTTGGTGCCAATATACTAACCATAAAGAATCTTTAGCTCAAAAGTAAAAACACTTTTATAAACTGAGTACTTGGCTCTGATATCAATTGAGAGTGCTAGTATGAACACCTAGAGGGGGGTGAATAGGTGTTTAAAATAAATCTTGGCAAGTATATGCGGAATAAAATAAACTTCAAACAAAGGAGTTAGGGAAGAGAATAAGAACACAATATTTATAGTGGTTCGGCTTAATCTAAGCCTACGTCCACTCTCCCACGCTAACAGCCTTCTTGGCTAGATTCCACTATGCAATCAACAAGAGATTACAACTTTGAGTGCAAACACTTAGTAGATCACACTATCTCACTAAGTCACTCTTTTGGTATTTCTCTCACGATCACAAACGTTTAAGCTCTCCAAAGACAAGTGTATGATCGAAGGTCGCTCAAACTTTTGAATTATAAATTCTACGCTCTATCTCTTACTTGCTCATCGGTCCATGATCTCCTTAAATACTCCTCCACTTCCAAACTACCCGTTGGACAGTATCCTAGAGAATCGTCTTCCAATATACCCATTGGATAGCTCGTATCTAGAAGATTTGGTAGCCGTTGAGTGACAAAGGTAGAGTCCCAAATTGATTCCGATCGCCCATACAAACGGAATCTTGGTTTCCATAAGTAAAACTTCTTCGTATAGAAAGTTCTTGTCTTCAAGATCCAATCGTCAATCAAATACATTGAGTCAACCAAATCAATCTTGATGTGGAATCCAAACCAGATTACTAGCCGTTATATCTTCGGGGCTTGAGTTACGATATGTCGAATCTTGATGTAAAGTTTGAGAGTCATAGACTTTACAATCTGAGTCTGAGTACAATAGACTTTGCAATCTGAGTTTGAACATATCCCGCTTCTGAACAGATTTAGCTTTAAGGTCTAAACACCGTCTGAATAAGTTCAGTTTCAGCATATAGTCTATTTTCTGGTTTTTCCTTCACGTTTAGTTTGGAATTTGTCAAAGTAGACAGACTTCTGATATAGAACAGACTTTGACACTAAAGTCTGGCAGTCTTCAGACTTTGACACAGAAGTCTGGAAATCTTCATAATATACTTTTGACATGTGTTGCGTTCAGTCTTCTAGCAGTCTTCTGGCAGTCTTCTGACTTTGACAATATCCTTTACATGTTCTATCATCTACATGGTCTTTTACTTAACCATTAAACATGTTATGAGCCTTTGATTTATTTTGTCATCTTCAAAACATCATAAGGGATTTCCCTAACACATCCAACTACTGGATGCGAGAAACAACGGCGAGATGTTGTGGGAAGTGAAGGAGATCAGGACAGAAGTCAAGCAAGTCAAGGAGTTGATCTACCCCGGTCAAGTGAACGGTGTTGCCCTCCAGAGCGGACTCGGGGCTGCGGGCAACCTCGTGGTCCCTGACGCGCCTAATTTCATTGTTGGGTCAATGGTGGAGGCGTCCCTGAGGAAGCTCAAGGACCAGTTGCTGGAGGAGGGATCCAATTTTTTTCCATTTTTTGGATTCCTTAGAATTTGTTTTTCCTGTTCCTAGGGGTATCAAGATGCCACTATGTCAGGATATCTTATCTGTCTCTCTAGGAAAATGGATATCTCCAGAAAATAGTGGAGGCAACTAACAACTAGCCACTCTGCTTTCACCCGGATGCTGCTTGCTCCTGCATCAATGCCTATGCTTCCGCCATGTCTGGGTAGTACCTCCACTCGAATGATCTACCTACCTCACCTGAGCCCAGTTGATAGTTCTTACTCCGGATATTTTTTCTTTCCGGATAGTAGGCCTTTGGACCGGCTCTGCAGGCAGGTGATCGTGGCTAATTGAGAAGTGACAAATAGTAGAGCGGGGTGTGTGATTGATACATGTGTACGTTTTACAAGAGCTCAGATGACTAGATAATCACACGCACACATCATAACTAGGAAAATTCCCCTAAGGATCCAGTCCCACTCTCTTTCTATCTATAACTCATTCCATTCCCTAGGTCGGGGATTACTACGCCCTTACTTCCAGAGGTAACGGTTGAACGCTAAGCTGCTTCTCAACTCACTGACTGTGATTGTTGTGACCGCCCCGGGCGGGTGTGGGAAGATGACCCTGCTTAAGAAATTGTGTCATGACATGGATATTGAAGGTATGCGTGATTAGTGTTTTGATTGATCCAGAACTAATTAAAGTAGGGGATTCAGTGATTGATCCTTGCCAATCAGTCGCCTCAAAGCCTTTGATTTGCCATTCATGTGTATAGGAGCTGGCGCCCAAACAATGTGTTACTTGTGCCCATATTGACGCAACTGAATCCCATTACCTGTTCTCTTTGTCAGGCGATACAATTCCTCATATATGTGAATGTCTGCACAAAGATTTGCTTGGGTTTTTTGCAGATGGATGTTTCATCGAGTAGAATAATCTTCTTGTCATGGTTTATTTTCAGTCTTGATATCATGTCTAATCTGATCAATCTTTCCTGAGCTTTTAGATATGCAATAACTCGCCTCTGTTTGATTGTGCTGAGTGCCTCTCTTAATCAGTCAAAACCTACTCTTCACACACCATAGGGTTGGCGCTCATTATTTCTGCTATACTGTATCTACTTAGCTCTGTTTCTTATCCTACCAAATTTAATAAACTAGAAGTGTTGCTGCAAATTTCCATACTCTTTGCAAGCGATAGGAGTCAGACTTACTGTGGTTTGCATGCATATAGTCAAATTCAACAACATCATGTTCGTCCCTGTCTCGAAGAAGCCCACCCTGACAGACATTGTCCAGAAAATGTTTCAACATAATGGTCTCAAGTTTCCTGAGATTGTAACGGAAGATGATGCAGTTCATTACTTGCAGCAACTGCTCATAGATATAGGCCAAAGTCCTGTGTTGCTTGTGCTGGACAATGTCTGGACTGACTCGCAATCCATAATCGAGAAATTTGTCTTCAAGAAGATAAAACATTACATGATTGTGGTGACATCAAGATATGAATTTCCTCATGTTGGTCTTGTGCATCACCTGAACCCACTGCCTCATGGGGAAGCCCTGGAACTTTTTCGTCAATCTGTTGCTGTTGATGGTAGAAGCTTGGTTGCACCAGATGATGATATCTGGGATAAGGTATCCTCTCGCTTGAGTGCGTCCATGATAGGATTTCTTATGGTCATCAAAACTGAGATTATTTTTTTCTTTAAAGAAAAAGTTAAATAAAATCAACCTGCCTAAGATAGGTTTACCATGTTTCATCCAAGCTCTTTACCATGTGCCTAACCTATGCCAATTTTACTTTGATCTCTATTTCATCAAATAGAGGCCATGGTTTGTACTAACCACCATTCCTATCTAAGTTCCCATAATAGTCTGTTTTCTTTTTCCCTGTGGCAGATAGTGAATCGCTGTAAGGGATTGCCGTTGGCTCTTACAGTCGTTGCCAAGTCTCTCCGAGGAAAGGATCATTCGTTCTGGGAAACAAAGCTTCTTAATTTGTCCCGTTTGGTTTTGGACAGTGACATTCTAGATTGCCTCAGAAAGAGCTTGGATGACTTGGATGGTGACCCTTCGATCAAGGAGCATTCCATGGACCTCCGCTCATTTCCAGAGGATCGCAAGATCCCCACCACTGCCCTTATTGATATGTGGGTGGCGTTGAACGGGCAAGATTTCAGTGAAATGCAGGCTGTTAATGACCTCCATGAGCTCGTTTACAGGAACCTAGCTGATCTCGTAATCACCAGGTATGGATCTGAAGTTTGTTCTGTTCTCTTATTCCAACTTTTATAGTTTTCCACTGCTCTAAGTTGCCTCATCACATTGTAGTTGGCGTATGAGTAATTTTTCCTAACGTGGCAGTTAGAATGCGTGTGTGAGATGGACAGAGGCATGATTAGCAGAACTTACCATCACCTACAGCCCTTTCCTCTCCAGGGGCTTCCACGAAATGAAAAGGGACGGCATCGTCGTATGCTCGACATTTGTTGCCCTAGTTTATATCCCAGAGTACTCCTATGGCCGATCTGTCACCCAATCTACTTAAACAACCTTAAAGGCTTGGCCCCATCCCGTTTGGAGAATGACCCCTTATGGCACGGCTTAGTCATTTAGGTCCAATTCCATCAATTTTTGTTGAGGCAATTCTTGTTCATTGTCAACTGATCTATAGCTCCTGATTTATATGACATTCTTGATCCTTCCTATGACTAGTCTTCGTGGCTGGAATCAAAATACTTTCATGTTTACCCAGAAATAGGCCAACTGGATGTTTGAATCCACACCACAATTACTGCACTTGACCTTCAGCTATAGTGTGTTCCGCATTTTGAAGGTCAAGTGGATTATACAAAGGCCTGTAAAGAACATTTTTATCTCCTGACTTGGTTTCTTAAATGTGGGACAGATCAGATGTCTTTCTTTACCAGTAAATTGGTATCGTTGAATGCCTTGCATCAAACTTTAGCACAAAAACTCCATTGCAAAGGCTTATATCCGAGCTATTGCATACCTACAGGAGAGATCCAAGTGAGGAGGAGGACAAATGTTACAGCAGCCACTATGCTACACAGCATGATCTGCTTAGAGAGTTGGCTATCATGGAGTGCAACCAGGGGGATGTAGAGAACAGAAAGAGACTCATTCTGGACTTAACCAGAAATAATTTTCCCAATTGGTGGAGTAAGCAAAAGCAACCGACTCTTGGTGCTTATCTAGTGTCCATCTCCACAGGTTAGAACTCTCTCTCTCTGACCTTTAGGGAAAAATTCAGTTTGTTGGTAGTTAAATTATCTTTAACCTTCTATGTTCATGATGTAGATGGAAGATTCTCAACACCTTGGCCAAATCTTCAATTACCTGAAGCTAAGGCTCTTGTCTTGAACTTTGAGACCAACCAAACCAAAACTTATGCTTTGCCGGAATTCATTGAGAAAGCAGATAAGCTCAAAGCCCTAATAGTAACAAACTACAATTTCTTTCCAGCTGAACTGCAATTTCCATGTTGTTGGGTCTAGTTTAAGGAGGATCAGACTCGAACACATCACAGTTTCTTTCCAAAGCATGGGAAAACTATACTTGCATAGTTTTAAAAAGATATCATTTTTCATGTGTAACATAAGGCAGGCTTCAACGTCAATCGATGCCAAAATCTCTGATGCAATGCCAAATTTAGTGGAACTCGACATCGAGTATTGCAATGATCTCGTGACAATACCATATAGCATCTGCCAGATAAACCTCTGAAGAAGGTTAGCATCACAAATTGCCATAATTTCTTTGCACTCCCTGAACAGTTTGGGCAATCAACTTTCCTCGAAGTGGTGAGGCTTAATTCGTGCACAAATTTGTTGCAATTACCAAACTCAATTGGAACCCTCCAAAAATTGATGTCTCTCAATATATCCGATTGCCTAAACCTAAGCACTTTATCCAATCAAATTGGTCAACTGGATAATCTCAAGAAGATCAACATGAGAGGATGTTCGAGGTTGTTTGTGCTGTCAATCGTGAGGTTGAGGAACTTGATTTGTGACCAAGAAAGAGAAGTCTTGTGGGAGCCTCTCAAGAATGGTCTCAATAGCTTGAATATAATGGCATTTGAAGAAGAGGCTAACTTAGATTGGCTGAGTGATTAAGAAGAGGGCTATCAACCGATATCTTTGAGCTTTTCCTATATGTTAAAGTGTTGTCTTTGAACTATTTTATTTATTGGTTTTTTTTTTTCTTGCTGTTTGTCATATTTATTTCCTATACTTTATTTTTTCTTTTGGAAAAATGACAAATGATTCTTAAATTTTAATGCAATGTATAATATAATTTCTGAATTTTTGATTTGTTTAAAATTGTCCTAGACAAGTTAGTTTTTAAATTATATGAAAATATTCAATGTATAACATTAAACATTTTCATCGACTAACTTGATCATATACTAAAAACTTACAAATTACATTGAATAAATTAAAAGATCAAGAATCATGTTGCATATTATGCAAATGTTCAAGGATTATATTGGACAAATTAAAAGTTCAAGAATTATATTACACGTTAGGTTGAAGTTCCATGACTACTTATAACATTATCTTCTTCTTTTTTTCGATGTCGGTGGTTGATTGGACCAAATAATTGATGAGTAGTAGTGCCACATCATTTTTTTTTTCTAAGCCAGAATTTTTTTCCCTTTATTTTTTCTGCTTTCCATTTCTTTTCTTGCTTTCTACCTCCTTCCCCTTGGTCTACCACCAACAACCCTGCTGCAAATCACAACTTGTGGCGCCTTACCACCACGACCACTTCAGCATCTCCTTTTCTGTCTCTCTTCCTCCGGCCAAAAGATTCTTTATATCTCACGAATCTGAAGTGCAAACTCAAATCCGAGCCGCTGCAACCTCGCATTTGAGGTCGTGGCCTTAAATCAGAGGTTGCAACCTCAAATAGAGGAGAGAGAGAGAGAGAGAGAGAGAGAGAGAGAGAGGTGCTTGCAATGTTATCTGAGCGAAGCTTGTGGTGGTGTTCGAGTGCGGCTTTGTTGTGGTGGTGGCTACCGGAGTGGCGCAGCAACAGACAATCGTGGCCGGTGGCGGCATTGCTTCGGGCCTTCGGCACTGGTGGAGGGAAGACTAGTAGATGATAAAAAGAGGTAGGAGAGAGAGGAGCATACAGAAAAAAAATGAGGCTTTTTGAGATTTGGATTATTTATTTATTTTGCAAATTCCTCAACAGGAAATGACTTATAATTATCCCTAATTATTTCACAGGATGGCCATCTTTGTCCGTCAGTCATCCACTTGACTTGAGCCATCTGACATGTCCCCACAACGTTTGGATGGACCTTTTTGACTAAGAATAGTTGATTAATTTGGCAATTTTAAGGTTTTCGTAATTTATTCAATTATATAGGGTGGTGAAAGTAATATGTTGAATCAAATTTTAATTTTTTATCTAATCATATCCTATATCTATTTTATAAATCATTTATGTGTGCTATGTATTACATACAAATTTTGAAACCATACTTCCTTACTTACATGCCCTCACCCTAGCTTTAAAAGATGGGAAATCGAACTTCTTACCTCATTTCTCAAGTGAAAATGATGGTTACTGAGGTAATCCCTAATGATTAATAAAATTTTAATTCGATTGGTCATGATGTTGGGTTACTTGGCCATGTCATGTAGATTGGAGAATAAAAGATAGGTCCTTGAAATTTACCATAAGTTCATTACTTGGATTCACTCATATACTGCACTAGCTTCTAAAGAAGCATCTAACTAATTAGCCGATTATTAATGCGCCTCCACTTTTGTCAAGGTGCCGGTAAACATCATGCTTGAATAAAAACTATATTGCTTCCCGCGGAAATTATTTGAAAGAAATTTATCGTCATTCGTGTGAACTTTTAACTATAGTATTGTTCCTTCTAGATGGATTGGACCGTCGTTGATTGGCTACTGGTGTGAAAAGAAGAAGAGAATATACGAAGAAGAGAACTGCGAAACTTTCATGAGCATGAAGTTTCCGCGTAGGGTCCAAGCGTAAAGGCGATATGGCTGAGGTAATCTTCTTGATGTAATCCAGCTTACGTTGGACACGCAAGGCTTAGCAGCACGTAACGTCATCATATCATACGCCTTAATTCATGGTTGATCCGATTCAAACTTTGAGTGGAAACTATGACTCAAAAAGAAAATTCTTATGCAATGATGAATCCATTTGAAAGAAGCAAGGTCGAGGTAAAGAGGGATGTATGAATACTGCGTGGACTGGGATATCCAAAATTCAAAAAATATTGCAACTTGCCAGACAAGTTTGAGATGAACCTCATTAAAACATCAGTTTTTGGTATTAACATTTTCAAAGATTCTTCATTCATAGGAGGTTGCAATTCCATAATCACCTTTCCCGTGTTCCCATCAACTTCTGTTCCCCTTTGATGCATCAAGAATCCTAAGAAATCGCCTATAGTTGCATGAAATGCACGTTTAAGAGGACCCATTTATGAAGCATGATTTGTCAACCTATTGAATCATTGTTTGAGCTTAATGAGATGTTTTACTTAGTTGAATTTTACTACATAGCATCTACTAATACCTATATGAAGTCTCCAAGCATTTCAGGGTGCTTTTAACCAAGCACGCTTAACATTGTAGTATCAATTCTAAATGTTGTAATTACGTTAAAAGGCACATATTGTGAATTAATTTAATTTCACATAATTAAAGAACATGCCTTCCTATTTGGTGTGTGATTCAGTTTATTTTTATCCCATTCGCTATTTAAGATGCCTGCTAGGAGGAGCTCCTATGCCCTATTGCTCTAACAATCACTTGCCATCATCATTATATTGGGCCATTACAAAATCGAACTGAATCAAGCCAAAAAACCGACCGATTAATACGAAAATCTAGGCCCAATGGATGCTCATATTCTCAATAAAAGATATTTTCAAAAGACTAACTACTTTCACAAAAACTAATTTCAGCTTTCTAAACACCGATACTATGTAAAATTGGCTAAAAAGGCATTCTATCGTCCAAGAAGATCTGCATGCCTGAATAAGCCGAGTAATAAAAATAGCTCCATCATTTCAAAACCTACATACATGCATCATCAAATGAAAAATTAAAGGGATAAATGCATTGGAAGTCCTAAAATTTATCAAGGAAATGTAAATGAGTCCTAAATTTTTTTAAAAGTGCAATTAAATCCTAAAACTTATCAAGAAAGTGCAATTGAGTAATAAAATTTTCAAAAAGTGCAACTAAGTCTTAACTCTTGTTTAATTGGTTCAATCTAAGTCCTTCTGTTGATTGCACTTTTTGAAAGTTTTAGGACTTAATTACTTTTGCGACATGCTTTAAGATTTGATTGCGTTTTTTGAAAATTTTAGGATTCGATTGCACTTGTGTAATAAGTTTTAGAACTTGATTATATTTTTTGAAAATTTTAGGACTCAATTGTATTTTCATAATAAGTTTTACGACTTTCAATGCACCTATTATAAACTTTAAATTTATAGCCACTTGCACATACATATACATCAAGCTGAGATCCACGCTTTTTTTTCATCATACAACATGTTGTCAAATTATATATTATTATGTTGCCATCACATGACAACTCGTAATTACATGATAAGTCATCAAAAGACATGCCATCAAATGACACAACATCACATTGCACGATGCTACTTGCTTGGCAAGTCGTCATATATGTATCATCGAACGAGCGCAATTACAATGACATATCATTACATGTCGCATATGCTACATCATAATTATGCAAATGCACATTAATGTTTTCAAAATGCACGAGTACATATGGCACACTAATTCATTTCAGAGGCGTGACGTGATGTAAACCTTTCGCTTCATCATGTCTCCTAACAAAGAAAGATCGTCTTCATTTTTTAGGAAATCAAACGAAAAGGAATTTAAAGGTTTCCATCTCCCTCTCGTGCCCTTTAGTAATTGAATGTTTTTAAAGTTTGTAATCTTCGTATCCTATCCAATCGGAATGTTATCCTACTCTTTATACCTCTGGTTTTGTATTACTAATTGCTTTTGTGTTGTTCATGAAATATACACGAAATGCATCATCGAACACCTATCAGGAGAATTCACGTTGTGTTTACTATTGATATCAAATACCCACTTTTGATCTAAGAGCTCAATTGGTTGGTTAAAATGTTTGCAATTCTTAGAGGGATCTACCAAGTTCACCATAAAGCCGATTGAAATCATGATTGAAATGTATTCTAGTGCATGAAAATGAAATGATCCATTCATGAGACGAAAATGAACGGATACACGCTTAACTAAACATGTGAGTTAGCTGCCATAAAGGGGGATGAGAATTACCCGACCTAATATCGTCCGTTCATTTTCAACTTTCCGTCGACTTGATCTACGTGCTGATAGCTTTCGCCTAACAAACACTCAAACCTGGGCGCTTGCAGGGCAACTTCCGATACGAACATGGTCAACGGCTGACTCGGGTCTTCGTCGACCCTAAATAGTAAGTACTACAGCAGCCATGGAATGGTCATCTGTCGGGGCCTTTGACTGCCTAGTGGGGTTCATCACCCTCTTGGGCCCTTCAGTAATTTTTTTTTTTTTTTGAAGTTTCGTAATTTTCATATCCTACCCAATCTTAAAATTGCTCCGCCCTTTGTACCTTGGATTTTACTTTACAAATTTCATTCATATTATCTTAATGTCACCAAACACTTACTTGGAAAAATTTGTGCCGTATCCACCATCGCTATCAAATACCCACTTATAATTGAGAGGCTCATTTGGTTGGTTAAAATGTTTTCGGTTTCTTGTGGGATTTACAAAGTTTATGATACAACCGATCAAAATCCTCATTGAAAATATATTATAGTGCATGCAGACGGATAATCGGTTCATGCATGATGCGAAAACGAAGGAGCTTGGCTCATAGAAGCTGCATTAAGCAGTGTGCGCTAACCGTGATAAGCGAATAATTCTGAAAGCTACGCAACATAATTTCGTCCATTACTTTTCAACGTCGAGAAAATATTGGGTACCCTAACAGTGCCACGCAATCGGTGCTCTGAACGATTCATTGTGTGACACACGTCCGTGTGTCAATCCACATTGTCCACTTCTCCGTTTCAGCGGTTCTGTCTCTCTCCTCTCTCTCCTCACGATAAAATAGGAGCGGGCTCGGCTTGGCTCGGCTCGGCTCGCTGCAGAAGAAAAGACAGGTCATGACTCCCGCCCAAAAGATTTCTCTCTCCTCAAGTTAAATTTTCTGCAATTTTCTCTCTCTCACTTTCTCTCTCCTCGTAGAAGAACAAAGAAACATCGAGACCTGCGTTCTCTCTCTCCCCTCCGCATCCGCTGGTTGCTTCCATCGCCCCCACGCTAAGGCCGACGCCGCCGACGCTCCTCCTCCTCCCTCTCGCGATGTTCGCTTTGCTCTCTCTCTCTTCCAGCGAAACGGGACGCCGACGGCCCTCCGCCTCCACCGGTTGCCTCCGTCGGCGTCAGAGTCCGTCGCCCCCGTCTCCTCTGCCTCCGCCTACGCGCCCGACGCCAACGCGTCGAACCACGACGGCAAAAATGGAGGAGAGAGAAACGAGGAAGTAGAAGACGGAGATGAAGAAGCAGAAGCGCACGCGCTCGGGGTTCTGGACATGGGTCGTCGCGTCGGTCGCATTCCGGCTCGCCCTCATCTACCTCTCAGGAACCTCCACCTGTCCACCCGCCCCGAGGTCGCCACCCCTCTCACCAGCATTCGCCACCGTAACGCCGCCTCTCTTCGCTCCGTCGATCGATTCCCGATCCCCGATCCCCGATCCCCCGCCCCCTCCTCCCTTGAAATCTTGGAGGTCCATTTTCTAATACGGTTTTTCTTGTTTGTGCCGCCTGTAGTTGGCGAAGGCTACTGGTTGAAGCAGTTGGTAATGTCTCTCTGCGCAGGTTTGGCTCCATTCGATCAAGAAGGAAGCTGCTTGTTTGCCTATGGTTCTCCTTTGCTGTTGCTCATTCTCGGACCTCTCGCTGTCGAAAGGTAACTACCGGAGTATAATCGCCGACGCATTTTGAAGGCTAGGTTGATTGTGAGCTTCGCTGGTTATCTTCTAGAGTTGAACTAGATTTATCTGGCGTTATCGAAGCGGAGGCTGTGGCTTATGCAATTATGATCCTTTAAGAATGGCCGCCACCACATCTCTCCTTGAATCCTCCATATTCGACCCGTCATTGACTGATGCCAAGATTATGTGGGGACTCCATCACCCATACCAGACCATCATAGGGAAATCTGCGGAGAGACAAGTTCTGTGGAAGTCAGTAAAATGTGTCTTGTGGTTCCCTAATTTTGAAATTTATGGATATGGAAAAAATTTGGAGGGACAGAGAAGTTTTTTGAAGAACTTCTTCGAGTATTTGGCGATTCAGTTACTTGCCAACGCATTATATGAAGTGCCGGTTATTCAATTACTTTTTTGGCGCTTCGCCAGAATGATGGTGGCGACGGACGACTTCGTGGAGGCGGACAACGCGGAGGCCATCATCTCCAGGACCGAGCACAAGTCCCGCAAGATCGAGAGCTTGCTCAAGCAGTAAACTTCCCCTCCTCGATCCCTCTCTTGCCGCCTTTCCGTCCGCGATTTCGCCGGATTGATTTTGAGCTGACCCACCTCCGCATTTCCTTGTGTTTCGTTTCGTCACGTGCAGGTCGAAGCTGGTGGAGGCTCTCAAGACCGCCTTCGAAGGATCGCCTCCGAACATGCGGGACGAGC
This sequence comes from Eucalyptus sideroxylon x Eucalyptus melliodora, assembly GCA_016097485.1. NCBI lineage: Eukaryota > Viridiplantae > Streptophyta > Magnoliopsida > Myrtales > Myrtaceae > Eucalyptus > Eucalyptus sideroxylon x Eucalyptus melliodora. The sequence goes on along the minus strand of CM027832.1, from coordinate 46,272,637 downwards.
GATGCAAGGTTTGCCCTGTTTTTTTTTTTTTTTTTTTTTTGTGGGTGTTTGCTACTTGTATCAGTAGATCTTTCCAGGTGGTGAAGTCGCGGTCTTTGCAGTCGGCGAATTGGATAGTGGTGCACAGAGGGATAATGGCGATGAAGGATCTGGACGCCCTGTTCTCTTCCCTGGATCCCGAGTACTACACCATCCTCATGAAGTGAGTGTTGCGTTGTCTTCCCTGTTTTTCGTGCTCGTCTGTTGTCGATGCTTGTTCGGATTTATTGCTTCGTGTTTGCTTAGTAATCTTTACCGTGGAATTGAAATGTTTGGAGTGATGGTAGCAATTTAAGGCACAGGGGATGGTTTTCTTGTTTCCATGAAGTTTGTATTCATTGAAGGCACAAGTGATATCAATGCCGAAATGCCACTGTGTGTCGGGGGTTTGTGAAGGGCTTAATCTTTTCACTCAACTGTCTTGTTCTTTCAATGGGACATTTGAGTACTCCTGTAGTCCCTTGATACAGATTAACATAAGGATCATGGGCTCATTGGGTAGTGACGATTATGCCTAATGATTATCGGTTGTGAAGGGCTTAATTATTGAGCTGTTTGTTGTGGCTGCAGCTTTTGGTAGAGATATTTAATAAAGATCAAGAATTCATGGGTGATGTAATGACTAGAAACAGCAAACTGTCTCTTCAGTTCATTGGTTTATCTGTGTCATCAGGATTGGCACGTCAGGATCTCTGAAGACTTCACATTTTTTTTACCCCAACGACTTAGTTTGATATTCATTTTCTTATTTCTGGTGTTCAAACCTACAAATAATTGGGTGAGAATAACTCAAACTAATGAAGTGATCTTGGAAGAATTACCATTTATGAAATTTGACCATAACTTTGCTAAGGAATAGCCTACCACTTTGGTTTAGGTTATCAGTTTCTCAATTTTGCTTATGAAGATAGGTTGCACCTGTAACTACTATTAATTGTATGCTTTGGCTTATCATAGTCTATCTATTTAAGGCCTTGTTAAAATGCTTGTGTTGTTGTATTGTGAATTCACTTAATTATGCTACTTGTGATTGCTCTACTTATTTGTTGATGCCCCGTTTTTGAAGGAACAAACCTTGTTAAACTATGCAAGGCAATCAAGTTAGAGTGTATAGGGATTCCTATTCCCAAAGAAAAGCCCTTTTAGAGGCTATGCTCAGACTAAGCTGGACTTTCTTTATTGCTACAGTGTGATTTGTATTAGGCATTCTAGTTGCCTCTTCCCAAGGATCGGTACCAATGCTTTGTTTGGGAAGGAGGGGAGGGGAAGGAAAATTGGGGTAAAGTTTGAAACTTTGGCGCAGAGAGGATAGAAATTTAAATTTTCTTTCCATTTTCATCCCATCCTTGCCTTCTAAACGAAGTATAAGAATGATAGACTGGAGAGGATAAAGCAGGGCTGGTAAGGTTGTCAATTTGGAATAGATGGTAAGATATGCTCAATGATAGTTGCTCCTGTCCTGGGGTTATATGTGTTAATGCTTGGGGTGGTTGTGGATCTAGAGTAGCAGAAGCAACTCCTGGTTTAGATTGTCTCAAAACTATGATGACGTGTAGCTTTCCCTGAATTCTAGACAAGGCATTTCATAAATTTTATCGACAAAGTCCTTATTGGTTGCTTCTTTGTTGGTTGTATTGAGTGCCAAAATCTAGTCATGCAATCTAGTCCTAAAAGATCTCCTTTCTAGATCAAATCCCTGAGACTTCTGAGTAGGTTGATCTAATGGTATTTCTGTTATGAGTGATTGGAAGGAGAGGAATTAAATTGACAACTTTTGGGGTTAGCTTGATCTCAAGGCCGGTTTCAAGCAGGAGTAGAATAATTTTGTTTCTGCAGCATTTTGGTTTAGATTCCATTTTCACCAAGGTGCCATACTCTATTGACTTGCCATAGTCTTCACAACTCGAAAAAAAGTAGTACCATGTTCATTCGTCTCGTGTGTTCTTCTCACTCACTGAATTTTGGCATATAATGATCATACAAGACAATTGCATGCTGTTTTCCCCAGTCTCCCTGCAGTAATGTATTTAAAATTCTTTCCTGTCCATAACAGTGTCATTTGACCAGATAAATTGCGTTTGATAGCACGATACTTTTCTTTCTGGTTGGAGAACATGTTCCTTCTTTTCATCAGCACTCGAAACCTATCTTATTCTATGGATACTGCAAATATGACTTATTGGCTTGTCAATGCTTAAGACTGGCTTAGAGCATTATCTAACTCTCCTTGGAGAATTATATGCAAATGCTCTAGGGATGTTTCTTTATCGCTATTGGTACTTGAGTTAGTCTAAACGACAAGATGGTATCCAACAAAAATTGTCTTGAGGTCATCGTCAAAGTACTTGAATGTTCTTACGGCTGTGAACATCGTCATTTAGGACTGTTTATTAAGTAGATGGGATTTGATGGCATCCGTTGTTTGCCTTATGTATTTACATGTATTTTACTTTGACCTTCAGGCTCATCATGCAACTATGGTCTCATGACCAGCAAATTGAGCATTGTCTTCTAATTTTACCATGGTTAACTCGAGATTAAAGGTAGATATATTTATTGACCAGTTGGTTTTGTTGTTTGGCTGGCCAATAAGTCCGATTCGAGGAGAGCAGAGTTTCCCCATGTATTATTTATTCCTCATCTGATCATTACCATCTTGCTTGGATTACCGTTATTGTTAAGGCCTTTGATGGAGTTAAACATGCATTCCTTCTCTAGTGAGTAGTAAGAGAATTCAAGTGTGCAAATGCTATCGCTGTTGTAGTTCGTGTGTGCTACGTTTCGTTCGTTAATGCCTTCTTCTTTTCCCACGTACAACATATCTGCAAAACCAGAACCTACCTCATTAATTTGATCCTCTCGTTGCTTGCTAGATACTTGTACAGAGGCTTGTCTACAGGGGATCGCCCCACCTGTGACCAGTGCCTACGGATTCACAAAAGACTCACGGAGAGGGCCGGCTTGGGGTGCATACTTCGTTCCCTAGCAGACACCACAAATACAGTATGATGATTATTGCTATCGTGATCTGAAGAGAGAAAAGTGCCCACTGTATGATTCCTCGCCTCCCTTTCCGTAGATTTGGCTGCGGTGTATCCGTCATTGACATGAATGTGATCGGTCTTACACTTTATTACAAAGTATCATCTCTGAGTCCTTACAAAGCTAAACTTGCTTCGGATTGCCGGAGAACATGCATTCTATCATTTCGAGGAGTTGAGCATTTGTCTACCCTTGAGATTAACTCAACACAAACATGAGAAACTTTTGTTGCGGACTTAAGTATGGCTAACTGATAATTAATAGTTTAGATCGCATCCAAATTTCACGTAGACGATTCTGCGTCGTCACTTGGGGACTGAGATAGTCGAAAGCAACATTTTGATTAAGTCCAGTTTTGTCAAACTGAAATAAAATGAAATCTCCATAGCTCATCTTGGTAGCTGACTTCTGTGCATTGATTGTACAAGGAGGACGAAATGGCCATTGTTACATGACAGAGGTGATGTGTAGAATCTTCGTGACAAGCGTATTGTTGAACATTTGTGTTGGGAATAATGGATCCCCGAAAAACGGATTCGACACTAAATCGAACCCCTAAATCAATGCGGAAGATGAAGCCCGGGAAATCACGTATCACCGATCGTAAAGCACACCACCGATTCGAGCGTACCTTGTTAGCCACAGATTAAGCACCGACGCCGACAAGAGGAAGAGATTTGGCCCTGTTCGATCCGATGACGCCTTGAAGGGAAGAAAAACGCTTACTGTTTTTCTTTTTCTTGTTGGAGAGAGAGAGCGCGCGGGAGAAGGGAAAACTTACGTACGTTGAATTGCAAAACGTTTTCTTTCTCTCTCTCTCTCCTCCCTTTTATACCTTCCCCCATCCACGGGCCCTATTCCCGTGGGCCGGGCTTTTTGGGCCCAACTTGGGCGAACGAGCCTTAAGCCCTTTAATTAATAAAACCATCATCTCCCACTCGCACATGGTGGGCCGAACAGGATTCTCTTTACCTCTCTTCAACATTCATACCGGTGAATAATCCGTGTGACCAGCATACTTTGAGAGCTCGTTGCTATACATCTGTTAGGAATATATAGCAGCTCATAATGGGCGTCTCACTCTGAGTAGATTTAGTATGCAGTACCCTAGATCGATCGATCACATTTATATCTCCATTGATCTCTTTTAAACAATGATATATATATATATATATATATATATATATATATATTGTATTCACAATTATAATTATCACAAAGACAGTTATAATTGGTCGACCAGTGAATACAAAACCACAATGTGATTCTCCAAAATCGATCTTCATCTTTCCTTCAAACTCTCAATTTCAGTCCAGCTTGCTTTTCTAGAAATGCCCCATTAGATCGAATCATCTCATGACCATTGGCAACACCCTAAGATAGCAAACACTAAATAGAAATCTTGATAATAAGTAAGAGTCATGAGGGGAGTAAAAATTGAGGAACTCTTTTCCTCAAGAGTCTCACACGTCATAAAAGTTGAGATCAAACTTTTTGCCACTCTTATTGGTCGTCTCATGCATACGTAGTATGAAATACGTATTACGGTATTAACTCATTTCCCATGGAGCGTATGTCTACACCTTTCAATACCGTACAGATGATAGTTCAGACATACCCAATGTCTAACTTGAGTTCACGTATCTACTCAATCACAAAATTCATCAGAACTCACATCTGGCATCATAGACAGATAAAGTAAAATATGTGGGTTATTTTACTTTCGGACATCTTTAGTATTATGTCCTCATCTTAACACTCAGTTAAGGCGACATACATATTCTAAGCTTGAGCTCTCGATTATCACCTAGATAATAAGCTTAAAAACAGTCTCAACTCTATTTATCACACAAGAAATGAGGCGATTACCCGTGTGAGTGGGCTAATCTTATATCTGTCCGACATACTTCTCAACTTAAAATAATGCACTGAGCATTAAGATGCATAAAGATCATACATAGATTCATAGGCATTAATCAATGAAAAACAAAATTTCATAAATGTGAACAACTCAGGGAAATTACAATTCAGTACATTAGACTCTACGCAATCCTAGAGATTTTACATGACCACAAAACACATCTCTAGGTATTGGCTTTGTCATAGGATCTGCTACAATTATATGCGTAGATATGTACTATAAGTTCACATCCTTTCGTGCAACCATATCTTTCACAAAGTTATACTTGGTATCTATATGTTTGGTCTTGCCATGATATTTTGGATCTTTGGTGTACGCTAGCTGCTTGGCTATCACAGTTAACCAACAATGGATTTGCAGCTTTCTCATTAACACCTAAATGATCCAAAAATCTCTTAAGCCAAACTCCTTCTTGTACCGCGCTGATAATGCCACGAACTCGGTTTCCATCGTGGACAAGGCTATACACGTTTGCTTCTTACTTTGCTCCATGATATGGCGCCATTGTTCAATAAGAAAGCAAATCCAGAGGTAGATTTTCTTTCATCTAAATCTCCTCCCCAATCAGCATCTAAATAGCCTTCAAGTCGCAGATCCTTTCCTTGGTAATTCAACTTGAAATCAGCAGTTCACTTCGATACCTCGGTATTCTCTTGACGGCTTTCCAATGTCTTTGGACCTGGATTGGATTGGTATCTACTCACCATTCCAACTGCAAAACATATGTCGGGTCTTGTACACATCATAGCGTACATCAAGCTCCCAACAGCACTAGCATAAGGAACATGTTTCATTTGTTCCTTCTCTTGTGGAGTCCCTGGACACAGTCTGTGGCTCAATCCTTCACCTTTTGCAATAGGAGTGTCTATGGGTTTACAGTCTTGCATACGAAATCGTTCAAGAACCTTATTTATATAGGTTTCTTGCGAAAGAGACAACAATCTCTTCGAACGATCTCTTGAAATCTTAACTCCAAGAATATATGCAGCCTCACCCATATCCTTCATCTCAAAGTTGGAAGACAACCAACTCTTGACAGTCTTAACAAACTCCATATTGCTTCCGGCAATAAGTATATCATCAACATATAATGATATGATCATAAATTGATCATTGGATCTTTTGATATATACACAATGATCCTCATTAATCATCGTAAAATCATATGCCATTATGGCATTATGAAAACGTATATACCATTGTCTTGATGACTGCTTAAGACCATATATCGACCTCATTGGTCTTTTACTATGAAACCAGCAGGTTGTTCCATATATATTTCTTCCTCTAATTCTCCATTGAGGAAAGTAGTCTTTACATCCATTTGATGTAATTCAAGATCCAGACTAGCTACTATTGCCAGAATAATGCGAATCGAGGTAAATTTCACTACAGGAGAAAACGTATCTTCATAATCAATTCCTTCTTGTTGATTATACCCCTTCGCCACAAGGCGGGCCTTATGCCTTTCTATCGAGCCATCAGCCTTTCGCTTTATTTTGAGAACCCACTTGTTCCCAATAGCTGCGTCCTTTTGGAAGATCAACCAGTTCCCAGACTTGGTTTGATTTCATTGACTCAATTTCCTCTTTCATTGCATGAATCCATTTTTCCTTACTAGGGCAATTCAAAGCCTCATTAATATTTCTTGGCTCATCCTCATCTTGTGAAGCAACCATAAAAGTTTCCCCTTCAATGTCAAAATGTCAACGAGGAATACTTTGGCGACTTGTTCGCCGTATGGGAGATTGTACACTTTGTACATCATTCCCCATCATGCTCCCACTTGGATTAGATAATGATGACGTCATCTCATCATGTGGTTGCAATTGATCACTTCTCATATTACTCCCACTTGGACGAACTCCACTAATATCATTATCTTGATCCAAGGTCTCAAATATGGAACAATCTTCCCCTATTTCGCCCTTCTTAGGAAATTCATCCTCTAGGAATGTGACATCTCGTGATTCAAACTCAGTTATACTCCCACTTTCCTGCTCACCTATGAACACATATCCTTTCGAGTATTCTGAGTACCTTATGAAAATACTCTTCTTTCCTCTAGGACCCAATTTCCCAAATTTGTGAGAGGACTCATGTGTATAGGCGGCACAACCCCATGGCTTAAGAAAACTTAAGTCCGGTTTTCTACCTGTCCATAACTCATATGGAGTGGAAGTAACTGATTTGGAAGGCACACGGTTAAGTATATAGGCAGCAGTTAACAACGCATCACTCCAAAAGGTAATAGGTAAGTTAGCATGCGCCATCATGGACCTAACCATTTCCAGTTGGGTTCTGTTTCTTCTCTCCGCAACACCATTTTGTTGAGGAGTATATGGAATAGACAACTGTCTTTCTATTCCTTTTTCATCACATAATTTTCTGAACTCATCAGATAAAGATTCTCGACCTCGATCGGATCTCAATGCTTTTATTTTCTTGTCTAATTGATTCTCTACCAGGTTCATAAACCTTTTAAAACAACTTATTGCTTTAGATTTATGAGAAATCAAATAGACATATCCGAATCGAGTATAATCATCGATAAAAGTGATGAAATAAACAGCCCCATGCCTTCCTTTCACATTCATTGGACCACAGACATCAGAATGGATTAAATGCAGAGGAAATTCAGCTCTTTTTCCTTTTTCAAATGGTTTCCTTGTCATTTTCCCTTCTAGGCAATGCTTACATATGGACAAATCGACTTTTTCAATATTGCCCAACAAGCCCTCTTTGGCTAGTCTATTCATACGTTGTTGGCCAATGTGACCAAGTCTAGCATGCCACACATTCACATCATTATCATATTTATTAGGAGACGTGAGAAGGGAATAATAAATATTAGCATTAACATAATCAATATCTAATACAATAAAACCATCCAGAAAATAACCACAACCATAGTAATTTGTATCCAAAAACAAATTCACACATCTACTATAGAAGTTCATAGTAAAACCTAATTTAACCAACACTAATACAGACACTAAATTCCGACAAATCTCTGGAGCATACAACACATCATGAAGGAACAAAGTGCGTCCACCACGCATATTCAGTTGGCATGTGCCAATTCCTTTCACTTCAGCTCTGGAGTTGTTTCCCACATAGATCCACTTAGTTCCAGTTGGTACTCGTCGGAATTCCACGAAGGATCCTCTATCCTTCGCTACATGGTCTGTCGCTCCTGAATCCACAGTCCACAAAGGATTAGACTCAGTTAAGAACACAGAACTCGACACAAAAGCAAAGTTCTGAAAAGTACAAGGGGTGCATACCTTCTTTGGCTCACGACAGTCGCGAGCATAGTGACCATTCTTGTCACAGTTGTAGCATTTCACCCTTGTAAGCTTCTTCATGCGAGGACGCTTTCCTCTATCATATTGGTTAAACTTGGGTTTCTTCCCTGAAGGGCCTGCTTCTTCCTTGCCTTTCCCTTTATCAAACCAGTTAGGGCGCTTACGTTTGGAGCTCGAAGCTCCATGTGAGCTAGAACTAGCATGATAGAGTTCAGCATCCGGCTTAGCCGCCAAGAGGCGGTCCTCTTCCAGCTCAAGATGCCGCATTGCATCCTCAAAGGTTTTGATATTTTCATTATGAGTCAGGTGCACCTTCATATGCTCCAAACTCTGAGGCAAGGAACGAATCACTGCTTGCACTTGCTGCTCATCTGTGAGGACATGGCCAGCATCTTTCAGCTCAGTTATCATGTTTGACATCTTTCTAAGATGTTACTTCATGGTCTGACCATGAGGCTTCTTATAAGAGTCAAACCTGATAATGAGCTGCCTCAGTCTAGTCACCGAAGTATGACCAAATCTAGCTGCCAATGCATCCCACATTTCCTTGGCATTGTCAAAATGCCGAAACTCTCGCATGACGTCATTTTCCATGCTGCTCAGCAACGTGATGCGAGCTAGAGAGTTCTTTCTTTTCCACGCAGAAAAAGCTTCTTTGTCTCTTTTGTGCTATGCAGTGGTTCCCTCTTCAGGTTCTACCATGGTCAGGTTAAGAGCCTCAAGTGCTTCTTATTCTTCCAGCACATACTGGATTTTCATTTGCCAAATTTCATAGTTGTCACCATTGAGTTTTTCACATTTGTTTAGCTCGGCAACTATGCTTTTTATGGTTGAAGCCATTGATCTAAACAAATCAGACAAATATGCACGAATTATTAATGCCTATCATTTATGCATCCCTATTTACATAGACCCATCATATTAATGAATAATTTCAAGTAAGGCTTCAGAATCAAAAGGTCACTATGTTTCCAATCATCCTCCAAAAACCTAACTTAAAACTATCATCAATATAATTGTCTTATGCAAAATCAATTCTATGAAGCTACAAAAACTTCTAAAACTACCCACAGCTAATTACCCACAGCAACCAGCAATTAACAAAAAGCAACATATAATAGACATCCAATAAAACAATAATACTTTTAATTAACACAATTAGGTAGTAATCATTACATAATATGTCCACAAATCACACTTGACATATATCAGCCAATACAACTAACACCAAGTCAGCACACGAACTGGGAAAGATCCTCTTTTGTTCAATTTCTTGATCTTTTCCCTTGAAACAATACAGTAATATTCATTTACAAAATCCATCACAATTTTCTTATAGGAAGCAACTCCGTTGACATCTCATATGCGATTCAACACATCTTGCCATTCAGGTGGAAGAGTGTTTATGAAAAATCGCACCATCTCTTACTGTGACATAGGACGACCATTCCATATGACCTGTTAAATTTTCCCGTTGACTTCAAGGACATGATCAATTAAGTCACCTCTCTCCCATCGATGATCAGTCAGCTCAGCTATCAACTTAGATAGTCTTTCCTTTTGTTCATCGGTAACTGCGCGAATAGGTGTGCGCAACCTTAGGGGAAGCATAGTTCCTGCAACAAATGCATAACAAATAAGGCATCACATTATAATCCACATAAACTTAATTGAAAAATAAACACATTCTTTTCCTCCTTTTTTTTTTTTTTTTTTGGTCAACGGTCAACGGTCGTCGGTCAACGGTCGTCGGTCAACGATCAACGGTCATCACGGTCAACGGTCGTCGGTCGTCGGACCGGTCGGACCGGATAGACTGGTCGAACCGGTCGGGCCAGTTCGGGCGAACCGACGGCACGTGCCGCAAGCGTGGGCGGGCTGACGTCACGCAGACGTCAGCCGACACGTGCGGCGCGCGTGTCGACGTCCTCGGGTCGGGTCGCCGGCCGGTGACCGCCCGGCGAAACGTCGTCGTGCTGACGTCATCGATGACGTCATCCTAGCGGTTACTAACCGTTGGGTGACGTCAGCACGCGTCAGTCCGCGGACCGGCGCTTGTCGGTTCGCTGGCCAGCGGCGAGCACGCACCGGTTCGCCAACCGGCGCGTGTGTCGCACGCGCTGGGCAAAGCTGGGCGCTTCCTGGCGCGTCGCGCCCACGTGCAGCGGCTTCCGGCCGTGCATGTGGGCGCGTGCGGCGTCGCCCGGCGGCGCACGACGTATCGCCAGACTCCTTTCGACGACGCTTTTCTCTCCATGTGTTCAGAAAACAATTTCGACTTACAAAAACTCAGAAAAATGGCTGAACAACGCTCGGGTGTCGGGATTTCTCGCCCCGATCCGTACGGCCGTATTGCTTTTGCGAAAAATCAATCAAAAATCGTCAAACAAGTTGGGAAAACGTGAACTAGGGCTCTGATACCAACGTTGGGAATAACGGATCCCCGAAAAACGAATTCGACACTAAATCGAACCCCTAAATCAATGCGAAAGACGAAGCCCGGGAAATCACGTATCACCAATCGTAAAGCACACCACGGATTCGAGCGTACCTTGTTAGCCACAGATTAAGCACCGACGCCGACAAGAGGAAGAGATTTGGCCCTATTTGATCCGATGACGCCTTCAAGGGAAGAAAAACGCTTCTGTTTTTCTTTTTCTTGTTGGAGAGAGAGAGCGCGCGGGAGAAGGGAAAACTTACGTACGTTGAATTGCAAAACATTATCTTCTCTCTCTCTCTCTCCTCCCTTTTATACCTTCCCCCATCCACGGGCCCTATTCCCGTGGGCCGGGCTTTTTGGGCCCAACTTGGGCAGACGGGCCTTAAGCCCTTTAATTAATAAAACCATCGATTTGTTTTGGCTGAAGCTGTTTTATGAGGGAGGGAGGGAGGGAGGGAGGCAATCTTTGTGACAAGCATATTGTTGAACATTTTATTTGACAACAAGCCAAGAGGGCTCGGCTTTCGTGGTTTAGATTATAATTGCTTCGAATAGATAGCAACAAGGCAAACTAAATATCTGTTGCTTGAGTTACTGATATGATATGCATAACTTAAAATTCCAAATCATCAGAAGTTGGTCCAACTGATTTGCACTATGATGCTAATATTCATGTAATGGGTGCTGGCTCAAGGATCATCACCAAGGATGAGTATGATAATTTTTGTGCATAAACTGTATTTTTGTCCGTTTGAATTGACCATAACTTGAGTGTAACTATGCAATAGAATCCTATGTTAGTGACTCTTCCATGTAGTGTTTTACCTCACTTTTGATGAATTATATAAACTATATTTTTCTCATACCAATCTCAAACATTAGTGATATCATATTTATTATATTAATCTTAATTTTGTCACCAGACTATTTAAGAAGAAATTTATTTTTTGAGAGCTCCTAAATAGGATTAATAGGACTTATACTCACGTGCAGTCTTGTCAGAATGTTACGTGAGTGTTTGTTGTCTCCTGAGTTGATACGCCAGGAGCTCATTAAGTTACTGTTACCTCTGTAGCTAATTGACTATCATTTCCCTCTTTCTCAGGGCTATTTTGTCACGATTCACGGAGGAACAGATGAATAGATATGAGTCTTTTCGGAGATCGGGATTCCAGAAGGCTACAATGAAAAGAGTATAATTTCTACACATGCTTTATAGTCACGATTTTTGGCTGTGGTTTTTTCACTTCTTCCTCTTCAACTGTTTATGGAAACAATTTTTTTTCCGTCTCTTTATCACTTCACATTGGCTCACTTAGTGTAAAGTTGGATGTTAAATGAAGAGCTTCTACTCTTCAGGACATTTGTCTCATACCATTTTTGATGTCATGATACTCAAGAGCATAATCATATCAGAAAAATAAATCCAAATTTGGCAATGCTGTACAACATTTGGTCTCTTGATGCCACTCGGTCTAGGTGAAGGAAGTTTTAATTCAAAAAAAATTTCTTGGGGGGGAGTATTGTGGTATTTCATGCACCTTGGTTGATGTGCACTCTTTTGTTTGTAAATTAGAGATAGAGCCAAAGAGGGGATTTATCGGCATTTTGCTCTTTTTTTGGCATGCAGCTGCTGGTCAGTGTTACGGGAAGTCAGAAAGTTACAATGCCTATGACAATTGCAATGTCAGGAATTGCAAAGATGTTTGTTGGAGAAATTGTGGAAGCTGGGATTACATTTGTTTGCTTTCTATCATCTCTATCCTTGAAAGCATGTTTTGGTATATACGAATTGCCTTAGCCTCATATCTGTCTTGATTGATATATAATGTGGTAGCAGCCAGGATTGTCATGAGTGAGAGGAAAGAATCTGGCCCAATCAGGCCGTGCCACATCAGAGAAGCATATAGAAGACTGAAGCTTGAAGGGAAAGTGCCCAAGAGAACAGTACCCAGGCTCTTTCGCTAGATTTTCCCCCACACAACTCTGATTTTATAGTTTGTAGGCAAGGTGCTTGTGATTGATTTGTTCTTTTCTCGTATCTCTTTCTGCTCAACTGACACACAAAATCGAGTCACCTTATCATTGGTGTTCCTAAACGGAAATCAGCAATATGTCTAGGCTAGTACCCAGCCAGGACCGGAAGGTCCATGAGCAGTTCAGCTCTTGTGAATCGTAAATATTGACTGGAGTGCAGGCTTTTTGCTTGTGACATTATGTCTCGATCAAAGATCAGAAGGCTGGGGAATTATGTTTACCATGTGAGATGGGTATCAGCTGTGCAAATCAGTCTTATTGCCTTTACTAATTGCCCAGCTCTTGAGAGCGGTAAACTGTAGAATCATAGATCTATCAACTATGGCTGAATTGGTTGTCTATCAGAGAGTGAGATGATTTGATTTCCAATAGCGACGATCTCTGTTGGAGATTCAGGTTTATGTCTAATGAATGATGACACCTGGAGGTATCTCCAGGGAGATTCGGGTGTATGTCTAATGAATGATGACACCTGGAGGTGAATCCAAGTATTGCCAAAACCGTCTCGAATATATGCTTCACGGAAATGAATGAGGAACTCATCCGTGGCTGTTCGGAAATACTATGAGAGCCAGAGGTAATTGTAGGCATCATCTTGTATGGTCTAATGTTTCGTTAGATATGGACGGTTACATTGCTTATGAGTACAAATTGATGAATGAATTATATCGCTGAAAACCCACCTTTGTTTGAGTCGATTGGCTGACTAAAAGGATTATGGACCGGCCCCATGGGGCCAATCACTGAGGCAGGACTAAAGATGATGATGGAGGCGACAATGATGCCGAAGGAACAGACACTCGCTGACATGAAGGGCACATGGTGAGCGTGGTGGGAGGGTTCATATGCATGTAGAGCTGTGGGGAGAGCTTCAGTGCTCTGAGCTCCTGCACTTCCTTCTGCAGCCTCTTGTTTTCCTGTGTAAGATTGTCGCAGCATCTCTTAAGGTACTCACAGTCCACCTGAGTTTGCTTCATCTTAGTCCTACACCAAATTTGGTAAAAAGAAAAAAAGATGTTACGGTACATCCTTATACAGAGCTACCCCACACAGATTGTTGGTGCCAAACTACAGCATGATAATAACACATTATCAGCTCAATCTAGTAAAGTATGAATAACAATCTTCAGCCCATTTCCATGTGATTAAGAAAATCAAGATGGCAACTATTAGACAAAAGAATTGCACATTTGCTCAAACTTAACATAGAGAAGCTGCTTAATCAAACCAATTCTTTGATGCAAAAGACCCAACGTCATTATCCTAACCATAAACAGAGCTTTTCAGAGCTGCATTGTAAATCATGAGTGCATGAATCTAAACTGGGGCCCTCGCATAACAAAATTTGAGGTATTTGAGTACTCCCTAATAACTTCACTTCTTCCCCTGGCAGCTTAGAATTTATGGATCCCACATATCGGTGCTCCATACTAAAGTGAACGCGAAGTGTACTCCTAGATTAAGTGACAAGTCACATCACCGGACTCCTGCTACACGCTCACACACCTCGTGTGCAAGATGGCCCAACTGGGATACATGTGGACCCAAAGATTACATGCACTCACTATAAAGAAAAACAACAACTTCGCTGTCGAACTACCATCAAATGATTAAGAGAGAACCAACCACCCCGACCCCTACCCACCTCTCTCTCACTCCTGACATTTTTCCTCCACAATGATCAGAATGATGCAGATGAGACGCAGATGTAAAGCCATGTATTTGGGCAAAAAGAACTCAAAATTATCAATTACCCGGCACGCCTGTTCTGAAACCAGACCTCTACCTGTCTGAAACTAAGATTCAGCTGCTTGGCCAAGGCAAGCTTTTGCTTCTGAAACTCAAAACAATCTCCAGTTAAACTCATCGAAACCATCCCTTTATTACATCCAAAGGGAAACCTAAAGATGATCTCATTATTCATAAATAAAAATGAAAACCAATTTGTGATTCACACAGATCCAATCATTGCAAAAAAGAACACAGGAAAAAGGTCTCAAATCCCCAATTCAACTGTTACCGGTAAATGACAACTACAAATAAACATCAATCTCATGATAGAAACGCACTTTAAATTCAATTTTTCCTACCAAACATCCATGTCAGGTTTATAAGCAGTGATTACATGCTCACGCACAATTAAAGAAAGCATATATTTATCAGTAATAGAATGACCAAAATTGCCCCTCATGCTCTTTGAATGTCTCCTCTAGCACCAATGACTGTTCTCTAGACAGCCTGAGCTTCTTCCTCGCTCCATCTCCTCCGCTGCCATCTTCTTCAATGCTCTCACAAGAGCACGAAGTTCTCTCAGCCTCAACTTCATTTTCTCCATGCAGGTCTCTCTCACTTCTCTTCCCACTTATGCTTGACACAGTGCTGTTAGGTGATGAGACATGATTATCATCATCCAAATCCACCACCAGTATGTCTCGGTTGACGCTAATTCCACCAAAGAATGGCCTTGTTTTGGAGTTTGTTTCTGAAAGTTGATGAATACAAATCAGGATTTGATAATCTAAGGCCAAGGAGGAAAACGCTCCTCCAAAACTTAATTGAGTTTTTAAGGCAAATCTCACACTTCAACCTCCTTGAAAATGACAAAGTGACGGCCAATGAAGATTAGAGTCTTACGGTGGGACTTCCAGATCTTCATAGCCAGCAAAGCTTGTTCTGTGTTACAGCACCATAAAGGGCTAATAGGATTGCCAAATTTTCAATAGGGGATGTCGATAGACCCACACATGCAACTATTGTGAAAGGGTTCCACAGATAGACCAAGGTTGCAATGTCTCCTGATGGTAACATCCCCGAAACAAAATAAGACCTAAACTTAAGCAAAGCATAGTGTTGCGGCTTCACTAGCTCTTTTCTCAAAGTAGCATATCATCTATGAAGCTTCATACAATGGAAATTAGAAAAATAAGAATTAGTGGATACACGAAGTCCCCAGAAAGAAATGGCCAAAGAAGTTCCACGATAGAAAAATAAGCCTCCAGGAAGAGATTGTAAGTATACCCAAACCAAACTGGTATTAAATTTCTGTCTTCTCTGCGCCAAAGTTTCAAACTTTACCCCAATTTTCCTTCCCCTCCCCTCCTTCCCAAACAAAGCATTGGTACCGATCCTTGGGAAGAGGTAACTAGAATGCCTAATACAAATCACACTTTGTAGCAATAAAGAAAGTCCAGCTTAGTCTCGAGCATAGCCTCTAAAAGGGCTTTTCTTTGGGAATAGGAATCCCTATACACTCTAACTTGACTGCCTTGCATAGTTTAACAAGGTTTGTTCCTTCAAAAAATGGGGCATCAACAAATAAGTAGAGCAATCACAAGTAGCATAATTCAGTGAATTCACAATACAACAACACAAACATTTTAACAAGGCCTTAAATAGATAGACTATGATCAGCCAAAGCATACAATTAATAGTAGTTCTTGGCGCAACCTATTCTTCATAAGCAAAATTGAGAAACCGATAACCTAAACCAAAGTGGTAGGCTATTCCTTACCAAAGTTATGGTCAAATTTCATAAATGGTAATTCTTCCAAGATCACTTCATTAGTTTGAGTTATTCTCACCCAATTATTTGTAGGTTTGAACACCAGAAATAAGAAAATGAATATCAAACTAAGTCGTTGGGGTAAAAAAAACGTGAAGTCTTCAGAGATCCTAACGTGCCAACCCTAATGACACAGATAAACTAATGAACTGAAGAGACAGTTTGCTGTTTCTAGTCATTACATCACCCATGAATTCTTGATCTTTATTAAATATCTCTACCAAAAGCTGCAGCCACAACAAACAGCTCAATAATTAAGCCCTTCACAACCGATAATCATTAGGCATAATCGTCACTACCCAATGAGCCCATGATCCTTATGTTAATCTGTACCAAGGGACTACAGGAGTACTCAAATGTCCCATTGAAAGAACAAGACAGTTGAGTGAAAAGATTAAGCCCTTCACAAACCCCCCACACACAGTGGCATTTCGGCATTAATATCACTTGGGCCTTCAAGCGCTACAAACTTAATGGAAACAAGAAAACCATCCCCTGTGCCTTAAATTGCTACCATCACTCCAAACATTTCAATTCCACGGTAAGGATTACTAAGCAAACACGAAGCAATAAATCCGAACAAGCATCGACAACAGACGGGTACGGAAAACAGGAAAGACAGCGCAACACTCACTTCATGAGGATGTTGTAGTACTCGGGATCCAGGGAAGAGAACAGGGCATCCAGATCCTTCATCGCCATTATCGCTTTGTGCACCACTATCCAGTTCGCCGACCGCAAAGACCGCGACTTCACCCGAAAGATCTACCGATACAAGCAGCAAACACCCACAAAAAAAAAAAAAAAAAAAAAAAAAAAAAAAAAACAAGGCGAACCTTGCATCACTTGTCCCGCGTGTTCGGAGGCGATCCTTCGAGGGCGGTCTTGAGAGCCTCCACCAACTTCGACCTGCATGCGACGAAACAAAACACGAGGAAATGCGGAGGTGGGTCAGCTCAAAATCAATCCGGCGAAATCGCAGACGGAAAGGCGGCAAGAGAGGGATCGAGGAGGGGAAGTTTACTGCTTGAGCAAGCTCTCGATCTTGCGGGACTTGTGCTCGATCCTGGAGATGATGGCCTCCGCATTGTCCGCCTCCACGAAGTCGTCCGTCGCCACCATCATTCTGGCGAAGCGCCAAAAAAGTAACTGAATAACCGGCACTTCATATAATGCGTCGGCAAGTAACTGAATCGCCAAATACTTGAAGAAGTTCTTCAAAAAACTTCTCTGTCCCTCCAAATTTTTTCCATATCCATAAATTTCAAAATCGGGGAACCACAAGACACATTTCTCGACTTCCAGAACTTGTCTCTTCGCAGATTTCCCTATGATGGTCTGGTATGGGTGATGGAGTCCCCACATAATCTTGGCATCAGTCAATGACGGGTCGAATATGGAGGATTCAAGGAGAGATGTGGTGGCGGCCATTATTAAAGGATCATAATTGCATAAGCCACAGCCTCCGCTTCGATAACGCCAGATAAATCTAGTTCAACTCTAGAAGATAACCAGCGAAGCTCACAATCAACCTAGCCTTCAAAATGCGTCGGCGATTATACTCCGGTAGTTACGTTTCGACAGTGAGAGGTCCGAGAAAGAGCAACAGCAAAGGAGAACCGTAGGCAAACAAGCAACTTCCTTTCTGATTGAACGGAGCCAAACCTGCGCAAGGAGAGACATTACCGACTGCTTCAACCAGTAGCCTTCACCAACTGCAGGCGGCACAAACAAGAAAAACCGTATCAGAAAATGGACCTCCAAGATTTCAACGGAGGATGGGGCGGGGGATCGGGGATCGGGAATCGATCAATGGAGCGAAGAGAGGCGGCGTTACGGCGGCGAATGCTGGTGAGAGGGGTGGCAACCTCGGGGTGGGTGGACAGGCGAAGGTTCCTGGGAGGTAGACGAGGGCGAGCCGAAACGCGATCGACGCGACGACCCATGTCCAGAACCCCGAGCGCGCGTGCTTCTGCTTCTTCGTCTCCGTCTTTTGCTTCCTCGTTTCTCTCTCCTCCATTTTCGCCGTCGTGGTTCGACGCGTTGGCGTCACGCACGTAGGCGGAGGCGGAGGAGACGGGGGCGACGGACTCCGACGCCGACGGAGGCAACCGACGGAGGGGGAGGGCCGTCGGCGTCGCGTTTCGCTAGAAGAGAGGCACGACTTCGCAAAGGGGGGAAGAGAGAGAGCAGAGCGAACGTCGCGAGAGGGAGGAGGAGGAGCGTCAGCGGCGTTGGCCTCAGCGTGGGGGCGATGGAAGCAACCGGCGGATGCGGAGGGGAGAGAGAGAACGCAGGTCTCGATCGTTCTCTGTTTGTTCTTCTGCGAGGAGAGAGAAAGTGAGAGAGAGAAAATTACAGAAAATTTAATTGAGGAGAGAGAAATCTTTTGGGCGGGAGTCATGACCTGTCTTTTCTTCTGCAGCGAGCCAAGCCGAGTCTACCCCTATTTTATCGTGAGGAGAGAGAGGAGAGAGACAGAAACCGCTGAAACGGAGAAGTGGACGACGTGGACTGACACACCGATAGGTGTCATGCAATGAATTGTTCAGAACACCGATTACGTGGCACTGTTAGGGTATCCAATATTTTCTACATTCTGTTCGTTGTTCTACCTCAGGGGTTAGAGGGCTCTGCACAGTGGGGCCGGGAGACACGTGTTGCCCAAGAAGTGGATTAGTGTGATGATACGGTTGAATAAGAGCTCCAGCTAATATTTTCTCGGTAACGCCGGGCTGGATAAAACCAGCCGGTACGGACAAAACACGTGCCTGGAGCTTTACCTTAACAAAGACCTAAGCCAGGGCTCTCGCAGTGGAGCGTGCGAACTGGGCGTGTTCAACAGGTATTCTTCTACCCACAAATAATGGAAAAAAAAGCCCCAGAGCGGGGCTTCCAGTGGATGCTCTTCCGAGGAAATTTCCCCAGATAATCATACTCAAGAATCTCTCGCCTATCTTTCATCTCATTCTCCATTGTTGCTTCAAAGACCAGAAAAGGTCCTCTTTCTTCTTGCCTCTGAGAAAAAACCCAGAAATAGGAAAACAGAGGAAAGCGTCCTCTGCGAATCTTGGGAAGTGGGTTGCTGTTCTTTGAAGCATCCTTGGTGACCCATCAAGGGATTGGATTTTCTTGGCTTGTTCGGTCTGTGGAGAAAGAAAGAATGTTACAGGAGCAGCTCAAGAAGATCGAATCCACCTTGGACTCCATATACCCAATCATGAGAGACATCGACGAGTTCAACAGACGGATGGATCGTAAAGAGCTGGGGAAGATCTGGGCCCTAATTAACGATGCCGAAGACATGGTCAAGAAGTGCTTGAAAATCAAGAAGTTCAACCTGTACGAGAGGTATAAGTACTCGAAAAAGCTGACCGAGTTCGACGCGACACTCTTCAGGGAGTTCCAGCTTTCCGTGCCGCTGACGACTGCGAGGAACACCATGGAGATATTGGCGGTGTTGACGGACTTCCGTGAAGAAGTCAGGATGCACCATTCCGGTCAAGCGAACGATGGGGCCATCCAGAGCGGGCTCGGGGCTTCGGGCAACCTCGCCATCCCTGAGGCACCCGATTTCATTGTTGGGTCGGAGGTGGAGGCGTCCTTGAGGAAGCTCAAGGGGCGGTTACTCGAGGAGGGAGTGTCCGTGATTGTTGTGACCGCCCCGGGCGGCTGTGGGAAGACCACTCTGGTTGCGAAGTTGTGTCATGACGTGGACATTGAAGGTATTTGTGACTTGTGTTTTGATGGATCCAGAGCTAATTAAAGTAGGGATGCATTTATTGATTGCTCCTTGCCAAATTGGTCGCCTCTAGTAGTTTTTGGTTAGCAATTTACGTATATAAGAGCTGTTGCCTGAATAATCTTCCACTTTTGCACATATTTGAATGATTGAACCCCATTGCCTCTTGTAGATGTGAATGTTTGCACAAAGAACTGCTTGGATTTTATACAGATGGAATCAAGTAAAAGAAACTTTTTCTCATCGTTAAAATTTTTGGGTGTCATGTCTAATTTTATAGATCTTTCCCAAGCTTTTTGATACGCAATAACTCGCATCTGTTTGGTTGCAAAACTGAGCGCCTTTCTTAATAAGCTGAACACTTCTCTTCACACGAGGTAGGCTTCACACTTATTACTTGTGCTGTATGGTATCTACTTAGCTCTGTTTCTTATCCCACTGAATTCAATATACTAAAAGTGTAGTGGATAATTTTGATACTCTTTGCAAGCGATAGGAGTCAGACTTACTGTTGTTTGATATAGGTAAATTCCAAAACAATATCATGTTCATCCGTGTCTCCAAGAAGCTCAACCTGACAGACATTGTCCAGAAAATGATTCAACATAAGAATTTCCCGGTACCCACAATTGAAACAGAAGATTGTGCAGTTCAGTACTTGCAGCAACTGCTTGAAAAAATAGGAAAAAATCCTGTGTTGCTTGTGCTGGATGATGTCTGGACTGAATTGAAATCCTTCCTCGATAAATTTGTTTTCAAGAAGATCAAAGATTACAAGATTGTGGTGACATCAAGATATGAGTTTCCTGATGTTGATTTTGTGCATCACCTGAACCCACTGAATAAGGGTGAAGCCCTGCAACTTTTTCGTCGATCTGTTACAATTACCGATAGAAGCATGTTTGTACAAGATGATCTCTTGGAGCAGGTATGCTCTTGCTTGCATGCATCCATTCATGGATTTCTTATGGTCATAGAAACTCTGAGTTAATCTTTTTCTTCAAAGAAAATGCTTAACAAAATCAACCTGCCTATCCTTACTTTCATCTCTCTTTCATCAAAGAGAGGCCTTGGTTTGTACTAATTTTTTCCCCTGTGGCAGGTGGTGAATCACTGTAAGGGATTGCCATTGGCTCTTACAGTCGTTGCCAAGTCTCTCCGAGGAAAGGATCCTTCATTCTGGGAAACGAAGCTTCTTGATTGGTCTGAAAGACGTTCCCTTTTGCGTTCAGACAGTGACATACAAGATTGCCTCAGAAAGAGCATGGATCACTTGGATGGTGAAATTAAGGAACGTTTCTTGGACCTCAGCTCGTTTCCAGAGGATCGCAAGATTCCCGCCACTGCCCTTATTGATATGTGGGTGGAATTGTACAAGTTAGATTTCAGTGGAGTGCGTGCCATTGCTGACCTCAATAGACTTGTTTACAGGAACCTAGCTGATCTCGTAGTCACCGGGTATGGCTCTGATGAAGTTTGTTCTGTTCTCTCATTCTAACTTTTCTAGTTGCTACTGCTCTAAGTGTACCTCATTAGATCATAGTTGGCATATGATTAGTTTTTCCTGATGCACGACAGTTTGAAGTGTATGTGAAATGGACAAAGGCGTGATTAGATCTTTGTGCCAAGATTGAGAGTAATTTATGCACAACCAACTTTCTGTTTCCAGAAAAATGGGCCTACTAGATATTTTGAATCCACACGACAATTACTGCACCTGACCTTCAGCCATTGTCTGTTCTGCATTGTAAAGTTCAAATGGATTATACAGAGGCCTGTAAAGAACATCTCTATCTCCTGACTCAATTTCTCAAACGTGGCAAGGATCAGATGTCTTTCTTTGCTAGTAAATTGATATAATCAAATGCCTTGCGTTAGATTTTAGCACAAGAAACTGGAGTGCAAATGCTTATATCCGAGTGTTTGATTGCATACATACAGGAAAGATTCAAATGAGGATGACGACAAATGTTACAGTAGCTACTATGCTATGCAGCACGATCTGCTCAGAGAGCTGGCTATCTTGGAGTGCGACCAGGGGGAAGTAGAGAAAAGAGAGAGACTTATTTTGGACTTGACTGGAAACAGTTTTCCCGATTGGTGGAGCGAGCAAAAGCAACCGACTCTCGATGCTCGTCTAGTGTCCATCTCCACAGGTTGGGAACTCTCTCTCCCTCTCTATCTCTTTCTCAATAACCTGTACAGAAAAATTCAGTAGGTCAGTAGTTAATTTACCTTTAACCTTCAATGTTCATAATGCAGATAATACATTCTCAAGACCTTGGCCAAATCTTCAATTGCCTAAAGCTGAGGCTCTGGTCTTGAATTTTGAGACCAACGTTCAAACCAAAACTTATGCTTTGCCTGAATTCATTGAGAAAGCAAATAAGCTGAAGGCCTTGATAGTAACAAACTATAGTTTCTCTCCAGCTGAGCTGTGCAATTTCCACGTCATTGGATCCAATTTAAGGAGGATGAGGTTTGAACGTATCACGGTTCCTTTCCTAAGCATGGGACAGCTACACCTGCACTGTTTGCAAAAGATATCCTTTTTCATGTGCAACATCAGTCAGGCTTCAACATTAGACGACGCCAAAATCTCCGATGC
Source organism: Eucalyptus sideroxylon x Eucalyptus melliodora (assembly GCA_016097485.1). Taxonomy (NCBI): domain Eukaryota; kingdom Viridiplantae; phylum Streptophyta; class Magnoliopsida; order Myrtales; family Myrtaceae; genus Eucalyptus; species Eucalyptus sideroxylon x Eucalyptus melliodora. The sequence continues at coordinate 46,249,938 of CM027832.1, read as the reverse complement.
AATACCAAACTTAGTGGAGCTCCACATCGACTATTGCAACGATCTTATGGCATTACCGGATGACATCTGTGAGATAAAACTTCTGAAGAAGCTTAGCATCACAAACTGCCATAATTTATCTACACTCCCTGAACAGATTGGGCATTTGGCGTCCCTTGAAGTGGTCAGGCTTAATTCCTGCACAAACTTGTCGCAGGTACCGGACTCAATTAGAACCCTCCAAAAATTGATATCTCTCAATATATCTGATTGTCTGAGCTTGAGCACCTTGCCCGATCAAATTGGTCAACTAGTTAATCTCAAGAGCATGAACATGAGAGGATGTTTGAGGTTGTCTCAGCTACCGCGGTCGATCATGAGGCTGAGGAACTTGAGGAAGGTGGTCTGTGACAAAGAAAAAGAAGGCTTGTGGGCGCCTCTCTGGAGCAGTCTCAATAGCTTGAACATAATAGCATCCGAAGAAGAAGAGGCTAACTTAAATTGGCTGAATGATTAAGAAGAGGGTGATCAACCAATGATCTCTGAAATTTTTTTCCACATTAAATATTGTCTTTGAACTATATTTTTTACTATTTATATTTTTTGGCTGTTTGTTGAATTTATTTCTTGGACTGTGCACTTTTTTTTTTTTTTTTTTATGTGAACGGCCGAGGCATTGCTGATTGGACCAAATAATTGATTAGTAGAGCCACATCATTACCATCATCACCACTTCAGCATCGCCTTCTCTCTCTCTCTCTCACCACAAGATACTCTCTTCAAATCCGAAGTGCAAACTCAGATTCAAGCCACTGCAACCTCACATTTGAGGTCGTGGCGGCCTTAAACCAGAGGTCGCGACCTCGAATCTGGGGTTACGAACCTCAGATCTGATGAGAGAGAGAGAGGTGCTTGCAATGTCATTTGAGCGAAGCTTTTTATGGTGTTTGAGCGCGGCTTTGGTGTTGTGGCAGCTGTCTGAGGGGCGCAGCGGCAAACAACTGTTGTTCAGTGGTGACGTTGCTTCGGCAATGGGGGTGCTGCGTTTCTTTTCGTGAGAGGTGAGGAGAAGGGATTGACACCACATGAAAAACACAGCATACAAGTTACAGGCAAGTTAACGGCATAAGGTTCTCGTCAATCGGCTGGCGGTGTCAAAATTTTAAGGGAAAATATAAATTGAACCAATTTTCAAAAGTTCAACATTAGTATGAATAAGAAAAATGTTTAAGAACGATATTAAATATTGAGAAAAAGTTTAAAGTCACTGTGTGGTTACTCTTGATTGGGAAACATTTCTTAAAGACCCAAAGAGATTGAGTTTCACAATCAATAATGGCCCATGAAAATGAATATGAACACATATAAAAGATTGCTTCTTTTATTATTCCCATTTCTCTTCTTTTGCTCTTTAATACAATCTGCCTTACCTTTTACGAGAAAGTCTAAATTACCTTTTGCTTTTGACTTATTTTTTAATTTAAAATTTTTCTCAAAGTGATTTTTTCTTGCAACTTTTTTCCTTTTTTTTTTTTTTTTTAAATCTTGGGACACATGCAATTTGTTTTTTTTTTTTTTTGGAAACTAACACTAAAAATGCCATAACTTTGTGTGATGTTTTTTAATGTCAATTTATTTTTAAGTTAGCCATTTTTATAAAAAGACAATCACTTTAATGCTATCGTCAATCTTTATGGCCGGAAAATCGAACGTGGCAATTTTTGAACATAAATCTATCCAACGGCTCATGGATTTGCCCCAAATTAAGGAATTGGGGCTGAATCACAAATATTTTTAGACCATAACCCTAAAGTTAGGAATTGTGGCAAAGAGAAGGGACGCAACTATAAATAAAAGAAGCTGAGAAGGCTATTTTCGTTACCTAAGCCTTGCTTCCGAAAATCCTAACCTTTATGTAAAAGAAACGAATATTTTCTCGAAGGAGAGAGAGAATTTGAATATTTTCTTCAAATCCAAACCATTTCTTCAGATCAAAGAGGATCACCAATAGCAAATCAACTTTTCTTCTCTCATCTGAGACGACAACTCCAACTGCAAAGAGAAAAGCAATGTCCGTTGAGTTTTTCAAGGCTCGGAATTGTCCTCATTTTCTCGAAAGGGAGAGATAGAGGGGGAGAGCCCATAAATTTATGGGCTCATGGCATGCGAAGCGCCTTCTCCCGGTTGCGATAGTGTCACCACCACGAGCAGTAGGAGCTCTTGTAAAAATGAAGGGCAAATTGAACCGATCAAGAGGAGAGAGAAAGCGGTGATGTTTATTCTTTTCTTCGTTTTAGTAAAGAAGATGAAGACTAAGAAGAAGAAGGACAAGAGAAGGCAATTTGGTGAGTTAGTTAAATAATTGCCAGGTCATCTTGTTGTTTGTCCGTGCTCAATTTAAAAAAAAAAAAATTCAGCATTGTATTAAGATTCACTTTAAAAAAAAACTATGGAGGATGAATCGTCGAAATTTGTTGGCAGAGGCGCTTAAATGATTGTTTTTACCAATATTAAGTCATGTAATCGCTTGAAAGATTTTGATACTAAATTGAGGGTTATACCAAAGTTATTGTATTTATTGTCCATTTTCTTAATATGAAAGTTTACCATTTCCAGATGCTGACACTTAGATTTAGATATGATTTTTTTTGGTAAAAGTAAAAACTATATCAGGGGAAGGCCAAATTGTACAAACGAACACGGCTTCAAAAATTTCCACTCAAGATAAAAAAAAAATCATTATGAGGGAAGGAAGCCGGGAGGAAAAAGCCAAGTGGCTAAAACAAGAAACCAGAAGCAAGAAAGCACAGGAACGGCGAAAACAACCGCCAACCATAAGCAAATGACCACAAACACTAGGGCAAGGGAGATGAGAAACAACCGCCTCCCACCACAAGCAGCATCAGCCTCACGCTGAGGTACAAGACTAGCAAAAACCAACGGCCACCAGGCAACTTAGACGGACGGCTGAGGATCTCCAGAAGAGAAAATGATCGGGTCAATGGGACTGTGCTACAACCTCCTATTCCTATTAGAGTCCTCCACATTTCTAAAGGTGATAGCCTTGTCTTTGACGACTTTGAGAAGATACTTCTTCATGGCCGGAATGGAAAGCGGCTCCCCTCTGAAGAGTATATTGTTCATGTTCATCTAAATGATATGGCAAAGCCCATCAAAAGAAAATGGGCAATGCATTTATAAAAGTCCTTGCCCGAAAAAAGAGGTTATGGCCCAACGGAGATTTTCAACCCAAGACTTGTTACACCATAGAAGATTGCATCTGGCGGCCCAAAAGAAAGCAATACTAGCTATAATGCGACACCCAAATAAACAGATGATCAATTGAGTTAGGCACATCATTGCAAAAAGGACAAGAGGTAGAATCAATCCTACCATAAGACAAAAGGAGAGCTTAGGTAGGAAGCCTGCGCTTGGTGATTAGCCAAAGGTTAAATTGGAACCGAGGCAAGATGACATTGTTCCAAATGAAAGGATGCCAAAAGACCCGTGTCTTCTTCGCCTAATGGCCTCCCAAGCAGTTGCAACCGTGAAAAGGCGACAAGTTCTTTCTCCGACAAAAGCAATCCTGGTTCCAAGACAGGGAGGGGAGGGGGAACTCTCATGACTCTAACACCGACCTGATAGCTTGGCTATCATCAGGAAAAAAAAAAAGGTCTGCCAGTATAGCCTGCCTAGAGAGATCGGAACTATAGATTAGCGAATCCGAGAAAAATAAGTTTAGCGGGCCCCTAGGGTGCCAATTGTCAAACCAAAGTGATACTGATAGGCCATCCCCTATCCTCCAAAAGAAGCTATGTCAGAATTCCGTCCTGAGTTGTAAGAGCTTTTTCCAAGCTCAGAAACAAAAAGTTGGCTTCTTCACGCCCCAGAAACCCTAAACCTAATGATGCACACACTTTCACCTTTTTAACCCAATGCACATAAAACTTTCACAACATATGGGTATTGACAAATAGATTTGCATATATTTGCATAACTTTGTAAAATTTGAATAATTTTTATAGCCTAAAAGTACCAAGTTAAAAATACTTCTAGTTTATGCTAGTTGGAAGTAAAGTACTTACTATTTTCTTTGGTTCAATCTTTGACACCAACCACCAATTGAGCCCGAACCCCCAAGATGAAAAATCCCTAATATATGTGCACATTAGACCTGTGAAAATGAATGACACATCCGTTTCTTGACTCATATTTGATGGGTTGGATTATTATATGAGTTAGTTATATTTAGTAAATAAGCCGTGTCCCACATGTATGTTGGTGGACCGACCAATCATATTTTCTTTAATATTTTCAAGTCAGAAATTTTTTCTTTTAATTTGTTCTTCTTCCCATATATTTCTTTCTTCCTTTCTTCTTCCTCCTTCTACCACCAACAATGCAGCTACAAACCATAATCACCGCATCCCTATCATCACTGTCATCCCCGATGCCTAAGTTGTAGCACCTTACCACCACAGACCACTTTAGCATCGCCTTTCCTCTATCTCTTATTTTTGAGGTGTAAACTCAAATCTGAGCCACTAAAACCTAATGTTTGAGCTCATGGCGATCTTAAATTGGAGGTCGCCAACTTGAATCTAAAGTAAAGGGCTTCAGATCTGATGAGAGAGGGGTGTGCTTGCAATGTCATTTGAGCAAAGCTTGCAGTGGTGTTCGTGCACGGCTTTGGTGTGTTGGTGGTTGTTTAAGTGCCGCAACCGTGGACAATCGTTGCTAGTTGTTGAATTTTAGTAAGGCAATTAGAAAAGAACACAAGGATTACAAGGTTCAGCAATGTGCCTACATCCTCGAACAAAACTCTCGACTCTCTTATTTTTTGTCATAACATTCTTCTACAATTTGTACATAGGGTTCACCACAACAAAAAAGGGAAATTTCAAAAATAGGAAAACTATCAATGCAGAGATTTGCCCACAATATGTCCTTTCCTTGAATAGGAGAGCAAATCTCGCCAATATCGCCAATACTCCCCCTCAAGTTGGAGCGAAGATATCGTCAGAGGTCAACTTGTTCACCATATCCTGAAATATCCCTTGGGTAAAGCTTTGGTGAAGACATCAGCAAGTTGATCCCCACTACAAATATATGGTGTCTCTATTGTCTTATCTTGAACCTTTTTCCCTTACAAAGTGACAATCGACCTCTATGTGTTTGGTCATTTCATGAAAGACCGGATTTGAAGCAATGTGTGTTGCCGCTTGATTATCACAAAATAGCTTCGTAGGTTTAGATATGGCATCACAACCCAATTCTTAAAGCAATAGATGAAGCCATACAATCTCACTAGTGGCAGTAGCCATGGCTCGATCTGCACTAGATCTAGCCACAACTGTTTGCTTCTTACTTTTCCAAGTAACAATATTTCCACCAATAAAGGTACAAAAACCCGTGGTAGATTTTCTATCCATGGGGTTTCCAGCCCAATCAGCATCAGTAAATCCCACAATCTCTGTATTACCATTATTCTTCAACAATATTCCTCTTCCTGGAGAAGCCTTTAGATATCGAAGGAGCTGGTTTAGCAACTCCATATGTCCTTGTGTAGGTTTTTGCATAAATTGGCTCACATAGCTAACATAATAAGCAATGTCAGGTCTAGTAATTGTTAGGTAAACTAATCTTCCTACCAAACGTTGAAATTGCCCAATATCCTGTAATGGTGTTTCCTTAGACATAGTCTTATTGTTGTAATCCATAGGAGTGTTAGTAGGTTTAACACCCAGCTTACTAGTCTCCTTCAATAGATCTAGGATATATTTCCTTTGAGTCAAGAACATACCTTTGTTAGAACTTGCTACCTCTACCCCAAAAAATACCTCAATTTTCCAAGATCTTTGATGTCAAACTCCTTGCTCAACAACTGTTTAAGTTATGCAATGCCTGCTAAGTTACTGCTAGTAATAATAAGATCATCAACATAAATGAGAATAGTAACAATACCTTCACTAGTTACTTTAGTAAACATTGAAGAATCAGCTACACTCCTTTTGAAACCAAATCTAACAAGTGCAGAACTTAGCTTGTCATACTATGCTCTAGGTGACTATTTGAGACCATATATTGCCTTCTTTAATTTGCAAACCATTCCCTTATTATTCTCTAAGGGATGTCTTGGAGGAAGATCCATATAAACATCTTCTTCTAAGTCTCCTTGGAGGAAAGCATTGTTCACATCCATCTGAAACAATGGACAGCTACAGTTAACTACCACAAATAGAATGACACGAACAGTGTTCATTTTCACTACAGGAGCAAATGTGTCCTTGTAGTCTATCCCATATGTTTGAGTATACCCTTTTGCAACGAGCCGAGCTTTGTACCTCTCAACCGAACCATCACTATTCTATTTGATCTTGTAAATCCACCGACATCCAACTGTCTTTTTCCCGTTTGGCAATTTAACAAATTCCCAAGTATGGTTACGGTCCAATGCTTGAAGTTCATCTTTCATGGCATCACCCACACACTACTTTTACATGCTTCCAAGAAGGTAATGGGTTCCTGTTGATTTTCAATAGTAGATGAGAAACTTAAATAATTATGGGAAATTCTATCATACCCAATAAAATCTTGAATAGGATGTTGAGCTGTATGATATGTTACAAAATCACGGAGCCATGTTGAAGGCCTTGGAATGCGTGATGACTTGCGGGTTGAGGCTGAGATATTAGGTACCGTATCTGCTGGATCTACCTCTGTTGCATTTTCAACCTCTACTTCCAAATCAGCCCCATCTGTTGTAATGGCAGCTATATCAGGAATGACATTGACATTAAGGACAAGCTGACTCCCTTGAACAGCCATTGTTGGAATTTCCTCTTGATCCAACATTGAATCCTCGATAGGTAGGAGATGAAGCAAAAATTCAGAATAGTCATTTTGCTCCCCCTGAATTTGATTCCTAGCAAAAGACATGTGAGCCTCATCGAAGACAACATCACGAGAAATATAAACACGTCTAGTACTTGGTTCATAGCATTTGTATCCCTTCTTGACATTTGAGTATCCCACAAACACACACTTTCAAGCCCGTGGATCCAGCTTGTCACCAGATTGAGAATGCACATAACACATACATCCAAAAATACTTAGGTGAGAGATACCAAATTTTTGGCCATATAGACTTTCAATTGGAACTTTATACCCCAACACTTTACAAGGCAAACGATTGATTAAGTAGCAGCTAGTAAAGACTGCATCAGCCCAATATGTCTTGGGTAAATTTCCTAAGAATAACAATGCTCGGGTAACCTTAAGTAGATGCCTATTTTTCCTTTCAGCAACTCTATTCTACTGCAAAGTTCCAACGCATGAGGTATGATGAATGACTCCCAAGCTACGCTGGAACACTTGAGAAGCCCGATTGGTATATTCAGTTCCATTGTCTATACGAAGAATCTTCACCATGGTGTTAAACTGATTTTTCACCATATTGCAAAAATCTTGAAACACAGTCATAACTTCACTCTTGGATTTAAGCAGATAAAGCCATGTAGCTCGAGATTTATCATCAATAAATGTAACAAAATACTTGAACCCCTCCTTAGAGTCAATAGGAGAAGCTCCCCAAACATCCAAGTGAACTAAATCAAAAAACCGTTCTGATTTATGCGTACTATGTGGAAACGGTAACCTATGTTGCTTAGTATAATGACAAGGATCACAGCAATTGGAATCATAACTTAAAGTCATATCAAGAGCATGTAACACCCGATCAGAGGGATGACCTAGACGCCAATGCCACAACCGGGAAGTGTCAACAGTCTTCCTTTGTGCCATCAACGCTTCGTTGTTGAGGTCCACCATATACAGCCCATTATGCAACCGCCCTTCACCAATCATGCTCCTGGTAATTCGATCTTGAAAAAACACCTTTTGAGGAGTAAAAATAACATTGCAATTCCCCTGATTAATATATTTGCTAATTGACATTAAATTTGAGGATAATTCAAGTACCAACAATGCTTCAGAATTATTTGAAAAGAAATTAATTTGTCCAACACCACTAGTTGGAACCTACCTACCATTAGCAATAGTAATTTGTGGATATGACACACACGAAGTAATATTTGATAGCAAGTTTGGAGAACTACACATGTGGTCTGTAGCACCAGAGTCAACAATAAACTGAGTTTTGAATAAAGTTGAGTAAGCATGGACATTACCAGACGTCATAGCCAAATTTCTGGTTTCGGTGTTGGAAGCGTTCGTTTCATTGTCATGTATCCGAAGTAATTGCTGAACTTGTTGAGACAAAGCCTCCAACTTGGATTGAAAATCGTTTGGATTTTCTTGGATTGCCACCTTAGCTTCCGAACCCCTGTCTTTGGAAAGATGCAAATGTGGATGAAGAACCCAACACCTCTCTTTGGAATGGTCATCGCAATTGCAATGGTCACAATGGAACCGTGCTGGTTTCTTAAATTTTCCTTTGGCAAACCAAGCGGTGGAGTCTCCTTGCTTCGTGTTGATAGCATTGTGGGCCGATTGTTCAACAAGCTCTCTTGATGTAATTGGAACGAAGGCATGACGCGTCTCCTTGTTTCCTCACTTTGGATTATGGCACAAACTTCATTGAAAGTGGGCAATACAGGACTCATAAGAATTTGATGTTTGTTGTCCTCAAATTCAGGCCTAATACTTGCTAACAATAGAAAGATTTTATCTTGCTCTTCTCGATTGACATAATTCATCACATTCTGGGTCATAGGTCTATACTGATGAAGCTCATCCCATTGCTTCTTCATTTTTCCCAAGTGTTCAATGAAAGATTGTGTTGCGCCTTCCTTAGAAGAAGCAAGTCCTTGTTGCAGTTCAAAGATCCGAGATGCATTCCTGGCTTGACCATACATCTCGTTTATCGAATCCCACAACGCCTTGGCTGACTCTGAATATGCAAATATCTCATAGATCTCTGGTTCCATGGAATTGAATATCCAAGATATCACACTATGGTCATCCGCTTGCCATTCATCAAATTTGGGATCCATCACGGGAGGGGCTCTAATCTTCCCACTGATGTGACCAAGCTTCGATCTACCCTCGAGAGCAACAGTTACAGCTTGTGACCAAGGAAGGTAATTTCTTTCGTTTAGCAACAACGAAGTCAACCGCTGATTGTTTGTCTCATGCACCTTTGTTGTGTTGGATGCATCTCCTAACTTCTTTGACCCATCCATGACGCTTTGCTAGTAATAACAATGATATGACAGCAACAAAAAGAGGAACAAGCACTAACCGAAGAATGCAGATTGTTGTAGAACAAGAACAGTCTCAAACATAAGCAGATCGAGACAATTAGATGTGCAGAAAACAAACCAAAAAAAAAAAAATCACAAGTTGAATCAAACATACTCTGATACCATGTTGAATTTTAGTAAGGCAATTAGAATAGAACACAAGGATTATGAGGTTCAGCAATGTGCCTACGTCCTCAGACAAAACTCTCGACTCTCTTATTTTTTGTCATAACATTCTTCTGCAATTTGTAATAGGGTTCACCGCAACAAAAAAGGGAAATTTCAAAAATAGGAAAACTATCAATGCAAAGATTTGCCCACAATATGTCCTTTCCTTGAATAGGAGAGCAAATCTCGCCAATATCGCCAATACTAGTGGTGGTAGTTTTGGCAATAGGGCCTTCGGCAACGGTGGTGCTGCGTTCCTTTTTGCGGGGAGAGGGAAAGAGAGAAGAGAGGGATGCTACGTGGAAAACACGGTATCCAAGTCAACGGCAAGTCAATGGCATAAAGGTTCATGTGGCCGATGCGTCGAATTTTTAACGGGAAAATATAAATTGAACCAATTTTCAGTTCAACATTAGTGTAAATTAAAAACTTAAGGAATAATATTGAACATTAAAAAGAAAACTTCAAAGGTCACCGTGTGTGGTGAAACATTTCTTAGGGACGTGGAGAGAAGGACTTTCACAATTAGGTATGGCCCATGAAAACGATTTTTTTTTTTTTGGTCGAACATGAAAACGAATTGAACACGTACAAAACATTGCTTCCTTTTTTTTTTTTTGGTAACCCAGGAACCCCCGTATAGCCGACAGCCGTTGATGTAAATCCAGAGCGGTGCTAGCGTAGGACCCACCACCACGACACCGTGCTTAAGACCACTAGCGACAATGCTGGGATAACATTGCTTCCTTTTTCATTCCCATTTATCCACTTTTGCTCTTTAACACAATATATCTTACTCTTTTCGAGCCTAATCCTAAAAGTTTTCTTCTTTTTTTTAAAAAAGTGATTTTTACTTTTGACTTTTTGCCTTTCCTTTTTTGCAAATCTTGCAAAGTACACGTTTTACATTTCTCACACCATTTTGAAATTTATTTAATAAACCACTAACATTTTGAAATGTCTTTCATCAATCATTTCCCAAATCAATTAGGAACCCATTCCGTAAATCAGTTTGCAAGTAATACATGCTTATAAAATTTCACGACAATTTCAATAACACATTTCTCAAACCATTCTAAATAAAAAGTTGTAGATGCTCGATCCGAAGTTATGCATCAAATTCAAACACTATCCTTTTAGCCAAATCACAATATGCACAAAATATATCTCATACTTTTCATTTGAAATATGAATTTACAAATTCAAATAAGAGATGGCACCACTCATCTATAATGCCCAAACCAAGCAAGGCATAATTAGACTAATCAATGATCTCGTAATCCTAACAATTAAATGAGAATCGACATTAAAACCAAATAAAACTCTAACTTAACTACAAAATGGCTAAACTACGTATAAACACTAATGAAATGACTTATGCATGCTAACAAATCATTCGTGTGAAGCGATTACTCAAATGCAAATGCAAAGCAAAATTCGCACATGAAATCCTAAAATTCTAGCTCCTACGAAATTGTTGCTCGAAAAGGACTTTCCAACCCTTATGGCTCCACGACGCTATAATCCACAACTTCTATGAAATCTTGAAACTGCACAACTCAAAAATCGGACTACGTGGCTCAAATTTCTCTAAGACCTGAATTTAAGCCATAAATTCAGGTGTTGTGATACAAAATTGAATCGGCTTGGTGAGACATTAGTGGCAAGAGCCCTCTTCTTTCTTCTTTTCCTCTCTTTCCTTTTTCTTTCTTTCTCGGCGAGCTCCCAGTACTCAGCGTTCCTTTTCCTTTTAATTAACTGAGGCTCACTTTCTTACTTTCTTTTGTTCACTTTTCAACCTTCTTTTTCTTCCTTTTGATCCCACCAAAGGCAAATATTACACGGCCTCCCTTAATGAACTCGGCCACATCCCATTCGATGTAGCTGAAGCTTCCTTGGAAGCTTCATGTAACATTCTCTATTAAGAAACAAAACCAGGAAGGAAAGCGGCCAAGAGGACTAGTCTCGGCCTGCCCTAGACAAGAACATAGAAGTCTAGTAAGAAAGGGGAATGAAGATCAGGGAAGTGATTTTCAGTTATTGCTCATCTCGCAAGTTAATTTCATCCAATGCAAATGGAAAGGATCCAAGCAAAAAAAAAAAGGGGGAAAGGCTCAATCCACCACACATGTGCAAAAAGAGAGTGTTAGGATTATTAAAACTATCAAACTAATATTCCATGATGACACATTTTATCCCAAAAGAATTTTTATCCTAAATTAATATCCTATGACACTTGTCTCACAAAAAATCTCAAATTGGTACCCTTTACCTAAATTTCTCATCCGTGAAAATCCATACTTGTAAATACATGTGAACTTTTCACGTCGGATCTATCATTCTCAAAGTTAGACCCATCTTGCAATTGTCTACTACGTGTATTTACATTTATGCATTATAATGGGATAATGGATGGAATGCTCACAAAACATAGAATTTAGTTAGGATACCAGTTTAAGTTATTTTGTGAGACCAAAATTAGTTTAGGATAAATATGTGAACATGCACATAAGGAGAAAAACCACCAGCGTACTAAAAAAAAAACACACAAATGCAATTGGCAATGCATGAGAAAAGAAATAACACAGAGAATTGAGAGCACGAAAACGAAGGAAAACGGGGGAGTTTGGGAGAAAAACCCCGGTGAACTGTGAGCAATTTGTGTGGGAGCTTGAGTACGAACATAGCCAGGATTCACGGTTGAATCAGCACTTGTTCCTTGGCCAAACATAACCTGATTCATGGCCAAGAAGCGTGCAAACGTTCTTCTCTATTTTGCCAGTCGAAATTAGTAAATTGTGCAACCAAAACCAGTAGTTGCTTACGAGATTTGCAAGGGTAAAGACTTGAGATTTTTGTTGCTTTGGATGTTAGATATTTCAATAATTTTGAAATATTGGATGCTATTATTAAGTGATAATATGTTTTAAATTTATTGTAATCTCCATATCCTACCAAATCCAAAAATTACCTTGCCCTTTATTCCTCGGATTTTACATCACAACTTATAGTCGCAATATCCGATCTCATCCAATATATTCGAAATGCATTACTAAGCACCTAATAGGAGAACTTGTATTTTGCCATCCACATCAAATACTCACTTTTAATTTAAAAGCTCCTATGGTTGGTTAAAATGTTTTCAAATTTTAATGGGATAAACTAAGTTTCCTAAGAAACTTCCCGTACGATGACTATAACATGTCTGGCCAGAGGATAGTCTTTCACCACTACCGCTTTTACAGAGTGTCTCTCGCCTTTTCGTTCGTCTCTCTCTCCATCGCTGCTTCGAAGACCAAGAAGCTCCTCTTCCTTCTTGCCTCTTCGAAAAACCCAGAAAAAAAAAAATCCTTGGGATGTGCGTTTCAGTTCTAGTGTACCCATCAAAAGTTTTGGATTTCTTAGCTTGCTTGGTTTGTGAAGACAGAAAGAACAAGAAATGAAAGTTGATTTTGCAGGAGGTGGCGTGGGAGCAGCATTCAACGAGCTGTTCACGGCCGTTAAGGTGGTAGTGCAAACCGTCCGAGCGTTTGGTCCCCAGCTCAAGAAGATCGAAAACACCTTGCGCAAAATATGACCAATCATCGAGGAATGGGACAAGTTCAACAAACGGCTGGACCGTAGTCCCACAGAGATGGATCCGATAAAGGACTTATTGGATAGAGGCAAAGGACTGATCGAGAGGTGCAAAAGGATCCGCTGGCTCCACGTGTGTAAGAAGTATATGCACTCCAAGAAGCTGAAGGCATTCAACGCGGAATTATTGGGTGATTTCAAGCTTTACATCCAACTGCTGGATGCGAGAAACAACGGCGAGATGTTATGGGAAGTGAAGGAGATCAGGACAGAAGTCAAGCAAGTCAAGGAGTTGATCTGCCCCGGTCAAGTGAACGGTGTTGGCCTCCAGAGTGGACTCGGGGCTGCGGGCAACCTTGCGGTCCCTGACATGCCTGATTTCATTGTTGGGTCAGAGCTGGAGGCGTCCTTAAGGAAGCTCAGAGAGCAGTTGCTGGAGGAGGGAGTGTCTGTGATTGTTGTGACCGCCCCAGGCGGGTGCGGGAAGAAAACCCTGCTTAAGAAACTGTGTCATGATATGGATATTGAAGGTATGTGTGATTAGTGTTTTGATTGATCCAGAACTAATTAAAGTAGGGAATTCATTGATTGATCCTTGCCAATCGGTCGCCTAAAAGCCTTTGGTTTGCCATTTATGTGTGTGGGAGCTGGTGCCTGAACAATGTTTTACTTGTGCACATATTGACATGATTGAATACCATTACTTGTTCTCTCTGTCAAGCAATACAGTTCCTTGTTGATGTGAATCTTTGCACAAAGATTTGCTTGGGTTTTATGCAGATGGATGTTTCATCGACTAAAACCATCTTCTTGTCATGGTTTATTTTCAGTTTTGATATCATGTCCAATCTGATAAATCTTTCCTGAGTTTTTAGATATGCAATAACTTGCCTCTGTTTGATTTTGCTGAGTGCCTCTCTTAATCAGTCAAAACCTAGTCTTCACTCACCATAGGATTGCGCTCATTATTTCTGCTATACGGTAACTACTTAACTCTGTTTCTCATCCTACCAAATTTAATAAATTAGAAGTGTTGCAGCAAATTTTCATACCCTTTGCAAGCGATAGTAGTCAGACTTATTGTGGTTTGCATGCATACAGGCAAATTCAACATCATGTTCGTCCCTGTCTCGAAGAAGCCCACCCTGACAGACATTGTCCAGAAAATGTTTCAACATAATGGTTTCAAGATACCTGAGATGGTAACAGAAGATGATGCAATTCGTTACTTGCAGCAACTGCTCATCAAAATAGGCCAAAATCCGGTGTTGCTTGTGCTGGACGATGTTTGGACTGACTCACAATCCATAATTGAGAAATTTGTCTTCAAGAAGATCAAACATTACAAGATTGTGGTAACATCAAGATATGAATTTCCTAATGTTGATCTTGTGCATCACCTGAACCCACTGCCTCATAGGGAAGCCCTGGAACTTTTTCGTCAATCTGTTATTGTTGATGGTAGAAGCTTGGTTGTGCCAGATGATGACCTCTGGGATAAGGTATACTCTCGCTTGAGTGCATTGATGATAGGAAATGCACAAAGGCATGATTACATCTTTGCACGTGACAGTTAGAACGCGTGTGTGAAATGCACAAAGGCATGATTACATCTTTGCACCAAGATTGAGACAGTAATTTATGGGCATCAAATTTTCCTGTTTCCCAAAAAATGGGCAAACTAGATGTTTTGGATCCACACCACAATTACTGCACTTTACCTTCAGCTATAGTATGTTCCGCATTATGAAGGTCAAATGGATTATACAAAGGCCTGTAAAGAACATTTATATCTCCTGACTTGATTTCTTAAACATGGGACGGATCAGACGTCTTTCTTTACCAGTAAAATGGTATTAGCACAAGAAACTCAGTGCCAATGCTTATATCCGAGTGATTGCATACATACAGGAGAGATTCAAGTGACGACAATGAATCTTACAATGGCCACTATGCTATACAGCATGATCTGCTCAGAGAGCTGGCTATCATGGAGTGCAACAAGGGGGAAATAGAGAAGAGAGAGAGACTCATTCTGGAGTTGATTGGAAATAATTTTCCTAATTGGTGGAGCAAGCAAAAGCAACAGCCTCTTGGCGCTCGTCGAGTGTCTCATTTAGTGTCCATCTCCACAAGTTGGTGGAGGAAGAAAAAGCCACCGACTCTTGGTGCTCGTTTAGTGTCCATCTCCACAGGTTGAAGTGCTCTCTCTCTCTCTCTCTCAATTCAGTTGGTTGGTACTTAAATTACCTTTAACCTTCTATGTTCATAATGCAAATGGAACATTCTCAACACCTTGGCCAAATCTTCAATTGCCAAGCTAAGACTCTTGTCTTGAACTTCGAGAACAATGTTCAAACCAAAGCTTATGCTTTGCCAGAATTCATTGGGAAAGCAAAGAAGCTCAAGGTCTTAATAGTAACAAATTACAGTTTCTTTCCAGCTGAGAGGCAATTTCCATGTCGTTGGGTCTAGTTTAAGGAGGATCAGGCTCGAACACGTCATGGTTTCTTTCCAAAGCATGGGAAAACTACGCTTGCATAGTCTACAAAAGATGTCCTTTTTTATGTGTGACATTGGGCAAGCTTCAACATCAAATGATGCCAAAATCTCTGATGCAATGCCAAACTTAGTGGAGCTCGACATCGACTATTGTAATGATCTTGTGACATTACCAGATGGCATATGTGAGATAAAGCCTCTGAAGAAGCTTAGCATCACAAATTGCCATAATTTCTCTACACTCCCAGAACAGATTGGGCAATTGACCTCCCTTGAAGTGGTTAGGCTTAATTCCTGCACAAATTTGTTGCAATTACCAATCTTGATTGGAACCCTCCAAAAATTGATATCTCTCAATATATCCGATTGTCTAATTCCCGTGTTCCCATCAACTTCTGTTCCCCTTTGATGCATCAAGAATCCTAAGAAATCGCCTATAGTTGCACGAAATGCACGTTTAAGAGGACTCATTCATGAAGCATGATTTGTCAACCTATTGAATCATTGTTCGAGCTTAATGAGATGATGTACTTAGTTGAATTTTACTACAATAGCATCTATTCATTCCTATATGAAGTCGCCAAGCATTTCAAGGTGCAATCAAAGTTTAACTCTTGTTAAATTGGTTCAATCTAAGTCCTTCTGTTGATCGCACTTTTTAATAGTTTTAGGACTTATTTACTTTTGCGACATGTTTTAAGACTTGATTGCATTTTTTGAAAGTTTTAGGATTCAATTGCACTTGTGTAATAAGTTTTAAAACTTAGTTATATTTTTTCTGAAAATTTTAGGACTTAATTGCGTTTTCACAATAAGTTTTTTGACTTTCGGTGCACCTATTACATACTTTAAATTTATAGCCACTTGCACATATGTACACATCAAGCCAAGATCCATGCCTTTATTTCATCATACAACATGTTGTCAAATTATATATTGTTATGTTGCCGTCACATGACAACTAGTAATCACACGATAAGTCATCAAAAGACATGCCATCAAATGACATAGCATCACATTGCACAACACTACTCGCTCGGCAAGTCATCATATATGTGTCATTGCATAAGCGTCATTACAATGACATATCATTACATGTGGCATATGCTACGTCATAATCATGCAAATGCACATTCATGTTTTCAAAATGCACGAGTACATGTGGCACACTGATTCATTTCTGAGGCGTGACGTGATGTAAAGCTTTCACTTCGTCATGTCTCCTAACAAAGAAAGATTGTCTTCATGTTTTAGGAAATCAAACGAAAAGGAATTTAAAGGTTTCCATCTCCCTCTCGCGTCCTTTATTAATTGAATGTTTTAAAGTTTTTAGTCTTCGTATCCTATCCAAGAATGTTATCCTACTCTTTATACCTCCGATTTTGTATTACAAATTGCTTTTGTGTTATTCATGAAATATGTAACATCCCGAGCCCCACTGTGTAATATTGTCCGCTTTGGGTCACCCGCCCTGGTGCGGACGAACCGCCATCTCAGCCACGGTTTCTTCCCTCCCGGCTTTAAAACGCGTTACACAGGTGAGAGGGACCCAAGCCTTATAAGCTAACCAAGATCTCCCTCCCTAGGCGATGTGGGACAAGAGAGGAGGTTGTTACAAAATATACGCGAAATGCATCATCAAACACTGATCAGGAGAATTCACGTTGTGTTTACTATCGATATCAAATATCCACTTTTGATCTAAGAGCTCATTTGGTTGGTTAACATTTTTGCAATTTTTAGTGGGATCTACCAAGTTCACTATAAAGCTGATTGAAATCATGATTGAAATGTATTCTAGTGCATGAAAATGAAATAATCCATTCATGAGACGAAAACGAATGCACACACGCTTTGCCAAACATATGAGCTAACTGCCATAAAGGGATGAGAATTACCCGACCTAATATCGTCCGTTCATTTTCAACTTTCCGTCGACTGGATCTACGTGCTGATAGCTATCGACTAACAAACACTCTAACCTGGGCGCTTGCAGGGCAACTTCCGATACGGACATGGTCAACGGCTGACTCGAGTCTTCGCCAACCCTAAATAGTAAGTACTACAACAACAACCACGGAATGGTCATCTGTCGGGGCCTTTGACTGCCTAGTGGGGTTCATCACCCTCTTGCGCCCTTCACCGAAATTTTCATATCCCACCCAATTGAAAAATTGTTCCACCCTTTGTACCTCGGATTTTATTTTACAAATTTAATTCATATTATCTTAAATACGTCACCAAACATTTCATTGGAAAAAATTGTGCCGTATCTGCCATCGCTATCAAATACCCACTTTTAATTGAGAGGCTCACTTGGTTGGTTAAAATGTTTTCGATTTCTTGTGGGATTTATTAATTTTACCATACAGCCGATCAAAATCCTGATCGAAAATGGATTATAGTGCATGCGGATGAATGACCGGTTCATGCATGATACGAAAACGAGGGAGCTTGGCTCAAAGATAACCGTGCGTGATAACCGTGACAAGCGGATTGTTCTGAAAGCTAGGCAACATAATTTCGTCCATCACTTTTCAACGTTCTGTCCGCTGTTCTACCTCGGGGTCAATTCAAGCTCGCTGGATAACGCCGGGCTGGATGAAACTGGCCGACGCGGACAAAGCACGTGCCTGTAGCTTTACCTAAACAAAGACTTAAACCAGGGCTCTCGCAGTGCAGCGTGCGAATTGGACTTTATCAACGAATAACGACAGGTATTATTTTTTTTTTTTTTTTTTTTTTGGTAAGGTAAGAATATATAGAGTAATAGCCAACTATTAAAAAATCCAGTGCCAAAAACTTTCACTCATAATGCAAGATCAAAAAGAGTGAAAGGGAGCCGATGTAAAAAAAAAAAAACAAAAACAACATAAACCAAGGAAGCCGAAACAGACCAGCAAACAAAAGAAAACTGCCACCAGGCAAACCAAAAAAGCAATTGTCAGCAAGGCAGCACAACACAGCAACGGGGCCGCAAACCGAGAAGGAACAGCACCATTTGACCAACCCTAGCAGAAGAAACACCACTAAGGAGAATGGGCAAGCCCGCCAACAAAAACAGAAGAGTCAAAGCCCCACCCTCATTGAAGACGCCTGTTACGAAAGTTGTCCGTCACGTTGTTGAAGGTCAACGTTTTATCCTTAACAATTTTGACAAGTTGATTTTTCAATGCCGAAACCTTGAGCGTTTCATTCCAGAAAATGATGCTATTTCTTTTCTTTCAAATTAAATAGTACATGGCTCCAAAAGATAACTGAGCAATGGAATGGAAGAAATCCTTACCAATCAAGAAATTCAATGCCCAAAGGAGATTTTCCGCCCAAGATCTATTACGCCATAGAAAATTACATCTACGACAGGTGTTCTTCTACCCTTAAAACCGAGAAGGAACAGCATCAACTGACCAACCCTAGCAGAAGAAACACCACTAAGGAGAATGGGCAAGCCTGCCAACAAAAATAGAAGAGTCAAAGCCCCACCCTCATTGAAGACGCCTGTTACGAAAGTTGTCCGTCACGTTGTCTTTAACAACTTTGACAAGTTGACTTTTCAATGCCGAAACCTTGAGCGTTTCATTTTAGAAAATTGTGCTATTTCTTTTCTTTCAAATTAAATAGTACATGGCTCCAAAAGAGAACTAAGCAATGGAATGGAAGAAATCCTTACCAATCAGGAAATTCAATGCTCTTCCGAGGAAATTGTCCGGCACGTTGTTGAAGGTCAACATTTTATTTTTAACAACTTTGACAAGTTGATTTTTCAAAGCCGAAACCTTGAGCATTTCATTTCAGAAAATGATGCTATTTCTTTTCTTCCAAATTAAATAGCACATGGCTCCAAAAGAGAACTGGAGCAATGGAATGGAAGAAATCCTTACCAATCAGGAAATTCAATGCTCTTCCGAGGAAATTTGCCTACATTATCTATTGCTCGAAAATCTATCTCACCTGATCTTTCATCTCACCCTCCATTGTTGCTTCGAAGACCAAAAAAGGTCCTCTTTCTTCTTGCCTCTGAGAAAAAACCCAGAAATATGAAAACAGAGGAAAGCGTCCTCTGCGAATCTTGGGAAGTGGGTTGCTGTTCTTTGAAGCATCCTTGGTGACCCATCGAGGGATTGGATTTTCTTGCCTTGTTCGGTCTGTGGAGAAAGAAAGAACCAAGAAATGTCAGTTGATTTCGTGGGAACTGCTGTGGGGGCAGCATTCGGTGAGCTGTTCGCGCTCGTTAAGGAAGTAGTGCAAACCATTGCTGTGTTTCGTGAGCAGCTCGAGAAGATCAAATCCACCTTGGACTCCATAGTCCCGATCATGAAAGACATCGACGAGTACAACAGACGGATGGATCGTAAAGACATGGGGCAGATCCAGGACCAAATTAACAATGGCAAAGACATGGTCGAGAAGTGCTTGAAAATCAAGGCGTTCCACCTGTGCAAGAGGTATAAGTACTCGAAAAAGCTGACCAAGTTCGACGAAAGACTTGCTAAGGAGTTCCAGATTACTTTGCCGCTGCTGACTATGAAGAACACCGTGGAGATATTGGAAGGCGTGGAGGTGACGGGGGGAGAAGTGAAGGAGGTGGGGAAAGACGTGAAGGAGATAGGGGGAAACGTGAACGAGATCCTGGGAGGCGTGGAGGAGATCGGGAGAGATTTGAAGAAGCTGTTCGATTTCGGGCAATTGAGCAGCGGGGTTGTTGAGCCTTTAAGTGACCTTGTGGTCCCTGAGGCACCTGACCTCATTGTCGGGTCGGAGGTGGAGGCATCGTTGAGGGAACTCAAGGAGCGGTTGCTGGAGGAAGGAGTGTCTGTGATTGTTGTGACCGCCCCAGGCGGGTGCGGGAAGACCACTCTGCTTAAGAAATTGTGTCATGACGTGGCAATTGAAGGTATATGTGATTATTATTTTGATTGATCCAGAACTAAAAAAAAAAAGGTAGGGATAGAATTTATTGAATTGATCCTTGCCAATGGTCGCCTCTAATAATCTTTTCGTTAGCCATTTATATGTGTAGGAGTTGTTGCCTGAACAACATTCCACCTGTGCAGATATATTGAAATGATTGAATGCCATTACTGGTTCTCTCTGTCAAGCCATACAGTTGCTTTTAGATGTGAATGTTTCCACAAAGATTTGCTTGGTTTTTATGCAGATGGATGTTTCATCGAGTAAAACATTCTTTTTCTAATAGTTTATTTACGGGTTTGATATCATGTCCAATCTGATGGATCTTTCCCAAGCTTTTACATACGCAATAACTTGCCTCTATTTGATTGTGCTGAGTGCCTTTCTCAACCAGTTGGACCCTCCTCTTCACACGCCATAGATTTGCACTCATCTTTTTCAGCTATACGGCATCTACTTAGCACTGTTTCTTATCCTACTGAATTTAATAAACTACAAAAGTCTCTTGCAAATTTTCATACCCTTTGCAAACAATAGGAGTCAGACTTACTGTGGTTTGCATTTAGGAAAATTTCACAACAACATCATGTTCGTTCCTGTCTCGAAGAGGGCCAATCTGATAGACATTGTCCAGAAAGTGTGTCGCCATAAGGGTTTCAGGATACCTTCAATCAAAACAGAAGACGATGCAGTTCATTGCTTGCAGCAACTGCTCATCAGTATAGGACAGGATCCTGTGTTGCTTGTGCTGGACCATGTCTGGACTGATTCGCAATCCATAATTGAGAAATTTGTCTTCAAGAAGATCAAACATTACAAGATTGTGGTGACCTCTAGATACGAGTTTCCTGCTTATCGTCCTGTGCATCATCTGAAACCATTGACTCATAGTGAAGCCCTGGAACTCTTTCGTCGATCTGTTACTGTTGATGATACTAGCATGGATGCACTAGATGATGAGCTCTTGGATCAGGTATGCCCTTTCTTGAGTACGTCCATTATAGGATTTCTTATGGTTATCGAATTAACCTTTTTCTTGAAAGAAAATATTTAGTAAAATTCAACCTGCCTGTCCTTAGATTCCCGTCTTTCATAGAACAGAGCCCTTGATTCGTACTAATCTTGACTCCTATCAAGTTCCAATTATTAATATTTCTGTGTTTTTTTATGGCTGTGGCAGATAGTGAATCGCTGTAAGGGATTGCCATTGGCTCTTACAGTTGTTGCCAAGTCTCTCCGGGGAAAGGATCGTTCATTCTGGAAGACAAAACTTTTTGATTTGTCTGAACGAGGTTCCCTTTTGCGCTCAGGCAGTGACGTTCTAGATTGCCTCAGAAAGAGCTTGGACGACTTTGATGGTGACCATTCAATCAAGAAACGTTTCTTGGACCTCAGCTCGTTTCCGGAGGATCGCAAGATTCCTGCCACTGCCCTTATTGATATGTGGGTGGAATTGTACAAGCTAGATTTCAGTGGAGTGCGTGCCATTACTGAACTCAATGAACTCGTTTACAGGAACCTAGTTGATCTCGTAGTCACCGGGTATGGCTCTGAAGTTCGTTTTGTTCTCTCATTCTAACTTTTCTAGTTTCTACTGCTCTAAGAGTGCCTCATCAGATTATAGTTGGCGGATGATTAGTGTTTCCTGATACGTGACAATTAGAAGCATATGTGAAACGGACAAAGGCGTGATTAGATCTTTCTGCCGAGATTGAGAGTAATTTATGCACAATCAACTTTCTGTATCCCCAAAAATGGGCATACTAGATATTTTCAATCCACACCACAATTACTGCATCCGACCTTCAGCCATAGTATGTTCCGCATTGTAAAGTTCAAATGGATTATATAGAGGCCTGTAAAGAACTTTTAAATCTCCTGACTCAATTTCTCAAACGTGGCAAGGATCAGATACTAGTAAATTAGTATCATCAAATGCCTTGCATTAGATTTTAGCACAAGAAACTCAACTGCAAATGCTTATATTCGAGTGTTTGATTGCATACATACAGGAAAGATTCAACTGAGGACGAAGATTACAGCGGCCACTATGCTATGCAGCACGATCTGCTCAGAGATCTGGCTATCTGCGAGTGCAACCAGGGGGAAATAGAGAAAAGAGAGAGGCTTATTTTGGACTTGACCGAAAATAATTTTCCTGATTGGTGGAGCGAGCAAAAGCAATTGACTCTCAATGCTCGTCTAGTGTCCATCTCCACAGGTTGGGAACTCTCTCTCCTCTCTCTTTCTCAAAACCCTGTGCGGGAAAATTTGGTTGGCCGGTAGTTAAATTACCTTTTAACATTCAATTTTCATAATGCAGATGGAAAATTCTCAAGACCTTGGCCAAATCTTCAATTACTTAAAGCTGAGGCTTTGGTCTTGAACTTTGAGACAAACATTCAAACCAAACCTTATGCTTTGCCTGAATTCATTGAGAAAGCAGATAAGCTCAAGGTGTTGATAATAACAAACTATAGTTTCTTTCAAGCCGAGCTACGCAATTTCCACGTCATCGGGTCCAATTTAAGGAGGATGAGGCTTGAACGCGTCACAGTTCCTTTCCTGAGCATGGGAAAGCTACACTTGCACAATCTGCAAAAGATATCCTTTTTTATGTGCAACATTAGTCAGGCTTCAACATCAGACAACGCCAAAATCTCTAATGCAATACCAAACTTAGTGGAGCTCCACATCGACTATTGCAACAATCTTATGGCATTACCGGATGACATCTGTGAGATAAAACCTTTGAAGAGGCTTAGCATCACAAACTGCCATAATCTATCCGCACTCCCTGAACAGATTGGGCAGTTGGTGTCCCTCGAAGTGGTCAGACTTAATTCCTGCACAAACTTGACACAGTTACCGGAATCGATTGGGACCCTCCAAAAATTGTTGTGTCTCAATATATCTGATTGCCTGAGCTTGAGCACCTTGCCCAATCAAATTGGTCAACTGGTTAATCTCAAGAGCATGAACATGAGAGGATGCTTGAGGTTGTCTAAGCTGCCATGGTCGATCGTGAAGCTAAGGAACTTGAGGAAGGTGGTTTGTGACAAAGAAATAGAAGTCCTATGGGCGCCTCTCAAGATCAGTCTTAATAGCTTGAATATAATAGCATCTGAAGAAGAGGAGGCTAATTTAAATTGGCTGAACGATTAAGAAGAGGGCGACCAACCGATGATCTCTGAACTTTTTTTTTACACGTTACATATTGTCTTTGAACTATATCTTTTACTATTTTTTTTTTGGCTGTTTGTTGAATTTATTTCCTGGACTGTGCACTTTTTTTTTTTTTAATGTGAACCACCGAGGCATTGCTGATTGGACCGAATAATTGATGAGTAGCGCCACATCATTTTTTTAATGTTTCTGAGTCGGAATTTTTTTTCCTTCTATTTTTGCTCCTTCGTCTAACGCCAACAACGCGGCTGCAAATCATAAGCACCGCGTCCCTACCGTCACCATTGTTGCCGATGCCTAACTCGCGGCTCCTTACCACCACGACCAGTTCAGCATCGCCTTCCCTCTCTCTCTGACCACAAGATTCTCTCTATCTCTCAAATCTGAAGTGCAAAATCAGATTCGAGCCACTGCAACCTCATATTTGAGGTGGTGGCGGCCTTAAATCGAAGGTCGCGACCTCAAATCTGAGGTTACTATTGATCGTGAAACATTTCTTAAAGACCCGGAGAGATTTTTTTTTTTTTTTGGTCTGTCCTACTCTAATCTTACTCTAACACTCACTCTCAGACTTTTGCCCTTACCTCCGTGCAGGGCGTGGGAGTCGAAACCCACTCCTGAAATAAAATCGTCCCCACCCCAATCCCTCCTGAGAAAGTGGGGATTTGAACCCCTCACCTCCCCCTTCCAAGTTTAACAAATAGTTGCGGCCCCAGAAAATGAATATGAACAAATATATATATATATCATTGCTTTTTTGTTACTCCCGTTTCTCCTCTTTTGCTCTTTAATACAATTTGTGTTTCTTTTCGAGCAAGTCTGAGTTACCTTTTACTTTTAGCTTTTTACTTAATTTAAAAATTTTCTCAAAGTAATTTTTACTTTTGACGTTTTGCCTTTCCAAAAAAAAAAAAAAATTCTTGCGACACATTTAATTTGATTTTTTTCTGGAAAATGGTTTTTTTTTTTTTTGTCATTCATACTCTATTCCTACTCTACACTCACTCTCAGACTTTTGCCCTGCCTCTTGCAGGGCGTGGGAGCTAAAACCCACTCCTGAAACTTACTCATCCCCACCCCCTCTCAGACTTTTGCCCTGCCTCTTGCAGGGCGTGGGAGCTGAAACCCACTCCTGAAACTTACGCATCCCCACCCCCATCCCTCCCTGAGAAGGTGGGGATTTGATCCCCTCACTTCCCTCTTCCATATTGGAAGGGTGGCCACTGGGGCGAATCCCAATGGTTAATGGAAAATGGTATTAAAAGTGCCATAATTTTGTACGACCTCACTTTAATGTAAAAACTTTTAAATTATCATTTGAGTGCTATTTTTATAAAAAGATAGATCAATTTAATGCCATCGTTGATCTTTGAGGCTAGAAAATGTAACGTGGCAATTTTTTAATATTGATCCATCCAACATGGCTCACTAGCAAAGTGAGTCAGCATAATTAGTAGTAAACGACATTGATAAAACATTTGTTTCCTTAAATTAAGGAAGTGGGGGCTAAATCACAAATATTCTGATCATAACCCTAAAATTACGAATAGTGACAGAGAGGAAGGCGACTATAAATGAAAGAAGCTGAGAAGACGATGTTCGCTGCCTAACCCTTTATTCTGAAAATGCTAACCTTTACATAGGAAAGAATATTTTCTCGAATTGTTTAGCTTGTTCCCTTTGCATTGAACTGCTTTGATCGTCGTCCATGTACATTGCGGGAAATATCGGTGTAGCTTGTTTTCGCCTCATTCACCCTCTGTCCAGTTGGTTCTAGCTTTGGACAGAGGGTGAACAGCCCTTGATTGGCTCATCTTTTCGATAATTTTGTTCACAGTTATATAAACAAGTTTGAGGAGTGCGGAGGCACGATTTAGGAGTGTTTAGGCCCGAAAGCAGGGCTAGACAGCTACCGTTGGGACTGCTTAAGGTCGAAACAGTAAGCGTCCAGCCCACATTTTGTCGCCTCGTACGTTCCTGAATTGGTCCCCGGTGATTTTTCTAGCATGAAATTGTCTTCAGTTGGTCTACATCCCATTCGGTGGCAGTCTCCAAGTCGGCGAGAGGCTGAACGCCGGGTGTCCAGTGAGTGTCCAGCCACTCTAGGCCCGTTCGACGCTTCCCGGATCGGTTTTTGTCGGTCCTTGTGGCCCATGATTGCTCTGGGATGGTTTAGACCAGCTTCAGGGCCGTTTTAGAGCCTGGAAAAACGGGATGATTGTCTGCTGCCCATATCATTTTTAGTCTGGACAGCCGACGTCCAACCCATCTATGGTCGTGTGGAATGCCCCAACCGGGTCCTAGACCATCTCTGTTGTTTGCTTATGTGATTTTTGCATCATTTAGCACTTTTTTTATTCATGTAGAGGTTCACTTTTACTCTAAATTCCAGCATTAATTGTATTTAACATTTGTGCAACAGTTATGATCTAATCTCTCTTTCGCGATGCGTGTAAGCAGAGGATCGAAATAAGTATTGATTTCCATCGATATTGTTATACCGTACAATATTTAGATTCCTTTTGTATTTCAACGTGTAGTTTATACTTTATTCATAGTTATTTAATGGGGCTTATTGCTTATAAAAAAGGATTAAAAAAATAAAAAGATTAGAAAAGCATCTAGATTGCATTTAGGTGTTTCTTGCATTTATAGGATCAGTATAGTTTATTATTAGTTTAATCTACTTGTGTTTAGCATTTATCTTTTATCACTTAGATTAGGGAATTCATGCTTATATGTTAGTTTAATGCACATCTCTTTGATACATAACTCGCAGGGATCCTGTCCTGGGCCCTTTTAGTAAGGCGGAGTATAATGTTGCGTGATACGGCTTGTGCCATTTTCTTTTCCTGTACTTTACTTGCTCTACTGCTATTTTATTTAGTGGGCTCAAATCGACCTCCATCTTTCGACGAAGGTGCTGGGATTGTTGTGAGGTTGGTGGCGAACGAGGCTGAGGGCGTCGATGGCGAGGTCAGTGAGAATATGCATTTAGAGAAGGTGATATGCAGAATGAAGAAGATGGAGGCATGAGGATGATGAAGAAAAAATAGAAAAAGAGAGAAAAGAAATGAAAAAAGAAAAAGAATATTAAAAAAGTTATTTGACAAAAATACTTCATATAGTAAATAATATTTGGCTGGCCTGTGAGTTGAGGCTCTTATTTGGACTATGTTAGCCACTTTACACCCTTATTTAAGACTAATTGAACACTTCATATCCTTATTTGAGAAAATTTTCACTTTTGAAACTTTTTTGAGAAAACTAATCTATTTCGGGCCTTTATTTGAAATTTTCCATAATGAATAAATTTGTTTAGAAATTGAGTTTTCATCGTACAATTTTCTCAAGTGTGTTTTCTTGATTTGTTAGGGGAAATTACAAAAGAAGATTAGATTTTTACCTAAGTAAGTAAATGTTTTTAGAAATTTAATGGGGGCCATTAGCCAAAAATGTCCAAATTGTTGCATGTCGGTGGGGTCAATAACCCCCCGGTCCCTGGTTGGGACGGATTATAATGGACGCAAATGATATAATCCAGTTAATGACAACAAAAACAATTAAGCTTTATGTCATACACTCTCAATTAAACAGTCTAGGGTTCAATGTTGTACTGTGCCGGCGTTAATTGCAACTGGTACCAATTTTTGTTTTTGTATTAAATTTTTAGTTCTTAGGACAATACAGCAATATGGTGTAAATTTAATGAAAACGGCGCCATCAGATTTACTATGAAAAAAGGTTCTTGATTATAAGTTTATAACCTTAGTTCCAATTTAAACATGATGTATTTATTGAACATATTAAATAGGTCAACACATATAACATTGTTAAACTAGGATTAACGATTGTTGACTTGATATGATAACACAACTTCAAAGCGAGACAAGTTTAATGTATTTGGGAAAATGTTAAAGGCGTCCATCTCACAATCGTGTAAATTGTCAACTAGTTTGACATCATTAATAGGCGTATTATATTTAATTTTCACCCGTGTAACCTTAAGACCCGTTCAATTAAATGAGTCATGTCGATCTGAGTGATAACATGGCCCGCGTGGGCTTGGGAACTTTTATATATATATATTTTACTACGAATTACTGTCTTCTTTACTTGATTGCTTTTGAAAGAAATTTTTTATCTTTTGTGTGAACGTTGATTAGTTTATTCTTCCTTTTGGATTTGATTGGACCATCGTTAATTAGCTACTGGTGTGAAAAGAAGCTCACCTACAGAAGCTACAAAATCAGGTTCAATTGTTATAAGAGAAAAACCAGACCAGATGATGTTATCAAATCCATTAGAATCCTTTTTAAAGGATTTGGGTAAGCAACAAACTGATCCTAGTACCCAACAGCCAGAGCCTGATCCTGTTATCCCACAAAAGCAGATTCTGCTTGCCGAACAAACTTCCTCTTCTACATCAGAATCAGCATCCCTTTCCTCTTTCTCATCCTTCTCAGATCACACCATTGATGATTCTCCCCCTGTTGTTCCACCAACTTCACAAATATTCATGGCTGACACTCCTCCAGACTATGACTATGAAATGGAGATGGAATCAAACTATGCTGATCCAGAATTCGGACAGACAAGTAATCCCACCAGAAACGATTCCACCAGACATGTGTCTATGGCGTCAAAACAATTCTTCTCCATTGACGATATTCCTTATCCAAAATGGCCAGAAAGACTTGAAGAGTTTCATACACAATCTATTACCAACCATGATATGAATGATGTCCTTTACAATTTTGTTACAAGATTCACAGGGAGCCTTAAATTCTGGTGGCAATCACTTACAGAACAAGACCAGCTCACGTTTTTGTTATCACCAAATTTCAGCCATGCCCTTACCTACCTATACCATGTTTTTGTGGGAACTCCTGGAGATCTCAAAGAGCTAAAAAGAAGAGAATTCTTTGAAAGAAGATGCTGCTCCCTTCAGAAAAAGTATCTTGATAAGCATTATCGATTAATGCTTCAGCTCTTTTACCAAATTGGCACAGATCCAAATCTAAAGCATGTTTTCCTTACTTCTATCCCTAAGGAGTTATCACAAATGGTTGAAAGATCTTTCTTTGGAAAACAAAGAAGGATACAAGACGTTCCCTTGGGAGAAATCCAGCAAGAAGTCCATCTATGCCTTGAAGATTTATGCCTAAAGCGCCGAATGGTCCGAACATACATCACAGATGACAAGCGACTTGAAGCAGCTTGTTCTCATCAGAAGCTAAAAATCAAATGCTCCAGACAAGACTGTGATGGTACTTGTGGCCAGTATTCCCGGAAGAAAAAGCACTACAAGAAGTACTCGATCAAGAAATCCAGACATGGCTCCAAACATTTCCGGAAAAAGAAGAAATGGCGATACCTACGAAAACGGAAGGATCGCACAGGCCACAAGAAATCAAGCCGTTGCTACATTTGCAACAAGAAAGGACATTTTGCCAAAAATTGTCCTCAGGCAAAAAAAGATCATAATCATCTCATTGAGAATGAAACAGGTTTTTCACTTGAAAATGATGATATTGAATCTTTATTCTCTGCTGATGATGAACCAACTGAACAAACTCTTTGTGTCATTCCTTTTTACCAAACTTCCAGTGAAACTGAATCTGACTCAAAATCTGAAGATATTTTTCACATATCTCCCACATCTTCAGAGCTAAATCCTGACATATTCTCAAGTCAAACTCACTGTCCTCATTTTCCTGTTAAAATCTTCACCTCGAAGTTTGCCAAGCCTATCAATGTCATTGCTCTTATTGACACAGGAGCAAGTTGTTCCATTCTAGATACAAAAGTTCTACCTGAAGAATTCTGGACCCCTTACATCCGATACTTCAAGTTCCGTCGGGAGATACTTTCTCCACGAATGTCAGAACCACACCAGTCACTGTCCAGTTTTTCCCTCAGTGTTCTCTAACCACAAAAATTTTTGGATCAAGCCTTCCCAATAAAGATTTGATAATTGGGTGGGATATCATGACTCAAATTTCTCAACTTCGAATCATTCCTGGAAAAGGTCTTAGATTTAAAGACCAATTCTCTGAGTTCGTTAATATCCAGAGACTCTTTTCCATTGAGATGAGTTTACTAGACCCAATCATGCAAAAGTTACTTGAATCTTGTTCAGAATCCCATTTAGAATTTGCCCAGAAATGTTCTCATCCTTTATGGGAAAACCCTGAGTTCTTTGTCCGCCTTCCCTTCAAAAAGAATGAAGACATAAATCCTACCAAGGCAAGTCACATGGGAATGAACCCAGAACATTTGGCTCTAGCTCAAAGGGAATGCTCATAATTATTGCAGCAAGGCCTTATTGAAATTTCAAATTCTCAATGGGCTTGTGAAGCTTTTTATGTCAATAAACGTGCTGAGCAAAACAAAGGAAAAATGAGATTGGTAATTAATTATCAACCTCTCAACCTCTTTCTCCAAGATGACAAATTCCCTTTACCCTCCAGAGATTCTCTCTTTGCTGGTTTAACCAAAGCCCACATTTATTCCAAATTCGACCTCAAAGCCGGATTTTGGCAATTGGGCATCCATCCTGAAGACAGATCCAAAACAGGATTCTGTATCCCGAACCAGCACTTCCAGTGGAAAGTTCTTCCTTTTGGATTAAAGGTAGCACCATCCCTTTTTCAAAAGGCTATGTGTCGTATTTTCCAGCCAATCTTATCAAGTGCAGCTGTATATATCGACGACATCCTGCTCTACAGCCCTGATGAGCAGTCACACTGTCAACTTCTTGAGCAGTTCTCAGAAATAGTGAGAAAGCATGGCATTATGCTCTCTCAAAGAAAGATGAATATTGCCCAGACAGAAATTGAATTCTTTGGTATGCAGCTCAACAAGGGTACGTACTATCCAGGGCCACATATTGCTCAAGAATTATTGAAGTTTCCTGAAGATAACTTCACGACAAAACAAGTTCAGCAATTTCTGGAGATAATCAACTATCTCAGAGATTTTGTCCCCAACATTGCAAAACTTCTGATTCCTTTGCAATCCATGCTGAAAAAGAACTCCCCACCCTGGGGAAAAATTCAGACAAAAGCAGTCGCTGAGCTTAAGGAGATTATGCAGAATCTCCCACCACTAAAAATACCATCAATAGGGAAAAGAATTCTTCAAACTGACGCCAGTGATGAATACTGGGCAGCCGTTCTATTCGAAGAGATTGATGGTAAGAAACATCTCTGTGCCTACAAAAGTGGAAAGTTTTCTCAATCTGAAATGCATTACCATTCCACTTTTAAAGAAATCCTGGCAGTTAAAAATGGAATCAAGAAGTTTGAATTTCATCTCATCGGCCATCATTTCTTGGTAGAATTAGACATGGCATCTTTTCCTCAGATGACCAAGTTTAAGCAGAAGCAGATTCCAAACCCTCAACTGCTTCGATGGGCTGAATGGTTTTCAAAATACTCTTTTGAAACCAAGCATATTCCTGGAAAGAAAAATGTGCTTGCTGATTTTTTGTCAAGACCCAAGGCGCCAGCCGAGATCAACATGTACATCAAAAGACCAGCTTTCCAAATGCTCAATCATGGTGTCAAATACAAGATTGAGAAGATCAAGGACTCACCAAGCTGGAAATTTCCTGAAGAAATTATACAACAAATTTAGAACGACAGTCTTACTGAGAACCTGGAGAACCTCATGTGGCAATCTCACACAGACCTATTAAGATTCAATGGAGGTTCGATTCTTTATCCTTTTGGGTTGAATTTGAATTATCCTTTCATTCATCCTCTTATCTAGAAGGAAGATGATTTCCCTGACCAACTCAAAACGCTGTTATGGTACTTAACCAATAAATACTTGATAGCCATTGACATTCCTACCAGAAGATTCATTGACAACCTCACAAGGATATTCATGCTCGGAAGAAACATTGAAAAAGAAAGTGATAAGAACCTCTTAGATTTTCTTAACTGGTTTTATCATCCTACGTGCTGGAAACAAGACTTAGAAAATGAACTGAGAACCATGACACCAAATCATGAAGTTCACACCATCCTGTTTTTCCGATGTCCATGGAATTTTTGCAGAAATAATGGTAGTATTTTGGATAAGCCACTTGAAATAGGAACCACATCCTATAAACCCAACTTGAACAGCCGAGAAGCTCGGATCCACAAATCTTATCCAAGATCTGTCAGATTCTGTGAAAACGAGTACCGAGAACTCCAGAGAATCCTATGCCAAGAAAACAAAACCATTCCTAAAGATATTTGGAATAATGTACCCACTACGTGGGATCATTATGACCTAGCACCAGAAGCTAGGGAAGTACTTGATCAGTACAGACAAGCTGCATCATCCCAAGAGCATGAAATGACAAGTGAAGACGACATTGTCCAGTCTACTCAAGACCCTTATGCACGCTTTGGAGGTCCTCTGTCCCAGGATCCCTACAAACAGGGACCTTCGTCCTCATTCCAGAACATGGACACATCGTACTATGCACAGACATCAAATTGGCATCAGCCAAGCATTCCTACTCGTCCTACAAGTGAAGAGACAAACTGGGCAGAAGAAGAAGCATCCCACTGGGCTCATGTACAAGCATCCTCATCAAAAAGGCTAAATCAGATCCTCTCACCAGAAGATCTTGAAGCTCTTCAGCAGAAGTACGAAGCTCATCTCTTAGAAGACAGCTCAGATGACTCAGACTCAGTCTGTAGCTACAATGCCCGCGACGGACGAGACCGTTAAGTCCGTACAATTTCACTGTAGCAGAGTCACTGTTCACTTTTACTGTAGCACTAGGCTAGGGAATGTACTGTTCACAGTACTGTTACTGTTCATAGTGTGCGAATAATTCCCTCCCGGAATTTTCCGGTGCCCCTGTTTGTACCCGGACCCATTAGCTTGGTCCTTGTTTGTTGCCTTGTTACCTCATTTTGCCTATATAAGGCCATGAGGGTGTATTGTGTTGGGTAGAGTCCCTTGAAGTAAAGTGTGTGCTTTGTGAAAATCTCTCCATGGCCTTCTAAATTCCTCTTCTTCTCTAGCCTGGTATGATCCTTCGAGAAATGCAGCTTGGGTAGATTAGAAACGTTTCCATCCTGACATTTTTGGGTGTCTCTAGGCTCTGAACTAAATGGCTGAGTGGTTTTCTGCTAAGAGACTGTCCCTGAAAGGCTTGAACGGGAGTCGTTCGCCCAATGTGGGATGCATACCTGCAGGAAATTTACTCTCCTTCCCTGGTTCTAAGTCAGAGAGAAACAATCAAACCGCGGATCTTCTGTGGATCATTGATGTTCAGTTAAGAGTGTAACCTGAAGAGGAGCAGCAAAGACTCTCACAAGGATGGGGGCTATGTGCTCCACGGATGCGTTTTTAATTTTAATATATCACACCTGATACCCTAAATTTTCCCCAAATCTTTTTTTTTTCAATGGGAGTTGAGAGTATCCTCTACTTGCTTCATATCCTAAGAACTCTGAAGTTCAAGCGAGGCCCAAGATCGAGCCTTTTAATGACCTACTAAAGTCAAAAAAATTCATGGTATGAGCCGATGAAATTTATGCATAGGGTCCAAGCGGCTGCAGTTGTCTTCTAGATGTAATCCAGTGGCGGTGGACATGCAAGGCCTTGCAAAGCCGGGAACGTTGTGGCCTTCTGCAATCTACATCTCTTCTTCAAACTAGTGGAAATTGCAACTCGAAAAATGAATTCTTATGCAATGATGCATCGAAATCAAAGAAGTTAAGTTATTGCAAGAGAGAAATATATGATCAATGCGGGGACCAAGATTCGCTAAATTTAAGTGGTAAACATTATTAGGCCTGGATGAGCTACCAAGAGAGGGGTGAATTGGTTTTTCAAAAAAGAAAAAAGAAAAAGAGAACACAATCTAATTCTGTAAAATCAACCCCAATAAATATACACACACGCAAAATGAGCCAACGACATGAACAACAGGAATTAAAGAGTTTTAAGGAAAGAGAAATTGCACATAAAATTTCTAGAGGTTCAACTTAGGTGTACCTACTCCTATCTTCTAACTCCAGCTACGCAAATAGACTGATTTTCAGTAGCTATGCTAAGAGTACAATTACCCTTATGTTACAAGTGTAGAACAAGATAATTATCCAAAAAATCACAAACCTATTGTATGATGGTCATATTAGTCTTAAATTTTTCAATTGTATCAATTTAGTCTAAATTTTTTTAAAATTTGCTAATTTACTCCTAAACCTTTCAATTTTCTCCTAAACTTT
Source organism: Eucalyptus sideroxylon x Eucalyptus melliodora (assembly GCA_016097485.1). Lineage (NCBI taxonomy): Eukaryota > Viridiplantae > Streptophyta > Magnoliopsida > Myrtales > Myrtaceae > Eucalyptus > Eucalyptus sideroxylon x Eucalyptus melliodora. Next base: position 46,216,109 of record CM027832.1, on the reverse strand, counting down.
TTTACGATTTGCTAATTTAGTTATTTCAGTCAATTTTACTAAAAATCGGTAGATCAAGAAAATAGCACTAGTAGTTGCAACAGGTTGACATGGCAGTCTAGTTAACATCGACCAATGGATGACCCTATCATGGAAAATGTTTGCAATTTTTTATTATTATATATTTTTCTGATTTTATTTTATTTTTTACATTTTATTTTATTTTATCTTTCTTTCTTTTTTCTTTGAATCTCCTTAACAAATTAAGAAAATACACTTGAAAAAATTATAGGACAAAAAAAAAAGTTTCTAAACAATTCAATTCATTATTACCTAGAGTTTTAACTTTTTAAACTTAGTTATTGAAATACATAAGTTCAGATTAATATGCAATTAATGATAAATTTTTCTCACCAGAAAAGTATGGGATAATAATATAAATGGTTCCTGAATTTTGGCCCAATGTGTAAAGTGATCCCTTAATTTTTAGTTTATCCAATGTGATCTATGAATTTTAGCCAAATGTGCAATGTGGTCCATAGAATTTTTGGTACATGTTTAATTTAGTCTTTGAACTATATGAAAATATTTGATGTTATCCTTCCATTAATTCAAAATCAATGAGAACATTAAATATTTTCATATAGTTTAGGGACTAAATTGAATATGTACCCATAATCCAAGGATCACATTGAACATATTAAATTTCAATGACCACTTTGCACAATGGGTCAAAGTTCAGGGAACATTTATGTCAGTTTCCCAAAAAGTATTCTCCCTGCTCTTAACTATTGAGTTTGATTAATTTCATTGTAGACCTAGGAGATCATACTAAATTAAACGGTGTAGATTTTCGTGAGGGTGCACGCAGGCGCATGTATCACAGACCTCTCATACTATAGGGTTCGGGCATAATTGAAGGTGGATGTCAAAGAACGAACCAAAGAATATAAACAAGTTTCTTTGTTTCTAGTTAAGCATATAAAAGTTACTTCTTCTTCTTCTTCTTTTTAACTTTTACACTAAATATAAGTTATTATTCTAATTTCGAAAGTCATGAGAATAGATGTGAATCTGCATGCCAATATCTATATATTGTGAAAGTCTAATGTAATTAATTAGAAAAAGTTCAAGTCTGTGCACCATTGGGTTTAAGGTTTGCTTGTTTGAACTTAAAAAACTAAAGAGTAATCTTTTTACTTTCACACCAAAATCTAAAACTTTATTCAAACTTCGAAAATTTATAGAAATTTTATATGTATATCTAGGTGTAAATATCTGTAAATTGTGAAAGTTTCATGTAAATAGGACTAAAAAAAGTCAAACTACATGCGTCCCAAGATTTAAAATAAATTCATAAGCAAAAATTACCTCAGATACACATTTAAGTTAAATAAAAGTTAAAAGTTAAAGTTAACATAGACACGTTGGGAAATAAAAAAGAAACTCGATCGCATTAAAGAGAAAATGAGGACAAATGGGAATGAAAAAGAAGAAGAAATGTTTAATACATGTTCACATTCATTTTCTTGGGTCGCACCTAATTTAGGCTGTGAAACTCAGTCTCTCCAGGTCTCTAACAAATGTTTGTTAGTCTCGCAGCCAATCTAAGTTGGGCTCTTCTTCAAACACTACTATCTGCAAGCTATTGAGACTTTCCTTGAGAGGCCACCATGTGACAGCTTTTTCTTGGTCACAAATCACCTTCCTTAAGCTCATTAGCTTCGTGATGGATGGTGGCAACACAGACAACTTCATACATCCTCTCATGTTTATCCTCGTGAGACTAACCATTTGGCCAATTTGATCAGGCAAGGTGCTCAGGCTCAAGCAATCAGATATATCAAGAAATCTCAAGTTTTGAAGGCTTCCAATCGAGTCCGGTAATTGCGACAAGTTCGTGCAGGAATTAAGTCTAACCACTTCGAGGGACGCCAACTGTCCAATTTGTTGAGGAAGAGTAGAGAAATTATGGCAGTTTGTGATGCTAAGCTTCCTTAAAGGCTTTATCTGATAGATGCCATCTGATAATGTCACAAGATTGTTGCAATACTCAATGTCAAGCTCCAATAAGTTTGGCATTGCATCAGAGATTTTGGCATCATTCAACATTGAAACCTGATTGATTTCACACATGCAAAAGGATATCTTTTGCAAATTGTGTAAGTGTAGGTTTCCCATGCTTGGTAAAGGAACTATGATGCGTTCAAGCCTAATCCTCCTTAAATTGGATCCAATTACGTGTAAATTGCCCAGCTCGGCCGAAAAGAAGCTATAGTTTGTTACTATCAAGGCCTTGAGCTTATCTGCCTTCTCTATGAATTCGGGTAAAGCATAAGTTTTGGTTTGCATGTTGGTCGCGAAGTTTAAGACAAGGGCCTCAGCTTCAGGCAATTCAAGATTTGGCCAGGGTGTTGAGAATGTTCCATCTGCATTGTGTGTAGAAGGAAGACCAACCAGTTGAATTTTTGCCTATAGGTAATTGAGAGAGAGAGAGAGAAAGAGAGACCAAGTTCCTAACCAGTGGAGATGGACACTAGACGAGCACCGAGAGGCTGCTGCTTTTGCCTGCTCCACCAGTCTGGAAAACTATTTTCAGTCAACTCTAGAATAAGTCTCTCTCTCTTTTCCACTTCCCCCTGGTTGCACTCCATGATAGCCAGCTCTCTGAGCAGACCATGCTGCATAGCATAGTGGCTGCTGTAAGATTTATCATCATCATCACTTGAATTTCTCCTGTATGTATGCAATCAAATACTTTGATATAAGCATTTGCGCTAGAGTATCTTGGGTCAAAATCTAGTGCCAGGTATTTGATGATTCCAACTTAATAGCAAAAGAAGACATATAATCTTTCTCACTTTTGATGAATTAAGTTTGGAAGTTAGAAATGTTCTTCACCGGTCTTTGTATAAATCATTTGACCTTTCCAATGCAGATCACTCTATAGCTGAAGGTCAGGTGCAGTAACTGTGATGTGGGTTCAAAACATCTAGAATGCCCAATTTTGGGGAAACAGGATAGTTTGTAGCGCACCAGAAAAACTAGACTTCAGGATTTAGTCACGGTTCATCAAAAACAAAGAAAAAAACACAAGTTACCCTCTCAATCTCAGTGCAAAGATCTCATCATGCCTTTGTCCATTTTACACATGCACTAGTCGCCCACCAGGAAAAACTAATAAGATGCCAATTAGAATCGGAAAGGTACTTTCAGAGCAGTAGAAAAATAGAGAAGTTGGAATAAGAGAACAAAATGAACTGCATAGCCATACCTAGTGACTACGAGATCAGCTAGATTCCTATAAACGAGGTCATGGAGGTCCGCAATGGCGTGCACGCCATCAAAGTCTAGCTTATACAATTCCACCCACATATCAGTTAGGGCAGTGGCGGGGATCTTGCAATCCTCTGGAAACGAGCTGAGGTCCATGAAACGTTCCATGATTGAAGGGTCACCATCCAAGTTGTCCAAGTGCTTTTTGAGGCAATTTAGAATGTCAATGTCTGTGTTCAAACGGGAATGACCCTCAGACCATGCATTAAGCTTTTCTATCCAGAATGAACGATCCTTTCCTTGGAGAGACTTGGCAATGACTGTAAGAGCCCATGGCAATCCCTTACAGGATTTCACTATCTGCCGCAAGGGAAAAAAAAGGAAACTATTATTGGATTTTGATAGGCATAATGATTAGTACAAAACAAGGCCTCTCTTTGATAAAAGAGAGACGAAAGTGTGGATAGGCCGGTTGATTTTATTAAACATCTCCATTGAAGGGAAAAAAAAATGAAATGAGAGTTTCAATGACCATAAGAAGTCCTATAATGGATACGCGCAAGAGAGAGTATACCTGATCCAAAAGCTTTTCATCAGGTGGATCCATGCTGCTATCATCAACAGTAACAGTTCGACGTAAAAGTTCCAGGGCATCGCCATGAGTCAGTGGGTTCAGGTGATGTACAGGACAATAATTAGGAAACTCATATCTTGAGGTCACCACAATCTTGTAGTCTTTTATCATACTGAATTTGAATTTGTCAAGGAAAGATTGTGATTCGATCCACACATTGTCAAGCACAAGCAACACAGGATTTTCTCCTATTTTCTGGAGGAGTAGCTGTAGGTATTGAACTGCATCATCTTCTGTTTCAATCATGGGTACCGCAAAACCGTTATGTTGAATCATTTTCTGGACAATGTCTCTCAGGTTGGGCTTCTTCACAGGGACGAACATAATGTTTCTGAATTTACCTATATGCAAACCACAGTTATTCTGACTCCCATCGGTTGCAAAGAGTGAACATTTGCCACGGCACTTTTAGTTTATTGTATTTGGTGGGATGAGAAACAGAGCTATAGATAGCAGAAATAATAAGTCCAAAGAAGGGGAGCTGATTAAGAAAAGCGCTCAGCAATCAAACAGAGGCAAGTTTTGCATATCTAAAATCTTGGGAAAAATCTGTGAGATTGGACATTATACCAAAACCGAAATGAAACCATGAGAAAAAGATTCTTTTAGTTGATGAAACATCCATCTGCATAAAGCCCAAGTAATTCTTTGTGCAAACATTCACAACTACAAGAGATTGTATTGCTTGACAGAGAGAACAGGTAATGGGATTCAATCATTCAAATATGTGCAAAAGTAGAACATTGTCGCTCCAATACACATAACTAGATTGCCAAAAGGCGATTTGAAGTGACCAATTGGAAAGGATCAATCAATAAGTTCATCCCTACTTTAGTTAGTTCTGAACCAATCAAAACACTAATTACACATACCTTCAATGTCCACGTCATGACACAATTTCTTAACTAGAATGGTCTTCCCGCACCCGGGTGGTGCAGTCACAAGAATCACAGATACTCCCTCCTCGAGCAACTGCTCCTTGATCTTCCTAAAGGATTCCTCCACTTTCGACCCGACAATGAAATCCGGTGCCTCAGGGGCTGCGAGGTTGCCCCAAGCCCCAAGCTCACTCTGGAGAGAACTGCCACACGCTGTCAACTCCTTGACTTCTCTTATCTCCCACAATATCTCCCCGTTATTTCTCGCATCCAGCAGCTGGATGTAAATCTGGAACTCCCTTAGGACTTTTGCGTCAAACTCGGTCAGCCTGTTCGAGTGCATATACTTCTTGCACAAGTTAAGGGGGTGGATCCTCAAGCACCTGTTGACTAGTCCTTTGCCCTCATCCATTAAGTCCTTGATCGCCCCCAACTCTTTCGGACGGTATAGTCGTTTGTTATACTCGTGGATTTCAGTGATGATTGGATCTATTTTGCTTAATGTGGATTTGATCTTCTTGACCTGCGGACCAAACGCGGCACCGGTTCTCACTACGTCCTTAACGAGCGAGAACAGCTCGCTGAATGCCGTTCGCAGAACGGCTTCTGCGAAATCAACTGGCATTACTGGTTCTTTCTTCGTTCACAGACCAAGATTTGCAGAGGACGCTTTTCTCTGTTTTGTTTTTCCGGGTTTTTCACAGAGGCAAGAAGGAAGAGTAGCTTCTTGGTTTTTGAAGCAACAATGGAGAATGAGATGATCAAAAAGGCGAGAGAGATTCTTGAGTCACCAACGATGCTTCGAATAACTGAAACCCACGTCCCAAGACTTATAGGGGACACTTTTCTCTGCTTTGTTTCTCCCTCTTCCTGTCGGTCTCCAAGGATGCTTCGAACAACTGAAACCCACGTCCCAAGATTCGCAGATGACGCTTTTCCCTGTTTTGTTTTTCCGGGTTTTTCACAGAGGCAGAAGGAAGAGGAGCTTTTTTATCTTTGAAGCTGATAAATTAATATTTCGGATTTGAATTCAGATAAGGTTGTGTTAAACCGAATTTATCAATAAAGATTTCCTAATTAGATTTCAAATTGAATGAAAAAATCCTTATTTTCTTAGACTTTTTAAAGTAAGGAAGAAATAATTAAAAAAGGAATTTTCCTTTTTGGAGGGAAACTCCAAGTAGGGAAGAAGAAAAAAAAAGGTAAAAGGAAAGATGTCCTGGTGAAGAATCTAAAGTGGTGGGGCCTAAGGTCAAACTTTTGACCTTGGGCACACATACCAACAAAAAGGCGTAAGTTTTTTTTTTTGTTCTTTGGGACTTCTGTGCGTACGAGCCGTGAGAAGCTGTTGCACCCGTACGAGAGAAAGAGAAGCCGCTCCAAGCCTTTGAGGAGAAGCGAAGCCATACGTACGTAAAGAAAAGAAAAGACGCGAGAGTTCTTGTTTTTAAGCGTACGTAAAGCGTTTTTATTTTGAGCTTTAACGCCGGGTAATTTTGTACCATGATTTTATATTTAAGTGAATTGACTTTGATTTTAAAGTTAAATTTAGCTATGGAAACGCCTGAGCATGTAAGTGATTGTAAATTCTGATTTTCCGATTATAGTAGATTATTTGCTGCTGACTCTTCCCGTAAATGTAAGTACCGATACTCGGACCGAACCACATAAATTTCTAGTGTCCTTATTATTTTGTGTTTATTTCTCAAGTGATTTCGTGTTAACGTAAATTACAAAATCTTTTCGTTTTCGCATATTATATTCCAACAAGAGCAGCAACGGAGAATGAGATGAACCCAAAGGTGAGAGACTTAGGAAGAGCGACCATTGGAGGCCTCGCTTTGGTACTCCTTTAATTTATGATTTAGGCTATGAAGAACACTGGTTAGAGTGCTTATTAAGAAAAAGCTATGGGCACGTATTTTGTCCGAAGTCAAGCTCAGCGAGTTTCCCGAGCCGGTTTCGTCTAGCATGTTTTTTTTTTTTTTTTTTGGTCGATCTTACTCTATTCATATTTTAACTCCTGTTCTCAAACTTTTGTCTTACCTCCTTATAAAGCGTGGGAGTCGAAACTCATACCTGAAACTAATTCGTCCCCACCCTAATCTCACGAGAATGTGGGAATTCGAACCCCCCACCTCTCCCGTCCATGTTAGATAAGCGTGTTTGGATAAGCATGAATGAGCCAGGCTTTTTCATTTTCCGATCATGAACGGATCATTTCATTTTTAGTAAAGTCTGTATCTTGGACCTTCTGACATAATATCCACCGAGATCCACCAAGATTCTGCTCCAATTTATTTCGCACATGCGACTCTACATCTGTCGCATTCCACCTATTGCCCCTAATTTCATGTGTGTTTCTAATTTAGATTACACATTAGAGGAGTGTTAAAGTATCTTAAATAGGTTATTAATTGGATTATAAGCTTTTCATATTCATGTGGTCTCCCACCATGCAAATATATTGGCATTGACCACTACTCCAATAGTATCTCAATCAAATTTTTGTTTTTTGGGCGAACGATCAACTATACAAGACGAAGGGTTTTAGACAACTCCTGGGATGATCATTCGAATTGTTTGGTTGTTATCTTTCTCAAATGAAATATGCCCTCAATATTCTTTCTCATGGCAGACTTATTGATAATGAGATTGTTAAAGCCGCGAATGATAATTATTCTATATTTCTATTTTTCTTTTTCTTTTTTTTTTATTCTTGAAAACAGATTTGAAACAGAAAATCCATTTGATTATGTAATTTCAACTTGCAATTTCAGGAACAAATTTTAGTTTAGAAATAAGTTTGAAACAAAAATGAAAAGTAAAAATTTTCTATTTTTCTATTTTTGGAACAAAAGTAAAAAATAAAAACTCTTCCCATTGTTCACCTTCACTACTGCCCACTTACTGCACACTAGCTGTTGGCGCCCGCCACCTGCCACCCACCGTTCGCCCACTGTTCTCCTAGGAGGGGGAAATTTTATGTATTTATCAAACAAATATCTATTCCAAGAACATAAATTTTATATTATTATAAAATATATATCTTTCCTCACAACATATATTTTAGTATTCATCGCTATGTGATGGGTGCCTTATTTCATGGCCTTCAATTTTCCTCCTCATTTTACCTACGTGTTGTGAGCATATTTTGATACTAATTGGGTTGATGACCCTTTCGATTGTCATTTCACTATAGGCTACTACTTCTCTCTAGATAAGTCACTAATTTCATGGCATAGCAAGAAACAGATTATAGTCACTCAATCTAATATAGAAGCATCATGTTCTTACTAATATGCCATCGAAATTACTGTGTTTGTGATAATTATTAGATGGTGTGGGAGTCCGTCTCAATGGTGGGATAGTCATTTATTGCAACAATCAAAGTGTTATTCAAATAGGAGAATAATGATGCATTCCATGACCAAACAAAGCACGTTAAAATAAATTGTCATTTCATATAATATCATGTACTTCGTGACCGTTTTCACTCATTGGATGATTGGAATATTGAAGTCTTCATGAAAGCACATCCACCCATGTTATCTGTTTTTTTGGTGACCTTTCCTCTAAGCTCTAGGTGACTTTTTCTACATCACTTGAGATTAAGGGATGATAGAGATAATTAGGAGATCCTCCATATTGTCGTTGATTTCCCATATCTTACAAGATTGTGCATTTATCTCCCTTAATTATGCATATCCTTGACTGATCATAATTAATTATAATTAATATTGTAATATAATGTTACATTATAAAGCCTATAAATGCTTCATGTACTCATCATTATGCAATGCATATTCTAACCTTGATATAACAGCCAAACTTTACTCTTGTTTATTTCGGAAGTCCAATCCCCACTCAGCAAATTCCATGTATCCTGACTAATGCAATGCATATTCTAACCTTGATGTAACGACCAAACTTTACTCTTGTTTATTTCGGAAGTCCAATCCCCACTCAGCAAATTCCATGTATCCTGACTAATCCGACTTACACGAGAAGACATTGTTAATTACTAACCCGGCTTACACGTGATAGGGTGATAGGGGGTGTTAAGAGTACCCCATCTGATTTATCAAGGAAGTTTATATGCTCGAGTTTATATGTTCTTGATGGAGTCAAGGACAAAATTCGGATGTTAACAGAACCAATAGCATGTAAAACGAAAAATAATGCCATGCATGCTTCTTTATGTCGACTTGGTCATAGATCTCATAGAATGGACATTTTTAGCATGATAAACTCCCCCTGAACATATGCAAGGATAGAAACAATCGAGCCAAACGCACCCTACTCATTTATGTATAATTGATGGCTACAAATCAAATAGCAGTTAGCAAACATGCTTCGAGACATGCGGATGAGACGCTCAGAAGAGCTAAAATAGGCCGTAAGAGCTCCTCCGACGAAGACCTCGGACATGAGTTTGCCTAGGACTTTTCAGACTACAGAGCATGGGGCCCCAAAAGAGACAAAAGGGGAAAACAAAGCGGGGATTGAACCCGACGTGAATCGAACACGCAACCTTCTGATCTGGAGTCAGACGCGCTACCATTGCGCCACGGATCCACTTCGTTGAAAGCCATCACAATTTATAATATTTCATACTAAATATAAGTGAATCTGCGACCGCAACCTACGAGCTGATCTAATTTACAGCACGATTTTCATGCCAAATCCAAACGCCCTTAACATGATCCTGTAACACATTCGATTCAAAGAGACATGATCGGAATCTGCTTGGCTAGAAAAAGCATGCTCATTTTCTTTTTTCTTAATGCTAGCTGTGCTCTACTCGGTCTTCTTCTCTTCCGTCTCCTCTTTACCATGAAACTTGCTCTTGATTTTCCCGATGACCTTCTCGTCCGCCCTTTCGTAGAAGCTCCTCGACCGTGCCTTCACCTTCTCTCCGAGCTGCGATACTTTATCCTCGTGCCTCACGTACAGAGCAGGTACCGTCATGCCCAAAACTACAGCTGCAAGCGAAGAAAAATAGGAAGGGATGCTTCGTTACGGGTCACGGTTTTGGGTATTGGAACGGAACCAGAAAGATGTTGGCCGACGTGGTTTACCTAAGTAGACGAGAGTCAGCAAGTCGAAGTAGCCTCCAATCTTGCTAAGCACCCACAGGCCGGCGACCACACCAGCAAACGTGAACCAGTCCCTCTCGGCACCCACCCTGAACATCCATCTGATGCCTTCTTCGGCCCACGCTCGGGCCGCGTTCGCCGTCTCCATTGCCGTCTGCTCTGAGATCTCCATCCTCGGCAACTCCGGCTCCTCTCTGCAAAGTCACCATAATTGATATAATCCGTATCCCTTTCTTTTACTAAGTGTAATATTCAAATAACAAATAGGTTGTTATGATGGGTTAAGATTTTTTCTATCAAATCGTAGAATTTGAGCTCTTGAATGATGAGGAAGGAGGTTTTATTAATTACTTCCCGAGAAGCCTCAAGGTGGTGCCCCACAGGAAGAGGGAGGTGACGATGAAGATGGATGCCCAGGAAGCGAGAGTGGCGAAGTTGAACTGATAAACCTCCATGACCACCCATGTCGCTGTTGCCATGACCAGCACCATCAAGCTCAGCTTCTTCCTCCTCCATAGGAACGTGTCCTTCACAACATCTGCAACACATAAGTGGGCATCTCAGAGAGAGAGAGAGAGAGAGAGAGGTTGTCAATTAGATTACAGAAAACGTCACCTGAGGTGGACGGGCTTGGAGCTGGTGAATATTCAGGAGTATCAGACATCGGAGAATAAAACTGCTGGAAAAGCTCGAGGCTCAAGAAGAAGATGTTCTCCCGGTTCGACGATATGGATGTGCGTTTTGCGATCTCTTTGGGATTTGAAGAGTTCGGACAGTGATGAGGATAATAGATGGGTTGGACCGAGGGTCAACGCGTGTGAGGGGGTTGAAGGAAACGTGGAGTCCATGCATCCCCTCGTCGTAGATAACTCGTCAAGAAGGCACCTGTCGCGTGCGACTTCTGTACAAAGTGACAGTCTTCACTTAGGTTTTGTTTTCCTTATGTGACTCTTCTTACGTATTGAAACTCTTTGAATCTCCTAAGTAGCCACATAGGTTCTTTACGACGAAGGTACTTTGTATTGGCATAATCATTTCATGCATTAATGGAGTTTTTGTGGAGTACAGACCGCAGAGATTATTATATTAAACTATTTACTTGAATAAGCTTCTCTAAAAATTATTTACCAATTTAGACTGGCGCATGTCATTTATATATAAAGTGGTGCTAACATAACTGGTCTCACGGTACGACGGTCAAAGATGTTTCCTTTCTCAAACTCAAGCACTAGAAAGTTTCCAAGGAGGACACAGGTCTCCCTCTCTCATCTAAGATGTGTGGCTGAGGATTTACTGTCCATTCTTCAAGCTGACGGTACGGTTAACTAAGTATTTCTCTTTATATATACGACCGTTTGCAAAGATGATCTATTCATTAATCCAAGAAGAGTTTCACTTCAGTCTCTATATCAAGTCATTAAAAGCTCAAGAAAAGGATGAAGATAAAAACACTTGCGGAGAACTACGAAGTTGTTTAAAGGGCTATTGTACATCTGCAGTTGACCGAATACGTAATGTGATATATGTAAATGATATTGAGGTTGTAACCCATTAATCAAAAAATTTCCTATAATCAGGAATGAAGAAAACATGGGGCATTGGCAAAAAAAAATAACAATAAACTAGTTATGTCCTACGTGGGTGCCACAATTTCATACTCATTTGGTTTCATTGAGAAAGATTTCATGAGTGGATTCTCATCTCAAGCAATCACATTTCACATTAGTATTTTTATTCAGTTGTTTGGATGACTAAGTTTTTAAGTTCAATAGCTAAGATGCGTTCTCTTTGCTCTTTATCCATTTTCCTTTTTGTCTCTTTTAGGTCTTCTTCCCCATGGCATTTGGTGGAGTATCTCATATATCTTGTTCATGCGGTTTCAATGAGTTACATAATTATGTAGCTTGTCTCTATCCATTTGATTAAATTTTTATGTTGGATATTCTAACATGGTATCAGAGTCAGGTTTTGTCCCATATTTATTTCATGTATGAGGCCATCCACTTTTCAATTCCATATTTATTTTTTGTTCGATTTACATTCAGTCTCGTATAACCCATTAGCTTAAACGTTCAAGTGAGACTTTCCAACAACATATTATCCTGCCATGGCAACACCGCAACCATCACCACTGCAAGCCCTCACCATGGCGCCTCTATCTACCGATGACACAATTTCTCGCCCACTTAACTCATTTGGAGCTCTCTCTCTCTCTCTCTCTCTCTCTCTCTCTACATGGAGGTTGCGACCTCTGTCAATTCACTTCGATGGAGATCGCCCACGCCGCACAACCTCAGATCTATGGTCGAGTTAGCCGAGCGACCTCCCTGGCCAATTCGCTCAAATTTTAGCAAGACACGGTACTATATAAGACAGAATTAACCAGCTGTAATGTGCCAGCATCGACAGCCTCATAGCTCACCAACTCTCTGTTCTACGCAGAATTTTGTCTAAGGCTGGCAATCCTTCTCAGAGAGTTTCCTAGATATTAGAGGCAAACCAAAGTTCATGAACGGGGAGAGATCCAGCCATGAATCCACTTACTTGGATCATTTCTTCCGACTGAGAAACGGAGACGCCGGATGTATATATTTCAGTTTCCTGGAGATTAAATTTTATTAGAGACATCTTATAGAAAACCTGGAAGATGTTCAGGACTTCGTACAAAGATTCAACACTCCATTGCAGCACATTGAATGTTGCAAACCAGGTGGTCGCTATCTAGTGGCACCTCAAATTTACAACGTGGGGTCGGTGTGTCTCACTGTCGTTGACTTCGGATTGTTATAGGGGCATAGCCAACATATATGTGATAGTGTGGTAGAGATCACTAAATAATCTCACATCAATTGCACAACAAAGTTCGATTCAATTAGATGATTGGATTTGATTGTTGTTATTGTAGTTCTTCATTACAGTATTTAAAGGGTGACTCAACCATTGTAAGTAAAATTGAAATAATTGAAATTGAAAAACGTTTAAAAATATTTCAGAGTGATATGTAAGTGAAAATTGAGGAATTATGAAAAATGAAAGAGAGCCAATTTATAGAGACCATAAAAATAGAATTTTGGCCCCAATGGCCGACCAGCATAAGGCCCAATGATCGGTGCTTGGGCTGGCTTGGGTCACTGATCCAATGACTGAATTATTTTGTCTACAGCCCGAAAAGTTCATAAAGATTTGGGCCGAAGTTACCCAAAATGCATGTTGGTTCCATTAAGGCCTATGGGCCAGACCAGGCCCAAGACCTATAAAGGGGGACGGCCCGCCACCAGATGGGCTTAGTTGGGCTTTGGTGTACGTTGTACCTTTTTTCCGGCTTTCATGTTTCATTGTTTCAATGCTTGTGAGCCTTTTGAGGAGGATGCACCGGTACAATTATCCTCAATTCTTTATAAAATGTTCGATTTGAATTGCAACTATTCAGTTTTCCCGCGAGTAAACCAGCACGTCACTATAATCTCACAATTGCTCTAAAAACTAGGAAATCTATTCACATGAAGTAGTAAATATTCGAGGTATGAGTTAATAAGAGGTTCGCTCATGACATGTCTCAAATTTGTAATCCCATAAAAGAAAGTGTGCTCTCTTTATTATTGTTTCACCGCCCTATTTCTACTTTAGTAGTGGCGTAAGTGCGAAGTCTCCTTTTCCAGAAGGTGCAAATGCTACTTTTCTTTTAACTCCACGAACGCAACTTTCCTGGAACCAACTTGATGAGAAACTTCGGACATTCACTAGCGGAGATCAAGGTCACCGATCACCACCGTGCAGGAAAGGAAAAAAAAGAAAAACATCCCTCGCTTTGCGATGACGACATTCTACTTTATTCCATTCCGGCTCACCGGACGGCGTCATTCCGCGTAGCCCCCGCCACCGGGTCCAACCTCCATGGTCTCCCCAGCACTCCACGTGAATGGCAATGATTAGGTTTCTCTCTCTCGATCAATCATGGGTCATCGTCGCTCGTTCACGCCCCGAGAAAGTCAACCTGGATGTCCCGAGTTTAAGGCAACGAAATGCACTGGTCCGAAGCGAATAAAAAAAACCTACGAAACATAGCAGATGTTTGGCTGTCCAACAGTTGTACGAAGCCTCGAATGTCAACTTTGTTCCGCATGGAACGCCCAGGGGAGGGAGATCCTTCGGGGCTGTACCATGACTATGTTCATGGGATGGTGATATGAGATATTAAATCAACCTCGTATGGCCGATGATGTTGACTTTCCTGGGGATATGCTTAGTTATTCGAATTATGAATTTGGAAGTGTTCTTTTTAATTTGCTGCATGTTCCCTTGAGATCCGGTTGCATGAGAGGCCAAGTGGGTCTTTTACAAATACGATATCCGCCTCAATTAGGTCAAGTTTATGGTTTTAGTATGTTTAGGAAGTAGGCCTTCAAAGCAGGATTAGAGGGGACTTACAAGAAATTATTTCTTTATGACCGGACCGAATTAGTTGGTCTCCGAAGAGGTGCATATAATAGGAATCGAATCTAACAGGGGTGCGCATATTGGACCGCCCAAACCAGGAACTACTCGGACCAAACCGGGCATGTTGGTTTGGTCTTGCTCTCGAGGATGTCAGTTCATTTCTTAGTTCCATTTATGGAACCATTGACCTTTGATCAAATTCCACGGGGGAATTAGATTGAACGACTAACGAATTGGATGAACTCTTTTTTTTTTAAAATATTTTTTATTTCTTAAAAATAGCAATAAATCCTAGAATAATAATAACTATAGTATTTTTTTATTATAATTTAAAAAAAAATTGGCGAAATGATCGGTCCATTGGATCGGATCCATTGGTTCAGTCCGATTCCTAGTCCTAAGATTGTCCAGTGCAGTCTCCAGTCCCAAAGATTGGGAATTGATCCTCCTAGTTCGGTTCCCGATTCTTAAGTGGAACCAAACCAGTCTGTGAGCTGATCACACCTAGAATCTAAAACCTTACATTTCATAAAGCACAAAGTCTCGCTCGCATTGATGTCTCATCAATGCCTTGTAGACGATAATTAAGAAACGAAGGAAAAACACTTCGAAACTTTGAAATACAAACAACAGTATGCGAGTTAATTACAGATCAAGCGGTAGAAATAAACGAAATCTTAGGGTTTGGCAATTCATTGGTCCATCAATCACAAAGAAATGCTAACAAAAGATCAAGCATTTATTTAGTTTCGTAAATAATGTCGATGAGACGTGAATTTGATGAATTTTCTCTCTTTGATATGAATCGTCATTGTCCACGAGGATGAAAGAACAACACAAAATTTGCACAATGTTGCTGTACATTATATTCTTTGACCATAAAAAATCTTATCCCACCAAAATGTTTTATTTTTCGTGCGTTTCTTCTACTTTATAGATATAACGGGAGGTTAAAAAAAAAAAGAAGAAATTTCTCTCATGGGATTGTCCCGAAAATTATACTTTCAAAAGATCAAATTTTGAGTTAGTCTTCTACTTCAAATTATCTTAAATCTGACCGGAGGCCCTTTTCAGATCAGAGGATCAGAAGAATCTGCATACTACTCGTGGAAGAGAAGGATCCAGAAGAATGATGAATCCCTCAAGCAGAAAAGGGAGTAAAAGATGAAAAGACAGACGACCGCCCTGGCCCCTGCCTGGCCAAAGCAAAACAGTGCAGAAAGAATCCGATGGTGGGTGGTTGAGCAAGAATCAGAGGCTTGATTGACGGGTGGGATCATCTGGTGCAACAGTAAACGGCGAGGGAAAAAGCCAAGCTCGAAACTTTATTCATGATTGAAAATGATGACAATCCGCGTCCGCCTCCCTTCTCAATATCTTTTTTTTTTTTTTGACCTTTTGGACCGACCCAAGTTTTGATTTTTGGTCATTTATATGATTTAATATGGTCATGCGTAAGCGCGTCCAGGAAATCATGCGCGGTTCCCACCTCAATCCGTGAGTCACTGACGGAGCAATTTAAGGGTGTCACGCGAACTTTTTGCGCGAAAATTCCCAGTTGGTCAAAAGGTAAAAAGGAAAGCAATCATAAATCATCCGGTCCAGTTCTTTTCCCTCTCGTCGTTCTTTATTTAAAGCTCATTACCGAAGCAACCGTTTGCAACAAATTGATCCAGAACCTGACGTGCCGGAGGCCCGAATCCTGGTGCATTGCCATTCTTTCACTGTTCTGGTGTTCATCTTTCTTGCCGCGTCAAGGTTTCTTGTTCATTGCGACGAAATTAATGCGTGAACGACAATGTGGGTTGTCTTTTGCAGGTTAGATAGACATGGCGAGAGTAGGCATGATCGGCTTGATCTTGTGCTGTTTGGCTGTTTTCAGTGCTTCTGCGGTGGTTGCTGATGACCCTTATAGGTTCTACACATGGACCGTGACTTATGGTACAGTTGCTCCTCTGGGTGTTTCTCAACAGGTTGGTGGGTGGGATGTTGCTGCATTTTCATTATGCATTGTCACTTGTTCGGTTCTGTCTAATGACTAATGCTTTGGTTTTGTGCATCTTGTTTTCGATGTGAAGGTCATACTTATAAACGGGCAGTTTCCGGGGCCAAAGCTCGAGGTGGTGACCAATGACAACATAGTCCTCAACCTAATCAATAACCTGGACCAGCCCTTTCTTTTGACATGGTTAGAACTGAAGTTTACAGTGAAGATATTACCTTTGAGATTTTTGCTACATAATGCTGCATTAGTTTCTTAACTTGGAAGTTGAGCGAAAAAAAAATTTGTCCATTTTTTTTTGCAAATCCCACTCTCACTTCTGTCTTGGAAGTACATTGTTTATTTGCATGGCTAGGTGTTACTGGATTGTGGATTGTGTTCTCAATGCTTCCCCAAGAGATTGTGTTCAACCAAAGAAAAGTCAGGCCTAACTGAATTATGGGACATGGCCTGGGAAACATACTAGTTGCTTAGTAGTACAAAGACATTTGACTCTAGAAGGACATGGACACTGTAGATGTGGACATGCTCTGCTTAATTTGTCATTAACAAACTGAAAGATGTTACTGCAATTTCATCTTTCATAATCAGCACTGTACTGACCACTAACTCGTAGTTGTTTGCTGTGGTCGGAGTCAGGAATGGGATCAAACAGAGGAAGAACTCGTGGCAGGACGGAGTGCTGGGCACAAACTGTCCGATCCCTCCAAACTCAAACTACACATATAGGTTCCAAGCCAAGGATCAGATTGGGACTTACACATATTTTCCTTCCACATTGTTGCACAAAGCTGCCGGAGGGTTCGGGGCAACCAACGTCTACGAAAGGCCTCATATCCCTATTCCTTTCCCAACCCCTGCTGGAGATTTCACTTTACTCGGCGGGGACTGGTACAAGACTGGCCACAAGGTAACAGATATATTCTTGTTCGGTTGCAGAAATGATTCGGTTTATCTCAGATGTGGCACGTAAAAGCACTTGAATTGGTCTTTGTTTTAGTTGCGTTGCCAGATACACTATAACTCAAGTTCTAATGCTTAGTAAGGTCCCGCTATTTATTGCACATTTGCAAGAAACTTATGCTCAATATTCCTCGAACGCATATCGGAAATAGATGGAAATATGCAATCTAATTGTGTAATTAGTATTCAAATGCAAATATGACATGGACTGCTAGTATCAGCGATCTGCTCCGACAGTGAATGCATCCTATTGCTAAATGTTTCTAAACATCTCTCCTCTTCATTTCACACCATGTTCAAAAACATTTGATGCTCTATATTGCACTACTTATTTTTATGCTTCATGACTATTGCAGACGCTACAGCAGTCTCTCGACTCGGGAAAATCTCTCCCCTTTCCTGATGGTATCCTCATTAATGGCCAAGCTCGTACAACCTTCAGCGGTGATAAAGGTCCCTCATTATCTGAACTTTCGTGCAATTAAAGCCGCTTTCTATCCATACTATGGAATGTTATCTGCATGCTGCTTGCCATGGCTGATCCTCATGAGTGAATCGTCGTGTCCTTCAGGTAAAACATATATGTTCAGAATTTCAAATGTGGGAATGTCAACCTCCTTGAACTTCAGAATTCAGGGCCATACGTTGAAGCTAGTCGAGGTTGAAGGATCTCACACCGTCCAGAACATGTATGATTCAATCGATGTTCATGTGGGCCAATCCTTGGCTGTCTTAGTGACCTTAAATCAGCCTCCGAAGGACTACTACATCGTCGCATCCACGCGGTTCACCAAGACGGTTCTCAATGCAACTGCAGTGCTACACTACACCAACTCGCTTACCCCAGTTTCCGGGCCACTACCAGCTGGTCCAACTTACCAAAAACATTGGTCCATGAAGCAAGCAAGAACAATCAGGCATGATATTTTCTGTGAAAATTTGGTCTGATCATTATCCTCAAAGCTGACATAGTCTAGGATGTTCTTTCCTTGAAGGTGGAACTTGACAGCAAGTGCAGCGAGGCCGAACCCCCAAGGATCGTTCCATTATGGAAAAATTGCAATCTCAAGGACAATAGTATTGGCCAACTCGGCGCCTTTGATAAATGGCAAACGGCGCTATGCGGTTAATGGTGTCTCCTACATTAATGCCGATACACCCTTAAAGCTCGCTGATTATTTCAATATCGCTGGAGTGTTCAGCACAAATTCCCTCCAAAGCGTTCCTTCCGGCGGCTCTGCAAGTCTTGCCACTTCGGTCATGCCAGCTTCGCTTCACGAATTTATCGAGATTGTTTTCCAAAACAGCGAGAACACAGTTCAGTCTTGGCATCTCGATGGTTACGATTTCTGGGTTGTCGGGTAACTCTCTGTCCTTCGTTGAGATTTTTTGCACCTCTTAGCGTTTAGCTGGTTGCTAACGCTAGGCATGTGGGAATGTACAGCTACGGATTCGGGCAGTGGACCCCGGCCAGTCGGAAAATCTACAATCTGGTTGATGCCCCGACGAGGCATACTGCTCAGGTACAGTAAATATACACCTATGATTCATTCCTCTTCCAATAAATTCCATCAGGATATCTCTATTCTGCGCTGAAAAGATGGACAAACAGCAGTTCCGATTCATAGTATAAGTATGGATAAACCACATTTCAGTGGAGTAGGAAATCAAACGCTCAAATTACCACACATATATAGAAACTGCATATACAGCACATGAACATCGAGCGATAAAAACATGAAATTTACACGAAAAATGTGTTTAGCCACACTGATGCATCGAGAACTTTGTCAAAAACTCTTACAACAATCGGTGGGGAACCTGAAGACTGCAATCACCAGAACAGAACAGTGCTTCAATCATCGACCTTAGCCAAAGTTTCGACGGCAGGACATAAATGAAGAACCTAACGTTTTCCCTTCATCGGCATGCTTGTTCTTAATGCAGGTGTATCCGAGGGCGTGGACGAGCATCCTGGTGTCCTTGGACAACCAAGGGATGTGGAACTTGAGGTCGGCGGCATGGGAAAGGCAGTACCTCGGACAGCAGTTCTACCTGAGGGTTTGGACCCCGGACCACAGCCTCGCCAACGAATACGACATTCCTTCTAATGCTCTGCTTTGCGGCAAAGCCGTGGGACATCATCCTTGAAAAAGATTTGAGTATTGCTTTGCAGATTATTTACTCAGTCGCGAGAGTTTGGCTGTTTATTAGAATGTGAATGGAATGAATTTGATGGATACTTTTTATACATTAATATATATTTATATCATTTTGGCAAGTGATGTGTTGTGAAAAACAAGTAAGATGAATAGAATGAGAAAATAAACTAGGCAAGGGATTTACGTCGCTTAGTTAGTGGGATCTACTCCACGGAATTCCAGTATTGACTAAGCGATATAACAACATCACAATCACAATCAAATCATT
Organism: Eucalyptus sideroxylon x Eucalyptus melliodora; assembly: GCA_016097485.1. Classification (NCBI taxonomy): domain Eukaryota; kingdom Viridiplantae; phylum Streptophyta; class Magnoliopsida; order Myrtales; family Myrtaceae; genus Eucalyptus; species Eucalyptus sideroxylon x Eucalyptus melliodora. Next base: position 46,196,411 of record CM027832.1, on the reverse strand, counting down.
CAAATACTTTCAATATTGTGCAGTTTTTAATTATGCTCAATAACTTTGTAGCACAACAAATTTGGCAAACTAGGAAGTAGCCACTAGCTAATAAATGCCTCAAATCTACACGTGTCCCATCATTTTTGACTTTGGTTGTTTTCAACATATACGATATTGTGGCATGGCTCATTGAAGGAGTCCAGTGTCAATTGCAAAATGAAGTTTGGATTAAATTGGGACAATTGAATTTAATTATTATTGTTCTTCGTTGCCACGCTTAAAATGGACTAAACTGTTATAAGAAGAAATGAAATAATTGAAATTGACAAACGGTTTAAGAGTTTTGTAAGTGACGTGTGAGTGTGAATTGAGGAATAATAGAATATTAGAGGCCGAAAACAGAATTTTTTGCCCCAATCCTTTGCCGGCATAAGGCCCAATCGTTGGCCGTGGGGCTGCATGGACCACTGATCCAATCACTGAATTTTGGATCCGAGGTCCCAAAAGTTCATAAAAATTGGGCCCATGTGACCGAAAATCGGTTGGGCCTAGCCCGGTCCATTAGGGTGTGGGCCAGACCTAGCCCAATGTCCAAAAAGGTGCACGGCCCACCACCCAATGCCAATGGCAAACTCTTCTCGACACCCATGACCGCTAACACACAGGCATCATTAATGCTTATGAGCCTTTTAAGGAGGATGCGCCCTATTGATTATATGACAAAAGTATTATATGATCATACCCCATCCTTGTAAATTTTACTTGTTTTGATAGATAAGAATGGAGGGGAGAGGCAACTACTGCAACTATTCCCTTTAGACATTACCTATCCAACATTCTTTATAAAATGTTCGATTTGAGTCAACTATTGAGCCCTTTTGTAAGTACATGAACGTGTCACCATAACTCTATAATGGTTCGGAAAGTCTCTTCCCATAAAATAGTCAATATTCAAGGTATGAGTTGATAAAATATTCATTCATGATATGATTCAAAATTGTTATCTCATGAAAGATAGTACGACCCATCTATTGATAATTTATTATCCAGTTATTATAACTTCACTTTTACAACGACACAAGTGTGAAAGAGGTGTGATGCTCCTCAAATGCAATACATTTGTACATCCACTAGAGGAGATTAAGGTCGCCCATCATCATATAAAACACTCAATCGCTTTGTGATGATGACATGGAATCTATTTCACCCGATTCCCCATACGATGTCATTCTGTGGATTCCCCACTACTGAGTCCTACGTCCACGATTTCCCTCAACACTCCACGTGGATGGCAATGACTCTCTCTCTCTCTCTCTCTCAAATCACGCATCATCGCCCCTCATTCACAGCCCAAAAAAAGTCAAACTTGATCTCTCAAGTTTAAGTCAACGAAATGCATTGGACCGAAGCGAAAAACCCATGGAACATAGCTAATCTTTAGCTTTTTAACAGTTGTACGAGGCCTCAAATGTCAACTTTGCTCTGCATAGAACGAGGGTTAGAGTATCTTTGGGGTTGTACCATGGCGAAGTTCACGGGATGATGATTCGCGATGTTAAATTAACATCATATGGCCGATGGTGCTGACTTTCCTAGAATACACTCAGTTATTCTAATATTGAATTTGGAAGCGCTCTTTTTTATTTGTTACATGGTCCCTTGAGATCAGGTTGCATGAGGCCAAATGTATCTTCCCCAAATACGGTATTCTCCTCAATCAGGTAGACCTTATCTCTTTTTAGTTTGTTCAAAGCCAGGCCTTCAAATTGGGATTACAGGGAACTTATGAGAAATCATTTCTTAACAACCCGACCGAAAATTGTTCAATCACCAAAGAGGTAGATACGATAGGAATCGAATATAAGACCTTGCATTTCATGAAGCACAAAATCTCAAGCGCATTGCCATCTCATCTACTTCTTGTAGATGGTAACAATGGTGAAAATGAAGGAGGAACACTTTGAAACTTTGAAATACAAAAACAAATATTCAAGTTATTACAATCAAGTGATATAAACACATGAAATCTTAGGGTGTGGCAATTTATTGATTTATCAATAGAGCTATGCTTGTAAAATATAAACAGCTATTTAGTTTTGTAAAGGGAAAATTGTTCAAAAAGTCTCAAATTTATTACGCAATGTAGTGGCCAATTCAATATTAAAATTTTCAATTGTACAATTCAATCCTAAATCTATTGTAAAGTAAGCAATTTATTCATAAACTTTTCAATTGTATTAATTTAATCTTAAACCTTTTAATGATTTACCAATGTAGTCATTTGTGATTTCCAGCCAAAATAACCTAGAAGAACTATATTGGAAAATTGTTAAAAAGTTTAAGACTAAATTGACAAATTATCAAAAGGTTTAAAACTAAATTATAGTTGAAATGTTTAGAACTATATTGACTACTATATAATAGGTTTAGAATAACATTGGCACAATTAAAAAGTTTTAAAATTAAATTGGCTGTCATACAACAAATTTAGAACTTCTTGGATAATTTTCCAATTTCATAAGTAATGTCAATAAGACATGAATATTATAACTTTTGTTGTTTCATATAAATCATCATTGTCCACGAGGATGAAAGAACTACACAAAATTTGTATTAACTTGCAGCACGTTATATTCTTTAACCATTAAAAATCTAATTCCTAAGAGTTAAAAACTAATATGTTTTCCTTTTCTTGCGCTTCTTCTACTTTATAAATACAAAGGGAGGGAGGAAAAAGAGAAATTTCTCTCGTGTGGGATTGTCCCGAAAACTATACTTTAAAAAGATCAAATATTGAATTAATCTTCGGCTTCAAATGTGCTGAAATCTGACTGGAGACCACTTTCAGACCAGAATCAGAAGAATGTGCATAGTAATCGTAGAAGATCCAGAAGAATGATAAATCTCTCTAGCAGAAAAAGGAGTAAAAAAAAAAAAATGAAAAGACAGAGAAACGAATTAGCCAAAGCAAAACAGACAACAAAGAATCCAATTGGTGGGTGGTTAAGCAAGAATAGAGGCCAGATTGATGGGTGAAATCATCGGATGGAACAGTAAACAGTGAGGGAAAAAGCGAAGATTAAAACTTTACTCATGATTGAAAATGATGACAATTTGTGTTTGTCTACTTTTTTGGATTAGTTTGTTTAACGAGAAATGTGATTTTTAAAATTATTTCCATAAGGTCATTTCCAAAAAAGAAAATTATTTTCTGATATTTAGCTGAAACATAAAAATAATTAGATTTTTTTTTGTCATTTAGTATGGAAAATTTGATTTGATTTTCAAAAAAAAATTATCAAAATATTCAAATTTTTATTTTTTTTTAATTTTATTTTCTTTCTTTTTCAGCGATTACTAAACACAACAAGCCACAAGTGAGGGACGAGCTTCCCCGAGGCTACTGAGGCTCAAGCTTGCCAAAGGTTGGTGAGACTAGACCTCGCCATATCATTGAGCAAAGCCTTGCCAACTTTGGGTGAGGCTCCACCTCATCAAATTGATAAGGTCAAGCCTCTCCACAAGCCAACGAGACTCGCGCTTGCTAGATTTTTACGAGCTCATGCCTCTTTGGTCTCGAGTGAGCTCGTCTCTCGCTTGTGGCCGACAACCAGTCAAAGAAGAAGAAAAAGTTAAAAAAAGAAAGAAAATAATTCAAATTTAAATTTAAAAAAAATAAAAATAAAAATAATCAAACGGAAGAGGAGGGAAAATGATTTTCTCTTTTCATTTTTCTCACTTTTGAAGGTGTTTTTCTTATTGATGGAAAATATTTTTCTTAATTAATTTATTTTTTTGTGAAGCAAATGCTAAAAAATTTGGAAAATTATTTTTTGAAAGTTGTTTTTCATAAAACAATCTGAGTCTCAATAGCATTCCTTTTTCCCTCACTTTTTAAGATGATGTTTTCTAATTTAGCACGAGAAAGGTAGCCACTTCAGTTCCTCTATATCCAAAGAGAGTTTAAATAACGGCATAAAAATTTCCTAAAGATTTCCCCTTGGACCTTTTTCTTAATTCATTTCAGTAATGAAAACGAGGGATAAAGAAGAGAACTAAGACTGATCCATGCAATAATGAGAAGTGTGAAGTTCATTGTTGGAGTCTTGATGCCCCACCAAAAACGACTTAAGTAGTGGCTACAAATTGTTACATAAAGACATAAAAAGCCAAAAACAACAAGATGCGCCTATCATCTTTTAAATGAGAAATTAAGAAGATTATGCCTTTTAATTGCGTAATTAGTGTCAACTTGCTCGGTGACTTTGGGGGCAAGATTGAGAGAATTTTCCTGATCTGGCTGTGGTGTGTCATTTGCAAGTTAAGATGTAAGGCGACATTCAAGGACACATGATTGCTAGGACAAAAGGACATTGCAGCTTGAGGACCATATTTGCGGAATAGTGTGAAAACAAAATAAAGCCTTAGATGGAGAATGATCTTCGTCATGCGTGACTCTAGGAAGCTTCCTATGTAAAAACAAAATAAAGCCGGTCCAGTTCTCTCGTACATGGAAATTAAATTGATGCTGAACTAACTGAATAAGAAGAAATCTCAAGTTGTCCATGGATGCTGTATAGTTTAAAGCGAAAATGTGTGTGTGTGTGTGTGTGTGTGAGAGAGAGAGAGAGAGAGAGAGAGAGAGAGAGAGCTTCATAGGCTCCGTCAGAAGAAGAGAATGTCAAATGAATTTCAGTTCAAAACCAGGACGAGTTCATAGTCAGACGAGCAAATGGTACACCCTCGGAATGCAACGTGAGCTTTCACATGCCGTCAATTAATTCTCACATGCTTATTTAAAGAAACTTGGGCATTTCCGATGAGATCTGTCCTAGGGATCGATACCATCGTGGCTTAGAAAATAAGTTGACTTGCTTGCTCATCAATAAAGGCTATTGTTCCACTCCATTAGCTTTTCAGCTGCATGATTGACTAGATCCACCGGCCCTTGAACATCTTCCATCACATCTTTTTATATGTTATTTCATTAGCTTCCGAAGTAGGGGGCGGAAGGCCCGCGGAAGTTCTCTGGGAAATTCGTAAAATCTTCACATGGCTGGATTTATGAAGATGACACTCGTGTCCGGAGATATTCGTGTCCATTTATTAAGTACAGTTTAGGATCTTGACAAAGAGTCGACCTAGTAATAAGCCAATACTTCGTCCAAGGAGATTAGCAAGATAGAGCTCAAGTTTGAATCCACTAAATATCAAGTTGGATTTCCATTCACTTAAAACTTAAAGTCAATAAATTACGAGTCAATTAAGATATCTTAACCGCGTCTCAGTACAACACTTCCCTGATGTGAAATTTCTTTCTCTCAACACCTTCACATGTGTACTTGGAAAAAGAATACTTTAGATTGGGGAGGATAGTAAACTCAAAAAAAGTACAAAAGCAGATAAAACACACAAGGTAAATAATGGATTGCACAATCATTTCAAGTGACCAATTTATGATATCTACTTGACTTTTTTCTTCTCATCACTCTCAAAATGATATGCATTTCTAGCTAGTAAAAAAGTACCAGTAAAAAAATACGGCATACATAGCAAAAGTCTAAATACCGTCTTCACGGAGATCGCCAAGTGAGACTTTAAATTCAAGCCCATATTCAATCAAACCTATCTTTACTCAAAACTTAAGTTAATGAGTTATGTGTGAATTATGATATATTAATTGCTCAACATCATATTAGTTCTCCTATGTGGAACTTATTCTAGCTTAACTCACTTGTGTATCTTAACAATATACACTTCAAAATATAGAAAATCTCGACTTTTAAAGTTGTTCTTGTTGCGTGAAGCATAGCCAAATTGATTTGTCTTAGTATTACCTCTAAACAAGTCTATTATTAGTGGATTATTACATCGGTTGGCACGTAATAGTTGAATAACCATAATTGCATAAAAACCCTGACAATCTCTCTCTCTCTCTCTCTCTCTCTCTCTCCATGTGGCGGGTGGTGTTGGAGACAACAATGGACGACAAAGGCAAAATAATGATGAGCGGCAAAACGAGGAAGGGGAGAGATCAAGGGTTCTTTTATTTGAAAGAAAATTGTTTCCAGATATTTAGATAATGGAAAATTAATCAATTCACAGAGAACATTTTTCATGGACCGAAAATAACAAGTTTAGATTGGGAGAAAATAGCTTCTTACTCTAGCAAGAAGAAACAAGCTTCTATAAATTACAATATAAATGAAAATTAATCATTTTTCTTAAAAATGATTATTATGAAAATTATTTTTTAATCATAAAATTTTTAATAAAAAACATATTCTTAAAAATATGTATTTTTTCTAAATAAGGAGTACATGGAAGTGCATCGTCACCGAGGCCAGCTTGGATATAGGCTGCGGGAGGCTCCATCTCCAACCCTCCTCCTTTTCGAGTGTTTGTCGGTATGACACTGAACTGGGCAACCGTATGCTTCCAACTGTCATTAGATGCTGGGAAAACGTACATTGTACCTTCTAAACTTTTTTATTTGTCATTTTGCAATTGGGGCAAAAATAATGTCTGATCAATTCATTTCTAAACCCTAAAAATTACATCATTGAATCCCAATCATGCCAAATAAGGAGTGCCACATTGATTCCTAAACCCTAATAACAATAGAGCATGTAATTGCAAATTATATATTACTAAGTGTCTTGCTCCATTTCGGTAAGCAATATGGAAAATAACCAAGAGAGGAATCTGACCATCTCAAGGACATTATGCACAAGGGAAATTCAAAGCTGCAACCCCTAGTAGATGAAAGGATGATTGAAGCCAAATACAGAATTCAAAGGGAGTCTTGGAAAGGTCTTGATTGTTACAATGGCTATTTTATCCGCATTCGAACAATAATTTTGAGTAAGGTTTAAATGGAGTGAATCGGTTTAAATGGAGTGAATCATATGGAAGACAAAGAAGTAGCATACACCTTGCAATCCAATGTTAGAGCTTTCTTGCACCAGCTTCATTACTGAAATTGGGTTGCCACAACTTTAGTAAGGTGCTTGACTGGTACCTTGTAGCTATAGCAACTCTACGGCTGCAAATAGTATAGAACAACTTTTAAGAAATTGCCTCACCCAGCTTTCAAACGCTACAGATTTAAATTATGTATCACCAAAGATACTAGTCACGGCTTTTCTAATTCAACCACAGTTATGTGATAAGGATTCAAATTGTGCTGCCTTCATTATTACTTCTAATATAAAAAATAACACTCGGAAGTGGTAAAAATTGTTAATAACTAATTTATTCCTTCCCTCTTGGTTGTCCCTATGCTCAGAACTTTCAAGATCAAAATCCCATCGCATATATATATACACACACACAAAGTCAAGAGGTGAATAAGGAAACACAAATATGTGTTCGAAAAACAATTTGCAAAATCTACAGGCAGTAGCAAATAAATATTTCTAGAGCCATTGAACGATTTCTTCCGAAGCAAAAAAGAAAAATAAAAGCATACTAAGTCACAATTATATATTTTTGTAAGAAAATTGGGACATGACACTATAGATCCTAGAATTTTTATTCATTATTCAATGTAGTCTTTATAATTCTTTCTCATTGTGGTCTCTATACTTTCCAAAATCGATTTATCTCGTCATTCTCTTAACTTCAGCGCCAGAGGACGTTCTTTTTTACTGACATCATTTGAAAAGTCAGTAGTAAAGAGCCCAAATAATGATGTGCACCGCCATGCCATCTCTTTTTCCAAGTTAAAGAAAAAAATGCTTTTTTTTTTCCTTATTAACTATTTCTTGTTTCTTTTGTCTCCATTCGTCCTCGTCCTCCCCTTAATGGTTTCCCTCCTCCACCGTCCTCATTACTGTGCTCGATATAGAGGGTAGGAGTGAGTAAAAGGAACCACCCAAACTTATGATAATCTCCTGCCTGAGATTGATGAAAACCTATAGCGATCAACCAATAGTCCTAACGAGATCGGCAAGTTATTCTCTTCTTGCAAGTTTTCCGGTGATTCTTTCCTATCCTAGTGACGTCTCAATTCCCCTCCGCCGTGGAGCTGATGATAAGCAGCTCGTCCAACACCCCCATAACCCCAGGTCTAGGACTAGGTAGGCCAGTTCTCAATTTCAGAAACTGGGAATCAGCCTTTTTGGTTTAGTTTTCAGTTCCAAAGTAAGAACTGACCCACTTTAAAACTAATCACCCCTTATAGAGAGTCCATGTATCACCATTACCTCATCTCCTTCCATCACCCCTATCTCTCCCATCCACCAGGCACCCATTACCTCTGGATTCTAAGGTGCCACAACCTTATATTTGAGGCATCGATTATCATCTCACATTATTTGTCAACAGATTCTATATGTTCTTTATATTCATGTGATTTCCCTCCATCTAATAAATTAAGTATTTGAGTTGGACTTTTTAATAAATAAGTTTTTAAGTGTTAGCAAATGGAAAAATAAGATAATTTGAAAGCATTTGGAGGGTTCGATCGGATGCATGAGCTGCCAACTTGGATACTTCACGGTCATTTTATGGCGCCAGTTAGCACATCAATAGTCCTCGGCGACCTATTTAACGAAAGAATGAGACTGAGGCTAAGTTGAAGAACGAGAAAAAGTCTACGGAGGTATGGTGTCATTGACCCACAAAATTCTCTAAGCTCCAAGCTTTAACCTGAGAATTCGAATATGATTATTGTAGAGTGAAAATTGTACCCGCCGATGAAATGTGTTCTCTGCGATTCATGCAAAAGGCTGGTGGACTAACAAAAGGAGATAGCTCGATCGTAGCCTAGTAGGAAGGCTGACAATGTTCACTGTCATAAAGTTGATTAACTTCTAAATAACGGATGTACCAAAGAGGTAGGGAAGAAAAAGCCTCCTTTTTGGTCGATAACTCGGTAATTACATCTTTGGTTTGTCTTCGTCCTACTCGTATAGTAACCAAGGTGAAGTGGCAAACAAGGTAGTATGTGGTTCCAACTCATGTACGCGCTTTCTTGAATCAACAAGAAATTAATAATTAGATAAGCACGAGTATTAAAATATTAGACAAATACGTGGTTAAATTTCAACCCAGACACACATTGACACAAAAACCACATCGTTTCGAGGAGATAATGCGTAGAATATCATATTGTGTAAATTCGATTTCCCACAAATCTGTAAGTGCCAATAGTCTTAGTAACGACGTCATGATTTTTACCTCGCATTTTACCTTATGAATAAAGTTACTACGGAAGTACTTAAGGTCCATCCTTTCATGGAAAAGATTTTCCAAGAAAAACATTTTCCTCATTTTTTGGCTTTTGATTAGCTTAGAAAAACGAGTTGATGGAAAAAGTTTTCCCACTAAAGCTTAAATTCAGGAAAATGATTTTCTTTTTGAAAAAATCGGAAAATATTTTCTAAAATATGAGTAGGTATTGGCGCTGTCTATGCTTAGGCATAGAAACCCTAAAGTTGACTCTCGAGTCTCGACATTGAGGATTAAGTCTCCCGCAACTAGGCCTAGGTCCATTGAGGCCAAGCTTGGGACTCTGGTGCTCAAGCTTAGGTTGGTGCTCGAGGACAAGCCTAAACCCCTAATGCCCATTCCCCATGCTTCGACACTCGAACTTGAGTTTGTCAAGGCCGTCTCAAGTCCCCGATGCTTAATCTCTGGTTCCAACCCTTAGGCTTGGGTCTGCAAAGGCCATGTGCAGGTTCTTGGTGCTTGGGCTTAGGTCCTTGTATAATGAAATGTTTGTTCTTATGAAAATATTTTTATTAAAAAATTCAATTTATAACTTTTTTATTTTTAAAAGTTTGAAAATTTTCTATTATTTTTTATTTTTTCTTTTCTTCCTTCCTTTTTCTTTTTGCTTCTTCCTCGGCTTCTTACTAGACTAGCAATGGCCAGCAAGCTCCTACCCTTTGTGGCTAAGGCTTGAACTCGCGGCCGTGCGGCTAGAGGCTCAAGCCTCACCAGATCAAGTGAGATCATGGCCTATTGCAAACTCGAGCCTTGCCAACCTTGGGGGAGACTTGAGCTTGCCTATGGCCGATCCCCACCTCTATCACTATGGATAGCGACCGGCCAAGGAAAGAGAAAAAAGAAAAGAAAAGATAATTAAAAATGCGAATTTTTTTTATAATTATCCCATTATAATTTTCTTATCGAACGACAAAAACTTTCCAAGTCTTTTTCAAGTTTCAGCCAAAATTACCAGAAAATATTTTTCGAAGAATGGTGTATTTTCTGCAAAACAAATGGACCATAAATATTCTACTAGTGAAGCATGTGTCTTAAAAAATCTAGGGGCGTCAGGGAAAAGAACTAACTTTTTGGAGACCCCGTAAAACACCTTGTACATTTGGTTTATACAAGTGACTTTTATAATAGTTCTCACACAATTGATGAAATTTGAACATGCGACATCCACTTATCATGCTTCCTGACATCTCAACTAACTACTCCACCCATGAAGGTCTATGGCAAAGTTAGATGCCTAGTAAAATATGCTTTCTCATCCTAAAACCAAAAGAATGCACACTAAGAAGGGTAATGCTTGATAGAAAAAGAGCCATTTATTGATTGATTTGGTAAAATGGGGAAAAGTGTCCAATAAGCCTTAAACATTTTGCATTTATGCCAATTTAGTCCTAAATCTTTTATTTGTGCCAAATTAGTTCTAAACATTTTCATTTTGTGCAAATTCAGTTATTTCTGGTCAATTTTGATCGGACTTTGCTGACTAGGAGTTTGTGGGTTACTGTGGACAACTTTTAATAATATTTTAATATTTTTATTTTATTTTATTCCCTTTTTCTTTTTCTTTCTCTCCTTCCTTCCTCTAGCCAATCACTGGACCTCGACAGCCTAGCGAGGTCAAGGTTCACCTCACCGGCCACTGATGAGGCTCGAGCCCTCACCAGAGGCCGCAAGGGCGGCTTCGCGTTGGGTCATGGGCAAGGCCACCCAGGCGGTGAGGGCAGCCTCGCGCTAGGCTAGCAAGGTTAAGCCTTTCCTGGCCTCTATGGAGGCCGCCCAAGTAGCGAGAGCGGCCTCGCGCTGGGCTGGCGAGGCCACCCAGGCGATGAGGGCAGCCTCGCCAAATCCAATGAGGTCAAGCCTTGCTGCCCAACGCAAGGTAGCCCTCACAGGTTTTGGCGAGGGCTCGAGCCTCGACAATGGCCGGCAAGATCAAGCCTCGCCCAGCCTTGAGCTAGCCTTGCCGCCTAATGCAAGGCAACCCTTGCAGCCTCTAGCAAGGTTGACCTCGATATCGCTGGCTGTCACCTCTGGCTAGTCGCCGAGGTTTGGCAACTGGCTAGAGGAAGGAGGGGGAGAAAGAAAAAAGAAAGAAAAATAAAATAAAATAAATAAAAAATATTAAAATATTATTAAAAATTGTCTACGTCAGGGCCGATTGTGCCATGTCAATTGGCCGGCACCTAGTCAGTAAAATCCGATCAAAATTAGCTAGAAATGACTTAATTGGCACAAAGTGAAAATGTTTATGACTAAATTTGTACCAATAAAAGGGTTAGGACTAAATTGTTACAAATATAAAAGGTTTAGAATTTTTTGCACACTTTTCTAGGCAAATTATAATTAGATCTTGAAATAAGCTGGCACTATTTAACATACAGCCAAAGGCTCTCTGATCGTTTTGTATACTCATTTTTGTAAACAGAGTCTAAGTAGTATATGTATAACAATTCTCGAATAAATCTTCCGACGCATTAAATTACGATCCGTTCTCGGCTGCGACGCGATCGCACCTCTCCCAGAATCTTCCCTTCCCGCCACCGACAAGCCGGACTCCAGCCCCAACAGTTGACATGTTTTTATGCTTTTAACAAAAGCTGTTTGATTCGGACGCAACAAAGTCACATAAACGAAGCATCCAATTGGGTGTGGAATCAAGATTCCCGAGAAAAGCCGAGTCATAGCTTGTTTACTTTAATCTTTATAGACTAAGCTAGCTTAAATTTATTAGGGTATGCATGAGCTTGAGTGAGCTGTGACGCGAGGACGTAAACAGCTCGAGCTCGACCATGAAGTGCGCCGCCAAACGAGTTTTCATGTGTCACCGGGTCGATCCTACGTTTCGAGCTCAATTTGTTTATTACGTTCGTCAGTCTTCTTCTTCTTCTTCATGCGAGGCTCATTTTATATAAAGACGAGCATAGGTTTAACTCTTGATACTACACAGTGACCGCACAAATCGTCGAGGTCGCACCCTTTTGCTCCATTTTTCCTTCATTTGGTGGGGGAAAGTTCTGATTGCTTCTCTCCATATCGGTACGTTTCAGAAATGGGGTTTCTGCGCTTCTCATTTGCCTCCTGTTCTTGACATGAAAGTTTTAGGACAATAAGGTTTGACTACGGAGTTATAATCGGACTTTGCAGATATCTGGACAGCTGAGGATACAATACTGTGGCAGGAATGAGGCAGGCCCGATTCCTGCACATATTTCTCGTTGTATCCTTGGCATGGCTTGGTGCTTTCTTCGCCAATGCTGAAGACCCGTATAGGTACTTCAATTGGGAGGTCACTTACGGAACAATTTCTCCTCTTGGTGTAGCTCAACAGGTAATTTACTACAAAGCATTAAGGAAAAAAAAAAAAACCTTTGTTATATACCAAATGATTGACATCTGCTCATCTTTCCATTGCAAAAACACTAATGTTGTGCAGTTAGCTCATGCCCCGGACTAGAGCTATCTAGCCTCTGCTGACGCTAAGATGGGCTGTCATGAAGTTAAAATTAGGCCATTACGTTTACACAAAAATCTTATGTACGACGTGATAATAGCAATATCTAATAGTGATGAGCTTGTTGTGAGGTCGATATTAGAGAGTCAAAGATTGCATTGGAAAGTTGATAATTTAGCCTTTGTTCATCAATTAGTTCCAATAATTCTTGCAGGGCATCCTAATCAATGGTCAGTTTCCTGGGCCACCCATTGAAGGTGTCACTAATGACAACATCGTCGTAAACGTGGTTAACAAGCTAGATGAACCTTTCCTCCTCACGTGGTAACATAGCAAATAAATCTCAGCATTCGATTTATATCTCGATAATTAATCGTAAAACAATGATGATGATGATGCTAATTAGGTCCATGTGTCATTGACTATCAGGAACGGGGTCCAGCAGCGGAAGAACTCATGGCAAGACGGAGTGCTCGGGACGCAGTGCCCGATCCTGCCGGGCACGAACTGGACGTACAAGTTCCAGTTGAAGGATCAGATCGGGACCTTCATGTACTTCCCTTCAATCGGGCTTCAGAGAGCAGACGGAGGTTTCGGAGCTTTGAACATCGCGCAGAGATCAGTCATCCCAATTCCATATCCCACGCCATTCGGAGAGTTCACTCTTCTTGTTGGTGATTGGTACAAGAGCGACCACAAGGTATGTTGCATTATTTTCACTTTTTTTTTTTAAGGCAAAATTTATGACTTATAAGCTTCCTTTATTTTTTTCCACTCTATGCCGTTCTAGGCCCTACAGCAAAGCCTCGACAATGGCAATCCTCTTCCTCTTCCCGACGGTATTCTCATCAATGGACGTCCTAATGGTTTCACATTCACCGGTCAAAGAGGTAAAAAAACATCTGCATCATTTGAAGTTATGCAACTTCGAAAATGGAAATTATCTAAATGAATGAGAAAGGAATAATCAGAATTTGTGAATGTTTGACGGACATTTCAGGACAAACATACAAGTTCAGGGTTTCCAACGTGGGAGTCGCTACTTCGATCAACTTCAGGATTCAAGGCCACAATATCACCTTGGTCGAAGTTGAGGGATGTCACACTCTGCAAGAGGTGTACGAATCGCTCGATGTCCATGTGGGGCAATCCGTCACGGTTCTGGTCACATTGCAATGGCCGCCCCAGGACTACTTTGTGGTTTGCTCGTCCCGGTTCACGAAGCCTATCTTAAATGCCACCGCACTGCTTCACTACGATGGATCTAACACCCCAGCGTCGTTGCCCCTGCCAATCGGTCCAACCTACCAAATCCACTGGTCCATGAAACAAGCTAGGACCCTCAGGTAAATTAATTCTCAGAATTCCTTGTGATTCCTTAATAGGCAAAAAGAGAACCTAAAGATTGCAGATCAGAATCCAAAATGTACACATTTTGGCTAGTGTTAGCTAGGTCATTGTCGGGCTGGATTAGAAATTTCCGGCCAGCCAGATGCTGAGGAAGATCTAAACTAGTGTATGTTACTCGTTCATATTAGAATAAGGAAGTACGAAGAGTCGATCTAGAAGGTTTGGTGTTCCGAAACCTATTGTTTTAAAATTACACGGTGAGACTTCAATCTGGCAAAGCAAATTGGTTCGAAATTAATTGCAGGAATTTGGTAAAATAGTAAGTCAACCCCTCTGGATATTATTCTTTTGGCTCTTGGGAATTTCAATTTCAATTGAAAGAGCTTAATTGTTACCTCGGATCTGGTGTTCACACATCGAGATTGAAGCAGTGGGCCAAGCTAATCTATGCTCTATCCATGAAATCTTTCGGCAAAAGAACCAGTAGGCTTTGGGGAATCCGAGATCCGCGAAGATCTTCGCCATGACCACCGCGCTAAGGCACCGACCACCGCAAGGTGGTGGCGGGCCTCAGTGGTGTTGGCCATGCCCGCGAGTCTCTCTAAATTCTCTGTTTTTTTCTATAACTTTTTTATGTTCTCGATGTATCATGTACTCAAAAACCACATAAGAAATTCTGACTTACATAAACTATATTTGGGGCGCATCCATTAACGGCTTTCTTTTGTTTGGTGTTTCTTTCTTTTTTGTGATGAAGGACGAACTTGACGGCCAATGCCGCAAGGCCGAACCCACAAGGCTCCTACCACTATGGCACAATCCAAGTAGCGAGGACACTCATCCTGGCCAACGCCCCTACCAAAATAAACGGCACGCTCAGGTACACTGTGAACAACGTCTCCTACGTTGACCCGGACACCCCGCTCAAGCTGGCCGATTACTTCAACATTCCCGGGGTCTTCACGCTGAACAGCATCAAGGACACTCCTCCCTCAGGGCCGGACGCGCTGGGCACCTCAGTTGTCGGGACGATGCTCCACGACTTTGTAGAGATCATCTTCCAGAACACTGAGAAGGCTATACAGTCCTGGCACTTGGATGGCTACAGCTTCTATACTGTTGGGTATGATGCTATGCGTATATGTTAATTTATAATTGATCTTTATGTTAGTCTGGATTAAAAGGTATAGATTGGATCTTCGCAGATATGTAAGTCAATTATAGACGATCCCTAATACAGTAAATTCATCATTGTCACGAATCATTATCGAACTAAATTCCTGCTTAGTTATTTGTACAACATCCAATTGCAAAGTACTCTACAAGGTGGCCTCAACTAAGTAAGCGACGTGATAGAATCAATTAGAGGATGATGCAGAGCAGATCCTTTGTGAATCCCACTGTTTTGTTAACTAAGTTTAGCCGACCATGGTCGAGGCATGAGCATATTTGTATGCTTTCTTTCTAACACCATCTGATATGGTTGATTATACAGATATGGTTCCAGCCTGTGGACGCCAGATATGCGGAAAAGGTACAACATGGCCGATGCGGTCTCTAGAACCACTGTTCAGGTACCATGACCTACTTGAGAAACATACACTATCCACCATTAGGTTTAAATAAAGTGTGAGCAGCCTTTGCAGATCAAAGACGTGAATACAATATATTCTCGACTTATATTATACATTAAAAACTCGAGTTCGCGTTCAAGTTTACTATAGAAAAACACTTCCGACATTTTTCTACCAATGCAGTTGTTGTGTAGACTAGCCTGAGCATTTCATCTAGTAGAGCTCCTTCTTGAATCAGAGCCCCCAGCAATCATGTTCGTGAGCCTCAACTTCACGGTTCAGCCATGAAATCGGCTTTATTGCGAACCAATTACGATTGAAGTTTAGAATAAATTGTTGTTGTTTAGCCTAGTAAACGAAAAATGTTTGGGAATTACTAGGTATACCCTCTGTCGTGGAGTGCAATACTGGTGTCCCTGGACAACAAGGGGATGTGGAACTTGAGGTCGGCGATCTGGTCGAAGTGGTACCTGGGGCAGCAGCTTTACATCCGGGTCTGGAACAACGAGAAGAGCCCCTACACAGAATACGACGCACCACCAAACGTATTGCTCTGCGGCAAAGCCAAAAGCTCCAAGAAATAATCTCCCATCCCATTTTTAGTCCCTTAAATTTCGTTAATTTTTTACCTTTTGGTTCCACTTTTTATTATACGGACTCGGTATATTCAGCTTTCAGTCACGACGGGGTGACTGTAAATGTTGGTGTTGGAAGGAAAGAAATAATTGATAGTTTGAGTGATTTCTCTCCAATTGTATCTTGAAAATAAACAATATTCACATCATTTTCTCAATGACCATCTTTGTGCATTTCGTGATACTATTTATGTCCGGACCTATTCTTTTCGAAAAACTGTATTATACTATGACGATAAATAAGAGTTTTGTTCATAAGTGTGTCTAGGGAACTTGTTTATCTTGACTGGTTAAGGAAGTTTGAACTTTGAATACACTAATTTAAGGCTTTGGATTTTTGGAAAAGTTTTCTTTGCTATGATGCGGATGTTGCCAATGTAATTGGACTGTTTCATTGTCTTGGCAATTATTAAGTTGAATTAAAATGTTATATCTCTTTTTATTTAAAAAGCAAGTGGAGTGCTGAGAAGCTTAAAGCAAGGAAGACGTGCAATGGGCTTTGAGTATTCTCGATGTAGCGTCATTCCACAGACGTTAACGAAACGCCAAAATTCTTACTTTAATGTCTTTGAGGGTTCAAAGCTGCTTTGAAATGCATTCCTAAATATATCCCACTGTGAATACGAAGAGAGAGAGAGAGAGAGAGAGAGAGAGAGAGAGAGACGAAAGCAAGTCAAGATCGTTTTAGAATCTCAAAATAAAAGTAGTGTCATTGATTCCTATGTTCCTTGTTAAAAAGACAATAACATTAGGAAACCCAAATAAGCGTGGCACAATCCGTCATAAAAAGCATAGGTAAGCCCGATATGCATAGATGCTGCGATTTAATAATTTTTCTACCTTTACATTTTTATTTTTTCCCGAAAAAAGAAGTTTGGAAAGTGTTCGTGAAAATCGAAGCCTACGCTGGCAATGGCATCTGAATTTCTGCACTCGGGAACCTTCTTTTGCATGAGAATTTGGCATATCATAGTTGTCTTAGCATCATACACTTCTTGTATTCGGTTACTTGGGTGTGTAGCGGCCGGCATAAGTGTTTTGGACAATATTTATGCATTTGACAAACACTCATATTTACTAGCTTCAAGGGTTATCTTCAGGTTCGTATAAATAGGAAGAGACATTTTGTTTTGGTCCATGGGGCCAGAGGCGGAGCTTGGTATTGGTACAAGGTGGCGATGCGGCTCAAATCAGCTGGCCACCGTGTTACCGCCCTAGATCTGAGCGGCGCAGGGCTGGACACGATCTCGACGATACATGACTTCATGCGACCACTGATGGAACTGATGACCTCTCTTGCTCGGGATGAGAAGGTTATATTGGTAGGTCACAGCTACGGAGGGTTTTGCATTAAGCTAGCCATGGAGAGATTTCCCGAGAAAGTCGAAGTGGCAGTTTATATTGCAGCATTCATGCCTAGGCCGAAAATCCCGCCTGCACTTCTCATGCAAGAGGTACGACGGCACAAAGATGTCTAATATCTTTGGCATTGTCCTAAAAATAGCACAACTTTTTCTGGGAGAAGTTCATTTATTTAGCATATTTTCGGGACAGAGTTCATGACTTCGATCCATTTTTGCAAGTACATAGGTTTAACATTATCTATACCTGATGGGACTTTGAAAGATTTCGCACACGCGTATCCAATTTGCCCTTTAATGCCGTTCCTTTACTGTTTGAGTTCTCCAAAAAATAAAAAAAAGACCATGTCGATCAACGTGAATATTAACAATTTCTTAGGAGCTTTATTATAAGGGATACAGTCTAGTGATGGAAGTTCTTCATACGCTTTTGTTCGAATTAGCTCTTCAGAGAAAGCAAACTGGAGATGTCAATGAGTGAAAACGATACATTTGATCATAACCACGATCGTGGGAAGGGAGACTATTACCTGGCCGAGAAGCTGTACCAAAACTGTCCACCAGAGGTGAGACTCGCACATTACTACTCTTCTCACATAACAACTAAGTTAACGACGATGTATACTATGGAATCACATGTACAACAGGACCTGGAATTAGCGAGGCTGTTACCAAGACAGGTGAGGATGTTCATGGAGGACTTGGCAAACGAATCCTCCCTCACGGAAGAGAGACTTGGGTCGGTCGAAAGGGTTTTTCTGGTGTGTGGAGAAGACAAGGCCATTGGGGTGGAGTTTCAGAGACGGATGATTGATCGGAATCCTCCCAAGTAGGGGTGTCAGGAACCGAATTGAAAGCCAAACCAAACCGAACCGAAAAATTCAGTTTTTTCAATTCAGTTCTCATTAAAAGCCAATAATTTTTTTATTGGTTCGATTTTTATCAATTAACTGAACCGAACCAAACCACAAACCGATAAAATCAAATCATTAAAAATTCGGTTTTATTCTCTCCTGACTCCCGTCCCCTCTGGCTCGATTTCGCTCGCCTCCCTCCATGGTGGCCTAGCTCAAGAGCCCCTAGCCCCCGCCCCAGCAGCAGCAGCAGTGGCAGCGCGAGCGGGACAGTGATGGTTCGCCACTCGATGATCGCGTGGGGAAGACGAAGTCGCTGATGTGCGCCCTCGGCCTCATCTCCCGCAACCTACCCCTGCCCCCCGACCTGTTGAACACAGTCTCCTCCATTTGCGACGACGTGGCGGTGGGCGGTGGCGACGGGGATGGGGACGGGGAGGACGGCATGGGCGGCGGATCCGAGGAGATTCTGGTGGTGGTCGAGAAGGGTCCGGTGAGGGTTTTTTTTTCTCTCGCTTGTTGATCTTTTTGGGGGTTTTTGATGATGCGAAGCGGTTTGTGATCGGGATTTTGCGGCGTTTCGCTTTTGGTTTCGGGGTTTTTGAAGAGATCGTGGAATGCCCCCGTTGTGGATTTCGGCGACCGGGCTAGGGGATTTTTGTGAATTTTCAAAAAAAAAAATCAAAAATCAAAAACCGAAAAACCGAATCAAACCGAACCGAAATTTCGGTTCGGTTTGGAAGTTTTTTCTAATGGTTTGGTTCGGTTTGGTTTTTCAAAAAAACTGAACCGAACCAAACCGTTGACATCCCTACTCCCAAGGTAGTGAAGTTGATCGCAGAAGCCAATCACATGGCCATGCTCTCCAAGCCCCATGAGCTCTGCCAATCCTTGGAGGACGTTGCAAAGAATTGCTTTTGAGAAAAAGAGTATGAACTGAGTTGGTTCGATTTGCATTCGCACCATTAGCGATCTGCCGCATTAATCGTTACTATAGTAAATCTAGGAACTAAATAATAGGTGATGGTTTTAATTGGTGATGGGCTTAAGGCCCGTCCGCCCATGCTGGGCCCAAAAGGCCCGGCCCACGGGAATAGGGCCCGTGGATGGGGGAAGGTATAAAAGGGAGGAGAGAGAGAGAGATAAAACCTTTTGAATTATGAACGTACGTCTTCTCCCGCGCGCTCTCTCTCTCTCCAAAAAGAAAAAGAAGAAACAGTAAGTATAAGGCACGTTCTTCTTCCCTTCAAGGCGTCATCGGATCGAACAGGGCCAGTTTCTCTTCCTCTATCGGCGTCGGTGTCTAATCTGTGGCTAACAAGGTATGCTCGAATCCGTGGTGTGCTTTACGATCGGTGATACGTGATTTTCCCGGGCCTCGTCTTCCGCATTGATTTAGGGGTTCGATTTAGTGTCGAATCCGTTTTTCAGGGATCCGTTAATCCCAACATTGGTATCAGAGCCCTAGTTCACATTTTTCCCGACCTGTTTGACGTTTTTTGATTGATTTTTCTCAAAAGCAATTCGGCCATACGGATCGAGGCGAGAAATCCCGACACCCGAGCGCTGTTCGGCCATTTTTCCGAATTTTCGTAAGTCGAAATCGAATTATAATGGCATAGGAAGAAAGGCGACGTCGAGACGAGTCCGACGACATGTCGCGCACCGCCGGGCGACACCGCACGCGCCCACACGCGCGGCCAGAAGGCGCTGCGCGTGGGCGCGACGCGCCCGATAGCGCTGGCTTGCCCAGCGTGTGCGGCGCACGCGCCGGTCGGCGAACCGTTACGCGCCGGTTGGTGAATCGACGCGTGCTGACGTCAGCATGACGTCATCCAATGGTCAGTAACCGCTGGGATGACGTCAGCGATGACGTCGGGCGACGACCCGACCCGACCCGACCCAACCCGACCCACGAACGCCTGGCACGCGCGCGGCACGTGCCGGATGACTTCTGCGTGACGTCATCCCGCTCACGCGCGCGGCATGTGCCGGTCAGTTTGTCCGACCGGCCGGCCGGTCCGACCAGTCCAACTGGTCCGACCTGCGCGCCCGTCGACCCGACCCATTTACCCGTTGACCCGCTGACTGACGACCGTTGACTGTTGACCGTTGACTTGGCCGTTGACCGTTTTTTTTTTCAATTATGCTAGTGTGGGTTATAGGTAATCTATTTTTTATTTTGCATTTGTTGCATGAATTATGGAAAATTATGTATTTTCCCTTTTATACATTATGGATTATAAGTAATCCATTTTTAGTTCTGCATTTGTTGCGGGAACTATGATGCGTTATGTAAGGATACCTGCAATCCCGAGAATGAACGAGGAAATTGCAAGACTTAAAAGGCTGATGACAGAGTTAGCTGATTATCGGTGGCATGACGGTGATTTAGTATCACATGTGGTCAGGGTCAATCAGATGATACAGGAAATCATCTGCAATGGTTATCTTATGCCGGATTTTGAGAAGGTGCCGGCTTTGATGAACACTCTTCCAACTGAATGGCAAGCAGTGTTAGATCGGCTATGGGAGGTCAACGTGATCCCGGGTTATAGAAGGCTAGTAGAAGCTTTTGTAAAAGAGTACTATAGGATTGAGTTAACCAAAACTTCAACCCTTATATTAAGCGCTACATGGCGCAGAGTGAATGCGCCTTGGAGGCGACATAAAAGCTCTCCAAAAGTTTATCCATGGTTGGCAAATGTGCCTTCAAATTTCTCAGATATTTTGACTGATAGATTAGAAGGGACATTCCCTATTTATTTCTTAGATTAGTTATGAGATGTTTTTATGGTTGAATATCTCTTTCTATGTTGATATTTTTCTTTGTATATATTGCTTAGTGTAATATATAGTTGTATTAATTGAAAGCATTATTATTTTTAATTGTATATTAATTATATTTGCTTTCTTATTATTATTGCTGGTTCTTTGTGGGTAATTAGCTGTGGGTAGTTTTAGAAGTTTTTGTAGCTTCATAGAATTGATTTTGCATATGACAATCATATTAATGATAGTTTTAAGTTAGGATTTTTGGAGGATGATTGGAAACGTAGTGACCTTTTGATTCTGAAGCCTTACTTGAAATTATTTATTAATATGATGGGTCTATGTAAAAAGGGATGCATAAATGATAGGCATTAATAATTCGTGCATATGTCTGATGTGTTCAGATCAATGGCTTCAGCCACAAAGAACATAGTTGCCGAGCTAAACAAAGGTGAAAAGCTCAATGGTGACAACTATGAAATTTGGCACATGAAAGTCCAATATGTGCTGAAAAAACAAGAAGCACTAGAAGCTCTTGACCATATTATGGAAGATCTTTGAGGATGCCGTGCGTCACCTTGAGCTAGTAGAGGACCACCTAACGGCATTTGAGTCGAAAGTAGATATTTACAATGTTGGTTCTAGCTCGAGAAAGAGCTTTAAGCTCTAAGCGCAAGCGTATTGATTCGTTTAATATGTGGGATTGCAAAGGATCAAGTCCTTGTTGCAAGAAATCAAAAGTTAACCAACACAAGAGAGGAAAACGTCCTCAAGTAAAGAAAATGCCAAGGGTGAGGTGTTACAATTATGACAAGAAGGGTCACTATGCTCGCAATGTCGTGAGCCAAAGAAGATAAACACCCCTTGTACTTTTCAGAACTTTACTTTTGTGTCGAGTTCTGTATTCTTGACTGAGTCTAATCCTTTGTGGACTGTAGATTCAGGAGCGACAGACCATGTAGCGAAGGATAGAGGATCCTTCGTGGAATTCCGTCGAATACCAACTGGAACTAAGTGGGTCTATGTGGGAAACAACTCCTGAGCTGAAGTGAAAGGAATTGACACATGCCAACTGAATATGCGTGGTGGACGCACTTTCTTCCTACATGATGTATTGTATGCTCCAGAGATTCGTTGGAATTTAGTGTCTATTTTAGTGTTGGTTAGACTAGGTTTTAATATGAACTTCCATAATAGAGGTGTAGATTTGTATTTGGATACAAACTAGTATGTTAATGCAAATGTTTGTTATTCCCTTATCACATCTCCTAATACCTATGATAATGATGTGAATGTGTGGCATGCTAGACTTGGTCACATTGGCCAACAACGTATGAATAGACTAGCCAAAGAGGGCTTGTTGGGCAACATTAAAAAAGTCGATTTGCCCATATGTGAGCATTGCCTAGTAGGGAAAACGACAAGGAAACCATTTGGAAAAGGTAAAAGAGCTGAATTTCCTCTGCATTTAATCCATTATGACGTCTGTGGTTAAATAACTGTGTGAAGAAGGCATTGGGCTGTTTATTTCATCACTTTTATAAATGATTATACTCGATTCGGATATATCTATTTGATTTCTCATAAATCTGAAGCATTATGTTGTTTAAAAAGGTTTAGTGAACTTGGTAGAAAATCAATTAGACAAGAAAATAAAAGTATTTAGATCCGATCGAGGTCGAGAATATTTATCTGATGAGTTCAAAAAATCATGTGATGAAAAAGGAATAGAAAGACAGTTATCTATTCCATATACTCCTAAACAAAATGGTGTTGCGAGAAAGAATAAACAGAACCCTACTGGAAATGGTTAGGTCCATGATGGCGCATGCTAACTTACATATCACTTTTTGGAGTGATGCGTTGTTAACTACTGTCTATATACTTAACCGGGTGTCTTCCAAATCAGTTAGTTCCACTCCATATGAGTTATGGACAGGTAGAAAATCGGACTTAAGTTTTCTTAAGCCATGGGTTGTTCTGCCTATACTCATGAGTCCTCTCACAAGTTTGGGAAATTGGGCCCCGAAGGAAAGAAGAGTATTTTAATGAGATACTCCGAACACTCAAAAGGGTATGTGTTCATAGGTGAGCAGGAAAATTGGAGTATAACTGAATTTGAATCACAGGATGTCACATTCTTAGTGGATGAATTCCTAATAAGGGCGAAATAGGAGAAGATTACTCCCTATTTGAAACATTAGATCAAGATAATGATATTAGTGGAGTTCGTCCAAGTGGGAGCAATATGAGAAGTGATGAATTGAATTCAACTCATTCTCAATTACAACCACATGATGAGATGATATCGTCATTATCTAATCCAAGTGGGAGCATAATGGGAAATGATGTGCTAAGTATACAATCTCCCATATGGCGAACAAGTTGCCAAAGTATTCCCCGTCGACGTTTTGACATTGAAGGGGAAACTTTTATAGTTGTTCCACAAGATGAGGATGAGCCAAGAAATATTAATGAGGCTCTGAATTGCCCTAGTAAGGAAAAATGGATTCATGCAATGGAAGAGGAAATGGAGTCAATGAAATCAAACCAAGTCTGGAAATTGGTTGATCTTCCAAAAGGACACAAAGCTATTGGGAATAAGTGGGTTCTCAAAATAAAGCGAAAGGCTGATAGCTTGATAGAAAGGCATAAGGCTCGCCTTGTGGCGAAGGGGTATAATCAACGGGGAAGAAATTGATTATGAAGATACATTTTCTCCTGTAGTGAGATTTACCTCGATTCACATTATTCTGGCAATAATGGCAAGTATGGATCTTGAGTTACATCAAATGGATGTAAAGACTGCTTTCCTCGATGGAGAATTAGAGGAAGAAATATATGGAACAACCTACTGGTTTCATAATGAAAGGCCAAGAAGAAAAGGTATATCGATTTTTTGAGGTCGATATATGGCCGTAAGCAATCATCGAGACAATGGTATATACGTTTTCATAGTGCCAAAATAGCATATGATTTTACAATGATAGATGGGGATCATTGTGTATATATCAAAAGATCCAATGATCAATTTGTGATCATATCATTATATGTTGATGATATACTAATTGCCAGAAGTAATATGGAGTTAGTTAATACTGTCAAGAGTTGGTTGTCTTCCAACTTTGAGATGAAAGACATGGGTGATGTTGCATACATTCTTGGAATTAAGATTTCAAGATTGTAAGCTCATAGACACTCCTATTACAAAAGGTGAAGGGTTGAGCCATAGACTGTGTCCAAGGACTCCAAAAGAGAAGGAACAAATGAAAGATGTTCCTTATGCTAGTGCTATTGGAAGCTTTATGTACACTATGATGTGTACAGGACCTGACATATGTTTTGCAGTTGGAATGGTGAGTAGATACCAATCCAATCTAGGTCCAGCATAATGGAAAGCCGTTAAAAGAATACTAAGGTATCTAAAAGGAACTGTTGATTATACGCTGAGTTATAAAGGAAATGATCTGCAACTCAAAGGCTATTCTGATGCTGATTGGGGGAGGAGATTTAAATGAAAGGAAATCTACCTCTGGATTTGTTTTCTTACTGAATAATGGCACCATATGTTGGAGCAGTAAGAAACAAAAGTGTATAGCCTTGTCCACGATGTAAGTTGAGTTCGTGACATTATCAGCAATAGTGTAAGAAAGTGTTTGGCTTAAGAGATTTTTGGATCATTTAGGTGTTATTGGAAGTGCTGCAGATTAATTGTTGGTTAACTGTGATAGCCAAGCAGCAAAAACGTACACCAAAGACTCAAAATATCATGGCAAGACCAAACATATAGATACCGAGTATAATCTTGTCAAGGATATGGTTGCACGAAAAGATGTGAACTTGCATAGAATGGTAGTAGATCCTATGATAAAGCCAATACTTAGAGATGTGTTTTGTGCCCATATGAAATCTCTAGGATTGCGTAGAGGCTAATGTACTGAATTTGTAATTTCCCTAAGTGTTCACATTTGATGAATTTGTGTTTTCATCATTAATGCTTATGAATCTTTGTTTGATCTTTATTTTAAGTTAAGAAAGTATGTCGGACAGATATAAGATTAGCCCACTTACATGGGTAATCGCCTCTATTTTGTGTGATAAATAGAGATGAGACTGTTTTTAAGCTTATTATCTAGGTGATAATCGAGAGCTCAAGCTTAAAATACGTATGTCGCCTTAACTGAGTGTTAAGATGAGGACATAATACTTACTATGTCCGAAAGTAAAATAACCAACATATTTTACTTTATCTCGTCTATGATGCCGATGTGAGTTCGATGAATTTTGTGAATGAGTAGATATGTGAACTCAAGTTAGACATTGGGTATGTCTGAACTATCATCATGCGGTATCAAAGGTGTAGACATACGCTCCATGGGAAAGGAGTTAATACCGTAATACGTATTTCATACTACGTATGCATGAGATGACCAATAAGAGTGGCAAAAGTTTGATCTCAACTTTTATGTCGTGTGAGACTCTTGAGGAAGAGAGTTCCTCAATTTCTTAGTCCCCTCATGACTCTTACTTATTCTCAAGATTTCTATTTAGTGTTTGCTATCTTAGGATGTTGCCAATGGTCATGAGTGATTCGATCTAATGGGACAATTCTAGAAAAGCAAACTGAACTGAAATTGAGAGTTTGAAGGAAAGAGGAAGATCGAATTTGGAAAATCACATTGTAGTTACGTATTCACCGTTAACCAATTATGACTGTCTTTGTGATAATCATAATTGTGAATACAATATATATATATATATATATATATATATATATATATATATATATATCATTGTTTAAAAGATATTAAGAGAGATATAAATGTGATCGATCGATCTAGGGTACTGCATACTAAATCTACTCGGAGTGTGACGCCCATTATGAGCTGCTATATATTCCTAACAGATGTATAGTAACGAGCTCTCAAAGTATGCTGGTCGCACGGATTATTCACCAGTATGAATGTTGAAGAGAGGTAAAGAGAATCCTGTTCAGCCCACCATGTGCGAGTGGGAGATGATGGTTTTAATTGGTGATGGGCTTAAGGCCCGTCCGCCCATGCTGGGCCCAAAAGGCCCGGCCCACGGGAATAGGGCCCGTGGATGGGGGAAGGTATAAAAGGGAGGGGAGAGAGAGAGATAAAACCTCTTGAATTATGAACGTATGTCTTCTCCCGTGCGCTCTCTCTCTCTCTCCAAAAAGAAAAAGAAGAAACAGTAAGTATAAGGCATGTTCTTCTTCCCTTCAAGGCGTCATCGTATCGAACAGGGCCAGTTTCTCTTCCTTTATCGGCGTCGGTGTCTAATTTATGGCTAACAAGGTACGCTCGAATCCGTGGTGTGCTTTACGATCGGTGATACGTGATTTTCCCGGGCCTTGTCTTCCGCATTGATTTAGGGGTTCGATTCAGTGTCGAATCCGGTTTTCGGGGATCCGTTAATCCCAACAATAGGATTGTATTCCCTAAACCCTCACATTCGCTTTCCTTTGCTTTTCTTAGCTCAATTCAAGGGAAAAGACTCCGCGAACTATTGAGCCCTTTCGTAAAATCCTAAACTGTACCTTTTTTTCTGCCAAAACAGAATGGGACAATCACCACAGGAGTCCTAAAACCGGATGTGACAATTAACACAAGAGTCCTAAATAACTTTATGCATTTGTATTCTAAAATTTTAATTTTGTGCATTTATGTTCTAAGACTTGTCACAGTTGTATACTTTAGTCTTCTTTTGGCTCCTTTAGGATTTAGTGGACGGAATATCTACGTAACATTCTTTTATTAACGGCCATGTAGAATTAAAAAATCTTGAAAAAGACCCGTTACATATTTCGTCCACTTAAAACTGATGGAGTTAATGGAAAGACACAAAGGCATCAAAGTTACAAGTTGTTGGGATTTAAAAACATAACAAAAAAATTCTATGATTTAGACAAGTTTTAGGACTTACCCCAAACAAAATTCATAATATCATTGTAATCAAGCATTTGCACCAGCACCTTCTTCATTTGCTTACACTTGCCTTTTCTTAGAGGGAACTGTTGATGAAAAATGTGGAAGTTAACAAACTTTACAATTTACATATAATGGGAAAAGAAGAAATTACCAAAAAAATGACGAGGAACGATAATAACATCAAATTTATGTGGTTCATCCGAGTGTCAATACCAATTTCATAGGGAGGGCCAACCGTCAAAGAATCCACCATGAATATGGAAAATACAAAGTTTATGATGGCTAATTGCTAAAGTGTTTCCCGATCCTAAATTACACCAAAGGAAAACCCACCACTGTTGTTGACACCTAATTTGTTCTTTTAAATATATACTAAAAAAAAATTATTAATTAATAAAAAGGGGCGAGAAAGGACGGGTCGGGCCGGATCTGGCCTTGGCCCGACCCAGCTCTCTTCCCTTTTGCCCTGCGTTGGGCCCGGGCCCTTTTCTTCTATTTTTCTTTTCTCTCGCGGCCCAAGCCTTTCTCCCCTTTGGCTCGGCCCGTGCCCTAGCTGTCTTCCTCCTCCTGCCTGCCGCCTTCGTGCGCGAACCTGTAGCAAAGGAGAAAAGACAGCAGTAGAACAGAGGTCAGAGGAGAACAGAGAGCAGAGGATCACGAGGAGCGGGCGGCCGGCGTGATCCGCGGGTTAGAGCAGTTCGGCGGGCCAGCGGGTGCTGAGGGGTCTTTTCACACGGACCTGCAGAGAGGAAAAAGGGGGGGGGAACAAAGAAGAGGACAGAACCAGAGAGAGAGGGAGGGAGAAGAGGGAAACGAGAGGAGTAAAGGAGGAGCAGAGAGCAGGAGCAGAGAAGGAGGAACCGAGAGGAAGAGGGAGAGGAGCGAGCTGGTGGAAAGGGAAGCTGAGGAGAAGAGGAGTCTCCGGGCCACCGTTACCGCCGCCGACGTGTCGCCCGACCACCGATCGCCGCCACTTCTCCTCGGGATTCAAGTTAGCCTCTTGTCAAACACCTTGCGCGCATTCTTCAGTTTCAAGCCGGTCGGAGCTCACTCCGACCAGTTCGGGCGAGCTTCGGCCTCCCCATTCATCCTTGCTGTATTCCCTGATGTCCTAGTATGCCCCACTAGTTCCATGGAGCCGCGCTCGGGTCTCGACCGAGCCGGAGACCCCTAGATTCATCAGCGCACGCCACTCGTTCGCTGAAATGTCCAGCGGAAACCCCCATCTTTTCTCTTTTGTGTAAAGCCCTAGCCCGGTCGGTTGGCCACTGGGGTGGCGTTGATGATCGGCCGGAAATTCGTCGCCTCGCCTGACCGAGGCGCCGCCCCACAGCCGCCGGAGAAACCGCCCGCCCGTTGTCGAGGCGTCCCTGGTCAGTCGCGACCAGGGGGTCCAGGTCGAGTTGAGCCAGATCTGTGATCATTAGGGGTGAGCGTGGTTCCGGGTAGAACCGGGAACCGGAACCGAACCGGAGGAGGGTCCGGTTCGGTTCTCGGTTCTGAAGAGGCCGGTTCCGGTTCCCGGTTCCTTTTTTCTGGGAACCGGCGGTTCTCGGTTCCGGTTCCGGTTCCCATAGGAACCGGAACCGGAGGAACCGGAACCGGCCAAGTTATAAAAAAAAAAACCCTAGCCCGCCCCCACGTGATTTCATTTTCCCCCCCTCTGCCGATTCTTCCCCCCTTTTCCCTTTCTTTTTCTCTCTCTCTCTTTCTTTTCTCCCCTTTTTCCTCCTCACGTCACTTCCCGCCTTCCCCAAACTTTTTTTTCTTTTCTTCTCTCTCTCTCCTCTTTCCTTCTCTCTAGGCCGAAACCCCCCTTCCTCTTCTTCTTCTTCTTCCATCCTCTCTTTTTGAGGGGCTCCTTTTTGGCCGAGGGAGAGAGGGACCAAGCAAGAGAGAGCGACAGAGAGAGGGAAAGCAAGGGGGTTTCTGGTTTTTCCGTAGATTTTGGGCTGAGAGAGAGATGATCTCGAGGGAGAGAGATCGAGAAGGAGAGTTCAGTGCGATTGAGGGAGAGCGGGAGAGGTTCAGCCGTGCATGGGCTCGGTTAGAGAGCGAGACCGAGAGAGAGACCAAGGGAGTGAGAGAGAGAGTGAATAGTCCGCTTCGTCTGTGTGAGAAAGTAGTAAGAGACTCGCGTTGCCGGAGGCCAGCCCACCGACCACCGCCCGCCACAGCACCGCGCCGGCCTAGGTAGGCCTTTCTTCATCTGTACGTGCCTTGTTTTGGGCACGCGGGGTCTGAGTTCGCGGCCGTTCAGCTTATGTGAACTCTGGCCCTGCCGGTTCTCCGTTGACGCTGATGTGCATTCTGGTACGCTTGTTGTGTGTGCTAGACTGCTAGTATGCCTATAAAGAGTCTTCATTCGGGCTTAAGCAGGGGTGAGCACCCGGGAACCGGAGAACCGAATCTGGACCCTCCGGTTCTCGCCTCTGCTGTCGCGACGCCACTCGCCCTCGACGCGCCGCGGACGCGGTCGCCGCGCTCGTCTCACCCTTGCCTCTTGCTCCCTTGACGCCGTCACCCCTCGCTTGCCTCACTGCTTAGCCGCTCACCGTCGACGCCGCCAGTGGACACCACTCGTCCCCTCGGCGGGGACAAGGAGAATTACGCCGCGCGGCGCGGTTGCGGCCGCGGCCGAAATCCGTGTGATCACGAGGCTTCGTGGGGAGGGCAAGAGGAGGGAGAAGAAGAAGAAGTTCGGATATCGCTGTCGAAGGAGGAGATCGAGGAGGACATTTTCATCATGACGGGGTCGAGGCACGCTCGGAGGCCCAAGAACGAGCAGAAGCAGCTTGATGTATGTTCTTCTATGTGGAATATTCATTCCTCTTTCATACGATGAATTTTCTCTTCGTTTCATTTGGTTTTCGCTTGCAGATTGTCTTTCCCGGTTTATGGTTGGTGGGGCTCACACCGGATGCTTACCATGTGGCCAAAGCTCCGGCCAAGGTCTCTCTCTGTGTTCTAGAACTTAGGATTATGTTGCTGTCTTTGTATGAACTTGCCATGTTCGAAAGTTAATGAGTTTCGTGGCCTATTTGGTTTCAACAATGAAGTTTGTGTTTATCACTTCTGCAGAGATAGTTTGCACTGAGGTAGAACATTTTGCCCATTTCCGAGCCGGAGGTCTCTTTGTCTCGTCTCTGTCTCTCTCAACCAAATTGTCATGCTCTGGTAGTTCTCAGTGTCTTCACCCTGAGAACTTTGATATTGAAGGTGTACGTCCCGGAGATAGAAGGTGTTTCAGAATAAGGTTATTTGAATTATCTGCCACCAATTATTGTGTTCAATAAGTCTGTTTATGCTATCTTTTCACTCTTCTGCAGAAATTTGTTGAGCCAGCTAAGATACAGAAATGGGCTGTGGTGAACTTCTTTGCTCGGTATGACATGCGTGGGCTTATAAGAGACCTGACTAGATTAGCTGAAATGAAAGGACTTGTGAGTCTTATATCCTGTCTGCTGCAACATTTTCCTTGATGACTAATAGACACCTCTTTTATCCCCCGATTGCTCTGTTAATTGTGTTTCTTATATCTTGTGTGTCAATTATAATGCAACATCTTCCGATAAGCTAATGAATAGTCCGTGACCATCAATGATGCAGCTCACCGAACAACCTTTTGACGTGTTTGAGGAAAGCCCCCAATTCAGAAGAGCCCCTCCTGCTGTTAGAGTGGATAAAATGTTTGAGGAGATACAAGCTAAACTACCTGGGGTGCTGCTCTTCCTCAAAAGACTAAAGTATATCCTTATCAACCCCTGATGCGCATTCCTAATTTGAACGTCAGCATGCCGAGTTATTAAGCTGTTTAGTTATCCTGTGCAGCAAAAGCAGCATGGCTCTGTCACTGTGCGTAAGTAACCCTTCTTAGCATATCTGGAAGTTTTAGTTGTTTGGGTCTTCTCTTTTTTAATTTTGGTGGTGCTAAGTTATGTTTGCTGCTGTTTTCAGCTTTTAGAGATGGGATACTCAATCCAATTGGAGACAGGGTATGTTAGTTCCCAGCACAGCAAGAAACTTTCGATTTGATTAAGGCAAAGATCATTTAGAATGAAGTGTGTTGTTCAAATAACAGCTTGTTTATTACTTCTAAAATGCTGTTTGCTGTTTGTGTTATATTATCTTCAATGAATGACAAGTTTGTTTATTATTGCTGCATTCATTTTCATTTTTTAAACTAAAAATGAAAAAAAAAAAAAAGAACCTGTTGGAACCGGAACCGACCCCGGAACCTGTGACAGGGTAGGTTCCAGGTTCTCGGTTTTGACGGGTAGGTTCCAGGTTCCAAAAAATGAGGAACCTGTACCCGAGGGTAGGTTCCAGGTTCCAAGCGGAACCTGTAAGGAACCGGGAACCGCTCACCCCTAGACTGATCATCATATTTGGAGACGGTGTCCTGCACTAGTACAAAACGAAGAGAAAGAGACGAAAGCAAGTCATGCATACGTTTGGAATTTCGCAATAAAAGTATAGTGCGTCATTGATTCCCAAGGCAACCTGACTAGGAAAAGCCAGGTAAGTGCCCATGAAAATCAATGGCTTTGCTGGCAGTGCCATATGAAATTCCCCACCGAGGAACCTTCTTCAGCATAAGAGTTTGATATATAATAATTGTCTTGGCATCGTACTCTTATTGAATTCGGTTATTTAGGTGTGTACCAGCCGGCGTAAGCGTTTGGACAACATGGATTTTTTTAACGCTTGCTCATATTTATTAGCTTCCATCACCGGCTAATTGCCAATTCAAGTGCTTCCTTCAAAATCAATCAATCAATACTCTTTGCTTTGCATTGCTCTCGCTACATATTGGAAGAAACTCAATCAAATTTTTTCATTTTTCGCTTTCTTTTGTGTTAATTTTCATGAAATGTGGAGGCATTTTTGTCAATTTGAGGTAACTGGACCGAGTGCCATTTACTCTTTAACGATGTATATTGTGGAATCACATAAACTACACGACCTGGAATTAGCAAAGATGTTACTGACACCAGCATGGAGGACTTGGTGAACGAATCTCTCCTGACGGAGTGAAAAGAGTTTTCGTGGTATGTGGAGAGGACAAAGCCATTGACGTGGAGTTCCAGAGACGGATGATCGGACAGAGTCCTCCAAAGGCGGTGAAGCTGATCAGAGAAGCCAATCACCTGGCCGTGCTCTCCAAGCCCCATGAGCTTTGTCAATGCTTTGAGGACATTGCTAAGAAGTACATTTGAGATATAGAGTACGAAGTGATTTGGTTCAATTCGCATTTCATCCCATTAAAATCCGCCAAAATACTGTTACTATTCTAATTCTGTGAACTAAATAATATGGTAGTATTTCCTAAAGTCTCACAATTGCTTACATTTGCTTTTTGTAGCTCTATTCTTCATTTAAATCTTGTCAATTACTCAAATCAAAAGACTCTGCAAACTGTTAAGCAGATTTATAGTATGCTAAACTGTACCTTCCTCTGCCAAAACCATCTAAGATAATTACAGCAGGATTCCTAAAAGTATTTACAATGATGTGTTTGTATAATAAACCTTTCGTTTCGTAGATTTATGTCCTAAAATTTTAGTCCTTTGGTTAACTCCATTAGGTTTTAATCGATGGAAATTTGACATGATTAGGTATGATTTAAAAAATCATAAAAAATATTCCGTCCAGATAAAGCAAACAAATTTAATGGGAGGACCATGTTGAGTTGGATTCATCACGGCAGCCCACACAAGGCTCTTCTAGCTGAGTTAGCAATGCCTTTCATTGCCCTTCATGCTACTGTCTCCAAAAGCACTAATGCTATGAAGCATTCAAGCATGGAAGAGTAAGATAAATGTACTTTCTAGAATTATTATTCATTTTTAGCCTTTGAGAGAAACAAGTCCTTGTGAGAGGCATTTCATCTTACCAAACAAATTTTTATGCAAGAGTTTGGTTCATACTCTCTATCAATAGGAGGGCTCGCAAATCCCGAATTGAGTTGCTAGAGAGCTTTTATAGTTTGAGCCTATATTTTATTAGTAGTTCGGCTTAGGCCCATAAATAGCTAATGGGTATATATATTCTCTTTCTCACTTTTAGGCTTTAGTTTCTTGTGATTGTGTGCTCAATCCTAACATTTTAGAGACCTCTTGATGGCCAACAAATTGAGTTTAGTGCATTTAATAAAAGTGAGGAGACTTATTGGACGAGAGGCTCACATGTCCATATAAAGTTAATATGACACTGAAAATTGTTGGATTTTTCTCCTTTTGATCCAAGGAAGATGCCTATAATAAGTGATTACAAGTTATTGACACCATACCCATACAAACTTATTGTAAATGAAATGTGGGTGATGTCTGTAGTTGTAAATTTCCAATCACATGACTTGGTTGGAGGATGTTTTCTCTAATCGATGATGGAGGAAAATATGGCCCATGAAAAATTATATGGGCAATGTTGACAACTAAATTTTGGACATTTCATTTAGTACTAATCGCATAAGAAATTAGGAATTAGATTTGACCCCCTAATAAAGATATCAATGTTGCATAGTTCGCATTAGCATGCATTTCATTGCATTTTAGGATCAACGCATACGAAGGAATCTAGAGGTGAGCTCGAGAGGCCACTTGGCATGATATGAGAGTTTCAAATCCAATTTGGCATGAAAGATATGAGCTCAAATGGGACTCATGCGGGGAGGATAAGCTTGAAATGACATTTCCAAGATTTTTAGAGGTTAAGTTGGGAGGTAACCTCCAAACTTCAATTTCCAACTTTCTTGCAGCCATGAATCAAATCTCCAATAGGTTGGGTGCTCAAATATGGCTCGATGAGCTCTTTTCAAAATTGTTAGGTTGCATTTGGTCATTCAGATTCAAATTAGGAAATTATAGGATAAAATAGGATTAGAAAATTTTCAAATATTCTCCGGATTATAAAAAGTCTCATCATATGTTTAGTAAATCAAGGTAGGATTGAAAACATTTAAAAATCTTTGAAAATCTCATTTGCCAAGTGCAATCTCTTGTGATATTTAGGTCTTACCTCTTAAGCTTCCTCACCAACTCATCAAACTCACTCTCTTCAGCTCCCTCTGATTTGCATCCTTCGCCGTTGACTTTGCCATATCCATTGATTGGCCGTACTCCTCGCTAACATCGTTGTGTTGGAGGCGATTCAAACGTCGGCAAGGACAAGCCTCGGGTCGCCGAGGGCCTCATAGAGCGACCACGGGAGGTGTTAGGGTGACTGATCTAATGGATGAGGTAGGAGCAGATGATGTAGAGGTAAAGGGTGGCGATGGGGGTGGTGGATGCCAAATGCGAAGCTCAGATGCCACTTGACATCAGAGCTGAGTTGAGGGTAATGAGGGGCACCAAAAATTTAAAAAATTATTGATCTATAATTTACTTAGGCTGAATATCTTAGATTTGGTTTTAATGGACCGGATTGCAGGCCGGTACGAGATTGTTTTGGCAAGTTGAGGTTTAGAGATGATGCGATTACGATTGTCGGAGACAAAAAGTCACCATTGTTGTACCCCCATGGATAACCAATGGTAGCGGCAATTCGTTGTTGTAATTTGTGGTGACCAATCTATTTGCATCACGAGAGCTAATAGAGATGATATTATTTTTGTCACATTTTATGAGCAGACAGGCGTTGTGGACGATGATCGGCGATGACTTCTCCTTTTTACTTTAGTTGTTGAAACAAGATTAGCCAACTGATGAAGACGATCGGCAACAATTGGAGGCAATAATGATTGATTGTCGTGGAGGTGGTCCTTATGCGGTGATTGGCAAAACCGGATGCATTGCTCAATCGTTGGAAGATAAGTGTTAAGTTATTTTATTATTATTTTTTATTTAATCCGGGTTTATCTCATCCTCTAGTCTAGATATCTCATCCAGCATTTTATCTGAATATATCTGGTTTGTCCAGTATAGAGGACTTTGCAAACACTGGATATGATATTTTATTATCCTATCTAAATTGTAAAACATAGCTTTAGAGTTTTGGGATTTCAATGGATAAGGTAAATGATAATTCTTAATTTATGGTAAATTGCTCAAATTTGGATAAAGTGGATAAGATAGCAGATGCAGCAGCAGTTGGCCCAATCTTGGCCGTCCATCAACCAGAAAGATTGCGCGCGCCCAAGGAGCCTTGCATTCGGTGCCTCACATGCCGCTCACCTGGGCTTCCAAGATTGCTCCCATGGACTGGCGCACCCGGGATCACCTCCATGCACAACTGGCTAAGGATGGAATTTCATAGACTGAAAATTTTAAGGGGGACTCGGTCAGATCTCTTGAAGAAAGAGATGAGCACTTGGTGAGACAATCGAATTAGGTGGCTGCGCGTTTTATATTGCAAAGTGACAAGGGCACATGATCAGAATTAAAAAAATGAGGAGTTTAAAAAATAGAAAATAGAACCACCAGATAAGGGACTATAAATATCTCAGTATCTTCAAAAGAGAAGAAGATGAAATACATAAAAATGACCTATTTACTCAATTGACTTCACTTGACAACGCATTAGAATTAAGGGTACTCAATGTTGCCAGCGGCGTCGCCCCCTTGATGTCTCTCATTTTGGGTCACCACCCCCGTGTGATCTCACTCGGTGCCCATAGTCCTAGCCAAGAAGCTCCTCCTTTGATGATCAATAATGGAGTGCTAGACACCCTAAGTGTCAAAACTTAGCATGGATTAACACTTAATGTCAAAATTCTAAAAAGTACACTTAAGTATCAAAATCGGAGAGGAAAGTAACACTTAAGTGCCAACAACGAGAAATTCCGATCAAATTGCTATGTGCCTTTTTCTGATGAAATTGTTACCAATGTGACAATACTTTTAAAAAGATTGTCCACATAGACACTAAAACTCAATTCATTTAACAGAAAATAGCTTCCGAAAAAACGTTTTTCAAATTTTCTAATATTTGTTTTACGGAAAATGAATTGCTTGAGGAAAGCATTTTTCATGAAAAAAATTCTTCTAAACTAGAGGAAAATGTTTTTCACTTTTAAAAAGTGGAAAACATTTTCCTCACTTGATTTCTCTTGTCTTACCCCTATAAGCCCTCACTTCCTCCTATTTTTTTTTCTTTGTTTTCCCTCTTCTCCTTTATTTTTATGTTTTCTTTTTTTTTTTAATTGAGTCTTGGGCTTGCTTGGATCGAGGAGTTGCGAGTTCGCTGGCCTTAGCGAAGCTTGAGTTTGTCGGATCTGGCGAGCAATGAGGGTTTCGACCTCGGGAGCTTGGGCTTGCTAGGATAAGGTCGATGAGCTTGCGGCTTGCTTGAACTAGGTGAGCCCAAGCGTCGCCCAAGTCGACGAGCTTGAGGCTCGGTTAATCTAGGTGAGCCGCATTCATTTGCCGGTGAGCTTGCAACTCGCTTGGATTAGCTAGGCCTTGAGCTCGCCAGATCTGGCGATTGTGTCTTGGTTGGCCGCTAGGCAACTAGCCATGTTGAGGCATGCGGTAATGGAGGAAGGAGGAGGAAGAAGGAGGAGGAAGTAGGAGGGAGGAAAAAAAAAGGGAAAAAAGAAAAAGAAATAAAAATTAAAAATAATAAAAAATTCGATTTTTAAAAATAAAAATAATTAAAAAAATCAATTTTTTTAAAAAATATATAAAAATTAAAATTATTTTTTTGGTCAATTAAAAATATTGAAATTAATTTTTTTTGGTAATTTTCCAAAAAAAATCAAATTAGACAACGAACGATGAAAAACATTTTTCACTCAAATTTCAAGTTTTAACCGAACACCAGAAAATATAGTTATTTTTTAGAAAATGATTTCCTAGAAAATATTTTCCAAAAATATGATGTTTTTCACGACCCTAAGAATACGCTAAATGGGGTCGTTTTTGGCACTTAAGTGATCATTTACTTTTAGCCACAAGTAGCACTTAAGTAATCACTTATACCATAACTTGACACTTAAATGATTCTTTTTTAACTATGACAATGCTTAAGTAAACATGAAAGACAATGTCCTTTTAGACAAGGATTGCCCACTCTTGTGAAACACGTAAACTAGTTTTATTATTAAAAAAATGTAATGTCGAATTTCTAGTAAGCATATTGGATTTTCGGTAAGCTCGCTAAAGTTGACACTTAAGTGTCTCAATTTTAAAAAAAATGACATTTAAGTGTATCTTTTGAAACTTTTGGTGCTTAATTTTCCACCCGTATCAAGTTTTTACACTTGCGATTTAATTTAAATGTCGATAATGAGGCTTCTCTTAGGCTTGCTTATGCATCTTAGGTTTCTTAGTTTTTTTTTTTTTATAACTATTTACTACTTTGTGTTTTTTTATGGTGTTAATTTATTACGTGCATTGATCATTTTCATAGGGAAAAGTAACAAAAAGTTATAGACTTATTATACTTTTCCTAATTCATTTATAAACCTTCAATTGTGTTATTTTATTTATAAACCTTTTTATAATTTAGCGATTGAGTTATTGTGACCAATTTGACTAGAAATCATTGATGTTAATGTAAATTGTCTTAGATGGCACAACTGGTATTAATGTTAACAATTTTTACAATTTAAAAAAATGAATTTTTATTTTTTTATTTTTTCATTTTATTTTGGCTGTTAAGGGCTAGCAAGCCCTCGCAAAATTTGCGCTAGGCCCTTCTCACCCTTGCACATGGCCGACAAGGTCATGATGGCCTCGCCCAAGGCCATTGAGGCCTTGCCAATAGCGGGCAAGGGTTTGAAGGCCCTTGCCTAGGGCTTTTATGACTCCGTTGGCTTTAGGTGAGGGTTGCGATCCTTGCCAGCCAAAATGAATATAAAATAAATAAAGAATAAAAAGAAAAAAAAACCATTTTTTTTAATATCAATGTCAATGCTAGCTTAGCTGTGCTATATAAGATGGCTAGTGCTTAGATCAGCATTTTGGACCAAAATTAATTGGATGAATTTAATTTGGCATAAAACTATAGATTCGTGGGAATGGAAATGGAGAACTCAATAAAAATGTATGTCCTCCAACGAAGTAATGCGGGTCCCATATCCAATAAAAGAAATATAAGAAATGCAACGACGTTGTTTCAATTCTTGGGTCCCATTTCCGATGTGTCGACTAATCCCGGAAACCTTCGAGCATCTCCTACTGCTGTGCGAATGGACGGGGTACATATGGTCAGACCCTCTTTTCAATTACGACACCTCCCCGATTAACATAACAATAATTGACAAATGGATTTTAGAGAACTTATTTACTTGAGCCGATCCCTCCTCGCAAGCTCTACTGGCCGGCACTCTGTGGCTTATTTGAAGCAAAGGAATGCCTTGGTGTTCCGAAATTATGAGGCGAGACCCACTCACCTCGTTGAGAAATGGAACCCAAGCAAGAGGAATTAGAAAGGGGAAGCAAGCTTACCTATTGACCATTGGCTCCCGCCGACCATGGGCACTATGAAACTAAATGTAGATGCGTCGTGGAGCAGCGAGTCCTAAGGGGTATCTGTAGCAGGGGTATGTAGATATGCTCATAAGCTCTTCGTGGCTGGCTTCGCCAAGAAAGTCCATGCTCCTTGCTCTTGTAGTCGAAACCCTGGCAGTGAAGGAAGGACTTGCGTTCATGAGGAAGCAAAGAGGAGCAAAATATGGGAGCTGAAGCTGAACTGAAGTGATCGCCTATCCACCACTTTCTACCTCTTGGGCCAGGTTCCTTGGGTTGCCCAGTCCAATGTAGAGGACTGCCACAAGCTTATGGCCCATTTGCGAGGAGTGTTTTCGGCCTCTTGTTCCAGGAATGCTAATCAGTCCACAAATTGGATGGTCAAAGCCCACAAATTGGCATGTTTGGTAACCGGCCAAATAGTGCTAATTTCTATTATTTTATTCTCGGGAGTAGATTTGGAACAAAAATGCATTTGGTAAAATTTTTGTTCTAAATTTTTTTTCCGGGAACAAATTTATATTTTTTTTTAATTCTTAGAAGTAGATTTGGAACATAATAAAGAATAAAAAAAAAAGTTGATTTTTGTTCTCGGAAATAATTCTAGAATCAAACCCATATTTTCTTTTTTTGTGTTCTTCTTCCCTTTTCTTCCTCTTCATCTACTATCACTATCGTGGTTGTCGTCCATTGCTGTCTGCCGCCCACCGCCATCGTTTGTCGACAACCGGTCCAGTGAGCTCACTAGGCTAGGATGAGGTCCGGCGAGCTCGTTGGAGGCAAGCCTAGCCACTAGCAAGGCTTGGCCAACCCCGCTGAGGCTTGGCCAAGCCATGGCTATGCAAGCGGCCTCGCCCAGATTTGGCGAGGGTCGGCGACGCTCTGATGAGGTCATCGGCTCTCGTTTGGTCGGTCGCTGGTCATCCCAAGGCTGGCAACTGGCCACTTGAAGAAGAAGAATAGGAGAAAGAAAGGAAAAAAAGAAAAGAAGATAAAAGAAAAAAGTGAAAAAATTAATAAAATTATTTAAAAATTAAAAGAAAATGATTTGAAATAGAAATTTTGAGTACGGTACCAAACATAGTTCTATTCCGGAAATTGAAATTTTGGACAGTCATCAAACGGTTTAAAATGCTTAGAAATTATTCCATGAAACAAAATAAAAAAGAATCATTTTTAGTTAGAAATTGTTCATGGGAATAGAAGCATTACTAAATGCGTCATAAGCCTCCCCATTTTCTTTAGTCTTTATGCTTCGACTTTGAACTCTCGCATGGTTGAAGTTTTTATTATTAACGAAAGTTACGTCTTTTGGCCCCCCAAAAAAAGAGTCCAAAGCAACATAATCAACAAAATAAAATAAAAACCGAAATTATGAAATTGTCCTGACATTGACTAAAACAGTTTCGGGGAGTCTACTCAATGCACACTCTAGATTTCCCTCCTCCTACTGTTAGCGTTGGGAGAGGAAACGTTTATCATCACCCGCTCAATAACACGGCCCTCACCATCTTTTTTCTCTTCGCTCTTTATTGAAAAAAAATGGAAAATCAGCTGAAAAATCTCGTTAACCCTAAAAACTACAATCCTCGTTTATGATAATCTCCAGCGCAATGCAAGCG
Organism: Eucalyptus sideroxylon x Eucalyptus melliodora; assembly: GCA_016097485.1. Classification (NCBI taxonomy): domain Eukaryota; kingdom Viridiplantae; phylum Streptophyta; class Magnoliopsida; order Myrtales; family Myrtaceae; genus Eucalyptus; species Eucalyptus sideroxylon x Eucalyptus melliodora. The sequence continues at coordinate 46,156,214 of CM027832.1, read as the reverse complement.
AACTAACGACACCATAATCATAATCCACGATCCAAATTTCAAAATGATAAATCACATGAGTGACTTCAGCGATCGCCCCTTCACCGGCTTCCTCATGCGCTTCTTCCTGCTATCTTTGTCGTCATCAGTGTCGTCCTCCTCATCGATGTCGTAAATGACATAATCGATTCCCTTGCCACTGATCTGCAGCGGAGTCAGCCGGCGACTGCCCCTTGATCCCCTCCTCCGCTTCTTGCCCCAGGATGGCCCGAAGCCGGAGTAATAGTAGAACTGGTTGGACTTTGCCGCCACCGAGGAGGAAGAGTTCTTCGCCCCACGTGGCTGGCCACTGCAGTGGCCAGTGGAGGTGGAGGACTTGTCCAGCTTTCTGGAAGCAGAGTCGTCAGCATTGGTGTTGTCTTCGCCGTCAGCAGTAGTAGTGTAGGACTTGAGCTGCGACAGGTGATGCTCGCACAAGTAGTGGCCCTCGACGGCCTCGTTCTTGCATTGGGACCGCTTGCTGTCATTCTTGTTGCAGCACAACTTGACGCTGAAATCACCATCGGAATCGCCTCCATTTGTTGCTTCATAGCTGTTGATGTTCATCCTATCCTCCTTAGTGATGTTGTAAAAGGCATGGCCTTTGAGTTTGTTATCAATAACAGTCTTCTTTTTGGTGTCCGCCACCATCATCGAGGCCACGCTCCTGCGAAATATCACAATGTTTCAATCGCAAATGCGTCACAGGTCCCAACGTTTGCCATCCACCAACAAATTTCGCACAATCGAAGCTAATGATTGAGCTATTCAGGGAGGAGAATACAAAACCCTACTTGCTCGACGGAGACGATTGAATGCACGTGAATTCACGGAGAACTTTCAATTTCTGGAACGAGTTAGATGATGAGGATTGATATTTACCTGTCAACGGCTCCGATGGAATTGCCCAAGCTGCCATCGGTGGTGAAGCTATCCTTTCCTCCATCGAGCTGCGAAAAAAGTCGAACCAGAAGAAAAATACTGAGCACGCACGTGAATAACAGTTGAGATCGAGAAGAAGATAAACCTAATCGTTCACTCCAAGGTAAATGCGCGACGGAAACGGGAAAAATCTTGGGGCTACAGATAAACCCTAGCTGGCGAGGACCCGAATTGAAAAACCCTACGCATCGCAAGACCGGAAACAACAAATAAAAATAAAAATGAAGGCCATGGCGAAACAGCAAACAAAAGTCACGGAGAAAAGGCACGTCGCAGATTTGCGAAGCGAACGAAGGAGAGAGAGACACACAAACACACAGAGGTTGAACAAGGAGGAGAAGAAGAGACGGACCTGGGCGAGAGAGGAGGAGGGAGCGAGAGCATCGGGGAAGGAGAAGGGGACGACGTCCCAGGGCGACTGGTTGAGCGGGCACACGCGCAAGGGGAGGGGAGCCCCCAGCGGCGACGCGTTCGAGTTGAGAAGGGACGAGAGCTTGGCGTTCTTGCGAATCCTCATGATGATGATGATGATGATGCGCCTGAAGGATAGATGCACAGCACAGGGAGGGAGGGGGAGAGAGAGAGAGAGAGAATGAGAGGGTTTTTGGTGGTGTCGTGATTAGAACATGGTCGGCCCTTCTATATGCCCTTTTTTTTTCTCGATGCTTTATGTGGAAGAGGGGGGGGGGGGGGTGAGCGCTTTGGACCATTTTGGCCTTAGTTTCCATGCTATCACTTTCCTATCCTTCGGCGCCATTACATGATTGAAGGATGCGAAAAACCCCGACGTATAAACCCCATCTTTTCTTTTTGTCCTTAAAACATTTGCGAAATTGTTTTGGGATAAGTACAAATAAGGTACGGCCACTCCCACCCTTTGTTGTTGAATCTGAGTATGTGTTTTGGGGTAACTTGAATGTCTTAAGAGATTAGGGTTGTCATGCGGCGACTTTCGAACCCTTATCCATTTGAGGCTCGAGCAGCTCTTATGGGAGTTGGAGGTCTGGTCAGGTGTAAAAACAGCTAAGCTTTAAGAGATGGGTTATCTATGAAAGGTCACATAGGATTTAGTTTCCCCAGTTAACAATGCACAATTATGAGTGTCTTTGCAATGATAAGTTACCATATTCGCGATCTCGTGAAACTTATCGTAAGAAATGAAACGATATGGTAGCATGCAAATCGAAATAAGTATGACTGTGCAATTTGTGTAAAACTTAAAAGTTACAGCACATAAATGATTTTAACACTTAAATGAATGTAATATACCGCTAATACTCTCCATGAAAATAGAATTTGCTTTCGCTCGATAATCACATGCATTGAAAAGAAATAATAATTCATTCGATTTAGGTGATTACCCAGTTGAAAAATTGGGGAACAACCATGGGGAAAGGAAGAGGGGTTGGCGTGTGGCCGTGAAGTGCACTCGGTGAATGCTCCCATAAGGTGAAATGGAAGGCCTTCTTCTCGTTGTACTTCTAAAGGGTGAATATAGGAGGCGTGTGTCCGTGTGTATACGTTTTGCACGTAGACAACCATGTAAATAGAATCTGATGCCCAATTACAAGTTTTGTTTTGTGAATGATCTTGTTGTCCCTAGTACATCATGGCTTTGGGACAGATTCTATGTTCATTGAGCTCGGTCTTTGCTATTTAAGGCAAAATGCTTTAGATTAATAATGGAACACATTATCTTTGCTCCACTGAAAAATTCGAATCCAAAATTTTTTAAACATCCCACATCACTTGATCATGGGATTTATATGCTCTTTGGACAGGATATGATAGGATATAAAATCCAATGATTTTGCTATGTTCTATCCACTATATAGTGATTATAGTAATAAAGTCGAATATTTACATATCATATAATATAGATTGTTTGTTTGGTATAAACGACATATTCATATAAATGAACTAAAAATTTTACAAATAGAGGTGGTAAAAATCTATTGCAACACTCTTCTCTTATTTTTATTTGCTTATATTATATTATTTTCCTTTCTATTTTTAATTAATTTCTTTTATTTCTTTCTTCCCCTTCCATAATTCTCTAATAAAATTTTATTAAATAGTAATTGTACTAATATAATTAAAATATGTAATAAATGAAAATATATATTTATATTTGTATATCAAATTTATTTATAAGATAGAATTAAATTAGAATTTATAAATAAAAATATAATTAAATTAAAAATAAATTTTTTTTTTTTTTTTTGAATTTCTTATATTAGAATTCAAATATTATTTATATTTGGATATAATTTCAAAATTTTTAATTTAAGAAGTTTGTTATTTGAGAAAAATAACTTTCTCATTATAGATATTAGAAATCCTATCAATATTTATCTCACTTCTCATATAAGATAATATTATCTAGCCTTTATCCCCATTATATCTCGACTTTATCTTATCTTAAAAGTCATCGAACACATAATAGAATAAATTTTATCTTATCTTGAATTTTATCCTGGGGGGTGAATGATAACCATTTTGGCCAGAAATTGATTTCTGGAAGAGAAATAGATTTTTGTATTTCTATTTCTAAAAGAGTTTCTAAGAAAAAATAATCATTTGATAACGACACAAAATTTCTGCTCTAAAAATAGAAACTTGTTTGATAATGATACAAGATTTTTTCTTTTCGGACGGAGGTGGATCGGCGGTCAGCAGTCGGCGATCGGCGACTGGTGGCGGCTAGTGACCAGAGGTGGTGGCAGTCGGTGACTGGCGGTGGCGGCGGTGGCCAATGGTGATGGCAGTGGTGGCGGCCGGTGACGATGATGATGACGGACGGCGATTGGCGACGGCGGCAACCGCGGTAGCGTCGGCGGAGGTAGGTGACCGACGAACAATGGTCGATGGCAACGGATGAAGGACCGGTTGATAAATGATGTGAAGAATTTTTATTTCTCATTTTTGTTATAGAAATAGAGAAGTAGAAAATTTTTACTTCTGATTTCTATTCCAAACCTATTACTGGAACAAGAATCTATTTCAGAAATAGAAAAATGGAATAGGTTTATTAAACAAGTTTCTATTCCAGAAATAAGTCTGGAATAGAAAATTTGTTTTTGGAATAGAAATAGGTGGTTGTCATGCACCCCATTGATTGCCAAATGCATTCTTGATATACATTCAGTCTCCATTTACCTATCAATTCAAGCTTTTAGAGATAGACTTCCTAACATGTTATCAAACCTAGGTTCTACCTCGTTTATTTTGTGTGTGCCCACCTTGTTCATCAAATTTCATGACTCTAGCATTTATATATGCATTATATCATGTTGAGACTTGCTAATGTATATGAAATTGATCTTTATTAGGCCCGGTGGACTATGGACTATATTTGCATCAACTAGTCAAAGCTTTGCCAAAGTAATTTGTGATGCCAATGTTTGTAGATCCTTCACAAAGAAATAGCATATATTTATTAGAGATGAGTCTTTCAGAGATGCTCTTTCATACATATAACCTAAAAAATTGGACAAGATGCTCTTTTCTATATTTCTTACATGTATTTAAAAATTTCATGACTTCCTAATGGTTTATGGAAAGATATCAGCTAGAATATTTGTACTGATCTAATTGAGAGCAATTTTTGAAATTGCTTTGCTGTTGAGAGATATTTTCTTTGATACACCCTCGTAGGAGAGGCGTTCCATCGCAAATGTTGATCTTGGACCATAAATGAAGAAAGCAGTGTTGTGCAAGAGGCTTCATTAATGCATCTGCGAGTTGATCATGAGTGAACATGTGACTCACTTGTAACAAACCTTTGTTAACTATGTCACAAACAAAATGATAATCAATGACAATGTATTTCATCTTGAAGTTAAAAACAAGATTAATTGACACATATGTAGGACCAATATTATCGCAATGAATACTAGGTGTGTTTGAAGAAGATACTCCAAGTTCATGTAGAAGAGATCGAATCCATGTTAGCTTAGAAGTTGTAGTAGCAACAATATGATACTTGGCTTCGGTTAATGATTGAGCGGCAGATCGTTACTTTCAATAGCACCATGATATAAGATTCTTGCCAATATAAACCATGTAGGCAATTGTCCAATTACAGTCATTCGGATTACCTGCCTAATCAGCATTAAAGAATGCATGAAGCGATGGAGAGGGACTACTTTGCAAGTGCAAGCCAAGATCAATAGTCCCTTTGAGATAACGTAAAACATGTTTAATAGCACTCCAATGTAACTTTGTTGGTTGAGAGAGCTCAATGACGACAAAAGCAATATCAACCTTTTGGAATCCAAGCTATTGAAGAGCACTAGCAATCTTCCTATATTTAGTTGCATCAATATGAGGTGACCCATCAACAAGAGTGAGAGAGCTATCATTAGCCATTGGGGTGGTAATCTCCTTGGCTCCCAACTTGAAATATCCATTTACAACCAATAGTATCATGATGAGAAAGTATTTACATGGAGAACAAGCTAAAGTTGACCTTAATTTAATTTAACTTCAGGCCGTAAGATTTAATTAATAATAAGTCTTAGGCCAATTCAGCACATTATCTTGATAAGGCCTAAAACAAACCCATGAGAGGTTAAACCTAGCTTACATTATAAGTAGGATGTTATGTTTCATAATTGGGATAAGTACAATATCAATGCCAAAAGTTGTGTACGATGCTCACTTTGGTGCCAAAAGTTTATGTTAGATCACTTAAGTGCCAAAATTTTTGAAAAATGATCATTTAAGTGCCAACGTCGATGAAATTGGCCGAAAATCAGACGTGGCCTTTTTTTATTTATTTATTAATTTTTGAAGCCGACGTGGCTTGTCGGAGAGTTAAGTCAACATCCAAACACCAAAATGACACCGTTTGACATCTTTTCCCCAACTTTGAAACCCTAATCCCCAAATTGAGAGAGAGGGAAGGCTTGTCTTCGTCTTCTTCTTCCTCGAAGACCCACACCAACAACGGCACTAGCATGGCACCAGCAGCAGCACCGGCAGCGCACTAGCAGCGACACCAGCAACGCACCAGCAGGAGTAGCGCACCGGCGGCAACTTTGACCCATCTTCTTCCTCCTCCTCCTCTGCCTTCGCCTTCGATTTTTCCTGCAACTTATTGCTTGAGCAACAATCTCAGTCTCTCCTCGCTCATCTGGTCAAGCAACTACAATGGTGATTGAGCGACGGTGGCCAAGCGATGGTGGCCGAGCGACGGTGGATGAATGACGATGACCGAGCGGCGGAAACCCTAATTTCAATCCCCATGTGAGCTAAACGGCATAGTTTTCGTGAAGCCATCCACGTAAGATGGCAAAAGACGTCATTTTCTTAAGGAGGATCAAAAACGACATCGTTAAGAGGCCTTATAGATTTTTTTTTTATTTAAAAAAAAGCCACGTAATCATTTTGGCCGGAATCTTTGGCTGGTGGCATCAAAGTGATCGTTTTTCCTCCGATTTGGCATTTAAGTGATCCGACGGAAACTTTTGACACCAAAGTGAGCACCGTATACAAGTTTTGGCACTGATAGTGTACTTATCCCTTTCATAATTAGAGGTTGGCAAGTCATTATCTCAAAGCACTTGAGAGACACATATGAGAAGAGAGAGTGAGGGAGGGAGGGAGAGGGAGAGGGAGAGGGAGAGAGCTCCCTTGACCAACCCTTGGTTAAAGCATCCCTTGTTGGCCGCCATCGCAATTGCGCTCTCACTGCTCGCAACGAAATGATGAGTTGTTGCCCCTAGCCTTGCCGTCCTACCACGCCACTTGCTGCTATCCCAAATAACCGCTTGAGTGTCCTTGTTATGAGTCTAACGACGTGAGACACCTATGGAGCTATGCTTAAGCTCTAATGTTGTGTTGATCCATGTTAAGATGGATGTGTGAGTAAGTTGTGTTAGAGAAATTACACATTGAAGAATTGATGTGTAGAGTAGTTAATATATCCTAGTTAGCACATAACTCATTATCTTAAGTTTTTGTGTAAAGGTGAATCCAACTGATTATATTGATAGACTCTAATTTAGGCTTCCTCTTGAAGATCTCCCCACATGAAGGTATCAAACTCCTGTTGTGTGCTCCCAACAAATGGTATAAGAGCCCATGGTTGTGGTTTCCAAATAGGTGGGCATTGTGGTGTAACAATGTAGGCTCGTAGGAAGTTGATACAAAAGGATGCGTGGATTAAAGGGGAGTGGACCTAACAATAAGCTCACATGTGAGGGGGAGATTGTTAAGATGCACGTGTGAGTGAGTTGTTTTAGAGAAATCGCACATTGGAGAATTAATGTGAGGTAGAGCAGTTAATATATCATAGTTAGTTCATAACTCATTGGCTTAATTTTTAATGAAGGTGGGTTCAATTGATTATATTGACCAACAAGGATTTGGGCTCCCTCTTGATGATCTCCTCGAGTGAAGGTAAAACTACTACATGTTCCCAACAATCCACGTGAAACCCAACACCTTTCCTTATCATGCTTGTCAAGTTGAGACCCTCCCTATGATTGAGACACCAACTTACACTAACCCCACATGGCTAAGATCATAGTGATCTTGCCCTTCCTCACTAAGATTTGTATTTTTAGCCGATGGTCAGCTCCTTCCAATAGTGAGCTACAAAGAAGCTTGCTCTAATGACGTAGCCGTTGTTCGAGATCTCCATTTTCCAGGTTTTCTCAGTATACCAATAAACCTCTAGTTTCGAGCATAGTAGAGAAGGACCTATGAATGAAGAAAGGATCTTGTCACATTGGCACACTAAAAGAGGAGGAGACGCTAGAACACTCTTATACATACTAAGAGTTCTTCACTATGTATTACATAGAGAGTGGCCGAAAGAAGAGACAAGCACTTTCACAAAAAGTCCTCAATTAAGAGACGGCTCCCATACTATAACTCTAGCAAAAGATCTTTTCAAGTGCCATAACTTAACACAAATGGACACTTAGGGCGCACATGATAAAATTTATACTTTTTATTTATCTGTTTCTTTGTTCTCGGAACAAGTTTGGAATAGAAATCCGTTTGGTAATGCAATTTGATTTTTCTATTTCTAGAATAGATTTTTATTTCAGAAATAGACTTGAAGAAAAAATTAAAAGCTAAAATTTTTAACTTCTCAGTTTTCGAAATAGAAATTGAGAAATCAATTTCTAGCCAGAAATCAATTTATGTTTTAGAAATTTTGTCATGCGCACCCTTAAGTGCCATAACTTACGAAAGGTACACTTAAGTGCCACATTTTAAGAAAAGTGTGACACTTGAGTGCTACCTCTAGCTAGGCCGGCTCAAAATCATATGTGGCAATTAAATATTAATATTTCTCACCGAGGTGGCTCGCCGGAGAGCTGATTTAGCTCTAATTCACCCAAAACGACGTTGTTTTGGGTGTTAGTCAAAATAGAGCCCTTAAATCGGCCAAAATGACATCATTTTGGCATAATTTGTAATATAATATAAAAATTAATTAAATTAAATTTAAAATAAAATAATAATATAATTTATATTTATTTAAAAAAATGAAGGAGGAGGAAGCCCTTGCTGCCGCCACCTCCTTACTATCGTTGGAAGGTGGGGGAGAGTCGGCTGGGGCCACTGAGCCCTAGCTGAGGGCCGGCAGCCCCGGCCCTCGCCACCAATTGCCTCCCTCCTCCTCCTTCCCCTCCCTTTTTTTCTTCCTCCTCCTTAGCCGCCAGCTGCTTCCCCTCCTCCTCCTCCCCCATCGATGGATCTGGGCGAGGGTCGACGGCACTCGCCTGGTTGGGCCAAAGGCCATTGCCCGCTGGGGGTTGGCCTCAGCGAGCGGCAGCCCATGGCTCGGCTGGGCAAGGGCCGTCAACCCTCGCCCTAGATCGGGGCAAGGGCTCCCAAGCCCTTGCCGACCCTCCCCCCAATTTGTTGCCGGCCTTGTTGGTAGTGGCGAGGAGGTGGCGGTTGAGCTCAGCCCTCGGCCACCACTTTTTTTTTATATTTAAATTAAAATATTTTAAATATTTGTATTTTTTATAAATGTTTTAAATAAATTGAATTTTAAATTGAATTTAATTAATTTTTATATTAATTTTTTACCACGTCAGCACCAAAATGATGCCATTTTGCACATGCTTCACGGAAAATTAACATGTCAGCGTTTTGGTCAGATTTTGGTTGGATTGGCACTCAAGTGATCCATTTTTCTTTAATTTTGACACTTAAGTGCACATTTCGTAAGTTATAGTACTTAAGTGTCAATTTCTGCCAAGTTATGGCACTTTAGGGGTCCGCATCTCCTATAACTCTCATATGTTCAAAGTAGATTTGGATGCAGATTGGTCTATCTTCTCTGCAAGGACACCGCTTTCACGAATTATTTGTTGTCACTTTATCTTACTCGTAGCTACTAGTTTTCCTTGTTATATTATCATACCATTGTTCATCAATACTCAAACACTAGCCGCATCACCCAACTAGCCAAGCTCTAAGCCATAGTAAGCCACTGCAAGCATTGCTGCTACCATCACTATGCCAACCCACAAGTTGCCTGGAACCATTGAATCCGCGCCTTGCAGTTCCAATCCAATTATGTTGAGTTCCAACTTGGAAAGTCAATTCTTCAAATTAAGTAATTTTCTTATCCTTAACTAATTTGGAATATTTACATGCCTTATTTTGAATAAATGCTATCTTTTGTCAAATATCCAATCAAATATGCATATATGCAAAATCTAAAATATCACCATAAGTTAAAAAAACTTTACTAACTTAATAACATGCTTGGATGGCAATTTAATCTCCAACTATGAAGTACGATATTTGACAACATGTGAAATCTTTCATCCTATCCATAACTATTTAGATGTGATCATTGATTTACCCATTTCCAAATTCAAACAGAAAACCGTCCATCAATATCTTTGACTACTTGGATATGATTTGTGGCAACCCTCGACAGCCCCCCATCTGTTAGGGTCGCTACAGTTCGATTTCCATTTCACCTTCCCTAATAACATGTCACTCTGATACCATTTCAATTTCAGCGGGTCCATACAACCTGGGGGTTTATATCTTTTAGATCGGTCCCTTGCACAATTCATATAACGGAAGCATATCCAATAACTCCCATCTATATTCAGAAAACGATGCACACCTACTAAATATTTATAGGTAAAAGCCAAACACTTTTATTTATAAAAACCATATGGACATCATTCATCGGTACATCAAAATGCCATAGTTTTCTATACTCGGCTATATTTCAAAAGATGACCGACATCTCCTCCAACAGTCGTATACTTAAAGTCCATCGATCAGTGTCGGTATTCAAAAGTTCATTCCTTTGCTATCCTCCTCCTCACGGTCATATCTAACCACTCAATCCATCTATCGGTGGCAGTGGCAGCAAATGTATCTTATTTAATCTGAAATGTTATTCCCCTAAAAGGGGTGAGTACAACCACTAGTAGTAAAGATCCACCAAACTACTCATTGCGTCACACAAAACAATCAATGCATCATAACAAAGCACGTATCATTCATGCATTCAAGCATAACTTACTTTGCAGCCATACATATGTCATCATACTATATGTGCATATACCATCATGCACTCATCATCAAGCATTCATCTATATATCACCATGCCATATGTGTATATACCACCATGCACTCATCATCAAGCATTCATGCATATATCACCATGCCATATGTGTATATACCATCATGCACTCATCATCAAGCATTCATGCATATCCATGCCATATGTGCATATACCACAATGCAGTCATGCGTATCTCACCATGCCATCGTGCATATACCACCATGATTCATATCATTCATGCTATCAAGCATACATCACCATGATATCCATTCATGTATTCATGATCGCATTTTCAAAATATCAAATAGCATTAATTTACTTTCATAAGCAGATCAAGCATCATGCCATATGCATATACCCATGCACATGATTCATTTTCAATTCTTATCTTTCATAAAGATCTCATCAGTTTTTTCTTTTTAGGGACCAATGTTTGCATCCCACAATTTATCACTCGCATCCAACTAGGCATAGCGAGGAACCTCTGGGCATGTATTCAAAATACAACCGGGCATCCGACACCCCCACATTCCGGGCATCTCGTATCCTAACTAGCATTGCGAGGAATCCCCCTAGGCACACACGTCCAAGGCTTTCGGGATTACGTACCAACATATCACCAGGAATTCCCCCTGGAATTACGTACCGTATATCACCAGACATCTTGAAACTCCCAAGGACCCTCCGGAATTACGCCACTAGGCCACCGAGCATCTGACACCCCCACATTCCGGGCATCCTGACACTCCCAAAGCATTATCGGCTCACACCTCCGACGGCCTTCTTATCATTACAATGCACATTCTCATATATCTCATTTTTTTCAATTTCACATTTGAAGCAATAATGCCAATGATTGGAATCAGCTTTTTTAAAATCATATAATATGCATTGGGAAAAATATTATTTGATGCAATGATTTTGAGAAACTTCATTGAATTCATGAAAATCCATAAATCTTTTGATGTCATATGATATGCATGAATGTCACCACATCATTGCACGAATGATAATCCAAGATATCACAATTTATCTAGCAAATCAATAACCTATAAACAGAACAGTTTTTCAGCTTAAACAGAATGCGTGCTGTTTATGAAAAATTCTGGAAAATTAGTAAATGATGGAAATTAATTCTGAAAATTTAACACATTGTAGATAAGATCTAAGAAAACACATTTCGTGAAGAACACCATATCAAACAAGGCTTCACAGAATACAAACAGGTCCATACATCACCGAAAAAGGATTTTAACATCATCCATGCATAGTTTTGAATTTTTTTTTTGATTAAACCCTTAAATAAACTCAGAAAATTATGAAATTTGGACACATTGTATTTAAGACCTAGAGGTAAATATCTCATGAAGACATCGAAACCCAAATCGTTCTAGGTTAATAGATACAGACGATTCTTTCTCCCTGTTCTCGGTATCATCCTTTCCCAGATTATCATCTTCCAAAATAAACTCATTTCACTGACCTAAATATGTTCATTTCTTCTAAATTTTTAGTATGTTACTCCTAAGAATATTACCTATATGATTTTATAAAAATCACGAAATCATGCTGGGTCGAAGTAACGTTTTTCCAAATCTGGTTTCTTAATAAGACGACGATTTCACCGACCTATCTTTGTTTATTTCCTCTGAAACTTTGATATGTTCTACCTCAAGAAGTACAATACAACTTTCATTAAGATATCAAGGTGAGATTATCACAAGATGGTTACTTTACAGACCACAAAACCACTGAAGGTCAGCACAACGAATTCCAGATATAGTCTCTCCAAAGAAAAATCATTTCACTAACCATTTCTTGTTAGTTTTGCCTCAAATTTTAGTATGTTATTATTCAAGGTGTTCTCTACAAATTTCATGAAGAAATCAAAACAATATTCCGACTAAAAAGTCACATGCAACACACAAACTCAAGGACGGTCGGGCTGGTCTTTCTTGAAACAGCATGCATGACCAACGAATTTCTCCACATAGCTTCGACCTTTCATCACATCTACCACATCCAATATTCACCATCTTCTTCACACATCACAGCAAGCAAAGGATAGGTTTTAGGACTCTACTTGCCTTAGATTCAAGCACAAAACAGCAGCAAACAGAGGCAAAGCAGCAACGAACGGCGGACGAACAGGCAAATGAACTCTCTTCCTTCTTCTTCGCATGGCCTCCTCCTTCTCTCTCGATTTCCCTCTCTCACTCTCTCGACAGTTCTCTCTCTCTCACTCACCAAAACTGGCCACTCTCCCTCTCTTAATTTCCCTTTCCTTCAATCATTTGCAATGATTGAAAGCTGCATGTGGCTGCCCACGATGGCCAATGGGGGCAGCCACACTTGGCAACTAGGGAAGAACACTTGGCAATTTTCCATGCAAGAGGGGCTCCATCCGGCTGGGCTTGGGGCCAGCTTGGTCGACGGCCCAATGGGCTTCATGGGCCTGGCTTTGGGCCGAAGTGGTGGGGGTCTTGGGCTGGGTTTTTGGGCTCACTAACCTTTTAATAATCTATTAACATTTTCCACTTAAATAAATACCTAACTTGCAAAAATAATAAGGCCATAAAACTTGTAGTCACAAATCCATAAATTCCAATTTATAATACACATGGCCAATGATAGAATTTTCTTTCCTATCACATAATTATCCATTAAAAACTTGGCCATAAATCTTATTGCAAATTATGGATTAAATGGCTATAAAATAACTTGATGGTACTTTCATCACCTATTCATAGACTTTAATGTAATTGGAGGTTGTCATGAATTTTGGGATGCCACATGATTGGGGTTTATTTTGTTTCCAAATTTAAATAAATAAGATAAATTTTGTGGATTGCATTATTTGATTGAATAATCCCGTTGCTTGATTGTTTCCCAAAAAAAAAAAAAGTAATCCAAAAAAAACTTGGATAGAATTTGATTTGATTTGTTTTTTGTTAATAACATTGCCAATTTTAGTTGAGATTGCATATTAAATAATGTAATTTCTTTATTTTCAAATTTTTAAAATAGAAAAACAATAATATTGCTTTAGAATAAATTAGGTTTCATTTTTTGAATTTAAATCACATGTTTAATATTGGATATTTTTTATTACGAATTTTAATTAAAAACACAAAAAGAAATTACATGCATGTCATGTAGAATTAGATTTACTAATTATACATTATTTACCAAATACATTTTTAGGGTAATTAAATTAAAATGAGTGGCATGCTAGAATAGTTATATCAATTATAGACATTTTAATATAGACATTTTGTATGTCATTGCAATTAAAATAGTTGTAATGCATTATGCATAATTTAGATTTCATTAAATAAGTGAAAACCCCAAAAATTTGAGTAATTTTGCATTAATTAAAAATCATATATAGGATTATTGATGTGATTTTTAAACTAATATCGAACATGCTTTTGTTGCTATAAGCTGCTACAAGGTAAGTCATGCAATTTATTTATTTCTTTGTTGGGTGTTACTTTGGTGGTTTGCACACTCATATGAGGAGGTAATAAATTGAGTCCAAATTGCCTGCTAAACATCTTTTCCGAAAGAGAACATTACTGAAAATGTATTAAAGAAATTTAGTGTAATCAAATTCCTATACCCAAAATATCTAGTTCACAAGAGTAAAGTATTGAGCATATTTTTCTCAATACTTTACATAAATTTTTAATCAACTCACCATAAACTAATTAGTGGCGACTCCTTATTTAAAATCATTAACATGCTAAGAACTTGAATCCTAAGTTGCGAATTGGTATAAGCTTAAGAGAGTTTAAGTTAAGTTTATGCTTAATAAGCCAAATCCCTAGGTGGTGCACCCTGAGGGTAGATTGCGACACTCATCAAACATCACATGATGTGTACAAAGAGTTTGTTTGGTTGAGGATTGTAACGCTTGTAGGCACCTTGATTAAGAAAGTACCTAAGAAAAATACAAGGTTTTTGTCGACATTCATGTTTGTGCTTACCATATGGTTTAAGCTAGGGATAACATAGGCAGCCAAAAACTCGAAGTTTTGAGGAGAGTCTCAAAATGAGATATAAAGATTGAAGGCCAATGTAGGTAGATGACTTATTAGAAATATGGCGGCTTGAAAAGTGTAGGACCAACATGAGGATGGAAGAGATACTTAATGAAGTAATGTAAGACATGATTTGATGACATGCTTATGACGATGCTCCGCAATCCCATTATGTTGAGATATATTTGGAGGTGTTTATAAATGTGTAATCTCATGAGACTAGAAGAATCCTTTTAGTTTTGATATTCTCTACCACCATTAGAGTAAATTGATACAAGGGACTTTAGAAGTAATTTTCCACCAATTTCTTGAATTTTGGAAATAGAGAGAAAAGGTCAGATTTTTGTTTGATTGAGTAGAGCAAGATGTATATTTTATAGTGATCCATAAAAATAACATAATAAGAAAAGTCATCTATTATTTTCACTGAAATGGGAACCAAAACATCATTGTAAATGAGTTCAAGAGGTCATTGGATAGACTATGTAGAAGTACCAAACATAAGTTACTAGATTGACATGACTTGCACAAAAGTCTAGAATGTGACTCGGAAATAGAAGGAATTGACTTCAATTTTGAAAGAAACTATAAGATCCGATGAGAACAATGACCAAGACGTCAATGCCAATCACTAGAGGAGAAACCAATCATAGTGAAGGGTGGCATATGAGTCACATGGAGTGAAGATGGAAGTTCATAAGCATCATTGTTATTTAGGCCTCAAAGGAGAGTTGCCCTTGTGCACAAATCCTTCGCCAAAAGATGGTCGGGAAAAAATTCAACAGATGTTTGGTTAATCTTACAAAAATTTAAAACATATATTAAGTGTTTACTAATATCAAGGACACACAAAACATCAGATAATGAATATGAAATTGGGGGTTGGGGCAAGGTGGGGCAGGAAAGTTTTGTTGAATATATGTGTATTATTTGCAAAATTTAGCCATTGCCAATAACGATTTTGTTTGTGCCTTCATAATTCGGATGCAAAGAGAGATTTTCTAGATTTGAAATAACATGATGAGATGCTCCAGAGTCCATGAGCCATCCTTGCTTTGCTTGGCGAGATAACACTATTATTTTTGCATTAGGAGGAGAGAAAAAATATTGTTGGCCTGATAACATTGCTTGGTTGAGTGACTTACTCGTTCACATAGTTGGGATAGGATTCATGCTTTTTGAATGGGTTGGTTATGATCATAATTTTTTCTCCTTTGCCAATGAAATTGTCAAGTTCACTAGGAGTTCGAACCTCGATTTGAAATGGAGTGCTGGTTGGTGTTCCTATGAGAGGCTTTCTTGGCAAATTTTGTAGTGACAAGAGTTGATTCGCCCCGACTCTCTTGCCTTTTAAGATATTGCTTGAAGTCAATAAATTTATCAAAGTTCCTTGAAGGAAATGGGTGATTTACGTGCTTTGATAGTGATAGAAATTTCCTTGAATTCAGAGTTAAGCCCCTTCAAAATATGTGTTGTTAAATCATCATCACAAATGGGAGAATTGATGATGGCAAGTTCATCAGCAATTCCATTGATGACTTGTATATACTCAGCCACTGATCCAGTGACACATTTTGTGGGGATTAAACACTCCATGAGACTCATAACAAAGCGATGTGAAAGTTTGTTCCAAGCCTCAAGTGCTATTTTGGTAGATGCAATCTGAGTTCGAAGTGGAAGCTATGATTGCTTGAAGCAACAGTTCATCTTGGTGTACCCAATGCGAATAAGATGGATTGGCAATAATTTTTATTTTTATTTTTATCGATAGTAGGTGTTAGACGAACATAATATCATTCCATCTACATACCCCAGTAAATCATAGCCTAGGAGCAAAAAGTTATATTGAGCCAACTAGGAAGGATTAATCATTGACATTAACTTGTTGGGTAGTGGCATAGTTGCATTGATAGACACAAGCATGGTGGTTGTCACGACCCGATCCTCGGGCTCGCGCCATCCCTTAACTAGTCAATTTATTTGCGACGTCCCAGGAAGGTCGCCGACCCATTTGCTTTTATATACGCATGCGGAAGCTTAATAAAATCCCCAGACAATCATATAATGTGATAGAAAAGTAGGATCATATTTTTCATATTAAGACAAGTCTTTATAGACAAACTGGTTAATTACAAATTTAGGTTGTCTGCAAAATTGTCGGCTTAACAAAAAGGGGACTGTCTTAAACATTCACTAGTTAGACCCATTTGCTGATTCTTCAGCCTCCACCTTCCGAACTCCAGGACTTTCGGTCCTCCACGATCATCATCTAGGGACCTGAAATATTTTCCCCAAACCGGGATGAGACTATGTCTCAACCAGTTCTACCCCATTAAGACCTAATTAGGAAGCCAATACGCCATAAGGGTTGTCTAAGCACAACACAAGTCATAGGACTTACCTTGGTATCAGTTCTTTCCTGCACATCAGTTCAATCAATAATATTGATAACTACAACAATCAATCACATTCCACCAATCAAATCGACTTAGCGATCAATCGACTTAATCGATTACATGTCACCATGACCTTTTCCTAGTCGGTATATTCAATACTATCTATTAAGTCCGACCATAGTCTAAGACTGTTCACCCAAAGTTGAAAATATATAGCATAGCTCGCCCAAAGCTAATAGATATAATATATTATATATATGCTTGCCCAAAGCTGATAGATTAGGGTCTCTAGGCTAATTTAGTATACTATATATATGTGCTTGCCCAAAGCTGATAATAAGGTATACTATTCACTCAAAACTTACATATCGCCCGTAGGCTGATATAGTATACCGGTATACTGCTCACCTAAAGCTGACATATCGCTCGTGGGCCGATATAGTATACCACTCTCTTATACAATCAATTCCATCTTTTATCATTCTTGATAAATAGACGTGTGTGGGTACACGGTTGGCCTTAACCAAAATATAATAATTTTATTTACAAATATCCCACCAATTTCAACAGCCCATTACATATTTTTGGCGCTGTAAACCGACGCTCGATTATTTTTCCATTCATAACCAAAATCATATAATTTAGGAATAAATCATAAATTTACAATTAATTCAATTCAGCACAAATTAACGCTCAAATAAATAAACGGACTGCACCACGATAATCAGCACGGAATTTTGGTCGTCGGCCATCTCAATCTCGAAATTTAATTAATTAATTAATTAATTTCGAAAATTAATAATTAATTACAATAAATTTAATTTAGCTCAAATTGGGGCTCAATTAAATAAATGGACTTCTCACGATCATTAGCATAAAATTCCGGTCATCGGCTATCCCGGTCAAAATTTCTAGAAAATAATAAATAATTAAATTTATTCCGAAAATTAAATAAAATAATATTATATTATAATAATAAAATATAATAAATAATAGTATATATTCGAATTAATTATTTAATTTAAAATAATTAATTAAAGCTTAAACAAGATTACTTTAATCCATATATTTACTTAGCCTTAATTAATTATCCACTAAACTAATCACATCCCTTAATCCACTTAACATTTAAATAAACTAATCTAATTATCTAAACCTACTTAGTATAATCTAAACATCCCTTAAACGTGATTAACCTACTAAGCAGGGATTAGTGAGTTTAACTCACCCGATTAACAAATCGAGCAGCTCAAATCGACGGGGATGCTGAGGGGATCGATTCACTCCAAGTCAGGCCTAGCTTCCGGGGTTGGGAAGCTGGCCAAAACGGGCCAAAACCAAGCTGAGAAACCCATTTTTGCTTGTCGCTAGATGAGGCCAACGGAGGGCTGCTCCGGTGTTGGTTTGGGCAGAGGAACGGCGGAGAAGGATCGGCGGGCGGCAGCAACGGCTTGCACGAGCTCCCGACAAGCTGGACGGTGGCTCACGGTTGCAGCTCGGCCAAGGGCAGCGACGGACGAACAATGAGGGCTCCGGCTGGCGTGCATGCATGCGGGCGAAAGGGGAGTGGAGCTAGTCGGTTGCGCGGGCGAGCGGGTGCAGACGGGTGGCACTGGCGACGGCAAAGGGCGACAGCGTTGAGCGACCGAGCAAGCGGCGAAGGGGCATGTGGGCTGCTGGTTCCGTTCGAAGCTTTCCCTCTCCTCTTTCTCTCTCTTCCCAAGCTTGAAGATGATGTTGATAGCCCACCTTTCCAAGAGCCAATCCCCACCATCCACTTATCAAGATCTCCTTCAATATGGCCTAACCACCATGACATCACATGATGTCATCTTCCACTAACTCAACCCTCCACAACATCTTCCAATGGTTGCAATTTCCCTTTCCGTCGGGGCATGAAATCTTGTACAACAATTCCTTCAATTCCAATCAATTCTCTTCCAATTAAGTCCAATTAAAGCCCATAAAATTAATCCAATATTCCTAATAAGATTTGTGACACACCAGGATTTCCAATTTCATAATTCGATCTCAATTTCACGGTTAGTTTTACTTTGGCACGAATTTAGTGCGTCATAATCTATTGAGTAGCTTTTAGGAAATTTTCATGCATTTGACCTATGGTTGATTATTCTCAAGCCACAAAGTACATATTTAACACATTGACAACTTTCGATTGTCGTAAAAATCTCAAGGTTTCAAATATAGACCCGGGGTATCAAAACGACAGAAGAATCGGTCTAGTGTCGATCGACAAGAATTGTGCAATTAGGTGGAATCACCCACACTTAATCACATACCTTTGTCAAGTCAACCTATCTTCGATTTCTAATTTATCTTATTATGTCGTAATGATCTCTTGCAGATTTGCATGGTCGAGCAGTTGTTTCTTGGTCGAATTCTCAAGTCTAATGCGTTAAAATTTCTTAACGGCTTCACTTGATAGACTAGTTATTCCATGAGTGATTAATTTAGGAAAAGAACTATAAATGCGTCGATGAAATGCCCAACTATTTCGATCGAAATCAGAACCTGGATTTCAGGATGTCACAGTGGTGTTATTTGAAGAGGGATCATTGACTATCATAGGACGCTAGTGTTTGAGGATCAAAAGAAAAATTTGACGATATGCTTTACCAAAAAGAATTGGACAAAATGCTCTTTTCTATTATTTCTTACATGTAATTAAGTTACAAAATAGCTAATTGTTTATAGAAAGACATCAGCTAGAATAACTGCAGTACAATAACTTTCCTAAGTACGGCCTTTATAAATGGAAAGATAAAATCATCTATACACAAAGGAAAGATAAAATGAATTTGTTAGTTGTGGACACTCTCACTGCACTTGCTAAGAGTACAAGAATGGCTTGATTGGTCTTCATCTAATTGAGAGTAATATTTTGAATTACTTTGCTATTCGGAGATATTTTCTCCAATATAGCCAAGACTTAGCAAGAAATTTATGGTACATTTGTTTTAGTGAAAGTATCTTCTAGGAACAGTAATTTAGACTTTCTCCCATTTGGTTCGATGAAAATGACAAGTCAATCAAAAATACTTTCCGGTCAATGATAAGATTTACACATAAAAATTAGGAAAGCGAACTCCTAATCTAAATAGGTGAAAACACTTTTTGAAAATTGCTGAGATAAACTCTCGTGACTTTTCTTTCTCATGATCTTATTTAATGATTTTTATTTATTTATTTTTTCTGTCTTTAATATTTTCCTTCTTCCTCCACGCTGGTCATTGGGCCTTGGCCATGGTTGGCAACAGGCCACAAGCGGGGTTGGCAACCTCATCGATATTTGGTGCACTTGAGCTCACTGGCCTCAGGCGAGCTCCAACCTTACCGAGATTTGGCAAGGCTCGACCTCATTGGCTTGCATCTGTGACCCGTTATCAAAGACCAACAATCAGCGGAGGAATAAGTTAAAAGAAAGAAAAGAGAAAAAAATAGAATAATAAAAAATAAAAAATATATATTTAAAAATTCAAATTTTATATTGATTGAGATAAAGTCATGAGATCGAAATCATTTTTTAAATAAGATCCAAATACCAAAAAAAAATTTCAGTCACATATCAACAAAAAAGAAAAACTAATCATTTTCCTAAAAATAATTTTCAGAAAGCATATTCTTTATATCATGAAAGTTTCCATAAAATAAATGCACCCTAATTTATCTCAAACTCGATAATACGAGCTTGCAACCAAACTGGAAGTTAAAGAGGCAAAATGAAATCAATGAATTGGACTTGTGATTTGATCCATCTTGACTTATCATGCTCTTTTTCGGGTTAAAAAAATTCCAGGGAAACTGTCATGATTGGGCCGGCAATATATTCATGCAGGGACGCCCTTGAGTTTGAATCACTAGTGATTCTTCATAAGAAGTTTTTAAGACATTGTACCATGATAAACCGTCAAGAAAACGTGAGAAGAACACGAAGAAGTGCTCGAGCCTCGCGACCGTTGTGCTGGATAGAGTATATGAGATATGGCAATGTCAAAAGGTGAGTGCAGTCCTATTCAAGAAAAGTACTAAAACATTTCCAAATTTAATAAAATTATGTCAATTCAGTTATAAATTTTTTATTATGCTAATCTAATTTTAAACATTTTCACAATTTACTAATTGAGTCTTTTTCACCTATTTTGGTCAAAAATCATTGATATGGACATTGGGTCTTATATAACATGACCGGCGCTTATATAGACAATTTTAACCATTTTTTTAAAATGAATTTTTTGTGACTTTCTTTTTATCTTTTCATTTTGGCTAGTAAGGGCCAGCAAGCTCTCTTCAACCACTAATGAGGGTCATAGCCCTTGCTTAGGCCCATGCCAACTTGGGCGAGGGTCACCTTGTCCATGGCCG
Source organism: Eucalyptus sideroxylon x Eucalyptus melliodora (assembly GCA_016097485.1). NCBI lineage: Eukaryota > Viridiplantae > Streptophyta > Magnoliopsida > Myrtales > Myrtaceae > Eucalyptus > Eucalyptus sideroxylon x Eucalyptus melliodora. Next base: position 46,134,870 of record CM027832.1, on the reverse strand, counting down.
GCGAGGCCATCAAGGGCCTTCACACCCCCTCTCGTAGCCTGTTAGGCTGTTGTTGGCTCTAGATGAGGGCCGTAGCCCTCATCAGCTAAAATGAAAGGAAAAGAAAAGAAAGAAAGAAAGAAAGAAAGAAAAACTAATATAAAAATCTTATTGAAAAATGTTCATGTTAGTAATGGCTATGGTACATAGGATAAGCAGCATTCACGTCAACAATTTTTTGCCAAAATTGCCTATTAGCTCTAAATTGGTACAATTGAAAGATTTGTAAATGAATTGACACAATAGGTTAAAATTTTTTGGTACTTTTCCCCATTTTCACATGTTAGTGGCTTAGGTTAATGAAATTAATGAAGATTGCGTGCAAATGATTTTATAGAAAGAAAGGTACCAAGAGGGCATTTCACATGGCCATAAATGGATGACAGCTCCAAAGTCATTATAATGTATGATTGAATTTGAGAATCCAAGTTACAATTAGTAAGGTCTTGGGAGAGTCCGCATTAAGTATGAGCATCACGTGACTTTGTTCTAGTTTCGCAATTCATTAGCTTTTCCTTGTTGATTCATTTGGGCAACATATTTTTGATTGTCCATACTTCTTAACATGTCTTATCCTAAATTATAGATGCTTAAAGTATGCAATTATGTAGTAGTGGTCCCTAGTCCAACCTTTCCCTTAGAGAATAGAGACAACTACTTTTGCAAGCGTGATGCCAAATATTGAAATCCCTACATTCTCAAGAGGGTTAGGGTGGGTATGATTTAGTTTCAAGTGTGGGTTTTGACTTCCAAGCTTTGTAAGGAGGCAAGATAAAAATCTAAAAGTGAGAGTTAGAAAATGACTAGAGAGGACCAACCAATATATACTTAAATTAGCTATTCTAGCTGAAAAAAAATGGAACATTCCAACTAAATAAGTAAATGCAAACAAACTATTTTGAATAGCCTCACCATCTCGAAAAATAATTTGGTGCTTCGCCTCTGCTTTTTTCCTCTTTGTATGTGAGGAGGGTAGAGAACGAACGCTCGTCAAGAGGAGAGGAGTTATATTGCAAGCTTTACTTGAAGCCTGAAGGGCATTGATCATGCGTATCCTAAACTCACTTTCTCTTATCATATTAAGTTCACCTTCCCAGATCATCGGAGACATATGGCATCCATGTGTGGAGAGAGAGAGAGAGAGAGAGAGAGAGAGAGAGCTAGGGTAGGTGAAGGAGATGTACCCCTGTCGAACATCCAACGCCCCAGTACACAATAATATGAAGTGGAAATCGCGGATGGGATCAGGATTCACCTCGATGGCAATTATATAACTTTATAAAATTAACATAAGAGAAAACTTTAAAGAAAAGCTTAAAATATGCTCATTTTCTTAAAAGATGGTCCAAACTAAACTTTATCTTAAATAAGTGCTTGAAATGGCCATTATAGTGTCAAACAAGGGTCTAGTAATCAAATGTATCTCTCAGCCACTTTAAGTTATGGTTAGGGTATTTTTGTCCAAGGATAAATTTTTTAATCTTTTTCTTTCTTCTCCCTTCTTCCTCCGGCGGACTTCCAGTTCATCTTCTCCTTTCACGAAAGTGGCCATTTCTTCATCAACGGCAGGAGCTTTACAGCAATTGACGAGTGCAATTGACAGCGACGGCTTGGGCTTGGATTGAGCATGTGTGACTTCTCAAAGAAGAGCAAGTTTGGTATAAAAAGATTGAGACGTGTGGACCCCTGGAGTGCCATAACTTTGGCCAAAGGGACACTTAAGTGCCATAACTTACGAAAGGTACACTTAAGTGCCACATTTTAAGAAAAGTGGGACACTTGAGTGCCATCTCCGGCAAAGTTGGCCGGAAATCATACGTGGCATTAAAATATTAATATTTCTCGCTGATGTGTCTCGCCGGAGAGCTGAGTCAGCTCGAATTCGGCCAAAACGACGTCGTTTTGACATCATTTGAATTTTATAATAATATGAAAATTATTTAAATTAAATTTATTTCAAACATTTTTAAAAAATTTAGAAAATTTAAACATTAAAAAAATAAAAAATAATTACAAAATTACAAAAAATTTACAAATTTATAAAAAAAATTAAAAAAATTACTAAAAAATTAAAAAATTTACAAAAAAATTTAGAAAGTTACAAAAAAAATTACAAAAAATTACAAAAAAAAAATTAAAAATTTGACATAAAATTTAAAAAATTTAGACAAATTTTAAAAAATTTAGACAAATTTTAAAAATTTTAGAAAAATTTTAAAAAATTTTAAAAAAATTAAAAATTTACAAAAATTTAAAAATTTGCAAAATTTTTTAGAAAGTTACAAAAAATTTACAAAATTTATAAAAAAATTACAAAATTTACATAAAATTTACAAAATTTACATAAAATTTACAAAAAATTTTGGAAAGTTACAAAAAATTTAAAAAATTTACGAAATTTACAAAAATTTTAAAAAATTACAAAAAATTTCAGCCCTCAATCGGCAACCTTTTCTTTTTTTTTTTTTAAAATTATTTTTTGTAACTTTTTAATTTTGCAAATGTTTTTAATTTTTAAAATTTAATTTTTAAAATTTTTAAATAAATTTATTTTTAAATTAAAATTAATTAATTTACATATTAAATTTTTTACCATGTCAGCACCAAAATAACGTCATTTCGGGTATTGGCCAAATTAGAGCACTTAAATCGGCCAAAACGACGTTGTTTTGGTATAAGTTGAATTTTAATATAATATAAAAATTAATTAAATTAAATTACAAAAAATAGTAATATAATTTATTTTTATTTTAAAAAAATGTAGGAGGAGGAGGAGAAAGGCAGCCAATGGCTGAGGGCAGAGCCCTCGCTGCCGTCGCTCTCCCGCCGTCGCCGGAAGGTGGGGAGGGTTGGCCGGGCCCGCCTCCTTTTCTTAAAAAAATTTTCTAAATTTTTTTAAAAAAATTTAAAATGTTTTAAACTTTTTAAAAATTTTCTAAAATTTTTTAAAGTTTTCTAAAATTTTTTGAAAATTTTTATATTTTTTTAAATTTTAATTTTTTTTTTAAATTTTTAAATTTTTAAATATTTTATAAATTTTTATAGAATTTTATAAATTTTTATAAAATTTTTACAAAATTTTCTAAATTTTTTAAATATTTTTAGTTTTATAAAATTTTTAAAATTTTAAATTTTAAATATTTTTAAAATATTTAAATAAATTAAGTTTTAAATTAATTTTTATATTAAATTTTTGGCCACGTTAGCATTAAAACGACGCCGTTTCGCACTTGCTTCGCGGAAAATTGACAAGTCGGCGTTTTGGCCGGATTTTGGCCGGATTGGCACTCAAGTGATCCATTTTACTCCGATTTTGACACTTAAGTGTACCTTTCGTAAGTTATGGCACTTAAGTGTCCCTTTGTGCAAAGTTAAGGCACTTGAAGCGTTCTTTTGCCAAAGATTGAAGGTTTGAGATAAAGGGTCGACTCAAGCCAAGAGCTGCCTTGTCTCGATAGGATTGACTAGGACCAAATATAATCATAGCCAGAACATAAAACATAAGCCAGCCACTCTTTCTCTGAGGATAAATTATTGATGTTTGAAAATTTTGAATCACGGCAGAGTAAAGAACATCAATGTTTTGACCGGCTGTGTTATTAGTGTCAAGTTCTTCAAAGCACGCTGATGCTTCTACTGGAGTCCCACAATAGACAAACCCATTCGGCCAGGCTGGCAAGGCCTCCTCTTGCCAAATCTCGGCAAGGGTGACCCTTACCGGTGGTTGCCTTTGGCCGCCCACCGGCTGTTGCAAAGGCCTAGCGACCAATGGAAAAAAAAATGAGAAAAGAATGAAAGAAAATATGACAATAAAAATATAAAATTCAAAAAATATTTATAAATTTAAAGAATTTTATTCACATCAACTCTAGACGTGTCATGTATTGGCCAGATAGAGTACATTAGCAAAATGTGAAAATTTTAGAATTTAATTGTAAAAGTTAAACATTAATGACTAAATTAATAAAAATATAATAAATTTAAAACTTTTTTTTATAAAAGACTTAACATAAATATTAGGGCTACTTTACCAGTGAATTGTGAATACGATGTTGTCGTTATATTTTAATGTAATGTCTGTGCCCCTATACACTTGATAAGTACATCTCAATAATCATGGTAAATACAGACAAATATAGGTAAATGTTTTAAATGGAAAAATGTATTTCATGTTGTAACGATGCCATTTTATTAGGTGTGGTAAAGTAGAAGAAAAGATGCCCATTGTTTCATGTTACACAGTGGGGCCCGGGATGTTACAAGTGGTATCAGAGCCGACTCCCGATCGCGTGTGGGACCACAGCTCGAATGCTGTTCTGACGCCCGTGGGGCCCATAGCGAGGATGCTATTCTGTTAAGAGGTGGAGAGTGTAACAACCTCCTCTCTTGTCCCACATCGCCTAGGGAGGGAGATCTTGGTTAGCTTATAAGGCTTGGGTCTCTCTCACCTATGTAACGCGTTTTAAAGCCGTGAGGGAAGAGACCGTGGCTGGGATGACGGTTTGTCCGCGCCAGGGCGGGTGACCCAAAGCGGACAATATTACACAGTGGGGCCCTGGATGTTACAAGTGGTATCAGAGCCGACTCCCGACCGCGTGTGGGACCACAGCTCGAATGTTGTTCTGACGCCCGTGGGGCCCATAGCGAGGACGCTATTCTGTTAAGAGGTGGAGAGTGTAACAACCTCCTCTCTTGTCTCACATCACCTAGGGAGGGAGATCTTGGTTAGCTTATAAGGCTTTGGTCCCTCTCACCTGTGTAACGCGTTTTAAAGCCGTGAGGGAAGAGACCGTGGCTGGGATGGCGGTTTGTCCGCGCCAGGGCGGGTGACCCAAAGCGGACAATATTACACAGTGGGGCCCGGGATGTTACAGTTTTAGGAGCGTTATTTTATTTTATTTTATTCCATTTTTGCATTAGATCGACCGTGAGCATTTTTTTATATGATGTGAGATTTTTCACATATTCAGATAATATACACTAAGGGACATATTTTTGGGCAGAAATAAAGGTTTTGAATGGAATATTTGAAAAATACAAAAGGGAACATTGTGTTGGATGCATATATTTCAACGATATATTTAGGGAGATTATGCACAAGCAAAATTGAAAATAAAATATTTCACCAAAATCTAATTTCCTCTCCTGTAAAAGGTAAAAGGTGCTATGCGCGTACGGCAATGGGGCCCTTTCATTTCTTTCAAGTCAAAAAAACAACACAAAAGAGAGAATTTTTTGTTTGGTTCTAAGTAGGAGTGAGCGCGGTTCTTGAGTAGAACTGGGAACCGGGGAACTGCACCGGAGGGTCCAGTTCGGTTCTCGGTTCCAAGGGGACCGATTCCGGTTCCGGTTCCTTTTTTCTGGGAATCGGAACCTAAACCGGAATCGGAATCGGTTGTGGAACTGGAACCGGAACCAGTTTCGGAACCGGTTTAGGGCTCCAAAAAGAAGAAGAGATCCATTCTTCACGTTCACGACTCTTCTTTCAGACCTCACAGTCACGCCATCGGATGTCGCTGGATGCCAGTTGCCAACGCCGCTAGCCCGAACCCTCTCCGCTTGACACCAATCACTGCCCAAATCTAGTTCTACTTGTCGCTGACGCCCTGCCTCTACCTCTACCCATTGTCGACGCCTCTCACCCTCGACGCTGCCATCGAACGCCGTAGGCCACGCCGCCGCCACTCGACACCAGTTGCTGGACTCGTTTATCGCGAAGCCTGAGGGGGATACGTCGATTCCCGGTTCCACTGGAGGCCTTAACCCTCAACGCCGCTCACCTACTCACCCTCGAGTCCCAACACCCTTGGCCGAGCCTCCCTCGAAGCTGCTCGCCCAGCCACACGCTCAGGGCAACTCGACGCCGCTCACCCAATCACCCCCGACGCCACTCGCCAAGCCTCCCCTGAAGCACCTCACTTCCTGCACCACCTACCACAAGTCTGATCCTTTCAAGATCGGTCTCTGAAATTGGTGAGTTGGATTGACCTCGAGCTTCACTTTCTTGAAACCTGTACCATAGCACTTGGTGATTTGGTGGTTTGGTTTCCTAATTTACTAGAAGCATGGACTGAAAATGTCTATGCTCGGTTACGCGATCCTTTTCTATCTGTTATGAAGAATGCTGTTCTTATGCTCTCCCATCTCATATTGAATGATATGATGAAGGTAAATGGACAAATCCTGGAATATCTACAATGATATAAGTATTATCAGATTCATCATGATTGGAAATGCCATTGCTTGTCCAAGTGAAAGGTTACATAAATGACTTGGTTGTTATGGGTTTTGAATGAAATCTTGTAAATGCTGGATTGATTGCGCTTATCCCCGCAACCCTACTTGCCACAACATGGTTTTTGATCCCAATGAACACCCTGAAGTTAGCTTCCCTATGTTAAAGCCTTATATCTATTCTTGAAGTTTCATTTTTTATTGGCAAGATGAACTTGAACAATGAAGGGGATACATAATTCTATTTTAGTTTTGCATCAGCACAGGTTGCAGCACCAAAACCGCATGCTGGTCACTCTGTGTAATTCTTTAATGTATGCAGGGTATTGATGGTAATGAATAAGGGTAGCCTTTCAGCCTTTCAGGGGCTAGTTACACAATGTTAGGCAAAAGTGAATTTTGGATATTAGCATGTCAATGTCCAACATAATCCTCACATTGAAGTAGCTTTTTCACATGTTGCATGATCTCTTTTGCGTCAATTTTGGAGATCCAAAAGTGTCATCTTTTGACCTCTCAATGTGGAAGCGATTTGGCAAGACAATCAAAGAAAAGCTAACTTTTCAATGGACGAAAATTTTATCTCATCACTAGAATATTTGACGTGTATCCTGAAGAATTGTCCATTGGAAGGTCCAAGGCAAAATGACATGAATTGTAGCAGGCAATAATCAAAAGCAACGGTTACTTGTCAAAATAGATAAATGAATGTAACATTTCAACTTCCAACATGAACCAAATTTTAGCTTTTACATGGGATTGGGACATTGAGACATATCTTTGCAGTTAAATCACCGTGTTTCCAGATTCCAGCCCTACTGATTGGGAAGGTGGTTGTTTTGATCTCACCGTTGATAAGTTTAATGCATGACCTGTGTCTAAAGCTCGCAAAACATGGTGTCTCTACCTACTTTCTTGGATCTAGGCAACTTGACAATAGTGTGGAAAAGAAAGTGATGGAGGGAAAATATGGTTTGATATATGTTTGCCCAGAGTCGGTTTTAAGGTAAGAGTTTGACATGTCATGTGCAATGGTGTTATCTCTTTTGTCATATTTTTACCAAGTGATATGGATCTTCCTACAGGCTGATAAAGCCACTACAAAGTCTTGCAGCAGGCTGAGGAATCGCATTATTTGCAATTGATGAAGTCCACTGTGTTTCGAAATGGGGCCATGATTTTCGGCCTGACTATAGGTTAACCCTTTTCTTCTGATCCGATCTTTCTCTGTGCACTACCTAATTTGTCTGGCAGGTGATTAACCATCTTAGACCTGAATACTTAGAAGATGAAACAGACACCTTCCAAGGTGTGGATGATTGGGATGGTATAACTTCTTATTAAAGAGGAATACCTTCAGAATTCTAATTATGGCATGATGTTTCTACCATTGCTGTTTATATATGCTTGTAGGATGTGGAGCAAGGGACTTTATGAAAACTTACTTATAAAGTGGAAATTGTCCGAAAACTATGCTAGAACTTATTCATGTGCTATTCAATTGGCCCTTGCAGTTTCCTGTGGAGAATTACATGGAGAATCTCTTAATTTAGGCCAGTAGGTATGCGGTTCTTTTGAGATGTCTGATCCACCAATGGAACTAGAGGAAAGGCTGAAGCTTCAGCAAGAGCCATTAGATCATGGACCTACTATTATTTACGTCCCTAAGAGGAAAGAAACTTTGACAATTGCCAAATTCTTGTGTGACTTCGGCATCAAAGCAACAGCTTATAATGCCAATGTTTCATTCTGCATAATAAATACCCTTTTTAATTGATGTATTCTCAATTTGATGGTTTCATTTTGGTATCATTCTTGCTTCAAACTACTCCACATTTCTTTTATGCGCGTACGTTACAGTTCAAATATGGAAAAAAAAGAAAAGAGAAAGGGTAGGTTCCAGGTTCTTGGTTTTGATGGGTAGGTTCTAGGTTCCAATTTTTTGGAACCTGTACTTGAGGGTAGGTTCCAGGTTCCAGATGGAATCAAACCGAAACCTGGAACCGCTCACCCTTAGTTCTGAGGGGAAAAGTCAACGTCAGCAACAAGAGGTGGATGGACAGGTGAGAAAGAGAGAGAGAGAGAGAATTTTTTTTTGTTTGGTATGCGAGCAACAAAGAGAAAGAGGATGTGCGAGTGGACAGGTGAGAAAGAGAGAGAGAGAGAGAGAGAGAGAAAAGGAAAAAGTGCACTGTTCTTCTTCTTCCTCGTGAGCCCCTCGCCGATCACTATCTGTGTCACCACTACCGCCTGCCACCCCCCTGGGTCGCCGTTCGCAATGCTGCTACAACCGAGCAATGCCTCCACCCGTAGCAGCTCACCACTGCCCTAGCGTCCCGCTCACCTTTGTCGCGCCCAACGCCTGCACCCGCAGCCACGCCTCTGCATTGCGCCATCACTGCAGCCGCGCTTGGTGCTCGACGCCCACAGCTAGCCTCCACTCGGCGTTCAACGACCGCTCTTCTGTCGATGTCGCGCCACTGTCCCTGACCTTCACCTGAGCGCCAACGCCTCTACTTCGCTCTTGCCGTTGTTTGCCCACAGCAATTGCCGACACACCTCTGCCTGTCCTCGACGACTGCGCCTGTGGCCCTGACGACCATGCCTCCACCCACTTGTCGCCGAGTCTAGCCCGTCGCTACGCCCGCCGCCACACCTTTGCCTGTCTGCGCTCTGCCTGCCGCCTCGTCCCGCCTTGATCACTACCCTCTGCCCGAGCGCTGCCCAGCTGACGTCTGCAGCTCCACCAACCCGCACCTCAGCCCACGTTGCCTCTGTCCGCGACTTGCTCGCCCATTGCCGCTGCCGATCTAGACACCCGTCAACGCATTGCCGCTCCTTCTCCTATCATGTTGAGTCACCGTCTTAGGTAGTTTATTTATTTTTTTTCATTTTTCTTAATTTTCATTTCATTTTATTTTATTTATTTCTTTAGTTTTCAATTTTTGTTATTATTTAAATTAGGAAATTGGATGTCGATATTCATTTTATGAAATTTTTTTAGGCATTCTCTTGTAGGGTTTTGCCCAAAGATTACTATAATTACTAATTTGATCCGTAAGACCTCGGATCATTTTTTAATTATATTGATTTTTTTGGGTATTTTGATAGTGTTTTGATTACTAAATCATTATAATTATTAATTTGGTCCGTAAGACTTCGGATCAAATTTTTAATTATTTTGAACTTTCTTATATGTTGTGATGTTTAGGGTTAAAATAATTGTTAATTTAATCTGTGAGACCATAGATTTTTAATCCTTCATTTGATGAATATCTTGAGTGGTTTAGGTAGAATGCTTATCTAATAATTGTTTGTCTTGAAAAACACTAAAAAAAATCAAAAATCAAAAAAATCAAAAATCAAATCTTGCATCGGAATATATTGGTTTCGTAAATTAGGATTGCATTTTTTAGATTGTGCAACTTCATTATCTAGCTTAAGTAGGATTTCACATAGATTATATTTGGATTTAAATAAATTTTTATAGATAGGGTCTTAGATAATGTTTGCACATTTTAATTATCTCTTTTTCTAAAAAAAAAATAGTTTTATAAGATAGAATAGGATTTAAATCAAATTAATCCCTAAACTATGTTTGAAAACTATTCATTTTAGATAGTTTAATTAAGTATTCTTTTTTATTACGAATTTAATTAAAAATACAAAAATATTAGGTGCATGTCAATTAGTTTGCATGGTAGGTTCATTTAATTAGAAATAGTTTGTTAGTAAAATTAGGTCATGTAGTTTAAGTGCATGTTTATTGTCACGTCCCGATCCTCGAGTGTGTGCCCATCCCTCTCCGGTCGATAATAATTTGCGACTTCCCAAGACGAGTCGCCGACCCTTTCCATTTTATTGCACATGCGGAAGCAAAAAGAAATTCTCTGATAGTAACCATCTTGGGATAGAAAAGCATGACAACAGATTCACAACAAACATGCTTTTACATTCACACAATGTCAAGTACAAAAGTCTATGGCCAAAAGACTACAAAAGACTAGCCTTCCAAAAAGAAGTGGGTCTTAACTGACCTACGCTTCCGATCGCCTCCTCTCAGCTCTAAGTCCTCCACTCGACAACCCTGAAAATGTTGTCCCACAACAGAGTGAGATATAATCTCAACGAGTTTAAGCTCTAAACCCCTATTAGAAGGGAAATACGCCCATAAACGTCTTAACCACACAATTACACATTTAGCATAGAGGACTTACCTTGTCTCAATTCCACCTTGCATGTCAATATAATTCAAATACTCAATTAAACAATTCAATTCAAATCCACCATCAATTAGTCGATTAATTCGACTCTATGCCATCAATGTCATCCATATATTATGTCGATTCGAACACTGCTCACCTAAGCTGAAATAGATATACTCATGTATCATTGCTCCCCAAAGCTGATATCTAAAATTTGCTCACCGAAGTTGCTAAATAACAAGTGCTCGCCGAAGCTGATGTCTAAAGTGCTCACCGAAACTGCTAAAGCATTATTGTTTGCCATTGCTCACCGAAGCTGCTAAAGCATTATTGCTTCCCTTTGCTCACCGAAGCTGCTAGAGATCTATAATGATGTTAATGCTCCTCGAAGCTGTTATAGATCTATATTGCTCACCTAAGTTGATTAATGCTCACCTAAGCTGATTTGGTACTCAAAGACTACTTTCAGTGTCAACACCCAACACCCCGCATTTTCCAATTAAAATACCAATATATCACAATCATCACTCAATTCAATAATACATCATTCAATTACAGAAATTAAACACATCATTGCAATCAGCTCGAAATTCTATCGAGCAGCTCTCCCGGTGTAATTTCTGGAAAAATAATTAATAATTAAATAATTATCGAAATTAATTAAATAAATCAATTTATATTCTAACAATACTAACCTAGGCTAGAATCATTAAATTAATAACCAATATGGACTCGGAGAAATTCCTGAACCCTTCTAGATAAATAGTACAATTTATTTAGGCCTTAGCTAAACCACGCTAACCACCTAACATGCTCAATTAAATAATTACATTTCTAATTTAATCTAACTAACCACCTAATTCCTAATAAAATAAATCTAAACACCCCTTAAACGTTATTAGCCTACTAAGCAGAGTTTAGAGTATAAACTCACTGGTGTATCGCGAAAACCGGTTCACTACGACGACAGTGCGATGGCGACCAAAATTTGAATTTTCGACGGCGTCGACAAACTCGAACCAGGCTTAAAACGGGCCCAACAAATCTCAGCCCAAATCTGAGATTTGGTTTTGAACTTGGGCTGGGCTTCAACTAACTTGCTGGAATTGGGCCTGCTGAATCTGTGGGCTAACTTTGGAGATGGGCCGAACTAAACCCAACTAATGGGCTTAACTCACATGGGCTCTGCTGGGCTAAATTCTGCTGGCTTCGAATGGGCTGAGCTTGATGGACTTTGCTGGGCTGAAACTGCTGGGCTTCACGGGCTCGCTGGCTGATCGTGGGCAGACTGAGGGCGACGATGCTGGTTTTGCTCAAGCGTGGGAGTCTTCGGGGCAAAATCACGGCTTCGCTGGCAGCCGAGGGACACGCGACTGAGGAAACAGCAAGATCGACCGAAGGAGACACGCGGCTGAAGACATTGATGGATGCAGCTTCGCTGGTGGTGTCTCGGACGTTGGCCGCGGGGATGAAGGTTGCTCGGTCAAGAAATTCACCGAAGGGCTGGCAGGTTGACTGAACAAACCGAAATTGAGGACGTGTGGCAGTTTCAAGAAGTTTCGGTGGCTATTTTCGAGCAGCTGCAAGGGGTTGAACGTGGACTTGCTTGGGCTTCACGCGGACAGAGACACAGCTGCAGCTTGCTTCGGTCTTCGCTGGAGGCGTGGAATTTGCTGGGGTCAACCCACCGGTGGAGAGGCTCCACGTTTGACCGAACGTGGCAGCAAACAACCGCTCGGTGGAAGGGTGAAACGTCGAAGGAATGAGAGCAAATGAAAGAAGACCAAAAGCGGTTCAAGTGAAAGAAAGGAAATTGGAACCGTAGAGGGGAGGGAATCGATTGAGTGGATATGCGAGAAGATGAGGGAAAACGTGAGGGGGTTGGACTCTTCAAAGGTGGTGGAGGAGGGGAGAGATAAAAATCTAGTAAAATATCTCCAATTTCATCATGAAATGGGTGCAAAAAGTCCTCCTTCTTATCCTATGCTGATCCCCATTTCTTTCTTAAAAATTTAATAGCACAAGTATTAAATTTTGATGCCCAAAAATGTCTCTCTCATAGTTCCGAATTTCACCAAAAGTATGCATCAATTTCCTCACAAATTCTCCAAATTTGATGTCCAATTTCCTCGAAGAAAAAGCCCATACCATTTCTACAGGTGCCCATCACCAAATGGCTCGACTTGAAAGTCAAAACTCCTTTAAATTCAGCCCGTATGAATTTCCTTTATTTCTGCGACGTCTGAATCGATTTTCTGCAAAAATCTTGGAATCTCCGAAAAATCTTCGGAGAATGAGTTGACATTCCTAAAATAGATCGTGACACTGCAGAACTTTCGATTTTTGAAATTATGTTCAAATTCGCGGTTATTTTCAATCCGGCGCGCTTTTAGAGTGACCTAATATATCGGGTAACTTTTAGGAATTTTTGGTGCAATTGACCCGTGATCGATTTATCTTAAGTCACATTGTACATCTTCGACATATGTCGATTCTCGATTGTCGTAAAAATCTCGAGGTATCAATTATGGGCACCGAGTACCAAAACGATAGAAAAATCGGTCTAGTGCTAATCGACGAGTATTTTGTAATCAGGTGGATCACTCACACTCTGATTACATATCTCAATCGAATCGACCTATCTCTGGTCTCTAATCGATTTCTGACAGTGCCGTAATGACTCTCGTAGATCAACACGGTCGAGCAGTCATTTCCTAGTGGAATTTTCAAGTCTATTGCGTTAAAATTCCCTAATGGTTTCACCCGATAAGCTAGTTATCTTGTGAGGGGCCCTCTCAGAGAATAAGGCCATAAGTACATCGATGAAAAGCCCATTTCATATCATCGAATTTAGACTCGAAAATTAGGATGTCACATTTATAGTAGAGTTCTAACTTCAAGATAAAAGAAAACCCAAAAAAAAAAAAATTGCTTGCTTTGTGTGTTTAATTATTTTGATGCAATTTATTTGATTTATTGAGTGTTTAATAATGATTGAATACCCGTGTGATCACTCTATTGCACAATAGTGATTTAAGCTAAAACCAATCCAGATCGACTACAAAGACATTTTTTAAAATAAAAGAATGATATAGAAATGACATTAGAGAAATCTAGTGTAACCAAATTCATGTACCCAAAGTCTTTGGTTCGTAGGAGTAACATTATTTTGTATCTAATCGACCTACCGTAAACTGATTAATGACGACTCCTAAATAAAATCCATTTAAAAAAAAAAAAAACAAAACTTGAACCTAAGTTGCGAATTGGTATGGGCTTGGGAGAACCCAATCTAAGTTTAAGACTTAGTAGTCCATTAGCCTAAACCCTAGGTGGTGTGCCTAAAATTTAGATCGCGACACCTCTAGGCCCAAATTTATTTCTCTTCATGTGCTTGCTTTAGACTTCTTTTTCCTTTAGTCTTCTTCTCTTGGAGGCTCTTTCACGTTACTTCAGAATGCTTTAGAGATTGTACTTATGGATTGGTTTGTCATCGTCTGAGGTATTAGAGTCATCCCCATGTAAGATGGGCTTAATTGAAAAAATATGAAAATATTTAGGATTTAATTAGCAAAATTAAAAGTTTTATGACCGAATTGATAAAAAATAATAAATTTATGACTTTTTAGATAATTTTCTCAAAATTAGGTATTAACAACCACATGACATGTGTTTTTTATTATTTTTTATTTGGTATTGGAGGAACCGGCTTGCAGCCGACAGCCGCGCCGTAAACTCCCAAGTGACACTTAAGCAGGAGGACCCACCACCCCTGAGTCACACTTAATATACCTAGCGCCTCCCCTGGGTTTTGAACCCTTCACCTCTTTGTTGAGAATCAGCATAGCCTTATCCAGTGGAGCCATCGCGGCCGGTGGTATGACACGTGCTTTGTTCGCTTAAAATTTACAGAATTAATGGAATGACTCAAATATATTGATATTGTCAGTTTTAGGACTTCAATATCTGAAATAGAAGTTTTAGGACTCAAATGTAGTGTCATGAAAACTTTTAGGACTTGCCCCTGACATAATGCTTTGTATGATTGTAATCGAGTGGTTTCAGCAACTTCTCCTTCAATTGCTTACACTTGCCTTTTTATCTTAGAGGGAACCCATGCCTGAACCAGTCTGCATCATCATTTGGACTCGTTAACCTATAATGCGGTCACACATTTTTAAATAACGATCTCTTTTTTCTTTTTCTTTTTTTTTGGTCGAAAAATAACGATCTCTCATGGGTCCAATAATTGGATGAAACCGACATATTACTTAAGAAATTTCCTCGCCATTATCTGAAAATTCTTGAAAGTGGCCTCCGCTCAATTATCTGCATAAAGAAAGTTAAATGGCGAATCCAATGTGAGGTAACGACAATTCGAGTTCTAATTAGCTTAATGGGCTGAGTTGATAGAACTCCTTCAAGAAAGCCGGCAGACAAGCCTTCATGAGCAGAATGAGAGAGGAGTGAATGACTTCAAAAGGGCTGTCTTTATTTTGTTTTGTCACCTCCACTGAACGTTCGAGGGTGAAAGACCTTTATAGATCGGTTATTAAGAAGCCCCGATAGGAAGTAAAAAGCAGTAACAAGTGAATTATCTGGACTCACCCAACACTTGCTCTCACCTCTGTGGGTCTAGGACGTGTGTGTGGCCTATCGCTCTTACCTTTGTGAAAGCTCTAACTAGCTCTTGCTCTCATGGTCTATTAAAAGGCAGCTATGATGGTATGGCTAAGGGACGTGAAGCCCTTGCCGGGAGCGAGAGTTGATGGCTGGCAAGCCAACTAAGAAAAGAAAAGAAAAAATAAAATTGAAAAAAAGTAAAACATCATTAAAAATTATTCATGTTAGTGCTGACTATATCATATAATATGACAAGCGTCCATGTCAGTAATATTCAGTAAAATTAGTCGGATGAACTCAATTGACAAAACATAAACAGATTCAAGACTCAATTAGTAAAATTAAAATATTTATGATTGAATTTGGTTTTAGGATTAGAACTTTTTGGACAATTTTCCTGGTCTCCAGTCCTACTTGACAACTACTTTTTCATGCTTTTCATGTATGAAAGTCAAAAATATTTAATTCCATTTGATTAATGGCATATCATCAAAAATTGCATGACACTATATATTTACATGATTTATTGTAGCCCAAAGTGAAATATACCAACTAAATATCCTAGTGCAAACTACTTATTATGAATAGCTCCACCATCTCGAAAAAAATTAGCCAGTGCTTCGACTCTTCTGTTTTCCTCCTACATGTGGAATTTACTTGCATGTGAGGGCAGAGAAGGCGCGCTCTTGCTGAATGAAATTATTTTCTTCACCGCCTAAAAATTAGAGAGAGAAATAGAGCAGGGATATTGAGGGGAAAGATATGGACACCTGTCATATATCCGACATCCTTATACCCAATAATACGAAATGAAAATTGTGGGAAAAACACCAAAAAAATTCACAGCTTATTGCATTGGTACCAATTAAGTCTTAAACTTTTCAATTTGATCAATTTAGTTCTAAATTTTTTTACATTGGTACTAATTGAATCCATCTAGGCAACTTATGCTAGAAATTGTTGACATGAATGCTGGTCATCCTATATGACACGACCGCACTGATGTGAACATTTTTATATAATATTTAAAATTTTTAATTATTTGAATTTTTCATTTTTAGGCAAGGTTGGCAAGCATTGGTAAGCTCTCTCTGGCCTCTGGCAAGGGCTAGCCTTGCCTGAATGAGGCCTCTCACCAATGCTAGAGGCTAGTGAGGGCTAGCAAGGGTCGGCCTCGATCGGATGAAGCTCCTCACCGTTGGCCAAGGCCACCCTTATCGTATGGTTCCCTTGCCAAATCTAGCAAGAGGCCTCGTCCAAGCATGGTCGGCAAAGGCTTCTTAGCCCTCGTTGGCCTCTAGCAAGGGTGTCCCAACTCGCCCATGTTGGTAGTCGGCAACCTCCATCGGCCATTATGGAGGCTGGTAGACGAAAATAAAGAAGTAAGAAAAAAAATGAAAAGAAAAATGAAAAATTTTAAAAATCAAACATTAATTAACTATTAAATAAGAATTTCCATGTCAATGCCAGACGTGCCACATAAATTGGCTAGTATCCATGTCAGTAATTTCTGGCATAAATTGATCGGATGGATTCAATTAATACCAATGTGAAAAGGTTTAGGATTAGATTAATCCAATTGAGAAGTTTGTGATTGAATTAGTACCAATATAATAGATTTAGAATTTTTTTTTGAGATTTTTCCCTGGGAATTGCAGTATAAGGACTGATTTCGACGACAGTTATGAAGCATTATAAAACTAACAATTGCATTTAAAAATGTATACGTAGTACTCAACAAATCCTATGAATTCAAACTATTTGACTTTGACTTTACATCTTCCTTTGTCCGAGTAATTGTCCCTTTTGAAACGGTTCAACCTTTTCTTTCTCCACGGCGGCTGTTTTTCGAATTCAATAATTTCAGAGGCAGGAAAATCGCAGTAAGGACAAGAACAGTTGAAAAAAGTAGCACGCATGTTCTCTCCACGATACATTGCATGATGGCTTGGACCGCAAGGGGACGGTTCGATGCAAAGTAACTTGGCTAAGAAGACATGGAGTAGATATTGGGGCTACCCTCTTTTTTTTTTCCCAAAGAATCGTGAAAAAGGTCGCTTCGTTATATTTCAATTTGTTTTTCTCCTGTTGCACTGATGAAATTTTAGAAGGTAGCGCAAAGGTTGGAGAAAAGATGTCTATTTTGTGGAGTACATATCTGGGTAAGTTGGCATTTACGTTTGTTTTCGAAGAATACCCTTCTGTGTAGTTTTCTTTTGTTTCATTTAATACGACCTAATATCGAAACTATGGGGATTAGCAGCAAAAGTATCATATCTTCAACTGAGAAAATTATCAAGAGTGAGCTTAAGTCTAAGCCCATCAATATATCTAATTAGATATATCTTTACTCAAAAATTTATTAAAAAGTATAAGTTAATAAATTATGAGCAAACTAGATTATATATTAACTGTTCTGCTCCATATCAATTTTTCAATGTTGGACTTTTATAACACAATTCACACGTGTATTGCTATCTCTCACATGTGAACTCAATTTTACGTCTCCTTCCCATTTGTTCAAGTATCTTGATGTCTTGACCACATTTGTAAAGATCCATAATAATTTATTAGGATGCACAATAAAAGTCTGATATCTTTAGCCGGGAAACTTCGAAGAGAGAACTCAAGTCTTAATCCGACAACTTATTTACTTAGACACCTTTACTTAAAACTTTATGTTAACGATTTATAAGTTATGAACCAATTATGATATATATTAATAGTTCTACACTCACGTACGTCTCAGCAGTGGCTATGGCAAGCGTGGCTATGGCAAGCGTGCCCCTTAAAAATACGCTAGGTGAAAGATACTGAAATTTGAACAATAAATCTATCACTCCCAAAATAAGCGTTAACGTGTTAAACTTCAGTTGCTGCTTTCTCTTTTTAGAATAATACCTTTGTGAACTTTCAACGTTGAAATGGAAATTTGCGAGAACAGTCAAAACACGTATCAATTGCCATCGGAGTCCAGCAAGAAATTTTCAAAAGCGACGAAAAGAAAAGTAGGTAGGACAATTTTCCACGGTATGATCGATCAAGGAAGGTTCTGCATATATATTAATTTTCATCAGAATTTTTATTGGCATCAATGTCAATTCATCCTTCTCCTCCTAAGCACCAATCATCATTTAAATACAATCACAGAAGACACTAACGAAGCAAACCCAGTGGTCTTGCTGTGGGGAGCCGAAAGCATGAAACACTACCATTTCGTACTCGTACATGGCGCCTGCCACGGCGCGTGGAGCTGGTACAAGCTCAAGCATCGGCTCGAGTCGGCTGGCCACCGCGTCACAGCGCTCGACCTCGCTGCCTCTGGCACCAACACAAAGTCCATACACGATGTCCACACGTTCTGCGAGTTCACCGAGCCACTGCTGGAGCTCCTGGCCTCACTCGGGGCGCACGAGAGGGCAATCCTCGTCGGCCACAGTTTGGGCGGCTTGAACTTGGCTCTCGCTGCCGACAGGTTCCCAGACAAGATATCGGTAGCTGTTTTCCTGGCGGCTTTCATGCCAGACACCGCACATAGGCCGTCATACGTGCTGGAAGAGGTAAATCTCTGCTGAACGCGCGTTAGATTCTCAAAATGAAGTCTTTCTTGCTTTTGGTTGAAGTGGACCTTTTCCCTTTCTATTTTGGAGATTTTACTCTGTTTAAGTTGGAATTCATCCAAATAATCAACTGATATATGTCTCTAACCCTACATGCATGAGCTCATTTTTAATGGCTTTTGTCCCTTGCCATGGAAGTATTGCGCGAGGGCACCGGAGGGAGCATGGTTAGACACTTCTTTCACGCCCATCGGAAAGCCTGATAAACCCTTGACGTCCATGTTCTTCGGCCCCGACTTCTTGTCATCCAAGCTCTACCAGTTGTCTCCTCTTGAGGTACGTTTTCACTTCCGTCCATTGGCATCAACGAAGCATATCTCCTCACGCTTTAAATGGTTTGACTTTAACTCAATTTACTCCAAAAGCTTGAGATGAAATTACCTTGAAATGCTAATGACTCTACTGTAAAAACTACTTTATCGTGTCCTTTTGTTGAGGGTATCAATTGATGAACCTAGCCGATCATTTCATTGCAGTGTAATTTTCTTTTTGATATGATCTCGTCATTTTGTGAGTTTCATCCATTTGAGATTAGAAATTAGGTATGAACTCGTCCTATAGGACTTGAGATTGGTTAAGAATTTTGTGGTTGGGAAATCCAATGCCCATACTTGATGCGTGTAACGATTAAAAGGTCATTTGTTTCCTTTGTATATCTTAGGTGATTTAGTAAATACACATAATTTTTATCTTTGTTAGAATTCACAACGGTTTTCTTGCACTCTTAAAGTTGCCCTTACTCTGTTAAAACACTTAAGCTCCCTCATCCATTTCTAGGCTATAAAAGGGGGATCGGGTTGCTTCACGATAAAATCCGAGAATACTAAGACTATTAGAATGATAACCACCATTTCACACATAACTTTTTAGTAATATTAGAACCTTAGATTTTTATGATTGTCAATTCTACATTCTTTCAATCGTCCATATAGTCCTTATAGAATCCTAATTGAAGATTTACAATTCATAAGTTGTGAAGATATTTAACAATATGATTTTTATAAAGTGTTGTGGCGAGTTGCCAATACCTTATAAGAACGTAACTACCTTAGTGAGGTGTGTTTAGGATACTATATCGAAACCCTTAATAAGCTTGGAATGGTTATGATAAAAAAAACTTCAAGATAATGAGACGGGTTGGGTCAATATTAACTATTCCATACCCATCCTACTTCCGTCTCTATTACAAACATGACCACAGTAGAAGTGGAAAAAACCGAACACCCACAAAGAAAGCCTAAAATTCACATTCCGATGTGAAGAAGATTTCAGCCTATGTGGTCCTTTTACATTATATAGTCTGAAATGAAGAACATCGTATGTTTGTAGAAAACACCAATGCATCACATGTAAACTTGATTGATGGCCAGGCTTGGTTGGATCTTCCCACGACCTAACGCCATATTTTGTGCCCAACTACACCTACACCTACGTGGGTGGGCCAAAGCATAAAAAGGAAATTGCTTGATAGGCAGGTATAATTTGTGCTTAGAACATTGTTAGCATTTTTTCATGGAAATGTTACATTTTCGAAGGATCTGGAGCTTGGTAAGATCTTGGTGAGGCCGGGTTCGTTGTTCTTGGAAGACCTGAGCACGTCAAGCAACTTCACCTGCGAAGGGTACGGGTCCACGACCCGGGTCTATGTGGTGTGCAAACAAGATCTGGCGATACCCCCGGAGTTCCAAAGGTGGATGATCGCAAGCGGCGGGGCGCACCACGTCGTGGAGGTGGACGGGGCGGATCACATGGCCATGCTCTCGAAGCCTCAGGAGATCTGTGATTGTCTGTTGGAGATTGGGGCCAAATACGAACGTGCCTAACATTTGCCACGGCATTAGGGGGCTTTGGTTCTTCTCGATGGTTTGCAATTTCATTTGTCGGATTCTTGAGTTTTGGTTTGTAATTCCTTTTCAGTTGTCGCGTCGGTGGAATCCAAATCCAGCAACAGTCCAACCCAACCAATTCAATTCCGACGAATGGGCTGTCCTCGTTTTTTTAGCCCCAGCGTCGCACTCAGCAGTCAATTCGTCACGTGAACTGTCCTTTTTTACCTTTTTTGGGTCAGCACGTGAACTGCCTCGGTCACTCAACGAATGGGTTGTCTAGGCTTTTTAGCCTCAACGCGTACTTAGCAGTCAAATTGTTACGTAAACCGTTGCAGAGTAGTGGACGAAAGGAAAAAGAAAATGTCCGAAATATTGGGTGGTCCGGACCGCCGCGTCAGCATGATCCCGGACCACTCACACAGTGCTAAGAGAGATGAGACAGGAGCAGGTTCTTTGATTCTCTCTCCTCACACATGGCGCCACGTGAGTGGTTCGGGACCATGCTAACATGGTGGTCCCCAACCATCCAATATTTTCTCCCTCACTTGAGTCTCTTCATCTTGATTTCTGCTCTCTCTCAGTCACCTCATCGCAAATGCTTACTACTGCACCTGCGGCCCTCCCTCCTTTGCAGCCGTAGCTACAGCCACAACCTACGGTCCTCCATTGCGCATTGCAATTGTGGCCCTCCTCCTTTCAGTCGTGGCCACACCGTCGCCTCCACAACCTCACCTCTAGTCCCTCGCCCTTGCATCCACCCCTTGCATCCACCTTCCATCGACTTCTTTAACAATTTTTTTTACCTCCCAAAACTACCATGCTTCTCACAATTTCTAGACACGCGAGTCGAAGAATGTCCGACTTTTCGACATGTTCTTCGACATGTGTCGACCGTGTGTCCGAACGTGTCGAATACATGTTGGGGTGTCCGATGCGACATGAAAGCTCTTAAAATGTATCCGTGCATCACAGCTCAGCAGTCAATTCATTACGTGAGCTGTCTGCATAGAGTACTGGACAAAAGGAAAAGGAAAATGTGCGAACATTTTCATGATGATGGACGGAGGCTATATGGGCTTAGGTGGAAACTTTTTTTTACACTACTTTTACGTCCAAAAAAGATATTCGTAAATTTATTATCTACCTAGGAGAAAAAAAATTATTATCTACCTAATGTTGATTTTCTTTATATTTCCTCAAGTAGCACAAGGTTTTACTAATTGTGGGTTAGATGATAAAAGCACAAGGTGTCTTGTAATCATCAATCCCTATTTATTGTGGTCCGTGAGACTTTTTATGGTTCTACTTCTTGAATTTTGCTCGAGTTCAACAGCAACGGTGCGGCGCACTGTCAATAATCATTTGTGTCAGCATACTGTTTTGTGTCATTGAGGCTTCCTTTGTTTGACCCCCCAAAAAAAAAAAGTACAATTTACAAGATATTTTGCTAAAAATATCGTTTATATTATTTATAAAAATAAATAAGTAAGAAATTTTTTCATTATTAAGAAAAAATTTACAAATAAATTATTGTTGATAATGAAAAAGAATTCAATAACCAATTAATTTAAGCTATATGAGTAATCATTTCTAGAAAAATATTTTTCAAATCATTTATATTTCATCAAATAAAAAGAGTTCAAAACTTTCCAACAGATTTTTGTTCATGGTTCATTCCCTTGCAAATTTACTTAACAGAGAAAATATAAATTCAGCAGTTTTTTTAAAGCTCTTGAAAGCTTATAACTGCCTTAAAAACATGAACTCGGATAAATGCAAGCAACCGCTTATCCGTGCAATTTCTGCACCAAGGTCAAGCGTAGAGAAACCTGCCTACACGCTACAACCCTTGAATTGACTTTGACAACATTGTTAATCCATCAATAAATTAGGCGTGAATCGATAAAAAAGGTATCTTTCGCCCGAGTATCCAGCATCAGTCAAAATTTTCGTGCCTCGAACTGTAGCAAATGAAAATGAAGCAACAGCGGGGTCAGATCTTCTGAACCTCAGGCTGTAAGCACTGTCGATCCTAAATGTAAATGAATATCTTCTTGTGCAGATGATTCGACGCTTTCTTTTCAGGTGACGCTTCTCCAAATCCTGCAATGCAAGTTCATGTAAAAATAAGTATTTGTATATATATAGACACGCACACGGAGAGGGAGAAAGTATGTGAAATATTTTACTGGGGACGTACATCTTCAGGCAATGAAGGCGAGTTCAGCAAGTGGCCACTCGACAGGCGAAGAGAGGCTTTTCAGTGATAGAGGGAGAAGGGATTTCAGTCTCGTCTCGGCGGCTTCCTCCTTCGATCCATCTTGCAAGTGCAGGGTCACCCTTTTGGACATACTATGAGGATTCCAACGGCTTTTGTCACTTGGCGATGCCGATGGCTTTTTCAAGGAAGATGCTTCGATAGGGTACTTCTTACGATCTCCACATTCATAATAAATTGATGGATAAGGCAGTGGACATAGAGTCCTCAAAGCCTGTTTCAAGTTCTGCTCTTAAAAAAGAAGAATATCATCATCCCTTGGTCTGGGGACTACTTTGCTTGAAGAGCAAGGAAGCAGAATAAGCTTACGCTTTGTTTATTTGACGATAAATGAATAATCTGTAGGATATTTTCATCATTTACAAAAATATTTAAACATAAATTATTACTGATAATGAAAAAAAAATTCCATAGAGTATTTCTTTTGAATAATACAAGTGATCATTTTTTTTTGGTACATTAGTTTGAAAGAAAACTATTCTCGGAAATTTAATTTCTGACTTTACGGTGTTTGGATGATGGAAAAATAATTGATTTACAGAAAAAAATTTCCATTAACTAAAAAAAAGAAGAAGTTAAATTAGGAGAGAAGAACTTCTCTTCCGGCAAGAATGAAACCACTTTTTCTAAGCCACCAACTAAATGAAAGATAACCATTTCCCTTTAAAATGATTTTCATGAAAATATTTTCCTTTATCATGAAATATTAAGTGAAACAAAGATACACTTAAGGCTTCATTTGTTACGTCAAAAATATATGATTTGTAATATATTTTCATTAAAATGATCACTTGTATTGCTCAAATTTATTAGTCAATAAAAATAATTTCATTATTATGGATAATGAAAATATTTTTTGTTTATTTATTTTTGTAAGGGATATGAACAACAATTCTTAAGAAATTTTTTTAGATCATTTATTCACCGTGAAACAAATACGCTCAGCTCTATTTGTTTTTGTTAAAATGTTTTTCAAGGAAAGATTGTTCGGATTTTCTGCTATATGACCCAACAAAAACAAATGGGTCAAAGAAAATAATTTCCACCCATAGAAAACGGTCTTGTAAAATTAAGGAAAAAGACTTTCGCTTTTTGAAAAGTGGAAATCACTTTCCCCACCCTTGTGTTAAGCAGCCCTTGTTCATTTTGCTAAATGTTCTGATGGGTTTTTTATTTGATGGGCCAAGTCAAGCTTGTCCGCCCATGTTGGGCCAAACTCAACCCATAAGGGAAGGGGTCAGTTATTTTTTAAATGAAAATAGCTGCTATATAAATATGAAAAAGGAGGAACATCGAGAGATAGAATGAAACAGTATGTTCCTTTCCTTCCCTTGAGATAACAGTGTACTCATTTTTTAAGAATAGAACTCCAAGGCTTTAATCGATTTCTCTAAAACTGCAACAAGTACTTAATCTGTGGCAAACAATGTATATCTATCTCTGTAATATATTTTTCAAGTGGTGTTATATGTTTCTTGGGCACGACTCCGTGTTTTGTTTTCGATATTCGATCATTTGATTATTGATTTTTTCTTTTTTTAGGAATCTATTTCCCACATTAGCATTAGAAGGATGTTGTTCATACTTCCTGATCATTGTTGATGTTTATAATTTGTTTTTGGTCGAAATTTCGAGAAACATTGCCTTCGGACACTCGAGGACGGAAATCCCAACACCCGCATACTATTCGCCCCTCCTTTTTGATTTTACGTGGGTCAAAACTCATTTTTGAAAATGCAAGGTCTTAGTTCTCATCAAGAGGAGAAAAACGATAGGTGGCTTGCTGCCAGGGGTTGCTAGACGCCCCACCACGCTTGACCGAAAGTTTCTAGCTCATCGGCGCATGCAACGCACGAGTCGAGGAAGTTTCCCCAAGCGTGTGTGCTACACGTGCATGTGGCAACCGCAAGCATGTGCACGACATGCACGTAGTAACCACACCCACGTGCATGGCACGCACGCAATAATTGCCCCACACATACGCCACATGCACCTGCTAACGTCATCGTGATGTCAACTAACTGTTGATCGCGCATGTGCGGGACATGTACTGATGACATCATCTAGTTGAGTCAGACAGTTTGACCCGACCCGCCTGACCTAACTCGATCATCCGTTGGCCGGCATCAATCATTGATTGGCGTTAACTTGTGTTGATCGCATTGGCCGTTGACCATTTAGCCCAAAAAAATAAAAATAAAAAGAGAATGTGTTTCTTTTTCAATTATGTTCCTATGGGTTATAAGTAACTCTTTTTTTGTTATGCATTTGTTGCAGCAACAATGCCTCCCATTTGTATGCATACACTTATTTGCGCATAGTCAAAAAGATAAAAAGCAAGACTTGAAAGGATAATAGCTAAGTTGGCTAATTATCAATGGAAAAGTGGAGATATAATTGAACATATTCTCAAGTTTAATAAGAAGATATAACAAGTCATTTGGAAGGGTTATTCCATGCAAACTTTTGAGATCGTGTGGCTCTTGAATACCACTCTTTCATCTGAATAGTAAGGAGTGTTGAATCACCTATAGGAGGTCAATGTGGTTCATGATTATAAGAAGCTTGTAGTGGCTTTTTTGAAGAATCATTATAGATTTGAAGCCACAAGGACTTCAACCCAAGGAATGAGTTCAACCCAACAGGGATGAATGTGCGGAGGAGAAATTCTAAGGGATTTTCATCTATTTTTCTATGGTTGCCAAATGTGCCTATAAAATTTTCAAAGAAAAATACTAAGAAATTAAAAGAATCTTTCCTTGTTCATCGATTAACTTGGCATTAGTTGTTTTCATTTGTGTTTACTTTTTTTTTTGGTCGGTCATATTCTAATCCTACTCTAACACTCACTCTTAGACTTTTGCCCTATCTCCTTACAGGGCATGGGAGTCGAAACCCACTCCTAAAATGAAATCGTCCACACCCAAATTCCCCCTAAGAATGTGGGAATTTGAACCCCCCACCTCCCCCTTTCAAGTTGGAAGGGTGGCCACTAGGGCAAATCCCCAGTGGTTTGTGTTTTCATTTGTGTTTACTTAGTATACTTTATGGATATCTTATGTAAATAATTCCTACCACATTAATGTTGTTGTAGCCATTGATGTATTGGTTACATTATGTGGAAATATTTTTTTTCTCATTAATGGATATTCAATGTCAATTGCTTTTGTTATTATTAATTGTTGTAGGTAGTTTATAGAAGTTTTTTTAGCTTCAAAAAACTTATTTTGCATAAAAGATTATATTAATGACAATTTCAATGTAGAATTTTGGATGATAATTGGAAACAATAGTGACCTTTTGATTCTAAAATCTTATTTGAAATTATTTATTAATATGATGAGTTTATGCAAAATAGATGCATAAATGATAGACATTAATAATTCATGCATGTATGTCTAATATGTTCAGATCTAATAGCTTCAGTGACTAAGAGCATAGTTGTTAAATAATACAAAAGTGAGAAGTTGAACAGCGATAATTATGAAATATGGTATATGAAAATCTAATATGTCCTGGAAGAACAAGAGACACTAAAACTCTTAACCCGATTATAGAAGAACATTGCACAACATAAAAAAGATAAGAATGCATTTGATGCATGGAAAAGAAATAACTTCATTGCTCGCATTACGTTCCTAAGCAGCATGAAGAATGGTGTCATGCGAGAGTTCGGGCATTGTAAGAATGCCAAAGAAATTTAAGAAGCATTGGCAACAAGATTTGGTCATACAACGGTGACCAAATTGAGACAGCTCACTATAAAATTTAACTCTTACAAGAAGCTTCATGATCAGATCATAAAACAACACTTGAGAAAAATGTCAAATATAATTAATGAGCTGAATGATGTTGGCCATGTTCCGACTGACTAGCAGTAAGTGCAGGCAATGATCTGTTCATTGCCTCAAAGTTGGGAGTATATGAAGGTGCAGCTGATACACAATAAGAACATTAAATCCCTTGAGGATGTAGTGTGCCACCTTGAGCTATAAGAGGACCACATCTTGGTGGCTAAGCTAGAAACTAACATTTACTATGCTGGTTCTAGCTCACAAGGAGCTTTGAGCTCTAAACACAAACGTTATGATTTGTTCAAAAGGTGGAAAGATAAGGGAGTGAGCCATTCGAGGAAGAAACCAAGAGTTGATCAACATGAGAGAGAAAAACGTCCTTGAGTGAAGAATTTGTTACGGGTGAAGTGTTATAATTGTGACAAAAAGAGTCACTATGCTAGCGATTGTTGCGAGTCAAAGAATGTAAACACCATTTGTATTCTTGAAAACTTTACTTACGTATTAAGTTTTGTATTCTTAACTGAATTTAATCCTTTATAAACTGTAAATTTGGGGGCAACAAACCATGTAGTGAAGGATAGAGAATCCTTTGTAGAATTATGATGAGTACCGATTAGAACGAAATGAATTTATGTAGGAAACAACTTTAGAACTAAAGTAAAAGAGATGGGCACCTGCTAATTAAATATGCATAGTGAACGTACTTTGTTCGAACATAATGTATTATATGCTCCAGAGATTTGTCAAAATAATGCGTAAAGTTGATGACTTAATAGAGAGATATGAGGCTCGTATTATGGTAAAAAGATATAATCAACAAGAAAGAATTGATTATGAGGAAATTTTTTCTCTTGTAATTAGATTTATCTCAATTCATCTTATTATGACAAGCATAGCTAATATGGATCTTGAACTACATTAAATAGATATAAAGACCACTTTTCTCAATTGAGAATTAAAAGAAGAAATTTATATGGAACAACCCATTGGTTTCATTTTGAAAGGCCAAGAACAAAATGTATGTTAACTTTTGAGATCAATATATAACCTTAAGCAGTCATCGAGACAATAGTATATACGTTTTCAATATACCATAATGTCATATGATTTTACTATGATTGATGAAGATTATTGTGTGTGTGTGTGTGTGTGTGTGTGTGTGTGTGTGTGTGTGTGTATTTAAAAATGTAAAGATCAATTTATGATCATATCATTATATGTTGATGATATACTGATTGATGACGACAGTGGTGGACGGATTTGGATATGGAATCGAACTTTAGAGAATCGATGGACATGAAACTTCGGCAAATCACTTGATGATCAACTTGGGGACTGGGGACAATGATTGAACAATAGCGGGAGCATCCTCTCTGCTCTACTGTTTAGAAGAGAAGTGGCTATCGTGCTCTGATACCATGTTGGAAGAGAGTATTCTACGTATTGTATTCTCTTAATCAAAAAATGATTACAAGAATACATACAATATATATGAGTAACCCTCTCAACATAAGATTAAGTATTGACTATTTTACCCTTATTATTATTTCCTAACAAGATGCACATGTGAGTAAGTTGTTTTAGAGAAATTGCACATTGGAGAATTGATGTGAGGTGAGGCAATTAATATATCCTAGTTAGTTCATAGCTCATTTGCTTAATTTTTTTTTAATGAAAGTGAGTTCAACTGATTATATTTACCAGTAAGGATTTGTGCTCCCTCTTGATGATCTCCTCAAGTGAAGATATCAGACTTCAGCTACATGCTCCCAACAATCCACGCTAAGCCCAACACCTTTCATTGTCACACTTGTCGAGATGAGACCCTCCCTGTGACCGAGACACCAACTAACACTGACCCCACATGGTTAAGATCACGATGACCTTGCCTCTTCTCATTGAGATATGTACTTTTAGCCCATGGTCAACTCCTTCCAATAGTGAGACACAAAGAACCTTGCACTGATGACGAAGCCATTGTTCGAGATCTCCATTGTCCAGGTTTTCCCGATATACCAATAAACCTACAGTTTTGAGCATAGTAGAGAAGGACCTATGAACGAAGAAAGGATCTTGTCATGTTGGCACACTAAAAGAGGAGGAGATGCAAGAACACTCTCATACATACTAAGAGTTCTTCAATACATATTACATAGAAAGTGGCCGGAACAAGAGACAAGCACTTTCACGAAAGGTCCTCAATCAAGAGACGACTCCCATACTATAACTCTCATATGTTCAGAGTAGAGTTGGACGCAAATTGGTCTATCTTCTTTGCACGGACACCACTTTCACGAATTATTTGTCGTCACTTCATTGTGCTTGTTGCTACTGGTTTTCCTTGTTATATTATTATACCATTGTTCGTCAATACTCAAACACTAGCCGCATCACCCAACTAGCCAAGCTTTGAGCCATCCCAAGCCATCGCGAGCATTGCCACTGCCATCATTGTGCCAACCCACGAGCTGCTTGCAACCGTTGGATCTCGCACCTTACAATTCTTGTCCAATTATGTTGAGTTCCAACTTGGAAAGTCAATTCTTCAAATTAGGTAATTTTCTTATCCTGAACTAATTTGGAATATTTACATGCCTATTTTGAATAATTACTATTTTTTTGGTCAAATATCCAATCAAATATGCATATCCACAAAATCTAAAATATCACCCTAAGTTAGGAAACTTTACTGACTTAATAATATGCTTGGATGGCAATTTAATCTCCAACTATGAAGTACGACATCCAACGACATGTGAAATCTTTCATCCTATCCAAAACTATTTAGATACGATCATTGATTTACCCATTTCCAAATTCAAATGGAAAACCTTCCATCAATATCTTTAACTACTTGGATATGATTGTTGGTTTATTTTGTTTCCAAATTTGAATAAATAAAATAAATTTTGTGGATTGCATTATTTGATGGAATAACTATCCCGTTGCTTGATTGTTTTCCAAAAAAAAAAATCCAAAAAAAACTCAGATAGAATTTGATTTGATTTTTTGTTAATAACATTGCTAGTTTTAGATGAGATTGCATGTTAAATTATGTAATTTAATTATTTCAAATTTTTAAAATAGAAAAAAATATTTCTTTAAAGAATAAATTAGGTTTCCTTTTTTGAATTCAAAATCACATGTTTAATATTAGGTGTTTTTTTTATTACAAATTTTAATTAAAAACACAAAAAGAAATTACATGCATGTCATGTAGAATTAGATTTACTAATTATACATTATTTACCAATTACATTTTTAGGGTCATTAAATTAAAATGAATGGCATGCTAGAATAGTTATATCAATTATAGACATTTTAATATAGACATTTTGTATGTCGTGGCACTTAGAATAGTTGCATTGCATTATGCATAATTTAGATTTTGTTAAATAAGTGAAACCCCAAAAATTGAGTGATTGTACGTTAATTAGAAATCATATATAGGATTATTGATGTGATTTTTAAACTAATATCACACATGCTTTCGTTGCTATAAGTTGCTATAAGGTAAGTCATGCAATTTATTTATTTCTTTGTTGGGTGTTACTTTGGTGGTTTGCACACCCGTATGATCACCTCGCATGTTAAGAGGTAATAAATTGAGTCCAAACCGCTTGCTAAACATCTTTTCATAAAGAGAATATTACTAAAAATGTATTAAAGAAATCTAGTGTAATCAAGTTCTTATACCCAAAATCTCTAGTTCACAAGAGTAAAGCTATTTTGGTAGATGCAATTTGAGTCTAAAGTGGAAGCCATGATTGCTTGAAGCAATAGTTGATCTTGGCGTACCCAATGCAAATAAGATGGATTGGCAATAGTTTTGCTATCAATAGTAGGTGTTAGACGAACATAATATCATTCCATCTACATACCCCAGTAAATCATAGCCTAGGAGCAAAAAGTAATATTGAGCCAACCAGGAAGGATTAATCATTGACATTAACTTGTTGGGTAGTTGCATAGTTGCATTGATAGGCACAAGCATGGTGGCGTTATTTGACGAGGGGTCATTGACTATCATAGGAGAGCTAGTGCTTGAGGATCCTCCCATCATTGAAAAAAAAATTAAATGATATTCTTTGTGAGCGGCAAGCTCTGATACCAAAAAGAATTGGACAAAATGCTCTTGTCTATTATTTCTTACATGTAATTAAGTTACAAAATAACTAATGGTTTATAGAAAGACATCGGCTAGAATAACTGCAGTACAACAACTTTCCTAACTATAGCCTTTATAAATGGAAAGATAAAATCATCTATACAATGGAAAGATAAAATGAATTTGTTAGTTGTGAACACTCTCACTACACTAGCTAAGAGTACAAGAATTGCTTAATTGGTCTTCATCTAATTGAGAGTAATATTTTGAATTACTTTGCTATTCAGAGATATTTTCTCCAATATAGCCAAGATTTAGCAAGAAATTTAGGGTGCATTTGTTTCAGTGAAAGTGTCTTCTAGGAACATTATTTTAGACTTTCTCCCATTTGGTTCCATGAAAATGACAAGTCAATCAAAACTACTTTCCAGTCAATGATGAAATTTATACATAAAATTAGGAAAGTGAATTCCTAAATCTAAAGAGGTGAAAACACTTTTTGAAAATTGCTCATCTTGATTTTTAATTTTTTTTAATTCTTATTTCTTTTTTTCTGTCTTTTATTTTTTTCTTCTTCCTTCGCTGGTTGTCAGGCCTTGGCTGTGGTTGACAATAGGCCACAAGCGAGGGCCGGCGACCTCACCAAAATCTGATGCGCTCAAGCTCACTATCCTTAGGCGAGCTCCAACCTCACCAAGATCTGGCGAGGCTCGACCTCATTGGCCTACCCCTGTGACTGGTTATCAAGGACCAATAATCGGCGGAGGAATAAGTTAAAAGAAAGAAAAGAGAAAAAAAAAAATAAAAAATAAAAAATATATATTTAAAAATTCAAATTTTATATTGATTGGATATCATGAGAATGAAATCATTTTTTAAATAAGATCCAAATACCAAAAAAAAAAAATTTTAGTCACATATTAGCAAACAAAGAAAAACTAATGATTCCTAAAAATAATTTTCAGAAAGTATATTCTTTATATCATTAAAGTTTTCATAAAATAAATGCACCCTAATTTTTCTCAAACTCAATAATACGAGCTTGCAACCAAACTGGAAGTTAAAGAGGCAAAATGAAATCAATGAGTTGGACTTGTGATTTGATCCGTCTTGACTTATCATGCTCTTTTTCGGGTTAACCATATCCGGGGAAATTGTCATGATTGGGCCGGCAATATATTAATGCAGGGACGCCCTTGAGTTTGATTCACTAGTGATTCTTCGTAAGAAGTTTTTAAGACATTGAACCATGAGAAACCGTCAAGAAAACGTGAGAAGAACACGAAGAAGTGCTCGAGCCTCGCCGACCGTTGTGCTGGATAGAGTATATGAGATATGGCAATGTCAAAAGGTGAGTGCAGTCTTCGTCAAGAAAAGTACTAAAACATTTCCAAATCTATTAAAATTATGTCAATTCGGTCATAAACTTTTTTATTATACTAACTTAGTTCTAAACATTTTCACAATTCACCAATTGAGTCTTTCTCACCTATTTTGGTAAAAAATTATTGACATTGACATCAATTGTTTTATGTAACACGACCAGCACTTATATAGACAATTTTAACCATTCTTTTAAATGAATTTTTTTGTGACTTTCTTTATTTCTTTTCATTTTGGCTAGTAAGAGCCAGCAAGCTCTCTTCAAACACTAATGAGAGTCATAGCCCTCGCCTAGGCCCATACCAAATTTGGGTGAGGGTCACCTCGCCCATGGCCGGCGAGGCCATCGAGGGCCTTCACACCCTCTCTTGTAGCCTATTAGGCTGCTGCTGGCTCTAGAAGAGGGTTGTAGCCCTCGCCAACCAAAATGAAAGGAAAGAAAGAAAGAAAGAAAGAAAGAAAGAAAGAAAAACTAATAAAAAAATCTTATTAACAGAATGTTCATGTCAATATTGGCTGTGGTACATAGGATAAGCATCATTCACGTCAACAATTTTTTGCCAAAATTGCCTATTAGCACTAAATTGGTACAATTGAAAGATTTGAGATTGAATTGATATAATTGCAATAGGTTTAAATTTTTTTGGTACTTTTCCCTATTTTCACATGTTAGTGGCTTAGGTTAATGAAATTAATGAAGACTGCGTGCAAATGCTTTTATAGAAAGAAAGGTACCGAGAGGGCATTTCACATGTCCATAAATGATTGACAGCTCCAAAGTGATTATAATGCATGATTGAATTTGAGAATCTAAGTTGCAATTAGCAAGGGTTTGGGAGAGTTTGCATTAAGCATGAGCATCACGTGACTTTGCTCTAGTTTTGCAATTCATTAGCTTTTTCCTTGTTGATTCATCTGGGCAACATATTTTGATTGTCCATACTTCTTAACATGTCTTATCCTAAATTATAGATGTTTAAAGTATGCAATTATGTAGTAGTGGTCCCTAGTCCTACCTTTCCCTTTCAGAATAGAGACAACTACTTTTGCAAGTTTCAAGTGTGGGTTTTATCATTGACAATAAAGTTTAAAAGGTAATTAATTCAATTTGATTTAACTAAATAAGTAAATGCAATCAATCTATTTTGAATAGCCTCACCATCTCGAAAAATAATTTGGTGCTTCGCCTCTGCTTTTTTCCTCTTTGTCTGTGAGGGTAGAGAACGAACGCTCGCCAAGAGGAGAGGAGTTATCTTGCAAGCTTTACTTGAAGCCTGAAGGGCATTGATCATGCGTATCCTAAACTCACTTTCTCTTATCATATTAAGTTCATGTTCCCAGATCATCGGAGACATACGGCATGTTTGTGTGAGAGAGAGAGAGAGAGAGAGAGCTAGGGTAGGTGAAGGATATATACCCCTGTCGAACATCCAACGCCCCAGTACACAATAATACGAAGTGGAAAGCGCGGATGGAATCAGGGTTGACCTCGATGGCGATTAAATAACTTTTTAAAATTAACAAAAGAGAAAATTTTAAAGAAAAGCTTAAAAGATGGTCTAAAACTTTATCTTAAATAAGGGCTTGAAATGATCAATATAGTGTCAAACAAGGGCCTAGTAATCATATGTATCTCTCAGCCACTTCAAGTTATGGTTAGGGGTATTTTTGTCCAAAGCTAAAATTTTTAATCTTTTTCTTTCTTCTCCCTTCTTCCTCCGGCGGACTCTCCAATTCATCTTCTCCTTTCACGAAAGTGGCCATTTCTTCATCAACGGCAGGGGCTTTACAGCAATTGACGAGTGCAATTGACAACGATGGCTTGGGCTTGGATTGAGCATGTGTGACTTCTCAAAGAAGAGCAAGTTTGGTATAAAAAGGTTGAAGGTTTGAGAAAAGGGTCCACTCAAGCCAAGAGCTGCCTTGTCTCGATAGGATTGACTAGGACCACTAAAACATAAGCCAGCCACTCTTTCTCTGAGGATAAATTATTGATGTTTGAACATTTTGAATCACGGCAGAGTAAAGAACATCAATGTTTTGAATTATAATCACGCTGATGCTTCTACTGGAGTCCCACAATAGACAAATCTGGGCCAGGCTGGCAAGGCCTCCTCTTGCCAAATCTCGGCAGTAGTTGCCTTTGGCTGGTCATCCGCTGTTGCAAAGGCCTAGTGATCAATGGAAAAAAAAAATGTGAAAAGAATGAAAGAAAAATGACAATAAAAATATAAAAATTCTAAAAATATTTTTAAATTTAAAGAATTTTATTCACATCAATGCTAGATGTGTCATGTAGGATGGTTAGCATCATGTTATCGATTTTTCAATCAAAATTGGCCGGATGAAGTACATTAGCAAAATGTGAAAAAGTTTAGA
Source organism: Eucalyptus sideroxylon x Eucalyptus melliodora (assembly GCA_016097485.1). Lineage (NCBI taxonomy): Eukaryota > Viridiplantae > Streptophyta > Magnoliopsida > Myrtales > Myrtaceae > Eucalyptus > Eucalyptus sideroxylon x Eucalyptus melliodora. The sequence goes on along the minus strand of CM027832.1, from coordinate 46,100,375 downwards.
ATTTAATTGTAAAATTTAAACATTTATGACTAAATTAGTAAAAATATAATAAATTTAAATTTTTATTTTTATAAAAGACTTAACATAAATATTAGGGCCACTTTATCAGTGAATTGTGACAACGATGTTGTCGTTATATTTTAATGTAATGTCTGTGCCCCTATACACTTGATAAGTACATCTCAATAATCATGGTAAATACAGACAAATATAGGTAAATGTTTTAAATGGAAAAATATATTTCATGTTGTAACGATGCCATTTTATTAGGTGTGGTAAGGTAGAAGAAAAGATGCCCATTGTTTCGCTGGGAGATACCTGTCATCTAAAGGTTTCTATTGAATCGTGTTTAGTAAAAATTGGACAAGATGCAAATTACGTAACAAGAATTTCTAAATCTATAGAAAAAGTAAATGCAAGTATTGAAAACTGATAAATTGAAAGGGAGAAAAATACTTAAGTGTTTGTATTGATGGTCGTGTTCTGAACAATTCAAAATGGCTTTATGTAGCCTATTACAAAGTGAAACCACTTACAAGTAGTTAATATCTTAATTAATGATTAAAAACCGCATCTCCATAATATTAGACTCTGAAGGTCGATTTTATCCACAAACAGTTACAATTCTTCAATCGTTGCTAGTCTTAATCGTCAATGGTTCCTTCACTTTGGCATCTTCAATTTGTCTTCAGTTTTTGTATTTAACATTTATTGATATATATGAAGTAGCAATCGTGAATCAATATCGTCTATCAATAACTGTATCATGGTCATCGATAATTGTAGTCATCGACAAACATTTTCTATTGGTAGCTCATTGATGGTATAGCAATACTTAACACCGAGTTCTATATCTATTTAAGTTGGCATCATGTTGCCTTAATTCCTAAAACATCCCAAAATTTAGGTCTAATCCCTACCCAAACCTTTTTTTTTTGTGTTAATTAAAATCCTTAACTTTCACTTTAATCTCAAATCTATTCACATATTCAAAATCACCACTAGTTTAATCAAAATTATCGACATTAGAACCAATTATAAGCTCATTATCAGAACTTGTGTTTTCATCAATACTCCTACCTTATAATAAAAAAATAGCAATCTCCTTATTTTGACAATATTGAAGAAATTGTCGGGCGATTTTTAGACATACAGGAAAATTTAAGACTAGAATGGAAGTTGGAGAGACAAAAATATTTGGGATAGAATTAAGATTGCACTTGAAATCGATGGGTTTTTTTAGGTAATCAGCCCATCAACATATGTCTCCTTTTAGAAGAATTGAGCAACTTAATCCTTGAACAACTTAATTCTTTTAAACTTTTGAAAAAATTTACGAATGATTACCTTTCAAAAGTACGATACGGTGCATTAACCCTCTTTTGGTGCCGTAGAAATACTTGGCCAGATCCTATTTATTTTTACTTTTACCTGCACTTTGTCGTCAACCTCGGACTAAGTCTTTCCTTTTCCAATTCTGCTCTGATTCTGAAATTTATTTCAAAACCTCAATGGCTCCCAAAAATCTTGCTCCCACATTTTCATCTTGGACATACTTGACTTGTTTTGGAGAGCTCCAAAAAGAAGACGACCTCGATATCTATCCTCTCCGGCTCCTCAATGGTTCTGAAGCGGTGAGTCCTAGGTCCCTGTTCAATACGAGATTGTTTTCTTCTATCCCTAAGTGGCTGTTTTCCTCATTTTGTCGAAGAAAAACTCCCTAACCAAAAGTCTCCCATTATTGAGTACGTATGGACCACCAGGTCTGGTCGATTAGGTCTTTCCCTCCATTCGACCTCAAATTCTACCGATGGTACTTGAGAATGAAATCTCAGGTGCAATTCATCTTGGGAAAAGCCAAAATCGAAGTGAAACTTCATTTTGTTAGTGCGACTTGGGTCTTGGGTGGATTAACCAGTTTCTGGTCTCCTTCAACAACTTGTTTTTTTCTTTCCTTGGGCCCAATGTCAATTACTCTCCTTGATTTATTTGCTATAATCGCCTCAGTCCATAAGGGGATGACGTTAGAGATGCCAATACTTTAATTGTGTCATTGATCTTCCTTGTGGCTCCTTTTCAATTAAATATTTCAAAGAACCTTATGAGGAAGTCACCCCCGTTGAACAGACTGCTTTCTTGTCGTATTGTTTCTCTCGGTATATTTTCTGCCACCCAACACTCAAAATTTCTGAGGATTAATCAAACTAGCTCATTGCTTGGCTGACAGCACCTCATTCGCTTCAGATCGACTCGTCCTTGCTGTTTTATACAAGGGAATACACATGTACCCTTATCGATGTATGAGGAAAATTCGGGTGTTTTCTTCAACGTTTTTTTGTATTTTCCAAGGCTGGGCCGCTCTTTATTTTCCTTCACCATTCTCCAACGAGACACATTCCTTACCTTGATCTAGTGAAATGGAGGTTCAACCTCATTTTCAGGACGATCCAGGCTGTCCATTCCAAAGGATTTCCCTTTCAAGAATTTCCTTGAATTGTTTTACGAGCAATCCACTGGTGAGCTCGATTTTTTCCCTCTCGGCTACTGCTTTTGCTAGTGATGTCCAATTCATTCGTCCAACCAGAATTACAAAGCTTTGGCTTGGTGTGCTCACCCCTGCCGATCATCTTCTAAGGATATCGAAGAAAGGAAGATTTTTATCGTGTGTTTGAAATCTACTCTCCATAATACTGTAATGCACATTTAGACTTACTTCGAGTATGTATTCCATGAAGTATCCCTATGCCGCACCTTTTATATGCTGCCAACAAGTCACCTGGAGATATACAATCGTTGTACCATCAAATAATTCAAATTGAATCCTCTGGCCACAAATAACTTGAAGGGATAATGACGCAAATAATCTTTGAGTCCTTGAACTTTGGCCCAATGTGCAATTTGGTCCATAAACTTTTAATTTATTTAACATGGTTCCTAAATTTTAGTTCAATGTGTTATGTGGTCCTTGAACTTTTAATCTATTCAATTGTAGTCCTTAAGCTTTTAGTGCATGTTCAATACAATTCCTAAATTGTATGAAATGTTCAATGTAGTATTTTCATTAATTCAAGACTGGAGACTAAAATGAATATTTTTCATACATGTTAGGTACTATATTCAACATATACTGAAAATTTAAGGACCACATTGAACAAATTAAAAGTTTATGAACCATATTGCATGTTGATATAAAATTTAGGGACTATATTGAATAAATTAAAAGTTCAAAAATGAAATTATACATTGGGTCAAACTTTAAAGACTGTCATTTTCCCTAACTTCAATGATTGGTGGGCCTACTATCACATTTTTTGGGTGGGTCCACATTTAGGTGGGGCCCAGCTAGCATTAAAAAAAAGGTAAAAGTTGGGGAAAAAAAGTGGGGGCTACTTCAAAGTGTGCCCAAGTGCTCAAGAGTGAGGAGAGAGAGAAAACAGATAGTGCTCACCTAAGAAAGAGTGGAGAAGAGAAGAAAAAGTGATTTGAAGGCTAAATGTTAATGGAATTGGTTCAAATTTGAGTATGTTGTTTGTGAGACTAAGGGTTACGAGTTGATCGGTTTCATTCGTTGAGAACCTCTTCCAAATTTTCCAATCGCAGTTAGAGTTTTCTTACTACATTTAGGTCAATCCACATTTTTGGTGATGAAATATAGTTATATCGTTGATGTTTAGCCTCTAATGTGTAATTAGAGAAGAACACATTGTGTATCTTACTATTCTTAGTAACTTAATGGTCCTTGATTTTTCTTGCATTGGGTAACCACATGAAATCCTTGGCGGTGTTGTTGGCTTTGCTTCTTATAATTTCAGCATTATATTTTCTTTTTGTGAGGTCATATATTGATTGTTGGTCGCTAGAGTTAAGTTGATTTCGGTCAGTTTAGTTTGGGGGAGAATTTAATCCTAGATTGGGTTTAATACTTGTTGAATCGTTGCCCGGTTTTCCCCGACAATATCCATTATTTCAGTGAGGACATCGGTTCAATTTTCAAGAAGGTGAAAGTGAAATAACTCATTTTCTTTTAAAACCACCCGGGAAGCAATTATCGCTTCTGTTGCTTAGGAAGCTCAAGTGATGCCTGACATTTAAGCTCAATTTTCTCTCGTGCAGCCTCCAAAAGAGTCAAAGAAAAAGAAATTAGGTAAATTCAATGCCTTGGCATCATTCCCTTTTCTTTTCATAGTTTTAAAATCGTCCTTTTCACGGTGGCAACCAAATGGACGAGGTTCACTCCCGTTAGAGCTGCAACGAAGCCATCATCAATGATTTGTATCGCTGGAGGCATGAGGAAAGCTTCCCCCCCAATAAAAAAAGAAAATTCTTCACCACGTCCAAGCGCTGATGTCATTGCCGATGTTGATGTTGCGCAGAACTTGCCTGACCCTGAAATTATTGAGGATCTTGCTTACATCAATGATGTACAGCGCATTCTTGTTCCAGTGGATGACCAAGAAACTATCGACATTTCGGCGTTTACCATCGACAAGCATGAAGTAGGTCATGCGATCAATGTCGACAAACATGAAACAGTCGATACCACCAACGTCCATGTCGGTGTTGATAGGCAGAACCAGCCTAAGAAGACGGCCACTATAGACATCGTTGTTTATGCTACTTCCCCAATTCTAATTACTCAAATGCCAACTTTGAGAACACAACCAAGTATCGACTCTTGAGAGAGTAATTTGATAGTGCTAATATGAACACCTAGAGGGGGATGAATAGGTGTACAAAATAAATCTTGACAAATATATGTGGAATAAAATAAACTTCAAACAAAGGAGTTAAGGAAGAGAATAAAAACACAAGATTTATAGTGGTTCGGCTTAATCCAAGCCTACGTCCACTCTCCCATGCTAACAGCCTTCTTGGCTGGATTCCACTATGCAATTAACAAGAGATTACAACTTCGAGTGCAAACACTTAGTAGTAGATCACACTATCTCTCTAAGTCACTCTTTTGGTATTTCTCTCACGATCACAAACGTTTAAGCTCTCAAGAGACAAGTATATGATTGGAAGTCGCTCAGACTTTGGAATTATAAATTCTATGTTCCGTCTCTTACTTGCTCATCGGTCCATGATCTCCTTAAATACTCCTCCACTTCCAAACTACCCATTGGACAAGTATCCCAGAAAATCATCTTCCAATATACCCATTGGACAGCTCGTATCTAGAAGATTTGGTAGCCGTTGAGTGACAAAGGTAAAATCCCAAATTGATTCCGATCGCCCATACAAACGAAATCTTGGTTTCCATAAGTAAAGCTTCTTCGTATAGAAAGTTCTTGTCTTCAAAATCCAATCATCAATCAATTAGATTGAATCAATCAAATCAATCTTGATGTGGAATCCAAACCAGATCACTAACGGTTATATGATTGGGCTTGAGTTACGTTCTGTTGAGTCTTGATGTAAAGTTTGAGAGCAATAGACTTTACAATCTGAGTCTATAGACTTTACAATCTGGGTCTAAACATATTTGCTTCTGAACAGATTTAGCTTTAAGGTCTGTACCTAGTTCAGCTTCAGCATAGAGTCTGTCTTCTGATTTAGTTTCAGCATAGAGTCTGTCTTTTGGTTCATCATTCACGTTCAGTCTGGAATTAGTCAGAGTGAGCAGACTTCTGATGTAGAACAGACTTTGACACTAAAGTTTGGCAGTCTTCAAACTTTGAGTCTTGAGTCTGGCAATCTTCAGACTTTGAGTCTTGAGTCTGGCAGTCTTCAGATTTTGATAATATCCTCTACATGTTCTAACATTTGCATGGTCGATTACTCAACCATCAAACATGTTAGTAGCCTTTGATTTATTTTGTCATCTTCAAAACATCATAAGGGATTTCCCTAACATAATTCACTTCACAATTCTAATTTTTTGGACATATGCTGACTATAATCTTTTCTTGACAAATGTAGGAAATCTTCCGGTGGCTACTTCTAGATCGCCATCATTGTCTACCCAAATTAGAATTTTTTTTTTATTTGTCAATCCTCCTCTAACTTTCAACTCACTCTCTACTTTTGTCCTACTTTTTTTTTTTGTGAGATTTAAGTTCAAAACTCACACCTGAAACTTTATTTCCACACCAAGCCCCCCTGAGAATGTGCGGATTCCAACTCCCCATGTCCCCCTTTCCATGTGGAAAAGGTGGTTACTGGAGCAAATCAAACCGGAACTTTAGTTTTTAACTTTTTCTTTTTATTTGTCGATGTACTAATTTTGTTTTCTTTTTTGATAACTTTTTGGTCTTGCTTTGAATTTTGTGGACTTGGTATGTTCAGCTTTCAGTTACTATGGGGTGACTGTAGTGTGGGGAAAAAGATTAGGAAAAAGGGAAGCGTAGTCGTTTGTGTTGGAAGGAGAGAAATAATTGATAGTTTGCAGTGATATCTCTCTAATTATGTCTCAAGATAAACATATACTCTCATCATTTTTTTCAATGACGATGTACGTGTATTTTGTCATACAATCTGCAGTTGTACCTATTCTTTTCAAATAGATGTGTCCTACTATGACTATTAATAAGAATTGCATGTTAATGAGAATTTCAAAGGCACTTGTTAACCATGACTAATTAAGGAAGTTTCAACATTAAAAATGCCAATATAGTTCTTTTGATATCTGAAAACTTCCTTACTAAAACATGGATGTTCCCAATATAATTGGACTGCTTCATTATTTTGGCTTCTTATGTTGTAATCAATGTCATATATCTATGCATTAAAATGGTTAGGTTGACACTTTGTTGACCGCACATAAGGGAGAATGGATGCTACTCTCTCTTTCACCCACTTCTAGTTTCTATTTCCGCTTTCAAGCCCTTTTTCTCTTTACATTTAGGGAAATTTTTTCTTATACTTATGCCGTTGCCTACAAATATAACTTTATATTTGCTTGTAAATGTGACCAAAGCTACTTGCTGCTGAGGTTGCCCGGTCCAGGCAAAGTGTTGCCATGTTCTTCCAACCCTGGAAATTGAGTAGTGTCACGTCTAATTTCGGGTCACGCAACAATACCAAGTATTGGCATGAGGCCATGCAACCCTGGTGAGGTAATACAGGGGTCGCATGACCCTTAGAAAGATCGGTCTTGCCTAGGGTGGCCCGAGCAAGGTGCCGCCAAAGTAGTGTTTAACCTCCAAGCGAGATTTGTCTTGCATAGGTTGCTGCCAACAATGAGAAAATCTATTTAGTTGATAAGGTCTAAATGGCAAAATGAATAAACTCTCTAAAATGCAGGCATAGTGATGAAAAGGTTAAGCGGGAAGGGACTTGCATTGGCCCTTAGGGCTCAAAGCTGCTTTGTACGGCATTCCTAAGCGTACCCCGCAGTTAATAGTAAAAGAATATAGTTGCTGTTAATGTCTCACATGGAGAAGGTACCAATAAAATAAAATAAAAAGTTATACAAAATTTTTTGATAATTTTCCCATATAGTCATTTTAGTCAATTTTGGTTGAAAATGATTAATGTGTATGCTAGCTATCTTACGTGGCATAATTGGGATTGACACAATCAATGTTGACGTTGATAATTTTTGTAATTTTTCTAAATTTTTTCAATTGTTTTTTTTCACTATTCATCTTTCCGAAATGGTAGATGAGGGTTGCCAAGGCTCAGTGACGGCCAGTGAACCTCTCCAACCCATCATGAGGGAAAAACAAAAAGAAAGAAGAGATAAGAAAAAAATTATAAATAAATTCAGAATATAAAAAAAAAAATTGCAAATATTATCTATGTCCATGCCACATAGAATGGCTAGCATCAATGTCAACAATTTCTTGCCAAAATTAGCTGAAATGGGTAAATTGAAAAATCATCAAAAGTTTTAAAACTAAATTTGCCAAATTAAAAAGTTTATGATTGAATTGGTCATTGTACAAGAGTTTTAGGACATTTTGGATAATTTTCAGTGAATTCCGATCATCATTTCTGGAGAAGGTGTCCTGCACTTGATTGAGTGAAAAACTAAGAGAAAGAGACAACAGCAGTTGAGCATACGTTTCGAAGCTCAGAATATAACAGCATGTCATGGATTCCTACGGCAAAATCACTACGAAACCCGAATAAGTGTGGCACAATCCGTCATAAAGAGCATAGGTTGGCCTTATACACGTGAAGGCTACGATATTATAATTTGCCCGTGAAAATCAAAAGCTCTGCTGGCAATGGCATCTGAAATTCTCCACCGAGGAGCCTTCTTTTGCATAAGAGTTTGGAACATCATAGGTGTCTTAGCATCATAAACTTTTCGAATTCAGCTATATAGGTTTGTACCGGCCGGCATAAGTGTTAGGACAATATGGATGCATCTATCAATCGCTCATATTTATTAGCTTCCATCACCGGCTCATTGCCAATTTAAGGGCTTTCTTCATGCTCGAATGGGTAGTAAGAGACATTTTGTTCTGGTCCCCCACCTTTTAGCATTCTGGGCCCCTGAAGAAATAAACCCGAAATAAAAAAAAAGAAAGCATTGAAATTGGGCCATCTTTGCCAAGAGAGGCCGCCTTCTCTCAGGCCAGCGTTCTTCTATTTCTAGAACACCACACCACATGCTGGGACAATACCAAGCACTTTGTTACTGGCTCACAAAAGAATAGAAGGGAAATTCTTTTATTATAACTAGCGGGACATAAGGAGAAAGACTGGGAGGTCTAACAGTCGATTAGGTCAGTAGCGGAATGCCATTTGACCTTACCGAGAGGTTCAATAGCGCGTTCAGGCCCTCGGGAGAGGATGAATTCCCGATCCACAGCATCAATAACTGCAACTGGCTACCAAGCAAACACTACCTATATACCGTGTTCTAGTTTTCTTCCTGACTATTCAAAGCATCAAAAAAGAAATGGTTTCATAAAAGCTATCCCCTTGACTGAAAGCAGCTCTTCCACTCATCTCATTCTTGCGGCGCTTGTGATTAGTTTATCTACCATCGACAAGCGGGCTAAGGACGTTGTGTTTGCATTTTTCATTATTATTTTAAAATGGGATTCCCAACCTTTGCTATGACTAATCTCGTGCAAATTGGATCATCCATGGGTATTTCATTAGGCTACACCCATAGAGTGGTAGATGTGAAACCCTCAGGTTACTTTTAGGGGAGGAGCAGCTCAAATGGGAATCGGTTGTATTCAAAGCATTTCATAAATCAATAAATCTCTTAAGGTTAATGCCTATTCTCTGCTTGAAGAAAATTTTATCGGATTCTATGATTTTGCTCTTACTTGTCCTAGTTTTTATGACGTGTAGAGGCAATTTAGTCAATTTGAGATAACCGGACCAAGCCCATTTACTCTTTAACAGTAAAGGAAAATGTCACAAATGGTCCATGGACTTCTACTTAATGTGCAATCTCATCCCTGAACTTTCGATTGACTCAATTTGGTCCATGAACTATCGATAAATGTCCAATTTAGTCATTGACTATTTGAAAATGGACCAATTTCGTCCTTCCATTAGTTAAAGTTAACGAAATTTGGCATTTTGATTTTTTTTTTTCTTCTTCTTCTCTCTTCCCTCTATCGGCCATGGTGGAGCTGACGGAGGGAAGCCAGCGTCCGACAAGGGTCGCCCTCGCGTGGGCTAGCTAGGACCGCCCTCGTCAGCATCGGGCAAGGGCCGTCCTCGCTGGACGTAGGCAAGGGCAGCCCTCGCCAGCATCGGGTGAGGGTTGCCCCTACCAGATCTGGTGAGGGCCATCCTCGACAGACTCAAGAGAGGGACACAACCAAGGACGGCCCTCACTAGACGCTGGCTTCCCTTTGCCAACTTTACCATGGCCAGCAGAGGAAAGAGAGAAGAAGAAGAAGAAGAAAAGAAGAAGAAGAAGAAGAAGAAGTAGTTAATTTTTAATGGAAGGACTAGATCAGACGATTATCAATAGTTCAGAAACCAAATTGAGCCAATCGAAAGTTCAGGGACGAGATTGCACATTAAGTAAAAGTTTAGGGACCATTTGTGATATTTTCTCTACCAGTAAAGGTCCTTATCTGGATCATTTCCTTTTATCTTATAAAGACACACTTTCATGGACAAACATGAGGGATATATTCGATCAAATCTAGTATTGATTAGTCATAAAATGGTCTGCAGCAGGAAATGGATATGAGACCTTTGACTCGTTGAGATTTGGGATGTGTAATCGGTCTTATTCAATAGGCAAACCCCTCCTCATAATGGAAAAAAAAAAAAAAACAGTAAACATGTTGCATAGTGTGGAATCACATATAATACAGGACCTGGAATTAGAAAAGATGTTACGCGGACCCACGAGGATTTTCATGGAGGATCTGGCGAACGAATCCTTCATCACGGTAGAGAGATTTGGGTCAGTGAAAAGAGTTTTCATGGTGTGTGAAGATGACAAGGCCGTGGACGTTGACTTTCAGAGAAGGATGATCGATCGGAGTCCTTCCACGGCGAAGTTGATTGAAGAAGCCGATCACATGGCCATGCTCTCCAAGCCTCACTAGCTTCGTCAATGCTTCGAGGACATTGCTAAGAATTGCTATTGAGGCACGGAGTATGAACTGAGCTGGATCAATTCGCACATCGCACCACATCACTCTTTACTGTGCTGATCCTGTGAACTGAATACCCCCGATTGTATCTCCTAAACTCTCAAATGTGCTTTACTTTTGCCCTTGTTAGCTCAATTTTTTTTATCAGAATCTTGTCATTTTCTCAAGTTAAAGTACTCGCAAACCATTAAGTAGATTCGTAAACATGCTAATTTTTTCTGCCAAAAGTGAATGGGACAATTACAATGGGAAAAATCTACATGGCATTTTTTTTTTATATTAAAGGTCACGTGATTTTTAATATATATAAGGTGACGGGACATATGCATAAGAATACTTGTCATCATTAGTTAGTGAAAAATCATTAAAATTAGCATCGATCCAGTCTATGCTGAGCTTCCCTGCTGCAATTCCTTTTATGTTACCCATGAAAGTTTTCGGAGGGCTAACGTTTTTTCATTCGAGTTGTGGACAATTATGCCTTTTAGAACCATGAGAGTTTACATGAGTTAAAAGAACTTATGGGGAGTGAATTCACGAGAATGATGAGTTAAATCCAACGTGGTGTCGTGACCTATCCCTCGGGGGGAGGGAACAAGTTTAAGAGTATTGCCTAAAGAACAGGCCTAAGGTCCACGATTAGGCGTGGGCTCTCCCAAGCCCATACTCCACGTGATATTAGGATATTCTTAAGGAATTTTGCACAAAATGAGTCGTCACTAGCCTATTGGGATCGGCTAGAAACCAAGTGAGGCATGGGAGCGTGCTTCACTTTCTACGCAACTAGAAAATCTAGGGTCAGGGACTTGATTACACTAATTAACCAATTAGTGTAATTTCGGTATCTAATATTGTTCATTTTAAAAGAAATGATTTTTGTCAAGCAGTTTGGATTGATTTGGTACTTATCCACTAACATGTGAAATGATCATGCGGGTGCACAATCATTAAAGTAACAATCATAACTATTCAGGATCTTAATTTCAGTAAAATTAAACACATGCTACTAAGCAATTGCAAACACAGTTAAACAGGTAAATTAAATATGCAATATAATCAATATACGAGCAATTAAAAGTCTAAATGCACTATAAAGGCAATACATGGTCATTTATAATCAAAACCTACATTTTTTGGATTTTCGAAAATTTTAACTTTTTAATTTATTTTTTTAATATTATAATTTTAAAAAAAAAATTAATTTTTTAAAAAATAATTTTTAATTATAAATGGGGCGAACCAAGTCGGGTCCGATCTAACCCGACTCGGATTCGGCCCAATCGGCATGGGTACGTATTTACACTAGTAAGTAGTGCAATTAGTTGGAAAACATCCTTACAAGATCAATTTACCTTGTCTTTGACTGAAGCAGAGTATATGGCACTAACCTTTGTAGTGAATGAGGTAATATGGTTATAAAGTTTGCTCTCGGACTTTGGTTTAGAACAAAAAAGTGTGGATATATACTGTGATAACTAAGGTATGATATATTTGGCATATAATCCAGTTTATCATGAGCGAACAAAACATATCAACATCAAATATCACTTCATCTGAGATATCTTAGTTAGGGGTATTGTTATTGTCAAAAAGATTGCTACAATAGATAACCCGGCAAACATGATAATTAAGTTTGTTCCTTTGGCAAAGTTCAAGCTTTGCTTGAGCTCTATTAGTGTTTGTGGAGAGTGAGCCCTCGTCGGGGCATTGGGAACGCAAAGATCGATGATGAGTACCATAAATTGGCTTCAAATATCGAGCCAAGGTAGAGAATTGTTAAATTATGACTCGAGTTTAAGCATTTGTAAAAATGCGATTCGCTAGACTCTTGAAGATTTACAAAATATGAGATATAAAATAAATGGAAGCAAAGTTTCTTCTTTGTTGTGAAATCCGAAACGTGAAAGTGAAGTCCTTTTGCACCTTTGGCGTGAAGATGAAGTCCAGGAGTGGAGACAAATTGTGGTGGCCCAGGTCAAACTTTGACTTGGGCACACACGTATAAAAATAGAATTTCTTTTGCAAGTCTTCTTTTCCCCGTGAGAAGCCGCCGAAGTTCTCTGCACGTAAAAGCCAAGCGTAGGTGGGCCTAGGTCAAACTTTGACTTAGGCACACGTATGAAACACAAATATTATGTAGGGTTTTTTTCCTTCGGTAAGTTGATGCCGAAGCCCTACGAAGGTAGAATAGAAAGGAGCCGCACATCCACGCAAGCCACCCGAAGCTTTCCAATGAAACACGAAGATTTATGTATATAGAACGTTTCGTTTGAGCTTGAATGTGCAGTAATTTTGTACTATGAGTTTATATCTAAGTGAGTTGTTTATTTATAAACACTTTGGATTTGAGGTTAAATCTAGATGTGGAAAACACTTGAGCGTTTTGAGCAATTGTAAACTCTACTTCTCCGATTATAATTGATTATTTACTACTGCTGGCTCTCCCCATAGATTAAGTACCGATACTCGAACTAAACCACGTAAATTTATGGTGTCTTTATTATTTCTTGTTTATTTCTCTGGTAATTTCACGTTGACGTAAATTGTAAAATCATATTATTTCCACGTATTATATTCTAACAATGTGAAGGAGCTTCAAAAGATTTCAGACTCACGTATCCAATTTGCACTTTAATGCCATCTCCTGATGACTTGAGTTTATTTTATAAAAAAAAAAAAGATTGCATATCGATTTGAAAAATACCTATTATGAGGAGCTTTGTGATTAGTTCTCTGACTTTGAGATAATACCTATGACAAAATCCATGTTCATCCGTCTTCTGCAGTCCCGGCGATAGAAGTCCCTCATACGCTTTTGTTTAATTTTTTTTTTTTTGGTCGGAAAAACAAGTAATATTAATTAGAAAGAGTTAATATTACACTTAGCCGCCAGAGCATCGGCATAAAGTATATCCATCAAAGCAGAATATTTCTTTAGAAAAAGCAATCTGGAGCCGTCATGTAATAAAAAGTATGACGGTGGGCAGAAGGACGATTACATGGCCGAGAAGCTGCACCAAAACTGTTTGGCAGGGGCGAGACTCGCACATAACTACTCTTCTCATAATAATAGGCAACAGGGAAGCACAGACGATGTATACTGAAGACCAGCGAGGTTGTTCATGGAGGACTTAGCGATGAGGAGAGATATAGGTCAGTGGATCGAGTTTTGGTGCTGTGTGGAGAGGATAAAACCATGCAAGTAGAGTTTCGGAGACGGATGATCGATCAAAATCCTCCCCAGGCGGTGAAGCTGATCGGAGAAGCCGATCACATGGCCATGCTCTCCAGGCCCCATGAGCTTTGTCAATGCTTTGAGGACATTGCTAAGAATTACTGTTGAGAAACAAAGTATGAAGTACGTTGGCTCAATTCGCATTTCAAACCATTAAAATCTGCCACATTACTGCTACTATGCTAATTCTATGCAGTAAATAAGACCATCGTCTCTCGTAAACTCTACAATAGCTTAATTTTGCTTTTCTTACCTCAATTCTTTATTTAGAATTTTGCCTCTACTCATGTCAATAGTCTCGCTAATTATTAAGCAGATTCATAATATGCTAAACTGTTTCCTTTTATGCCAAAACAGAATGGAATGATTGCTGGAAAAATATCAGATAATATGAAAAATAATGAGAATTGTTGAAAATCTATTGAAAAGGGAAATAAAATGAGATCAATTGTCTGAGCTGTGTGAGCATTGTCCTTAAGCATAATTCCGCCTCTTGAAGCACAAAACTTAATGTGTAAGACTCCAGCGACTATCCTCCCAAGATATAGCGGATATTCTTCTATACTTAGTACTAAATATTAGAAGGAATAGGAACAACATTATGTGTATGACCCGGAAAAAAAAAAGTTAAAAGATTTTGGTTTAAAGTTCAATTTATATTCAAAGAAGAGAGAGAGAGAGGGCTGATAAGAATCCATTATAAAATAATGGAGGGTTTATGAATAAATAAATCAAACATTACAAAACCATCATATAATCATTATATGACCATTAGATAGCCATTATATAACTGTCAAAAACTTTACAAAACGAATTTATATAAATGGCAGACAAATATGATTACAAATTGACGACGGCAAAAAATTGTTATAAAACTAATAATTTTCCATATTTCAAAACTATTGAAATATCCAACAATCTCCCACATATTTTAAAAAATTTTGAAAAGAAAAAGATATAATATTACTGGGCTATTGGAGTTTAATTCATCAGAACCCGTGCTTGTTCGGCTATGAATCAACCCTCGAAAGAATGAAATATAATTTACAAAATCATTGATAAAGTTTGAATTTTTTATGAATTCTTTTTGTGAATTATAAGTTTCACCAATCACATGACTTTTGCACAAAGTTTGTTGTTCAACGTGGCTCCGTGCTAACAAATCATGCGCATGCTTGTTTGTTCATAAGTGCTATAAATATTATTGCTGATAATTCTCAGAGGAGTGGCCTCACTCCACACTCACATAGCTGATTCCATCAAGTGTATTCTATAGTTTAAAACATCACCAATAATGGTTATGAAATTCATTAAGAGCTTAACTCATCCTCTTTTTCCTAACTAGGGAAAATGAAAATAGAATTTATGACAAGTACGCTATCACACACGCATGGCCCTTCCTCGACCTCGGAATAGGGACTGCCTATTAGCCATTTAATTCCTTTTCATTCTTTGACTCGTATCATAGAAAATTTTAGAATAGCAGAATTGTGATGTGCAGGTTTCACATTTGTTGCAAGTGCAAAGCATATAACAAAATTAATCAGAATATTTCTAGTAAAAATCATACTAGGCGGAAAGGAAGAGAAGAGAGAGGTTTTCAAAGATTTATAGCAAACCACGGCAATATTATTTCTGGAGAGGATATGTTTTGTCTCTTAACATTTACAAGCATTCTCTTATATGGGGAAATACTAAAGACAATTTACAAATAGTGGCCAACAATAGCCAATTACTTGACCCTTACACCAATAGACGAAGATCTTGCTTCTAGCATATTCTTATCTTACATCTTTTCATTTCTACTACAGTTCCAAATAGTGCCAAATAGTACATGTATAGTGTCAAATAGTGCCTCTAGGCCAAATTTTCTTCCTCTTCATGTGTTTGCTTTAGACTTCTTTTTCCTTTAGTCTTCTTTTCTTGGAGGCTCTTTCACGTTACTTCAGAATGCTTCAAAGATCGTACTTATGGATTGGTTCGTCATCATTTGAGCTATTAGAGTCATCCCCATGTAAGATGGGCTTAATTGCAAAAATATGAAAATATTTATGATTTAATTAGCGAAATTGAAAGTTTTAGGACTGAATTGATAAATAAAAAATAAATTTATGACTTTTGGGATAATTTTCTCAAAATTTAGGTATTAACAACCACATGACACGTGCTTTGTTCACTTAAAATTGACAAAATTAATAGAATGACTCAAATATATTGATATTGTCATTTTTAGGACTTTAATATATGACATAGAAGTTTTAGGACTCAAATGTAGTGTCATGAAAACTTTTAGGACTTGCCCCTAACAAAATGCTTTGTATGATTGTAATCGAGTGTTTTCAGCAACATCTCCTTCAATTGCTTACACTTGCCTTTTTATCTTAGAGGAAACCCATGCCTAAACCAGTCTGTATCATCATTTGGACTCGTCAACCTATAATGCGGTCACATTTTTTTGGATAACGATCTCTTAGGGTCCAATAATTGGATGAAACCGACATATTACTTAAGAAATTTCCTCACCATTATCTGAAAATTCTTGAAAATGGCCTCCGCTCAATTATCTGCATAAAGAAAGTTAAATGGCGAATCCGATGTGAGGTAACGACAATTCGAGTTCTAATTAGCTTAATGGGCTGAGTTGACAGAACTCCTTCAAGCAAGCCGGCAGACAACCCTTCATGAGCAGAACGAGAGAGGAGTGAATGACTTCAAAAGGGTTGTCTTTATTTTGTTTTGTTACCTCCACTGAACGTTCGAGAGTGAAAGACCTTTATTGATCGGTTATTAAGGGTACGTTTGTTTGCGTTTCTGTTTAAAAATTGTTCTAGGGAACAGAAATAGAAAAAAGTGTTTCTATTCCGGGGAACAATTTTTGAACAAAAAAACGCGTTTGGTAAACTTGTTCCGGGAATAAAAAATAAACAGAAACATGTTTGGTAAATTTGGATAATTTTTTTTTCTTATTTTTCCTTTTTTTCTTTTTTCTTTTTCATTTTTTCTTTTTTCTTCTTTTGGCCGGTCGCCGGCGAGGCCGAGCTCGCCCAGCGGCGGGCGAGGCGCGGCCTTGCCGGGCCACCGCCAGGCGACGCCGACTCGCCCAGATCCGGCGAGGCCGAGGCTCGCCGGCCGGTGGGCGAGCTCGGCCTCGCCGGATCTGGGTGAGATCGAGCTCGCCCAGGCCGGCGCGAGGTCGGCCTCGCCATGGCTAGGCGAGCTCAAGCTCGCCCAGATCCGGCGAGGCCGACCTCGCCCAGCCATGGCGAGGCCGACCCTCGCCCAGCTACGGCGAGCCTCGTCCTCGCCGGGGGACGGCGAGCCTCGCCGTGGCTGGGCGAGGCCGCCGGCCCTCGTCAGCCGGTCGCCGGCCATGGCCGAGGTCGGCGACCGGCCAAAAGAAAAAAGAACAAGAAAATAAGAGAAAAAAGAAAAAAAAAGTGTTTCTCAAAAGTGTTTCAGAAACAAGAAACACAAAATTTGTGTTTCTTGTTTCTGTTTCTTTTTGTTCCCAGGAACAAAAGAACAAAAAGGAACAGAAACGCACCCAAACGCGTTTCTGTTCCTTTTTTGTTCCCAGGAACAAAAAAACAGAAAAAGTGTTTAAAAACAGAAAAAAGAAACATAAACAAACGGGCCCTAAGAAGCCCCGATAGGAAGTAAAAAGCAGTAACAAGTGAATGATCTGGACTCACCCAACACTTGCTCTCACCTGTGTGGGTCTAGGACGTGCGTGTGGCCTATCGCTCTTACCTTTGTGAAAGCTCTAACTACCTCTTGCTCTCATGGGTCTACTAAAACGCAGCTATGATGGTATGGATAAAGGTCGTGAAGCCCTTGCCGGGAGCGAGAGTTGATGGCTGGCAGGCCAACAAAGAAAAGAAAAGGAAAAAATAAAATTGAAAAAAAGTAAAACATCATTAAAAATTATTCACGTTAGTGCTGACTATATTATATAATATGATAGGCATCCATGTCAGTAATATTCAAGACTCAATTAGCAAAATTAAAATATTTAGGATTAAATTTGGCATTAGGTTTATAACCTTTTGGATAATTTTCCCGGTCTCTAGTCCTACCTGACAACTACTTTTTCATGCTTTTCATGTATGAAAGTCAAAAATATTTAATTCCATTTGATTAATGGCATATCATCGAAAATTACATGACACTATATATTTACATGATTTATTGTAGCCCAAAGTGAAATATACCAACTAAATATCCTAGTGCATACTGCTTATTATGAATAGCCCCACCATCTCGAAAAAAATTAGCCAGTGCTTCGACTCTGCTGTTTTCCTCTTACATGTGGAATTTACTTGCATGTGAGGGCACATAAGGCGTGCTCTTGCTGAATGAAATTATTATCTTCACCGCCTAAAAATTAGAGAGAGAAATAGAGCAGGGATATTGAGGGGAAGGATATGGACACCTGTCATACATCCGACATCCTTATACCCAATAATACGAAATGAAAATTGCGGGAAACACCAAAAAAATTCACAACCTATTGTATTGATACTAATTAAGTCTTAAACTTTTCAATTTGATCAATTTAGTTCTAAACACTTTCAAATTGGTACTAATTGAATCCATCCAGGCAACTTATGCTAGAAATTGTTGACATGGATGCCAGGTCATCCTACATGACACTACCGCACTAATGTGAACATTTTTATACAATATTTAATTTTTTTAATTGTTTGAATTTTTCATTTTCATTTTTTTTTTTTCTTTCTTTTCGTTTTTTTTTTTTTTTTTTTTTTAACTTCTTTATTTTTCTCCTCCAGCCTCTATGATGGTTGGTGGAGGTCACAGGCAACAGGCAAGACTAGTCTTAGGGTTAGGTAGGGTTGGCGAGCATTCATAAGCTCTCGCTGGTCTCTGGGAAGGGCTAGCCTTGCTTGAACGAGGCCTCTCACCAATGCTAGAGACTAGTGAGGGCTAGCAAGGGCTGGCCTCGCCCGAATGAAGCTCCTCACCATTGGGCGAGGCCACCCTTATAGTAAGGTCCCCTAGCCAAATCTAGCTAGAGGCCTCGTCCAAGCGTGGTCATCAAAGGCTTCTTAGCCCTCGTTGGTCTCTAGCAAGGGTGTCCCAACTCCCGCCCTTGTCGGTAGTTGGCAACCTCCATCGGCCATTATGGAGGCTGGTAGAGGAAAATAAAGAAGTAAGAAAAAAAAATGAAAAATTTTAAAAATCGAACATTATTTAACTATTAAATAAAAATATCCACAGCAATGCTAGACATGCCACATAAAATGGTTGGTATCAATGTCAGTAATTTCTGGCATAAATTGATGGATTCAATGAATAGCAATGTGAAAAGGTTTATAATTAGATTGGTCCAATTGAAAAATTTATGATTGAATTAGTATCAATATAATAGGTTTAGAATTTTTTTGAGATTTTTCCCTGGAAATTGCATATGGGGATATAAGGACCGATTTCGGCGACATTTATAAAACATTACAAAATTAACAATTGCATTTAAAAATAGTATACGTAGTACTCAACAAATCCTATGAATTCAAGCTATTTTACTTTGACTTTACATCTTCCTCAACTGCCGCCACTTGAATTCCTTTGTCCGAGTAATTGTCCTTTTCGATGCCCGAAATGTATACGAGTAGGCGAAGATGTAACTTGGCCAAGAAGACATGGAGTAGATACTAGGGCTACCCTTTTTTTCCCCAAAGAATTGTGAAAGAGGTCGCGTCGTTAAATTTCAATTTGCTTTTCTCTTGTTGCCCTGATGAAATTTTAGAAGGTAGTGCAAAGGTCGGAGAAAAGATGTCTATCTTGTGGAGTACATATCTGGGTAAGTTGGCATTTACATGTGTTTTCCAAGAACAACCTTATGTGTATTTTTCTTTTATTTAATTTAATACGACCTAATATCGAAACGATGGGGATCGGCAGCATAAGTATCATATCTTCAACTGAGAAAATTATCAAGAGTGAGCTTAAGTCTAAGCCCATCAATTTATCTAATTAGATATATCTTTACTCAAAAATTGAAAAAAGAATACTACAAGTGCCATAACTTGGCACAAATGGATACTTAAGTGCCATAACTTACGAAATATATACTTAAGTGCCACATTTGAAGAAAAGTGAGACACTTGAGTGCCACCTCTGACGAAACCAGCTGAAAATCATACGTGGCATTTAAATATTAATATTTCTTACTGAGCTTGATCGCCTGAGAACTGAGTCAACTCTAATTCACCCAAAACGACGTTGTTTTGGCATAATTTGAATTTTAATATAATATAAAAATTAATTAAATTAAATTTAAAACAAAATAATAATATATTTTATTTTATATAAAAAAAAAGGGAAACGGAGGAGGAGGAAGGTAGCCAGCGACTAAGGGCTGAGCCCTCGCCGCCGCCGCATCCCCATCATCGCCAAAAGGTGGGGGAGGGTTAGCCAGGGCCGCCGAGCCCGGCCGAAGGTCAGCGGCCCTTGCCGACCAGAGGCGAGGGCTTGCATGCCCTCGCCCCAGATTTGGGCAAGGGCACGCAAGCCCTTGCCGCCGACCCTCGGCCAGGGCTCGACGGCCCTAGCCCTTGCCGTCGACCGCCTCCCTCCTCCTCCTTCCCCCCCCTCCCTTTTCCTTCCTCCTCCTCAACCACCGGCCACTTTCCCTCCTCCTCCTTCCCCCCCTGGCCGGATCTAGGTGAGGGTCACGAGCCCACGGTCGCGGCCCTCACCAAATTCGGCGAGGGTCGACGACCCTTGCCCAATTGAGCCAAGAGCCGCCGCTCGCTTGGGGTTGCCTCAGTGGGCGGTGGCCCTTGGCCTGGCCGAGCAAGGGCCGCCGACCCTCACCGCCGGTTAGTTGAGATCGTCGGCCCCTGGCTAGGGCCTGGCAACCCCAATTGACCCTCCCCCCTCCATCGCCAGCACTTCCTAGTGACGGCGGGGAGGTAGCGGCGACAGCTGAGGGAGCCCTTAGCCGCCTCCCCCATTTTTTTTTCCTTTTTTAAAAAGTTTTTAAAAATTTAAATTATTTTTAAATATTTTAACTAAAATTAAATTAATATTATTTTTACCATGTCAGCTCAAAGCAATGCCGTTTTTGCATTATTTGGTCATATCAGCATGCAAAACGGCATCGTTTTGTGCTCGTTTCATTGGAAAAATGCCACATATGCAATTTGGCCAGATTTTGGCTGGATTAGCACTCCAGTGATCCATTTTGCTTCGATTTTAGCACTTAAGTGTACATTTCGTAAGTTATGGCACTTAAGTGTCCATTTTTACAAAGTTATGGCATTTACATTTGTTTTTCTAAAATACCCTTCTGGGTAGTTTTCTTTTGTTTCATTTAATACGACCTAATATCGAAACTATGGGGATCAGCAACAAAAGTTTCATATCTTCAATTGAAAAAATTATCAAAAGTGAGCTTAAGTCTAAGCCCATCAATATATCTACTTATATATATCTTTACTCAAAAATTTATTAAAAATTTTAAGTTAATAAATTATGAGCAAACTAGAATATATATTAACTGTTCTATTCCATATTAATTTTTCAATGTTTGACTTTTATAACACAATTCACACGTGTATTGCTATCCCTTACATGTGAGCTTAGTTTTATGTCTCCTTCCCATTTGTTCAAGTATCCTGCTGTCTTAACCACATGTGTAAAGATCCAAAATCATTTATTAGGATGCACTATAAAAGTCCGATATCTTTAGCGGGGAAACTTTGAAGAGAGAACTCAAGTCTTAATCCGGCAACTTATTTATTTAGACACCTTTACTCAAAAGTTCATATTAATGATTTATAAGTTATGAAACAATTATGATATATATTAATAATTCTACACACGTATATCTCAGCAAAAACTTTTTGGTCCGACTAATTCATCTTCCTTGAAAAATATAAATCTCTTTGTCTACCTGCAGTGGCTATGGCAAGCGTGACCCTTAAAAACACGCTAGGTGAAAGATACTGAAATTTGAACAATAAATCTATCGCACTCCCAATATAAACGTTAACGTGTTAAATTTCAGTTGCTGCGCTCTCTTTTTAAAGTAATACCTTTGCGAACTTTCAACGTTGAAATGGAAATTCGCGAGAACAGTCAAAACACGTCTCAATTGCCATCGGAGTCCAGCAAGAAATTTTCAAGAGCGACGAAAAGAAAAGTGGGTAGAACAATTTTCCACAGTATGATCGATCAAGGAAGGTTCTGCATTTATATTAATTTTCATCAGAACTTTTATGGGCATCAATGTCATTTCATCCTTCTCCTCCTAAGCACCAATCATCATTTAAATACAATCACTGAAGACACTAACAAAGCAAACCCAGTGGTCTTGCTGTGGGGACCGAAAGCATGAAACCCTACCATTTCGTACTCGTACATGGCGCCTGCCACGGGGCGTGGAGCTGGTACAAGCTCAAGCATCGGCTCGAGTCGGCCGGCCACCGCGTCACAGCGCTCGACCTCGCTGCCTCTGGCACCAACACAAAGTCCATACACGATGTCCACACGTTCCGCGAGTACACCGAGCCACTGCTGGAGCTCCTGGCCTCACTCGGGGCGCACGAGAGGGCAATCCTCGTCGGCCACAGCTCGGGCGGCTTGAACTTGGCTCTCGCTGCCGACAGGTACCCTGACAAGATATCGGTAGCTGTTTTCCTGGCGGCTTTCATGCCAGACACCGCGCATAGGCCGTCATACGTGCTGGAAGAGGTAAATCTCTGCTGAACGCGCGTTAGATTCTCAAAATGAAGTCGTCTTTCTTGCTTTTGGTTGAAGTGGACCTTTTCCCTTTCGATTTTGGAGATTTTATTCTGTTTAAGTTGGAATTCATCCAAATAATCAACTCATATATGTCTCTGACCCTACATGCATGAGCTCATTTTTAATGGCTTTTGTCCTTTGCCATGGAAGTATTGCGCGAGGACACCGGAGGGAGCATGGTTAGACACTTCTTTCACGCCCATCGGAAAGCCTGATAAACCCTTGACGTCCATGTTCTTTGGCCCCGACTTCTTGTCATCCAAGCTCTATCAGTTGTCTCCTCTTGAGGTACGTTTTCACTTCCGTCCATTGGCATCAACGAAGCATATCTCCTCACGCTTTAAATGGTTTGACTTTAACTCAATTTACTCCAAAAGCTTGAGATGACATTACCTTGAATAGCAAATGACTCTACTGTACAAACCACTTTATCGTGTCCTTTTGTTGAGGGTAGCAGTTGATGAACCTAGCCGGTTAATTTCATTGCAGTCTAATATTCTTTTTTATATGATCTCGTCATTTTGTGAGTTCTATCCATTTGAGATTAGAAATTAGGTATGAACTTGTCCTATAGGACTTGAGATTGGTTAAGAATTTTGTGGTTGGGAAATCCAATGCCCATACTTGATACGTGTAACGATTAAAAGGTCATTTCTTTCCTTTATATATCTTAGGTGATTTAGTAAATGCACATAATTATTATCTTCGTTAGAATTCATAATGGTTTTCTTGCACTTTTTAAGTTGCCCTTACTCTGATGATACCCTCAAGCTCCCTCATCCATTTCTAGGCTATAAAAAGGGGATCGGGTTGCTTCACGATAAAATTCGAGAATACTAAGACTATTAGAATGATAACCACCATTTCACACATAACTTTTTAGTAATATTAGAACCTTAGATTTTTATGATTGTTAATTCTACATTCTTTCAATTGTCCATATGGTCCTTATAGAATCCTAATTGAAGATTTACAATTCATAAGTTGTGAAGATATTTAACAATATGATTTTTATAAAGTGTTGTTGTGAGTTGCCAATACCTTACAAGAACGTAACTACCTTAGTGAGGTGTGTTTAGGATACTATATCAAAACCCTTAATAAGCTTGGAACGGGTATGATTAAAAAACGTTAAGTTAATGAGACGGGTTGGGTCAATATTAACTATTCCATACCCATCCTACTTCCGTCTCTATTACAAACATGACCACGGTAGAAGTGGAAAAAACCGAACATCCAAAAAGAAAGCCCAAAATTTACATTCCGATGTGAAGAAGATTTCAGCCTACATGGTCCTTTCACATTATATAGTCTGAAATGACGAACATCGTATGTTTGTAGAAAACACCAATGCATCACATGTAAACTTGATTGATGGCCAGGCTTGGTTGGATCTTCCCAGGACCTAACGCCATATTTTGTGCCCAACTACACCTACACCTACGTGGGTGGGCCAAGGCATAAAAAGGAAATTGCTTGATAGGGAGGTATAATTTGTGCTTAGAACATTGTTAGCATTTTTTCATGGAAATGTTACATTTTCGAAGGATCTAGAGCTTGGTAAGATCTTGGTGAGGCCGGGTTCGTTGTTCTTGGAAGACCTGACCACGTCAAGCAACTTCACCTGCGAAGGGTTAGGGTCCACGACCCGGGTCTATGTGGTTTGCAAACAAGATCTGGCGATACCCCCGGAGTTCCAAAGGTGGATGATCGCAAGCGGCGGGGCGCACCACGTCGTGGAGGTGGACGGGGCGGATCACATGGCCATGCTCTCGAAGCCTCAGGAGATCTGTGATTGTCTGTTGGAGATTGGGGCCAAATACGAACGTGCCTAACATTTGCCACGGCATCAGGGGGCTTTGGTTCTTATCGATGGTTTGCAATTTCATTTGTCGGATTCTTGAGTTTGGTTTGTAATTCCTTTTCAGTTGTCGCGTCGATACGACCATCTTTTATCTGTTCGATTTGACTTGCAAGTTATCCAAAATCCAGCAACAGTCCGACCCAACCAATTCAATTCCGACGAATGGGTTGTCCTCGTTTTTCTAGCCCCAGCGTCGCACTTAGCAGTCAATTCTGTTAAGAAACAAAGCCAGAACAGAGAAGCTGATAAAAGAACAGAGAAGCTGATAAAGGAAGAGAAGCTGACCTGACAAAAACAGAGCAAGCTCGGAGGAAACTGAAAACTGAGCTGGCAATCCTCGATCCAAGCTGAGATGGCAATCCTCGTGAAGGATCTGGTTATACAACAGATTAAAACCAAGATCAGAAGCTGATCAAGCTACACGAGTGGCTGAGATTAATCGTTCTGTTAATAAGAGTTGTTAAATCTGTTGTAAAGGAAGTTTGAGAAGGAAAAGTCTTAGTATAAAAAGGGGCTGAGGAAAATGTAAAGTGATTGAGAGTGAATTGTTTTTTATCTGAGTTTTCTCTCTAAGTCTTCAATAAGAGATCTTTCTTTAGTTTTCTCCTTTTGATCTTCTTCATATCTTAGAAGTTCTGTGAGATAGAACTAGAAGAAGGTTGAACAGATGTGTAATGGAGTTTACAATGGATTGATTCAACAATTATAGTTTACAGAAGCTTTCTCACATACAGGTTATATTCTAGATTCTGCTTCTTCTCAAATTCGTCGTCACGTTAACCGTGCTTTTTTTTTTTTTTTTTGGGGTCAGCACGTGAACTGTCTCGGTCACTCAACGAATGGGTTGTCTAGGTTTTGTAGCCTCAACTCGTACTAATACGTTTCTGTTCCTTTTTTGTTTTTTGTTCTCAGGAATAAAAAAGAAATAGAAATAAGAAACAACAAATTTGTATTTCTTATTTCTAAAACACATTTGAGAAACAAAAAAGGAACAAAAAGGGAACAGTTCTCTTGCGAGCCTCTCCTCCTACAAGCGTCTCCACCGTCGTCTTCTTCAACGCCTCCCACTCTCCGGCGTCGACAGTTGTCTCTGTCTCGAGACCATCCGGCTTCTCTACCGTCGTCCTCTCCGGCCCGCGCCGAGCGTCTCCGGCTGTTGCGAGCGTCTCCGGCGGGCTGCGGGGCGGGTGTCACGAGTGGTGGACATCTAGGAGCGGAGCGGCAAGGACGGCCGGTCGAGTCGTGGGCCGACACGGGGTCGACGATCGAGCGGATCTCGAAGTCGTGGGTCACGGCACGGTAAGATCTGATGCGGCGGTGGCGAACGGAGGCTTGAGACCTGCAGATGCATCGATCGGGCGTGAGGTGGAGGGGCGGTCGCCGATGCGGTGGCGGCGAGGAGGCGTCAAGCGCGGTCGCCGATGCGGTGGAGGGAGACGACGGTGTGGCTCTGGGTCACCGTCGGCCCGACGTGGCGAGGCCGACCTCACGCCTGGCTGGGCGAGCTCGATCTCGCCCAAATCCGACGAGGCCGAGCTCACCCAACGGCCGGCGACGCCAAGACTCGCCGGGGGCCGGCGAGCCTCGCCGTGGCTGGGCAAGGCCGCCGGCCCTCGTCGGCCGGTCGCTGGCCATGGCCGAGGCCGGCAAACGACCAAAAGTAGAAAAAAGGAAAAAGGAAAAAGAAAAAAGAAAAAGGAAAAATAAGAAAAAATAGAAAATAAAAATAAAACATTTAAAAATTAAAAGAAATAGAAAATAAAAATAAAAACATTTAAAAATTAAAAGAAATAAAAAAATTTATACAAACTTACCAAACGTGTTTCTATTTTTTTTTATATTTTTGGAACAGATTTACCAAACACATTTTTTTGTTCAAAAATTGTTCCCTTGAACATAAATACTTTTTTTTTTATTTCTGTTCCCAGAAACAATTTTTAAACAGAAATGTTACCAAACGCATCCTCAGCAACTAAGTAACACCGACAAGTGGTATAGATACGCAACGCCACATGATATGATACGACGATATATTATTTTTTAAAAATAAATAATTTCGACACGTTGAAATACGTTAAATATTAAATTAATATTTTTTATTTTTAATTAATTTGATTGGAATTTACAAATAAATAAATAATAATAATAAAGAGTTTATAATGAATTTACACTAATAGATTAATAAATCTATTTATAGAAAATTCAAAAGATATATCTACGAGTTAATGTGTAATTATATTTGAAAACATGTTTCTAACTTTAATAAAAATTATTAATGAAACTAACTACTAACAAAAGATTAGAATCAATTTATTTATATAAATCTATTATATTCTATAACGATTAAATTATTATTATTTAATATTCAGTATTTTAATTTTTGAAATCACTTTTTTTCTAACAAAAGAAGTGCTCCCCCAACGCATCAAAACCCCCCGTACAAAAACCGCCATCCCTAAAACCCCCTCCCTCAGACACAAAACCCCCCTCACAGGAACCACCATCCCCCCAAAAACCCCTCCCCCACACACAAAAATCGCCATCCCATCCCACCCCACCACCAACCCCCCCCCCCCCCCCCCTCCTTTTCCGCCCCCGGTTTCTCCCCTCATTTCTTTCTCCCATCACCCGTCAGGCTGTCATTTCCTTCAAAAATTAAAATCATCCTCTCAGCCATCCCTCCGCACTAGAATCCCCATTTTAATTTTTTTTTTGTACTCTTCTTGTTAAAAGTTAAAACCCTCCTCTTCTTCCTCCACTCTCGATTCTCTTCGTCTTGATCTCTACTCTCTCTCGGTCGCCTCGTTGCAATCGCTTGCAACTGCGCCTGCGTCCCTCCCTCCTTCACAGCCACAGCCTTTGGTCCTCCATCGTGCATCACAGTTGCGGCCCTACTACTTGCAGTCATGGCCACACCGTCGCCTCCGCAGCCTCGCCTCTACTCCCTCGCCCTTGCATTCACTTACCATTGCCTTCTTTTCTTTAACAATTTTCTCTACCTTCACACTCGCAGACCCTGCCCTTGAAATCACCGTGCTTCTCATAATTTCCAAACACGCGAGTCGAAACATGTTGAAAAGAGTTGATAGCATGTTGGATTTTTCGACATGTGTCGACTCCGTGTTCGAATGTGTCAAACACGCGTCCGACACCCCGACGCGACACGACACGGAACCTCTCAGAACATGTCCGTGCATCATAGCTCCGCAGTCAATCGGTTACGTGAACTGTCTGAATAGAGTAGTGGACAAAAGGAAAAGGAAAATGTGCGAACATTTTCATGATGATGGACGGAGGCTATACGGGCTTAGGTGGAAACTTTTTTTTACACTACTTCTACGTCCAAAAAAGATATTCGTAAATTTATTATCCACCTAATGTTGATTTTCTTTATTTCCTCAAGTAGCACAAGGTTTTACTAATTGTGGGTTAGATGATAAAAGGACATCGTGTCTTGTAATCATCAATCCCTATTTATTGTGGTCCGTGAGACTTTTTATGGTTTTACTTCTTGAATTTTGCTCGAGTTCAACAGCAACGGTGCCGCGCACTGTCTATATTCATTTGTCAGCATACTGTTTTGTGTCATTGAGGCTTCCTTTGTTTGACCAAAAAAAAAAAAAAAAAAAAAAGCACGATTTACAAGATATTTTGCTAAAAATATCGTTTATATTATTTATAAAAATAAATAAGTGAGAAATTTTTTCATTATCAAGAAAATGTTTATAAATAAATTATTGTGGATAATGAAAAAGAATTCAATGACCAATTAATTTAAGCTATATGAGTAATCATTTCTAGAAGAATATTTTTCAAACAATTCATTTTTCATGAAATAAAGAAAGTTCAAAACTTTGCAACAGATTTTTGTTCATGGTTCATTCCCTTGCAAATTTACTTAACAGAGAAAATATAAATTCAGCAGTTTGTTTAAAGCTCTTGAAAGCTTATAACTGCCTTAAAAACATGTACTCGGATAGATGCAACCAACTGCTTATCCGTGCAGTTTCTGCACCAAGGTCAAGCGGAGAGAAACCTGCATACACGCTACAACCCTTGAATTGACTTTGACAACATCGTTAATCCATCAATAAATTAGGGGTGATTCGATAGAAAGGTATCTTTCGCCCGGGTATCCAGCATCAGTCAAAATTTTCGTGCCTCGAACTGTTGAAGCAAATGAAAATGAAGCAAGAGCGGGGTCAGATCTTCTGAACCTCAGGCTGTAAGCACTGTCGATCCTAAATGTAAATGAATATCTTCTTGTGCAGATGATTCGCCGCTTTCTTTTCAGGTGATGCTTCTCCAAATCCTGCAATGCAAGATCATGTAAAAATAAGTATATATATGCACAGAGAGAGGGAGAAAGTATGTGAAATATTTTACTGGGGACGTACATCTTCAGGCAATGAAGGCGAGTTCAGCAAGTGGCCACTCGACAGGCGAAGAGAGGCTTTTCAGTGATGGAGGGAGAAGGGAGTTCAGTCTCGTCTCGGCGGCTTCCTCCTTCGATCCATCTTGCAAGTACAGGGTCACCCTTTTGGACATAATATGAGGATTCCAGCGGTTTTTGTCACTTGGCGATGCCGATGGCTTTTTTCAAGGAAGATGCTTCGATAGGGTACTTCTTACGATCTCCACATTCATAATAAATTGATGGATAAGGCAGTGGACATACGGTCCTCAAAGCCTGTTTCAAGTTCCGCTCTTAAAAAAGAAGAATATCATCAACCCTTGGCCTGGGGACTACTTTGCTTGAAGAGCAAGGAAGCGGAATAAGCTTAAGCTATGTTTATTTTACAATAAATGAATAATTTGTAGGAAATTTTCATCATTTACAAAAATATTTAAACATAAATTATTACTGATAATGAAATTTTTTCCATAGAGTATTTCTTTTGAATAATACAAGTGATCATTTTTTTTGGTACATTAGTTTGAAAGAAAACTATTCTCGGAAATTTAATTTCTGACTTTTCGGTGTTTGGATAATGGAAAAATAATTGATTTATAGAAAAAAAAATTCCATTAACTAAAAAAAAAAAACTTAAATTAGGAGAGAGGAACTTCTCTTCCGGCAAGAATGAAACCAATTTTTTCTAAGCCATTCAAGAAAATATTTTCCTTTATCATGAAGTATTCAGTGAAACAAAGACACCCTTAAGGCTTCATTTGTTACGTCAAAAATATATGATTTGTAATATATTTTCATTAAAATGATCACTTGTATTGCTAAAATTTATTAGTCAATAAAAATAATTTCATTATTATGGATAATAAATATATGAACAACAATTCTTAAGAAATATTTTTAGATCATTTATTCACCGTGAAACAAATACGCTCGGCTCTATTTGTTTTTGTTAAAATGTTTTTCAAGGAAAGATTGTTCGGATTTTCTGCTATATGACCCAACAAAAACAAATGGGTCAAAGAAAATAATTTCCACCCATAGAAAAAGGTCTTGTAAAATTAAGCAAAAAGACTTTCGCCTTTTGAAAAGTGGAAATCACTTTCCCCACTCTCATGTCAAGCAGCCCTTGTTCATTTTGTTAAATGTTCTAATGGGTTTTTTATTTGATAGGCCAAGTCAAGCTCATCCACCCATGTTGGGCCAAACCCAGCCCATAAGGGAAGGGGTCAGTTATTTTTTAAATGAAAAATAACTGCTATATAAATATGAAAAAGGAGGAACATCGAGAGATAGAATGAAACAGTATGTTCCTTTCCTTCCCTTGAGATAACAGTGTACTCATTTTTTAAGAATAGAACTCCAAGGCTTTAATTGATTTCTCTAAAACTGCAACAAGTACTTAATCTGTGGCAAACAATATATGTCAATCTCTGTAATATATTTTTCAAGTGATGTTATATGTTTCCTGGGCACGACTCCGTGTTTTGTTTTTGATATTCGATCATTTGATTATTGATTTTTTTTTTAAGGAATCTATTTCCCACATTAGCATTAGAAGGATGTTGTTCATACTTCCCGATCATTGTTGACGTTTATAATTTGTTTTTGGTCGAAATTTCGAGAAATGTTGCCTTCGGACACTCGAGGACGGAAATCCCAACACCCGCATACTATTCACCCCTCCTTTTTGATTTTACGTGGGTCAAAACTCATTTTTGAAAATGCAAGGTCTTAGTTCTCATCAAGATGAGAAAAACAATAGGTGGCTTGCTGCTAGGGGTTGCTAGACGCCCCACCACCCTTGACCGAAAGTTTCTAGCTCATCGGCGCATGCGACGCACGAGTCAAGGAAGTTTCCCCAAGCGTGTGTGCTACACGTGCATGTGGCAACCACAAGCACGTGCACGGCATGCACGCAGTAACCACACCCACGTGCATGGCACGCACACAGTAATTGCCCCACACATACGCCACATGCACCTGCTAACGTCATCGTGATGTCAACTGACTGTTGTTTGCGCATGTGCGGGACATGTACTGATGACGTCATCTAGTTGAGTCAGTCAGTTTGACCCGATCCGCTTGACCCAACTCGATCATCTGTTGGCTAGCATCAATCGTTGATCGGCATTGGCCGTTGACCATTTAGCCAAAAAAAAAAAAAAAAAGAATGTGTTTCTTTTTCAATTATGTCCCTATGGGTTATAAGTAATTCTTTTTTTGTTCTGCATTTGTTGCAGGAACAATGCCTCCCATTTGTATGCATACACTTATTTGCGCATAGTCAAAAAGATAAAAAGCAGGACTTGCAAGGGTAATAGTTGAGTTGGCTAATTATCAATGGAAAAGTGGAGATATAATTGAACATATTCTCAAGTTTAATAAGAAGATATAACAAGTCATTTGGAAGGGTTATTCCATGCAAGCTTTTGAGATCGTGCGGCTCTTGAATAACACTCTTTCATTTGAATAGTAAGGAGTGTTGAATCGCCTATAGAAGGTCAATGTGGTTCATGATTATAAGAAGCTTGTAGTGGCTTTTTTGAAGAATCATTATAGATTTGAAGCCATAAGGACTTCAACCCAAGGAATGAGTTCAACCCAACAGGGATGAATGTGCGAGGGAGAAATCCTAAGGGATTTTCGTCTATTTTTCTATGGTTGCCAAATGTGCCTATAAAATTTTCAAAGAAAAATACTAAGAAATTAAAAAAAAATCTTTCCTTGTTCATCGATTAACTTGGCATTAGTTGTTTTCATTTGCGTTTACATTTTTTTTTTGCCGGTCATATTCTAATCTTACTCTAACATTCACCCTCAGACTTTTGACATACCTCCTTGCAGGGCGTGGGAGTCAAAACCCACTTCTGAAATGAAATCATCCCCACCCCAATCCCTCTTGAGAAGGTGAGGATTTGAACCCCCCACCTCCCCCTTCTGTCAGAAGTAGGAGCAAGGGTTGAAGCAAGGTTCGGAGGGAAAGAGAAAGACGATAGATTTGGGAGAAAATTCTTTTCTGTGTATATTTTTCTATATCACTGAACAATGTACATCGATGAATTATAATACAAAGAATGTACTAGAAAAGGAAATGTAATATCATACATATCGATATAAATCAATCTAGCTTTTAGATTGATTCTATAATATCAAGATCGGATCAATTAGTATCCGAGGATCTTCTGCATATTCTGCATATCTTCTAACACTCCCCCTCAAGCTGGTGGCTTGTAGATGTCCAAGACACCTAGCTTGCTCAATAGATATGCATGTCGTCTTTGAGATAAGGCCTTGGTAAACACATCCGCAGGCTGTTCAGCAGTTCCAATTCCCCTTGTCTCAATTGTTCCTTCTTGAATCTTCTCCCGGGTGAAATGACAATCAACTTCTATGTGCTTAGTTCT
This sequence comes from Eucalyptus sideroxylon x Eucalyptus melliodora, assembly GCA_016097485.1. Taxonomy (NCBI): domain Eukaryota; kingdom Viridiplantae; phylum Streptophyta; class Magnoliopsida; order Myrtales; family Myrtaceae; genus Eucalyptus; species Eucalyptus sideroxylon x Eucalyptus melliodora. The sequence continues at coordinate 46,068,160 of CM027832.1, read as the reverse complement.
CTCGTGCATAACAGGATTCGCTGCAAGCTTTAGGGCCGATTCGTTGTCACAGTATAACTTCGTCGGACCCTTCAATCGTACTCTGAGGTCACCGAGTAATCCTCGTATCCATACAACTTCACATGTGGTTTTTTCCATGGCCCGATACTCCGCATCTGCTGATGACAGAGAAACTGTTGCTTGCTTCTTAGTTTTCCATGAGAGGAGGGAATCTCCTAGCTTAATGCAGAAGCCAGTTATGGATCTTCGACTCATGGGACATGTCGCATAATCCGCATCGCAATATGCTGTCATTTCCATGTTGCATTTTCTGGATAAAAGTATTCCGAGTCCTCGACATCCTTCAAATATTTGACTACCTTTAGAGCGGCATTCATGTGAGATTCTTTCGGTTTGTGCATGAATTGACTCAGATTTTGCACCGCATATGAAATATCAGGCCTGGTCATAGTTAGGTATATAAGTTTTCCAACGAGCTTCTGATAGCTCGTTGGATCTTGTAGTATAGGATCATCCTGAAATGTTCCCCCAGCATGATCTGCTGTAGTTAACGACATTACATTCGATTGGAATGACAGTTGGCCTACACCCTAATAATCCAGCCTCTGAGACAATCTCCAATACAAACTTCCTTTGACTGAGAGAAATCCCTTGGGAAGATCATGCGATCTCAATCCCAAGAAAATATTTCGGTGCTCCTAGATCCTTTATATGAAAGGTGGTATGCAAGTATCTCTTAAGACTCTCTATTGCAGCTTCATCGTTTCCCATAATAAGAATGTCATCCACATGAATCATCAAGTAGATAGATGATGTACCTTTGGTCCACGTAAACAGGGCATACTCATACTTTGATTGTTTGAAGTTGGCATTGGTGAGAGCATTGGCAAATTTAGCATACCATTGTCTGGAAGCCTGTTTCAGCCCATAGAGGGATTTCCGGAGACGACATACTTTATCCTCCCCCTGTCTCCGTAAGCCCGAGGAATGTCCATGTAAATTTCTTCATCCAGATCACCATGAAGAAAAGCATTGTTCACATCCATTTGGTGTAAAGACCAATCATGGATTGCTACAACAGAATAAGAATGATCGAACGGTGACATCCTTGGCCACTGGAGAAAAATTTTCGTTATAGTCGAAACCCTCACGTTGTGTATATCCTTTCGCCACCAATCGAGCTTTGTATCGTTCGATGGATCCATCAGCTCGATATTTGATTTTGTAGACCCACTTGCAGCCTATGGACTTCCTATCTCGAGGAAGATTAACTATCTCCCATGTTTGATTGTCAACCAACGCCTGTAGTTCTGCTGCCATTGCCTTTTGCCACCGTGGGTCTTTGGATGCCACATCATAACTAGACGGTTCTACTTCGTCGGATATTCAACTAATGCAACATTTATGTTCCGATGAAAGTCTTTCAAAGAAAACGTAAGAAGATGTTGGATAGTTAATACCTGGTCCATTAAGTGAGGCATAGACATAATCTTTAGTCCATGTCGGTGGCCTTGTGGCTCTCGTCGAACGTCGTGGATGATCCGCCAGTGGTGGAGATGGAGATATTTCTGCAGCAGCATTTTCTGCATAATTTGCATATTCATTCTCAACGTTGGGTGAAGGACTGGGTATGTTGTCCAATGTTGCTGTCTGTGGTGATTGATCAAAGGAAGGTGGAATGACTTGCCCCGGAGATGCAGCAAGGAAGTATTCAGGAGATAGATTATCTTCAACTCCAGATTGTGAGCTATTGGGGATATTGAGATTCCCCGTAGTCTCCTGAAATGGAAATACAGTTTCGTGGAATATGACGTCCCTGCTTACGAAAAATTCCCCTGTCGATGGATCCAGAATGTAGTACCCTTTATGTAGGTTAGGGTAACCCATAAAAATGCCTTTTCTTGCTCGTGGACCCATTTTATCTCGAGGTCCCACAGTTGTAGCATAACATAAATAGCCGAAGACTCGTAGATGATCTACTGCTGGTTTCCTTTTATGAAGTAATTCAAAAGGTGACTTACCAGCTAGAATTCGAGTAGGCATACGGTTGATGAGGTAGGCTGCAGTAAGGACACAATCTCTCCAATATGTTGCTGGTATGGATCCCTGAAATTTTAAAGCGCGTGCGACTTCCAGCAAGTGGCGATGCTTACGTTCCACCACTCCATTCTGTTGTGGAGTATAAACACATGAACTTTCATGTAGAATGCCATGAGCCAGAAAGAGTGATCTGCATTCATGGCTAAAAAACTCCTTTCCATTGTCGGTTCTTAGTCTCTGGATTGACTTCCCAAACTGATTTTTAGTCAGAATAATGAACGTCTTCAAATGGGATGAAACCTGTGCCTTTGATTGCATCAAGAATACCCATGTGGCTCGAGAGTGATCGTCAACAACAGTGAGAAAATAACGTGAACCGTCACGATGTGCTGTGTGATATGGCCCCCAAACATCCACATGAATTAAGGAAAGAATATTATTGGAACGTTTTGTACTGGAAGGAAATGATGCACGAGATTGTTTTGCTAAAGGACAAATATGGCAGTTAGGGTATGGAAAAAAAGCACTACGTCCCACTCTTGAGTGCAAAAGAAAATTTTTATCATTGGCAATGACATTACACAATGACAATTTATTGAAAGGAATTGAAGTATGATGACTTGAAGTGCTGGTCCAGAAATATAGACCTTCAGAAATATTACCCAAGCCCATCAATTTCCCAGTCGAAAGGGCCTGAAAAAAACATTTGTCAGTATCAAAGAGTATTTGACAAGAGTTTTCTTTGCAGACTTTGGACACGGAAATGAGGTTGAACTGGAATTGTGGGACATAAAGGACATTTTGTAAGATAATTTGGGGGCTTAATTGAACAGTTCCTGTAAATGTGACGTGAGTGATACTTCCATTTGGAAGTTCTACAGAAATAGGTTCCTCCAATTCCCTATTCCTTTTTGAGAAAAATTTCACATCACAAATAATATGATCACTCGCTCCCGAGTCTATTATCCATGCCCTTTTTGAAATCGAGTTTATCAGGCAGTGAGATATACCTGAGAAGTTTCCCCCTGTTTTCCCAATGTCTGCCTTTTGCAATGCTTGCATCAGTTGCTGATATTGCCCATAGGTAATGGGCCGGTCACTACTTGTCCTTGTAGGTCCGGTCACCTGGTAAGCTGTGGAGTATTCTCTCCTTTTTCCTTTTTCTCCTGGCTTTCCATGTAATTTCCAGCAATTATCTATAGTATGATGCGGACGTCTACAGTGCTCACAATACAATTTACCTTTCCCTTTTGAATTTTGGCTGAAATTTCGTATGGAAAAGATCTGGCCGTCGGATCCTTTTATTCGCAAATTGTCTCCACCGTCGGATCCAGCGAACGGATCACTTCTCTGTGGACCGTCGGATCTTCGGGATAAATCGGAGCCGTCAGATCTTCTCTCCCAATCTGTGCCGTCGGATCGCCGGATTAAATCCTGGCCGCTGCTTCCTTCCCTTTTAAGGGATCGCTCAACCATCTCAAACCCTAGCCCCAGCCCTTCGCAATTCTCTCAAATTAGGGTTTTCGCCCCCAAATCTCTTTCGCGGCGTTCTCCACGAAGGGCGAGGGCTATGGCATCGCTTCCTCGTGTCTGTTCCGGAGCCGTGAGTCGCTGGCTTTCCTCTTGGACGGCGAGCTGGAAAATCCGGCCGAGGGGCGGCACGGGGTCCATCGCCAGGATCTGCAATCTAAAGGTCAGGTAGGATTCGTTCAAAATCAATAGAAAACGAGTGGATTTCTCCCTCTCCCTTATCGATTTGTACTGCCTGAGTGTCTCTGGAGGTCCCTCGAGCTTTTCTTCTGCGGCCTCGAGCTCGTTCCAGAGCGATGAGAGTTTGTTGTATACCGCCGTTATTGACATATTTCCTTGTTTAAGATCCGTGAGTTCCTGCATGAGACAGAAAATTTTTGCTCAATCTAACTTTCCGTACATCTCTTTGATGTTGTCCCACATGATCTTCGAATCTTCGGTCGGGGGAGCCTGCTGCGATGTGCGGGAACACACGGTTGCCGATCCAAGTGCGGATCGCGCGGTGCACTTTCTCCAGTGCCTTGCTAGCCTCTCGTCCGACGGGATCGGCACGGTTCCGTCGAGGAAGCCGTCCTTATCCTTTGTCGCAAGGGCCCTCCGGAAATCTTGTGACCATTTGCTGTAATTTTCTGGTCCGGTCAATTGCAGACTTATGAGTCGCACTTTTGGACCGTCGGCGGTAGATACATGCAAGGGGTCGCCTGGTTCCGGTCGGCCGGTGATAGCTGCAATCGGATACGGAAAAAAATTTTGTGGGAAATTTGGGTTCGGGTAGGGATTCATCCCTGTACCCGACCCATCGAATCCAGATCCATGCCCCATATTGAAAGAACTCGAGTGAAGGTTTGTTCCTGATCTCCCTTCTCCAGATCCGCTTCTCGGTTCTGTCTCGGTGGCTGAGTTTGCCCCGCTTGCGGTTGGTAGACCTCCATCGAGTTGAACACTGCTCACGGTAATTCATTACCCCGGCAATGATGGATTCGGGCCTTGCCCGACGTACCATGGATAAGGTACCCAATGGTAAGGTTGCCCGGGAAGGGCTGCCCCACACTCACGAGCCGGGAACATCCGCCATTGTTCTTTGTGTTGTGATGTTTGCGGGTACCACATCGGTGTTGTGGCCTTGAGTTTCCACCATCGGCGTGACATTGCTGTGGAAGGAATTCAGCGCTAACGGGAGGCTGATTCTGCGGATTCATGGTAAGTAAATTCTCTCCGCTTCTTCTCCCTTCTCACAATAATCAATTCTCTCGTTAACAAGACACAGATCTGCCTTGCAGATTCAGACGAAAGCAATTTTGTGCGGAAGATAGGGCTATGATACCATGTCAGAAGTAGGAGCAAGGGTTGAAGCAAGGTTCGGAGGGAAAGAGAAAGACGATAGATTTGGGAGAAAATTCTTTTCTGTGTATATTTTTCTATATCACTGAACAATGTACATCGATGAATTATAATACAAAGAATGTACTAGAAAAGGAAATGTAATATCATACATATCGATATAAATCAATCTAGCTTTTAGATTGATTCTATAATATCAAGATCGGATCAATTAGTATCCGAGGATCTTCTGCATATTCTGCATATCTTCTAACACCTTCCAAGTTGGAATGGTAGCCACTAGGGCAAACCCCCAGTGGTTTGTGTTTACTTAGTATGCTTTATGGATATCTTATGTAAATAATTCCTACCATATTAATGTTGTTGTAGCCATTGATGTATTGGTTACATTATGTGGAAATGTTTTTTTTTTCTCATTAATGGATATTCAATGTCAATTGCTTTTGTTATTATTAATTGTTGCAAGTAGTTTATAGAAGTTTTTTTAGCTTCAAAAAACTTATTTTGCATAGAAGATTATATTAATGACAATTTCAATTTAAGATTTTGGATGATAATTGGAAACAATAGTAACCTTTTGATTCTAAAATCTTATTTGAAATTATTTATTAATATGATGAGTTTATGCAAAATAGATGCATAAATGATAGACATTAATAATTCGTGCATGTATGTCTAATATGTTCAGATCTAATAGCTTCAATGCTAAGAGCATAGTCGTTAAATAACACAAAAGTAAGAAGTTGAATGGCAATAATTATGAAATATGGTATATGAAAATATAATATGTCCTGGAAGAACAAGAGACACTAAAACTCTTAACCTGATTATAGAAGAACATTGCACAACATAAAAAAGATAAGAATGCATTTGATGCATGGAAAAGAAATAACTCCATTGCTTGCATTTCGTTCCTAAACAGCATGAAGAATAGTGTCATGCGAGAGTTCGGGCGTTATAGGAATGCCAAAGAAATTTAAGAAGCATTGACAGCAAGATTTAGTTATACAACAGTGACCAAATTGAGATAGCTCACTATAAAATTTAACTCTTACAAGAAACCTCATGGTCATATCATAAAATAACACATGAGAAAAATGTCAAATATAATTAATGAGTTGAATGATGTTGGCTATATTCTAACTAATGAGCAGTAAGTGCAGGCAATGATCTGTTCATTGCCTCAAAGTTGGGAGTATATGAAGGTGCAGCTGATACACAATAAGAACATTAAATCCCTTGAGGATGTAGTGCGCCACCATGAGCTATAAGAGGACCACCTTTTGGTGGCTAAGCTAGAAACTAACATTTACTATGCTGGTTCTAGCTCACAAGGAGCTTCGAGCTCTAAAACAAACGTTCTGATTCGTTCAAAATGTGGAAAGATAAGGGAGTGAGCCCTTCGAGGAAGAAACCAAGAGTTGATCAATATGAGAGAGAAAAGTGTCCTTGAGTGAAGAATTTGTTACGGGTGAAGTGTTATAATTGTGACAAAAAGGGTCACTATGCTAGCGATTGTTGCAAGCTAAAGAAGGTAAATACTCCTTGTATTCTTGAGAACTTTACTTACGTATTAAGTTTTATATCCTCAACTAAATTTAATTCTTTATAAACTGTAAATTTGGGAGCAACAAACCATGTAGCGAATGATAGGGAATCCTTTGTAGAATTTTGATAAGTACCAATTAGAACGAAATGGATTTATGTAGGAAACAACTTTAGAACTGAAGTAAAAGAGATGGGCACTTGCTAATTAAATATGCATAGTGAACGCACTTTATTCGAACATAATGTATTATATGCTCCATAGATTTGTCAAAGTAATACGTAAAGCTGATGGCTCAATAGAGAGATATGAGGCTCGTATTATGGTAAAAAGATATAATCAACAAGAAATAATTGATTATGAGGAAATGTTTTCTCTTGTAATGAGATTTATCTTAATTCATCTTATTATGACAATCATAGCTAATATGGATCTTGAACTACATTAAATAGATATAAAGACCACTTTTCTCAATTGAGAATTAGAAGAAGAAATTTATATGAAACAACCCGTTGGTTTCATTTTGAAAGGTCAAGAACAAAAGATATGTTGACTTTTGAGATCAATATATGGCCTTAAGCAGTCATTGAGACAATAGTATATACGTTTTTAATATACCATAATGGCATATGATTTTACTATGATTGATGAAGATTATTGTTGTGTGTGTGTGTGTATATATATTTAAAAATGTAAAGATCAATTTGTGATCATATCATTATATGTTGATGATATATTGATTGATGATGACAGTGGTGGACGGATTTGGATCTGGAATCGAACTTTAGAGAACCGATGGATGTGAAACTTTGGCAAATCACTTGATGATCAACTTGGGGACTGGGGACAATGACTGAACGATAGCGGGAGCGTCCTCTCTGCTCTACTGTCTAGAAGAGAAGCATGCTGTGGTGGCTACCGTGCTCTGATACCATGTTGGAAGAGAGAGTATTCTACGTATTGTATTCTCTTAATCAAAAAATGATTACAAGAATACATACAATATATATGAGTAACCCCCTCAACATAAGATTAAGTATTGACTATTTTACCCTTATTATTATTTCCTAACAAGATGCACATGTGAGTAAGTTGTTTTAGAGAAATTGCACATTGGAGAATTGATGTGAGGTAGGGCAATTAATATATCCTAGTTAGTTCATAGCTCATTTGCTTAATTTTTTTTTAATGAAGGTGAGTTCAACTAATTATATTGACCAGCAAGGATTTGGGCTCCCTCTTGATGATCTCCTCAAGTGAAGATATCTGACTTCTGCTACATGCTCCCAACAATCCACGCTAAGCCCAACACCTTTCATTGTCACGCTTGTAGAGATGAGACCTTCCCTGTGACCGAGACACCAACTAACATTGACCCCACATGGCTAAGATCACGATGACCTTGCCTCTTCTCATTGAGATCTGTACTTTTAGCCCATGGTCAACTCCTTCCAATAGTGAGCCACAAAGAAGCTTGCTCTGATGACGTAGCCATTGTTCGAGATCTCCATTGTCCAGGTTTTCTCGATATACCAATAAACCTATAGTTTCAAGCATAGTAGAGAAGGACCTATGAATGAAGAAAGGATCTTGTCATGTTGGCACACTAAAAGAGGAGGAGATGCAAGAAGACTCTCATACATACTAAGAGTTCTTCAATACATATTACATAGAGAGTGGCCGGAACAAGAGACAAGCACTTTCACGAAAGGTCCTCAATCAAGAGACGACTCCCATACTATAACTCTCATATGTTCAAAGTAGAGTTGGACGCAAATTGGTCTATCTTCTTTGCAAGGACACCGCTTTCACGAATTATTTGTCGTCACTTCATTGTGCTTGTTGCTACTGGTTTTCCTTATTATATTATTATACCATTGTTCGTCAATACTCAAACACTAGCTGCATCACCCAACTAGCCAAGCTTTGAGCCATCCCAAGCCATCGCGAGCATTGCCACTGCCATCATTGTGCCAACCCATGAGCTGCTTGCAACCGTTGGATCCCGCACCTTACAATTCTTGTCCAATTATGTTGAGTTCCAACTTGGAAAGTCAATTCTTCAAATTAGGTAATTTTCTTATCCTTAACTAATTTGGAATATTTACATGCCTATTTTGAATAATTACTATTTTTTTTGTCAAATATCCAATCAAATATGCATATCCACAAAATCTAAAATATCACCCTAAGTTGGGAAACTTTACTGACTTAATAATATGCTCGGATGGCAATTTAATCTCCAACTATGAAATACGATATCCAACGAAATGTAAAATCTTTCATCCTATCCAAAACTATTTAGATACGATCATTGATTTACCCATTTCCAAATTCAAATGGAAAACCTTCCATCAATATCTTTAACTACTTGGATATGATCGTTGGTTTATTTTGTTTCCAAATTTAAATAAATAAAATAAATTTTGGAGAAAATTCCAAATTAGGACCCGAAGTGAATCTATTTTCTCAAATAAAGACCCAAAGTGAACTTTGTGTCAAATAAGGACCCGAAGTGAACCTATTGTTTCAAATAATGACCTAAAGTGAATTTTGTGTCAAATAAGGACCCGAAATGATCAAGTTAATCTCTATTAAGAACCTTAGCTCGCTAGCAGACATTTTCCATCGATTAAAATATGGGCAATTTTGTGATTGGAAAAAAATAGAAAATTCTAAATTAATAAGTTTAGGTTATTCATCTAGATGTTTACGTTTTCTTCTTTCTTCTCCCTCGCTGTTCCTCAACCAAATTGCTGCTTGGTCGTTGTCGTGACTCAATTCTTATCGCTCCTCGCCTTGCTTGACTGGTGGAGAATTCGGGTCTCCGCAAACAAAGAAAGAAGCATATGGTTTTCTTCTTGTTTTTTGATTTGTGCCTCAACCGGCGGAGAATTTGGTCTTCGACTTTGCAAAGGATGGGTACAGGAATGGGGAGAACTTCGGTCTTTGACTTTGCAGAGAACGGGTACAAGGAACGAGAGACCATAGAAAACCTAGGGTTTTTTTTTTTCTTTCTTTTTGCTTCTATTTTAGGATTTGTTAATTTTCCTTATATTCTTTTGGGCAAAACTCCAGTTATCAGAAATGTCACATGCTTGATAGCCGGCGAATATTTGGCTGACCAGCAAGCTCAGGTTCTCATTTGAGATTGATTCAATCACTTCAGGTCCTTATTTGAGACAATGAGTCCGCTTTAGGTCTTTATCTGACACCAAGTTAATTTCAAATCCTTATTTGAGAAAATCAGTCTACTTCGGATCCTTATTTGGAATTTTCCCTAAATTTTGTGGATTGCATTATTTGATGGAATAACTATCCCGTTGCTTGATTGTTTCCCAAAAAAAAAAAATCCAAAAAAACTTAGATAGAATTTGATTTGATTTTTGTTAATAACATTGCTAGTTTTAGATGAGATTGCATGTTAAATTATGTAATTGATTTATTTCAAAATTCTAAAATAGAAAAACAATAATATTTCTTTAGAATAAATTAGGTTTCCTTTTTTGAATTCAAAATCACATGTTTAATATTAGGTTTTTTTATTATTATTACGAATTGTAATTAAAAACACAAAAAGAAATTACACATGTCATGTAGAATTAGATTTACTAATTATACATTATTTACCACTTACATTTTTAGGGTCATTAAATTAAAATGAATGGCATGCTAGAATAGTTATATCAATTATAGACATTTTAATATAGACATTTTGTATGTCGTGGCACTTAGAATAGTTGCATTACATTATGCATAATTTAGATTTTGTTAAATAGGTGAAACCCCAAAAATTGAGTGATTATGCGTTAATTAAAAATCATATATAGGATTATTGATGTGATTTTTAAACTAATATCGCACATGCTTTTGTTGCTATAAGTTGCTATAAGATAAGTCATGCAATTTATTTATTTCTTTGTTGGGTGTTACATTGGTAGTTTATACACCCGTATGATTGCTTCGCATGTTAAGAGGTAATAAATTGAGTCTAGACCGCCTGCTAAACATCTTTTCATAAAGAGAACATTACTGAAAATGTATTAAAGAAATCTAGTGTAATCAAGTTCCTGTACCCAAAATCTCTTGTTCGCAAGAATAAAGCTATTTTGACAGATGCAATTTGAGTCTGAAGTGGAAGCCATGATTTCTTGAAGCAATAGTTGATCTTGGCGTACCCAATGCAAATAAGCTGGATTGGCAATAGTTTTGCTATCGATAGTAGGTGTTAGACGAACATAATATCATTCCATCTACATACCCCAGTAAATCATAGCCTAGGAGCAAAAAGTAATATTGAGCCAACCAGGAAGGATTAATCATTGACGTTAACTTGTTGGGTAGTTGCATAGTTGCATTGATAGACACAAGCATGCTGGCGTTATTTGACGAGGGGTCATTGACTATCATAGGAGAGCTAGTGTTTGAGGATCCTCCCATCATTGAAAAAAAAAATGATATGCTTTGTGAGCGGCAAGCTCTGATACCAAAAAGAATTGGGCAAAATGCTCTTTTCTATTATTTCTTACATGTAATTAAGTTACAAAATAACTAATGGTTTATAGAAAGACATCGGCTAGAATAACTGCAGTACAACTTTCCTAACTACAGCCTTTATAAATGGAAAGATAAAATCATCTATACAAAGGAAAGATAAAATGAATTTGTTAGTTGTGAACACTCTCACTACACTTGCTAAGAGTACAAGAATTGCTTAATTGGTCTTCATCTAATTGAGAGTAATATTTTGAATTACTTTGCTATTCAGAGATATTTTCTCCAAAATAGCCAAGATTTAGCAAGAAATTTAGGGTGCATTTGTTTCAGTGAAAGTGTCTTCTAGAAACATTATTTTAGACTTTCTCCCATTTGGTTCCATGAAAATGACAAGTCAATCAAAACTACTTTCCAGTCAATGATGAGAATTATACATAAAATTAGGAAAGTGAATTCCTAAATCTAAAGAGGTGAAAACACTTTTTGAAAATTGCTCATCTTGATTTTTAAATATTTTTTTTATTTCTTATTTCTTATATTTCTGTCTTTTATTTTTTCCTTCTTCCTTCGCTGGTTGTCAGGCCTTGGCTGTGGTTAACAATAGGCCACAAGCAAGGGCCGGCAACCTCACAAAAATCTGATGTGCTCAAGCTCACTGGCCTTAGGCGAGCTCCAACCTCACCAAGATCTGGCGAGGCTCGACCTCATTGGCCTACCCCTGTGACCGGTTATCAAGGACCAATAATTGGCGGAGGAAGAAGTTAAAAGAAAGAAAAGAGAAAAAAATAAAAATATATATTTAAAAATTCAAATTTCATATTGTCTGGGATATCATGAGAATGAAATCATTTTTTAAATAAGATCCAAATACCAAAAAAAAAAAATAGTCACATATTAGCAAACAAAGAAAAACTAATGATTCCTAAAAATAATTTTCAGAAAGGATATTCTTTATATCATTAAAGTTTTCATAAAATAAATGCACCCTAATTTTTCTCAAACTCGATAATACAAGCTTGCAACCAAACTGGAAGTTAAAAAGGCAAAATGAAATCAATGAGTTGGACTTGTGATTTGATCCGTCTAGACTTATCATGCTCTTTTTCGGGTTAACCATATCCGGGGAAATTGTCATGATTGGGCCGGCAATATATTAATGCAGGGACGCCCTTGGCTTGATTCACTAGTGATTCTTCGTAAGAAGTTTTTAAGACAATGTACCATGAGAAACCGTCAAGAAAACGTGAGAAGAACACGAAGAAGTGCTCGAGCCTCGCCGACCGTTGTGCTGGATAGAGTATATGAGATATGGCAATGTCAAAAGGTGAGTGGAGTCTTCTTCAAGAAAAGTACTAAAAAATTTCCAAATCTATTAAAATTATGTTAATTCGGTCATAAACTTTTTTATTATACCAACTTAGTTCTAAACATTTTCACAATTCACCAATCACCTATTTTGGTCAAAAATCATTGACATGGACATCGATTGTTTTACGTAACACGACCAACACTTATATAGACAATTTTAACCATTTTTTTAAATGATTTTTTTGTGACATTCTTTATTTCTTTTCATTTTGGCTAGTAAGAGCCAGCAAGCTCTCTTCAAACACTAATGAGGGTCATAGCCCTCGCCTAGGCCCATACCAAATTTGGGTGAGGGTCACCTCGCCCATGGCCGATAGGGCTACTCGCCCATGGCCAGCAAGGCCATTGAGGGTCTTCACACCCTCTCTTGTAGCATGTTAGGCTGCCGCTGGCTCTAGATGAGGGTCGTAGCCCTCGCCAGCTAAAATGAAAGGAAAGAAAAGAAAGAAAGAAAAACTAATAAAAGAATCTTATTAACAGAATGTTCATGTCAGTATTGGCTGTGGTACATAGGATAAGCATCATTCAAGTCAACAATTTTTTGCCAAAATTGCCTATTAGCACTAAATTGGTACAATTGAAAGATTTGAGATTGAATTGACATAATTGCAATAGGTTTAAATTTTTTTGGTACTTTTCCCTATTTTCACATGTTAGTGGTTTAGGTTAATGAAATTAATGAAGAATGCGTGCAAATGCTTTTATAGAAAGAAAGGTACCGAGAGGGCATTTCACATGCCCATAAATGATTGACGGCTCCAAAGTGATTATAATGCATGATTGAATTTGAGAATCCAAGTTGCAATTAGCAAGGGTTTGGGAGAGTTTGCATTAAGCATAAGCATCACGTGACTTTGCTCTAGTTTTGCAATTCATTAGCTTTTTCCTTGTTGATTCATCTGGGCAACATATTTTTGGTTGTCCATACTTCTTAACATGTCTTATCCTAAATTATAGATGTTTAAAGTATGCAATTATGTAGTAGTGGTCCCTAGTCCTACCTTTGCCTTTCAGAATAGAGACAACTACTTTTGCAAGCTTATCATTGACAATAAAGTTAAAAGTAATTAATTCAATTTGATTTACAGCTGATCATCTATTTTGAATAGCCTCACCATCTCGAAAAATAATTTGGTGCTTCGCCTCTGCTCTTTTCCTCTTTGTCTGTGAGGGTAGAGAACGAACGCTCACCTAGAGGAGAGGAGTTATATTGCAAGCTTTACTTGAAGCCTGAAGGGCATTGATCATGCGTATCCTAAACTCACTTTCTCTTATCATATTAAGTTCATGTTCCCAGATCATCGGAGACATACGGTGTTTGTGTGTGAGAGAGAGAGAGAGAGAGTTAGGGTAGGTGAAGGATATATACCCCTGTCGAACATCCAACGCCCCAGTACACAATAATATGAAGTAGAAAGCGCGGATGGGATCAGGGTTGACCTCAATGGCGATTAAATAACTTTATAAAATTAACATAAGAGAAAATTTTAAAGAAAATCTTAAAATATGGTCGTTTTCTTAAAAGATGGTCTAGAACTTTATTTTAAATAAGGGCTTGAAATGATGAATATAGTGTCAAACAAGGGCCTAGTAATCATATGTATCTCTCAGCCACTTCAAGTTATGGTTAGGGGTATTTTTGTCCAAAGTTCAATATTTCTAATCTTTTTTAACCTTTTTCTTTCTACTTGTCCCTTCTTCCTCCGGCGGACTCTCCAGTTCATCTTCTCCTTTCACGAAAGTGGCCATTTTTCTTCATCAACGGCAGGAGCTTTACAGCAATTGACGAGTGCAATTGACAACGACGGCTTGGGCTTGGATTGAGCATGGGTGACTTCTCAAAGAAAAGCAAGTTTGGTATAAAAAGGTTGAAGGTTTGAGATAAATGGTCCACTCAAGCCAAGAGCTGCCTTGTCTCGATAGGGGCTTGACTAGGACCAATTATAATCATGGCCTCCCCTTGCCAAATCTGGGCAAGGGCGACCCTCGCCGGTGTCATGTAGGATGATTAGCATCCATGTTAGCGATTTTCCGATCAAAATTGGCCGGATGGAGTACATTAGTAAAACATGAAAAATTTTATGACTAAATTAGTAAAAATATATTAAATTTATAACTTTTCTTTTTAATAAAAGACTTAAGATAAATATTAGGGCCACTTTATCAGTGAATTGTGACAAGTTTAATGTAATGTCTATGCCCCTATACACTTGATAAGTACATCTCAATAATCATGGTAAATACAGACAAATATAGTTAAATGTTTTAAATGGAAAAATGTATTTCAAGTTGTAATGATGCCATTTTATTAGGTGCGGTGAGGTAGAAGAAAAGATGCCCATTGTTTCACTGGGAGATACCTGTCATCTAAAGGTTTTATTGAATCGTGTCTAGTAACGATTGGACAAGATGCAAATTACGTAACAAGAATTTCTAAATCTATAGAAAAAGTAAATGCAAATATTGAAAAATGATCAATTGAAAGGGAGAAAAATACTTAAGTGTTTGTATTGATGGTCGTGTTCTGAACAATTCAACATGGCTTTATGTAGCCTAATACAAAGTGTAACCACTTGCAGGTAGTTAATATCTTAATTAATGATTAAAAGCCGCATCTCCGTAATATTAGACTCCGAATGTCGACCTTATCCACAAACAGTAACAATTCTTCAATGGCTACTAGTCTTAATCGTCAATGGTTCCTTCACTTTGGCATCTTCACTTTGTCTTCAGTTTTTGTATTTAACATTTATTGATATTTATGAAGTAGCAATCGTCAATCAATATCATCTATCAATAACTGTATCATGGTCATCGATAATCGTAGTCATCGACAAACATTTTCTATTAGTAACTCATTGATGGTATAGCAATACTTAACACCGAGCTCTATATCTATTTAAGCTGGCATCATGTTGCCTTAATTCCTAAAACATCCCAAAATTTAGGTCTAATCCCTACCCAAACCTCTTTTTTCTTTTTGTGTGTGTCAATTAAAATCCTTAACTTTCACTTTAATCCCAAATCTATCCACATATTCAAAATCACCACTAGTTTAATCAAAATTATCGATATTAGAACTAGTTATAAGTTCATTATCAGAACTTGTGTTTTCATCGATACTCTTACCTTATAAGAAAAAAATAGCAATCTCCTTATTTTGACAATATTGAAGAAATTAGTGGACAATTTTTAGACATACAGGCAAATTTAAGACTAGAATGGAAGTTGGAGATTTTTTATGAGACAAAATAATATTTGGATAGAATTAAGATTGCACTTAAAATCGATGGGTTTTTAGGTAATCAGCCTGTCAACATATGTCTCATTTTAAAAGAATTGAACAACTTAATTCTTTTAAACTTTTGAAAAATTTACTTATGATTACCTTTCAAAAGTACGATACGGTGCATTAACCCTCTTTTGGTGCCGTATAAATACTTGGCCAGATCCTATTTATTTTTACTTTTACCTGCACTTTATCGTTGTTGTTAATCGGCGTCTCAGTGGAAGCGGATCGTATATTTGCAATTATGTCAGGAGCTATAGAAATCGATCGAAATAAAACGAGGAACAATAAAAGGGACAGGACACCAGAAATTAACATGGTTCGGTCCAAATGTCGGAACCTACGTCCACGGGGAGAGCCAGCAAATCAATCCACTATAAATCGGAGAATTACAGGATTACAATCACACATGCACTCAAGTGTTTCCCAGCCCTACTTTATACCCGATACCCACGGTGTTTAACAACTCAACTCACTCACTGGACTCAACTTACGCACAAACCTCTCGGAGCTCAAGCTTCTCACTCTCTCTCGAGCTCTTTTCTCTCACTCTCTCTCGAGCTCTTTTCTGTTTTGCTCTGTCTCGCATCTTCAGACGTCTTCTCCTTATATAGGGAGAACGGTAGAGGACAAGACAAAACAAATAAATGGCCTCATTAAATGCTGCAGCGCAGGCGCCCACAAGACAAGCCGTAATCGGCACCGAACGCCCACCATATATTTCGGGCGTGCATGCAGATCGTGCATGTGCATGGGCGAGCATTTAATGAGGCGGCAGAGATGAGGGATGATAGTCAGAAACGTGTGCCATTGATCCGTGAAATGAGGTGGGCGGCCGTCTTCGAATTTCTTCTTCATGGAGAGAAGCAAGCGTATGACCATGTGCACGACACACCTAGAATAGCTTCTGCCTTCTCTCTTTCTTTATTCTGCCATCCCTCTTTCTTTATCAATAAAATAACAAGAGAAACCCACAAAAAGAGAAACCGTGAGAGGAAGGAAATTCGGCGCCTACAAGTGTTGACCAATTTTCTACGTGCATGGCCATGTGCATGCACTTGCAGGTGGTGGGTTCTTTATTTAATATAGAATATTGTTGATCCCTTCCTTTGCTTGCATGCTTGAAGAATAAAACCCCATGCAGCTTTTGGCTTCTTCCTTCTACGCATACGCACGAAGAGATGGGATTAATGCCGGAACAAGAAAATTCGAAGACATCACAAAGTCTCCCTTGAACTTTGTTATTTGGCCAAACTTATGAGTATTAATCTAACGGGCTCAAACTTGAGACACAATATAACAATTCTCCACCTTGGCTCAACGTTTGAGGCCAAGTTATAGTGATTATTTTCCATGCTCGACTCTCCCAACGCCCTGATGGGCGCTCATATTCTACAGACGCTAATCGAGCTCATACGAGCTCGAGCTTTCTCTGAAGGAACATGCTTCGTCATCATATCTGCTGGGTTCTCCGCTGTTGCTATTTTCTTCACAACAATTTTGCCCTTCGCTATGACATCTCGGATGAAATGATACCTGATGTCGATATGTTTTGTACGCTCGTGATATATTGGATTATAAGCCAAATATATCGCACCTTGATTGTCACAGTGTATGGTGACACTTTTCTGCTCCAGTCCAAGGTCCGAGAGCAAACCCCTTAGCCATATCGACTCCTTTGCAACAAAGGTTAGTGCCATGTACTCCGCCTCAGTCGAAGACAATGCAACATCATCTTGCAAAGACGCTTTCCAACTTATTGCACCACCTGCTAGCGTAAACACGTACCCTGCTAATGATCTACGATCATCCAAGTTACCGGCGTGATCTGAATCCACGTACCCTGTGGTCTCATTGCCATTGACGTTCCTCCGATACATAATGCCAACGTCTGATGTCCCCTTTAGATATCTGAGGATCCATTTCACGGCTTCCCAATGAGTCTTACCTGGGTGCTTCATGTAATGGCTGACAACACTTACAGCCTGTGAAATGTCAGGTCTAGTACATACCATGGCATACATAATACTACCAACTGCACTAGAATAAGGAACACGGGACATATGTTCCTCCTCCTCCTCAGTTTGCGGTGATAACTTGTCAGAAAGTTTGAAATGTGCGGCTAAAGGGGTACTTACAGATTTTGCTAACTGCATATTAAAACGTGCCACGATCTTCTCAATGTATTTCTTTTGAGACAAACGCAACGTTCCTGCAGCTTTGTCACGCAAAATTTCCATACCCAATATTTTCTTAGCAGCACCTAATTCTTTCATTTCAAACTCAGCACTCAATTGCCGCTTCAACACATCAATATCAGACATATGTTTAGCTGCTATTAACATATCATCAACATATAATAGCAAATAAATCAAAGACCCATCCTCCAATCTCCTAAAATAAACACAACTATCAAATTGACTTTTCGAATAATCTTGACTAGTCATGAAAGCATCAAAACGCTTATACCATTGTCTAGGAGATTGTTTCAATCCATACAAGGATTTCTTCAATAAGCAAACATGGTCTTCCTTACTGGAATAGCAAATCCCTCAGCTGCTTCATGTAAATTTGTTCCTCCAATTCACCATGAAGAAATGCCGTTTTCACATCTAGCTGCTCCAGCTCAAGATCTGTGCAACAACTAAGGCAAGTAATACACGAATAGAGGTATGCCTTACCACAGGAGAGAACACTTCATTGTAGTCGATGCCCTCTCGTTGAGTATACCCCCTTGCAACAAGTCTCGCCTTAAACCTGGCTGCCTCTACACCGGGAATGCCTTCTTTCCGTTTGTAGACCCATTTGCATCCGACAATTTTCTGACTTTTGGGTACTTTGACCAACTCCCATGTCTGATTTCGATAGAGTGATTCTATTTCTTCACTCATAGCCTCTAGCCACTGTGATGACTCAGCACTAGCCATCGCCTCAGAATAGGATGAAGGCTCATCCATCTCCACCTCATCACCTACAGTTAATGCATAGGCAATATCAGAATAACCATAACGTACCGGTGGTTTAATTTGCCTCCTTTGTCTGCCAGTGGCTATGTTGTGTTGTGGCTCTGCTGGTTGTTTAGTATCACCGTCTTCAGGAATTGTGGCCTCATCAGCAATCTCTTCCTCTGTTACCTCTGAGGTCTTTGGAGACTCCGCCTGAATCTCCACCTCACTTCTGACACCATGATCCGTTTGCTCTGCTGGTTGAGTCTCAAGACTCCTCTTCTGAAGCATTGCAGTCTCGTCGAAGATCACGTCTCTGTTGATTATAAAACCGGGTGATCTGGGATCAGTGCACCACAGCCGGTAGCCTTTCACCCCTTGTGCATAACCCAGAAATATGCACTTCTTCGCCCTCGGCTCAAGTTTACCATCTCTCGCATGAGCATACGCAGGACATCCGAATATTCATAATCCGGAGTAATCAACAGGTTTCCCCGACCATACTTCCTCAGGAGTCTTCCACTCGATAGCAGAAGATGGAGATCGATTAACCAGGTAACAAGCCATATTTATTGCTTCGGCCCAAAATTCCTTGCCCAATCCTGCATGCGAAAGCATGCACCGAGCTCGCTCGAGTAGAGTTCTGTTCTTCCGTTCTGCTACGCCATTCTGCTGTGGTGTCCGAGAACTGTGCGGTGTCTCACAATCCCTTCCTTTTGGCAGAACTCGGTAAAGTCCTTACCACATAACTCCATGCCATTATCAGTTCTCAGGCACTTGATTTGTTTACTTGACTGCTTCTCAATCAATGCCTTAAAATTCTTGAACCGATCAAATACCTCGGATTTGTGCTTCAGGAAGTACACCCATACCTTCCTTGAGTAATCGTCGATGAATGTCAGCATATATCTGGCACCTCCTTTTGATGGAACTGGAGACGGTCCCCAAACATCTGAATGAATGTATTCGATCAAGTTGCTTGGTCGAATGTAGAGCTGTACCGAATTTAACACGACGCTCGCTTCCCGAAGATGCGGTGCTCACACAGTCCAGCTTTCCTATCTTCTTCGACCTTTCAAGCAACCCCTTCTCACTCAGCATCGTCATACCTGCCTCACTCATGTGTCCCAATCGCATATGCCATAACTGAGTCAAATTTGAGTCTGACTCACCTGATGAAACTGCAGCAACTCCGGTCACGGTTTCTCCCAGTAAATGATAGAGAGAATTCGCCTTCTTCCCTTTCATCACTATCAGGGCACCTCGAGAGATCTTCAGCACTCCACCTTCAGCTGTGTATTTGCACCCAAGGTCATCGAGTGTTCCCAAAGAAATAAGGCTCTTCTTGAGCTTCGGTACGTGCCTTACGTCTGTCAACGTCCGTTCTACGCCATCATGCATTCGGATTCGGACTGTTCCTATCCCCACAACCTCGCAGGCTGCATTATTCCCCAGAAGAACTCTACCACCATATGCAGTTTGGTAGGTAGTGAACCAGTTCTTGTGAGGAGTCATATGATAGGAACATCCAGAATCTAGCACCCATTCGTCTTCTGACGAACTCGTAGATACACATAGGACAGCCTCGGCATCACTGGTACTCTCCTCGGCAACATTCGCCACACTGCTTGTGGCATTTTGCCAAACGCCTTTATTTCTTAGTTTTGGACAATTTCTCCTTATGTGCCCCTCCTCGTGACATTCGAAGCACTTCACGCGACCTTTTGATTTTCTATGTCGCGACTTCGACCTGCTTTTGCTTTGGCTTCTGTTGTTGGGCCTTCGATGTTGGTCTCTACCTCGAATCACCAGTCCACGCGCTACATCTTGCGCTAGACTGTCATCACGCAACTTTCTTTGCCACTCTTTTGAAAACAGGGCAGATTTTACCTCCTCTGAGGTAATCGTAGTACGCCCCTGTAACAAAGAGTCGGTAAAGTGCTCCCATGACTCCGGTAAAGACGCCAACAACATCATGCCTTGCTCTTCATCATCTAAAATCTTGCCAACATTCTTCAAGTCCATCATGAGTTTATTAAACTCATCTAGGTGGGATCTAATGGACGTACCTTCAGTGTATCGGAACTGGAACATTCTCTTCAGCATATATAAGCGATTGTTTAAACCCTTCTTTACATAGAGGGCCTGAAGTTTAGCCCATAACGATGCGGCATCCTCCTCCTCGGCCACCTCTATTAGCACTTCATCCGATAAGTTCAACAGGATGATGCTCATGGCCTTCTCCATTAGCTCGTCCTTTTCAGCATCTCGCATTGTTTCGGGCATTTGAGCCTTGCCCTCCAATGCCTTGGCTAATCCTTGAGTTGTTAATAGCGCCTTCATCTTGACGCTCCACAACCCGAAGTTGTTCCTCCCGTTAAATTTCTCAACTTCTACTTTTGCTCCAGACATAATTGCAAAGTCTTGGCTCTGATACCAATTGTTGTTAAATCGGCGTCGCAGCGGAAGCGGATCGTATATTTGCAATTATGTCGGGAGCTATAGAAATCGATCGAAATAAAACGAGGAACAATAAAAGGACAGGACACCAGAAATTAACGTGGTTCGGTCCGAATGTCGGAACCTACGTCCACGGGGAGAGCCAGCAAATCAATCCACTATAAATCGGAGAATTACAGGATTACAATCACACATGCACTCAAGTGTTTCCCAACCCTACTTTATACCCGATACCCACAGTGTTTAACAAAACAACTCACTCACTGGACTCAACTTCCGCACAAACGTCTCGGAGCTCAAGCTTCTCACTCTCTCTCGAGCTCTTTTCTCTCACTCTCTCTCGAGCTCTTTTTTGTTTTGCTCTGTCTCGCATCTTCATACGTCTTCTCCTTATATAGGGAGAACGGCAGAGAACAAAACAAATGAAAAATAAATGGCCTCATTAAATGCTGCAGCGCAGGCGCCCACAAGACAAGCCGCAATCGGCACCGAACGCCCACCATATATTTCGGGCATGCATGCAGATCGTGCATGTGCATGGGCGAGCATTTAATGAGGCGGCAGAGATGAGGGATGATAGTCAGAAACGTGTGCCATTGATCCGTGAAATGAGGTGGGCGGCCGTCTTCGAATATCTTCTTCATGGAGAGAAGCAAGCGTATGACCATGTGCACTAACACACCTAGAATAGCTTCTGCCTTCTCTCTTTCTTTATTCTGCCATCCCTCTTTCTTTATCAATAAAATAACAAGAGAAACCCACGAAAGAGAAACCGTGAGAGGAAGGAAATTCGGCGCCTACAAGTGTTGACCAATTTTCTACGTGCATGGCGGTGGGTTCTTTATTTAATATAGAATATTGTTGATCCCTTCCTTTGCTTGCATGCTTGAAGAATAAAACCCCATGCAGCTTTTGGCTTCTTCCTTCTACGCATACGCACGAAGAGATGGGATTAATGCCGGAACAAGAAAATTCGAAGACATCACAAAGTCTCCCTTGAACTTTGTTATTTGGCCAAACTTATGAGTATTAATCTAATGGGCTCAAACTTGAGACACAATATAACAGTCGTCAACCTCGGACTAAGTCTTTCCTTTTCCAATTCTGCTCTGATTCTGAAGTTTACTTCAAAACCTCAATGGCTCCCAAAAATCATTCTCCCACATTTTCATCTTGGATATACTGGTCTTGTTTTGAGGAGCTCCAATAAGAAGACGATATCTATCCTCTCCCGCTCCTCAATGGTTCTGAAGCGGTGAGTTCTAGGTCCCCTTTCAATACGAGATTGTTTTCTTCTATCCCTCAATGGCTGTTTTCCTCGTTGTGTCGAAGAAAAACTCCCTAACCAAAAGCCTACCATTGTTGAGTACGTATGGACCACCAGGTCTGGTCGATTAGGTCTTTCCCTCCATTCGACCTCAAATTCTACCGATGGTACTTGAGAATGAAATCTCAGGTGCAATTCATCTAGGAAAAAGCCAAAATCTAAGTGAAACTTCCATTTTGTTATTGCGACTTGGGTCTCATGGGGGGATTAACCAGTTTCTGGTCTCCTTCAACTTGGTTTTTCTTTCCTTGGGCCCCATGTCAGTTACACTCCTTGATTTATTTGCTATAATCGCCTCAGTCCATATGGGGATGATGTTAGAGATGCCAATACTTTAATTGTGTCATTGATCTTTCTTGTGGCTCCTTTTTAATTAAATATTTCAAAGAACCTGATGAGGAAGTCACCCCCCGTTGAACACACTGCTTTCTTGTCGTATTGTCTCTCTCGATATATTTTCTGCCACCCAACACTCAAAATTTCTGAGGATTAAATCGACCTAGCTCATTGCTTGGCTGAAAGCACCTCATTCGCTTCAGATCAACTCGTCCTTGCTGTTTTATACAAGGGAATAAACAAGTACCCTTATCGATGTATGAGGAAAATTCTGGTGTTCTCTTCAACGTTTTTTGGATTTTCCAAGGCTGGGCCGCTCTTTATTTTCCTTCACTATTCTCCAACGAGACACATTCCTTACCTTGATCTAGTGAAGTGGAGGTTCAACCTCATTTTCAGGACGATCCAGGCTGTCCATTCCAAAGGATTTCCCTTTCAAGAATTTCCTTGAATTGTTTTACGAGCAATCCACTGGTGAGCTCGATTATTTCCCTCTCGGCTACTGCTTTTGCTAGTGATGTCCAATTCAATCGTCCAACCAGAATTACAAAGCTTTGGCTTGGTGTGCTCACCCCCGCCTATCATCCTCAAAGGATATCGAAGAAAGGAAAATTTTTATCGTGTGTTTGAAATCTACTCTCCATAATACTGTACTGCACATTTAGACTAACTTCAAGTACGTATTCCATGAAGTATCCCTATGCCGCACCTTTTATATGCTGCCAACAAGTCACCTGGAGATATACAATCGTTGTACCATCAAATAATTCAAATTGAATCCTCAGGCCACAAGCCACAAATAACTTCAAGGGATATTCACGCAAACAATCCATGAGTCCTTGAACTTTGGCATAATGTGCAATTTGATCCATAAACTTTTAATTTATTCAATGTGGTCCCTAAATTCTAATAATGGTCCTTAAATTTTTAATCTGTTCAATTGTAGTCCTTGACCTTTTAGTGCATGTTCAATATAGTCTTTGAATTGTATGAAATGTTCAATGTAGTCTTTCCATTAATTCAAGACCATAGACTAAAATGAACATTTTTCATATAGGTTAGGAACTCTATTCAACATATACTAAAAGTTCAAGGATTACATTGACCAAATTAAAAGTTCATGGACCACGTTGCATATTGATATAAAATTCAAGGACTATATCAAATAAATTAAAAGTTTAAAAACAAAATTACACATTGGGTTAAAGTTTAAAAATTGTTTGTGTCATTTTCCCTAACTTCAATGATTGGTGGGCCTACTATCATATTTGTTGGGTGGGTCCACCTTTATGTGGGGCCCAGCTAGCATTAAGAAAAGGTAAAAGTTGGGAAAAAAATAACAGTGGGGACTACTTCGTCTGTGCCAAAGTGCTCAAGAGTGAGGAGAGAGAGAAAATAGATAGTGCTCACCTAAGAAAGAGTGGAGAAGAGAAGAAATAGCGATTTGAAGGCTAAACATTAATGGAATTGGTTAAAATTTGAGTATGTTGTTTGTGAGACTAAAGGTTACGAATTGATCAGTTTAGTTCGTTGAGAACCTCTTCCAAATTTTCCAATCGTAGTTAGAGTTTTCTTACTCCATTTAGGTCAATCCACCTTTCTAGTGATGAAATATATATTGTTGATGTTTAGCCTCTAATGTGTAATTAGAGATGAACACATTGTGTATCTTACTATTTTTAGTAACTAGATGGTCCTTGATTTTTCTTGCATTGGGTAACCACATGAAATCCTTGGTGGTGTTGTTGGTTTTGCTTCCTATAATTTCAGCATTATATTTTCTTATTGCGAGGTCATATATTTATTGTTTGTTGCTAGAGTTAAGTTGATTTCGATTGGTTTAGTTTGGGAGATAATTTGATCCTAGATTGGGTTTAATTCTTGTTAAATTTGTGCCCATTTTTCCCGACAAAATTCATTATTTTAGTGACATCGGTTCAATTTTTAAGAAGGTGAAAGTGAAATAACTCATTTTCTTTTAAAACCTCCCGGGAAGTAATTATCGCTTCTGTTGCTCAGGAAGCTCAAGTGATGCCTGACATTTAAGCTCAACTTTCTCTCGTGCAGCCTCCAAAAGAGTCAAAGAAAAAGAAATTAGGTCATTTCAATGCCTTGGCATCATTCCCTTTTCTTTTCGTAGTTTTTACAATCGTCCTTTTCACGGCGGCAACCAAATGGACGAGGTTCACTCCCGTTAGAGCTGCAACGAAGCCATCATCAAGGATTCGTATCGCTGAAGGCATGAGGAAAGCTTACCCACCCCACCCCCCCCCCCAAAAAAAAAAAAAAGAAAAATTCACCATGTCCAAGCGCTGATGTCATTGCCGATGTTGATGTTACGCAGAACTTGCCTGACCCTGAAATTATTGAGGATCTTGCTTACATCAATGATGTACAGCGCATTCTTGTTCCAGTGGATGACCAAGAAACTATCGACATTTTGGCGTTTACCATCGAAAGCATGAAGTAGGTCATGCAATCAATGTCGACAAACATGATACATTCGATACCACCAACGTCCATGTTGATGTTGATAGGCAGAGCCAGCCTAAGAAGACGGCCACTATAGACATCACTGTTTATGCTACTTCCCCAGTTCTAAATACTCAAATGCCAATTTTGGGAACACAACCAAGTATCGACTCTTGAGAGAGTAATTCACTTCACAATTCTAATTTTGTGGACATATGCTGACTATAATCTTGTCCTTACAAATGTAGGAAATCTTCCGGTGGCTACTTCTAGATTGCCATCATTGTCTACCTAAATTAGAATTTTTTTATTTGTCAATTCTCCTCTAACTTTCAATTTACTCTCTGACTTTTATCTTGCTTTTTTACAGGGTATAAGAGTCAAAACTCGCACTTGAAACTTGATTTCCACTCAGGCTCTTCTGAGAAGGTGTGAATTTCAACTCCCCATCTCCCTCTTCCCATGTAGGAAAGGTGGCTACCAAGGCAAATCAAACCGGAACTTTAGTTTGTAACTTTTTCTTTTTATTTGTTGACATACTAATTTAGATTTCTTTTTTGGGAACTTTTTGGTCTCGCTTTCAATTATATGGACTTGGTATGTTCAGCTTTCAGTTACTATGGGGTGACTGTAAGTGTTGGGAAAAAGATTAGGAAAAAAAGGAGCAAACAAGCGTAGTTGTTTGTGTTGGAAGGAGAGAAATAATTGATAGTTTGTAGTGATTTCTCTTTAATTATATCTCAAGATAAACATATGCTCTCATCATTTTTTTCAATGAATACGTGTATTTTGTCATACAATCTGCAGTTGTACCTATTCTTTTCAAGTAGATGTGTCCTACTATGACTATTAATAAGAATTTTATGTTAATGGGGATTTCAAAGGGATTTGTTAACCATGACTAATTAAGGAAGTTTCAACAGTAAAAATATCAATAAAGTTCTTTCAATATCTGAAAACTTTATTACTATAACATGGATGTTCCCAATATAATTGGATTGCTTCATTATTTTGGCATCTTATGTTGTAATCAATGTCATATATCTATGCATTAAAATGGGTAGGTTGGCACTTTGTTGGCCACACATAAGGGAGAATGGATGTTACTGTCTCTTTCACCCACTTCTAGTTTCTATTTCCGCTTTCAAGCCCTTTTTCTCTTTACTTTTAGGGAAATTTTTTCTTATACTTATGCAGTTGCCTACAAATAGAACTTTATATGTGCTTGTAAATGTGACCACAGCTGCTTGCTGCTGAGCTCGCCCAGTCCAGGCAAAGTGTTGCCATGTTCTTCCAACCCTGGAAATTGAGTGGTGTCACGTCTAATTTTGGGTCACGCAACAATACCAAGTATTGGCATGAGGCCATGCAACCCTGGCGAGGCAACACAGGGGTCGCATGACCCTTAGAAAGATCGGTCTTGCCTAGGGTGGCCCGAGCAAGGCGCCACCAAAGTAGTGTGTAACCTCCAAGCGAGATTTGTCTTGCATAGGTTGCTGCCAACAACCTCAGCGGGTAGCTAGCCTATGGTCGCGCGACCCTGTCTCTAAGAGACTAGCATGGCCACCTCTCTCTCTCTCTCTCTCTCTCTCTCTCTCTCTCTCTCTCAAGTGCGTGTGCAAAAGGGTCAGTGCAGACTTGCAAGGGCAAATGAGAAAATCTATTTAGTTGATAAGGTCTAAATGGCAAAATGAATATACTCTCTAAAATGCAGGCATAGTGATGAAAAGCTAAAGCGGGAAGGGACTTGCATTGGCCCTTAGGGCTCAAAGCTGCTTTGTACTGCATTCCTAAACATACCCCGCAGTTAATAGTAAAAGAATATAGTTGTTGTGGATATCTCACATGGAGAAGGTACCAGTAAAATATATATATACAAAACTTTTTGATAATTTTCCCATATAGTTATTTTAGTCAATTTTTATTGAAAATCACTAATGTGTATGTCAACCTTCTTACGTGGCATAATTGCCATTGACACAATCAATGCTGATGTTGACAATTTTTGTAATTTTTCTAAATTTTTTCAATTGTTTTTCTTTCTTTTTTTTCACTATTCATATTTCCAAAATAGTAATGAGGGTTGCCAAGGCCTTGGCGACGGCTAGTGAAACTCTCCAACCCATCATGAGGGGAAAAAAAGAAGAAGAAAGAAGAGATTAGAAAAGTTTAAAAAAAAAAGTTATAAAGAAATTCATAGTATAAAAAAATTTGATTGAATTGATCATTGTATTAGAGTTTTAGGACATTTTGGACAATTCCTAGGGCAATATCACTATGAAACCCGAATAAGTGTTGCATAATCTGTCATAAAAAGCATAGGTTGGCCTTATACACGTGAATTCTATGATATTATAATTTGCCCGTAAAAATCAAAGGCTCTGCTGGCAATGGCATCTGAAATTCTCCACTGAGGAGCCTTCTTGTGCATAAGAGTTTGGAACATCATAGTTGTCTTAGCATCATACACTTTTCGAATTCGGCTATATATGTGTGTACCGGCCGGCATAAGTGTTAGGAAAATATGGATGCATCTATCAATCGCTCATATTTATTAGCTTCCATCACCGGCTCATTGCCAATTTAAGGGCTTTCTTCATGCTCGAATGGGTAGTAAGAGACATTTTGTTCTGGGCCCCCGAAGAAATAAACCCGAAATAAAAAAGAAAGCATTGAAATTGGGCCATCTTTGCCAAGAGAGGCCGCCTTCTCTCAGGCCAGCGTTCTCCTATTTCTAGAACACCACACCACATGCAGGGACAATACCAAGCGCTTTGTTACTGGCTCGCAAAGGAATAGAGGGAAAAAGTCTTTTATTATAACTAGCGGGACAAAAGGAGAAACACTGGAAGTTCTAAAAGTCGATTAGGTCAGTAGCGAAATGCCATTTGATCTTACAAAGAGGTTCAATAGCACATCTAGGCTCTTGGGAGAGGATGAATTCCCGATCTATAGCATCAATAACTGCAACTGCCTAACAAGCGAACACTACCTATATATCATGTTCTAGTTTTTTTCCTTACTATTCAAAGCATCGAGAAAAAAATGGTTTCATGAAAGTTATCTCCTCGACCGAAAGCAGCTCTTCCACTCATCTCATTCTTGTGGCACTTGTGATTAGTTTATTTACCATCAATCAGCGGGCTAAGGACGTTGTGTTCGCATTTTTATTATTATTTTAAAATGGGATTCCCAACCTTTACTATGACTAATCTCGTGCAAATTGGATCATCCATGTGTATTTCATTCGGCTACACCCATAGAGTGGTAGATGTGAAACCCTCAGGTTACTTTTAGGGGAGGAGCAGCTCAAATGGGAATCGATTGTATTCAAAACATTTCATAAATCAATAAATCTCTTAAGGTTAATGCCTATTCTGTGCTTGAAGAAAATTTTATCGGATTCTATGATTTTGCTCTTATTTGTCCTAGTATTTATGAAGTGTAGAGGCAATTTAGTCAATTTGAGATAACCGGACCAGGCCCATTTACTCTTTAACAGTAAAGGTCCTTATCCGGATCATCTCCTTTTGTCTTATAAAGACATACTTCCATGGACAAACCTGAGGGATATATTCGATCAAATGTAATATTGATTAGTCACAAAATCGTCTGCAGCAGGAAATGGATATGAGACCTTTGACTCCTTGAGATTTGGGATGTGTAATCGCTCTTATTCAATAGGCAAACCCCTCCTCATAATGGAAAAAAAAAAAAAAAAAAAAAAAACAGTAAACATGTTGCATATTGTGGAATCACGTATAATACAGGACCTGGAATTAGAAAAGATGTTACGCAGACCCACGAGGATACTCATGGAGGATCTGGTGAACGAATCCTTCATCACGGTAGAGAGATTTGGGTCAGTGAAAAGAGTTTTCATGGTGTGTGAAGATGACAAGGCCGTGGAGGTTGACTTTCAGAGAAGGATGATCGATCGGAGTCCTTCCACGGCGGTGAAGTTGATTGAAGAAGCCGATCACATGGCCATGCTCTCCAAGCCTCACTAGCTTCGTCAATGCTTCGAGGACATTGCTAAGAATTGCTATTGAGGCACGGAGTACGAACTGAGCTGGATCAATTCGCACATCGCACCATTAACAATTTGCCACATCACTCTTTACTGTGCTGATCCCGTGAACTGAATACCCCCGATTGTATCTCCTAAACTCTCAAATGTGCTTACTTTTGCCCTTCTTAGCTCAATTTTTTTATCAGAATCTTGTCATTTTCTCAAGTTAAAGTACTCGCAAACCATTAAGTAGATTCGTAAACATGCTATTTTTTTCTGCCAAAAGTGAATGGGACAATTACACTGGGAAAATCTACATGGCATTTTTTTTTTATTAAAGGTCACGTGATTTTTAAAAAATATATAAGGTGATGGGACAAATGTGTAAGAATATTTATCATCATTAGTTAGTGAAAATTCTTTAAAATTATCCTCGATCGAGTCTATGCTGAGCTTCCCTGTTGCAATTCCTTTTATGTTACTTGTGGAAGTATTTAGAGGGCTAATGTTTTTTCATTCGAGTTGTGGAAAATAATGCTTTTTAGAACCATGAGAGTTTAAGTGAGTTACAAGAACTTATGGGGAGTGAATTCACGAGAATGATGAGTTAAATCCAATTTGCAATCTCACACAAGACTCTTTTGGCTGAGTTGGCAATACCTATAGATGGCCCATAATTAGGTTTCATCCATCTAATAAAAATTCTAAAACTTGTTACACGATGAGTAGGTCTGTCAAAATGAGCCTTAAACCCATTTCCAACCCATGAGGCTCACGCATACACTCTCTCTTCCTCTTTTGCCTTATACAAATATTAAAAATAATAAATCGAAATTATAATTATTTTTCTTTTCTTGTTTTTCTTTTTCTTTTTCTTTTTCTTTTTCTTTTCCTTTTTCTATTTCCTATTTTTTCTTTTCTTCTTCCTTGTTCCATCTTCTTTGGCCGAGGGCGAGCTTGATCTCACCAGATCTAGTGAGGTGGAGCCTCACTTGAGGCTGGCGAGGTTTGGCCCATTAGAATTGGGCGAGATTTATGTGGCAGCATACATGCCTAGGCCGAAAACCCCGCCTGTGCTTCTCTTGCAACAGGTGCGATGGCCCTAAGATGTCGAATATTTTTTGCATTGTCTTATAAGTGGCTCAATTAATCAGTAGAAATTAATTGCTTAACATGGTATTGTAATGAAGTTAATGACTTTGATCCATTTATCCTTTACACAGGTTTAAATTTATTTGCATGTGAAGGAGCTTCAGAAGATTTCAGACTCGCGTATCCAATTTGCACTTTAATGCCATCTCCTTATGGCTTGAGTCTATTTGTCTTTTTTTTTTTTTTTTTTTTTAAAGATTGTACATCGATTAGAAAAATACCTATTTTGAGGAGCTTTGTGATTAGTTCTCTGACTTTGAGATAATATCTATGACAAAATCCACGTTCATCTGTCTTCTGCAGTCCCGGCCATAGAAGTCCCTCATACGCTTTTCTCTAAATTAGTTCTTTAGAGAAAGCAATCTGGAGCCGTCATGTAATAAAAAGTATGATCGTGGGCAGAAGGACGATTACATGGCCGAGAAGCTGTACCAAAATTGTTTAGCAGAGGTGAGACTCACACATAACTACTCTTCTCATAATAATAGGCAACAAGGAAGCACAGACGACGTATACTGAAGACCAACGAGGTTGCTCATGGAGGACTTAGCGATGAGGAGAGATATGGGTCAGTGGATCGAGTTTTGGTGCTGTGTGGAGAGGATAAAACCATGCAAGTAGAGTTTCGGAGACGGATGATCCATCAAAATCCTCCCAAGGCGGTGAAGCTGATCGGAGAAGCCGATCACATGGCCATGCTCTCCAGGCCCCATGAGCTTTGTCAATGCTTTGAGGACATTGCTAAGAATTACTTTTGAGAAAAAAGTATGAAGTACGTTGGTTCAATTCGCATTTCAAACCATTAAAATCTGCCACATTACTGCTACTATGCTAATTCTATGCAGTAAATAAGACCATCGTCTCTCGTAAACTCTACAATAGCTTAATTTTGCTTTTCTTAGCTCAATTCTTGATTAGAATTTTGCCTCTACTCATGTCAATAGTCTCGCTAATTATTAAGCAGATTCATAATATGCTAAACTGTTTCCTTTTATGCCAAAACAGAATGGAATGATTGTTGGAAAAATATCAGATAATATGAAAAATAATGAGAATTGTTGAAAATCTATTGAAAAGGGCAATAAAATGAAATCAATTGTCTGAGCTGTGCGAGCATTGTCCTTAAGCATAATTTCGCCTCTTGAAGCACGGAACTTAATGTGTAAGACTTCAACGACTATCCTCCTAAGATATAGTGGACATTCTTCTATACTTAGTACTAAATATTAGAAGGAATAGGAACAGCATTATGTATATAACCCGACAAAAAAGAAAAGTTAGAAGATTGTGGTTTAAAGTTCAATTTATATTCAAAGAGAGAGAGAGAGAGAGAGAGAGAGAGAGAGAGAGAGAGAGAGAGAGAGAGAGAGAGAGAGAGAGAGGGCCGATAAGAATCCATTATAAAATAATGGAGGGTTTATGAATAAATAAATCAAACATTACAAAACCATCATACAATCATTATATGACCATTAGATAGCCATTATATAACTGTCATAAAACTTTACAAAACAAATTTATATAAATGGCAAACAAAAATGATTACAAATTGATGACGGCAAAAAATTGTTATAAAACTAATAGTTTTCCATTTTCAAAACTATTGAAATATCCAACAATCTCCCACATATTTTAAAAAGTTTTGAAAAGAAAAAGATATAATATTCCTGGGCTATTGGAGTTTAATTCATCAGAACCCGTGCTTGTTCGGCTATGAATCAACCCTCGAAAGAATGAAATATAATTTACAAAATCACTGATAAAGTTTGAATTTTTTATGAATTATTTTTGTGAATTATAAGTTTCACCAATCACATGACTTTTGCACAAAGTTTGTTGTTCAACGTGGCTCCGCGCTACAAGTCATGCGCATGCTGGTTTGTTCATAAGTGCTATAAATATTATTGCCGATAATTCTCATAGGAGTGGCCTCACTCCACACTCACATAGGTGATTCCATGAAGTGCATTCTGCAGTTTAAAACCCCACCAATAATGGTTATGAAATTCATTAAGAGCTTAACTCATCCTCTTTTTCCTAGCTAGGGAAAATGAAAATAGAATTTATGGCAAGTACGCTATCACACGCGCATGGCTCTTCCTCGACCTTGGAATAGGGACTGCCTATTAGCCATTTAATTCCTTTTCATTCTTTGACTCGTATTATAGAAAATTTTAGAATAGCAGAATTGTGATGTGTAGGTTTCACATTTGTTGCAAGTGCAAGGCATGTAACAAAATTAATCAGAATATTTCTAGTAAAAATCATACTAGGCGGAAAGGAAGAGAACAGAGAGCTTTTCAAAGATTTATAGCAAACCACGGCAATATTATTTCTGGAGAGGATATGTTTTGTCTCTTAACATTTACAAGCATTCTCTTATATGGGGAAATACTAAAGACAGTTTACAAATAGTGGCCAACAATAGCCAATTATTTGACCCTTACACCAATAGACGAAGATCTTGCTTCTAGCATATTCTTATCTTACATCTTTTCGTTTCTACTACAGTTCCAAATAGTGCCAAACAGTACATGTATAGTGTCGAATAGTGCCTCTAGGCCAAATTTCCTTTCTCTTCACGCGTTTGCTTTAGACTTCTTTTTCCTTTAGTCTTCTTTTCTTGGAGGCTCTTTCACGTTACTTCAGAATGCTTTAGAGATCCTACTTATGGATTGGTTCGTCATCATTTGAGCTATTAGAGTCATCCCCATGTAAGATAGGCTTAATTGGAAAAATATGAAAATATTTAGGATTTAATTAGCGAAATTGAAAGTTTTAGGACTGAATTGATAAATAAACAATAAATTTATGACTTTTGGGATAATTTTCTCAAAATTTAGGTATTAACAACCACACGACACGTGCTTTGTTCACTTAAAATTGATAGAATTAATAGAATGACTCAAATATATTGATATTGTCATTTTTAGGACTTTAATATATGAAATAAAAGTTTTATGACTCAAATGTAGTGTCATGAAAACTTTTAGGACTTGCCCCTAACAAAATGCTTTGTATGATTGTAATCGAGTGTTTTCAGCAACATCTCCTTCAATTGCTTACACTTGCCTTTTTATCTTAGAGGGAACCCATGCCTAAACCAGTCTGCATCATCATTTGGACTCGTCAACCTATAATGCGGTCACATTTTTTTGGATAACGATCTCTTAGGGGTCCAATAATTGGATGAAACCGACATATTACTTAAGAAATTTCCTCGCCATTATCTGAAAATTCTTGAAAATGGCCTCCGCTCAATTATCTGCATAAAGAAAGTTAAATGGCGAATCCGATGTGAGGTAACGACAATTCGAGTTCTAATTAGCTTAATGGGCTGAGTTGACAGAACTCCTTCAAGCAAGCCGGCAGACAACCCTTCATGAGCAGAACGAGAGAGGAGTGAATGACTTCAAAAGGGTTGTTTTTATTTTGTTTTGTTACCTCCACTGAACGTTCGAGAGTGAAAGACCTTTATTGATTGGTTATTAAGAAGCCACGATAGGAAGTAAAAAGCAATAACAAGTGAATGATCTGGACTCACCCAACACTTTCTCTCACCTATGTGGGTCTAGGACACGTGTGTGGCCTATCGCTCTTACCTTTATGAAAGCTCTAACTAGCTCTTGCTCTCATGGGTCTACTAAAAGGCAGCTATGATGGTATGGACAAGGGTCGTGAAGCCCTTGCCGGGAGCGAGACTTGATGGCCGGCAGGCTGCGTTCTAAATGGAAAAGGGGTGGGTGGGATGGCCGTTGTTGAATTGTGCCTCTAAAGCTGGAATGCCTTTTTAGAGGAGGCTACCCGGGGAATCGAAAAGCTTAAAGTGGGATGTGGAATGTGATTGGTGGCTTTCTCCTTTCCAATTCAGCGAGCTGTCTAGTCGCCAAGTTCTTTCAGTCCAAGACTAGTAGCCATACCGACTTCAAGGGCAAGGGATTAAATGAAAAAGAAGATCGGCGAAGAAACTCCTCCAAGGAAACCTATCATAAAGAATAGAAAAGTGTTGGGAATTACTGATTCTTTAAAACGAATTCGACATTAAATTGAACCCCTAGAAAAAATGCGAAAGACAAGCCCAGAAAGAACATGTATCACCGATTAAAAGTCACACTACATAATCGAGCGTACCTTATTATCTACAGATTAAACACCAATGCTAAAGATCGAGGAAGAAATTCTGATCCCGTTTTACCGAGGAGTGTACTGTTGCTATTAGGGAGAGTAAACATAGCGTATTCTTCTTTTCTGTTTTCTTCTTTTTGAGAGAGAGAGAGACTGACGTATGTTCACTTGAAAATGTACATTCCTCTCTTTTCTTTTCTCTCTTAAATACGTCTCCTCTAAGAGATGTAACTCTTCAACGTAATACATTCCCCCAAAAGTCATAACCCATCAATGTAACACCTCTTTATACATGGGCCCTTATCTAGTAGGCCGGGCTTTTAGACCCAACATGGGCGGACGGGCCCTCTAATGCCCATCAACATAAATAAATAAAAACATCATCTCCCACTCACACATAATAGACCGAACATGATCCTCTTTACCTCTTTACAACATTCATAAAAGTGAATAATCCGTGCGACCAACATACTTTGAGAGCTCGTTGCTATACATCTGTTAGAAATATATAGCAGCTCATAATGGGCATCACACTTTGAGTAAATTTAGTATGTAGTACCCTAAATCGATCGATCACATTTATATCTCTCTCTTGATCTCTTTTTAATCATTGATATATTGTATTTACAATTATGATTATCCCAAAAATAATCATAATTGGTCGACTAGTGAATACAAAACTAGAATGTGATTTTCTAAATTCGATCTTCCTCTTTCCTTCAAACTCTCAATTTCAATTCAGCTTACTTTTCTAGAAATGTCCCATTAAATCGAATCAATTCATGAACATTG
Organism: Eucalyptus sideroxylon x Eucalyptus melliodora; assembly: GCA_016097485.1. Classification (NCBI taxonomy): domain Eukaryota; kingdom Viridiplantae; phylum Streptophyta; class Magnoliopsida; order Myrtales; family Myrtaceae; genus Eucalyptus; species Eucalyptus sideroxylon x Eucalyptus melliodora. The sequence continues at coordinate 46,032,928 of CM027832.1, read as the reverse complement.
GCAACATTCTAAGATAGCAAACACTAAATAGAAATCTTGAGAATAAGTAAGAGTCAAGAGGGCACTAAAATTGAGGAACTCTTTTCCTCAAGAGTCTCACACGGCATAAAAGTTGAGATTAAACTTTTGCCACTCATATTGGTTGTCTCATACATACATAGTATGAAATATGTATTACGGTATTTAACTCATTTCCCATGGAGCGTATATCTACACATTTAATACCGTACAAATGATAGTTTAGACATACATAATGTCTACCGTACAAATGATAGTTTAGACATATATAATGTCTAACTTGAGTTCACATATTTACTCATTCACAGAATTCATCAGAACTCATATCTGGCATCATAGACAGATAAATAAAATATGTGGGTTATTTTATTTTCGAACATAGTAAATCTTATGTCATTATCTTAACACCCAGTTAAGGCGACATATATATTTTAAGTTTGAGCTCTCAATTATCACATAGATAATAAGCTTAAAAACCGTCTTATCTCCATTTATCACATAGTAAATAAAGGCGATTACCCTTGTGAGTGGGCTAATCTTTTATCTGTCCGGCATACTTTCTCAATTTAATATAATGCACTGAGCATTAAGATGTATAAACGTCAAACAAAAATTCATAGGCATTAATGATGAAAAACACAAATTTATTAAATGTGAACACTTCAGGGAAATTACAATATTCAGTACATCAGCATCTATGCAGTCCTAGAGATTTTACATGACCACAAAACACATCTTTAGGTATTGGCTTTGTCATAGGATCTGCTACCATTCTATGAGTATATATGTACTGTAAGTTCACATCTTTTCGTGCAACCATATTCTTAACAAAAATTATACTTGGTATTCATATGTTTGGTCTTGCCATAATATTTTGGATATTTGGTGTACGCTATAGCTGCTTGGCTATCACAATTAACTAATAATGGATTTGCAGCATACCCAATAACACATAAATTATCCAAAAATCTCTTAAGCCAAATACCTTATTGTACTGCTACTGATAAGGCCACGAACTCAGCTTCCATCGTGGACAAGACTATACACATTTGCTTCTTACTACTCCAAGATATGACACAATTGTTCAGTAAGAAAGCAAAACCAAAGGTAGATTTCATTTCATCTAAATCTCTTCTCCAATCAGCATCTGAATAGCCTTCAAGTCGCAGATCTTTTCCTTGGTAATTCAGCTTGTAATCAGCAGTTCCCTTTAGATACCTCAGTATTTTTTTAAAGGCCTTCTAATGTGCTTGACCTAGATTTGATTGGTATCTACTCACCATTCCAACTGCAAAACATATGTCAAGTCTTGTACACATCATAGTGTACATCAAGCTCCCAACAGCACTAACATAAGGAACATGTTTCATTTGTTCCTTCTCTTGTAAAGTCCTTGAACACAATCTATAGTTCAATACTTCACCTTTTGCAATAGGAATATCTATGGGTTTACAATCTTGCATACGAAATCATTCAAAAATATTATTGATGTATGTTTCTTGCAAAAGAGATAATAATCTCTTCGAACGATCTCTTGAAATCTTAACTCCAAGAATGTATGCAGGCTCACCCATATCCTTCATCTCAAAGTTGGAAGACAACCAACTCTTGACAATATTAACAAATTCCATATTGCTTTCGGCAATTAGTATATTATCAACATATAATGATATGATCACAAATTGATCTTTAGATCTTTTAATATATACACAATTATCATCTTCTATCATTATAAAATCATATGCCATTATGGCATTATGAAAATATATATACTATTGTCTTGATGACTTTTTAAAGCCATATATTTATCTCATAAGTCGACATACTTTTTTCTTCTTGGCCTTTCGTTATGAAACCAATAGATTGTTCCATATATATTTCTTCATCTAATTCTCCATTGAGAAAAATAGTCTTTACATCCATTTGATGTAACTCAAGATCCATACTAGTCACTATTGTCAGAATAATGCAAATCGAGGTAAATCTCACTACAGGAGAAAATATTTGTTCATAATCAATTCCTTTATGTTGATTATACACATTCGCTATAAGACGAGCCTTATGCCTTTCTATCGACCCAATCAGCTTTACGCTTTATTTTGAGAACCCACTTGTTCCTAATAGCTTTGCGTCCTTTTGGAAGATCAACCCGTTCCCAAACATGGTTTGACTTCATTGACTCCATCTCCTCTTCTATTGCATGCATCCATTTTTCTTTACTAGGGCAATTGAGAGCATTATTAATATTTCTTGGCTCATCCTCATCTTGTGGAGCAACCATAAAAATTTCTCCTTCAATGTCAAAACATCGACGGGGAATGCTTTTGCGACTTGTTCGCCGTATAGGAGATTGTACACTTTGCACATCATTCCCTATCATGTTCCCACTCGGATTAGATAATGACAATATCATCTCATCATGTGGTTATAATTGAGAGTAAGTTGAATTAAATATATCACTTCTCATGTTACTCCCACTTAGACAAACTCTATTAAATTCATTATTTGGATCCAATGTTTCAAATAGAGAGTAATCATCATCTATTTCGCCCTTCTTAGGAAATTCATTATCTAAGAATGTGATATCCCGTGATTCGAATTCAGTTATACTTCCACTTTCCTGCTCACCTATAAACACATATCCTTTCGAGTGTTCAGAGTATCTTATAAAAATGCTCTTCTTTCCTTTGGGACCCAATTTCCCAAACTTGTGAGAGGGCTCATGAGTATAAGCAGCACAACCCCATGCTTTAAAAAAACTTAAGTCCGATTTTCTAGCTGTCCATAATTCATATGGAGTGGAAGTAATTGATTTGGAAGGCACTCGGTTAAATATGTAGGCAGCAATTAACAACGCATCACTCCAAAAAGTGATAAATAAGTTAGCATGCGCCATCATAGACTTAACCATTTCCAATAGGGTTCTGTTCATTATCTCCGCAATACCATTTTGTTGAGAAGTATATGGAATAGATAACTGTCTTTCTATTCCTTCTTCATCACATAATTTTCCGAACTCATCAAATAAATATTCTCGACCTCAATCGAATCGCAATACTTTAATTTTCTTGTCTAATTGATTTTCTACAAAGTTCATAAACCTTTTGAAACAACTCAACGCTTAAGATTTATGAGAAATCAAATAGACATATCCGAATCGAGTATAATCATCTATAAATGTGATGAAATAAACAGTCTCATGCCTTCCTTTCACATTCATCATACCACAGACGTCAGAATGGATTAATTGCAAAGGAAATTCAGCTCTTTTATCTTTTCCAAATGGTTTTCTTGTCGTTTTCCCTATTAGGCAATGCTCACATATGGGCAAATCAACTTTTTCAATATTGCTTAACAAGGCCTCTTTGGCTAGTCTATTCATACGTTATTGGCCAATGTGACCAAGTCTAGCATGCCACACACTCATATCATTATCATATGAATTAGGAGACATGAAAATGAAATAACAAATATTGGCATTACTATAGTGAACATTTAATACAATAAAACCATCTAGAAAATAACCACAACCATAGTAATTTGTATCCAAATACAAATCCACATCACTATTATGGAAGTTCATATTAAAACCAAATGTAATCAACATTAAAACAAATACTAAATTCTGACGAATCTCTGGAGCATACAGCACATCATGCAGGAATAAAGTGCGTCCACCACGCATGTTCAATTAACAAATGTCAATTCCTTTTACTTCTACTATGGAGTTGTTTCGTAGATAGATCCACTTAGTTTCAGTCGGTACTCGTCGGAATTCCACGAAGGATTTTCTATCCTTCGCTACGTGGTCTATCGCTCCTGAATTCACAATCTACAAAGGACTAGACTCATTAAGAATACAGAACTCAACACATAAGCAAAGTTCTGAAAAGTACAAATGGTGTATACCTTCTTTGGCTTACGATAGTCGCGAGCATAGTGACCACTCTTGTCACAATTGTAAGCTTCTTCATTCGAGGATGCTTTCCTCTTTCATGTTAGTCAAGCTTCAGTTTCTTCCCTAAAAGACTTGCTTCCTTACCTTTCCTTTTATCGAACCAGTTAGGACGTTTACACTTGGAGCTCGAAACTCCATGTGAGCTGGAACCAGCATGATAAATTTCAGCTTCCAGCTTAGTCGCCAAGAGATGGTCCTCTTCCAGCTCAAGATGACGCACTGCATCCTCAAAGGTTTTGATATTTTCATTATGGGTCGAGTGCACCTTCATATGTTCCCAACTCTGAGGCAAGGAACGGATTACTACTTGCATTTGCTGCTCATCAGTCATGACATGGCCAGCATCTTTCAGCTCGTTAATCATGTTTGACATCTTTCTAAGGTGTTGCTTCATGGTCTGACCATAAAGGCTTCTTATAAGAGTCAAACCTAATAGTGAGCTATCTCAGTATAGTCATCGAAGTATGACCAAATCTTGCTGCCAATGTTTCCCACATTTGCTTGGCATTCTCAAAACGCCTAAACTCTCGCATAATGTCATTTTCCATACTACTCAGCAACGTAATGCGAACAAAGAGTTCTTTCTTTTCCAGGCAGCAAATGCATCCTTATCTCTCTTGTGTTGTTCAATGTTTCTTTCTTCAGGTTCTACCATGGTCAGGTTAAAAGCTTCTAGTGCATCTTACTCTTCCAGCACATATTGGATTTTCATGTGTCATATTTCATAGTTATTGCCATTGAGCTTCTCACATTTGTTCAGCTCAGCGACTATGCTTTTTGTGGCTGAAGCCATCGATCTGAACATATCAGAAATATATGCACAAATTATTAATGCCTATCATTTATGCATCCATTTTGCACAAAACCATCATATTAATGAATAATTTCAAGTGAGATTTCAGAATCAAAAGGTCACTATGTTCCCAATCATCATCCAAAATCCTAACTTGGAGTTATTATTAATATAACATTATATGCAAAATAAATTCTTTGAAATTACAAAAAATTCTATGAACTACCCACAACAGTTACTAATAACCTAAAGCAAATGATATTTGATATCAAACAATGATATGATAATAATGCTTTCACATAATATAACTAACATATTAGGGCGTGCATGGAAACTAACGTTTCCGGAACACTTCTATACGGAAAGTGTTCTCGGGAACAAAAAAGGAACAGAAACGCGTTTGGTTGCGTTTCTGTTCTTTTTTTGTTTTTTTGTTCCCGGAACGAAATAAGAACAAAAAAAAGAAATAACAATTTGTTGTTTCTTGCTCCAGAAACATTTCTCTTCTCTCTCTTCTTCTTCTCTTCTTCTTTTCTTCTTTTTTTTCTTATTTTCTCTTTCGCCGGTCGCCGGCCTCGGCCATGGCCGGCGACCGGCCGTCGAGACTCGGCCTCGCCCAAATCCGGCGAGGCCGAGGTCGGCGCCGACCCCGGCGAGGCCAAGCCTCGACGAGGTCGAGCCTCTCCGTGGCTGGGCGAGGCTACCGACCCCGTCGGCCAATCGCCGGAGGCCGGGGACCGAAAAAAAAAAAAAAAAAAAGATAAAAAGAAAGGAAAAAATAAATAATAAAATAAAAATGTTTAAAAAATTAAAAGAAACAAAAAAAGAATAAAATTTACCAAACGTGTTTCTATTCATTTTTTATTCCCGGACCAAACGTTACCAAACGTGTTCTTTTGTGCAAAAATTGTTCCCTGGAACAAAAACACTTTTTTTTGTTTCTGTTCCTAGGAACAAAAAAGAAACAGAATTGTTTCCATGCGCACCCTTAGTTGCCACACCAACAATGACTAGGTAAAAACATTACATAAGATGTCCAGAAAGCACACTAAATAAAGACCAGCCAAAACATCTAACACTAAGTCAACATACAAATTGGGAAAGATCCTCTTTTGTTCAACTTTTTGATCTTTTCCCTTGTAACAATCTAGTAATAATCATCTATAAAAGCCATCGCAATTTTCCTATACGAAGCAGCTTTGTTGACTTCTCATAAGCGATTCAACACTCCTTGCTATTCTAGTGGAAGAGTGTTCATGAAAAATTGCGCCATCACAGACTGTGGCATGAGACGACCATTCCATATGACCTTTTACATTTTCCCGTTGACTTTAAGAACATGATCAATTAAGTCGACTCTCTCCCATCGATAATCAGTTAGCTTGGCTATAAACCTAAAAAGTCTTTCCTTTTGTTTATCGGTAATTGCGTAAATAGGTGTGCGTAACCTAAGGGGAGGCATTGTTCCTACAACAAATGTAGAACAAATAAGGGATTACATATAATCTACATAGACTTAATTGGAAAAAGAAACACATTTCTTGTTTTTTTTGTCAACGGTCAAAGTCAACGGTCAATGATCAACGGTTAGCCGGGTCAGAGTCAACAGGCGGTCGGGTCGGACTGGACGGGCCAAGTCGGATCAGTCGGACCGGTTGCCTCGATCAGACAAACCGACCGGCATGTGCCACGCTCGTGCCTGACTGACGTCACGATGACGTCAGCCGGCACGTGCGCAGCATGCACCCACACCGCGCGTGTGCGTCACACACGTCTTCAGCCGAAATGGCGTGTGCATCGCAGGCACCTACGGGGGACCAACTTGGCGCGTGCGTTGCACGCGCCAATGACCCCTATTCGTTTCGGCCGTACGTGGTGGCGCGTCTGGCAATCCCCAGTGGCGATCCGCCACTTGTTTTTCTCGTATCGATGAGGGCTTCGATCCTACGCTTTCAGAAACAAATTTTGACTTACAAAAAACCAAAAAGCGGGGCGATTATAATCGGGTGTTGAGATTTTTTTCCATCCCCGATCGACCGCCAGCACTTTTTCTCAAAATTTCAATAAAAGGACAATTCATAAACATGAAAAAAGGGTTAAGAACATGAACTACGGCTCTGATACCAATGTTGGGAATTACTAATTCCCTAAAACGAATTTGACACTGAATCGAACCCGTAAAACGAATGCGGAAGACAAGCCTAGGAAGAACATGTATCACCGATCAAAAGTTACACTATATAATCAAGCGTACTTTATTATCCACAGATTAAACATTAATGCTGAAGATCAATGAAGAAATTTCGATCCCGTTTTACTGAGGAGCATACTGTGGCTATTAGGGGGAGTAAACAAAGCGTATTCTTCTTTTTGTTTTCTTCTTTTTGAGAGAGACTGACATATGTTCACTTGAAAAGGTATGTTTATCTCTTTTCTTTTCTCTCTTAAATACGTCTCCTCCAAGAGACATAACTCTTCAACGTAATACGTTCCCCCAAAAGTCATAACCCCTCAATGTAATACCTCTTCATACTCGGGCCCTTTAAGGCCCATCAACATAAATAAATAAAACCATCAAAAAGGGAAAAAAAAAACTGAAAACAAGTAAAATATCATTAAAAATTATTTATATTAATATTGACTATATCATATTAAGTAAAATTAGTCGGATGAACTCAATTGACAAAAGATGAATGGATTCAAGACTCAATTAGCAAAATTAAAATATGTAGGATTGAATTGGGCATTAGGTTTAGAACCTTTTGGACAATTTTCTTAATCTCCAGTCCTACCTTTCTCTAAAAAAAGGAGACAACTACTTTTTCATGCTTTTCATGTATGATAGTCAAAAATATTTAATTCCATTTGATTAATGGCATATCATCGAAAATCGCATGATGCTAGATATTTGCATGATTTATTGTAGCCCAAAGTGAAATATACCAGCTAAATATCCTGAGCAAACTAATTATTATGAATAGCCCCACCATCTCGAAAAGAATTAGCCAGTGCTTCGACTCTGCTGTTTTCCTCTTACATGTGGAATTTACTTTCATGTGAGGGCAAAGAAGGCGCGCTCTTGCTGAATAAAATTATTTTCTTCTCCGCCTAAAAGAGTTACGTTGCGAGCTTTACTTGACGATGTAAGAGCAGCGATCATGCGGCATCCTAAGCTAACATTCTTCTATCGTACTAAGTTCACCTTCCCAATTTGACCAGACAAATTCATGATATATATATAGAGAGAGAAATAGTGCAGGCATATTGAGGGGAAGGATATGAACACCCGTCATACATCCAACATCCTTATACCCAGTAATACAAAAAAATTGTGGGAAAAGCACCAAAAAAGTCCCTAACCTATTGCATTTGTATCAATTAAATCTTAAACTTTTCAATTGGATGAATTTGTCCTAAACAATTTCACATTAGTATCAATTGAATCCATCTAGGCAACTTATGCGACTGGTCATCCTACATCACACAACCACACTAATGTGGACATTTTTATATAATATTTAATTATTTTTTTGAATTGTTTGATTTTTTCCTTTTTCTTTTTCTTTTTTTTCTTACTTATTTTTTTTCCTCTTCCAGCCTTTGTGATAATTGGTGGTAGGGGTGTGTAAAATACCCGGGAACCGCCCGGACCGCCCGGAACCGGACTGGAACTGCCCGGAACCGGCGGTTCTTGAGGGAACCAGTCCGGTTCCCGGTTACAATTGTTGAGAACCGATGGGAACCGGTCTAGTTCCTGGTTTCGTGGGCGGATCCGCCCGCCCGCCCACCCGGATCGGACCGGTACCTTTTTATAATAAAAAAAATACTAAACGAAAGTTACAAAACCCTAATTTGCCTCTCATCTCTTCCGGTTTCGTTGTCTTCGGTTCTCTCTCTATTTCTTCCTTAGTCTCTTCTCTTCGTCTTCAATTCCTCCTCGAGTGTCGACAATGCCACCGATGCTCCTCCACCGCGCTGTCCGCCCCCTCGCGCCGGTCGCCACTCACCACGCCCGCCGCTCCTTTACCTCCTTGTCCACCCCCTCACCGTTGTCCGCCCCCTCACTCAATCTCTTCATCTTCGATTCCTCCCCAAGCGTCGACGCCGCTGCCGCTACCGCTTTGCTCCTCCTCCGCCGCTGTCCACCCCCTCTCGTCGGTCGCCACCTGCCAAAGTCGCTGCTCCTTCGCCTCTACTGTTCGTCCCCTCGCTGCTTCTGACCTCTCGCTCAATCCCTTCGTCTTTGATTCCTCCCCGAGTGTCGATGCCACCACTACTGCTCCTCCGCCGCTGCTGTCCGCCCCCTCGCGCCGGTCGCTTCCCACCACAACCGCTGCTCCTCCGCCTCTGTTGTCTACGTCAAGATCGGTTTCATGGATCTACCCGAGAACCGGACCGCACCGGCAGTCCGGTTCCGGGTAGATCCATGCAACAAACGGGTGGATCCTGGTTCCAATTTTTCGAAACCGGTCCTTAGCAGGTGGTTCCCAGTTCTAAGTCGGGAACCGCCTGCCCGGACCATACACACCCCTAGTTGGTGGAGGTAACAGGCAACAAGCAAGACTAGCCTTAGGGTTAGGCGAGGGTTGGTGAGCATTGGTAAGCCCTTGCTGGCCTCTAGCGAAGGCTAGCCTAGCTTGAATGAGGCCTCTCACCAACGCTAGAGGCTAGTGAGGGCTAGTAAGGGCCAGCCTCACCCGAACGAAGCTCCTCACCATTGAGGCAACCCTTATCGTAAGGTCCCCTTGCCAAATCTAGCAAGAAGCCTCGTCCAAGCGTGGTCGACAAAGGCTTCTTAGCCCTCACTGGACTATAGCAAGGGCATCCCAACTCTCACCCTTTCGGCAACCTCCATCGGCCATTATGGAGGTTGGCAAAGGAAAATAAAGAAGTAAGAAAAAAGAAAGAAAGGAAAAAAAGAAAAGAAAAAGGGAAAATTTTAAAAATAAAAAATTAATTAACTATTAAATAAAAATATCTATGTCAATGCTGGACGTGCCACATAAATGGTCAGTATCCATATTAGTAATTTCTGGCATAAATTGACCGGATGGATTTAGTTAATACTAATGTGAAAAGGTTTAAGACGAGATTGGTCCAATTGAAAAATTTATGACTGAATTGGTGTCAATATAATAGGTTTAGAATTTTTTTGATATTTTTTTCCTTGAAATTGCAGATGGGGATATAAGGACCGATTCCAGTGACAGTTATAAAACATTATAAAATTAACAATTGCATTTAAAAATAGTATGCGTAGTACTGAACAAATCCTATGAATTCAAACTATTTGAGTTTGACTTTACATCTTCCTCTACTGCAGCCACTTGAATTCCTTTGTCCGAGTAATTGTCCCTTTTGAAACGGTTCAGCCTGCTCTTTCTCCATGGCTGCTGTTTTTCGTTTTCAGTAATTCAAAAGGCTGGAAAATCGCAGTAAGGACAAGGACCGTTGATAAAGTAGCACGCATGTTCTCTCCACGATACATTGCATGATGGCTTGGGCCAAAAGGGGACGGTTCGATGCCCGAAATGTATACGAGTAGGCGAAGATGTAACTTGGCCAAGAAGACATGGAGTAGATACTAGGGCTACCTTTTTTTTTCCCCAAAGAATCGTGAAAAGGGTCACTTCGTTAAATTTCAATTTGCTTTTCTCCTGTTGCAATGATGAAATTTTAGAAGGTAGCTCAAAGGTCGGAGAAAAGATGTCTATCTTGTGGAGTACATATTTGGGTAAGTTGGCATTTACATTTGTTTTCCAAGAATACCTTTCTGTGTAGTTTTCTTTTGTTTCATTTAATACGACCTAATATCGAAACTATGGGGATCAGCAGCAAAAGTATCATATTTTCAACTGAGAAAATTATCAAGAGTGAGCTTAAGTCTAAGCCCATATCTAATTAGATATATCTTTACTTAAAATTTATTAAAAAGTTTAAGTTAATAAGTTATGGACAAACTAGAATATATATTAAATGTTCTACCCCATACCAATTTTTCAATGTTGGACTTTTATAACACAATTCACATGTGCATTGCGATTCCTCACATGCGAGCTCAATTTTACGTCTCATTCCCATTTGTTCAAGTATCATGATGTCTTAACCACATCTGTAAAGATCCATAGTCATTTATTAGGATGCACAATAAAAGTCCAATATCTTTAGCCGGGAAACTTGAAGAAAGAACTCAAGTCTTAATCCGGCAACTTATTTATTTAGACACCTTTACTCATAAGTTTATGTCAATGATTTATAAATTATGAATCAATCATGATATATATTAATAGTTTTATACTCATGTACGTCGCAGCAGAAACTTTTTGATCTGACTGATTCATCTTCCTTGAAAAATGTAAATCTCTGTCTACATGCAGTGGTTATGGCAAGCGCGACCCTTAAAAATACGCTAGGTGAAAGATATTGAAATTTGAACAATAAATCTATCACACTCCTTAACGTGTTAAATTTCAGTTGCTGTGCTCTCTTTTTAGAGTAATCCCTTTGGAACTTTCAACGTTGAAATGGAAATTCGCGAGAACAGTCAAAACACGTCTCAATTGCCATCGGAGTCCAGCAAGAAATTTTCAAGAGCGACAAAAAGAAAAGCAGGTTGGACAATTTTCCACAGTATGATCGATCAAGGAAGGTTCTGCATTTATATTGATAGAATAGAGTGGAAATTACTCTGTTCTAGGCAACTATCTAAAGTAATAAAATATTACAATATCATAATCAAATCAATTATAATCGATATGAAATCAATTATAATCAATTAGGAAAATAACTATCTCTAACATCCTAAGATAATTATCTCTAACATATGTTAATTTTCATCAGAATTTTTATTGGCATCAATGTCTATTCGTCCTTCTCCTCCTAAGCACCAATCACAGAAGACACCAACAATGCAAACCCAGTGGTCTTGCTGTGGGGAGCCGAAAGCATGAAACACTACCATTTCGTACTCGTACATGGCGCCGGCCACGGCGCGTGGAGCTGGTACAAGCTCAAGCATCGGCTCGAGTCGGCCGGCCACCACGTCACAGCGCTTGACCTCGCTGCCTCTGGCACCAACACAAAGTCCATACACGATGTCCACACGTTCCGCGAGTACACCGAGCCACTGCTGGAGCTCCTGGCCTCACTCGGGGCGCACGAGAGGGCAATCCTCGTCGGCCACAGCTTGGGCGGCTTGAACTTGGCTCTCGCTGCCGACAGGTTCCCAGACAAGATATCGGTAGCTGTTTTCCTGGCGGCTTTCATGCCAGACACCGCACATAGGCCGTCATACGTGCTGGAAGAGGTAAATCTCTGCTGAACGCGCGTTAGATTCTCAAAATGAAGTCGTCTTTCTTGCTTTTGGTTGAAGTGGACCTTTTCCCTTTCGATGTTGGAGATTTTACTCTGTTTAAGTTGGAATTCTTTCAAATAATCAACTCATATATGTCTCTAACCCTACATGCATGAGCTCATTTTTAATGGCTTTTGTCCCTTGCCATGGAAGTACTCCGCGAGGGCTCCGGAGGGAGCATGGTTAGACACCTTTTTCACGCCCATCGGAAAGCCTGACAAACCCTTGACGTCCATGTTCTTCGGCCCCCAATTCTTGTCATCCAAGCTCTACCAGTTGTCTCCTCTTGAGGTACGTTTTCACTTCCGTCCATCGGCATCAACGAAGCATATCTCCTCACGCTTTAAATGGTTTGACTTTAACTCAATTTACTCCAAAAGCTTGAGATGACATTACCTTGAAATGCAAATGACTCTACTGTAAAAACCACTTTATCGTGTCCTTTTGTTGAGGGTATCAATTGATGAACCTAGCCGATCATTTCATTGCAGTCTAATATTCTTTTTGATATGATCTCGTCATTTTGTGAGTTTTATCCATTTGAGATTAGAAATTAGGTATGAACTCATCCTATAGGACTTGAGGTTGGTTAAGAATTTTGTGGTTGGGAAATACAATGCCCATACTTGATATGTGTAACGATTAAAAGGTCATTTGTTTCCTTTATATATCTTAGGTGATTTAGTAAATGCACATAATTATTATCTTCGTTATAATCCATAACGGTTTTCTTGCACATTTTAAGTTGCCCTTACTCTAATAAAACCCTCAAGCTCCCTCATCCATTTCTAGGCTATAAAAGGGGGATCGAGTTGCTTCACGATAAAATTCGAGAATACTAAGACTATTAGAATGATAACCACCATTTAACACATAACTTTTTAGTAATATTAGAACCTTAGATTTTTATGATTGTCAATTCTACATTCTTTCAATCGTCCATATGGTCCTTATAGAATCCTAATTGAAGATTTACAATTCATAAGTTGTGAAGATATTTAATAATATGATTTTTATAAAGTGTTGTTGTGAGTTGCCAATACCTTACAAGAGCGTAACTACCTTAGTGAGGTGTGTTTAGGATACTATATCAAAACCCTTAATAAGCTTGGAACGGGTTTGATAAAAAAAAACGTTAAGTTAATGAGACGGGTTGGGTCAATATTAACTATTCCATACCCATCCTACTTCCGTCTCTATTACAAACATGACCACAGTAGAAGTGGAAAAAACCGAACACCCAAAAAGAAAGCTCAAAATTTACATTCCGATGCGAAGAAGATTTCAGCCTACATGGTCCTTTTACATTATATAGTCTGAAATGAAGAACATCGTATGTTTGTAGAAAACACCAATGCATCACATGTAAACTTGATTGATGGCCAGGCTTGGTTGGATCTTCCCAGGACCTAACGCCATATTTTGTGCCCAACTACACCTACACCTACGTGGGTGGGCCAAAGCATAAAAAGGAAATTGCTTGATAGGCAGGTATAATTTGTGCTTAGAACATTGTTAGCATTTTTTCATGGAAATGTTATATTTTCGAAGGATCTGGAGCTTGGTAAGATCTTGGTGAGGCCGGGTTCGTTGTTCTTGGAAGACCTGAGCACGTCAAGCAACTTCACCTGCGAAGGGTACGGGTCCACGACCCGGGTCTATGTGGTGTGCAAACAGGATCTGGCGATACCCCCGGAGTTCCAAAGGTGGATGATCGCAAGCGGCGGGGCGCAACATGTCGTGGAGGTGGACGGGGCCGATCACATGGCCATGCTCTCGAAGCCGCAGGAGATCTGTGATTGTCTGCTGGAGATTGGGGCCAAATACGAACGTGCCTAACATTTGCCACGGCATTAGGGGGCTTTGGTTCTTCACGATGGTTTGCAATTTCATTTGTCGGATTCTTGAGTTTTAGTTTGTAATTCCTTTTCAGTTGTCGCGTCGGTACGATCATCTTTTATCTGTTCGATTTGACTCGCAAGTAATCCAAATCCAGCAAGTCCGACCCAACCAATTCAACTCCGACGAATGGGTTGTCCTTGTTTATTTAGCCCCAGCGTTGCACTCAGCAGTCAATTCGTCGTCACGTTAACTGTCCCTTTTTTTTTTTTTTTTTTTGTGTCAGCACGTGAACTGTCTCGGTCAGTCAACGAATGGGTTGTCTAGGTTTTTTAGCCTCAACGCGTACTCAGCAGTCAATTCGTTACGGAGACTGTCTGCATAGAGTAGTGGACAAAAGGGAAAGGAAAATGTGCGAAAAACACCTTTTCAATTCCAACGAATGGGTTGTCTAGGTTTTCTAGCCTCATTGCATACTCAGCAGCTAAGGGTGCGCATGGATATGTTTTGTTTTTTTTTTTGTTCCTGGAAAGCGAAAACAAAAAAAAGTGTTTGTTCCGGGGAGCAGTTTTTGAACAAAAGAAGACGTTTGGTAACGTTTGGTAGGGAATGAAAAATGAACGTAAACACGTTTGGTAAATTTTATTATTTTTTTGTTTCTTTTAATTTTTTAAACATTTTTTCCTTTCTTTTTATTTTTTCTTTTTTCGGCCGGTCACCGGCCTCCGGCGGCGGCCGACGGGGCCGGCGGCCTCGCCCAGCCACGGCGAGGCTCGCCGGCCCACGGCGAGGCCGAGCCTCGCCGTGGTTGGGCGAGGCTCGGCCTCGCCTTGGCTGGGCGAGCTCGGCCTCGCCCAGATCCGGCGAGGCCGAGCGTCGCCGGCCCCCGGCGAGGCTCAGGCTCGCCGGATCTGGGCGAGCGCGAGCTCGCCCGGCCATGGCAAGGCTCGGCCTCACCGGATCGGGCGAGCCCGAGCTCGCCCGGCCAAGGCGAGGCTCGGCCTCGCCGCGCCGGCGACGCCGAGCCTCGCCTTGGCTGGGCAAGCTCGGGCTCGCCCAGATCCGGCGAGCGTAGCCTCGCCATGGGCGGGCGAGCTCGCGCTCGCCAGATCCGGCGAGCCCGAGCCTCGCCATGGCCGGGCGAGCTCGCGCTCGCCCGGATCCGGCGAGCCCGAGCCTCGCCGGGGGCGGCGACGCTCGGCCTCGCCGGATCGGGCAAGCCAAGCTCGCCCGGCCAAGGCGAGGCTCGGCCTCGCCACACCGGCGACGTCGAGCCTCGACGGCGGTCGCCGGCCATGGCCGAGGCCGGCGACCGGCCAAAATGAAAAAGAAGAAAAAAAAGAAGAAAAGAAGAAGAGAAGAAGAAGAGAGAGAAGAGTGATTTTTGTTCTTTTATTCCTTCCGAGAAGTGTTTCTTTCAGGAGAAACAACTTTTTTTTGTTTCTTTTTTCTGTTTCTATTTCGTTCTAGAAACAAAAAAACAAAAAAAGAACAGAAACGCAACCAAACGCGTTTCTGTTCTTTTTTTGTTCCCTAACACTTTCCGTACAGAAGTGTTCCGGAAACACTTTTTGGAGTGTTTCCATGCACACCCTAAGTAACACATGATATGAACACGCGACACAACATGACATAGTATCTTTGATGTATTATTTTTAAAAAATAAATAATTCCGACACCTTAAAACACGTTAAATATTAAATAAATATTTTTTATTTTTAATTAATTTGATTCGAATTTATAAATAAATAAATAATAATAAAGAGTTTGTAATGAATTTATACTAATAATATTAATAAATCTATTTATAGGAAATTCAAAAGATATATCTATAGTTAATGTGTAATTATATTTGAAAACATGTTTCTAACTTTAATAAAAATTATTAATGAAACTAGCGACTAACAAAAGATTAGAATCAATTTATTTATATAAGTCTATTATATTCTATAACGATTAAATTTATTATTATTTAATATTCAGTATTTTAATTTTTTAAAATCACTTTTTTTCTAACAAAAAGAAGTGCTCCCAACGCACCGAAACCCCACTAACAAAAACCGCCATCCCCAAAACCCCCTCACAAAAACCGCCATCCCTCCAAAACCCGAGAAAATATTAGGTACATCTCACGTTCCAGTCTAGCAAACAAGAAGGTGTTCGGCACACGACACGTGTCCTCGTGGGACCCACAAATCAGGCGCCATTTTGAAAAAAAATTGGACTGACCGAGGGTTTCTTCTTCTCTTTCTTCACGCCTCTCTCACTCTACCCTTCCCCTCTCTCTCTCCGACGAACTCTCTCACTCTACCCTCCCTCTCTCTCTCCGACGAACCACCGCCAGCAACCGACAAACCACCGCACCGGACCGACAAGAGGACCGTGAGACCTAGCTCCCTCCCTCTGCCCTCCCTCTTTCCGACCGGCGAACCACCGCACAGGATCGGCGAGAGGACCACGACCTCCCTCTCTCTCTGCCCTCCCTCTTTCCGACAGACGAACCATCGCATGGGACCGACAAGAGGACTGCAAGCAATCAACGAACCACGGCACAGGTCGTCGACGAATGCGTCGTCGTCGTCTCTAGACTCAGGGCTCTCGTGGTTCGACGAGATTGAGAACATCCTGATGAAGGATGACGATGTCCACGTGCTTGCTGAGCCGAGGGCTGAGCGGGCCATGCCGGAGGGACTCGAGCTTCCCGCAGACCTTTGCTTCCTTGGCCCCTCACCGCTGGCTTCTCCCCGCCTCCTGTAAGATGCGGCAACACGGCCTCAGGTGCTCCGCCAGCTAGCTGATTTCCTTGGTTTCCATGGCACGTGTTCAGGATTCTCATTTTTTTTTTTTCGTGTGTGGATGACTACTAGTTCTGGGAGCAAGAGGCCGCAAGTCAAGAAGGCTTCGCCGAATAGGCCACCGTCGATTGTGGTTAATGGAGATTGCGAAGAGGACGCTGCTTTGGCAGAGAGCGTGCGTAGCGCTTTGCGAGAGAGCGTGCGTAGCGCTGATCGGGAAATTGTGGCTAATGATTCTGAGGACGATGATTCCGTCGTGAGTGATGTGGAGAACCAGAATGCTGATAGAATAGAAGCTTTTGACAATACGGCGATGGAGACAAATTCGGTATTTTTCTTGTAGCATTTCTAGTGCTTTCTTGGGAGTTTTTTTTTTTTTAATATATCTAAATACGCGTATGCAATGTGCACATTGGTTCTAGTTCATGAATCTCTCACAAATTAAGAATTTGAGAGCATGTTTTCTTCAGGGGAGCTGCAATTGTTTTACAGCTTCAAGCATTGACACTATTGATGGTTGATGTTGCAGTGTCGCCTATCCAATATATGGGCTTTACTTTTTGCACTATATCATCAATGTGGTTGAATTGCAATACACCTACATTGCTCAATTATTAGATTGTTCTTTCCTTAAAATCAAGGGCTCAATTCTCTTGCCCTTCCTTTTATGTTCTGTTAGGGACTAGAGAGTGAAGGCTCCATTTGCCTCTGTAATTTATTTTCCTATATGTTTTACCTATAGGAAATATGCTCTCATTCCTAGTCTTTTGAATATCTGTACATGTTCTTATATGGTGTGAGTTATATGGTGTGAGTTGTTACTTCTATAGTAGGCCATCAATAGTTCTTTAAAGATATATTATTAATTCCTTCAATTTTTGTGGCTTCATGCACCATGTTTTGTTGATGGAGTAACTCTCACCACAGTGAGGAAGATGACTCACTACAGTTCAAATATAAGGTAATTAAGATTTCAAAATTACAACGCTTGTAAGGACTGGACATTTCATAGTGTATCTCCTTGCTCGATTGCTCATATTTATCTGTTTGCCATGGCTGACCATGTGGTTGACCTAATTCAGTAGTTTTTCTAGCCATGAGCAACCATGAAGTGGCCCTTTTTGCATATAATACTTTACCGTCAATACACCCCCTTATCTGTACCCCTTTCATATATGTGTTTAATGTCTCATGATGCATTGATTTTCTAGAGTTGTGGAATAATAATCAATGTTACTTCCCAGAATATAGGAGAAATACTGTTACATTTTAAGTCCATTTGCATGTAGGTGAATAAGCTTAAGAAAGCTATGGGACCACTCTCTTGGCGAAGTTTGAAGTATTGTGATGATGCATGCTTGAGGAGATACTTGGAAGCTTGAAACCGGAACATAGATAAAGCAAAGAAAATGTTAGATGAGACGTTGAAATGGGGATCAGCTTTTAAGCCTGAGGAAATCAGCTAGGTAAGATGGCTAAGTGTCTTGGTGAATGAATACCTGCGCGAGTATTGTTATAGATAATTTATGTCGATGGATGTTGCCTGTTAAACTTCAGCAGACATCTAATCCTTGTTACCCTAACTATTGTGTTGACCTAATAATTAATTTTATTTCGTAGACTAAGTTCCTAGTATGGAGAAGAACTAATTTTGTGAATGAATGTGAATGCAGGATTGGTGTTAGTCAACAATAATTGAGTGGCTCTCATTTTTCGTGTCTTCTATGAGACTGCCATGATGCAATGATATGAAGCATTAGGTGTTGGAGAAATTATTGTTCAAGGGACAATAATGGTGCATTTAGTAACATTTCTGTTTAAAAATTGTTCCAGAAAATAGAAATAAAAAAAAAAATTATTTCTACTTCGGGGAACAATTTTTGAACAGAAGAAGGCGTTTGGTAAACTTGTTCCGAGAATAAAAAATGAACAGAAACACATTTAGTAAATTTGTATTTTTTTTTTGTTTCTTTTAATTTTTAAATATTTTTTTTTCTTTTTTTCTTTTTTTGGCTGGTCGTCGGCCTCAACGATGGCCGGCAACCGGTCGACGAGGGCTGGCGGCCTCGCCTTGGCTGGGCGAGCTCGGGCTTGCCCAAATCCGGCGAGCCCGAGCTTGCCTAGCCTTGCCCCACGCCAGCGAGGCTCGACCTTGCCGGTGGCCGGGTGAGCTCGGCCTTGCCGGGCCACCGCCAGGCCGGCGAGCCTCGCTGGTAGCTGAGCAAGCTCGGGCCAACGACGCTCCGGCAAGGTGGCCGGCCCTCGACGGCTGGTCGCTTGCCATGGCCGAGGCCGGCAATCGGCCAAAGAAAAAAGAAAAAGAAAAGAAGAAAAAGAGAAGAGAGAGAAAATTTGTTCTTAAAAATTGTTCTAGAAACAAGAAACATGTTTTTCTTATTTCTCATTTCTATTCCAAATGTGTTCCTAGGAACAAAAAAATAGATTTGAAACAAAAATGCAAACAAACGCATTTTTGTTCTTTTTTTTATTCCCTGGAACAAAAAAACAGAAATTTTGTTCATAAACAGAAAAAAAGAACGTTAACAAATAGGACCTAAGTGTCCCAGTATATTTTTTCACTCATGCTGTTTCCAAAATCATCATTTAGACCGTTTTTGTTGACAATATGGCTAATGAGCAGGTTGTGTTAGACATGCAATAGTATTTATTGGGACACTAAATAATGCTCCCATTTAACAATGTGATGCTTACTAAAATAGGAAGAAGTTGCTATTGAAGGTGAAACTGGAAAAGTATACAGAGCAAGTTTTTATGATCGTTATGGAAGGAGTGTTTTTATATTGAGACCTGGAATGCAGGTATTCATCCATCCTGTTGTTGCTAATTTCGGTAGCTTTTATTTGCTCTTACCTATTAACTTGGCAATAAATCTTGCAGAATACTCAATGGCTTGACGACTAGATGTGACATCTAGTCTATTTGATAGAAAATGCCATCCTTAATCTCCCGGAGGGTCAGGAACAGTTGGCTTGGTTGATAGACTTCACAGGGTGGTCCTTGAGTACCAATGTGCCCATCAAATTTGCAAGAGAAAGTATTAATATTCTGTACCCTGAGAGGCTTGCTGTAGCATTTCTATACAACCCTCCTCGCATTTTTGAAGTATTTTGGAAGGTTTTTAATCCAAGACTACCGATTCTTCTCTGCTTTTTATTTCTAGATGATTAGTGTAGTGTCACAAAGGCATCACATTTAAGGTTTTGTCGAATTTAAATCAAATTCTAGAGAGTTTCTGTATGCACCCTTTGAAAGGCGCTGCTAGATTCTCTTGTGCCAAGTGTCAAACAACTGTGTTGATATGAATTCAATATTCTATCAAACACTCTTGAGGCAGTTTGATTGATCGCTGGAAAATCTTCCTTTTTAGGTTGAAACAATTCGCTATTTACTATCC
The DNA here is from genome assembly GCA_016097485.1 of Eucalyptus sideroxylon x Eucalyptus melliodora. Taxonomy (NCBI): domain Eukaryota; kingdom Viridiplantae; phylum Streptophyta; class Magnoliopsida; order Myrtales; family Myrtaceae; genus Eucalyptus; species Eucalyptus sideroxylon x Eucalyptus melliodora. Next base: position 46,012,756 of record CM027832.1, on the reverse strand, counting down.
ATTTTCAGTTAAGCAAACTTACAGTGTTCATGCCTTGTGTTCCAGTTAAGTTATTGATGCAACTTTTTATGAATTTAAGTTTTGACGATCTTGTCCCTAATTAGGATCTGGTGATTGTGCTGTTGCATTATCTCCTGTTACTCCCAGGTTATGTCAGAATATATGAGCAACTGGGCTACTTAGCAGATCAATTCAACGCTGCAACTTGGGTCTCTCTCTCTTACTCAATGTGGACACCTAAATTTTGGCTACCCGTTTAGTAATTTGTCGCATTAAGAAATTAAGGGTTAATTTAATTCCTGAAAAAAATATTAATTGCATAGCATTTAGTTATAGGTGCATTTATTTTTTTTATTTGCATTTACTGGACCGGTGGTGGATGGGTCGTTTTGGGTTTTAAATTAGCAGGCTGGGCTAGACCCACGAAAGGAGCGCCCAAGCCCGTTGCTTTTTAATTAATTAATTATCTTATGAGAAATTGAGATTTGATGCGATATTACGGTAGTTTTTGACATTTAAAAAATATTGCAATCTTATCTTTAGTCTTTTGGTGGTAAAATCATTGGGGAATATTAAGGAGGATAAGAAATAATCTAAAATATTTTGTTGCGGATAGAGATTTCGAAAGATTTTAGAGTTGGATAATGGAGCTTTATCTTGAGTGAATTATTTGAAAAATCTTCACAAAAAATTTTTAGATTATCTTCAATCGCTGAGTCAATATATGAAATTTTGGTTGGTAGAACAGATCGATTCGTTTTTGCTCTATAAAAGGGGGGGTTTTTTCGAAGAAAAGAAATGAGAAAGTCAAAGAGTGAAAGAGAGAGAGGGGGATCGAGAGGTTTTTCTCTCGGTTGCTAGGTCAAAAGGAAATTCTACGCAAAAGAAAAGGAGAGGAAAAGTTTTCCCTTGGTCCGTTCGTTCCTTTGGAAACACAAAAGGTGAAAAGTAAAAAAAAGTGAGCAGGAGTTGTGTTTCCTTCTGCTGACAGTAGCAGAGAGGAAGAGACAGGAGAGAGGGACGTGTGCTGCAGAGAGGAGAGAGAACAGTAGAAAAAAAGAAAACAGAGAGCTGCTGTTCATCTTCCTCACGGACTCCTTCCGTCAGCCGCACGTCGTTCCGCCCGCGACCGCTTGCTACCGCTGCGCCCGCACTACCGTCTCGCCTGTCGCCGGAGCCCTCCATCGCTCGCGAGCTCGCTGCTCTGCCAGCAAGTCCCGAATAGAACGCCAGGCCCTTGCGAAGACGCCGTTGCTTCGCTGCTCCGTCCAAGCGCCGACGTCGCCCCTGCTGCAACGCCTCTACCCGCGACGCCTCTGCTCCGACGCCCGACAGCCCTCGCCTGCGCTGCCACCATCCGATCTGGAGCTCTGAACGCCGATCTCGCCGCCAAGCTCGTTGCCTTCCCCTGACGACAGCAAGTCTAGATCCGAACGCCGGCCCCCCGCTCGCTGCACCATCGCCGACCTGCAGCTTCTACCCGAGCCGAGTGATCCACAGCCGTGCCTCCGTTTCCGTCGCCCTTGACCCGTGAAGACGCTTCTGCCCTGTCTCGCCTGAAGCCAGCAACGCCGCGTGGCCCGACGCTCCTGACCCGTTGCTGCCAGAGCTTCCCCTTCACCCGCAGCCGCTCCGCCACCACCATACCGCTGGTCTCGCCCGTGACGCCGCTGCTGCCTTCGCTCCGCCCTCAGCCTTGTGACGCCGGTTACCTCTGGCCTATTGCTGGTCCACCTCACCACGCGCTGCTGCCCCTCGCCGGACCTTCGCCGGAGCTCCGATCGCGATGCCCTTGCTAGACTGACGACCAGCCACCCTTGGGTGATCCATCACACGAAGCTTGGAAGGAAAAGAAAAAAGGAAAAGGGAAAATTAGGTAGTTTTTATTTATTTATTCACTTACTGTTTTCTTTTTCTTTCCTTTTTATTTTAGTCTTTTAGTGAGATTGTTCCCTTTAAATATGTGATTGAGATCCCAATATGAAATAGTCCCTAAAGCTAGCCGCTCGAGAGCTCGCGGCTAAGATGATTGCTCGCGGATCGCGGCCGGAGCTCGAGCTCGCCTGGATTTCAAGCTCCGCCGCGCGCCGAAATCCGAGCTCGCAATCCCTTACCAAAATCAGGCGACGGTAGAGGAAGAAGGAGGAGGAGGAGGAAGGAGGAAGGAGGAAGGAAAAGAAAAAATAAAAATAAAAATAAAAATAAAAATTTAAAAATAGATATAATTAAAAAATCATTTAAAAAAATATAAATAAATAAAACATTTTTTTGGTCATTTAAAAATATTAAAATTCAATTTTTGATAAATTTTCCCAAATAATTAAAAATTTAAAATTGGCCAACATTTTCGATCTCCAGGGAAAATATTTTCCGCGACGAACGGAGCCTAAATATGTGATTGAGATCCCAATATGAAATAGTCCCTAAAGTTAGGGATTTCCGATTTTCGCGCCCGAAATGGATCCTTTACCAAAATCAATCTTATCTTGTTTAATTTGTTATCGATCTCAAGTTGGTTTAGTCAACTTATCTTGTTTAATTTGTTTTCAAGTTGGTTGAGTCAATCATATTTTAAAAAGAAAAATCCAAAAAATTTGAGTTAGGAATAGATTTGCTTTAGAATATTTCTTGTTTAGGATTAAAATTGCAATCTTATTTCGAAATTTAAAAATCCAAAAATGTTGAATTAGGATTAGGTTTTTATCTTTTTTATTTAGAATAAAAACTTTATTTTGAATCATGAAAAAGAAAACGAAAAAAGAAAGCACATTCATTTAGAATGTTAGTTTTATCATTATTTGAATTGCATGTGAAAATTTAAATTTCGAAATTAATAAAAAAAACACAAAAAATCATAACGCATATATCATGTTGAATTAAGGCGTTCTTTGCACGTCATCGCATATTAGATAAATTGCATGGTAGATTAAGATAATATCTTAGTTTAAATTAGGATTTAATGTGACTTAATCCTTAGTTTAAATTAAATAGAATTTTAATATAGCTAGATCATTTTTGCATTTTTAAAAATAGAAATATCAAATGCACGTCATTTAGTTTTTATTAAGTTCATTTAATTAAAACTTCCTCGTCATTAGACTAAGTCATTTAATAAATGTCACATGACATATAACTCACATACTAAATTGTATGTTGCATGTGATAATTTTGTATATTATTGCATTGCATTACATGTCATTAGAATTAGGTCATTTATATTGCATTTAATTATTGCATTATTGAATGTCATATAGTTTAGGTCGCCATGTCATATTAGATTATTAGCATGCATCGCATGATTTTCATTAAATAAAGTGAAAACAAAAAATAGAAATTGCATGTTAATTATAAATCATATCTAGGGTTGCTAATGTGAATTTTGATTTAACAATGCAGATGTTTTCGTTGCTTTTAGGTATGTTTTGCAATATTTAATTGCTTTCTTGAGTGTTAAATTGGTGGTATGCACACATGTATGATTACCTCACATGTTAGGAAGTTAAATTAAAATCAATTCAATTGCCAAACATTTTTTGAAAATGAAATAGAAAGGTACCGAAAGGGCACTAGGATAGTCTGGTGTAACCAAGTCCCCGAACTCACAAATCTCTGGTTCGTAGGAGTAAAGTAATCTCCCGTTGCTTTACTTGGGTTTCTAATCGACCCATCAAAAATAGATTAGTGGCGACTCCTGATTGGAAATCATTTGCATGTTAAGAATTCAGACCTAAGTCGCCAATTGGTATGGGTTTGGGAGAGCCCGAACTAAGCTTAAAGACTTAAGGAAATCATTTGCATGTTAAGAATTCAGACCTAAGTCGCGAATTGGTATGGGCTTGGGAGAGCCCGAACTAAGCTTAAAGACTTAGTAATCCATTAACCTAATCTTAGGTGGTGAACCCGAAAAATTTGATCGCGACACTCAGCTATACCTTTTGCGTTGTACATGGATTTGGTACCTGATTTCCTTCACTGATTGAATCTTTCTTTTGTCGTTTTTCCTTGATTATAGAGTGATATGAGATGGGGCGGATTGAAGGGCCATCAGGTCATGGCACAACCCAAACCAGTTTTTGCAAGGATAGAGAACAAAGTCGAAGAGGATTCAAGTACCAAAGTTGTGGCAGGAAGATAAGCAACATGGAGTAACCCCAATTCAGGAGTGAACTTTCCTTAGAAAACACAAAACAGATGGGCATAATCTTGCTCTTGACGGCATTTTGGTTTAGATCTTTTTTTACACACTGTGAGATAAAGTGCCAATCTAATCTTCGGTACTACTAACGTCAAAAAAAAAAAAAAAAAAAAATCTTCGGTACTACTACCTCATAAGGGCATCTGGTCAAGCGATACTAGTTATCATAATTTGAGCAATGAGGCATGTGCAGGAAAATCTGTAGTACTGCATAAGAACTTGGCCATGTCACACCAAACGAAGTTGAATTAGGTGCATTACTCTTTGCCGTGAGGATTGGTCGTGTAATATATGAAAATTATTTTAAAAGTCTTCGGTTAGATTTCCATTCAATCCTCATAAGTGAATAGAGTGAGCAAACCTCGGATCACTGTTTTTTCAGCTACTTTACTGTGGGGAGGGAGGCATGGATGGTGACTGACGTTACTTAAGCTTCTCCAGAAGCTAGAGGGTGTGATCTTGAGATCTAAGACAACAATAGGGCAGATTATTGTGATTGAATATATTGAAATTTTACAAATGAATCATAGATCCCCAGAAGAATCTACAGATAGTCCAGCACGATCCGGAAACTCTTCCAGTGAAAGAAATTGACTTTGCCGATGCAAATTGGAAGCTCGCACAATTACGATGAAACCTAGGGTTGCTTGAAGTTGAGGACACACTGGTGCAGGCAAATAATCACAGAACAGAATACATGAAAAAAAGCTGCTCCCTTCATATTGCCGAACTGAAACTCGTGCATCACAGGACCTTTCAGTTCTAACCAAAAACAAAGAGTAAAGATAAAGGACACCTTCTCCTCATATTGTATAGATTAACCACCTAGAGATGATATGCATGAACAAATTAAGGGCGTTGAAGCCACCTAGATACTTCGCATTTCTTGTTGTCTTTTGCATTTTGCCTATGAACTTTCATCCCTTCAGCCGACAAGGTTCAATTTTTTCTGGGTTTACCCAGCCTCAGTCGGAAATCATCCTCCATCAGCAGAAGGCCATCTCGCAGCTTGACCTTGGGCTCCCATCCGAGCAACTCCTTAGCTTTTGTGATGTCTGGGTTCCTCTCGCACGGATCATCCGGGGTGTTCTCCACCATGGTGATCTCCACATCGGGATTAATGAGCTACAAATGTCACATTTTAAGCAATCATCTCATTTTGTTGTTTGTATATGTGTCTGGTTGTTTCTGATGTACTTCTACAGATCATGCCCACTTGTGATGATTTAATAGGGGGGCCAATGCCGTCCTTTAAAACAAGAATGTACTTTCCTACAATGCTGTCCACAGTTCATGTCCATGTGCAATGATTTAATAGGGGGGCCAATGCCATCCTTTAAAACAAGAATGTACTTTCCCAGAATGCTGTCCACAAATCTCACAGCAAGCTGTGATAATGTAATTTTTCACCCTAAATAGCATCATAATTCAGGGTTATGTTAAGGTATTTGTCCGCAGATTTAATCACTGCATCAGATGAGTGGTGAAAGTACCAAAACCAAATACAGTTTGCAGAGAGAATCTAAAACTGTATGCATCATCATAACCTAATGCTTACAGTCAGGACTGATGAATGATGCATCGAGAGAGAGAGAGAGAGAGAGAGAGAGAGAGAGAGAGAGAGAGTACCTCCTTAACAGTCTCAGCAAGCTCGATCATTGTAAATTCACCTAAAGGTTTGGATAAAAGCTTAGTTAGGACCATGGAAAAATACTCATTTCCAAACTTATGCATTACGGATCTCTAATATAACCTGGATTCCCAATGTTAATTGGCCCAGTGTTCTCTCCTTCCATGAGCTGAATGAGGCCATCAACCTACAGTGTTATGATAACGAGTTAGTCACTCCACAGGCTCACAATTAAACATAATCCTCTGCATCCCAAATTCCCACAAAAAAGAGGAAAAAAGCTTTTACCATGTCAGAAACATAACAAAAGCTTCAAGTTTGTGTTCCGGGAGCTTGCACAATCAGCAGCTCACCACTGTATAATTGATTAACAAAGTAATACATGGTCATGAGAATAATGTTGGATTATAATGTCTCCGTTGCTGTTTTATGTTTTCTTTTATTTATTCTGTTTTCTGCTGTTTTTACTCTGTTTTACTCTGTTTTTTTATTAAAAAACAGCCAAGTTCAATGTAATTATTTGTTTAGTGTTTTTGTTATTTTCTAGGAAGTTAATAGCACGTTTGTGTGCAGTTATGTGTTGCACGTACGTGAGCAGTTTTTGTTTTGTATTTAGGGGTTGTACTTGACAGTTTTTTTTCTATAGCACAAGACGTATGAAGTGCTCTGTTTTTCATCTTCTCTCTCTCTCAAAAACAGAAATTTTTCTGTTTTGATTGGTGTTTTTATGAGTTTCAACATTGGTATCAGAGCATGATTGATCTTGAGGGACTGTGAAGTGAAGCAAGTATCGAAGTGTAAAGAAGTTAAAGGGTGATGGAGACAGGGGTCGAGTGGTTTTCTGCGATGGCTTCTCCAAAGCATTTTGGGGAGAATTATCAGGCTTGGGCTGTCAAGATGACGGCATTCTTGGAGGGTCATGATTTATGGGAGGCTGTGGAGGATGATTATGAGGTTGCTCCACTTCCAGACAATCCAACCTTGAATCAGATAAAGTATCATAAAGAGAGAATCACAAGGAAGGCCAAGGCAAAGTCATGCCTGTACTGTCACATTTCACCCACTATCTTCACAAGGATCATGAGATGTGATTCTGCAAAGGCAATATGGGATTTCTTGAAGGATGAATACGAGGGAGATGAGAAGATAAGAGGCATGAAGGTGCTGAATCTCTTGAGGGAGTTTGAGAGACAGCAGATGAAGGATTCAGAGTCGTGAAGGAGTACTCGATAGGTTGGTTGGGATAGCTGAAAAAATCAGAGTTTTAGGAACCGACTTGAAGGATGAAAGGCTTGTTCGAAGATTCCGTGTCTCTTCCGAGAGAAGTTCGAAGCCACCATAGCGTCTCTGGAAAATACAAGAGACTTACCCGATATAAAGCTTGCAGAATTGTTGAATGCTTTGCAGCACGGGAGCACGAGAAGACCGATGAGAAAAGAAGAGTTTGTAGAGGGTGCGCTGCAAGCTAGAGTGAAATCAAATGATGGAGGCAAAGGGAAGAAATGGATTCGTCCGAGAAAATGCCGGTGACTCCAAGTTTGTAGCAAAAGAAGGAAATTCTGGTGGGTCTAGCAAATGGAAGATGAACAAAAAGCCTTGTCATTACTTGTGGTGGAACTAATCATCGTTTTTTAGATGTTGGAGAAAGCTCGATGCTAGATGCGAAGATGTCACAAGTTGGGTCACATGGAAGCCATCTCGCAAAGAGAAAAATTACCAGCAAGCGGGAAAAGCCCGTGTAGCAGTGAATGGCGAGGAAGAGCACTTGTTTGTAGCTTCCTTTTCTAAATCTTTTGTTGGGAATGATGCATGGCTGGTGGATAGTGGCTGTACCAATCATATGACTGGCAATTCAAAGCTGTTTAGGAGTCTAGACAGTCGGTCAGTCAGGTCCAAAGTTAGAATTGGCAATGGACAGTATATTGAAGTGCAAGGGAAGGGTACGGTGGCTATTGAAGGAAATCGGGAGGTGAAGCGATCGGTGATGTTCTTTTTGTGCCAAATATTGACCACAATTTGTTAAGTGTTGGTCAATTAGTTGAGAAGGGCTATAAAGTGAAATTCGAAGGGAAGGAATGTCTTATTAATAATGCAGATAGCAAAGAAGTGCTAAGAATTCCAATGGAGAACAAGAGTTTCATGTTCAAGCCACAAGAGATGCAACAAATGGCTTTAAAGTGCAAAGAAGAAAATGCAGAGATATGGCATAAAAGACTTGGGCATGTTCACAGGAAGAGCATGTTGTTTATGCAGAGAAATAGCTTGGCAGATGACTTGCCAAGTTTGGAGGAGGAATTTCCACAGTGCAAAACTTGTCTTCTTGGCAAGCAAGCCAGATTTCCTTTCAAAGGAGGAGGCTGGAGAGCATGTGAAAAGCTGCAATTAGTCCACACAGATTTATGTGGACCTATGTCTGAGTCTTCTCTCAATGGTAGCAGGTATTTCATTACCTTCACTGATGATATGACTAGGATGAGTTGGATTTATTTTCTGCGAGCCAAGTCTGAAGTTGCTGATGTGTTTGTGAAGTTTAAAGCCTTAGTTGAGAATCAGAGTGGGAAGAAAATTAAAATGCTCAGGTCTGATAATGGTTCTGAGTATACTGCTCACAAGTTTAAGTTGAATTGTGAGCAAGCAGGAATTGTGCAGCAGTTCACTGCTCCCTATTCACCTCAACGAGAATGGGGTTAGTGAGAGGAAAAATAGAAGTATTATGGAGATGGCTAGATGTATGATGCGGGAGAAGATGTTGCCTAAGAAGTTCGGGTTGAAGCGGCTAATCTGCGGTGTTCTGTTGAGCATTGCCCACAAAGGCCTTAGAGAGGTCAACACCTTTTGAAGTCTGGTATGGTGTTAAACCCTTCGTGAAAAATTTGAAGGTTTTTGGGTGTTTGTGTTATACTCATGTTCCTGAGGTCAAGAGGGACAAGCTGGATAAGAAAGCAGAGCTTGGAATCTTCATTGGATACAGTCTCCAATCAAAGGCTTACAGAATTTTTCACCCTATGACAGGGAAGGTGACTGTAAGCAGAGATGTTTTTCTAGAGGAAGATGAGTGGAATTGGATGGAAGGAAAGAGTGCAGAACAAAGAATGACTTGAAAAACAACCCGCAATGATTTAGAGGTTGATGAAATTATAGATGGATTGGAAGACAGTGTTGATGATTTACCAGTGAGAGGTACGAGGTCACTTGCTGAAATCTATGAAAGAAGCAATGTGGCAATGCTCGAACCATCTAACTTTGTGGAAGCGAAGGAGGATCAGAGGTGGATTGCAAAGCAATGCGGGAGGAGATTTCAATGATCCAGAAAAATCACACATGGGAGCTTGTTGACGGACCATCGATAAGAATGTGATTGGGGTTAAGTGGGTGTTTAGAACAAAACTTAATCCCGATGGTTCTGTCAATAAACACAAAGCTAGACTGGTGGTGAAAGGCTATGCACAAATATGGGGAGTAGACTATTCTAAAACATTTGCTCCTGTTGCACGACTTGATACAATAAGGCTACTGTTAGCTATTGCAGCAGAGAAGGGGTGGCCTATATTTCAATTAGATGTCAAGTCTGCATTTTTGAATGGAGAGCTTGAGGAGGAGATTTTTGTTGAACAACCTGAAGGTTTTAGTATCAAAGGGCAAGAAGAGAGTGTATATAGGTTGAAGAAAGCTCTATATGGACTGAAGCAGGCTCCAAGAGCTTGGTATGGGAAGATAGATCGATATTTGCAGGATTTTGGCTTCGTAAAAAGCTTAAGTGAGTTCACTCTTTATGTCAAGAAGGTGAATCACAGTGTTGTAATTCTGTCACTTTATGTAGATGATCTATTAGTAACGAGGAATGATATGGAATTGATAGAGAAGGTGAAGCAAGATCTATTTGCAGTTTTTGAGATGTCAGACTTGGGAAAGATGGCTTATTTTTTGGGTTTGGAAGTCAAACGGGCTTCATATGAGATCTTCATCTGTCAGAAAAAATACATGAAGGAAATTCTAAAGAAGTTTCAGATGGAAGATTGTCGAAGTGTAAGCACTCCTATGGCTGCTAAAGAAAACTGCAGAAGAATGATGGAACAGATGTAAGAGATGCTTCTATGTATAGAAGTCGATTGGGTGTCTCATGTATCTTACAAAGCAACGGACCAGATATTTTATTTGCTGCGAGTATTTTATCTAGGTTTATGAGTAGTCCTAGTCGTTACATTTGATTGCAGCAAAAAGGGTATTAAGATATCTCAAAGGAACATTGTTCTTTGGTGTGAAGTTTAAGAAAGGTCAGAAGTTTAATTTGCAAGGATTTTCTGATAGTGACTGGGCTGGTTCAGTGGATGACATGAAAAGTACGTCTGGGTATTGTTTCAATATTGGTTCTGCTTGTTTCTCCTGGTGTTCCAAAAAGCAAGAGATTGTAGCTCAGTCTACCGCAGAGGCCGAGTTTATAGCAGCTACGCAGCTGCAAATCAAGCTTTGTGGCTGAAAAAGATAATGAAAGATCTGTGGTTGAATTCTAGTGATTGCATTGAAGTTAACGTGGATAATCAGGCGGCGTTAGCAATATCTCAGAATCCAGTTTTCCATGGCAAAACCAAGCATTTCAAAGTCAAATTTTTCTTTCTGCGTGAGGTGCAACAAAGTGGCGAAGTTAAGTTGGTCTATTGCAGATCGAAGATCAGCTTGCGAGACATGTTCACAAAACCACTTCAAGCTGGAAGATTTGAAGTACTAAGAAAGAAAATTGGAGTATGCAGCAGCAAGAATGATCCAAGGAGGAGTTTGTTGGATTATAATGTCTCCGTTGCTGTTTTATGTTTTCTTTTATTTATTCTGTTTTCTGCTGTTTTTACTCTGTTTTACTCTGTTTTTTTATTAAAAAACAGCCAAGTTCAATGTAGTTATTTGTTTAGTGTTTTTGTTATTTTCTAGGAAGTTAATAGCACGTTTGTGTGCAGTTATGTGTTGCACGTACGTGAGCAGTTTTTGTTTTGTATTTAGGGGTTGTACTTGACAGTTTTTTTCTATAGCACAAGACGTATGAAGTGCTCTGTTTTTCATCTTCTCTCTCTCTCAAAAACAGAAATTTTTCTGTTTTGATTGGTGTTTTTATGAGTTTCAACAAATAATAAATGTACCGAAGGCCAGCACTAAAAAGAGCAGCTTCGAGATGGTCTGAACGAAATTCTGCCATTGCATTAGAAACTTACCGCAGAGCTTGGGCGATGAAATCACTCACAACATGACCATCATCGATGTTCATGCGAGGGCCATAGGTATTGAAAATTCTAGCAACCCTTATCTCTGTTACGGAATAGGTAGGTTCGGAGTATAAATAGTTTAGTACAAGAAACCTGAAACAAAGTAAAACACAAACCAAGTATAAGAGGATAAAGCAGAAAGCACTTTACCTATACCATGTTGCCTGTGATAAACGAACGTCAAGGTTTCCGCTACTCGCTTCCCCTCGTCATAGCAACTTCTAACACCTGAAGGAAATTAATGAGTAAGTCACTAGCAATATAATAGGAGTCTCTGAGAATACTGACACTCCTGGTCTGCAACCGGTGGAGAGAGAGATGAAATAAGAATGGACTGCTAAGTTCAGTGTAAAGGTGTACATAGGAAAGACAATGTTCGAAGAAAAGCAAAGATGTATAGAAGACTACACATTTTCACCTTTTTCCCTGGCTCTCTTAAAAGTAATGTTATAGGCATAAGACTAGGCTCTGGAAGTCTCCGACTGTGCTAATGTAGAGTCGACAGCTGCTTTTCTAAAAACTTCGCCCTTTTACTAAAATAATATACCTCCTTTCTCATTTTTGTTTAGAGAAAGGAACAAAAAGGGTCAAAGAACATAACCTAATTTCATCTTTTTCCTTGAGGGAATGCCTCGGAGAATGACCAGCCTTACTTGAGGTGCTTTTGAAGTTGCCACATTGAGTGCCTGCCCAGGCAACTCCAATGCTTTTGAGAAAACTAGTGACACCTAAACAGAACAGTTGATCTCACTTCAACTCATAAACAAGACCAAGCACTTAGTGGCTTAACGTGGCAGAAGGCTTAACGTGGCAGAAGATGCTTGAAGGCCTAGATTATTTTCTCTTTGCAAATTGAACCCAATGCATTGATCAACCCCCAAATAACTCAAGGTTGCAATATTAATGACTTAAGTGGCAATGGTTGAATCAAAACTAAGTCAAAATGTCATTACATTTAAGTGGTTATTTATTATTTTTCCTTAACATCAATATACACACTTCATATTTATACATGGAACTCACATTACAAAGAAGAGTGTATGAAGAAACCAAGATACCTCTTTGAATCATAGATAACAGGGAACACAGGCGAGTTCTCTATTATGTGCAAGAACTTCAATTTCAAATCTGACTACAACAAAGTAGTGAAAAACAGGTAAAACAACATGGCAAAAATGAGGAACTATTACATAATTTTTCATTTACAGGAAGATATCAACTAGCACACCGTATAAGCAAGTTCCAAGCATAAGATATATGTAACAAAACAAATATGACAGTTATAAAAAGACCATTAAAAGGAGCAGCTATTAAGGACCCACATTATAAAATTCCATTAGTTCATCAGCTCTGAAGTTCTTCACCTAATATCAGAACAGAAACTAACGCGCGATCAGCCAACACATCAATCACAGTTGGTAGAGAAAACAAAACAAATATATAAATGAAAACAATCTCTTGAACTCAAAAGTGGCATTGACATGTTAAGCATACTTAATTTGGAATAATTCACTTTGCAAAATAGTAATTAGAAATAACACGCTAATGCATTGGAAACTACAAAATTTCCTTTTTAGTTACTTAGTAAGTCTCCTTAGAGCACTGTTAACCAAAGGGCACTTGTAAAGCATACTTATTTAATATGATTCACTTTCCAAAGAAAAAATTACAAATATGACAAGAACAATCTGTGCATCCAATTGAAAACCATAAAAATTTCTTAATCAACTACTTAAGAATTGCCCCTAGAGAACAGTTAACAAAATCCTTACAAATACATAGATCTTCACTACAGATCAGACTCATCGCACATGCATGAACAGAAAAATACAATCTTTATCATGAAACTACCTGCTTCAAGGGGACGAAACTTATACTGGAAGGCGGCAAAGCCTGAGACCAAAGGAAAAGGAACATGAGTCGGTAATATGATGCACTTCTCGTAACATTAAAGAAAAGATCGAACCACACAGCATCTCGATAGCCATTACGAGCAACATGGTCCTCGAAAGACTTTAACCCATCCGAAGTCTGACACTAGCATCTTAAACCCCCGAACCAAAACTCACCCACGACCCGCGAAGCAGCTCCAAGCCCATCCGAAACACACAACATCTAACCGAATGCCGAATCACCTGTTCGCCGGAACTTCGATTTTGTAGATGACTTCCTCGTCCTCATCAGTCTCCTCTTCCAGTTGCTTCTCCTTTCTGATGATCGCCTTCTCCGTCGTCTGGCCAGCACAAACAAAGAAGCCCAACCCCCTCAGCCTTTAAAAAAAAAAAATCCCCCCAAAAATAAAAAATAAAAACCTAGGCAAAACCACGGTCTGATTTGCTCGCGGTCGGAAAGAGGGAGGGCAGAGAGAGAGGGAGGTCGCACGCCGGGGGGCAGAGAGAGAGGGGAGGTCGCACGCCGGTCAGTCAGAAAGAGGGAGGGTAGAGAGAGAGAGGGAGGTCGCACGCCGGTCAGTTGCTCGCGGTCGTCTCGCCGGTATCCTCCTGGTTCGTCGGTTGCTTGCGGTGGTTCGCCGGTTGGAAAAAGCGAGGGCAGAGAGAGAGGGAGTTCGTCGGGGAGAGAGAGCAAGGGTAGGGAGAGAGGTGCCAAGAAAGAATCCGCGCGACGGAAAACCCCCTCTCCAGAAGCTACAGTACAGGAAAATTTTCAAGATGAGCCCTTGAAAATGTAGGTCCCGTGAAGACACGTGTCGCACTCCACCGCCTTCTTGTTTGCCACTGGAACGTACCTAATATTTTCTCCCAAAACCCCTCTCTCAAAAGTTTATTAAAAAATTTAAGTTAATAAGTTATGAACAAACTAAAATATATATTAACTCTTCTACTTCATATCAATTTTTCAATGTTAGACTTTTATAACACAATTCACACGTGTATTGTTATCCCTCACATGCGAGCTCAGTTTTACATCTCTTTCCCATTTGTTCAGGTATCTTGATGTCTTAACCACATCTGTAAAGATCCGTAATCATTTATTAGGATGCACAATAATTTAAAGAGAGGACTCAAGTCTTAATCCGGCAACTCCTTTACTTAGACACATTTACTCAAAAGTTTATGTTAATGATTTATAAGTTATCAACCAATTATGATATATATTAATAGTTCTATACTCATGTATGTCTCAGCAGAAACTTTTTGATCTGACTAATTCATCTTCCTTGAAAAAGATAAATCTCTTTGTCTACATGCAATGCCATAGCAAGCGTGACCCTTAAAAATACGCTAGGTGAAAGATACTGAAATTTGAACAATAAATCTATCACACTCCCAAAATAAACGTTGACGTGTTAAATTTCAGTTGCTGCGCTCTCTTTTTAGAGTAATACCTTTGTGAACTTTCAACGTTGAAATGGAAGTTCGCGAGAACAGTCAAAACACGTCTCAATTGCCATCGGAGTCCAGCAATAAATTTTCAAGAGCGACAAAAAGACAAGCAGGTAGGACAATTTTCCGCAGTATGATCGATCAAGGAAGGTTCTGCATTTATATTAATTTTCATCAGAATTTTTATTGGCATCAATGTCAATTCGTCCTTCTCCTCCTAAGCACCAATCATCATTTAAATACAATCACAGAAGACACTAAGAAAGCAAACCCAGTGGTCTTGCTGTGGGGAGCCGGAAGCATGAAACACTACCATTTCGTACTCGTACATGGCGCCGGCCACGGCGCGTGGAGCTGGTACAAGCTCAAGCATCGGCTCGAGTCGGCCGGCCACCGCGTCACAGCGCTTGACCTCGCTGCCTCTGGCACCAACCCAAAGTCCATACACGATGTCCACACGTTCCGCGAGTACACCGAGCCACTGCTGGAGCTCCTGGCCTCACTCGGGGCGCACGAGAGGGCAATCCTCGTCGGCCACAGCTTGGGCGGCTTGAACTTGGCTCTCGCTGCCGACAGGTTCCCTGACAAGATATCGGTAGCTGTTTTCCTGGCGGCTTTCATGCCAGACACCGCACATAGGCCGTCATACGTGCTGGAAGAGGTAAATCTCTGATGAACGCGCGTTAGATTCTCAAAATGAAGTCGTCTTTCTTGCTTTTGGTTGAAGTGGACCTTTTCCCTTTCGATTTTGGAGATTTTACTCTGTTTAAGCTGGAATTCATCAAAATAATCAACTCATATATGTCTCTAACCCTACATGCATGAGCTCATTTTGGCTTTTTATCCCTTGCGATGGAAGCACTGCGCGAGGGCTCCGAAGGGAGCATGGCTAGACACTTCTTTCACGCCCATCGGAAAGCCTGACAAACCCTTGACGTCCATGTTCTTCGGCCCCCACTTCTTGTCATCCAAGCTCTACCAGTTGTCTCCTCTTGAGGTACGTTTTCACTTCCGTCCATTGGCATCAACGAAGCATATCTCCTCACGCTTTAAATGGTTTGACTTTAACTCAATTTACTCCAAAAGCTTGAGATGACATTACCTTGAAATGCTAATGACTCTACTGTAAAAACTACTTTATCGTGTCCTTTTGTTGAGGGTATCAATTGATGAACCTAGCCGATCATTTCATTGCAGTGTAATTTTCTTTTTGATATGATCTCGTCATTTTGTGAGTTTCATCCATTTGAGATTAGAAATTAGGTATGAACTTGTCCTATAGGACTTGAGGTTGGTTAAGAATTTTGTGGTTGGGAAATCCAATGCCCATACTTGATACATGATTAAAAGGTCATTTGTTTCCTTTATATATCTTAGGTGATTTAGTAAATACACATAATTATTATCTTCGTTAGAATTCACAACGGTTTTCTTGCACTTTTAAGGTTGCCCTTACTCTGTTAAAACCCTCAAGCTCCCTCATTCATTTCTAGGCTATAAAAGGGGGATCGGGTTGCTTCACGATAAAATTCGAGAATACTAAGACCATTAGAATGATAACCACCATTTCACACATAACTTTTTAGTAATATTAGAACCTTAGATTTTTATGATTGTCAATTCTACATTCTTTCAATCGTCCATATGGTCCTTATAGAATCCTAATTGAAGATTTACAATTCATAAGTTGTGAAGATATTTAACATTATGATTTTTATAAAGTGTTGTGGCGAGTTGCCAATACCTTACAAGAATGTAACTACCTTAGTGAGGTGTGTTTAGGATACTATATCAAAACCCTTAATAAGCTTGGAACGGTTCTGATAAAAAAAACTTCAAGATAATGAGACGGGTTGGGTCAATATTAACTATTCCATACCCATCCTACTTCCGTCTCTATTACAAACATGACCATAGTAGAAGTGGAAAAAACTGAAAATCCTAAAAGAAAGCCTAAAATTCACATTCCGATGTGAAGAAGATTTCAGCCTACGTGGTCCTTTTACATTATATAGTCTGAAATGAAGAACATGGTATGTTTGTAGAAAACACCAATGCATCACATGTAAACTTGATTGATGGCCAGGCGTGGTTGGATCTTCCCACGACCTAACGCCAAATTTTGTGCCCAACTACACCTACACCTAGACGGGTGGGCCAAAGCATAAAAAGGAAATTGCTTGATAGGTAGGTATAATTTGTGCTTAGAACAGTGTTAGCATTTTTTCATGGAAATGTTACATTTTCGAAGGATCTGGAGCTTGGTAAGATCTTGGTGAGGCCGGGTTCGTTGTTCTTGGAAGACCTGAGCACGTCAAGCAACTTCACCCGCGAAGGGTACGGGTCCACGACCCGGGTCTATGTGGTATCCAAACAAGATCTGGGGATGCCCCCGGAGTTCCAAAGGTGGATGATCGCAAGCAGCGGGGCGCACCACGTCGTGGAGGTGGACGGGGCGGATCACATGCCCATGCTCTCGAAGCCGCAGGAGATCTGTGATTGTCTGTTGGAGATTGGGGCCAAATACGAACGTGCCTAACATTTGCCACGGCATTAGGGGGCTTTGGTTCTTCTCGATGGTTTGCAATTTCATTTGTCGGATTCTTGAGTTTTGGTTTGTATTTCCTTTTCAGTTGTCGCGTCGGTGTAATCCAAATCCAGCAACAGTCCGACCCAACCAATTCAATTCCGACGAATGGGTTGTCCTCGTTTTTTTAGCCCCAGCGTCGCACTCAGCAGTCAATTCGTCACGTGAACTGTCCTTTTTTTCTTTTTTTGGGTCAGCACGTGAACTGTCTCGGTCACTCAACGAATGGGTTGTCTAGGCTTTTTAGCCTCAACGCGTACTCAGCAGTCAAATCGTTACGTAAACTGTCTGCAGAGTAGTGGACGAAAGGAAAAGGACAATGTGCAAACAGAAAAAATATCGGGTGATCCGGAACCGCCGGCATGATCCCGGACCACTCATGTGGCGCCATATGTAGGTGAGTGGTCCGGGATCACGCTGAAATGTTGGTCCCAAATCACCCAATATTTTCTCCCTCACTTGATTTTCTTCATCTTAATCTCTGCTCTTTCTCGGTCACCTCATCGCAATCGCTTGCTACTACACTTGCGGCCCTCCCTCCTTCGCAGCCGTAGCTATAGCCACAACCTACGGTCCTCCATCGCGCATTGCAATCGCGGCCCTCCTCCTTACAGTCGTGGCCACGCCGTCGCCTCCACAACCTCACCTCTACTCCCTCAACTTGCATCCACCTTCCATCGCCTTCTTTAACAATTTTCTTTACCCCTTAAAACTACCATGCTTCTCACAATTTCTAGACACGCGAGTCGAAGAATGTCTGAATTTTTGACATATGTCGACCACGTGTCCGAACGTGTTAAACACATGTTGGGATATCCGACGCGACATGAAAGCTCTTAAAACGTATCCGTGCATCATAGCTCAGCAGTCAATTCATTACGTGAATTGTCTGCATAGAGTACCGGACAAAAGGAAAAGGAAAATGTGCTAACATTTTCATGATGATGGACGGAGGCTATATGGGCTTAGGTGGAAACTTTTTTTTACACTACTTTTACGTCCAAAAAAGATATTCGTAAATTTATTATCTACCTAATGTTGATTTTCTTTTATATTTCCTCAAGTAGCACAAGGTTTTACTAATTGTGGGTTAGATGATAAAAGGACATCGTGTCTTGTAATCATCAATTCCTATTTATTGTGGTCCGTGAGACTTTTTATGGTTCTACTTCTTGAATTTTGCTCGAGTTCAACAGCAACGGTGCGGCGCACTGTCAATATTCATTTGTGTCAGCATACTGTTTTGTGTCATTGAGGCTTCCTTTGTTTGACCAAAAAAAAAAAGTACAATTTACAAGATATTTTGTTAAAAATATCGTTTATAATATTTATAAAAATAAATAAGCAAGAAATTTTTTCATTATTAAAAAAAATTTATAAATAAATTATTGTTGATAATGAAAAAGAATTCAATAACCAATTAATTTAAGCTATATGAGTAATCATTTCTAGAAAAATATTTTTCAAATCATTTATTTT
The DNA here is from genome assembly GCA_016097485.1 of Eucalyptus sideroxylon x Eucalyptus melliodora. Classification (NCBI taxonomy): domain Eukaryota; kingdom Viridiplantae; phylum Streptophyta; class Magnoliopsida; order Myrtales; family Myrtaceae; genus Eucalyptus; species Eucalyptus sideroxylon x Eucalyptus melliodora. Next base: position 45,994,269 of record CM027832.1, on the reverse strand, counting down.
TCATTAAATAAAAAAAGTTCAAAACTTTCCAACAGATTTTTGTTCATGGTTCATTCCCTTGCAAATTTACTTAACAGAGAAAATATAAATTCAGCAGTTTGTTTAAAGCTCTTGAAAGCTTATGGCTACGTTTGGTTCAGCATTTGCAATGGGCTTTGAGTCCAATGCAAATCTTTGAAAGCTCAAAGCTATTTGGAGAAAATGCAATTGTGTTTAGTAAAAAAATTTTACAAATGAATTTTGAGTTGAATGTGCATTTGGTAAAAAAAATTTTTAGAAGGGGCTTTGATAGGTATTATTTTTTATTTTCTTTTTTTTTTTTTTTGGAAAATTCATCTAAACCCTTTATCGGATTGGTGAAGGGTTGCGGTCGTCGGCGAGCGCGATCAGCGCCGGCGGTCGTCGGCCGAGGTCCCCGACCTCGAGCGACCTCTGGCGAGGGTCGCGTGACCCAGTGAGGGCCGTTGGAGGTCGCTCGACCCAGGGGCCGTGCGACCCGGGTGACGGTCGCGAGACCTAGGCGGCGGTCGCCCGGGTTGCGCGGCCCCGGGTCGAGCGACCTCCGGTGGCCCTCGGCTGGGTCGCTTGAGGTCGGGCGACCTCCGGCGGCCCTCGGTTGGGTCGGGCGACCCTCGCCGGAGGTCGCCCAAGGTCGAGCGACCTCAACCGACGGCCGCTGGCGCTAGATTTGGCTCGCCGGCGACCGTTGCCCTTCGCAGGTCCGGCGATCGCCGGCGACCGTTGCCCTTCGCAGGTCCGACGAAGGGCTGCTCCTTTTTCATTTAAAAAATAATTAAATACATGGGCAATAACATAAATAAGAAAAATTAATGAGGCTAGTTTGGGAAGAAAAAAATGCTTTCAGCATTTCCAAGGTCTGGCTTTCATTTGAAAGCTTTTTCAGATTGGTTGCCAAACACCCTAATTTTGGCTGAAGGAGCTTTGGGGGCTGAATGGGCTTTTAAATGTCCATCCAAACGCACCCATATAACTGCCTTAAAAACATGAACTCGAATAAATGCAAGCAACCGCTTATCCGTGCAATTTCTGCACCAAGGTCAAGCGTAGAGAAACCTGCCTACACGCTACAACCCTTCAATTGACTTTGACAACATTGTTAATCCATCAATAAATTAGGCGTGAATCGATAAAAAGGTATCTTTCGCCCGAGTATCCAGCATCAGTCAAAATTTTCGTGCCTCGAACTGTAGCAAATGAAAATGAAGCGACAGCGGGGTCAGATCTTCTGAACCTCAGGCTGTAAGCACTGTCGATCCTAAATGTAAATGAATATCTTCTTGTGCAGATGATTCGACGCTTTCTTTTCAGGTGATGCTTCTCCAAATCCTGCAATGCAAGTTCATGTAAAAATAAGTATTTATATATATATAGACACACACACAGAGAGGGAGAAAGTATGTGAAATATTTTACTGGGGACGTACAATTCAGGCAATGAAGGCGGGTTCAGCAAGTGGCCACTCGACAGGCGAAGAGAGGCTTTTCAGTGATAGAGGGAGAAGGGATTTCAGTCTCGTCTCGGCGGCTTCCTCCTTCGATCCATCTTGCAAGTGCAGGGTCACCCTTTTGGACATACTATGAGGATTCCAACGGCTTTTGTCACTTGGCGATGCCGATGGCTTTTTCAAGGAAGATGCTTCGATAGGGTACTTCTTACGACCTCCACATTCATAATAAATTGATGGATAAGGCAGTGGACATAGAGTCCTCAAAGCCCGTTTCAAGTTCTGCTCTTAAAAAAGAAGAATATCATCAACCCTTGGTCTGGGGACTACTTTGCTTGAAGAGCGAGGAAGCGGAATAAGGTTAGGCTCGGTTTATTTTACGATAAATGAATAATTTGTAGGAGATTTTCATCATTACAAAAATATTTAAACATAAATTATTACTGATAATGAAAAAAATTTCCATAGACTATTTATTTAGAATAATACAAGTGATTATTTTTTGGGTACATTAGTTTGAAAGAAAACTATTCCCAGAAATTTAATTTCCGAATTTTTGGTGTTTGGATGATGGAAAAATAATTGATTTACGGATAACATTTTCCATTGACTAAAAAGGAAAAAAAACTTAAATTAGGAGAGAAGAACTTCTCTTCTGGCAATAATGAAACCACTTTTTCTAAGTCACCAAATAAATGAAAGATAACCATTTCCCTTTAAAATGATTTTCGTGAAAATATTTTCCTTTATCATGAAGTATTAAGTGAAACAAATGCACCCTTAAGATTCTGTTTGTTACATGGAAAATAAATAATTTGGAATATATTTTCATAAAAATGATCATTGCTAAAAATAATTAGTCAATAAAAAATAATTTCATTATAGTGGATGATGAAAATATTTTTGTTTATTTATTTTTGTAAGGGATATAAACAACAATTCTTAAGATAATGTTTTTAAAATTTATTCTAAGTGAAACAAATACACTTGGCTCTGTTTGTTTTTGTTAAAATGTTTTTCAAGGAAAGATTGGACGGATTTTCTGCTATACGACCCAACAAAAACAAATCGGTCATCGGATTTTCTGCTACGTGACCCAAGAAAAACAAATGGGTCAAAGAAAATAATTTCCACTCATAGAAAAAGGTCTTGTAAAATTAAGGAAAAAGACTTTCCCTTTTTGAAAAACGGAAATCACTTTCCCCATTCTCGTGTCAAGCAGCCCTTGCTCATTTTGCTAAATGTTCTGATGGGTTTTTTTTTATATGATGGGCCAAGTCAAGCCCATCTGCCCATATTGGGCTAAACCCAGCCCATAAGGGAAGGGCTCATAAGAGGAAGGTAACAGTTATTTTTTAAGTGAAAATAACTACTGTATAAATATGAAAATGGAGGAATGTCGAGAGATAGAATAAAACAGTACGTTCATTTCCTTCCCTCGAGATAATGGTGCATTCCCTTTTGAAGAACGGAACTCCAAGGCTTCAATCGATTTCTCTAAAACTGAACCACATTTCAGGTGCACAGTAGAATTATTTGAACCACTTGAACAGGACCAATATATTGTTTTATAAATATTTTCATCTTAAAGAATAAAGAGTAAAGGAGTCTCCCTCTCTCAATTTCTTCTCTCAGCTTAATTATGGCTCCCTCTTTCTCATTTTAATTTACCTCTTTTTACACTTCTTTCATTATTCAGATCTAGAATTGGTGGGGTGGTTTAGCTTTTAGAACCACAAGCAGCTCTCAATTTTAGGCTGAGAATAGAATTTGACAGAAAACGAGAAAAAGAATGTGGAAGAATATTGTATTTTATGTATTTCATTTATGACAATCTCAATGTACAGCACCCAATATATAATACAAAGGGTGAATAATGAAAGGAAAGATTATTTTCTAAAGGTTGCGTTTGGTTGACCAGATAAAAACCAGGATATGATATGTTTTATCATATCCTGTGTTTGGTAGCTATCTAGGATATGATAAAATCAGATATAGAGGGGATATAACCTGGATTAAAAAATCCGAGGGGGAGGGTGTGATAAGGTTGGATATGATTTCTTTTATCCAAAACATAAAACGCTATATTTTTTTTCTTTCTTCACCATTCACCCATAGACGACTCCAACTCCTCTATTTCCAAAGTATCGACGTTGAAGCCTTCTCCTTGATAGCTCTCCGGTTCACATCGAAATTTTTCAGAAGCAACGAATTTGCGAAGGTAAATAATCATTCCGGTTCACATCGAAATTTTTCAGAAGCAACGAATTTGCGAAGGTAAATAATCATGCCTCTCTCTCTCTCTCTCTCTCTCTCTCTCACTCACTCACTAACGTTGACTTCTAAAGTAGCTCTAAGGTTTGTTGTGGATTGTTTTCCAGTTTCATCTATGTTTGGGCTTACGTAGGTCATAGTTCTATTGGCTTTTTTGTTGGTTGATTGGAGATCGTGTTCTTGGAAGTGAAATTTTAATAGTTCATCTATTTTAGCATTTGGCGCGGCACAAGGTGGGCACGTCGATAGGGCGGGGTAGGGATGGTCTTTAGTTGGAGCTCTGATCAACAATACGACTTGTCCTTGCATAATTTTTTTTACATTATTTCCATCCAAAGGGCTTATTTTCCAAAATTGTTATTATACGTTTGTGGCAAAGTGCTATGGTGGAGAGATTTTTTGTTATATCCCTACTCTGCAATGTAAAAAAGAGATTTTTTTATAATGTTTAAAGCTGCATATAGGCCCCAATTTACTGCTGTGATGTATGGGTGCGGACATGCCCTAGTTATAGATTGGTACTTCTTCCTTGGTGTTTTGAGATTGAATTTGCATGCAAATTCTATTAGTCCGGCGCATCGAATTTTTTTTTTTTATCTATTAGCACATGATGGGATTCATTGAGACAAAGCTATTGTGTAGTCTACTGTAGTGACATATAGATGTAGACATGCCCAGCTATAGATTGTGTCTCGCCCCTGGCTTTTTAAAGTTTAAACCTGCATATAGGTCCTGTTTAGTGAGTCCAACACCATCGAATGTTTTATAGGCATGTGCTCATGATGAAAGGGTGTTACGGTATTTGATGTGGCTCCTCATTCCCTCAGAAAACTTGATTGTTTGCTTGCTTGCTTTTGGTTGTCACAAATTTGATTGAACAATACCTTATGGTTCTTTGATGAATAACCAAAAACTGCTCTCTTCTTGGTAGTTTTGAATCAGTAGATTCATAAAGGCCTTTATGCTTTTGTGCAAAATATTCGATATCTTCGATGCCCCTAGAACTTATATGTCTTTTCCAAACTTTTGACAAATAGCCGAAGCAAATCCACGAGATTAAGGATTTTCTCCTTACTACAAGGAGGAAGGAGAAACTCCTTGAAATTTGCTGATTTGAAAAAAGATATTATTTTATATATTTTTCTATTATCTAACCTATTAATTTGCACTTGTCTCCAAATATTACTTTTGTCTATGATGTATGTGCTAGTAGTGTCCACTGCTGCTGAAAGGCACTACTTCAAGCATATATTGAAGGATCGGACATTTATTAGAATCCAATCTCGTTTAGATCACCTTGACCGCCTCATTAAGAGCAATGGCTTGAATTGTGTGGAACAACTTAGGATGGATAGACGTACATTTACTCTACTATGCGAGTTGGCACGTACAATTGGTGGGTTAAAAGAATATGGACTTGTAACTATTGAAGAACAAATGGCCATGTTTCTACATATACTTGCCCATCACGCGAAAAATCGAGTCATCAAGTTCAGATTTATGAAGTCTGGGGAGACAATAAGTAAATATTTTTAACTTAGTTTTAAATGCGGTGATAAGAATGCATAGTGTGATTCTTGTCTCACTTGAACCAGTTCCAGAGGAATGTGCTGATGAGAGATGGAAACGGTTTAAGGTATGTTTGTTATGCTATTTCATGGACTAATTTAATACTTTAAAGAGAATGTTATTTTATTAATCTTATGTTTCTAGGGTTGCTTAGGAGCATTAGATGGCACTTATATAAAGGTACGTGTTCCAGAGGTTGATAAACCAAGGTACCGAAATAGAAAGGGTGAGGTTGCGTCCAATGTATTAGGAGTTTGCTCACGTGACATGAGATTTGTTTATGTTTTACCTGGATGGGAAGGCTCAGTAGCAGATTCTAGAATGCTTTGAGATGCTTTAGTTAAACCCAATGGTCTGAAGATCCCTGTTTGTAAGATAAGCCTTTATCAATATATTGCATTCTATGTATTGTAGGTTTTAAAGGTTCTAAGACAATTAATAATATTATCATTTGTTATTAGGTAATTATTATCTTGTAGATGCTAGGTACACAAATGGGGAGGGCTTTCTTGCTCCTTATAGAGGTACTTAGTACCATCTATCTGAGTGGACAAAAGGTCGTACACCAAATTCCCCCGAGGAGTACTTCAACATGAAGCATTCTCAAGCTAGAAATGTCATAGAAAGATGCTTCGGTCTACTTAAGTTATGGTGGGCTATTCTTAGGAGTCCATCTTTTTATCCAATTAGGATGCAAGGTCGAAAAATCATAACTTGTTGCCTTCTGCACAACTTGATAAGAAGAGAAATGGCTATTGATTCAATTGATGCACAATTAGATGAAGTTGCTACCACTATTGAAGATGTGGAAACAATTGATGTTGTTGAGTTGTCGGATCATTGGACAACATGGATGCAAAATTCGGCAGTACAAATGTTTAATGAGTGGAATACAAGTCAAGGACATGGAGGAGTTGTATGATTTTATATTATTTTTTTAAAAAAAAATTATTTGTTTCCCATTGTTGCAAGATGTGTGTTATAAGATTTTTTTTTTCCATTTCTATTAGACATGTGTAATATGGTGCTAGTTTGTCATTATTGAGACATATATTTTCTATATAATGTTTCAATTATGACTTTATCTTTTTAAATTTGAAGTATTTTTTTTTTGTTTCTATCATTAAATTTTCTCTACCACGTTATCTTCCATCATTAAATTTTCTAAAATTGCAATGAGATCTTTAGGAATGGAAGGTAGCAAAGGTAGCAATTTCAGTCAAACTCAAGGAAGGGGAACAAAGAGAGACCGACATGTATGGACAATAGATAAAGAAAATGCACTTCTAGATGGTCTTGAAGAATTAGTTGCACGAGGAATGAAAGCCGATAAGAGTGGTTACATGATTATGTTAGAGAAGTGGTTTGAAGAAAAGTTCCCTGGTTCTTGCATCAAGGGTAATCCTCACATAGAATCGAAAATGAAAAACTTGAAAAACTTGTATAATTAGATTTATGACTTAAGAATCAAAGTGGTTTTGGGTGGGACCATGAAGAACATTGTGTTGATATTCATTATGAGGATAGTTGGCAAAAATATTGCAAGGTTTGTGTCACTTCTTCTCATTTTTCTTCTTTATTAATTGTTTCATTTTAACAAAATAATATATTTTCTTTGTAGACCTATCCAAGAGTTGCTTCTTTGAGAGGGAAGTCCTTCCCTCAATATGATCGACTAGCAACCGTATTTGGAAAAGACCGTGCCAAGGGAAATCTTAGTGAAGACCCTTCAAAAGCTCATGCAACTGTAGATCATGAGAAATGTGAAAATCATGATAATATGGCAACCAACGGTGTAAGTCAAAAGTTACTGCCACTATCATCTTCTCAGACATGAAATGTTTTTGATTCTTCAAGAAGAAAAAGGGCTAAAGAAAGTGACAAATGGGCTACTGGCTTAGTCAAGATAGCAAGAACTTTTGACTCATTCTTGGAAAAAGCTAATGAGAGAATGGAGATGATTGCTAGCCACATTGAACATGGTAAGGATTTGGATAATGACAAACGAAAAATCAATGAGGAGCTTCTTAAAATGTCTTTAGGTACTATGGATGGAAAAAAATTATGTAGAAAAATTGTGAAGGATCGTGAGAATATTTATCTATTTTTGAGATTTCAAGGAGACGACATGAAGGCATTTGTGGAATTACTTCTCCAAGAGATGAGAGAAGAGAATGAGTGATGATTGGGAGTGATGGATCGCAGTGAATGAAGTCATATCGGATTAGCACTTTAAGCTTTGTTCCAAATTGGACATATGTCTTAGAGTCTTATATTTGGTGTTTATGATTTTAGTTATACTGAGTTGTTTCTAAGTTTGTAGGAGATATGTTTTATCTCCCTACTTTTTCTTTTTCTTTTTATAGGTTTTTTGGGGCTAGCTATAAGCTTTAATGTTATATTTTTGGACCTTTCGGTTGTAGCCATGACCTGAAAAAAGGTGGATGTGGCCCGAAACTTTATCTCTGTGTGGATTGCCAAGAAAGCCATTATCTACAATATTCTTTATCTTTGTCTTTTATTTTCCTAGATATTTTCTCTTTCTCGTTTGCAAAAAACCTAGCCACGAACTTAAAAGGAGGCTTAAGTCAAGATAATTCGCATCTACTACTTTATATGGACATGAACATGATTTTACTTTGGTCAAAATGTAGCTGGCTAATACTCAACAGATGTAATGTACTTTATAAATGTGAATTGTTCAGAGGTCGTTCGTTAATGTGATTAACTGTCACTGCATCCTTGTGGCAGATGGAAAAGAGAGAGAGAGAGAGAGAGAGAGAGAGAGAGAGAGAGAGAGAGAGAGAGAGAGAGAGAGAGAGAGAGAGAATGAACTTCGGACTTTATGCTTTGTTCTAATTGGACATTTGTTTGATATGGTATTAGACCTGTAACAAAATGGAAACAAAATGAAAAACTTGTAAGAGAGAAAAAGAATTCATGTTTCAAAGTGAACATATTGAAATTGAGGTTATTCTAAAAACGTTTGATGTTGAAGGGGGTAACCAAAAGATTATTTCAAAGGAACGGAAAAGATTATTACAATGCGTAATCATGAAATTCGATGATAATCTGTTAATTTGAAAAAGATATATTGTTTTGGATGATTTTGTGAATATTAAACTTGCTACTATTATGGTTTTTAAAATATCTTACTTTAAATCCATAATTCACCAAATGGTAGATTAAATAGGATATGAGGATATCCGACTTTAACTTCGTAGTTCACCAAACAGTAGATAGGATAGGATATGAGGATATTCGACTTTAAATTCATAGTTCACCAAACAGTGGATATGATATGAAAAAATCCATGGATTTCTTATCCTATCATATTCAGTCATATCCTGTTTAGAAATCCGAACGACCAAACACAGCCTAAAGTATCAAATCTAATCCTAAATTAATACAGTAATCAATTACAATCTCGAAATGATTCAAGGTATTAATCAGACAAGCATATCTTCCAACATTCTCCCTCAAGCTGGCAGCTTATATGTGTTCAAGATGCCTAGCTTGCTTAGAAGATATGCATGTTGTCTTTGGCATAGAGGCTTAGTAAAGATATCCCCCGATTGCTCCATGATTCTAATTCCTCTTTCTCGATTATCTCTTCTTGAACCTTGTCATAGGTGAAATGACAATCAACTTCTATATGCTTTGTTCTTTCATATACTATAGGATTTGCAACCAAAATGTTAGATTGTTGTCACAAAATAGTAAGGTTGGACCTTTGACTTGTACCCCAAGGTCCAGAAATAGACCTCGTATCCATATTACTTCATAATTTGCCTTGGCCATAGCTCGATACTCATATTTAGCTTATGATAACGACACAATTGACTACTTCTTTATTTTCCACGAAAGTAGTGATTCTCCAAGTTTAATGTAGAACCCCATAATGGACCTTCGGGTCATAGGACAAGTGGTTGTGTCACAATAGGCTAACATCTCCATGTTACACTTCCGAGAAATGAGTATCCCTAATCCCAGGCATATCTTCAAATACTTCACAACCTTAAGAGCGACATTCATGTGAGAATATTTTGGACTGTGCATGAATTGACTGAGTGTTTGAACTTCATAACATACGTCAAGTCTAGTCATTGTGAGATATATAAGTTTTCCGACAAGTCTTTGATAGCTTGATGGATCCTTGAGCAATTAACCATCACTTGGAGATAAATTCATATCATAATCAACTGTAGTCAGCTTGACATTTTGCTCAAAGGGAATAACAACTGGCTTCCATCTTGATAGATCTACTTTTGATATGATTTCCAGCACAAATTTCTACTGACTAAAAGAGATTCCTTGGTCTAATTAACTAATTTCAATTCCAAGAAAATATTTGGGTCACCCCAAATCTTTATATGAAAGGTGGAATGTAAGTACTATTTAAGACCTTTGAAAACCGATTCATCACTTCCCATAATAAGTATATCATCGACATATATCATCAAATGGAAAGATGACATACCTTGTGTCCATGTGAATAAAGCATAATCATGTCTAGATTGCCTGAATCTCGTAGCTGTAAGTACAATAGTGAATTTAGCGTACCATTGTTGAGAAGCCCATTTGAGACCATATAGGGATTTGCAGAGACAACATATCCTAGACTCCCATGTCTCTCGTAAACCCTGTGGAAGATCCATATAATTCTCTTCATCCAAATCACCATGAAGGAAGGCATTGTAAACATCCATTTGATGTAGCGGCCAGGCACGAAAAGCAGCAATAGATAAGAAAGTCTGACAATTATGTCCTTCGCGATGGGCAAAAAAGTCTCACGGTAGTCAAAACCTTCTCACTGTGTGAATCCTTTTGCCACCAACCGAGCCTTATAACTTTCAATAGATCCATCTACTTTGTAGTTATTCTTGTGGACCCACTTTAGCCGATCAGTTTGCTATGAGATGGAGGTGGCACAAGTCCCATGTCTAATTTTCCATGATAGCATATAATATTGCTGCCATAGCTTGTTGCCAATGTGAATCATTGACTACCTCATCATAACAAGAAGGTTCTCGTTCCTCTGATATTTGACTAATACAACACATATGTTTTGACGATTCTATGAAAGGAGACATAGGAGGAAACTGGATAATGAGTGCTTGGTGAATTCAAGGCTGCATAGACACAATCTTTGGTCCAGGTGGGTGGATGAGTAATGCGACTGGAGCGTTGTGGTGGATCATGCTGAGGCACGGAAGATGACTCATCAATGGTGATATGTGCTAAGGGAAGTTCTATTGAGGAAGGATCAGAAATCTCTTCAATTGGCATCATCCTATCCTTGATCGAATTATTTGAAGTTGATATGGCACTAGGAACCTCAGGTAATATCAGAGGTGGCTCTGGACCTTCTGGAGGGGCAATAATGATATATTGATAATCTTTAGATAGGTCCTCTTCATGAAGAAATCGATGAGAAGCTGTTCCATGTGCCAAAATTTTCAGTCGAATACGCCTCATCATGGAAAGGAAACTTGTCCTCCTTGAAAATAACATCCTTGCTTATAAAAAACAAAAAAAATACCTGTGAATGGCTCATAAACATGATATTCCTTCTGAAGACTTGGATACCCCATGAATATGCACCAGCGAGCTTGAGGACCCATCTTATCCCAAGCGAAAGGGCTAGTAGAACACTTAGAGGGGGGGTGAATAGGTGTGAAAACAAAATTTTGTGAAATGCGGTAAAAATGCTTTACTTTTCAAATTGAGTCTGATTGACTACAGACTTTGCAGAAGGATTTAGACTTTAACAACTATTCCAAAACACATAAGTATATCACAGCAAATAAAGTAAAGAAGTTCAAGGAAGAGAAAAATAAACACAAGATTTATAATGGTTTGGCTTAAATCAAGCCTACGTCTACTCTCCCATGCTAACAGTCTGGCTGATTTCCACTATAAATCAAAAGAGAATGTTATAGCCCTGTGATTTCGACTTTTTAGTGAGATGATTCTACTGCACTCACAAAGTCACTCTCTAGTGTTTCTCTCTTTCGAGTTACAAGTTTGAGCACTAAATGATGAAGGCAAGTGATTTGGAAGTTTCAGACTTTGGAATTCTTCTTTTCACACTCTTCTACGAATGACTTGAAAAACCTCATTAAATACTCATCTATGCCTTTTCGACCGTTGGCACTTTCCAAATGAATTGTTCCAATCTACCGTTGGACAAAATCAATCAAGGAGATCTCGAGCCATTTGAAGATTAAGATGAAAGTCCGTCAATTCTGTTCGCCCATACAATTAGGATCTTGGTTTCCATAAGCAGATTCTTTCCAAATAAGCTTGCCTTCCAAAATGATTTGCTGTTTCCAAATTGATTCCAATAAAGATAACCAATATGGTAGGTGATATTTCCAACTAGAAAGCCTGATATATCTTGTACGTACTGAAACCTTGAAGGAAGAAAAATAATCCTGAGTCTGATTAAGTCTTCATTCTTGTGTTCGGTCTAGAACTTGTCAGAGTGGGTAGACTTCTGATGTAAGATAGATTTTGACACAGAAGTCTAGCATTATGCAGAATAGAACTTAAATAAGTTTTGTCATCTTCAAAATATCATAGGAGTTTTCTCCAACAACAAGGTCCTACTGTCGTGATGTAACCTAAGCAACCAAAAACTCTAAGATGGTGAAGTTCTGGTTTCTACCCGAAAGGCAACTCAAAGGAGGTTCATCCATTGAGAACTCGAGTCAGCATGCGATTGATTAAGTAAACTACCATGACCACATAATCTCCCCAAAATATTGTAAGAATAGAAGCTTAAAATTTAAGGGCATGTTCAACTTCTAACAAATGACGATGTTTACAATTAACTACCACATTTTGCTATGGGGCGTAACTACAAGAACTCTCATGAAGGATTCCATGAGAAGAGAATAAGGATCCGCATTCACTATTGAAGAATTCTCTTCCATTGTCAAATCGAATTTTTTGGATAGATTTTTGAAATTGATTTTTGGATAAGGAAAGAAACATCTTCAAATGAAGGGATACTTGACTCATGGATTGCATGAGGAAAACCCATGTAGCATGGGAATAATCATCTACAATCGTGAGAAAAATCATGAACCATCATGATGTAGTGTATGACATGGTCCCCAAACATCAGCATGGATCAATGAGAAAATACTATCAGCAAGATTTTTGCTTGTGGGAAAAGAAACACTCGATTGTTTTGCTAGAGGAAAAATGTGGCACTAGAGATAAGGGATAAAAGCACTATGACCCAATCTTTCATGAGAAATGAAATTTTTATCATTGGTAGCAAAATTATGGGGGTAAGTACACTATCAGTGCAAAACATTGTGTATAGCACTCATTTTGATGCCAAAAGTTTCCGTCGAATCACTTAAGTGCCAAATCAGAGAAAAAACGATCACTTTGGCGTCATCGACGAGAGATTTTGGCTAAAATGGTTACGTGGCTTTTATTTTTTATTTTTTAAAAATTGAAATGGCTTTTAAATGATGTCGTTTTATGTCCTCCTTAAGACGACATCGCTTTGCCGTCCTAAGTGGATGGCCTCATAAAAACGATGCCGCACAACTCATTTGGGGATTGAAATTAGGGTTTTTTGTTCGATCCTTGCCAAACGCTAACCTAGCTCGCTTGGCCGCCATCACTCGGCCACCGTTGCTCCGCCACCATCGCTCAACCACTGTCCCCCAACAACCGTCACTCGGCCTCTGTCATAGTTGCTCGCCACAACAAGACAAAAAAAAAAAAAAAAAACAAAACAAAACAAAATCGCGATAGACGACAGGAATGCGAGAGCCGGCAGGGGAAGGGGAGGGACGCACACGACGCAAGGAGACATTTCAGGGAGGGAGAGGGAGGTGTCGACGGCGAGGGCGAAGAAGGGGATGGTGGGGCCACGGCCGCCCCCGCCATCACAGCTAGCTTCACCGGTGACCTCCATGGCGTTCCAGATCTTTGCGGCTACCATTGGCCGTATCGCTTGTGCTTCTGGAGATTCTTTGAGCTCGTGCTTCCTCTGCACCTAGCGATATTCCTTGGGAAAAGGCAGTGGTGGGACTGAGATTCGAGGATTTGAAAGGTTGACAAGGTAATTGAAAATGGGGGAAAACTACTAGGGGAGAGCAGAGGCGAGCGCATGGTTTCTTTTCTAGAAAACTATTGGTGTTGTGTTGGTGTCGCTACTGGTTGGTGCTGTAATTTGGGGAAGAAGACGACGGGAAGCCCATGCCATGCCTCCTCTCTCTCTCAATTTGGGGATTTAGGGTTTTGAATTGGGAGAAAGACACCAAACGACGTCATTTTGTTGTTTAAATGCTTACTATACTCTCCAGTGAGCCACATCAGCTTCAAAAATTAATAAAAAAAGTGCAATATCAGATTTCCGGCCAATTTGATCGGTGTTGGTACTGAAATGATCATTTTTCAAATGTGTTGGCACTTAAATGATCTGATGGAAATTTTTGGCACCAAAGTGAACGTCGTACACAACTTTTAACACCGATAGTGTACTTACCCAAAAATTATGCGATGATCGTTTATTCAAGGAAGTACTAGACAAATTAAAATTATGTAGAAAACTAGTCTAAAAATAGAGACCTTCTAAAGTACTACCCAAGCCCATTAGTTTGACAGTTGAAAGGGCTTGAAAGAAACAATTATCAAAGTTGAAAATGACACAACAAGGATTGTCCTCACAAACTCTGGAAACATAAATAAGATTGAAATGGAAATCTAGAACATAGATAACATTTTGAAGTGTAATGAAGGGGCTAAGATTTACTATTCCTAGCACAACATTTCCATTTGGAAGGCAAATGGTGATAGGATGAGATAATTGCTTATAAACATGAGAAAAGAAACCTTTGTTGCAAATAATGTGGTCACTAGCTCCTGAATCAATTATCCATGCAACATTTGATATCGAGCTCATCAGACAATAAGAAGTACTTGAAAAAATTCTAGTTTTTCAAAGGTATCTAATTTCTTCAAGGCCTTCATGAGCTGTTGGTATTGGTCATGAGTAATTGCCTGATGAATTATATTAGCACATTGGTCATTGACTTGATAAGCAGCTACAAATTCCTTTCCTTTTTTCTTATCTTTACCTTTTTTTTTTTTTTTTTTTATCTTTATCACCAAGCATCTCCTGCAACTTCTAACAAGTGTCAACAATATGATGCGGACTCTTGCAATAGTCATAAATAATTTACCCTTTCCTTTAGAACTTGGGCCACCATTTTCTGTATGGGCTAGCGAATTCAACCCATTCGAAGACTTAAAGATTGGGGTTGATGTGGCCTCATGGTGACTGTCTGATCCACTAGCCGAAAAAGATAGACATGGACCATCTAATCATAATGCCAAATCTAGGCTATCGATCCTAGGGTTCTTAAAGTTGCTTCCTTCTTCTTTCGTTTGCCTTAGGGTAGTTCGCCTCTTTCCTTCATTTTGTGCCCTGTTTGCCAGAGCCCTCTATTGTGGGTTGGTCTAAGCCTCAAGTAAAACACTCTCCCTCGCCTTGATGTATTCCGATGAAGAGAGGCGATGGCTCTCTTCCTACATGGCTAGTTGGTAGATCTAGCCAAGCGAGGGCACCAAATCCATGGCCAACACCTAAGACCAAAAGGTGAGGTAAGTGTCATTCAAAATAAGGAGGAAGCGTGTGACATTTTCCCTCTATAATCGCCTTATACTGCTATAATGTTGAGTTCGGTCCCTCAAGCTTTTCTTTAGCAGCTTCCAACTCATTCCAAAGCACTAAAAGCTTGTTGAAGCATGTCATGATGAGATGTTTCCTTGCTTTGATTTAGTTATCGCCTTGGTGATGGAGAATAGCTTTGCTCAATCCAATTTTCCACATCTCTTTTATGTTTTCCCACATAACCTCGAGTCTTCCATCAGAGGTAGTCTAGCTGCCACATCTAGGGCTATATAGTTCTCTATCTAGATTCGGACGAGTTGGTTACATTTTTTCCAAAGTCGAGCTGAGTGTTCGTTGATTGCAACGGGGATGGTTTCGTCGAGGGATCTGTCCTTATCTACATGACGAGGGCCCATTGAAATTCTTGCGACCACATCCAATAATTTTTCAAGCTGGTGAGTTGGTGGTGATAAGCCGAAGCTCGGGCCCATTGACTTTAGAAGTGTAAAGAGGGTTGCCTGGTTCTAAATGGCCATTAGCGGTCGGGATTGAAAATGGCAAAATGCTGGGTTGGGGAATTGAGTAGGGATTCCCCTTCTAAGGGCCCGTTTGGTTCGGCTTTTGGGGAATGTATTTGCAGAAATGCAAATACCTTTGGGTGAATGGGGTTTTTAAAATGCAAATGTCATTTGGTAAAATTTGCATTTGTAATTGACTTTTATTAAATTAAAAAAACAAATATATATATATATATATATATATTTTTTTTTTTTTTTTTGAAGTCTAGCCATAGGACCGCTGGATCCGGCGGTCGAATGGCCGGATTTGGCCCCCAGACGGTCGCCAGGGTCAGGCAACCCCAGGTGACGGCTTGGGTCGCGCGATTCAAGCCATCAGTGGCTTGACTCGCGCAACCCAAGCATCGCCTGAGGTCTGGCGACGATTGCCGGGGTCAAGGGACCCTCAAGCGGTGGTCGCCGGCACACACGACCCCTTGGCCGGTGGTCATTGGCCTCCGATCAGCTTCTTCGGAGAAGATGAATAGTAACCCCAAACTTGCATTCCGAAAATGCAACTTTCCAAAGTACCTCCAAACCTACTTTGGGCTAAGGGTCCTTAGAGCCACTTAGGTATACAATTGCATCTTGCCAAAGTTGCCCAAAAAATCGAACCAAACGCGTTTGCATTTGGCCAAGGGACTTTAGAGTCCGAAAGCCCATTTGAAAGGCCGAACCAAACGGGGCCTAACTCGGTTTGAATGTTTGACCAATATGGACTCCTTCTAGCCGAGTGGATTAGTTTGCCCTAATTTCGATTGGTAGGCCCCCATTAAGCTAGATCTGCTCTTCGTGGATTTGATTTTGTGACCATGAAAAATTTTGGCTTGGCCCATAAGTCCATGGACCGAATGGTACCTAGACAAGTAGCCATTAGACATACTGGCCTCGATTGGGTTGGCTCAAAGTGGGCTAGCCCATGATGGGCTCTCCCTGATTCAACAAGGCTTAAAAAGGAATCCACTAGATCAGTTGGGTCTGGACAATTTGCTTCTGATTCACGACATCTCTAGTAGGCTGGTTCTACTCTAGTGAAGTTCTTCATAGAGACGACTCCTCTGGAGTTTGTTTCTCAGAGGCAAATAAATGATCTTTCGTAATGGTATTGGTAAGGGATGAAGGTAAAAGGTATTGGTAAAAT
Source organism: Eucalyptus sideroxylon x Eucalyptus melliodora (assembly GCA_016097485.1). NCBI lineage: Eukaryota > Viridiplantae > Streptophyta > Magnoliopsida > Myrtales > Myrtaceae > Eucalyptus > Eucalyptus sideroxylon x Eucalyptus melliodora. Next base: position 45,977,620 of record CM027832.1, on the reverse strand, counting down.
TTGAGGGTTGGATAATATTCAAATAATGATTCCTACACTGAAGTGTTAATTTTGTTTTGCAAGTTAGTCTTTTCGGCAACAACGAGAAAGCAAAGGAAAATCGAAAGGCAACCAAGAAAGTGTAGAAGCTTTACCAAGAAAAGGAAGCTTTGATATCATGACAAAAATGGAGAAAAAGAATGTGGGAGAAGATTGTGTTTTGTGTATTTCATTTATGACAATCTCAATGTACAGTACCCAATATATAATACAAAGGGTGAATAATGAAAGGAAAGAATATTGCTTAAAGTATAAAATCTAGTCCTAAATTGATATAGCAATCAATTACAATCCCAATTTTTTTTTAAGGTATCAATCGGACAAGCATATCTTTCAACAAAATCACTTAAGGCCAAACCACTTAAGAACCAAGGTGCGGTCTCTGTCTGAGTTCATTGCGACCAAGGTGCAATAGGCAGAGAGATTGTCTGACTTTTAATTTCCAAACTGTTGATGTCCATATCCTTACCATTATGAGAAATGGCTAAATAATTTAATATATTTATTCAAAATTGAATCTAAATCGTTGAAAATGGTGGGTGACATATGAGTCTTATCTACTTTCCAAACAGATGTCATGGTCCGTATTTAATTTAGAGAGTAGCAAGGTCACTGAAAAAGACTGTTGAGTGGACCAGGTCAGAATACACAAGCATTCAACAAGCATCTTATTATTCGGCATCGCATTTTTTTAAGATTAAGAAATGAGAAAAAGAAAAGGTCTTGTCATTGAATTGATAAAAGGTTCACGTGCGAATAGTCTATTAGTTTAATTATATTTCAGCTTCTGTCCCTTGACAAGATAAAAGATAGGATTAAAAAAGAACAGGGAAATGAGAAAAGGACAGACCCATTAAGCTCAAAAAAGTGACAAACATATTTTAACTATTTAATTATTCATAAAAAAATTTTAAAAAAATTGCTTATCGGATTGTAAAGGAGAGTGGGGACTGTTTGCCTATGATATTATATGAAACGCAATGGGACGATCAACGGTTCAATGCTAATTAAGGAATCAGACTAAAACAATCAATTCTAGGTAGTTCCCATGAAAATCAGCCCAGTTCCAGGTGTAGAACTAAACCGTCTGGAGCGGGCCTATATGTTTTTTTATAATCCTTTCCATCTTGAAGAATAAAAAGTAAAAGAGTCTCTCTCTTAGTTTATGCTCCCAGCCCAATTCTGACTCAAACACTCCCATATTTTCAATTTAATTCTTTGCACCCTTCTTTCATTATTCAGTTCTCAAATCGACTAGACTGGTTCGAAGCTCCGATCTAGAATTGACTGGGTTGGGTCCGCTTGAAAACTCAAGTCTACAATTGATGGGACTGACAGGGCCGCTTTGAAGCTTAGATCTAGAATTGGATCGATGGGGTTGCGGCCTATGTAGCACGGATACTCTCCGGAAGCCTTCGTGTCGTGTCCGACACTCCAACACGTATCCGACGCGCTCCGACATGTCCTGATATGCGGTCAACGAGTGTCGAAAAATCCGACATGTAATCAACTTTCTCCGACACTCTCTAACACGCGAGTCCAGAATTTCGACACGCGATTTTGACACGCACGTGGTCAATTTTAAAAATTTCTAATACTTGAGGGTCAAAATATAAATATACACAAAAGAAGTAATAAAAAATGCTATATATGATAAATAAATAAATTTAAAAATATAATTTCAGCATTTTTCTTTAAACAATGTTTTTTCCTCTAAATTTTGTTTATTATTGTAACAAATTAAAATAATGAATGATATTATTTTATATTTTTTCGTGTAAATTAATTCTAGGCTATTTTTATTATTATTTATTTATGTATTTATGTATAAAAATATATTTAATATATAATGTGTCGAAATTTTCTACTTTTAAGAAATGACGTGTCGGCGTGTCGTGTCGTGTCGTGTCGTGTGTCGCATGTCCGTGTCGGTGCTACATTAGTTGCGGCCGCTTTGAAGCTCATATCTAGAACTGACGACACTTGAGGGATGGGTATTTCCCCCTCGAAGCTTTTGATGACAAAATCGAGACCTTGAATCACCGTATCTCAGTTTATGACAACCTCCAACTCGTCGAGCATGTTGGGCAGGTCGTTTGGGGCAAGTTGTTTGGGATGCACTTCGTCTCCAACGAGCAAAGATTCGAAGTTGACCGAGTTAAGATTCATCTTAGAGCCCATGCTATGGTCTTATTCGACAAGCCCTCAAGCCTTTGCAACAATCTTCTTGGACGAGCCCTTCGATAGTAAATACTTGTGCATTTTCTTCGCAACACTGTGTGATATTGCATATTGGGAAATTGAGCATCTCAATTTGATTTATCTAGCAATTGATGGGAGAGAAACATCAAGCGGTGTTCCAATGTTTGAAATGTTTTGTATGGCTGGCTTTCACTGCGTCCCACGCATCACCCCTCTTAGGGCAACTGTTGAGAACTAGGAGACAGACTAGAATCAGCCATTCTGGTTTTATTCCAGAACCATTCAGTTTGATTCCCGATTCCAAAATTTTGGAACCAAGAGTCGCTGGTCGGGAACCGGGCCACCCAGGAGTGAATCACCTCTGAAACACATACTAGTACCAAAAAGAAAAAAAATCAAAGATCAAAAAGAAGAAAGAGAAAAAGAGAAAGTAACCATAAACGAATACAACCGATTACATAGCAACATGATTTTAATAATTATTTTCCTCTCCCAATCGAGTTTGAACAAAGTTGGGACCTACTTTATCCGTTGTAACTTTAAAAATTTGTTAATTGAAAAATGCTCAACTTTTATAAGGATTCTAATGAGTTTTCATTCTTCTTTTGTTCAGCTTGCGATTACTTTGCTTTTTACCTTCAAAACTTTGCATTCTAATGGATATTGAGACTAACAATACAACTTAGAGGGGATAAAATGTTAATGATGATCAATTCTTGAGTGTCCAGCTCCTAGCTTAGAATTGGGAACCGACCTAGTGATTTTCAATTCCAAAATTTTGAAACCAGGAATCAGACCAAATAATTTCAGTGCTAGATCACTGATTACTGGGTCCACCCAAGATCCAGGCTATATAGTTGGCTTGAGAAGGGGGGAGGGTGGGAGGCAGTAGAAGCTAGCCTTGCAAAGCATTTCAGGCATTGATCAGCTTCCACAATATGTCAATTGCAGCTAAAACAAAACTAAGAAGCTCAATTTCCCAAAACTCAAGATTACACAGTGCTACGAAGAAAAATGGATAAGTGCTTACCATCGAGGGGCTCATTGAAGAAGACCACAGTATAGATTCAAGACAAATCGATATAGCTAGTATGAGTACCTAGAGGGGGGGTGAATAGGTATATAAAAAATTTCTCGAAGCTTGCACGATATTTAAACAGTTAATGATTCAATCGCAAGAGTTAAATATCAATCGAGAGACTAAGTAAGGGAAAGAGAGAATTGAACACTCAGTTTATAGTGGTTCGGCTTGATTCAAGCCTACGTCCACTCTTCTGCACTGACAGCCGATTGGCTGGATTCCACTATGATCAAAGAGATGTTACAGTGTTGATCTTCCTTGATTTCTAGGTGTAGTTGATCTACCACACTCACTCAAGGTGTCACCAAGTATATACTCTCTCTGTTTACAATTTCGCTCGAACAGTCTCAAATAACAATCAAGGATCTTCAGACTCTGGAATTTTTCTATCAATCACACACTCAAAACAACTAGAACGTCTTCTTTTTATACTCCTTTATGCCATCATAGCCGTTGGCACTTACCAAAGGAATTCCTCCAATCTACCCGTTGGACGGAATCAATTAAGAAGATCATCCGAGCTATTTAAGGAATCGATGATAGCCCATCAATCTGTTCGCCCATACAATCAGGATCTCGGTTTCCATGAATAGAACATTCCAAGATTATTTCGTCGACCAACGGATCTTTAATCGATCTTAGATAAGAATTAAAGAATCCGAAATAATTATCCAACCAAAGAATCTATTCCAGAGAATAGGATCAAATCCTCAACCATAAACCTCGGCTTTGGATTTCCTTCGTCACTGGATTAGAAAGACTGTCAGTGAGAATAGACTTAAGTCTTGAGTCTTGAGTCTTAAGTCTTGAGTCTTGAGTCTTGGGTCTTGAGTCTTGGGTCTTAAGTCTCGAAAGAACAAAGTCTTCAGACTTTAAACTGACGGTCTCCGAACATCCAGACTTAGACTGAAAGAAACGTTTTGTCGCTTCAAAATATTCTCGGAAAGATTTCTCCAACAATCTCCCCATTTTTGATGGTGACAAAAACTTTCTTGAAGATTTGAACATCTTTGACCTGCAAAACATTTCTCAAGCAATATGGCTAACTCATAAAGATTAATAAAACAACCAGACTCTGCATCCACAGAAAATTGGTTAGTCTTTCATGAGAAACACCATATAACAACACTTGAATAAATGCAACCAGTCAAGCATCACAATCCACAGTCAATTTCAGTCAAGTTCATATCCAAGTTCAAGTTCTCAAGTCATACTAAAAAATAAACATAACCACAAAAGTCAAAGTTTAAAAGATGATGTTTGTTCAAATTGGTTTTCTCCCCTTTTTGTCAAAGCATTGAAAAGGGTGAGAAAGGAGTCATGTCTCGCTTGGGAATGCGCACGATCGGAAATCCCCAATGGACTGGACTACTCCTTCGAGCTTCTTCAGGTCTTCTCTCAGATGAGCTACCTCTTCTCCCTTGGCATTGGCTTGAATTTGCAGAGCGAGGTCTTTGAGTCTATCCTCCATAGAGACTGAAGATGCTTGTCCAGCATTCTTCAAAACTTGGATTTCACAGTCCAGAACATATATCTGGTTCCGCATTTCCAGAAGAATATTCATGATGCTACGAAGATCTGCAGAATCATCCGTCTGTGTACTGGCATTGACTTTCTCAGATGAAGTGTATGCAGACGATGGCGCTTTTGAATAATCTGGCAGATTTGGAATCGATGCAGCACCTTCTTTAGGCAATTGAGAGACCTGAACTTCTTCTGGGTCTTCTGGAGATTGTCTTAGATCTTCACTGACAGCAGCAGGAGGTGTAGACCTTTCTTGCTCGCTAACTCCCCCTGTCTCTAGGACATCGAAAGGGGAAGAGTGATGATCATGCTCTTCATTTCCCTTTTCTCCGTAATTATCAGCGAGACTTTTCTTTTTCTCCTTCTTCTTCTTTTTCAACTTCTTTCTCCTTCTCTCTCGTTCTTCTTCTTCTTTCTCCTTCTTCTCTCGTTCTTCTTCTTCTCTGTTCGCTGAAGATCTGTTTGATGAGACACAGAACGTCTTGTTCTTGTCAGCGCTTGGATAGTGGGATCTTCATCATCTTCATCTTCATCTTCATCATCATCATCAAGGATGAGAGTTCTTCTCTTCTTCTTCGATGGGGCACCCATGGCCTCCTTTCCTTTCCTTTTTGAAGCAGATTTGGAGTTTTCACTTTGAATTTCTCCATTGCCTTGGAGAGTTCTTGCAGACGCATCTTCATTAACATTTTCAACCCTACCACCATCTTTTCACACGGTCGATCACAAAATGTATGCGGTAGTTCAATGTTCAGATGTCTGAAGATCTTGGTCACCAGACCAGGATAAGGCAATTGTCCTTTGTCTTTCGACAATGCTCTGTACATATGGAAGAGAATAGTGTGCGGGAGAGAAAACTTCCGTCCTGAGTTGATCGCATACATCAACTTTGCTTCAGGAAGAGACACAGAAGTCTTTGACGTAGACTTCGGTCTGAGACAGTTAATCACAATCTTATGAAGCACGATGTTGATGGCCTTCATCCTCGAGTAGGTAATTTTCTTCTCTGCGTCCATATCTTTAACAAGATCCAGAGTAGTACGAGCAGGTGAGACTTTGATAGGGAGATATCGTCCCGTTCAACTCCAACAATGTCCGCCAACATATTCACATCTACCACGTAGACTTGATCTTGAACACTGAATGAAATTCTATTCGCATCCAAAAAGCTAAGATTTGAATAGAAATAGGCGGTCGATTGAGCATACCCGTCTCAGAGTCGAGCGAGAAAGTCTCAAGTTGAAGCAATTTCAACTTTTCTCTTAAGTTCACGTTGATGGAGTCCAGGAAGTCAAAATCGACACTTCTAGGGTTTATCACCCCTCTTTTCAACAGTCTGAAATATACTTTCTCCTGATCCTTGGATTTAAACAAATCCATCCGATTTCCTTTTACCTTTGCTGCAACACCCATTCTGGGTTTAAATTCAAGGAACATTTTGTCATCATCGTTCCCGTCAATCAGATTTTGTCCTGGCATACGAGGATCACCGGGAATGTTCTCAAGAGCCGCCACTTGCCCTTCCTTTAGGAGCAATTCCCAATTCTTCCATTTTCCGCAGAAAAAGATACTCATTTCCATAATTTTTGTCCTTAAGGAAGTCATCTATATATTTTAACGAAGAACCAGAGGCTTTCAACGCACGATAAAGCTTATAGATAAAGGAGGGTCTTTGGACTCTTCGGGTCGGCTTCCTCGATTATCTCTTCTTCCAGATGTTGACTTGCATCTTGTGGGGTAGGAGGTGCTGAATGACGTGGAGGAGAGCGAATCGGACTTTGTCGCTGACTTGATAAGTCTTCTTCCTCTGTAAGATCGAAATGAATCGGCCCCTTCTCCATTCTTTGTGGTCCCCTGCTTGCTATTCTTGATGATTTCCTCGAAGACGACATCTTCCTTTGTCTATTGGAAGATTCCTTCACTTGCTTTTCCCAAGAAAAAATGACTACTTTCTCGACGACGAACAGTATCAGGAGGAGAGTGTCTTTTTAGGGTTTTGAAGATTTGGGCAAAGAAAACTGTATATATATATGTACCTCGGATTTGAAAAGAGAAGTTTAAATCGGTACAAGGAAGGTGTACGAACATATCGTTTCAAAATCAATAACTACCAAAATTAATTCCTTGAAAAATTTTCGAATTATATCTAAAAGAGAGATCGTACCTTTTCGAGATTAGATAAAATAACTAAACAAGAATTCGTACCTTTTAGATAAAATAGCAACTTACAGTCTTTAGCCATGAATAATTGAGTCTCATGATTCAAAGTCAGAGTCTTAGAGTTGGTGAGTCTCTAGACTTTAACTTCTTCAAGCTTCAAAATGTTGAGTCTTGAGCGGATGAAGTCGAATTGATTTTTCTCCAAAGGCTTTGTGAATATATCCGCTAGTTGACTCTTCGAATCAACAAATTGAATCGAGATTTCTCCATTTTGAATATGATCTCTAATGAAGTGATGTCAAATCTCAATATGCTTTGCTCTTGAATGAAGAATTGGATTTTTGGTGAGATTGATCGCGCTGGTGTTGTCACATCTGATTTCGTGCATGAGTCTTCAATGCCAAAGTCTTGTAGCTGTTGTTTTATCCATAGAATTTGCGAACGCCAGCCTTCCAAGAGCTACATACTCGCTTACTCGTCGTTGAGAGAGCTACAGTGCTTTGCTTCCTTGAGAACCAAGACACTCGTCCCGTTTCCAAGCAGTTGACAAGTTCCGAAGTGCTCTTTCTATCGACTCTCGCAACCGGCCGATCGCATCCGAGTATCCTAGAAGATTAAAGTCTCCCTCTTTGGATACCAAAGACCGATGCTTGAAGATGAAGCAACGTATTCGATGATACGTTTCACGGCAATGAGATGTGATTCTCTAGGATCTGATTGAAACCTAGCACAGATGCAAACACTCAACAAAATATCGGTCTAGAAGCGTAAGATAAAGAAGTGAACCGATCATGCTCCTGTACAGCTTTTGATCTACTTTCTTCCCTTCTTCATCCTTGTCTATCTTCTGAGAGCATGACATTGGTATGTCAGTCTTCTTGCAATTTTCTAATCCAAATCTTTTGACAAGATCATTAGCATATTTTTCTTGAAAGATAAAAGTTCCTTCCTTCAATTGCTTTATTTGAAGGCCAAGAAAAAAAGTTAATTCTCCCATCATACTCATTTCAAACTCATTCTGCATAGACTTAGAAAATTTCTTGCAAAGACTTTCATTAGAGGATCCAAAAATAATGTCATCAACATATATTTGAACGAGTAAAAAACTTTTGTTTTCCTTTTTGATGAACAGAGTAGTATCTACTTTACCTTTGACAAATCCGTTCTGTAATAAGAACTTACTTAGTCCGTCGTACCAAGCTCGAGGTGCTTGCTTTAGACCATACAGAGCCTTTTTCGATCAAGACCGAGTCCGGCTTCTTTGGGTCTTCAAATCCAGGCGGTTGTTCCACATAAACTTCCTCTTGGATAAATCCATTTAGGAAAGCACTTTTGACGTCCATTTGGAATAACCTGAAATTTTTGTAACAAGCAAACGCAAGTAATAGACGAATAGCTTCTAACCTTGCAACTCGGTGCGTAAGTCTCGTCATAGTCTATTCCTTCTTCTTGCGTGTATCCCTTGGCCACGAGTCTTGCTTTATTGCGTACGACTTTTCCTTCTTCGTTCATCTTGTTTCGAACACCCATTTGGCTCCAATAACAGTTTTACCTTTTGGTTTAGATGTCAATTCCCAGACATCATTAATATTGAACTGTCTCGAGCTCTTCTTGCATAGCTTCGATCCAGCTTTCATCGATAAAGCTTCTTCTATGCTTTTTGATTCAATTTCGAGATGAGAGCAACAGCACTAGATTCTTCACGCCTTTTTGATCCGGTGCGGATTCCTTCATTGATTTCGCCAATAATGAGATCTTTTGGATGACTGGATTTGTGTTTCCGCCATTCTTGGTTGATTTGATTGGTTGATGATCTCTTTCTTTATTTGAGTTTTCATGAGCATCTTGATGATTGACTTCCTGAGTCTGAGATGCTTCTTGAGTTGAGGACTTTGGAAGGTCTAGAGCAGGTTCAGACTCTTCATATTGAGTTTGGCTGGATTCATCTTGTCTTGAGTCTTGGAATTTGACATTCATTGATTCTTCCACAGATCGGCTTTTCTTGTTATAGACTCGTAGGCTTTGCTTGATGTAGAATATCCAAGGAAGATGCCTTCATCTGATCTTTCTTCAAACTTACCAACTCGATCATTTGCATTTTTCAAAATAAAGCATTTGCAACCAAATACATGAAAGTATGAAACAATAGGCTTCTTACCTTTGAACAATTCATAGGGGGTTTTTTCAAGAATAGGTCTTAGGAAGACTCTATTTATAATATAGCATGCAGTTGAAACAGCTTCAGCCCAAAATCGTGAAGAAATTTTACTTTCAATTAAAAGTGTTCTAGCCATTTCTTGAAGAGATCTATTCTTTCTTTCCACAACTCCATTTTGCTCTGGAGTATACGGAGAGGAAAACATATGATTAAAACCAGATTTATCACAAAATTTCGTAAAATCTTGATTTTCAAATTCACTTCCATGATCTGTTCTTATACTTGAAATAGCACATCCTTTTTCATTTTGAACCTTTTTAGCAAACTTCTCAAAGTACGAAAAGGTTTCTGACTTGTTTGCAAGAAAATATACCCAAGTAAAGCGAGAGTAATCGTCTATAATTACTAGACAATATTTCTTACCTCTAATGCTCTGGGTTCTTGTTGGTCCGAAGAGATCCATATGAAGCAACTGTAATACATGATTAGTAGATACATGATTTATTTGCTTAAATGAATTTCTTACCTGCTTTCCCGTAATGCATGGAGTGCATAGGTCGACTTTAGATATGGCAATTTAGGTAGACCTCGAACAAGCCGCTTTGAAGAGATTTTGGCTAATTGCTTCTTATTGATATGGCCAAGTTTTTTCGTGCCATAGAACTCGCTTCATCTTGAATTGAGATTAAGCATTGTTCTTCATTTGGCTTTACATCAAGGAGATAGATGTTTCCATGCCTTTGACCCATGAAAGACTGAGTCGAATCTTTGCTAATTCCAGAACATATGCCTTCTTGAAAGGAGATCTTGTAACCAGTATCACACAGCTGGCTAATGCTGAGTAGATTATAGTTGAGTCCTTCCACTAGAGAGACATTGCTTATTGTGAGATTTCCAATTTTTACAGTCCCGAATCCCACAATATTTCCTTTGCTATTTCCTCCGAAAGAAACTTTTCCACCATTTACTTGAATAAGCTTAATGAAACAATTTGAGTCTCCTGTCATGTGTCTTGAGCATCCGCTGTCAAGATACCACTTTATCTTCTTTTTGACAGAGACCTGCATTCAAAAGAGAGTCTCAAGCTTTCTTTGGTACCCAAACTTTCTTGGGTCCTTTGGTGTTAGTAGGATGAGCATTATTAGGCCATACTCTCTTAATAGGTTTCCATACCATAGGACATTCTTTTTCAAAATGATCCCGATTTGTTACACTTAGAACACCTTAAAGCATTTCGACCTACAGACTTTACAAACACTCTTTTGAAATGATTTTTATAAGCCTCTTTTGATGGTCTTTTCTTAATTCTTTCTTTTACTTTTGGAAAATCAATCAAGGGGATTGTTTCCACTGTCATACCTAGACCAGACTTATTAAAGTAAGGTCTTTGGACTGAAAGCACTTTTTCAAGCTTTTCGGATCCTATCGAAAACTTTTTTGAAATATTTGATAAGTCTGTTTTTAAGAAAACATTTTCTTTCAAAAGATCATCTTCTTTTTCTTTAAGAGCAGAAACATTTAGGTCTAGACTTTTAATTCTTTCTTCTAAAATAATTTCCTTTTGTTTCAGAAATGAGTTTTCCTTTTTAAGTTCGGAAATTCTTTTGAGAGAAGTCTTGAGACTGAAACACAGTTCATCAATATATTTAGAGACTTTGACAGGAATTTTAAAATTACTTACCTCAAATTCACTGTCTGAGTCTGATCCAGAATCTGAGTCTGAGTCTGAATGTGCCATCAAACATATGTTGGCGTATTCATTATCACTCTCTTCACATTCTGTATCACTCCAGGTTTCAGCTTTGAGAGCCTTTCGAAACTTCTCAGCTTTTCCTCTTTTCTTTTTCAGAAGAGGACAGTTGGGTCTGATGTGTCCCTTCTTTTTACATTCGAAGCAAACTACATCTTTGTTTGGTTCCTCATCATCAACAGACTTGGTCTGCTGTCTCTGAAAACTTTGTTTCCTTGGGATGAACCTTCCGCCTTTTCTATTCAGTTTTCTGAATCTTCTTATCATGAGAGCAAGCTCCTCATCATCCATATCATCTTCGAATCTGCATCATCGAATCGTCATTTAATTTTAATGCAATAGATTTCTTACCTCTTGGATCTTCGTCTTCATTAATTCGTTCCACTTCGTAAGATCGAAGAGTTCCAATCAGCTCGTCTACGAGATAATGGCATGATTCTTTGCGTCTCTCTTATTGAGGTCTTTATATGATTCCAATCCTTAGAGAGTCCACGCGAAGCTTGTTCACCTTCATGGGATCAGAAATTTTTTGTCCTTGGTTCTCAAGACCATTGACAATATCTCGTAAAACGACTAAACATGTCGGTTATAGATTCTCCTGGTTTCATTTTGAAGGCTTCATATTGACCAAGGAGAATGTTAATTCCGGTCTCCTTCACTCGTTCGTCCCTTCATAGGTGATGTGTAATCTATCCCATACTTCTTTTGCTGTAACACAAGAAGATATTCTATTATATTCAGTTGGAGATAAAGCACAATATAAAGAGTAAATTGCTTTTGCATCGAGTGCTTGTCTCTTGTTTATCTCTTCTTGAGACATTCCGCTGGTTTCAATAGTGTCTTTCCCTCTTTCAGAGATTGATGCAGCAGCCGGAGTAATTCCTCTTTCCACAACGTCCCATTCCAGAGGATCCTTTGATCGTAGGAAAGCTTTCATCTTATTTTTCCAGATGTTGTAATCTTTTCCATCGAAGTAGGGAGGTCTGGTATTGCTTTGCCCCTCCATCAGTCCTGGTGCTAGCATACTAGCCATGGATCTTTTACTCTGAAGTAAAACACTTCAAATAAAGTAAGAACACGGGCTCTGATACCAATTGATATAGCTAGTATGAGTACCTAGAGGGGGGGTGAATAGGTATATAAAAAATTTCTCGAAGCTTCCACGATATTTAAACAGTTAATGATTCAATCGCAAGAGTTAAATATCAATCGAGAGACTAAGTAAGGGAAAGAGAGAATTGAACACTCAGTTTATAGTGGTTCGGCTTGATTCAAGCCTACGTCCACTCTTCTGCACTGACAGCCGATTGGCTGGATTCCACTATGATCAAAGAGATGTTACAGTGTTGATCTTCCTTGATTTCTAGGTGTAGTTGATCTACCACACTCACTCAAGGTGTCACCAAGTATATACTCTCTCTGTTTACAATTTCGCTCGAACAGTCTCAAATAACAATCAAGAATCTTCGACTACGGAATTTTTCTATCAATCACACACTCAAAACAACTAGAACGTCTTCTTTTTATACTCCTTTATGCCATCATAGCCGTTGGCACTTACCAAAGGAATTCCTCCAATCTACCCGTTGGACGGAATCAATTAAGAAGATCATCCGAGCTATTTAAGGAATCGATGATAGCCCATCAATCCCGTTCGCCCATACAATCAGGATCTCGGTTTCCATGAATAGAACATTCCAAGATTATTTCGTCGACCAACGGATCTTTAATCGATCTTAGATAAGAATTAAAGAATCCGAAATAATTATCCAACCAAAGAATCTATTCCAGAGAATAGGATCGAATCCTCAACCATAAACCTCGGCTTTGGATTTCCTTCGTCACTGGATTAGAAAGACTGTCAGTGAGAATAGACTTAAGTCTTGAGTCTTAAGTCTTGGGTCTTGGGTCTTAAGTCTCGAAAGAACAAAGTCTTCAGACTTTAAACTGACGGTCTCCGAACATCCAGACTTAGACTGAAAGAAACGTTTTGTCAGCTTCAAAATATTCTGGAAAGATTTCTCCAACAAAATCTCGACTCAGCCAACTCGAAACTCAGCTCCCCTGTGGCAAAGTGCATCCCAAATGATCTGCCCAACATGCTTGACCATTTGGAGGGCGTTGAGACCGAAACCTGGTGATGTAAGGTCTCGATTTCATCCCTAAAAGCTTTGCAGAGGAAGTACTCGTCCCTCAGGCATCGTCAGTTCTAAATCTAAGCTGCGACCCCAGAGGTCCAGTTCTATGAGCTTCAAAGCGGCCCTTCATTCCCATCGGTTGTAGACTTGAGTAATGAAGTGATCACGAGCCCCGTCGATTTTAGAAATGAGCTTCAAATTGATCTTGTCGGTTCTAGATCCAAATAATGACGAAAGAGTGCAAAGAGAAAAATGAAAAATTGACAATGAGGGAGCGTGAACTGAGCTGAGAGAAGAAATTGAGAGAATGAGATTCCTTTGCTCTTTATTCTTTAGAAGAAAAAAGGATTTAAAAAAAAAAAAAAAAAGCATATAGGCATGGTCAATGTAGTTTGGTTTCGCACTTGGAATCGGGACCAATCTAATTATTGCCGGTTCCAAATTTTGGTAACCGAGAACCACCCAAAACTAACCAGTTTGGTCATGTCCTCGGGTTGGAATTGGACCGTTGCTCACCCCTAATGAATATTTTTCTTTTTTAACTTGAAAAACTCTTGCAAAAATTAGCAAACAACACTTGGAAATTAACAAAAGCAAATAATATCGGGTGTGCTTGGAGCTATTCAAAGATAGCACATGATAGATTATAGTAATTAGGTTTTATCCCCAAGCCTAAATCCATTCTCCAACCTAACAAGCTCAATATGATTTGAAATCCACTAGTAATAGCCAAGATAAGTTACAATCTATAAATACAGATCCTATTAATCAATAGACTTACTATCAGGTTTCAAATACTGTTATTCCTCTTGTACACTTTATCTTATCTAGATTACAAAGCAACAAGGACACTATACTAGAAATTTCATATGGACATACCATAATTTGATTTGCAGAGAATAACAACAAACAATATCAACTTTCTCTGTTCGGCCTAATACTTAAGTTTCGTTGATCCTTTTTTATATAGGCATCTTCAATTTTCCCATTGGAGAAAGTCTTGGGGCACAAGTAACAGTTACAAGTAGTTAAAAGCTGTTGTTTGAGGATAGGATCGTCCATACAATATTTTTCCTCGGCCATCAACATAATTTTCCTAAAATAGAGATTGTTGAGAGAGTCACATCACTAGTCATTTTGATTGCTGTCAATTGTTCTCTAATAGTTTTAGGCTATCCTGCTATGGACTTTCCTACTACTGACAACTATAATTTTTGTCTCTAACGATCAACTTCAGATGAACACATCAATCAACATCTCCAGTGACTCAATATCAACATGAGTCAATGTTCATTATTTCTCAATAGTAACACATGCTCGTTATCATCTGTGAGTTGGTGTTGTCAATGAACCATAGGACTCGCAATTCTACTTGCAATGAAACTTTTGAGCACATCAACTCCCAAAGTCTGTATGTTGATGAAAGATCTACCATGGTCCTTCCAAGTTCCCATGAGCACCTTGTCATGTCTAACTTGTTCACTTCTTGTCGATATCTACATTATTTTAGCTAGTCTTCGTTGAGCTCTTTAGCTATTGTGGTAACCGTCATAGTCTTATAAATTTCACCATGGAAGCCTACACTTATCATAGTAGATATTATACCTAGGATAGGTATGAAATCATTAAAATTCCATAGAAATGTTCTCCAATAATGGATGATATTTACCACTCAACTAGAATATTACCATAGGGTCCTTGTGCTAGGCCCCATGCCCCTACTTATCCATAAACAAGAAGAGTTATGTTATTTCCAACCTCATTTTGGCTAAGACACTCCCTTTTATTAATTAATTGACCAAAATATCCCTCTCTTCAATGAAATGTTTCTCTCTTTTCAATCTAGTTAAACCTTCTTCACTTTTTGACTCACATTAAAATATTTCAGAGAAAAATTTTAAGTATATTCTAAAATTTGGATGCCGTTGCGATAAGATTGGATCTATTATTGATATTGATTACTTTCTTCATGATAGAAGCAATATAGTAATAAGTTCCCCCTTTTTCACCTTTTTGCGCTTATTTTTTGTTTAGACATGATCTAAATGTAAACAATGTTTTGATCATGCTTCCAAAAAGATTAACCTTTTCCATATTTTGATCAATGTTTCTTTTCCATTTTTGATCAAGATCGACTATATAATTAGAATGAAATTTAATTCTCAACTCTGAAATAAACTTTCACTCAAACTATTTGATAAAATAAAAAAATAAAAGGGCAATTAATCGTGTTATAAGTTATCATGAATATAAATTTCTAGTCTTCTGTTTACCTTTTGTGGTTAAGAATATGATATCAGAAATTAAAATTAACAACCTTCTCTAAACAAAGTAATAACATGATGCAGGGTAAGATAATATTTTGTTTGGCGTAATGGGTCATTTATGTTTTGAAACCGCTAAGAGAGATGATAAAAATATTTTTAGTTTTTCTAGTCAGCTTGATTAAAAAAAAAAATGAAGAAAGAGAGAAGGGTATTTCAATCAATCAATTGAAAAAAAAAAGTGCATTAATTTAATGGATCAATACCACAAAAAATCAAAAATTGAAACATATGTGACAAATTTACCTAAAATTAATTTTTTTATTACCAAAAATCTCAAACTGGTACAACTGTGGCAAATTTACTCTCCATTGATTTTAGTTAAATCTTAATGTCATATTATGAGTTGAATGACACGTGACAATTGATAGGTGTACCAGTTTGTGGCTTTTTATTATATTAACCCAATTAAAAAAACTAACATATAGTAAAATTGTCAAAAATGTATTAGCTTAGGGTTTTTAGTGGTTAAAGAATTAGTTTGGGATAAATCTATGAAAAAATTAGTATTGAATAAATTTATCACAAATATATTAGTTTGAGGTTTTTTATGGTATCAACCCTAATTAAAATATGGGTGGAAAGAGTCCCGCTCAAAAAGAAATCCAATAAGCACATTTTAAGAAGAACGTATTATTTCACAGATCTAGTAAGCACATCTTAGCAAATTTAAATTAATTTAAGATTCTATTTCAATTTGGGCCAATAGAAAAAGAAAAATAAAATAAAAGATGGAAAAAAAATTTAAAAATTGTCTTGTATTTCAATTTTTCATGCTAAAGAGAGATTGCGAAGATAGTTTTACGTGAAGCACAAGGAAGACAACCTAACTTGGAATTTTGTTAACTCTCATTCCCTTTTAAGTTTTTAGTGTTGTGCTAAATGATAAGGTTCTCTTTTTATTATCATTTTGGAAAAAGTCACAAAAAAACTCTAAACTATATCTATTGTGATGTATTTATCATAATTTTTTTTGTAATATAAAAACCCCATATGATATCCACTACGACACATATATCATGAAATTATTCCTACGGCATAAAAAACTCCAAAACAATATTTGTGTGACATATTTATCCTTCGTCAAAATGTTGTTAGATGATTTTCTAGCCAAAGTAATATTATTTTTATTTTATTATACCTTATCAAAACCATTTGTCTTCTATCATCCATAAACGATTTTTCATTGATGGAACTTAGATGTGAATTGGGGATTAATATGTCACATAAGTACAACTATGAGATTTATGATATTATAGAAAAATTTTAGCGTCATAGTTGGTGTAATTTGAGGTTTTTAGTAAAAAGTAAATATGTCACATAAATATAGTTTATGATTTTTGATGTCTCCAAAAAATTTTGGTGTCACAATGATTATTATTGGAGATTTTCAATAATTTCTTTTCTTATTCTTTTAGTGGGTTTAGCTTTTGTGGTTAGGGCCATTTGCGGCAATTGATTTTGGGATATTTATATTCCAATTTGCCAAATGGGTCTAATATAAGATCTGTGGTCCCAAAAGCAAGTTGGGCATGACGTTGCTGTCAGGCTAGCAGACTCAATTGAATATTCCTTAGTAACTTGTGGAAGAGCGATGCGGACCAGCCAACTTCCGCGCGCCCCTCGGCTGAGGTTGAACTCATAGGAGGATGCCTTTGCCAACCGATGCGTTTTGACAGCAACATTCAATCAATCGTCCCTTCCATGGCTTCGTCCACCGGCACTGGACTGAACAATGACATGAAACCACGTTTTTCATGTCCTGATGATGACACTTGGCTGAATCGAGCATTTACGTTTCTTTTTTCAATAGTTTTTTCTTCGGTTCTTTTTGCTTTATTTAGCACATCTCGACATCCAAAGACCTAACTTATTGACTTCCAAGGAAAGGGACTTTTAACATTAAAAAGGCCATAATAATTGTACCACGATCATTAATTAATATAACTTTTTTTTTGCTTGTTCAAACATCACAAAATTAAAAAAATTAATCACTTAAAGTGTCATTGGCAATTTAGCTCTATTCAACGTTGACATTGATTGTCCATCATCCTTTGTGGCTTCATCAATCATGTAGTGCTGACATAAATAATTTTTAATTTTTTATTATTTTTTCACTGTTTACAATTCATTTTTCTTTTTTCTTTCCCCTAGTGACCTTTGTTGGTGCTAGAAAAAGAAAAAGAAAAAAAAGGATAAAGAATTCAAGAAAATTTTTAAAACATATTTAAAAATCCATGTATGATAGAAAATCAATTAAAAAATCCATTTTAGGTGATTCATCGGAAATAATACTTAAATGATTAATTTTAGTTCAATATGACATTTAAGTAAGTGAAAAAAAGAAATTACAACACTCAAACGAGCGTCTTATAAAAATTATGGTACTCTTACTATACTTGTCTCCAAAGTAAAAGTTGGAATGTCTTGATACACATGTGCCAGCTAAATGGTGAGCATGGCCCGACGCCATAATCCGAACACAGCATTTATCACATGCCAAGTAAACGTTAAAAGATTATCTTTCAAGTTGTTGTTATTTTTTTCTCTCTTTTTTTTTTTTTTTTTTTTTGGTAATACTTTGTACACTTTCACCCCGTATATAGATATTTCTTAGAATACTAAACATGGTCCGATTTCAACCGGGGCCTAAATTAGATATTGCAAGAGCGACAAAAAGGGCAGGGAGGAAAAATCTTCCAACGTATGATCCACACAGGAAGATTCTCCATTTACTTTAGTTTCTATGAAGAAATCATTATGGGGGTCCCAACGTAAATTCCTCCTCCTTCTCCTAAGCATGATCGCCAAACCAAATCTAACCCAAGCGTGCTTATAAGTACAATCTACATGACTTAGTAACAAAGCCAGGGGGAGCCAAAAAGCATGAAACACCACCACTTCGTTCTCGTGCACGGCGCCTGCCACGGGGCGTGGAGCTGGTACAAGCTCAAGCACCGGCTTGAGTCGGCTGGCCACCGCGTCACAGCCCTAGACCTCGCCGCCTCCGGCACCAACACAAAGTCCATACACGACGTCCACATGTTCTGTGAGTACACCGAGCCGCTGTTGGAGCTCCTGGCCTCGCTTGGGGCGCAAGAGAGGGTGATCCTCGTCGGCCACAGCCTGGGTGGCTTGAACTTGGCCCTTGCCGCCGACAGGTTCCCGAAGAAGATATCGGTCACTGTATTCTTGGCGGCTTTCATGCCGGACACCGCGCATCCACCGTCGTACGTGCTGGAAGAGGTAATCTTCGTTGAGCACGTTATCCTCAAAACGGAGTGGTCTCTCTTACTTTTGGTAGAAGTGGGGCCTTCTTCTTGTCTATTCTGGAGATTTTATAACATTAATGTTTGGAATCATTAATCCACTCATATATGTCACCAAATCTGTCAATTCGCTTGACAAGCCATATATATCTTTTGTCCGATTTGGGGGAGGCCAGTCCCCTTCGGTCCTCCTTCTAGTCCCTTCCCTGCACATGTTTGATTTGACTTGCACTATTGTCCGTCTGTAGTTTGTTTAGGAAGCAAAGGGAGAGGAATATGTGAGGACTGGTGGAGAAAATCGTTTGGGGATGTAAAGAAAGTTTAGGACTTGATATAATTTTGATTAAAAAAAAAAAGTTTGGGACTTCAACCGTACTTTGTTCGTCCAGAATTTTTCATATTAGTTTAGACAACTAAAGTAATTTGTGCAATGTATTTGCCCTATATGATGAACTTTGGCCTCAAATATAATATATCGTCGTATGATTGTGCACAAGAGTACTCTAGATTTGGAACTTAGTTGTTGTACGGTACAATGGTGGATCATGGACAAACTCTATATGCATGAGCTCATTTTTAATGCTTTTGTCCGTGTTTGCAATGCCAGTACTCTGCCAGGGCTCCGGAGGGAGCATGGCTCGACACCCAATTCGCGCCCATCGGAAAGCCTGACAAACCCTTAAAATCCATGTTCTTCGGCCCCAACTTCTTGTCATCCAAGCTCTACCAGTTGTGCCCTGTCGAGGTAATTATTGACTAACTCAATTTACATCGAAAGCACGTTGTTACATTACATTAAATAGCGTATGGTTCTATTGCAAAGTCCACTTTTTCATGTCCTTTTTTTTAAAAAAAAGTAAATCAAGCGATGACCCTATTATTACTTTAGCCGGCATATCATACGTTGTGGTGATTTAGAATTATTTTGGTTTGACGTCGCTGTTTTGTGGCTTTTTATCCATTTGAGATTGCAAACTAGAAAGCCGGATGTGCGTATAGGGTACTCGCCCTCTTCTCCCACCGTCATGAGAAGTAAGAGGATGACAGATTCGGTGAAGCTGGACGGATTTATAAGTGGATTGCTAAAAAATCCGATAGGGCCTGTGATGGGTTTGGTATTTTATAATTGGGAAATACAAACCTGAATTCAAAATATATAACTATTAAAACGCTATTTATTTCTTTTATATTTCTTAAACGATTAAATAAATATACATAAGTACTAACTCTATAAGAAGTGTAACGGTTTTCTTGGATTTTTTAAATTGCTCTAACTTTCTTAAAACTCTCTATGGTGCTTAATTATAAAAATTTGTGAATGCTAAAATTTGAATTGAGTATAATATAAGATTTTCAACGACTGCCGGCATTTCACATGTCTAATTATTATTAGACCTTAGATTCTTAAGATTGTCAATTTTCCATTCTTTCAATCTTTACCTGCACTACCTAAATCGAATAGGAGATTTACAATGCATAAGTTTTGAATGTATAGTTGTGTTTGCAAATAATAGGTTCTTTATTATAAATTTAACATGATACTATTGTTTAATACAAAATATTGTGATAGTTGCCGGTACCTTAGGGGAACATGGCAACTTTTGCAGGGGTGGGCTTGATATATTATGTCAAAACTGGTAATAAGTTCAGAACAAGTTTGGGAAATAACAAAAAGTTAATGAGACGGGGCTTGGGATAATGTTAATAGTCCCGGACATGTCTTGTCTATGACAAGTGTAACCTAAAAATATAGTCAATAGGATGTGGGTAGACCCTAAATGGGCAATGTTCGGCTCGATTAGGCCTATGTGGTTGGACCGGAGCTTAGAAAATGAAATTGCTTGATCAGGTTTAGTTTGTGATTTGGATCTTGTAGGCTCGAGCAAGGCTTGACAAGCCAAACAGGCTATCACGCCTTTGATCAAGTCTAGCACATGCTTAGCACTTGAAATCCAAAGCGACATCATGCCGGTTCAAAAGTCCATTAACCCATGACGTTTCATGGAAATGCCAACCGCTGCAGGATCTGGAGCTCGGCAAGATCTTGACGCGGCCGGGGTCATTGTTCATAGAAGATCTGAGCACGGCAAGCAACTTCACCCGAGAAGGCTACGGGTCGACGATGCGGATCTACGTCGTGTGCAGACAAGACCTGGCGATACCCCTGGAGTTCCAAGAGTGGATGATCGCGAACGGCGGGGCCCACCACGTCCTGGAGTTGGACGGCGCCGATCACATGGCCATGCTCTCGAAGCCGCAGGAGCTTTGCGATTGTCTGCTGGAGATCGGGGCCAAATACGCACCTGCCTAACATTCGCTACGGCGTAGTAGGCGGCTTTTGCCCTGTTCGGCCGTTTGTGGTTTGGTTTTCTTCGGATTGTTGTGTTTGGTTTGTGTTTGTTTTCCTGTTGTCGGGTCGATTTCGAGCATATACTATGTAGCCAGAAGGGCGTTGGAGAGCTATTGTGTCGTTGCTCGTGTGTAAATCCCGATCAGTTCTTTAATTTCCTCAATAAACACCAGGTTTAAATCCCTGTGGGTTAGATCATGAAAAGGGCATCGTGTCTTGGAATCATCAATACCTATTTCCTTTCTTGAATTTCTGCTCAAGTCAAAAAAGTGAATTGCCAAAATCTATCATTAATACAAGGTCGAAGTGTACTATTTACACTAAATAAAATCAAGCTGTCCGAATTCATCTGCCTTATGCAATTTATGTCCGAAGCATTCTTTGATTTTGGGCCTATCTAGATTAATTTTTACTTATATGCCTTGCTTTTAAATCTCACTATTCACATATTTCGACTTTAAAAAAAAAAATCGACTTTCTTGAAATTTTCACAACCACGAATTTGGACACATAAAGTTCACGTATATTTTATATAAAATTTTACATTTTGATGAGGTAACAAAAAAAAAAATTAAGTTTTTTGAAATAGTTAAAAGTTCAAACAAAGTGACACCCAAGACATGTTGTGCCTATTACAAATTCAGCTTCCATGTAACAAGTGTCATATGGTCTCTTAGTCAAAAGTTGAACGACTAATTATAATTACATTTAATTGACGACAATTATAAATAATGTTCATTTTCATAATTCCCGAATAAAATGTCTCGAGTTATAAGTTCACGGTTTCAGAGAATCAGAATCTGATCCAACATGTCTTCAAAGCTTGCAAACTTCCACGTAAAGAATTTAAGATAGCCCGTCGTCCTTGCATAGACAGAGAATCTTGCCATTGGAGAAGAGTTCAGGACCGTCCTTCTTCCCCTGTTTCGTCCAAGCTACAGCAACACACCCGCCGCGTCCATTCTCGGAGTCGCCCGTCTGTTTTGGTCAATGGAGGGAAACTCGTTGAGTTCCGCCCTTCGCATGGCATCCGTCAATGCGACCCGCTTTCATTGGACAAATGTATTCTCTGTCACGAGTACCTTAGTTTCAGAATCGAAGATGAATACAGAGACGGAAAGTGAAATTTTAATTGGCTGAGGACGTGTCGCCTTCTCGCATCTCTTATTCATGGATGACCTCATTCCTTGTGTTCGGGCTTATTTGGAAAATAGCAGAGCCAATGGCACGAGTGCTGTCCCATTCTTTTGATTGCTCTGGTCACCAGTCCATTAGTTCTTCTAAATTTAACAGTATATTCTCAACAAATGTGGATCCTGCACTCCAGGACTTGGGATATATTTGGGATTGCCACTCCCAAAAGCGAGGAGATGCAAGTTGGAAGGCTAAACTTCCATCCAGGATTGGGGCGCACAGTCCATCTCGAACCAGTATCTAGGCCTTGCCTAGCTATTGTGTATATGCAGGACCACGGCTCCCTCTTTGGGTGCACAGTGAACTGGATAGGATCGGCCGGAATTTTGATTGCGGACCACGGAAACAAAAAGGATGTGGGTCTAGGTCTCATACGATCTAGAGCAAGACTCTGACATTATCTTGGAACTATGTCTCATGTTGGGTCTATAGTAACACAAAAAGGCTCAAGATGGGGTATCCATTCTGGGAGGAGTACTTCATGGACCGATAAGTGGATAGGGAGAGGAACGCTCGGGCAACTTTACAGGGATCATTACGGGAAACTGAAGAACAAGCATCGGTTTCTTTGGAACATAGATTTGCTTAACTTTGAAGCTTCTGAAGGAACATGGAACCTTATTGTAGTCATCCAAATTTATCTTTCCTCTAGACGCGATGACCAAACGGTTTGGAATTACTCTTCCGATGGTTCCTTTGATCTTGCTTTTAGCCTACGAGCTCGCATGTCAAAGGGATTATGACCGAAAATCCGCATGCCCTTGATTTGCAATATTTCCACTATTTCTGTCAAATGGTGAAACCCTTTCTCCATTGGGTGAAACTCAATATCGATGGCTCTATTGGGGCCAAATTGGGCGACGCAGGGGCTGGAGGGGCCATCAGAGACTTCCTACGGTTGTGCTTCTAACATTTCAACTGAGTATCAGGCACTTAAGGAGGGGATAACACTAGCAAGAAGCTAAGGAATGTCAAATGCCATCGATTGTCGATAGCGTCAACGGCAACAACTATTCAAATGCTGTCACATAATCCATTACACTAGCATGCAGGGCAGTGCTTCACGGGTATGAGTTACTCCATCGTCAAACATACTTAATCAAACGGACTCGCAGATGGCCAGGCAAATTCAGGAAGACTTCGAATCAAGACATTTGGTTTCTTTAGCAACCATATATTAATCTCCTTAATCTTGTCTTAGAGGACCTTATTAATGTTAAAGCTTAGATTAACAAAAAGAATAGTGAAAGAGGCAAAGAGAGAGTAAGGACAGAGTGTTTATGGAACTTTGAAGCGGGTGGGGAACTATAGGATTTCTGATATCACGGAAAAAAAATGTAACGTCATAGTTGGCATAATTTGAGATTTTTGATGAAAAGTAAATATGTCATAGGTATCAGTTTATGATTTTTGATGTCCCAAAAAAAAATTTAGTGTCGCAGTGATTATATTTGGAGATGTTCAATAATTTTTTTTCCTTATTCTTTTAGCGGGTTTAGCTTTTGTGGTTAGGGCCATTCCCAGCAATTTTTGGGATCTTTATATTCCAATTTTGCCAAAATGAGTCAATCTGGCATAATATAAGATCAGTGGTCCCAAAAGCAAGCTGTCCATGACGGTGCCGTTGGGCTGGCGGACTCAATTGAATAGTCCTTAGTCAACTCGTGGAAGAGCAATGCGGACCAGCCAACTTCCGTGCGCCCCTCGGCCGAGGTTGAACCCTTAGGAGGATGCCTTTGCCAACCGATGCGTCCCGACAGCAACATTCGATCAATCGTCCCTTCCATGGCTTCGTCCACCAGCACTGAACTGAGCAATGACATGAAACCAAGTTTTTCATGTCCTGATGATGACATCTTGTCAGGATTGCGGAAAGGGTATAAAGCAGAGACCTATTTGGCCTCTACACTTGGCCATCGAGCATTTACGTTTGTTTTTTCTAAGAGTTTTTTCTTCCGTTCTTTTTGTTTTATTTAGCACAACTCGACATCCAAAAGACCTACTTTATTGACTTCCAAGGAAAGGGACTTTGACATTAAGAAGCCCATAATAATTATACCATGCTCATTAATTAATATAACTTTTTTTTTTGCCCATTCAAGTGCACAAAATTAAAAAATTGATCACTTAGAGTGTCATTGGCGATTTATCTCTATTCAATGTTGACATTGATCATCCATTATCCTTTGTGACTTCATTAACCACGCAATGCTGACATAGATAATTTTTTAATTTTTTATTATTTTTTTCATTGTTTACAATTTATTTTTCTTTTTTCTTTTCCCCAGTGACCTTCGTTGGCGCTGGAAAAAGAAAACAAAAGATAAGAAAGAGATAAAGAATTCAAGAAAATTTAAGAAAACATATTTAAAAATCCACGTATGATAGAACATCAATTAAAAAATTCATTTTAGGTGATTCATCGGAAATAACACTTAAATGATCAATTTTACTTCAATATGACATTTAAGTAAGTGAAAAAAAAAGAAATTACAACACTCAAATGAGCGTCTTATAAAAATTATGGTACTCTTACTATACTTGTCTCCAAAGTAAAAGTTGGAATGTCTTGATACACATGTGCGAGCTAAATGGTGAGCATGACCCGAAGCCATAATCCGAACACATCATTTATCACATGCCAAGTAAACGTTAAAAGATTATCTTTCAAGTTGTTGTTATTTTTTTTTTTTTTTTTATGGTAATACTTTGTACAATTTCACCCCGTATATAGATATATTTTTTTTAGAATACTAAACATCGTCCGATTTCAACCGGGGCCTAAATTAGATATTGCAAGAGCGACAAAAAGGGCAGGGAGGAAAAATCTTCCAAAGCATGATCCACACAGGAAGATTCTCCATTTACTTTAGTTTCTACGAAGAAATCATTATGGGGGGCCCAACGTAAATTCCTCCTCCTTCTCCTAAGCATGATCGCCAAACCAAATCTAACCCAAGCGTGCTTATAAGTACAATCTACATGACTTAGTAACAAAGCCAGGGGGAGCCAAAAAGCATGAAACGCCACCACTTCGTTCTCGTGCACGGCGCCTGCCACGGGGCATGGAGCTGGTACAAGCTCAAGCACCGGCTTGAGTCGGCTGGCCACCGCGTCACAGCCCTAGACCTCACCGCCTCCGGCACCAACACAAGGTCCATACACGACGTCCACACGTTCTGCGAGTACACCGAGCCGCTGTTGGAGCTCCTGGCTTCGCTTGGGGCGCAAGAGAGGGTGATCCTCGTCGGCCACAGCTTGGGTGGCTTGAACTTGGCCCTTGCCGCCGACAGGTTCCCGAAGAAGATATCGGTCACTGTATTCTTGGCGGCTTTCATGCCAGACACCGCGCATCGACCGTCGTACGTGCTGGAAGAGGTAATTTTCGTTGAGCACGTTATCCTCAAAACGAAGTCGTCTATCCTACTTTTGGTAGAAGTGGGGCCTTTCCTCCTGTCTATTCTGGAGACTTTATAACGTTAATGTTTGGAATCATTAATTTCTGTCAATTCGCTTGACAAGCCATCTATATCTTTTGTCCGATTTGGGGGAGGCCAGTCCCCTTCGGCCCTCCTTCTAGTCCCTTCCCTGCACATGTTTGATTTGACTTGCACTATTGTCCGTCTGTAGTTTGTTTAGGAAGCAAAGGCAGAGGAATATGTGAGGGCTGGCGGAGAAAATCGTTTGGGGATGTAAAGAAAGTTTAGGACTTGATATAATTTTGATTAAAAAAACAAGTTTAGGACTTCAACCGTACTTTGTTCGTCCAGCATTTTTCATATTAGTTTAGACAACTAAAGTAATTTGTGCAATGTATTTGCCCTATATGATGAACTTTGGCCTCAAATATGATATATTGTCGTATGATTGTGCGCAAGAATAATCTAGATTTGGAACTTAGTTGTTGTATGGTACAATGGTGGATCATGGACAAACCCTATATGCACAAGCTCATTTTTAATGCTTTTGTCCGTGTCTACAATGCCAGTACTCTGCAAGGGCTCCGGAGGGAGCATGGCTAGACACCCAATTCGCGCCCATCGGAAAGCCTGACAAACCCTTAACATCCATGTTCTTCGGCCCCGACTTCTTGTCATCCAAGCTCTACCAGTTGTGCCCTGTCAAGGTAAATATTGACTAACTCAATTTACATTGAAAGCACGTTGTTACATTACATTAAATAGCGTATGGTTCTATTGCAAAGTCCAATTTTTTCATGTCCTTTTTTTTTATATAAAAGTAAATCAAGCGATGACCCTAGTATTACTTTAGCCGGCATATCATACGTTGTGGTGATTTAGAATTATTTTGGTTTGACATCGCTGTTTTGTGGCTTTTTATCCATTTGAGATTGCAAACTAGAAAGCCGGATGTGCGTATAGGGTACTCGCCCTCTTCTCCCACCGTCATGAGAAGTAAGAGGATGGCAGATTCGGTGAAGCTGGACGGATTTATAAGTGGATTGCTAAAAAATCTGATAGGGCCTGTGATGGGTTTGGTATTTTATAATTGGGAAATACAAACCTGAATTCAACATATATATAACTATTAAAACGCTATTTATTTCCTTTATATTTCTTAAATGACTAATTAAATATACATAAGTACTAACTCTATAAGAAGTGTAACGGTTTTCTTGGATTTTTTAAATTGCTCTAACTTTCTTAAAACTCTTGATGGTACTTAATTATAAAAATTTGTGAATGCTAAAATTTGAATTGAGTATAATATAAAATTTTCAACGACTGAAATCTAATTATTATTAGACCTTAGATTCTTAAGATTGTCAATTTTCCATTCTTTCAATCTTTACCTACACTACCTAAATCGAATAGGAGATTTACAATGCATAAATTTTGAATGTATAGTTGTGTTTGCAAATAATAGGTTCTTTATTATAAATTCAACATGATACTATTGTTTAATACAAAATATTGTGACGGTTGCCAGTGCCTTAGGGGAACATGGCTACTTTTGCGGGGGTGGGCTTGATATATTATGTCAAAACTGGTAATAAGTTCGGAATAAGTTTGGGAAATAACAAAAAGTTAATGAGACGGGGCTTGGGACAATGTTAATAGTCCCGGATATGTCTTGTCTATGACAAGCGTAATCTAAAAATATAGTCAATAGGATGTGGGTAGACCCTAAATGGGCAATGTTCGGCCCGATTAGGCCTATGTGGTTGGACCGGAGCTTAGAAAATGAAATTGCTTGATCAGGTTTAGTTTGTGATTTGGATCTTATAGGGTCGAGCAAGGCTTGACCAGCCAAACAGGCTATCACGCCTTTGCTCAAGTCTAGCACATGCTTAGCACTTGAAATCAAAAGCGACATCATGTCGGTTCAAAAGTCCATTAGCCCATGACGTTTCATGGAAATGCCAACCGCTGCAGGATCTGGAGCTCGGCAAGATCTTGACGCGGCCGGGGTCATTGTTCATAGAAGATCTGAGCACGGCAAGCAACTTCACCCGAGAAGGCTACGGGTCGACGATGCGGATCTACGTCGTGTGCAGACAAGACCTGGCGATACCCCTGGAGTTCCAAGAGTGGATGATCGCGAACGGCGGGGCCCACCACGTCCTGGAGTTGGACGGCGCCGATCACATGGCCATGCTCTCGAAGCCGCAGGAGCTTTGCGATTTTCTGCTGGAGATCGAGGCCAAATACGCACCTGCCTAACGTTCGCTACGGCGTAGTAGGCGGCTTTGGCTCTGTTCGGCCGTTTGTGGTTTGGTTTTCTTCGGATTGTTGTGTTTGGTTTGTGTTTGTTTTCCTGTTGTCGGGTCGATTTCGAGCATATACTATGTAGCATGTAGCCAGAAGGGCATTGGAGAGCTATTGTGTTGTTGCTCGCGTGTAAATCCAGATCAGTTCTTTAATTTCCTCAATAAACACCAGTTTTAAATCCCTGTGGGTTAGATAATGAAAAGGGCATCGTGTCTTGGAATCATCAATACCTATTTCCTTTCTTGAATTTCTGCTCAAGTCAAAAAAGTGAATTGCCAAAATCTATCATTAATACAAGGTCGAAATGTACTATTTACACTGTATAAAATCAAGCTGTCCTAATTCATCTCCCTTATGTAATTTATGTCCGAAGCATTATTTGATTTTGGGCCTATCTAGATTAATTTTTACTTGAACGCCTTGCTTCTAAATCTCGCTATTCACGTATTTTGACTTTTTTTAAAGAAAAAATTGACTTCTTGAAATTTTCACAACAACAAATTTGGACACATGAAGTTCACATATATTTTATATAAAATTTTACATTTTGACGAGGTAACAAAAAAAATTAAGTTTTTTGAAATAGTTAAAGTTCAAACAAAGAGACCCAAGACATGTTGTGCCTATTACAAATTCAGCTTCCATGTAACAAGTGTCATATGGTCTCTTAGTTAAAAGTTGAACGACAATTATAATTACATTTAATTGACGACAATTATAAATGATGTTCATGTTCATAATTCACGAATAAAATGTCTCGAGGTATAAGTTCACGGTTTCAGAGAATCAGAATCTGATCCAACATGTCTGCAAAGCTTGCAAACTTCCACGTAAAGAATCCAAGACAGCCCGTCGTCCTTGCATAAACAGAGAATCTTGCTATTGGAGAAGAGTTCAGGACCCTCCTTCTTCCCCTGTTTCGTCCAAGCTATAGCCACACACCCGCCGCGTCCATTCTCGGAGTCGCCCGTCTGTTTTGGTCGATGGAGGGAAGCTCGTTGAGTTCCACCCTTCGCATGGCATCCGTCAATGCGACCCGCTTTCAATGGACAAATGTCTTCTCTGTCACGAGTACCTTAGTTTCAGAATCGAAGATGAATACAGAGACGGAAAGTGGAATTTTAATTGACCGAGGACGTGTCGCCTTCTCACATCTCTTATTCATGGATGACCTCAATCCTTGTGTTCGGGCTTATTTGGAAAATAGCAGAGCCAATGGCACGAGTGTTGTCCCATTCTTTTGATTGCTCTGGTCACCAGTCCATTAGTTCTTCTAAATTGAACATTATATTCTCAACAGATGTGGATCCTGCACTCCAAGACTTGGGATATATTTGGGATTGCCACTCCTGAAAGCAAGGAGATGCAAGTTGGAAGGCTAAACTTCTATCCAGGACTGGGGCGCACAGTCCATGATGGAATTCAAGTCGGCGGAAGACGACTTACCCGATTTCGATACGCAAACAGTAATTAACCCCGGAACGAACGTTGAATTGTGGATGAATTATGAGCGAAATTACTCCACGTTGGTCTGGATGTGATCACGAGGAAAGCACCCGATTTTCACGGCGTAACTGCAAACTGTTTTCGTAAAGATGAAAATGGAACGCCTTGATGGAAAGGGGAGAGAAAAGAAGAAAACTTTCTAAACGTACATTTGTCCAACAACAACCATCAACGGTTGTCTTTAGGAGGCTTTTATACGTCTCCATTCATACTCTTTCAATTGTGTCTATCCAATAGCACCCCATCATGGACGTACATTTTTAATTACAATATCTCCCACTTGGACATGATGGGCTTGATAGCGCTTTATCAAGAATATAAGGCATTCAATATTCATCAACTTTACAAAACAATTCATACTGGCAAGTAAGCCGTGCGACCAGTGAGTACACCTGCACTTGGGAGCTCAAATTATGCACCTATTAGGGATGACATAATGACTATAACCCCAAAAAGAAATAAACAATCAATATCTCACAACGCCCCAGACATATTTTGTTATATCAGTCCAAGTATACCTATACCTTAAAGGCTATACTTGACTATTCTAAAAAACACCATGTATTTACAATTATATCCGCAACCACATAGGGCGATATAATTAGTCGACCAGTCAATACATGTTATATATAAAACAATAATAGTCTTCCTTCGCACTCATTCTCTTTTCATTTCAGAACATCTGCTTTCCCAGACACATCCCATAAGACCATATATATATTCATGACCGTCGGTAACATGCTAAAGTAGCAAAATTGATCATTTACTTCGAAAACATAGTCAGAAGTAACATAGGATACAAAATTGAGGTAAATTATAAATTACCTCAAGAGTTCACACGATAAGTAAATAGGGATAATTTTACTCATCTTCTCTTATTGGTCGTACAATGTACATGTAGTATGAATTACATGCTATAGTGGATTTTTCTTTCTATAAGAGTGTATGTCATTTATTAAACATATCCACTATACGGATCTTAGCATAAACATAATCACGTGCTCCTCACGTATTCATGTTTAACTCGAGTGCTATATCAACTCGCTTTCTATAGTGCATAATTAAGTACTCGCATTCAGCATCTTACGGGCATACATAATTATGGGACTATCATGTTCAGTCTTATTATAAATAAATCACAGACCTCATCTTGACTCCAATCAAGGCGACATATCATTTTATGTACTAAACTTGCTCTTCGGCGTTTATTTGTACATAACGTCTTATCTCAACGTGCTATCTAAAGCACTTGAGGCGATTGCTCATGTGAGTGAGCCAATTATTGCCTGCTGACATACTTTTCAATAATATATGTGTGTTTGTGCTAGTCTCATAATAGATTTGTACTTATTGATAAAATATCAAATCTCTAATAAACAAACAAGTACAATAAATTTGTCCACAAATACATAAACCAATGATTCTCTACAATAACAGATATCACATTCTACGCAATCCTAGTGACATCCTATGGGTCAAGAATATGTCTCTAGGAATAGCATTCGTAAATAGATCAGCAACCATTCTATTGGTTGAAATATATTGTAGGATTACTTCTTTTTGCACTATTATATCTTTTATGAAGTTGTTATTTATATCAATGTGCTTTGTCATTTCATGATACTTTGGATCCTTCACGTAGGCAATGGCTGCTTGACTATCGCAATAAACTATCACCGATCTTGGAACCTCAGTGACAATGGCTAAATTTTCTAAGAAATGTTTTAGCCAAATTACTTCTTGCACTACAGCAGAATATGCAATAAATTATGCCTCCATCGTAGATAAGGTCGTGCATGTATCTTTCTTGCTATTACAAGAAATCGCACCTCCATTGAGCAAGAACGCATATCCAGAAGTCGATTTACGCTCATCCAGATCTCCACCCCAATCGACATCTGAATAGCCTAATAGGCTTAAATCATTCCCTTGGTAACAAAGTCGATAGTCCATGGTACCCTTCAAGTATCTCAGGATCCTCTCCATTGCTTTTAAGTGTACTTGACCGGGATTTGATTGATATCGGCTCACTAATCTCACAGTATAACATATGTCAGGTCTAGTACACATCATAGCATACATCAAACTTCCGACCGCACTAGTGTAAGGAACAGTTTCCATCACTGCAATTTTTTTTGGAATCTTAGGACATATCGCAGTACTTAGGCCTTCACCTTGCATGACAGGGGTATCAATGGGATTACAATGTTGCATATTGAAACGCTCAAGAATTTTCATAATATAAGACTATTGTGATAAAATAATGAGCTTTCTTGATTGATCTCTTTCGATCTTAACTCCTAATATATAAGCAGTTTCTCCCATGTCCTTCATTTTAAAATTAGAGAATAACCATTCTTTTATAGTAATAACCAAAACCTTGTCATTTCCAGCCAATAAAATATTATCCACATAAAGTGATAAAATCACAAATTTATCTTCAGACCGCTTGACATATACACAATGATCTTCCTCGATCATCGTAAAACCAAAAGTGATTATGTTTCGATGAAAATGGAGATGCCACTGTCTAGATGATTGCTTAAGGCCATATATTGAGCGATGGAGTTTGCAAACTTTACGCTCTTGACCTTTAGTTATGAAACCTATTGGTTAGAATAAGGCGTATTGAGGCAAACCTTATAATTGGTGAAAATGTTTCATCATAATCTATACCCTCTTGTTTAGTATAACATTTCGCCATAAGGCGAGCCTTATACTTTTCAATGAATCCATCCTCCCTTTACTTAATCTTGAAGACCCATTTGTTTCTAATGACATTTCGATTGGATGATAGATCAACCAAGTCCCAAACATTATTTGCCCTCATTGATCCATCTCATCTTCTAAAACTTTTCTCAATTCTTCCTTATCAGAGGATGAGAGAGCCTCTTGAATAATAATAATCTTAGGCTCGGTATCGTCATTCTGAGTAATCATAAATGCTTTCCCTTCAATCTCAAAACAATGACGAGGAATACTTTTACGATTACTTTTATGCGATTGAATTTCTCTTGAATTCAATTTGTTAGGCGATGCAATACTCCTAGTAGATCTTGTATGTTGAGGTAAATTTTCATTTCCCTCTACAACATCAGTGGGTGTGTTATCATGATCTTTTATCTCATATAATTGGAAGTCCTTATCAATCTCACATTTACTAGGAAAATCATTCTCCAAGAACGTGACATCCTGTGACTTCATTTTGGTCACACTTCCATCAGCTTGTTCACCTATAAACACGTACCATTTGGAGTGTTTAGAATATCTTATAAAGATACATTTCTTCCCTCTATGACCTAATTTGCCATATTTATAAGAAGAATCATGAACATAAGCTGTACATCCCCATAGATGTAGACTACTCAAATCTGGTTTCCTACCAATCTATAATTCATAAGGGATAGAAGTGACCGATTTTGAGGGCATTCGGTTAAGTATGTAGGTAGCAATCAATAACGCATTTCCCCATAGGAGATAGCTAAATTTGTTTGCGCTATCATAGACCTAATCATTTCCAATAGGGTTTTATTTCTTCTCTTAGCTACCTCATTTTGTTGTAGAATACTAGGAATAGTCAATTGTCGTACAATTCTCTTTTCATCACAAAGAGTCTTGAATTGCTCCAATAAATACTCACGTCCATGATCTGTTCGCAATGCCTTTATTGTTTTGTTCAACTAATTCTCTACCGTCGTTATATATCATCTAAAACAGTCTAATACTTCTGACTTATGGGAGATCAAAAAGACATAACCAAAACGTGTGAAGTCATCTATGAAAGTGATGAAGTATGAGACTCTATGTCTCGCCCTCACATTCAAAGGACTACAAATGTTAGAATGTATGAGATGCAATGGAAATTTAGCTCTAGTCCATTTACCGAATGGTTTTCTAGTTGCTTTTCCCGCTAGATAATGTTCACATACAGATAGACTAACATTAATGAGTGACCCTAAAAGGCATTCTCTAACTAATATTTGCATTCTTTGCAATCCAATGTGACATAATCTAGCATGCCAAGTACTTGCATCAATCTTAACATTACTAGAAGATGCAATTAAAGAAAAATAACCATCAACATTAACATTATACTGATCATAGTCAATGTCTAACACCATAAAACCATTCGATACATTATCTAAACTATAATAAACCGTTCCATACAAAATGTCAACACAATCACCATGGAAATTCAATACATAACCTAAGCTAAGAAGAACAATTACAAAAATCAAGTTTCGTCGAATATTTGGAGCATAAAGGACATCATGCAGTAATAGCTTTCGACCACCACATAAGATTAATTTACATGTGCCAATACTTTTCACTTCAACTTTTGAGTTATTCCCAACATATATCCATCTTCTTTCAAGCTGTATCCGACGATACTCCACAAATACTTCTCGGTCTTTAGCTACGTGGTATGTTGCTCTTAAGTCTACAGTCCACATTGAATGAGATTTAGCGAGCATTACAGTACTGGAAATAAAAGCATTACTCAAAGTAATAGAGTAATAGGGTACATTTTTCGGCTCAGTTCATTCATGAGCAAAGTGACCCATCTTGCCACAATTGTAGCACTCCATCTTGGCATTGTCTTTCTTCCCACCACGTTTCTTGCGTTGGAAGGTCTTAGCCCTCTTAGGTGCCTGATCAGTATTCTTCCCTTTATTGTTGAATTGAGAATTCATTTTGTGCTTGAAGCCCAAAGCTTTACGCGAACTTGATTTAGCAACATAAGCATGGGTAGAGGATCTCGCCGCCTCTAGGCGCTCATCCTCTAATTCCAAATAACACGCAATATCATCAAAAGTGACAATGTTCTCATTATACATCATATTGATCTTCATATGCTCCCAATTGTCTGGAAGAGACCTTATAACAACATGAACTTGTTGTTCATCAGTAAAGGAGTGACCTACCGACTTCAGCTCACAGATCATGTTTGACATATTCCGAAGATGCTGCCTCATCATTACATTTGGGTTCTTTCGGAATATGTCAAATTTAATAGTGAGTCTTCTCAGCTTAGTGGTAGATGTACCCCCAAATTTATCTTTCAAGACAACCCTACATAGCTTGAGTTTTATCATAACTTTCAAACTCACACATGAGATCATCTTGCATATAACTCAGCAACGTGATGCAAGCAATGTTAATTTTCTTTTTCCAAACTTCATAAGCTTCTAGATCTCTCTTGTGTTGAACTGAAATTCCATGCTCAGGTTCATCCATGGTATGGTTGAGGGTTTCCAAAACCTCTTGCTCTTCAAGGATATACTAAACATTTTGGTGTCAAATATCATAATTGTCACCATTTAAATTCTCACCCTTATTGAGGTCAGCCACAATGATCTTGGATGCCAAAGTCATAATCAATTGATATATGACATTGACATAATAAACGCAGAATTAATATTAGCACACTTTACAGAGTAACACATATATTTAATTGCAACAAATACACACTAAATTAATGATAATTCAACAAAAGACACAGAAACAAAAGTTCACTATGTTCCCAATCAACTTCTATGTACAATTGTTATATTATCATTAATTAATTTAATTTGTGCAAATTTTAAGTTCTAGGTGAAAATTCTTTCAAATTCTACCAACTTACGAACTCCCATTAGGAAAAATAATTACATGACCTTATGTAAATTCTACATTTTTCTTAAAAAAAAAAAAAAAAAACATAGCATGATAATAACCAACGTATAAACAACAATCATGCTTCAACTATAATCAAAATCGCAATTCAACATGTAATGGATTTCCTACCATTGTTCGAATTTTCTAGCAACTAGAAAATTGCAAGTATATTAAACTATATACATAATATCATCAAACCAAGCTTTACACAGCATATATGATATCATTTGCACAAAAACTAACTACTGTATTTCCTAAACCACAAGAATATACAAGTTACAAATGAATAAATTATACTTTTGTACCTCAAAATACGCGTGCATTGGGTTTCGTACACTTTTTCATACTTTTAAAAAATTCAAAAATAAAAATAATTACACCACAGTGTAGAGCACATTCATACAAACCCAATGCCTTAGACTATGCTCTAATCAGAGCTTGCACACGCCCACACGCGCCCACACGCACCAGCGAGCCAAACGGCTCCAAGCCGATCCAACCATTCCAACTGGTGACTAGTCCGACCGGTTAACCAGTCCGACCGTTGATCGGTCAATAGTC
Organism: Eucalyptus sideroxylon x Eucalyptus melliodora; assembly: GCA_016097485.1. Classification (NCBI taxonomy): domain Eukaryota; kingdom Viridiplantae; phylum Streptophyta; class Magnoliopsida; order Myrtales; family Myrtaceae; genus Eucalyptus; species Eucalyptus sideroxylon x Eucalyptus melliodora. The sequence goes on along the minus strand of CM027832.1, from coordinate 45,941,974 downwards.
GGGTTGGCTCGGGTCAACCCGAGTTGGATCTTGGGTCTGGTCGGGTCGCCGGCCGATGACTAGCTAGCCAACTGCCGCCGGTAATGACGTCATCCCAACGGTTGCCGACCATTGGGTGACGTCATCACGCGTTGGTTCGCTGACCGGCGCGTGACGCGCACCTACCGGTTCACTGACCGACGCGTGTGGCGCACACGCTGGCTTTGCTAGCACTTCATGCGAGTGGCGCCCATGCACAACGGCTTCTGGCTGCGCTTGTAGGCGTGTCTGACGTCTTCCGGCAACGCTCAACCCATCGCCGGACTCGTCTTGATGAGCTCTTTCACCCTGTATATTTAAAAATTAATTTTGGCCAAAAAATTATTTCAAAAAATGGCTAAAACCATACGGGTGTACGCGACCCCGAACCTGTTCTTCGCTTCGATTTGATTTCGAGTTTTCAGATGGCAATTCCAACAATTAAACATCTAAACAATGTAGATTACATATTAATACTCCCCTTGAATCTAAAGTAAGTGTCACAATTGAGAGATTGGATCTTAATAGCGCATGTCGCAAACTAGGTAGTCCCTTGGCAAGGATGTTGACCAGCCGATCTTAGCTAACACATAAATCACTAGAAGCAACCTGCTATCAAACAAAGTAAAAATGCATCTCGATATGTTTGGTATGAGCATGAAACACGAGATTGAGAGCAAGATAGGCAACAGAGATTAAAAGAACAAAAGTATTTGATTCTTGATCTTAACTAACCATTGTCGAGATGATTTCCATTATATATAGATATTACAAACATTACACTTAGTAAGGAAACAATATAACAATGGAAAATAATAAATGAAGAGATCATTATATTATAAAAGTTGTCCATTCTTTAATTGTAGCATCTCCAAGAATCAGTTTGTGATTTTGATTGGATTTTAATCGATATCTTCATATTCTTCTTCCTTGATTGATAAACCAGTGCCTTCACTCCCTCTCAAATTGGGAATAGGGGAATCCCAAATTCCCAATTTGCAACATAAGTTTCCAAATGCATTTTAAGACAACGATTTCGTGAAGAGATCGGTGATTTGATGCATAGATGGAACATACTTAGTCACAAGTGTTCCGAGAGCTACTTTTTCTCACACGTAATGATAATCTAATTCGATATGTTTAGTTCTTGCATAGAACAATGGATCAATTGACATATAAAGTGACTAATATTATCACAAAATAATATTGGTGGACTGGAGAGATGAGTACCCAGATCTCTCAAAAGGAACAATATCCATGTAATCTTTGTAGCTATGGATACCATTGCACAATACTTTGCCTCGGCACTAAATCAAGTAACCGTTCGTTGCTTCTTAGCACTCCATGATATACTGTTTTTTTTTTTTTTTTTTTTTTTGGTGATCAAGGAATTGCCAAAGACTCCCTTACGAGGCACACCGCCCTCCAATGCCCGGTGGCACCGTTGGATGTCGTCACAAGTTACTATTTAAACGTAAACCTCAGGAGAGGCTGGCCCAGGACCTCAACACCAGGACTTCCCACTTAAGATATTTTAGCAATGCAGGGATTCAAACCCTTGATCCCCTGCGGTGGGGGAGATAACAAATACCAATGCAGCTGCCCATGGTTGGATACTCCATGATATACAGTTGCTACCTACGAAAGTACAAAATCCAATAGTTGATCGTCGAGTCAAGCGACAACTTGCCCAATCTACATCAGAAAAAGCATACAAATCCAAAGTTGACTTGGACAAGATTTGCATGCCTCGATGTGTTATGCCTTTGACATAATGTAAAATGCGCTTCACAATTTGAAAATGACTAACTATAGGTTGATACATGAATTGACAAGCAAAATTGATTGCATATGAAATATTCGGCCTTGTAATTATGAGATATTGAAGAGCTCCGACGATGCGTCGATATAGTGTAGGAAATGAAAATAGTCTTGCACCCATATTAGAATGAGAACTAAATAGCCAAAGGTGTGGAAACTGGCTTATAGCCCTCCATTTGTGCACATTTAAGAATTGACAAAGCATATTGTTGTTGGCACAAATAAAGGCCACCAAAAAATATCCTAACCTCCACTCCTAGAAAATAGTGCAACGACACCATGTCCTTCATTGCAAATTCGCTACTCAATGTAAAGATGAACCTATCAAACAATTTTGGATCATCACCTATAACTATCATGTCATCTACATATAAAAGCAGAGTTAGAATGCCATGATCTGATTTTTTTAATAAACAATGAAGGATCCGCAATGCTACAAAAGAAACTGAATGCCAAAAGAAATGAGCTAAAAATGATCGAACCATGTTCTTGGTGCTTGCTCAAGGCCATACAAAGCTCTCTCCAGTTTGCAAACTTAAGACAGATAATTTTTATCTTCAAAACCTGGCGGTTGCTCCATATAAACAGGTTGCAATAGAAAACCATGTAAGAAGGTATTTTTAACGTCTAATTGTTTGACAAGCCAACCTTTAATAGTAGCAATGGTGAGGACCATTCTTATACTTCCTGATCGAATAATTGGCGAGAAAGTCTCACGGAAATCTAATCATGCTACTTGAGTATGTCCCTTAGCAACCAATCTTGCGTTTAATCTTTCTAATATACCATCAGCCTTTAACTTAGACTTAAAAATCCATCTACATCTCACGATATTAGTATTTGAAAGGAGCGACAGCACGTAGATTAAGTCAAAGACCGAGTGCTGGCCAAGTTGCACTTGGTTCTCTAATACAAGGATGTACATTAGGGGTTGATTCGTCAATTTAAGGGGCCTTTCTTAGTACTGCAACGAGTCAAGAAGGTCACATACAAGTTGGAATTGACACTGAAACTCAAGGTACATCCGGTATTCCACATTCTTATCCTTAAGCCTTTTCATGTAGACGAGAAAGATCCGAACTGAGGAGAATCACAACGAGTACCACTTGGGGCAAAAACCTCATATGATGGAGATGTTGAGTGCATCATGGTGAAACGAGTCCAACAAAAGTGGTATTGTATGCCTGAGCATGAGTATTTAGTCTAATGGAAGGGTCTTTTAGAGAGTGAAGCAATTTAGGAACCTTGTTGAAGCTCCTTGGCAATTCAAGAAGCATATCGATCTTCGATGTGACGAGGGCGTTGCTCGATTAGGTGGGGGAAAATGTCACGACCCAATGAATCAAGACGTTCTAGAGGTTTTCTAGCCATGATCAATCCGTGAACAAGCAACCCTCAACCTATCTCCTAAAGTCCTAAGGTTTTTCAAAGTATTCTAGAATACTCTTGAGGGCAAGCAATACAGTAATTATATATCTATGTAATAAATGTGAATAGTTGGTAGTTAAGGAGATCTAATTTCCACCATTAGATTAAAAGGAAATCTACGGTTACGGTTAGCATTGTACTTGTATAGTAAATATTTTATTTCTAGAGTTTCACTCTCTATAATCCTTGTGAGTCGAGTGTAAGTAAGGTTGACTTGGAAAAAATCCTATGACCACACAGATTAGGGTAGGCTAGATTAATTGACCAACGACACTTGCGTGGATCCAACTCCATATATAGCATGGATCTTAATCGAATTTAGTAGCTTCCAACCTCACCGAAGATTCGTACCAGCATGCAGCTGTCGCACTCAATAGTGCCAATACTGTCAAAATAAATAGCTCTTCAAATGCTGTCACTGAACCTATTGCACCAGCATGCAGGTGAGTGCTTAAGCACTACAATCGCCAAACACACCTATCCTGCAGCAAACCGAGTGGCAGGTGGCCTGGCAAATTGGGGGAGGGGCTTCAAAATCAGGACCTTGTTGTCTCTTCAGCACCCCCCACAACTGATCTTCTCAATCATGTCTCAAGGGGACCTCATTAGACCTCGTGTTTCTAGGCGCGCTTAGTCAAAAAGCTAAAGGATTGGCGGTGGGGGCATCGTTTGTGGATGAAGTGATGGAAGGGCTTGGACTAATCTCTGCGAGAAGCTAAGCCTGTCCACTGGGACCACGCACGTGAAGTTGAAATAGCTGCATTCGACGAGAGGGAAGGGGTGGGGTTTACCAGCAAGTGGCTTGGTAATATCGACAATCTCGGAGCAGACAAAGTTCAGAGCACTGACGAGTCGCCGATCACATCTGCTACGCATACAAAAGTGGCTCTCGCCTCCCCCATTTGCTCCTCCCCAGAGACAGACGAAATTTTCCTTGTTCTCATCTGCAGAAAATGAGCCTTTCTTTTCCTATTAAAATGGAAAATGGTAATGTCTCGGAAAGGCAAGCAAAGACTTTTCTTACACCGAAAAATGAAATAATACAAATTGTAATCTATCTCTTACGAATTTTATTTCCCTTCCAGAAATAACAATAAAAGAAAACTTTAATACTACAGAAAAATTGAAAAAATAAAAAACTGAAAAAAGTAAATTTAACTTTGGAGAAACACATTAGGCTTGTAAACCATGACTTGACGCCTCGCAAGGAAAACTGTATATGTAAGGTAGGGAGCTCGTTTGGGTAAAGGATTTATCCCGAATTATATGCTATGCATTTTCCTTCTCTCTCAACTTACTGAGTTGCTCATAGGAGGACCAATTCAGGTCCTAAACCTGGACGCCTTGACCACAATGTTTTAAATACACGATTAAGATCAAGATAGAACAAAATTCAAATAAAAGCATGATGAGTGTTTGAGATAATTGGACACTTATGCATACAATTAGAGGAGGTGTATATAATTTCATTTGTGGAAAATCAAAAAGATCCAAAGAATCTATTAGATATTTTTCAGTTATTTTTAACGAAAAACAAGAAAGGATTCATTGATCCTGGCATGATGTTTTTGTCAAAATAATTGCACGGGTAACATCAAAGTCAAAAACTTTTCCTCCTCCATCTAAATCTAAATTTCCAATCAGACTATATATATTTGCAGGGTCACCTTATCACATTGAACTAATCAACTTCACACCAAGAATTCTCCGTGGATCCTAAAAGCATGAAGCAGCAACACCACTTCATTCTCGTGCACGGCGTATGCCATGGCGCGTGGTGTTGGTTCCATGTCAAGCACCGGCTAGAGTCAGCCGGCCACCGCGTCACACCGCTGAACCTCGCCGGTGCAGGCACCAGCACGAAGTCCATCTACGATGTCCACTCATTCCGTGAGTACAACGAGCCGCTCTTGGAGTTCATGGCCTCGCTCGAGCCATCCGAGAAGGTGATCCTTGTGGGACACAGCTTGGGCGGCATGAGCTTGGCTCTCATCGCCGACAAGTTCCCCGAGAAGATCTCAGCCGCTGTTTTCCTGACAGCACTAATGCCGTACACCACGCACGAGCCGTCTCTTGTGTTAAAACAGGTGACTTAATCAAGTTTCTTGTTCATTTTAATTAAAGCTTTTTTTTGCCATAACAAGCTTCCATATATTCGCACTTACAATATTCAATGGAACTTTTTAAAATCGGAATTAATTGTCAGAAAAATTATTATTGTCAGTAATTGCCCATGTTATTAGTATGCATTTCAAAAACCAAAAGCATGAGGAAATATTTTCTTCTCTATTCTATTACATAGAGGAAATATTTTCTTTTGCAAATTCCATATATATGTCCAACAACCAAACTAATTTAAAAATTACTCTAACATTTAACTTAGGACCTAATAATAAGAAATTTAAAGAGAATATCTTGTATCATCTCTAGATAATTTAATGGATTTGTGAGTTTTGAGAAAGCAAATTCGGAATTGTTTTTGTTCGCTGTCACAATTTTCAGTTCCATTCGAGCATTCCGGAGCAAGAGTGGCTGGACACTCAATTCAAAACCTTTGGAAAGCGAGAAAAGCTGTTGACTTCCGTCTTATTCGGGCCCGAATTCTTGGCGGCTCGGGTCTACCAATTATCTCCCAAGGAGGTGTGCTTACTGCTTACTTACCTTTTTCCTAATTTAAGAATAATCATTTCATGTGATTCGTACTTTTTCTTATGGAATCCTATGTGTGCTATAACAATTGGGTGATGAATATTTGTTTGACGTGGCCACTTGGAGTATTTTCCAATTCTTCTTTAATTCATGTGGCCTTCTCAAAAAAGCAAAATCTACTAATTATTGTTTCCTTCTCAAATTTAGCAACTTTATTTTCTACATGACATGAAATTACTCTTTCAAATAGTTGGGCTGCTTGATGGTTAATAGAGCATCCATGACAAATATAGAAACTGTCTCTAATGATAAATTTACTTGCTAAGGGTATAAATTGTGTATGTGCTTATGACTAAATTCTGATCATATGTCATTTCCACTTGATTGATGTATAGAATAGAAGTAAATACAAATATCCATCTTAACAAACATGCATAGTTGATAGTTATGTAGCATGTTGATGTAGTGCCATTGATCTTTTAAATGTATTGATTCATTTTAATTTTTCAAAATGTGATTGTTATCATGAGTAGGATCTAGAGCTTGCTAAGATCATGATGAGGCCGGGGTCGCTCTTCATTGAAGACCTGGCTACGGCGGACAAGTTCACTGGCGAAGGGTACGGCTCGATCGTGCGGGTGTACGTCGTGTGCAAGCAGGACCTCGTGCTCCCGGAGGAGTTCCAACGGCGGATGATGAAGAATGGCGGGGCCCAGCACGTGATGGAGATCGACGGTGCAGATCACATGCCCATGTTCTCCGAGCCCCAGAAGCTGTGCGATTGCCTCCTCGAAGTGGCGGCCAAATATGCCTGAAGTGCTGTTTCTTTTCCTTGTTTGATGATTTGCATTATTAGTCCCAAAACGGTGACGCCTCTGCAAGCTTTATGCAAGTAAATGTTGGTTGAATATGCTATTTGTTATTTAATTAATAGCTTTAGATAAATCGGGGGTAATTCTTCTACACTTTATGTCTAGTATATGATTATGTTTTGTGATATGAAGATCACTTGTCAAGATGATTCTATTGGTTACTTCTAATTTGAGTAACTCTCTTATTCATGGATTTTGGGTTAAGCTTCGCATGCATGACCACAAAAAATGTAAAAGTATCATTGAATTAATTTTGTGGATGTTATACTCTACTCTTACTCTCATTTTCAGACTTTTGTCTTACCTCCTTCTAAAGCGTGGGAGTCGAAACCCACGCTTTATACTAAATGATTTCCACCCCAATCCACTGAGAAGATTGGAATTTGAACTCCTCACCTCCACGTTCCATGTTGGAAGAGTGGCCACTAGGATAAAACCCTAATGGTTTTGAAAGTAATTAACCCATTGGGCATCATGGCAAGTATTGAAGCTCAAAATGGGGACCACAAACTTCACTGGAGTTAAGAAATTTGGATTTTGCACTCCGATTGATCCTCCAATGCTTTAGTTCAAAGAAAGAGAGTTAAAACTTGTGCAGCAATTTGAGAGAATAAGGATGCATTTGATAACATTTCTGTTTCAGAAAATAATTTTTTCTCGGAATTAGTTTTTTTTCTATTTCTATTCCTTAAAACAATTTTTGAGTAAAATAACATGCTAGATAAATATACAAATTTTTTTGTGCCATAGAATTTCTTTCAATATTTTATTACTTTTTAGATTTTTCTTTTTTTGTTTATTTTTTCCCCTCTCCTTTCTCTTCCTCTAGCTAGCGACGATGACCGGCGGGTGGGTGACGATCAATAGTGACTGACAGCCAACGAGCAACAACTAGCGGTGGTGGCTGGCCACGATCGACAGTGACCAGTGATGGCGAGCGGCGAGTCTCCACCAACCAATTAAAAGAGGGAGAATAAGAAAAGAAAAAAAATGACTTATTTCTAAATTTTTTTTAATTTCATGGATAAAATTAGCAATTGGAAATTAAAATAGTCTTTGTTGAATTGGTTTGAACGAAAAAGGAACATTTTTGATTAATTTGCTAGATTAACTATGGGAAAAAGGAGAAGGAGGTTCATGGAAGATTTTCTAGAGGGGATATTATGACTTATGTTTTCTTTGTACTGTGAAGTGTCAGATTTTCATACTTCCAGTGTAATTTTTATCGAAATAATATTCTTCATCCGGCATAATATATAAAATCTTCTAATTTTCATTAATGGGGCCCATTGAGAAATCTTAGATAACTAGACATCCATTGCACACTCCTCATCCTCCCTTCCCCAATTATTCGAGAGCCGAACACTTGAAGCGTCAAAACTTGGCACAAGAGAACACTTAAGTGCTAAAATCAGAGCAAAATATATCAGCTAAGTGCCAACGGAGAGAAAATCTAGCCAAATTGCATACTTGACATTTTCCGACGGCATGCTTTACTAAGGTGTCAAATATTTTGAAAAGAAATATACACGTGGACAACAAAAACAACATTGCCCCATCCATGCTGGCTTGGGTAAGCTAAACGACATTGTTTAGCTTATTTTCAGGCAGCAAATCTGGCTATTTCCATTTCACACTCACGCTCACGATATTCTCTTCATCACTGTTCACGGTCGTCATTCACGCTCACTCAGGTCGATCATCGCTTGCTGTCATCGGTTGCCATCATCGCTTATCATCGCCACTCGCCGTCACCGCTCGCCCAAGTTTGTCCTCTTCTCCCCCTCCCTTGTGGGTGAAATTAGGGCTCAAACTCGTCTATTAAGGCTCCAATTAGAAATTTAGGACTCAGCTGGAAAATATGCGGGTTGACCGGGAAATGTAAGGCTCGAATGGTACTGTGATGTGTGCAATTTGAGGCTCAAATGTGGTGCCGAGCGATTGAATGGTTAGGATTGGCAATTTAGGGCTCAACCTTGAAATGTAAGGCTCGGCAGGGGGAAAGTTAAGGCTCCTATACTATTATAATGTGTGATTTATGGCTCAGATGTTGCATTGTGATGTGCAAGTGCAATTTTTAGGGGTCGTATGTAAAATGTGATGTGCAAGGGTGACTTTTAGGGCTCAAAGTGGTTGCCATGGGGACCTCTAGTCATTTTTTTAAATCGAAATGTTGAAATGGGTGTTGTGGGGACTTGTGCTGAGGACCTCTGTTTGTTGTCAATGTGGGAACCTTTGCTTGTTGTGAAGGGCATCTTTCCAGTAAATAATCTGACAGGTGCATCTCTTCCTTTTTCTTTAATACAGTTTATAAGAATGTGGGGACCTCCATGTATAATTGTCTATTGTCCTTTGTTGATGTGGTTCGAAAAGTTAATTATATTTTTTACCTTGATTGCATAAATGAATTATGATAAAGATTATGTTATTGTCATTGTTTGTTATGATGGCGACTTTGCAATTGGGAATGATGAGTGGAAGTATGAGGGGGGAAATGAGAACACTATTTTTATCGATATAAAGAATGCATCTTATATTGGATTTGTTAGGAATATAGTGATAGAAAAATTAACTGATGTTATCAAATGAATTTTTATTCTTTTTATATTTCAAAGAACAAAAAAAAAAAAAAAACCAACAACGTTATCACCCAAGCCGAGGTTGCCGAAACCCCTTATTAGTGCGTGGTAGTTACTATGTACAAGTAACTCTACTATTGGGTTACCAAGTGATGATAAGATTAGGTGGTGGCCTTTTAAGGGGCAACTGCATTAGACCACTTGACAACCCATGGTAGGACCACCCTTAAGGATCAATGCATATCTCCCTGGTTAGCTAGTGGTTGCATCCTTTTCCCGGCAATGGAATGGTCCGAATGTGGTCCCTTGTCGGGCAATTCTTATTGGGTAACTTCCAATTACGTGCCGTAAGGCATTAGACAAAAAGCTAGCGCTTACAAGATTTGACAATATCTATTTTGCACATTTGCAGTGTAAACGACACGAGGCTAAGCATGAGTTATAGAGAAATAAATGTGAGTATGATGAGACACGCTTAGCCACATTTGTTGACACAAAATGAAATAAAATAACCCGTTTTTGTCAAAACCTAATTATTTGACATATGGAATCAAAACTATCACAATGTTTTATGCTAGCACACTTTGACAAGATTTATAAACACGAACGTGACAGTTGCAAAAAAGCCCATGAAGTAAATGATTAGGGATGAGTAAGACACAATCCTCTAACCATTAGAAGGTCCTCCTGCCCATCTCCCTAAATGGTCCATGTAAAGCTTTATATACCGTCCTCTAAATGGGAAGGCACGTGATAATGCCCTGCACAAAGCATATAATTGAAATGGGCGAGAGAAGCATTGATAGGTCCAAATGAAACCTTATCCGTACTAGATTTTTTGTTTATTGATCTATCAAACTCCAACTCTCAACTCACTTTCAACTTTTATTCAACCTCTTTATAGAGCGTGAGAATCAAACTCTACACTTGAAAAGCCATTGCCATCTCAATTTCAAATGAAAATATTCATACACATGATACTACAAACTCCACCATATCCAAAGGCTGGTGTTTAGTGATCACTAGCTCTCACAAACTAAATATTAAGTGCAAGTTTAACTACATACCATAATATGCTAGGCTATTTGATCAGTAGTCTTATGGTGACTAGTATATTTGAACAGACACCGGAACACCAGTAGAATATGAATAAAAGAATCCAAGATACCTTCACTCTATTATAAGGCAACAATCCTGATTAAATGATTATTACAAATATAATAATTTATCAATGAATTAACTAATTAGCCAACTGCAATTTATGATAGTGAATGGTACTTCAAATTTGTAATATTTAGTATGTTACTAGTCGTCTTGTCGTGTAATTCACATAATTCACATACTACATGGTCCAACTCCCCAATAGGTTTGAGGAATGACATAGCCGTTCGCCTACCCGATGGACAAAACCTCGTCCATAACCAACATAAACCCATTTTCAAAATGTATATACGACAAGCTACTTACAAAAGATCAAGAATCTAAAGTCCACCAAAAAGAACATATACATTTTATTAACTCAAACAGAAAACTTGAATATCAAACTACACAATTCTAGTGACTAATCATATGGGACCGACCCGACTGGTGAGTCGAGTCAACAACCGCGGGTCACAGACCCGGATTCATACCGGGTCAAGGAATTGAACCCTACCTAGTTCCATACGGATCGCCTTACCTATTCTCGTTCAACGGCGGCCGGCCGAAGCTTGGAGACCCACTTTACACGTCGCCAGGGGACGGGCCGAAGTTACGCCTGATCACTCAACAGCTTACCAGACCAGCGAACTACCATTCTTGGGCTCATGATCTCTGGTGAGCACTCGTGACTAAGACCAAGGAAAGTTTCATTGAAGGAACCGTACCTTATCCAACGGATAAATGACTACAAAGACACTAGCGGCACTACAATTAATTGGTGCGCACCTGGATCGGGAACTGCTTGGTTCCTAACGTCGCCGCCGATCTTCCTCTGACGGAAGACTCAAAGAAATACTGGGATAACATACAGGAGATGTACAAAAAATAAGATAGAGCGAGACTTTTCTCGTTGACACAAGCCCTAACCGAGCTAAAACAGGGGAAACTCTCGGTCACCGCCTATTTCAACCGACTGTTAGCCTTGTGGAATGCGATTGAAGCAGCCGCAGACAAGTTAGAGGGGCCGGAAGCCACTCTCCGACAATACTATGCAATCAGGGAGAAAGAGAAAACCACTAAATTTCTTCTTACCTTGAATGATTCATACGCCACATTTCGATTGCAGATCCTTGTGATGAATCCTCAACCACCACTTGGCCGGATCTTCCAGTTGGCAATGCAGGAAGAAAACTAGAGGGCTGTCGCAACTGAACATGCTTGGGTTGGTGAAGGAACGGGCTTTGCGACGTTCCCATTTGGCTTCGTTTCGACTAAAACCATCACCGGAACCAAAGGGAATCTCGAAGCCACAAGACAACCGAGAGGAAGGGGCTTTGCGGCTACGGCGTCGAGAAGTGACGAAGACAACCCTAGGTCTTCACGGATGGAATGGGATTGTCGCACGCAATTGGACAGTCTGGATAAAAGCGTTGGATCTGACGGTCAAAGGAGACGTGCTGGATCAACTTTTCGGAGTGAACGGCTGGGATCATTGCCCACAATCAGACGGCTGCAGATTGATGAATTATACGGCTGAATCAGACGATCGATATTTTGCCATGTTAATGCTAGTATACAAGGCATCATACGACGCACGGAATGCCATGTCAGCAAGCAAGGTCAATGGGAAAATTTTAAAATTTAAAATAAATATTGTGAATTTTGCAAACGTCCACATCACACTGTTGATACATTTTGGAAATTACATGGAAAACCCAATAATAAAAAGGAAAATGAGTCTTCAGTCTATCGGGTCTTTGCAGAAAAGAGTGGTGGAACATCTTAGCAAACTATCACTTAAGAACAGTATGAAAATATTGTGCAAACTTTGAGCCAACTTAAGACTGGTGACACTAATGCGGGATTCTTAGGTACTTTTCTTCATGAAAGGAATTTATTATCTATTGATGCATGGATTATCGATTCAGGCGCTAGTGATCACATAGTTTATAATGAGTGCCTATTTCCAAATGGGAACATTACGTATGTCACCAAAATCGGTACCGTACACCTTGATCAAAACTTCATCCTTAAAAATGTCCTATACATTCCAGATTTTGAGTTTGATCTTCTTTCAGTCTCAAAAGGATGTATGGACAATTCCTGTAAAGCCATATTCAATTCCGAAAATTGTGTCTTTCAGAACATTTCAACTGGCAGAGTGATGGGCTTGGGTAATGAGGCACAATGACTTTATTTTTGGGTTAATTCTCCAGGAGATTTAGAGTTATTGAATAAAAGCATTTATTGTAATGCAATCTATTATAATAAAAATATCCTTTTACATCAATGATTGGGTCATAGTGCTCAATTTCCTCATCCAAAATGCTCCATATGTCCTTTAACTAAACAAACTCAAGCATCTTTCCTAGTTAGTACATCTCAAGCCCAAAATCCTTTTTCCTTGCTTCACATGGACATCTGAGGTTCCTATCATACTTCTCATCATGATGGATCTTCGCTACTTTCTTACAATAGTTGATGACTATAGTCGTGCCACTTGGCTTTATCTTATGCAATCAAAGAGTCAAACATTTACTCACTTATCAAATTTCATTTCCTTAATTAGGAATCAATTTGATAAGTCTGTACATCGAATTTGTACAGATAATAGGCAAGAATTTTTTACTTCTGATTGGATAACATTATTGTCCACTCATGGGATACTCCATGAAAGTTCATGTACCTATACTCCACAGCAAAATGGAGTTGCTAAAAGAAAACACAGACATCTCTTAGAAGTAGCCTGTGCACTCAAATACCAAGCCTCAATCCCTAAAGAATTTTGGGGACACTATGTGGTCACAACAGCCTATTTGATTAATCGGATGCCAAGTCGAATCCTTCATGGTAAAACATCATTTGAAATGCTTTACAACAAACAGCCAAATAATAGCCACCTTAGAGTATTTGGTTGTTTACATTATGCAACAAATGTGGGTCCTCGAGATAAAATGAGTCCCCTGGCAACACAATGTGTTTTTATGGGATACCCTCCTCTTCAGAAGGGTTATCGTGTCATGGAGTTTTCTACAAGGCATTTCTTTATCGACAAAGATGTTATTTTTCATGAAGACACGTTCCCTTTCAAAGAGAAGCCTTTTCATCACAAGACACTTTATCAAAAAACACTTGGTTTCTTCTGTCTAACGAAGATTTTTCATTTGCACCTGGGATTCTTATGGCACCTCAATCTTCTACCACGCCAGCACCAGTGGAATTCCTAAATCCGGAGACGGAATCATCAACTTCACCTGAGGAAGTCCCTCCATCTTCTTCGACGGTAGACACAACAGAAATAACTGATGGATTATCCAAGGCTTCTGAGTATATGGATGAGCTACCTCGTTGTTTTGGAAGACAAACTCACCCACCTACGTGGACTAAAGATTATATATGTCATGCTACAAACTCTTCAGGTACACAATATCTTGGTTCATCCTATGTTTCCTTCAATCGGTTATTGGAAGAACATATGTGTTGTATGAATTGAATTTCAAAAGAACATGAACCATCTTTGTTCGCTAAGGCAGCAAAAGATCCCAAATGGCGGCATGCAATGGAGTCCGAACTTACCGCACTCATGGATAATCATACTTAGGATGTTATTCCCTTACCACCGCATCGAAAACCGACCGGCTGTAAATGGGTTTACAAGATAAGGTTCAAATCAGATGGTTCCATAGAACGCTACGAGGCTAGGTTGGTAGCCAAAGGCGTCACCCAAAAAGAAGGCTTCGATTATCACGAGACATTTTGTCCGATCGCAAAGGAGGTTACCGTTAGGTCCTTCTTGTCTATTGTAGCAATATAAAATTGGTCCTTACATCAGATGGACGTCCATAACGCCTTCCTTCATGGAGATTTAGATGAAGAAATCTACATAGATCTTCCTCAAGGATTACGCAAACAGTGGGAGTATCGGGTATGTCGTCGTCACAAATTCTTGTATGGATTAAAACAGGCATTTAGACAATGGTATGCTAAGTTTACCACTGCATTAACCAATGCAGATTTTCAGCATTCCAAGCATGATTATGCCCTATTTACACGAAATGTGGGAAGATCATTGATTTATTTGCTAATATATGTTGATGACATATTGATCATGGGAAATAATGATTCTCATGTTGTGAGATTCAAGGAATATTTGCACTCCACTTTTCACATCAAGGATTTGGGACCTCCCAAATGCTTTCTTGGCATTGAGATTGCAAGGTCTGATAAAGAAATTTCCCGCAGTCAGAGAAAATTTATCTTGGAAATCATTTTTGAAGTAGGGTTATTAGGTTGCAAGCCAGCAGTAATTCCCATTGAGCAGAATGTCAAGTTGACAACACATGAGTATGATTTCAATTCTCCTTCATCAAACAAGGATCTATTGCTTAAGGATCCATCAGGGTATCAATGGCTTGTTGGAAAGTTGATATATCTTACCATGACAAGATTTGATATATGTTAAGCAGTGCAAATACTCAACCAATTCATGCATATGCCAAAAGAGTCACGCATAAATTTAGCCTTGAAAGTTGTAAGATATTTGAAGGGGTGCCCAGGGCTCGGTATATTTCTATCTTGTGAATGCAATATGAGGATGACAATATTTTGTGATACTGATTACGCTACTTGCCCGATGACTAGAAGATCCATCACTGGTTTTTGTATTAAACTGGGAAAGTCGTTGATTTCGTGGAAGACAAAGAAGCAATCTACCGTGTCATTGTCGTCAGCCGAATCAGAATATCGAGCCATGACAAAAACTACCTGCGAAATAGTCTATATACAAGGACTTCTTTCTGATTTGGTAATACAAGTTAGTGGACCAAGTGAATTATTCTGTGATAATAACACTACACTTAAGTTAGCAGCGAATCCAGTTTTTCATGAGAGAACAAAACACATGGAAGTTGCTGTCACTTCACTCATGACAAGATCAAAGAGGGAGTTCTCGTAACAAAATGCATCGGAACAACAAATCAACCTGCATATATTTTCACTAAGTCGTTATGTCAAAGACAACACAAGTTTTTGTTAAGCAAGTTAGGTGTCCTTGACATATATAGGCTATCGGCTTGAGAGGGAGTGTTGGAAGATCTTATAATCAATTCTGATTATAATTGATTCTAATAGATGTTAGTAAATAGGAAATTCTGATTCATGTATATTTCTTTTCCTATTTTATTCTTTCATTCTTACATTATATATGTATAATGTAATAGCATACATAATACAACACGGATAAACATTTTCCCCAAATTTCCTTCTACTTTTCCATCAATTAGTTTATGATTTTTGATGTCCCAAAAAAAGTTTAGTGTCACAATGATTATATTTGGAGATTTTCAATAATTTTTTTCCTTATTCTTTTAGCGGGTTTAGTTTTTGTGGTTAGGGCCATTTCCGACAATTGGTTTTAGGATCTTTATATTCCAATTTACCAATATAAGTCAATCCAGCATAATATAAGATCTGTGGTCCCAAAAGCAAGCTGGGCATGATGGTGTCGTCGAGCTGGCGGACTAAATTGAATATTCCTTAGTCAACTCGTGGAAGAGCGATGTGGACCGGCCAACTTCCGCACGCCCCTCGGCCGAGGTTGAACTCATAGGAGGATGCCTTTGCCAACCGATGTGTTTCGATAGCAACATTCGATCAATCGTCCCTTCCATGGCTTCATCCACCAGCATTGGACTGACCAATGACATGAAACCATGTTTTTCATGTCCTAATTATGACATCTTGTCAAACTTGTGGAAAGGGTATAGAGCATAGACCTACTTGGCCTATACACTTGTCTGAATCGAGCATTTACGTTTGTCTTTCGAGAGTACTTTCTTAGGTTCTTTTTGTTTTATTTAACACAACTCGACATCCAAAGACCTAACTTACTAGCTCCCAATGAAAGGGACTTGTCATAATATTTAAATCACACTCACTTAATTAATATAACTTTTCTTTTCACTCATTCAAATGACACAAATTTAAAAAATTAATTATTTAAAGTGTCATTAACGATATACCTCTATCCAACATTAACAATGATCGTCCATCATCTTTTGTGGCTTCTTTGATGATGATGCGGTGTTGATACAGATAATTTTTTTAATTTTTATTATTTTTTTAATTGTTTACAATTTATTTTGATTTTTCTTTTCTCTAGTGACCTTAGCTGGCATTGGAAAAAAAAAAAGAAAAAAGAAAGAAGATAAAGAACAACATTCAATCAATTGTCCCTTTCATGGTTTCGACCACCAGCACTGAACTGACCAAGGACATGAAACCACGTTTTTATGATGACATCTTGTCAGGCTTGCGCAAAGGGGAGCAGGGACCTACTTGGCCTGCACACTTGTCCGAAGCATTTAAGTTTGGCTTTCAAGAGTACTTTCTTGGGTTCTTTTGTGTCGTTTAACACGACATCCAAAGACGTAACTTATTGACTCTCGAGGAAAGGACTAGTCATAATATTTATATCGCGCTCACTTCATTAATATAATTTTTTTTCACTCATTCAAGCGACACAAATTTAAAAAAATTGATTACTTAAAGTGTCATTAACGATTTACCTCTATCCAACATTAACAATGATCGTTCATTTTCCTTAGTGGCTTCACTGATGATGCAATGTTGACATAGATAATTTTTAAATTTTTTATTAATTTTTTTCATTATTTACAATTTAATTTTGATTTTTCTTTTCCCTATTGACCTTCGCTAGCATTCGAAAAAAAGAAAAGGAAAAAATAAGAATTTTAGAAAACATATTTAGAAATCCGCGTATGATAGAAAATTGATTAAAAAAATCCATTTTAGATGATTCACAGGAAATAACACTCAAATGATCAATTTTACTTCAATGTGGTATTTAAGTAAGTGAAAAAAGAAATTATAGCACTCAAATAAGCATCTTATGAAAATTATGACACCCTTACTATACTTATCCCCAAACGAAAAGTTGAAATGTCTTGATACACATGTGCTGGCTAAATGGCCAGCATGGCCACCGCGTCACGGCCCTAGACCTCGCCGCCTTTGGCACCAACATGAAGTCCATACACGACGTCTGGATGTTCCGCAATTACACCAAGCCGCTGCTGGAGCTCCTGGCCTCGCTTGGGGCGCAAGAGAGGGTGATCCTCGTCGGCCACAGCTTGGGCGGCTTGAACTTGGCCCTCGCTGCCGACAGTTTCCCAAAGAAGATATCGGTCACTGTATTCTTGGCGGCTCTCATGCCGAACACCGCGCATCGACCGTCGTACGTGTTGGAAGAGGTAATGTCCGTTGAGGACGTCATCCTCAAAACGAAGTCATCTACCTTGCTTTTGGCTGAAGTGGACGTCATCCACTCATACATGTCACCAAATCTTCGCTTGACCGAGCCATATATCTTTTGTCCGATTTGGGGGAGGCCAGTCCTCTTCGGCCCTCCTTGTATTCCCTGCACATGATTGATTTGACTCGCACCATTGTCTTTCTGTAGTTTGTTTAGGAGGCAAAGGGAGAGGAGTATGTGAGGGCTGGTGGAGAAAATCGTTCGGGGATGTATAGAAAGTTTAGGACTCGACATAATTTTGATTAAAAAAATTAATACCCAAAAAAA
Source organism: Eucalyptus sideroxylon x Eucalyptus melliodora (assembly GCA_016097485.1). Lineage (NCBI taxonomy): Eukaryota > Viridiplantae > Streptophyta > Magnoliopsida > Myrtales > Myrtaceae > Eucalyptus > Eucalyptus sideroxylon x Eucalyptus melliodora. The sequence continues at coordinate 45,923,867 of CM027832.1, read as the reverse complement.
TTCAAAATTGATACATATATGATAAATTTACCCAAAACTATATTTTTGATCACCAAAAACCCCAAACTGGTATACTTTTGACAAATTTACCTCAAACCGGTACACTTGTGACAAATTTACCCTCTGTTAGTTTTCGTTAAATTTTACTATCAAAGTATTAAGTTAAATGACATGTGATAGTTAACCGATATACTAATTTTGGATTTTACACTCCATTTATCACAGTTTACAATTTTTGTGATTTTTTTGTGATATTAATCTAATTTAAATGATGATATATTTGTTACAAAATTACTAGTTTGATGTTTTTTGCAATCAGATAAATTAGTTTGGAATAAATTTGTCATAAATATATAAGTTTAAGGTTTTTTTTTTCTTTTTATATTGTCATAAGTGTACTAATTTGGGGTTTTTCATGGTCAAAAAATTAATTTTTGGTAAATTTGTCACAATTGTACCAGTTTGGGGTTTTTCAAGGTATTAACAAAAAAAAAAAAAAAAAAGTTGAAGACTTCAATGGTGCTTTTTTCATCCAACATATTTCACATTAGTTTAGACAACTAAAGTAAGTTGTGCAACGTATTTGCCCTTGTGTATGGTCACGCATTTCACCATTATATAGTAGCAAAATTGACATATGATGAACTTTTGCCTCAAATATGATATATTGTTGTACGATTGTGCGTGAGAATAATCGCATTTAGCCAAAGTATCACAAAACTTGTATGGCTTTTATTGCTCATATACTTGACTATGACAAATTGTGTTTACTTGTAAAAATTTGCAATTTTTGGCTGTACAATAAAATGTTCCTCATCTTCCTAACAACGTCGTTCAAAAAACAAAAGGTATATTATGACTTTGGCTTGCAATACGACAAAATGTCATATGGTTCCCTAAGTACAATCAAAAGCCGTGTGGCAGTAAAACGTCAGATACAATCATTAGCCTTTAAAGAACAATAAAATGTTGTACATTCTGGCAAGAAATCTGTAATATTAGAATATAATGCACCAGGTTTTGGCCTTAGGTACTTTTGAGTGTGTATGCTTTGGTAAAATATTGTATAATTGCAAAAAAGTGCATAGGAAGGTTGGCCTAAAGCATGATAGAACATTATATATTTTGGTGAGACACCATCTATTCTATTTTAAAATAGTAGATTTCATTTGCCTCAAAAAGAATAACTTCTAGAAAAATACTTTTCAAATTTTTCGTCGTTCATTTCATAGAATCGATTAGGGAAAACATTTTTAATAAAAAAAAAAAAGTCTTCTAAAATAAAGAAAAATACTTTTCGCTTTTTAAGGGAGACATTTTTCTCATTCACTCTCTTATCTCACACTCCCTATGCTTCTGAAGAAACATGGAACCTTATTGTAGTCATCCAGATTTATCTTTCCTCTAGACGCGATGACCAAACGGCTTGGAATTACTCTTTCGATGGTTCCTTTGATCTTGCTTTCAGCCTATGAGCTCGCATGTCAAAGGGATTCTAACCGAAAACCTGCACGCCCTTGATTTGCGATACTTCCACTATTTCTGTCAAATGGGTGAGACCTCTCCACTGGGGGAAACTCAATATTGATGGCTCTATCGGGGCCAAACAGGGAGACACAAGGGCTGGAGGGGCCATCAGAGACTTCCTACAGCTGTGCTTCCAGCGTTTCAGCTGAGTATCAGGCACTTAAGGAGGGGATAACACTAGCAAGGAGCTAAGGAATTTCGAATGCCATCAATTGTCGATAGCGTCAACGGCAACAACTATTCAAATGCTGTCACACAACCCATTGCACTAGCATGTAGGTCAGTGCTTCACAAGTATGAGCTACCCCATCGTCAAACAGACTTAATCAAACGAACTCGCAGATGGCCAGGCAAATTTAGGAAGCCTTCGAATCAAGACATTTTGTTTTTTCAGCAACCACCTACTAATCTCCTTGATCTTGTCTTAAAGACCTTATTAATGTTGAAGCTTCGAGTAATAAAAAGAATAGTGAAAGAGGCAAAGAGAAGAGCAAGGACAGAGTGTTTATGGGCTTAACTACAATTGTGGTTGCACGATATGTATTTGTAAGAATAAATAATTATACTCTACAGATAGAAACATGATTACATAAATATCTTATAATATATATTACACATTAATACTCCCCCGAATCCAAAGTAGGTGTCACAATTGAGAGATTAGATCTCAAAAGCGCATGTCCCGGACTAGGTAGTCCCTTGGTGAGGATGTTGACCAGCCCGATCTTAGCTAACACATAAATCACTAGAAGCAACCCGCTATCAAACAAAGTGAAAATCTATCTCAATATGTTTGGTACAAGCATGAAACACAAGATTGAGAGCAAGATAGGCAGCAGAGATTAAAAGAAAAAAAGCATTTGATTCTTAATGTACAATTATTGAGATGATTTCCATTATATATAGATATTACAAATGTTACATTTCGTAAGGAAACAATATAAAAATGGAAAATAATAAATAAAGAGATCATTATATTACAAGAGTTGTCAATTCTTTTATTGTAGCATCTCCAAGAATCGGCTTGTGATTTTTTATTGGATTTTAATTGATATCTTCAGATTTTTCTTCCTTGATTGATAAACCAGTGCCTTCACTCCCTCTCAAATTGGGAATAGGGGAATCCCGAATTCCCAATTTGCGACATAAGTTTCCAAATTCATTTTTAGAAAATGGATTCATGAAGAGATCAATAATTTGATGCACAAATGGAACACACTTAGTCACAAGTGTTCCAAGAGCCACTTTTTCTCACACGTAATGAGAATCTAATTGAACACTTACTGCATACAATTAAAGGAGATTTATATAATATCAATAGTGTGGAAAATCAAAAAGATTCGGAGAATCTGTTAGATATTTTTCAATTATTTTTAACAAAAAAAAAAAAGATTCAATGATCTTGACATGATATTTTTGTCAAAATAATTGCACGGATAACATCAACGTCAAAGAATTTCCTTCCTCCATCTAAATCTAAACTTCCAAATCAGACTATATATATTTGCAGTGTCACCTCATCACATCGAACTAATTAACTTCAAGCCAAAAATTTTCCATGGATCCTAAAAGCATGAAGCAGCAACGCCACTTCGTTCTCGTGCACGGCGTATGCCATGGCGCGTGGTGCTGGTTCCATGTCAAGCACCGGCTAGAGTCAGCCGGCCACCGTGTCACACCGCTGAACCTCGCCGGTGCAGGCACCAGCACGAAGTCCATCTACGATGTCCACTCATTCCGTGAGTACAACGAGCCGCTCTTGGAGTTCATGGCCTCGCTGGAGCCATCCGAGAAGGTGATCCTTGTGGGACACAGCTTGGGCGGCATGAGCTTGGCTCTCATCGCCGACAAGTTCCCCGAGAAGATCTCAGCCGCTGTTTTCCTGACAGCACTAATGCCGGACACCACGCACGAGCCGTCTCTTGTGTTAAAACAGGTGACTTAATCAAGTTTCTTGTTCATTTTAATTAAAGCTTTTTTTCGCCATAACAAGCTTCCATATATTCGCACTCACAATATTCAATGGAACCTTTTAAAATTGGAATTGATTATCAGAAAATTATTTTTGTCAGTAATTGTCCATGTCATTAGAATGCATTTCAAAAACCAAAGGCATGAGGAAATATTTTCTTTTCTATTCTATTACATAGAGGAAAGAATACTCTTAATTTCTAGACAACCGCAGCATCATTTTCTTTATAATTTTTGGTTTTCTTTTGCAAATTCCATATATATGTCCGACCACCAAACTAAATTAAAAATTACTCTAACATTTAACTTAGGACCTAATAATAGGAAATTTTAGGAGAATATCTTGTATCATCTCTAGATAATTTAATGGATTTGTGAGTTTTGAGAAACCAAATTCGGAATTATGTTTGTTCGTTGTCACAATTTTCAGTTTCGTTCGAGCATTCCAGAGCAAGAGTGGCTGGACACTCAATTCAAAACCTTTGGAAAGCCAGAAAAGCTGTTCACTTCCTTCTTATTCGGGCCCGAATTCCTGGCGGCTCGGGTCTACCCATTATCTCCCAAGGAGGTGTGCTTACTGCTTACTTTTCTTTTTCCTAATTTAAAATTAATCATTTCATTTGATTCGTACTTTTTCTTCTAGAATCCTATGTATGCTATAATGATTGGGTGATGAATATTTGTGTGAGGGCCACTTGGAGTATTTTTCCAATTCTTTTTCAATTCATGTGGCCTTCTCAAAAAAAAAAAAAAAGCAAAATCTACTAATTATTGTTTCCTTCTCAAATTTAGCAAATTTATTTTCCTATATGACATGAAATTAGTCTTTCAAATAGTTGGACTGCTTGATGGTTAATAAAGCATCCATAACAAATGTAGAAACTGTCTCTAATGATAAATTTACTTGCTAAGGGTATAAATTATGTATTTGCTATTGACTAAATTCTGATCTTATGTCATTTCCACTTGACTTGACTGATGTATAGAATAGAAGTAAATACAAATATCCATCTTAATAAACATGCATAGTTGATAGTTATGTAGCATGTTGATGTAGTGCCATTGATATTTTAAATGTGATTGTTATCATGAGTAGGATCTAGAGCTTGCTAAGATCATGGTGAGGCCCGGGTCGCTCTTCATAGAAGACCTGGCTACGGCGGACAAGTTCACCGGCGAAGGGTACGGCTCGATCGTGCGGGTGTACGTCGTGTGCAAGCAGGACCTCGTGATCCCGGAGGAGTTCCAACGGCGGATGATGAAGAATGGCGGGGCCCAGCACGTGATGGAGATCGACGGTGTAGATCACATGCCCATGTTCTCCGAGCCCCAGAAGCTGTGCGATTGCCTCCTCGAAGTGGCGGTCAAATATGCCTGAAGTGCTGTTTCTTTTCCTTATATGATGATTTGCATTATTAGTCCTAAAAAGTTGACGCCTCTGGAAGCTTTATGCAAGCAAATGTTGGTGGAATATGCTATTTGGCCTTTAATTAATAGCTTTAGATAAATCTGGGGTATTTCTTCTAGACTTTATGTCTAGTATATGATTATGTTTTGTGATATTAAGATCACTTGTCAAGATGATTCTATTACTTACTTCTAATTTGAGTGACTCTAATTTGTGGATGTTGGGTTAAGCTTCGCATGCATGACCAAAAAAAATGTGAGAGGATCATTGAATTAATTTTTTGTGAATGTTATCTTTTACTTTGAATTTAATTTTGTGCGTGGATGGAAAAGTTGAAATTTTGAAAGTAGAAGGTTGGGATTCAAACCCCCACCTGGGCATCATGTTGGAAGGGTGTATTGAAGCAAAACCCTAGTGGTTTTGAAAGTAATTGATCCACTGGGCATCATGGCAAGTATTGAAGCACAAAATGGGGACTGCGAACTTCGCTGGAGCTTAAACCGGGAAATTGAGGATCAAGATCAAGGCATTCGGATTTTGCACTGTGATTGATCCTCCAATGCTTTAGTTGAGAGAGAGAGAGAGAGAGAGAGAGAGAGAGTTAAAGCTTGTGCAGCAATTTGAGAGAATAAGGGTGCATCTTTTCAATAACATTTTTCAATGTTTTTTAGAAAATTTTAATTTCTTCAAAAAAGAATTAATTTGGTACAACGCCCAAATTTTTTTTGTTTATTTTTATTTTAGACTTTTCTTTTTTACCCTTTTCTTTTTTTCCTTTCTCCTCCACTAGTTGACAACGGTCGATCGGGGGGGTGCAACAATTGACGTGACCGATGGCCAACAAGCGACAACCAACGGTGGTGGCTAGCAATAGTTGGCGACAACAAGCAGCAAGTCTCCACCAACCGATTAAAAGAGGAAGAAAAAGAAAAAGAAAAAAAAAAGAAAAAAAGAAGATAACTTATTTCTAAAAATTGTTTTCTAGATAACAAAAAGTTACTTTTTTTTTTTCTTTTTACTTCTTATTTTTGTTCCAACTTTATTCTATGTGCACTTTTCTATTCCAAAAAATAAAATAAAAAATTAACTAATGTTATCAAACGGATTTTTATTCTTTTTATATTTCAGAGAATAAAAAAAAAATGGAAATGTTACCATGCCTAAGTTGCCGAAACCCCTTATTAGTGCATGGTGGTTAGTATGTGTCGGTAACTACTATTGGGTTATCAAGTGATGATAAGGCAGGCGGTGGCCTTTAAGTGACAAGTGCATTAGATCCCTTGACAACCCATGGTAGGACCGCCCTTAAGGATCGATGCATATCTCCTTGATTAACTAGTGGTTGCATCCTTTTCCCCCACAATGCAATGGTCCAAAGGTGGTGCCTTGTTGGGCAATTCTTAATTGGTAACTTCCAATTATGTGCCGTAAGGTATTAGACAAAAAGCTAGCGCTGACAAAATTTGACGATATCTTGCAAACAACACGAGGCTAAGCACGAGTTATAGAGAAATAAATGAGAATATGATGAGACACGCTTAGCCACATTTGTTGACACAAAGTGAAACAAAATAACCCGTTTTTGTCAAAACCTAATTATTTGACATATGGAATCAAAACTATCACAATGTTTTATGCTAGCACAATTTGACATGATTTATAAGCACGAACGTGACACTTGCAAAAAAGCCCATGAAGTAAATGATTAGGGATGGGTAAGACACAATTCTCTAACCATTAGAAGGTCCTCCTGCCCATCTCCCTATATGGTCTATGTAAAGCTTTATATTCTGTCCTCTAAATGGGAAGGCGCGTGATAATGCCCTACATAGAACATATAATTGAAATGGGCGAGAAAAGCATTGATAGATCCAAATGAAGCCTTATCACTAGTTTTTTTTTTTTTTTTTTTTTATTGATCTATCAAACTCCAACTCTCAACTCACTTTCAAACTTTTATCCAACCTTTTTATAGAACGTGAGAATCGAACCCTATACTTGAAAAGCCCTCGCCATCTCAATTTCAAATGTCCCTTCCTCGCACTAATTCATTGTGAAAAATGAAAATATTCATACGCGTGATACTACAAACCCCACCATATCCAAAGGCTGGTGTTTAGTGATCACTAGCTCTGACAAACTAAATATTAAGTTCAAGTTTAACTATATACCATAATATGCTAGGCTATTTGATCATTAGTCTTATGGTGACTAGTATATTTGAATGGACACCGTAACACCAGTAGAATAGGAATAAAAGAATCCAAGATACCTTCACTCTCTTATATGGCAACAATCCTGATTAAATGATTATTACAAATATAATAATTTATCAATGAATTAACTAATTAGCCAACTGCAATTTATGATAGTGAATGGTACTTAAAATTTTGTAATATTTAGTATGTTACTAGTCATCTTGTCGTGTAATTCACATAGTTCACATACTACATGATCCAATTCCACAATAGGTTTGAGGAATGACATAACCGTTTGCCTACCCAATGGACAAAACCTCGCCCATAACCAACATAAACCCATTTTCAAAATGTATATACGACAAGCTAATTACAAAAGATCAGGAATCTAAAGTCCACCAAAAAGAACATATACATTTTATTAACTCAAACAGAAAACTTGAATATCAAACTACACAATTCCAGTGACTAATCAAATTAAACTCGGCGTAATTAATTGTACAAACATATGTACAACTATCTCAGAAAGTATCAAAAACTACCAAAATGTCTCCCGCTAAAACTGCTCTCGTCCCAATCGTCCATAATTGTAGAACCTGAATAAGAATTGAAATAAATCCTATAAACAAACCAACACCTAGTAAGTAGTCTCTTCCAAGCAAATAAAGCACTACAATACGTACATTTACTAATAGTGCCTGAAATTAATTTATCCAAATCTAATAATAATATATGTACAAGATCAAACGGGAGTTATACATATCATATTCAACCAACAAACATCAAAGCAAACATCAATGATCCGGTTCATTGATCAATTTGATGCTCAATATCAAACTATGACCTCGCTTAAAGCCTCGTTGAAAAGCCAACCAATATCCACCTTTGGCATAGGTGTCCACTTATATCAACCAGTGGCTTGGCCCAAAGAGGACGTCTTAAGAATAGTATGCATACTCACAACCCCCAATGGTTTAGATAATAGCACCATTAGGCAAAAAACCATCAACTCATCCTCCAATCATAACCAATTCAATTTCATAAATCAGGTTCACGAAATAATACATATTAACTGTTCACTTCACTCCACCAAGCAGATTACTTTTTATATTCTCAAACCATTTAGAACATGTATTTTCAGCCTAGACTCTCAAATATTTTGCTTCATACAAACTATTTCAAGAAATGCTCTGCTATGTCATTTCATATCACCAAACAGGTTCTGAATGTCCAATTCAGCTTTATGCTACATATATACACTGAACATCACTCTTCCTTTTTAATAAACATCATTCCATGATGCCTCTTTCATAGCTTATAACATGTATAGATTTCCTATAATTTAAGAAATGAGTTTCCAAATCATAAAGAGATAAGCACCACTTACCTGACAATCCCCGAAGCTACCTCGAGTAGAAAACTCTAAATCCTATCAATTAAGTGAGAAACTAATATCAAAATCAAGTAGATAACTACCTTAACTAAGACTTGATTAATTTAAGCTTAAATGGTAACAACACAATTTTGATGCGCCTTCCAAAACTTGCTCAAAATGGAGCAAGTCTGCTGAGTGACAGCTTGCGCAAAATATAGCATCTGTTTCAAGTGGGCGCGGAGTCATTGGAAAGCTAACTCGGTGTAATGAAAAGGAGACCTCACCTTCGACTCGAAGATCGACAGAGGAGTAAAAGCTAGCGCCAAAGACTGTTTTCAATGGTTCGTAACAAACTTCAAAATTTTACTCTGATCAAACCCTATTCATAAATCGACTTCTGTAAAATCTAGAGATCTACGACACCCTAAAGTTTCTTTACAACATGATTTCCCAACTCAAAAACCTCCTCATTCAACCCAGCGACTCAGAATCACAACTAACTCGGATAATCCAGCATTAACAGAACACCTCTTCGATTAAGTACAACAAAGCTTCAAATTCTTCTCCTCTCTTTCTTCCTTTTCATTTTCTTCTTCTTAGACCAGCCACGACAACAATTAAACGGGCTAGGGATGTAGCTTCAAGGGTTTAAGTAGGGCACTGGGATTGGGTCTCTGAAGCCTTCTTTTCTTTTCTTTTCTTTTTTTTAAGCAGGTCCATTTGTTACATCCCCCACAAACGAACCTTTGAGTGAATAGACATAGCAGAATTTTTAGATTACCTCAGTGTATATTGGAAATGATGAAGTGGTGAGTCCTCTGCAACAATTTGAAACACCTAATGTCACTGACCTGAAAGATCTTCAGAAAGCACGGTACTCAACAAAAGTGAAAAATCACGATCTTCCTTTATCAGCCACTTACATAAAAGGTGTTTTATTGGTATTATGTCCTTCCATTGCAAGTGCTGGAGTGGGTGAATCTATCAGGAGATGCATCTCATTCTTGCCATCCTCCAAAGTAACTCTAAAAAAGATGATGCCTTCAATCTCTCATGTCAACTTCCCCTCCCCCACCCTTCCCATACATCCCTTGTTAAAACATAGTTCCCGGAATTCTGTTAGACTGCCACATAAATATATGCAGTTCAGATGTCTCAAGCATCTATCTCAGCCGAAAATTTAGACACTACTGACATATGTTTACATGAAGAAATTTTCATGTATAATTACGATCAAAACGGTCAGGAAGAAAGCATACCGTCTCAGAAGAACTTTAGGATTATAAGGAAACAAATTTTTCTGATGGAGATTTTCCACTGAATATTTTAAGGACAGCAAACATAGTTTAGCTTTGTCAAATGGCTTTCCTCCAGCTCCTTGGAGTTTATGCCCATGTCTGAAGTTTCCAGTGCTATATGGCTCCAGATGAAAATTTACCTTTAGCCGGGAAATTTTTCTTTCCTTAGTTGACTACCATTCCTTTGGACTCCGCACATATGAAAATTGTAAAAATGCTTCCCATGATTCAGAGATCAGTCGCAGGCACCTTCAAAGAAAAAGGAGACACAAAGAGAACATAGTCAAAAAATGCCCAAGGAGAAAATGGATATCCGCAGTTCAAACATACCTGGATTTCCTATTTCAGCAACACAAGAGAAATGGAAAGCTGAAAACTATTTCCAAGAAAGTGCATACCGTAGAAGATATTCTGCACAACTGATTCCCGTGTCCTTAGATATGAGGTAATCAAGAAGCACCTGATGATCATATTTGATCTGCAGATCCAAAAGTCAAAAGATCTTAGGACCTACAATGATATAAAACAAAAAAACTAAATAGGGTTTCGGTCGAGGAGAATCTATGAAACATACCTCTGTGAGAAATGAATGGAATAAGTTAAAAGGATTAAAAAGGTTTGAAAGGTGAATAAGGGTATTTTCCCGTGAGTCTGGGATTCTCTCTTTTACTTCATCAAACCTGCAAGCAGCATAAGAAGTTATAAATAAAATCACATAATTCACTGATCTAATAAGAATATAGAAGTAGAAAATTTGAGAATACTTCAGCTCACTTTTCAGATCCAGGAATCAGAATGCTAAGCACTTCCAAGAGCACTTTAAATAACAGGTCATCCTAATGTTAAATAGAGAAAAGAAGTCGGTGCCCTCACTCAAATCATTTCCACAGAACATTGACAGCTAAAAAACTAAGCCTTAGTCCAATCTCACTGAATACAAAATTATAACAATGCCATGTAATTAAGCCTAAGGAATAAAAGAGTATTATATAAGCCTCCACCTTTAAGGAATGAAAAGAACAGCAATATAGAATAAAATAATTAAGGCCTCCACAGATGGTACTTTAATTTAGAGAAATACATACAGCTTTTTCATGATTAAATTACCGGTGTCTCTTCCGTGAGAAGTTCGAAGCCACCATAGCGTCTCGGAAAATACAAAAGACTTACCGATATAAAGCTTGCGGAATTGTTGAATGCTTTGAGGCACAGGAGCACGAAGACTCGATGAGAAAAGAAGAGTTTGTAGAGGTGCGCGCAAGCTAGAGTGAAATCAAATGATGGAGGCAAAGGGAAGAAATGGATTCAGTCCGAGAAAATGCCGGTGACTCCAAGTTTGTAGTAAAAGAAGGAAATTCTGGTGGGTCTAGCAAATGGAAGATGAACAAAAAGCCTTGTCAATACCTTGTGGTGGAACTAATCATCAGTTTTTTAGATGTTGGAGAAAGCCTGATGCTAGATGCAGAAGATGTCACAAGTTGGGTCACATGGAAGCCATCTGCAAAGAGAAAAATTACCAGCAAGCAGGAAAAGCCCAGGTAGCAGTGAATGAAACTGAGGAAGAGCACTTGTTTGTAGCTTCCTTTTCTAAATCTTTTGTTGGGAATGATGCATGGCTGGTGGATAGTGGCTGTACCAATCATATGACTGGCAATTCAAAGCTGTTTAGGAGTCTAGACAGGTCAGTCAGGTCCAGAGTTAGAATTGGCAATGGACAGTATATTGAAGTGCAAGGGAAGGGTACAGTGGCTATTGAAGGAAATCAGGAGGTGAAGCTGATCAGTGATGTTCTTTTTGTGCCAAATATTGACCACAATCTGTTAAGTGTTGGTCAATTAGTTGAGAAGGGCTATAAAGTGAAATTCGAAGGGAAGGAATGTCTTATTAATAATGCAGATAGCAAAGAAGTGCTAAGAATTCCAATGGAGAACAAGAGTTTCATGTTCAAGCCACAAGAGATGCAACAAATGGCTTTAAAGTGCAAAGAAGAAAATGCAAAGATATGGCATAAAAGACTTGGGCATGTTCACGGGAAGAGCATGTTGTTTATGCGAGAGAAATAGCTTGCGAGATGACTTGCCAAGTTTGGAGGAGGAATTTCCACGGCAAAACTTGTCTTCTTGGCAAGCAAGCCAGATTTCCTTTCAAAGGAGGAGGTGGAGAGCATGTGAAAAGCTGCAATTAGTCCACACTGATTTATGTGGACCTATGTCTCGAGTCTTCTCTCAATGGTAGCAGGTGTATTTCATTACCTTCACCGATGATATGACTAGGATGAGTTGGATTTATTTTCTGCGAGCCAAGTCTGAAGTTGCTGATGTGTTTGTGAAGTTTAAAGCCTTAGTTGAGAATCGAGTGGGAAGAAAATTAAAATGCTCGGGTCGATAATGGTTCGAGTATACCGCTCACAAGTTTAAGTTGAATTGTGAGCAAGCGTGAATTGTGCAGCAGTTCTTTGCTCCCTATTCACCTCAACAGAATGGGGTTAGTGAGAGGAAAAATAGAAGTATTATGGAGATGGCTAGATGTATGATGCAGGAGAAGATGTTGCCTAAGAAGTTCTGGGCTGAAGCAGCTAATACTGCAGTGTTCCTATTGAACAGATTGCCCACAAAGGCCTTAGAGAGGTCAACACCTTTTGAAGTCTCGGTATGGTGTTAAACCTTCGTGAAAAATTTGAAGGTTTTTGGGTGTTTGTGTTATACTCATGTTCCCGAGGTCAAGAGGGACAAGCTGGATAAGAAAGCGAGCTTGGAATCTTCATTGGATACGAGTCTCCAATCAAAGGCTTACAGAATTTTTCACCCTATGACGGGGAAGGTGACCGTAAGCGAGAGATGTTGTTTTTCTAGAGGAAGATGAGTGGAATTGGATGGAAGGAAAGAGTGCAGAACAGCAACAGCTTGAAAAACAACCTGCAACAGATTTAGAGGTTGATGAAGTTATAGATGGATTGGAAGACAGTGTTGATGATTTACCAGTGAGAGGTACGAGGTCACTTGCTGAAATCTATGAAAGAAGCAATGTGGCAATGCTCGAACCATCTAACTTTGTGGAAGCGAAGGAGGATCAGAGGTGGATTGCAGCAATGCAGGAGGAGATTTCAATGATCCAGAAAAATCACACATGGGAGCTTGTTGACAGACCATCTGATAAGAATGTGATTGGGGTTAAGTGGGTGTTTAGAACAAAACTTAATCCTGATGGTTCTGTCAATAAATACAAAGCTAGACTGGTGGTGAAAGGCTATGCACAAATATGGGGAGTAGACTATTCTGAAACATTTGCTCCTGTTGCACGACTTGATACAATAAGGCTGCTGTTAGCTATTGCAGCAGAGAAGGAGTGGCCTATATTTCAATTAGATGTCAAGTCTGCATTTTTGAATGGAGAGCTTGAGGAGGAGATTTTTGTTGAACAACCTGAAGGTTTTAGTATCAAAGGGCAAGAAGAGAGTGTATATAGGTTGAAGAAAGCTCTATATGGATCAAGCGAGGCTCCAAGAGCTTGGTATGGGAAGATAGATCGATATTTGCAGGATTTTGGCTTCGTAAAAAGCTTAAGTGAGTTCACTCTTTATGTCAAGAAGGTGAATCACAGTGTTGTAATTCTGTCACTTTATGTGGATGATCTATTAGTAACGGGGAATGATATGGAATTGATAGAGAAGGTGAAGCAAGATCTATTTGCAGTTTTTGAGATGTCAGACTTGGGAAAGATGGCTTATTTTTTGGGTTTGGAAGTCAAACAGGCTTCATATGAGATCTTCATCTGTCAGAAAAAATACATGAAGGAAATTCTAAAGAAGTTTCAGATGGAAGATTGTCGAAGTGTAAGCACTCCTATGGCTGCTAAAGAAAAACTGCAGAAGAATGATGGAACAGATGCAGTAGATGCTTCTATGTATAGAAGTCTGATTGGGTGTCTCATGTATCTTAAAAGCAACCGGACCAGATATTTTATTTGTCTGTGAGTATTTTATCTAGGTTTATGAGTAGTCCTAGTCGATTTACATTTGATTGCAGCAAAAAGGGTATTAAGATATCTCAAAGGAACATTGTTCTTTGGTGTGAAGTTTAAGAAAGGTCGGAAGTTTAATCGCAAGGATTTTACGATAGTAGTGGGCTGGTTTGGTGGATGACATGAAAAGTACGTCTGGGTATTGTTTCAATATTGGTTCTGCTTGTTTCTCCTGGTGTTCCAAAAAGCAAGAGATTGTAGCTCGTCCTCTCTAATGCAGAGGCCGAGTTTATAGCAGCTCGCAGCTGCAAATCAAGCTTTGTGGCTGAAAAAGATAATGAAGGATCTGTGGTTGAATTCTAGTGATTGCATTGAAGTTAATGTGGATAATCGGGCGGCGTTAGCAATATCTCAGAATCCAGTTTTCCATGGCAAAACCAAGCATTTCAAAGTCAAAATTTTTTTTCTGCGTGAGGTGCAACAAAGTGGCGAAGTTAAGTTGGTCTATTGCAGATCGAAGATCGGCTTGCGACATGTTCACAAAACCACTTCAAGCTGGAAGATTTGAAGTACTAAGAAAGAAAATTGGAGTATGCAGCAGCAACTGATCCAAGGAGGAGTTTGTTGGATTATAATGTCTCCGTTGCTGTTTTATGTTTTCTTTTATTTATTCTGTTTTCTGCTGTTTTTACTCTGTTTTACTCTGTTTTTTTATTAAAAAAACAGCCAAGTTCAATGTAGTTATTTGTTTAGTGTTTTTGTTATTTTCTAGGAATTTATTACCCCATACATGAGTTCACCCTCTTTTTGCAAGTATTCAACATTCTAACTTCAAATATGCAACTCTAAACTGCTCACTGGTAACAAATAAATTAGCATCACATTGGGCCGATTGTAGAGGATGAAAAACATTTTGAAGCACCATATACGATAAGCTTGTAGAAACCACAGAGCAAATAATCAGATCAGCAAAGACATGGACAATATCTTCCATACGGACACCTCCTTACGCCACCCTTTTTATCTGCTTTTCATTTCTGGCTTTTGTAAGAGAATTGTGCATTTCTTCTCCATGTAAATGGAGTCCCCTTGTGTTCTCTCAATTTATCAATGAAAATTATAATGAAGATTAAAGCCTCTGAAGCCATGTAATTAGGCAATATACTGCAACAGATTCCTGTGTCTTTTCAAGATCATCTCTCCAAAGAATCTTTGCTCATATTTGTACAGCTCCTCTCACCCAGATGCCAGTACATGAATAGCAGATGTGAGCCTTGCTCCAAAGAGTAAGCTTGCTCATATTTTAGCATTTAGACCACGCTTGGAAACAGCAACTCTACAGTACAGACGAAAAAATTCTACCTTTGGTCTTAGAGTAGAATTGCCAGAAAACACCCTACCCTTCCCCAAATGCTCCTGTCACCTAAATGGTACATGTATAGTAGACATGCACCTTGCTCTAAAGAGCAAGCTTGGTCAAATTTTTAAATTTAGACACGTTTGAAAACAGCTGCTCTATAGTGCAGAAAAGAATTCTGCCTTGGGTCCTCAAGAGTAGAAATGCCAGAAAACACCCTACCCTTCCCAAAACTCAACTTGTCAACCCTTCATTTCTTGCGAATGTAATAATTATCTTGTTCTGTACAGATCAGAAAGAGAAAAAAGGGAAAAGGGAAAGCATGACAAGTGTAATTGTTAATCTTCAGAAGAAGCAACCCTCATGAAACTTTTAATGGTAGAAAAATGCCATCCTTGTAAAACTTTCAATCGCAAGAATTAAGAAATGCAAACCTCCTGGGCATATAGCTAAATGAAGGATTAGCCAAAATGCATGCACTTCTCCATATATGTTTCACTGTCACAGTGGGTATCGTGCTGAAGATTCTGACTGAGCCACTTATAAAGCTCTCCTAAAACTTTCTTTTGGCTGCAATATTCTGGATGTGAACTTAAACATGGTCGTGCAGATAGGCATTCGCATTGCTGGTCAACCACCTATTCACTGAAAATCAAACTCAACGAACTTGATGAAAAGGAAAATAGCCTGCCGCTTTAAGTGGTATACATTAGTACCTTGAATGTTTTCCTCAAACATGCTTGCTGAAAAGGGGGAACCTTCTGAACTATCATCTACGACAGGCTCAAGCATACTTATTTGTTCTGACATAAGATCTTGAAAGTATTTATGAAGAAGCTGCAACCATAGGATGAGAACAGAGCCCTCCAGGCCCTGGCCACTGAGCCTAGTCATCAGCATCTGCAATTACTAATATCTGAGCACAAAGAATGTTCCCAAATAACAAGTAGAATTGACACGTCCTTAAAGGAAGCTTAGGTGGATCATACCAACAGCTTATGTCTGAAGTATAAAGAGATGCGAGCATCATCATGTTCTTCTTCCTTGCCAAGACAACATAGGAACAAACTGGGAACAAGTTTGGTAATGGAGAAAAGAAGTTGATGCCCATTCACAGAACCACCTTGAACCTTTTCATGATCGACTTGCTCCACCACTGAACTCAGTAACTGAGTTAAATATCCAAGATATATGAACTTCGGCATTTGTGGACCCATGTGAACACACTTTGGAACACATTACCATCATCCAATAAATTCCAAGGTACATGTGAAATAAAGGAATTCAGAGAATTTAAGTATGAATCAACTAGCTGATCCCAAAAATCACGCTTCCAATATTTCCAAATGCAGCGCAAGACCCAAAAAATTCCAGCCACAGTGGACCGGTTGGCCTTTTGCAACTTTGATTTGATGCGAGATCATAACTTTCTAAAATACCATAAAAATCTTCATGTATCCTTGTTCTGGTAATGGAAGAACATGGCTGTATGTTTCCTATTGACAATTCAGCATAAACAAACAACAAATGCACAAAGGCGGCCCATCCTTTTCCCTGCAGATCAGGAAGAGCTAATGCTTTAGAACAATAAAGCTGGCACCCATAACTGATCTAATTTTGATGGTAACAAACGAGAAGTAAATAGGTGGACAGAAGCTTGGAAATTGCCAAAAGGACATTGCCTGTCAAATGCTGAACATGTTGACTATGAACCATTTGAAAATGCATCTGCGATGAGAGTGCAGGGGAAACCGGTCAAACAAAGTATAGCAGACATGTAAAAATGTATGCCAAGTTTCAGTAGCAAGAGACAGAAATCGAAAGAGGGCAGCATGGCAATAACAACACATAAGCCTTAAGATATCTTGCAATGGCAGTGCTTTAGAGCATCCAAGAGCATGCATTGCACTTTGGTTCCTCAACAGTACTAGTAACTGTTGATTGCTAATGAAAACCTTCGTCCACTAGCAACAACAGGAACCGGTTTAAATTTAAACTGTAAAAATGTGGGGGGAAAACACAAGAAAAATGTTTTAGTAGGCTGTGTTATTCTCCATTATCATGTAATTCCGATCACACTTATGAATTATGACAGAGATAGAGGCTAAACAGAGCTCAAGAATAGCGGAATCAAATGAACAATCCATCAGCTTCATTCCAAGAGGAAACTTCCCAGCTCATTAGCATTGAACAACTGACCAAATCACCAACAATCTTGCCCAAAAAATCTGTTCCTCGGAGTTGAGAGCGAATTCACCCGAATCCGCGCTCCCGCTCCCGATAACCTATTTCGCGTCCGTGTCCTGTTAAGTGACAAAGACACCAATCATTCCCCAAACTATCAACTATCCAGACACACACAGTGGGGGTAGAGAGAGAGAGAGAGAGAGAGAGAGAGAGAGAGAGAGAGAGAGAGAGAGAGAGAGAGAGAGAGAGAGAGAGAGAGACTGACGCTATCAGAGGAAACATCAGTTTCTTCACTGGTCCAGAGCCGAATTTCTCACAAAACCTAAAAACCGACAATCCGGTCAGCACTCGCGCAACCTCGTCGACATCTCAACACGCACTGACGAAGCCGAACCGGCCGTTTAACATCGAAAGACACGCCAGCACGAGACGCGAACGGGGAAGGCGAAACAAACGCACTGTTAAAAAATAAATGTGTGCGGAAGCATGATTTTGATATTAGTTATAGTTTTTGGTTAGTAGCGTGTGCAAGTGTATGATGTAGTTTATAGAGGATGGACAATGGACAAGATTTGATAACTAAATGATATAGGACATGGGGATATGGGGGAAAATAGTTTCATTAGTTGAAGGAAATAGTTTGATGGAGATTGGTGGAGGTCTAAACCTCACACAACCAAATGAATGAATTACAAGCCTATTTATAGGCATGAGTTACACCTTAGTACAACATTCTAGATTTTTATAGAATGTTGCTATGTAGGCTTTATCTAGGAAATTCTAGATTGTAGTTTATCTATTCATCTTCTAGAGACTTCTACCTTTTACACTTTTCTTTTACCACCTAAGCTAGATTTTCTTAAGGATTTTTCTTGACTTTTCTAGCTAATATCAATTTTGAAGCTTCTAGAAATTGGATCACACATTCCAACACGCACCTTGGAAACAGCCATCAGCAGATTCTTCTCCTCTTCTATGCTTGCAGAAGCAACCTCGACTGCCTGCACGCACAAATACCGAATTTTCGACATCGTAAGACCGATCGACGATGAGAGGACGAGGACGCCGGGCCGACGCGTCGAAGTAGAAGATTTTCCGGTGAACGAATGACGAGACTCACAGCGCAGGGTCGAAGATGGAGGTCGATCAGACTGGAAACGCGGGAGAGCTAAGACCCGTTGCCGGACATTTGGCCGGCCGCGGCGACCAGCGGCGGGGGATGAAGAGACCTTCTTCGAAGCTGGGAAGGCGAGGATAGGTAAACCTCCGACGTGTCTCGCGAAGGTTTAACTTGGTGAAGACCTTGAAACGCCGTTCCGTCGGCTCCCCTTCTTCTCTTTTCAGAGAAACATAGTTTCTTACAACGCGCTCATCTCGGCTTATTCTCGAGTGCCCGGTCAGGCGTCCTCGGCCTTGGGGTTGTTCGCTCGACTGGGCGAGGAGGGGCTCAGGCCTAATGGGCTGACGTTCACCAGCTTGTTCCAGGCTTGCTCTTTGCTCGAAGATCGGTTCGCAAGTTCTTTGCTTCATGGTCGTGTCGTGAAATGTGGGTTTGTGGATAATGTCTGTTCAGACGTCTATTCTTGGCATGTACTCTAGTTTCGGGGATCTGGAATCTGCAGGGAATGTCTTCCGGTGTATAGTTGATAAAGATGCTGTCGTATGGAACTCGATGATTTTCGGGAGTTTGAAGAACCATAGAATCGGGGATGCTCTCCGCATATTCAGCGAGATGCTTGCATCTGGTGTTTCTGCGACTCAGTTCACGTATTCAATTGTCCTGAATGCTTGCGCAAAGTTGGAATATCATACCTATGGATGGATCATCCATGGCCAAGCAATCGTCTCTGGCACCACCTTTGATCTGCCTATGGAGAATGCCCTGCTTGACATGTATCTTAACTGCGGTGACATAGGTACTGCAAAAAGTATTTTTGATGGAGTGCAGAATCCAGACACTGTTTCTTGGAACTCATTGATCTCTGAGTATACAGAAAATGGTCATGGAGAAGTTGCCATAGAGATCTTTATACAGTTAATGAGACTTTCATTTCCTAAACCAAATGAATAAACTATTGCAGCTGCCATTTTTGCAACTGGAACATTCTTAGTCAATGACTGTGGGAAGGCTCTTCATGGTCAAGTCATTAAAGCGGGATTTGAAAGTAGCTTCTATGTCAGAACTACGCTGATTTCTATGTACTTTACAAATGGAGAAAATGGGTATGCTCATGATGTTTTCCACTCATTACCAGTAAATGATGTGGTTATCTGGATAGAGATTATCACAGCTCATTCTAAATTTGGAAGATTCAGAGACTGCAATGAAATATTTTTATGAAATGTACAAGGAAGGCCATAAGATTGATAGTTTTGTTTTAAGTGGAGCTTTGAGCACATGTGTTGATATTATAGTTCTCAAACAAGGAGAGATGATACACTCCTTGGCAGTAAAAACAGGATATAATGTCGACATGGCTGTCTGCGGTAGTCTAGTTGACATGTATGCTAAAACTGGAAACTTTCAAGCCGCTTAGTTAATATTTTTTTTATTTTTCTGACCCTGATTTGAAATGCTATAACTCTATGCTTGGAGGATATGGCTACCTTGGGTTGGCAGAGAAGGCACTGGAACTTTTTGATGAAATTCTTGTGGCCAGTCTACTTCTAGATCAAGTGACCTTCCTATCAGCACTCTCTGCTTGCAACCATAGTTGCTTGGTTAATGAAGGGAAGAACTTATGGAATTGCATGAGAAATTTTAACCTTAGGCCAAGCCTACTGGAAGAGGCAGAGGAAATGATTAACAAATCACCATTCTATGATGACCATTTTGAATTGTGGAGAACCTTGCTTAGCTCATCTGTAAATTATCAGAATTTGAGCATGGGAATTCGTGCTGCTAAGCATGTTCTGAGTTTGGATGTGGAAGACACTGCAACTCACATCTTGCTCTTTAATCTTTACGCTTCTGCAGGGAAGTGGGATGTTGTTGCAGAAACAAGATGAAAGATAAGAGGGCTCATGATGGATAACGATCCAGGCCTAAGTTGGATTGAATCCCAGGGTACAATTAATGTCTTCTCGTCTGGTGATTAGTTACATCCTACCATAAGCAAAATCCAATCTGAACTTAACAGCCTCATTGGAAACATGAAAAGATCGGAAGTTGATAAGTTTAATTCAATAATATGTGGTATCTAGAATGGAGTCCAGATTTAATAGTTCTTTTCCAGTGAAACTTGGCCATCAGCACCAAAACAGGAGATGGTGATCTCATCACATATCAGTGTAGGCATAGGCAACCTCCGGTGGAATGAGACACTAGAAAGAGAGCAGACATTTGCTTTAGCAGGAGACTAGATAGCTGCTCCCATGGCAAAGTTGATAGATTCTTTGTCTGTTCTAGTTTACTCTCCATCCTCAAATTCTTCTTTGTCTGAGCTTGACTTACCTATTGCTTGCAGGAAAGGTATACACTCCATAGTTAACACTAAGCTAATCTATACTTCTTCGAGTTATAGTCATGTTCTTCTCCCTACATGGTGTTCCTCTCTTCCTTGGATCCTCCTTTTATTCCTAAATCTATCACAGAAGCATTGTCTCTTGTTGGCTGGGAAGTGTGAAGTGAATCGTTGCAGAAAGATCATTCTACGAAGGCTCGAATGGTGTGAATTGCGAATCTCGACCTTCAATCTAACCTGTGATTGGTAACCTCGGTATGAATGTGACCTGTTGACGAATGCATGTCAACCAACCAATGTTATAGACGTCATGAGTAAAAAAATTCACTATCTCGCTCGATAAGTCGAATCGACCGTCACAAAGAAACCTTGATAAGGTCAAGTCCTCAAAAGAATAGTAGAAGAAAATCTCTCAATTCTTTTCCTCAAAAATAAAATATCTACCCCAAAGAAATTCGGCCAATCCTTAATATAGGCCTTCTAACGCCACACAAACCCTAAAACCAACCCTAGAAATCTAATACATCATATACTAGAATATACCTAAACAAGAAGATAATTTTTTTGATTTGGTCAAATATTTAATGACCATATAATCAAATTGCGCCAAAATTTCCAAAATTCTTCAAGATTTGATCCAAAGTCATCTCCAAGCTAAAGAATACGCCAAGATTTCCAAGATTCTTCAAGATTTGATCTAAGGTCATCTCCACGCCAAAGATCACGAACCATGATGCCAATAGCTTGCCTAAATTGCTTTGCCTGCACTTGAGTGATTGAACCAATTGAAATAGACAACAGATCCCTAGCACCTCCTCCTTGATATGGCTCGATGTCCACATCAAAGTGACAATAAAGGAGGAATACCATGCCGTAAGAAGACACACACTGCACACGATCACTGTAACATTCAGCCCTCTTGCCTTCTCTAGTGCTTAGTAGAAAGAATCAACTATGGCATCAAATAGGTTACTGTAGCCGAGATTTTTATTTCACACCACGACTCTAGAGGCACCGAGCAGAGCATAATTTAGCCCGAATGCTCTTGGATTAGCGGCATACCCAAAATAAGGGTACAAACTACAAAGAAGAGGGTTGTCACGCCCCAATCCTCGAACGCCTGCCCATCCCTCTCCTGGTCGATTAATAGCAACATCCCAGGACGCATCGCTGACCCTCTTATTAAAATGCACATGCAAAAGCATAAAATAAAATCCCCAAACAATAAAATAATGGGATAGAATAGTAGGATTAAAAACTTGAAATCGGAAACACCCACACACTTATATACATTGCAATTCATTATGCAAATACATACAAGATCAACTACTAAGTCCGGTCCTACTCAAGCTTGTTCAACAACGAAGTCTAAAGACGGGTGGGGTTTTAGTCCTTCGCTAAGTCCTCGTCTAGGTTCTCTTCCTACACGACGAACTCTCCTCCTTCCACGTTCCCACTGGAGCCTACCGCAGCATACTTAGGTGGTACTGGACCTTCAAGATCGGGAGTCGTCGGGTCAATTACCTCTCCACCTCTGGGTTCTACAATGCCCTCTCCATACACTACTTCCAAAGCATATCTAGGCACCTCAAACTCCGGTATCGGGCCCACCCTTCGCCCATTGCTAGAATATCGATACCATGCCCGGTAATAATGGGGCACCTTCTGGGGTTTACTCACATCAACTAAGATAATGGATTTCACTATTACGTACTCCAATCCTTCAACGTGCCCCGGCATCGGCACGTGGAACTTCTATTCGGTGATTTCCTCCGGTAAACCAAAACACATGGGAGCAGATAGAGGTACTGCCATCTACGGGCCTGAAATGGTTATTAAATAATCAGTGAAACAATGTCTCAGCGAATTCTACCCCCTAAGGCCTGATTAGTAAACCAATACATTATGGGCTGCCTATGCACACACAGGTTAGAGGACTTATTTTGGCCGATGATTCCACCTGCAAGTCAGTACAATTCAAATAGACACCCAAACAATCACAACAGACTGAAACATCGATCAAATCGACCTAGTTGATTACATGTCAATCAGACCATTTCCCAGTTATTTCAATTCAATAAATTCACGACATCAAATCAAAGCATTGATCAATCGACTTAATCGATTACATGTCAGCATGACCATCCCCCGGTCATTTCCATTCATACTATACAACTTCCAATGTAATATACCTAGTCACCGTACTACGTACATTCTCTAAGGCGCTGTTTTCGCCAAGGTGACGTACTAATCACCACTTTATGTGCATGCTCTCGGGCGTTGTTTTCACCGGGGTGATATACTTAATCACAAAGCCAAGTGTCTTTTCTAGGTGATGTATATAATAATCGATTTACGTGCATTCTTTCAGGCATTCCAATTACTTTCGGCCACACAAGCACGACACTCGACACATAGAAATATGGCCACACAGGCACAATCTATGCCACACAAGCACATTCTACGCCATACAAGCACGATTAATTATCGCCACACATGCATGATCAATTATTCAACAATTTACGTGCATTCTCTAAGGCATCCTATATGCCAATGCAATGTAATAATCGTCGAGCCACATCACACAGCATTTCTTTTCATCTTTTATCATACCTGATAAAATATCGTGCGTGGGCACACAGTTGGCTTTAGCCAAAATATAATATTTTCCTTTCCATAACTCCCACATTTTCCATAGTCCACTAAAAATATTTTTCGCATTATCAACTGATGCCCAGTTATTTTTCAATTAATAACCAACCTTAATTAATTTAGGAATAATTCCCAAATTCACAAATAATTCAATTCCGCACAAAATAAAGCTCAATTAAATATAGGAACTACACCACAACAATCGGCATAAAATTCTGATTGTCGACTATCTCTAATTTCCAGAAAATAATTAATTAATTAATTAATTTCAAATTTTAATAAATAAATACTTAAAAAATCCAATTTAGGCCTATAATGCCTAATTGAAGCCTGAGACGGGTCGGGAAAAATCCTAAGATGCATTCAATAAATAATATCGACTATCCTCTAGCTAATTACACTAGTCAAATATCTAACATGCATCATCATTAATTAATAATCACTAATCTATTATAATCTAAACATATGATCCTACTTAATTAACACTAATCAACCCTTAAGCATAATTAGCAAACTAAGCAAGGATTAGTGAGTTAAACTCACCCGTTTTAAAATCCGCTCGGATTGAAATGTCAGGAACGTTGCCAAGGACGTTTTTTACCAAAGGCGGGCCGACCTTTGAGGTTCAAAACCACCTCAAAACAGGTTTGGAAGTTGCTGCAAAACCCTCTCTGTTTTTGTTCTGATCTTGCTGAAACGATGGCCAAAAGTTTGGTTTAAAGCGGGAAATTGATCGGTTAAGGTGGAAAAGGGCAAACCGGGCCTTGGTGGGGCATGCCGATGGCTGAACAGGCTCCGGCTTGGCTCGACCAGCGGCTGTGATGCACAGCAGAAGCGGCTGGACAGCGTGAAGCACGACAAGAGAAGGACGGCACGCGGGCTAGGTGGTGGCTCTCGAGCAGACGGCTGTGCGCAAGAACGGCGGTTCAGCGAGGGATGCGGCTCATAGCTTCTCCTTGGCTTCTTGATGGTGTGAAAAATGGAGGGAGAGAAAGAGAGTTGGCTGGCTAAAGAGAGAGGGAAAGAAAGAGATAGGGTTGGGGGCCACCATGGCCAAATTTTTCCAAGCTTGATCCCCCAGATTCATCATTGGCCAAGTGTTGGTCCTTGGCTCACAATCCACCAACCATGCTCGCTTCCAGAAGCTGAAGTGGTCCAAAGGTTGTGGGATGGTGGGGGTACACGAATTTGGAAGCATTTTCTCTTAATTGGACACCGATCCTTGCTCGATTCAATCTCATTTGGCCTCAATAAATTCAATTGACCCTCCATCGATCATATCGATATTTTTCCTCACCCATTTATCCATCTTGCATCCCAATCTTGCGACCAAAAATAATCCCCGGCCTTTTCTGAACAAAATGGTCCTATGTTGACTTTTTCTCAAAAAGTCTCGGTTGTCAAAAAAAAAAAAAATTCTGAGACTGAGTCGGCGCTCCTAGAATTTATTGTGACATAACATGATCTTCAGTTTCTGAAATTAGACTTAGATTCACGATTAATTTACATTTGGCGCGTTTTTAGTGTAAACTAGGCTACCAGGTAGTTTTTAGAACTTTTAGGGCAAATAACCCATGATCGATTTTCTTCAAGCCACAATGAACCCACTCGACATATTGGCGACTCTCGATTGTCGTGAAAATCTCGATAATTCAATTACGGACATAGGGTACCAAAATGACAGTAAAATCAAATTAGTGTCGGTCAATGAGAATTTTCCAATTTAGTGGTGTCACCCAAAATTAGTCACATATCTCTGTTGAACTGACCTATCTCTGATCTCTAATTAGTTTATGTTTGTGCCGTGATAATCTTAGTAGATGAACACGGTCGGTAGCCGATTCCTAGTCGAATTCTCAAGTCTATTTGCTTTAAAGTCCTTAATGGCTTTCCTAGATAGTCTAGTTATCTCGAGAGTGATCATTTTTTAGAACAGTCCTATAGACGCATTAATGAAAAGCCCGATTTATTTAGTAGAAAATATGGTTGAAAATCTGAGATGTTATAAAGGTAATTGTTGGCTAGTAAGAATTGGACTACAGGTCCTAATAAAGGAGCAGAACTAGTTGCAAATTGAGCACCTGGGTTGAACATTGTCAGGACAGACTGCGGGACAATGGTAACAGATAGTGAATGATTGTTAGTTTCTAATGCTACTTTAAGACCCTAAATGGCAGGTAGCACAAACTGAGGTATATATCACCTATAATTGGCTTGTTGCCAACACATAGATAAGCAATGTTGACGTAATGTGAGCAAAGTCTGATTACTCTCTTAGCAAAGACATCAGAGTAAGTCTTGTCTCCAACTAGGTGGATACCTTCAAGTTCCCAATTCCCAGCACCTTGGATTTTGATGAGTTTTCATTCTTCTTTTGTTCAAATTACGATTACTTTGCTTTTTACCTTCGAAACTTTACATTCTAATGGATATTAAGACTAACAATACAACTTAGAGGGGATAAAATGTTAATGATGATCAATTATTGAGTGTCCAACTCCCAGCCTACAATTGGGAAATGACCTAGCAATTTTCGATCCCAAAATTTTGGAACTAGGAATCAGACCAAATAATTTTGATGCTAGATTGCTAATTCCTATGTCTACCCAAGATCCAGGCTATATAGTTGGCCTGAGAAGGGGGAAGGGTTGGAGGCAGAAGGGTTGGAGGCAGTAGAAGCTAGCCTTTTGAAGCATTTCAGGCATTGGAACACCTTCCATAATTCTCTCATGTCAATTGCAGCTAAAACAAAACTAAGAAGCTCAATTCCCCAAAACTCAAGATTACACAGTGCTACGAAGAAAAATGGATAAGTGTTTACTATCGAGGGGCTCATCGAAGAAGACCATAGCATAGATTCAAGACAAATCTCGACTCAGCCAACTCGAAACTTAGCTCCCTCATGGCAAAGTGCATCCCAAATGATCTGCTTGACCATTTGGAGGGCATTGAGACCAAAACATGGTGATTTAAGGTCTCAATTTCATCCCTAAAAGCTTTGCAGAGGAAATACTCGTCCCTCAAGCATTATTAGTGTTGGAATATTATATGCGAAAAACCTTGCAATTTACGTCAATGCGCAAACTCCAAAAAAATAAAAGAAATAATAATGACACCAAAAATTTATATGGGTCGGTCCGAGTATCGATACCTAACTTTTTTTTCTTTATTTTATTTCCTCCTTTGAATAGCTATAAGGAGTCCACAAAAAGAATGGCTTCTTCATCCAATTTGAAATCTACTCAGGAAATCTTTATCAACAAATTTGATTTAACAAATCATTATCCGAATTCAAACTAAAAACATTAATTTAACAGTTAGTTCTAAATCTAAGCTTTGAAGCGACTGCGACCCCAAAGGTCTAGTTCTATGAGCTTCAAAGCAGCCCCTTCATTCCCATCAGTTGTAGACTGGAGTTATGAAGTAATCACAAGCCCCGTTGGTTTTAGAAATGAGCATCAAATCGGTCTTGTATGTTCTAGATCTAAATAATGATGAAAGAGTGCAAAGGGAAAAATGAAAAGTTGATAGTGAGGAAGCGTGAACTAAGCTAAGAGAAGAAATTGAGAGAAGGAGATTGCTTTGCTCTTTATTCTTTAGGAGTGAAAAGGATTATTAAAAAAACATATTGGCATGGTCAGTGTAGTTTGGTTTTGCACTTGGAATCAGGAACTAGTTCGATTATTGCCAGTTCTAAATTTTGGTAACCAAGAACCACCAAAAACTAGCCAATTTGGTCATGTTCTCGAGTTGGAACTAGACCGTTACTCACCCCTAATGAATAGTTCTTTTTTATTTTTTTTTTTTTTTTTATCTAAACTTAAAAAATCTTGCAAAAATTAGCAAACAACACTTGGAAATAAACAAAAGCAAATAATATCAAGTGTGCTTGGTGCTATCTAAAGATAGCACACGACAGATTATATTAATTAGGTTTTACCCCAAGCCTAAATCCATTCTCCAACCTAACAACCTCAGTGCAATTTGAAATCCACTAGTAATCACCAAGATAAGTTACAATCTGTAAATATAGATCCTATTAATCAATAGACCTTACTGTTAGGTTTCAAATACTATTATTCCTCTTGTACACTTTATCTTATCTAGATTACAAAGCAACAAGGACACTATACTAGAAATTTCATATGGACATACCACAATTTGATTTGTAGAGAATAACAACAAACAATATCAACTTTCTTTGTTCGGCCTAATACTTAAGTTTCGCTGATCCTTTTTTATATAGGTATCTTCAATTTTCCCATTGGAGAAAGTCTTGGGACACAACTGTTACAAGAAGTTAAAAGCTGTTGTTTGAGGATAGGATCACCCATACAATATTTTTCCTTGGTCATCAACATGGTTTGTTAAAATGGAGTCTGTTGAGAGAGTCATATCACTAGTCACTTTGATTGCTTGAACAAAAAGTTGTCAATTGTTCTCTGATAGTTTTCAGCTATCCTGCTATGGACTTTCCTACTACTAGCGACTATAATTTTTGTATCTAACGATCAACTTCAGATGAACACATCAATCAGCATCTTTAGTGACTCAATATCAACACAATTCAATGTTCGTCATTTCTCAATATGACTTGGTGTTGGTGTTGTCCATGCTTAAACCATAGGACTTGCGATTCCACTTCCAATGTTACTTTTGAGCACATCAACTCCCAAAGACTCTATGTTGATGAAAGATCCACCATGATCCTTCCAAGTTCTCATGAGCATGTTGTCATGTCTAACTTGTTCACTTCTTGTTGATATCTACATTATTTTAGCTAGTCTTCATTGAGCTCTTTAGCTATCATGGTAATCGTCATAGTCTTATAAATTTCACCACGAAAGCCTACACTTATCATAGTAGATATTATACCTAGGATAGGTACAAAATCATTACAATTCCATAGAAATGTTCTCCAATAATGGATGATATTTACCACTCAACTAGAATTTACCATAGGGTGCTTGTGCTTGGCCCCATGCCCCTACTTATCCATAAACAAGAAGAGTTACGTTATTCTCACCCTCATTTTGGCTAAGACACTCCCTTTTTATTAATTAATTGACCAAAATATCCCCCTCTGCAATGAAATGTTTCTCTCTTTTCAATCTAGCTAAACCTTCTTCACTTTTTGACTCACATTAAAATATTTCAGAGAAAAGTTTTAAGTATATTCTAAAATTTTGATGCCGTTGCTATAAGATTGGATCTATTATGGATATTGATTAATTTCTTCATGATAGAAGTAATACAATAATAAGTTCCCCCTTTTTACCTTTTTGCGCTTATTTTTTGTTTAGACATGATCTAAATATAAACAATGGTTTGATCATGCTTCCAAAAAAAATTAACCTTTTCCATATTTTGATCAATGTTTCTTTTCCGTTTTTGATCAAGATCGACTATATAATTAGAATGAAATTTAATTCTCAACTTTGAAATAAACTTTCACTCAAACTATTTGATAATAAATAAAAAAAAAGGCAATTAATTGTGTTATAAGTTATCATGAATATAAATTTCTAGTCTTCTGTTTAGCTTTTGTGGTTAAGAACATGATATCATAAATTAAAATTAACAACCTTCTCTAGACAAAGTGAAAACATGATGCAGGGTAAGATAATATTTTGTTTGGTGTAATGGGTCATTTACATTTTGAAACTGCTAAGAGAGATGATAAAAATATAATCAGTTTTGCTAGTTAGCTTGATTAAAAAAATAAAGAAAGAGAGAAGGGTATTTCAATCAATCAATTTTTTTTTTTTAAAAAAAAGAGTGTCTTAATTAAAAGGATCAATACCATGAAAAATAAAAAATTGAAACTTATGTGACAAATTTACCTGAAATTAATTTTTTTTTTCACCAAAAATCTCAAATCTGTACAACTGTGACAAATCTACTCCATTCTTTTTAGCTAAATTTTAATGTCATATTATTAAGTTGGATGATATGTGACAATTTACAGGTGTACCAATTTGTGGCTTTTCATTATATTAACCCAATTTAAAAGAAACTAATAGATAATAAAATTGCCAAAAGTGTATGAGCTAAGGGTTTCTAGTGGTTAAATGATTAGCTTGGGATAAATTTATGAAAAAATTAGTATTTAATAAATTTGTCACAAGTATATTAATTTGATATTTTATGTGGTATTAATCCTAATTAAAATAGGGATGGAAATAGTCTTGCTAAAAAAGAAATCCAATAAGCACATTTTAGGAAGAACGTGCTATTTCACTAATCTAGTAAGCACATCTTAGCAGATTTGAATTAATTTAAGATTCTACTTCGATTTGGGCCAACTATGTAAGCCCTAAAAACAGAAAAAAAAAAAGATGGAAAAAAAATTGTCTTGTATTTCCGTTTTTCATGCTAAAGAGAGATTGCAAAGATAGTTTTATGTGAAGCACAAGGAAGACAACCTAACTTGGAATTTTGTTAACTCTCATTCCCTTTTGAGTTTTTAGTGTTGTGCTAAATGATAAGGTTCTCTTTTATTATCCTTTTTGGGAAAAAGTCACAAGAAGCTCTAAAGTATATCTATTATGATGTATTTATCATAATTTTTTTTGTAATACAAAAACCCTATATTATATCCACTACAACACATATATCCTGAAATTATTCATTTGACATAAAAAAAAAAGCTCCAAAATAATATTTGCGTGACATATTTATCCTTTTTCAAAATTTTGTTAGATGATTTTCTGGCCAAAATAATATTGTTTTTATTTTATTATACCTTATCAAAACCGTTTGTCTTCTATCATCCATAAACGAATTTTCATTGATGGAACTTTGATGTGGATGGGAAATTAATATGTCACATGAGTAAAACTATAAGATTTCTGATATCATAGAAAAATTTTAGCGTCATAATTGGCGTAATTTGAGGTTTTTGATGAAGAGTAAATATATCACATAGGTATTAGTTTATGATTTCTGATGTCCCAAAAAAAGTTTAATGTCACAATGATTATATTTGGAGATTTTCAATACTTTTTTTCCTTATTCTTTTAGTGAGTTTAGCTTTTATGGTTAGGGCCATTCACGGCAATTGATTTTGGGATTTTTATATTCCAATTTGCCAAACGGGTCAATCCGGCATAATATAAGATCTGTGGTCCTAGAAGCAAGCTGGGCATGACGATGTCATCGGGCTGGCGGACTCAATTGAATATTCCTTGGTCAACTCGTGGAAGAGCGCTGCGGACTAGCCAACTTCAGCGCGCCCCTGGGCCGAGGTTGAACTCAAAGGAGGATACCTTTGCCAACCGATGCGTCCCGACAGCAACATTCGATCAATCGTCCCTTCCATGGTTTCGTCCACCAGCACTGAACTGACCAATGGCATGAAACCACGTTTTTCATGTCCTGATGATATCTTGTCTGGTTTGCGTAAAGGGTATAAAGCAGAGACCTATTTGGCCTATACACTTGGCCGAATCGAGCATTTACGTTTGTTTTTTCAAGAGTTTTTTCTTCGGTTCTTTTTATTTTATTTAACAAAACTCGACATCCAAAGACCTAACTTATCAGCTCCCAAGGAAAGGGAATAGTCATAATATTTATACCACGCTCACTTAATTAATCTTTACTTATTCAATCATCACAAATTAAAAAAAAAAATTGATCACTTAAAGTGTCATTAGCGAGTTACCTCTATCGAACATCGACAATGATCGTTCATCATCCTTTGTGGCTTCACTAATCACGAGGTGTTGACACGGATAATTTTTTAATTTTTTTATTAATTTTTTATTATTTAAAATTTATTGACTTTTCTTTTCCCCAATGGCCTTCCCTGGCATTGGACAAAAAAAAAAAAACAAAGATAAAGAATTAAAAAAAATAGATAACATATTTAAAAATCCACGTATGATAAAATTAATTTTAAAAAATCCATTTTAGATGATTCATGGAAAATAACACTCAAATGATCAATTTTACTTCAATGTAATATTTGAGTAAGTGAAAAAAAGAAATTATAGAACTCAAATGAGTGTCTTATAAAAATTATGGCACCTTTACTATATTTGTCCCCAAAGGAAATGTTGGAATGTCTTGATCCACATGTGCCAGCTAAATGGCGAGCATGACCCGACCCCATAATCTAAACATAGCATTTATCAGGTGCAAAGTAAATGTTAAGAGATTATCTTTCAAGTTGCTGTTATTTCTCTCTCTCTCTTTTTGGTGATACCTTGTACACTTTCACCCCGAATACATATATTTCTTAGAATACTAAACATGGTTCGATTGCAACCGGGGCCTAGATAAGATATTACAAGAGCGACAAAAAGGGCCATTAGGAAAAATCCTCCTACATATGATCCACACGCGAAGATTCCGCATTTACTTTAATTTTTATAAATAAATAAAAAGTCATTATGGGGGCCCCAATGTCAATTCCTCCTTCTCCTAAGCATGCCAAATCTGACCCAAGCGTGCTTATAAGTACAATCTACATGACTTAGTAACAAAGCCAGAGAGAGCCAAAAAGCATGAAACACCACCACTTCGTACTCGTGCACGGCGCCTGCCACGGGGCGTGGAGCTGGTACAAGCTCAAGCACCGGCTTGAGTCGGTCGGCCACCGTGTCACAGCCCTAAACCTCGCCGCCTCTGGCACCAACACAAAGTCCATACACGACGTCCAGACGTTCCGCGAGTACACCGAGCCGCTGCTGGAGCTCCTGGCCTCGCTTGGGGCGCAAGAGAGGGTGATCCTTGTCGGCCACAGCTTGGGCGGCTTGAACGTGGCCCTCGCCGCGGACAGGTTCCCGAAGAAGATATCGGTCACTGTATTCTTGGCGGCTTTCATGCCAGACACCGCGCATCGACCGTCGTACGTGATGGAAGAGGTAATCTCCGATGAGCACGTTAACCTTAAAACGAAGTCGACTACCTTGCTTTTGGTTGAAGTGGGGCCTTTCTTTTGTCTATTCTGGAGATTTTATAATATTAATTTTGGGAATCATTAATCCCACTCATACATGTCACCAAATCTGTCAATTCGCTTGACCGAGCCATATATCTTTTGTCCGATTTGGGGGAGGCCAGTCGCCTTCGGCCCTCTTGCACATGATTGATTTGACTTGCACCATGGTCCTTCTGTAGTTTGTTTAGGAGGCAAAGGGAGAGGAATATGTGGGGGTTGGTGGAGAAAATCGTTTGGCGATGTACAGAAAGTTTAGGACTTGATATAATTTTGACATAAAAAAAAAAAAAGTTTAGGACTTCAACCATGTTTTTTCCATCCAGCCTTTTTCATATTAGTTTAGACAAATAAAGTAATTTGTGCAATGCATTTGCCCTTATGTATGGCCACGCACTTTGCCGTTATATAGTAGCAAAATTGACATATGATGAACTTTTGCTTCAAACATGATATATTGTCGTACAATTGTGCATGAGAATAATTGCATTTAGTCAAAGTATCACAAAACTATTGGACAGAAAAAAAAAAGTATCACAAAACTCTGTATGACTTTTATTGCTCATATATAAATTTTTTAAACTTGACTATGACAAATTGTGTTGCAAGTATTGCAAAAATTTGCAATATTTGGCTATAGAATAAAATGTTCTTCATCTTCCTAACAAGGTCGTTTAAAAAACAAAAGGCATATTATGATTTTGGCCTCGCCAAATCAACAAGCCTTTTGAGGCTAGTGAGCTTGAGATTGCCTTCGGTAGGTTGCTAGCTATTGTCAGCCACAACAACCAACAGAAGAAGAAGAATCAGGAAAAGAAATTAATTATAAAATAAAATAATAATTATTAAAGGGAGCGCACGAGAGAAAATTGAACCGAATTTAAATATTGAATGGCAGAAAATATCTAGTTCATTTTCAAATTTCAGCTAAACACCATAAAATATTCTCATTATCCTAGAAAAACATTTTCTAAAAATGCCACATTTTGCGCAAAATGAACGAAACCTTAATGTATCATGATTTTAGTTTGAAGTACTTTTATACATCCAATGATTTGGTAAAAGATCTAGTAATATTAAGAAAGACCAACGACATTTAGCCTTAAATGGAAGAAAACATTTTACGTTTTAGTAAGACGTCAAATGATATTAAAAGATAATAGAGGAAAATTTTGACATACAATATAAGAGAACGTTGTATAGTATCAACGAAAGTTTCACATATGAGGGTACAATGTAAGTTCGTACCCCTTTCAAATAGTATGAGGATTTTGATTTATAGTACAACTATCCTTCATACTGTCATACTAAAAAAATCCTAATTTACTGTAACCTATTGAAATGTTTTTTTTTTTCCCTGACTTTCTATATCTTCGATGACTAAGATTCTCCTTGCATAATCAAGATTTGGGACTTACTTGTCGTAAGGTACAATGGTGGATCATGGACAGACCCTAAATCCACGAGCTCATCTTTAATGCCTTTGTCCTTGTTTGTAATGCCAGTATTGTGCAAGGGCTCCGGAGGGAGCATGGCTAGACACCCAATTCGCGCCCATCGGACAGTGTGATAAACCCTTAACATCCATGTTCTTCGGCCTTGACTTCTTGTCATCCAAGCTCTACCAATTGTCCCCTATCGAGGTACATATTCACTTCCGTCCATTGGCGTAATCACGAAACAAATCTCATTTGACTTTATATGATATGACTCAACTCAATTTACACCAAAAGCACGTCATTACATTACATTAAAAAGCGTATGGTTTTATTGCAAAGTCTGCTTTTTCATGTCTTTTTTAAGGTAAATCAAGCGATGACCCTAGTATTACTTTAGCCAGCATATCATACGTCTTTGTGGCTTAGAATTATTTTGGTTTGACCTCGCTGTTTTGTGGCTTTTTATCCATTTGAGATTGCAAACTAGAAAGCTGGATGTGCGTATAGGGTACTCGCCCTCTCCTCCCACCGTAATGAGAATAAGAGGATGACAGATTCAGTGAAGCTGGACGGATTTATAAGTGGATTGCTAAAAAATCTGATAGGGCCTGTGATGGGTTTGGTATTTTATAATTGGGAAACACAAACCTGAACTCGACATATATAACTATTAAAACGCTATTTATTTCCTTTATATTTATTAAATGATTAAATAAATATACATAAGTACTAACTCTATAAGAAGTGTAACGGTTTTCTTGAATTTTTTAAATTGCTCTAACTTTCTTAAAACTCTCGATGGTACTTAATTATAAAAATTTGTGAATGCTAAAATTTGAATTGAGTACAATATAAGATTTTCAACGACTGCCAGCATTTCACATGTCTAATTATTATTAGACCTTAGATTCTTAAGATTGTCAATTTTCCATTCTTTCAATCTTTACCTGCACTACCTAAATCGAATAGGAGATTTACAATGCATAAGTTTTGAATGTATAGTTGTGTTTGCAAATAATGGGTTCTTTATTAGAAATTTAACATGATACTATCGTTTAATACATAATACCATCACGCCTTTGATCAAGTCTAGCACATGCTTAGCACTTGAAATCCAAAGCGACATCATGTCGGTTCAAAAGTCCATTAACCCATGACGTTTCATGGAAATGCCAAACGCTGCAGGATCTGGAGCTCGGCAAGATCTTGACGCGGCCGGGGTCATTGTTCATAGAAGATCTGAGCACGGCAAGCAACTTCACCCGAGAAGGCTACGGGTCGACGATGCGGATCTACGTCGTGTGCAGACAAGACCTGGCGATACCCCTGGAGTTCCAAGAGTGGATGATCGCGAACGGCGGGGCCCACCACGTCCTGGAGTTGGACGGCGCCGATCACATGGCCATGCTCTCGAAGCCGCAGGAGCTTTGCGATTGTCTGCTGGAGATCGGGGCCAAATACGCATCTGCCTAACGTTCGCTACGGCGTAGTAGGCGGCTTTGGCTCTGTTCGGCCGTTTGTGGTTTGGTTTTCTTCGGATTGTTGTGTTTGGTTTGTGTTTGTTTTCCTGTTGTCGGGTCGATTTCGAGCATCTACTATGTACCCAGAAGGGCGTTGGAGAGCTATTGTGTTGTTGCTCGTGTGTAAATCCAGATCAGTTCTTTAATTTCCTCAATAAACACCAGTTTTAAATCCCTGTGGGTTAGATAATGAAAAGGGCATCGTGTCTTGGAATCATCAATACCTGTTTCCTTTCTTGAATTTCTGCTCAAGTCAAAAAAGTGAATTGCCAAAATCTATCATTAATACAAGGTCGAAATGTACTATTTACACTATATAAAATCAAGCTGTCCTAATTCATCTCCCTTATGCAATTTATGTCCGAAGCATTATTTGATTTTGGGCTTATCTAGATTAATTTTTACTTAAAGGCCTTGCTTTTAAATCTCGCTGATCACGTATTTTGACTTTTTTAAAAGAAAAAATTGACTTTCTTGAAATTTTCACAACAACAAATTTGGACACATGAAGTTCACATATATTTTATATAAAATTTTACATTTTGACGAGGTAACAAAAAAAATTAAGTTTTTTGAAATATTTAAAGTTCAAACAAAGAGACGCAAGACATGTTGTGCCTATTACAAATTCAGCTTCCATGTAACAAATGTCATATGGTCTCTTAGTCAAAAGTTGAACGACAATTATAAATAATGTTCATTTTCATAATTCCCGAATAAAATGTCTCGAGTTATAAGTTCACGGTTTCAGAGAATCAGAATCTGATCCAACATGTCTTCAAAGCTTGCAAACTTCCACGTAAAGAATCCAAGACAGCCAGTCGTCCTTGCATAAACAGAGAATCTTGCTATTGGAGAAGAGTTCAGGACCCTCCTTCTTCCCCTGTTTCGTCCAAGCTATAGCCGCACACCCGCCGCGTCCATTCTCGGAGTCGCCCGTCTGTTTTGGACGATGGAGGGAAGCTCGTTGAGTTCCACCCTTCGCTTGGCATCCGTCAATGCGACCCGCTTTCATTGGACAAATGTCTTCTCTGTCACGAGCACCTTAGTTTCAGAATCGAAGATGAATACAGAGACGGAAAGTGGAATTTTAATTGACCGAGGACGTGTCGCCTTCTCACATCTCTTATTCATGGATGATCTCAATCCTTGTGTTCGGGCTTATTTGGAAAATAGCAGAGCCAATGGCACGAGTGTTGTCCCATTCTTTTGATTGCTCTGGTCACCAGTCCGTTAGTTCTTCTATATTTAACATTATATTCTCAACAAATGTGGATCCTGCACTCCAGGACTTGGGATATATTTGGGATTGCCACTCCCGAAAGCAAGGAGATGCAAGTTGGAAGGCTAAATTTCTATCCAGGACTGGGGCGCACGGTGCATCTCGAACCAGTATCTAGGCCTTGCCTAACTATTGTGTATATGCAGGACTACGGCTCCCTCTTTAGGTGCACAGTGAACTGGATAGGATCAGCTAAAATTTTGATTGTGGACCACGGAAACAAAAAGGATGTGGGTCTAGGTCTCATACGATCTAGAGCAAGACTGACATTATCTTGGAACTATGTTTCATGTTGGGTCTAAAGTAACACAAAAAGGCTCAAGATAGGGTATACATTCCGTGAGGAGTACTTCACGGACCGATAAGTGGATAGGGAGACGAACGCTTGGGCAACTTGTACAAGGATCATTGGGGGAAAATGAAGAACAAGCATCGGTTTCTTTGGAACAGAGATTTGCTAAACTTTGAAGCTTCTGAAGAAACATGGAACCTTATTGTAGTCATCCAGATATATCTTTCCTTTAGACGCGATGACCAAACAGTTTGGAATTACTCTTCCGATGGTCCTTTGATCTTGCTTTCAGCCTATGAGCTCGCATGTCAAAGGGATTCTAACTGAAAACCTGCACGCCCTTGATTTGCAATACTTCCACTATTTCTGTCAAATGGGTGAGACCCTTTCTCCGCTAGGAGAAACTCAATATTGATGGCTCTATTGGGGCCAATCTGGGCGACGCAGGGGCTGGAGGGTGATATTGCTAGTATGAACAAAATAAAGGAGTTAGGGAAGAGATCAAGAACACAAGATTTATAGTGGTTCGGCTTAATCCAAGCCTACGTCCACTCTCCCACGATAACAGCCTTCTTGGCTGGATTCCACTATGCAATCAACAAGAGATTACAACTTCGAGTGCAAACACTTAGTAGTAGATCACACTATCTCACTAAGTCACTCTTTTGGTATTTCTCTCACGATTACAAACGTTTAAGCTCTCAAGAGACAAGTATATGATCGAAAGTCGCTCAGACTTTGGAATTATAAATTCTACGCTCCGTCTCTTACTTGCTCATCGGTCCATGATCTCCTTAAATACTTCTCCACTTCCAAACTAACCGTTGGACAGCATTCCGGAGAATCGTCTTCCAATATACCCATTGGACAGCTCTGTATCTAGAAGATTTGGTAGCCGTTGAGTGACAAAGGTAAAATCCCAAATTGATTCCGATCGCCCATACAAACGAAATCTTGGTTTCCATAAGTAAAGCTTCTTCGTATAGAAAGATCTTGTCTTCAACATCCAATCGTCAATCAATTAGATTGAATCAATCAAATCAATCTTGATGTGGAATCCAAACCAGATCACTAGCCGTTATATGATTGGGCTTGAGTTACGATTCATCGAATCTGGATGTAAAGTCTGATAGCCATAGACTTTACAATCTGAGTCTGTAGACTTTACAATTTGGGTCTGAACAGATTTAGCTTTAAGGTCTGTACCTAGTTCAGCTTCAGCATAGAGTCTGTCTTACGGTTCATCATTCACGTTCGATTCGGAATTAGTCGAGTTGACAGACTTCGATGTAGAACAGGCTTTGACACTAAAGTCGCAGTCTTCGACTTTGAGTCTTGAGTACGGCGTCTTCGACTTTGACACGAAGTCTGGAAATCTTGAGAATATACTCTGGACATATGTTACGTTCAGTCTTCTGGCAGTCTTTTGACTTTGATAATATCCTTTACATGTTCTATCATCTGCATGGTCTATTACTCAACCATCAAATTTATTAGTAGCCTTTGATTTATTTTGTCATCTTCAAAACATCATAAGGGATTTCCGTAACAGAGGGGCCATCAGAGACTTCCTGCGGTTGTACTTCCAGTGTTTCAGCTAAGTATCAAGCACTTAAGGAGGGGATAACACTACTAAGGAATTTCGAATGCCATTGATTGTTGATAGCGTCAACGGCAACAACTATTCAAATGCTATCACATAACCCATTGCACTAGCATGCAAGTTAGTGCTTCACGAGTATGAGCTACTCCATCGTCAAACATACTAAATCAAAC
This sequence comes from Eucalyptus sideroxylon x Eucalyptus melliodora, assembly GCA_016097485.1. NCBI lineage: Eukaryota > Viridiplantae > Streptophyta > Magnoliopsida > Myrtales > Myrtaceae > Eucalyptus > Eucalyptus sideroxylon x Eucalyptus melliodora. The sequence goes on along the minus strand of CM027832.1, from coordinate 45,885,220 downwards.
TGACTCGCAGATGGCCAGGCAAATTCAGGAAGACTTCGAATCAAGATATTTTGTTTCTTCAGCAACCCAATATTAATCTCCTTAATCTTGTCTTAAAGGACCTTATTCATGTTGAAGCTTAGAGTAACAAAAAGAATAGCGAAAGAGGCAAAGAGAGAGTAAGGATAGAGTGTTTATGGTGGCTTAACTACAATTGTGGTTGCACGATATGTATTTGTAAGAATGATTAATTATACTCTACAGATAAAAACATAATTACATTAATATCTTATAATATATATTACGTATTAATACTCCCCTTGAATCCAAAGTAAGTGTCACAATTGAGAGATTGGATCTTAATAGCGCATGTTGCAGACTAGGTAGTCCCTTGGCAAGGATGTTGACCAGCCAATCTTAGCTAACACATAAATCACTAGAAGCAACCTGCTATCAAACAAAGTAAAATGCATCTCGATATGTTTGGTATGAGCATGAAACACGAGATTGAGAGCAAGATAGGCAGCAGAGATTAAAAGAACAAAAGTATTTGATTCTTGATCTTAGCTAACCATTGTTGAGATGATTTCCATTATATATAGATATTACAAACATTACACTTGGTAAGGAAACAATAAAACAATGGAAAATAATAAATGAAGAGATCATTATATTATAAAAGTTGTCCATTCTTTAATTGTAGCATCTCCAAGAATCAGCTTGTGATTTTGATTGGATTTTAATCGATATCTTCATATTCTTCTTCCTTGATTGATAAGCCAGTGCCTTCACTCCCTCTCAAATTGGGAATAGGGGAATCCCAAATTCCCAATTTGCAACATAAGTTTCCAAATGCAATTTTAGACAACGATTTCGTGAAGAGATCGGCAATTTGATGCACAGATGGAACATACTTAGTCACAAGTGTTCCAAGAGCCACTTTTTCTCACACGTAATGATAATCTAATTCGATATGTTTAGTTCTTACATAGAACAATGGATTAATTGACATATAAAGTGACTAATATTATCACAAAATAATATTGGTGGACTGGAGAGATGAGTACTCAGATCTCTCAAAAGGAACAATATCCATGCAATCTTTGTAGCTATGGATACCATTGCACAATACTCTGCCTCGACACTAAATCGAGTAACCATTCTTTGCTTCTTGGCACTCCATGATATACAGTTTTTTTTTTTTTTTTGGTGATCGAGGAACCACCAGAGACTCCCTTACGGGGCACACCGCCCTCTAATGCCTGGTGGCACCGTCGGACGTCGTCGCAAGCTACTATTTAGATGTAAACCTCAGAGGAGGTTGGCCCAGGACCCAACATCAGGACCCCCCACTTAAGACACTTTAGCAATGTGGGGATTCAAACCCTCGACCCCCTGCGGTGGGGGAGAGAACGAATACCAATGCAGCTGCTCGTGGTTGGATACTCCATGATATACAATTGCTACCTACGAAAGTACAAAATCCAATAGTTGATCGTTGAGTCAAGCGACAACTTGCCCAATCTACATCAGAAAAAAGCATACAAATCCAAAGTTGACTTGGACAAGATTTGCATGCCTCGATGTATTATGCCTTTGACATAACGTAAAATGTGCTTCACAATTTGAAAATGACTCGCTATAGGTTGATACATGAATTGACAAGCAAAATTGATTGCGTATGAAATATTCGGCCTTGTAATTATGAGATATTGAAGAGCTCCAACGATGCTTCGATATAGCGTAGGAAATGAAAATAGTCTTGCACCCATATTAGAATGAGATTAAACAGCCAAAGGTGTGGAAACTGGCTAATAGCCCTCCATTTGTGCACGTTTAAGAATTGACAAAGCATATTGTTGTTGGCACAAATAAAGGCCACCAAAAAATATCCTAACCTCTACTCCTAGAAAATAGTGCAACGACGCCATGTCCTTCATTGCAAATTCGCTACTCAATGTAAAGATGAACCTATCAAGCAATTTTGGATCATCACCTATAACTATCATGTCATCTACATATAAAAGCAGAGTTAGAATGCCATGATCTAATTTTTTTTTTTTTAATAAACAATGAAGGATCCGCAACACTGCAAAAGAAACTGAATGCCAAAAGAAATGAGCTAAAAACGATCGAACCATGCTCCTGGTGCTTGCTCAAGGCCATACAAAGCTCTCTCCAGTTTGTAAACTGGCGATTGTTCCATAAAAACCTGGCGATTGTTCCATAAAAACAGGTTGCAATAGAAAACCATGTAAGAAGGTATTTTTAACGTCTAATTGTTTGACAAGCCAACCTTTAATAGTAGCAATGGTGAGGACCGTTCTTATACTTCCTGATCGAATAATTGGCGAGAAAGTCTCAAGGAAATCTAATCATGCTACTTGAGTATGTCCCTTAGGGACAATTCTTGCTTTTAATCTTTCTAATATACCATCGGCCTTTATCTTAGACTTAAAAACCCATCTACATCCCACGATATAAGTATTTGAAAGGAGCGACAGCACGTGGATTAAGTCAAAGACTGAGTGCTGGCCAAGTTGCACTTGGTTCTCTAATACAAGGATGTATATTAGGGATTGATACGTCGATTTAAGGGGCCTTTCTTAGTACTGCAACAAGTCAAGAAGGCCACATACAAGTTGGAATTGCCATTGAAACTCAAGGTACATCCAATATTCCACATTCTTATGCTTAAGCCTTTTCATGTAGACAAGAAAGATCCGAACTAAGGAGAATCACAACGGGTACCACTTGGGGCAAAAACCTCATATGATGGAGATGTTGAGTGCATCATGGTGAAACGAGTCCAACAAAAGTGGTATTGTATGCCTGAACATGAGTATTTGGTCCAATGGAAGGGTCTTTCAGAGAGTAAAGCAATTTAGGAAACTTGTTGAAGCTCCTTGGCAATTCAAGAAGCATATCAATCTTCGATGTGACAAGGGCGTCGCTTGATTAGGTGGGGGAAAATGTCACGGCCCAATGAATCAAAACGTTCTAGAGGTTTTCTAGCCATGATCAATCCATGAACAAGCAACCCTCAACCTATCTCCTAAAGTCCTAAGGTTTTTCGGAGTATTCTGGAATACTCCTGAGGGCAAGCAATACAGTAATTATATACCTATGTAATAAATGCGAATAGTTGATAGTTAAGGAGATCTAATTTCCACCGTTAGATTAAAAGGAGATCTACGGTTACGGTTAGGATTGTACTTGTATAATAAATCTTTTATTTCTAGAGTTTCTCTCTCTATGATCCTTGTGAGTTAAGTGTAAGTAAGGCTGACTTGGAAAAAATCTTAAGACCACACAGATTAGGGTAGGCTAGATTAATCGACCAATGACACTTGTGTGGATCCAACTCCATATATAGCATGGATCTTAATCGAATTTAGTAGCTTCTAACCTCACCGAAGATTCGTACCAGCATGCAGCTGTCGCACTCAATAGTGCCAATACTGTCAAAATAAATAGCTCTTCAAATGCTGTCACTGAACCTATTGCACCAGCATGCAGGTGAGTGCTTAAGCACTACAATCGCCAAACACACCTATCCTGCAGCAAACCGAGTGGCAGGTGGCCTGGCAAATTGGGGGAGGGGCTTCAAAATCAGGACGTCGTTGTTTCTTCAGCACCCCCCACAACTGATCTTCTTAATCATGTCTCAAGGGGACCTCATTAGGCCTCGTGTTTCTAGGCGCGCTTAGTCAAAAAGCTAAAGGATTGGCGGTGGGGGCATCGTTTGTGGATGAATTGATGGAAGGGCTGTTCACTTGGACTAATCTCTGCGAGAAGCTAAGCCTGTCCACTGGGACCACCCACGTGAAGTTGAAATAGCTGCGTTCGACGAGAGGGAAGTGGTGGGGTTTACCAGCAAGTGGCTTGGTAATATCGACAATCTCGGAGCAGGCAAAGTTCAGTGCACTGACGAGTCGCCGGTCACATCTGCTACGCATACAAAAGTGGCTCTCGCCTCCCCTAGTTGCTCCTCTCCAGAGACAGACGAAATTTTCCTTGTTCACATCTGCAGAAAATGAGCCTTTTTTTTCCTTATTAAAATGGAAAATGGTAAGGTCTCGGAAAGGCAAGCAAAGACTTTTCTTACACAGAAAAATGAAATAATACAAATTGTAATCTATCTCTTACGAATTTTATTTCCCTTCCAGAAATAACAATAAAAGAAAACTTTATACCACAGAAAAATTGAAAAAAAAAAACTGAAAAAAGTAAATTTAATTTTGGAGAAACACATTAGGCTTGTCGACCATGAGTTGATGCCTTGCGAGGAAAACTGTATATGTAAGGTAAGGAGCTTATTTTTGAAAGAACCCTTGAAAAATGGAAAGCTCATCAGTATTGAAGGCAAAACCCTATGGCTGGATTTTCGGTATGAGCGATTATCACATTACTGCTACTCTTGTGGAAGGCTCGGGCATTATGCTGCTTCATGCCCGGAGGTTCCTTATGATGAAGCCCAATTTGATGGTCGCGATACGATGATCTATGGACCTTGGCTTAGAGCAGAACTCAAACAATCTAGTCCTTACCGGGATGCTTTTTACCACCCTAAAGTTCCTACTGAGTCAATGGAAGAAACAGTACCTGAAACTCCTCCTCCCAAACAGCCTGCACTTCTAGCTCTTCCATATATCCCTGCCACAGTGGAAGCAACCTTCAATCAAGATATACACCACGCATCTTCCAGGTTCTTGAATACTTTCAATCCTAATGTCATCACAACGGATTTAGTTCCTGCAGCAGACAAGATGAAAACTACTCAACTCTGTCCAGTGGAAAAACAACAACAGAAGCGTCCTAAGGTTACTCGCCCTATGCATCTTGGGGATTCTAGCAAAAAATCGAAACGTTATACACCTTATGAAGTGACAGCTCCTTTATCTACAGTCATTGACGAGTCCCTTCTTTTGGATGCCCCAATTGTGGAGGCACCTCTTCCTGATCTTCGGGCTTTGGCGGCTGGCCCTAAACAGCCACCGGGTTTCCAATGAATCTTCTCAGTTGGAATTGTCAGGGATTGGGCAATCGCCTGACAATTCAAGCTTTAAAGGCGATGATAGCCTGTGATAAGCCCGACATTCTGTTTTTAATGGAAACAAAGCATGATCAACTTTTTGTGAATAGATTACAGCGTAAGTTTAACTTTACTCACTCTTTTGTGAAGGATCCTGTTGGCTTTAAGGGCGGTCTTGCTCGTTTTGGAACGACTCTTTTGAAGTTACTCCGGTACATACGGATGATCATTTTGTTGATTTCGTTGCCCGCGATCCTAGAACATCAGCTTCTATGCATATCACTTGCCTGCATGCTCCTCCATCATATCAGCTCCATCAAGATTTCTGGGATACCATAAGAATTATTCACACCGCAAATCGTTACCTTGGTTATGTCTTGGTGATTTCAACGATTTCCTTGCTCCATGGGAGAAAATGGGTAAGAGACCCGCCTCCACTTCAAGAATGACCTCTTTTCGAATGTAATTAACGACTGTTCCCTTCTAGAACTTCAAAGTAAAGGTTGCCAATTTTACCGGTCTAATAAACGTGAAGGGGATGATCTCGTTAAGGAGAAGCTTGATAGGGTTTTTTCGTTCTCCGGAATGGCTGATGTCCTTTCCTTCGCCGAAGTCTATGCTCTACCTCCTGTTGGATCGGATCATTGCCCTTTGTTTATGCAAGCTCGCCCCCTATCTGTCAGACGTACAAAGATGTTTCACTATGAAGCTTTCTGGAATCATGATAATGAGTGTCATGACATTGTCACAAAGGCTTGGGAAAACAGTAATACCTCATTGATTTCTAAGTTACAGGCAGTTGCTATCCGTTTAACCAGCTGGAGCAGAACCAGGTTCAGCAATTGTCATCAACGCATCTCTCAATTGCAATATCAACTGCAGACAATTACCAATAGACCATCCTATCAGAGCGGAGACAAAGAGCATGCTAATGCTATCAGATGTGAACTTCACAAATTATGGACTCAAGAGGAACAATTCTGGGCTATGCGTTCCCGTATTCAGTGGTTAAAATGGGGAGATCATAATTCAAAGTTTTTTCATGCCTACACTATGCAACGACGACAACGCAATCGTATAACTATGCTTCAAGACACTAATTATCAATGGATTAGAGAACCGAGCAGTTGAAAGAACTTACTCAGGGATTCTTCTCTCAGCTATATAGATCTGTGGGCTATCGAGATTTTCAGCCTTTCTTAGAGCAATGTCTGCCTGTGGTAACATATGAAATGAATAATAATTTGATGAGAAGGGTTACTGAAGAGGAGATTTACCAAGCAACTTGTCAATTGGGATCGTCTAAGTCTCCAGGTCCTGATGGCCTTCCTGGACTCTTCTATCGGCATCACTGGAATGTTATAAAATCATCCGTTATTCAAACAGTTCAAGAATTTTTCGCTACAGGTAGTATGCTAACAAGATTAAATAGAACGATTATTGCTCTAATCCCTAAAGTTCAGCATCCAGAACGTATTGATCAATACCGTCCCATAAGCCTCTGTAATTTTGCTTACAAGATCATTTCAAAGATTATGGCCAACAGACTTAAACCATGGTTAGATACTTTGATCTCCAAAGAGCAAGCAGCTTTCATAAGCAACAGACAGATTCAGGACAACATTATGGTAGTGCAAGAGGTCATGCATCAATTCAAAGTGCGTGCATGCAAGAAACGTTATAATATGATGCTGAAAACAGATATGCAGAAAGCCTACGACAGGGTGGAATGGGATTTTTTAGAAGCCTATTTGAAACAGTTGGGATTTCATGACAGTTGGGTTGCTCAGGTAATGGCCTGTGTTACTACAGTCTCCTTTAGCATTCGTTTTAACGGTGATCAACTTCCTTATTTTAAGCCATCTAGAGGGCTGCGCCAAGGCGACCCTCTCTCTCCATACCTCTTTATTCTATTAGCCAATGCCTTATCCGCTTCTATTACTCATGCTGTGGCTATAGGTCATATAAAGGGAGTTCAATTCAATCGAGACTGTCCTATCTTATCCCACCTATTTTTTGCTTTGATGATTCAAAGTATTTTTCCTCCGAGCCACTATTTCGAATGCCATAATCTTGCAAACCTCCTAAACCAATATTGTTTCGCCACAGCCAGCTCATAAACAGGAACAAATCTGGTGTGTTTTTCAAGTAAATACGCCCTAACTCTCTACAACAAAATCTAGCACAAGAACTTAGGGTTCCTATACTTAGTAAATATGGAAAATACCTGGGCATCCCTTCGGATTGGGGTAGATCCAAGAAGGAAATGTTCTCCTGGATCCTGGCACGAGTAAATGCTAAGTTAGTAGGTTGGCGAGAAAAATTTTTATCGAAAAGTGGCAAAGAAATCTTACTGAAATCAGTTATTCAGGCCTTACCGCAGTATGCCATGTCCATCTTCAAGCTTCCGTTATCTCTCTGTCGATTGATAGAAAAGAAGATTTCAGCATTTTGGTGGAGCAAGCATAACAGTCAATCAGGCATTCACTGGAAAACCTGGTCAGAATTAAAGCTATCCAAGTTTTCAGGAGGGATGGGATTTCGGGATTTAATTACCTTCAACAAATCTATGCTTGGAAAGCAAGCTTGGAGGCTATTCCAACATCCTCAAGCTATCTGGAGCCGACTCTTTCGAGGTTTGTATTTCAGACATTCCTCCTTCCAATCTGCTACTTCAGGACACCGTCCTTCTTGGGGATGGCAGAGTCTTTTGAAAGGTCGAGATGCCATTACACCTAAATTACGTTGGTTAGTCGGAGATGGGTCGCAGATTCATATCAGAACAGACATTTGGTTACCACAAGGTCAGATAGGAGGCTTACCAGCGCATGGAGAACCAGAATTAGTAGCTGATCTCATTGACTCCCAAAATTCTGAATGGAAGTCTTCCTGTGTTACTTCCTTCTTTGATGCCCAGGTAAGTACAGCTATTCTCAACACTCCTATCAATCCGTCTCTCCATCATGATCAACTGGTTTGGACAGAGACTCCTTCGGGAACCTACTCAGTCAAAAGCTGTCATCATTATCTATCTTCACAAGCTCAGAAAATCAATCATAATCCATCATCCTCTTATACTAATCCACCCCTGTTATGGAGGAAAATTTGGAATATGCATACAGCTCCCAAGATCAAGGTTTTTCTATGGCTAGCTTGCAAAAATGCATTACCAACAAAACAAAATCTCAATCAGCGACATATCATCCCGCATCCCTACTGTACACTCTGCCATAAATCGATCCCAGAAACAATTGAACATATGTTTTTCTTTTGCCCATGGACTAAAGATATCTGGAATCATGAAGAAATCAAAATCAGTATGTCTCTTACCTCTGTTCGCAGATTTGATGCCTGGCTTGTGGATCGTGTCTCTAACCCTCAAGCTTCTCCGGATCTCGAAGCAATTGCTTATATTCTGTGGGAGATTTGGAAACATCGCAATAATGCTATCTTTCGCCAGTCCCCTCTGGATCCTCTCCTGGTTGTCAATGAAGCCCTTTCCCAGTACACCATCTTCAAGAATATCCAACCCTCGGCACAGCATCAACAAAACAATCCGATCAGTCTAGGGCATAGATGGAACCCCCCAGCGGAGGGTTATATCAAGTGTAATATCGATGGGGCTTTTCGCTCAGGAGAAGAGAACGGATCCATTGCTAGCATTTTCCGAGATAGTAAAGGAATTTTGACGGATGTTCTTACCCGATCCGTGCCTGCTCAGTCGGCATTCCAAGCGGAGATCTATGCCCTAATATTTGCTATACGACGGATCATCCAGACGGGACTCCATCTTCAGCATGTTGTGATTGAATCTGACTGCTTGCAACTGGTAGAGCTTATTCGAACGAAACTGAAGCCGCCATGGAAGGAGACTCATCTCTTCGCGATTATTGGAGACCTTCTTACGAAATGCCCTTTCCTGTCGCTTCAACACATTCCGCGCACAGCAAACCTAGCAGCTGATTGGGCTGCAAAAGCCCATAGGGATCCAGGCCCACCAACAAACTGGCTACTCTTTCCTCCGCCTAGTTTCCTTAATATTCTCTCTTCGGATGTTATAGCTTGTATTAATCTCTAATATAATATAAGCTCTTTTTTTGACCAAAAAAAAAAGGTAAGGAGCTTATTTGGGTAAAGGATTTATCCCGAATTATATGCTATGCATTTTCCTTCTCTCTCAACTTACTGAGTTGCTCATAGGAGGACCAATTCAGGTCCTAAACCTGGACGCCTTGACCCACAATGTTTAAAATACACGATTAAGATCAAGATAGAACAAAATTCAAATAAAAGCATGATAAGTGTTTGAGATAATTGGACACTTATGCATACAATTAGAGGAGATGTATATAATTTCAATTGTGGAAAATCAAAAAAGATCCAAAGAATCTTTTAGATATTTTTCAATTATTTTTAACAAAAAACAAGAAAGGATTCATTGATCTTGACATGATGTTTTTGTCAAAATAATTGCACGGATAGCATCAACGTCAAAAAAAATTTCCTCCTCCGTCTAAATCTAAACTTCCAATCAGACTATATATATTTGCAGCGTCATCTCATCACATCGAACTAATCAACTTCAAACACCAAGAATTTCCCGTGGATCCTAAAAGCATGAAGCAGCAATGCCACTTCGTTCTCGTGCACGGCGTATGCCACGGCGCATGGTGCTGGTTCCATGTCAAGCACCGGCTAGAGTCAGCCGGCCACCGCGTCACACCGCTGAACCTCGCCAGTGCAGGCACCAGCACGAAGTCCATCTACGATGTCCACTCATTCCGTGAGTACAACGAGCCGCTCTTGGAGTTCATGGCCTCGCTCGAGCCATCCGAGAAGGTGATCCTTGTGGGACACAGCTTGGGCGGCATGAGCTTGGCTCTCATCGCCGACAAGTTCCCCGAGAAGATCTCAGCCGCTGTTTTCCTGACAGCACTAATGCCGGACACCACGCACCAGCCGTCTCTTGTGTTAAAACAGGTGACTTAATCAAGTTTCTTGTTCATTTTAATTAAAGCTTTTTTTCGCCATAACAAGCTTCCATATATTCGCGCTTACAATATTCAATGGACTTTTTAAAATTAGAATTAATTGTCAGAAAAATTATTATTCTCAGTAATTGCCCATGTTATTAGTATGCATTTCAAAAACCAAAAGCATGAGGAAATATTTTCTTCTCTATTCTATTACATAGAGGAAAGAAGGCTCTTAATTTCTAGACAACCGCAGAATCTTTTTCTTTATAATTTTTGTTTTTCTTTTGCAAATTCCTTATATATGTCCAACGACCAAACTAAATTAAAAATTACTTTAACATTTAACTTAGGACCTAATAATAAGAAATTTAAAGAGAATATCTTGTATCATCTCTAGGTAATTTAATGGATTTGTGAGTTTTGAGAAAGCAAATTTGGAATTGTTTTTGTTTGCTGTCACAATTTTCAGTTCCGTTCGAGCATTCCGGAGCAAGATTGGCTGGACACCCAATTCAAAACCTTTGGAAAGCCAGAAAAGCTGTTGACTTCCTTCTTATTCGGGCCTGAATTCCTAGCGGCTCGGGTCTACCAGTTATCTCCCAAGGAGGTGTGCTTACTGCTTACTTACCTTTTTCCTAATTTAAGAATAATCATTTCATGTGATTCATACTTTTCTTCTGGAATCCTATGTGTGCTGTAACGATTAGGTGATGAATATTTGTCTAACGTGGCCACTTGGAGTATTTTCGAATTCTTTTTTAATTCATGTGGTCTTCTCAAAAAAGCAAAATCTACTAATTATTGTTTCTTTCTCAAATTTAGCAACTTTATTTTCTACATGAAATGAAATTAGTCTTTCAAATAGTTGGGCTGCTTGATGGTTAATAGAGCATCTATGACAAATGTAGAAACTGTCTCTAATGATAAATTTACTTGCTAAGGGTATAAATTGTGTATGTGGTATTGACTAAATTCTGATCCAATGTCCTTTTCACTTGACTAATGTATAGAATAGAAGTAAATACAAATATTCATCTTAATAAACATGCATAGTTGATAGTTATGTAGCATGTTGATGTAAGACATCGATCTTTTAAATGTATTGATTCATTTTAATTTTTCAAAATGTGATTGTTATCATGAGTAGGATCTAGAGCTTGCTAAGATCATGATGAGGCCGGGGTCGCTCTTCATAGAAGACCTGGCTACGGCGGACAAGTTCACCGGCGAAGGGTACGGCTCGATCCTGCGGGTTTACGTCGTGTGCAAGCAGGACCTCGTGATCCCGGAGGAGTTCCAACGGCGGATGATGAAGAACGGCGGGGCCCAGCACGTGATGGAGATCGACGGTGCAGATCACATGCCCATGTTCTCCGAGCCCCAGAAGCTGTGCGATTGCCTCCTCGAAGTGGCGGCCAAATATGCCTGAAGTGCTGTTTCTTTTCCTTATTTGATGATTTGCATTATTAGTCCTAAACGGTGACGCCTCTGCAAGCTTTATGCAAGTAAATGTTAGTGGAATATGCTACTTGGCCTTTAATTAATAGCTTTAGATAAATCTGGGGTAATTCTTCTAGACTTTATGTCTAGTATATGATTATGTTTTGTGATATGAAGATCACTTGTCAAGATGATTCTATTGGTTACTTCTAATTTGAGTAACTCTCTAATTCGTGGATGTCGGGTTAAGCTTCGCATGCATGATTTGTCTTACCTCCTTGCAAAGTGTGTGAATCGAAACCTACACTTGAAACTAAATCGTCTCCACCCCAATCCCTTGAGAAAGTTGGAATTTGAACCATTCACCTTTACTTTTCATATTTGAAATGTGGCCACTAGAACAAAACCACAATAATTTTGAAAAGTAATTAACCCATCGGGCATCATGGCAAGTATTGAAGCTCAAAATGGGTACCGCAAACTTCGCTGGAGTTAAGGAATTTGGATTTTGCACTCCGATTGATCCTCCAATACTTTAGTTCAAAGACAGAGAGTTAAGCTTGTGCAGCAATTTGAGAAAATAAGGGTGCATCTGATAACATTTTTGTTACAATAAATAATTTCTTCTCATAATTAGTTTTTATTTTTATTTTTATTCCTTAGAACAATTTTTGAGTAAAATAATGTGCTAGGTAAATATACAATTTTTTTTATTCCCAGAATGAAAAAAGAATAGAAATACATTTGAAACAACCCACAAATTTTTGTGTACCAAAGAATTTCTTTTAATATTTTAATACTTTTTAGATTTTTATTTTTTTCCACTCTCCTTTCTCCTCCTCTAGCTAGCAACGACAACCGGCGGGTGGGCAACGATCGACAGTGACTGGCAGCCGATGAGCGACAACCAGCGGTGGTGGCTAGCAACGATCAGCAATGACCGGCGATGGCGAGCAACAAGTCTCCACCAACCAATTAAAAGAGGAAGAAAAAGAAAAGAAAAAAAAAAGAAAAAGACTTATTTCTAAAAATTATTTATGATAACAAAAAGTTACTTTTTTTTCTTTTTACTTCTTATTTTTGTTCCAAATCTATTCCATATGCTTTTTTCTATTATGAAAAGTAGAAAAATTAACTAATGTTATCAAATAGAGTTTTATTCTTTCTATATTTTAGAGAATAAAAAAAAAAAAAAAAACCAGGAACATTATCACCAAGGCCGAGGTTGCTGAAACCCTTTATTAGTGCGTGGTGGTTACTATGTAAAGGTAACTCTACTATTGGGTTATCAAGTGATGATAAGATAGCGATGGCCTTTAAGGGACAACTACATTAGACGGCTTGACAACCCATGGTAGGACCGCCCTTAAGGATCAATGCATATCTCCCTGGTTAACTAGTGGTTGCATCCTTTTCCCCGCAATGGAATGGTCCAAAGGTGGTGCCTTGTCGAGCAATTCTTATTGGAAAACTTCCAATTACGTGCCGTAAGGCATTAGACAAAAAGCTAGCGCTTACAAAATTTGACAATATCTATTTTGCACATTTGTAGTGCAAAAGACACAAGGCTAAGCACGAGTTATAGAGAAATAAATGTGAATATGATGAAACACGCTTAGCCACATTTGTTAACACAAAATGAAACAGAATAACCTGTTTTTTGTCAAAACCTAATTATTTGACATACGGAATCAAAACTATCACAATGTTTTATGCTAACCCCAATTTGACATGATTTATAAACACGAATGTGACACTCGCAAAAAAGCCCATGAAGTAAATGATTAGGGATGGGTAAGACACAATTCTCTAACCATTAGAAGGTCCTCCTGCCCATCTCCCTATATGGTCTATGTAAAGTTTTATATACCGTCCTCTAAATGGGAAGGTGCTTGATAATGCCCTGCACAGAGCATATAATTGAAATGGGCGAGAGAAGCATTGATAGGTCCAAAGGAAGCCTTATCCATACTAGATTTTTTGTTTATTGATCTATCAAACTCCAACTCTCAAATCACTATCAGACTTTTATCCAACCTCTTTATAGAGCATGAGAATCAAACCCTACACTTGAAAAGCCCTTGCCATCTCAATTTCAAATGAAAATATTCATGTGTGATGCTACAAACTCCACCATATCCAAAGGCTGGTGTTTAGTGATCACTAGCTCTGACAAACTAAATATTAAGTGCAAGTTTAACTACATACCATAATATGCTAGGCTATTTGATCAGTAGTCTTATGGTGACTAGTATATTTGAACAGACACCGTAACACCAGTAGAAAAGGAATAAAAGAATCCAAGATACCTTCACTCTCTTATAAGGCACAATCCTGATTAAATGATTATTACAATTCTAATAATTTATCAATGAATTAACTAATTAGCCAACTGCAATTTATGATAGTGAATGGTACTTCAAATCTGTAATATTTAGTATGTTACTAGTCATCTTGTCGTGTAATTCACATAATTCATATACTACATGGTCCAACTCCACAATAGGTTTGAGGAATGACATAGCCGTTCGCCTACCGGATGGACAAAACCTCGCCCATAACCAACATAAACCCATTTTCAAAATGTATATACGACAAGCTAATTACAAAAGATCAGGAATCTAAAGTCCACCAAAAAGAACATATACATTTTATTAACTCAAAAAGAAAACTTGAATATCAAACTGCACAATTCCAGTGACTAATCAAATTAAACTCGACCTAAGTAATTGTAAAAACATATGTACAACTATCTCAAAAAGTATCAAAAACTACCAAAACGTCTCCCGCTAAAACTGCTCTCATCCCAATCGTCCATAATTGTAGAACCTGAATAAGAATTGAAATAAATCTTATAAACAAACCAACACCTAGTAAGTAGTCTCTTCCGAGCAAATAAAGCACAACAATACGCACATTTACTAATAGTACCTGAAATATATTTATCCAAATCTAGTAATAATTTATGTACAAGATCAAACGGGAGTCACACATATCATATTCAATCAACAAACATCAAAGCAAATATCAATGATCCGGTTCATTGATCAATTTGATGCTCAATATCAAACTATGACCTCACTTAAAGCCTTGTCAAAAAGCCTTGGCATAGGTGTCCACCTATATCAACTAGTGGCTTAGCCCAAACAAGACGTCTTAAGAATAGTATGCATACTCATAACCCCCCAATGGTTTAGATAATAGCACCATTAGGCATAAAACCATCTAACTCATCCTCCAATCATAACCAATTCAATTTCATAAATCAGGTTCACGAAATAATACATATTAACTGTTCACTATTCACTCCACCAAGCAGATTACTTTTTATATTCTCAAACCATTTAGAACATGTATTTTCAGCCTAGACTCTCAAATCATTTGCTTCAAACTACTTCAAGAAATGCTTTGCTATGTCATTTCACATCACCAAAGGGGTTCTGAATGTCCAATTCAGCTTTATGCTACATATATACACTGAACATCACTCTTCCTTTTTAATAAACATCATTCCATGATGCCTCTTTCATAGCTTATAACATATATAGATTTCCTATAATTTAAGAAATGAGTTTCCAAATCAGATAAGCACCACTTACCTGACAATCCCCGAAGCTACCTCGAGTAGAAAACTCTAAATCATATCAATTAAGTGAGAAACTAATATCAAAATCAAGTAGATAACTACCTTAACTAAGACTTGATTAATTTAAGCTTAAATGGTAACAACACAATTTTGATGCGCCGTCCAAAACTCGCTCAAAACGGAGCAAGTCTGCTGAGTGACAGCTTGCATGCCGAGTCTGAAGTGGCTAGTTCAAAATGAGAAAATATTCAGTGGTTCGTGCGCGCCAGGTCATCTGCTGACCTGGTGCGCACAAACCAATGAAATACTGGCACGTGTCCCCGAGCGGGACCCGCTAGAAAAGGAAGGCGCTGATTTTTGGTCGGCTCGGCTCGGCTCCACCGCGAAGAAAGGACGGTCATCGTATTCCTCCCGCTCAAAATTTTTTCTCTCTCTTCACTCGAATTTGCTGGGTTTTTCTCTCTCTCCTCTCTCGCCTCTCTCACTCTTCCCTCCCTCTCTCTTTCTCTGTCAGACGAACAGACGCGACCTCCCAGTCTCTCTGTGCCGCCCCTCTTTCCGACCGGCGAACCACCGCCAGCAACCGACGAACTACCGCACCGGATCGGCGAGAGGACCGCGACCTCCCTCTCTCTCTCTCTCTCTGCCCTCCCTCTTTCCGACCGGCGAACCACCGCACGGGACCGACAAGAGGACCACGAGCAATTGACGAACCACTGCACGGGACTGGCGAGAGGACCGCGACCTCCCTCTCTCTCTGCCCTCCCTCCTTCCTACCGGCGAACCACCGCGAGCAAATCAGACCTGGGTTTTTTTTTTTTTTTTTTTTTTTGGGGGGGGGATTTTTTTTTTAAAGGCTGAGGGGGTTGGGCTTCTTTGTTTCTGCTGGCCAGACGATGGAGAAGGCGATCATTAGAAAGGAGAAGCACCTGGAAGAGGAGACTGATGAGGACGAGGAAGTCATCTACAAAATCGAAGTTCCGGTGAACAGGTGACTGCGAAGTTGATTTGGCATTCGGTTAGATGTTGTGTGTTTCGGATGGGTTTGGAGCTGTTTCGCGAGTCGTGGGTAAATTTTGGTTCGGGGGTTTAAGATGCTAGTGTCCGACTTCGGATGGATTAAAGTCTTTCGCGGACCATGTTGCTCGTAATGGCTATCGAGATGCTGTGTGGTTCGATCTTTTCTTTGATGTTATGATGTTGCCGAAGGTTTTTTTTGTTATCTTTTCGGTTGATCAATGTGAAGGACTAATTGCATGTAATTAGAGACTTCATAAACACATTACCACCTGAAAAAGGCTCAGCTTTTGAGTAGTCCATGTGATGTAGCATTTACAGTGTGTGTCGAGGCTTTTCTTACTTATGTGTTAATAGTTTCTTTTAATAGTCTCGAAAGATTGGTACAAGTTAGGACATCTTTTCACCACTTTGTGATTGTATGGGGAAGCGGGTTGATATTCTGACCCTTGGGATTCCCGGTTCATGATAATGGTCCTAAAAGGGGTTGATCTTGAATTTAGTTTATGTTCAACATTTTGTCATGCTAGATGGGTCAATCCCCAAATTTTATAGGTATTGTCGTCGGCAAGAAACGTAACAAGCCTTTTTAGATTTGGTCAGCAGGTTGCGATATTGACTCCTTATTGCTGTTGGCTTTATTTTGAATCATTTCATCTAGAAACTTCATTATTTAGTTATAAGTCAAGTTTTTCAAAGAGATGATGGGTTTATCATCATTTTAGTCTGTATTGGTAATTAATGATTATTCTTCTTGATAAATTCCTGCATGTAGTGTAGAAATGACTATACTATTATAATAATAAGGTATCCTCTAGGAAATGCACAGATACGACTTGCTTTGCCTCGAAGGGCTTGCTCAGGCCCTACGTGTATTCAATAAGCAGGAGGAGACACCTCAATACAGTCTTCGTAACATCAGCAGGGGATCAATGCTTAAGATGCATGTAAAACCAGAGGTACTGATATGTGAGGATTGATCTGTCTAGATTGATCTATGCTGGAATCATTTATTACTTGAGTGACCATTTATGTGTTGCAGACCTCACAAATCCGTCCATACGTTGTTTCTGCTGTCTTAAGAGGGATAACATTTGATGAAGCCAGTTATAACAGCTTCATTGATCTTCAAGACAAGCTCCATCAGAACATTTGCCGGTATTAATTTTTGGATCTTTAATATGCAGCATAATACCTGTTTTCCTTCTCTATTTCAAGATTTCAGGTTTGAGAGGGAGTGGCGGGGGGACAACACATTTTTGGGAAGCTTTTACTGTGTTCATTTGAACCTTAAAGGTAAAGAAGAGCGACCGTGATCTTACATTGAGATGCAACGTCCTATATGGCTTGTCCAGAGCAATGGTTTTAAAAACTTTCCAGCATGCAGCCAATTGTCTTTGCATGCGTGCATTTTAGTGTGATACAATAATGTTACTTCATAAATTAAAGATGTGAGGGAAGCATTATTTATTTTTATTTTTTTTTTTAAAATAAGTCATGGCTTCACTGTTGCTTATGCTCTATGTGCTTAGTAGGGGCCATATATATTATTACCCTTAGGAGGGCTTTAAATTGTGAGAAATGCCTGGATGTGAAGAGAGGACTCCGCTGAGTTGTTTTGAATAATTTGGTGAAGTGGTGATGATAGATATGTTGCTTGAACTAGTTTTCATTCTCGAGATCTATATTCAATTTGATATTTTATTTGCATGTAATAGATGCCCAGCCCCTCAATCCCTCCACTTAGTACAGCAGATGCTTGTGCTTATGCTAGATCCTCAAAATGTTCTGCTTGGATTGACATGCTCGGATTCTCTCGATATTTTAGGCGAAGAACACTGGTTGCAATTGGGACTCATGACTTGGATACGCTAGAAGGCCCCTTCAGCTATGAGGTGTGTGTTTGAACTAATCGCCTAAACTAGAATCTAAAATGAAGAATTCTGCACATGTCCTACTATCCTCGCTTGAAGCTAAGGCCCAGCTAGAACTTAAATGGAAGATTTTCAGATTGCTGGCATAATGGATCTTGTCATGATAGAGTGTTATCCGGGCTAGAAGCTTGTGCTCACCTATTCTTTCCTTTTTTTCTCTATATATATATATATGCCTGAAAGATTCCCTCTTGAAGCTTCTTTCTACCCCACACTTTGCCTCAACATCTATTACATGTTTTCGAGGAGTTGCAGCTAGCTAGACAAGCTTTGACCAGTTCAAGTTTTGTCATCCTCTGAGCTTGTCCCAGAGGATGGTATTACTATATATATCCGAGATACTCTATTTTGATCCCAAAAATTCATAGTATTATGTTTCCCTATCAGGAGTGCTCATCTACTAGATAAAGCATAGACGTAAACAGACATGACAAGGAATTGTACATTTGGTTTAGCTTAATATGTATGAGTCATATATTTGCTACAGCTACATGTTTCTTCTTAATATGTCAAGTTATGTATCTGCTACGGCTAAATGTTTCTTAGAGCAAAGTATGATAAAATGTTACGAGAAGTGCAGCGTATCACCGACTCATGTTCCTTTTCCTTTGGTCTCAGGCTTTGCCGCCTTCCAGTATAAGTTTCGTCCCCTTGAAGCAGGTAGTTTCATGATAAAGATTGTATTTTTCTGTTCATGCATGTGCCATGAGTCTGATCTGTAGTGAAGATCTATGTATTTGTAAGGATTTTGTTAACTGTTCTCTAGGGGCAATTCTTAAGTAGTTGATTAAGAAATTTTTATGGTTTTCAATTGGATGCACAGATTGTTCTTGTGGTGTTTGTAATTTTTTCTTTGGAAAGTGAATCATATTAAATAAGTATGCTTAACAAGTGCCCTTTTGTTAACAGTGCTCTAAGGAGACTTACTAAGTAACTAAAAAGGAAATTTTGTAGTTTCCAATGCATTAGCGTGTTATTTCTAATTACTATTTTGCAAAGTGAATTATTCCAAATTAAGTATGCTTAACATGTCAATGCCACTTTTGAGTTCATGAGATTGCTTTCATTTATATATTTGTTTTGTTTTCTCTACCAACTGTGATTGATGTGTTGGCTGATCGCGCCTTAGTTTCTGTTCTGATATTAGGTGAAGAACTTCAGAGCTGATGAACTAATGGAATTTTAGAAGGTGGGTCCTCAATAGCTGCTCCTTTTAATGGTCTTTTTATAACTGTCATATTTGTTTTGTTACATATATCTTATGCTTGGAACTTGCTTATTCAGTGTGCTAGTTGATATCTTCCTGTAAATGAAGAATTATGTAATAGTTCCTCATTTTTGCCATGTTGTTTTACCTGTTTTCGCTACTTTGTTGCAGTCAGATTTGAAATTGAAGAAGTTCTTGCACATAATAGAGAACTCGCCTGTGTTCCCTGTTATCTATGATTCAAAGAGGTATCTTGGTTTCTTCATACACTCTTCTTTGTAATGTGAGTTCCATGTATAAATATGAAGTGTGTATATTGATGTTAAGGGAAAATAATAAATAACCACTTAAATGTAATGACATGTTGACTTAGTTTTGATTCAACCATTGCCACTTAAGTCATTAATATTGCAACCTTGAGTTATTTGGGGGTTGATTGATGCATTAGGTTCAATTTGCAAAGAGAAAATAATCTAGGCCTTCAAGCATCTTCTGCCACATTAAGCCACTAAGTGCTAGGTCTCGTTTATGAGTTGAAGTGAGATCGATTGTTCTGTTTAGGTGTCACTAGTGTTCTCAAAAGCACTGGAGTTGCCTGGGCAGGCACCCAATGTGGCGACTTAAAAAGCACCTCAAGTGGATATTTGTGAGTACAGCGGATCCCATGAAAGAACCTCCTCTTATAACTGCAAACACTGTTCTGTCCATACTTGCTGTAGATTACCCAGTCGACAAAGTAGCATGCTATGTCTCAGATGACGGGGCAGTGATGCTCACCTTTGAAGCCCTTTCCGAGACATCAGAGTTTGCAATGAAGTGGGTCCCATTCTGTAAGAGATTCAATATTGAGCCTAGGGCCCCAGAATGGTATTTTTCTCAGAAGGTTGACTATTTGAAGGAGAAAGTGAATCCTGAATTTGTGAGAGAACGCCGCACCATGAAGGTCTTCAGCTTTTAACCTTTTCAAGTTTGTTGTGTGACTTTTATCTACTCTTGTGTGTGAAAGCCAATGTGGCGTCTTTGCCTTTTACATAATCAAGGAGACTGCTTGTTTCTAGATGTCTTATATTGGCTCTCTCACCTTTATTGTTGCAGAGAGAATATGAAGAGTTCAAAGTTCGGATAAATGGGTTGGTGGCAATGGCACAGAAAGTTCCTGAAGAGGGTTGGACAATGCAGGATGGCACTCCGTGGCCTGGGAACAATGTCAGAGATCATCCTGGAATGATCCAGGTGGATGCTGTTTTCGGGAATTTTTCTATTATTTGTGGCATAAGATTTATGAAGTTGGCTTACATTCAGAGAATTTAAAGTCGTCTTTCATTTAATCATCTTTATGCAGGTTTTCCTTGGCCAAAATGGTGACCGTGATGTTGAAGGAAATGAATTACCTCAGCTAGTTTATGTCTCTCGCGAGAAGAGACTTGGTTTTGATCATCACAAGAAAGCTGGTGCCATGAATGCTCTGGTATGAATCCCTGTCTACCCGAAGTACCTTTCAAAGTCTGGACTTACTTCTCAGCTGTTTATATCATCTCTCTCAAATTGCTGAATTACCTGCTATTTTGTGAGTCGTTAATCAAGGTGCGTGTCTCAGCAGTCATCACAAATGCCCCTTATTTGCTGAACGTGGATTGTGATCATTATATAAACATCAGCAAGGCTCTTCGAGAAGCCATGTGCTTCATGATGGATCCAATTTCGGGCAAGAAGATATGTTATGTGCAATTTCCACAGAGATTTGACGGGATAGATCGTCATGATAGATACTCAAATCGTAATGTAGTATTTTTTGATGTAAGTAAACATATATATAGGCCTCATTAATATCGTAATGTTCTTCCTTTCCTTTTTTAAGAAAAAAAGCAAATTATTCATATATACTTATGTCTATACTGTTGAATCCAGATAAATATGAAGGGTTTGGATGGTAAACAAGGACCAATTTATGTCGGAACTGGTTGTGTCTTCCGGAGGCAGGCTTTGTATGGATATGATGCCCCAATAAAAAAGAAACCTCCCGGGAAAACATGTAACTGTTAGCCAAAATGGTGCTGCTTGTGTTGTGGATCTAGAAAAAGAGGTAGGAAAATGAAGTCCGATGAGCAAAAGAAGACAGGGAGGAACAGGGAGGCTTCAAAGCAGATTCATGCACTGGAAAATATTGAAGAGGGAATTGAAGGTGCCCATTTTCTATCTAAATTAATCTTTGGACTTGCATGTTGTTCCACTTGTATCAAGTAGTTGATTTTCCAAATACATGCTTTATCTGAAATCTTCATTTTTTACGCTGCATTCATTTCTACAGTTGTGATTTTACATAGTAGTCTTATGGCGCTTGCTTGTTATTTCTTATAATAGAAATGGATAGATGCAAAATGATACGTACTTTTTGGAACTATATTTCAGGTATAGACAATGAAAAATCATCACTAATGTCCTGAGTAAAGTTCGAGAAGAAATTCAGTCAATCCCCAGTTTTTATAGCTACAACCCTGATGGGAGAAGGTGGTGCCCCAAAGGGAGCCACTACTGCATCACTTTTGAAAGAAACCATTCATGTCATTAGCTGTGGTTATGAGGACAAAACGGAATGGGGAAAAGAGGTAAAGATCTTACAATTTCAGCAGAAATCATTGCTTTTGATACTTTATCGAGATTGTCTACTTTGCATTGTGCTTATTGTCTACTTGTAACTATCCCTTAGGTGGGCTGGATATATGGCTCCGTTACAGAGGATATTCTAACGGGCTTCAAGATGCATTGTCATGGCTGGCGATCTGTATACTGTGTGCCTAAGCGGCCCGCTTTCAAGGGTTCAGCTCCAATAAACCTATCAGATCGCCTGCATCAGGTTCTCCGTTGGGCTCTTGGAAAGGTTGAGATCCTTTTGAGCAGGCATTGTCCGATATGGCATGGGTATGGCTGTGGCTTAAAATGGTTAGAGCAGTTTTCTTACATCAACTCGGTCGTCTATCCTTTGACTTCCATTCCCTTGATCGCATATTGTACTCTTCCAGCCGTTTGTCTTCTAACAGGAAAGTTTATTGTCCCTGAGGTAAGTTCCACCACACTTCCAGGAGTTCTGTGCTTGCTCGAGCAATTTATTTTGCTTGATTGCAACAAGACCATTGCTGACTTTACCTTTTCAACATTGTTGCAGATGAGCAACTATGCTAGTCTCATTTTCATGGCACTCTTTCTATCTATTGCGGCTACAGGCATCCTTGAGATGCGGTGGGGTGGTGTCGGCATCCACGACTGGTGGAGAAATGAGCAGTTCTGGGTAATTGGTGGGGTCTCCTATCACCTGTTTGCTCTCTTCCAGGGTCTACTAAAAGTTTTGGCTGGAGTCAGCACAAATTTCACGGTCACGTCCAAAGCTGGAGATGATGGAGAATTCTCTGAGCTATACCTCTTTGAGTGGACATCACTGTTAATCCCTCCCTTGACTCTGCTCATCCTAAACATAATTGGAGTCATTGTCGGCGTTTCAGATGCCATCACTAATGGCTACGAATCTTGGGGTCCACTGTTTGGTAAACTTTTCTTTGCTTTGTGGGTCATTGTTCATCTGTATCCCTTCCTCAAGGGATTCATGGGAAAACAAGATCGGTTACCTACAATCATAATTGTTTGGGCAATTCTTCTTGCCTCGATTTTAACTCTTTTATGGGTCCGAATAAACCCTTTCATTTCCAAGGACGGCATTGTACTAGAGGTGTGGATTGGATTGCAACTAGGATTAGGTGAGCTGGAATGTTGTAGTCACTAAAAAATTTACCTGTAGAAATTTTGTTGCTATATTTTGCACTTGATTTTGTTCGTTGGTTGAAGACTCGAAGAGGAGGGCACCCTTTTGCAATTGGCGGTGGGATTCATCAATGAGAAGGCTCCTTGAAGGGTATAAGTACAAAAAAAGGAAAATTGAAAAGAAGAAAGGAAAAGTATGATTTTTGGCAGATGTGGGCCTTGAGTTGTGCAAAATCCTCTCGATTGTTTCCGCGTGTTTAGTGTTGCAATGAGGTGGATGAAACAAGATAGTTTGTAACTCCGGAAAAGTAAAGCTCATAGTGCTACTCGAGAAATGTAGCACTTTTTTCAAGTGATGATCTATCTTTTTATCAATGCTATCAGGGGCTACTGAATCATACCGTTTCCGCATTTTCAGTTGTTTTCACACTCCAATGGGACAAGCGGGATGTTTCTGGAAATATTCTTGCTGCATATGCTAGCTTCTGCATTTGTTTTATATTAGTACTTAAAACTTGTTAGGCACCCGGTTCATGTGAACATGGTACACTTGTTGGGTGGGTGGACTTGGACGTGGAGATGGAAGCGATTATTGCACTGGTCATTAAAATTTGCATGCAGATGTCAAATCTATTTTCAGAAAGCCGCATGCATTGTGCAGCGTGATCAGGGGATTAACTTCGTTAGTTAAGCTATGATGATTTTTCCCCATTTTAATAATTTAGATTGAGAATTAGGATTCTGTATTCTGTGTTCTTGCATTAGTATCTTCACGCAAAAACAAAGATGACAACAATTGAAGCTCGTGGTGTTTTACTTTAGTGAAGGGTGTCGTGCCAAGAATCCAACACAAGCGCACTTTTAGGACGTTCAGCCTGACTCAAAATTTTCATAGTTCACACAATTGGCTGTTTTCCCGACAAGCTTCTATCTTACAAGAGAAGATCGACTCAATAAAATGGAAATACACAGTTCGCTGTGGTCTTGTAACACGTCTCTTTCTTCATGTCAATTCCTAATTCAATATTTTCATTGCCATCACCTTGATAACTCGGATGACATTGAAACACATCTAAAGGAGCACTATCACTTGCATAAACTTTAGCACGTTCCTTCTCACTTGCATAAGGCACTAACATTTCCTCGGGCACTCCCATCTTCCAACTTCTCAAGATCGATATACTCTGCAATCATGGCAGAGACTTCCCGCTCCATTGACTCTTTCTTGTTCTTGATTGTAAGCTCATTTACAGTTTTGGCAGTCAATGCCATGGTCGTCTGGTGTGTCTGTCCCTTCATGTTCCATAGCATGGGAGTATTCTGACATAGCCATGTCCTCAGGATGCTCATCGTCGGTGACTCTGAGGACAGCTCCCCCGTCTTCTTTGGTTTTCAACGGAGACTTGTTTAAAAATTAATTTGTGCTTTCTTGAATTCCGCAGTTTGCTCTGCAGGATGATCCTCGTGATCTTTCAAACCTTCTACAGCAACTACTGGAGCATTTTCTCCCAACTTTGTGCTCCTTACCTTACAGTATCGGCAATGTTTACATTTCAATTACTAAGTCTCGCTTCGTCGGTGTCTGCATCCACTTCACTTTCTGAGTTGTCAGCAAAGACAGGGCTCATTGTAAGTATGTCTGCTACTCCACTTGACTCTCCAAAGACTTGTTTTCTACATTGGGAAACAAAACACTTATCCAATATAATCAACAAAGCGAATGTAGGAATTAAGGGTTTACATTATGAAATGAAGATGTGAATAAGTACTTACTGTGAATCAACGTATCTATGATTGGTGAAACCGAAGAGATTTTAGGATATTTGCTCCTGTCTTGTTTTAGATTTAATCTTTTCTAACTTCAAGAGGATTGTAAGTAGCTTCACTTCGTTTCACTCTCAGTATGACAATGGCCATTAAAACGGTTAATATCATAGGATACTATCCATGTTTTTTTGCATAGCAATGTATACATACCCCAAAAATCAGTCCAGAGGACAACTCTACAGTTTAAAAGGAAAAATAGCTATATAGATGAGTACCTTTACTGCAGCTGTACGTATAACAAGCAGCACAGCCACCATCCCCCACTCGTACATCAGCTTCAGCAGCCCTTCCAATGGCACAAACTGCTGCACTCAAACCAGCCCCAACTGAAAAATGAGCAGTACCATCAAATGTCTTCACAGCCTCAGTTGATCTCAACACTATAACGAAGTCTGTCAATTCTCCTCCAGCCTGCAATCACCCTTGACTGGTTACTATTGACTGGAATAAGGATATCTCTACATAAAAATATAACACAAAATCAAACATTTCTTGCAGGGATAATCTTTTCATTTATGTATTTGATTTTTACTATTATTGTTGTTATCATTTCGGGAGGAAGGGGAATTGACTAAAGATTTCTTTAGTTGATTTTTATGTTTTATGCAAGACTTCTTTGCTCGAGCTTAAGCCACACAAGCAGAAGCTATTAATGCGATAGACATGTTAACAGAAAGGGAATGATTATAAGTAACACAAGGGCAATCTCTGGCTCAGGGACTTCTCCCACTTCCACAAAAAAGCAAAACACAAATTCAGAGAAAGGGAACAGAGATGCAGAAAGGAACTTGAAAACTCAATGGCAACATGGTAATCAAACAAAAAGTCCAAATCTCATCCTGAGAAATACTGTTCTTAGATAGAGTTCCAGAAAGGAGAAACAAATGGCACATTCCATGAAATAGAAGGATGACAGACCAGACATTTACAAAGGAAAATTCTCACAGAGACCATGGAAATGAAGCAGACAATACGTCAAGCATTCCGGATGGAGTAAAAAATCAAATTGGTGTTTATTATCTAAACAATCATTTTGAGCACGTTGATTCACGTGGTTAATCTGCAGACTGCATGAAAGCCAAAAACACTTGTTGGTTCCGACGCTTGGCCCTTAAGGTTGATGAAATCAAAATCCAGGTATACGATAAAACAAGCCTACAGAAGGTGGAGACCACGAGCTGTCTTCCCTACGAGCAACCACAAGGCCTGTTCCAATATTGTAGGTTACCATCATACCAACTTTCACAACAGTAATTATCGCATACATGACTGTCTCGACCTGCTGATTTACACCACCAGATGAACACAAAATACACAAAGTAGTTTATGTAAATTCTCAACTTCCCTGGTCAGCGATGCTCCTAAATCAATTGCATTTCAAGAGCTCTTTCAAGCTGCTAGATGCCCACTGTTTTCTGTCACTTCCATACTGTGGAATATTTTCGTGATACAAAACAAGCTTTGAAGAGTAAGTTCAGCAACCATGGTCGCAGTAGATGCATATTTGGATGAGTGTGGCACTAATGATGATGCCTCAGCTGTGCATACACCTGCCATATATCAATGACTAGTTTCTTAAGAACTCAAAGCATTTCTGAGGAGAAGTCTAAAACAGGACAAACCAAGCAATCAGAACGGTTTGTAAGGAAATAATGAGAGCAGTACACAAGGGACACATATGACATACTGTCAAGCAAGAGATGACCCCTCTTGCATCTAGCCTGCACTCCGCTTGGATTTGTGCTTCGATTTCTTGTCTCGTTTCTTACTACTGCAAAGCATCAATCTCATAGGTTTCACATGCCAATTGTTATCAAGAATAAAAGAAATCAAAGGACAGGGGTTTGAAGGAATTACTCATCATGTGAACTGCAAAGAGCACTGCAACACATGCCCTACAAAAGCTATATTGTTTTCTTTAGAAGCAGATCTTGGTTTCAGTGATCTCCTAAACCTATATAGATGGTTCAGCACTTTAGCCAGTTCTACCAACCTCAACAGTAATCCCCCATTTGTTGTTGAAATTCAGTTTCCATGAATTTTCTGACCATACAAATGCAAGTGCCATGAATAAATTGCTAGTTTCAGTTTCCATTAAGCGTATGATTCTACAAATTCGTGTGGCCTAATATAATTGCTTATACCATCAAGCACTTGCAAAAGGATACAAATTCATATTCTTAAGTAGTTTTGTGGTAATATGATTTAAAACTGTAAGGGTGATAAATAATAATGGCCCCAAAAAATTTCATTATCTCTGTGGCATGAAGGGTGAGATTTTCATCAAATGAAATCAATGACTTGAAGCTTGTAATTAACAAATTTACATGAGAAATAAATTATACCCAGAAGGAACGCGAGCACTTTATTTCAAGGTCTCTCCTTTTGGACAAGCTGACATATAACGTGAATTGATTTAAAAAAAAATAAAAAATAAAAAGAGAGAGAGAGAGAGAGAGGTCTTCAACTGAGTATTACGTGCATACCTTGCAAATCTAGAATCATGGGATCTTTCTCCACAGAATCAATCTGCACACACTGCTTTGCTGCTAACAGTACATATAGGGGTTCCACTGCCTCCTTGAATTGATTAGGACTGAGGGTCATGGATCCCAATCTTATAATGTCTTGTCTTGTCCTAGCAGCAGGCAAAATTGGCTGAAGATCCTGCACTTTCCATAATTAGATTTCCCGAATGCAGGATGCAAAATAACAAGGAACCGACACCTGACCAACATTAGCCATTTCTATAATCTAACATAGAACAAAAGAAAATCCCTAGCAAACATCACTGCACATAGATCTAAACCACCCTAAACAATTGAGGAGGTCAGAATCAACAAAGACAAAGCTTCGCAACGTGCAAGCACCAATGAAAAGCAAAATTTAATTGCAACTTCGCAGCACTCTTTAAACCCGAAATAACCAAGCTTGGAGCATCAAGCCACGGAGGTCAAGATGGAGTTGTAAAATTTCAATCTTTTAGACAAAGAGTGGTGAAAAAACAAAAAACTCGTGATCAAGAGATCTTACATAGATGAATCTCCTAGAGAACCAGAGTTCTGCAACACATCAGAGGCCCAGTCAACGACGTGCACAGTGCAGCATCGAAACTCACAAAAGCCACAGTTAACGACGAGCTACAGAGCTAAAACACCACATGACCCAATCAAAGACTGAACGCCAAGCAGCAAGCACGGAGCTGCCATGACAACAGAACAAAATCGACAACACCGCACAAGAATCAACCGACGGAAGCTATCCAAAGCGCTTCGGCAATCCCTAGGCACGAAACCCAGTTCGTTCCGATTCGAATTCGCGACAGACGGAATCGAGAGGAACCGAGAGAAGTCGAGACTCACCCTGACGACTCTGCTCGCGCCCTTGCTCCTGACCAAGAACGAGGCTCGGCGGATAACCATGCGAAGCCATCAAGCAGAGCTCCGCCATCATCGACCAAGAACGAGGCGAGGAGGGAAGCGCTTAGGGTGAGTGAGAGGGCTCGAGACAGAGAGGAGGGGGGCGCTTGGGGTGAGTGAGAGGACTCGGGACAGAGAGGAGAGGAGTGCTTGAGGAAGAGAGAGGCAGAAGCGGGAAGAAATAGCGCGCGCTCCGTTGAAAAGAAGAGAGAGAAAATGCAGCAGGCCTCTCCTTCTTCGCCGCGCCGTCGACCCCGCCCAAGTCCGTCGAGATCTCCCTCGCAACGGAGCGGGCTAGCGTCAGGGACAGCGCCCGGTCAGCGGCGGGGAGCCTGGTGCCGCTCGGGAACGAGACCGAGATGACCAGCGAGGCTTTTGGGCAGGCGGAGGCGGAGGCGGAGGCGATGACGGAGCCGGAGCCGGAGCCGGAGGAGGTGGGATGTGCGGAGAAGGAAACAGAGGAAGGCTCTGAGCGTTCTCGGTTCTTTTACGAGGAGAGAGAGAACCGGCCTATTCAAGTGAGGAGAGAGAGAGAAATTTTGAGCGGGAGGAATACGCTGACCGTCCTTTCTTTTCTGCAGGTGGAGCCGAGCCGAGCCAGCCGAATACCAGCCCTTTTCTCATTTTCCGGGGTCCCGCTCGGGACAGGTGTCGGTATCTGAGTGGTTTGTGCGCACCAGGTCAGCGGATGACCTGGCGCGCACGAACCACTGAATATTTTCTCAGTTCAAAATATAGCGTCCGTTTCAAGTGGACGCGGAGTCATTGGAAAGCTAACGAGGTGTGATGAAAAGGAGACCTCACCTTTGACTCAAAGATGGACAGAGGAGTAAAAACTAGCGCCAATGACTGTTTTCAATGGTGCGTAACGAACTTCATAAATCGACTTCTGTAAAATCTAGATATCTACAACACCCTAAAGTTTCTTTACAACATGATTTCACAACTCAAAAACCTCCTGATTCAACCCAGTGACTCAGAATCGTAACTAACTCGGACAATCCAGCATTAACAGAACACCTCTTTGATTAAGTACAACAAAGCTTCAAATTCTTCCCCTCTCTTTCTTCCTTTTCATTTTCTTCTTCTTAGACCAGCTACGACAACAATTAAATGGGCTAGGGATGTAGCTTGAAGGGTTTAAACAGGCCCATTTGTTACATCCCCTACAAACGAACTTTTGAGTGAATAGAAATAGCAGAATATTTAAATTACCTCAGTGTATATTGGAAATGATGAAGTGGTGAGTCCCCTGCAACAATTTGAGACACCCAATGTCACTGACCTGAAAGATCTTCAGAAGCATGGTACTCAACAAAAGGGAAAAATCACGATCTTCCTTTATCAGCCACCTACATAAAAGGTGTTTTATTGGTATTATGTCCTTCCATTGCAAGTGCTGGAGTGGGTGAATCTATCAGGAAATGCATCTCATTCTTGCCATCCTCCAAAGTAACTCTCAAAAAGATGATGCCTTCAATCTCTCACGTCAACTTCCCCTCACCCACCCTTCCCATACATCCCTTGTTAAAACATAGCTCCTGGAATTCTGTTAGACTGCCACATAAATATATGCAGTTCAGATGTCTCTAGGATCTATCTCAGCCGAAAATTTAGACACTACTGACATATGTTTACATGAAGGAATCTTCATATATAATTATGATCAAAGCAGTCAGGAAGAAAGCATACCGTCTCAGAAGAACTTTAGGATTATAAGGAAACAAATTTTTCTGATGGAGATTTTCCACTGAATATTTTAAGGACAGCAAACATAGTTTAGCTTTGTCAAATGGCTTTCCTCCAGCTCCTTGGAGTTTATGCCCATGTCTGAAGTTTCCAGTGCTATACGGCTCCAGACGAAAATTTACCTTTAGCTGGGAAATTTTTCTTTACTTAGTTGACGGCCATTCCTTTGGACTCCGCACATATGAAAATTGTAAAAATGCTTCCCATGATTTAGAGATCAGTCGCAGGCACCTTCAAAGAAAAAGGAGATAAAAGAGAACATAGTCAAAACATGCCAAAGGAGAAAATGGATATCCGCAGTTCAAACATACCTGGATTTCCCATTTCAGCAACACAAGAGAAATGGAAAGCTGAAAACTATTTCCAAGAAAGTGCATACCGTAGAAGATATTCTGCACAACTGATTCCCGTGTCCTTAGATATGAGGTAATCAAGAAGCACCTGATGATCATATTTGATCAGCAGATCCAAAAGTCAAAAGGTCTTAGGACCTACAATGATACAAAACAAAAAACCTAAATAGGGTTTCGGTCGAGGAGAATCTATGAAACATACCTCTGCAAGAAATGAATGGAATAAGTTAAAAGGATTAAAAAGGTTTGAAAGGTGAATCAGGGTATTTTCCCGTGAGTCTGGGATTCTCTCTGTTACTTCATCAAACCTGCAAGCAGCATAAGAAGTTATAAAAAGAATCACATAATTCACTGATCCAATAAGAATTTAGAAGTAGAAAATTTGAGAATACTTCAGCTCACTTTTCAGATCCAGGAATCGGAATGCTAATGGCGCGTTTGATAACATTTTTGTTTAAAAATTGTTACGGAGAACAGAAATAGAAAAAAGTGTTCTGTTCCAGGAAACAATTTTTGAATAAAAAAATGCGTTTGGTAAACTTGTTCCGAGAATAAAAAATGAACAAAAACGCGTTTGGTAAATTTATGTTATTTTTTTGTTTCTTTTAATTTTTTATTTTATTTTTCTTATTTTTCTTTTTTCTTTTTTTCTTCTTTTGGCTGGTCGCCGGCCTTGGCCATGGCAGGCGACTAGCCGACGAGGGCCGACGGCCTCACCCAATCACAGTGACGCTCGTCGGCCCCTAGCGAGGCCAAGCCTCGCTATGGTTGGGCGAGGCTTTGCCTCGCCTTGGCTGGGTGAGTTCGGGCTAGCCCAGATCCGGCGAGCCCGAGCTTGCCCAACCTTGCCCCGCGCCAACGAGGGTCGGCGGCCTCGCCCAGTCACAATGAGGCTCACCAGCCCCTAGCGAGGCCGAGCTTCACTGTGGTTGGGCAAGGCACGGCCTCGCCTTGGCTGGGCGAGCTCGAGCTTGCCTAGATCCGGCGGGCTCGAGCTTGCCCAGCCACCAGCGAGGCTCGGCCTCGCCGGGCCATCGCCAGGCCGACAAGCCTCGTCGGTGGCTGGGCGAGCTCGAGCTCGCCTGATCTAGGTGAGCCCGAGCTCACTTAACCAAGGCAAGGCCAAGCCTCACCAGGGGCCGGCGACGCTCCGGCGAGGTCGCTAGCCCTCGACAGCCGGTCGCCGGCCATGGCTAAGGCCGGCGACCGGCCAAAGAAAAACGAAAAAGAAAAGAAGAAAAAAAAAAGAGAAGAAAAAAGAGGAGAGAGAAAATTTGTTCTTAAAAATTGTTTCAGAAACAAGAAACACGTTTTTCTTGTTTCTTGTTTCTTATTTCTGTTCCAAATGTGTTGTTAGGAACAAAAAAATAGATTTGAAACAAAAACGCAAACAAACGCGTTTCTATTCTTTTTTTGTTCCGTGGAACAAAAAAACAGAAATTTTGTTCAAAAACAAAAAAATAAAAAGAATGAAAACAAACAGGCCTTAAGCACTTCCAAGAGCACTTTAAATAACAGGTCATCCTAATGTTAAATAGAGAAAAGAAGTCAGTGTCCTCACTCAAATCATTTCCACAGAACACTGATAGCTAAAAAACTAGGCCTTAGTCCAATCTCACTGATTACAGAATTATAACAATGCCATGTAATTAGAGTATTATATAAGCCTAAGGAATAAAAGATCAGCAGTATAGAATAAAATAATTAAGGCCTCCACAGATGGTACTTTAATTTAAAGAAATACATACAGCTTTTTCATGATTAAATTACTTTATTACCCCACACATGAGTTGACCCTCTTTTTGCAAGTATTCAACATTCTAACTTCAAATATGCAACTCTAAACTGCCAACTGGTAACAAACAAATTAGCATCACATTGGGACGATTGTAGAGGATGAAAAACATTTTGAAGCACCATATACAACAAGCTTGTAGAAACCACAGAGCAAATAATCAGATCAGCAAAGACGTGGACGATATCTTCCATATGGACACCTCCTTACACCACCCATTTTATCCACTTTCATTTCTGGCTTTTGTAAGAGAATTGTGCATTTCTTCTCCATGTAAATGGAGTCCCTTTGAGTCCTCTCAATTTATCAGTGAAAATTATAATGAAGATTAAAGCCTCTGAAGCCGTGTAGTTAGGCAATATACCGCAACAGATTACTGTGTCTTTTCAAGATCATCTCTCCAAAGAATCTTTGCTCATATTTGTACAGCTCCTCTCACCCAGATGCCAGTACACGCATAGCAGATGTGAGCCTTGCTCTAAAGAGTAAGCTTGATCATATTTTAACATTTAGACCACACTGGGAAACAGCAACTCTACAGTACAAGCGAAAAAATTCTACCTTTGGTCTTAGAGTAGAAATGCCAGAAAACACCCTACCCTTCCCCAAATGCTCCTGTCACCTAAACGGTACATGTATAGTAGACATGTGCCTTGCTCTAAAGAGCAAGCTTGCTCAAATTTTTAAATTAAGACACATTTGGAAACAGCCGCTCTATAGTGCAGAAAAGAATTCTACCTTGGGTCCTCAAGAGTAGAAATGCCAGAAAATACCCTACCCTTCCCAAAACTCTCCATCCTCATATTCTTCTCCGTCTGAGCTTGACTTACCTATTGCTCGCAGAAAAGGTATACATTCCACAATTAACACTTAGCCAATCTATACTTCTTTGAGTTATAGTCATGTTCTTCTCCCTACATGGTGTTCCTCTCTTCCTTGGATCCTCCTTTTATTCCTAAATCTATACTTCTCTGAGTTATAGAATTGGGAACCGACCTAATAATTTTCAATTCCAAAATTTTGGAACTAGGAATCAAACCAAATAATTTTGGTGCTAGATCGCTAATTCCTAGGTCTACCCAAGATCCATGCTATATAGTTGGCTTGAGAAGGGGGAAGAGTTAGAGGCAGTAGAAGCTAGCCTTTCGAAGCACTTCAAGCATTCAAATACCTTATGTTGGAAGTTTGTTTGTAAAATAAAGTGTATACTTCTTTGTCCCACATAGGAACAGTGAGAGGAAGTGAATCAATTAATAACTGTGAAGTTTCTTTAGTATACCTAAAGAAATGATTAGGTGTGGGTTAGACCACACCATACCCGCATGCAGGTGTGTGGTTTTGGCACGACTAGAATATACGAGTGCTATAGGATTTTTATTGTATACGATGCATTGTATTATACCTGATATTGCTTATCATATATGTAAGTTAAGTAAGTATAATAGTAATCCAAGTATAGAACATTAGAGAGCTATTACCAAAAAATTTTATTATCTTAAGAGAACTAAAAATTTAGGATTATTCTATAATAATTATCCAGCTATATTATAAAGATACACCGATACTAGTTGGATTAAAAGTGTGGGAGATGAGCTATCCACTTCTAGATGGATTTTCACACTAGATGAAGGTATTGTATCTTAGGCAAGTAAGAAACGAACATATCTAACTCACTCAACAATGAAATATGAATTTATTACTTTAGCGATAACTGGGAAAGGGGCCGAATGGATTAGTAATTTGTTGTTGGATATTGAATTATGGCCTAATCCTATGCCTCCTATTTCTATCCACTACAATAGTCAGGCTACTTTGGCAATAGCCTATAATAGCACCTATAGTGGTAAGTTTAGACATATTAATCTAAGACATGAATATGTGAAACAATTGATTATGGTACCTTAACAATTGTCTATGTGAGGTCAAATAATAATCTTGCCAATTCTTTGATGAAAGCTTTACCAAGACACATGGTAATAATGACCTCACAAGAAATGAAGCTGAAACCCTTTAATTGAAATCACCAATAATGGTAATTCGACATCTTTCTAGAACATCACTAGTTACAAGGTTTAATGGGTAAGAACAAGTTATTGAATGTGATTGTTTGATACTGACGTAGCCCTGATATGAGAAGTCAATATCGTCTGTTACATTTTGTAGGTTGGATTGAATTCTTAATGAAGTATAGTATAAACTTGTGATGTGTTGATAGTAATAGAAACACGTGATGGATACTTCACTTATATGAGCTTAGAAGTGATATCGCTTCTTACGAAAGTTAGGATTGCTTTTTAGAGATATCATGAAACAGAATCAAGCACAATGCCATAATAATGCGGAGTAATACAAAACTTCTCGCTGAAACAAGAGGTTAGTGTATATACGGTATGTCTAATTCTATTATATAAAAGTACAAGTTTAAAGCCGAACTACTCGTCACTTTGATAGAGCTTTGATATATTTGCAAGTAAAGGTTTAACTCGAAAGAAACATTTATATATGTATATTAATCTTATTGAAATTTTGGTTGTACAGGTTTTTAATTTTTTTTAACTTCAAAATCTTTATTTTACAAAGTGGGGGTACCACAGCACTGAGTGGTGCTGCTGGCTTCGAGCTTTCTCCCCCTCACGAAGGGGAGAAGTTCGAATCCCCAACATGTCGTAGGTGGACTTACTCGCTTCATGGGAGTGGTGGGTTCCTCCATGACCCTAGGGTTTGCCTGCCGGCTGTCGGCTTACAAGTTTTCCTAGGTCATCAAAAATAAAAAACAAAGTGGGGGATTGTTGGAAGTTTATTTGTAAAATAAATAAAATGTATGTTTCCTTGTCCCACATAGAAAAAGTGGGAGAAATTGGGTTAATTAATAAGTGTTGGGTTTCTTTAGTGTACCTAAAGAAATGATTGGGCATGGGCTATACCCCACCATATTTGCGTTCGGGTGTGCAATTATTAAGCGCACTTTGCACGCTCATAGTGTAATTAGCGCTAACCCCTTTATTATTTTATTTTTTCTTTTGTACGATTATCTTATTAACTTTAATCAATTCAAAGGTTGTTTTGTTTATTGAAAATTTTCGAAAATTTAAAAAAAAATATACATTATAATTTTTTTAATATTCCAAATTTTTATTTATGCCTTTTCAAAACAACTTTTGAAAAAAATACTCGTTCAGTTTGCAACATTTCTTGAAGGGTTGCATTTGTTCATTTTTTCAACTTCTTTCAAATTGACACCTTTGTTCATCTAGGCAAATTTTCGAAATGATATATTTATTCACTTTGCAACCTTTCATGAAGAGTTGCCTACGTTTTTAAGATTGTTTTATATATATATGTCTATTTTCAGAAGCACAGTGTGTGTGATCATTTTATATTTTCGAGCCATCTTTTCAATTGTTTCTTAGAAAAATCCTAGAGAAATACTAGAATTACTATCTAGTATTCTCATTTTTTAGACTTTGTTGTATCCTTGAGCAAATTTGCCGATGACCATTAGCAACGTTGTGGGGCAAATAAATTCTTAAAGAAAGTGATATCACGTTTCAAAGTTTGACTTAATTACTCTAAATATCATACTTCATTATTCTATCCAATTCGAAGCCACATTTTCCCAACAATTTTAAGGATTTATTTTGTTCAACAATGGAGTCAAAGACAATCAAAGTCATGAATCAAGACATGATCAAACTGGACTGGTTCGATGGGAATAACTTTGCTCGCTGGAGGGACAAGATAATGTTATTACTCACTACTCTTAAGATTTCCTACATAATGGATCATAATTTGGTGCCTTTAAAAGATCCGAAGCCTACTATCGAAGGAGGACAACCAAGTGAGGAAGCCATTGAGATGGTTAATAAAGAGAAGAAGAAACGTGCAGAGGATGAATTACTTTGTTGATGACACATTCTGAATACACTATCCGATCGTCTGTACGACTTATTCACTGAAATGAAATCGGCTAGAGAAATTTGGAATGTACTGGAATTTAAGTACAAGGCGGAGGAGCAAGGTACTAACTAATATCTAATCGCAAAGTGTTTTGATTTCAAGTTTATTGATACTAAACCCTTACTGGAACAAGTTCATGAATTGCAAGTGCTTGTGAATTAAATTCACGTCCTCAAGATTAATATTCCATAAGCTTTTCAAGTTTGAGCAATTATTGCGAAATTGCCTCCAAGTTGGAAAGACTATGAAAAAAGGCTGATGCACAAGTCAGAAGACTTTACTTTGGAGTAAATACAAAAACATCTTTGCATTGAGGAAGAGTCATGTTTACGTGATAATTCTATTTTGTACAATTCCAATGGAAATGTTGTAGAAAGGAAAACGGAAAATCAGCCAGAACTTTAAAGTAGAAAGCAGCCATAAATTTAAGAGAATACAAAAGAAGAAAAATGGTTGTTGTTTTGTTTATAACAAATAGGGACACTACGCCAATGATTGCATTCACCGCAAGAGGATTTCAAAGGACGAGAACATTCAAATGGTGAAGGCAAATGCAAATTTGGTTGAAGAAAATTATGTAGCCATGATTTCAACCATGTTTTCAAACATGAAAATTTCTAAAATTAATAATGTGATGACTATGGTTTTTGAAATCAATTCTACCACTGTCCAATCCAGTTGGTGGTTAGATTCTGAAGCAACAGTCCATATGTGCAAGAACAAGTACATGCTTAAACAATTTGAAGAGATTGTTCACTCAAATGTTCAATAAGTCCTGATAACGAATAATGCTCTTATAAAGGTTGCTAGAAAAGGCATGGTGAAGATCGACTTCACTTCTGGAAAGAAAATAAATCTTCTTAATGTGTTATTTATACCCGAAATTAGGAAGAACCTAGTTTCCATTGATATACTTTGTAAGAGGAGGTTTCAAGTTTTATTTGAATCCAACAAAGCTATCCTGTCAAAAAAATGGGATGTTTGTAGGAAAAGGTTATGCCAATGATGGCATGTATCAATTGAGCATCAAGAATAATATTGCTAGTTTTGCTTATCTTGTTGAGTCTTCTTTTTTTTGGCATAATAGGTCGGCACATATAAATATTCATTATTTGAAGAATATGAAGAAGTTAGACTTGATAAATTTCAATAGTGAATTTGATAAATGCGAAATATATGCTAAGTCCAAACTTACTAAGAAACATTTTCCTAGTGTTAAAAGAAATTCGAATTTATTGAATTTGATTCATAGTGATATGTGTTAATTCAATGGTATGCTAACACTTTGAGGTAAAAGGTATTTTATTACTTTTGTGGATGATTGCATTAAGCTTTTATATGTTTATCTCATCAGATCGAAAGATGAATCATTTACCATGTTTAAGAAATATAAGGCTGAAGTAGAAAATCAATTAGAAAATAGAATCAAAGTTCTATGATCAGATAGAGGTGGAAAATATTTCTTCAATGAATTCTCTCCATTTTGTGAAGAACATGATATTATTCATCAAGTTTCGACTCCATATACTCTATAACAAAATGGTTTGGCTGAAAGAAAAAATCGATCTCTTGGAGAAACTGTTAATTATATGCTACCAATTAATCTTTGGAAAGAATCGTTAGTTACTACATGTTAAAATGCCTTCTAAAAAAAATGACATAACCCCTTATGAAGTATGGAAACGTAGAAAGCCAAATTTGTCGTACCTTAAAGTGTGAGGGTGTTTGGCATACTACCGAGTACTAGATTCTAAAAGAACAAAGCTCGATTCTAGAGTTATCAAAAGTGTTTTCGTTGAGTATGCTAAAAACAGTAAAGCTTATGGACTTCTTGATTTAAATTCCAATGTTATTTTAAAATCAAGAGACGTTAAATTTTTTGAGAATAAATATTTCATGGGTTCCAAAATTATTTTGAAAATAATCCAAAATCTATGGAAGCTCAAATAGATTCTCAAGAGAAAAAAAAAATGAATGATTCTAAAAACATGTTTGAACCAATGAG
This sequence comes from Eucalyptus sideroxylon x Eucalyptus melliodora, assembly GCA_016097485.1. Taxonomy (NCBI): domain Eukaryota; kingdom Viridiplantae; phylum Streptophyta; class Magnoliopsida; order Myrtales; family Myrtaceae; genus Eucalyptus; species Eucalyptus sideroxylon x Eucalyptus melliodora. Next base: position 45,847,188 of record CM027832.1, on the reverse strand, counting down.
AAGTACTAGAGTTAGGAAATTAAAAGACTTAGGTTATGATTTTATTACTCATGTTTTTCTTGTTAAAAGAGATGGAGATAATAACGTGATAAATAAATATCATTTAGTATTAAATTTAGAAGACGATCTTAGAAACTTTGATGATGCCATGTCTTCTAGAGATGCTTCTTTTTTTAAAGAAACTGTAAATGATGAAGTGGACTCAATTATGTCCAATAATACTTGGGTATTAGTAGATTTACCAAAAGGATCAAAATCTATCGTGTGCAAATGGATTTTTAGAAGAAAATATCATTCTGACAGTTCTATCCAAGCTTTTAAGACTAGACTTGTGACCAAGGGATATAGACAAAAAGAATAAATAGATTATTTTGATACATATGCTCATGTTGCACGTATAACTTCTATTTGAGTTCTTTTTGCTCTAACTTCCATTTATGATCTTTGTGTTTATCAAATAAATGTCAAGACTGCTTTTTTGAATCAAGACTTAAATGAGGAGATTTACATGGAACAATCGGAGAGTTTCGTTCTTCCTGAAAATGAAAGGAATGTATGTAAATTGATTAAGTCTCTTTATAGGTTTAAGCAAGCTTCTAAGCAGTGACATGAAAAATTTAATCCGGTCATATTATCAAATGGTTTCATTCACAGTAATGTTGATAAGTGTATATACTCTAAATTCACTAAAGACTATGGTATCTTAAGGTCCGTTCGTTTCACAAAAAATTGGCCATTTCCAAAAAAAAAAAAATAGGATTGTATTAGAAGGATACACCGATGCTAGTTGGATTACAAGTGTGGGAGATGAGCGTTCCACTTCTAGATGGATTTTCACACTAGCTAAAGGTGTTATATCTTGGGCAAGTAAGAAATATACATGAATAACTCACTCAACAATAGAATATGAATTTATTACTTTAGCGGCAATTGGAAAAGAGGTCGAATGGATTAGGAATTTGTCGTTGAATATCAAATTATGCATAATCCTATGCCTCATATTTCTATAAAATGTGATAGTCAGGTTATTTTGGCAAAAGCCTATAATAACACCTATAATAGTAAGTCTAGATATATTAGTCTAAGACATGAATACGTGAGACAATTGATTAAAAATGATCCCATGACAATTGTTTACATGAAGTCAAGTAATAATCTTACCGATCCTTTGACGAAGATTTTACCAAAACACCTTATAATAATGACCTCACAAGAAATTGGGCTGAAACATTTTAATTGAAATCACCAATAATGGTAACTCGACCTTTTTTTTTTCTAGAACATCACTAGTTACAACATTTAATGGGTAAAAACAAATTATTGAATGTAATTGTTTGATATTGACGTAGCCCTGATATGAGAAGTGAGTATTGTCTGTTACGTTTTGTAAGTTGGATTGAATTAGTAATGAAGTACAATATAAACTTGTAATATGTTGATAGTAAAAAAAACACATGGTAACCACCACCTTGGTGGCTGAGATGGTTCGAACTTTCTCATTCTCATGAAAAGGAGGAGTTCGAATCCCTTCTTGGTCGCTTGGGGTTTTAAGCATGACGTTAGGGTAGTGGGTCCTCCACTAGCGTCACCTTAGGTTTGCTTCGCTGCTATCTGCTTATGGGGGTTCCTGGGTCATAAAAAAAGAAAAACACATGGTAGATACTTCACCTATATAAGTTTAGAAGTTATGTCGCTTCTTATGAAAGTTATGGTTGCTTTCTAGAGAACTCATAAAATAGGATCAAGCTTAGGTCATAATAGTGCGAAGTAATGTATAACTTATCACTAAAGCAAGAGGTTAGTGTATGTGCCATATGTCCGGTTCTATTATATAAAAGTATAAGTTTAAAGTTGAGCCACTTGTCACTTTGATAGAACTTTGATATACTTGCAATAAGTAAATGTTTAATTTGAAAAATACCTTTATGTAGATATATTAATCTTACTGAAATTTTGATTGTACGGGTTTTTAATTTTATTTTTTTTAATTTTGAAATCTTTGTTTTACAAACAAAGTGGGGGATTGTTGGAAATTTGTTTGTAAAACAAACAAAGTGTATGTTTCCTTGTTTCACATAGGAAAAGCGAGAGGAAGAAAACCAATTAATAAGTGTGAGATTTCTTTAGTATACCTAAAGAAATTATTGGGTGTAGGCTAGACCACATCCTACCTGCGTGCAGTGCACGATTATTAGGCGCACTTTTGCACGCTTGCCCGCCCGTGGTTTAATTAGCACTAACCCTTTTGTTATTTTTTTTTCTTTTGTACGGTTATCTTATTAACTTTAATCAATTCAAATATTGTTTTGTTTATTGAGAATTTTCAGAAATTTTAAAAAATATATATTATAATTTTTTTTTCATATTCCAAATTTTTGTTTGTGCCTTTTCAAGACAACCTTTAAAATAAATACTCGTTCAATTTGCAAACATTTCCTAAAGGGTTACATTTGTTCATTTTTTTCAACTTCTTTCGAATTGATGCCTTTGTTCATCTAGGCAATTTTTCGAAATGATACATTTATTCGCTTTGCACCTTTCACGAAAAGTTGCCTACGTTTTTAAAACTATTTTATATATACATGTCTGTTTTCAGAAGAACAATGTATGTGATTATTTTATATTTTCGAGCCTTCTTTTTAAAAAAAAATTACAGCCATCTTTTCAATTGTTTCTTAGAAAAATTATAGAGAAATACTGAAATTACTATCTAGTATTCTCATTTTTAAGACTTTGTTGTATCTTGGAGGAAATTTGCGGGTGATCTTTAATAACGTTGTGGGGCAAATAAATCATTAAAGAAAGTGATATTCCGTTTCAAAGTCCGACTTGATTACTCCAAAGATCTGACTTCATTGTTTTATCCAATTCGAAGCCACATTTTCCCAACACCTTGCACAATTCTCTCATGTCAATTGCATCTAAAACAAAACTAAGAAGCTCAATTCCCCAAACTCAAGATTACACAGTACTACAAAGAAAAATGGATAAGTGTTTACCATCGAGGGGCTCGTCGAAGAGGACCGTAGCATAAATTCAAGACAAATCTCGACTCAGCCAACTCAAAACTTAGCTCCCCGGTGGCAAAGTGCAACCCAAATGATCTACCCAACATTCTTGACCATTTGGAGGGCGTTGAGACCGAAACATGGTGATTTAAGGTCTCGATTTCATCCCTAAAAGCTTTGCAAAAGAAATGCTCATCCTTCAGCCATCGTTAGTGTTGGAATATAATATGCGAAAACGGCAGGATTTTGCAATTTACATCAACGTGCAAACTCCAAAGAAATAAGAGAAATAATAAAGACACTAGAAATTTACGTGATTTGATCTGAGTATCGATACCTACGTCCACGGAAAGAACCAGCAGTAAATAATCCACTATAATCGGAGAATTAGAGTTTACAATCGCTCACACGCTCAAATGTTTCTCATACCTAAATTTAATTACAAACACAGTATGTTTATAAATAAATAACTCACTTTAACATAAACTCATTGCACAAAAATTACTGCACATTCAAGCTCAAAGTAAAATGCTTTACATATGCCAAAACAAAAACTCTCTTCTCCACTTTCATATAGCTTTGCATTCTCTACCTCTTCAAGGCTTGAGCGGCGTCTAGACGTGTGTGGACGTGCGGCTCCTTTATTTCTTTCATAGGGCTTCACTTTCCTTTTCCGCTAAAAACATGCATTTTATATCATGTGTGTGCCCAAAGTCAAAACTTTGACTTTGGACCTCACCTTTGATTATTTTCTCTAATATGGATTCTTCTCCTGCCATTTCTGCACGTAAAAAAAAAAAAAAGATAGATAACCCTTACCTTTTTTTGTTCTTTATTTATTTCCTCCTTTGTTCAGCTATAAGGAGTCCACGAAAAGAAGGGCTTCTTCATCCAATTTGAAATCTACTTGAGAAATCTTTATCCACAAATTTGATTTAACAAATCATTATCCGAATTCAAACTCGAGACATTAATTTAACAGTTAGTTATACATCTAAGCTTCGAAGCGGCTGCGACCCCAGAGTTCCAGTTCTATGAGCTTCAAAGCGACCCCTTCATTCCCATCGGTTGTAGACTAGAGTTATGAAGTGAGCACAAGCCCCGTCAGTTTTAGAAATGAGCTTCAAATTGGTCTTGTCGGTTCTAGATCTAAATAATGACGAAATAGTGCAAAGAGAAAAATGAAAAATTGACAGTGAGGGAGCGTGAACCAAGCTAAGAGAAGAAATTGAGAGAAGGAGATTCCTTTGCTCTTTATTCTTAGAAGTGAAAAGGATTATTAAAAAAACATATTGGCATGGTTAATGTAGTTTGGTTATGCACTTGGAATCAGGAACTTGTCTGATTATTGCCAGTTCCAAATTTTGGTAACCGAGAACCACCCAAAACTAGCTAGTTTGGTCATGTTCTCGGGTTGGAACTGGATCGTTGCTCACCCCTAATGAATAGTTTTTTTTTTCTTAAACTTGAAAAACTCTTGCAAAAATTAGCAAACAACACTTGAAAATTAACAAAAGCAAATAATATCAGGTGTGCTTGGTGCTATCCAAAGATAATACACAACACATTATAGTAATTAGGTTTTATCCCCAAGCCTAAATCCATTCTCCAACCTAAATACCTCAGTGCGATTTGAAATCCACTAGTAATCACCAAGATAAGTTACTGTCACGACCAAATTTTTTAGAGTGATCCATGTAGGGTTTGACTAATGGATTGTTAAGTCTAGACTTAACTTAAGCTTTGCCAAGCACATATCAATTCGCGACTTAGGTTTAAGTTTTTTAACATGCATATAGATTTTATCTATGAGTCACCACTAATCTATTTTTTGGTGGGTCGATTATAAACCCAAGTAAAGTAAATGGAGTTTTACTTTACTCCTATAAACCAGGAACTATGGGTACGGGGATTTGGTTATACTAGATTTTTCTAATGCCTTTTCAATACCATTTTTTCATTTTCAAAAATGTATTCTTTTTTTTTTTTGCAGACAACTTAAATTGATTTTAAATATATTTCCCTAACATGTGAGGTGATCATGCAGGAGCGCAAACCACCAATTTAACACTCAAATAAATAGTGAATAAATCGCAAAACTCACATCAAAGTAACGGAAGCATCTGCAATGTTAAATTAGAATCTACATCAACAACTCTAGATATGATTTCTAATTAACACGTAATTTATTTTATTTGTTTTCACTTAATTAATGAAAATCATGCAATATGCAATCCAATATTACTAAATGACCTAATTCTAATGACAGACAATTCTTAAATAAATGGACGTAACAACAATCAATAAATATAATTTTATATGACATGCAATGACATTTTTTTTTTTTTTTTTTTTATAAATGTGCAATCTATCCTAGAGAATGTAATTAATTTATCCTAAGATATTTTTGTATTTTTTTTATGAAATTCGACATTAGAAAAATGTGAAAATTATCTATCTAAATTAAGATCTTATCCAACTTATATTAAGGATTAGGTTAGGCTAAACCCTAATTTAAACTAAGATATTATCTTAACTTAGCAATATCTAACTAAAGACTAATCTAAACTTAAAATGAAATATGCAATTTTATCCTAATGTGCAATGACGTACAAACGATGCCCTAATCCTACATGACGCAAGCATGATGATTTTTTTATTTTTTATTTTTTTTATTTTTGTCCTTTTTTATAAAAATTCAAAATCAAAATTCTCAAATAATTAAACATGCAATTTAATCCAGTAAAACAAAAATCTAACATCATAAATTTATGTTTTTGGTATTTTCTATTTTTAAAAAATTCGAAATGATAACGTTCCTACTCTAAACATGCAAAATAACCCTACAACATGCAATATTCTAACCCAAACATATTTCAAGATAATTAAAGCAATTAAGACAAGACAGACCATTCAAAATCGCCAAAAGTATCCTACACTATTCAGATCAAGAGATAATATGTCGTTAATAAAATCAATAAATTGATTTTAAGACTTAAAGATCAAAATATCAATTTTATTCCTGCTTGATTAATTATTTCATCTAAAACCTTATAGATTAAATAAATAAATAACCTAGGCGCAGTTGCAAATCAGGTAATATGTTAGAATTTCCAATCATATACTAAGGACTAATTATACTAAAAAAACAAGAGAAAGTAAAATAAAATAAATAAAATAAACTAAAAAAACTACTTAATGTGTTTTCTTTTTTTTTTTCCTTTTTTTTTTTTTTTTAAATTGGGGTGAAAACCATGGGGCCCGGCCAAGGGTGGCTGATCGGAGGTCCGTCAGGGAGTCACGGTCGGAGTTCCGGCGAAGGTCCAGCAAGGAGGAAGCAGCGCTCGGCAGGGGAGGAGCAACTTGGGTTGCGGCGCCTGGTCGCTGGTCTTCGGCCCCAGGCAGCGCCGGCTCCACGAGCAGGGATGTCGGGCTAGTGCAGCCGTGGGTGAGGGAGATTCCGGTGCGTCGAGTCGCGGCAGGGAAAGCGGCGCGGCAACGACCGAGCGTCAGGCGGAGGCGAGCAGGGGCGCTCGAGACTTCTGGTGCTGCAGATCGGCGACGGCAAAGAGCGAAGCAAGGGCGCTCGGGTCGCGGAAGCTGCGGGGGTCTCAGATCTGCCGGCGTCGGACACCCGAGCAGCGAAATTGGGACAGTGGCGGTGAGGATCAGCACGAGCTGGAGGCAAAGCAGAGCACAGTGGTGGTCGACGTCAGGGCTGGGTCGCAAGCAGATCACGGTCGGCTCGGGCGGAGGCGAGCAAACCGGCGAGGTGGCGAGACGCGGTGGTGTCCGGCGTCGTGGTGCCGGCGCAATGGCCGGCGCGGGCAAGGGAGTCCTCGCGAAGAAGACGACACTGTAGCTCGTTTTAATTTTTTTCTTTTCTCTCTCTCTCTCACGTCACTCCGTACGGTCTCTGCCCACTGTTTCTTCGACCAAGGCAAACCAGAGTTTGACCTTTGACTCTTTTTTCAAAAAACAATCTCCTTTTTTTGCTCGAATTTTCTCACGAAAATTTTTTCTCTGAATTTCGCTCTTCAATTTTTGGAAAAAGCCCCCCCCCCCACCTTAAACATGAAGAATACAACTCTCTTTTATAGTGATTCTAGACGGCCGCTTCATATGGCATTTTTCGAGTTTCCATCTTCTATCACATTAAATCAAAGTGTGATCTCGCAATCAATTCGATTTTGCTCAAAATTCTTTCATTTTGTAAAAATTCTTGCACTTTATTCACTTAATTTTTAAATTGTTTCTATATTTAACAAAATCCGAATATTCATCAGAATTTCAAACTTCCATGTATAATCAATCAAATCAATCTCCCATTTTTTTTCCATTTTTTCATTTTATTTGTTTTGATACATTTTTTTTTGGGTTAGAATTAATCCCTAATTTTTATGTAAAAAATCAATGACTGAGTTGCCAAAATTTAGATGTCAACAATTACAATATGTAAATAAAGATCCTATTAATCAATAGATCTTACTATCGGGTTTCAAATATTGTTATTCCTCTTGTACACTTTGTCTTATCTAGATTACAAAGCAACAAGGACACTATACTGAAAATTTCATATGGACATACCACAATTTGATTTGCAGAGACTAACAACAAACAATGTCAACTTTCTATGTTCGACTTGATACTTAAGCTTCGTTGATCCTTTTTTATATAGGAATCTTCAATTTTCCCATTGGAGAAAGTCTTGGGACACAAGTATCTATTACAAGTAGTTAAAAGCCGTTGTTTGAGGATAGGATCACCCATACAATATTTTTCCTCGATCATCAACATGGTTTCCTAAAATGGAGACTGTTGAGAGAGTCACATCACTAGTCACTTTAATTGCTTGAACAAAAAGCTGTCAATTGTTCTCTGATAGATTTCGTCTGTCCTGCTATGGACTTTCCTACTACTAATGACTATAACTTTTGTCTCTAACAATCAACTTCAGATGAACACGTCAATCAGCATCTCTAGTGACTCAATATCAACACGATTCAATGTTCGTTATTTCTCAATAGTAACACATGCTTGTTACCATCCGTGAGTTGGTGTTGTCCATGGTTAAACCATAGGACTTGCAATTCTACTTCCAATGATACTTTTGAGCACATCAACTCCCAAAGACTCTATGTTGATGAAGATCCACCATGGTCCTTCCAAGTTCTCATGAGCATCTTGTCATGTCTAAATTGTTCACTTCTTGTTGATATCTACATTATTTTAGCTAGTCGTCCTTGAGCTCTTTAACTATCGTGGTAATCTATTACCAATATTGATTACTTTCTTCATGATAGAAGTAGTACAGTAATAAGTTCCCCCTTTTTACCTTTTTGCGCTTATTTTTTGTTTAGACAGGATCTAAATATAAACAATGGTTTTGATCAATGTTTCTTTTCCATTTTTGATCAAGATCGACTATATAATTAGAATGAAATTTAATTCTCAACTTTGAAATAAACTTTCACTAAACTATTTGATAAAAAAAAAAAAAAAGGCAATTAATTGTGTTATAAGTTATCATGAATATAAATTTCTAGTCTTCTATTTAGTTTTTGTGGTTAAGAATATGATATCATAAATTAAAATTAACAACCTTCTCTAGACAAAGTGATAACATGATGCAGGGTAAGATAAAATTTTGTTTGGTGTAATGGGTCATTTAAATTTTGAAGCCGTCGAGAGAGATGATAAAAATATAATCAATTTCGTTAGTCAGCTTGATTAAAAAAAAAATTGAAGAAAGAGAGAAGGGTATTTCAATCAATCAATTAAAAAAAGAATGTCTTAATTAAAAGGATCAATATCACGAAAAATCAAAAATTGAAACTTATGTGACAAATTTACCTAAAATTAATTTTTTATCACCAAAAATCTCAAACCGGTACAATTGTGACAAATCTACTCTCCATTTATTTTAGCTAAATTTGAATGTCATATTATTAAGTTGGATGATATGAGACAATTAATAGGTGCACCAGTTTGTGGCTTTTCATTATATTAGCCCAATTTAAACGAAACTAATAGATAATAAAATTGTCAAAAGTGTATGAGCTAAGGGTTTCTAGTAGTTAAAGAATTAGTTTGAGATAAATTTATGAAAAATTAGTATTTAATAAATTTGTCACAAACATATTAATTTGAGATTTTTTGTGGTATCAACCCTAATTAAAATAGGTGTGGAAATAGTCCTACTCAAAAAGAAATCCAATAAGCACATTTTATGAAGAATGTGCTATTTCACTGATCCAGTAAGCACATTTTAGCAGATTTAAATTAATTTAAGATTCTACTTCAATTTGGGCCAATTATGTAAGGCCCAAAAACAGGAAAAAAAATATGGAAAAGAAATGTCTTGTATTTCGATTTTTCATGCTAAAAAAAGATTGCAAATATAGTTTTATGTGAAGCACAAGGAAGACAACCTAAGAATTTTGTTAACTCTCATTCCCTTTTAAGTTTTTAGTGTTGTGCTAAATGATAAGGTTCTCTTTTATTATCCTTTTTGGGAAAAAGTCACCAAAAAAAAAAAACTCTTAACTATATCTATTGTGATGTATTTATCATATTTTTTTAATACAAAAACCCCATATTATATCCACTACGACACATATATCCTGAAATTATTCATCTGACATAAAAAAATTCCAAAATAATATTATTTTTGTTTTATTATACCTTATCAAAACCGTTTGTCTTCTATCATCCATAAACGATTTTTCATTGATGGAACTTTGATGTAGATGGGAAATTAACATGTCACATGAGTACAACTATAAGATTCCTGATATCATATAAAAATTTTAGCATCATAGTGAGTGTAATTTGAGGTTTTTGATAAAGAGCAAATATGTCACATAGGTATTAGTGTTGGAAGATCTTATAATCAATTCTAATTATAATTGATTCTAATAGATGTTAGTAAATAGGAAATTTTGATTCATGTATATTTCTTTTCCTATTTTATTCTTTCATTCTTACATTATATATGTACAAGGTAATAGCATACAGAATACAACTCAGATAAACATTTTCCCCAAATTTTCCTTATACTTTTATGTCATGGTATCAGAGCCCTCGCTTCCTACCCTAGCTTCCACAACCCTCTGAATTGCCATCATTTCTTTCTGCTTTGTTACTAAGGATCCCTTCTTGCATAACAGATTACCAAAGCGATTTGGAATTCATTCTCGGTATCATGGCAAAAGACAAGAATGTTATGAATCCCTCAGTAGAAGTTCCATCAACCCAGGATCAGACGATCTCATCTTCTAATCAAGACAGATCGACTGGAGAAGAGCAGGTGACCAATGTCGTCTCTGACTTTGCCCCTGCTCCAGTACAAATTCCAAGCAACTTACTAGCCCCCAACCCTATGGTAACCCACACAATGGGCCACTCAGCCTAGACAAACATGGGCCTAATATCCATATGGGACCAACCCGACTGGTGAGTCGAGTCAACAACCGCGGGTCACAGACCCGGATTCATACCGGGTCAAGGAATTGAACCCTACCCAGTTCCATACAAACCACTTTACCTGTTCTCATTCAACGGTGGTTGGCTGAAGCTTAGAGACCCGCTTTACACATCGCCGGCAGACGAGCTGAAGTTACGCCTAATCACTTAGGGGGTGCATGAGAACATTTCTGTTCCAGAAATAGTTTCTGGAACAGAAATGAATTTTTCTATTTCTATTTCTGAATGAATTTCTGAGGAAAAAAATATGTTTGATAACTTAATAAAATTTCTATTTCAAAAATAGAAATTCGTTTGATGAGCAAGAGGAGAGGCAGAGAAGAGTCGGAGCAGAGGCGGAGGCGGAGGTGGAGCAGAGGCGGAGGAGAGGCGGAGGCGGAGGCGGAGCAGATGCGGAGGCGGAGGCGGAGCAGAGGCGGAGGAGATCTGTTGCCGAGGGGTGCTCGGACAACAAGCGGGGACAGTGGGTCACGGCGAGGGGGTGGATTCGCAAGCAGATGTGGATGAGCAAGAGAAGAGGCGGAGGAGAGGCGGAGCAGAGGCGGAACAGAGGCAGATAAGAGGCGAGGTTGCGGCGAGGGGGTGGATTCGCGAGCAGATGTGGATGAGTAAGAGAAGAGGCGGAGGAGAGGCGGAACAAAGGCGGAGAAGAGGCGGAGCAGAGGCGGAACAGAGGCGGAGAAGAGGCGGAGCAGAGGTGGAGGAGAGGCGGAGGCAGAGGCGGAGGCGGAGCAGAGGTGGAGGAGAGGCGGAGGCGGAGGCGGAGGAGGAGCGGAGGCAGAGGCGGAGGCGGAGGAGAGGCGGAGGCGGAGGAGGAGGAGGAGGCAGAAAAGAGGCGGAGGAGGAGGCAAAGAAGACGCATACGAGGGAGAGGAGTGAAATTAGGGTTGGTAGAAATCAGAAATTGATTTCTCCTCCATTTCTATTTCTGGAATAGAAATCTATTCTAGAAATAGAAAATTTGATAAGCGTTATCAAACAAGTTTATGTTCTAGAAATTAGTCTAGAACAAAAAAATCATTTCTGGAACAGAAATAATTTTTATCATGCACCCCCTTAACAGCTTACCGGACCAGCGAACTACCATTCTTGGGCTCGTGATCTCCGGTGAACACTCGTGACTAAGACCAAGGGAGGTTTCATTGAAGGAACTATACCTTATCCAACAGATGAACGACTGCAGAGACACTAACAACACTGCAATCAGTTGTTGCGCACCTGGATCGGGAACTGCTTGGTTCTTGATGTCGCCACTGGTCTTCCTCTGACGGAAGACTTAAAGAAATACTGGGACAACATACAGGATATGTACAGAAAATCAGATAGAGCGAGACTTTTCTCGTTGACACAAGCCCTAACCGAGCTAAACAAGGGAACCTCTCGGTCACTGCCTATTTCAACCGGCTGTCGACCCTGTGGAATGCGATTGAAGCAGTCGAAGACAAGTTGGAAGGGCCGGAAGCCACTCTCTGACAATACTATGCAATCAGGGAGAAAGAGAAAGCCACTAGATTTCTTCTTACCTTGAATAACTCATACGCCACATTCGATTGCAGATCCTTGCGATGGACCCTCAACCACCACTTAGCCGGATCTTCTAGTTGGCCATGCAGGAAGAAAACCAGAGGGTTGCCGCAACTGAACATGCTTGGGTCAGTGAAGGAACGGGCTTTGCGGCGTTCCCATCTAGCTTCATTTCGACTAAAACTATCACCGGAACCGGAGGGAATCTCGAAACCACAGGACAACTGAGAGGAAGGGGCTTCACGGCTATGGCGTCGAGAAGTGATGAAGACGACCATAGGTCTTCACAGATGGACGGCTGGTATCGTCATGCGTAATCAAACAGTCTGGATAAAAGCGCTGGATCTAACAGTCGAGGGAGACGTGCTGGATCGGACAGGCTGGGTCAGCTTTTCGGAGTGAACGGCTAGGATTGTTGCACGCAATCAGACGACTGCAGATTGATGAATTATTCGGCTAAATCAGATGGTCAATATTTTGCCACGTTAGCGCCAATATACAAGGCATTGTACAACACACGGAATGCCACGTCAACAAGCAAGGTCAGTGGGCAAAATTCAAAATTAAAAATAAATATTGTGAATTTTGCAAATGTCCACACCACACTATTGATACATTTTGGAAATTACATGGAAAACCCAATAATAAAAGGGAAAATGAGTCTTCAGTCTATTAGGTTTATGCACAAAAGAGTGGTGGAACATCTCGGCAAACTATCACTCAAGAACAGTATGAAAATATTGTGCAAACTTTGAGCCAACTTAAGACTGGTGACACTAGTGCAGGATTCTCAGGTACTTTTCTTCATGAAAGGAATTTATTATCTATTGATGCATGGATTATCGATTCAGGCTCTAGTGACCACATAGTTTGTAATGAGTGCCTATTTTCCCATGTTCATCAAAACACAATCTCCTGTTATGGTACGTCTTCCAAATGGGAACATTACGTATGTCACCAAAATCGGTACCGTACACCTTGGTCAGAACTTCATCCTTTAAAATGTCCTATACATTCCAGATTTTGAGTTTGATCTTCTTTCAGTCTCAAAAGTATGTATGGACAATTCCTGTAAAGCCATATTCAATTCCGAAAATTGTGTCTTTCAAGACCTTTCAACTAGCAGAGTAATGGGCTTGGGTAATGAGGCACAAGGACTTTATTTTTGGGTTAATTCTTCGAGAGATTTAGAGTTATTGAATAAAAGCATTTATTGTAATGCAATTAGCTATAATGAAAATCTCCTTTTGCATCAATGATTGGGTCACAGTGCTCGATTTCCTCATCCAAAATGCTCCATGTGTCCTTTAACTAAACGAACTCAAGCATCTTTCCCAGTTAGTACATCTCAAGCCCAAAATCCTTTTTCATTACTTCACATGGACATCTGGGGTCATTTGCACCTAGGATTCTTATGGCACCTCAATCTTCTACCACACCAGCACCAGTGGAATTCCCAAATCCGAAGATGGAATCATCAACTTCACCTGAGGAAGTCCCTCCATCTTCTTCAGTGGTAGACACAACAGAAATAACTGATGGATTATCCAAGGCCTCTGAGTATATGGATGAGCTACCTTGTCGTTTTGGAAGACACTACGTGGACTAAAGATTATATATGTTATGCTACAAACTCTTTAGGTACACAATATCTTGTTTCATCCTATGTTTCCTTCAATTGGTTTTCGGCAGAACATATGTGTTGTATCAATTGAATTTCAAAAGAACATGAACCATCTTTGTTCGCTGAGGTAGCAAAAGATCCCAAATGGCGGCGTGCAATGGAGTCCGAACTTACCGCACTCATGGAGAATCATACTTGGGATGTTGTTCCCTTACCACTGCATCGAAAACCAATCGGCTATAAATGGGTTTACAAGATAAAGTTCAAATCAGATGGTTCCATAGAACGCTACAAGGCTAGGTTGGTAGCCAAAGGCGTCACCCAAAGAGAAGGCTTCGATTATCACGAGATGTTTTGTCCAATCGCGAAGGAGGTTACTGTTCGGTCCTTCTTGTCTGTTGCATCAATACGAAATTGGTCCTTACATCAAATGGGAGTCCATAATGCCTTCCTTCATGGAAACTTAGATGAAGAAATCTACATGGATCTTCCTCAAGGATTACGCAAATAGGGGGAGTATCGGGTATGTCATCTTTGCAAATCCTTGTATGGATTAAAACAGGCATCTAGATAATGGTATGCCAAGTTTACCGTTGCATTAACCAATGTAGATTTTCAGCATTCCAAGCATGACTATGCCTTATTTACACGAAATGTGGGAAGATCATCGATTTATTTGCTGATATATGTTGATGACATATTGATCATGGGAAATAATGATTCTCATGTTGCGAGATTCAAGGAATATTTGCACTCCACTTTTCACATCAAGGATTTGGGACCTCTCAAATGCTTTCTTGGCATTGAGATTGCAAGGTCTAATAAAGGAATTTCCCGCAGTCAGAGAAAATTTATTTTGGAAATCATTTCTAAAGTAGGGTTTTTTAGGTTGCAAGCTAGCAGTAATTCCCATTGAACAGAATGTCAAGTTGACAACACATGAGTATGATCTCAATTCTCCTTCATCAAACAAGGATATATTGCTTAACGATCCATCAGGGTATCAACGGCCTGTTGGAAAGTTGATATATCTTAATATGACAAGACCTGATATATGTTAAGCAGTGCAAATACTCAGCCAATAGAAGTATTTGCACATGAATTCAGCCTTGAAAGTTGTAAGATATTTGAAGAGGTGCCCAGGGCTCGGTATATTCTATCTCGTGAATGCGATGTGAGGATGACAGCATTTTGTGACACTGATTACACTACTTGCCCGATGACTAGAAGATTCATCACCATTTTTTGTATTAAACTAGGAAAGTCATTGATTTCATGGAAGACAAAGAAGCAATCTACCGTGTCATTGTCGTCAGCTGAATCAGAATATCGAGCCATGGTGAAAACTACCTGCGAAATAGTCTAGATATAAGGACTTCTTTCTGATTTGGGAATACAAGTCAGTGGACCCAAGTGAATTGTTCTGTGATGATAACACTGCACTTAAGTTAGCAGCGAATCTAGTTTTTCATGAGAGAACAAAACACATAGAAGTTGACTATCACTTCACTTGTGACAAGATCAAAGAGCGAGTTCTCGTAACAAAAGGCATTGGAACAACGGATCGACCTGCATATATTTTCACTAAGCCGCTATGTTAAAGACAGCACAAACTTCAGTTAAGCAAGTTAGGTGTCCTTGACATATATAGGCTACCGACTTGAGGGGGAGTGTTGGAAGATCTTATAATCAATTCTGATTATAATTGATTCTAATAGATGTTAGTAAATAGGAAATTCTTATTCATGTATATTTCTTTTCCTATTTTGTTCTTTCATTCTTACATTATATATGTACAATGTAATAGCATACAGAAGACAACACAGATAAACATTTTCCCCAAATTTCCTTCTACTTTTCTGTCAATTAGTTTATGATTTTTTATGTCCCAAAAAATTTTAGTGTACAATGATTATATTTGGAGATTTTCAATAATTTTTTTCCTTATTCTTTTAGCAGGTTTAGTTTTTGTGGTTAGGGCTATTTTCGGCAATTGGTTTTAGGATCTTTATATTCCAATTGACCAATATAAATCAATCCAACATAATATAAGATATGTGGTCCCCAAAAGCAAGCTAGGCATGATGGTGCCATTGGGCTGGCGGACTCAATTGAATATTCCTTAGTCAACTCGTGGAAGAGCGATGCGGACCAGCCAACTTCCGCACGCCCCTTGGCCGAGGTTGAACTCATAAGAGGATGCCTTTGCTAACCGATGTGTTTCGACAACAACATTCGATCAACCGTCCCTTCCATGGCTTCATCCACCAGCATTGGACTGACCAATGACATGAAACCACGTTTTTCATGTCCTGATTATGACATCTTGTTAGGCTTGCGGAAAGGGTATAGAGCATAGACCTACTTGGCCTATACACTTGTCCAAATCGGGCATTTATGTTCATCTTTCAAGAGTATTTTTTAGGTTCTTTTTGTTTTATTTAACACAACTCGACATCCAAAGACCTAACTTATTGGCTCCCAATGAAAGGGACTTGTCATAACATTCATATCACACTCACTTAATTAATATAACTTTTATTTTCACTCATTCAAACGACACAAATTTAAAAAATTGATTATTTAAAGTGTCATTAATGATATACCTCTATCCAACATCAACAATGACTGTCCATTATCCTTTGTGGCTTCACTGATGATGATGACGTAATGTTGATACAGATAATTTTTAAATTTTAATTAATTTTTTTAATTGTTTACAATTTATTGTGATTTTTCTTTTCTCTAGTTACCTTAGCTGGCATTAGAAAAAAAAAAGAAAAAAAAGAAGAAGATAAAGAACAACATTCAATCAATCGTCCCTTCCATGGTTTCGACCACCAGCACTGAACTGACCAAGGACATGAAACCACGTTTTTCATGTCCTGATGATGACATCTTGTCAGGCTTGCGGAAAGGGCAGCAGAGACCTACTTGGCCTGCACACTTGTCCAAATCGAGCATTTATGTTTGGCTTTCAAGAGTACTTTCTTATGTTCTTTTGTCTCGTGTAACACGACATCGAAAGACCTAACTTATTGACTCTCAAGGAAAGGGACTATTTATATCACGCTCACTTCATTAATATAATTTTTTTCACTCATTCAAGCGACACAAATTTAAAAAATTGATTACTTAAAGTGTCATTAACGATTAACCTCTATCCAACATTAAAAATGATCGTTCATTATCCTTTGTGGCTTCATTGATGACGCAGTGTAGAGATAGATAATTTTTAAATTTTTATTAATTTTTTTCATTATTTACAATTTAATTTTGATTTTTCTTTTCCCTAGTGACGTTCGCTAGCATTCGAAAAAAAGAAACGGAAGAAAATAAGATTTTAAGAAAACATAATTTAAAAATCCACGTATGATAGAAAATTAATTAAAAAGATCCATTTTAGATTATTCACAAGAAATAACACTTAAATGATCAATTTTACTTTAATGTGGTATTTAAGTAAGTAAGAAAACATTATAGCACTCAAATAAGCGTCTTATGAAAATTATGACACCCTTACTATACTTGTCCCCAAATGAAAAGTTGGAATGTCTTGATACACATGTGCCAGATAAATGGCGAGCATGGCCCAACACCATAATCCGAACACAGCATTTATTAGGGCAGCTAGGAAAAATCTGCCAACATATGATCCACACAGGAAGATTCTGCATTTACATTAATATCCATAATAATAAAAAATCATTATGGGGGCCCCATTGTCAATTCCTCCTCCTCCTAAGCATGATCGCCAGACCAAATCTAACCCAAGTATGCTATAAGCTAGGTAGCACGGATATGGTAACATGGACACGCGACATGATACGACACGACACGCGATACGTCATTTCTCAAAAAGTAGAAAATTTCAACATGTTCCAATACCTTAAATATTAAATAATTATTATGTTTAAATTAATTTATTCAAATTCATAAATAAATAAATAATAAAAAAGCCTATAATAAATCTATACTAATAACATGTATTAATAAAGTTATTCAATGTACGCAGAGGCTCTCGATCTGTTTTCTCATCGTCTTGAAAAGAAAGAGAGAACTTTTACAGATTTTGCCAAAAAAAAAGTTATTTAATATTTAATATTTCTTTTTAGGGTTAAATGGTTCCATCCATTTATTTCCCCCACCCCACCCACCGCCTGCACACGTCTCTTCCCAAAGTCACGCTGCACTGCACGAGGCTTTCTTTTTCTCCCTAAGAAGCCGTCGACACATCCTCTCTCTCCTTGCTCTTCTTCCAAAAATTGAAAACCCTCACTCGGTCTCCATCTCTCTCACCGCTGCCTCGCCTTCGTTCCCCCCTTTGCCGTTGTAGCCTTGCATCCAGCCCTCCCTCGTCGTCGCTCGCAACGTCGCCTCAACTCTCTCACCCTTGCCTTCACCCTCCATCACTTTCTTCCCTTCGCACCTGCAAATCCGCCCACAAACCTCCGGACACGCTCCGACGCGCGTGTCGGAAAGAGTTGACCACGTGTCGGAAACTCCGACACGTGTTGACCGCGTGTCCAAGCATGTCCGACCGTGTCCAAACATGTCAGACACGTGTCAGAGTGTCCAACACGACACGGAGGCCCTTTGAACGTATCCGTGCTACCTAGGCTATAAGAACAATCTACATGACTTAGTCACAAAGCCAGGGGAAAGCCAAAAAGCATGAAATACCACCACTTTGTACTCGTGCATGGCGCCTGCCACGGAGCATGGAGCTGGTACAAGCTCAAGCACCGGCTTGAGTCGGCCGGCCACCGCGTCACGGCCCTAGACCTTGCCGCCTCTGGCACTGACACGAAGTCCATACACGACATCCGGACGTTCCACAAGTACACTGAGCCACTGCTGGAGCTCCTGGCCTCGCTTGGGGCGCAAGAGAGGGTGATCCTCGTCGGCCACAGCTTGGGTGGCTTGAACTCAGCCCTCGCCGCCGACAGTTTCCCAAAGAAGATATCGGTCACTGTATTCTTGGCGGCTCTCATGCCGGACACCGCGCATCGACCGTCGTACGTGTTGGAAGAGGTAATGTCCGTTGAGGACGTCATCCTCAAAACGAAGTCATCTACCTTGCTTTTGGCTGAAGTGGGGCCTTTCTTTCGTTTATTCTGGAGATTTTATAACATTAATTTTGGGAATCATTAATCCACTCATGCATGTCACCAAATCTTCGCTTGACCGAGCCATATATCTTTTGTCCGATTTGGGGGAGGCCAGTCCCCTTCGGCCCTCCTTGTAGTCCCTGCACACGATTGATTTGACTCGCACCATTGTCTTTCTGCAGTTTGTTTAGGAGACAAAGGGAGAGGAGCATGTGAGGGCTGGTGGAGAAAATCGTTCGGGGATGTATAGAAAGTTTAGGACTCGACATCATTTTGATTAAAAAAAAAAGGTTAATATCCAGAAAAACCTCAAATTAGTATATATATATATATGATAAATTTACTCCAAACTACTTTTTTGACCACCAAAAACCCAAAACTGGTATACTTTTGATAAATTTACCCCAAACCGGTACACTTGTGACAAATTTACCCTTTGTTAGTTTTCGTTAAATTTTACTGTCAAATTATTAAGTTAAATGACACGTGACAGTTGATTGGTATATTAATTTGGGATTTTACATTCCATTTATCACAATTTACAATTTTTGTGATTTTTGTGTGATATTAATCTAATTAAAATGATGGTATATTTGTTACAAATTTACCAGTTTAGGGTTTTTCGTGGTCGGATAAATTAGTTTTGGATAAATTTGTCATAAATTTACAAATTTAAGGTTTTTTTTTTATATTGTCACAAGTGTACTAGTTTGGAGTTTTTCATGGTAAAAAAATTAGTTTTTGGTAAATTTGTCACAAGTGTACCAATTTGGGATTTTTCAGGATATTAACCAAAAAAAAAAAAGTTTAGGACTTCAATTTTGCTTTTTTCGTCCAACATATTTCATATTAGTTTAGACAACTAAACTAAGTTGTGCAACGTATTTGCCCTTGTGTATGGCCACGCACTTCGCCATTATATAGTAGCAAAATAGACATATGATGAACTTTTGCCTCAAATATGATATATTGTTGTACGATTGTGCGTGAGAATAACCGCATTTAGCCAAAGTATCACAAAACTTGTATGGCTTTTATTGCTCATATACTTGACTATGACAAATTGTGTTTCAAGTATTGTAAAAATTTGCAATTTTTGGCTGTACAATAAAATGTTCCTCATCTTCCTAACAACGTCGTTCAAAAAACAAAAGGCATATTATGACTTTGGCTTGCAATACAACAAAATGTCATATGGTCTTACCGAAGAAAATTCCCTAAGTACAATCAAAAGCCGTATGGCTTGGTAAAACGTCAGATACAATCATTAGCCTTTTAAGTCCAATAAAATGTTGTACATTCTGGCAAGAAATCTGTAATATTAGAATATAATGCACCAGGTTTTGGCCTTAGGTACTTTTGAGTGTGTATGCTTTGGTAAAATATTGTATAATTGAAAAAAAGTGCATAGGAAGGTTGGCCTAAAGCATGATAGAACATTATAAATTTTGGTGAGACACCGTCTATTCTATTTTTAAATAGTAGATTCCGTTCGCTTCAAAAAGAATAACTTCTAGAAAAATACCTTTCAAATTTTTCGTCGTTCATTTCATAGAAAAGAAATCGATTAGGGAAAACATTTTCAATCAACGAAAAAAAAAGTCTTCTAAAATAAAGAAAAATACTTTTCGCTTTTTAAGGGAGACATTTTTCTCATTCACTCTCTTATCTCACACTCCCTTTAGCCCCCACTTCTTTCTTTTTTTAAAAATTTTGAATTTTAAATTCTTTTTCTTTTTTCTCTTTTTGCCTTTTCTTTCTTTCTTTCTTTCTTTCTTTTTTCCCCTTTTTTCTTGGCCAGTGGCCAATCACTATCAAGCGAGCTCAAGTTCATTGTTCTTGAGATTGGCAAGCTTGAGTTAGCCACTAGCTAGATTGGCGAGCACAAGCATCTGGCTCATCAATCTTGAGAGGCTCAAGGAGGCTCATGCTTGCCAACCTTGGGCCTCGCTAGATCAACAGGCCTTTTCAAGGCTGGTGAGTTTGAGATTGCCTTTGGTTAGTTGTTGGCTATTGTTGGTTGCAGCAATTGATTGAAGAAGAAGAATGAGGAAAAGAAAATTTTAAATTTAAATTTAAAAATAATTTTTAAAAATTTTTAAAAATAATTATTAAAGGGAGCACGAGAGAAAATCGAATTGAATTTTAGATACTGAATGGCAGAAAATATCTAGTTCATTTTCAAGTTTCAGCCAAACATTATAAAATATTATTATTATTTCTTGGAAAATATTTTCAAAAAACGCTACATTTTCCACGAAACGAACGAAACCTTAATGTATCATGGTTTTAGTCTGAAGTACTTTTACACATCCAACGACTTGGTAAAAGATCTAGTAATATTAAGAAAGACCAACGGCATTTAGCCTTAAATGAAAGAAAACATTGTACGTTTTGGTCAGATGTCAAATGATATTAAAAGATGACAGATGAAAGTTTTGATATATAATATAAGAGAACGTTGTACAATATCAACAAAAGTTTCACATTATGAGGGTACGATGTAAGTTCATACCACTTTACAAATAGTATGAGGATTTTGATTTATAGTACAACTATCCTTCATACTATCATACTAAAAAAAATCCTAATTTACTGTAACCTATTGAAATGTTTTTTTTTTTTGTCCTGACTTTCTATATCTTCGATGACTAAGATTCTCTTTGCATAATCTAGATTTAGAACTTACTTGTCGTACAGCACAATGGTGGGCTATGGAGAAACCCTACATGCACGAGCTCATTCTTAATGCCTTTGTCCTTGTTTGTAATGCCAGTATTTTGCAAGGGCTCCGGAGGGAGCATGGCTAGACACCCAATTCGTGCCCATTGGAACGCCTGACAAACCCTTGACATCCATGTCCTTCGGCCCCGACTTCCTATCATCCAAGCTCTACCAGTTGTCCCCTGTTGAGGTACGTATTCACTTTCACCCATTGGCATAATCATAAAACGCATATCATTTGACTTTATATGATACGACTTAGCTCAATTTACATCGAAAGCACGCCGTCATATTACATTGAAAAGTGTATGGTTCTATTGCAAAGTCTGCTTTTTCATGCCCTTTTTTTTTAAGGTAAATCAAGCGATGACCCTAGTATTACTTTAGCCGGCATATCATATGTTCTCGTGGTTTAGAATTATTTTGGTTTGACGTCGCTGTTTTGTGGCTTTTTATCCATTTGAGATTGCAAACTAGAAAGCCGGACGTGCGTATAGGGTACTCGCCCTCTTCTCCCACCGTAGTGAGAAGTAAGAGGATGGCAGATTTGGTGAAGCTGGACGGATTTATAAGTCGATTGCTAAAAAATCCCATTGGGCCTGTGATGGGTTTGGTATTTTATAATTGGGAAATACAAACCTGAACTCAACATATATAACTATTTAAACGCCATTTATTTCCTTTATTTCTAAAGTGATTAAATAAATATACATAAGTACTAACTCTAGAAGAAATGTAACTGTTTTCTTGGATATTTTAAATTGCTCTAACTTTCTTAAAACTCTTGATGGTACTTAATTATAAAAATTTGTGAATGCTAAAATTTGACTGGAGTATAATATAAGATTTTCAACAACCGCCAGCATTTCACATGTCTAATTATCATTAGACCTTAGATTCTTAAGATTGTCAATTTTCCATTCTTTCAATCTTTACCTGCATTGCCTAAATTGAATAGGAGATTTACAATGCATAATTTTCGAATGTATAGTTGTGTTTGCAAATAATAGCTTCTTTATTATAAATTTAACATGATACTATTATTCGATACAAAATATTGTGACAGTTGTCGGTACCTTAGGGGAACCTGGCTACTTTTGTGGAGTGGGCTTTATATATTATGTCAAAACTGGTAATAAGTTCGGAACAAGTTTGGGAAATAACATAAAGTTAATGGACGGGCTTGGGACAATGTTAATAGTGCCCGACATGTCTTGTCCATGACAAGCATAACCTAAAAATATAGTCAATAGGATGTGGGTAGACTCTAATTGGGGAGAATTACCAAAAAAGTCATAAACCTATTACAATTGTGTCAATTCAATCTTAAACTTTTTTTTTTTTGCCAATTTAGTCATAAATCTTTTACAATTGTGTCAGTTTAATTCATCCGGCCAAAATTGGCTAACCATCGTTGATGTGGATATCGGCCGTCTGACGAAAGCTAACACGGCAATTTTTTAAATTTTTTTCGGTTTTTTTAATTCTTTTTCTTTTTTCTTTTTTCTTTTTTTGTTTGTTCCTCCTTCTCCTTCCTCTAGCCAACCAGTGAGAGGCGAGGGTTGGCAAGGTTAGCCTCGCTGGCCAGTGGCGACGCTCGTCCCCGCCGATCACTGGTGAAGGTGAGCCTTGTCTGGCGACAGTGAGGCCGTCATCGTCAAATCTGGTGAGGCTCGACCTCACCCAGCCAAGGCGACAGTCAACCTTGCTGGTGGCTGGCGAGGCCGTTGTCGCCAGATTTGGCGAGGCTTAGCCTCGCCCAGCCATAGCAAGGTCAAGCCTTGCCGTCCCTAGGCGAGGGGCCAGTCGACCCTCGCCTTGGATCTGACGAGGCTCGGCCCCACCCAGCCATGGCAAGGGTCGACCTCACCAATACCAATGAGCTCGGCTCTCACCATGGCTGGGCAAGGCCAACCCTCACCAGATCTAGCGGGGCCTTGCCCAACGACGATGAGGCCTAGCCTCACCATTGACCGGTGAGGTTGGCCTCACTAGCCAGAGGAAGGAGAAGGTGAAAAAAAAAAGAATTCAAAAATTCAAAAAATATTTAAAAATTGCAATATCAACTTTCGCTAGACGGCTGATGTCGACATTAGCACCGACTAGCTAATTTTGGCCGAACGGACTAAACTGGCATAATTGTAAAAGATTTAAGATTAAATTAGCCAAAAAAAATTATGATTGAATTAACACAATTATAATAGGTTTAGGACTTTGTTGGTAATTCTCCCACCCTAAATGGGCAATGTTCTACCCGATTAGGCCTATGTGGTTGGGCCGGAGCTTAGAAAATGAAATTGCTTGATCAGGTTTTGTTTGTGATTTGGATCTTGTTAGCTCGAGAAAGCCCAAACGGGCCATCACGCCTATGACCAATTCTAGCACATGTTAGCACTCGTGAATTCCAAAGCGACATCATGTCGGTTCAAAAGTCCATTAACCCATGACGTTTCATGGAAATGCCAACCACTGAAGGATCTGGAGCTCGGCAAGATCTTGACGCGGCCGGGGTCATTGTTCGTGGAAGACCTGAGCACGGCAAGCAACTTCACCCGAGAAGGCTACGGGTCAACGATGCGGGTCTACGTCGTCTGCAGACAAGACCTGGGGATGCCCCTGGAGTTCCAACAGTGGATGATCGCGAACGGCGGGGCCCACCACGTCCTGGAGTTGGACGGCGCCGATCACATGGCTATGCTCTCGAAGCCGCAGGAGCTTTGCGATTGTCTGCTGGAGATCGGGGCCAAATACGCACCTGCCTAACATTCGCTACGGCGTAGTAGGCGGCTTTGGCCCTGTTCGGCCGTTTGCGGTTTGGTTTTCTTCGGATTGTTGCGTTTGGTTTGTGTTTGTTTTCCTGTTGTCGTGTCGATTTCGAGCATCTACTATGTAGCCAGAAAGGCGTTGGAGAGCTACTGTGTTGTTGCTCGTGTGTAATTCCCGATCAGTTCTTTAATTTCCTCAATAAACGCCAGGTTTAAAACCCTGTGGGTTAGAACTTAGATCATGAAAAGGGCATCGTGTCTTGGAATCATCAATACCTATTTCCTTTCTTGAATTTCTGCTCAAGTCAAAAAAGTGAATTGCCAAAATCTATCATTAATACAAGGTCGAAGTGTACTATTTACACTATATAAAATCAAGCTGTCCTAATTCATCTCCCTTATGCAATTTATGTCCGAAGCATTATTTGATTTTAGGCCTATCTAGATTAATTTTTACTTAAACGCCTTGCTTTTAAATCTCGCTATTCACGTATTTTGACTTTTTTTAAAGAAAAATTGACTTTCTTGAAATTTTCACAACAAATTTGGACACATGAAGTTCACATATATTTTATATAAAATTTTACATTTTCACGAGGTAACAAAAAAAAATTAAGTTTATTTTAAAATAGTTAAAGTTCAAACGAAGAGACGCCCAAGACATGTTGTGCCTATTACAAATTCAGCTTCCATGTTGTCATATGGTCTCTTAGTCAAAAGTTGAACGACAATTATATTTACATTTAATTGACGACAATTATAAATGATGTTCATGTTCATAATTCCCGTATAAAATGTCTCGAGGTATAAGTTAACGGTTTCAGAGAATTAGAATCTGATCCAACATGTCTGCAAAGCTTGCAAACTTCCACGTAAAGAATCCAAGACAGCCCGTCGTCCTTGCAGAAACAGAGAATCTCGCCACTGGAGATGAGTTCAGGACCCTCCTTCTTCCCCTGTGTTTCGTCCAAGCTATAGCAACACACCCGCCAAGCCCATACTCGGAGTCGCCCCTCTGTTTTGGTCAATGCAGGAAAACTCGTGGAGTTCCGCCCTTCGCATGGCATCCGTCAATGCGACCCGCTTTCACTGGACAAATGTCTTCTCTGTCACGAGTTCCTTAGTTTTAGCATTGAAGATGAATGCAGAGACCGAAAGTGGAATTTTAATTGGGCCAGGAAGTGTCGCCTTCTCGCATCTTTTATTCATGGATGACCTCATTCCTTGTATTCGGGCTTATTTGGAAAATAGCAGAGCCAATGGCACGAGTGTTGTCCCATTCTGTTGATTGCTCTGGTCACCAGTCCATTAGTTCTTCTAAATTTAACATTATATTCTCAACAAATGTGGATCCTGCACTCCAGGACTTGGGATATATTTGGGATTGCCACTCCCGAAAGCAAGGAGATGCAAGTTGGAAATTTAAACTTCTATCCAGGATTGGGGCGTGCAGTCCATTTTGAACCAGTATCCAGGCCTGGCCTAGCTATTGTATATATGCAGGACCATGTTTCCCTCTTCAGGTGCATGTTTTGGCACTTCCTCATGGGGGGATGAATCAAAATAATTTTGAATCATAGCTCTCGATTTTTTATCATCCCTCAACAGCGAACTGGATAGGATCAGCTGGAATTTTGGTTGCGGACCATGGAAACAATAAGGATGTGGGTCTTGGTCTCATACGATCTAGAGCAAGACTGACATTATCTTGGAACTGTCTCATGTTGGGTCTGTAGTAACATAAAAAGGCTCAAGATAGGGTATACATTCCGGGAGTAGTACTCCATGGACCAATAAGTGGATAGGGAGACGAACGCTTGAGCAACTTGTACATTCTGGCACTTAAGGAGGGGCCATCAGAGACTTCCTACGACTGTGCTTCCAGCGTTTCAGCTAAGTATCAGGCACTTAAGGAGGGGATAACACTAGCAAGGAGCTAAGGAATTTCGAATGCCATTGATTGTGATAGCGTCAACAGCAACAACTATTCAAATGTTGTCACACAACCCATTGCACTAGCATGCAGGTCAATGCTTCACGGGTATGAGCTACTCCATCATCAAACATACTTAATCAAACGGACTTGCAGATGGCCAAGCAAATTCGGGAAGCCTTCGAATCAAGACATTTTGTTTTTTCAGCAACCACCTACTAATCTCCTTGATCTTGTCTTAGAGGACCTTATTAATGTTGAAGCTTCGAGTAACAAAAAGAATAGTGAAAGAGGCAAAGAGAAGAGCAAGGACAGAGTGTTTATGGGCTTAACTACAATTGTGGTTGCACGATATGTATTTGTAAGAATGAATAATTATACTCTATAGATAGAAACATGATCATATAAATACCTTATAATATATATTACGTATTAATACTCCCCCCGAATCCAAAGTAGGTGTCACAATTGAGAGATTGGATCTCGAAAGCACATGTCACGGACTAGGTAGTCCCTTGGCAAGGATGATGACCAGCCAATCCTAGCTAACACATAAATCACTAGAAGCAACCCGCTATCAAACAAAGTGAAAATCCAACTCAATATGTTTGGTACAAGCATGAAACACTAGATTGAGAGCAAGATAGGTGGCAGAGATTAAAAGAACAAAAGTATTTGAGTCTTAATCTTAACTACAATTGTTGAGATGATTTCCATAAATATAGATATTACAAATATTACATTTCGTAAGGAAACAATATAAAAATGGAAAATAATAAATAAAGAGATCATTATATTACAAGAGTTGTCAATTCTTTTATTGTAGCATCTCCAAGAATCGTCTGATATAGCTAGTATAACCACCTAGAGGGGGGTGAATAGGTGCACAAACAATTTATCGAGATACGGAAGCGATTCTAGGCAACTGATAGAAAGGAAGTTTTCTATTGATTAACAAAATGAAGTACGATCAAAGTAAAGAGAGTAAGGAAGAGAAAATTGAACACAAGATTTATAGTGGTTCGGCTTATTTCAAGCCTACGTCCACTCTTCCGCACTGACAGCCCACCGGCTGGATTTCACTATGAACAAAAGAGAAGTTACAGCACAGCTTTTCCTTGATTCCATAGTGTAGATGTTCTACCACACCTCCTCAAGGTTTCTCACAAATATAGACTATATTTTGTATACAAGAATTCGCTCAAAGGAATTGTCTAAACAACAAGAAGTTTCAAACTTTGGAATTCTTCTATCGCGCACACCTTGAACAACTTAGAACGTATTCCTTATATACTCATTTACGCCATCATACCCGTTGGCACTTACCAAAGGAATTCATCCAATCTACCCGTTGGACGGAATCGATTAAGAAGATTATTTGAGCTATAAAAGGAACGTGTCGATACCCCATCAATCATGTTCGCCCATACAATCAGGATCTCGGTTTCCATAAGTAGAACCTTCCGAGAATATTTAGTCAATCATCGAATCCTTAATCTTCGAGTCAATCTCGATCATGTTATGTCTTTTCCAGCCAAGAGATCTTCTCCAGTCGATAAGGTCATATCCTTAATGAAACATCCAGTTCTGGATAACCTTTCTTCAACGGATTCGAGACTGTCAATGAGGATAGATTTTGAGTCTTAAGTCTGGCTGTCCCGAGGTCTTCAGACTTTAAATAGCAGAGTTTGCAAACCTTCAGACTACACTGATGGAAACGTTTTGTCAGCTTCAAAACACTTCAAGAAGATTTCTCCAACAATCTCCCAATTTTTTATGGTGACAAAACTTTCTTGCAGATTTGGACAATTTTGACCTGCAAAACATTTCTCAAACACATATGCATATCTTATAGAGATAAATGGCTAAATGAATAACACTAGAATCTGCAAACCACATAAAATAGGTTAGTCTAGTATGCAATAAAGCTATCCATAAGATATCAATGGAAACAGTCAAGTCCAAGTCAAGTTTAGTTCACATCCAGACACAAAAAATAAAGTCAAACAGAGTTAAACATCAAAACAATCAAACAATCCACACGATTAAAAGTCAAAGTTCAAATCTTGCATCTCTCCCCATTTTTGTCATCATTAAAAAGATTGAGATGAAAATGGAATAAAGTCAAGATTGCTTGGGAACGCGGACAAGTTGGAAATCTCCCATAAACTGAACGATGCCTTCCAGCCTTTTCAAGTTTTCTTTCAGTTGTGCAATCTCCTCACCCTTGGCATTGGCCTGAATCTGAACAGAGAGGGCATGAATCTGATCATTCAATAAACATGAAGAAACTTGACCCGCATTTTGCAAGTTTTGAACCTCGCATCCCATAGCATAAATTTGACCGCGCATCTCCAAGAGAATATCCATAATTCTGCGAAAATCTGCTGAACTGTCGGTTTGCGTACTGGCTTCAGCACAATCTGCAAATGATGGCATATCGAAATAATCACGCAGATTTGGCGATGAAGCATCATGTTCTTCTTCAGGAAAATGAGAGGCATGAATGTCTTCTGGGTCGGTTGGAGAGCGATTGACTCCCTCACTGGTAGCAGCTAACATCTCTCTTTTCTCATTATCTCCCCCTGTTTGTATGCCTTCAGGTGGAGAAGAGTGTTTTTTCAGGCTCTCTTTCCTCTTGATTCATTCTCTCTTCTTCTTCTTCTTCTTCTGCTTCTTTTTCGCCAAGTGCTCTTTCTTCTTCTTCTTTTTCATCCCTTGCCTTCTCAGCATCATTTTCTTCTGCTGCTCTCTCTCTCTCCTACTTCCTTTTCCTCTCTTTCTTTTTCTTCTCTTTCTTTCTCTTCTCTTTCTCGAGTCCTCTGTTCTAGAGCAGAACGGCTCAGATGTTTCAATGCCATTGCAGAGATTGTGATGTCTTCCTCATCATCTTCATCTTCAACGATGAGAGCTCTCCTTTTCTTGGATGGAGCAACCATGGGCTCATTTCCTTTTCTTTTTGATGCAGAGGAGATTTGATGAGATTTTACAGGAGTCTTCTCCTTAAATTTCTCCAACACCTTGCTTAGCTCCTTCAGACGTCTTGGTCACCATTTTTAGTCCTACCACCATATGATCACACAATCAAGCACAAAGGATTTGTGGAGGCTGAATGTTCAGATGTTTGAATAACTTCGTCACAAGACTTGGGTAAGGAAGTTGACCTCTGTTTTTCACCATTGCTCTATGCATGTGGAACATAACAGTGTGAGGAAGAGAAAACTTTTTCCCAGTGAGAATGGCATACATCAGCTTTGCCCCTGAACTTGAAACATCAGTTTTAGAAGTTGATTTCAGTCTGAGGCAATTGATCACAATCTTGTGAAGCAGAATGTTGAACGCACTCATCCTTAGGTAGGAAATCTTTTCCTCTGTTCTCCTGTCTTTAACAAGTTCCAGTGTAGCACGAGCAATAGAAACTTTGATCAGTTGATATCTTCCTCTCTCAACTCCTAACACATCTGCCAGCATATCCATATCCACAACAAAGTCTTGATCTTTGACGCTGAAAGAGAATATATTCGCATCCAAGAAACTAAGATTCGAATAGAAATAAGCGGTTAATTCAGCGTAAGCTTTTGTGGTGTCAGAACAGAACTGCTCAAGTTGAAGATAACCGAACTTTTCCCTCAAGTTCACATTTACAGCATCCAGAAAATCAAAATCCACACTCCTAGGGTTTATCACCCCACGTTTCAGCAATTTTGAGTACAGATCATTTTGTTCCTTTGATCTGAACAAGTCTCCCATTTTTTTCCTCGATTTTCAACCGCAACACCCATTCTCGGTTAAAATTGGCTGTACAATTTATCATCATCATTCCCATCTACAGGATTAACTCCCCAATCACGAGGATCACTTGGGATATTCGCAAGGGTTTCTTCAGCCACCCCTCTACGAGCAATTCCCAAACTTTCCATTTTTCGCAAAAAGATATATTTATTTCCATACCCTTTGTCTTTAAGAAAATCATCGACATACTTCAAAGGAGTATGAGTCCCTTTTAAAGCACGATACAGTTTATAAATAAAAGCGGGCTTTTGAACTCTTACATGATCTGCATTCTCGATGATTTCTTCCTCTTGTTGATGATCAACGCCTTGAGGACTAGATGGAGGAGAGTGACGTTGCTGAGAATGTTGTGAGCTCTGCTGCTGATCTGGAGACACTTCTTCTTCGGTGAGATCGAAGTGCGTAGGCTCCTCACTCATTCGCCGTGGTCCCTTGCTTGCGACTCGAGGACTTTCTTGAAGACGACATCTTTCTCAATTTTTGGAAGATTCCTTGCTTGACTTTCCCAAGAAAGATGACTACATTTTCAAAGATTAAACAAGGGAAGAAAGTGGGAATGGAAGATCGATGCTTTCTAGGGTTTTTGAGAGTAAAGTGAAGGGAAATCAACAGTGCACGATCGGTTAAAAAGAGAGGAATACGAACCGTCACAAAGGAAAATAAAAAGTTGCCTCTTCAAAATAATTGTCCTTTTTTCCGTGAAAATAGTCATTTCAAAAAATAACTTCTTTTTCAAAGAGGAAACGATGTAACAATTACGTCGATTAAATATAGCAATAATTAACCACAGTTTGACGATTGTACATTTTCAAGATAAGATTCTAGAGAGAATAACTTACAGTCAAGGTCTTGTATGTCTGAGTCTGAAAGTCTCTAGACTTTGATTTCCTCATACCTCAAAATGTTGAGTTTGGAATGGATGGTTTCAAATTGATTTTTCTCCAAAGACTTTGTGAATATATCGGTCAGTTGGTTCTTTGAAGCAACATATTGAATCGAAACTTCTCCATTTTGAACATGATCTCTAATGAAGTGATGTCGAATCTCTATATGCTTTGCTCTTGAGTGAAGAATTGGATTTTTAGTGAGATTGATAGCGCTGGTGTTGTCGCAATTAATCTCCGTGCATGAGTTTTCAATTCCAAAGTCTCTTAACTGTTGTTTTATCCAGAGAATTTGTGAACAGCAACTTCCAAGAGCTACATACTCTGCTTCTATTGTAGAGAGAGCTACTGTACTCTGCTTTCTTGAAAACCAAGATACTGTCCTTCCTCCAAGTAGTTGACAGGTACCCGAGGTGCTCTTTCTATCAACTCTGCAACCGGCTGGATCTGTGTCTGAGTATCCAAGAAGAGTAAAGTCTCCTCTTTTAGGATACCATAGGCCGATGCTTGAAGTTGAAGTAATGTATTTAATAATACGCTTTGTAGCATTTAAATGAGATTCTTTAGGATTTGCTTGAAATCTGGCACAAATGCAAACACTAAACAAAATGTTAGGTCTAGAAGTAGTAAAATAAAGAAGTGAGCCAATGATACTCTTGTATAGCTTCTGGTCGACTTTCTTTCCTTCTTCATCTTTGTCTATCTTCAAGGAACTTGACATTGGTATTTCAACCTTCTTGCAATTGTTCAGACCAAACTTTTTGACGAGATCATTAACATATTTTTCTTGATTAATAAAAGTTCATTCATTCAGTTGTTTCAGTTGAAGCCCGAGAAAGAAGGTTAACTCACCCATCATGCTCATTTCAAATTCATCCTGCATAGTCTTAGAGAATTTCTTGCACAGACTTTCATTAGGAGATCCGAATATAATATCATCGACATATATTTGAACTAGCACAAAACTTTTGCTTTCTCTTTTAATAAATAAAGTAGTGTCTACTTTACCTTTCACAAAACCGTTTTGGATTAAAAACTTACTCAGCCTGCCGTACCAAGCTCGAGGTGCTTGTTTTAAGCCATATAAGGCCATTTTGAGTCTGAATACTGAGTCTGGTTTCCTTGGGTCTTCAAACCCAAGTGGTTGTTCCACATAGACTTCCTCATGGATGAATCCATTTAGGAAGACACTTTTTGACATCCATTTGGAATAACCTGAAATTTTTATGACAAGCAAATGCAAGTAATAAACGAATTGCTTCTAACCTTGCTACTGGTGCGTAAGTCTCGTCATAATCTATCCCTTCTTCTTGCGTGTATCATTTGGCCACGAGTCTTGCTTTGTTTCTTACGACCTTTCCTTTCTCGTCCATCTTGTTTCTGAAAACCCACTTAGCTCCAATAACTGATTTACCTTTCGGTTTTGGAATCAATTCCCAGACATCATTGATACTGAATTGCCTGAGCTCTTCTTACATGACTTCAATCCAGCTTTCATCAGATAAAGCTTCATCTATGCTTTTGGGTTCTATTTCAGAAATAAGAGCCACAGTACTAGACTCTTCACGCCTTTTAGATCTAATGCAAATTCCTTCATTAATGTCGTCAATGATAAGATCTTTAAGATGACTGGACTTATGCTTCCAGTTGCTGGTTAATTTGTCAGAATGATAATCACTTCCTTCACTTGAATCTTCAACAGTTATTTGTTGTTGGTCCTTCAAGGTCTGAGCCGTTTCTTTAGACTTTGTAGAGTCTGGAGCAGGTTCTGAATCTTCAAGATGAGTCTGAATAGATTCATTTTGTATCGAATTCTGGAATTTGACATTCATTGATTCTTCCACAGTTTGAGTCTTTTTGTTGTAGACTCTATATGCTTTACTTGTGATTGAGTATCCAAGGAAGATGCCTTCATCTTACTTTTCTTCAAACTTACCAACTCGATCATTTGCATTTTTCAATATAAAACATTTGCATCCAAACACATGAAAATATGAAACAATAGGCTTCTTTTCTTTGAATAATCATAGGGGGTTTTTTCTAGAATAGGCCTTAGAAAAACTCTATTAATAATATAACATGCTGTAAAAACTGCTTCAGCCCAAAAACGTGAGGAGATGTTACTTTCAATTAGAAGAGTTCTAGCTATTTCTTGAAGCGATCTATTCTTTCTTTCCACAACTCCATTTTGTTCTAGAGTATAAGGAGAGGAGAACAAATGCTGAAAATCAGATTCATCACAAAACCTTGTAAAATCTTGATTTTCAAATTCACCTACACAATATGTTCTTATACTTGAAATAACATATCATTTTTCGTTTTAAACATTTTTAGCAAATTTTTCAAAGTAAGAGAAGGTTTCAAACTTACTTGCCAGGAAATACACCCAAGTGAATCGTGAGTAGTCATCCACGATTACTAGGCAATATTTCTTACCTCCAATGCTCTGTGTTCTGGTTGATCCAAAGAGATCTATATGCAGAAGCTGCAGTACACGGTTAGTAGAAACTTGATTTATTGGTTTAAAGGAATTTCTTACATGTTTTCCAAATATGCATGGTGTACATAGGTCAGCCTTTTGATATGATAAATTTGGTAGACCATGAACAAGCTTCTTTGTTGAAATTTTGGCTATCTGCTTCATATTGATGTGCCCAAGCTTTCTGTGTCATAAACTTGCTTCGTCTTGGATTGAAATTAAACATTGCGATTCATCTGGTTTCACCATCCAAGAGGTAGATGTTTCCATGTCTCTGTCCCATAAATGACTGAGTAGAGTCTTTACTGATTCCTGGACATATACCCTCTTAAAAGTAGATTTTGAAACCGGTATCACATAGTTGACTGACACTGAGCAGATTGTAGTTGAGTCCCTCAACTAAAGAAACATTGCTTATTGTGAGGTTTCCAATCTTCACAGTTCCAAATCACACAATTTTTCATTTGTTGTTTCCTCCAAATGAGACTTTTCCACCATTCACTTGAACAAGCTTTATGAAACAATTTGAATCTCCTGTCATGTGTCTCGAGCATCCACTATCCAGGTACCATTTCACATTTTCTTGATAATGACCTGCATTTAAAAAGAGACTCAAGCTTTCTTTGGTACGCATATTTTCTTGGGTCCTTTTGAGTTAGTCTGATATGCGGTTTTTGCCCAAACTTTATTGACAGGTCTCCAAACCATAGTACATTCTTTCTCAAAATGATCTGCACTATTGCATTTTGAACATCTAAGAGCATTGCGACCTACTGGTTTTACAAAGGTCTTTTCAAAATGATTTTTGTAAACATTTCTTGTGGGTTTTTGTTTGATTCTTTCTTTCACTTTAGGAAAATCAATTAAATGAATGGTTTCAGCAGTCATTCCCAAACCAGATTTATTGAAATAAGGTCTTTGAACAGAAAGTATTTTTTCTAGTTTCTCATATCCTATCGAAAATCTTTTGGAAATGTTTGAGATATCATTTTTCAAGAATGCATTTTCTTTTGAAAGATTATCTTCACTTTCTCTAAGAGAAGAAACATTCACATCTAAACATTTCACATTTTATTTCAAAATATTTTCTTGTTGTTTTAAGGCAGAATTTTCATTTTTGAGTTCAGAACTCCTTTTAAGAGAAGTCTTAAGACTAAAACACAACTCATCAATGTATTTAGAAACTTTAATAGGGATTTTGAAGTTACTTATCTCAAATTTAGTGTCTGAATCTGAGTCTGTCTCGGAGTTTGAATCTGAATCCGATTGTGCCATCAAACATATGTTGGCATAATCATCATCACTTTCTTCACATTCTGTATCACTCCAGGTTTCTGCTTTAAGAGCCTTTCGATACTTTTCGGCTTTTCCTTTCTTCTTCCTCAGAATAGGACAGTTGGGTCTTATGTGCCCATTTACATTCAAAACAAACTACATTTTTATTTGATTCATCATCTTCAACAGACTTAGTCTGTTGCTCTTGAAAACTTTGTTTCCTTGGATTGAATCTTCTTCCTTTTCTGTTCAGCTTTCTAAATTTTTTTACCATGAGAGCAAGCTCTTCATCGTCCATATCGTCTTCAGAATCTGCAACATCAGAGTCATCATTGGATTTTAATGCAATGGATTTCTTACCTTTAGGGTTTTCGTCTTCATTGATTCGTTCCACTTCATAAAACTGAAGAGTTCCAACCAATTCATCAATAGATAGTGGCATTATTCTTTGGGTCTCTCTGATTGAGGTCTTTATGTGATTCCAATCCTTGGAGAGTCCACGCAGTAGCTTGTTTACCTTCATGGGATCAGAAATTGGTTGACCTTGATTTTCAAGACCATTCACGATATCTGTAAAACGACCAAACATGTCAGTTATAGATTCTCCCGATTTCATTCTGAAGGCTTCGTATTGACCGAGGAAAATGTTGATTCCGGTTTCTTTCACTCGATCGGTTCCTTCGTAAGTAATGTGTAATCTATCCCAGACTTCTTTGGCTGTATCACAAGAAGATATTCTGTTATATTCAGTAGGTAATAAAGCACAATATAAAGAATAGATTGCTTTTGCATCAAGAGCTTGTCTCTTGATTATATCTTCCTGAGTCATTTTGCTAGACTCAACGGTGTCTTTTCCTCTTTCTGAGACAGGTGCAGCTTTAGAAATGATTCCTTTTTCTACAACGTCCAATTCCAGAAGATCTTTTGATCTTAAGAACGCATTCATCTTGTTTTTCCATATGTTGTAGTCATTTCCATTAAAGTAAGGCGGTCTGGTATTGCTTTGCCCTTCTACCAACCCTAGAGTCAACATACTAACCATGGATCTTTAACTCTGAAGTAAAACACTTCAAACAAAGTGAGTACACGAGTTCTGATACCAATTGATATATATAGTATAACCACCTAGAGGGGGGTGAATAGGTGCACAAACAATTTATCGAGATACAGAAGCGATTCTAGGCAACCGATAGAAATGAAGTTCTCTATTGATTAACAAAATGAAGTAGGTCAAAGTAAAGAGAGTAAGGAAGAGAAAATTGAACACAAGATTTATAGTGGTTCGGCTTATTTCAAGCCTACGTCCACTCTTCCGCACTGACAGTCCACCGGCTGGATTTCACTATGAACAAAAGAGAAGTTACAGCACAGCTTTTCCTTGATTCCACAGCGTAAATGTTCTACCACACCTCCTCAAGGTTTCTCACAAATATATATTATATTTTGTATACAAGAATTCGCTCAAATGAATTGTCTAAACAACAGGAAGCTTCAAACTTTGGAATTCTTCTATCGCGCACACCTTGAACAACTTAGAACGCCTTCCTTATATACTCCTTTACGCCATCATACCCGTTGATACTTACCAAAGGAATTCCTTCAATCTACCCGTTGGACGGAATCGATTAAGAAGATTATTCGAGCTATAAAAGAAACGTGTCGATACCCCATCAATCATGTTCACCCATACAATCAGGATCTTGGTTTCCATAAGTAGAACCTTCCAAGAATATTTAGGCAATCATCGGATCCTTAATCTTCGAGTCAATCTCGATCAACCAAAGAATTCCGTTATGTCTTTTCCAGCCAAGAGATCTTCTCCAGTCGATAAGGTCATATCCTTAATGAAACATCCAGTTATGGATAACCTTTCTTCAACGGATTCAAGACTGTCAATGAGGATAGACTTTAAGTCTTGAGTCTGACTGTCCCGAGGTCTTCGGACTTTAAATAGCAGAGTCTGCAAACCTTTAGACTAGACTGATGGAAACGTTTTGTCAACTTCAAAACACTTCAAGAAGATTTCTCCAACATTGCCTTGTGATTTTTATTGGATTTTAATTGATATCTTCATATTTTTCTTCCTTGATTGATAAACCCATGCCTTTCACTCCCTCTCAAATTGGGAATAGGGGAATCCAGAATTCCCAATTTGCGATATAAGTTTCCAAATGCATTTTTAGACAACGGATTCGTGAAGAGATCAATAATTTGATGCACAAATGGAAGACACTCTTAGTCACAAGTGTTCCAAGAGCCACTTTTTCTCACACGTAATGAGAATCTAATTGAATATTTATTGCATACAATTATATATATAGTGTGGAAAATAAAAAAGATTCGGAGAACCTGTTAGATATTTTTCAATTATTTTTAACAAATAAACAAAAAAGCATTCAATGATCCTAACATGATATTTTTGTCAAAATAATTGCACGGATAACATCAACGTCAAAGAATTTTCCTCCTCCATCTAAATCTAAACTTCCAATTAGACTATATGTATTTGCAGTGTCAGCTCATCACATCAAACTAATCAACTTCAAACCAAGAATTTTTTGTGGATCCTAAAAGCATGAAGCAGCAACGACACTTTGTTCTCGTGCACGGCGTATGCCATGGCGCATGGTGCTGGTTCCATGTCAAGCATCACCTAGAGTCGGCCGGCCACCGTGTCACACCGCTGAACGTCGCCGGTGCAGGCACCAGCACGAAGTCCATCTACTATGTCCACTCATTCCGTGAGTACAACGAGCCGCTCTTGGAGTTCATGGCCTCGCTCGAGCCATCCAAGAAGGTGATCCTTGTGGGACACAGCTTGGGCGGCATGAGCTTGGCTCTCATCACCGACAAGTACCCCAAGAAGATCTCAGCCGCTGTTTTCCTGACAGCACTAATGCCGGACACCACGCACCAGCCGTCTCTTGTGTTAAAGCAGGTGACTTAATCAAGTTTCTTGTTCATTTTAATTAAAGCTTTTTTTCACCATACAAGCTTCCACATATTCACACTCACAATATTCAATGGAACTTTTTAAAATTGGAATTGATTGTCAGAAAAATTATTTTCGTCAGTAATTGTCCATGTCATTAGAATGCATTTCAAAAACCAAAGGCATGAGGAACTATTTTCTTTTCTATTCTATTACATAGAGGAAAGAATACTCTTAATTTCTAGACAACTGCAGCATCTTTTTCTTTATAATTTTTGGTTTTCTTTTGCAAATTCCATATATATGTCCAACCACCAAACTAAATTAAAAATTACTCTAACATTTAACTTAGGAACTAATAATAGGAAATTTAAGGAGAATATCTTGTATCATCTCTAGATAATTTAAAGGATTTGTGATTTTTGAGAAACCAAGTTCGGAATTATTTTTGTTCTTTGTCACAATTTTAAGTTTTGTTCGAGCATTCCAGAGCAAGAGTGGCTGGACGCTCAATTCAAAACCTTTGGAAAGACAGAAAAGCCGTTGACTTCCTTCTTATTCGGGCCCGAATTCCTGGCAGCTCAAGTCTACCCGTTATCTCCCAAGGAGGTGTGCTTACTGCTTACTTTTCTTTTTCCTAATTTAAAATTAATCATTTCATGTGATTCATACATTTTCTTCTAGAATCCTATGTATGCTATAATGATTGGGTGATGAATATTTGTCTGACTTGGCCACTTGGAGTATTTTTCCAATTCTTTTTCAATTCATGTGGCCTTCTCAACAAAAAAAAAAAATCTACTAATTATTTGTTTCTTTCTCAAATTTAGCAAATTTATTTTCCTACATGACATGAAATTAGTCTTTCAAATAGTTGGGCTGCTTGATGGTTAATAGAGCATCCATGACAAATGTAGAAATTGTCTCTAATGATAAATTTACTTGCTAAGGGTATAAATTGTGTATGTGTTATTGATTAAATTCAGATCATATATCATTTCCACTTGACTGATGTATAGAATAGAAGTAAATACAAATATCCATCTTAATGAACATGCATAGTTGATAGTTATGTAGCATGTTGATGTAGTGCCATCAATCTTTTAAATGTATTGATTCATTTCAATTTTTCAAAATGTGATTGTTATCATGAGTAGGATCTAGAGCTTGCTAAGATCATGGTGAGGCCAGGGTCGCTCTTCATAGAAGACCCGGCTACGGCAGACAAGTTCACCGGCGAAGGGTACGGCTCGATCGTGCGGGTGTACGTCGTGTGCAAGCAGGACCTCGTGATCCCAGAGGAGTTCCAACGGCGGATGATGAAGAACGGCGGGGCCCAGCACGTGATGGAGATCGACAGTGCAGATCACATGCCCATGTTCTCCGAGCCCCAGAAGCTGTGCGATTGCCTCCTCGAAGTGGCGGCCAAATATGCCTGAAGTGCTGTTTCTTTGCCTTATTTGATGATTTGCATTATTAGTCCTAAAACGGTGACGCCTCTGCAAGCTTTATGCAAGTAAATGTTGGTTGAATATGCTATTTGGCCTTTAATTAATAGCTTTAGATAAATCTGAGGTAATTCTTCTAGACTTTATGTCTAGTATATGATTATGTTTTGTGATATTAAGATCACTTGTCAAGATGATTCTATTACTTTCTTCTAATTTGAGTGACTCTCTAATTCGTGGATGTTGGGTTAAGCTTCGCATGCATGACCACAAAAAATGTAAGAGGATCATTTAAATTAATTTTTTGTGAATGTTATACTCTACTCTTACTTTTAACTCTCACTCTCAGACTTTTGTCTTACTTCATTGCAAGGAGTGAGAATCAAAACCCATGCTTGAAACTAAATCATTTCCACCCCAATCCCCTGAGAATGTTAGAATTCAAACCCTTCACCTCCACTTTCCATGTTGGAATGGTGGCCACTAAAACAAAACCCTAGTGGTTTTGAAAGTAATTAACCCATTGGGCATCATGGCAAGTATTGAAGCTCAAAATGGGGACCCCAAACTTCACTAGAGTTAAGGAATTTGGATTTTGCACTCCGATTGATCCTCCAATGCTTTAGTTAAGAGACAGAGAGTTAAAGCTTGTGCAACAATTTGAGAGAATAAAGGTGCATCCAATAACATTTCTGTTTTAGAAAATAATTTTTTCTAAGAATTAATTTTTTTCTATTTCTATTCCTTTGAACAATTTCTGAGTAAAATAACAAGCTAGGTAAATATATAAAAAATTTATTTTTGGAATAGAAAAATAATAGAATTTCTTTTAATATTTAATACTTTTTAGATTTTTCTTTTTTGTTTATTATTTTCCCCTCTCCTTTCTCCTCCACTAGCTAGCAACAAGCGACCAGTGGATGGGCAACGATCGACAGTGACCAACTGCTGACAAGCGACAACCAGCGGTGGTGGCTGGCAACAGTGACTAGTGACAGCGAGCAGCGAGTCTCCACCAACCAATTAAAAGAGGAAGAAGAAGAAAAAAAAAAAAAAAAGAAATGACTTATTTCTAAAAATTGTTTATGATAACAAAAAGTTGCCTTTTTTTTTTCTTTTTACTTCTTATTTTTGTTCCAACTCTATTCCATGTGCACTTTTCTATTCCAAAAAATAAAAAAATTAACGATGTTATCAAATGGATTTTTATTCTTTTAATATTTCAAAGAACAAAAGAAAAAGAAAACAAGAACGTTACCACCCAGGCCGAGGTTGCCGAAACCCCTTATTAGTGCGTGGTGGTTACTATGTATAGGTAACTCTACTATTGGGTTATCAAGTGATGACAAGATAGGTGGTAGCCTTTAAGGGACAACTGCATTAGACGGCTTGACAACCCACAGTAGGACCGCCCTTAAGGATCGATGCATATCTCTTTGATTAACTAGTGGTTGCATCCTTTTCCCCACAATGCAATTGTCACGGGCCGAAAGAATGTCCACCCGAGAGGTTCCCCTAGAGTCGACCATAACACGACCATGGTAGACCTCCTGTGCTCGCTCGGATTCCCAACGAGCCTTCTCCCCGAAGTTTCTAGAAGACTTTAGCTTCATTAATGTCGGTAGCTAATAGTTAACATTTATGTCTAGTTGTTGGCACTTATGTCGGTAGTTGAGGCAGTGCGATCTCGTCCGCTAATAGAATTCTAGATCAATTGATGTAATCCAAGGCCCTCAATTATAAATGATGTGTCCTCCTTCATTTGTAGACATCCAATACTTCCGCAATATAAAGCAAAGCTTCTTTCCAGAACTCTTCTCTCTAGATTCTTTTTTTCTCTATGATCCGGGTAAGGCGAGCGAGCGTTT
Source organism: Eucalyptus sideroxylon x Eucalyptus melliodora (assembly GCA_016097485.1). Taxonomy (NCBI): domain Eukaryota; kingdom Viridiplantae; phylum Streptophyta; class Magnoliopsida; order Myrtales; family Myrtaceae; genus Eucalyptus; species Eucalyptus sideroxylon x Eucalyptus melliodora. Next base: position 45,806,336 of record CM027832.1, on the reverse strand, counting down.
GACTGGGCATATCTTTCTCTCTACGATCAAGGTAAGGCAAGCGAGCGTTCGACTGGGCAAGGCTTGGCTTAAGTGCTTCGGCAATCCATTCCAATCCTAAAGTGCTCAAGTCGCCGCGAGGTCACGATCCCAATCGATCGGCCCATGACAAGTGGTATCAGAGCTCAAGAGAGATCCATTTCCAAGAGATTGAAGAGCGCCAATTGTTCGAAAAAATGTCAAGCCAAGAAGCGGCTATAGTTGGAGAGGCTGTGCTAGTCAAGGACACGCGCAGCAAAGCAAAGAAAAGAGATGCCTCGGTGGATGCTGCAGCCACATTCGATGAGAAGATAGGGAAGGTCCGAAGTGCCGTGCTCAAACTCATGGAAGGTCTTGACGATGTGCGAGACCGGATCATGGAGGTTGAGAGCTCGCTTCATGAAGACTTCACAACTGGCATCAACCAAGCCACGGCTCCATTGTTCGACAAGGACGCAGCTCTCGAAGCATCGATCGATGGTTTGAACAAGCGCGACCAAATAATCGAGGAGATAAGCCCGTGTAGGGACGAGGTTGAAGCCATGAAGGCAGAGATCCAAGAGCAAGACCGAGCTCGCCCTATGCAAGCTAAGCATCACGAACGGTGCCTACTCAAACGGCGACCAAGATCGAAGTGCCGAAGCCGAAGGAGTTCAAAGGCAATCGGTCCGCCCAAGAGGTGGACAACTTCGTGTGGAGCATGGAGCAATACTTCGATGCCGTCAACATACACAACGAGTTGATCAAGGTACGAACCGCTTCCAGGTTCCTATCTGATACAGCAATACTTTGGTAGTAGAATAGGTGTGACGAGAGTAGACGTGGCGCCAATCCCGTGAACACATGGGACAACTTCGTGAGGGAGTTCCGGGACTATTTCTTCCCCAAGTTCGCTCAACAAGAAGCCCGAAGCATGCTCCATCGACTCGAGTAAAGAGGCGCGATCCGAGAGTACATGAAGGAGTTCACGAAGTTCAAACGCAAATTCTCAACCTAAGCGAAGAGGAGGCTTTCGGAGCGTTCATGAATGGATTGAAGCCATGGGCACAACTCGAGTTGAAGCAGCAGGACGTGAGTAGTCTTGCATGTGCGCTAAGCATGGCCGAGTCTCTCGTTGACCTCACCAAGGTTGAGCCGAGAAGCAACCGAGCAAGAGATTGGAGGTTGGATCGACCCAAAGATGACACGAAAAGCACTCCCCGAGGTGCGCATGATCAAGGCGGCCGAGCCAAAACATGGAGAGAATGGACTTCTAAGCCGTCCTTCCAAAGGGGTCGACCACTGACAGACTACGCGAGTAAGTTCGATCAATCTCCGCCCTCTCCTTGCTTTATTTGCAAAGGCCCGCACTGGACCCAAAAGTGTCCGAAGATGGGACAAATCAACGCACTCCTAGCCATCGATGAGGTGGAGGAGGAGCCCAAAGAAGAAAGGCGGCAAATCCGACTTGGAGGTGTGAAGATAATCAACTCCGTCCGAGCTCAATCACTGCCCAAAGGAATCACACCTGACATGTTCTTCGTCGAAGTCGAAATGTGTGGCCAAACGCTTTATGCTTTGGTCGACACTAGCGCGTCGAACATGTTCATGTCGACCGAGGTTGCAAAGGCCTTGAAGCTTCGTGTGGAGCCAACCGGGAACACCTTCAAGCCGATCAACTCGAATGGTCTCCATGGCGCAGGGTCGACTCCCGACATGGACGTCCAAATCGGTGGTTGAAAGAGCAAGCTGTCATTTGAAGTAATTCCTCTTGACGATTACAATCTCATCTTGGGATTACAGTTTTCCATAGCGTGGGAGCCATGATCGACATGAGGACCAAGTGCATCTTGATCCCTGACTCCAAATCCCCGTTGATGATCCCTATGATCAAAGGGGTGATCAATGCAAAAACCATCACAACGATCCGGCGCTTCGACAAAAGCTTGAAGGCCCTAAAGCGCATGGAGAAACCAAAGGGAGAGCTGGATCCTACTCCAACTCCCGCCATGCCGATTCAAGCCCTCTTCCCCGAGGTTGAGTACGCGTCGCAAACTCCACCCAAGCCAAAGATGGTGCCGCATGTCAACTCCGAAGTGATCATAGAAGGTTGTGGTCCTTCGTACGCAAGCGTCCGCACCAAACAATATCGAAGGAAAAGAGCTTGTGTCAAAGCAAGGAAGGCTGCTCATCGAGCTGTGAGCAACGAGGACATCGCTCGATTGAGTGGGGGAGAATGTCACGGGTTGAAAGAAGGTCGACCCGAGAGGTTCCCCAAAGTTGACCATGACACAACCGTGGTAGACCTCCTGTGCTTGCTCGGATTCCCAACAAGCCTTCCCCCCGAAGTTTCTAGAAGACTCTAGCTTCATTAATGTTGATAGCTAGTAGTTAAACATTTATGTCTAGTTGTTGGCACGATAGTTGAGGCGGTGCAATCTCGTCTGCCAATAGAATTCTAGATCAATGAATATAATCCGAGACCCTCAACTATAAAAAGGGTGTCATCCTTCATTTGTAGACATCCACTGACCAGAGCTCTTCTCTCTAGATTCTTTCTCTCTCTACAATTCGAGTAAGGCGAGCGAGTGAGCATTCGACTGAGTAAGGCTTGACTTAGGTACTTCGGCGATCCATTCCGATCCTAAAGTGCCTAAATCACCGCGCGATCACGATCCCAATCGATCGACATGTGACACAATGGTCCGAAGGTGGTGCCTTGTCGGGCAATTCTTATTTGGTAACTTTCAATTACGTGCCGTAAGGCATTAGACAAAGAGCTAGCACTTACAAAATTTGACAGTATCTATTTTGCACGTTTGCAATGCAAATGACACGAGGCTAAGCACAAGTTATAGAGAAATAAATGTGAATATGATGAGACACGCTTAGCCACATTTATTGACACAAAATGAAACAAACTAACCCGTTTTTGTCAAAGCCTAATTATTTGACATATGGAATCAAAACTATCACAATGTTTTATGCTAGCACAATTTGAGATGATTTATAAACACGAACGTGACACTTGCAAAAAAGCCCATGAAGTAAATGATTAGGGATGAGTAAGACACAATTCTCCAACCATTAGAAGGTCCTCCTGCCCATCTCCCTATATGGTCTATGTAAAGCTTAGGCGCGTGATAATGCCCTGCACACAGCATATAATTGAAATGGGCAAGAGGAGCATTGATAGGTCCAAATGAAGCCTTATCCATACTAGTTTTTTTGTTTATTGATCTATCAAACTCTAACTCTCAACTCACTTTCAGATTTTTATCCAATCTCTTTATAAAGCGTGAGAATTGAACCCCACACTTGAAAAGCCCTTGCCATCTCAATTTCAAATGTCCCTTCCTCGCACTAATTCATTGTGAAAAATGAAAATATTCATACGCATGATACTACAAACCCCACCATATCCAAAGGCTAGTGTTTAGTGATCACTAGCTCTGACAAACTAAATATTAAGTGCAAGTTTAACTATATACCATAATATGCTAGGCTATTTGATCAGTAGTCTTATGGTGACTATTATATTTGAACAGACACCGTAACACCAGTAGAATAGGAATAAAAGAATCCAAGATACCTTCACTCTCTTATAAGGCAACAATCCTGATTAAATGATTATTACAAATATAATAATTTATCAATGAATTAACTAATTAGCCAACTGCAATTTATGATAGTGAATAGTACTTCAAAATTTGTAATATTTAGTATGTTACTAGTCGTCTTGTCGTGTAATTCACACAATTCACATACTACATGGTCCAACTCCACAATAGGTTTGAGGAATGACATAGCCGTTTGCCTACCCGATGGACAAAACCTCGCCCATAACCAACATAAACCCATTTTCAAAATGTATATACAACAAGCTAATTACAAAAGATCAAGAATCTGAAGTCCACCAAAAAGAACATATACATTTTATTAACTCAAACAGAACATTCAAAAGTGACTAATCAAATTAAACTCGACGTAAGTAATTGTACAAACATATGTACAACTATCTCAAAAAGTATCAAAAACTACCAAAACGTCTCCCGCTAAAACTGCTCTTGTCCTAATCGTGCCTAATTGTAGAACCTGAATAAGAATTGAAATAAATGTTATAAACAAACCAACACCTAGTAAGTAGTCTCTTCCGAGCAAATAAAGCACTACAATACACACATTTACTAATAGTGCCTGAAATATATTTATCCAAATCTAATAATAATATATGTACAAGATCAAACGGGAGTTATACATATCATATTCAATCAACAAACATCAAAGCAAACATTAATGATCTGGTTCATTGATCAATTTGATGCCCAATATCAAACTATGACCTCACTTAAAAGCCTCGTCAAAAAGCCTACCAAGATCCACCTTGGCATAGGTGTCCACTTATATCAACTAGTGGCTTGGCCCAAACAGGACGTCTTAAGAATAGTATGCATACTCACAACCCTCCAATGGTTTAGATAACAGCACCATTAGGCATAAAACCATCAACTCATCCTCCAATCATAACCAATTCAATTTCATAAATCAGGTTCACGAAATAATACATATTAACTGTTCACTATTCACTCCACCAAGCAGATTACTTTTTATATTCTCAAACCATTTAGAACATGTATTTTCAGCCTAGACTCTCAAATCATTTGCTTCATACAAACTACTTCAAGAAATGCTTTGCTGTGTTATTTCACATCACCAAAGGGGTTCTGAATGTCCAATTCAGCTTTATGCTACATATATACACTGAACATCACTCTTCCTTTTTAATAAACATCATTCCATTATGCCTCTTTCATGGCTTATAACATATATAGATTTCCTATAATTTAAGAAATGAGTTTCCAAATCATAAAGAGATAAGCACCACTTACCTGACAATCCCCAAAGCTACCTCAAGTAGAAAACTCTAAATCCTATCAATTAAGTGAGAAACTAATATCAAAATCAAGTAGATAACTACCTTAACTAAGACTTGATTAATTTAAGCTTAAATGCTAACAACACAATTTTGATGCGCCTTCTAAAACTCGCTCAAAATGGAGCAAGTCTGCTGAGTGACAGCTTGCATGCCAAGTCTGAAGTGGCTAGTTCAAAATATAGCATCCGTCTCAAGTGGGCGCGGAGTCATTGTAAAGCTGACTCGGTGTAATGAAAAGGAGACCTCACCTTCAACTCAAAGATGGACAGAGGAGTAAAAATTAGCACCAAAGACTGTTTTCAACGGTGCGTAAGAAACTTCAAAATTTTACTCTGATCAAACCCTAATCATAAATCGACTTCTGTAAAATCTAGAGATCTACGACACCCTAAAGTTTCTTTACAACATGATTTCACAACTCAAAAACCTCCTGATTCAACCCAGCAGCACAGAATCGCAACTAACTCAGATAATCCAGCATCAACAGAACACCTCTTCGATTAAGTACAACAAAGCTTCAAATTCTTCCCCTCTCTTTCTTCCTTGTCAGTTTCTTCTTCTTAGACCAGCTACGACAACAATTAAATGGGCTAGGGATGTAGCTTCAAGGGTTTAAGTCGGGCACTGGGCTTGAGTCTCTGAAGCCTTCTTTTCTTTCTTTTCTTTTGTTTTTTTAAACAGGCCCATTTGTTACATCCCCCACAAATGAACCTTTGAGTGAATAGATATAGCAGAATTTTTAGATTACCTCAGTGTATATTGGAAATGATGAAGTGGTGAGTCCTCTGCAACAATTTGAAACACCCAATGTCACTGACCTGAAAGATCTTCAGAAGCATGGTGCTCAACAAAAGGGAAAAAACACAATCTTCCTTTATCAGCCACTTACATAAAAGTTGTTTTATTGGTATTATGTCCTTCACAGCAAGTGCTGAAGTGGGTGAATCTATCAGGAAATGCATCTCATTCTTGCCATCCTCCAAAGTAACTCTCAAAAAGATGATGCCTTCAATCTCTCATGTCAATCTCTCATGTCAACTTCCCCTCACCCACCCTTCCCATACATCCCTTGTTAAAACATAGTTCCTGGAATTCTGTTAGACTGCCACATAAATATATGCAGTTCAGATGTCTCTAGCATCTATCTCAGCTGAAAATTTAGACACTACTGACATATGTTTACATGAAGAAATTTTCATATATAATTATGATCAAAGCAGTCAGGAAGAAAGCATACCGTCTCAGAAGAACTTTAGGATTATAAGGAAACAAATTTTTCTGATGGAGATTTTCCACTGAATATTTTAAGGACAGCAAACATAGTTTAGCTTTGTCAAATGGCTTTCCTGCAGCTCCTTGGAGTTTATTCCCATGCCTGAAGTTTCCAGTGCTATATGGCTCCAGACGAAAATTTACCTTCAGCTGGGAAATTTTTCTTTCCTTAGTTGACGACCATTCCTTTGGAGTACGCACATATGAAAATTGTAAAAATGCCTCCCACGATTCAGAGATCAGTCGCAGGCACCTTCAAAGAAAAAGGAGATACAAAAAGAACATAGTCAAAAAATGCCAAAGGAGAAAATGGATATCTGCAGTTCAAACATACCTGGATTTCCTATTTCAGCAACAAAAGAGAAATGGAAAGCTGAAAACTATTTCCAAGAAAGTGCATACCGTAGAAGATATTCTGCACAACTGATTCCCGTGTCCTTAGATATGAGGTAATCAAGAAGCACCTGATGATCATATTTGATCTGCAGGTCCAAAAGTCAAAAGGTCTTAGGACCTACAATGATACAAAACAAAAAACCTAAATAGGGTTTTGGTCGAGGAGAATCTGTGAAGCATACCTCTGCAAGAAATGAAAGGAATAAGTTAAAAGGATTAAAAAGGTTTGAAAGGTGAATAAGGGTATTTTCCCGTGAGTCTGGGATTCTCTCTTTTTCTTCATCAAACCTGCAAGCAGCATAAGAAGTTATAAAAAGAATCACATAATTCACTGATCTGATAAGAATATAGAAGTAGAAAATTTGAGAATACTTCAGCTCACTTTTCAGATCCAGGAATTGGAATGCTAAGCACTTCCAAGAGCACTTTAAATAACAGGTCATCCTAATGTTAAATAGAGAAAAGAAGTCAGTGCCCTCACTCAAATCATTTCCACAGAACATTGATAGCTAAAAAACTAAGCCTTAGTCCAATCTCACTGAATACGAAATTATAACAATGCCATGTAATTAGAGTATTATATAAGCCTACGGAATAAAAGAAAAGCAATATAGAATAAAATAATTAAGGCCTCCACAGATGGTACTTTAATTTAGAGAAATACATACAGCTTTTTCATGATTAAATTACTTTATTACCCCACACATGAGTTCACCCAGCAAGAATTCAACATTCTAACTTTAAATATGCAACTCTAAACTGCCAACTGGTAACAAACAAATTAGCATCACATTGGGCCGATTGTAGAGGATGAAAAACATTTTGAAGCACCATATACGACAAGCTTGTAGAAACCACAGAGCAAATAATCAGATCAGCAAAGACATGGACAATATCTTCCATACGGACACCTCCTTACGCCACCCTTTTTATCCGCTTTTCATTTCTGGCTTTTGTAAGAGAATTGTGCATTTCTTCTCCATGTAAATGGAGTCCTTTTGTGTCCTCTCAATTTATCAGTGAAAATTATAATGAAAATATTAAAGCCTCTGACACCCTGTAATTAGGCAATATACTGCAACAGATTACTATGTCTTTTCAAGATCATCTCTCCAAAGAACCTTTGCTCATATTTGTACAGCTCCTCTCACCCAGATGCCAGTACACGCATAGCAGATGTGAGCCTTGCTCCAAAGAGTAAGCTTGCTCATATTTTAACATTTAGACCACGCTCGGAAACAGCAACTCTACAGTACAGACGAAAAAATTCTACCTTTGGTCTTAGAGTAGAAATGCCAGAAAACACCCTACCCTTCCCCAAATGCTCCTGTCACCTAAATGGTACATGTATAGTAGACATGTGCCTTGCTCTAAAGAGCAAGCTTGCTCAAATTGTTAAATTTAGACACATATGGAAACAGCCACTCTATGGTAATAATTATCTGGTTTTGTACGGATCAGAAAGAGAAAAAAGGGAAAAGGGAAAGCATGTCAAGTGTAATTGCTAAATCTCCAGAAGAAGCAACCCTCATGAAACTTTTAATGGTAGAAAAATGCCATCCTTGTAAAACTTTCAATTGCAAGAATTAAGAAATGCAAACCTCCTGGGCATATAGCTGAATGAAGGATGAGCCAAAATGCATGCACTTCTCCATATATGTTTCACTGTCACAATGGGTATCATGCTGAAGATTCTGACTGAGCCACTTATAAAGCTCTCCTAAAACTTTCTTTTGACTGCAATATTCTGGATGTGAACTTAAACATGGTCGTGCAGATGGGCATTCGCATTGCTGGTCAACCACCTCTTCACTGAAAATCAAACTCAACGAACACTTGATGAAAAGGAAAATAGCCTGTCGCTTTAAGTGGTATAGATTAGTACCTTGAATGTCTTCCTCAAACATGCTTACTGAAAAGGGGGAACCTTCTAAACTATCATCTACGACAGGCTCAAGCATACTTATTTGTTCTGACATAAGATCTTGAAAGTATTTATGAAGAAGCTGCAACCATAGGATGAGAACAGAGCCCTCCAGGCCCTGGCCACTGAGCCTAGTCATCAGCATCTGCAATTACTAATATCTGAGCACAAAGAATGTTCCCAAATAACAAGTAGAATTGACACATCCTTAAAGGAAGCTTAGGTGGATCATACCAACAGCTTATGTCTGAAGTATAAAGAGATGCGAGCATCATCATGTTCTTCTTCCTTGCCAAGACAACATAGGAACAAACTGGGAACAAGTTTGGTAATGGAGAAAAGAAGTTGATGCCCATTCACAGAACCACCTCGAACCATTTCATGATCGACTTGCTCCACCACTGAACTCAGTAACTGAGTTAAATATCCAAGAAATATGAACTTTGGCATTTGCGGACCCATGTGAACACACTTTGGAACAGCATTACCATCATCCAATAAATTCCAAGGTACATGTGAAATAAAGGAATTCAGAGAATTTAAGTATGAATCAGCTAGCTGATCCCTAAAATCATGCTTCAAATATTTCCAAATGCAGCGCAAGACCCGAAAAATTCCAGCCACAGTGGACCAGTTGGCCTTTTGCAACTTTGATTTGATGGCGAGATCATAACTTTCTAAAATACCATAAAAATCTTCATGTACCCTTGTTCTGGTAACGGAAGAACATGGCTGAATGTTTCCTATTGACAATTCGGCATAAACAAACAACAAATGCACAAAGGCGGCCCATCCTTTTCCCTGCAGATCAGGAAGAGCTAATGCTTTAGAACAATAAAGCTGGCACACATAACTGATCTTACTTTGATGGTGACAAACAAGAACCTACATAGGCAGACAGAAGCTCGGAAATTGCCAAAAGGACATTGCCTGTCAAATGCTGAACATGTTGACTATGAGCCATTAGAAAATGCATCTGCAATGAGAATGCAGAGGAAACCAGTCAAACAAAGTATAGCAGACATGTAAAAACGTATGCCAAGTTTCACTAGCAAGAGACAGAAATTGAAAGAGGGCAGCATGGCAATAACAACACATAAGCCTTAAGATATCCTGCAATGGCAGTGCTTTAGAGCGTCCGAGAGCGCGCATTGCATTTTAGTCCTCAACAGTACTAGTAATTGTTGATTGCTAATGAAAACCTTCGTCCACTAGCAACAACAGGAACCAGTTTAAATTTAAACTATAAAAATGTGGGGGGAAAATACAAGAAAAACGTTTTATTAGGCTGTATTATTCCCCATTATCATGTAATCCCAACCACACTTATGAATTATGACAGAGATACAGATTAAACAGAGCTCGAGAACGGCGGAATCAAATGAACAATCCATCAGCTTCATTCCAAAAGGAGACTTCTTGGCTCATTAGCATTTGAACAACTCACCAAATCACCAACAATCTTGCCCAAAAAGATCTGTTCCTCGGAGTTGAGAGCGAATTCACCCGAATCCACGCTCCCGGTAACGGATTTCGCCTCCGCGTCCTGTTAAGTGACAAAGACACCAATCACTCCCCAAACTATCAACTATCCAGACACACACAGTGGGGAAGAGATAGAGAGATAGAGAGAGAGACTGACGCTATCAGAGGACACATCAGTTTCTTCACTGGTCCAGAGCCGAATTTCTCGCAAAACCTAAAAACCGACAATCCGATCAGCACTCGCGCAACCTCGTCGACATCTCCACGCGCACTGACGAAGCCGAACCGGCCGTTTAACATCAAAAGACATGCGAGCACGAGACGCGAACGGGGAAGGCGAAACAAACGCACCTTGGAGAGAGCGATCAGCAGATCCTTCTCCTCTTCTCTGCTGGCAGAAGCGACCTCGACTGCCTGCACGCACAAATACCGAATTTTCGACATCGCAAGACCGATCGACGATGAGAGGACGCCGGGCCGACGCGTCGAAGTAGAAGATTTTGCGGTGAACGAAAGACAAGAGAGACTCACAGCGCAGGGTCGACGATGGAGGTCGATCAGACTGGAAACGCGGGAGAGCTGAGAACCGTCGCCGGACATTTCGCCGGCCGCGGCGATCGGCGGCGGGAATGGCGAGGATAGGTAAACCTCCGACTTGTCTCGCGAAGGTTTAACTTGGTGAAGACCTCCCTGAAACGCCGTTCCGTCGGCTCCCCTTCTTCTCTTCCCTCGCCTTTCTCGTCATTTCATTTTGGATTAATACCATGAAAACACTCCGTTAATTTCCGCTTCACTTGACAAACAAAAGATGTCGTTACCTCAGCAATTTACTATTTAAATTTAACGAAATTAACATATCATAAATTTATCATCGATATATTAATTCAAAAAAATTTTTTTATGGGATAAATTTGTTATATATATAGTAGTTTAAAATTTTTCGTTATATTAATTCTTTTAAATTATTTTCACTTTAATCATTTTTCTCATTTCATGTAAATTAACTTATAAATAATATACTTTTTTAATAAATAATATCACTTTTTAATTGATTCATAATGCAATGATGCGAAGTTTTGTGCTATCACCACCTGCTGCCCGTGGGGAGCCAAGGCAAAGCACCTCCTCATGGGAAATGGGGCCTTATGCCTTGTGTTATGTTGATGAAGTAATTTATTTACAATGTCTCTCTAAAGTTCGATCAAAAATAAGTCTTTATCGTAAAAATTCTTTAATTCAAATTTTTCTTGACAAAGTTCTTTAGTTAAAACTGTGAACCATTTATGATAATAATTTATATCAAAAAATGTTAATTAACAAAGATCATCAGCAAGGCTCAAAACCATTACACAAAACCCTCAATAGCAACCAAGTTAAGCACATTAGAGAGTAGAAGAGGGTAAAACAAAGTCCGCATAATAATGAGCTACAAACCTAAGATATTGCTTTGGTTTCAAGCTCGAAATAAAATATGGTCATTTGACTAACATAAACAGTCTTGTATTTTGATTTTTTTTTTGGTCATAAGTCTTGTATTTTGATGACAATGCGTGATTTTTACATTTTCAATAAATAACAACTTCCCTCCTTTTCAATTTTGTAATTTTGATTAATTAGCTCTCTTTAAATTATTTTGGTCATCTCAATGAGTTGGGAATTACTATAAGGTTTTTAACTCTAGGGCTGTGTAAAGGGGAGACCAGCAGCGTTATCAATGGTCATTGCCCGAAGTCACGGCTTGGCTTCTAGTAGCAGTTGGTAGTTCGTCTTCACCGGCCGGACCTGGCCGCGAAGCTACTGGCCCCGGCCGTTTTATGCCGCCCCTATGCGAGCCGTCCTCCTTCGCATCGCTCCTCCAAAAATGCGCGTCCGCGACCGCCCTCGACACCGCCCGCCGGCTCCACGCTCTCGTCCTCACGACCCGCGCCGTCTCCCCGTACGTGAACAACAATCTGCTCTCCATGTACGCCCGCTGCGGGTCGCTGGACAGCGCGCGGCAAGTGTTCGACAGAATGCCTCAGAGAAACGTAGTTTCTTACAACGCGCTCATCTCGGCTTATTCTCGGGTGCCCGGTCGGGCGCCCTCGGCCTTGGGGTTGTTCGCCCGACTGGGCGACGAGGGGCTGAGGCCTAATGGGCTGACGTTCACCAGCTTGTTCCAGGCTTGCTCTTTGCTCGAAGATCGGTTCTCAAGTTCTTTGCTTCATGGTCGTGTCGTGAAATGTGGGTTTGCGGATAATGTCTGTGTTCAGACGTCTATTCTCGGCATGTACTCCAGTTTCGGGGATCTGGAATCTGCAGGGAACGTCTTCTGGTGTATAGTCGATAAAGATGCTGTCATGTGGAACTCGATGATTCTGGGGAATTTGAAGAACGATAGAATCGGGGATGCTCTCCGCATATTCAGGGAGATGCTTGCATCTGGTGTTTCTCCGACTCAGTTCACGTATTCAATTGTCCTGAATGCTTGCGCAAAGCTGGAACATCATACCTATGGACGGATCGTCCATGGCCGAGCAATTGTCTCTGGCACCACCTTTGATCTGCCTATGGAGAATGCCCTGCTTGACATGTATCTTAACTGCGGTGACATAAGTACTGCACAGGGTATTTTTGATGGAGTGCAGAATCCAGACATTGTTTCTTGGAACTCATTGATTTCTGGGTATACAGAAAATGGTCATGGAGAAGTTGCCATAGAGATCTTTATACGGTTAAAGAGACTTTCATTTCCTAAACCGGATGAATACACTATTGCAGCTGCCATTTCTGCAACGGGAACTTTCTTAGTCAATGACTGTGGGAAGGCTCTTCATGGTCAAGTCATTAAAGCTGGATTTGAAAGTAGCTTCTATGTCGGAACTACGCTAATCTCCATGTACTTTACCAATGGAGAAAATGGGTATGCTCATAATGTTTTCCACTCATTACCAGTAAAGGATGTGGTTATCTGGACAGAGATGATCACAGCCCATTCTAAATTGGAAGATGCAGAGACTGCATTGAAATATTTCTATGAAATGTACAAGGAAGGCCATAAGACTGATAGTTTTGCTTTAAGTGGAGCTTTGAGCGTATGTGCTGATCTTGCAGTTCTCAAACAGGGAGAGATGATACACTCCCTGGCGGTAAAAATGGGATATGATGTCAACATGGCTGTCTGCGGTAGTCTAGTTGACATGTATGCTAAAACTGGAAACCTTCAAGCCGCTGAGATAATATTTTCTGATTTTTCCGACCCTGATTTGAAATGCTATAACTCGATGCTTGGAGGATATGGCTACCATGGATTGGCAGAGAAGGCGTTGGAACTTTTTGATGAAATTCTTGTGGCCGGTCTACTTCCAGATCAAGTGACCTTCCTATCAGCACTCTCTGCTTGCAACCATAGTTCCTTGGTCAAAGAAGGGAAGAACTTATGGAATTGTATGAGAAACTTTAATCTTAGGCCAGGCCCTAAGCATTACTCATGCATGGTCAGTTTGCTGAGCCGAGCAGGATTACTGGAAGAGGCAGAGGAAATGATTAACAAATCACCATTCTATGATGACCATTTAGAATTGTGGAGAACATTGCTTAGTTCATCTGTAAATTATCAGAATTTGCGCATGGGAATTCGTGCTGCTGAGCATGTTCTGAGTTTGGATGTGGAAGACACTGCAACTCACATCTTGCTCTCTAATCTTTACGCTGCAGCAGGGAAGTGGGATGTTGTTGCAGAAACAAGACGAAAGATAAGAGGGCTCGCGATGGATAAAGATCCAGGACTAAGTTGGATTGAATCCCAGGATTCAATTAATGCATTCTCTTCTGGTGATCAGTTACATCCTACTATAAGCAAAATTCAGTCTGAACTTAACAGCCTAATTGGAAACATGAAAAGATCGGAAGTTGATGAGTTTGATTCAATAATATGTGGTATCTAGAATGAGGAGTCCAGATTTAATAGTTCTTTTCCAGTGAAACTTGGTCATCAGCACCAAAACAGGAGATGATGATCTCATCACGTATCAGTGCAGGCATAGGCAACCTCCGGTGGAATGAGACACCAGAAAGAGAGCAGACAGTTGCTTTAGAAGGAGACCAGATAGCTGCTCCCATGGCAGAGCCGATAGATTCTTTGTCTGTTCTAGTTTACTCTCCATCCTCAGATTCTTCTCCATCTCAACTTGACTTACCTATTGCTCACACTAAAGGTATACATTCCACAGTTAACACTCAGCCAATCTATACTTCTCCAAGTTATAGTCGTGTTCTTCTCCCTACATGGTATTCCTCTCTTCCTTGGATCCACTTTTTATTCCTAAATCTGTCACAGAAGCATTGTCTCATGTTGGCTGGGAAGCCGCAATGAAGGAGGAATACCATGTTGTGAGAAGACACACACTGCACACGATCACTGTAACATTCGGCCCTTCTGCCTTCTACAGTGCTTAGTAGAAAGAGTCAGCTATGGCATCGAATAGGTTACTGTAGCTGAGATTTTTATTTCACACCATGACTCTAGAGGCACTGAACAGAGCATAATCTAGCCTGAATGCTCTTGGATCAGCGGCATACCCAAAATAAGGGTACAAACTACAGAGAAGAGGGTAATTGTTGGCTAGTAAGAATTGGACTACAGGTCCTAATAAAGGAGAAGAACTAGCTGCAAATTGAACACCTGGGTTGAACATTGTTGGGATGGACTGCGGGACAGTAGTAACGGGTAGTGAATGATTAATAGCTTCTAATGCTGCTTTAAGACTTTAAATGGCAGGTAGCACAAACTGAGGTACATATCACCAATAATTGGCTTGTTGCCAACACACAGATAAGCAATGTTGACGCAATGTGTGTGTAAAGTCTGATTGCTCCCTTAGCAAAGTCAGCGGAGTAAGTCTTGTCTCCAACTAGGTGGATACCTCCAAGTTCCCGATTCCCAGCACCACTCGGATTCTAGTGTTTATATTTTACAGCAAGAGCATGAAAGTGTTCTTCAACCCATACCATGGACTGGTTTTGAGTTGGGGAGGTTGGCTCCATGAAGATAGAGGACAACCGGCAACACCTTGACTCTCTGCTTGAAGTAGAATTAGTGAAGCAGATGTGAGATGTCTCGATCAGAAGATAAGGGTAAATTCTTCCAACAGAGAAAGACAAAAGCATACCTATGACCATAGAAACAGAAACAACACTGAGATGAAGTATGAGACAGACAATTCTTACGCAGAATCAATGGCTGTTTCAAGTGATGAGACAAGGAACCAACTGAAATCTCTGATGAGTATTGAGAGTCCAAAACTCTGAGATTGAGGCTATCATATTCCCAGTCTCTCCCACCATGCAACTCTGTTTTTTTGTTGGATAGGTATGTACATGGCCGGCATTTTATTTGTAAACTGTACTGACAGAAATTTTCTATCTCTTCTTTTTTCCTAATTTCAAATCCCACTTACCCGAGAAAACATACTTAGGCTTTCATTGTCCCAAATCATCAGTTTCCTCTAAACAAATTAAACAGCCTAATGGAGTCATTTCGCACCATGTGAATTTGATTGACGTTTTCAGTTTGCAAAGAAATAAAAGATTTGAACTGAGGAACCCTAAAACTCCCTGTTTGGCTTTTGTCAGGCTTGCCCGTTTCTTTTTAGAGTGGATAAAGTAAGTGTGTGTGTATCTCACAAAGAAGGTTGAATATACATTTACTTATCAACAAAAATTGCATGCAGAATTTCCAAGGCTCGTACAGAAACGGTAGATGTACGGCTCCATGATCCAAGAAACGGTAACTGCTCACTTGGCCACACAAACCATGTTACAAACTTTATAAAGAAGTCAAATCAAAGATCTCGAAGCTGTCTGAGATTCATAGGAGAGATGTATCTAGTGTCTCCGTCGACCAATTGCTTTGCCAATATGAGATTGGCCGCCTCACTCGGGTGATAAGGATCCCAGAAGACATGTGTGGATCGATCACTACATAGGCTTGATACTGGACCACACGGTACGATCCCAGCATATTGGCCTCCGTTCCCGCAGCAAGCTGTACTGGCTGTTGTGAAACCTGCATCATCAAGCATGTACTCAGGAACAGTCAGAAATTAGGAAATCAATGGGAAGATTCCTATATTTTTAACATTTAACAGTAAGGTATCTGCCTCAGCTTGGTCTCGAAAAGAGACGCATGCGGCTCCAACTTCAAATCAAAATGACACAATACTCGAATCCTCACGATCATACTGGATTTCCGGATGCACCAAGAAAGTGATATTTAAAAGTAAGTCTAGTGTAGCAAGAGTACCATAGGATACCGCTGATTAACATCAATTTAGTGAGACAAACAGTAATGTTTTCTTCCTGATCTTTTCTTTGATCCACGGGTTGTGGATATAATTAGCCCACAAATCATCTTGCCCGAATCATAAGGCCATAATCAAGCGCGAATGATAAGTTTATCTTGCTATGACTTGAGGGGCGAACTTTCCGGGAGACTCCATTGAATAGAATGAAACTCCGCAAGCTAAAAACCCACGACAAAGATAGCTAAAGAAAATATGACAAGACACTTTGTTCTTGATAAACACCAAACTCCTTTTGATAAAGAAGTTTCCAGGTGTGCCGATCCTTGCAAGTAAAAGAAGATGGGACTTATAATGAACTTTACCATATTTGTCATAGTTTGTGATGAGCTCCATCACAAGATCATAGACATTGGCATGGACAAAAGTAGCTCCTGGAAGATTTTCGTTGAGTTCGGTGACCAGATCCTGCAACCTGCTATTGTACTGTCGTGCCAGTTGATTGGCCAAGTCGACGCATTGATCCGAGCTTAGTTGGTTTATGGTCTTTTGATAAGGTATACATCCAATTGGACCTACGTTCCCTAATACGAACTTCCGAGCATCCAATTGATAGAGTCTCTGCATCAAATCATGATAACTATAACTTTATGAAAAAAATTGGACTGTAATAGATTCGATCGAATTAGAGCTAGACTCCACAATTCTGCAGCTAGGTCGAGTGAATCTCACAAGTAAACATAACCTAGGAATGAAGATTAATCTAATCCATGGTTTTAATAGACTAGAACTTCCATTCCCTTATAGAATTTCAAACATCGGTCAGAATCATTTGGGTACCGTAAGTTGGTTCCTCAAGTGATTGATCATGTCATCAATGAAAGCATCAGGAGTTTGAGAAGCCCGGGCACCGATGGAGAGGACCGGAAGCAGGTAATTGTTCAGGAAATCATTAGATCCAATTGTGATCGAGAAGATCGATTTCTTCATCAAGTAGTCTTTTGCTTGTGATGGTCCCATGAGGCTATCCAACTGCTTCCTTGTGATGTTGAAGTAGTCAACTTGGATATCCAAGCTCAGCCTATTTACCTGCAAAAATATAGTAATCTTCCTACCTTCAGATGGCCCGCGCATGTGCATGCAAAATAAGTTAAACAAACGTGTATGCTACAGCATGATGTCAACTACGTTTGGGTGCTTACAAAGATTCTTCCAGTTGCATTCAGAATCCCTCCTCCCCCAGATGCATAATTGACTCCACTCAGTATAGCTTTGCCAGTTGAGTTTGGAGACAAAAACGGGACAGCATAGTTTGGTTGCCCCAATTCTTCCCCTGAAAATAAAGAACAAACAATTATTATGAATATTGTGAAATAAAAGAAAATATAACCTAAAATACCCATCAATGCACACCCCGAGGAAAAAAAATCACAGAAGCTAGAGAAATTAAATAAGCAAAGAAGAAATTCACATACCCACAATGTCACCAATGGTTCTTCCATTAGTGAATCTGCCAGTGGGATTTCCTCCAGAAGCTCTGAAATCAATCCCATTTGGTGGCATGTTAGCCTTGGACAGTGTCTGCAAATAATTGTTGTTTCCAGCATCAACCAGGGAATCCCCAAAGATGAAAGAAGCACCAAGGCCATTATCATCTTGAGCCCTCACGTGAACCAGCAAAAGCACCAAAGCCACCAAAACAATGGGTTGTTTGGCCATGTCTCCTATTTAATCTAGCAAAAGAACCATAAGAATTAAAAGCTCTAAAAGCAGACAACCTTTTGCTTTTAGGGCAAAGCCCTCTTGAGAGTATGTATATATAAGGGCCCTGCTTCCACAATGGGATTTAAAAAAAGAATAATGCTTAAGTGATTTACTTGCGAGCATGGTGTTGTTTGCTTCAGCTTCAATTTGGTTGGTTATAGGGGGAGTAATGAGGTAGTTGACCGGCTTATGGACATTTTCCAAACGTGTCATGAGAGTAGAGATCTTTCCCGTTGCTAAAGGCACGCAAGCGACCTCATGGGGTCAAAGCCAAAGGATTTTGCCATGATGTGAAAACCTTAAATTAGAGACTTGGAAACTTCTAGGAGCCGTTTATGGTTGGTGTTTGGTTCTGGAGATGAATTTGGAAGCAGTTGTGCACGAATTTGGCAATGCCATCCACCGGTCACCTCCCCTAGAAGAAAGCAATTGGAACGCTACAAGTAAAGTGTACATGTGAGGAAATATTAAATTTGTGCAACGAGAACACGGCATTGTCAGCTAAAAAAGGATATATTAAGAAAGAAGTTTTTGGATGTGTGGAGTGGAGTGATTTCAACAATTTTCAAGATGCTGAAAATATACCAAATTTGAAGCATTCTTTAATGTGTTATCTTATAGATGCATCAATTGGTAATGTAGAAGAAACCAAGTCGTGAGAATAAGAATTTTTTTTTTTTTTTTTGGTCGACTAAGAAGTTAAGAGGTTGGACCATCATTGTTTTTCTAATTTTCTGGCAAATTATCTTGATTGCGACAGTGATGTCACCTAGATAGTAGATACCACATTTGTAGAGCAAGCTAAAGCCAGATCAACAATGGCTTGTTAAGCAAGATCAGCATGAAAATAGTTACATAGAAGTCATGAAAACCTTTGCTCAGCCGACTCCAAAATGGATTAGGAAACCCGTGTTTTCTTCCTCGTTTGAATTTACAAAAGGCAGTGACACATCCCCATTTGGACTTTCTTTACACGGGCCAAACTTTCACATATTTCAATTCGGGTCGGATTTCATTCATAAGCTCAAACTAGAGACATACTCTTTATAATTTGAATAAAATTTTCTAAAATAATTAAATCTGTGTGATTTAAGCAGTGTGTCTATGAAAAAAATTGACATGTGCGAAGAGCCTATTCCCACCACATCAATGTCTAGTTTGGATATCGACTCATTTGGGGCATTATTGGATCTCTAAATCCACTAATTCCGTACCTAACTAGGCCACTTATTTCTCCTATCCGGTCCACTTTTCTTAGAATGTTGGCACCAATGGGCAATCTCCTATCCAATTATGTTCTTTCATCATGTTAAACCCTGGTTTGATTACTCTACAGTTTCGTGCATACAAATACAGCATTCTGCTCTCTTCTCATGCAACTTCGCCTCAGGAAGCAAGTCCTATGAGAATATTCCATGGTCTATTGTTGTTTTGCCAGAATTGTTCTCATAACGAAATATCTTTTATCGAAAGTTATTCTTCAATTTTTATTAAAAGAGATAAGGGTCATGCACCAACTATGGACAAATAATATCCCATGCAATAGTGAATTCAACTTCTATGATCCAAACAACACTGGACAATCTTAGGCTGAATCGGAATTTAGTCAACAACAAGGCCCATAAGTTACAAGACCAATCTCAAACTATGCCAAAATATAATTGATAATACAAGCCAAGGATAGTAGAATACAATGCCAGAATCTAACTAATGACACTGTACTAGGATAGAAGAGGCAACGTCATAATTTAATTAACAATGATGCATTAGGATAGAGAAACACATTAGGATAGAGAAACACACCAAAATCTAACCGATGATGGGAATTTGAAAACTATAGCTAGGGAAATTAAAGTGTAGTATAGGAAAAGTAAAGATATAAAGATAACATGTTTGATTTGCCAGGAGGTTTTCACTGGATGACTAACATTATTTATAGTGAAAGTATGATAATCGTTCGGCAATTGTGTTTTCTCTAGTAACTTCCCTTGGCTAGATCCACATTCCCTTCTCCCGTAGATCACTCTACCCATATTTCATATAACCGTCTTGGTCATGTTCTGTGGATTGTGCGGTCATCGACGGTCATTCCATGATTGGGTCTTCAAATATCAACTTCTCTTCATAAAGTTTTCCTTCGATGCTTGCTATCTTGGAGCTTTGAGTAATATTTAAAGTATCTCTATTGAAAAGTTTGACACCAACATTCATCTGCGGGGCTACCAACTGCTTGTCGTAATACTTCAACAACTATGCACGTAGCACTTTCTTATTTCGTCGTCGATCATCAGGCATTTGCCCCTATTTCCATCAATGACTAGGCATGCATGATGAATCAAATATTACACACATATTATGTACGTGAATGTAGCCCATCTTTACCCAATTAATTTTTTTTTTTCCGTGTGACAACCACGTGACAGCCCGATCAATTATGGATGTTGACAATCGCAACTCCCGTTGCATGAGTTTGCATGCTCGAGTCTCTTCGCTTTCTCTGGATGTCACATGATGACATTAATCCGGATTGGACTTTGACGGCTCTAACAGAGAGAGCAATGACCCCTAACCATGATTTTGCCTTAGACTGAGCCCAACATGGCCAGATGGGTCTAAGTTGTGACCTAACGATAGTTCAGCCGGTGAGAAAGTACTTCTGATTTCGCTCCCATGATTGAGCCATGATCATAATTAAAGAGTGATAAGTAGTTCACTCTCTAATGGATGCAAACAAGAGGAATGTTTGTTATCACGAGAGAGAGAGAGAGATTTGTACTAGTTTTGGGTGTTTGTAATTTGTATAGCTAGAGTCTACAAGAATCAAATGGGTGCAAATTTGGGGGCTCTTGGACTAGTATCAAAAGAGCCTTGTCTACTTCACCGACCGACACCTATTCACATGACAAATGCATTTTTCTTAGACTTACGAATAAGATCTATATAATCAATAGTTATGATAAAGCCGATCCATCTGGATTCGAGTCTAGATAGGAATTTGCTATTGCACGAAATAGTTCAACTGAATGCCATGCTATTTTTTTTTTAATCTTTTTCTAAGCAGCATCAACTATGCACACATTGCATCCTTCAAAATTGACCTGCGTAAAGGCAATTTCACAAATCGCATGTCCAATTGAAATCCATAATTTGGTTTTTGATCCTTCGTATGAATAAAATTATCAAAATTTTAGATCCTGGAAAATAGCTCGAAAGAACCACTTTAACATATTTTGTCTTACCATCGTGGAGTGTTCCAATTGGCTTATAGTTTCAATACAAGGTTATATTTGTCTATAATTAATTTGGAAGGAAACAAGGATGTCATCTAAAATACGTGGCATGACTGATGTGCTATAAAAGAGCTAGTTCGGCCAAACACGTTAAGAAATTTTTCTTCTTATTCAGGTTTACAAACACAGAGACCTAACCATCTAAAAGCTCATGCATTGACATGCAAGCCCCACCAACCAATTAAATTTAAGCCTTTTTGTCTATGTAAATGGCTCTGATTAGATTAGTTCGCCCGTGGGTGATGGGATTTGATAAAGTAACCTTTAGTTCCTAAGCTGGACTGCTTAGGCGCTACATACAACTACGAAATCCTGCGTTTTTTTCATTATGTGTTGTCGCTCAAATCATAATTGTTTTCTTTTTTTGACATGCCATTAAGTCAATGACGGCCCCTTTGGCACGTTTGTTTTCAAAGGTCATTCCATTGTTTGGTTCAAAAATTAATGAGGATTAGCTTGGGGGTCTTGGAATAGCAGGCAACTAGGAATAGGTTCGATTTTTAAATATTCCACAAATAACCCTGCATATTGAGGAATTGATTACATTTGAAATAAATCAAAATTATCAATAACTGATTTACTGTTCCTTCTTTTATAATCATCTATCACAATTATATTATCTACACACTAAATGATCGATCGAAAATATATTATTAGAGTCTGTCATTACTAAACATTAAGTATGAAATTACTATTCGACAATTAGATAAGTATAATATTGTAATTAAACAAGAGTTTAGTCTTGTTATTTAAGCTACAAAGTTAATCAAACAAGAGTTTAGTCTTGAAATAACTATTCCGTCATACAGACCAAACTAAAAATAGTTATGGGAGTGATCTATCCATTCGTATCACTTTCCAAGGTTGTAGCAGATGTATGTTTTATGGTAATTTCAATACGAAATGCCGTAGCTAGCACCAAACTCCTGAAAAGGTTTCAGTAAACGAGCATGATTAATTTCGTTTTAGTATAAAAAAACACCAACTTTGCAGGGATTAATGGTTTTTCTAGAAATTATAGAACTATGACATGGTCGTAAATGTAAATGATCGCTTGATAAGAGAAAGGGACAGCAAAGTGAATGCATGATTACAAAAGAATAAATGCTTTCACTTAGCACCTTTATAAGAAAGGTCGCATTCCCTCTTTTAACGAACTTACCGACAATGGTCTCCAAAGTAGAAAAGCTTATTATTGTTATTATTATTATTATTATTATTATTATTATTATTATTACTAGAAATGTAGGGTCTGCATGACAAACTTCCCCAGCCCAAGAATTTCTATTCTTCTCTTCCCCAGAACCAAAAAAGAATAGAAACCCGCATGATAACGGCAAGTTAATTTTTTGTTCGGGAACAAAATGTTAGCCCGGGAATGGTTTTGGAATAGAAATGAGAAGTAAAAAAAAGTTGCTTCTTGTTAGGGAACAAGTTTAAGAAATAAGTTAATTTTTTTTTCTTTTATTCTTCTCTTGTTGATGCCATTGACCGTTGACATTCGCATCGCCGCCGCCGCCGGCCGCCGCCGCCGCCCGCCGCCGCCGCCGCCCGCCGCCGACCCCGCCGCCCGCCGGAGGCCGACCGACCCGTTTGCCGCCGGCCGACGGCCGTTGCCCCACCCCTGCCGCGGTCGCCGGAGAGGCCGTTCACCGCCGCCGTCGCCGCCGGAGCCCGCCGCCGCCGGATCGCCGCCAATCGCCCACCGGACGCCGCCGGACGACTGTCGCCACCGCCAACCCGACCGTTCTTGCCGTCGCCGGGAGGGTCGACCGACCGCCACCGCGCCCGGTTGATCGTCGCCGGCGGACGCCGCCGGACGCCGCCGCCGCCGCCACGCCCCGCCGGCCCTGCCGCCCGCCGCTGCCTGCCGCCGCCGTGCCGCCGCCACGGCCGCCGCCATCGCCGACCGTCGGACGCCGGCCGCCTGCCGCCTCGGGCGCCGCGGCCGCGGGAGGTGGCGGGCGTGGCGCCGCGGGCGGGTAATCGGCGGCGGCGCGGCGGCGGCGGCCGGCGCGGCGGACGGGGCGGCGGCGGCGGCGTCCGGCGGCGTCCGGCGGTCTACCGGCAAAAATAAAAAAAAACAAATAAATATAACAAAGAAACTGTTTTTTACCAAACGCATTTCTATTCTTTTTCTATTTCTAGATGTGTAGTTATCAAACGGGTTTTTTTACATAGAAATTGTTAGAATAGAAATAGAAAAGAACTATTTACGAAAAGAAATTGTTCCAGCCAAGAAATGTTCTCATGCGCACCCGTAGTTTCTTTGGGTTTTTGATGCAAAGAAGCACGTGTTCTGACCATGTTAATGTTAATGATTTAGTCCACCTACATATAAATATTGCACATAATTATGTTCCCTATCGAACTGAATGAGGAATAATCTATCGTTAATTGAACCTAAAACGTCTAACCTTCAGCATTTCGGTCGATAAGACTTCATTCTCATGCACGAGAACAAGAACCAGACATGTTAATTCCTCTAGAAATATTCGCAAAAGATTTTTTTTTTTTAAGAAGGAGAATAGACATTAAAGTGGACTTATCATCCACCTATATATTCGTTGGAGTTGATTATTTAGGGAATAAAGGATAAGTACAAGGAATCAATTTATAATAATTACTTGGCCGCTGACTTTCCCTTCAATAATTTCGGAATTTTTCCAAAGCTTGGATTTGTGGAGGCTCATCCAAAAACCCTCCCATAAAAATAATTTATAAAATATAATTTTAAAAAAAAAATCAAGGACAAGACATTATCATAACATCACCACAACATCGATTTATGCAACATGTTAGTGCAGCATCTTTAGTCCTTTTCGCCACCTTTCAACAAAGGCTTTTTTGGAGCTTTATGCATATTTGGTTTAGCAGAACTTTTATTAAAAAGTTTCGTTCATCTTTCCACCCACCTTCTCGGGGTCTGCAACACGAACCCTCACTAATTCGCAAATTGAAAGGGAAGGGAGGGAGGGAGAAGCAAAGGGAATCCAAAGGGTCGTGTCTTTTGACATTAGATAGTGAAAAAAATGCGAATTATAATATATAAAAATATATATGATTAAAATCTTGATTTTCGAGATTCAAACCCCCCTGAAATTATATCCTCTTGACTATCATCATGAGTTTTGCTGGAATGTAAATGTCAACGAGAGTTACCATCGTCATTTGTAAGTTTTACACAGGTTGATATGATTACTAAATGTGATTAACGAAATCTCGAATTCAAATCTTAAACTATTAATGAACACGTCAAATACGACTTTTGAAGATATGGGTCGACCTTCAATTTTCCTGGGTTGGAAAAAAGACTAAGGATTAGGCCAAGTTGTCTTTTGTTGATTAGCCAGGTGGATGACTAAGATAATATTTTTAATTATTTTTTTGTGGGGAGTGGACAAATTTGGTGACGGGGAAAGCTTTGCCAATTGAATTAAAGCAATCGAGTTAGGTTCTTGACCTTTTTTAAGTGCTCCAGGACAGGGTAGAGCAAATTGATGATGGAGAAACCTTTGCTAATTATTATTAATTAGAAAATCATGCTGGGGTCTTGGCTACTTCTAAGGTTTAAACGCCTTAAAACAGTTGCTTTCTTCCCGTCGATGTCTTGTGGTCTCCTATATAATTAAATCTTTCGATTGCGACATTATCGCTATCCTGAAATGTCATGTTATGTGTTCATCTACTACAAGGGTCACTAATCATTTTCAGCTTCCGTATACGAAATGAGCATGGTCAGAGCTTAATCTGCTTCTGACACCGCACACTCATATTGAAAGGAATAAAAGTTATAGACTCGAGTTCCAAATCTCAACGAGAGGAAGACTAAAATGATTAACACGAGAGTCGGCCCGGGCCAACATCCTGCCAATGCCATATTTGACCATTTGCTCTTTTTTTATTTGTTTTTCAGTTCATTCGGTCAACCGACAGGGTTTGAAATTTTCTTCGTCCTCTAACGCCCGCCTCTGAACTTTCCACAATCCACCAAATATGAATATTTCCTTTGAAATATAGCCATGTTATCCGATGCGAAGGACGGCGTCGTTAATTTGGACAGCCAGCATCCACATAAACTCCACCTGTCTGTCTCTCTCTCTCTAGGAAATTAATATATAATGGTGTTATCGCCTCCACAAGTGATGAACGGGCAATCGCCCCAGTTGATCCACTCAGGCCTAAGAGACCTGCACAAAGAGGCTGGTCCGGACGATCTTCTTACAAGAGAAAGTCCCGCCTGCTCAACTTTGGTCTAGGCTCAGACTTTGACTCAAACCTTTCTAAAGTAAATTTCATGACGCGGGCAAGTTTCGACGATACATTAGGCCTATTTTCATGATAATCCCTCCGTCTTTCATATAGGTGCCTGTCACTATCGATGTGAGGTAGCGACAGACCCCAAATTTGAGGTTGCTCCTCATAGAGAGAGAGAGAGAGAGAGAGAGAGAGAGAGAGAGAGAGAGAGGTCATGGTGCTACGGTTGCCAGAAATCAAGTGCCGATGGTGATAAAGCCAGTGATGGACAACGACGAGAATGGTGGAGATAGTCGGCAGAGGTTGAGAAAGGAACAAAGAAAGAAACCGTCAGAAAAAAAAGGAAAAAGAAAAAAAAAGAAAAGTTGATGATATTTGCCAACTTAGATAAAAGGACCTGACATGATAGTCCCTTTCATATATTGGTATGGTCACTACTTGTGTGGCAATCTATGTCAATCACGTGATCTGCCGTCTAGTTAATAGAAGGATCATATTACCATTTCTTGACACGGTCACTGCTTATGCGGCAATCTATATAAATCACGTGATACACAACCGTTGTTAATGAAAAAATAACAATACATCTATTAATTTTGAAGTTTAAGATTGAATAAAATAGTTGAAGCATAAAATTGAACAATTAAGAAAGTTTCGTGTCTCATGATCCCATAACTATAGACTAATGGGATCCAAATGCCATTGAAATTCGATTCATTTATTGAATTAAACATAATAAATTAAGTAGGTCATTAAAGTGGGGGCAAGAGCCACCAAAAATCTAAACTATGCCAATTATAACACATTTACCATAAATTACTATGTGATATCAAAAATCCCAAACTTGTATATATATGACATATTTACCCACCATCAAAATTCTACCAAAGAGAACTATTAAAAATCTACCAACATGAACGCTAGAAAGTAATTAGTATTGATATGGAATCGATGTGGCTTAAGTAATACGAAAATGTTATTGTGGATGAAAAATCATCTAATAAAACCTTGATGAAGAGTAAATATGTCATATAAGTATAAATTTGAGATTTTTAATATTATAAGAAAAAGTTTAGGGTAATATGCCACAATAAGCATAATTTGGGACTTTTAATATCAGATAAAAAAAAGTTCAAGATATGTGTCTAATGGATATAATTTGAGATTTTTGTAACTTTTTTCCCTTAAAGTGAAGATGAATGAACTCAAAGTGAGCACTAACAATAAAATTTTATCACATCACCTAATTAATTAATAGTCTCGACACGTCGTCATTACCACCCTCACAAATGCAACCGTTTGTCTTGATACCATTTGTTGACAATAACCAAAGACATAATAGGGCCCATTTGTTTAATTCAGACAGACCCTTATACATCTTAACAGAAGATCGTGATAGAAAATAAAATTTCAAATTTTTCGTATTGTATTCTCTTTTCAAGTTATGTCAGGTTTAAGCATATTCTGGAGTTCATGCGAATAATTAACCACCCCTATTGGCGGTAAAAGCGATATTAGAGCTGTGTTAATACTGTTGACACAAAAATGGAGTCTCTCGCAAGAATTACGTTTAGGGTTAAATTGACACATTTCATAATTGAGTTTAGTTGGTAAATATGAATTGGTTTGAGTAGGGATTGAGTACAGATATTCATGTTGCTGTCATAAAACTAGATAATTATAGACTAAATGGGTTATTGGAGTCTCTAACCCACGTAAGACACATCCCATTATCCAACTTTGGTCAACAGACATCGACTTTCTGCCGTTTAATTTATTTATTTATATATTGCTTCTTCAATTTGATACAACATTGAAAATATACGCACCTTAGTTTTTTCCTTTTTTTTTTCTTTTAGCTGGGACCTTTAGCAGTTGATGGTATAATAAGGGAAAAATACAACCGACTCCTTTGCATTACGTAATGCTAGACTCTCCCCTATCCTCTGGCAAATAGACATCAACTCAATGACAATTCAATAAGAATGCAACATTGATGATGTTCATATCTTAGTTGTTTTTCTGTTTCCACTCCAGCTGGGGCCATAGATGTAATATAGTACAATAAGGGTAGAGCCTAGGGGCTCATTTGGATTATATATGTGAGGTTGGACCCTCCCCGTGTGTTGTCAAAATATAAGTAGAAAACTCGCCATTACACAGTACAGCATTATATTAGAATACTCTATTAATCTTATTCTATCATAGCAATTCCCTGATTTCACCGTAATTATAAAGATTTGAGGTCCTGAATGTAACCCAAAAAAATATACTTTATCTGAAACTTAGAATTTGATTTTGAGTCTAACTTGGCTATGAGGTCATCCGAGGATTGAGTTGTGATAATTTTTAATAAGCTAACAGCATTGGCGAGTTGAGCTCAAAACTTAGAGCATATCCTTCATGAGTGTTTGGTGATCTATTAAGAGATATAAAGTCTATGAATGCTTAATTCATAAAACTTCAACTCGAAATCAAAGTACGTAAAGAAAAACTAAGAAAATGATTTTAATTTCCAAAAATATCGAGTTATTGTCTTTATCAAACATATACTTTTATTGTTTAGGATATAATTTTTCGAAATGTTGAACATCTCCAATTTTGAAAAAGAAGAATTTTAAGCATAATGATATTTAATACCCATTTGAAATTATGCAAGATTTTTTTCACCGCTTTTCTCAAGCATATCATTTTGTCTTTCATTCCGACAAAAATGTCAATAAAGTGCTTTTTGTCGACTTTTTCAAAATTTCTCATATAGTAAATGCGTTGGAGTTTGAATTTCTCGCGTTAATCTAATCGACTCGACCCGATCCGACCCAACTCGAAGGGAACGGATGTGAGAAAGGGAAACCATTAATGGGTATTGGTGCAAAGTGAAGATCTTTTCTTGCCCACTCGCTATTTGCGCATCATCATCTCCTTTTTCTTTTTGGAGTTGGGGGTGGGGAGGGGTTAGACCAGCTTGATTGATTGACTTTTGGCCATGAGTACAGAGGAGAGACGGCGTGGGGCCCCATCACAGCAAAGCACCAAAAAAAAAAAAAAAAAAAAAAAAGAAGAAAAAAAAAAGGAAAAAAAAAAAAAAAAAGAGAGAGAGAGAGAGAGAAGAGAACAGTCCACACTACTAATAAAAAGCAGATTAGTAAAAGGGGCTTGGGCATCAATTACGATTCAGTTTGTGAAAGTCAATGACCTTTCTTTCTCTCTCATTGTTCGTGTGCGAGTGATAGGTGGGCGGGGAGGATCTTAGAGAGAGAGAGAGAGAGAGAGAGAGATAGGAGAGAGAAGGGAAGGGAGATCACCCATCAGCGAAGAGAGGAGGAGGAGGAGGAGGAGGGGAAGAGCGACTCTTCTTGGGGGTGTTGAATCTTGGGCGTTTCTTGGATTCCTGTTTCCAAAGGGGGTTGGGTTTGCTTTGCTTTGCTTTGCTTTCCGTCTCTTCTTGCGTTGACGCGTCGGAAGGGAAGCGAAGGGGGGGCTGAGAGCGGGAGATTGCGTGTCTGACTTCCCTCTTTCTCGAATCCCAATTCTGGGTTGGCGTTTCCGTTCCTTTCTCTTTTCTTTCCTTTCCGGGTTTGATCAGGAGACTTCTTGCTCTTCCTACAGTCCACTCGCCTGCAAGTTTGCTGATTTGCTGGATCTGAATTTGGGTTTTTTGTCGGGGGTCGACCCTTTGATTCCCTCTCCGTCTACTCTCTCTCTCTTCTGGGTTGATTCCATCAATTTCCTGAGTTCAGAGTCAAAGCTTCTTTCTTTTTCTTCTGGGTCGTACTTGGGGTGGTTACTAAATTTGTACAGTCAAAACCAAGTTGTCGGCTTGGAGTTTCTCCTTTCATTCATGGGGTGATATAATGTTGCCAGCTCCGCTTCTGGTTTCTATGTCTCTGGGTCGACTGGTCTGAATCTTCTTGTGGAAGATCTTTGAGGTTCTGTGATTTTGCTAGGGTTTTCCTTTAGGTGGGTATGAAAGAACACGGGCTGAATCAGTAGTTTCAAGCCTGACTTGGTAGGATTTAGTTCTGGGATTCTCTCTGTAAATCACTTCTTCTATTTTTAAAGTAAGCTTTGATGCATTGGTCAACATGGAAGCCCCTAGCTCACTGTGCTGCTCTGTTCTTTGACAAAAAGAGCAGGAGCAGAGATGGGTCTGGTAGGCCGCCCGTTGAAAGCAAGAAGCACGCGTCTGCTGTGCGAGAGAAGAAGCTTAGGGAGGCTATTCAGGAGGCATCTGAAGATGGGTCACTCTTTAAATCTCTTGAAATTGAGTTCAGCTCCATTTCCCTGGATGAGACCGGGGTGGAGAGATCGAGGACCCTTGCACGTCTCGAATGCCAGGGCTTGTTCCTCCGTGCCACAGCTCAAGCCGCAGAGACTACATATGAATCCGAAGATGCTGTTCCCAATATCAATGAAGCTCTCTCCAAGTTCCACAGCATGTATCCTTCATATCAATCTTCTCAGAAGATTGATCAGTTGAGGATGAATGAGTACTCGCACTTACAACCAAAGGTATGCCTTGATTTCTGTGGATT
Organism: Eucalyptus sideroxylon x Eucalyptus melliodora; assembly: GCA_016097485.1. Classification (NCBI taxonomy): domain Eukaryota; kingdom Viridiplantae; phylum Streptophyta; class Magnoliopsida; order Myrtales; family Myrtaceae; genus Eucalyptus; species Eucalyptus sideroxylon x Eucalyptus melliodora. The sequence continues at coordinate 45,776,199 of CM027832.1, read as the reverse complement.
CGGGCTGTTTTCGTATCTGCAGAGTGTTCATTATTGGGATTCCTCGACGTTTAGCTTGTCCGAGATAACAGCAAATTTGAGTAACCATGCTCTGTACGGTGGCGCTGAGAAAGGTACTGTTGAGCATGATATAAAGACCAGGATCATGGATTATTTGAACATCCCTGAGAATGAGTATGGCCTTGTTTTCACCGTCAGTAGAGGGTCGGCTTTCAAATTGTTGGCTGACACATACCCTTTCCAGACAAATAGGAGGTTGTTGACTATGTTTGATCATGAGAGCCAGTCTCTCAATTGGATGGCTCAGAGTGCAAGGGAGAAGGGTGCGAAAGTCTATAGCACGTGGTTTAAATGGCCAACCCTTCAACCTTGTTCAGCTGATTTGAGAAAGCAAATATCGAGCAAAAGGAAGAGGAAGAAGGGTTCTGCCGCAGGTTTATTTGTGTTTCCTGTTCAGTCCAGAGTCTCTGGTGCGAAATATTCATACCAATGGATGGCACTCGCACATCAGAACAATTGGCATGTCTTGCTTGATGCTGGGTCACTCGGTCCCAAGGACATGGACTCACTCGGGCTGTCCCTATTCCGGCCAGATTTTATTATCACTTCGTTTTACAGGGTCTTTGGGTATGATCCAAGTGGTTTTGGGTGCCTTCTGATAAAAAAATCTGTTATAGGATGCCTTCAAAGTCATTCTGGCTCTACAGGGTCTGGAATGGTGAAATTAACCCCAGAATTTCCATTGTATCTTGGCGATTCAATGGACGGCCTGGATGGACTAGCTGGGGCTGATGATGAAGTTGTTGAGAATGGTGATAGTTCCTCTGAGGCTCGCCCACCGCAGCAGTTGCCTGCCTTTTCTGGACTCTACACGTCTGCTCAGGTCAATGATTATATTGAGACTGACATGAATCATGACAATAGTTCATACATAGATGGAGCAAGCACTTATATTGAAGAAAGCGGGAGTATATCGATCGGGGATATGATGAAGAGTCCTGTGTTCAGTGAAAATGGATCGTCGGACTACTCTTATTGGATTGATTTGGGTCAGAGTCCCCTGGGGTATGATAATCCAGGCCAACTGAATAAAGAGAGAATGGCCTCTCCCTTACCACCATCTTGGTTCGCTGCGAGGAAGAATCAGAAACAACTCTTTCCAAAACAGTCATCCAAAATATATGGCAGCCCTATATATGACCACAAGGACATAAGCCCTATGGCTCACGAGGAATATGGTGCACTATCATTTGATGCTGCCATTAAATCAGCTTCTCAGGATGCACATCATCCGGAAGCCATACACAATGGAGGACTTGCTGGAAGAAAGAACATTTCGGACAATAGAGTGGTTTCAGATGATCGATATGTTGGTGAGATTGAGGAAGAGCCTCATATTAGTAAGCAATCAAAATATGCTGCACCTGGATCCCATTTGAGCAGTAACTGTAGCATGGAGAATGGTTCGGCCTCTGCAAATGGTGCGCAAGTAAAGGAGAGTGCTATAAGAAGAGAAACTGAAGGGGACTTTAGGTTATTGAGGAGCAGCAAAGGGAGCAGATATGCTGGCAGTAGGTTTTTCGGTGTTGAGGAGAGTGATCACCCAAGTGGTGGAGGAAGGGTGTCCTTCTCCATGGAAGAAAATCATGTGGAGCAGACAAGCCATATCCTAGAACCCAGTGCAGTGTCTGGTATGACCCTAGATGATGAAGATTATGGCACAGATGGTGAATATGGTGAAGTGCAGGATGAATTCAGGGGCGAGCCTGAGATAGTGTGCCGCCATCTTGATCATATAAATGAATTGGGTCTCAACAAAACCTCCAGTAGACTGCGGTTCTTGATTAATTGGCTGGTAGCCTCTCTACTGCAACTAAGGTTGCCGAGCTCAGAAGGTAATGTGTCACTCGTTCATATATATGGCCCGAAAGTTAAGTACGAAAGAGGTGGTGCTGTTGCATTCAATGTGAGAAATAGTTCCAAGGGGATTGTTGAGCCAGAAGTCGTACAAAAACTTGCTGAGAAAGAAGGTATCTCTCTTGGCATTGGCATCTTAAGTCACATACGTGTCGTTGATGGCTCAAGACAGCTAAACATAGAGGACAGCAGCTTGTCCAGGCAAACAGAAGTTGGTAAAAGTGCTGGAAAAAATGGTTTCATGCGCATTGAGGTTGTCACAGCCTCTCTCGGCTTCCTGACCAACTTTGAAGATGTTTACAAGTTGTGGGCATTTGTGGCAAGGTTCCTTAACCCTACATTTGCCCGCCAGGGTGAGCTACCCACCGTTGTTGAAGGTTCAGAGACATGAGGGCTTAAATGAGGGCTGATTCTTCTAGTCTTATACAGATGGGAACATGCGGTTCTTCTAGGGTGGAAGAACACTCGGGGAGTGAAAACTGAGGCTCGCGATTCAGAGACCTTAAAAAGCCAGAGAAGAGGGGGAACTTTCTCATACCCTGTGAGGTGGATTCTTTTGCCTTTTGCCGAGACCCTAACAAAGTGATGGATTTGTTTGATTCATGCGTTCGCTGCTTTTTGAGATTTTCTTTTTCTTCTTCTCACTTTTCTGGGTTCTTGTAGAGTTAGCCTCGGAAAATTGTATCCTTTGGCAAAAACCTCCACCTTGCTATCTTTTGCTTTATACAATGATTAGTTCGAGCTATGTAATGATGAATTAGCATAGTTTTCCCTGTGCTGATATTGTATTCTATGCTTCGACCCTAGCATAGAAACTCAGTTCGTGCCAATGATTTTAAGGTCCTACTCTGGTCACGCTCATTGTTGTCACAAGAAGACATTACATCGACATTGAATCCCTCCAATTATTATAGTTTCCAAAAGACTGGAAACTTTTCTCCTTATCTAAGAGATCCAATGTTGCTTTAGAACAGTAAAGGAACTGCAACCATCGATAAGTACAATATTGATCATGATTTCACAGCAAATCATGTAGATGTTCATAGGATGCTGATTATGAATAGATTTTTACTGATTTCCTTCCTTTGTACCTGATGGGAATCAGCAGCCGAGGACATTCTTGCATTTCCTGGCTTACTACTATCCTTTCAACTGCTCTTTTGGATGAAGCAGCAGGTTGGGTGTGTCATCTGGTCATTTCTTTGTATTCGCATTGACATATTGGCCATATCTTATTGTCTTATCTATTCCTAATCTCCTATCTTATTTGCAATTACAGATCCAACCGTCAAAGATAGGTATTATTATTGGTAGCCGTCCTTATATTGACAATGAAAGTAGCAATAACAATGCTTTAAAATTTGTCGTCGTCTCGAGCTTATCCTCATGAGGTAGAAGAAAATAATGGCATGATTCAACGCATCCTAAAGACAGATAGCAGACAGAGATTAGGCCAAGAAGCAGATTTTTTTGGACGACCCGGGTCTTTGTGGGCCAGAAAAACTGTCAAAATTGCTCGGTCACACATGCACACGAACCATGCAGAATCTTCGCATTCCACATCTGCGATTCTGTTGAGAACAACAGCTTTCTCTTTCTTGTTTGCAATTTTAAAGGGCACGGTTGTTTTCTCTGCGGTCATCATGACCGGGCCATACCCACTAACTTTTGTTTCCAATGAAAACTCCCCTCTGTAGAAGATACCTTTTCCATTGTGTTCTTGAAGGGATAGTGCGAGCATCTTTTCCTCAAGAAATGGCAGTCGATGCATCGTGTAGTGACCTGATAATGATGATCAAGACCCGCTTTTTCTTTTTTTCCTCTAAATGTGCCCCTTTTTTGTCAAATAAAGGAGGTTATCCTTTCTTATAACATTGGATGATTGATATTTTTCAAATCCTAGAAAGGGAAAAAAAAGTAAAACAGGAGACTAGTGTCGCGTTGACAGCTGAAAGCAGGCGTGCCAAAGCCGCTTTACGAAGAGGAAATGGTGGTTGGTGACAGCAACCCTTTGACAAACTTGGGCACTTGTAAGATGGAGTTGGCAACTAAACCATGGCACGACATAAACGTCATCCTTCATATTAAAAAAAAAAAAAGAAAAGAAAAAGAAGGTAGCATTATTGTGATTAATGAATCATGGAGCTTGTCAAATTCAAGATTAGCTTTCTCAGTCTCATAGGGATGATAGCAACTTTGCAATTAACAACCGCTAATTATTTCATGTACAGACAAAACATGTTTGCGATCATAAGAGTTGGCAAGAACAATGAAAAGCACAGCGGTCCCCAACTATTAAAGTAGTACCTTCAGGTATGCAGAATGGACCCTCATCTACCACATGAATCCAAAAGCAAAATGCACCAGATTGTCAGCCCCATTTCTGAAATTCTGACAGATTCTCAGGTTTGACTGTAATCTGATGGCCTTTGTAATCTGGCGGCCATAACCACCATTCCTTCCACGATGTCACTAAATCCCTGCAGATTCTCTCAAAACATGTTCCTGCTCCAGCCTTGAAATTTCAAGAGAGAAATCCTGGTGGATATGTAAATAACACTCAAGGAGAATAGTATTGACACATGGAGAATGTTATAAAGTGCCCTTTAAAGGCACTTGTAAAGACTCATTGAATGTGTTTGAGAAATGTAATGTCTCGTTTTTATACAAACACATTACAGGTGATGGTACAGCCAAACCTAGGAATCTACCACTTTAATAAGAAAAGCTGTCTCCAGTGCTGATTCCTTGCAATGTAGATACCGGTTTTCTTCTACTATATCAGTAGTTAGATTGAGAAGTATGGGTCGTTCAGGGTCGTATATAGTGTTTTCACGGACTCGTGCAACCCACTTCGCAGCTTCCCAAACCCCAAATCTGAAACACGAAGAATCATTGGACAGTAAGAACTTTGGAGATCTCTATGACATCACAAGATTGAAGGAAAAATTGAACTGACTAGCAGACAAAACAGAAGCAAGCAATAACTGCAGAAAGAATAACTTAATCAATATGATCCTGTAATAATTAAGATGAATAGATAATTCCTTTGCTCATTAGTTTATTCACACCCTTAGAAGATGCAGCAGTCGTAAAGCCTGATTCCATTATCCATGAAATGATCACCTTCCACAAGCCAGCAAGTCTCCTTTTCCTCTTAGTGTGCACCAAAATGCAGGTGCCACACCAAACACCATACAAATTGCTTTCCAATCCACAGAACATCGAAAAGCTAAAAACCATATTGCTGTCGATATTTCCTTATCAACAACAAAAGGAGGGTATAGAATTTTCATGTTAGGATACACATGAGAAGCAGCTCTATCCTGATGATTCTTTGGCTAGGATATTTTTCTTGGTTTGCATGATGGCTTAAAGAGTATATGTCCCATGACTTCCAATGAAACAAGCCAGCCAACCCTCAGGCTCCTTGTTGTAGCCTAGCCATTATCCGTATATTGGAAAACTCTCAAATATACATGGCCATGTGAGATTAACCTAGATCAAACTTAAAATCTGGTCATGTTAATGCTGATCAGCATCCACAGTTATAAATTTTGTTTTATATATGAAATAAAAAAGAACTGATAATCTAAGTGCATATTGTTGAATCCAACTGCCCTCAAGAATAACTCAAATATCTGCTTTGGCTGCATTTTCTGTTGCATATAAACATCTGCGACCTTGACTCTAGAAAAACTCAACCGATTGAGGTGTCTACGATTCTCAAACCCTCCCCCACCATACCAGTTATTCCAGAACCCTCGCCCGCCATACTAATTATAGAAAGAAGAAATAGGTGCACTAAAAGTCTAAAAACTTATCACGAAAGTGCAATTGAGTACCAAAACATTTAAAAAATGCAATCAAATCCTAAAATTTGTTATGAAAGTGCAATCAAGTCCTAAAATTTCCAAAAAGTGGAACCAGCAGAAGGACTTAATTGGACCAATTTGATAAATTTTAGGATTTGATTGCAATTTTTTAAAAGTTTCCAGACTCAAGTGCACTTTTTGACAAATTCTAGGACTTAAATTGTGCTTTTTAAAAGTTTCAGGACTCAAATACACTTTACTGACATGATTTAGGACTTCCAATGCACTTACCTCTAAAAAGGAATAAAGGATGAGTTTTAAAATTTGAAAAAGAAAAAGAAGAGACCTACCGTGTGCTAAAGGAAGAGGTCACCAGAACTCCAGGAAAAGATACATCTTTTGGGATATTGTCGTATGGAGAATACTCCCTTATGGCTTGAAAGTCATCAATGTCCCCAGGGTAACCAAATTCTTCATAGTCACTAGCTGTAAGTGGTAAAATGGGATAGAGAAGTGTGTTTGTCGCATCTAAAAAGGGTACCTGAAAAGACAAAGAACAAGTAAGCAGCAATAAGTTCACGTAATCATCTTAAATCCAGCTCCCAAATATGCAAACATAAGAGGTAATAATGGTGCAAAGTGGTACTACAAGACTCCTTTGAGGTACAACTGCTAAATTCTAGTTACTCATGGAACATTGCAGTGACAATACACGGAAAGGAAACATCAGTTTCTCAACCATAATAATGCGACTCGTAGCAAGTATACATGCAGAACAGGCACGAGAAGGATAAACACAGCGAAAATTATCAAAATACACCTGAAAGCAAGTCTATCAGACCTTCAAAACTGCAGCACGAAATAAGCCTGGACACTTGTTAATGGCTGAAGCAACTAAAAGTCCCCCAGCACTATAACCCCAACCAGCAAGTTTGTTTTCATGTACCATCTCTCTGTCAATCAGGAACCTGGCACAGGAAATATAATCTTCGATTGAATTACACTTTTTCCTATTTCTTCCATCATCCTGCCAAGACCTACCTCTGCCACCACCACCTCTGCAGACAAACCACACAATCCATCAGAATTGAAAGCAAGTCTCGGAAATCCTCAGGTAAATAAAAAATGACAATTACATCTTTAAGAAAAAGGACAGTGGAAATTCCTATCTAGAAACACTAAAGGCTACAGAAAAGGGAACCACAGCAAGGCAAACATACCTAACATCAGCATATGCAACAACCCAACCACGATCTAGAAGACTCTTAAGTTCACTGCGCCAACGTTTGTCAAGTAGTTCACCATAAGCTCCATGTCCATGCAGCAAACCAGGCTTTGAATTTTCCTTCTTATTATTGCGTGAATACACAATAGTCAGAGGAACAACAACCCCATCACATGAAGGGACTTCATGACGTTCACAAGCATAAAACTCAGAAAGCTCATTCCATGGATTATCCTCCGATTTAACTTCAGTCATAGAAGAGGATTTTCCATGAATGTTAGCAGAAGAAACCATCCCATACAAAATTCGTGTCCTCTCATGAAGTAGATTTTGCTGCTGTATGATATTCCATGTACCAGTTGATAAATCATAGTCAACCACAGCATCTGGCATCTGAGACATAAAGAAGCCCATCAGATACACATTCTATATGTTATTAAAGAGAAATGTTTACAGGCTTGCAGATGTCTGAAAAGGCAAAAACAAAGAGAACATTCTCCAAATCGTCGCACTCAAAAGAAACAAATGCTGCCAATGCGAAGGTGTTCACCAGAGAGGAAATGCAACAGTTGCAACACTTGTTAAATTCTTGTCGATGAAGAAAGTTACACTAAGCTGATGACCCAACCTCAACAAATTGCAAGATGACTTAAATATGGGCGTCAGAACCATTTTGGATAAAGTAGCTCATAAGATGTAACCACTATATACTATAAAAGGGAAATATTGCACATTGACAGAAGAACAAATAAACAAACACTATGATAACATCCACCACATCGTCTAGAAAGGAAATAGAACAGTTGCAGAAAGTTGAATTATTCATAAAGTTCTTCATAATGATACAAGTTACATACTAAGCTGATGCCCCTAGCCTTCAACTCTCAACAAATGACAATTGCAACATAACTTACATACACAGGTAATGATGAACAAGCAACTAGAACCTATGCCCATCACTTTTACTTGGAAGATGACTTCCATTGCAATTGCCTATTTAGAACCAAAAGCTAATCAAGCTCCTGCCCACAAAAACAAGGAGCTCCAAGTGAAAAGATAAAGATGCCCCCTTATCAGATCATGCTTTTGGCTTCCACCATTCAAATTGGTAAAACCTATGAGCAAAAGTCTTAAAGTCATACCTTCCAAAGAACCAAACATCAAGATTGGTAATGTTACAGCAAAGCAACCGTGGAGATATTTTAAACAGCCAGAGACATGATAAAAAACATTAGATGCCTCAGACAGGCTTGCATACTTTGCCAGAGTTTATGGATTGAGTAATTCAACACAAAGGCTGGAGGAAGGCAACTTATCAGCAAAAAAAAATCAACTTAGTCGGCTACTCATTTAGCAAATCAAATTCCACAAAATCATCAAATTGGAAAAGGGAATTAAATGATCAATGAGATGGCTTTTACAGCTATAGTTAATTCGCCAAGAACAATTAGCAATAAATTCCCACTATTAGGCATATATTAATTTCAAAGAATGGTAAGAAATCCTTTTTTAAAACAAAGAATTCGCAAGGGACTTCACAGGAATTAGAAACTGTTTTAGTCAATCTAGACAATACCTATGTGAGGCTACAAGACATTTTTAAGTCCTGGTAATAAGCGAAGTCCATATGCTGCTTTTAAACTAAGTGAATATATAGTCTGTAAGAAGCAAACCATGGAATGTGGAAACACGTACCACAGGTGATGATATTGTAAAACGCATCGTAGTGGAATAGTAGTCATAATTTGGTCCAGGTGAGATTTGGGAGACAAAATTTGGAAGAGGTAAGAAACAAGGGTTAGCCTGCTTAAGATGAATCCGACCCTGCCATACCCAAGAGGAATATTAATGAGAGCACAATCTATTTATATGTTATTGGCTGAGTGCCAGAATGACTTAAAAAGATCCCATGGCAGATTCTTCTGCGAATACCTTCCCAAGAGGTAGGGCGACCGAACAAATTCTGTAATTTCCATCTTTTCTTAGTATAAAAACCAAGTACTTATCACTGAAGTCAACATCTTCAATGACTGAATCTTCATCATCAACAAATACATTCTGCAGCAATAAAAAGAGCAAAGTAAACTGGTCAAATAAACTGGTTGAAAAGAGCAAAGAAAAAACAATATATTCAAGTGAGAAGATTCTACAGGAACTCTTCTGTTGATTATTGTAGAGCAATGAAATAAGACTTGATCCAAAAAAGTTAAGTGACGTAAACTCTAGAAGATGCAAACAAGATATGGCTAGAAAACAGGATTTGCAGATATTTTATACAAATGTTTCTAAAAAATGTCTTAATTGCACGTAACATGGAAAACTAGTAGGATGAGAAAGTAAGCTACTGAAAACATTGGTTAGAAAGCATAGCTTACCACTAACCTCCCAAGTTGCTGGAACATTAGAAGGATTTACAGGGCTTCGAAGAAGATAATGATTCTCTACAGGTTTACCATCTTTTGTAGCATCTGTGAATAGAAAAAGGTAGCCCTGATGGTGTTCAACTATGCAATGGCATAGACCTTTACTCTCCCAAACAAGCGTCATGCCTGAAAGTGGATCTGCTGCATTTATCAGAAACACCTGAAATATCATTCTATTGATTCAACTGCATGTACTTGCTAGATTAACCTTTTGCTTATTGCAAGACATCAGCATCAGGAGGGATACCTTTGAAGATGCAACGGAGAAGGTATTAATGGTCACAAACTGGAAATCCTTAGTATGTCGTATGTTAATATGAACATTATCATCCAGTTCTTGCAGGAGCAGAACGTCTTCTTCAGTTGATCCAATCATGCTACAGTACAGCCTTGTGATCAGAAAAAGCTGATTTAGATTCAGCAATTCTAAGGGTCATATAAATATAAGATAAAGCAAGCAATGACATGCCATACATACCTACAAGACCGCTTGTTTTGATCTGTGACAACATAGAGTAATGCCTTCCCATCCTTTGCCCATGCCAGACCCGAAACTCTTTCAGCTTGAGGCTTACTACATAATGAACCCGAATTTAAATTCCTCACAGATAACTTAAAGAAGTCATTGTCCTTGTCATACATGGTGTATGCAAAAAATTGGTGGTTTGGTGACACCTCCGATAACTCTTCATAAGCATAACCTGAAAAAAGACGGACGCAATAATGTACAACTACACAAGGAAGGCAAAAGTCGGGAAATACTTCCTCTTCTTTGGCTGGGTAAGCAAGTAAGTAGGTCAAAGGAACAAAAGCTAGAAACTTTGAAAACCCCTTCATCTCCTACTTTATCCAGAAAAAGCTAAAACAGAACAACAGTAAATCAAGCAATGAATGAAAGAGACGTTCTTTTCATCCTCCACTTGCATCTCAATAAGGTCCAGCGACGTGTTAGAGTACCAAGCACCCAGTCTTCAACATGAAAAGAGCATGCATTTGGCCAAAAGTGAGAAACGTTACCTCCAAATCTCTCAGCTTCTTGATTGTAGTCAACAAGCTTCTGCTCAATTCTCTTCCCCGAGGTGAAATCGAATCCAGCCGAAGGAGATTTATTAGAGATGAACTCTTCATTTAAGCTCACTTGTCGTCTACAGAGCACGGGATACTGCTTTCCTTCTTCGACCCGCCTATAGTACAGCCTAAGTCAAACAGGTGGAAATCATTAGAGAACCATCAGAATCTCTCAAATGACAAGAAATCTGAAAATGGGTTGGCTCCAATACAATTGGAAAGACAATGGACCCGCAAATTAGATTATATTCTTTCATCAAACCCCACTATTGGTTGAGATCACACTCTTCCAAGATCAAATAAGCAGAAAAAACCACGGAGAAAACATAGGTAACTCGAAAAGCACCCAACTTCACAATGGACCAGGGGAGAGAGAGAGAGGGAGAGGGAGATACCAAGGGCCCCAGCGGAGAGGCGGCGTGGAGAGTTCGAAGGAGAGGCGGGAGGCCATCTCGGACTGGAGCTTGCTCTGGAGCTTGTCGGTGTCGGACATGAAGGCCTCGGTGTACTTCTCCTCCTGCTCCATGTGCACGTCCATGTGCCGCATCGCCACCTTGTCGTTCAGCTTCGACATCCAGCTGTACGGGTCCTCCCACGCCGCGCCGTGGAGGGCGAAGGCCTCCGGCTTCCGCGGCGGCCGCGGCGGCTTCGGGGGGTCTGGCGGGGGCGGCGGCGGCCTCGGGGCCTTGTAGCGGGAGGAATGGAGGGAGGCGACGGCGCCGGCGCCGGCGGCCTTGGAGCATCTGAGGAGGAGGAGGGGGAGGCGGCGGTGATGGGTGCTCAGGAGGTGGCGCATGGTGGGGGAGCGGGGTGGTTTTGGGGAGGTTCCCGGCGGTGGGTATCGCTCCTACCGCCGTACAACTAAAAGGGTTCGATCCTACACCGTCCAGGAGGCTGGCTAGCGGAGCAGCATCTGCCAGCAGCTGCAGTACTCGTGAACCAGCTTCGCTTACCGCTCGCTAGGGACCCTGGTCCCGAGCGTGATTAGTTCCGGTCCAATCTGGTTTCGAGATAAAATCGAGAATATTAATCTGCCGAAAAAATGAGGGTTGGACCGATTGATCCTCAGATCAGAAGTTAGATCGGACCATCAAATCGGTCATTTCTTTTTTAATGCTTTTATTTAAATATCTTTTTGTCCAAGCATGATTAAAAATAAATTCAAAATTCGAGACAAATTTTATACTTCCATCATGATATCTTATTGTTCAATTACAAGCTCTTGTTTCCCTAGAAATAATAAATTAAATCCGTGAAATAATAAAAATAATAATAATAAAGTGTATACATAGTGACTTCGGTCCAATTCCCCCTTGGAATTGGAAACCAAGGTTTGGTTCAATTTTGGTGGTTCGTTTGGCACACTCTTACTTGTTCCATTGAGATTCAATGTAGCTATAATGACAAGCTTTGCCCATCAAGAGATTTTACACTCTCATGCTAAAAGATCTAAACTTGATAGGTAATATAAACCCATTGATTCAAACTAAACCTTGTATTGTAAGTGTGAACAATTATAGCCTGTCTATTAACGTTTTTTATTCTTAAAAATTTTGTTGTTTTGTTCTCCAAAATAAAAATAAAATAAAAAAGAACAGAAATCTTCAATAATATCAACTAATTTTTCTATTTCTCATAACATATTAGTGGTAAGGAAATAGATTTGAAACATAAATAAAAAATTAAAAAAAGTTACCTCTCATTTTCTAGGATCAATTTCTAAAACAAGCCATTTTCTTTTTTTCTCTTTTCTTTTTCTTCCTCATTTAGGACCAGCAACAAGCCAAAGATAAAATCTAGCAACCTCAACGTGGCTGGATGAGGTCGAGCCTTGACATGGCTAGAAGAGGTCAACCTCGCCATGGTCAGGCAAAGCCAACCTCACGGAGGGCCGACGAGGCTCCCCTAGGATCGATGAGGTCATCCACTCTCATCTTTGGCCAATTACCGATCATCGCCAAGGCTCGTCGACTGACTAGAGGAGAAAAAAGAAAGAGAGGAAAAATATAAAAATCTCAAAAAATTATTAGAGAATTAAAAGAAATTCTACGTCATAAAAAAAAAAATTATGAATTGTATCAAACATGTTTCTGTTATTTTTCTATTACAAACATAGAAATTTTATACAATTACTAATCATGTTTTGAATGTTTAGAAACTCATCCAAGAAACATAAATGAAAAAAAAAAAAAAATCTAATCAGAAATTATTCTCTAAAACAGAAACTTTTTCAAACACGCCCTTAGAGATGTCCTCAGCTTTGGTCGCCCATTCCCTGCTCTTTTCCTTACCAAAAAAGGCTTATCGATAGCTCCCTCTCGTATTGGCCCACCATAGAAAACAAATCAGTTCTTGGTTCTAAAACATCATTTAATAGAGATCCCATGACATCTTGACGAGCTGCTCAAATTTGAACAGATTCTCTACCGTATGGACAGTTCACTGCAGTTCAGTTCAACTAGCCCGAAGCTCGTGAGCCTGCAACGGCTGGTAGTTGCTTAATGCTTGTCTATACGATCGTGCTTCCGATCAGGCAGCACGAGCAAATAACTTTCCGAGCAAAATCTACAGTGCAGTAGGTGACTGGACGGGTCCCGTATAGAATCCGGACCATCAGGTCTGAAGCCAGCACGACATCTGCCGGACCGGTTTTAAAAGCCGTAACCGAGTACCTGTTAAGCCAGATAAACCGATACACCAAGAAAGCGGGAGTACAAAACACAAGCTATGTGATACATTTCCAAACTATATTGCATTCAATTAATTCACATCGCGGAACAAATCTCGCAAAGCTTCTCAAAATAGAGAAAAAGAAAAGGCATTAAACATTCCCGCTACAACTCAAACATCACCACACCTTCCTTGTGAATTCCACAAACAAGCCTAAGTTTGCGGTGCATTCCAAACTCTCATAGAAATGGCCTCCATTCCGTCAATCACAATAGGTCGAAGAAAAAACTCCCGTCTTAAAATTTACAGCACGTTATATGTACATTACCTACAGTAATGCCCGCTCGGAGGTTCAATTTACACGCTTTCCCCCCGGTATGAATGCCTGCACTAAGAGCTCCCCTCCGTGCTGTACATCGAGTATTCACTCAAGCTGAAGTTCGCTCTCTCCTCGTCCCACTTCAAAATCTCCCTCGCATACTTTAGAGCCGCATCGACGCTGCCAGGCTCCAATCCCTTCACCAAGGCAACATATAAGTTCCGACCTGTGAGTGAGGCATAAAGCCGTTTGAACTTCACCGCAACATAGTGGAAGCCCAGCTGACCGAGCGTCGGGCTGTAATTAATGCTGTTGCTCCTGCTGTTGCTGTGATGGCGGCTGACAAGAGGGTGGAAGTCATCGAACCACTCACACTCGGTTAGCGGGACCTGTTCTATCTTCTCCTCGAAGAGATCAAACTTTGTTAGGATTAGAAGGAAATCCATCTGGTCAAAAGTTGGGTGAGTGACAATGCTCTCAAAGAATCTCTGGCTCATTATCATGTTGTTCGTCAAGGAACCATTTGCATCGGGAGTATACTTATTGTAGTCGGTTAAGGCGACACAGAAGGTGACGAGACCAACGTCTTCAAACATGTCGAGCCACTTGCAGTTTTCTCCAAGGCCTCTCGCGTTCACTCTGATTAGTTGGTACCTGTGAAAACATTAAGGAGCAAAAAAAAAAAAGAACATTAAAGTGCTTGAGATCCAACACGCTAGACATAGTGAGAAGGTAGAGAACAGGATGAATCACGACTCTTACTAGGCAAAGATACTTGAATTCTATGTCGAGACTGATTATATAATTGAATTCACCTTGGCGAAACTGCTAAAGTCAAACACTTAATTCACTAGTGGAGCAGTGATCTTTAGGTTCTAAAAATAAAGTTCAATGGCAAAGTGACCATTGGAGCAGTGACCTTTAGGTTCTTCTAAAAATAAAGTTTTTAGTAATGCCTGGAAGAGGACTAAACAATATACAGGAGCTGCAACTACAATGGAGGTTAACAAGATGGTACCAACCTAAGCATAGAATCATGCTGATCCATCGAATCGGTACAATCATCAGAATCAGACTGGGGAAACGAGAAGTCCACACAAGCAAGTCCATTTGATGACATTACACCTTCAGAATACAGAATATCTGTATCTGAGGGATCATAATCCAACCTCAGAATGTCAACAGCCTGAACAGAAAGGAAAAGGCGTTAGAAATGAAAAGGCTAATTGGTAGGCGTACAGTAATAAAATGCGGGTGTATCACAAGCTAGATCACCGTCAAATCATATAAAAGCAGTGACCATAGCGACTGACACTGCTTTAGAGCTTCACATAATTGGGAAAAAAAAAATGAGACTCAAAGTATGCATTGTCTTGGACTTGACTTGATCACTTTTCACAATATTTATTATCTCTTTTCTTCATATCGAGAGCCTACTTATTCCCTTGCAGTATGTTTGATCCAAAGTGAAATTCACATACATTTCCTCTATTGGTTCTGTTTTTCTGGGGTGTGGAAGCCCATGTCATCATCTGTTGAAAAGTTACTATTCCCTTCTCAACTTGTGCACATTTCCCAAATTCTTTTATAACTCTTTTATATAATTTTTATTTTTATAAGGATGTAATCAATATCTTGGAATCACTTCCCTGTCACTTTTAACTTGAACCCAATTTTTTTTTTTTTTTTTTTTCAAATGGAAAGGAATAGCCAATGAAATACTGATTCAACTATTTGTCCATTCTGCCACTCACTCAACTCCGTCTCCATCTATTACTTACCCAAAATATAAGCGAATAGCATCTCAGTGTGACAAACTTCCTCGTTTCTACTTTCTACCATCATGATCTTGCAGACGTTGCTATTAATTTGAAGCAAGCAAGGAAAAGCCAGCCCAATAATGTCAAACGAAGCAAGAAACAATGGAGAATCACATATTCAACAGGAGAATTTCTTTCTTCCATGAATCCCCATAGAAATTGAGCATAATCACAATTAGTAGCACACAACTCTCTACTCGAAAATACATGAAAGAGCGTAATCTAGTTTTGCTGTTAATAGAAATAGAAAGAGCACAATCAGTGTTCTTACAAATCCATGCTTTATATGAAAGTTTTTCACACGGGGAAAGAAAACATCATCTTACCCGCTCTAAAAAGTAGTTGGCTACAGTAGGTAGCGTTTCCAGCTCATTTTTTCGGCTGTAAGTGACCTGAATGGCAGGATCATTCCATAACTCCTCCACAAGTGGGGCATATTCACGTGTGGCAGCTGGAAAAATAGCTTCCAGATTGCCCGACACCATGGTTTTTAGCATCCAGTCTGAAAAGGCTTTCAGGCGTGGTCCAATGGAATATATTGACTTTTCCTCTTGATGTTCTGCCATAATGAGATTGACCAAGTTAATAACTGCCATATTTGAGTCACATTCAGTGACAAGGACAATTTGCATTTGAAGACATAAAATTTCTTATGCCAATACTATTGCAACCAGTTATTGTTGTTAGTTTGCAGATACAGTAGGAATACATGATATGAGTGACATTTAATTATACATAATTCAAGTGAGCTATCTATAATTCCTTAATTTCTTTCTCTCAGTCCACAATAGATTGCGAGTCACAACAACAGTAGCCCCGAATCTTTGTTTTGAGTCAAACAACCGACCTTCTGTACATCTATTTGGTCCAGTACGTCCTTCTATTTCTTATTGTCTTTTAATACAGTCATTAGGCACTTACAAGTGACCTTGATACTAGAGAGAGACTGCAAAAACTTCCAAGTTTTAATCAGAAATACGCAATTACTGGATATACAAGCGAGGATTTGCATAGGAGTAAAACCATGTCATTATGACAATCTCTAATTCTGCTTTTAGAATCCTCATGGGATAAAACAGAAGCCATCTCCATACACAGATCACATATTCATAGAGACTCTCTTACTTGAGCTAGCCATGAACTACAGACCAAGTCTCAAAAGGATACTCAAGAGTTGCTATTTAATGTGGCTAATATCTTGTCTATTAAATGATGAACCCATTCTCAACCTATGGGGAACTTCTCATAAGCCCATCACGTTACTCCCACAGTCCTAGGCTCGATATCACGACTTTTTCACATTTACGACTCAGCAATCCAAAATATTCAAGGACATAAGCCCATCATATTGTTTCTAGGACATGTTTCACGTGTACAGACCAACCTCCTCTATCATTACATAAAACAGCTAAAGGCAAGGAAAAGAGAAGTATATCAAACAATCACCTATATGATCGTTGCCACCAGAAGAATGGTTTTTCCTCATGTGAGACAAACTTTCCTCTTCAAAACGTTCACGGCCTTCAAGAAGTATCCCAAGATAGGTATATACGTTACCCTGAATAGTGATCTTCAAATTTTCACGCTCTTCAGGTGAGAAAGGGACATCATCATAGAGAAGTTTAACCTGGAGTGGACATAAGCTCATTTTTATTATCCAAAGGCAGAATACCTTCAATCAATCTTAAAACTAGTTGAAAAAATAAAATAAAAAAACGACAGAGCATAAGTCTATAATCTCTCAAATTTTATTACTATGACTCAAAGCATTAGCTTTACAACATTTTCAGGTTAAAAAAATAAAGGAAGCAGAGCAAAAATGTTGCTGAGGACCTAAACACCTAGTGAGACGCCGCAAAAGCAAGGTTTAGCAATTAGATGCCATGTTTTATTATCATAGCAAATGAATTCCATATTAACTGTACAAGATTATCTAAAGATGAGAAGACTTCAATCTGGTCTCTCAAGGCCAAAATACAAAATTTATTCTCCAATCTTATCCAAAAGTACACTCACCAAGCACTCTGCTTCCTGCATGATGAAATTAATAAATGCACATTTTTCCTTGGCTTGAAACTTCCATATTGTGTGCACAGACCATGCTACTAATAGAAGATGTAGAATTGCCTATGACACACTCAAAAGTAATGGAAAGAAGTCTGAAGATCCGATGTATTTAAAGAAAGTCAACCTCTTCATAAATGTCACAATGAAGCATGGTGGGAGGAATAGGGTGTGTCTTAAAAGGAACTGAGATTCTACTTTCAATAGACTAGCAAGTTGTCAAGTCCTTAGCTTGATCTATTTCATAAATGATCTTCTGACTACTGCATCATTTTTCCATTTCTTATTTCAACCTCATAAACTTTACACCACTGTTGAATCATATATATATTGAGCCAACTTACCTCTCTTCTAGTTTAACAGAAACCATAAGCACGATCATGTCACATGATATAGACTAAAAGCAGGGACTCTGGCCCAAGGCTTTCATTATGATACGCTGGCATATTTCAATATTTCACAAGCATGGACTCTGAAACAGCTTGTGATTCCATATGTATACAATCGCAGAGCTCTCTCTGAGAGTCTTCAATAGCAAGAGTTACGTCATCAAGTACAACTGTATGTGTGCCAACATCATTAATTTTGCATGCTTGGATGGGAAAAATTACCTGCTTGAATATTGTACTAGTTCCAGATCCACTATTTCCAACTAAAAGAATCTTCTGAAGCATTCTCTGCCCAACATAGTCGGGAACACTTCTGCTCAGTAGGCTGTTCGATTCTTCCACATAAGAACCAGAAGATTTAGAAGGCACTGGAAGTGACAAGAAAGCGCATAGTAGCTTTGTCCCAGGCTGAAGAAACATTTAGTTTAGCAATCTCTTAAAGAAGAAAACATAAAAGGACGCCTCAAAGAATGTTACCTTGCCCCAGATATAACCTTTCGTATTCTTTTGTCCCTCTTCCTGGTACGATCCATCCTCATTCACCCAAAAGTGAGGGTTACCAGCACACTGAACTCCAGCCAACTGCATTATTCAAAATTCATTTCCTAAAATCATACTCTCAAATTAGTGTCTTCAGAATGATTTTGAGAAGTGAGATGATGTAACCTGCAACATTCTGAGTTCCACTTTTGTGATCTCTCTACCATTTATGAACACTTGGGTATTTCCGTTGCTAGCATTCTGCAAAATTGGACCCCCAACATGGAGATGGGGACTGATTATCTGAGAAGGCTTCTCTCCCTCCTGTTATAGTCACCAGGATGCATTATCCGTTACAGACTATTGATTTAAAAAAAATAAGAGGGAAAAAAAAATGGAAAGATTTTCTCAGAAACGATGTTCACCTTTCCCCATAATCCGGATACTTTATCATACCAATAATTCCCAGGCTTTAACTTCTTCGGCGGGCTCAGACAAGTCTGTAGCATTAGCAGCTCCTCCGGGCAAAGAGGTTTCCCATTTACAAACACATACTCTGAAGGTAACTGATTCGCTTCACACAACTTCTCGGCCTTCATAATTTGCCTGACCTCTAAATCGTTAAGCAACCGTTTAAGCATTCGAGAGCACTTACCCAAATTCGGTCGCTTAGACTCATCAATAGGAAAGCCAATGCAAGAAACACATTTCCTCCCTTCTGGCATTGACCCCATTGCTCTAAGCACACAATTACTGCAATATTTTGCATCACAAACAAGGCAAACCTCCTTTTCAGTAAACCGGTTCCCTTTAAAGCATCGATAGCAAGATCCTTTCTTTCCTTTACTTTGAGGTTGTCTCTTGGCACGAACAACTTCTTGTTCCTCCCTGCTAAACTCCTCTTCGAGACCACCATCCGATTCGAGGTCATTAAACGTCACAACAGGGTTTCTTCTAAGATCAGGAGTGGACTCGGTATAATCCCCAGTCTTCCGAGAAGATGGGCACTCTAAACTCAAAACAGATCCACTGGAAGCCCAATCCAACCTGTTAGAATCATCCAAATCTACGCTCTCCTTCCCAACATTGGAAACTCTAAATGCCCGAGAGCTTTCCCCCGATTTGTCAAAACTATCACAAAACTCTATGGTGCTACAACTCTGCGCCCCATTAAACAACTCCCGCGAATGCTCGTGGCTTAACGACGACGACTCCAAACCGTGTGAACTACTCACGACATCAGACAACTCTCCAGACAAACAGTTGCCGTTAGAGAACTCCAGCGCCCCCGAGCTACTCAACTCACCCGACGACTTGCCCCCGCCCCTTGGCCCCGGCGCAATTATACCCGACGCCACAGGCGACACCGCGATCTCCGAGGCCGAATCGAGCTCCTTCGACGCGCGCTCCCGGCTGTTCTCGATGACGGAAGTGGGCGAGACCGTGGAATTCGAGGCGCCCAGCTCTCGGGAGCGCTTCTTGGCCAAAGGGTCGGCAGCGGCGGCCGCGATGGGCTGCACGACGGGGAGCGCGAGCTTCTCGGCGATGGAGACCTGCGCGACCACGGCGGCGACGGGGATTTGCTTGAGGTTGATGGGGACGGCCCGGGGGAGATCCTGGCTCACAGGGGGACCCTCGTACTCCAATGCGAACGAGTACTGCTGGTTGGCCGACCCGTCTTCCCCGGGCGGGAAAGGGGTACCCACTTTGGCCATTCCGACACGAACCCTAGATTAGACGACAACCCAACCAGCGAGGGGGCACCAAAACCAGACAGCGTACGAAAAGACGCCGCCTTTCTCTTCCGGGTTCTCGGATCACATCTTGCGGAAGCTGCGGGGAAAAGGGGACGGCGACGTCGCTCCCCAGTCGTTCCGCCGCCGGCAGCGGACGAGGGGAAGCGGCGGAGCTGGGCAAGAGGCGACGAGGGACTCGGAGCGAAAAGGCGGAGAAGACGACGGGGAAATGGGCAGCGAAAAGGCGGGTCGCAAGATGGGATTTTTCCTTCTTTCTTTGTCGTGTTCGGAGAGCGACGGAGAGAGAAGCGGCAGGAGAGAGGAGACCCCGGTATCCGGCGAGAGGCGGCGGAGGGGGATGGCGGGCGGGCGGGCGGCGGCGGGCGGGGGTGGCGGTCGGGGGTGGGTGGCGTGTCTGGAGAGAAGGGAAATGGGGAAAAGGCGTTTGGGAAGGTGAGAGAAAAGGACAGCCGAAGAAAAACCGGGCTGCTGCTGCTGCTGCTGGTGGGAAGTGAGAATCTGTCGCTTGTTTACTTTATTTCTTCTTCTTTCTTTTTTTTTTTTTTTTTTTTTGCCCCAACCTTATGATATTCTTTTTTTATTCTTTTTTACATTTTCCGTTATTCCTGTTTAATAATTTTTCCAATAATGATATTATTATCCTGAATATCCACTTCCTGTACGCCAAGTTAGCAGTGGGCCCCCAGTGTGTTCTTTTCTTTCTTTCTTTTTTTGTCTTTTCGCTCGTGTTTCTTTTTGGCGATCGGGAATTTCGGTTGAAATTAAAGGGGTTTTTGATCGTTTACCCTTTTTTCTCCGTGTTTAGAGGAAGTCCGTAATTTAAACTTTATTTAATTAGTAAAAAATAGATCATATGAAAAATTACTTTCACAAGAGTGATCTCTCCTATTGCTCAAAATAATTAATCAATAAAATATATTTTCATTATCCTAACACTCTATATATGAATATTTTGCTTGATTTCAGCTCTAGCTTGATCAAGCACCAACATTTATTAGAGCTCAGCTAGAGTTGAAAATCAAAATTATCAAACTCAACCCAATCATAACATGTGAATTCAAATTCAAACCTCTAGTTTAATAGGCTCGAGAACATCTTTCCTATAGGATTGTATACGATTGTTAATTATGTAGATTGAATGACTTGGGCGCCTTGTTGTGAACATCAAATATTTTGGAAAAAAAATAATAGAAATTTGATCGAGGTCACAAGCCTAGCGAGCTCAAACTCGACTTGTCTAGATACTCGATTAATTGATGAGTCGAGTCCAAGTAGCTTGGCTTGGTTTCACCCTTATTTAAGATCCCCTTTTGTTGTGCTTTTTATTTTATAGATCTTATTAAGGAATACCCCTAAAATACTTGTCAAGCATGTTTACTTAGGAACGGTTTGATTTTCAACACAAAGCATATACTGTCTTATATCATAGGCGAAAATTTGCACCTCAAACATTATGATGTTATTAGTTCGATTTTTGTTCAAACTGACCTTTTGAGGATGGAAATTAGAAAAGGAGATGCCACTTCTCACAAAATTTTATGGACTTCAACACGAGTAACCTATCTTCAGTAAGGTAAATCTGATTTGACAAAAATATAACTTGAGATATTACTCAACTGTAAAATGGAGTGGCATATAATCTAGCATATAAACTAGGCGAGGTAATGTTTCAATGACATAAAATAAGACTCCATTCATTTCACAAAAAATAAATAATTTGGAAAATATTTCCTTAACATTAATCTCTTTTGTTACTTGAATTATTGACAGCAATTTATATCTAAATATTTTCATTGGCAATAAAAGTACTTTTCACTCATCTTATTTTTATAAGTGATAGAAGTCATCATTTTCAAGGTAGTATTTTTCAAACAAATGCATCCTGAAATGAGAGTGACCTTAGTGATTTATTTTGGGTTCCTCTTAAGGAAGCATTGATGTAGAAATTGGACCACCCGAATTTTTTTTGTTTTTTTCTCTCCTGTACTTAAAACAGCTTTTGGGCCCTTTTTTCTGCCCTGTTCTTGTTAAGAGCCTTAGTACACCTCAGTGAGAATGTGGCGTCCTTGAAAGCACGGGCAGCCCGTGACCGATTGTATCTTTTTGATTCACTGTGGGGTCGGACTTTGCATTGAAGGGGGAAAAAATATTCAAAAGCTTTTATTTCGAAAAAAGGAAAAAAAAAACTCGTATTTTTATGCAATATAGGCATACCTATACGTGATTTTTTTTCTTCAAGTGAACCGAATTGTACACGCATAAAAGGTGAGCTGTATTGTACTCGGGAATAGTTACTTTAATTTTAAAATTATTTTATACACGGACCATCATTTGTAAGCTCAATATAGGATCATTTCATTTCGCCTTTACTAAACAATATTGGTGCGGTTTCTCATTAGATGACATGAATTAGTAATAAAAATTCAATTAAGTGATATGAAATTTCAATAAGATCTTATACTTTAAATAGTCATATAATGAAATGTAAGCATTTCTTATTTATAATAGGATTGATGAAAAATTATGATAACATCATTTTACAATTCTTTTATAGTAGCGACAAGCATTTTTTACGTATTTAAAAGAAAAACGACGACATATACCCATCCGTACCTCGAACCATGTAATTTCCATCCCATGTATTATTATTATTATTATTATTATTATTAATGTGCACAAAAATCACAATAAATGGAGTGTACATTCAGAATCCGAGGAGGACCATCAAAGAATGTTTTGCAGATGCCCCGCATCGGACGCATATCCATTGCAATTTTAATGCGTCCCCTCGAGTAGGGTCGATTTCCTTTCTTCCATTGCAATTTTAATTTTTTTTAAAGGTTCAACAAAATGAGGTGATAAATTTTGTATTCGGAAGTTTGCTACTCAAATTCAAAATATGCTAAAATTGATTCCGACATCACTTGACAGTTCAATAAAGAAAAAAAAAAAGAAAAAGCAGCCAGACAACAATTTTACGAAGAAAAGTCATCATGCTAACTTAGAGATCAATTTTAATTAACTCATATAAGCATACTGTTGAGACATGTAATAGAAGCATGAAACTTTTACCAAAGAAAATCACCGAGAAAGAGTCTAACTCTAAAGGTGCATTTAGTTCGGCTTTTCCCAAAAAAACTTTGGTTCTCCAAAGGCCCTTATGCCAAAGTTGAGGTGTTTGAAAATTCAATCCCAAAGGTACTTAAGTCAAATTTAGCATTTTCAAGGTCCTTTAAGCCAATGCAACTTTTGTTTGACATTTACATTCCATCATTTTTCAAAATGCTATTCGGGCGGTAAATTAATTATTTCTTCCAACTTTGCCCTCACTAATATATTTATATTCCTATTTTGCCATCACTCTGTTGTTTATTGTTTCTCTATAACGGACTTGCTATCGCACTGGATTTTAATTGATATGAGGCTAGAGTTGACAGTTGCTAAGGAATGGTTGCTAAGGGTCAAGGAATGATAGTTGACAATCGTCGGGCTATCAAGTGAAAACTAGAGAGTTAAGGGTCACACGAGGCTCGTGACGTTTATTGAGGGCCACTAAGATCTAGGTTTGCATGACCTCGAGAGAGGGTTGTTGGGGTTGTGCGTCCCTCGACTTCGCCTCGCTTGGACTGCTTAAGATCACATGACCTCTTTGCCTCGCTTTGCCTTATCTTTCCAATAATTCGATCCTTCTACGGCTTTGATTACTTCTACTAGGATTGTTTCCACCATTTCATGATCCCGGATGGTTCAATCCTCTTTATTCTCTTTTTTCCTTCTTTTTTATTTTGAAAATTGCTTTACAGAAAACCCTTTAGTTTAAAACAAATAGTGTCCACCAAAACACTACTTATATTTCACGAAAACCTTTAATCTAAAGTCATGCAAATTATTGGATGAAAGCTCTCTCAAACACATTTCAAATCCACAATTCACTAAATAAACTTAAGTGAATGACTTGCGAGCCAATTATGATATACTAATCGTTAAACACCATTCTAAACTTTTTGACTCCGAACTTCTCCAAACAACTGACACGTGAACAATAAGGAGTGCTCGGCAGCCACAAGCCAACGGCTAACAAAAATGAGTCCTATGCACGTAAAGTTAGACGACTTACCAGTTACCAGGCCATTTACAAATTTTATTTTTATGAAATAGCAACATCTAATGTGATTGAGCAAAACCTTTAGGTGGCATTTTGTCTTGAAGTGGCGATGACTAGCGATCGCAAAGAGGGTCGAGAGGTGGCTGAAGCATAGCACTATGTTTATACTCTATTAAATTCGAGTGATATACAATTTCCTAAGTTTCTAAGCTATGTCATATTTAATTCCAATGGTCAGCATATGATTTTATAGGAAATGCGGGGGCATAATCTGATACGCACAAGTCGATATGTTCCATTCTTTCGGGGATATTTTCTCAATTTATATTGTCTCCTTTTTCATCGGATTCCATTCTCAGGGCCATGCCATTGCAAGAAAGGTGACAGGAGAGATTCATGTGCGGTGGTTAGTGTCCTGAACAAGAAAGTCATGCATGCTTCGGAAGGATTCCTTCCCTACTTGCAGAGAACAGCGCCAGCTCAGGTTTAATTTTTTTAATTGCAACCTAGAGATTAGATTAAGGCTCTTCCAAGCATGCTTTAATTAGGATTAATACCTGAATATATATATATATATATATATATATGTGTGTGTGTGTGTGTGTGTGTGTGTGTGTGTGTGTGTATAAATACCTTCCCATGGTCAATGAAAAGGGTGAGAAAAAAAAAACACCCGGATCCTCAAGGCACTAGTCCGATTTCCATTTCCATGCAATTTGAATTAGTGATATTCGGTTATTTTCTCGTTCTAGCTGTTGAACCACTTATGTGAACACCCGGATTGGATCAATTTTTTATTTTTATTTTTTTACAAATGTGAAAAATCCCTAATATCTTCACAACTCTTTCACGCCTCCTTAATCTTTCTCAGATCTAAAACAAAACCCTAATCCCTCTCACTTAGGCCTCCTCCTCCTCCTCTTCCGCCTATCTTCTAGGCCTCATTCAATGTATCTATTGCATTGCCCCGCTTCGATGAGGAGAACTCATTCGCTTCCATTGCTAATACCTTCGTTCCTCCTTCCCTGATTGAACCTTGAAACAGAGAGAAAGGGAGGCTCGAGAGACTGAGCTGTGAGCAAGCTCTAAGCGAAGGGAGCATGGGAATGCAATCATGTGAGAGTGGTGCTCTCAATGAGTGAAGAAGAAGAAGTCGATGATGAGGGAGGGAGGGAGGGAGTTGGCATCCAATTCCATTTACCCACCCGAGAATTGCCTCGGACTGGATTCCGGGATCAGATGGTTTGGTACCCAATTCCTGGATGAATACTCGACCACCTAAAAACCGATCATCCCTAGTTAATGGGTTGGGTGACGGGTCACTACTTGACCAAGCATTGCATGTCACGGGGTCCATATTCTCAAGCCTATTTATTTAACAAAAGCCAATGTAAAAAGTTGGTTGTGTCAAATTCAACCCCAATTAATTCACGATAGATTGCATATTTTTTCGCACGATGAATATCCGGGAGAAGACACTAGTCTCGTGCCTTAGCAAGGGAAACAGTTGCGCGAAGATGGTTATGGTTATGCGGTAGACCAACTGAATCCATTGAAAACGAGAGCAACAAGGGGAGGGTGGCGTTGGGATTCAGGACCCAAAATTCGTACCAAAGTTAGGTGACAGCTCAACGGCTTGGGATACGGACCTTATTTCCTAAGCCTGTGAAATCGTTAAAATTATTTAAAAATGACACGTGTCCTATTTATACATGGTGTACACATTCGTCTTGGGCTGCTAAAGAGAGCCCAGAAGCCCATTGTTGTCGGTTCGGATCAGCCCAAAAGGCTGAGAGATAAGGCCTGAGTATACGGTCGCAGATCTGCTGTTTCTTACGCAAGCCTCGTTTACTGTTTCTTAGCACGAGATGACGACACGTGGACGCTCCAGATCAAATCCCTCCGACCAATCCTAAAGGACCTTTCCCCTTCTCTCTGTTCCTTTTGCCATCCCTCAGCCTCTACTAGGAGTGAGCGGTTCCAATTCCGGTTCGGTTCCATCTGGAACCTGGAACCTACTCTCGAGTATAGGTTCCTCATTTTTTGGAATTTGAAACTTACCCATCAGAACCGAGAACTTGGAATCTATCTTATCATAGGTTCCAAGATCGGTTTCAGGTTCTAACAGGTTTTTTTTGTTGTTGTTATTTTTATATTTGAATTATAACGTACGTGCATACTCTATGATAACTTTTGACATCTTAGCAAACATACCAATGCCAATTGCCAAGATATGAGATGTTCGATTAACTATAATTATTGTGCTCACGTATGTCAATATATGTGCACTAAAGCTTAAATCGTCACATTTGTCATTTGTCATATGCCTTATCAGCTGAGTCAAATGAAAGTGATAAAGCAAAATATACTAAGGAGATGAAAAATCAAAAGTGCCAACAAGATCTCAAATTTTTATCTACTCCATAGTGTGAACTCTGCAACATTGCTCTTATAGATATATGTACATTCCTATTTCACCTCTCCTTACTTTCGTATTGTTCATCGTCTTTCTCAGATGCAGACGATCATTCATTAGGTCGTTGACCTCTAGTCGACACTTGCCGAGTTCCGAATTTAACTTACCAGGGGTCGTTCAATGCTAGCAAGCTTCGCCAAGGGTAAATGTTGGCATTTGGTCTCCAAATCTAGCTCGCTTGAGGTTGCGTGACCTCGGTGTCGCCTCACTTAGGGCCACACAACCTTGATAAACAATCTCTTAAGTTGTCGCCTCACTTAGGGTCACGCAACCTTGATAAACAATCTCTTAAGTTGTGCTATGTAACCTAAGCTTATTCATTCTATGATTGGAGGGGATGACACGTTTTGTTTTTTGTTCGGGAAAAGTGACACCAAAAGTGAAGCGATGAGTTTATCAAACACTACTTTTTCATGAAAACTCTTTAAAATAAAGTTTTTATCATGAATGCAAAGTCCTTGGACCAAACTTGAATCCAATGCACTTTAAAAGGATCCTCCTCCTCAGAGGGAAAGCAGCGCCCTCAGCCTATAAGTCTAAAGTTCCCTTGGATACAAACTGAAGATTCATTGTAAGAAGTTACGTGCGCTGTCAATTTTTGCTATCGTTGCACGATCGATCGATTGATCGAGTGAGAGAGAGGCAACCAAAAAAGCGACTTGAGTACATGAATTCTATTTTAGAACAAAAGGGGAACGTGTGCTGTCTTTACTCACAACTGAAAGTGAAAGGGTCGGGACTAGGCTGTGCCGAGCGGGGGAGGGGGGTTCCTCTTGGAACCCTAACTGGTTTCGAAACCGGTTCCGGTTCCGGTTCCGGAACTGGGATCGCCGATTCCCGGAAAAATGGAACCGGGAACCGGAACCGGTCCTTTAAGAACCGGGAACCGAACCGGAACCTCGGGTTTGGTTCTCCGATTTCCAGTTTTACCCGGGAACTGCGCTCACCCCTAGCCTCTGAGGGGATTCAATTTACAGCAACGTTTCATGCTTTTCATTAGACCCCGTAAGGTGATAATTTTGCTTTTGGACTGAATACCGATGCATTTTTTGGAAGCGAAAATTGTTTGATGGAGTATGTATCATCAAAATTTTGGTATTACTGGGTGGAATTAAGCTAAGACTGAGTAAGTTACCAACACAATAGAACTGATATGACAATGAATAATTACCCAAAAAAGAATCATAAATTTATTACAAGTAAATTTTCAAATAAGGGCCCGAAATATTTTTATTTTCTCAAATAAGGATCTGAAGTGGATTTTGTTTTAGATAAGAGCCTAAAATGCCTTAATTTTCTCAATTAAGGTTATGAAGTGAATCTTGTTTTAAATGAAGGCATGAAGTAACTATGGGTGCGTTTGGTTGGATTTTTGGAAAAATTCTTTGGGAAAATGTTAAATGGGTTTTGAAAACCCCAAATTATGTTTGTTAAATTGTAATCTAAAAGTTCATTTTGAAATACGTTTGAGCAAAATAATGTTTGGAGAAATTATATTTACAAAAGACTTTTGTGATTAAAAAAAAAAAAAAAAATTGTCATAAAAAAAAGTTGGCCAGCAAGGGCAAGCAAGGTCGGCGATGGAAATTTGTCACGGACAGCCAATGTTTAAGTTTGAAAGACCTCAAGCGGCCCCTAAAGACAATTGGCGAAGGCCACCTAGGGTTGAGTGACTCTCCAAGACCACCGACAAGGGTTGCTTGGTCGCACAACCTTAGGCGACCCTTCATAGAGGTCATGCGACCCAGATCTGGGTTGCCAAAGGTCACGCGACCTCAAGCGGCCCTTCATGAAGGTTGTGTGACCCATATCTGGGTTTTAGTGATGCAACTTGTGGGTGCTTGCCAAGGTCACGTGATTCACCAATGACGGTTGCCGTGATCACATCAACCTCATGCCAACCTCTTTCTAGCCCGTCGCCAGCCTTTTGTAGCCTTGTGCATGGATAGAGAAGAAGGTGAATAGTCACGAGGGCAAAACTAGAAAAATTAAATGTTAATGAGGATATTTTGAGAAGAAATTTTTTGTCTTATCTCCCTCTTAGCATGCAAAGAAGGTTGAATGCCCAAGGCAACCTCATACCTGCCTTGGGCTTTCAACCTTCCAAAGGCCTACTTTCCTACAATTATCTTTGTAAAAAGATTTCCCAAACATCTTTTTTCGTTTTTTAGCCAAAAGACTTTGGATGCCCTAAGTGACTTGGAAAAGCTACTCCCAAACGCAACCTATGTTTGTTTTAAATAAAGGTTTGACTTTCCAGTTAGTCAATGGCATTTCCGTTCTTTATCTCTTTTTTTTTTTCCTTTTTTTTAGTGATGGTCGCCCTCACTAGCCACATGCAAGGCGACCCTCACCTTAGGTGAGGCCGCAACGAGGGTCACCGAGCCCTCGTTGGGAAAAAAAAAGGAAAAAGAAAATTAAATTAAAAAAAATTAAAAATTAAATTTGTATCTAGACAAAAATGCCCTTGATTGACCGAAATATTTAGCTGACTAGCCACCTACGAGGTGAGGCTCTTATTTGAAACTACTATGACCACTTTAAGCCCGTAATTTGAGATTGATATCATCACTTTAGGCCATTGTTTGACACAAGATCAACTTCATGCTTCTATTTGAAAAAAAAAAAAAAAATGAGGACACTTGAGCTCCTCATTTGGAAATGTTCTCTTTATTAATGTTAATTCAATAATTAACCTTTTAATTTGACTAATTAAGTCATAAATCTTTTCAATTTGGTCCTTCCAATTAATTTTGGATAGCAACCATTGATGTGAATAATTGTCGTCCTATGTTGAACAACCAAACTAATGTAAACAAAATTTTTTAATTGAATTTGTTGTAAATTTTTTTAATTTTTTCTATTGTTTTCTTTTTTTTTTTCCTTCTTCCTCCGCCAATCGCCATGCACTTGAAATTTGTCTTCACTACACTTACATTTGACTCGATCTTATGCACTTGAACCTATTTTCTTACTATTGTATTTTCCTCCATCTTCACAAAGAGGTCCGACTGTGCGTTTCCATTAAGGTATCTCTCGTAAAGTCTATCTTTTGATCGTTTCTTTTTGTCCGTATGTTCTGACCTTCAGACTTTCCATTCTTTGAAAAAGTCTAATTCTAATTTCCTTGAGCAATGCGAGATAAATTTTGTCAATGACAAACAATACAAGAAAGGTCATAGTTTTCAATCCGCTATTTTTCTCATATCCTATGTAATGACTGTCTTGAAAGTCTAAATATTCACAATTAAGCATGCTCCGCAAGCAAGTGCTCTAAGAACACTCATTAACAAGATCCACGACAATAACGTGGCATTTCCCGCAAGAGAGAGGAAAGCGAGATTACATGGAAACGATCAAGTTTTTGATGGTCCTGTGGAGTAAAAGAGAGAAAGGCGTGACCATCCCTCGTTTTTGGCCCGGTCACGAACATGCGCTGTCGGAGCTCTCTTGCGCATATTATCAAACAGGTGGAGGAGGCCAAGAATTGCAGTTTCTCGGGGGCCAAAAACCAGCGAACGCGGCGGTGGACGATGATGGGTCGGTAGAGGATTGGAAAACGAGGAGGCTCTTTTGCCGGAATGACGGTGTCTCGACTCGCTAACGTTCTCGTATGAAGCGGAAAGCTGCACGTCAGCCCTCGGTTTAACGATGGGCGAGAGCCCACTGTTTTTAGGACAGTAGTACGAAGTGGCCGACCTTTGGCTTGGCTTTTGCTTTCAAAGTTGACGCCACGATATTTTCCTCCTCCTTTTTTTCTTTAATTAAATTTTATAGAAAAAGCTACCAGAAATGCTCAAATTATATTCACAGTAATAGATTTACCTTGAATTATTTTTTATAACTATTGAAAACCCCAAATTTATGCTTACTGTGACATATTTATCGTAAATTCTGTATTATTTTTTGTTGTAGAAATCAAAGACTTTCAATTTGTATTAATGCGACACCTTATTTGCAATATCTAAAACCCCAAATGATACTTTTGAGCTCATTTTTGGACACCCTCAGACTAAAAGTAGGTAGCTTTAGAGGAGGATGTTGCACGGAAAAAGAATGATTTCATTGTGACATGATTTCCAAATAAAATTTCTCGAATGATGGTAGCGAAGTTCGACTATTATACTGCAAGTTTGACTATATGGATGGAAAGAAGAGTGCGAAAACCTTCGGACTCCCTCACAACAAAACCTGTGTAATTTTGATAATGCAAAAGATACAGTTCTGACCACGATGGACCGAATTTGATCTAAATCTCTCACAAAGGGAATGTCATTGTGAAAGAGTTGGACTGTTATTTGGACCGTCTTTTCAGCTTGCATAGCAAAGCTCTTATGATAACATAGTCCTAGGAAATTCCAAAAAAACTCGAGACTCTAGAGAAAAACGTTTGCTAAATACAACACAAAGAAAGTTTTGTCCTAAAGCGCGTTCCCAATTGATCATGATACTTATTTAGTGTGTAATTTAGGCGATATAGAAAGCAGTACGATTGACTTGGTTCTTTCCTCTTTCGAATAATAATTAAAACTTTGGATCAAAATACTTTCAATTCCATGTGCATTGCTTGCCTCACTTAATGCAAAGATTTCCTTCTTATGCGATTTAGGGGCATGTGCTACGATTATCCTTGAAGTTAGGCGTGTGTAGATTCCTAAAACCTAATAAATTATGTGATTCCCAATCAATGTGGTTCTCCTTAAAGTTTGACCACCCATTATTTCCAAATTCAACTACCCACATAGGCCATGGTCCAAAAGAGAGAAAAGAAAATGAAAAAGTAGCTTTAGTTCTTCTTCATACTTAACATTCCAAGGATGAAGAATTAAATAAACAAGAACTTTGATTTTTCGAGTTCTTCGAGCAGGTAAACTTTCATTTATGAGAATGATATATTTGACCACTGGGAAGCCACAGGAAAACCCCACGTGCCTTTGGTAATTGGTGCCATATGTGAAGCAAAGTAGTTCTTTTTATTTATTTTTCTATCATTATTTTTTACCTTTTTCTTATCTGCAAACTCGGACCATAAGTAACTTATGATTAAAGTCTTAATCAAAGCACATGAACCGGATGGCTTAGGGTATGTATGAGGAGCTGCAAGCTTTGGATATCTCACATTTGGAACATAATTTTATTTTTACGTTTTACGTGTTGACTGTGATGCGATTTACCAACTTAATTAGGCCCTAAATTACAATAATCAGTCAATAAATGAAGATAGTTGAGTCACATAACTTTCATTCTTACGTTAGAGAATTACTCAATGAAGATAATCCATACAAAAGCATCTTGTCGACTGTGAGGTTTATAGGAACATCAAAGTGGAGAAAGGTCTTTCTAAAGTATAGTGTTTGTAGGGAATTTCTAGTCAGCGAAATCTCATCATTTAATAAAAAACTAAATTACTAATTAGTTGCTATAAATTATGACCGATGAAATGTTTTGTGTTCGTACAATTTGGCTTTTGAGTGAAATTAAAAGCTACAAATGCCAAAATATGGCTTGAGCAGTTATATTTATTTCCGTTATCATATTTTTTTGTAAAATTAAGTTGTGAAAACTAGCAATTTCACAAACTATGATTTTATTAGTAGTCAGCTAAAACCTCCCTGCAAACTCGAGGTTGTAAATGTATTACTGCATGGGTAGACGTGATAACTATGTACACTAAACAATTTTAAAATAGGATTTTACAAAAAAAAAATTCTACGAAGCACTTGTTAAAAAGTTAATTAAGAAACTTTTCTCGTTAAGTGTCACATTTAAAATAGAATTTCATGTTATGTGTGGAGATATTCTTGAGGATCGAAACATATCTTGTTAAGCATGTCTAAGAAATATTCGTGATAAAAATAAGGGTTAATACCCTAAAAAATCCCAAACTAATACACTTATGATAAATTTACCCTAAACTATTTTTTTGACCATGAAAAACCTCAAACTGGTATACCTGTGACAAATTTACCCCGACCGACTATAAAAAACCCTAAATTGGTGCATTTATGACAAATTTATCCCAAACTAATTTATTTGATTGCAAAAAACCCAAAAATGGTAAATTTGTGACAAATATACCTTATGCTAAATTGGATTAATACCACAAAAAAATCACAAAAATTGTAAATGGTGACAAACGGAGTGTAAAATCCTAAATTGGTATACCAGTCAACTATCACGTGTCATTTAACTTAATAATTTGAGAATAAAATTTAACGAAAACTAACAAATGGTAAATTTGTCACAAGTGTATTAGTTTGGGGTTTTTCAGGGTATTAATCCTAAATTAATAACAAAAGAATTTTGTGTAACAGATAGCCTAGATTCATGCCACCTCCGCGGGAAGTGAATCAAAAAAATCAATAAAGGCACCCACAGTTTTTTCTGCCGGACCCCCAGAAAAGGAAAGACCCCCTCAAACCACCGATCACTACAAGCACGAAGACAAAAGCCAAGAAACAAAGAGGGCGAAAAACCAGAGTATATAACACCATAGGGAGAGCTTCATCTTCTCCTCCAACACCATTTTCTTCCCCTTCCTTCCTGTCATCATTATCTCTTCGAGTAAAGAAGAATGGCGTTCTTGATTTCGCAGGGCCAGCACCGCCGGCGGCCTCTCTCTGAGGCCGAGGAGTTGAAGGTGAAGGCCGGCCATGAAGAAGAGAGAGGAACCGGCGGTGATGCCGGCCATGTGACGACACGGCTCTACTTGAGCAAAGCGCCGTCGGACGCGGCCTCGTCCTTGGAGAAGGACGTGGTGCTCAGACGCATACGTCACCACAGACGCATCAACAGAGTCCGCACCGCCTTCGAGTCCATCCTCGGTGGCTCGTCCTCTGTGCAAGAAGAACCTCCCGACGACGACGCTTTCTCCTCTCCTTAGAACTCCCACCTGGTTCGAGGCCCTGTATTGACGATATGATACCTTTCGGTTTATATTATCGGATGTGATCTGTTGCTTGCTGAAATTACTCGAACTGGAAACTCTAATCCCAGCTTGCTGGCAACGATGAAGCTCATTACACTTGCTGCAACCATTTGGTATAGCTATATTAGAAGTATAACTGAACTGTAATCGTGTCGTACTGCTGTTGTAATCGCTAGGTTTCAGGCAAGGGACGAGAGAAATGCATGTCCCTTTGGGTAACGCCACAAAAGGAACGAACTGGGCATAAGCCCTTGCCTCGCTCTGCCCTGAGAATACATGTTGTGTACGTTCTCTTTTTTTTAAAGCAAAGCTCTGTTAGTTTATCTTATAATATGAGTTATAAGCCGTGAATTAATGCTGATGATAATTAATTTAAAGAAAAAAACCGTAGAATAGAGTTATCCCTCTCCGTAGGAGCCTTACTTTTATAGGAGATACGGGCTTAAAAAGTTCTTTTCTGTAAGCGACGTGGGACAATTCCTTTTCACGTGTTTCATCAACATTGTCCCCGGTTTATTAATTTGTGCAGGTCGGAACTTGTTTGGCTCTATAAAATCAATCCACGAGGTGATTGTTTTATATAAAATTCACCCATGACATTGAACATACATGGGAGTTTTTACCTAAATAGTAAATACCACTTATGCACCTGTGTCTTATGAAGTACATATCCGATATCTCAGCTCCGATGAACTGACTAAAATATTCATCTTGTGAAGAAAGCCCCAAAAGAACTAAGCCCACACAAACCACACGGTCGAACCCCTTGTCACCACCCTCCCCCACCACTGACCGACGCCCTTATTGTAATGAATGGGCCTAAAATAAATAAATGAATAAAAGAGAGCAGAGCCCATGTTCTACTCAACCGCCTAAGAACAAATGAAATATAAAAATAAAAATAAGGAAAAAGGAAAGGGATATGTTTAGCAGAAGTCCTAAAACTTGTCAACAAAGTGCAATTGAGTCCTAAAACTTGTTAAGTTGGTTCAATTAGTCATTCTGTTAACACCGTTAGTTTATATTAATGGAAATTGCTTACTTGGCTTATTGTAATACTTTCTCTCTCCTACGTGGCAACTAGGGCAAGAAAAAATGTGCAGGTCAGCAAAACGACATAGTTTTGTGGATATTGCCCATTATCAAAACGACGACATCTTCCTCTCCGTTTTTTTTTTAATTTTTAATTTTTAATTTTTATTTATAACATCTCCCCTTGCGTTTTTCTTCCATCCCTTCTTCCCCGTTCGAATCAACGCAACCTTAAGTCCTAAATCTCGACAGATCACCGGTGCCTCGCGAGTTGCATTTCTTCGTGAAACGTTGGTGCGAGTACGTGTGACATTCGTCCCACAAGAGCCTTGGTGGTGGATCAAGCGGCGTCGACAATGGAGGCACTCACTATGATCGAGCTTCGCAACTGATTTCCCTCATAAGAAACGAGATTCATGCTCGAGTTCTGGACAATTCCTGAACGGTTATCCTCTTCCATCACCTTTTGATGTCCTCGCCACCGCCGGTCAACACCAATGGCCACTCCTCCACTTGCTCTGTCGAACAGTACAACAGAAACTTCAACATCAACTTGTAAATGAGGCCCGTGTTCGTGAAATTGAAGTAAGTTTATCAGTTCTTGTTTTCGAGACATAGCAACTCGTGAAACAAATATCTTTTTCTTATAAAATATTTATGTGAAGTAGATCTGACTAATCTTATTTGATGCAAAACAAACGAGAGCCTTGATGTGTAAGATTATCCCTTGGCAGCATATCAAGTATGAAACAACTACCTGACAATAGGCTGAGTTTATATGCATGATGATTGTTTAGTGACCTAAAATAGGGATGCTGCTTTGATTAATATAAAACCGGAAACCAACATATATAAAATGAAAATGTACATTTTCTGTGATTGGGAGATGAAATTTGTTATACATGTTTTTGCTGAGTTGCATTTTAGTCTATCTTTTTTATTAAAAAAATTGAAAATTGTCGATTGACATCACGAATTAATGGCAGAATAATAGCTTGAGAGCCATCTAGTATAAAAAGCTAAAATGAAGAAAATCTCTTGGCAATGCTTACATCACAAGAGTAAAGTGATGCAGTTTTGTGCTAAACCAATCTGTGAGATGTGTTCCTGCTGTAATGTCCCTTACTGAGTGCTTTAGTTAGTTCTATCTGCAGTGTAGGAAGGATGGTGTGATAGCGTCGGTTATGTTGAACATTTTAATCCAAGTTACATTGTACATAGATCATCACATTGTATCCTTATCCGCTTAATTCACTCTTGCAGTCCGATTTGGGAAGTGTCTCATCTGTTTGCGGAAATGGTTCAGCATGGACTAACATGTATAGCTTTTTGTACATCACGTAAACTATGTGAACTCGTTTTGTCCTATACGTAAGTTACATCAGATAAGCATTATCTATTAGCACTTTTGTGGCATTATCTAATTTAGCATTTAAGGTTGTTGCAAGAATTTACCATCAAGTCAAAGAACAATGGACTAACAAGTGCCTGGAATATTTTTTTTTCTCATTACCTTTTATCTAATAGGCAATGGATTCTTCGTGAGACAGCTCCAAATCTGGTTGACTCAATAAGTTCTTATCGATCTGGATATATTGCTGAGGATTCTAATGTGAAGTTGGTCTTCCTACAAACTTCCTAAATGAGTTGTACTACAATAGATTCTAAATAACTTAAATGTTGTTGGTGCTTAATGTATTCAAACAATTTCTCTCATTACTCAAGATACTTTTTAATGAATTAACTTGCCTTTATTCTCCTATGGTATAGGTTTTGCTAGTTTGCAACTATGGTATGATTTTTTTAATATGGTGACAAGAAGAACGAGGGCAACAACTTCTAAATCAAGTGGTGTGACTCTTAATGAGGTCGAATCAGAGTTAACCTGATATTGTGGTCTTCGATCACCACTTCTTATTGCAAAAACAAAGAAAAACGCAAGAATAAGGTTTTATGGACGTGCTAAGTTTGATGGTCCAAGTTGCTGCAATTTCTTCATGTGGGTTGGCCCAAAAATACTAGATCAAGAGAGGGACATGATAGTCGAACTGCTTGAAAGAAATCAAGCACTATTGGAGTCAAGCCAATCCAGATGCAACGACGATTATGTGAGCTCACTGATAGCTAAAATGAAGGCGCAAAAGGCGAAAAATGGACTTTTAAAGGAAGAGCTTGCACAAGTGAAGAAAAGGAAGATGCTCTATCAATTGAGATTTTTTTTTCTATGCATGTGTTATATCATTATGGGGATTATATTTAACGTGAAAGCTAGTGAGAAGTTTCTAAGTATTCCATAATACCTTGTTTCTAAGCTTGTATTTAATTACTTTATCCCGATTCTCTTTTGCCTTGTAAAATTAGGAAACTCATGTTGCGTGGAAATGTAAACAAGCTTAATTCATTTCGTGTGTTCTTTTAGTGAATGCTATTTGGATGATGATTTTCTAAATGTTCCATCAAAGGAAAAAAGACAAAGCACTCTCATGTATTTATGGAAATGAAGTCTGGGAAGCAGCAACACAGTAGACAAAAGACAGAGCACACAAGAAGTTGAAAGCAAACCAAGCCTTTTATGACTACATACAGTTGAATGTGGCATATGTGTACTTTGAAAAATAGAGAGGAGATGGAATTAGATAGGAGCCACATATTCTAGGAGTCTACATTAATAATGCAGCAACTTATTAATGTCCTTCGAGGTGATATCTACGGTACAAACTTTCTTACATTCTCCAAAGATGGGAGAAGTAAAAAACATATGGTACCGTTGTTAAAAGCAAAAGAGATTTACAAGTTATTACAACTCCAGCAAAGATCTAAGGTAAGAAGTTGGGAACTTGAAGCAACCCATGATAGTTGGATTTGATTTGTGTTTTGTCATGTAAAATATGTCATTATTGAGTTTCAAGGAATCTGCAATTTTCAAGCAGTCAAAATGAAGTAGATGAAAAGGCCAGATGAGTAGTGCATAGATTTGGTCACATTCATCAGAATCAACACAATAATAATCTTTAGACATTTTGAAACGAGAAAAATATTTTGAATATAGACTGCTTAAGTAATAATCATGACCACTTAACTTGAAGTTTATAAAAAGATAAATGAAAGATACTTATTCAATAAGTACCAATAGTCTTGTGAAACAGAGGTGCTCAATAGAAATTAAACTCCTATTCAAACAAAGAATCTGAAAAGGAACATGCACGTACCACGGCATGTTGTCTCAAATACACGGATGCAAAACAAAGTTGCTCTTTTCTTAGGTAGATAAATTTACACATTGCACTACTACAGCCAAGAGGTAGAGACACGGGTAGGATATTCTCAAATGTATACAGCAAAAGGGACGAGTCATTAAACACAGTCCCAACATGTTCTCTAATAATTACAAAATCACTGAAATTGATTGCTACAAAACACTACAAACCACAAACCATATAAGAAATTGGCCAGCAAAACCAGCACCCAAGATAATGTTAAAGGAGAATTTCTTGTTGCAACTTTCATGAGACGTAACACATTTAGCAAGCACATCAATCCAAGTCTACTGTCTCGGGTGGTCGAACTGTCTCGAGTGGTCCAGCAGGTTCAACGTGTGCTTGATTCATAAGTCATGAGCTTTTCATTGTATATGGTGTGCCTCCTGTGACTCTCTTCCAAATAGGCTTTAGGGGAGCAATTGAAGTATGAGATGATTGAGGCTGTGAACTCACTGGTGGTTGTGATGGTGGCTTTGGCTTTGGCTTTATGGCAACATGTTTTCGAGACTAAGGCTGAGAACTTGCCTAGGGGTGCAATGGTGGCTTTGGCTTTACACCGATGTGCTTTCGAGGATAAGTTCTTAATGCTTGAAGTTGCAAATTGTCCTGGAGTTGCAATGGTGGCTTTGACTTCACAACAACATGCTTTCGAAGAACACTTTGAGATGATTGAGGCTATGCATTGGCTTGGGGATGCAACTTTGCCATTGAAGCTCCTAAAACTACTCATTTGTCTGGTTGTTTCAATAATCTTGTATCAGTTGAGCCAGGCTACAAAATAATGGGTATGTTTTTAGTTTAAGGAGACAATCAGTTCCCATTATAAAGTGTTAAAACATACTCACATTGAGAATTTGAAGTTTGTTTTTAGGATTTGTGTAAACACCCAACCCTACTATTTTCTTTTTCTTTGATTGTGACTGCCCTTGTATTATTTCCATTTCAATGGTAGGTCTTTTAAACTGAAAAAAAAAAAAAAAATCGAATGTGAGAATGTAATCACAACACATGAACGCATGGATGGTGAGGTATTACTCACTGGGATTTTTTGAGGTCTGCTGCTAGCTATTGCATTGGCTTGAGCATGAAAAAATCATTGTCGTTGATTAACACTAGCTTCAGCAAAAGAATTGGCACGTCCACTACATCCACTTACATTAACACTAGCCCAAGATGCTCTTTTTTTTTGGTCAAGACCCAACATCCTCTTTTATTTACACTAGAATGAGCAAATGCATTGTCTGAAGTATCTTGCACTGGTCCACTAAGTTCTAATCAAGCATTGACTAAAGTATCTTGTGCTGACACATCGACTTGAGCAAAAGCATTGGCTGAAGTATCTTGTAATTGTACACTGACTTCTACAAAAGCATTGGTTGAAGTATCATGTAGTGGTGTACATCATTCTGCAAAAGCATTAGTTGAAGTATCTTCAATTGGTGCACTAGCTTCTGCAAAAGCATTGGCTGAAGAATTCATCTGCCCACTATTATTTTGTACAAGTGCACTAGTTTCTGCAAAAGCAATGACACGGCCTTTGGATCCTCCTTGAGTTGTACTTGTCGTTACTATAGTTTTAGCCTGCATATATATCCATCATTAGTAAATTGAAACCTTCACATTTATAACTTATAATGCATGAATCTATCACAAAATACTTGTCTTTTTTTTTTTACCTTGATCCACTGGAATTGGCTTGAGATTGAGCTTCAAGTGCATTTGCATGGACCTAAAAAGCACATAATGGGTGCGTTTGGGAAGACTTTTGGGGAAAGTCTTTGGGAAAATGCAAAGACCTTTGAGTTGAATGTGTTTTCCAAAATGCAAATTGTGTTTGGTAAATTGTAATTTAAAAGCCCTTTGTGAAGTAGCTTTGGCTAAAATGGTGTTTGGGGGACAAAGGGCTTTTGTGAAAAAAAAAATATCAAAAGAAAAATAAAATAAAAAAACAAAAAAATGAAAACCAGCGAGGGCAGGCGGCATCCGGCGGCCGGCGGCGCCCTCGGCGACCTCCGGCGACCCCGATCTGGGCCGGCGAGGTCGCGCGACGCCGTCGCGACCTCCGGCGACCCGGATCCGGGCCCGCGAGGTCGCACGACGCCGTCGCGAGGGCCGGCGTGGTCGCGCCGAGGTCGGGGGACCTCGGCGAGGGCCGCGCCGAGGTCGGGGGACCTCGACGGCCGCGCCTGGGTCGCGCGGCCGTCGCCGGCGCGCGACCTCGGCAAGGGCCGCGCCTGGGTCGCGCGACCTCGGCGACGGCCGCGCCTGGGTCGCGCGACCTCGGCGACGGCCGCGCCCGGGTCGTGCGACCCCGATCGGCCGTCGGCGAGGCTACGCAACCCTCGGCGACGGCCGCGCCGGGTCGCGCGACCTCGCCGGCGGTGGCGCGACCTCGCCGGATGTCGGGCGACCTCGCCGGATGTCGGGCGACCTCGCCGGCGGTCGCGCGACCTCGCCGGCGGTCGCGCGACCTCGCCGGCGGTCGCGCGACCTCGCCGGTGGTCGCACGACCCGAGCGGCTGCTGCGGGGGACCTCGGCGACGGAGAAGATGAACGGTGATCTTCACAAGGGCAGAAAAAGGAAAAACAAATAGTTCGTAAGGATAATTTTGGAAAAAAAAATATGAACAGTAGCATCGGCTTGAGAAAGCTGAAATGCCCAAAGGGGTACCCTTCGCCTTGGGCTTTCAGCCTTCACAAGAATGCCTTACAAAATATTTTGCCAAACACCAATTTTTTAGCCCAAAGGGCTTTGGAGGTCTAAAGGGGTTTGGAAATGCTAATTCCAAACGCACCCAATAAGCATTCATGACAAGACAACAAGCTTAGAATCAACAAAATCAATTAGTTAAGAAATACATTTTTCAGAGGACAACATTTGCAATTATGTCCAACTACATGGTAGGTAGAACAAGTCATTCGCTTACCCTCTTTAGTCATTTTGTTATGTCTTATAAGCTCAAGTGGTTGCTTTCTTCTACTCCTTTTTGGCCTACCAGGTATCTTTTTGATCGGTGGGGACTGATGGCCTTCTTTATTACTTTTGCCCAAAAATTTCTGTCATTTCATAGTAGGCATCATGAATTGATAAGCACTTAATTATTTGTTTTTGTTGAAGCACTCAGCTAGGTAGTTACCTGGATCATTTTTCTTGTGGTGTATTGCACATATGGCATGGCAACATGAAATTCCACTAACTTCCCAAGCTCTACAAGAACAAGTCTTCAAATTCAAATCTACAACATATTTGTCACCATCTTTCATAATCTCGAATCCTTGATCTCCATTCCATATCAAATGGCAATATCTACTAGCTACTGTATTATGATGTAACTTATGCACAATCCTTGAACCATAATTCCTTGTCCACTTAGTACATGCATCCTTTTGACTGTGTATTCTATTCATAATCATGATTCTAATATCTTCAAGTATACTCACAATGGTCTTGCATCTAGCTTCCACACATCTACCATCGAAAGCTTCACTAAGATTTTTATCAACAACATCACATTTTATGTTGATGTTAAAAAAGGCTTTAGACTCAGTGCTTTAGCTCAATCTGAAATAGATCATCATGACCTTGTGGAGTCATTTCCTTCAATCTCTGTTTATGCACCTCAAAATCTGACATATTAGTACTCTTAGCACATTTCCATAATTGTCTCATCAACTACTTTCCTTTGTATTTTTGACCCCAATTAGAATATATATGCCTTGCACACATTCTATGTTCTGCATTTGGCAAAAGTTCAACTATTAAAGGGATGAGGCCCTGATATATAAAAAAAGAAAAAAAATATTAATATTAAAAATTATTAGATACATTATTGTAAACAAATTCAAGATGAACGATAGTATTATTACATACATTTTATTGGTCACTTATTAAGGCCCAACCATTACCATTACCCATGTTAAGATCTTCTTTCAATAAGTTGATAAACTCGCTCGATGTGTCCTTATTCTCAATTCTTACAACTGCCAATGCTGCTGGATACATTTGATCGTTAGCATCCCTCCCCACAGCACACAACAACTCACCTTTGATCAATCCCCTAAGAAAACATCCATCTAATCCAATAATCTTCCAACACCTTGCCAAAAATCATTTCCTACAAGCATCAAAGCAAATGTAAGTCCTATCAAATAATGGTAAGGAATTTGGTAATGGTCTTTCGACTTTCATTTTAAATGTGCTCGCTTGGCTTGCATTGTAAAGCTCTCCTAAGTAATCGTACATCAATGCATACTCCTTCTTATAGTTGTCTTATAATTCCTTGAACACTTTTAGCTTTGTTCTCCTGCATTGACTCATAGTGACATTCACCCCAACTGTTCTCTAACTAATATCTTTAACTAAGGTGCATTGATTTTAGGCATTGCAGAAATGAGAATCATGAAGTGTTTAGCTAAGAAAGAACTAGAAACTCTCTTATTCTCAAAAGTGATAGCACATATATGCTTATCAATGTACTTTTTCAAATGAAATGATCTAGTTTTGCTATCAAGAGCGCCATAAATCATCCAATTATAATTAGCTTGGGCACACCTAGCTCTTGCAAATCCAATGGTGTTCTTGGTGTATTTAATTGTTCTTTGCTCAGCCATCGAGTACCTCAAAATTGCATTTTTGAACTCACTTGAATCTTCAAATGTCAAGCCAATAACAAATACTGGATTCTTACCATTTCAATCATATGATGGAAACCTACTTCTCCTTCTTGAATTAACATCATTTTCTTCTTTTTCACTCTCATCATAAATCTGAATGAAGATTTTCTTCTTCATCTGAATCATAGTACTCTATTTCGTACCCAGAAGCATCCACCATTAGATGATCAATTGATAATGGAGTTTGAGAGTCAATGTCTAATCGAAAATTTTCTTCAATGTTAGTTCCAATTTTGAGTCTATGTCTCGTTGAAAATTCCTTTAAATTTCTTATTGCATTAACCAATTCAAAATCATCATCGTCACTCGATGTTTAGCATCCACTAAATTACATGATCATTCTCATCGTCCAAATCTCTACTTTCACCCTCAACCTGATTCCCATCACCATCGACATTTCCAATAATATTTTCAAACACATTATCAGCCACATTGTTAACACTTTCTATATTCACATCAAACAAACCTCTAGTTTCCATCTCAACTCCCCTTATCTTAGCAAGCGTTTCTTCATCATTGACATGCTCAACATACAATTCAATATTTTCAGAGTGAAGATGATAATAAAATTGATCTATCACATCGGAGTTATCCCATAAGTACTTAAGAGTTACTCCATCTTCAAGAATATTACTTCTAGGAACTCTATAAAAGAGTTTTTCTATTTAACACCCACATAGAACCTCAATAGTTTCAATTATGTTGGATAATGAACCCTTACTTAAGTCTACTTCAACAACATCGACCCTTCCATCTACATATTCTAGGAGCGATCCAACTTGAAATTTACCTTAAAAAAAAAAAAAAAAACAGTGACATAAACTTTGTTGTTGCCCGTTGGACCTATAAAGGAATAAAAACAAATAGTACTTTCAATCGTAAAATTTCAACTAAACAATACTAATAACTTTACTTGTAAAGAGAAATGAGTAGGGTAACATACACATGTTGATGGATGACTTTGAGAGTAGTCAACCCTCCAATAAACTCACTCCAAAGACAAGCATCAGCAAACCAACATCAGCAAAAAAATGAGCTAAAAGTGATAGTAAACTGAACTAATTTAGAAGAAAGGAAGTCATCAAATCTTCATATACACATCTCACATATTAATTTAGCACAAAACTGCATCATTTTACTCTTGTGATGTAAGCATTGCTAAGAGATTTTCTTCATTTTAGCTTTTTATACTAGATGGCTCTCAGGCTATTATTCTGCCATTAATTCGTGATGTCAATCGACAATTTTCAATTTTTTTTACTCAAAAAGAAAGACTAAAATGCAACTTAGCAGAAACATGTATAACAGATTTCATCTCTCGGTCACAGAAAAGGTACATTTTCATTTTATATATGCTGTTTTTTGGTTTTATATTAATCATAGCAGCCTCCCTATGTTAGGTCACTGAACAATCATTATGCATATAAACTCAGCCTGTTGTCAGGTAGCTGTTTCCTACTTGATATGCTGCCAATGGATGATCTTACACATACAGGCTCTCGTTTGTTTTGCGTCCAATAAGATTAGTCAGATCTACTTTACATAAATATTTTAAGAGAAAAAGATATTTGTTTCACGAATTGCTATGTCTCGAAAACAAGAATTGATGAACTTACTTCAATTTCAAGAACACGGGCCTTATTTACAAGTTGCTACTGAAGTTTTTGCTGTACTGTTCGACAGAACAAATGGAGGAGCGGCCATTGGTGTTGACCGATGGTGGCGAGGACATCAGAAGGCGATGGACGAGGATAACTGTCTAGGAATTGTCAAGACCTCGAGCATGAATCTTGTTTCTTATGAGGGAAATCGGTTGCAAAGCTCAGTCATAGTGAGTGCCTCCATCGTTGACGCCACTCGATCCACCACCAAGGCTTTTATGGGATGATTGTCGTGCGTACTCGCACCAGTGTTTGACGAAAAACTGCAACTCGTGAGGTATCGGTGATTTGCGTTGAGATTTAAGGCTTAGGGTTGCGTTGATTCGGACAGGGAAAAAAGGATGGAAGAAAAACGCAAGGGGACATGTCATAAAAAAAAAAAAACAGAGGGGGAGATGTCGCCGTTTTGATAATGGGCGATATCCACAAAACTATATCGTTTTGCTGATCGACACAATTTTTTTTGCCCTAGTTGCCACATAGGAGAGAGAAAGTATTAAAATAAGCCAAGTTAGCAATTTCCGTTAATATAAACTAACGGTGTTAATGGAAGGACTCAATTGAACCAACTTGACAAGTTTTAAGACTTGATTACACTAT
Organism: Eucalyptus sideroxylon x Eucalyptus melliodora; assembly: GCA_016097485.1. NCBI lineage: Eukaryota > Viridiplantae > Streptophyta > Magnoliopsida > Myrtales > Myrtaceae > Eucalyptus > Eucalyptus sideroxylon x Eucalyptus melliodora. Next base: position 45,731,516 of record CM027832.1, on the reverse strand, counting down.
TTGTAAGTTTTAGGACTAATTGTACTTTGTTGACAAGTTTTAGAACTTCTGCTGAGTATATCCCAAAAGAAAACGATAACAGAAACGAAAGGAAGGGAGGGACTTCCTAAGACAGAAAAGACCAATAAAAGAATGGAAGAAAAAGAAAAGTTTAAGCATACACGCATGTTGCGACCCGATCTCGCCGCCCCCTGAAAAGTATTCCAAGGTGGGGAAAGGTCGGGTTTAGGAGTACTTTGATCACGAGAGTTTCCTCACGAAATCACGAGCTCTCCCAAGCTCGTACCCCGCGCGACAGCGGATTTATTTATATGATATAGGTATTTAACAACCTAAAAAATATACAGGAGTCGCCACTAGCCTCATTTTCGGGGGTCGGCTAGAAACCCAATCGAGGGTCGGGAGTATTCCCTCGATTTCTACGCAACCAGATATCTAGGTTTGGGGACTTGGGTTACGTTAATATTGCTATTAGCATCCTTTCGGTACCTAAACAGTATGTTGTGTTTTTCCTAATATGTCCATGCATTTCTTTTTACATTTTTGGGATCATCAATTCCTAGACTAAGTGATCGTGCGTGGTTGATCATTTTCATGCTATTCTATTTCTAAAAAAAAAATAGAAAGGAAAACAACCAATGAAATTGAAATTGCAAAACATTAAGTAAGCAATCAAGGAAAAATAGTAAATCTATCAGGCAGTCCTAAAAAATATAAAAGAGAAAACAATTAAAGAGAAAGAAAGAAAACCCGCAACTCGTCGAGTTTTATACAATGCATGGAACCCGAGACATATGTCGGGAAAATGGGTATTACATCAAAATGGTTGGAATGGATATCGACCTCCACCATCTTCACACCTTGTCCATCTTCAAGGTCCTAATCTAAACCTAATCTAAGAAATTTATGACTAGGTGCATACAAGTGAAAGAAACAATCATCACTACTAATGATCAAAGCAATTGGTAGAACCCATGTATGATTGGCTCTAAGAAAAAGGCATAGAAATCAAGCACTTTATAAAGAGCGATTTTCATGAATGGAATTTCTTGAGGCGTATCAAATTCAAGTAAAGTCAAATTCATGGCCGAAAAGCAACAATCGCTAAAGCATGCAAATCAATCATAAGCAAATCAGAGAATGATGTATGATAAATGATTTGTTAAGCCACCTAATCAATGCATGAAAATCATGAAATTTGAACATGACGTAGGGTTAAATGTGAAGAAAATGTTTGATTTAGACATTTAACCCTAAATCCATATGCAAAAGGCCACACAAATCCACTAACATTGATATGTGACTTGTCATTAGGAGCAAAATGCATGACAATTTAAATTGTTACATGTCGTCTTGAATCCTAAGGTTACTTGACCTTAAAAAATTCTCAAATTTTAGCACGGGATGGATATGGATATTATGTACAGCTTTCATTGAGAATTTATCCTCAAGATCATTATGTATAAGATCACACAAAATTGGTAGACAGTTAGGTTCATAGAGACAAGACAGCACTGTAGGTCAAGACAAATTCAGACTTCAAAACTTGATCTAAAAAGAAGAAAAGCAGGGCAAATGATGGGCAAATTGGACAAACTAGGCATCGTTAGAAAGCTCAAGGTGTCCTTTAAAAATTCCTATTAGGTGAAAATTGCAATTTAGGTCCTTTTCTAGCTCAAGCAAAGCCATTTGTATAAGTGGTCAGATCAGATCATAACAAGCATAACACATCAGCAGATTAGTGCTCTTTGCAAGAAGCATCAGGCAGGGCAAATGACGGCCAAACCACACATATAATATGTCAATGGAAAGCTTGAGAAGTCTATTACAAATCTCTAGAAGACATTAAACCCTAATAACATCATCTACCAGCTCATTTCAAGTGATTTACATGGAAGGTCATCCGAAACAGAGAGCAAGTCAGAATACCAAAATTTTCCAGAAAACTGGTACTAAATGCCGAGCTATTTTCAGGTAGTAAACGACATCGGATCAGAACGTTCTATGAGTCGATGGAAAGATAATCAAACCATCTTCAACCTCCATGAAGATTCCGAACACAGAAAACCACAACAAATAGCTCATAACAGTTAAAACAGAAAATTGCAGAACAGTAAATCAACCTTAAAACTACTGCAGAATTGACAGACTTTGTAGGTGTTTTTCAGTGACCAAATGACGTTCGTTCAGGGCGTGCAACATGTCAAATTGAAGCTCTACAAGTGTATTTTATATGTCTAGAAGGGCTCGAGGTCAAAAAAACTCGTCTAGCACCTAGTTTCAGTCAAAACGGTAAGTGACATATCAGGTATACAAAATTGCAGATCAAGGCAAATCAAGCTCATGATCATTGACTATCAATCCACAAAAAAAAATCATTCAATCAGAGAACAATTCAGAACTCAATAAGGGATCAGGTGTGCTTATAATTCACATCATTTATACGGACCAACTACACATCGATAACTTGCTCGCCCTACTTATAAAAGAAGTTGATTATACAGATTTTCTGTATCCCATAATAGAGAAATCAGCACCAATGCGTATCGATATCCCCTCGATGCTAAGGAAGGACAGTAAAATTCCAACGTCCAGCTAATAAATTGGACTTAATGGCAGAAACCTTAAGCCCTAAGGCCTCAGCATATTTTGTAATAAGCGTCAGATGATGAACATAGTCTTTGCCTAGGAATAAAGACTACCTAGTTACAATTTCACCAAGTATGCAACTCACAGGCCAAATATCAATCGCAACAGCATACTCTGAACAATTAAGGAACAATTCTGGTGCATGATACCAGCGAGTAACAACATGCTCAGTCATAAAATTCGTTTCAGATGTGGTCCTAGCTAGCTCAAGATTTCTAATTTTAAAGTCACAATTCGCATTCAGAAACAAGTTGCTTGGCTTCAGATTGACATAGGACAACTAGTTCATACTTAGTACAAACAAAAGGACAGCAAGCTTCGAGCATGGTAAAGACTATGAACCTGTGTTTAGCTTAGGCATTTCATCAAACATTGAATAGGCGCAAGAAAAACGGGGAGCACCGAGACTGAGCTTGAGTATGGATTCAATAACAATCAGCATCCAAGACCTCACAATCACAGCATGCATATAGACAAAGCTGAGACCCACACGAACCAGACAACAACGGCTCGGTTTGACGAGTCTGAAACAAGGCCCAAAGAAGACACAAAACAAAGCAATCGGTCGAGGGTTACTACCTCAGACAGGAGATGAGCTCGAAGATTAGGTTATATTCGTTCGCCTTGCACACCTCCGAGTTCCTCAAATGGCTGTTCCAGCAAGTCCAATCCGGCGCACAAGACAGAGCCGAGAGAAAATATTCAAGGTCAGAGAGAGAACGGGAGAGAGAACTAGATCCTAAAAACTTAATTGGATCAAGAGAGAAAGAGAACTCACCGCTTTGGTGAGTTCAATTTGGAGACAAACTCGGTTAAGCATCGTCGTCGCCGATCCGTCCAACCTCCGGCGAGCTTCTGCACCAGAGGACCGAGAGTCAAGCGAACAGGGGTTGAGCATAGGATCCGGTGGAGAGCCGAATCACGCCACAGATCGGGAGCCGCTGTCACCGCCGCCGTCTTCGCGGATGCCGCCGCGATCGAGCAAACCAGAAAGAGAATCAGAGAAAGAGGGAGTCCGAGAGAGAAAACCCCAGCGAATCCCCGACCGCCGGCCCCCCGATCTTCGATCCCTCACCAATGGAGTAAAAACCCTAGCCTTCGACTTGAGCTTGACGGAGAAGTACTGGAGACAGATGCGGAAACTCCCTCCGATGGACGGCAAGCCAATGTGGTAATTGTTGGAAAATCCCTTATGTTGTTTTAACGACGACAAAAACAACCAAATGCTACTAATATGTATAATAATTGAGAAGAACCAAGTGATATATGCACAAGTCGATATGCATAATATGCCATAAATAGCACAAGGAGTTTCTAATGTGAGGAGTGCTCCACCATTGATAAGTGAATATCTGGAATGATCTTGATTGAGAGTGGACAAGTCAAAAAGATTAAGGATGTTCATGATGGCTTGAAGGTATAAAGATCTAGTGAAAAATTATATGGACCTGGAGATGGTGAAAAAGCATAGAACGAGAATGTTCAAGTAAAGTTTAAAAGGACTATGAAGGTGAATAGTCTTGTAAAGTCGAAATTGCCAATATACTTGGAAGGATTAGAAAAAAGATCATCATCATTATTGGGTGCAGCGGATTGGTATTGGAGTAGTAGATTGTTGACAGAGAGCATAGTAGTAAAAACAATAGCATGTTACATTTAAACTTCAAATGATTTAGCTTTAACAATATTAATGGTCCCACATTATTAGTTAAATGAGAATCAAAGCAGATTTACCAATAAATCACGAAATGCTATGGTTCTTATATATTATTATTTAATTTATTTACTTAATTTATTCGAAAGTAATTTGCCAGATTGTGCATCTTTTAGTTTGTACCAATTATAATGAAAAAAAGTGCAGCTAGTTTGGTCCAATCAATTCTTGAAATAAACAACTTGTGCACACTCCATTTCCAAAAATGATCAATACATCAAGGACTACACTTGGATTTACTGAATTTGTTGCTGAATATCGGTATTAAATATGAAACTCTGGGTTGGAGGCCAGTGACCCAAGGAAACGAAAGAATTGGTTTCATTTTTCATACAATCTCCTCTTATAGAAAATATAAAAAATCAAATAAACTTATTTTTTTTGTATTACTTCACGTTTTTCCTATTTATTCTTTATTTATTTATTCTTTTCTTTATTCTATATAGTCAATATATTCATCTATCTATTTTATATAGTTTGCTTTGTACAGATGATGTAGAAGATTGTGATAATATCAATGACCTATGTGAGTTCAGTGAAGACTAGGTACATGAATAAGGCTTGATGGGAAGGAGAATAAGTCAAAGATGACGAGTTGTTCATGATGACTTGGAGGTACTATAATCACTTATTATTACGGTAACATCTTTGGAAGCTAAGATACTCGAGAGGATTATTGGATGATTGATCGTGAGTCATCTACATGGTTTGTTTGTGGACAACATCAATAGATTAGTAATAATTTGCATGTCTTAATTATAGGTAAGGGATTGTACTGATATTTAGTCATGAAAGGTGTTCGGTCACTATATAATTTGATTGGAACATCAATCAAGATTAATATTGCCGTTACAAATGTTTCGATTCCTAAACAAAGATCACCGGAGTTCACTAGGAGCAACTATGGCAATAATGAGCAAGATGGACAAAAATACATAGCCACTACTTTATGAAATTGCCACTTTCAGAGAGATGTTGCCAATATTAGAAAGCTATTCTAATGATTTCTAGTGATGACCTACTACTGAATATAGTAGAATCAACAACTACTTGAGGATTACAATGGGGAACGGTTATATGAGGATAGATGACTATATATTAAGTCCAAGAGAAGTAATGAGTTGGGTGGAAATGAACAAAATAAATCATGTGCTCAGACTCTTCTTCTTGCTTTGTTTTTGTTGACGTTTGTTGTGTATTCATGTTGTCAATATTTGGGTCATGATGATGTTTATAATTAGTGATAAGAGGAAGTGCACATGAGTCATAACAGTACATGAGTTCTGATAGTGTGATTTATTATAAAGGCAATACTTGATGATTAAAAATTTCTTGAAGATTATTAGTAGATTCCAACCTTATTGTGACTATTAGTGCAGGCTATAGACGTAGGCTTATGGATAAAGTGGAACCATTATATATATGTTTTCAATATCTTCAATCTCTTTGCTATTGGCATCAATGTTCATTATCATCACCATTTGTTAAACATCAAATGTTTTTCATAGTTCTCAAATAACACATTCGCCCACTTCTTGGTTGTATTGTTAGCCTTACCAGTTTATGCATATTCATATTAGTTTTAGTCAACGAAATGGACCAATGACGTGTGGTTGATAGAAAATGGTCAATGGATATAACCAGGACCATTTCGCTTGTAACTATAACCAACTAACCTTGAGCTAGCACTGGATGCTTTATCTCCGGCATAAAGCCAACAATGATTGGCTTAGTCATCATAATTATCAAGGCGTTCATGTGCACACAAAGAGGCGTGGTGTTTTCTAGTTCCTTAGTTAGTCGATAGACAACACTGTACGGTTGGGCATTAGTGGCTCATGTGCATTAGTGATGATGTTTTGAGAGAGGAGAGGGAGAGAAGTTGATTGATTGATGTGAGTGGGACGCATTGTTGCAATCATAAGGGTTTTGTTTATGAGGGCATTTTTGACCAAGAAAATGATAAATTTGTTAATGAGTTGACAATTTGGCTAAAGTTAAGGTGAAAATGTATATTTATAAAAAGTAAGCCGTACAAATGTTATTCAAGTGAAAACTTAGGCATGATTTTTATATTTACCAAACAATAGAAAGAATTAAAAATATACCAAATGGCTATCTCACAAGTGGCTGGCAAAAAAAATTCTAGGGCGAGGCCCATTTTCCCTTGAAGACAAAACTATCTTACACATGGCTATCTCACAAGCGGCAAGTTTCTATTTTACAAAAAGGGGATAAGGGACCTAAACCCATCCCGTCCATGTTCCATTATATTCCTATCCATTGTAAATGTTCTGTAAAGTGCTATCATAATATTTAGGGAATAAAACCACCGAAAACCCCAAATTTTGCTCAAAGTGACAAATTTACCCTAAACTTTTTTGTGACATGAAAAACTCCAAACTTTGCAAACCGTAACACATTTTCCTATATTAATGGCATTTTTGTCTTATTCTTTCCGTTTTTCCTTTTTCTTTTTTTTCTTCTTTTTCTCCACTAGCGATGGCGGAGCCAACAGTGGGAAGCCAATGTTCGGCAAGAGCTGCTCTCGCTAGTGTCGAGCGAGGGTCGCCTTTGCCTAGGCTGGCTAGGGCTGCCCTCGCCAGCGTTGGGCAAGGGTGGCCCTCGGCTAGGTTGGGCGAGGGCCTCCCTTGCCTGATCTGGCAAGGGCACCCCTTGCCTGACGTTGACGAGGGGTGCCCTCGCCTATGTTAGGCGAGGGGTGCCCTCGCTAGATTTGGGGAGGGAGGCCCTCGCTAGACATCGATGAGGGCAGCCCTCGCCGAACATCGGCTTCCCTCTGTTGGCTCCGCCATGGCCAGCAAAGGGAAGAGAGAAAAAGAAGAAAAAAAAAAAAAAAAATTAAAAGGTAAAAGGACCAAAATGCCCTCTAATTTAGGGTAAATATGTCACGCGGATAAAAGTTTAGGGTTTTTTATGTTACGAAAAAAAAGTTTGAGGTAAATGTGTCACGGTTAGTAAACTTCAGGATTTTTCATGTCAAATTTTTTTTTTGGGTAAATGTGTCACTTTGGGTAAAGTTTGAAATATTTAGTAGTTTTTTCCCTAATATTTATGTTAAAATAGTATTATAGAGAAAATGTTAAGTTTTGTCCGCCACAAAGTACAAGCCTTTTCTAGCATACTAACACTATATATTAGATCGGCCTCCCAAAAAGCTAGTTCAGCCCTAATTTGTCAAATGACAATAACACCAACAATGATAATAGACTAAAAAAGGTACTTATAGGATCGAAAGTGCTTAACATAAGACCAGTCAGGAAGCTCGTTTTCTAATTCCATGAGCCATTAATATCCATTAAAGAAAGGCTCAACAAAATAAGCACGCAAATGTCTTGGGACTCTCTTAACATTGATTTTTAGCACTTACGCAATGCATCCCGAATACTTAAAATCATGTGGAATTCATCAAAATCGCAAGTTGCAGCATGTCATGCTCACATGCACTCGATGCACTTAAATTTTTTTTGTTTTGCTTATGCAAACTTGTGTGGCTCACTTCTCGAGAGTGGGCCAATTGTTGACTTTTGATTTCTTTCGAAGCATTAAAATTTAAGATAAAATGCTAATAGAATTATTGAAGGTTGGGCCGTTGCTGCCAAAAAAGATCTTTTTCTTAGGCCCGTAACTACTAGTCGGGTCAAAACTTGAATTTTTGAAGTTGTAAGATCCTATTATTATTCTTTACAAAAATCTATAATACTTCTAAATTTTTATAAGAATTGAACATAAAAATTATCTACAATTTGTATGAGGCTTGATGTCAAGTATTTCAATCCTTAAAATCATGAAAAATAATGGTATTTTAGAGATTACATATTTTTTTCCTTATTTTTTAGAATTTTTTCACTGCTTCTTATGATAAGATCTACTTAATCTAGAATGAGTGCCGTGGGATTGAACCTAGAGTTATGTTTCCTTTTTAATAGGTCATTCAAAACTATGACGTCCTAAGCAAGCAAGCTCTCATTGGAGATTAAAAGCACCATTAGCCATGTTAGAAAGTTTATTGGCAAGTTTAAGGAAGTGATTTCTTTCTTGTTAAAAGAGGAAGTTGTTTTCTCTAATCTAAGTTGTTTTTAGTTCATGGAAAAAGTTATCCATCGATTGATTATTTTTCTGAGTGTGCAAAAAGAACCACCTAGACAAAGAATCGCCAAGATCGGCCAGTTCCTAGTATCCGATTCAATTTTCGATTCTAGAAATGGAACTGCTCACTTGGATCAGACCGATTATTTTATTTTTATTTCTTAAAATTCTTCACAATTTCCCCAAGCCCTCCCCTTTTTCTTTCCCTATTTTGTTGTTCCCTCTCTAGTTTCACGCTTGTTCTTTCCCTCAACCTTTTGCACTCACTCTTTCCCTCAACCTCTCACATTCGCTCTTTCCTAGGGATCCTAGCTCGAAACATGATGAGGTGGTCGGCCATAGTTCTATAGTTAAGAACGTACGAAACATTTTCACACTCTTGAATGATTGTCTTTTTTATGTTGATGTTTATTTCGTGCAATTGGGTGCTTATCCCGTTTGATTTATTTCTTATTCGAAAAATTCCAAAAAAGATTGTATGATAAATTATAATAAGTATCAAAATAAGATTTCTTGGTAGGATAGAATTTTGAAGAGAATTGCATCCTAGATAGTTTCTAGAAGACTGATAAAATTCCAAGTTAGAATGTGATTTAACCTAGACTACTTCCTAATTTAAAAAAGGGCGATACCTTATTTTAGATAATTTATATTCATTAATTTTTAATTACAGATTAAGAATGTCATGTGCATGTCATATTGGATTAGATATCGTAAATTACATGTCATATATGCCATATAATTTAGTAATTGCATATTTAGCATTAATCAATTTGGAATTCTATGCTATGTTAGAACTAGGTCAAGTCATACATCATCAGAATAGTACATCATGCATATCTACCCTTAAATAATTACATAATTTAGTTTTAATTAAAAAGAAAAACTCAAAAAGAATTAAGTGGAGTCATGTGGTAATTGAAAATCATATTTAAGTTAAATACTCAATTTTAATTAACCGTGTCTCTAATTACTTTGCTTTGAGGTAAGTAAATTCCTTCCTTATTCTAGCAATTTATTTACTTGCTTTGATTATTGAGTGTTGATTTCATTGATTGAGCACCCGTATGATCTCCCCTTGCATGTGACTGAAGGAGATTAAAATCAATTCATGTTGTGTGACAAATATATGTCTTTTAAAATAAAGAGAAAATACATCAAAAGGGTATTAGAGCAATCTAGCGTAATCAAATTTCCAGATACATCTGATCTTTGGTTTATAGAAGTAAAATACACTTTAATTGAGTTTTAATCAATCCACCTAATGCCAATTAATGGTGACTTTGAAATGAATCAATCTTATATGTTAAGAATTTGAATCTAAATTACAAATTCACATGAGTTTGAGAGAACCCGAATTAGATGTGAACTAAATAATTCATAAATAAAACCTTAGGACAATTCACCATTAGTATAGATCACGACATCCTTCAAAATATTTATCGAAATGGACAAATCGCATTCAATATCGAGGGGGACATGACCAGATGTAATTATTGTTATTTTTCCTTTTTCCCTAATAAATAAATCCATTTATGAGAGGAGCAGGTGATGGGAGACTTTTGTTGCGATAGGGGGAGAAAAGTCAACGAGATGACTATAGGTGAGAGGATGGGAATCTAAGGAACCGGCGCCTTAGAGTCAACATTGGTGGGGGAGGAGGGTGGGGTGTTATGGTCTTTTCCTGAGTATTTTTAGGTTTTTTCTCCCCCTTCCTACGCGACATTGGACGGCACCGCCTTTAAAAATTCAGGAAAGGCATGGGAGTCAAATGGCCAAAAACAAATAAATAAATGCACGCCAAAAACAGTGACTCTTTGACTATAATGCCCTTGTACATGGGCGTGATTACCAACCCCCACAAAAAAAAAAAAAAAAAAAAAAAAAGACAAGTTGCATCAGTTTAGCAGTAGCTCGATTATATCAATCCAGAAGAAAAAATGTTAGTCGAAATGAAAATTGTGTGGATTTTATTAATAAAGGAAAGGTAATTAATTTTCAAAGTATTTTTAATAAATATCACGATGCCAATCTATGCATTAGAAACTGTAATTGTAAGGATTATTTTAGAATTATTTAAAATTCTTAATGCACATGTGAAGAAACTTGTCAACTTTACGTATAAACTTAGGACGGATTATGCAGAGGGGATGAGAGCGTCCCCATAAGCCCTTTAGGTATTATGTTTTTCAATTAAGTTCTTTCGTGCAAATATCCAAATAATAACCTAAGCTCGTGCACATATAGTTTTCTTGTGAGGTTTAAAAATGAGAAACTTCGTCACCTACCCTCACACAACAAAGTGATTACATTTTGCAATTATACACACAGATGCAAATTGTCAATCTTGAACATAACTCATGCTATAAAAAACAAAAAGCACGTTAATACAATTTTCAAAATACTTGCTCCGTTTGTTTCGAACGATTCAAAGAACTTTTTTTCAAAAAAGTGATTGATTGCATCACTCACAGAAATGAACGAATAAAAAGTATTCTCGTCATCTACGGGAGCCATAATTTATTTATAGAATAAAATGTTTTTCGAATTATTTATTGTTTGTGAAATAAAATGAGGTTATAAAAACAATCACTTTCTTAATAGTTATCAGATATACTTTGCCATTTCCAAGTCGACGTCATCAAAGCCTTGGCGGTCGTGGTGGTCAAAGCTTTGATATTTTGCCTCTCTCTTTCTCTCTTAAATGGGAGATGGACGTTTATGGAAAACTTGGCTGGCTGCACCTTGACATCCTTCCCCAATAGTCCTTCATTACCAAAATACCAAATTCTCCTCCACTGGCAATTCCACCGCGAGAGAGAGAGAGAGACAGAGAGAGAGTCAAATCAAAAGGAGCGAGCTTCCTCACGGTCCTTTCTTCCCTCCCTCCCTCCCTTTCTCCTCCTTGCGATCGAGAAAGCACGGAGCTCGTGCACGCTCCGGGACTCGGAATCGCGGCCCAATCGGAGATCGAAGCCAGAGCAATAACGACGGGGCGACCTCCATTGGAGCAGAGCTCCGGAGGGAAAATAGTCAAACCCCGCCTCGGTTCCCTCTTTTCTTCCAGGAGCATTTATGGAGACGGATGGCTCGCCAACGTCCCCGTCTTTAAATTCCCCCGTTGGGTGTTGATGGTCTTTCTGGGTTGTCTGCATCAAGCACTTTGGCGGGCAGAGTCGAGAATCCTCTGAATTTTGCTCCGTTTCTCATTGAGAAGAAGAGGGTCGTGAGCGATTAGTTCGGACATGACCTTCCTCCACCGAGCGAGACTCGACATCGCAGTCGCCGCCTTCGTCGTCGTCGCCTGCATCGCCGCCGTCACGACGCCCCGAGCCAGAGCTCAGAGCTCGACTCGCAACTGCAACCAGACGTGCGGGACCGGGAAGTGGGCGAAACGCGTTGACTACCCGTTTGGGTTCTCGAGCGGATGCGGGATCGAATTGGACTGCAAGGCCGCCGCCAACGCCACCGAGAGCGAGATCGCGATCGGCGGATTCCGGGTCCTCAACGTGACCCGGTCGAGCATCCTGGTCAGCCTCCCCGCCGCCTGCAACCGCTCCGTCCGCTTGGCCTCGCCGCTCTTCGCCGCCCGCTACGCGCCCTCCTGGGCCAACGGCTTCCTCCTCCAGAACTGCTCGCATCCCCCGATCGGAGGCGGCGGCTGCCTCATCCCGACCAGCTTCTTCATGGATGACCGGTTCGGGGCCGCCGGCTGCGGGGCCGGGAGCGAAAACATAAGCTGCTTCTCGCCGGAGGACAGACGGTTCGACGTGATGGGGTACGACGCGGTGCTGGGCGCGACCGGGTGCGAGATCCTGTTCTCGGCGGTGTCTGCGGTGGGCCCGGACGGGAACTCGCTCGAGTTCCAGGTGATCGAGCTCAGCTGGTGGCTGGAAGGGTCCTGCGCAGACAACAGCACGTGCGCGGAGAACGCGAACTGCACGGCGGTGCGGCTCCCCGACGGCGGGCGCGGGGTCCGGTGCGAGTGCGAGGAGGGGTTCGAGGGCGACGGGTTCGCCGCCGGCCACGGTTGCAAGAGAGGTGAGTCTGACTCGACCGACGAACACGCACGATGCATCATTATCATCCATTCACGCACTTCACACATTTGATTTATTCCATTTTCTAAATCGATAAGAAGCTCGGTTTATTTCGTCAAATAATAGATTAGTCTATAAATAAAAAAATTTCGAAATGCATGGTGAATTTTCCTATGTGCCAAGAATCTGATGTGACATGACGCATTAGTGAATCTTGATAAGAAATACTCACCGTCTCCGATTAAGTGTTACATGAGCCTAATCCAAATTAAACTGGATTCTGACCTTGCCGACGCGATTGATGAAATTTATAAGTAATTCACGCGGAAATTTACTTCATAGGAGTAGGTTTTAGTGACGTTTTGGTGGTGCTATCAAGATTTACAAGCGATGTCACTCGGGCGACTGAGTCATTGTCCACGTGAAAACGGCTGGCGTTTTGCTTTTTTAAATATCAAGCGTTCATCACCACGTCATTAGTAGATTACTACAGGAAATAGTAAAGAAAAGTTACGGTATGTACTTGAACTAATAGTCATCGGTCCATAATATTCAGGCCATGAAATGAGCATTCGTGTGAACATTTCTCATGTCATTATCATGTAGCTGTTAAAATCACTTTCTTTATCTTAGATTTACCTTTCAAAAGTTCTTCTGCGGGTCGGCCTAATTTTGCTTTTTGACAAAGAGCGACAATAGAAAGTAAACATTCGTGTGCGACTGAAACTCACGTGGTACCAATTCGACCAGGAAAAAGAAAAAACTTACAGAGGAAGCGCGCGTGCTTTGATTTGGTCAAAGTACGGTCGGTCCTAAAGGCTAAAACTTGTAGTAATAAAAGAGCCGCAGTAATAGGGAAACGGAAAGAGGGTTTGTCAGCAAAACTCTCCCTGCGACCGGTCAAAGATGGTGGATACGTGCGCCCCCTGTTATAATTTGACTAAACCCATCATTTGGTTAACTCTAATATAGGTTATGAAAAGAGGGTTGTTCTTGTTTACTAATTCCTGGATAGGATCTTTGCACTCGAATCCCCCTGGTTTGAAGGGAGGGTTTTGAGGGGTTGTGGAGTTCCATTAACATGAGGAAAGGAGGAGGAAGAAGACGGCAGAACTTTTGACCCCGCAGCCCCAGGGTCAACGCGTTTCTAGTTCAGGTTTTCTCTTTGGTATGGTGGGAATGCAGCAGTTTAGAACATGATAAGATAAGGTGCCGTGTGAGATCTTTGACCATCGTGCGCATGTGGGTAGGCGTCGAGTAAAGTAGTACAGCTTGCTTTTTTCGGCCCCTTTGAACGATGGGCTGGAAAGATTCATGTGCTGAGAATAGGAAAAGAGGCGTGGAGGACTCTTCTTGTCGAAGTCAGAGACTTTCGTGCCTCTCGGCTTTCCATTTCGTATTGACATGAAGAAGCTGCTCTCTGCTTTTAGCAAATGTGGACGGGTTTCTGGCGGTTCGGGTTGTTATGTCCTCTCTCGAGGATGCGCTTTAGTAGTTTTTCGTGAATAATGTCAAGTGGTTGTGCCAAAATTCGCCTGAGAATCACGAGTTGCAGTTACTCTCTATTGCAAGAATTGAAATGTATTTATGAGGGTGCAGTGCCAATAGCATCGTAGTGTGACGCGGCATAACGATGATCCCTTAACTAAGAGAAGGAACATGAAAATGACCAATTCTGATTCTGTTGAAAATGAGAACTTTTGGGGTTGAACTTAGCTTGTTTGTTCAGGTTAATACCAGCAGATGCTGCATTTGCTTCTCTGCTGATGAATAAGAGCTACAGAAACAATTTTGGGCTTGATTTTGTGCTAAGGAACTTAGCTTATCGTTTGGTACCTAAACAGTTAATCCAGTATCACGTCGTATATTGTTAATGAAGTAGGTTTTCCGAATGGAGCGGAACTGACTGATAACTCTAGAAACATTTGAATGCTTGTCCGATATGCAGAGTGCTCTGAGGAACTAGTTTCTACGTATTCACATTTCTTCATCCTTCCAATCTGAATAGGTGAAAAATTTTCAGACCCTAGTTGGAGTATATTGTTTGAATGCCTTGCAAAAGATTTATGTCCAGGATAGTTATGCATATGACAGCAAGAACGGGAAGACGTGCAAGCATCCCTGATAGCACGCACTTTTGAAGGCTTTGATGCCATTCGTTAAACTCTGATCTGGTGCCAAAAAACGTCTCTGCTAATCCATTTCTCCACATGTTGCTTCTCTGCAGTTTCGAGTTGCAATGCTTCGAAGTACTTCTCTGGTGATTGTAAAGGAATGTCGAGGATGCGTCTTCTTGTTGGAGGTACGTAATCTTGACTATCTGGGAACATATTGCTAGCTGCAGATTTCTTGACTCCATCTGTCATGCTGCCATCGACACTGTTACTTAATGTAATCCAGAGGATTTTTTTCCTCCTGCGACATATGAATTAGACTGGATTAACACTTAAAATCAATGCTTGCGCTTCAACATATCGCCTTTTGAGATTCGAAGCTAATAGTTGACTTGGTGAAGGTCGAGCTGATTTTCTCACTTTGATGACCAACTCGATTTGCATTTTGCATTGAATCGGATACTAGATTGAGAAGGGTTTTTGGTCTCTCACAATCTGCAATCTCTTAGATACAAGAAAAGCATTATCTTACATTGTTTTGCTGTTAGGGCTGGTTGCTGGAGCTTCGATAATGGCTGGTCTGGTGGGTATATATTTTTTCATCCGCCGCCGGTCAAGTTCGCTCAGAAGCCAGAAGAGCGCAAAGCGGCTTCTGGATGAAGCCGCGGGGAGCTCCAGCATCCCTCTGTATCCATACAAGTACATCGAGAAAGCTACTAACGGATTTTCCGAGAAGCAGAGATTGGGGAACGGCGCCTACGGGACGGTTTACGCGGGGAAGCTGCATAGCAACGAGTGGGTTGCCGTGAAGAGAATAAAGAATCGAGACCCTAACAGTATCGAGCAAGTCATGAACGAGATCAAGCTCCTCTCGTCCGTCAGCCACCCGAACCTGGTCCGCCTCCTGGGATGCTGCATCGACAGAGATCAGCAGATACTCGTCTACGAGTACATGCCGAACGGAACTTTGTCGCAGCACTTGCAGAAAGAGAGGGGGAAAGGGCTTCCTTGGACCGTGAGGCTCACCATTGCGGCCGAGACGGCAAATGCCATCACGTATCTCCACTCAGCCGTCAACCCACCCATCTATCATAGAGACATCAAGTCCAGCAACATCCTCTTGGATGTCAACTACAACTCGAAGGTGGCGGACTTTGGCCTCTCCAGGCTCGGGATGGTGGAGTCGGAGCTGTCCCACATCTCGACAGCTCCACAGGGGACTCCAGGGTACCTTGACCCTCAGTACCATCAGAACTTCCACCTCTCAGACAAGAGCGACGTGTACAGCTTTGGGGTGGTTCTCGTGGAGATCATAACCGGGCAGAAGGTGGTCGACTTCTCCCGGCCACACACTGAGATCAACCTTGCCGCCCTTGCGATTGACAGGATCGGCAGGGGGTGCGTGGATGAGATCATAGACCCATTCCTGGACCCGCATAGGGACGCCTGGACGCTCTCATCAATCTACAAGGTGGCCGAGCTGGCCTTCCGGTGCCTCGCCTTCCACAGCGACATGAGGCCATCCATGACAGAGGTGGCGGAAGAGCTCGAGCACATCAGGCAGAGCGGGTGGGCACCGTTGGACGAGGACGTGGCATGTGCCGCATCAGCCGTGGTGTCCATCTGCTCATCGCCTTATGCCGTGAGCGAGAGGTCGACGGGAGGCACATTGAAGAGGAAGGCCAGCACGGTGAGCCAGAAGCTGTTCGTTCCGCCCAAGCCGGCCGAGATCTCGAGCTTGGAAGTGGTCAAGGATAGCTCCCCGGTCTCTGTTCAGGACCCTTGGTTGAGTGATGATCACAGCTCACCTTCATCGAACAGCTTGCTGAATAACGCGACTCGGTGATGATCAAAAGGACGATCCAATTTATATTTTTGGCCCCCTAATATTTGCTGGCCCTATTTTGTGACTAATCTTTCAGTTATTTTGCAAATTGGGTCGAATCCCATATAATGATCATAAATTTTACACGGGCAAAAAAAAAAAAAAAAAAATTGTGGCTGATTCACCAGGCTTTTTCAAATTATCTTACTTTTCCTTCCTAGAGACACGCTGGAATTTGTTCTGGGTAGGGGTGAGCATGGTCCGGGTTGGGCCAATTTATCTCCTAACCTTAGGACCAACCGGATAGTGCTGGTCCTCAATTTTTGGGATTGAGGATCGACTCTATTGAGCTTGGGACTGAAGACCGGACCGACCCAATGGGTTCGGTCCAGTTCCAGGGTTAACTCGGGCCCAATCGATAATTTTTTATTTCATTTTTTGTTTTCCTTAAAAAAATGATTGAGGACCAGATTGACCCAATGGGTTCGATCCGGTTTCAAAACAATAATTTTTTATTTCATTTTTTGTACTATTTGAAAGGGCAACCGAGGACCATATCGACCCAATGGATTCGATGATGAGTGAGGTTAGCTAAGAAATGTAAGTAATGAGTGTCAAGTGGAATGAGCATCAAACAGAATAAGTATCGAATGTTGAGCAAGACATCAAGCGGTTAGCGGCACAAGTGACCCAAAGCAAGTGAGCGAGTGTCGAGTGGTGATATTTCAATTTTGACAAATTGAAGACTAAGAGAACAAATAAGACATAAGAGAATAATTACTAGAAGAGAATGTTATAATGTGCCTTTTTGGACGTTGTAAGGACTCCTCACAAAAACATTTTCCTTTTTCGTAAATTATGACTATTGATGTCATAAAAGACATTAAAAACCTAAGTTATTAAAGAATAATGTAAAATTATTTGAATATCTCACTAAAGAACTATTTAATGTTATTGACGTCTTTTATTTTAAGATTTTCTCTATATAAAAAATTATAAATAATATTATATATATATAAAAGTTAGTTTGGATTGGACCGACCCGGAACTTTCAAGACCGAGGACCAACCTGCACAGTGTTGGTTTAGGAATTCTAGGATCAATGACCTATTCAGTCTCCCTAGGAATCGGACCAAGACTGGTAGGGTTGGGTCGATCTAAGGTTGTCAACCTTGGGCCGATGCTCACCCCTAGTTTTGGGTGGAAAATGTAAAGCTATATGTCCTCTATTCAGGACACCAAAATTCAAATATGATTCACAACTCAACATTAGAATAGCTCGCATCGGAGAATCACATTTTCAACGGGGCCAATTCCATAAAAAAAAACACGAACTTTAGGTATTGTCTCAAATCTGGCCCGATCTTTATTTTGTCTAAAAAAAAAAAGCACCAACTTTCACTCATGTCCCAAATTTGGCCCTTTGTTAACCCTCCTTCCACAAACATCCGACGTGACATTTCCACTCAAAGTCTATTTGAAGATGAATGAAGTAAGTCTATTACAAATAGGCTTTACATCTCTATTTAACTACAAAATGCACACGCTTTTAATATCTCGTTTTAAGGCAATGTAATCTTATGCTTCCAACCCAGCTTCTGACATTGAAAACAGCTTGCCAATTGTTAATTGATCTAATGGCCCTAGCTATGTGCCTCGTTCCCTGGAACTGAAGCTACTGAATTATTTTTCCCATGAGAATCATCTGTAAAGTTCACCTCATTGGAGGGCAGATTAAATTTGACAATTAACAATTGGCAAGTTGTTTTCTCGTTTTTTTGGGTCTCATTCTTAAATTTAATGCCACGTCAAATGACTGTGGAATGAGGGTTAATGGAGGGCCAGATTTGGGACACGAGTGAAAGTTTGTGCTTTTTTTTTTTTAGACAAAATAAAGTTCGGGTTAGATTTGGGATAACTCCTAAAGTTTGTGCTTTTTTATGGAATTGGCCCATTTTCAACGTTGGTTACATGATCGACGTGGTGTCCGGTATTCCAACCTTTGCCATGTCATAATTTAGGAGGCATATGGATACGTGGATTCAATTGAATTATGTGATTTTCCTACTTTTGATCCTATCGGGGGGCCTCTGCGGGGCCGCCATCATCTGAGGCGTTATCCTCGGGGCTGAGGTAGCTGCTGTTGGGGTCCGAAGCCCTAGCCTTCTCAAGCTTGAACTTCTTCTATGGCTAGGGTTTTCATTTTATTTTGCAAATTCTTTTTTTATTTTTTGTTTAGATAATTTTGAAGAATTGTTGTGCCTTTTTATTCTCATGAATTATATGGCTAAATTTGGCTTGGATTGGTATGGGTTATTTAAATTACTTGGTAAATACAACGTAGGTTAAATGGGTAGATTTAGGTTAAACTCATTTATGACTTGTCCAAATCTGACCCAACGCACCCATTTGTCGCCTTTACTTATGAGATCGTGTGTTGCTAATGCTAGTGTTTAATGCAGCTTGTGCGGGTCCAATCCTGGCAAAGAGAGGGCCTTAAATCTAAAATCCATTGCCCCATCGTAAAGTTTCCGAGGTGCATCGACTCTCCCACTCTTCCCATGCTTTTACTAGTGTGGCGATCGGTGATCCTACAAGGCTTCTATGCTCCCAGATTCCAATCGTGACAGATCGAATTCTTGACCTTTTGGCTAATCTAAGTTTAGAAAACCGAACTCGCACCTGATCCTAAGTAGTTTCTACCTCGTGATTCAATCTTCTTCATCATGTGACGTCGGAGTCTGTCCATGCCGCATTTTCGGGTATTGTCCACACGTCACGTAAACATAGCTCTCTGCTAAATAAGTAAAGTAAAGGGGGTGTCGTGCAAGCGGAAGGCGCCACGTGCGCAGGCCTCCTCCGTCGTCGAATTTGCATGGAGGGGAAGGACACCGAACTCGACAGTCAAAAGCAGGAAACGGTTCAAGATCCGAACCTTCGCGGTGTCCTCCCCAACCACGAACCATCCCTCCGAGGAGCGTACAAAACTGCACCCTTGTCGCCACCATCGACTCCCAGTTGCAGAGTGAGATCGCCGCCACCGTCGCCGCTCTCTCTTCTCCGGACCCGTTCTCCAAAGATCCGCTGCAGCATTTTCCTCGGCTTTCCCTTCCGGCGGGGCGTGACGCTTGAAGAAATGGGGAGGATGGATTATCTCGCGATGAAGACCGATCCGGCCATGGACGACCAGATCAGCACCGACATCAATGAGCTCAAGGTTGCTGCCAAGAAGCTCTTTAATCACGCTGCCCGGCTCGGCGGCATCCGCTTTGGCACCACTTTCCTCAAGTGGACCGCCTCTGCCGCCGCCATGTGAGTTCTTTTTGGCTTCTCTCTCTCTTTCTTTCTTTCTCCGCCGGTCGCCGTTTCTTTGGCACGGCGAATGGGTTTAGACGAGCCTGTTTTGTGGTTGACTTGGCAGATACCTGTTGGTGTTGGATCGCACGAACTGGAGGACCAACATGCTGACCTCGCTCCTGGTGCCTTACGTATTCTTCAGCCTGCCTCCGTCCTTGTTTCACATGCTGAGGTGATGATCGCGCTGTTTCGATTGTTAGAGCACGAAATAATTGAATCGTGAGCTCAGGACAAGATCAAGATCTTTATGCATTACATATGTTGTAGCCAGTTCAGCTCGAGCTTATCTGTGCTTGTATGTTTAGTGAATTAACCTGTATAAGCACGTTTGGACCAGCCGGTCGATTTTTCCTATCGTCTTCAACACAGCTATATAGGTTTTAAAACAGTCATTAAGTGTATGCGAAGAACTGTTCTTTGAACACTATAAGCCTTTGTTACAGTATGATCGCTAGAACGAATTTGACAGATGCAACACGATTAGTAATGTCAATGACGTCTTTCGCCGACCTTAAACTGAACTGCCAAACAGAAGTTCGTATCGAATAGGGCCTATATTTTCAAGACACGTTGTTTTGTGACATCGCCGACGAGCAGTTGAATTTAAGCATCATAAATAGCTCGAGATCTGTAAGTTTTTCCTCGAATATATTTGTGGATAGTATGTCCTTAACGAGCTGTGATTTTTACAGGGAAGATTTTGGAAAATGGGTTGCTTTTACTACAGTGGTGCTGAAGCTCTTCTTCCCCCGCCATTTCCCAGGTAGATCCTTAAGGCTCGGTCGGTTCACCATTCGAATTATACGCATCAAACGATACAACAGAATGGCAATCGACCGTGCAGTTATTAAACTGACATCTATAATCTGCTTCACATATATATAATTCATTTTCCTGGTTGATCGCTGCAGAATGGTTGGAGATGCCGGGCTCGTTGATCCTGCTCGTAGCGGTGGCGCCCCACTTCTTCGCACACTACCTAAGGGACCGCTGGATCGGGGTCCTGATATGCCTCCTCATCGGGTGCTACCTGCTGCAAGAGCACATCCGCGCGTCGGGCGGGTTCAGGAATGCCCTCACGCAGTCGCACGGGATATCCAACACACTCGGGATCGTGATCCTGATCGTGTTCCCGGTCTGGGCGCTCCTGATCCACTTCTTCTAGGGATCATCCATCCCTATTAATGCCTCTCTACTGTCCTGATTTGTACTTTGGCTTCGATCCTAGTGGTATGTCAATGCTTGAACTGAGGGATCCTGGTTCCTAGAGGTGAGATGCATCTTAGGGCGGGATCTCAGTTAACTAGCGATGATGCTTTGTTGTGTTTGGTTGTACTAATGAACTGTACCACCGAGCAGTATTAAAAATGGCACCATCTTCCTATCCATCTGCTGCGCTACGGGAATGTTCGGTTTAAGGCATCGGCAAAGCAATGACTACCCAATAAGCGAGTCCATCACCACAGCCTCATTGGGGGTGAGTGAGGAAGCCCGAGAGAGCCGATACATCTTAGCCCACATCCATCATCCTTCCCAAACTAATCAAAGTTTGTTAAGATTGAGGATAGTTTAAGGTAACCAAACCCGTAAATTTTGACCTATTAACCATGTTTCACGCTACAATTTAAAATTTTAAAACAATGGATAGTAATCACATAAATTTCTACTTGACACCGGAAAAGGAAGATTCAAGTTAGATCATTAATGATCCACTATTTGTCTTTCCAATTATCGATTTCCTTACTACAGCCTCAAGTCAACAACCAGCCCAAAGATGAAATGTCATCACTTGCTCTACTCTTTTCTTTCTATTTCTAGTTTAATTAGAAACAATTTTAGCTTAAAGCTTAAAGATGGAGAAATATCGTAATCTAGCTTCTTTTTTTTTTAGTATAGCTCCACATAAACATTTTTTTTACCCACCCCGCGGTGGACGAGTTGGTTCACACTTTGCCCCCTCATTCGGGAGGGGAGAGGGTCGAAACTTCTCGCCGCATTGTGTGACTTAAGTGAGGTGCTATGAGAGGTGAGCCCCTGTGCTAGTGCCCCCAGGTTTACGTTATTGGCCGCCGGTTATACGGCAGTTTCCGGATCATAAAAAAAAATAAAAAAAAAAAAACATTTTTTTTCCAACTAATGAGCATACCAATGATGGTATTTACCATAATTATATTAAGTCACCATCTAGTAGGGTGAGCATCGGCCAACCTCGGACCAGCCTAGTAGGACCTACCGAACTTGGTTAGTCTTACTAGGTCAGTCCTTGGTTCTCAAATCTTAAATCTCCAAGGACCCTTGAACTTTACACTATATGGGTTGCTCCTCTTTCCTAGAATTTTAGAGTTGATTCAATTCGGACTAAATGATACATACACTATATATCATATTATATTATGTATTACATTTTAAAATTCGATCGATTTTTTAATCTAAAAAAAAAAAAAATCAAGAGAACTCTTCCCTTGGACCCGGTCCATTGGGCGCGGATCCAGGGGAACGGTTGATTTGGTAGGTCCCACGGTAATTACGTGGTTGAGTGGGACCTGTCGAATCAACTCGCTACCCACTGTCGAATCAATTCACTCCCCATCAAAGCCCGTTGGGCCTATTCCGGCCCAACAAGAAGATCCAGCGGGCCCAACCCGATTTCTCGCGGTGCCCCGACCCATTCTCTTTCCCTTCCCACTCGCCTCGATTAACGGTCGAAACCCTAGCACGCCGTTCGCTCCCGGCTATATAAGCCGAGCTCGACTCCCACATCCTCCACACCGACGACCTCAACCCTTTCAAGTCACTCGTCGCCGCCGCCGCCGCCTCCGCCTCAGCCGCCGCCGCGATCCGAATCGCTCCAGTCAGCGTAAATGATCTGATTTGCCGTTACGATTTGCGAACTTTTGTTCCGTTTCCGTTTTCAACGGTCGATTTTTATTTCCCCTTTTGGAAACCGAGCGATTTCTCCGCGATTTTTCGAAGCACTCGGTTCCGTTTCTCAGTGACGAACAAGAATCGATGACGAGTCCGATAATTATCCATTCTTTCTCATATCGTGACGACAAATCGAGGCATTTGTCCGAGAGAAACGCGAGCTTTCTTCCTCGTTTTGACCCTTTTTTTTTTCCGAAAGGAAAACTTGTTTCGGCTGGGATTTTTTGCTTTAGCAATTCGTCTTTGCTTGCTTGCTTCGGGTTGCGAAATGGGAAAATTTTGGGAGCGGGCTGGGGGCAAGGTGATGATGAGTTTTATTGTCATCAGATTAACGAAGTGACGACTCAATTGAACCTCCTACTCATACTGATTGCCCCCCTAAAAAAATTCCAAAGTTTGCGATTGGCATTTTCAGGTTAAATCGGATTGAATTTTTGGCTTAGGCATTCGGTTGCGAAAGTCGGGTCGGGCTCTAGTCAAGCTTGCCCTATCTATGTCTTTAGGCGCCGTCCTTTCGAGTTCAAGGCCTCTGTTTGCTTACTTTTTACACCGTTTTTTTTTTTTTTTTTTTCCCGAAATGCCAATGGTGATGGTTGATAGTACAATTTGAATGTGCATTGACATGTGACTTTGCACGAATTGTGAAGGGATTTTGTTATTCAAAAAAGGAAAACAAAAACTCAAATCGGCAAAGGAGGACGACCCAAAGCGAGGTGCCTTGGTGCTAGATCTAGCTAAATCTAGCTCATTGGTCTCTCTCGTTGTCCCTTGAGCCCTTTGTTGGGACATTTTCCGAAATTATAGTACTTTAGTAAAGACAAAGTTGGAAGAAAAAAATGGCAATGCTAAGCCCCAAAACCAAGATAATGGACACATTTAACAAAGTCTTCGCCGACTGGAAATTGCCAAAGGTCTTTTAATAAAGTGGTCACCAAATGTAGACTGTGTTATAATTAAATTCTAGGGAATTTTGAGCAAACTTTGTGGAACATTTTGATGGTAACTAAAACTTTAGGGGGCATGGGTCTCTACACAAATTGGCGGTTGAGTCTAATGAGTTACAATGTGTGTTCTCTCCCTCCATGAGAGCTTTCTCTCTTGATTTCGATCTGAGAGTATTTTTACCTCCCGTTTTGTGCCTTCTGTCCTGCAAACCACAGAAAATGAATCTGCTAATGAAGATTACAGATTCAGTCATGAGGAAGAAACTTATAATATTATAGCTGCTCATAGTTATTTTGGCTGATTGATCTTCCAATATGCTAGTTTCAAACCAAAAGCACTATGGAATTTGATATGGAACCTGAAAAGCCCTCCAAAAGTCAAGATGTTTATTTGGAGTCTATGCCAAAACGCCATTCCCATAGCAGAGAACTTGCGCACAAGAAAAATCATACTTGAGCCCATATGCTTTGGGCATGTCGCAAGCACCCAAAGACTGTAGAACATAATTTTTCTTCTATATGAATGGACCAAAGAGGTCTGGATGCACCCTGATTTGGACATCATCATAGATCAAGGCTTGAGACTGAATGGAAGACTGGTTCCTGGAATCCAGGAAAGAACAAACATAGTCGACCGAGAGCTCACCCACCTGCCATATGGAAGCCACCGCCGGAAGGGACCCCCGAAAACGTTGATGGGTCATTTGTGGAAGAAGAAAACAAAGGTAGTGTCTCCTGGCTATGCCGAGACGCCTCCGGGAAGATCATTGATGGTTTTGCAAATAAGGTGCAAGCGTCTTCCCCGGAGCAAATCGAAACCCTAGCATGTTTGGAAGCATTTCGCCACTGCAGTTCGTGCTCTGACCGAAAGTACCAGCTTGCGTAGGACCGTAGCTCTTTGATAAATGCCCTCACAAATCAAGATAAGCCATCCTGGGAAGTACAGTCGTTGGTCTCTGCGTACAAAACTCTGATGGGCCAGTTCAAAAGCATAAAATTGGCCCACTGTCCACTGTCCAAGGGAAACAAATCTAGTGGTGGCTTGAGTCTCTAAGGCCCACAGACGAAAGTAGCTCTCTAGTTGGACCTCCAATCCCCCGAAAATCCTATCGAATCTCATCTGTTCTGAGGCCAATTTTTCATGTAGCGGGAGCACTTAAAGTAATGAATGAAGAAAAAAAAATTTACCAAAAAAAAAAGGTCTAACGATATAGACCAAATTAGACGATTTTAATAAATCAATACGTAGAACTTAGGCTTTGTTTGGTTTGGTTTTTCCAATAGGCTTTGAGCCCCAAAGCTCATTGGGAAAAATATTATGTGTTTGGCAAGTATTTTCATAAGTTCATTGATCAAATGTTGACATTGAGAAGGCCAAAAGCTCAAAATAGGTCCGGACTTACTTTGAGCTTTTTGCATTTTGAAAATACAAGTCCACTTATACTATTCACCCATTGACCCCTTTTTTTAACCGTTCATCTTCCTCATAGCTTCACTTAAGGTTGTGTGACCTCAA
This sequence comes from Eucalyptus sideroxylon x Eucalyptus melliodora, assembly GCA_016097485.1. Lineage (NCBI taxonomy): Eukaryota > Viridiplantae > Streptophyta > Magnoliopsida > Myrtales > Myrtaceae > Eucalyptus > Eucalyptus sideroxylon x Eucalyptus melliodora. Next base: position 45,706,322 of record CM027832.1, on the reverse strand, counting down.
ATAGCCTTGTTGGCGACCTTAGACAGCCTTGCTGATGGCTAGATTTGGCTGTCGGTGGTTGGCTAGCCATTGGTCAATGACAGAGCTTCATCATATTTGATTTTAATTATTTTTAAATTAATAAAAGCCTTTTTACAAATGTAGGGTTTATTAAACGGTATTTAAGCCAAAATTACTCTTCAATACATTTTAAAATTACAATTTTCCAAACACTAAAGCATTTTGGAAGACCCCTTTACCCTAAATGTATTCGCATTTTGCCAAAATAATTTCGTTAAATCTGAACCAAACAGGCCCCTAATAAAAGTTGGAGTTTAAGGGGCAAAAGAACTAGTTGTATATATGATGCAACATCGTCAAAGTGGGTCCAAAAGTCCTAAATTTATTATACGGTAGTCAATTTAGTTCTAAACTTTTTAATTGTGCCAATTTAATTTTAAACCTTTCGATAATTTATTACATTAGTTCAAAACTTTTCAATTATGTCAATTTATTCATAAACTATTAGATGATTTACTAATTTAGTTTTAAATCTTTTGATGATTTGTCAATTTAGTCATTTCAACTAATTTTAATTTGATGTGACGGTCCTATTAATGTGATCCTATGTAACACAACTAACGCTGAAGATTTTGCAATTTTTAAAATTTTTCCACATTTTTTTCTTTTTTCCATATTTGCCCTTTTCGATTGCTAACCATAGATGAATATAGCCGATCCTACGTGGCATGACCAACGTTGATATGGATAATCTTTACAATTTTTTAATTTTTTTCCATTTTTCTTTATTTTTTTGCCTTTCTCTTTTTTCTTTATTTCGTATTTCCCTCTACTGATTGTTGGCCATAGGGGAAGTTGGCCCTTGGCGGCCTCTGGCAAGGGTCCCCTCACAAGGAATTGATGAAGAGAAACAAGGAAAAAAAAGATAAAAGATAAACAAAAAAAGGAAAAATGTGATATCTAGATTTTCACTTAAGCCTCGAATATTTAACAGTCCATGCCACGTCAACGAGCTTGTCACCAAACCACGTCATTTGAGCTACAATCACCGTGTCTTGCCACCATATCATCAAGTCACCATGCCCGATTGCCTCATGCCGGCGTAAGATGAGCCTAATGGTTTATATGTTTGAAAGCATCGCTCGAAGAAATGCAAGTAAGATACTTTTTGCCTCATTTCATATGTTTTTTTTTTTTTTCTTACTTGAAGACCAAAAGATGATTGTGGAATATCATTCTTCAATAAGCCTCGACTCAAAGAGTCCCCTTTGTCAAGCCGTTGACCAAGCCCACATTATGGTCCTTGTTAAAGACCTCTCAGATTGGTAAGGTCATACCACTTGTAAGATTGCTCAGACCCTTGTTTGGCATGACAATGGTGAGATAGAGTGATTGTTAGATTCTTGCATAAAAGGTCAAGACAAAACAACATTTTCCTGAGGATGAGAGAAAAGTCCTTTCAGATTGAAAGGTCCCTCATTTGACACATCCATGATACTCATGTGTTTAAAGTGGAATATTCTTTTGAAATCTTTCCCAATGAAGATTAGGTGATATAAGTCATCACTCATGAACCTCACTTGAATTAATACATATTTGTGATTACAAATCCATGTTGCCTCTCCTATGACCTTGTTTTATAGGAGACGTATCCCCATGGATCAGAGATGTTATCAGGTAAGTAAATCTCTATCAATACCTTAAATACTTGTCATTGTACATGTATTCCCTCTTGACTATACCGACACTTGATTGAGCTGTCCCCTAAAGATTTTTCTTTAGATTCAGTCTGATTAAGGCGACTGAGGAAAGGTTCGGGTTCTAGCCAAGCAAAACCTCATGCTAGGCAATCGTAGAATGGTACGGGTCCTAGACAATATTTGTTGCTTTAACAAGCGACCGTAGAAAGGTACGGGTCCTGGAAAAGCTGTTCCCCATTCAGGCGACCGTAGAAAGGTACGGTTCCTCAAAAAGTTGTTCCCCATTTAGGTGACCGTAGAAAAGTATGAGTCCTAGAAAGTGATTTCCTATTCAGACGACCGTAGAAAGATACGGGTTCTAGACAATATTTATTGCTCTAACATGGACTGTAGAAATGTACGGGTCCTGAAAAAACAGTTTCTCATTCAGGCGATCGTAGAAATGTACGGGTCCTAAACACAACCAAACACTATCATACTGGGCAACCATAGATAGGTACGGGTCCTAGGAAAGCAGTTTCCTTACAAAGTCATGTTATTATTTTAGGCGACCGTAAAAAGGTATGGGTCCTGGACATGTAACGCCCATTATCTCGAATTACTCTATCCTCCTTGAAGGTAAGTTGTTCCAAGTAGGTTCTTTTACCATTTGCATTAGCATTTCTATGCATCATATAAAATTGTATTAAAAATGGAATTCATTTTCCAGCAAAAATCATTCAATGCATGTGCATGATTAAAATTTAGGTCTCAATTTATTTTTGAAGGCAACCTCTGCGAGCTCACCTTCAAAGAGGGCAGCTATTAACACCTAAATTTTTGCATAAACAATGGGTTAATTTTTACCAAAAAAAATTAAAATTGTATAACATATAGTTTAGAAACATTTATTTTATTCCCATTTGGCATTGGACCGATGGTGAGCGTTAATATGACATGAAATTTTTCACATTTTCAGGAGATTTTTAACATATTTAGGTAATATACACCAATGGACATATTTTTGGGCAAAAAGAAAGGTTTCGAATGGAATATTTGAAAAAAAAAATACAAAAAAGAATATTGCGCGGGGTGCATATATTTTTCAGGGGATTATGCACAAGAGAAATTGGAAACAAAATATGCCACAAAGATCTAAATTTTTCCCTTATAAAATGTGTTTTGTGTGTACGAATATAAAGGGAGGAATTCGAAAAATTTGAGAGCAAGTACATAAGGAATTTTTGGGGTTTGCTGAGTGGAAATTCGAAAAGAAAAAATTTCTTTTGGAGAGAAAATGTCAATTTGCTCAGCCTCAGTTGAAAGAAACAAGGGGGCAGAGAGCAATACAGAGTGACGTGTGAAAGAGAGAGATGTGAGAGAGAGATGTCAAAAGAAAAAAGGAAAAAAGCAACAGTGTCGTCTTCTTCGAGGGCCCCCTATCTGCGTTGGCCCCGTGTCCACCGTGCCAATATTGCCTCCACTAGCCACCACCGCGCCTCCACCGTTGTCACTCCACCATTGTCGCTCTGTCGGCATCCCGCTAGTTGTTGAAGATCCCCCTCACTCGCGAGCTCGTGCTGCGCTGTGTCCCACTTCCTTTGCGGTCACAGAATCCTAATGCCGGCTGCCACACCAGCAGCCCCACTCGTCCCTGTGCCGGTCGTTGCGTCCGGTAGCTAGCCCCAAGTGTGACGCCAACTCCGCCTTGCCTCTAGCTCGCGCCGATTTGTGATGCCGTTGCTGCTTGCTACCCCATAAGCCGATGCTAGTCCCCACTATGCTCTGCCTCACCTCTAACCTGCACCGGTCCACAACGCCACTACCCTTCCCCGATGGCCCCTGTCTGCGTTGGCCCCGTGTCCACCGTGCCAATATTGCCTCCACTAGCCACCACCGCGCCTCCACCATTGTCACTCCACCATTGTCGCTCTATCGGCATCCCGCCAGTTGTTGAAGATCCCCCTCACTCGCGAGCTCGCGCTGCGCTGTGTCCCGCTTCCTTTGCGGTCACAGAATCTTAATGCCGGCTGCCACACCAGTAGCCCCACTCGTCCTTGTGCCGGTCGTTGCGTCCGGTAGCTAGCCCCAAGTGTGACGCCAACTCCGCCTTGCCTCTAGCTCGCGCCGATTTGCGATGCCGTTGCTGCTTGCTACCCCATAAGCCGATGCTAGTCCCCACTGCGCTCTGCCTCACCTCTAACTTGCACCGGTCCACAACGCCACTACCCTTCCCCGATGCCATCAGATCCAGTGGCCAGCACAACCCTGTCGCCCGCAGCAGTCCGCGCATCGCACCTCACGCCCGAGCAACCTCCTGTTGCTAGCCACCTCTGTTCCGAGCCTCCTCACCTCACGCTTGCTATGCCCTCGCCAAAGTCCCTTGCCGGCGTCTCCCCCTCGCCGGAGCTCCAAACCAGCTGCCTTTGGAAAAAAAAAAAAAAAATCAAATTAGGTAGATTTACTTTATTTTATTAGGTAGACTTATTTTATCTTGTTTTATTTTTTGTATCTTGCTTTCTTTATTTGAAATATTTCCCCCTGCATAATTGAAAATCTCGACATACCACCTAATTCGCAACCACACATGGATTTTTTACTCTATCTATAAGGCTTTAGATGAAATAATTAATCAAGCGGAAATAAAATTGATATTTTGATCTTTAAGGCTTAAGATCAATTTATCGATTTTATTAGCAAGAAAATCAAGTTTGATTTACATATTATTCCTTGATTTGAATGATATATGGTATCTTTGATGATTCTGAATGGCTTGGTGCTTATCTCGTCTTGATTGCTTTATTTATCCTGAAATATGTTTGAGTTAGATTAGGTTCGTATTAGAATATCGCATGCTTTAGGGTAATTTGCATATTTACACTAAGCATTTTACTTATTCTGAATTTTTTGAAATAAAAAATACCAAAAAATAAATTTAGGATGTTAGATTTTTATTTCATTAATTTAAATTGCATGTTTAATTATTTGACAATTTTAATTTCGAATTTTTATAAAGAAAAGAAGAAAAAAATTAGAATTATGGTATTCTTTGCACGTTATTGCATATTAGGAGAAAATTGCACATAGTTTAATTCTAGATAATATTTTCTAATTTATTATAGGTTTAGGTATTTTTAGGTAGATTGCATTAGGGATTTCTAAATTATGATAACATTCTAGTTTAAATTAGGGCCAGGCTTAACCTAATTCCTAATATAAAATGGATGATATCACAATCTCAATAGATTTTTTTATAGCAATATTCTAATTTCGAATTTCATGAAAAATACAAAAAAAAAAAAAGAATCTTAGAATAAATTAATTTCATTCTCCAGGATAGATTGCATACTTATTAAGAAAACACAAAAAAATATATTATGTGTACGTTATTTAGAATTAGGTTCATGAAATGCATGCCATTTAGTGATTGTCTTTAGGTCCATTTATTTAAAAATTACTCATCATTAGAATTAGGTCATTTGGTTATATTGCATTGCATATAGATTAGATTTTATGGAACAAGAGAAAATTCTTAAAAAAAATTTGAGTGACTGTGTGTTAATAGAAAACTCTAAGGTTTTTGGATGTGAATTTTGAATTAACCTTGCAGATGCTTTCGTTGCTACAAGGTAAGTCCCATAATTTATTCATTGCTTTCTTGGGTGTTAAATTTGTGGTTACGCACTTGCATGATCACCTCACATGTTAGGAAAATAGATTTAAAATCAATTCAAACTGCTTGCCAAATATTGTACCCAAAGTCTCTGGTTCGTAATAGTAAAATAATTCTTCCATTATTTTACTTAGATGTCTAATCGATTTACCGTAAAATGATTAGTAACGACTCATAGATAAAATCTATTTGCATGTTAAAAAAATTTGAACCTAAGTTGCGAATTGGTATGGGCTTTGGAGAGCTCGAGCTAAGTTTAGGCTTAGTAATCTATTAGCCAAACTTTAGGTGATTCACCCGAAAATTTGGTCGCAACATCACTGTTATCGTGCAAGGGGTGGCATGACCATACTAACGATCTAAAAAATAAAAAAGAATGGGTAATGCCCAGTAAAGAAATAATAAGATCCTAAGCAAGACAGTCCACGGTCGCTAAAGAAAATAAGATGACATAAACAAATAGTGCATACTTACTAAGACTGAATCATCCAAGTATAGCTAAATGAATGCTAAGATGTCACACGAATGATCACTTCATATCAAGCACACAAAATATGCATGTATGTCTCATATTTCTAACCAGAACCTAGATGAGATGCAACAACAATAGGCGAACTCACATGCTTAGTGGAATTATATTATAATGTGTATGTCAAGGTCCACCCTCGATCAATTTACCTACCGGAACTCAAACTGGCCCGATCGAGTTACTTCCATAATCCCACATTTCGACTTCCACGATATTGCTATTATAGGCATATCACTTCAAGGCATCCCAGTATCACACAACTAAGGCATCATCAGATCACATAGCATGGGGCATCTCACTTTGAGTTATCCTGGTATCCCACAACCAAGACATTCCTGATCACACACAGGGGCATCTCAACTCCAAGGCATCTCAGTATCTCACTCAACCGAGGCATCCAAGATCACACAGTATGGACATCCCATTCCCTAGGGCATCACCGGTATCTTAGTACTGATGGAAATCTCTTACTCATTTAGTTCACACATTCCACACATCACAATTCTGAGTCATATCACATCACAACATGCATAAGACCTCAAGAGCACACAATCACTTTAAGTAGCACTCAATGCTCACATAGCATTTCATTCATGTCACACTCATTGCACACATGTGCCACAATAAGTAACCATACAATGACCACACTTCGAATCATGGAAGAGACATGCTCATGCACAAACTAACCAATATTATAAGACCATTGGACTCCCTTTATGCCATGAAAATCAGGTACAAGAGGCACAATATCTATTGCACAGTCTCTGATCGAGGCAAAATAAAGATTAACACGAGCAGTTTTAATCATACAGGCAAAAAGTACATCAAATCTCATCAAAATGCTACAAAATTTTAGTAGTTATAGAAGAGACATAGATTAACATTTTCCATGAAGAAGCCTAAGCCTATTTCTCATTGTATAAAGAGCAATAACTTGCTGTCTTTACTCCTAAATTCTGCAGCAACTTCCAATTTATGTACGTACTGAAGAAAATTCATTTCACTATTCAAACCTCGACCATTTGTTCTCAAATTTTGATATGTTATTCCTAAAGATGTTTCCTACAACTTTCATGAAAGGTTTAAGGTTCAAATCCATCTAGAAAATTTCATAAAATTCATAGAACTACCTAAGGTTCTGCTGTTTTCCACAGGTCAGTTTGCTATTCTAAGGGAGGAACGTTATCGCCAGCTAATTTATGCAAGAAATCTCTAACAACCAGTAGTGGAAGCTTAAAATAACTGGTGCGCTCTTAAGAAAATTAGTTATTTTCCTCAACTACACATAAACTAGTAATTTCTGCCCTTGTCTCCCCCGAATAGAGCATCCCAAGCCCTTGTCTCCATCTATAATAACTACATTAGGTTATTTAGTTTGTCTACAACCCCTTTTAGTACCTCGACACCACTTCAATAGAACTCACAAGTGATCTCAATAGCTCATAGACTACACACAGCAACCTACAATTCAACCCGTGGCTAGAATTTTCCTTTCGACCCCTCAAAACCAACAAGCAACACCCTTCTATCACTTAGTGGTCGTCTACCCACCATCTTGACAAACACACTAGATGCCTATTGGCATTCTAGCATTCCTTCTCTTTTCAGGGCTTATTTGAAAGAGAATACAATACTTCTTGATCGTGTATATCTGAATAGTATAAATTGTTATGTGGATATCTTTGTTTCGAAACAAAACAATTAGAATTAGGCTCAGTCAACTGGAACGTGTATTATCCATATAGAGGATCTCCCTCGCACTCGATTCTTTAACCATCCAAACCCCGATCATCACATGTAAAAACCAACAGCTCCATTTGAGTGCCTATCTAACTTATTCCAACTCAAAACAGAAGCATCAAGACTTAATCTCCCACCATCCAGCATGCTCCACAAGTTCCCTCGACAAACATCGGATAAATTCTAGTTTAGGAACTCATCATTTCCTTACTTGTGGCTCAGCTTCGCTGGTTGGCCCGCTGCTCTTTGGAATTCTGCCCTCAAACACGCACAAGAAGAAGAAGAAGAAGAAGTTGGGGTCGTCGGGCTTTGCTTATGTACAAGCCATGCGAGAGAGAAAAGAGAGAAGTAGAGAGAGAGAGAGAGAGAGAGAGAGAGAGAGAGAGAGGATTTGGGTCTATTTAGGGAGAAGAAATGGCGTGAGTTCTAAGGAAAATCAAATATGAGTGTATAGATTTTATTTTTTAAATCCCAATAATAGATATTATTATGAAGAAATGATGATGTCTCCTCTGAAGGGTTCGGGTTAGAGAGAAACCAATAGGGAAGAGATGAAAATCGTGACTCCCATGCACGCATTCTTCTTCGTGGTTGACACTTGGCACTCGAGAATGGTTCAAATCAAGTTCTAATCCGTGTTGTTAATTAGTCTAATAGTTTCTAACCTCCTCTACTTAATTTCATTTCGAATCCAACAAATTTTTGATCATTTGGTAATTATACGAGTCCATAAGTCCACACGAATCTAATTGATGTATTAACGTCTCGGTGCTGATCTACGATACAAATAAGAATTACTCACGAGAAATTACTAAAGTTAGTGTTCGATATTAAAATTACAATCACTTATAAGTTTTAATAAAATTCTAATTAAATCACGCATAAGACTTAACCTATAATCTTAATCGAAAAAATTAAGCGCTTGGGCCTAAATACCCATCTTTGGCCCACCAGGCTCATCCCACGACATTTCATGGCCCACTAGACTTAATTCATAATTTTAAGGAACTCGACTCTTGGCTCGTTCCAAATCAAGCCCAAGTCCGTAGCTCATCCTTTGGTTGATCAAACTCGTGCTCAATATCTTCTTGTAGCTCATTAACTATTTAAGCCCATACTTTCCTCACGGGCCATCAGGCTTGTCATCGGCCCATAATTCAAGCCCATAATAACCCGGTTATACTTATAGAGTCGGAAAATTTAGAATGTCAAACATTCCTTGTGCCACCATTTGCTCACATTGTCTTGTCGTTCTAACCGTCGTCGACAAGAACACAAAGCAAGTAGATGTCTACTATTCTATACTCTGTGAATTCCATCATTGCTTGACGAGATGTATTCCTTTGGCTTTCCGCAAGTTATAGCTATTTTATGCAAGTCGTGCTCGTTGGTGAATTTGGAAATTTTGCCTAGCCGAACTTCTTGCATCAAGGATTATAATGGATAGAGGTACTAAATTATGAATTTTGAATACGTTTCAACTTGTATAACACGAAATTGGGAATGAGACCGTGACTGGATGATCGGTTGGGTCATGGTTAAAGACCAGTAATTTCGGTGGTGATGCTATCGGAATCCTCAATTTCTGAACACTGTCCGTTGTTGCAATGGATTAGTTCATATGTTCATGTTAGAATTATGCCGATCTTCCCTGTGCCGGTTTGTTGGTATTCTGTTTGACTTGATTTAGTGTTTTGGGGTTCTTGTGGTCGTGCCTTTTCATTGGGCCAGTTACATGTTCTTTTCTTTTTTTTCTTTTCTTTTCTTTTCTTTGTGTGCTTCGATTTTGGAAATCATTGTGGGATTTGTGAGGTCAGTGGGTAGTAGATGATTCAAAGAAATTTTGTTGGGTGGTGTTGATGAAATAATCTTTCATTTTCTTCAGGAGGGCACTAAGAATAAAACACTTTGAACACTAATTTTTTATTTAGATTTGTCCTTCAATTTGTCATTTTTGGGGGTGAAGAGATGATTATTCTAATGTCACCGATTTTTTTTTGTATTACAAATTTTGGGGCTTTGCTTATACCTGGTTTTATATTATCTTTGATTTTGAAACTTGAAATGTTTCATTTTGCATTGGAGATATGAAAAATATTTCAAATTGAATTATTGAATTACTATGCCATAATATAAATGTGGTGAATGCCGTTGATCCCCTATAACGACGATGGCCCGGGTGTCGGGATGTAACACGGTGCCCTATGGATGCCTATGAGATATAATAAGGGTCCCTTTGAGGTCCTTGCGAAGCCAGGTGGGGTGTGAGATGCCTGGAGGGGCGTAACATGACGCCCTCTAGATGCTTGAGGAATGTGATAAGGGCTCTTGAAGGTTCTCGCAATGCCAGTTGAGATGCAAGATGCCTAAAGGAGTGTAGCACGATTCCCTTCGAAAGATGGTGGCAATTGAATCTAGACTAATTGAAGTTCCCAAATTTCCATTTTGCTTCTTAGTATAATGTTTTCGTGAATTTCTTTTAGAGTCGTTGCAAGTTGAATTATTTCGATTTCGTGTATTTTATTTTTAGGATTTCGTCGAATGGGTAGTGATAGATTCATGTAATATAGTCTAGTAGACTTTTGCTTGCTGATTATCATGCTCACCCTTGGTGGATTATCATTTTTTTCAGACTCGTAGGTATGCCTTTGCTACTTGGGTCTTGCTCTATGGTGTCCCGACATATCTCATGTGGAACCAAATGGAGTAGGTTAACCTCGACTTCCCAAAGGTTACATTTATTCGGATCACCGTGATCCTAACTATTGATGCTAGCCTTCCATCGGGCTCCATGCTGATTGGATTTGTCTCCCTCACCACCCAGATCAGTGGGCGTACGGTGGGGCCACTCCCACTTCTAGACGACGATGATGATGGCAACATCAGAGTCGAATAGGAGGAGGGCCCGGGGGGCTAGGGTGGCATTTTTGGCGAGACCAAGACTTGTTACGTTGGTGGCCATGTAAATAGACAGTAGATTGGTTAGGGTAGTATTTTGGGATATAGCTAGGAGAAGAAACCTTTTGACCTTGATGTACCGACTTAGGTCGTCTACAATATATGAACAAATAAAGTGCCTAGTTTTATATTTCTATGTGCATTGATTTAAATTATAATGCATTAAGTCGTCATTACACGTTTCCGCATGCAAAAAAAAAAAAAAAACGAAACATCACAGTAACCATGACATGTGGGGGAATCACAAAAACAAATTAGATTTTTTTTTTAAATTACAAAAATCATTAAATGTCAATGTTGTTGTGCCACATAAGGTGACTGAAATTGATTAGACTGTCACGTCAATAATTTTTAGCTAAAATTAGCTAGAATAACTAAATTGACAAATTATAAAAGTTTTAACACTAAATTGGCAAATCATCTAAATGTTTATAACTTAATTAGCATAATCCAAAGGTTTAGAATTATATAAGTAATCATCAGTAAGTTTAGGATTGAATTGACCGTTGTACAATATGTTTAGAACTTTTAGATTAATTTTCCTTAGTTGAAGCTATGTTTTTGTCACATAACTTGATTATGTGGGTTTGGCCTAATATATCGGATCAAGTAGGATGAGTGTTGGGATATCATATGCTCCGTTAGGCCAATGATTTGATCTTTCAAGAATGTGGTTTGACTTGCTAATCTTAATCTAGAGGGTTTTTAAGCAATATTTTGTATTCGAATTATTCGACTGGAAGAATATCTTCTACGTTAATGAAATAGAATTACATGTATGGGGGTACGCTAAGGAGTGAAATATGTTGGAAATTTCATATAATATAGGCTTATATTAATTAGTTAATTTTCTATTTTAAATAATCGAGTTAATGGATATTCCAATATTTGTTGAATCCTTAAGTGATTTTATTGAATTGGGTTTTGGCATCTATTAATAATGGGCCTAGTTAAGCAGTAAAGTGTAGGCAATTGTGTTTAACTAAAATGGGCTCAGTTGACACGCTATTGATTAAGGTTTGCTAGGTCCCCTCTTTATCCTATAAAAGGTAGGTTATACATATTAGTTGTTTAATCTCATTAAAAGCTATTATACAGAAATATGTCATAGAGAGGAAGATTTGGCATTCCAATAGATCTCTAATTATCAAGTTCATCTATTATTTTTCCTCAAGTGAAGCAATGGCTCAAACATGTAAGTTTTAATTCCGTTGTATTTATTAATTTCAGTATTTTACAGTTATATATGGATTCGATTGTTGTTGATTAATTAAATTATTTTATATGAATAATTTTCTACATATGTATCAGAGCAAGTCATATATAATAGTAGAACCCAAAATTATTATTATTTTTTTATGAATAAATTCAAATTTTTCCTTTTTGAGCCGAATATTGGTGTTATTTTTTCATGTGGATTTTTTGATCGATTGATTTTGAAACCTTTAGGTTTTTGTTCTACATGTCAAGATCTTTTCAATCATATATAATTTGCATAATTTCGTTGAGAATTGAGTGAGAATTTGAAATTTGAAATTATAGAGTTTATACATGGAAAAAGTTCTAGAATTTTAAATTACATGCAATTGATTGATGTTCGTTATAAATTATTGCATGGGTATTGTTTTATATATGTTTTAGTATCTTTTGGTTGCATTAAGGTAAGTTTTTTGAGCTTAAACAAGAGAAAAACGAATTTCGGCCATAGGTGTTTAGATCCGAACATTTGAAACTTGAATATGGAAGATTTTCTCCTTTGTTCTTTGTTTAATTCATTCTAGTTAATTATATTGATGTTAGAAGCAAGACTCATGAAAAAATTCCATAAGAAATCAACCATAATGTGTGTACTTTTAGTTTCAGGTCAAAATCGGGTCGCATGACTCGGTTTTGTAGATTTTCGTGACTCGGCTGGAGGTTGAAGAAGACCTCTGGTTGGGCCGGGCTTATAACATGGGCGTAAGCCCATTGTTCTTTTATTTTGTCACGCCCGGAACTTTCCTTTCTTCATGGTTGACGGGCTCACGCCCATCAACATTTCTTTTGTTCTTGTTCATGGGCTCACGCCCATGAACCTTTGTTTTTCTTCATGGGTCATGGGCGTGCCCATGAACCAAGCCCAAAATCTTGGGCTTTTGTGGGTTTGGGCCTTTTGCAATATGCTGGCTCGTCCTTTCCACATAAAGAGCTGGGCTTGGGCTCCGACATTCGTTTTAGGCTGCTCGCGGGTCAGGGCCCCGCGGAAGGGTTCAATACATTGAAATAATAATAATAATAATAATAATAATAATAATAATAATAATAATAATAATAAAAAAAATTGTGGCAAAAATGTAGTTTGATAAATTCAATATGATTTTGGGGAGCACATGTTGTAAAATGCTTCATATTGTTAGATGAATTTTTGGTATAAATTTTTGGAGTTCCTTATTAATAAAAATTAAGGAAAAGACCACCAAAAACCCCAAATTTTGCATAAAGTGACAAATTTACCCCAAACTTTTTTGTGACATGAACAACTCCCAATTTTGCAAACTGTAACACATTTACCCTATCAAGGGCATTTTCATAATATTTTTTTTTCTATTTTTCTTTCTTTTTTTGTTCTTCTTCTCTCTTCCCTTTGCCAACCATGGCGGAGGGAAGCCAACGTTTGGCAAGGGCTGCCCTCGCTCGATGCAAGTGAGGGGTGCTCTCGCCATATCTAGCGAGGGAGGCCCTTGCCAGATTTGGCAAGGGAGGCCCTCGCCCGACCCAGCCGAGGGCCACTCTCGTCCAACGCCAGCGAGGGCCACCCTAGCCAGCCTAGGTGAGGGCAACCCTTGCCCAACACCGGCGAGTGCAACCCTCGCTGGACACCGGCTTCCCTTCACCATGGCCGGTGGAGGGATGAGAGAAGAAGAAAAAAAAGAAAAAAATTAAAAAGTAAAAAGACCAAAATGTCCTATAATTTAAAATAAATGTGTCACGCGAATAGAAATTTAGGGCTTTTTGTGTTATGAAAAAAAATTTGGGGTAAATGTGTTATGGTTGGCAAATTTTGGGGTTCTCATGTCATGAAAAAAATTGAGGTAAATTTGTCATTTTGGGCAAAATTTAGGGTTTTTTGTGGTTTTTTCCCTAAATTTTGTGGTTTTTTTGTTTTTTTATATATATAATTACTCACCCAAAGGGAGTTATTGTGTATATTAATTTGGAAAATTGCATGAAGATTAATTCTCAATTTAAAAGATGGGGATGTATAATTGAAAAATATTTATCTATCCAAATGGGATGAATGTTTTGAAAATTATATGAAATTCTTCTTATCGTTATTTTATAAATTTCATGTTGTGAAAATAATGGTGTATTGTACACTCTACCCAAATGGGAGTTTATAATATACTAATTATTTTTGTTGAATTGCTTATTGCCCATATTGATCTTATTGCATTATGTGTGAAATTGTACTTTGCTATAGATAACAACAATCCCACGGTTGAAATATTAACTAGATAAAATATTATACTATTAAAGACTTGGTCAAAAAGAGAAACATTGTGATAAAAAATATCAGAACTGAGTCCATGTTGGCTAATTATATAATAAAAGGCTTACGACTTATTTTGTTTAAAGAATATGTGAAGAATATGGGTATTTTAGAAGAATATGGGTATTTTAGAGTCTTTTGATTTCTCTTTGTTAGTGGAGCCACCCTAGCGGGTGGTTGATTTCTTTTGTTAGTGGGAGTTATATAATTTATATTTCTGGTTATTATAGTTATATGCAAACTGATAATACTTTCATGATGTTTATTAGAGCATTTATTTTCAATGATTATTATTGTTGATTCTATTATTATCCTTCCTCTTGTTGACTGAGAAATTGAAGTATAAAATAGTATCTTTAAACAAATTTTAATTTAAAGACGACTGGATGTCACTAATTATGAGATCTCATATTGAATTGTGACATAGTCATGTAATTTCATGTTGTTTAGAAATTGCCTTGACGCAATTTCATGTTGTTGAGAAATTGCACTGAGGACCAATAGGAAATAATGTATATTTTGATTATATATTAGCACTATTTCTTACTACGCTATTAGGCCCATGATCCATAAGAATATAACACTTATTATATGTGATTATGAAATGTCATGTGTTGCGATATTTTCTTAACACATTGATCTTCATAGTCCTATACTGAGGTTATATAAGATTGGATTGGTTTTGAGATGTCGTTATTGGAATATTATTTTTTAAAATTATGGCCATATAAAACAAAATTTTTAATTATTAACTCAATAGTGTTGTTTTCAATAAAAGATCTTTTTCAAAATAAAATTAAGTTAATTAATGTAGCCCAATTGGGAGAATGTTGAAAATTTCCTATAATATGAGCTTACATTAATTAATTAATTTTCTATTTTAAATAATCGGATTAATGGATATTCCAATATTTATTAAATCCTTAAGTAATTTTATTGAACTGGGTTTTAGTATCTATTAATAACGAGCCTAGTTGAGTAGCAAACTATAGGCAATTGTGTTTAACTGAAACTCATAATGGGAGGAGCCCAGTTAACATACTATTGATTAGGGTTTGCTAGGTCACCTCTCTAGCCTATAAAATGGTAGGTTATATCTATAAGTTGTTTAATCCCATTAAAAATTGATATATTAAAATAGGTCATAGAGAGAAAGATCTGGCATCCTAATAGATCTCTTTGATTATCAAGTTAATCTTTTTTTTTCCCAAGTGAAACAATGGCTTGAACAAGTAAGTTTTAATTCCACTGTGCCTATTAATCTCGGTATTTTACAGTCATATATTGATCCGATTGTTCTTAATTAATTAAATTATTTTATGTGAATAATTTTCTACAAAATAGCCATGTTTGTTTTATACCAATTTGCTGCTCCTAATGTTAAGATCTCAAGAAATAACCTAAGGTGAAGAGTAACAAAATAAAGGGAAAAGGAGGAGAAAAGATCCAATGTAAGATCCCTTGGTTGAATGCATAAGGAGCTTTGAATTGCGTTTTGCCCAAGTGTTCCATTTGCGATGCGTAGGGTTTTTCAATTCCGGCCCTCGCCAGCTAGGGTTTATCTGTAGCCCCAAGATTTTTCCCGTTTCCATCGCGCATTTACCTTGGAATGAACGATTAGGTTTATCTTCTTCTCGATCTCTACTGTTATTCACGTGCGTGCTCAGTATTTTTCTTCTGGTTCGACCATTTTCGCAGCTCGATGGAGGAAAGGATAGCTTCACCGCCGATGGCAGCTTGGGCAATTCCATCGGAGCCGTTGAGAGGTAAATATCAATCCTCATCATCTAACTCGTTCCAGAAATTGAAAGGTCTCCGTGAATTCACGTGCATTCAATCGTCTCCTTCGAGCAAGTAGGGTTTTGTATTCTCGTCCCTGAATAGCTCCATCATTAGGTTTGATTGTGCGAAATTTGTTAGTGGATGGCAAACGTTGGGACCTGTGACGCATTTGCGATTGAAACATTGTGATTATTTCGCAGCAGCGTGGCCTCGACGATGGTGGCGGACGCCAAAAAGAAGACTGTTATTGAAAACAAACTCAGAGGCCACGCCTTCTACAACATCAATAAGGAGGATAGGATGAACATCAACAGCTATGAAGCAACAAATGGAGACGATTCCGATGGTGATTTCAGCTTCAAGTTGTGCTGCAACAAGACTGACAGCAAGCGGTCCCAATGCAAGAACGAGGCCGTGGACGGCCACTACTTGTGCGAGCATCACCTATCGCAGCTCAAGTCCTACACTACTACTGCTGATGGCGAAGACGACACCGATGCTGACGACTCTGCTTCCAGAAAGCTGGACAAGTCCTCCACCTCCACTGGCCACTGTGGTGGCCAGCCACGTAGGGCGAAGAACTCTTCCTCCTCGGCGGCGGCAAAGTCCAACCAGTTCTACTATTACTCCGGCTTTGGGCCATCCTGGGGCAAGAAGCGGAGGAGGGGGTCAAGGGGCAGTCCCCAGCTGACTCCGCTGCAGATCAGTGGCAAGGGGATCGATTATGTCGTTTACGACATCGACGAGGAGGATGATACCGATGACGGCAAAGATAGTAGGAAGAAGCGCATGAAGAAGTCGGTGAAGGTGCAATCGCTGAAGTCACTCATATGATTTATCGTTTTGAATTTTGGATCGTGGATTATGATTATGGTGTCGTTAGTTCGCTCGTAGTGCGCTGGAGATTATCATAAAGGAGGATTGTAGTTTTTAGGGGTGAGGAGACTTTTCAGCTAATTTTCCATTTTTTTTTTAATAAAGAGCGAAGAGAAAAAAGATGGTGAGGGCCGTGTCACTAAGCGGGTGATGATAGCGTTTTCTTTGCCAATGCTAATAGTAGGAGGAGGGAAATCTCTAGTGTGAATTGAGTAGACTGCCAGAAACTGTTTTAGTCAATGTAAGGACAATCTTGTAATTTCAGTTTTTTATATTTTTATTTTGTTGATTTACGTTGCTTTGGATTATTATTATTTTATTATTATTTTTTGGCAAAAGACATAAATTTCATTAATAATAAAAACTTCAACCACGCGAGAGTTCAAAGTCGAAGCATAAAGACCAAAGAGAATGGGGAGGCTTATAGTGAGCCAATTTGACCAAAGAGAGTCAATCTGATGGGCTTGGACCATCCAATTTGTGGACTGATTAGCATTCCTGGAACAAGAGACCGAAAGCACTCCTTGCAAATGGGCCATAAGATGGTGGCAGTCCTCTACATTGGACTGGGCAACCCAAGGAACCTGGCCCAAGAGGTAGAAAGTGGTGGATAGGCGATCACTTTCCAATTACCCTTGCTGGCCGAAAGTGGAGTCTTTCAGTTCAGCTTCAGCTCCCATATTTTGCTCTTCTCTTTGCTTCCTCATGAACGCAAGTCCTTCCTTCACTGCCAGGGTTTCGACTACAAGAGCAAGGAGCATGGACTTTCTTGGCGAAGCCAGCCACGAAGAGCTTGTGAGGCGTATCTACATACCCCTGCTACAGATCCCGCTTAGGACTCGCTGCTCCACGAGGCATCTACATTCAGTTTTATAGTGCCAATGGTCAATAGGTAAGCTTGCTTCCCCTTTCTAATTCCTCTTGCTTGGGTTCCATTTCGCGTAAAGTTTGTGCCAGCCGATGGCTTTCTCAACGAGGTGAGTGGGTCTCGCCTCATAATTTCGGAACACCAAGGCATTCCTTTGCTTCCGGATAAGCCACAGAGTGCCGGCCAGCAGAGCTTGCGAAGAGGATCGGCTCAAGTAAATAAGTTCTCTAAAATGCATTCGTCAATTATTGTTATGTTAATTGGGGAGGTGTCGTAATTGAAACAAGGGTCTGACCACATGTACCCCGTCCATTCGCGCAGCAGTAGGAGATGCTCGAAGGTTTCTGGGATTAGTTGACACATCGGAAATGGGACCCGAGAATTGAAAACAATGTCGTTGCATTTCTTATATTTCTTTTTATCGGAAATGGGACCCGCATTTCTTATATTTCCATAGGGAGTTATTGTGTATATTAATTTGGAAAATTGCATGCAGATTAATTCTCAATTTAAAAGATAGGGATGTATAATTGAAAAATATTTATCCGCCCAAAGGAGATAAATGTTTTGAAAATTATATGTAATTCCCCTATATATAAATATTATGGATATGTATAATTTAAAGGATATGTCTGCCTAAAAGGGATGGATCATTAATAATTATATGTAATTCTTCTTGTTGTTACTTTATAAATTTCATGTTGTGGAAAATAACGGTGCATTGTATACTCTGCCCAAATGGGAGTTTATAATATATTAATTATTTTTGTTGAATTGCTTATTGCCCATAATTGATCTTATTGCATTATGTGTGAAATTGTTACATTTGTTGTAAATAACAACAATACCACGGTTGAAATGTTAACTAGATAAAATATTATATTGTTAAAAACTCGGTCAAAAAGAGAGACATTGTGATAAAAAATATCAAAACTGAATCCATGTTGGCTGATCCTATAACAAAAGGCTTATGACTTATTTTGCTTAAAGATATGTGAAGAATATAGATATTTTAGATTCTTTAGATTTTTTTTTTATAGTGGAAGTTATATAATTTGTATTTCTAGATATTATAGTTATATGCAAACTGATAATGTTTTCATGATGTTTATTAGAGTATTTATTTTCAATGACTATTATTGTTGATTCTATTATTATCCTTCCTTTTGTTGACTGAGAAATGTAAGTATAAAACAGTATCTTTAAACAAATTTTAATTTAAAGACGACTAGATGTCGCTAATTATGAGATCTTATATTAAATTGTGATATAGTCGTGCAATTTCATGTTGTTTAGAAATTGCCTTGATGCAGTTTCATGTCGTTGAGAAATCGCACTAAGGACCAATAGGAAATAATGTATATTTTGATCATATATTGGCACTATTTCTTACTACACTACTAGGTCCATGATCCATGAAAATATAACACTTATTATTTGTGATTATGGAAGATCATGTGTTGCGGTATTTTCTTAACATATTGATTTTCATAATCCTATACTGAGGTTATATAGGATTGAATTGGTTTTGAAATGTCGTTATTGGAATATATTTTTTTTAATTGTTGCCACATAAAACAAAATTTTCAATTATTAACTCAATAGTGTCGTTTTCAATATAAGATTTTTTTCAAAATAAAAATAAGTTAATTAATGTAGCCCAATTGGGAAAATGTTGAAAATTTCCTATAATATGAGGTTACATTAATTAATTAGTTTTTTTTTATTTTAAATAATCAGATTAATGGATATTCCAATATTTGTTAAACCCTTGAGTGATTTTATTGGGTTTTGGCATCTATTAATAACAGGCCTAGTTGAGTAGCAAATTCTAGGTAATTGTGTTTAACTGAAACCCGCAATGGGAGAAGCCCAGTTAACATGCCATTGATTAGGGTTTGTTAGGTCCCCTCTCTAGCCTATAAAATGGTATGTTATACATATCAGTTGCTTAATCCCATTGAAAATTGTTATACTAAAATAGGTCATAAAGAGAAAATTTTGGTATTCTAATAGATTTCTGATTATCAAGTTGATCTATTTTTTTTTTCAAGTGCAACAATGGCTCAAATAAGTAAATTTTAATTCTACCGTGCTTATTAATCTCGGTATTTTATAGTCATATATGGATCTGATTGTTCTTGATTAATTAAATTATTTTATGTGAATAATTTTCTACAAAATAGCCATGTTTGTTTTATACCAATTTGCTGCTCCAAATGTTAAGATCTCAAGAAATAACCTAAGATGAAGAGTAACAAAATAAAGGGAAAAAAAGGAGGGAAGATCCAATGTAAGATCCCTTGGTTGAATGCATAAGGAGCTTTGAATTGCGTTTTGCCCAAGTGTTCCATTTGCTTTTAGTTGATCCTCATCCTCTTTAAAATGTATATTACATGAAAATCAATCAGAGAAGGCAAATACAAGAGAAGATAAAGATTAAAATAGGGTTGCTGTCAGATTTTGAAAGTCCACATTGGATGCATTCATTCTGATGCTGCCCTTGAGAGAGAGAGAGAGAGAGCAGAACTCAAGCAACAAATCAAAGATAGATTCTCCCACCCGGCCACCATCATCATCCACAACTCTTCCGACCCGAAGTATCTTTATCGCACACGTGGACAGCGCCACGTGGCGAGCCCTGCAGCCAGATGCATCACCTCGAACCAGCCAATCAAAGACCGCCTTATCCTATCTCTTTATCTTACCCGAACCACGTCCACCAGCTTAATTTCCCTCCCCGCCCTCGTTTTCAACCTCGCTTATCTGCAAAACCCTTTTTCCTTCCTTCTCCCACAGACTTCGCACAGAGTGTTTGAGAGCGAGAGTAGGGAGAAAAAATGGCTGCTTCACTACAGGCGGCAGCTACTCTCATGCAGCCCACCAAGGTGGGGAGGATCAGCAGCTCGCAGCTGCGGTCGTCGCAGAACGTGTCCAAGGCCTTCGGGCTGGAATGCGGTGCCGGCTCCAGGGTGACCTGCTCTCTCCAGGCTGATCTCAAGGACTTGGCCCAGAAGTGCGCTGACGCCACCAAGATCGCCGGCTTCGCGCTCGCCACCTCGGCCCTCGTCGTCTCGGTATGAAGATCGAGCCACCCTTGTCAGTTTATGTTGCTCCCTAATCTTTAGAGGCTAACATGGTTGAATTATTAGTGTCCTTGAAGTAATTACTGCTGTTCTCTCTGCTCCTTTCGTGTTATGTTGTGTGGGCGATGGATGGTGCTCGAAATTGGAAGATTGTTATTGAATAGATCGAGGGGCCAATCTAGAGAAGGTCATTAAGCATTCGAATAGTGATGTCGGGTTGTGCTAGATAGATCGTTTCCCTTCTCCAGATGCCGAAGTCATCCTACTTTCTTTTCAGCACGCCTTGCGAAGCTATGCATTTGTCGTTAGCTGCCGAGAGTTCACGGGCTGAAATCAGTTCTTGATATGGTCGGTAGGCTCTAATGATGAAGTCGTAGAGGCGTTGAGTCTTCGGTAATTGATTTGATCGTCCGGATTGATGTTTGAAGCATTCCTGCCACCAAGATGCATATGCTGGTTTGATCAAGAACTGAGAGATCAATGCTTTACTTCAAGAGAGTGTAATTGAAACTAAGTCCTTGGCCATGCTAATCAACACATTTTTTATGGAGGTTCCCAACTTGGATCCCGATAAAACATTTCAGGAGTACAGTTTAGTTTCTCATTTGCACATTTTTGGTCTGCTTTTATAGATAAATAGATGAATATGTTTGTGATGAGAGCTTCTGGTCTTTCTCAGGGAGCCGGTGCGGAGGGAGCCCCGAAGAGACTGACTTATGACGAGATCCAGAGCAAGACCTACATGGAAGTCAAGGGGACAGGCACGGCCAACCAGTGCCCCACCATTGACGGTGGGCTCGACTCGTTCGCCTTCAAGCCCGGCAAGTACAATGCCAAGAAAATCTGCCTCGAGCCGACCTCCTTCACCGTAAAGGCCGAGGGCGTGAGCAAGAACGCTCCCCCGGAGTTCCAGAAGACCAAGCTCATGACCCGCCTCACCTACACCCTCGACGAGATCGAGGGCCCCTTTGAGGTCTCCCCTGATGGTGCTGTCAAGTTCGAGGAGAAGGACGGGATCGACTACGCGGCCGTCACCGTGCAGCTCCCTGGGGGTGAGCGCGTGCCCTTCCTCTTCACCATCAAGCAGCTCGTGGCCTCAGGGAAGCCCGAGAGCTTCAGCGGGGAGTTCCTCGTGCCCTCATACCGTGGCTCGTCATTCCTCGACCCAAAGGGCCGTGGTGGTTCCACCGGGTACGACAATGCTGTGGCCTTGCCTGCTGGAGGGAGAGGAGACGAGGAGGACTTGACCAAGGAGAACATCAAGAATGCCTCGTCATCGACCGGGAAGATCACGCTGAGCGTGACCAAGAGCAAGCCCGAGACCGGAGAGGTGATCGGCGTGTTCGAGAGCGTCCAGCCATCGGATACTGATTTGGGAGCTAAGGTGCCTAAGGATGTGAAGATCCAGGGGGTCTGGTATGCTCAGCTCGAGTCGTAGAGGGGCTTTTATTGTTTATCTTTTGAATGAACGAATTCGACGAATGAATGTGTCTATTTCTGGGTTCAGATTTTGCTTAGAAATCGTGAGCTGCTGAGACTATCATCTTGTTTGTATATTAACCCTTTTTCATTAAGAATATCATTTTCGGTTTCAAGGTCAAAGACTAAGACAAATATCCAAAAAAATTTAAATCTATTACATTTTTATCAATTATGTCAATTTGGCCATTGGCCATCTATTTAGCATGACCGACTTTAACGCGGACAATCAATGATAATTTTTTAATATTTTCCAAATTTTAATAATATTTTAATGATGTGGAGGTTGCGATTTTAGGCAAGGGTTGCCTTTTCCAAGCCAACTAGGGTGACCCTTGCCTAGGCAAGGGCGGCCCTCACTAGCCCATGGTAGAGCCTTCCTTGCCCAAGGCCAGCAAGGGTGATCCTCACTTGAGGTTGGTGGCCTCCGTTGGCCAATGACAAGGTTCGGTGGAAGTCGGTGGAGGCAGAAGGGAAAAAGAAAAAAGGAAAACAAAAGAGAAGGAAAAAAAGAAAAAAAAAGGCAAAGAAGAAAACAAAAATTAATAAATTTTTTTTTTTAAAATATTAAAATATCATTGAAAATTGCTCATGACAGTGCCCGATATGGCACGTACCAATTTCTGGCCAAAATTGGCCGAATGTCTCAATTTAAAAAATGTGAAAGTATTTAGGGTTCAGTTGACAAAATTAAAATGTTTAAAATTGAATTGAAAAGAAAAATACAATAATTTTAAGATTTTTTAGACAATTTTCCTTTAAACTAAAAACAATTTAGTTCATAAGGATGCGTTTGGTTGGACTTTTGGGGAAATTTTTTTAGAAAATACAAAGGATTTTAAGTTAAAGAGGTTTTCTAAAATACAAACTGTGTTTGTTAAATTGTAATTTGAAAGTCCATTGTAAAGAACGTTTGGACAAAATAGTGTTTGGAGATTATATTTACAAAGGGCTTTTGTGATTAATAAAAGAAAAAAATTTAGTCAAAAGAAAAAAAAAAGTTGACTAGTGAAGGTTAAGCGACCACTGGCTAGCGAAATCTATCTCCAATGGCTAACATCTGAAGTTGCAAGACCTTAGGCGGCTTTTGGAGACAATCGGTGAGGCCCGCCTAGGGTCGAGCAACCCCCGACGAAGGTTGTGTGACCTGGGCAACCTTGGTAGGGATGGCTTGGTTGTTCAACCCTCACAACTTCTCATGGAGGTCACAAAACCTAGATTTGGGTCACTGCAACTCACAAGGGGTTGCGCGACCTCAAGTGGCCTTTCATGGAGGTCACATGACCCAAATTTGGGTTGTCATGACTCACCGAGGTCACATGATTGGCCAGTGATAGTTGTCGAGGTAGCTACAACCATGCTGACCTCTCTTCAGCTTGTCGCTGACCCATCATAGTAGGGGTGTGCATGGTCCGAGTGAATGGTTCCCAACCTAGAACTGGGAACCGCTCGCTAAGGACCGGTTCCGAAAAATTGGAATTAGGATCCACCTGTTTGTTGCATGGATTCACTCGGGAATCGGACCGCCGGTCTGGTCCGGTTCCCGAGTGGATCCATGGAACCGATCTTGACGCGAAACAATTTTGGTTTTCAACATAGAACAGTCGGGTCTATGAGTTGAGAAGGAGGGGAGGAAGTCTATGGTTGGGTTTTCAACATAGAACGGTCGCGGAACAATTTTCCACGGTTGTGGCGGGTGGCGGCCGATGCGAGGGGGTGAACAATAGTGGCGGCGGCGTCGACGCTCAAGGAGGAATTGAAATGGCGATAGGATTAGGAGGAACCGAGGAAGAGACAAAGAGGGAGAGAACCGAAGACAGAAGGAGTGAGGAAATGAGATCTAATCTAGGGTTTCTTTTAGTAATTTCTTTTTTAATATTAAAAAGGTTCTGGTTCGGTCCGGGTGGCTAGATTCGCCCATGGAACCGGGAACCGGACTGGTTCCCTCAAGAACCGCCGGTTCCGAGCGGTTTCGGTCCGGTTCTGGGTGGTCCGGATAGTTCCCGGGTATTTTGCACACCCCTACCTCATAGCCATGCATAACCATGGCAGTCGACTCAACTGAGAAGAAGATCAACAATGATATCATGAGGGCAAAAATGGAAAATTTTTTGGAACAAAATTTTTATACTAAACCATAAAGAGGGTATGTCAAGAATGCCGAAAGCCTAAAATAGCTTAAGACCTACTGTGGGCTTTTTAGCCTTATGAGGGTCGACTTTTCCCTAACGGGGTTGGCAAAATTTTTCCAAAACACTTAATATTGGGCCAAATGGATTTTAGACAGCAAAGCCCCTTCCCAAGGCCATTCGCAAACGCAGCCGAATTACTTTAGAGAAATTGGGCCCATTAAAAAATCGGCTGCATTTCTCGTGGTTCCGCCATCGGTCAATTAAACAGATCAGTCAAGGTAAACTGAACATGAGTTCGTAAATGGGTGGTGGACCCATTTTGACAGGTTTATTCCACAGTAACGATCGATTTGATTATTAATCAGTAAGTCCATTCATAAAAATCAAACAAAATTACGTGCTAGCCATAAAAAGAGAATTGGAGCAGTATCATGGATTCTATGCTGTTCAAACGTGCCAATTGCAGGAGATAATCACTATCATAAACCAGATAAGATCCCTGCAAGGCCAACGTATCTGAACGTGGGTACGCGAAATAAATCTTCTCGAATTTCACTACATTGACTGATAAAACAGTGGACTTCAGCAAATGCGTCTTTCAACTTAAAAAACGAATGGTCTTATCGAATACTAATAATATTTACTTTGTTGGAGATGATCATCATCATAATTCAAATTGCTTCTTCCAATTTCATATAGTTCAGGGATTAAGTTAAACATGTATCAAATGTTCAAAAATCATATTAAACAATTTAAAAATTTTATGGAGTATATTTCATATTGAGCTAAAGTTTAAGGATCATATTGAATAAATTAAAAGTTGAAAGACCACATTGCATATTAAGTCAAAGTTTATAGATCGTTCACACCGTTATTCTTGCACATTAAGACAAAATCTAGAGACAATTTGTGCTGTCATATCTAAAAATTACAATTTGAATGGAATTGTACATTTTTCAAAGAACTGTATTTGAGAATTTCATCTCATACAGCTCATACAAAAATCTAAAATATTTTTCAATTGCAAGGCGCTTATCGAACACTAATAATATTGCTTACTTTGCTGGAGATGATGATGATCATCATCATTCAGATTGTTTCTTCTAGCTTCACTCCGGTCGCAGATCGACCAAGGAAACAAATTCGAATTCCAAGCGAAAATCCTCGAACAGACCCACTTCCGAAACTGATAATGATCTCTCTACTTCGCACATATCTGAAATCTTGAGATAGTTTCCTATTTAAATTTACTAGGTAGTTTCCTATTTCGGATCACCTAAGAGAAATTACGGCTCCGTTTGTTACTGCTGTCATTAAAGCCGAAGAAAATAGAAGGGGGAAAAAAAGACCTGGCGGTGCTCGAAACGGTGGAGTGTCCGGATGATGAAAAGACAGGCGGCCGAGTGGGAAAAAGGGAAAAAGAAAGAAGAAAAAGAAAAGAAGAGAGGATGAAAAATAGAAAAGAAGGAAAAGAGATGAAAAGAAAAAAAAATGAAAATATCAAAATACTATTAAAAAAATTTCATGTCAACACTATTTATATTTCGTAAGATGACCAGTGTTCATGTCAGTGATTTTTGACTAAAATTGGTTGAATGAAAAAATTGAAATATTTATGATTAAATTGATACAAGTACAATAAGTTTATGATTTTTTGAACAATTTTCCCTCAAAGACTAAAATCAATTTAGTTATGAACTTATGGAATGCTTTAAAGAAATTTAGCCCATTAACAAATTGGCTGCAATTTCTCGTGGTTCGGTAGTTAACTTGTCAAATGAGTGGGTTGAGTCAAAATAACTTAATGTTCATAAGTGGGTTATGGACCCATTTTGACAGTCTATTTCATAGTAAGAATCAGTTTGATTAAATTAATCAATAAGTCCGTGCAATGGTGAAGAAAAATCAAACAAAGTTATGTGCTGGCTTTAAAAGAGAGCAGTATCGTGGATTCCATGCTGTTCAAACATGCCAATTGCAGGATAAAATCTCTATGATAAACCGATAAGATTTCTTCAAGGACGAGGTAACTGAACGTGGGTATGCGAAATAAATCTTTTCGAATGTCCCTGCATCGACTGATAAAACATTCGACATTAACATATAAAATTACAGTTTATATAGAACCATACATTTTTCAGTTGCAAGACGCTTATCGAATACTAATAGTATTTACTTTGCTGGAGATGATCATCATAATTCAAGTTGCTTCTTCCAACTTCATATAGTTCAGAAACTAAGTTGCATATGTATTAAAAGTTCTGAGATCATATTGAATACATTAAAAATTTCATGGATCACATTTTACATTGAGCTTAAAGTTTAAAGGTCATATTGAACAAATTAAAAGTTCAGGGATCACATTACACATTAAGCAAAAGTTTAGGAATCATTTGTGTTGTTATTCTTAAAACTTACAATTTCGTACGTTTTTTTTAGTTGTAGGACGCTCATCGAATACTAATAGTGTTATTTAATTTGCTGGAGATGACGATGATCAACGTTCAGATTGCTTCTTCCAACTTCCCCCGGTCGCAGATCGAGGAAGGAAACAAATTCGAATTCCAGGTGAAAATCCTTTAACAGACCCGCTTCGGAAACTGATAATGACCTCTGTACTTCGTACATATCCGAAATCTTGAGATAGTTTCCAATTTGAATTTTCTCAAGTAGTTTCCTATTTCGGAACACCAGAAGAGATTTACGTCTGCTCCGGCTCTTGCCACTGTCTATAAAGCCCGGAGAAAAGAGAAGGGAGGAAAGAAAAACCTGACGGCGCTTGAGACGATGGAGCGTCCGGAAGACAAGATGGCCGGCAGCGTCCCGACGTGGCTGGAGCGGATGTTCGCCGCCAGCAAATTCTATGATCCCTGCGACTGCGAGGACCGCTGCTCGAAGCCTGCCAAGTACTACTGCATGGCCTGCATGATCGTCGTCTGCGAGGATGGCATGGAGCAGCATCACAAGAGTTCCGGGCACTCAATTTTGACGGTAATTAAAACTCCGTTCGATCGCATAGCATTATGAATACAAGTTCTTGAACTCCGTTCGATTGCATAGCATTATGAATACAAGTTCTTGAACTCCGTTCGATCGCATAGCATTATGAATACAAGTTCTTGAATGCATCTTGATACTTCGTAAATTACATTGAAAAAACCTAGGCATACAAGTCTTCGGGAGTGGCCGCGTTCAGAATAGAGGACCTGAAACAGGTGTGGTGTTGGTCCGGCATCCAGCAGTACACGATCAACCGGCGGGCGATCGTGTACGTCAATCAGAAAGGAGGGGCACATCGCACCGGCTCCCCCAACGGCGACGCCAAGTGCGGGACTTGCCAGTACAAGATCTTAGCCCCAAACAACTTCTGCTCAGTGGAATGCAAAGTAAGTGAAATTTTTACCCTCCTGTACCGCGTTTCATGGCATGGTTATGAAACAAGACTCTAGTTTTCAGTGCATTTACTTTCCTTGCGAGGCGGGTCGCTAGGGTTTTGCAAATTTGTAGTTTTCCTTATGAAATTTATCTAGCAAAGGCGTCGCGAGCCGTCCGTTTGACATCATACCCTCTGCATAACTTGGTTTCTCGCTGGTGTGCGTACAACGATTTTTGCAGGTGAAGGCTGTTTTGAAGAAGATTGAAGAGAGAGAAGAAGAAGAGGCTTTGAACCGAGCGAAGAGGAAGATGGAGATGACGGACGGCGAGAGCCCTAGCGATGCTCCGAAGAACGTCGCTGCGGGCGTGTCTTTCAGGAAGCGTCCGAGAAAGCAATCCAATCCCCAGAGGGCTCCCCTCTTCTAGATCGGTAAAAACATAGCCGAAAACCTAGAAGAACGGGTTGATTTCCTTTGTTTTGGCACGTAATTTTTTTTGCCGGTTTACGTCGTTGGAACTGCTTGAAAGGACTCTGATAAGTAGTGTTTTTCTCACGAGCAAGCAATGAGATTTGGTATTTGACTCTGTTTGGTGAAGGGCTTTCAGTTTTCACGCGTTGACGTTCCTCCATCTCTAGAGAGAGTTGGTTCAAATATACGTTGAGGTGTTCTGAAAACCTAAAGATTCAAAGTTTGAGTAGGTACAAGAACGGTGAAAGCATGTACTTTATCACCAATGTAAATGGCAAATTATAATTTGAGCACAAACCTCAATTGTATTATCATAGTCCTTATATCATGTTAGTTTCATTCATGTGTAGAAAATTGGAAGGAGTATTTGGGGTTGTCGAGCAAAACCATCGAGTCTTTCCAATTGCATCAACGTGGCATAGTCCTCATTACCGTGTTGGTTATGCAAGGATGCAAGTATCTTGTGATTTTAACATTCAATCACTTTATTAATTATTGGATGCGGTGACGTAATATTCTTTCATTTCATCTCTAAAATAGAAAACACCAGTTCAATAATACAATTTCAAGAAACTCATACATTCGTGATGATCATCACGGATGAGAAGGTAATAAATTTAGTGGCTTTATTAGATTAATGACGTCAACAAAAACAAATTACCTCTTTACAATTAACGCATCATAGGACGACTCTCGAATTTTGAGTTATGCGTCTTATAACATATATAATTGTTCTTTTTCTCAAAAAGCACAAACAAAATTCCGCGACCGGAATCATCGCCATCAGCGGGGACTGCCACCACCAAAATTTCTTTGGTGCGAGCAATTATCATGTACATCAATTGAAAATTGGAAGAGAATCCACCTATAAGGGGATCGCACTTTGAGAATCCTACCTGTGATGGGGACTGTCCTGGAGTAATTGAAATGGGAAGAGAAAGAACTCAAGGGCGTGTGTAAAATAAATGATTTAAAATATATATATTTTTAAAATAACTCCCTGCCTCATTTGAAATAACTATGCAATGAAAAATACTTTCGACAATAATTTATATCTAAATATTTTCTTCGACAATATTATTTTTTTTGTCATTTGCTCATTTTTATGGGCGAGATTGGCGATTTTTTTTTTTAATAAAATGTTTTCCAAATTGTTCACTTACAATTTTAGAGCTCTTGTTGACCATATCAGTCTCGTGATTGGCTCGGTGCCTTTTTAGGTGGCTTGTTCCCCTGTGGAGTCATCAGATAAATCTTTGGGATGTATTAAGCAAATGACCTGCTTCTCACCCTTGGCCTTGGTAGTTAGCATCGATCTGGAATATTTGCCAGAAAGTGGATATTCTTCTCCATGGAGCCGCCGGCGACGACATTCTTTCGCCGAGGGTAGCGGTATGGCCGGGGAGCTCGCGGCGTCCGCCCTTGCAATTCCTCCCAATCGCTCGCCTGTTGTGTCTCCACGTTGTGCGAATTGTTGTCGTTGCTCGGTCGGATCGGGCACGTAAGGCTCTTGGAACTCATTCAAGGACTCGAACATGTTCTAGCCAGGGGGCACAGTAGCACCTTCGTCCGTTCGGAGACCGTCGATGTCCATCGTGAGATGGAGAACCCGATCAGATCATTTAAATGCAATGACACACGAGATCGATGTTCGATTTAGACAAGAAGAGTGGAAGGAAAGGGGGAATTGATGAGTGAGTAAACATGAGAGAGGAGAGGGACAATGTTAATATGAAAGCAGATTAATATTACAAAAAACTTGAAATTAAAATTAGTTCACATGTGACAAATTTAAACGAAATTAATTTTTTGACCATAAAAAAACCTTAAAATGGTATACCTATGACAAAAAAATCTCAAATTATTACACTTGTGATAAATTCACATTTCTTAATTTTCACTAAATAAAATTAATATCACAAAAACTATAAATTGTTATATCTGTGACAAATGGTGGGTAAAACCACAAATTGGTACACCAATCAACTGCTATGTCTCATCCAATTTAGTAATCTGACAATAAAATTGAACGAAAACTAAATGGAAGATAAATTTGTTACATGTATATCAGTTCGTAGTTTTATTAATTTTGGATGTCATAAGTGTACTAATTTGAAATTTTTTATGATATTAATTGTATACAAATTGCATGATGACATTGATCATCGAAATCCCATCATATTTAGATTGAGTCGGCCAGGCATTGGCTCTAGAGCAACCCTAGACTCGGCTCGGCTTGGCATGGCTCGTCGGAGGTTGGCCAGTCCTAGTTGAAGGACTCTAAGTGTGAGTGTAGTCCTGGTGGGCAGTTCCCACCTTGGAATCGGGAACCATCCATTAAGAACTAGTTCCGAAAAATTGGAATAGGGAACCGCCCATTAGTTCCATAGATTCACCTAGAAACCGGACCATCAGTCCAATCCAACTCTCTGATGAATCAATGGAGCCTGTCCCTAATTTCACCAAACTGTATTCATTACTTAATTGATTTCTATTTAGAGCACCAAAACTCCAAAACTTATTTGGCCTTAAATTCAAGTTGAATTGCGAACCATTGATCTTGATTAAGGATTGAAAACTATAAGGATGAATGAATAGATAATACTAATTAGCTAGGAATTAAATTTTTTCAAAAATCATGGTGTGGTCCTCTTAGGATTTCTTGACACCGGGAGGTGTGGAGAGTTATATTCTAAGGACCTCAATAGAAGTTAAAACATTAATCACTTAATCCATTTTTTTTCAATGTTAACCTTATCTAATCAAGGGGATAGCTAAGGAAAGATTTAATTATGCTTTTAAAACGAGCCATTAGCTGTAAATTTTGTATCAAGACAACAAAGCACCACAACATTTATGGACATCTCCAATCGATTCTCTCCTTCTGCTTCATTTGCTTCATTTTTTTTTTTTTTTTTGGTTGAGAAATTAAGTAAATGGAGTTAATCTTATTACACACCTGAGAAATAAA
This sequence comes from Eucalyptus sideroxylon x Eucalyptus melliodora, assembly GCA_016097485.1. Taxonomy (NCBI): domain Eukaryota; kingdom Viridiplantae; phylum Streptophyta; class Magnoliopsida; order Myrtales; family Myrtaceae; genus Eucalyptus; species Eucalyptus sideroxylon x Eucalyptus melliodora. Next base: position 45,675,175 of record CM027832.1, on the reverse strand, counting down.
ATTAGTCAATAATGTTCAATAACTTCAAATATATATACATACACACTGGTCCGATTCAATGAGCAGTTCCACGTCTAGAACTGAGAATTGGGTTGGTATTCATTGGTTAACCAGACCGGTCCCCATGGAAACTGTAGATTTTTGGGCGATTTAGTTCGATTTCAGGTGATTCGGGTGATTTCCTATTATTTTGCACACCCTTAGGTTCTGGTTAATCCCTCCAAATTAGCCTGGAAGGCAAACTACTGCTCCAACAAAATGCAAATGATGCAGTTTGCATACCGAACCGGTTTGTACCACAAGGTCCACAACCGTTAAACCGGTTCGATTCGCCACCCCTCCCCCCTCTCTTCCCCGGGCCACCCGCGAAAACTAGATAATTCTTTGGCCGGTTCGTTCGCTCTTTCCGGCGACTTCCGCCGGTTCGACGGCGTACCAACTGCGAACCCGGTTCTTTCAGCACAGCGCGCTTCCCCGTACGTCTATCCGGAGGCCAGCTCCAATCCTCCTCCCTTTCTTCTTCTTCTTCTCGACAGCGCGGGGAAGAAAGAGAGAGAGAGAGAGAGAGAGAGAGAGAGTTCCATTGCTATCGAAGCAGAGCTTCGAGAGGAGCGTCTCCCTCCCGCCGAACCATGAACTCCTCCACCTTCCTCACTCACTCTCCCTCCTCTTCACTCCTCAGCCCCTCTCCCCTCTCCCTCCCCTCCTCCGCCAGGCGCCGCCGCCGCCCCCGCCGCCGCAGCCTAGCCGTCTCCGCCGACCTCGATCAGCAGCCGGCCGCCTCTCCCTCTCCCTCGCGCGGTCCCGACGTCTTCGGCGGCCCGAGGGAGCTCGCCGGCCTCCAGCCCCTCGTCAAGAGCTTCTCCCCGCCCGCGCGACTGGCCGCCTCCGCGATAGTGGTGGCCGGCGCGCTCGCCGCCGGGTATCGCCTGGGCCTCCGCTTCGGCGGCGGCTCCCGCAATGCCGCCCTCGGCGGGGCCGCCGTGCTCGGAGCCGCCGGCGGGGCCGCCGCGTACGCGGTGAGGGCTTGTGTGCCCGAGGTCGCCGCCGCCGATTTGCATAACTACGTCGCCGGCTGCGACGATCCTCAGGCGGTCCGGAAAGAGGATATAGAACAGATTGCCGGCAGGTCAGTTCCGTTCTTGGTATATAGTTTCTTAATCGCTGCTTTGTTTTGGTTTTCGACTTCTCCGTTGACGTATGGTTGGTTCTGGATGAGGCTTGTAGTAGAGATCACATTTCTCCCTATAGTTCATTTGTATATCAGTGGAATTAGATTACAACTTTCTAATTCACTAATTGAATTACGAGATATTGATCGGATTACGTCTGTAGCAGTGCGTAGAATCAGCTTGAGCAATGTTTTTCTTCATCTGATTGTTGTGCTTTAATTGTGTTTGATTTTCATAATCTACTTATATTTTTAACATATAATCTGTCAGGTACGGCGTGAGCAAACAAGATGAGGCCTTCAATGCGGAGCTTTGTGATTTGTACCTCAGGTGAGCTAAAACAATGAACTAATCATGCATCTGTTGTGTTTCAAGCACATTTTATTTTTGATTTCTCTGTATGTAAGGTTTAAAATTTCAGACGGAGCTGGCTTGAGTTGTAGTTGACTTTCGGTCGGTTGAATTGCATATGATATGTGTTGTGAAGGTTTGTCTCATCTGTCCTTCCTCCTGGGAATGAAGAACTTAAAGGAGATGAAGTTGATAAAATTGTGAAGTTTAAGAGTGCTCTGGGAATTGATGATCCAGAGGCAGCATCCATGCATATGGAGGTACTATTGCTCTTGCTACTTGTGAATGCTTAAGAATACCAAATTAGCAGAGGAAGCATGACGGAGTAATGACTGGTTGAAATCGTGTCCACTTGTGTCTTCCAGATTGGTAGGCGTATTTTCAGGCAAAGGCTTGAAACTGGGGATCGTGAAGCTGATGTGGAGCAGCGTCGGGTATGAAATCCGAATTCTTGTGGTTTCTTTGCAAACACATTATTAGCCAGCAACTTGGATACTTTTTCAAGAGTGTTATGGAACTTTATCATTTTTGGTTCCTCTTCAGTACAGGCATTTCAAAAGCTGATATATGTTTCCACACTTGTGTTTGGAGAAGCGTCAAGTTTCCTTTTACCTTGGAAGCGCATATTCAAAGTTACTGATGCGCAGGTATATGTCATTTCTTTAGGCAATGTCTGCCTGTGCAATTATTTTGGTGTTGCATGGTTGGTCAGAAGTCCGATCTTAGGGTTATGAATAACAAGATCTCCTCCTGTTATTCTAGCCTATCCAAACTCTACTTTTATTATCATACTTATGACATGAGGATCTACTAATATCTCTGTCATATTTAGCTTCTTCATTGAATCAGTCATGTATCCATGTGCTTGCAGATTGAGGTTGCTGTTCGCGATAATGCACAGAGGTTGTATGTGTCCAAGCTAAAAGCAATTGGAAGAGGTGTGTATAATTACATGATCCATTGCAAAAATGAAAATCTTGACCTTTAGCTATGAAATTACGCTAACATTGTAAGTTTGGACACAAGATAAGCCTGCCTTTTTTTGGGATAATGGTGATGAAAGAAACTATTTGGTTGGCAAAGTTATTCTATTCCGTTGAAATTGCTTGTCCTGCCACAAAAAAAATGTTTATTTTTGTATTATGGACTTTGTAATTTAACCATATTAATGCTTAATTCAAACAACCCTGGAGTTTCAACTGCTTATCAACCTGGTTGTAATAGTTTATGTTGAGGCATATTAATAAAACTTGGACTTTGAACTGCATTTTGTGATTGCAGCCTTTTTTAGTTGATGTTGGGCTTTGCTAGAGTTGAATATAGTACTTTGTAATTATAAGTAGAATTTGATATCTGTGTTAGATCTCAAGGCGGAGCAGCTTGAAAATCTTCGAGCAGCACAACTATCTTATCGACTTTCTGATGAGGTAACTTCATCATTTATCTTCTGCTTAAATAGATTTGACTTACTGTAGTTTTTGGTGGCATATCTTCGATACACTTTATTCTTCGGTGCAGCTTGCCGAAGATTTGTTTAAGGAACATACGAGGAAACTTGTGGAGGAAAATGTCTCTGTGGCTATGAATGTGGTGAAATCAAGAACAAGAGCAGCGTATGTCGCTTGCCCAAGTTCCATTTGTACCCTTAGTCTGTAAATGCTGTTTCTCAAGTTCTTTAAATATTTTTAGCATGGGACAAATTTAATGGGGGAGGGGGGACCCCACCCCAACTTTCTAAATTTCTCTGTGGGCCCAAATATAGGAAAGTACTTCACAAATATATACGTAAGTCTTGTCACTCCCCAAAATTTTCAAGTTTTTTCAAATTCCGATGTTGAAGGAAGTAATGTGGAATCTGCAGTAAAATCATCCAATTTTAAAACTTAAATCTTTCAATGATAGTGCTTCTAATTATGAATATGGTGAAGTGAGTGATGTTACGTCCAATTTGGAGAAATGATTAAGCAGGAGTTGGAGATTTGAAAAACACATGCATTAGGTGTTTTGTTTCTCCATCTCTTGTGAATTTTAAAAAACTTGAAAATAATTTACTTTTGTGTAAAAGGGAAGATTGTATTTACTATTGGATCTATAGTTATTTTAGTAACATTAAGTATCCAATAAACGTTTACACTCAATTGGCTTTTAGAGAGTTTTGAGGAAAGAAATATATGGTGTTTATAGTCCTATAAGTCAAGAGCCAGTATCCTACTTAAAAGGTTATTAAGTGAGTCACATCCATATAATGATTGAAAAGAATGAATTTTTCATATCATAAAAAATTATCTATCATACTTTTGTTACCCAAAAAAAAAAAAAAAAAAAATAAAATCAGCTACTAATCTATTTCTCCTCCACAAAAAATAATGAAATGCTTACTCTAGATGTGTACTGACAGAATAAGTCAATCAACTGAGAATTTCAAGAGAAGTTGCCAGCATAGTTATGATGTAATCAGTGTTAAAGGTTTTGTTGTTTAGAAATTGAATGGCGCTTGCTTATTTTATTAGCTTTGCCTAAAGGCTACTTGTCATTGTCTTATTTATTTCGATTATCCAGGACGGCAGTCACTCAAGTTGTAGAACAGCTAGATGAGATACTAGCATTCAACAATTTACTTGTCTCATTAAAGAACCATCCGAATGCTGATCACTTTGCTCGTGGGATAGGTCCAGTTTCCTTATTTGGTGAGGAACCTTTAAATCTTGTTTTATTGGCCATGAAGTGTGTTTTCATGGAAGTCTTGAATTACTACTTCTCTTCTTCTACCTCAGGTGGTGAATACGACACTGACCGAAAAATGGATGACTTGAAGATACTTTATAGAGCATATGTTGCAGAGTCTTTCTCAAGTGGTAGACTGGAGGAAAGCAAGGTATGGGATTTTTTCTATTAAAATATCGTCTGCCTCTTACCTGCCCTTTCTTGTATATTACCTGGCTAATGTTGTCTTTGCTTCCTGATAACCTTACTTCTGTTGTTTCTCTGTTTTATAGCTTGATGCATTGAGTCAACTGAGGAATATCTTTGGTTTGGGAAAACGCGAGGCTGAAGCCGTCATGCTTGATGTATCTGCAAAGGTGTATCGTAAACGACTTCAACTTGCCTTCACTGGTGGTGAACTGGAAGCTGCAGATAGCAAAGCGGCCTTCCTCCAGAATCTATGTGAAGAGTTACACTTTGATCCTCAAAAGGCCAGTGAGATTCATGAAGGTATATTCACTGATTCCTAGTTTTGGAGTGTTCCTGTGTCATATATGATATGACGTGTGTGTGTGTGTATTCATGCTGTGATCCAGTGGTTCTTCATGCTTATCTACTTGGTAAAACTTCTAATCACTTAAGGAGTTCGAAAAGAAGAATTTTCTTGAATGGAAAATAAAAAAACGTCCTTTGGGCATATGTGGGACAATTTTCTGAACTATTTAGGACTAAAATTCTTATGATACTTGTGTACCATGTCACGTATACCATTGTCTCACCAAAGTATTGATAGCATGCTCTTTCATTTTCACATGAAGAAATTTACCGGCAGAAGCTTCAGCAGTGTGTTACTGATGGAGAACTGAGTGAAGAGGATGTTAAAGCTTTGCTGAGAATACGAGTTATGCTCTGTATCCCTCAGCAGACAGTTGAAGCAGCTCACTCCAGTATATGTGGCAGTTTATTTGAGAAGGTAAAGTTTTGTCTCCTCTGATGAATTCCTGTTTCTCTAGAGTTCTTTCTACTTCGTACTTTTTTGCTTGTAATTTGCGTACTGTAAGTTGCAGTTTGACAGCAGTTTTTGTATGCTTTGGAACTTCAGTTAGTATGAAGACTACCATATCGTGTTTGATAATTTTGTCATTTGTATGACCAAAGTGCAGCCTGTAGGTTTTGGGTAGTCATTAAGAAGTTTTATCTCTGAATTATCATCTTAAGATAAAGATGCAAGGAGATGTTGTGGACCTCTAAATGTAAATCTTTTTTCCATTGCAATGACAAGGAAAGCCTTCAGTTTATCCACAGTGGTCAGGAACATATTTTTCTGATGTCTTTGGTAAATGGAGAAAATCATTGTCTTTTATCTTTTCTCTTTGCTGACTAACTGAACTATTGGATCCAGGTTGTGAAGGATGCAATTGCCTCAGGTGTTGATGGATATGATGCTGAAGTGAAGAAATCGGTGAGAAAAGCAGCTCATGGCTTGCGCTTGACAAGGGAGGCTGCCATGTCTATCGCCAGCACAGCTGTGAGTATCTTCCTTTACCATTTTTTTGTTTTTGGTTGAATTGTATCTTTCCCTTCATCAGGACATCGATGAGAGTTACTGGACATCAATATGAATGTTTCAAATGTGTTTGTGCGACTAACCAACCTAGGAATGATACTGAGTTTGAGTATCTAAAATGCCTGAAATTACGATTGCAGAGAATTCACAATCAATCTTTTATGGCATTACTTCCTTTGTATAGTGTGATTGTATGAGTATCCACCTCATCTAAAACTCAGTCTTATAACTTGCAATGACTTTTCATGTCATGCTTATAGGATGATATTTCACATGGTGGCAAAAAGTTTTGAGAGTTGCATGTGCAAGTGTGGGATGATAAGATATTTTTGTGATTTAATTGGATGTGCGGACCTTTGCTTCTCCATATAGTTTTAAAATGGCTGTCTTTACAAGAGGAACCTTAAACTTGTAAAAAGATCAGTGTACTCGTAACAAGTTAAACTTATAACCAATGCCGACATAGATGGGTAGGTGCTCTATAAAACCGTTTGGGAGTTGTACATTTATTTTTTTGAGGATGAATGCAATCTATGCTCAAGAGATACCTATCCATCTATGCCTACCTTCTCCTCCTTTTGGGAGGATAGCACAGATTCCAGCTTGAGTGTGTAGCTACGTATATAATGGAAGTCAACTATCCTTTTGAGGAAAGATTTTGTGGCAAAGCCAGACTGAAAGTATTTTTTCTTCTTTGATATACATCTTGGGATTCTGGCTACAGAGGAGCAACCTTACCTTTTTGACAAGGTTCATGCTGGTCATATGAGATATCAATGTTCCTACTAAAAAACCACACAAAGCTGACTAATATCTGACTGTCCTTCATACCAGCTAGCACTTCTTGGTGCTTTTTTACCGTAAAATATGCTATTGGGATTTGTATATGTCTTGTGCATGCAAGCTGATGCAACAAGCATGTGAACTTGCATCGTTTTAAGGTTTGAGAATCAATCTTTTGGTTATGTATTGTCTAGGATGAAAAGATGTACATTGGTTGATTTATTTCAGGCAAACATGACCTTCCATTGCCTCATAACCCATGCAGGTCAGAAAGATTTTCATAAGTTACATTAAACGAGCACGGGCAGCTCAGAATCGTACTGAATCTGCAAGGGAGCTTAAGAAGATGATTGCTTTCAATACGTTGGTCGTTACGGAACTGGTGGCAGACATAAAAGGGGAGTCCCCTGAAACTGTATCTGAAGAGGCTGCTAAGGAGGTAGAAAGACAAATTGAAGTGGATGAAGAATGGGAGTCACTCCAGACCCTTAGAAAGATAAGACCCAACAGAGAACTTACGGCCAAGTTAGGAAAGCAAGGCCAAACAGAGATAAATCTGAAAGATGATCTTCCAGAGAGGGATAGGACAGACCTCTATAAAACCTATCTGTTGTTCTGCCTAACAGGAGAAGTCACCAATATCCCGTTTGGGGCACAAATCACAACGAAAAAAGATGACTCCGAATATGTACTGCTAAACCAGCTTGGTGGTATCCTTGGTTTGTCCCCTAAGGAGATCGTGGAAGTTCACCGGAGTCTTGCTGAGCAGGCATTCAGACAACAAGCAGAGGTTATACTGGCTGATGGTCAGCTGACAAAAGCTAGGATTGAGCAGCTTAATGAGGTGCAGAAGCAAGTTGGCTTGCCTCCACAGTATGCTCAGAAAGTAATCAAGAGCATTACAACTACAAAAATGGCAGCTGCAATAGAAACTGCTGTCAGTCAGGGGAGGCTCAACATAAAGCAGATAAGAGAACTCAAGGACGCGAGTGTAGATTTGGACAGCATGATATCTGAGAGCTTGCGTGAGAACCTCTTCAAGAAAACCGTGGATGAAATTTTCTCTGCCGGGACTGGTGAATTTGATGAGGAGGAAGTCTATGAGAAAATACCAGCTGACCTGAATATTAATGCTGAGAAAGCTAGGGTGGTGGTTCATGAGCTTGCTCAAAGTAGATTGTCAAATTCACTCATTCAGGCTGTAGCCTTGTTACGACAAAGGAACCAAAAAGGAGTGGTATGGAGATAAGAAGTCCTTTTTTGCTCTCTCTACTTTTTACCAATTTGTTGAAGCTTGTGGACCTAGTTACCATAGAAAGAGTCCCGATGCTAGCTTTACATCATCAGTAAGCCACAATCATCATTCTTTGCAGGTTTCCTCGCTTAATGATCTGCTGGCTTGCGACAAAGCTGTCCCCGCAAATCCGCTGTCTTGGGAAGTCCCTGAAGAACTGGCTGACTTATTTGCTAATTACATGAAGAGCGAGCCTACTCCAGAGAAACTATCCAGATTGCAGTATCTGCTCGGCATCAGCGACTCGACTGCGGCGGCCATTCGAGAGATGGGAGACAGAGTAATTCAAATTGGCGCAGAGGAGGAAGACTTTGCTTTCTGAGAACCGTGGTAATTTCTTCTTGCATCCGATTATTGGCTAAGTTTTTTATCTGTTCTCAGAATGTTTTCATAGCAGAAGTAGCAGACCCCTTGTAAAAAATGGTCACAACTCACTTAACTCCCAAGTCTTGCTATACAGAGTTACGAAGCAGTGTCTTGCTATACAGAAAAATCATGTAATACTTGGGGGGACAAAAATGGTCTCACTTTTCGAATATATGAAAAAATTGAAATAAAAGCAAGATCACGTATTCTTTAGTGGAGGGATTAAAATGGTCACCGCTGTCTTTTCCGTCCAAAAAAATCCTACTTGTCAGCTGACATTTTGGTTAATGACGCTGATGCGACGCTTTTAGTTGTTAGAATCTTTAAACATGGGATCGTGGATTTTAAAATAAAGTAGTTTTCATTGAGGAAAGAAAAGGGTTGAGCAGATAAAGAGGCATGACAGCCTGAGGCTACTGGTTGTTGCCCCTCTCTGGTTGCTTCCCCGCTGTCCTGACTATTGGATCTAAGGTTGGTGACGATTGTTGCTTTGGATCTGGTCCATACGGAGGTCCAATGACCTTGGATCCGGACTAGATCGGCATGGCCGAGGCCATGGGAGACCCTTGGTTCTCAGTGCAAAGCCCACATGTCGGCGGGCTTTGTCCAATACGCATCAGCTTGGGCATTGCTCGAGCCCGAGCGCTGCGGCGGCTGTTGGAGTCTCTGGTGATGGGGATTCCCATCTTGGTCCAGAAGTTCATTTGTCTCTCCAAATTTCTTGTTCACTTTCATATTTCTAACGCAAAAAGAAGAAAAAAAAAATAAGTAGAAGAGAGCTGGAGGAGACCGCTCTATCTGTGTATTGTCAATGGTCTTTTGCATTCCTGTGGGATGTTTAAACTTTTCCAGATTTGATCATGGCTTTTACTCAGGTGTCGGTTTGGGAATCAATTGAGAAAAACGGGGGAAAAAAAGAAAGAATTTGAAAATAAGCTTTTCTGTAAAAATGGAGGATTGGTGAAAATTAGCGTGGGACCCTTTCTTTCATACGAAAGTAAACTGATTTTTATTTTAAGACCTACAATTCTATTTTAAATTTTTCATAAGAAAAAGTATCACGCCAATGCATCGCGTCGGCATTTATTAGTCGCGTCATCTGTCACCCTGTATCATTTGAAATAAATGGTGGCCAATTTTATCTATGTATAATACTTTTTAACATGTAAAATGTGAGATCATCTTGATCCCTTGACTACAAGCGCATTATGTTCTTTTTGCAGATTTGGCTTTTGTATTTAGGGTGTCGTACTTTCCCGCTTTTCATGTACCATGCATTTACTGTTGGCACCATCACCCACTTCCAATCTTACTATTTCGTTTTCCCAAAGAATAAAATACTGATGGAAAAAGATCACAAAAAACTCCACACTTTGCTCAAAGTGACAAATTTATCTCAATATTTTTTTTGTGACATGAAAAATCCCGAACTTTGTCAACCGTAACACATTTACTCCAAACCTTTTTTCGTGACACAAAAAATTCTAAGCTTCTATCTGTGTGACATATTTACCATAAACTATAAGGCATTTTAGTATTTTTACTTTTAAAATTTTTTTTTTCTTCTCTCTTCCCTCCGTCGGCCATGGCGGAGGGAAGCCGGCGTTCGGTGAGGGTTGCCCTCGCCTCGGTTGGCTAGGGTCGCCCTTGCCGACGTCGGGCGAGGGTGGCCCTCAGCTAGGTTGGGTGAGGGCCTCCCTCGCTAGATTAGGCGAGGGCACCCCTCACCTAACGCTAGCGAGGGCCTACGTTGAGGGCTTACGTCGACAAGGGCACCCCTCGCTAGGCCCTCGCCTGTGTCAAGCGAGGGCGGCTTTCGTCGGCATTGGGCGAGAATGGCCCTCATCAGATCTAGCGAGGGCACCCCTTGCCCGATGCCGACAAGGGCCTAGCGAGGGCGGCCCTCAATTGGGTCGAGCGAGGGCAAACTCGAGCGAAGGGTGCCCTCGCCAGATCTAGTAAGGGAGGCCCTCGCTCGACCCAGCTGAGGGCCGCCCTCGCCCGAAGCCGGTGAGGGTGGTGTTACGAAATCTCAAGTCGATTCCAGAAAAATAACGTTCGCAAACAATTCACCAGACAGAATATAGTAATAAAAGAGCATAATCAGATGAACATGCCAGAAAATTTGTTATCGAAGTTCACCCAAACCTAAGTTACGTCTCCGCGCAGAGACACTTTGCGAATCCACTAAATTTCGGAAAAAGTTGGAATACAACGACGATCTTCTCTCAAGATCAGGGCACAAAGAGATTGAGAACCCTCATCAAGAAAAAACTCACTTTTTTATTCTCTTTTTTTCTTGCTTCTCTATTTCCTTTTTTAGCGTCTTGATGGCTAGAGTTTTGCCATCGCTAATATATAGGTACCACTTTTAACCTAAAAGAAAATCTAATAGAAAAGACAAAAAAGCCCCTAAAAACAAATATTTGGCTTTATCTATAACAATCTCCCACTTGAAGACAAATATACCCAAGCATCAAGCAACTTTGCATCCATCTTCTTCAAAAAATAGTAGTTGAAAAACTTGTGCCTCTGCGATACTCCTCATCAATCAACGTGGAGTAATACCAATGGTAGTAGTACAAAAAATATGCTTCTCTCTGTCTACTACCTTGGTCATCATGTTAGCTGGATTCTTCAAGCCATCAATCTTTTGTAGCTTTAATTCATTATCTTTCAATGCTGACCTGATAAAGTTATAACACTTCTTGATATGTCTAGTTCTTGAGTGATAAGCTGCATTCTTTGCTAAGTGCACCGCACTTTGACTATCACTCCACGGTGTCGATTTGGCTGTTTTCAATGTAACTCATTCATATAATCTTGTAACCACATGATTTCCTTGGAGGCTTCTGTAATCACTACATATTTTGCCTCTGTTGTCGATAAAACAACTACTTTTTGTAGTTGAGATACCCAACTCACTCGCTGTACTCGCAATCGTAAAGACATATCCAAGTGGTACTCTTACCACTATCTCGATCACCCGAATGATCCGCATCTACATAACCCCGCAACTCTAGAGATGTACCACCATAACAAAGTGAGTAATTGGAAGTATCTCGCTAGATATCTCAATATCCATTTAACCGCATTCCAATGCTCTCTACCTGGGTTCTGCATATATCGACTCACTACTCCCACTGCTTGTGCAATGTCTGGTTTCGTGCTCACCATGGCATATATCAAACTCCCCACTGCTGATGCATATGGAACTACCGCCATCTCGTCTTTCAAAGCCTGAGTGCTTGGACACATATCCTTGGAAAGTTTGAAGTGATTCGCTAGAGGAGTTGCAACCGGTTTTGCCTTGTCCATGTTAAATTTCTTTAACACCCTGTTCACATAGTCTTCCTGCGACAACCATAATTTCTTATTTTTTCCTGTCCCTGATAATTTTCATGCCTAAAATATTCTTGGCCTCTCCTAAGTCTTCATCACTTCCATTCCCAAAGAGCTATCACAGATGGTTGAAAGATCTTTCTTTGGAAAGCAAAGAAGGATACAAGACGTTCCCATGGGAGAACTTCAGCAATAAGTCCATTTATGCCTTGAAGAATTATGCTTAAAGCGTCGAATGGTCCAAACATACATCACATATGACAAGCGTCTTGAATCAGCCTGTTCCCATCAGAAGTTAAAAATCAAATGCTCCAAACAGGATTGTGATGGTACTTGTGGCCATTATTCCCGAAAGAAAAAGCACTACAAGAAGTACTCGATTAAAAGATCCAAACATGGATCCAAGCATTTCCTGAAAAAGAAGAAATTGCGATACCTATGCAAGAGAAAGGACCACACAGGCCATAAGAAATCAAGCCGTTGCTACATTTGCAACAAGAAAGGACATTTTGCCAAAAATTGTCCTCAGGCGAAAAAAGGTCAGAATCATCTGATTGAATGCGAAACAGGTATGTCCCTTGAAAATGATGACATTGAATCCTTATTCTCTGCTGACGAAGAACCAACAGAGCAAACGCTTTGTGTTATCCCCTTCTACCAATCTTCCAATGAGACTGAGTCTGACGAGTCAGAATCTGAAGACATTTTTCATATATCTCCCACATCTTCAGAACCAAATCCTGACATATTCTCAAGCCAAAATCACTCGTCCCCATTTCCTTGTAAAAATCTTCACCTCAAAGTTCGCCAAACCCATCAATGTCATTGCTCGATTGATACTTCGGAGCAAGTTCTTCCATTCTGGACACTAAAGTTTCCGCTGAAGAATATTGGACTCCTCATATCCGATACTTCAATTCCGCTTCGGAGATACTTTCTCCACAAGTGTCGAACTACTCCGCATTCTTGTCAGTTCTTCCCCAGTGCTCCATAAAGGCAAAAATCTTTGGATCAAACCTCCCCAATAAAGATTTGTTAATTGGGTGGGACATCATGACTCAAATCTCTCAACTCCGCATCATTCCGGAAAGGGTCTTAGATACAAAAATCAATTCTCCGAGTTCGTTGATATTCGAGACTCTTTTCCATCCAAATGAGTTTGTTAGATCCAATCATGCAGAAGCTGTTAGAATCTTGTTCGGAATCTCACTCAGAATTCGCTCAAAAATGTTCTCATCCTTTATGGGAAAATCCAGAATTCTTTGTTCGCCTCCCCTTCAAAAAAAATGAAGACATCAACCCAACAAAGGTGAGTCATGCGGGAATGAAGCCGAACACTTGGCTTTAGCTCAAAGGGAATGCTTTAATTATTACAACAAGGCCTTATTGAAGTTTCGATTCTCAATGGGCTTGTGAAGCCTTTATGTCAATAAACGCGCCAAGCGAACGAGAGGAAAAATGAGACTAGTAATCAACTATCAACCTCTTAATCTTTTCCTCCAAGATGACAAGTTCCCTTTACCATCCAGAGATTCTCTCTTTAGTGGTTTAACCAAGGCCCATATCTATTCCAAATTCGACCTCAAAGCCGGATTTTGGCAATTGGGCATTCATCCCGAAGACAACCAAAACAGATTTACGTATCCCAAACCAAAGCACTTCCAAAGTGGAAAGTTCTTCCTTTTGGCTTAAAAGTTGCCCCATCCCTTTTCCAAAAGGCCATGTGTCGCATTTTCCAACCCATTTTGTCAAGCTTTGCAGTGTATATCGACGATATTATGCTCTACACCCCGATGAACGAGCCACCGCCAACTCCTTGAGCAATTTGCAGAAATCGTAAAAAAGCATGGCATCATGCTTTCCCAAAGAAAGATGAATATCGCCCAAACAGAAATCGAATTTCTTGGTATGCATCTTAACAAAGGTACATACTATCCAAGGCCACACATTGCTCAAGAATTACTGAAGTTTCCTGAAGATAACTTCACAACAAAACAAGTGCAGCAGTTTCTTAGGATAATCAATTATCTCAGGGATTTTGTCCCAAACATTGCAAAGCTCATGATTCCTTTGCAATCCATGCTGAAAAAGAATTCCCGCCTTGGGGAAAAATCCAGACTAAAGTCAGTTTTCGAGCTTAAGGAGATTATGCAGAATCTCCCTCCATTACAAATACCATCAACAGGCAAAAGAATTCTCCAAACTGACGCCAGTGATGAATACTGGGCAGCCGTCCTATTCGAAGAAATTGATGGTAAGAAACACGTTTGTGCCTACAAGAGTGGAAAGTTTTCCCAGGCTGAAATGCATTACCATTCCACTTTTAAAGAAATCCTAGCAGTCAAAAATGGAATTAAAAGGTTTGAATTTCATCTTATCGGCTATCACTTTCTGGTCGAACTAGACATGGCATCTTTCCCTCAGATGACCAAGTTTAAACATAAACAGATCCCAAACCCTCAACTGCTCCGATGGGCTGAATGGTTTTCAAAATACTCTTTTGAAACCAAACATATTCCTGGGAAAAAGAATGTTCTTGCCGACTTTTTGTCAAGACCCAAAGCACCAGCTGAAATCAACATGTACATCAAAAGACCTGCTTTCCATATGCTTCATCATGGAGTCAAATACAAGATTGAGAAGATCAAAGATTTGCCAAGCCAGGCATATCCCCAGGAGATTATTAAGCAAATCCAGAATGACGGTCTTACTGAGAACATGGAGAACCTCATGTGGCAATGCCATACAGACCTTTTCAGATTCAATGGAGGTTCGATCCTTTATCCTTTCGGGTTAAATTTGGATTATCCTTTTATTCATCCTCTTATCCGGAAGGAAGATGATTTCCCGATCGGCTCAAAAACGCTATTATGGTACTTAACCAATAAGTACTTAATAGCCATTGAAATTCCCACCAGAAGATTCATTGCTAATCTCACCAGAATATTCATGCTCGGGAGAAACATCGAAAAAGAATGTGATAGAAATCTTTTAGATTTTCTAAACCGGTTCTATCATCCTACATGTTGGAAACAGGACTTAGAAAGAGAACGAGAACCATGACACCGAATCCGAAGTTCACACCATCCCGTTTTTCAAACGTCCATGGAATTTTTTAGAAATAATGGCGGTATTCTCGATGCACCACCCGAAATAGGAACCACAGCCTATAAACCTCACTCGAACAACCGAGAAGCCGGGATTCACAAATCTTATCCAAGATCTCGTTAGATCTTGTGAACATGAATACCGAGAACTCTAGAGAATTCTATGCCAAGAAAACAAGACCATTCCCGAGATATCCGGAATAATGTACCCACCACGTGGGATCATTATGACCTAGCACTGGAGCTAAGGACGCACTCGAGTGCAATACGGACATAAGCCTGCATCGTCCCAAGAGCATGAAATGACAAATGAAGATGACATTGTCCAGTCCACTCAAGACCCCTATGCACGCTTTGGAGGTCCTTTGTCCCAGAATCCCTACGAACAGGGATCTTCATCCTCATTCCAAAACATGGATAGATCCTTCTATGCACAACCATCCAATTGGCCTCAGCCAAGCATGCCAAACATTCCTGCCAACACTACAAGTGAAAATACTAACTGGGCAGAAGAAGAAGCATCCCATTGGGCTCATGAAGCATCCTCATCACAAAGGCTAAACCAGATTCTTTCGCCTCAAGACCTTGAAGCCCTCCAGCAGAAGTATGAAGCACATCTCCTAGAAGATAGTTTAGATGACGACTCAGTATGTAGCTACAATGCTCGTGACGGACGAGATCGTTGAGTCCGTACAAAATCACCGTAGCAAAGTATCGTTCACTTTTACCGTAGCACTAGGCTAGGGAATGTACTGTTCACGCATGCGGTTACTATTCATAGTGTGCGAATAATTCCCTCCCGAAGGCTTTCGGCGCCTCTGTTTGTTTCTGGACCCGTGAGTTGGTCCCTATGTGTCCTTGTTTACCTTTATTTGCCTATATAAGGCATTGTTGTTGTATCGTTTTGGGCAGAGTCCCCTGAAGTAAAGAGTATGCTTTGTGAAAATCCTCTATGGCTTTCTAAATCCCTCTTCTTCTCCAGCCTGGTAGGATCCTTCGAGAAATGCAGCTTGGGTAGATTAGAAACGTTTCCATCCTGGCATCCTCTGAGTGTCTCTAGGCTATGGATTAAAAGGCTGAGTGGTTTTCTGCTAAAAGGCTGTCCCTGAAGGGCTTGAACGAGAGTTGTTCGCCCAATGTGGGATGCATACCTGCAGGAAATTTACTCTCCTTCCCTGATCCTAAGTCTAGGTCCATTTATGGTATCAGAGCCATGGTTTCGTTTTTGATATTATCCATTCCATGCGCTTGATAGGTGAATCCAGTGCTGAGAAGATCCTCACACACCATGACAGATCCAGAAATTCTCGAAGCACCCATTTCTCTTGCTCCTTCTTCTTCATCCTCAGCTCTCTCAGAATTTCGTGTTTCAAATGCTTCTAAGATAGATTATCTCTATGAAGTCTCTCTTAGCGATGAAACCAAGATCTCGAAACTCATCTTCCTCTTATGAACCCCTATTGACTTTCGCTAAACCCACCTCATCATTCTCACCTATCCGCTCCATTCGTCAACTCATTCACCAGACCCCGAAGCAAGTAAAGGAGTACGTTCAGTCCTCCAAGTTCGACCAGCATCCAATTCCAGCTACTGAAAAAGAGTACTTTGTTACTCTCCAGATCCCTCCAGAATTTCCCAGACAATGGGTACAACAGGGATATTCTCATGTTCATTATGGAGCTGTTCGTCTTGCCCTTACTTTCCATGGTCGTAAAGGTTTGCCAGTAGTAGCAAGAATCGCTTTGTTGGATACCAGGTTTCTACAATACCAGCATGCTTGCATCGGTACTGTTCAAACCACTCTAAATGCCGGAACAGTCTTTGTGACTCTATATCCAAACTTCAATATCGCTCTTTCAGACCCCCAACTTCTCTCTCTTTTCGAAAGTTCAAGTAAAACTCATCGAAGCCCCTCAAACGGCTGAATCAGAGCCGCAACCCTACATTACCAGATGGTTTATCGAGTGCGTAACCATGCCTCGACCTCAACTTCAACAATGGTAATGAAGACGCTTTGTTCATCTCCATGCGAATGACCAGGCTTCCCGCATCCATGTTCCCGACATGATCCCAAAGGATACATTGGCCAAACTCCTTCCGAAACTTGGATCACCAACTATGAAAAGCTACACCAAAGATAACAAGCCGTTCCAGTCCACGAGACTCGAATTCGTACGGAAAAAAAGATGGAACTGTTTCCATCAAATTCGGCAAGGAAAAGGAAGAAGGTCCTTCTATCTTCCGACCATCCTTATGATCGAGCCATGTGTTCCTAATCCATTTCCGAACCCAGATCCAAAAAGCATGTTCGACATTTCGACGGTGATGGACATCCTGTTCATTACTATAAAGACAAGCATGGTCATTGTTTTTGGGATCCTTTTTGCCAATGTTCCTACCGCATAAATTCGCCTGACGAGGTAGATCCTCATGCAAGATCTCCTCCACGACGGAAAAAGCCCAAGGACAAGATGTATCAGAGGTACTTAGACGGAGATTCCTCCGTAGATACTCTTGGTGAGTATGATAAATACCAGTTCATGGTATCTTATGCACCACCTCCACCACCGAGTTCGCACTACATCTCGAACCTCGCCCGATCCACCAAAGATCACCTCCACCTTCCCTCCCTAGAAAAAGCAAGCTCTCTCTCCATTCTATAAGCCAATCCTCAAGTGGGCTAAGAAACACTCTTACCCCCTCGAAGTTCCAGCAGAAACACCACCCACTTCTCTTATTGCCATGTTCCAAGATACTGACTTTCCTCCTCTTGTCAAGGAAAGTTCTAAACTCTCGTTCCCTGCTACAGAAGAGTTTATTGATCCACATGGTAGATATCGCCATGTTCCCAAAATACCTACTCCCACGTACGTAGACGAACATGGAAGAGAAGAAAACCCCCGCCGCTGAAGCCGTTCTAAACTGGCAATCAGAGACTCTGTTGGCACATAACAATGCCTTTAAGGCTATTGATTCCAAGATTGGAAATGTGCAACAAGATCTCCGAAGATACGATGAAGGTACTAATAAGATACTTTCTGAGTTCCAGAAAAGGCTTCAAGCCTTGGAATCAGGACAATATCTTGGGTACCATTATCTTGAAAGTCCAAAGCCAGAAATAGACAAACTCAAGAAGCAGATTCAACTTCTTGAAGAAGGAAGGTTCAGACCTTTCGATCCATTGGCACCTCTTGTTCAAACTGGATATGCATCCCCAGCACCACAAGTGTCTGTTTTTGCCAATATCCCAGAAGATCCTTCCAGAAGAGACTCAGATATACGAAGTCGTCTCAAAGCCCTGAAAAAGGAAAGAGGAAAAGAGAAGACACCACCTACGTAATCAAGCTCAATTGTTATAAGAGAAAGGTCAGACCAGATGATGTTATCAAATCCATTAGAATCCTTTTTGAAGGATTTGGGTAAGCAAGAAATTGATCCTATTACCCAACAGCCTGAGCTTGATCCTGTTATCTCGAAGACACGGATTCTGTTCACTGAACAAACTTCTGATACTACATCAGATTCAGTATCTTTTTCTTCTTCTTATTCTTCTTTTTCAGACCAAATAATCGATTCCTCCTACCATTCCACCAACTTCGCAAATATTCATGGCTGACACTCTTTCAGACTACGACATGCAATCAAACTATTCTGATCCAGAATTTGGACAGACAAGTAGTCCCACTAGAAACAATTCCACCAGGCATGTGTCTATGGCATCAAAACAATTTTTCTCCATTGACGATATTCCTTATCCAAAATGGCCACATAGACTTGAAGAGTTTCATACTTGGTTGTGTACACAGTCCATCACCAACCATGATATGAATGATGACCTTTACAATTTTGTTACAAGGTTCATCTTTTTCACTTCTACGATTCTCTTCATATTAGAACTAGCCACCAGCATGTCATCCACATATAAATATAGATACACAATGTCACCATCATCATATTTGCGAAAATAAACACAGTGATCAGACTCACAGTATGCAAATCCTTTTTTTTTGCATGAAACCATCAAATTTTAAGTACAATTGTCGCGGAGCTTGTTTCAAGCCGTACAAGCTTTTCTTCAAGTGACATACCATGTGCTCCTTACTTTTGACTTCAAAACCCTTAGGTTGTGCCATGTATAATTCTTCATCTAAGTCACCATGTAAAAACGCTGTTTTTACGTCTAACTGCTCAAGATGAAGATCCTCCACTGCAACTATACTTAGTAGAACTCTAATTGATGTCATTTTCACTACAGGTGAAAATATCTCGGAGTAGTCGATCCCTTCTTTTTTTAGAAAAGCCCTTGACTACAAGTCTCGCCTTGTATCTAATACTACCATATGCTTCATTCTTAACCCTGTACACCCATTTGTTTAATAAAGCTTTTTTACATGTGGGCAACTTGGTCAACTCCCAAGTTTTGTTCTGAAGTAACGAGCTCATCTCGTCTTTCATAGCACACTCTCACTGCAAGTGAGACGTGTCTGCCTTTGTCTCATCGTAAGTCTCCAGTTCTCCCGAATCTGTATATAAGACATGGCTCAGAATAGTATTAGCTGATGGATCAAAAATTACCTTTGGCTTTCTCACATGTGTAGACCTTCTCAAGATAGGTACTTCAGGGTCATTCGTTTGCTCCGAATCACTGCGTTCTTTTTGAACTACCTCTTCACTGATAATAGGCTCATCTTGAACCTCTCTTTCAGGTGAACTTTGATCTACTGGAAACATCTTCACGGGCATTATGTCTAATTCAACATACTCTGGTTGTACTACCTTCTCATGCTCTGTCTCTGTCTAACGATTCTTGTACATCTTTTCTTCATGGAATACCGCATTACGACTGCGGATGACTTTGTTATTCTCATAATCCCAAAGTCTATAGCCATACTCGTCGCCACCGTATCCGATAAAGACACACTTCTAGGACTTAGCATCAAGCTTTTTCCTATCCTCCTTGTCAATCAAAGCATATGCAGTACAACCAAACACCTTTAGATGTGAATAATTAATCTTCTTACCTGACCACCATTCTTGTGGCATTTCTCCATCCAACGCACTAGATGGACTTCTGTTAATAAGATAAACAACTGTATCAACTGTGGTAGCCCATAAGTGTAGCGGGAGACCCGCGTGTAGTCTCATGCATCTCGCACGTTCTAGAATAGTCCTATTCATCCTTTCAGTTACACCGTTCTCTTGAGGAGTTTTAGGAACAATCTTTAATCCATGTATGCTTTCTCGACTCAGATAATTTGCAAATTCTTTACTTATGTATTCACCACCATTATAAGATTTCAAAGCTTTAATCTGATAACTTGTTTCTTTTTCTACCCTGGTCTTCCACATTCTGAACATCCCGAATACTTCTGATTTTTCTTTAAGAGCATAGACCCAAGTCTTTCTTGTTGCATAATCAATGAATGTGACAAAATATCTCTTACCACTATAAGAGAGTTCCTGAACAGGTCCCCATACATCAGTATGGACCAACTCTAGCTTTTGGCCTTTATTTTGTCGCCCATTTAATTGAAAACTAAGAGCCTTCTATTTTCCATAAATGCAACTCTCACAAAAATCTAACTCAACTTTTTGTATATCCGGAAGCAATTTCCTCAAGTGTAACTGCTTTACACCTTTTTCACTAAGATGTCCCAAACGATAATGCCAAAGAGTAGATAAATTACCTGTAGCCATTGTAATTGCAATCATATCACTGATATTGTCTCATTGGAGAAAGTAAAGTGTACATGTACGCTTTCCCTTTGCTACTACTCTTACCTCTGAGGTTATCTTCCACTCTCCGCAGCCAAAGGTTATTACCAAACCTTCTTGGTCAAGTTTATTGGTTGAAATCGGATTTTTCTTTAATTCTGGAATATGCCTAATTTCACGCAAAACTAGACGTCCTCCACCTGAGATGTTTACAATCACGGTTCCTTTCCCAACAATGGGATACATGTGGCCGTTTCCCACAACCACTTGTCCAAAATCTCCACCGGCATAATCATCAAATATGTCTCTTTGCGAGGTGCAATGAAAAGAAGCACCAGAATCAATAAACCATTTATCTGTTGTCAAGTCAAACCCTGCAGACAAACACAAGTTATCTAGCAAAGATTCATTGCTAACTACATTAGCACCTTGATTCTCATCTTGCTGCTTCTTTTTGTAGGCTTCACATTGAAACCTCCGGTGTCCGGTTTTGTGACAAAACCAACACTCATCTTTTGCAACCTGTCTCTTACCCCTTGATTGTGATCTGTCACGACCGCTGAAATTTCCTCTACTTTTACTTCTTCCACGATTCTCCACCGCGAGTGCCGTTGAAGATGTAGATGCAGAAAAATTATCTCCACCTGAAACTTTCCTTCACATCTTTTCATTTATGATACTACTCACAACATCATCAAGAGTTAAATCATCATTCATGGTGCTCGAAATTCCCGTGACCGCGGTATTGTAGCTTTCTCGGAAGAGAACATAAAAATAATAAAGCTTGAAGCTTCATATCTAAATTTATGCATGCGGATTCCAATTGACCAATGACCTGCGTGAAACTATTAATATGCTCTGCCACAAAACATTTATCAAATAACTTCATATTAACCAGTTTTTTCAACAAAAATCCATGATTTGATGTGGATGGCTTCTAAAAAATATTCGTTAGAATATCCATGGCTTCTTTTGCAGTTTTTGCTTTCGCGATGTGGTACCCTGTCTTTTTCGTCAACCCTAGACGAATCGCACTTAACGCCTTTCGATCAAGAATTTTCCATCCGGCTTTTGCTGTTGGATCCACTACCGCCATATTGGGTTTCCAACCCTCAAGTGGTGCATAGAGATCATTCTGATAAAGATAATCCTCTATTTGTAGTTTCCACCATCCGAAATCCTCTCCATTGAACTTATCAATTATGATTTCATCTTCTGCTATCTTGTTTGCTTTCAATCGAACGTCACCGAAAACCCTCGATGTTCTCGATTAGCCAACCCAGGCTCTGATACCATTTGTTACGAAATCTCACGTCGATTCCAGAAAAATAACGCTCGCAAACAATTCACCAAACATAATAAGTAATAAAAGAGCATAATCAGATGAACACGCCAGAAAATTTATTATCGAAGTTCACCCAAACCTGGGCTACGTCTCCGCGCAGAGGCACTTTGCGAATCCACTAAACTTCGGAAAAAGTTGGAATACAACGACGATCTTCTCTCAAGATCAGGGCACAAAGAGATTGAGAACCCTCATCAAGAAAAAACTCAATTTTTTCTTCTCTCTTTTTCTTGCTTCTCTATTTCCTTTTTTAGCGTCTTGACGGCTAGGGTTTTGCCATTGCTAATATATAGGTACCACTTTTAACCTAAAAGGAAATCTAATAGAAAAGACAAAAAAGCCCCTAAAAACAAATATTTGGCTTTATCTATAACAGGTGGCCCTAGTTAGCCTAGGCGAGAGCGACCCTTGCCCAACGCCGGCGAGGGCAGCCCTCCGCTAGCTCTGCCATGACTGGTGGAGGGAAGAGAGAAGAAGAAGAAAAAAAGAAAAAAGAAAAAAAAAAGAAAAAACAGAAAAAAGAAGATGAAAATGCCATTGATGGGGTAAATGTGTCACGGTTTGCAAAGTTTGAGATTTTTCATGTCACAAAAAAAAGGGTAAATTTGTCACTTTAGCCAAAGTTTAGGATTTTTTGTGTTCTTTTCCTAATACTGAAAATGTTAAAAGCAATCAATCCTAAAAGAAAGTTGCAAGCCTATAAAGTAGTTTTCTCAATTTCAGATTCATTCTACATGCGGTATTTCCTATTATCCTTTGTCGCGGTCCTTTAGGATTCAAAGATGGCGAAAGCAGAAGTGACTAAGATTGAATACCGGAAACTGAACAGGCATGCAACCAATGTGATTTGGTCACACAATAGTATCGTACCCGTTGATCAATCGAGCTTGTGGTCGACAAGGCTGGATATTTGATGCAACCGGGTTGCATTTTCGATTTGCTCCTCTGAGCACTGGATATGGATTTTCTTGCCCTCAAATCCAAGTTACTCTATGGTCTACTAAGCAATCGGACCATTAATTTGACTGGATAATCAACACATATTCCAATATGATCGATCTCACGAGAAAAATGAAGTAAACATGGCAGGAGCGAGGCCAAAAATCGTTTAGCTGGAGTTGGTTTTGGGTTTTGGATTCTAATGGATTGCACGTGGAAGGATCAGATCGAAATTTTTTGCAATGCTTAATTAGTTGTGGTTCAGGCAAACTTGGAAGTGTTCTTAATTTAGTCAAACATGAATCAGCACAGCTGTCAAACGCAATGATCGAAAGTCCAAGTTAGGAACTTTCATTGGAAGGAACAACCACCGATTTATTCGTGCAGCTTTCGGTCCCTTTTTCTCTTTTCTCGAAAAAGTAAAATAGATAGCATTGTACATGCATGAAATATAAAAAAATAATATACATATGGTTATAGCGAAAAATAACTGTGTCGATCGGCAAAAAAAATAAAATAAAAGGACGACGTGGCTCTCCTATTTTCCGGACAGTTGTGAATTCTTTTTATCTTTTCGATATAATATGGAAATCCGACATACAACAGCACCAAATAAAAGTCTGGAAAAATGTCGAGTCCTTGTTTGGAATAAGTTTCAAAACTTTGAATTTTCATCTTGAGTCGTGTAATGAATTAGATTATAATAAGAATTCACGTACTGCAATTTATGAATATAAATAGCCCGCAAATAGAAAATTTCATATTTACAATGTAGTTGAAGAATGAAGCACAATTCTCTGTTCAATTACCAAACTTTCTCTAAACAAAAGTACAGAAAAAAAAGAGTGAGAGTTTTTCGTTGTTTATCTCTTTACCGTCACGTTATTGAATGACCTTTTCTGACTGGAAGTAGTGATATTAAAAGGAAATACGTAATGTTGAAAGTGTTGAGGAATATCCCATAAATATATTGTTGGCATGTCTTCTACCAGCTTAAGAATAACAAAGTACCAGAGCATAGGTTAAGGATCCAAATTTTGGCGCTCTTCCTCCATATTATGCCTATTTTCTCGTTGCCCTGTCATCTTGTTGATGTGATTACGTCCAAAACTCCTATTATAAATGTGTAGGGCTAGTTATAGTGAGGGCCGCAACACCGTTGTTGTGGTCCGCGAGGCCTCAGCCAAATTCGACGAGGTTTGTAACTCTCACCCAAGAGTTGGCAGGGGTTGTTGGCCCTAGCCTAGAGGCCAACAAAGGTCGGCAGGGGCCTTGTCGGCACATTGAAAAAAAACGAAAAAGAAAAAAACAAAGAAAGAAAAAAAAAAAATATTAAAAATATTAAAATAGTGGAAAATTTAAAAAATTATTCATGATAGTGCTAATTGCACAATGTAGGACCGGCTAAACTAGTACATCAACGATTTAAGATCACAATTAGCTGAAATAACTCTATTGACAATCCATTAAAAGTTTTTAATTAAAGTGGTAAATCATCAAACTATTCATAATTAAATTTGTTTAATGAAAAGATTTATGACTAAATTGGCTATTGTGCGATAAGTTTATGACTAAATTGATACAATTGAAAGAAATAAGACTAAATTAGCCGCCTTACAACAAGTTTAGGATTTTTTGGGTAATTTTCTCCATAAAAAAACATAGCGAGGGAAAAGTAAATAAATTATTCAGAATTAAATTGACATAATTAAGAAGCTTAGGGGACGGTGAACTATTTTCCATGTGAATCAGCATTGCTGGTAAAAAATTCAAAATGCAATATAGGACCGACTGAATCTGGCACATTAATGATTTAAGATTATAATTAGCTGAAATAACTATGTTGACAATCTATTAAAAGGTTTATGATTAAAGTAGTAAATCATCAAACTAATCAGAATTAAATTTGTTTAATGGAAAGGTTTATGACTAAATTGGTTATTGTACGATAAGTTTACGATTAAATTGGTACAATTAAAAGAAATAAGACTAAATTGATCGTCGTACAATAAGTTTAAGATTTTTTGGATAATAATCTCCATAAAAAACATAATGAGGGAAAGGTAAAAAAATTATTAAAAATTAAAGTGGCATAATTAAGAAGTTCAGGGGACGGTGAACTATTTTCCATGTGAATCAGCATTGCTGGTCAAAAATTCAAAATGCAATGATCGAAAGCCAAGTCAGGAATTTTCGTTGAAGTGACAAGAACCAACTTTATTTGCACTTTTCGGTCCTTCTTTTTATTTTTTATTTTAAAATAAATGCCACTTTATGTGCATGAAATATAAAAATAATGTACACATAATTATAGTGAAAATAACTATAATTATCGTCCCAACACAGGATGGCGTGGCCTTCCCATATCCCTCACAGTTGGGAATTTTTTAATTTGTAACGTGACATGGATATCTAACTTTGTCGCACCATAGCACCAAATAAAAATCTAGAAAAAATTTTGTCCAGTCCTTGTCTGGGCATAAGATGCAAAATGAATTATCAAAATTTGATTTTTCCATCTCGAGTTGTGTGCTCTGTGTCTTGGTCCCTATGTCTCGGAATTGTTGGCAATTCCATCCATGTTAGAGCATGGACTTCTTAAATTATTCTAAGAATTCCAGTACCGCAATATAGGAATACAAAATAGCCCGTGAAGAGAGACTTGCATATTTGCAATTTTAGTCAAGGATTGATGTATAGCTCGTGAAATGAATTATCAAAATTCGATTTTCTAAATTACATAACTTTCTACAAAGAAAAATATCAGAATAAAAGCGAGAGTTTTGCATTTCATAGCTCCTTACTTGTCACATCATCAAATGACATTTTCTAACTGAAACCATTCGCATTGAAAAGTAAAAACATGATATCAAAAAGTGTTAAAGTAGTATCTAATAAGTTCATTATGAATACACTTTCTTACAGTTGTAACAGTTATAGTTGTAGTCATCTAGTACCAATAACTTGAATTAAGGGTTCACCATGTGGTGCTCTCTTTTAATATTCTGCCTCTTATCCTATTCTAGCGCTATCTCATTAAGGTGATTGTGGTAAAAAAATTTGTTTTTTGTGTATAAGAGATTGGCTATTTTATCTTGGAAAAAAAAAAGAAAAGAAAAGAGGGGCAGGGATAAGTCATAAATCTTTTGATTCTATCTCTAATCTTCTAATCCCTTCACATGTCATTTTTTATCAACCAAAAAAAAAAAAGAGGAAATTTTGTTCTATTTATTAATTCAAATACTCTTGAGTGGACTCGTTAATGAATATCTACATATGCATTAGCGACACAATTTTTCAGCGGTTTAATTTTTCTAGAGAAACGACTTATTTGCCACAAAAAAAAAAAAATAGAAAATATATAGCTGTCATAATATCACTCAGTCAATCACGTCCACACCCAAATCGGGTTTCGAGTACCCACAGATAAAGGTAGGTTTGAGTGGTAATGGACTTTCTTAAAGCATATGAAAAGATGAATAAAGGGTCCACACTGCATAAAAACAGAGAAAATTTCGGTAGAAGATAGGAAAAGAATACCAAATGGGAGGAAAAGAAGGATAACAAAACAAATTTTAAAAGCTGTAAATGTAGATCTATCTTGTCCTTAAACTAAAGACTAAGATATTGCACCAACTTGGTTGAAATTTGCACTTGTGATCTGTTGAGTGGGGGGAGGACTCAACCGGTGAAGTTTCGCAGCTAAGTGTTGGGTACAAGAACGGCAAATCCCTTCGATTAATTAATTGCCAATCAAACCCCACGTAAAGATTAGAGGGCATTGAAAAAAAGAAAGGGCCAGCAAAACTTTCAGCATAAGAATGGAATAGTTTCTCCCGAATAGATTAGAATGAGGATGCAGTGGTTGTCCTCCAGGAGGAGGACAACCACATGCCTTGCACTACAGCAAGTACAGACTGTTCCTAGGGTTACAAATAACATTGGACTATTAGTTAGATTGATGCGGGGGAGACGATGAAAATAGCATCGGGAAGCATCGAGACATCGTGTCACGAATTACATATTCTCTCGCATTCTAAGGACTGTTCCTAAGGTTACAAGCAATTGATATTAGAATAAAAATTAGATTGATGCAGGAGACGATAAGAATAACATCTAGACATCATGTCACTGTCACTAACTACACATTGGAATATGCTGGACACATACACCCGAATCGAAGTGCTTGCTGACAAATTAGTCGAGAGAGGGTTCGGATCCCTTGTCGATTTTATATGAAATGAATAAAAAGCTAAGTAAGCGCAAATTGAGAAGAGAAGGTACGGATAATGAAGTGTGCGGTAGGGGCAATCATCAATCATTAATGAATAAGTGACGGTTAAAATAGTTTGCTGGGGAACAACACAAAAGATTGCACCAATCAAAGCGAGGATGAAAGTAAAATGGAAATTACATGATACACTTCCATGATACACAAGATATACATAGAAACACAAAATGAAAAAATCACAAGAAGAGAGAGGGATGTTACTATTTTCTTTTTTCTTTTTTTTGATGACCCAAGGAACCCGCGTACCGTATTAACACGGATAGCTTCGGTAGGTCCGAGGTGATGGAGGTAAACCCTAGGGCCCCACGGGAGAACCCACCACCCCTGTGGAATGGGTAAGATGTCAAGCGTCTCCGCGGAGAGTCGAACCCTCTCCCCCCTAGAAGGGGTTAGTGGGTCCCCCCACGGTGGGAAAGACTTAACCAACGGAGCCACTGCGGTCGGTGATAGGGATGTTACTATTTTCAATAATGAATATAATAGTATAATCCTCATCAATTGGTGAGTCACAAAATCTAAAGATTTAACAGATAATAAGAAAAATGAAGAAGGGAGAGATTGTAGAGGTTAGGATTAGAGACAGGTTGTGCAACACATCTTTTTTATAATTTCTCTTCAAAAATCTTATATTAAATGTACATGATTTAAAATGCCTTTGTTACCAATTTGAATGTCAAAACTCAACATAGTTCATGAAATCAATTTGCTACTTATGAATTCATTTTGGTACGCCATTCTTAATATCTTTAAAGCTATCCTGATGAAGTCATATGGGCACCGGCAGAACGAGATCATCGGCTGTCGGTCAGCTCGTCTGGCAAATTCCCGTGGACCTTCGGTTGTCCACGTGTCCCTCCCACTCCTTTCCACAGTTTTGTTACGTGTCCTATGTCCTCCTTTCTACGTCAATTATTGGATAGTAAGGGTTGACGGGCATTAAATATTCGTAAAAGTCCATATACTAAAGTTCATGTTATTGTACACGTCAACCTATTGCGAGTAGGTCCGGGACACGTCATATTTTCTTCTGACTCGATCCCGTTACATGCAAATAAACGCATAAAGTAGCTAGTTCAATCCACCAAACATTTTATGAACACGTAAAGTTACATTAATCAATGAGAAGATATAACAATATTCATTTTGGGCGAAGTGTTAGCGAGGCATTGATGAATTCAATCGATAGCCTCCCTTTTGTCACCGGAGAATTGCGTAGTCTGATCATGATTGTGCATTGTTTTTCTACATGGGATCAATGGGAATTCTTCTCTACTATAGTGTTTCTCTATATGTATTAAGAAAGGGCCGATCTTCAGGGATTTTTGTAAATGTTGCACTCGACAAGGGTCCGTGCAGAGATTAACCCCTAATCGACGTGGTTATAAGTTTTTGTCTTCCGAAAAGATTTCAGAGGGTTTTGACTCGGCAGCTTACATTCAAATGACTCGTTAGAATAAAGAAGATAAGGTAAGTCTGTCTCATAATTAGGGTTTTCAGTCTTGTAGCGGTTCCAACTCCCTTATAAAACTCGGTCTGTATAAATTTGAGAGCGAGCGACAGAGAGAGGAAGTCAAAAAATCGTTTAGCATGAGTTGGTTTTGGGTTTTAGCTAAAATCTAATCTTAGTGCACGTGAATGATTTAAATCGATTTTTTTTTGTTTTGGTTAGCTTAAGTAGTTATGGTTAGTCAAACTTGGAACTGCCCTTAATTTGTATTTATCCACTATTAAACAATGTTTATCCTGCAAGGACCTAAAATATAATAAATATATCAGGAAGTAATAATTAGCCAAAATTATTTTGGCATAGGTTCCTTGGTGGAGTCCACAAATGCAAGGATCCAAAGTCCAAGTTTGGAACTTTCACGAGAGTGAGCCAACTTTGTTTGCACTTTTTGTTCCTTTTTTCGAAATAAAAAAAATAAATACCAATTTTGTTGATATTGGATGGGACACTAAAGATTGATCGTAATAATTTAAGGTATTATTTCTTAGCCAAACGGGAAAAAAGAATTAAGGATATTCATCCTTAGCCTGTCACAACAGTACAGTCCGGTTGGTGGGTTTCACCATCTCAGTTGCCAGCATTTTCTTGCTTCAATTTCAAGCTCTCCAATCAATTGGGGGGCAGTTATATGCATGAAATGTCAAAAAAATACATACACATATAATTAATATTATCTAGAAATTGCACGTTTAGCCGTGAATATAAATAAATTAATCGTCAAACTACAGGATGGGGTGGCCTTCCCATTTCCCTCACGGTTGGGAATTATTTTTTATTATATCACCAAATAAAATCTAGGAAAATGTCGAGTCCTTGTTTGGAATTAGATGGGAATCGATTATCAAAATTTGCATGGTTTTGATTTTTTTTGCCGTCTCGGTCTCCATGTCTTGGAATCGAAACAATGTTCAAGGCCATTTTTGGTGCTGGGAAGGTGTGGTCAAGCAATCTGATGTATGTAGAACATAAACTCATTGATTTATGGTCAAAGTTTACGTTTCACAATGCATGAATACAAGTAGCCCGTCAATAGAGACTTGCATATGTATAATGCAGTCAAAGATTGGACTATAATTTTTTGTTCAATTGTATAAAGTTTCAGCAAACAAAAATAACGAAAAAAAGGTGAATTTCTTTATTGTATATATCCTATAAGTAGATTATTGACAAGTATTCTAGCGGTTTTAGAGTCACATGGTATCGGCAACGTCAATTAAGGGTTTGTACTATGGTGCTGTCTCTCAATATTCCACCTCTTTAGGTTATCTTGTAGTTTGCACCAAAAAGTGACCAAATTGTCGATAATGACTAAAGTGTGAACAATGAAAAGCACGTGACCCAATGTTGATGATGCACAATGATGATCAATGCCGATTAGTTGTTGATGTACAACATGACGACTTAGGGAACGATGATCAACAAAGATATTGATTAATGAGATTAGTGAGTTGTCAAGGCATTGAGAGAAAGTTAGAAGGATAGCGAGTATCCAGTTGCAGTGACAAGGAGGAAAGTTATTGAAGAAACCAAAGTGATTGAGGTCATGGAGCAATAGCATGCATTTCAAATGAACAACAGGTCATGAAAATGATCGTGGTATTGTGAGTGTATGGGTGCAAAATTTTTGAAGATGGAGGAACATGGATACAATCAGTGAACAACCGCTCGAGAGCAATTATGGCACAACTACTATGACTACCACCAATCATCTAATGGAAACCTCACCCACAAATTAAACATATATGTTTTCTTTCAATTATCTTTACTTTTGTGCATTGCATTTTTATCTTTCAAACTCGCATCATTAATTAAATTCTAGCAATTTTTAGTTGTAGTCCCCATATCCGGATCGTCGATTAAATTTCGGCGTAACATCTTTGCATTCACAAGTTTTATCTTTGATTAAATTTTGGCAAAAATATTTATGTTTAGTTCCGTTGTAGAGTCTGTATTTTCCAAGCCCTATCATCAATTAAATGTTGACATGGTTTGTGTTTGTATAGTTCTATTTGAAGTAAAGTTGTCGCTTTTCTTATTACCTGTGATATTTGCTATTGGGAGGTGGAGTGCAACTTGTCTTTTTTGAATTAAAAATCGAAGAATGACTTTCAGTGAAAGATGTTCCATCGCAGGAGAAATTCTGATGAAACACTCGTTAAGATGATCATGTCCAAAAGTCCTGTTTTGCATTTATAAATGACCGGCTACACTCGAGCAGAAAGGATACAAAATCTCTACAAGTACATTGTTGACACCATCCGAGTTTTTCACGAAAAATGCTTTATCTAGCAAAAAGTAAATAGATTAATAGATTGTTGTTATAATATCACTCATAAATATAAGTCCAAAAACAAATTAGGCTTAGAGTAACCACAGATAAAGGGAGGCTTGATTAGTAATGGGTTTACTCAAAACGTATGAAAAGATTAAAGGGTCCACACCACATAAAAATAGAGAGAGATGGAAGATAGTAAAAAGTACCGAAATGGGAGGTAAAAGGGGATAATAGAATAAATTTCAACAGTCTAAATCTAGATCTATCTTGTCCTTAACTTGTGATCTGTTGGGGGGGAGGACCCCCAACCGGTGAAGCTTCGCAGCAAGTGTTGGGGAGGGTGGGTGCAAGAACAGCAGATCCCTTGATTAATTAATTGCTAATCAAGCACACAGGATAGCAGAGATTAGAGGGGGGTTGACGAAAGAGAGGCCCACAAAACTTTCAGTCTAAGAATGGAATAAGTTTGCCGAATATATTAAAGTGAGGATGCAGCGGTTGTTCTCCAAGAGGAAGACAAAAATGTCTCTCTATTAAGAAATTCCATGCCTCTAGGCCAGCTCACATACGTTGCTCTGAAACAAATACAGAGTGTTCCTAGGGTTACAAGTAATATTAGATTATAAATTAGGATTGACACGGGAGGCGATAAGGATGGCATCTAAGCATCATATCACTAAGTAGATCCTGTCTCACATTCCGACGACTATTCTTAAGTTTGCAAGTAACTAACATCATATCATAAGTTAGATTGATGCAATAGGCGATAAAGATTACATCAAGACATCATGTCGCTAACTATAATTTATCTCATACCAAATTTCGTACATCAGAATTCGAAACGCGTCAAATTTAATCAACGGGTAAAAGACCATATAACATGCTAGATGCACATACGCATATCAAAGTGCTTGCCAACATATTAGTCAATAAAGAATCTAGGTCACTTGTCAACTCTGTATAAAATGAATAAACACCCAAAAACGCGTGGGTCAAGAAATAGACATAAACAATGAAGTGCACGAGAGGAGTGATCATCGATCATTAATGAATTAATAAACACTATGTAAGTTAATATAGTTCATGTTAATATAGTTCATGAAACATTTTCATTCTTTTTTTTTTTTTTTTTTTTTTTGGTATGTCATTCTTAATATCTTCACCGCTATCTTCTAACCAATTTATTCGAAGTTGCATGGTCCCCGGAATGTGAAATGAATGTAGTAAGAGCACGGCGTCGTATGGACACAGTGGAGCCACATCATCTACCGTCGGAGCTGTTGGTCTTATAATTCCCGAGGCCTCTCGTTGTCCACGTGTCCTATTTCCTCCTTCCTACGTCAATTATTTGGATAGGAATGTTGCTGACCATTATACGTTCGGGAAAGTTCGTATACTAAAGTTTATGTACACGTCATCTTATCGGGACTAGGTTTTAGACAAGTCGTCATTTCGTCTAACTCGAGCAAGATTTGCCAGAACGTATGTATACTTACATTGATCAATGAGAATATATAGTAATATTCATTTCTTGTGATGTGATAGTGAGATATTGGCAAATTCCATCAGTCGCTTCACTTTTGTTGTTAGAGAATGCGATTTGACTTGATACGCTTACATCGAAATAACTCGTCCAAGTAAAATAGGATAAGATCAAATAAGCCGGTTTTAAATATAGGGTTTTGTAGCGATCTTCATTCCCTTATAAAATGCAGCATGAATAGCTTTTGGGGGCCCCCGGGGGGAGGGGGTTAGATCGTTTAGCATGAGTTGGTTTTGGGTTATAGCTAATCTCGTGAATGATTTCTATCGATTTTTTTTTGTAAAGGTTAATTAATTACGATTAGTCAAACTCAAAGCTATGCTTAATTTGTGTTGTGTCAGGATTTGACTCAACGACAAAATATCTTTCATTGAAAGTCGTTTTTTAGTTTTACTAAAGGAGATAAGTTTTATGACGATTTCGGATAGGAAATATCACATGTAGATAAGAGAAAGAGTAACTTCAAATGGAATTGAATGTACATAAACTATACCACAATTTAATCGACGGAAAATTCAGGGAACGTAGTCTCTTCAAATGGAACCAAGTGTAAAAGTCTAAAAACTATAACTATTGTGTAGGAAATAGACGACAATCAAATAAAATGTTTGTGTGTGTACTCGCACGAGCACATGCACGCAGGGGTTGGGAGGTCTTTGAAGAGTACAATATGGTTATTTAAATTCTACAGTTGATAGTTACTGATAGAAATTACAAATAGAGGTCTCAAATATTTACCAAACAGTTACATTGATGATTATATTAACTCCAATCCCTTGACAATCTCATCGACTCGACAATCCTCTTTTTTTGTATTTTATTAATTGACTTACCTTGACAGTTTATTCAATCCACTATTTAACGGTTGTTTTATTCCACTACATTGACAGTTACTTTTTTGATGTTGCCCCCCTTAACTAGGCTCTATTGCTAGAGTTGTTGAGGTCTTGGATGGGGTAGTCGTACCACCGGGGTTGTCACTTGCAACATGATTAGCCTTTAGATGATTCATTAATCTCTGCATAATACTTCTTCAAATCGACCACGCTGGTCCTACCGTCCTATTAGGCATGCTAAAAAAAATGTTTCCTTAGAATTTGACTTTTCGACAAAATATCTTTAATCAAAAGTCATTCTTCAATTTTATTAGAGAAGACAGGTTCTGTGGCAATTCCAAACATAAATATCATAGGCAAATAAGAGAATCGACAGCTTCATCTCAAACGGAGTTGAACATATACAAATTGTGACCACTGGCCTTGGTGGCGAAGTTGGATAAGACCTTGAACCTTGGGGGAAAGGTGCAAGGGTCAAAACCCAGTGGAAGCATCGGCGTCTTAAGCGTAATGTCGGTGTGGTGGGTCCTCCGCTAGCATCACTCCAGGGTTTACTTGGCGGCTATGTACTGTCGTAAGGTGACGAACGGCTGACGGGATTCCTTGGATTACCAAAGAAAAAAAAAACATATACAAATTGTGCAAGAATTTAATCAACGACAAAATTTGAGAATTTAATCACTTTAAACAAAACCAAACATACTTAAATTATGCTGGAATTTAATTGACGACAAAGCATGAGAATGTAAAGATTGAAGACGCGGCACACATGATAAACAACAAAGATATATGCCGAGATTTAATTGATGATGCAAATTTGAAAATTATAGCTAAGAAACACACCGAGATCTAATTGGTGACGTAAGTCTATAAATTATAACTATTGTGCAAGAAATGAAAGATAATATGTTTGTTTGTTTTTGCTTGTGGGGTTTCTGAAAAGTGTGATGTAACTATTTAAAGTCTATAATTGATGGCGATTAACACAGGTTATAAATAGAGGTTAAAACAGTTATTGAACGATTACATCGTCGGTTTTATGGACTCCACTACCTTGATGGTTCGATCAAATTCACTATATTAACAATTGCCTATTCCACTACGCCGACAGTTACTTTTTTGATAGTTGTATCCGATATTATCAACTCCGCTTTTTGTTAATTTCTTTAAGTTTTCGATTCTTCAAGTTCTCGATAATTTCTATTTATAAATAATTTACTGTTCTCTCATTGATTAAGTCTATCACACATTGACAATAATTAAAAGTTGATGTATTTTCAGAGTAACCAACTTGTATTTATTCACTATGGTGTATCGCATATTATTTAGCGCAGCTGGTCAAATGCAATGATCGAAGGTCCAAATTAGGAACTTTCATGGGTGTGACAAGAACCAATCTATTTCCACTTTCCGTCCTCTCTTTTTTTTTTTTTTCCCCGACAATAAAATGAATACCATTTCGCTGATAATGGATGGGACACTGAAGATTGATTGTCATAATTTTAAGGTATTATTTCCTAGCCTAACGAAAAAATATAAATTATTTATTCTTAGCCTGTCCCGACAGTACAGTCCATACATAAGCGTGACTAGATTGTATCCGAACTTTGCCGGTTGGTGGTGGGCTCAGCGTCTCAGTTGCCAGTAGTCTTTCGCTTCTTCAATTTCCAGCTCTCCAATCAATGGGGGCAAGGGCAATTATATGCAAGAAATGTCATATTTCGTGCATACATAATTAATATTATCTACTAAAATGCACTTTCAGACGCGAAAATAAATATATTAATCGTCAAAATGCAAGGTGATGTGGCCTTCCCATTTCCCTCACAGTTGGGAATTCTTTTATCTTTCTAGCGTGACGTGGATATCTGGCGTTGTCGCACCATGCCACCAAATAATACCAAGAAAAAATTGTCTCGATTCCTTCCAAAAAATTCGCATGATATCTTATGTTTTTTCTTCTCGAGTTGTGCTCTTATTTAGGCGTTATGTCTCGGTCTCCATGTCTTGGAATCGAAACAATTTCAAGCCACTTGGTGCTGGGAAGCTGTGGTCTGCAACCTGATGTATGTAGAGCATAGACTCATTGATTTATGGCCAGAGTTTACGGAACACCATGTATGAATATAAATAGCCCGAGACTTGAGTATTTAGAATGTAGCCAAAGAATGAAGTGTCATTTTTCTGTTCAATTATATATATATACTTACTACTCACGTTACGGTTGGCCCTTCCGGACTGAAATCAATGACGCTAAAAGCAGATACATAAAATCCTTCTAATCATCTGAGAGTTATGTGATACCGGCGGCATAATTTAAGGGTTTGTGCTGTAGTGCACTCTCTCGATATTCTGTCTCGTTTCTTGTTTCGCGTGTATAGGGGACCGCTCACACTTAGCAAAAGTTTTAAGGAATCTGTACAAGTACATTGGTGAGTTTTTTAACCGTTTTAAGTTTTTCGATTTACGGAGCACAAAGCAAATAGAGCAATAGATGGCTGTGATAATATTACTCAGTCAATCTAGGTCCAAAACCAAAGTTAGGCTCAGAGTAACCACAGAAAAAGGTGGGCTTCAGTAGTGATGACTTTTCTTAAAATGCGTGCAAAGATGAATATAGGGTCCACACCACATAATAATAGACACATAATAATAGAATATATTTAAAAAGGTCTAAAGCTAGATCTTTCTTGTCCTTAACTTAAATATTAAGATGTTGGACCAACTTGGTTGAAATTTTCACTTGTGATCTGTAGGGGGTGAAGGACCCAACTGGGGAAGTTTCGCAGCAAGTGTTGGGCAGCCTGGGTACAAGAGCATCATTTCCCTTGATTAATTAATTATTAAACAAGCAACTGAAAATTGAAAAAGGCCTGCAAAAAAACTTAAAGAATAAGAATGGAATAAGTTTGCCGAATAGATTAAAAAATGAGAATACAGGGGTTGTCTTGCAAGAGGACGACACGATGTTGTTTAACTAATGCCGTGCCACTAGGCCAAACACACATGCATTGGGTCATAAAAAGTATAAACTAGGGTTGCTAGGGCTACAAATGACATTACACCAAATTAGTTAGATGGGATGGGAGTAGACGATAAGAATAAACATCGAAACATCACGTTACTAACTACACCACATTACTAACTACATCTTACATCACATTTAGTGTTACATATGAGAGTTTTGATGCCCGTTAAATTTAATTGATGAGCCAAAAATCACTTAATATATTGTATGGAGACACCCAAATCGAATTGCTGGCCAACAAATTAGTCAAGAGAGAATTTGGATCCCTTATCAAGTTCACATATATGAATAGACACCCAAGAACGAGCAAATTGAAGATTAAAACTAATAACAAAGTAAGTGGGCGAAGCCATCCTCGAACAATAGTAAACCGGCAATACATTATAGATTTGACATATAAGTACATCAAATCGATTCACCAGACAATGGAGCAAGCCGCAACGTGGGGTTACATCATGCTATTAATGAATTCGTCTTTGGTACGAATATGAATACAAGAGCGTCATGGAGCCACATGAACTCGGCAGAACCAGATCATCGGCTGTCGGGCTGTTGGCCTTGCGACTCCCGAGGGCTCGTCGTCGCCCACGTGTCCCCTCGATTCACCCTCGCAGGGTTGCTTACTCCTTTCCAAATTTCGCCACGTTTCCTACTCTCGACGTACAAAGATTCATAGCCAACGTCCACGTCATCCTACCTCGGCTAGCTTTCCGACACGTCACCCGTTCGTCGAACTCTCGAGCACTTTGCGTGCGAACCAAACACGGAAAAAAGAAGCTTAGTTCAATCCCACTAAAGGCACAGCACCCGCATGCTGCTGAACCAACTTTCGATCCGTCCCCTTCGTGGTGGCGCTTGGGGATTCGCTTTTTGGGGAGCACTTTTGCACAGTTCGCCGAGATTTGGAAGATGCAATTATTCGATTTAAAGTTGGGTATTAGGTATCCTCCGTATAAATGCAGTCTCACTAGCTCTCTCTTTCTCTCTCTCACTAAATTATTTATTCTAATTTTTATACATATCTTTTTTGCCTTGACTGAAGTCACGAGTTCCTTTTTGGAAACCGGCATTTATAAATCGGACCAAAAGGCGTAAAAGAGAAAAGGAACCGAGGCATTTAAACGCAAAAGTAATCGAAGGTTGATGCCCATTGTCAGTGCATGAATCTTGTAATCATGGACTAATGATCCCCAAAAAGCAATGTGGGGTATATGTATGGTGAACCTAGTCATATGCATCGTTAGTTCATTTCGTGTAACATGTGAGAAATGTACATACACACACCTCCAATGTTTCAAAACCCTTCAGTGATTAATCAATTCCATGGCTTTTAACTTGTTAGTCCTTCATCTTAACTCAAAATGTGTCAAAATCATTAACCCATGGTCAATTTGTTGTGGTTAGATGATATTTTTTAATTATCTTTCAATGAGAACATATATTAGTCAATATGCATTTCATGCTCTGTGTTAGCGAGATATTTGATAAATTCAATCAATTGCCTCGCCTTCGTAGTTGCGCAATCTGATCACACTTGTGCATTGTTTTTCTACGAGGGACTAATAAAAAGTCTTCTCCGTCATGGTGTCTCTCTATATTTACTAAAAAAGGGTCAACCCTTAGCAAGTTTTTGCAAATGTTTCACACGGTGGTGGTCCATGTAGAGGTTAACCCCTGATTATTGATATGGTCGTAAGTTATTCTCCGAAAAGATTTTAGGGGGTTCTGATTCGGTATGCTTACAGTGAAATGGCACGTTTAAGTAAAGATGAAACAAGCCGGTCTTATAATTAGGTCTTAGCGGTGGCTCCCACTCCCTAATAAAACCCCTCCTGACGTAACTTTTAGAGAGAGAGAGAGAGAGAGAGGGAATCATTACTCATGAGTGTTCGAAGGAAGGAGGGGCGCACATTACAGGCTGTCATCCATCTCTCCCAGCCTGTCTTGCCCTCGCACAGATCGTCACAAGTCTTCCCCCAGATACATTAAATGTCAAAACAATCCGTCAAAAAGGTCCGACGTGGCGTCCCTGTCCCAATATCTCCCTATTTATACATTCTCTAAGCCCTCCACCTTCGCTCCATCCCCTACCTTCCATCTCTCTCTCTCTCTAGAACAGCTCATTTGCAGAGCTTGCTCTCTCTCCGTCGCCCATTTGACCCGGCGAGGCTCGAGAGGAGACGTAAACCGTCAATGGGTATCTGCAGTTCCTGCGAATCCACCACCGTCGCGACGGCCAAGCTCATCCTCATGGACGGGAGGCTCCAGGAGTTCTCGTACCCGGTCAAGGCCTCCTACGTCCTCCAGAAGAACCGCGACTGCTTCATCTGCAACTCCGACGAGATGGAGTTCGACGACGTCGTCTCCGCCGTCGACGCCGACGACGAGCTCCTCCCCGGCCGCCTCTACTTCGCCCTGCCCCTCAGCCGCCTGAAGCGGCCCCTGCAGGCCGAGGAGATGGCCGCGCTCGCCGTCAAGGCCAGCTCCGCCCTCATGAGGAGCGGCGGCGACAAATGCGGGTGCCGCCGGAAGTCGGTGTCGCCGGCGTGGTTCTCCGACGAGGAGACGAATAGCTGTAGGGATGCCGCGGCGGCTGCAGCCGGCGGCGGCGGCAGGAGGGGCGGTCGGGGTGGGAGGAGGAAGGCGATGTTGAGTGCGATCCCGGAGTAGGGGCATTTTTGAAAATATCTGTAGGTTTTGGAAGGTGTAAATATATATTAGTGAGTTTCCACTTTTATTTTTTGGCTGAATCTTCAATTGATTGTAGAGCCTCTCCTGAAAATCAGAAGATGTGATAATGGGAAAGAGAAGAGAAGACCCTTTGGGCAAATTTTAATTTTTTTTTTCCATCCTTCATGCATATTTTAGTGTTCTAAGGTTTCTAAATATAATTAAATAAAATGCTAAATGGGTAACGAACCAAAGAAGAAGCTTTGACTTTTATTTTTTCCATTCTTCATGCATAATTTAGTGTTCTTAGGTTTCTAAATATAATTATAAGAAATTGCAAATGGGAAGTGAACCAAACAAAAAGCTTGACTTGCCGCGTACGTTAATGGCTTCGAATTCAAGATATTGCCCTTGGAGATAAGCTAAAGTTAACGACAAAGCAATGCAAAAATCGAAATGTCACCAGCACACTTCATATCATTAAATAATTACAAATGATTGATCTACCGGTTTATTTATCATTTTAATCTATTAGATTAACTTTTTCTAACTTGGAATCAAGATCAATTTCCACTCAAGTTTATTTCACATATTCAATTTCCCATTCGTCAAATCTTACGTGTCACTTTATGTATGTGCGATCTCATTTTACTTATTAGTTAACTCTGTTGTAACAACTACAACTTTAAGAGCAGTGCTAACACGTCATAATATTTGATCTGCCTAGCTTTAACGTGGTAATGATTTTGAGATATCTTATTTTGATCACTTATTTTACAACACGTCATGTCGTGATTACGTTGGAAAAAAAAATGTAATTCCGAGTTGCAATGAAGTGATAGAAGAGCAAATATCTGCTCATCCAATCTGAAAAGTCTTCAAAAAGGATGAGCAGTGGGGCGAGCGAAGAGCAAATATCTGCTCATCCAATCTGAAAAGTCTTCAAAAAGGATGAGCAGTGGGGCGAGCGCGATTGCGACATAACACTAACAAGTCCTTCCTTGTTTGAAAGAGTGACGACTTTATTTTTTCTGGCTTTAAAGTAGATCGAACGTAAGTACTATAGTTTTTTTTTTTGGTAAAACGTAAGTACTATAGTTGGTTTATGGTAATGTCAAAAATATTTCTTTTCACATAGTATTGCTGACTAGGCTGGACTCCATACTACCTTTTCATATGCGATGCGAAAAAGTGGTCATGATTTCAAATCCAAAAATTGTTATTTTCCATTTCTTCTTATTAGTCATAT
This sequence comes from Eucalyptus sideroxylon x Eucalyptus melliodora, assembly GCA_016097485.1. Classification (NCBI taxonomy): domain Eukaryota; kingdom Viridiplantae; phylum Streptophyta; class Magnoliopsida; order Myrtales; family Myrtaceae; genus Eucalyptus; species Eucalyptus sideroxylon x Eucalyptus melliodora. The sequence goes on along the minus strand of CM027832.1, from coordinate 45,635,092 downwards.
AGGTTAGTTTCCACGATGATTCCCGACTGGTCCACAATAATTTTATTTTGGTTTTCTCTCCCCTCGTTTTACGTCTTTCTGGTTGGCACGTGTGTGTAAGTGGGTTGGTGGTGAGAAGAAGAAGACGACAAAAGGCGGGCAAGGCAAGTGGCTCATGGATGGCTACGGCGGTGTTTAGTTTCGGATCAATTAGGGTAGACTTTAGGCTCATTATATTGCTAACAAAGATGCTCAACCGATATGCCGGCTATAATTGATTCTTGCATATGACCAATTAGTTTAAGAGCTTGCTGCTCGCTGGTCTAATACGTTACTCGGTCAATCGATTTTGTAAATCGGTCGATGATTCATTAAAGCGACAGCGATGGAGATGCGACTTGAGCCACCGTCGAAGGTGTCCAATCTTCGGGTCAACACACCTTGAATCTTTGGGTGGCTCCTCATCCTTTTTCCTACGATGGCCAGTACCTAATTTGTCTTCAGGTGATAAAGTGGGCGGCAATAATTTCCCCCCTCTAGGGAGATGAAGTTGGGCGTGCACCGTTCATGTCAGAGGCTCAGAAAATTATTAGATAAAGAACGGGTAATGCGAGGGGATGAATTTTTGAAACTCTTGGTGGGTTAATAGAGGAGATTTCCCACGTGAGAAATGGAAGTGGTGATTTTTCGGTACGATGCTGCATTAAAATTAGGGGTGAGTAAAAGAAACTGTCCGAAGCAAGAACGCCCATATTAGACCAAATCGATTAGTTTTGAGCAGTTCCCGATTTAATGGATTTTGGTATGGTTCTCATATTGAAACTACCCATCGGGATAGGACCGATTAATTTTTTTTTCTAATTTTATCACAAGTTTGTGAAATAACTAAACATAACCTTTATTCCTTCACATTTTGAGAAGTGCATGAAGCCCTCGACTATGTACTTCCAAATCATTTCTTCACTTACAAGACAAGTTTGAAGGATTTTATAGAGGTTTCTGTTTATATAAGATGGAGTGGAAGAGGTAGTTGTTGATAAAAGTGTCGGTATTGATCGATATTGGGTCTTTGAGGATAGGCAAGGGAAAATTTTCCCCTTGGCTTTCTAGGAAAGGGCCACTTTTCAGACTTTGATGCAATTGATCTCAAAGGAAACTTTACTCACTTGGGAATTGGACCGGTTTGGTCCGATTTCCGATTCCTAGGCGGAAATTGGACTATTCGGAAAACCGATCACCCCTAGTAAAAATTGAACATGCAATCGATTGTTTATTCCAAAGTACCAAGCTATCAGTCGACGGGCGAAAAACATCCTAAAGCTTAACACCAAAGGGAGGTTGAATGGAATGGTCGTAAAGGAGATATCGTGATCATGTCTCGGGTGGCAAACAGCGAAAAGTAAACACGTTTGATCTCATAACGTGGACAAATTTAAGTTTTGCAAAGACTTTTCAAGAGATGGAGGGCGATACATGGGAGAACGCCTAATGGCTCCGGGCACTTATTAACCTAGGATATGGCAGGAAGCGAGCTTCGAAACCTTTCCCGTGAATTTACTTTTCCCGGACATTGGTACATCCTTCTTAGCTGTTGATGAGTCCGCATGCACTTAACTTCGGGGAGGAGCATCTCCACAGTGCCTTCCCCACCTTGAGCTACAAGACAGCCTAGTACTCCATAAATGCAGTGACCGAGGACGACGATGTCTGACGGCGATAGCACGAATCGACCTATCCATTCCCATGTATCATCAAAAATTTAAACGGGACGAATGTCAAGGAAGTTGGCCCCAACACAGAAGAAGCTTCCAAGTGCCATGCGCTGCACGTCAGATGCTGCTGACTAAGTGAAAAGGATCTGAGAAATGCCATAATGCAATCACTTTCATCATCTGCAACTCCACCGTGGAGATTCCTTTTGGACGATTTTGGGGGGCTCCGCCACAGTTTTCGGGGGTGGGGGGCCAATCTCTTTTGTCTTCGCTCATGGTAACCATCCTGTGAAATTACGACACTTTGCACGAGAGTTGCAGAAATAATAATAAAAGAAATCCCTATTTGGCACATTTCTCCATTTCCCACTAGCCCGATTTATTTATCTCTCGTCCCTCCTTTTTGTGACGCGCATTATTGATGGTTCCTGGGTCACCTCGAGAGCAGAGAATAACTTCGGATCCAGCTAATGTCCTCTCTTTCTTGTTCCTTTCCTCCTCTCGGCAACTTGTATTACCCAACAGAAAGAAAGCCACAGGAGCGCATGGCTCCATCTCCTCAAAAGTCTCCACTTGTTACATCATCATTATCATTATTATCCACATTCAGATGGATCGAGAAACGAAATTGGCTGGTTGGTGGGTGAAAACGACGCTAGAAAATCATCGGAGTTTGATACGAACATTGGAGAAAAGAACTCGGAGAAGCTCGAACATCATACGGGTGCCGACAGTATTAGTTTGAAACATCGCAACGTTAGACACGAGCCTTGTAGTTAGCGAAATGAAATAACTTGACCACAATGACACCGCAGGAATTGCAATAGAATCTAGAAAAATTAGGAACGAGCAGATGCTAGTAGGAGTTTTAGCACTACAACATAGTCTGCATAGGATACTGTACTTAAAATGGCAGCTTGCATTGATCTTCTGTTTTTTTTTTTTCCTATCTTTTAATATTCTGATAACTAGGATAATGCTTGAAGGAGAAGTGGAATCACAGGGAAAACTGCCTAGGAAGAGTCGTTTTATTTATGATGGAATAAAGTGAAGGACCTTTTCAGTATTCGCGCTAATGGAGAGAGTCCTATTCACATTATGAAGCATCTACTTGGGACTTTGGAGTGACTATTAATCATCCATTAATGGAGCAACCAAATTAGGGTATTTGGCTCTCCTCTTCATAGGCTCCTTGTGTTTGTACAAATATCCATACTCCTCTTGAAATAGAAATTTTAATATATGCAACGACTAGTAATCTGTTTATTGAGTTCTTCTGTGTAGAGGTGTCGAAATGGGACTCTTTAGATTTAGAGTCCATGTGAGAAGTTTAAACATTTAAAGGACCCGGTGAAAGTGAGTTTAAAAAATTAAAGTTCAATCATATTGGACCTTTATGGGTTTTAAGAGAGCACATTTTCATCTTCGGTTACAATGGCCTTCTTTTAAAGCGATGTCAACCTAACAAAAAGTGAACACGAAAATAGGAAAACGAATTATGGCAACATGAAATGGCGGAACTAAGCGGATTGGGAGAAATCCGCGATTGAACTTATGCTATACAAGAAAGATTTCAATCAAGCACTAAAATCGTAAAAAGAAGTCAAATCTAACAATATGAGAATACTCAAAATTAATAATATGTTTATTTGAGTGAATTTTTTTTTTGCAAACTAATTTTTTAGATTTTCATGTGTTTGTTATGCTAAAAATGATTAGTCAATGGAAAACCATTTAAAGTAAGAAAAAAAATGCAAGCTCAAGGTTAGGAAAATGAATTTCTCTAACCTGAAAATGGGGAAAATATTTTTCTAAAAAATGATTCCTCGAAATATTTTTCTTAAATATGAAATATTTCTTGAAACAAATACACCTTGAAAGTATATATACAAAAAATTAAAGCAAATAATAACTAGTTAGAAAGGGCGGAAAAATGGTTAAAGAGTGACAATTGTACTTTTGTTGGATATAGTTTAGTTGCTGATACTACTTTCCTGATGAGGCCATGGCAAGCTAAAATCAATTGTTAAGCATAAAGAGATCTGTTGTGTCATTTGATGGATTAGACGTTCGAGCGAAATTAGATGTGGTACGATCTCGTATAAAGAAGCTGCTCATTATATTGTTCTCTCGAACAACTATAGAAGAAAGGCTAGCTTAGCAACTTCCGCTCGCCAAGCACCGCACGGGTTATTCTGCGGCTAAGGAAGTTAGGCTAATTCGAAAAAATGTAAGGAAGTTAGGCTAAACCGATTCGAAAAAATGTAAGGAAGTTAGGCTAAACCTATTCGAAAAAATGTAACCTTAGCTTAAATACGTTCGACTCCCACTGAGTAGTCAGTTCCAATTTCTTGGTAAAGTTCGTGACGAGAGCACTGAGCAGGAGCGAGAGGAGGGGCTCACATATCATCTACAGCAAAAAAGGTAATTCTCATCGTACTCGAAGGACACCGACTCCATGAAATTTGACAGAGGAAGAGTTCAATGATGTTGACTTAGTCGCACGTAGAGAAATTAAAGGTCATGAATCTCCAGCCAAGCATTTTGAACACTACAGCTCCCTGCCTCGTCGCCGCTCCCGCGGTCGTCGCAAGCTCGGCAACGAGCCACCAGGCGTAGCCTTGAGCATCGATCCCCAAGCCAACAAGCCCTACCCTCTGTCCTCGTGCATCGCGCGTCGGACCTCGGCTCGGCATGTCAGGCTCCAGCGACGCCATCTGCAGTGGTCGCGACCCTGGAGGAGAGAGACAAGGACACGAATCGTGGGCTGGCTGATGGGTGACGCTCGGGCCAATTGCACGGGGGTCGGGAGTTTACAACGGTGGTCCACGCTATGGGGCCCGGGATAGAGGCCGACGGTGACTAAAGATGAAGGGGGGAGAGAGAGAAGGATTAGGGGGAAATTGGCTTTTCTTTCGGTTTGGATGTTGTGGTGTAAATTGCACAATAAGTGAGGACAACTGGGGGCAAACGTGTATGTGATAGACCACGTTGTTTAGCTCTTATTTTGCCGACTCTATTTTGATGTCAAGTCACGTCAGATCCTTAACTTTTAAATAATGTTATCTCAGATTTTCCAATTGCTTGAATCGTTAATAGCATTGAAATGATCGTTTATATTTTACTAAATGACATTCAAGTAATCGTTCGAAAAGTTTTGATTGTTCTAAAGTGAGCAATTTAGGAAAGTCATGACACTTCTAGTGTCAACTTCCTATTATTTATCGTATTTAAAAAATTTTACACTATAAACAATATTATTACTTCCCATTTACCATGAATATAAATGAGAACTTGAAACTCCTAGGGTTATCAAATTTCGAAACTATAATCAATAATGATATTGTTTAAAGATTACACAATAATTATTAACAATTATGACAAACTAAATTTTGATAACTATTATTATGATTAGTAACTTCATAATTACAAACTATATTTAGAATATAAGTTATATTAAGTTGATAATTCAAATTCTGTTAGTTAAATAATTTTCGTTTAAAGTGGTTGTAAGTTTTAGCTAGTTATAATTATTTCAAGGTTCTTGTGAAATAAAAAACCAAAGGAATAATGACACAAACGGTCCCTAAACTTTTGTTCCATTGTGTAATTTAATCAATAAATTTTTAATTTCTTTAGTGTGATCCTTGAACTTTCATCCGATATGAGATGTGATCCCTGAACTTAATGTAATCCTTGACCTTTTGGTATATTTTTAATATAGTCCATGAGCTGTATAAAAACGTTCAATGTACTCCCTGATATTGAATTAATGAAAGGACTATACTGAATTTTTTCATATAGTTCAAGGATTGTATTGAACATGCATCAAAAGTTTAGAGGTTACATTGAACAAATTAAAAGTTTAGGGACCAAACTGCATATTGGGTGAAAATTTAGGGACTGTCATTTTCCCAAAATTAAAGCTATTCTTAGTGGCATGGAATAACTATTCCTGCTCTATATGATAGCTATTCCAGTCAAATGGCTATTTTTACTTTAATTTTTTAAACCGAACAACGAAATGGCTATTATACATAGTACGAAGAAATAGCCATTCTTGCGAGCGGCTTTGTGAGCTAAGCAAATGAAAACACGAAAGTGAATTTGAGATAACTTCTATTAGCTTTCAGCTTTCGGTCTAACACATTGGAACCGGAGTGCCATTCACTAATGAACATCTCAGATCTATAATATATATCAATGTTCACAATTAAAGTTCACCTCTATTGTCATGTTTTTCAGAACACAATATTTACAATTTTAATTGCGAAACCTCTTTTATATTTTGGGCATGGCGAAACAAGAGTCAACCGAGCACCCTTTTAAGTGCGGGTGGAATTAATTTTTCATATATATATATCTGAAAGGAAATACTCCATTTTAGCTTTTCAAACATGTGCGTCATCTGCAATTAAGTCCTTCGACTTTGAATTTACCCAATGGAATACCCAAACTTGGATAGTTTTCCAAAGTAATTCCCTTTTGACTTCAAATTCGGCTAATTGGAGCTGATGTGTCTTAGAGCCAACAAGAAATTTCATCCCCAGAGATTTGATTTTTAAATTATTAATCTTTGGGACATTAGTCTCCCACATTGGTTGCGAGTCTATGGGTGGCAAATTAGTCAGGCTCTTGCCGGCTATGACGGATATGCTGATTTCAATTAACCGGCTTTAGAGTTGGGGCGGCGATAGGGGGCTAAGACGGGTGTTAGAGTTCGCATCTACGTCCTTGTTCCCGTTCCTCATGCAAGGAAAGTTTATCCACCCCATCTCCAACTTCATGGGTAGTGGAAGCATTTGTGATTTGAATAAGAAATTAAGAGGCAAAAAGAAAGAGGAAAGGTACCAAGTCAATTTCAAATTATAGCACCGATGTGAGTTTAATTCTAGACTTTTTAAATTTGTTAATGTAGTTGGAGCTTTTTACATGAAATTTCAATATAATTTCTTCTGGTCAATTTTGCCAGAAACATTAGCGTGTCGGTCCAATTAGTCGACTATTTTATGTAGCAAGATCGGCGTTTGACGTGAAAGAACTCAATCAAAATTATGCTGTTTTACATACTTTTTAAAATTTTCTGAAAATTTTCTTCTTTTTTTTTTTATATCTTTTTCTCTTTTTCAATTTTTTGGTTACTATTCATCTTCCCAAAGCGTTGAAGCCATGTTTGCAGCTCACTCAGACACCAACAATCGGCCATCTGAAGTGCAACGCAACTCGTAGTTGCTCCTCGTCGCCGTTGACGATAAAGGCAAACAAATTTAGGTTCCATCCAGATTCATAGTATCTACTCTCTAATTTTTGAACCTTGAATGTAGACCGCATGTCGAGGAACTTGGAACCTATCCTCCAGTGATAGGTTCCATTATTTTTTTAGGTTTCACTCGGTATTTTTAATTAAACGAATGACCACAATTTACTACAATTTATTGATTACAATTCATATTTAAACATATAAAGATTATAAAATTTTAATAAAGTAAAAGTGTCAGTAATAGATATTGCTGGAAAGAAAAATTCAGACTAACGGTTTTAGATTACATACTTATCATTGGACTCAGATCGCGTGGAGATATAAAACAAGAAAAACACAAAAACTCGCTCTAACTTCTAAGTTCCTGATTTTGCTTGAAACTTAGAATAAACTTGCTTGTCTTAGAACTTAGTTCTCAAGTTTCCGATTCTATCCTGGAATGATGCCTAGGAGGTGTGGCGATAGGGACAGGTGAGGTCCTGAGATCCAAGCGGGTTAGCCGAGGCCTGACTTGGCCAGCGTAGGTATCGAGGGCCGCCGTTAACCTCTTGGCCGACTGTCACAGGTTGCGTAGGGACTCAGGCTCCGGCTCCAGCTCACAGCCAAAATGGAGGTCGCAAGGTCCAGCTTACGGCCGGGCGCGGCTTCCTGCCGAGGTAGGTCGCCATCTGTACTAGAATTGACGTGCTCGGTAGAGGACGCAAACCCTTGAGCTCGACCATAGCGCCTCCTAGCTTGAGCGAAACGAAATGAACAATAAGAAAGAGGGGGAGGAGAGAAAGAAGGTGAACAGTAATAAAGGGGGAAAATCTGGGAAAATTAATATATCAAGCAAAGTGATGTCATTTTACTCGGGCTTCATTTGTGTCATGGAAAATGAGTAATTGGGAAGTTGTATTCTTAAAAACAATCACTTGTATCACTTATAAAATGAATGAATGCAAAATATTTTCATTGTTCATGAAAATGTTTGGATATAAATTGTTGTTGATAATAATTTTTTCATTAATTAATTATTCCAAATGATGCAACAAATGACAATTTTTTATTAATTAATTAAAATATATATATTTTCAAATAATTTATTTCTGCAAAATAAACGGAGCTTTAAAGTTATTCACTTTAGACATTGGCCATGCAACAAATGACAATTGGCATTGAGTGGACCATCATGTTATCGTTTTTTGACGAAAAAACTGAAATTCTATGCAAAAATTTAGGACTACATTGGAAAAAATTGAAAAATCCATAACTAAATTGACAATTTGACATCATATGATAGGTTTATGAATGATTTGATAATTTTTTCAAAATATATATACTATCAAAATTTAGCAAATTATCTAAAGAAACTAAGGGATGAGAATTCATCAAACGAAGCCAGGCAGGGTGGGGTCACGAGGCAAGGCTCACCATATCTATCTTTATCCCACTTCACCCGTAAACGAGACATGGATGTTTGCCTCATCGCCATCCAGAAACCCATGCATTGGAGAAAAGAAGTTGAAGCCCACCAAATGATAATACTTAAAAAAGAGTTTGGAATGAACAATCTTTCTTGAACGGATATTGAAAACGACTTAATTTAAAGGATGAGACAATCTAAGAGAAGTTTTTTGGTGGGAAAATTACTAAAAAAGTCCTAAACCTATTGTAATTGTGCCAATTTAGTCTTAAACCCCATTTTTTGTGTGTTAATTGAGTCCAAAACCTTGCATTTATGCTAATTCTATCCGTTTGGCTAATTTTGGCCGATTGGCACTAACATGGATGTCAATTAATTCTAGGTGGCACCACTAGTGTTAATATGGACAAATTTTAATAATATTTTAATATTTTTCAAATTATTTATTTGTTTATTCTTTTCTTTTTCCTTTTTTCTCTTTTCTTCTCTTATTCCACCCACTAATTGTTGGTTCGACAATTGTTTAGAGGTGAGGGCTAGTGAGGTTGACCTAAGGTGAGCCTTGCCTGCCCCTGGCGAGGCTCAGGCCTCGACAAAGGCTATGAGGGCAGCCTTGCCTAGCTTGCCCTCGCTAGGCACGACCTTGCCCATGGTTGGAGAGGGTGAGCCTAATAAGCCTAGTGAGTGGCCCGGGCAAGGCCACCCTTGTGGCCTTTGGCGAGGATTTGAGCCTCACTATGGGCTAGGAAAGACTTGCTTGAGGCTAGTGAGGTCCCTCATCAGCCTTGCCTCTAGTTAGTCACCAAGTTAGCGACTAGTTGGAGGAAGAATGAAGGGAAAAAAAAGGGGAAAAGAAGAAAAAAAATTAATATTCAAATATTATTAAAAAAAATTCACGTCAACACTAGTGGCCCACATAGGACAATTGTTGTTCATGTCAGTGCCGTCCGATCAAAATTGGCCAAGTGGATTGAATTGACACTATGTAAAAGGTTTAGAATTGATTGCCAAAAAAAAAAAAAAAATTAGGACTGAACTAGCACAATTGTAATATTTTTAAGACTTTTTGATAATGTTCCCGTTTCGTAGCCATTTGAAGTATGCATAATTAGCCAACCAATCTGCATGTGAATTTCATTCTTGATGACGATGCTGATCTAAAGAAATCTAGTGCTTATTAGAGGACTCTTAAGCCTAATTTATAATAGTAGATACATTATCTAAATCAGCTTTGCCTTACCAACATCATCCAATTAGAGATACCCATTTGAGTAGGAAAAAAAAAACCACAAAACAAATGTGTGATGGGCTTGAAATTCGCGAACGCTCGGCCTCTTTATTTATGAAATGGTGCACGTGGACAGCAAACACTAAATAATAGAGAATTCCTACAATAATAACTTGATCGAGTAGTAGTGAAGACGACCGGAATCTCGTGCCTAAGAAAAACTTACGGCCTCAAATTCGACTTTATTCGATGGAAGTCATTTGGAGTTAAGCCACAATGAAATAATTCCTCTAAGAAAGAGTCGCTTGGATATTTCCATGATTTTCTATTTTCGGATAATAAATATTTCTCAGAACATGGAACGTTAATCAAACCCATGTTTGAATTAAAATTGAGATACCGATATAAGTTTTTCTGTATGAATTCTCTATTCGTAGGTGAATGGTTACATTCTTCTGATGCTGGTGTGGTGGCATTGATGGCGATGGTGGTAAGGTGCAGCTAACTCTGATAGCTACCACGACGGTGATGGCCAGAGGAGGGAAGGAATAGGTGCGGGGGGATTATGATTAGGAAAGAAAAGGAAAGAAAAAGGTTGCCAATCGAGATGAAAGTTGACAAGAAGGTCCGTGTCATGATTTTTTTTTTTTAATCAATTTTGAGTTTGGCAATATTCGTTGATATGAAACGCGTAATGTGGCGCTCCATTCAACGAAAGCATCACATCAAACCGATATTGAAAGTTGAGGTACATATTGAATAGGAAAAAAGTTCAGGCATTCATAAAAATCATGAGTAAACGTTCAGGTATTTACAATGCATTACTTTATGATCGAAGTGGTAAATTTGACATTTTGGTTGAGCAAAACCATATGCTTTTTTGTTTATGTATTCACTTTTATTTATTTGATATATTAGAAATGTGCCTTCAACAATGGCAAATTCATATTCATCAAACATTTTCACGATAAAATACTGTACTTAATCCTTGCTCTAATTAGTATGCCAAATCAACCAGGGCTTTCTCTTTTTCAAAATTTGGATAATGATATAGATAGTTCAAGAACCTCTCTTCAATATTCAAAGTGGTCAATCAACTTAATTTTATTAAATCTAGTCCATGAATTCTAAAAAATCTACTCAATATAGTCATTTTAAATTTTTAATGCCATTAGCTCAAGTGACTATAATTTCTCTTAAGTTGAAGTTAGACTTGCCATATTATCATCCCCATGGCATACATATGGTTTGTACGTCCCGGAACTTAATGTTGTTCAATCTACTCCGTGATTTTTTGGAAAATCTGCTCAATTTAGTCCTTTTGTTAAAACTTCCAATGCAATTATTTGTTGCAACTATTATAACCTGATATTAGATTTACCATGATGGTGTCCACATGGCATACATACGGTTAAAACAGATTGGTTGATTTAGGAAAATGGCACTGCAATCCACATCATTATTTTGGTTCACTAAAGACTGACGTGGCAGTGCACCTTTGAAAAATAAAGGTGACGTGGCAATATACTTAACGGAAGCAATACATTGAGTGGATTAATCAAAGTTTCGGAATTAAATTAAAAAAAATGAATTCAAGAATCACATTAAATATTAAAAAAAAAGGTTTAAGGACCATGTGAATATTAAAATGCATTTTCTTCTTACATGGATGCTTGAGAAGAAAAGGCTTGTATCTAAATGAAGAAGGACAATATCCTCATAATAGATTATTGCAAAATTGTGGTGTTTGTTTTTTTTCCCTCGTATAGTTTTAGTAATGTCCGAGTCAATTTCTGCAAACCTAAATTGTGACATCCTCAAAATTCAACCTTATTTAGGAAGGATATGATAAAGGGGTTTTACTTCTATCAATGCGCAATTAGTAGAATTAGACTTTGAATTGGTTTGGGAGCCATTCAAGAGTATTAAACCTATTGGGAAAGGCAATTTAGGATTTCGATGCACACGACTAGAGAACTTAACCATGGAATAACAATTCAATCATAAGGATCGATGAGGGACATTACTTAATCAAATTCCTTATTTATCGGTAAACCCTGAAATTTTGGATAAGTGGAATTTGGCTAGAAATTAGAAGCCCAATGGGGGCCCACGAATTTGGAAAGGCCCAATGGGCCACTTTCCCTTTAAATTTCGTCCACAAGGACCCAAATAGATGGAAATTACAGTTTTGCCCTTTTAGGCCCATTAAGCTTGTTTAGGCTTGAATTGGATTAACTAAGCCCAAGCCCAAGTTTATCAAGCCCAAGGCCAAGCCCATTAAGAAAATTGGCCATCTTGGACCTAGCCCATGCGTGTGAATAGTAACCTACGTGAATAGTGTGCGTGAATAGTAACCTAGCTTCTAGAAGGCTTTGACTTTTGTGGCAAGATGGAGGGATATGATTTATTCTTGCTTCCCAAGTTGGAATGGAGGGCCAAGATGTGTTCTTGCTCCCCAAGTTAGGACAATAAGTCAAGGGGCATTGAATGGCCAACTTCCTCTTTGTCCATCATTTCTCTCACTTTCTCTCTCTACCCCTCATTTGGATGAATTTGCTCCATCACTTTTCCTCTTCTCAGACCCATTTCTCTCTTGTTTTCCTCTTGGTTGTGTGGCCATCAGCCACCGTCCACCATTAAGCTCTCCGAGCTACCCTTGCCGCAAGATCTCATTGTGTCATCATTCCTGCATGTTGGCCACGAGTCCCAAGCCATTGCTGGACCTCCCTCAAGTTATGTGCTATTGTTCCTTGGTTGTTCTAGCCTTTCTGTGGGCTATCGACTGCCGATCATCCACCGCCGAGCGCCACAGCAGCCATCCAACTCTTGTCGCACCTTCGTCATCACTTGTTGAGCTTGGAATTGGGAGTGAGTGGCTTTCTAGCCCTTGAATAGGGCTGTTATTGTATTTTGGGGTTAGTTTAGGGCTAGATTAAGGTTAAATGATGTTTTGTTGATGTGATAAGTGGGTTTTGCATGATAAGTGATCATAGGGTTTAAATAGGTTATCATGCTTTGCCGATAGGTTATTGTGATAGGTTATCATGTGTTTCCAATAGGTTATCTTGATAGAATATCGTAGACTACGATAGGTTATTGTGATAAGACTTTCTAATATCCGATAAGTTATTGAAATGTTATAAGTGGAGATGTGATAAGTTATTTTGTTGTGATATATAATGAGTGTTAGTTATGATGACATTTTATAATAATGTGAAATAAGTCATTGTATAGGTTATGAAGGCATGTGATAGATTATTCTGATAACTTATACACAATTGTAATGATTTATCTTACCTTGATGAGAGTTCTATATGCCATGAGTCCTAATTTGATTGATGTATTGTTGGTTGCTAAAGTTCAATATAGTGCATACTTATGTACCTATTAGAATGGGAAAATAATAAAGGTTATGGTATTCGTTGATTCTAGCCAATTAATAAGCATGTGAGATATGTGGAAAGATAGCATGTTGAAGTGTTCAAGCGATGTACTTGGGTGATATGATATGAGATACAAGTATAACATGATGGCATGTGACTAATTAGAGCGTATGTATGAATATGTGAAAAGATAGTATGATGAAGTGTTTAAAGCGCTGTTATGAGATAATATGCCATGAGATAAAAGTGTGATTAATTTGACAAATGCATGATTGGGATGTGATCACATGGCATGATAGCATGATATGGTTGTATGTAATTAAAGTTGTCGCATATTGAATGAGCATTACACACTCTTCCATCGATTAATGAGAAAGATATGAAATGAGCTTAGAGTGATGTATGCTTGTGTGATCACCTAAATACCCTGATGCATATGATTATGTGGAGTGATGGCTCCGTCCTGATGCGTATGATTATGCGGGATGTTACCTAATTAAATTTGAAGTGTTGTGTGCTTGTGTGATTACTTAAATACCCTGATGCGTATGATTATGTGGGACGATGCCTAATTAAGTTTGGAGTGTTGTATGCTCATGTGATCACTTAAATACCCGATGCGTATGATTATGCGGGGTGAATGTATGCTCGTGTGATCACCTAAATACCCTGATGCGTATGATTATGTGGGACGATACCTAATTAAGTTTGGATGCCCCCAAGTTAACAGGATGCCGTTCGTGGATGGATTTTGAAACGAAGCTCATTATTGGAATGATATCCTGAGGTGTAGGCATATGCGGGATGATGTCATGCTCGATGGGGCGGGACGATACCTGGTTATGCCGGATGATTGCGAACCTTCGGGTTGGCCTTGGGTCTTGAGTGGCCATAATAATCTGGACATGGTTGTGTGAAAAGTGCACAAGTGCTTGAATTAATCTGGACATGGTTGTGTGAAATGTGCATGAGTGCATGAATGCATGTTTTGAGAAGTGATGCTATAGTCGGCACACGTGTGATATGAGATTAATATATGAGCAGGTCTGGCTTATTGCATGGCATGGCTGCATGACTATGTTATATTGCACGTTTTTATGTTTGGCTCATGAGTGTATGAGGTGTTTAATAGAATTGTTTATATGCTCATATTGATTGCTTTGAGGAAGTGGGATAACGATTCATATTATAGTTAAGGCAAAGTAGAGGTTGCTTTGCTATTGATCTGCCGTCGATAGATAATTTGCACGTTTAGGGCGTTTCCAAGGTGAATGACTTCCCTACGCGAGGTCTAGGGAGTTCACTCACTAAGATATTTATATCTCACCCCATCGTGGTTTAACCTTTTTTAGGCCCGTAGTATGGAGAACCGTCATGTTCAGTTCGAGGTTACATTGGAGACGAGAGTTTGGCCTGGCGTTAGTGAAGTTTAGATTAACCCTGATCCATTGTTGGTTTTGTTGGTTGGTTGGAAGTATTTGGTTTGATGTTCTGATGTATACCTTTTACTATCCTTTTACTATCCCTATTGTTTGTTAATGGTTGAGAGATGTTTGTTTTGCTTCCGCTTGCGTATAATCAAAAGATAAAATGAATGGGTCGGCGATGCGTCTTGAGACGTTGCAATTCCATGACCGAAAAGATTGAAGGATGCCACGCGCTCGAGGATTGGGGCGTGACATAAATTAATCAACGAGTAAAAAAAAATGGACAATCCATGCTTTGACCACTTCATGAGGACTTTGTGCATAGTCGTAGCAAGAGGCTCCTTTGAGCACTTCATGGAGACTTTGCGCATGATGTGGTGGTGGCCTTCACCGGAGGATGGCGACCATTGTGCGGTGGTTGTCATGTCCATATCTAGATTTGCCATAGAGACAGAATGGCGACAATCGTCATAGCTTTAGAATGTTAACCATCGCAACCTCTCACAACTAGAGAAATTTATCGATTTAATCATAAATTTATTATATGGATATCAATATATAATCCTAGACTTTTTAGTTTTGTTGACATTCCTAAACCTTTGCACATAATTTCAATGTAGTCCTTTTGGTCAATTATCGTTGGTTCGCTGACAAGGTGATCAAGTCATTGCTGGCCGTATTATGTGACATAGCCGGCGATATGACATTTATAACTCTGTTGTTCTAGAACTCCTCGCTGTCTATTCTGAACTTGCTATTTTTCTCCGACTTTTTAAGCATCTAACACCCGCGCCCCCAACCCCCCCCCCCCCCTCTTCTTCTTCAGCTAATGCAAGCGCCTTGTTCTCCTTCAGCATGGTCGTTAATTGTTTCCTCTTTTTTTGTTGAATTCCTTTGGTCAGCGAGTGGTGAAAATTTGACACCTGGTTTCTTGACTCACAAAGGCATTCCTGGAGAGCTTCAGTTTGCTTCCTTTTCTTTTGCTAGTTCTAGAGTTTGGATGGGTCTGTAGTTGAGAACAGGAAGTGCCGAAAATGACGAGAATGTGGCTGAATTTTAAGGATCTCCAAGCTGGGGATCCCAGCGACCCCAGGCCAGGCCCATTTTGCCCCGGCCGAGGCCAATTTGCGTGGAGGCACACAGTAGCACAGAAAAGGAAAGACGAGAAAATAATATATGCAAAACAACATCATATCATCAAGAGTCATACATGTTTTATCGCCAATCGAGTCACGCAAAACGGTTTATGATGATTAGATACCACGTCAACAATTTCCTGCGACAATGGACCGAACGGAATATCTATGAATTTTGTGTAAATATTAAAGATTATATTGAAATATTTATGATTGAATTGATATCCGTATAATAAATTTAGGATTAATTTGGTAATTATCAAAGAGGGCTTGACGTGTCCTTATTAATGAAATCTGTTTAAAAGATCATCGCATATATGACACGTTATAACAAATTTAAGTTGATTTGATAATTATCCCCTTGCAATCGAGAGAGATGGTGGAAAGAGATAGTAACGAGGAGAGACCTAAAAAGATAAGGCAGAGAATCGCAAGGAGGGACTCGGACTCATTTTTAGGGTTGATTGTTCATGTCTTCATGTCGTCTTGTAATGGAATCATGTCAAATTTAGGTCTAATTTTATATAACATGTTTATTAATCTTATAAAAAATATAACACGTTTATTAATCGGGTTATGCAAGACGACTTGTTTAAGATATGAATGATCACATGTACTTGTAAGTATGTATTTATTAGATGCGCATAAACGTGTCTAAATATATCTAAAAGTCTTATGTAGATGCCAATGACATGTTGACTTGTATTTCCAAACAAGTCTTGACGTGTCCTTATTGAAAGATCAACATATATATGACGTGTTATAACAAATTTAGGATTGATTTGGCGATTATCCCCTTGCATTCGAGAGAGATAGTAACAAGGAGAGAGATAGAAAGAGAAAGGCGAAAAATCACAAAGAGGGATTATAGACTCATTTTTGGGGATGGGTGCTCATGTCTTCATGTCTCTTGTAATGGAATCGTGTCAAATTTAGCCCTAATCTGATATAAAATGTTTAATAATTGCGAAAGGAAACACGCCATGTTTATTAAGCTGTTTATACAAGACGACTAGTTTAAGATAAGAATTCTTTTTTGCACTTGTAAATATGTATTTATTGGACGTGCATAAATGCGTCTATACATAAATGTGTCTAAACATATCTAAACGCATCTAAATATATCTAAAAGTGTTAATGTTGATGCTAATTTCATGTTGACCTGGATAACCAAACGGGTCATGACGTGTCGTTATTAACGCAATCGGGTTAGAAGAAACAAGTATATCACACGTTTCTTGTTATTATTGTCAACCCGTTTATGATATGAACGGAAAACTGTAAAGCAGCACCTTTACCCTCGGAGCCCATTCCTGCATTCTTTCCGCGGTCTTCTCATCCATACATCGAAACCAACTACTCCTTCTCCTCTCTCTCTGTCTCTCTCTAAATCGCACGCGAGTCATCATGGGCGCTTGCCTTTCTTCCCGGAGCACAAAGCGATCTCATCAGACACGAGAATGCTCTGAAGGGTCATCGGCAGCAACAGTCAAGATCGTCCGAGCCGACGGCAAAGTTCGACAGTACAGAGAGCCGCTGCAAGCGAGGCTCGTCACCTCCCAGAACCCGAGCTTCTTCCTCTGCAGCTCAGAGTCGCTGTCCCTCGATTCTTGCCCGCCTCAAGTCGCCGAGGAAGAAGAGCTGCAGGCCGGCCAAATCTACTTCTTGCTGCCGCTGGCTCTCGCCCGCAAGCCCCTGAGGCTCCCCGATTTGTGCGATCTCGCCATCAAGGCGAGCTCGGCCGTCGGCAACGACGGCGTCGAGATTTTGTCCGCTGATTCCAAATTCATTCCGAGTTGAATGTTGTACAGCTGGGGTTCTTCTTTTCCCTTTTCTTTTGCGGTGTTTCTTTTTCTTGGGTTGGGAGATGGAGATGGTAATGATCAGGAAGCTTCGATGGTAAATTATGATTATGATTTTATTCTATTCTTTGTTCCCTATTTGGTACCGTTTATTATGGCAAAAATGAAGGGTGATCGATCCTAAAATAGGTCGATTCCTAATCTGGAATATGTAAGCCACAAGTGAGAGTTAAATTAAGGATGATTTCTTCTTTTGTTTCTTTTATTAAGGGTGATTTTTTCTTTTTTGTTTCCTTTATAAGCTACAGGTGAGAATTAAAAAAAATTAATTAATTAGAGTTTATTTAAGAATTACAAAAATTTAAGAGATTTTGGTCGGCCTACTGGTCTACTCAGTCTGGTTTCTTAAGTAGAACCGATTCCAATTCTATATTTTTGAAGTTAGGAAACGGACCGGTCTAAAAAAATAACCCAAAATTAGTCAGTTTGGTTATGTCCGATTTGATTCGAGTAGGGCTCGATTGCACACCCCTAATAAAAAATGTCAGCATGAGAAAATCCAACGGAGAAGTCAGAGAAGGAGAAGGTCTTTACTGGTGGTGGCGGTGAATGGCGGTAGCTCCTACTCTTTTTGACTTAACCTATCTAGGGAAGGTTGGTCATAGAGTCATCATCTTATCTTCGTATAGGAGTAGGACTAGGGCGCGTTTGCCGAACACGATACATTGGTGTGACAGCATTAGTCAATGCGTTGATCAATTGCTTCATTAAGAAGTGGACTCTACGTAAAGCAATTGATTTCGTTTTGGCATTGCAATCTCATACAATCTCTCATAAAAAAGAAAAAGAAAAAAAGAATTAGTACACTCTCGAATATGGGAATGGGGCGGAGCGGGTGTTGGCTCGACAGTGACCCATTTTCCGTCATGCTCGACGCAGGTCATACTTATTTATCTTGTCCCAAACCATAATAGTCATGCAGATTATCATACTCTCCTTGCCCCGCACTGCAATAATATTAGGCTTAGAAATTTAAAGTTTCATGATTTAATAGACGTAATTTAACGATGCATTTGTTTGAAGGAAAGTGTTTTCTCGGAATTAGTTTTCTGAACTTTCACTTTTTTGGTTCACTAAAAATGATTAATCAACCGAAAACATTTTTTGATTAGAGAAAATATTTATACATGAAATTAGGAAAGTGAATTCCTAAATCTAAGAATGTGAAAACACTTTCCAGAATTGCTCCTCTTAAATTTTTAGATATTTTTTATTTTCTTTTTTTCTTTTTCTTATTTCTTCTTCCTTCTTCACCGATCGCCATGCCTCAGTGACCAACAATAGGTGTGAGCCGGTGTAGGCCAAGGAGGGCCACCCTAAGGCAAGCTCGAGCCTCGCTAGATCTAGGCCAAGTTAGCCCTCATTGGGTCTCAGCGATAACATTAGTGGCCTATTGTGATTGTCGACAACAAGCAAAGCTTGACAAAAGCGGAGATTTAAATTATTTTCCAAATAAGATCCAAACACTAGAGAACGTTTTTGGTTGCACATTACCAAACAAAAGAAAACTAAGTTTTTCCTTGAAAAATAATTTATTGAGAGTATTTTCCTTTTTCATAAAATTTTTCCCCAAACAAATGCACCATAGGTACCAATCTCTAAGAAAAAAAATGCAGGTGGAGAAGATAGTTTCTATTATTGAAAGTATTCATGATTAACCTCGAGGGTCTTTTTATTTTTTAACCGAATAAAAATGAGGGAATATATATTACCTAAATTTTAACATAGAATCGCAGTTAACTAAAATTGACATCCCAATACACTCTATCTATGCATTTATATTAACTTTTTATTCATGTTGGATCTTTGAACCTGTGAAGGCGCGCTATAATCCATGGAGAACATATTGGGTATGCTTATGATCGACAACTCAACAGTATAACTGTCCATATGTTGATTGATACGTGTCCCGTGGGCCCACATTTAAGATATTTCACAAATCTCTCTCACTCGCCTTCTTCCCACTTTCTCCTTCCTCCGTCTCTTCCCTTCAAAAACGGAGGCTGAGATCTCGGCATTTATGGAAGTTGGTCTTTCCTTCGTCAAGATCTTGACCTCAGTCGCCGGCCGGCGACGGAGTAGTCGATGGAGGCCGAGATCTTGGTGCGTGGAGGAAGGCGGTGGCCTGCTGGAGTTTGAGCATCTCACTGCGGAGGCTGTTGGGCTAGGCGTCGATGAGGCTTAGCTTGTCGGCAAGGTCTTGGGTGAGGATGGTCTGTGTTAAATATGACTCGAGTTTGAGCGTTTACTAAAATGCGAAATTTGATAGACTCGTGAAGGAATTTCAAAAGGAGGAGAGAAAAAGAAAATGAAGTTTTTCCCATCTTCCCTGCACTTACGAATTCTTATTCTAAAAGGGGATCAGAACGTGGGCCCAGAGTCAAAGTTGTTGACTTTGGGCACACTTATGATATTGATTTAGGAATTTTTCTCCTTGGTGTGAAGTTGCTGCAAATTCGTTGAAGCCTGTGCACGAAGAAGGAAAGAAGAGTCTGCAAGCGTAAGAAGCAAAACTGAGTGGGCCCTTGACCTGGGCACATATATATAACAACATAATCGTTCTTTTCGTGTGCGCATTGAATTGCCGAAAAAAGGTCGCAGAAGGGAGCCACAACAGAGGTTTTCTTTCGGGCAGTTGCTGCACTCGTACGAGAGAAGGAAGAAACCCTATGGAGCCACGATGATTCATAAGCCGCCCATGTGAAGCTTTGATTAAGAATGCGAAGCCATAAAGCGTTTTTGTTTTAAGCTTGAACGCGCGGTAATTTTGTGCCGTAAGTTGGGTTTGGGTGTAATTGGGGCTTGGGAAACATCAAGAGAGTGTTTGAATGACTTGAGCGTGTAATCTCGTTCAGATCGCTTGATCTATAGTGAAATTCGCTTCTACTCTCCCTGTGGACATATGTCTTTACGATTGAACCACATAAATCTAGTGTTCGATTTATTTTCTTCTTCAATCTATATTATTGTTCGATCGCTTGCCCCATCGCAACAAGTGGTATCAAAGCCAGACTTGGCTAGGTTGAAGCAAATTGATAGCGACAGAAGAAGTAAAAGTGAGAATCAATAGATTTGATGGGAAGGATTTTAATTTCTGGAAGATGCAGATTGAAGATTATCTTTACTGAGATAAATCTGCACTTGCCTTTATTTGGGGAGAAACTAGAGCGATGAAGCAAGCTGATTGGGATTTGCGAATAGGCGAGCTATGGTGTTATTCGGCCGCGTTGGCTCGTAACGTCGCGTTTAACATCTGAAGGAGAAGACTACTGCTGATTTGATCTAAGCCCTATTAGATATGTACGAGAAGCCTTCTGCGATCAACAAGGTCTGTTTGATGCGACGTTTGTTTAACTTGAAGATGAAAGAAAGTGCGTTAGTTGCAGATCATATCAATGAATTTAATGTGATTGTTAGTCAATTGAGTTCAGTTGAGATTGATTTTGAAGATGAGGTATGTGCTTTGATTCTATTATCCTCATTGCCTGATAGTTGGAATACTACCGTTATCGCTGTTAGTAATTCCTCTGGGTCAACAAGTTTGACATTTGATGGGGTTCGAGATTTGATTATGAGCGAGGACATTTGTAGAAGAGAATCGCGAACCGTATCTCTTTGCTTTAGTAGGTGAAAATAGAGGAAGATCTATAACACGTGTGGGTAACAGTAGTACTAATATAAACAGATGTAGTCAATCTAAGACTGCTAATGTTGTCTGTTGGAGTTGTGGCAAAATGGGGCATCTTAGAAGAGATTGCCTTAAGTTGAAGAATGAGAAGAGTAAGGGAATTATAGTTGATTCTGCAGATAATATTGCAACTGTAGCAGATAATGTTGATTATGTCTTGTCTGTCACTAATGATTCATAGCTTGATAGATGGGTTATGGATTATAGTTGTTCTTTTCATGTCACACTAAATAAAAACTGGTTTATCACTTATCAGTGCACGGGTAGTGGTAAAGTCCAGTTAGGGAACAACGCTGAGTGCGATGTTGTGGGTGTTGGTGATGTTAAAATCGGAATGCATGATGGTATTGTGAGGACATTGACTGGAGTGAGGCATGTTCCAGAATTGAAAAAGAACTTAATTTCCTTGGGTGCCCTAGATTCAGCTAGTTGCAAGTATTCTTCAAAAGGTGGAATTCTGAAGGTTGTTCGAGGTGCCCTGGTGATAATGAAATGAATCAAGCATGGAGGCCTGTATAAACTTCAAGGTGAGACAATGACAGATTTTGCCCCGGAGACGTCGGATGCATCTGTTCAAGAGTCTATTGACTGCTCGAGGAAGACCTGGGTGTTTGTGCCAATGCACAAGTTTGATGCTGGTGTTAGGATCTCGCAGTCAAGAGCTTTGATCGAGACGAAAATTGGTAAGTTGATCAAGCATGTGCGGACTGACAATAGCATGAAGTTTTGCTCAAAGCTGGTAAATAAATTATGCATGAAAGAAAGCATAGTGAAACACCGCACTAGTGCCAATAAATCACAACAATTTGCAGAATTGACGAGCAGAACATTACTAGAGATGACTCGAAAATTTATTTCTAGTGCTGGTATTGTTAGAAGAAATAAGCTACCTGGTGAATAGATCCCCATCAACTACTATTGAATGGCGAACTCTTGAAGAAGAAGTGTGGTTAGATAACGTTGCTGATTATTTTATTATTAGAATATCCGGTTGCCCGTGTTATTTTCGAGTGAGTGATGGTAAGCTTGATGGGAGGGTAAGGTGCATATTCCATGGCTATGCACAAGGTGAGCGGGGCAATCAATTGTGGTGCTTGGATATAAATTCACCCATTGACAGTTTAATAGTAGAGCAGTACCCTTGACAAGTCTCCGATACTTCTGGTTAGGAGTGTTTGTGGCAATGTTAATACGGATCTGGACGGTGTTCAGCTTGAGATGGAGTTGCGACCAGAAACTCCTGATATAGCGTATACAGGTACTAGCAAAGTAATCGACATAGATGGTGCTTGTAGCGAGGTGGAGCTTATAGAGCCAACGGTTGCTGTAACTGCTGATATTGACAAGGTACGTATTCGTTCTCCTGATAGATATGGATGCAACAATAGTTTTGCTTTATCTGCGGTTAAGGAGGTTGCGTCAGAAAATCATTGTGAAGCAATTAAAGGTGCATGTGGAGTTGGTATTCTGATGAGATCCTTAGTTATGGCGAAGTTCAAGTGAGGCTTGAACTTAGATAATATCTGTGGCAGTTGAGCCCATTGGGGGCTATGGGAAAGTAGCAGCAGAGTTTGAATTTTTTGCGAAGTTGTGACTTGGCTCAAATGTCGAGCCAATGTGGAGATTGTTAAATATGACTCGAGTTTGAGCATTTGCTAAAACACGAAATTCAGTAGACTCGCGAAGGAATTTCAAAAGGAGGAGATAAAAGGAAAATGAAGTTTTTCCCATCTTCCCTACACTTATGAATTCTTATTGTAAAAGGGGATCAGAACGTGGGCCTAGAGTCAAAGTTGTTGACTCTGGGCACACCTATAATAATGATTTAGGAATTTTCTCCTTGGCGTGAAGTTGCTGCAAAGTCGCCGAAGCCTGTGCACGTAGAAGGAAAGAAGAGTCCGCACATGTAAGAAGCAAAACGGAGTGGGCCCTTGACGTGGTGGGCCCTTGACCTGGGCACATATATATATATATATAACAACATAATTGTTCTTTCCGTGTGCACATTGAATTGTCGAAAAAAAGGTCGCAGAAGGGAGCCGCAAAAGAGGTTTTCTTTTGGGCAATTGCTGCACTCGTACGAGAGAAGGAAGAAACCCTATGGAGTCGCGAGGATTCATAAGCCGCCCATGTGAAGCTTTGATTAAGAACGCGAAGCCGTAGAGCGTTTTTGTTTCGAGCTTGAACGCGTGGTAATTTTGTGCCTTAAGTTGGGTTTGGGTGTAATTGGGGCTTGGGAAACACCAAGAGAGTGTTTGAGTGATTTGAGTGTGTAATCTCCTTATATCGCTTGATCTATAGTGAAATTCGTTGCTGTTCTCCCCGTGAACATAGGTCTTTACGACTGAACCACGTAAATCTGGTGTTCGATTTATTTTCTTCTTCCGTATATATTATTGTTCGATTGCTCGCCCTATTGCAACAGTCGGGTGATGGCCATGTCGATGTTGCTAACCCCAATAATGGCGATCTTGGTGTGGTGCTTGGAGGGCGACGGCGGAGCTCGTCATTTCAGCATCCCAGATCCACCATGATTTCACCACCATGGGCTTCGCCGTTGATCGGGAGGGGGGCGACCACTATTGATAGCTGATCACCTAGGACCCTCCTCGAGGGTAAAGCATGAGTTGGGAGGGGGAGAGACTGTGGAGGGAGAGAGGCTTTGCCAATTTCTGACAAGTGGGGCCAAGTGTGACACATGTTGCTAGTGTTTTTACTAGACATAGGATGACATTGTTTTGTCGTGCTGGAGAATAATATTTGATACAAGGATATTGATTTAAGGAATTAGTACTCAATGATATGGTGAACTAATGGTTTACTTGGAATTAAGAATACTAGAAGTAACCGACCAAAAAAAAAAAAATACTAGAAATATCAAAACTTTCGTAAGGTACTCATTTGAATGCAATTTTTTTTTTGGTAAAGGTAATGTGTATATAAACTTTCACCCGAAACGGGAATATACAAAAGAATGGAGACCCGACACCAACAGAAGGCCTTGCACCCAATATGACTAAAGAACTATCAACAGGGGTGCAAGGGTGTCATGGTAATCCAATCAAGAACAAAAGGAAGGGAAACCCCCTCCACAAAACAAAGACAATACAAAAAGAAGAAGACAACTCGGTCCAAAAAGATAGATGGGTTGAGGCTCCAAGACTACTGTAATCTTCTATTGGCAGGAGAATCCAGCACCTGATGGAAGGTCAATGCCTTATCCCTAACAACCTTGTCAAGCCCTTCCTTCATAGCATGCACGAAGAGCGTCTGATTACGGAAAATGATATTATTCATTTCCTTCCGAATAATATCACATAAAGCTGCAAAAGCAAATTGAGAGATGATGATGTGAAAGGAATCACCGAGATAAATACTTAATGGCCCACTGAAGATTATCCCTCCACGAGTTGTTTCGCCAAGGAAGATTGCATCTAGCAGCCCAAAAAAGAGCAAAAGCCCCAATAATATGACACCCAAAGAAGAGATGATCAACATAATCAGGTCGACAAAAGCAAAAAGCACAATTAGCATCGGGGATTCTGCTATAAGCAAGAAGCATAACCTGAGTGGGCAGTCTACTCCTAGAAATCAGCCACGAAAGGAATTGATGTCGGGGAACTAGTGAGCTGCTCCAAATAAGAGGGGCCCAAACCACGGATTGATCTCTTGACCGAATGACATCCCAAGTTGTAGCAGTGAAAACTCCAGTTCGATGGGGCAACCAACAGAAACGATCACGTACTTGATTAAGAATGAGTAGGGGCTCGTTCCATGAAGCGATATTATTCATAAGTCCAGGAGCCACAATAGAAAAAAAATCAGCGACCGAAGCTTTCCTTGGTAAAACCGAGGGTAGATGTCTAGGTCAAAGAAGATAAGATTGAGGGGTTCTCTAGGGTTCCAATTATCAAACCAAAAGGATATGGATCGTCCATTACCTACCTGCCAACAAAAGAATTGGCAGAAGTCTTGCCGAAGGTCAAGCAACTTCTTCCATAACCAAGAGCAACAAGTTGGTTTTGCAGCTATCTAGAAGTTCTTATTCTTCAAAAAGGCGGTGTGGATCCATTTGCACCACAAAGATTCATTATCTATGAATAAGAACCAGATGTGTTTAAGCATAGCCGCCTTGTTGCTTTCACGCAATCTCCTAATACCCAGGCCTCCTTCATTCTCGGGAAGGCAAATCATTCCAAGCAACTTTGGCACCTCCCGTCCCCAGGTTCGGACCCTTCCAAAGGAATTGGCATGGGATTTGTTGTGGCATCCCAAAAATTCAAGACAAACTCTAAGATGTCTTAAAGCCCATGATTAGGTAATGAAATTACCTATGGTTTATGCTTTAGCCATTAGTTTTCTCTTAAGACTAAGTGTTATATGCTTGTGTTCATGAGTTCTTAAAATTAGTATTATAGGATAAATTAATAAGAAGAATTTATTCTTGGCTATGCACTTCTTAGATTTAATCCCTATAGATTAAATGTTACAAGATTTTGGCCATGTGAAATTTAAAACTTGAAATCTATAAAAGAAAGAATTAAAAGTGAATTATTAAAAGTAAAATTGAGATTTAATTAGGTTTGGGCCTTAGGCCCAATAGCATGGACCTTTGATGGGCCAAAATGGCCGGCCCATTGAAGCCCAAGGAGGAGTTGTCGCCGGCCCACTTGCTAGCCCAAGCCCAGCCGAGAGAGGAGGCCCATTTTTTGCATGAAGAAGACCATGTGTCTCTCCCAAATTGCCAAGTGTAGATCATGCAATTAACAATCATTGCTAATGATGGAAGGGAAGACCATTAGGGGGAATAGTGGCCGGTTAAGGTGAGAAAAAGAGGGAAAGAGAGGGCTTCGTCCAAGCCAAGAGAGAGAGAGAGAGAGAGAGAGAGAGAGGAAGTTGCAAGAGAGAGAGGGGAAACCGAGAGAGGAGGAAGAAGGAGCCGCTCGCCGTTCGTCCGCCCATTGCTGTCCGTTCGCCCGTTCGTGTGCCGTCCGTGTGCCATTGTTCGCTTGATCTTAGAGGCAAGTTAGGATTCACTTTCTACTCTTGTATGTGTGTTTGGAATGGTGTTGATTTTTGGGTGATTAGGAGTGAGAAACCGAACCTAGAGTGCTTTGTTTTTGAAATAGCTTGCTGTTTTCGTGTATGCCGCCCGACCCAGAATATTGTAGAGGCTTGCATGCGTGTTTTGAGATGGATTTTGATTTTAATTCCTTCATGAAAGTTGTAGAAAAAATCTCAAAGTATAACATACTAAAATTTGAGACAAAAAGGCCGAGTTTTAAGGGGTGAAACCATTCTCCTACGAAAACACTAGATCTGGAACTGCTTTGTCGACCTCTTGGTGGTTTTGTGTGTTGCATGTTGCTTTGTACCGAGAATCTCACTTAGACTTCCTCGTGAAAGTTGTAGAGAACATTCTAAATAATAACATACTCAAATTTGAGGTAAAATGAGAAAGTTTAGCCAGTGAAACTATTTTCCATTGAAGACGGTAAATCTGGAAACACGGTACTGGATACCCGGAACTTCCTAGACCTATATGGTGACTATTCTTTGAGAATCTCACCTAGATCCCGCAATTAAAGTTTTAGGGGACCTCTTGAAGCAAAACATATCAAAATTTCAGGGGAAACTAAGAAAGATAAGTAGGTGAAACCTCGATTTTTCAGAGATAGTTAAACTGAACCGTTCGGTGCTAGAAACAGGAGCTTCGACCGTCTATAGAAAATTATCTAGAACGAATCTGGCCTAGATGTCTTCATGAAAAATCTACCTTAGGGTCTTGACTATAACCTGGTAAAATTTCAGAATTTGTGGAGGTCATTAGGGTATTTTAATCGAAATATTTCAAAAACTGTGCAATCTGACTTTGTCCGAATTTTGCATGTTGTAATGTGTGAGCTATATCTTTTTGTGTGAAGCTCTTTTGGGCATGTGTTCTTCATGAAATTGTTACCTTTATGTCTTGTCTATTACATGCTCCAATTGTGTGATTTTTGAGGATCATATTGATATTTAATTTAAATGTTTTACAAAATTGTGCAAGTTGGAATTTAGTAGATTTCAAAAAGGCATGATGTATGGACTATTCTAAGTTGTATGGACCCCATGGATTGTATTGTCATTAGTGATTGTATCTTGCTGCATGTATGATGATGATAGGAAATGCATACAAGAATTAAAATGATGAAAGTGATCTTGTTTGCCATTACATCATGTGCCATGTTGATTTTGAGACATAAAGTGGTGAACATAAATTATGATAAATTAGGAAACTGTTGGAGGCAGATGATAATGCCCTGGGAGTGTCAGGATGCCCGAGATGGGGGGTGCCGGATGTCCTCGGGAGTTTCGAGATGCCCGTAATGGTTGGATGCTGGAAGCCTCGGAGGTTTGTGTCCAAGGGGATGCCTTGTGATGCCAGTTGGGATGCGAGATGCTCGGAATGTGGGGGTGCCGGATGCCCGGTGGTGTGTGCCGGAGGTTTTTCTCGCGATGCCAGGTTGGGGTGCGAGTGATAAAGTGTGGGATGCAATTGCTGATCCCGAGAAAGACAGATGTGGTGATCAAATTGAAAAATAAAAGTGGAAATTGAATCATGCACATGTGATATGATGACATACGTATGGGTGTGTGACATGATGATGATCACCTATGGCATGATGATATGTGTGTGACGTGATGATGATCACTTATGGCATGATGATATGTATGTGACGTGGGTGTGATGAGTATATGAGGATGTATGTATATATGGCATGATGACATATGCATGGCTTCAAGGTAAGTTATGCTTGGATGCATGAATGACATGTGTTGTGCTATGATTGTATTGTATGATGCATTGAGTGGTTATTGGATCTTTTACCTGCTGAGTGGCTGTACTCATCCCTTCGGGGACCAACATTTCAAATTAGAAAAATGCCACTCCCTACCGTCATGCAGGGCACCTTCTATGGCCTCCCATCGGATGTAGAGGTAGAGTGTACGGAGATCGACTGCGTCACCGTCCCTGGACTAACATTTGTGCGAGTGCGAGTGCTGGTTATGTACGATGTGGGCCTAGTTGGGGGGCCCTGTCATTAAGGAGTTTCTGGTAGTTCATGTATGCCGAGATGGAGTGATTAGGGGGATGTTGCCGCCACCACCGCCTGACGCACCAGGATGGGTGTGATGGCCGCGTGAGGGGTAGAGAGCTGATGTCTCTTTTTTTTTGGGATGATAGCCGACACTAGTTGATGAGGGATCTTGCACGATCATTTTAGAGGGTCGAGTGTCTCTTTTTGGGGTTATGGCCGAGTGTAACTAAAAGTCTTGGCCTTTCTTTTGATATACTGACCCGAGAAAAAAAAAAAAAACCCATCATGAAAATATGTAAATAAAAGTGTTGTGGTTTTATCTTTTCTTATGATGTTTAGTGGTGTGCCATTGTATCATGATTGTTGAAGGGAGATTGGTAAGACTCGATTATGCTTCCGCAAATAAGATGCACTGGGACCGCTTTAAAAAAAAAAAAAAAAGCCTAGGAACTAAGGTACTTCTTTGGTAGGATGTGGTGACCTTGGGTGATTCGAGGTGCCACATTTGTTCAATTCTATCAAGTATTGACTTTGGCAGAATAAAGACGTTAACCCAATAGATCTGGATAGAATAAAGGACTGACTTGATAAGTTGTAGTCGGCCCGCAAATGAGAGAAAGCGTTGTTTCCACAGCTGCACCCTCGATGTGATTGTATTGACCAATGTAGAGCAATCGGCCTTGTGAAGTCTTGAAGGAATAATCGGCACACCCAAATACTGAAATAGCAATGAACCTACCTGAAATCCAAGGAAGTCTGTAAAGAGGTTAAGGGCTTTAGGGGAGACTCTAGAAAAGAAACTCTCACTCTTATGCTTGTTCGGAATTAGACCACTCTAGAGGGAGAACCTATAAATTGCAGTCTTCAAAAGATATAAGGAATGCATATTTGCTTCAACAAAGAGAAAGATATCATCCGCAAAAAAAAAAAAAAAGGGAAAGCCGAGAATGCCTACATCTCCAAAAAAACTTGAAAGTTGGGTGGGTAGTTTGTAAGTTAAGGATACCTGTAAATACCTCCATCACCATAGTAAATAGGTAAGGCCACATGGGATCACCTTGTATGATTCCTCTACCACCGGGAAAGAAACCATGTAGCTCATTGTTGAGAGAGACCAAGAATTTAGGCGTTGGATTCATATCATAATCAGCTTAATCAAGTGCGTGGGAAAACCAAATGCTTGCATTGTTAGCTCAATAAACTCCCAGTTCACAGTATCGTATGCCTTACGAAAGTCAACCTTGATGACACATTTAGGCAAATAAGGCTGCAAGTGAAAGCCTGCAAAAAAGTTCCTAGGCTAAAGGGATATTATCACTAATGCATATTGTCCATGAACAAAAGCATTCTATAGAGGGCTGATAATCGACAGCAGGACAGAAGCCATTCGATTTGCCATAATCTTAGTAATACATTTATAGACAATATTGCAGCAAGCAATAGGTCTATAATCATTGACCGAGGTAACATTAAGGCATTTCGGTATCAATGCTAGGATAATGTTGTTAATCTCATGGAGGAATTTGCCCGAAGTAAAAAGGTCATTAATTGCCAAGGTTATCGACGGGCTAACAACGTCCCAGCTATGCTTGAAGAACTCCACACCAAATCCATCAGGACTAGGGGCCTTACCAGAAGGTAATGAGAACAAAGTATCATGGATTTCTAGCTCCAAAACAGGCCTAGAGAGAAGACGCACCTGATCATCACCAAGAGAATGAGCCAACACCGAGCGGATTTCTTGGACCGAGGGAAGAGTAGAGAGGTTAGAAGATGCTGTGAATAAGAGGCAAATCCTAAATCATATTCCTAGCTTCATCTCTCACCAATAAGATTCTATTATGGAGTTGCCTTCTACTGACGGAATGATGGAAGAACTTAGTATTGAGGGTCTCCCTCCTTCAACCATTGAATTCTGGATTTCTATCTATAGAACATTTCTTCCTGGAGATAGAGGTCCGTAAAAACCTAGAGATGGTCTCTTTCACAATCAGCCAAGTCCTGGTTGAAGGGGTCTAGTTGAAGAGCCTCTTGGATGGAAGCTAAAGCACTTCTAGCTTTAGCGGTCCTAGATAAGATGTCGGAGAAAGAGTCTATTGAGTTGCTTAAGCTTGTAACAGAGGATGAACATAGCCGTTCCAGTCATTAGAGTGTTTCAAGTTTGCTAAACAATTTGACTGAAAGACAAGTGTTTCATCCAAAAGTTGAAGAATTTAAAAGGCTTCCTCAAGTGAGGAGTAGGGAAGATTCTAATGACATGGGGGAGTGATATGAAATTCTAGGCGAAAGAAAAGATGCCTCAAAAAATGAGAAAACAATGCTCCATGAAGAGTTGACAAGAACTCTATCAATTTCCTCTGTTTTCGATTCTCACTTGTTAAAGTGGACCAAGTGAATTTGCAACCAATATACTTAAGATCGTCAAGTTCCGCCGATTGGATGCATTGGCCGAACTCATCATAGGATGACAACCATGTAGAGGAGCTCCCAAGCCAATCAGAGGGATGTCTAATGGCATGGAAGTCACCCACAAGCAACCAAGGGCTTTGAAGGAGTCTGGAGCTGGATTGGATGATATCTTGCCACAATGGTCGTCTTAGCACGAAAATGTGTTTAGCATAAACAACCGAGAGATAGAAAGCTTTGATTGAAGATTGGCATTTTAAGTATCCATGGATAACTTAGGAGGAAGAAGAGTGAACAACAAAATTCACCATCCTCTAGTTCCAACCAATCCAAATTCTACATTTATGGGAATGGTCATAGGTAGCAATCCAAGTCCAGCCAGGAAACAAACCTTCAGATATCACAAGGAACTGAGAGGAAGGTATCTTGTTTCCAAAATGCCGACACAACATAAAGCATTTGCTCTAATAAGGCGCTTGATTTCAGCTTGTTTTAAGGGGTCCGTAAGTCCCTTAATATTCCCAACAGCTATATACATATATACAAGGAGGGGGAGGTAAAATTACCTGCTTACCTCTCTTTTTCTTTTTGGTAGTGGCCTTCGACTTAGGGCTTATCGACGAGCTGTTGCCAAAGGTCATGGCCTGTGTAGCATTAAGTTGTTTTGGGGGGGTGGGGGCAACGGCCTCAACTGATCAACCAGGGGAACAGGCGGGTCATCCCCTTTAGTTTTAGATCTAGCGTCACTTGCACCTTTATTTGGCTCTTTCTTAGAAATTGAAGAATTCGTTGAACATACATGGAGTAACCGGATTGATAGTCAAAGGGAGGCCAGTTGCGTGAAGCATAGGTAGATTACCTTTTAGGGATCCCCTCTTCTTCGGTGTAGTGTCCAGGACTACTGAAGGATTCTATGCTTTTAACCCAGCCGATGGGGAAGGAACATAAGTAGCAGTAATGGGGCCTACACACTGGTTAGACTGTTTTCCCCATACTTCAACCCACTCAAGAGTGGATGGAGCACCTAACATTTGATTTGCAACCATCATATTACTTCCAGCAGCATCAACCGACTTGGGGTTGGTGTCAGGCGTAATTCCAAAACCGGGAATGGCGTTAGGAGGATCACATCTATGGCCAAATA
Source organism: Eucalyptus sideroxylon x Eucalyptus melliodora (assembly GCA_016097485.1). NCBI lineage: Eukaryota > Viridiplantae > Streptophyta > Magnoliopsida > Myrtales > Myrtaceae > Eucalyptus > Eucalyptus sideroxylon x Eucalyptus melliodora. Next base: position 45,603,377 of record CM027832.1, on the reverse strand, counting down.
ATCGACAAGAGTGGCAAATAATAGGCTTTCACTCATATTCAACACTTACTAGGCGGGTTACCCCATTAAGATCAACGGGGATTAACTCACAAGGGGCATAGTCTGCACTGATCTCCACATAGACACGCACATGGGAAATCATCTTCATGAGTTCTATCTATTGATCCATAAAAAAAGGCCTGCCAATAGCGCTAGCAATGGCATTAATGCCCATACCCGACCAAAGAAAGTAGGGGATGTTTCTCAAATGAACTCAAGCTGAGATTGACTTGTGGAGGCCTCTCTTGAGCTCCATCATTGGGTGCCACTGCTAGAGTATAAGTGGAACCTTAGCCACCATAAGTGGGCCACCTTCGAGTATCTTCCTACATAACTGAAGATCCGAAATGTGGAAGAAGTAAAACCCATTGTCATTTGCCATAACTTCTAATAAGTGGAGGGCCCCAAACATGCTTCAAGGCGGTCTCCGTTAACTTGAAGGGTAGTTTCTTGCCAACATAGTAGCCGACCAAACATTCCCGCCACTTGGGCTTGCTAGCCTCCAGTATTTCCTATGAAATGCACACAATCGTTTGTAATCAATGATATTCGGAGGCATGTAAGTGAGATTGTATCTTTTGGTGGCCGATTTAACCACACTTGCCCAAGACCAGGCCGGCTGCTCGGTAGCAACATGAGAAGAGGCGACTCGAATAGGAGCTCGTCCTTGAGGGGGCCACGAATGGCTGCGTTGGGGTTGAGAATTAGTTGTTTGCATACCATCAGCCTTGTGAGTTGCTGAAGCAGGAGGGGTAGAGGGATTTACTTCAGAAACAATGGATTTTCCCCTGTCCATAGGTGGACGGGACTTTCTACCGCAACTAAGGCCTCGACACCCGGCTTGCTAGGCCTCTAGCGAAGTGACAAGCTCATTTGTAGGTGCATGGTCAAAATTGGGTGCAAAGCCCAGCAAAACAAGTAGAAAGAAGAAACCCACAAAACTCTAACAAAGAATGAGCATTGTTACCTAGATAGGACAATCCAACCAAAAAGATTTGGTGAAGATGGAAATGAGGCTTGGAGAAACTAGGCCACCAAGAATTGGCACCAACAGATCGCCGGAATTCTCGGAACAAGAGGCAGAATCGGCCGGAAGAACAGCGTTCACATGGGAGAGGAAGGGAGGATTCATGAACAGTACTCGGAAGGGAGAGTTGGGCGAAAGTCTACGAAAAAAAGAAAAAAGAAAAATCGTTTACTTAAGTGTCACAAATTTAAAAAATCGATCACTTGAGTTCCAATTTCGATTTATCTTGCTAGAAAATCTGACATAGATGCTAATTATCTAACATGGATTTATTGACGTTAACGTTGACAGTTTTCTAAGTATTTTTTTTTTTTTTTCCTTTAGGGTTGGCAAGGGTTCGCCAGCTACAAAGTCCTCATCTAGATTGGGCAAGGGCCACATTGCCCTTGTCACGTCACGAAGGCTCTAGGTGAGGCCGTCAAGGCCTCGCTAGCCATTGGCAAGGGCCTTCACTGCCTTGCCCTTGAGGTGAAGGCCTTGGGCGCGAGCATCATGGCTTCGCTGGCAATAGGCGAAGCTATGAGAACCCTCACTTGCGGTTGCCCGAAGCCAGCAAGGGCCCTCATTGCCTCGCCAATAGCTAACAAGGCCTTGACAGCTTCACCTAGATTAGACGAGGGTTTCATGGCCGACGGGGGTCACCGGTGACCTCGGGTAATCTTCGCCGGCCTTAAAGGAAAAAGAAAAAATAAATAAATAAAAATCCGCATGGGATGTTGGTTGTAAATAACACTTAAGTTAACGATTTTACTTCGATGTTGCACTTAAGTGAGTGAAAAGAAAGTTCCAGGCCTCACTAGTTTTGACACTCTTACTGTTCTTACCCATTTCCTTATGTTAGCACCAAAATTTGACACAGTTGGCATGAGAAAAGCATCAAAAAATTTCATGAGAAATTATCAACAAAGTTCTAAATATATTATACGAATGTCAATTTACTCCTAAACCATTTTTAATTTGATTAATTTAATTCTAAATCATTTAACAATATGCTAATATAATCCTTCTAGCCAATGTTAGTGGGAAAACACTAGCCATCCTATATGATATAGTTGGTGCTGAAGTAGATAATTTATTTTTTTTATTTTTTCCTTTGCTTCGTTTTCCTTTCCTTTTCCCTTTTATTTTTTTCCTTATTTCCCTATGCCAATCAACAGCCTTGGCGATGGGAGGTGGACATATAAGGGTTGGGACACCCTTGTCAGCACTAGGCAAGGGTGCTATAGCCCTCATTGGATATGGGCAGGGGTTGTAACACCCTTGTGAGATCTAAGTGGTGCAACCTTCATCAAATTTGAGCGAGGGGCTAAAAGCCCTTGCCTTGTGGCTAGAAAGGGCTTCAAGCGAGGGTTCCCAACCACAGTCAAAAGAAAGAAAATAAAGTAAAAGAATTATAAAAAAATTATAGAAATTATTCACATTAATGTTGGTCATTCTATGCCGGTCATGTCACGTAGGATGACTAGCATTCACATCAGCGCTTTTGATCAAAATTGACTAATTATCAAAATAATTAGGACTAAATTGACTAATATAGAAATTTTTATGATTGAATTGACATTTATACAATAGATTTATGACTTTTTGGGTAATTAATCCACTTTTTTGCTGAAGAACAGTAAGCTATTGGCTTATGAATGTGCCAAACTTTCATGATGGGGACTAAGGAAGTTGCGAAAATCCGTAAAATCTAAGAGGAGGTTGGTGGACAATACCATATTTCAGTAGTGCTAGTCTGAGAGAATTAGATACAAATAAAAACCCTAGAATCTCAGAATTGATCAGCTAAAGATACTAGACTTTTTCGATGCCAACCCGACAGATACGGAGAAAGACAGGTGCCAATTTCGAAGATTGAGGAGCAAGGAAGACCACCAAACTCGTTTAGGAAGCAATGAGGCACGTGATAATCACCAATGGCATGGCGAGCAGGGAACCAAATATTATAAAAGCAAGCTCAAAACTTGAATGACACACAACTAAATCGCAAGATTTACGGATATCATTCAAGTTTCTTGTTTCTTTTCTTTCATTTTACCAAACTCTAGCTCTTATGAGTTTGATTTGAACTTGTGTTGTTGGCTTTTTAGCCGTGAGTCATTCAAAAACTTGGTCATTTGCCTTTCTGAGATGTAAATTGTCTGATAAACAGCACAAATATTACGTTGCTTTCATAGTTGCTAATTCTAAGCTTGGTTTTCATTAAAGAGTCTTCCGTGAGAGGGCCGACACCCATTTAGTGAATCTTGGGACAAATACAATTTGGCACGTCTGATTGCATCCATAGCAAAATAAACCAATGAGATGTAATGCTTGACGAATCACGTAAGCTACTATAGAAGATGCATCTAATCAAGATGCTAATGAACATGTGAGTGTAGATATTAAAGACAATTAGCTTGCTAGTCCACACGACTCGTTAATGTCGGCATGGCTAATGTGGATATGAGCATGTTTAGGCTAGTCCTCAATTAGCTTGCTTTCCATTGAGGAGTCTTCTTTGAGAGACCTAACACTCATTGAGTTTTGGGGGAAATACATTTTGGCATGCTTGGTTGGCCCTAGAGCGAAGAGCTAGTGAGACATAATGCTAGATGAAATGCACTAGTTTCTTTAAAAGATGAACCTAATCAAAATGCTAAGGAAAATATGAGTGTAGATATTGCAGAAAATGAGTTGGCTAGTCCCGCAAGGCTCTAATTTAATTGTTGGCATGATTGATGTGGATATGAGCATGTTTAGGCAAGAAACAAATCATAGCTTACATAAAAAGTAGGTGTTACGCTTAAAAACATGGTTGAAGTGCTCAGACCAATGATTGCTAGTTCATATCATAATTTAGATGTTCAACTGCTGTGATTACTAGAGATTAGCCAAAGTTCCTAAGAAGAGTCAACTCACAATACAAACTATGACCATCTATAAAGCACTAGCAAGCACTGGTAGTAGGGACGATTCGGTAGACAATCCATTTAGAATGGCTTAGGCATAAGCCAAGTAAGAACGTGTTGATATGCAAAAGCTAGTCCATATCTCCAAGAGGGAAATGTCAACTGCTAAGTATGTTGAAATTGTTAGAAATTTTCTATAATATGGGCTTACATTAATTAATTAATTTTCTATTTTAAATAATTGGGTTAATGAATATTCCAATATTTGTTAAACCCTTGAATAATCTTATTGAATTAAGTTTTGGCTTCTATTAATAACGAGTTTAGTTGAGCAACAAAGTGTAGACAATTATGTTTAACTGAAGCTCGTAATGGGAAGGGCCTAGTTGACATGCTATTGATTATGATTTGTTAGATCCTCTCTTTGGCATATAAAATGGTAGGTTATACCTATTAGTTGCTTGAATCACATTGAAAGCTGTTATACTGAGATAGGTCATAGAGAAGAAGATTCAGCATTCCAATAGATCTCTGATTATTAGAGTGATCTATTTTTCTTCAAGTGTAGCAATGTGTTGAAGATACCGTTGCCATCTTAACATTGATTTTAATTGATGCTAATTAGTCTATTGTTAGGAAATTAAAATATTGTGTATTAGGAATATTTCTTTTCCACATTCTGTATATTTTTCTTCCTAAGATAGTTTTGCTCCTATGTATTATAAACAATAGCTAGATTGTATATCATTAATCAATGAAAAGCAATATACAATACACTTATCCTCCAATTTTCACTCAAATTTCTGACATGGTATTAGAGCGAGTCTTCTAGCTTCCACTCCATGTTTCTTTAAATTCTTCATTTTTTTCCACCTTTTACCCTTGATTTTGCAAAACATTTGCTCCCATCCTGCAGAACTTTTGCCCCCCATCCTACAATTTTTTTTTGAGCTAGATAAACGGTAGGAATAGTATGTTGAGAAACCCAACAACCAAATCTAGAGTCTTTCAAGATCCAGAAGCCTTCTCTTACATCCAAGTGGTGGATGATTCTCCTTCAGACCAACCAGACACAAGAATAAGTTCAGACACAACTCAATGAAGTGCGACAGCATCCGGTTCAGCCCAATCCGGGGCAATTTTTTCAGGGTCCACATGTACAATGGATTCCTATTCAAGTTCAATCAGCCCAGAGCATTATGGGTTCTATAGAAAGGACCCACACAGAGAGCATTGGACCAAGAGGAGGCTTAACAATAGGACCTGAGTTCAACCCAAGATTCGGATCTGCTTGGTCCTATTCGAATTCGAATCTCTCGGGTCTGATGGGCCTCCCTTACTTGGGATTCAGACCTAGTTTTTTTCCTTTTGCAGGCACCTCCGGCGGTCGGCCAGAACCAGGAGACGCCCTGTACATGACCGCCATCGATGGACCCAAGCTCCACCTGATTTCGCAGCAACTCTCGAGACTGGAGAACTACTCCATTTGTTCCCGAGAGCTTCGGCGGGCACTTATAACAAAGGACAAATATGGCTTTACATATGGATCCATACCCATTCTAGCTGATGAACGACTAGCCCGGTACTAGAAGAAATGCAACCAGTTAGCTGGACTTGGATCGGTAATTGCCTCACACCGAAGGTTGCCACTGGATTTCCTTTGATCGAGGACACTCACTAGTTTTGGAAAAACATACAAGAAATGTATGGCAAGCTCGAAAGAATTAGAATTTTCTTGATAATCCAAGCCCTATTGGAGCTAAAACAAGGAAATCTATCTATTTTTGCCATTTTCAATAAACTCTCGGCATTGTGGAACGAATTAGAAGATGCATAAAAGAAACTTCAAGGGCCAGAAGAAACCCTAGCTCGATACTGAGCAATTAGAGAAAGAGAGAAGGTGACACATTTTTTGTTGATCCTAAACGAAACTTACCTGCCGTTTCGCAACCAAATTCTTGCTATGGAGCCGGTTCCTCCACTTGGTCGGATCTATTAGCTTGCAGTTCAGGAGGAATCACAGCGGCTAGCTTCAACAAAGTACCTCAAGGTTGGAGATCGGGTTGTTCTCGTGGCCAAAGTGACTCCAGACCAGCGCCTACTCGCGGCAAGGTTCGATCATGGAGTCTTTAGGGGATCAAGCAAGGCAACAGTTGTGCAAGGAATAGTGCTGAAGATGAGAACCCATCTTCATTTCAGATGGACGACCAAGATTGGATTCGGCAATCCAACAGCCCAGGACGGGCGCATTACCCATTAAGCACGAATGGTCCAGATTTGATCGCTCAAATGGACGGTCCACATCATTTTGCTCAATCGGACGGTGGGCTCAACAATCCTACCCAATCAGACAGCTCCAGTTTTATCCTTGTGGCTCCAAGATCGAATGGCCCAAATCGAGCCACATTGGCACCAACTTGGAAAAGATCAAATGGATAGAATTCATCATCATCTTCCAACAAATCATATGCCTAGAATTCTAAAGGAAAAGGTAAATTTTGTGATTATTGCAAACACCCCTATCATACTCGAGAAAATTGTTAGAAGTTGCATGGAAAACCAGGAGAAAAAGAAAAGAAAAGACGAGAAATCTCTATTGCAGCACATGCAAAGGCTCATTAACCTATCAACAAAGATCAACAGTGGCAGATTATGAGCACTTTAAGTCAATTGGGAATAGAGGAAAAATTGAGCAACTATGCCGGTACTTCTCACCGCTTGAGCTCTATTTCCAATAAAGCATGAATTATTGATTCAAGTGTCAGTGATCACATAGTCTATGATAAACGCTTTCTTTCTAAAACCTATAAAGCATCTTCTCATACATTCGTACGGCTTCCAAATGGGGAAGACACCTCTGTCACTAAGATTGGGGACGTTCAGCTTAGTCCTTCCATTACTCTAAAAAATGTTTTACTCATTCCCAAATTCCAGTTTAACCTAATCTCTGTGTCAAAACTTTGTGAAGATAACTCATGTCGAGTCCTTTTCAATTCTAACATTTATTTTTTTTCAGGCTCTTTCGACTAGGAAATTGATGGGCTTGGGTAGCAATCATGAGGGGCTTTATTTCTAGGCTACTCTTCCAATTTTTTTTTTTTACATTTTCCCTTGAATAAAGGGCACTCTATGTAATGTTGGCATCAATAAAATTATTTTATTTCATCAGCGATTAGGCCATAGCGTCTCTTTTCCTCATCCAAAGTGTCATGCTTGTCCTTTGGCTAAACAATCACGATTACCTTTTCCATAAAGCACTTCTCATGCCAAAATGGCTTTCTCTCTTTTGCACATGGATATTTGGGGACCATATCACATTCCAAATCGTGACGGATCCCGCTTCTTTCTCACAATTGTGGACGATCATACACAAGCAACTTGGGTTTTCTTAATGCAGTCCAAGGCCCAAGTTCCCTCTTACCTAAGAGATTTTTTTAGCCTCATCAAAAATCAGTTTCATAAATCCATGCAGCAAATTCGCATTGACAATGCTCGGGAATTTTTTAATCATGAATGCTTTGTCTTGTTCACTGCAAATGGCATTCTTCACGAAAGTTCCTGCACATATACCCCTCAGTAGAATGGTGTTGTCGAAAGAAAACATCGTCATCTCCTAGAAGTTGCTCATGCCCTCAAATGTCAAGCTTCTATTCCTGAAATGTTCTGGGGAAACTGTGTGGTCACAACAGCATACTTGATCAATAGGATGCCATCCGGGGTCCTCAATGGCAAAAGTCCATTTGAATTGCTTTTTGGGAAATATCCAGATATTCGCCATCTTCATGTATTTGGTTGTTTATGTTATGCATCCACCATAGACACCCGTGACAAATTAGGACCTCGTGCCATCAAATGTGTTTTCATGGGGTATCCTAATCTTTAGAAAGGATATTCAGTATATGATCTTTCCACCCAGCGCTTCTTTATCAGCAAAGATCTTATATTCCATGAGGATGTTTTCCCTTTTCAAGAAGAATTATTTTTTCAACCAAATGATCCATTTATTGAGAGACGCCAATTTATGGCTGATGACGATATCTCGACTCCCACTCAGATGATGATTCCTCATGTATCTCCCATTGAATCTTCAGCTCTGGAATATGATGCAGGCTCACCATTAGATATACATGACATGACTCCATATTTTCCATAGGAAGGGATATCAGCATCTCCTGTAGTTCCTTCATCACCAACATCTCTAAATGATATCTCCCCTGGATCACATGAGTGTGCTTCCATTAGTCACACCAGCTGACCCTCGATGTTCAAATTGCATTACTCGACCGCCCACTTGGACAGTAGACTACATTGCCCTACGATGAAGTCATCTGATACACAATACCCTGTCTCCTCATATGTTAGCTTTGCCAATCTTTCGCCGAAGCACATGTGTTGCATTAGTAAAATATATGAAGGATAGGAGCCATCTTCATATGAAGAAGTTGTACGAGACCCTTGTTGGTAGCAAGCAATAGTGAATGAATTGCAAACTTTAACAGAGAATAAGACTTGGGACATAGTTCCTTTACCCACTCATCGGAAGTCAAATGGGTACAAGTGGGTATACAAGATCAAATACAAGGCGGATGGTTCAATCGATCGTTATAAAGCAAGACTAGTGGCTAAGGGGTTTACTCAACGAGAAGGTTTTGATTACACCGAAACCTTTTCTCCAGTAGCAAAAGAAATCACTATACGTTCATGTTTCTCTATTGCTGCTATTCATGATTAGCCTCTTCATCAGATGGATGTTCATAATGTATTCCTCCATGGTGATCTTAAAGAGGAAATCTACATGGACCTTCTACTAGGTTTACGTAGACAGGGGGAGAACTAAGTGTGTCGTCTCCGTAAATCCCTATACGGACTCAAACTGGCTTCTTGTCAATGGCATGCAAAATTTACCAATGCACTCACAACTACAAAATTCCAACAGTCCAAACATGACTATGCCTTATTCACATGGAGACAATGTACGTCATCAATTTACTTACTTATATACGTTGATGACATACTTATTATGGGGAATGATGAGACTGCCATTAAGAAGTTTAAGCGGTATTTGCATTCGAGATTTCACATTGAGGATTTGCAGCCTCCCAAATATTTTCTCGGGATAGAGATTGCACGATCAGATAAGGGTATCTGTCTCAGCCAGGACAAGTTTGTCCTAGAGATCATATCAAAAGCCAGACTTTCGGGATCCAAACCAATTGTTATCCCAATTGAGTAAAATGTCAAGCTAACGACAGCTGAGTATGATAAGGGTTTATCACCGTTGTAAGAGGATCTTTTACTCAAAGATCCTTTCTTTCATTAGAGACTTGTTGGGAAGCTTATATACTTAACCATGACCATACCCGACATATGCTATGTAGTGCAGATCCTTAGCCAATTTATGCATAATCCAAAACAATCACACATGAACGCCGCACTGAAAGTCATAAAATACCCAAAAGGGTGTTCGGGCTTGGGAATATTACTATCTTGTGACAACAACATGGAGATGACAACATACAATGATATGGATTATGCTACTTGCCCGAGGAGTAGGAAGTCAATCACATGATTCTTCATCAAATTGGGCAACTCATTACTTTCTTGAAAGACAAAGAAACAATCAACCGTTTCGTTATCATCTGCTGAGGCGGAATATTGGGCAATTGCGAAGAACAATTGTGAGATAGTTTGGATAAGAGGATTACTCCAAGATCTTGGCATTTGGATAAAGGAACCAACTGTTTTATTTTGTGATAATGATGCCGCGCTTAAACTTACAGTGAATCCAATTTTCTATTAGAGGACAAAGCATATAGAAGTCGATTGCCATTTTGTCAGAGACAAAATTCAAGATGAATTGATCAAGACAAGAGGGATAAGAACTACGGAGCAGCCTGTGGACATCTTCACTAAACTTTTATGTCAAAGGCAACATTCGTATCTATTTAGCAAGCTAGGCATTCTGGATGTGTATAGACCGCCAGCTTGAGAGGGAGTGTTGAAGATCTTGTCACCATCTTGACATTGATTTTAATTTATGTCGATTAGTCTATTGTTAGAAATTAGAATATTGTGTATTAGGAATATTTCTTTTCCACATTCTGTATATTTATCTTCCTAAGATAGTTTTGCTCCTATGTATTATAAATAGGAACCATATTGTATATCATTAATCAGTGAAAAGCAATATATAATACACTCATCCTCCAATTTTTCACTCAAATTTCTAACATAATGGCTCAAACAAGTACGCTTTAATTTCACCGTGTTTATTGATCTCGGTATTTTAAAGTCATATATGGATCCGATTCTTCTTGATTGATTAATTGCATATGTGCATAATTTTCTACAGAAATTGCATACAATGGTTTACGGTAATTTTTATAGAAATGTTTGAGGGTCGAGTGTTTATGAACTTGATTTAGTTGGCAACCCCGTGGTGAAGTATGAACAATTGATGAAAGAAAAACAAATCATCCATTTTATTAGGCTAAAGAACATTTTGCCATTGTAATTGATTTTGGAGGTAGTAGACCAATGTGAAATAACAATGATGAAATTAAGTATGGAGAAGCCATACAAATGTTTAGAACTTATGTCGAACCAGACCTAAGAAACTGTAATGCCAAAAGCTCAGGAAAGCCAACTTTTTCATTCCATGTCTCTCAAGCTAACCAAAATTTTGATCTCTTGTCAAAAAAAAATAGACGAATATAGTTGCTAGAAGGTCATAAAAATCGAACAACTAAGGAAATAAAGAATAACAAATACTCTAAGCGGCACCATTCAGGGAGTTATAACGCTCATAAGTTCATAACTGTATTGTTTTTAGAAAAGTGATACAGGAAGAACTATATGGTGGACAATTTAAATCTGCTGAGGAAGGAAAGGGAAAGAAAAGATGGGTGCAGATGGTTATCCTTTGCCAATGAATGTGTGGATGATTGGCATTAGAGGTAAAAGAAGGGTGCGTGGTTTATATGTGCACTCGATGCCAGCAAAGGACTGAGGATAAAAGAGGATCGGCACGTCATTATCCAAAAGCCTCGCCATCATATACAGAGGTTGGTATACATGCTAGCCACGCCGAGATTGGCAAGGTTGGTATTGTCCTAATGTTAGAGGGTATAGTGGCCTTTCGGTAAATGCTTCCTCAAGGTTCCGTTATCTAATGTCACTGCCATGACGAACTGTCAACCACGACGAGCAACGTAGGGATCTCTATGGTAAATGAAAACCTAACATCATGTCAAGAATGGTAAAAGTGCTAGGGGATCCACCTTTTGGAGAGTGATTTAAAGTGAAACCCTTAGAAGCGGACCAGTCCTCACAAAAGCAAATCGAGACTAACTAGGACTCAAAAAAGGGGGATGGAAAGAAAGTGCGTCATGGAAAAGGAAAAGGCCGTTCCACGTGGCGAGTGAGAAAACTAGAAAAGAGAAACAAGGAGCTAGGATGAATCCAGACCAGATCAACCCATGAGCTTGGTATGGCATAGGATAGACTAGGGAAAATGAGTGAATGGAGGTAGTAATCAAGTAGTGAATAGGGACAACTCCAATTGGAAAACAGATTGTCCTTGGGAAAGTTAGGTGTGCGTCAATGGCATGGATAACCTTGTAAGCCAAGTTTGAATAACCTGAAAAAAGGCCAGCTAGGGGAAAGGTCATCGTCGAGCATTTAATGTGAAAATGGTAGGTTAGCTGCCAAAGTGGACCGTTCTATACTATAGGTCAATACCAATGAGGAGATTGAACTAGTTACCAAAATTTTTCCAAAACCTGGGACAGTGGTCAATGAACATGATTTTAACTCGGAGTCACTTATAAACTTAATTTACGTTCCTTTTTTAAATGGGATAAATACACTATCAGTGCCAAAAGTTACGTATGGCGCTCATTTTGGTGCCAAAAGTTTCCATCGGATCACTCAAGTGCCAAACGGAGAAAAAACGAGTGCTTTGGTGTCACTAGTGAGAGATTCCAGCCAAAATAATTACGTGGCTTTTATATTTTTTAAAAAAAAAGGTCGACGTGGCTTAAGATTGTCCACGGTGAATGGCATAAAATGATGCCGTTTTCCTTTCTTCATAAGAAACAACGTCGTTTTATACCATTCCATGTGGATTCACTTATAAACAATCCCGCATTGCTCTATAGCCAAAAATAGTATCGCTGAAGAGGGAGTAAAATATGATTGGTATACGACTCTTGCTCAACGCCGGCCGTAGCTTGCTCACCCATCGTCATTCGCTCGCCCGTTGTCACTCGGCCACCCATGTAGTTGCACTATCGTTCACGGTTGTTTGCTGGCTACATCCCCAACTCTTGCTCACTCAGGTTTGTCATGTTCTCTATGTGGGTCAATTTAGTGAAAAATTTCGGATTCCGACGCGCAAGTTAGGGCACAGAGGGCAAATTGATGACTCGGCTCAAGGGGAAAGTGGTGGGGATCTCACTTTTATGAAGACCGGATAGAAAAATTGAGGGCTTCGTCGTTCGTTCGCTTTCTTTTGTGGAGATTGAATAGAAAAATAGAGCGTTGAGGGGAAAATAGAGGCTCAACTCAGAGGGAAACAGTGGTGGGACCTTACTTTGTTTAATTAATTAAAATGCTTCTATGGGGGGCCAAATGTGATTGAATTGAAAAATGGGTAGTGGGGACCTCACTTTATTTATTCAATTTGGTTTCATTTGTTTATGTAAAGACACCGAATTGAATAAATTGGTCGCATTGGTTTCTTAACAACAAAACGACAATGACCTACATGTGAAGTTATTAACTCTGTCATGTGGTCCCAAAAACTAATGATTTTTTTTTCATTAGGTGCAACATTGATATGGACGAGAATTAGGTAGTTGTCATTGTTTGCTATGGTGGAGAGTTTGTTATTAGTACCAAGGATTGGGAATATACTGGTGGAAATGAAGGTACTATATATGTCGACGTTTGGAAGCTATCATATATTGATTTTCTGAGGAATTTTATGTATGTTTTACAATGCAAAGTGTAAAAACTACATTACTGTGTTCTTGAGAAGGAATTGAATGATGGTTTAAGATTTTTAATGATGATAATGGTATTAATGATATCATTTACCATTATCTTCGCGACGAATAAGCTAGGGTATATATTGAGTATTATGAGGATGGTGAGGATGAGGATGAGGATAGGGATGGGGATAAGCAAACCACCACTGAAAGATGAGAAGTGAGAGATCCTATTCAAGCGAGTAATTAGGGCGATGATGAGTTTAGATTAGATGAAGGGAAAAATGAGAGGGGTAGAAGTCATATTGATAGAGATGAAAAAACATGGAGATGTTCTGAAATCTTAGGTGAAGATGTGGGCGATGAAGATTTCATTGGATTAGAATGGGAAATTATTATATCCAGTAAATTGGAAGATGAATATTTGGCTTTAATAAGTTTCCCAAGTGACCAAGATGATAAACTTGCACAGTCAAGACAAAAGCAAAATGAATTTCTCAGAAAAAAAAAAATTGCAGCTTTAGTAAAGAAACCCGAGCTAATAAACAGGGATGTAGCTCTAGCTGAAAGTAATAAAAGTGAAGATGAAGAAAGCTGCAATGATGAAATTGCTAGTTTGGAGAATAAGTTTGACAATGATGATGAAGAACCTGCTCGTGGAATAAAAAGTAAATACCATTAATATAATCTAATTGTTGATCAATATATTTTATCTGTGGGCATAAGATTTGACGATACTAAACAATTTAAGGAAGCTGTTATCAAGAACTCAATTGCTGAACAGAGGAGCATTGAATTCAATCGAAACATGAATGAATTTATGAGAGCTAAGTGCTCACAACCCAATTGTTCATGAAAGCTCTATGGGGCGCTGAGTAAGAATGAGTCATTCTAGATTAGGTCTTTCTAAGAGGAGCATACTTGTCCAATTATATTTAACAATAAAAGGATAACAAATGTGTGGTTATCGAAGCATTTTTTTCAATACTATCAGAGCAATGCCCGAGATCAAGAGTCCTCAATTTCAACTGTTTAGTAAAAGAGAAATTAAGGCTTAATGTGTCAAGTAATCAATGCAAGAGAGCTAAGATGAGGGTGATGAAAATATTGATGGGTGGGTATAAGGAAGAATACGCGCAAGTATGGGATTATGCCGGTGAATGCATGTTTCAAAACCTATCTAGTATAGTATATGTAGAGGTTGTGGAGAGGCCACTCTATAATCTTGGGCCTAGATTTGATAGATTTTGTCTGTTTTGATTCATGCAAATGAGGTTTCTTGGCTGGTTGTAGAAGAGTTATAGGATTAGATTGATGCTTTCTAAAAAGTTTTTGTAAATGGGAGTTCTTGATCTTTGTGAGAAGATATGCCAATAATCAAATATTTCGATAGCTTGAACGGTGGTGAAGATAGAAAACAAGGATATTTGGTCATAGTTCCTCAAAAATTTAATAGCTGACCTTGAAATAACCGATTGGGGAGAATTGACATTCATGAGCGATCAATAGAAGTTAATTCCATTGTCAATTAATTCATTCATTTTTAATATTAATCACTTGCATATTTTTCCTTACTTGTATTTATTGGTTTGAATTTTTGTAGAGACTTATTTCTACATTGGCTAAATTGATGCCACATGCTGAGCATAGAATGTGCGCGAGGCACATATACGCAAATTGGTCAAGGAACTTCAAAGGAGATAGGCTGCGGAAGCAATTATGGTAGATAGCGAAGAGTACCAATATGACTGATTTCATATTAGCTAAACAGTGATTGTTGCAGCTAACAAAGGAAGGTTTTGATGCATTCTTCTAGATAGAAGCTAAGCACTGGTGTCGGGCCCTCTTCAGCGAAGAATTCAAATGCGATATCATTTATAACAATCTCAGTGAGGCTTTTAATGGTAGAATTTTGGAGGCCATGTGCAAACCAATCATCAACATGCTTGATGATATTCGAGTTATGGTCATTGTTGACACCTAAATTTTGGCGACCCACTTAGTCATTCATCGCTTTAAAAAATTAGGGATTAATTTTATCCCTGAAAAAATATTAATTGCATAGCATATAGATTTAGGTGCATTTGTTTTTAATTTACATTTTTTTACATTTATTTATTGGACTGGTGGCGGATGGGTCGAATTAGTGGTTTTGGGTTTAAATTAGCAGGCTGGGCTAAGCCCACGAAAGAAGAAAATTAACCCAAGCCCGTCGTTATGTTTAATTAATTATCTTGTAAAAAATTAAGATTTGATGCGATATTATGATGATTTTTGAAAATTAAAAGGATCGCGTTGTAATCTTATCTCTATAAATAGATAATGAAATCAGAGGAGAATATTCATGAGATTAAGGATTTTGTGATTCGGAGGTTATAGGCAATTTTCGAAATATTCTACGAAGATCACATTATGTTTGTCTATAAAAGGAGGCAGTGTACGGCAGAGAAAAGGGGGGTGGCTTTTCGAGGGTTCTTTTCTCGGAGGAAGTAAAAAAAATCGAAAGAGAGGGAAGAGAGTTTCGGTCTAGGGCTTCTCTTCGTTTGAAAAAGTTAGAAAAAAGGCAAAAGTCAAAAAAAGCATAAGCAAAAAGTACAAGACAACAAAGGAGAGAGAAGACACGCTAAAAAAGCAGATTTACTATGCTTCTTCTCCGCGGAATTATCCTCACAGGCGCACCACCGGAGCCCCAAATCAGGTTCACACAACTGTGCCACCACAACCCTGTGCCGACGCCTCCGACGATCGTGCCCACGCAGCCGTGCCCGCACTGCTGCGCCTCTCTTCCGCCGCGCCGAGACCGACGCTCCTGCTCGCCGAACGCCGCATCACCATCCCTCAAATCACCGTCGCGCCTCCGCCTCACCAGCAACCTGCGAGATCCCGGCAAAGCTGCTGCTGCACCACTCAGTCCGTGATCTACTCGCCCAGCTGTGCCCTGTCGACACTGTTGCCAAACCGCTCCTCCCCCCGAAGCTCAACTGCCGCCGTGTCGTTGTTCTTATCGTGACCCGATGCCACCAGAGCCCACATCGTTGTTGCTCGCGTCTCCTCGGTGCCCGACAGCAAGCCTCGCGCCCCGCGACGCCCCCCTCACCGGTGCTCTGCTTCGCCGAAGTCCCTTGCCGACGTCAATCCTCGCGCCCCCGCACCAAACGCCCACACCGCCTCGCCTCGCCGGCGATCCCCCTGCTGGACCTCTAACCGGCTGTCTTTCGGTGACCCACCACCAGCCGCGTGTAACAAAAGAAAGAAAAAATAAAATCATTTAGGTAGTTCTTTTCTTTTTTTATTTACTTTATTTTTTTTTATGTTAGTCTCACTTATTTACTTTTTTTCTTTAGTAGGATTATTCCCAAATATATGATTGATGTTCCAACATGGAAGTGCCCCTCAAGCGAGGGATTGATAGTCCGATTTTCGCGCCCGAAATCCGACTCGCAATCCCTTACAAAAATCGACAATCCAATCTCAAGCCCGAGATTCGATTCGCGATTTTATTTAAAATTGGCCAACCCGATCTCATGCGCGAGATATGATTCGTCGATTTTTTGATATCAATCTTATCTTGTTTGATTTCTTGTCGTTAAGTTGGTTGAGTCAATCTTATTTTTGTATAAAAAAAAAATCCAAAAAATATTTGAGTTAGGATTAGATTTGCTTTAGAATATTTCTTGTGTTAGGGTTAAAATTGCAATCTTATTTCGAGTTTTAAATAAGAAAATCCAAAAAATGTTGTATTAAGATTAGGTTTGGTTATTATCTTTTATATTTAAAATAAGAATTTTATTTTGAATCATGGAAAAGAAAACCAAAAGAAAAAGCACATTCATTTAGGATGTTAGTTTTATCATTATTTGAATTGCATGTGAAAATTTTAATTTCAAAATTAATAAAAAAAAAACACACACAAAAAAAATCATCATGCATATATCATGTTGAATTAAGGCATTATTTGCATGTCATTGCATGTTAGGGTTGCATGTTTATCAATTATAGGTAGATAATCTCTTCTAGATAAATTGCATGTTTTGTTAGGAAAATAAAAATGCCCATGTCATATAGAATTAGGTCCATGAAATGCACGTCATTTAGTGATTATTGTTAGGTTCATTTCTAATTAGAAATTGACCGTCATCAGATTAGGTCATTTAATAAATGTCGCGTGACATATAGCTCACATGTCATTTTAGTTAAAATAATTTTGTGCGTCATTGCATTGCATCACATATCATTAGAATTAAGTCATTCTGGTTAATTTAGATTGCATATTTAATTATTGTATGTTCATTAAGAAATCATTAGTTTTTTTACTCATTCATATAGTTAGGGACATATTTTCATGCCACATCATTTCATATTAGATTAGAAACATTGCATTGCATATGAACAATATTTTCGTTGGAAAAAAGAAAAAAAAAATTGAGTAATTGCTTGTTAATTAGAAATCATATCTAGGGTTGTTGATGTGGATTTTAATCTAACACTGTAGATGATTCCGTTGCTTTGAGGTAAATCCTGCATTATTTAATTGCTTTCTTGGGTGTTAAATTGGTGGTTTGTGCACCTATATGAACACCTCACATGTTAGGAAAATAGATTTAAAATCAATCAAAATTGCTTGCCAAACATTTCTCAAAATAAAAAGAAGGATACTGAAAGGGCGTTAGAGAAATCTAACGTAACCAAGTCCCCGTACCCTTAGTCTCTGGTTCGTAGGAGTAAAGTAAGTCTCCCATTACTTTACTTGGGTTTCTAATCGACCCACCAAAAATAGATTAGTGACGACTCCTAATTAAAACAATTGCATGTTAAGAACTTGAACCTAAGTCCCGAATTGGTATGGACTTGGGAAAGCCCGAGTTAAGTTTAGGCTTAACAATCCATTAGCCAAACCCTAGGTGGTCCAAACCCCGAAAATTTGGTCGCGGCAGCTTGGCGACTCTGCTGGGGACTTGAGTTAAAACTCTTAGTGGACTTAGGCCAATTTTTTTTTTTGAAAAAATATTTTTGTCTGGCATCGAGGATCCCAGGTACGTCCCTAACATTTAAGGTGTTAAATGTTTTTGCAGGATTGGAGGTATAAGGGGAAGTGTTTGCTAACCTTTATTTTGTAGCGAGGTGTAGGAATGTATGGTTTATTTTCACATTGAAGTGTTGTTTGATTTCAATTACTATGCATGCCTTGCATTATCACTACACTTTGCACACATAACCTGTCGCTGGACCTGGGCCGCATAGAATCATTTAGGATGGTATTAAGATTGATACCACCCCGACCGCATGCTTGCGGTACGAGTCGCCCATTTCAATTTCGAAGTTTCTTTCATGGTGTCAAGAGTACCCACCTCGGTCCGCATGCCCGCAACCCGGGTCGGCTCTTTAACCAAGCCGGAGTCATGAGGACCCGACATAGTCCACAAGCCCGTGGCTAATCTAATCATCCTTATGGCTCCACCTTGATAAGCCTTATAGATTAGAAATTGAGCCACTTACCATGCGCATGTCTATGTGATTGTCAATCATTGGTAAAGTAAGTTCTCGAATTTTGCCTTTGCAATTTACTTACTTTGTCACATTATTTTGTCGGTCCATGGCATTAGGATTGTCCTGAGCCTTGATTAATATACAATGAGGACACTGGACATTCGGATTATTCTCCCTCCAAAGGAAGAGCTTAGCACTTGGTGGGACAAGTTAAATCAAAATAGCCGTCAGTTCGTAGAGTCACGTGTTGGTCGATTACTTCCACTATTGCGTATCAACATCCATGGCGGCCTCGTCCAAGCACTCGCCCATTGTTGGTGCCCCGAGACTTCTACCTTTATCTTCGGTGGTAAGCATGAACTCACTCCCACCTTGGAAGAATATAGCATCGCCATAGGGAAGTCCTTAAAAGCTTAATTGATTAGTCCACCTATCGAAATAGATCATGTTATGGCCTTATCTGATTTTCTGAGAATTAAAGAAGATGATATAAGAAAGGTTTTAAAAGCACACCGCAATACATGTCATGTATCCTTCTTGAAAGAATGTTTTGAGAAAGGCACTTCATCTCAAATGCGTAGGATTTTCCTCTTAGCTTTCTTTGGATTTATAGTATTTCCTTACTGCAAGAATGCTATTAACCCTTTGATTGCTCAATTAGTTAGGCAAGTGTTGGAAGGAAAAAATTTTGTAAACACTGTCTTGACTGAAACTTTTCTTTCTCTCACTCGTTTCAAAGGAGGTGGTGATAAGACTCTCAATTCCTCTCTTGAACTTTTACAAATCTGGTTCCTTTCTCATATAAAGGGATTTGGTGGTTTAATGACTATACATCATGTTAGTAATTCTAATCACCCTATTATGAGATTTGAGAACAACAAAAAACATGCACTAGATTACCATTATTCTAGGTGGCTAGCTTTCATCAAAAAACCAACTCCCAAGGGTTTCCTATGGCATGCTAAATGGTTCCAAGTTCGGGTAGCGAGACTCTCGTGTGGAGGAATTGGCACAATCCCTTTATTTGGATTCATTGGAGCATTGGAGTACTATCTGACTAGAGTGACTCGTCGTATCAAGTCGTACAAGAGCTTCCCCCGGCATTACAAGCGGATCCGCTCCAAGTTAGCTTCGCTGATGGAAGCCGAGGCCATGAAGATTCCATTCTCACCATCAAATCGATGTGGGACATGTGTCGTCCACAAAAACTCAAACGGCCCGAGGAGGAATTGAAAGGCAAGGAAATGAAGTACTATGTCTCGATTAAGTATATCCAACAACACAAGATTCCCAAAGAGCTGCTTCCAAAGATACCGGAGGCGCCATTGAAGATCACCAATCGAGCTGAGAATAAACGCCTCAAAAGAGTTGCTGAAAAAGCTCAAGAGGAGAATAAACGATTGTGCCGAATGGTGTCCCGAGTGTATAATGATCAAGCCAAATGAAATGCTTGAATCAATCTTGCTATTTTCAGTTTTAGATTAATGATTAGGAAGTTTGAGTCATTTACTTTCCTAGTTCATTTGTTTAGGACATTTTGAATTTCTATTTCGATAGGTCTGTCAAAATCTCCATTGATGAATAAAGTTCTAGAATATTGCCATGGATCGACGTATTTTCATATGAGAATGCTTATTTTTGTTCATTTCTTATATTAGGTTATAACGGATCCATCACGTTCGCCCATCATCACGCGATTATTCTCGGGTCAACGACGTAATGTTAGGAGGTAGCTTACACCTCTTCCTAGACCCCTATCCAAAGTTTTGTCTGTTCTCCAAAAGAAGGGATTACTCTCTACTAAGCCGAAGCAACCAAATCCCAAGCGTTATCCTGCATATAATCCCTCCAAAAAGTGTGACTATCACATGGGAGAGATTGGTTACTCTACTGATGATTGCTATGTTTTGAAGCATAAGGTTCAAGACCTCTTGGATACAAAGGCGTTCTCTTTCAGCAGTAATCAGAAAAATCCTCTGCCCAACCATTATGAAGGTGCAAACGCTGTCACCGAGTGAAGAAGTTCTTATCTCCTAGGATTTCAAGTTTTGCTTAGGATTCTCTACTTTTTGAAATTTCAATTATCGCTTTCGCTTTTAGGGTTTGGCTTGTTTGCATTTTCCATTCCAATAATGTAATTCATTTGATTCTATTCAAGGAAATTACAATTTTAGTTTCAATTTTGAGGACATGATGGAGTATACCAAACCAATCCAATGACGATATCCAACCATGAAAAAGAAAACTATCATCTACGGAGAAATCCTGAGGGCTGGACTTTTTCATGCTTCCTCTCAAAAACTTTTTCGAAAACAAAAGTATTTCACTACTTAAAAAAAAAACAAAAAAAATTCCCAAAGCTTGTAGTAGATTAAATCTGTTTGTTTGTCTGACTCATTTACTTCTTATCTCAAAGCATAATTCTATCACTTGTTATGACAAGGGACATCTGAAAATAGCGTATCAAGTTTCAACGATCATAAACTTGACTTGTGATCAACGGGCTTAGAGCGCACTTGCAGTGAAAAAAAAAAACAGATTTGGGGCAAGTAAAAGAGGACCATCATTCCTTGGTGGAAGAGTTGACAAATTGGGGGGATGACAGGTTTTGGTAGTGACCCGACTGGGATAAAGTCTCAACCCGAGCCAAAATGAATGTGCAATTTGAATTTACTTTGATGTTGCATAGTATCATACGATGCACGTTCTCTTATGCAAGGGCAAAAGTGGATTTTCAGTCTTGAATGACAAGGACAATCCAAAGACATCAACTGCTGAGGCAATTCCCATTGTAGAGGAATCCTTGAATGAATGCTTAAAACTATTTTGCAATATAGAAAACTGTTTGAAGTTGACACGCTTAAAGCTGTTGAGTTCTTTTTTTCTTTTTCTTTTTCTTTTTAAAAAAAAAAAGGGTTTTGCATGATGACTCTTACATGTTTTATCCACTAATTCCACTAAAGAACATCAAGATGGACTAATTTAATGAATGATGTGGAATTGATTGAGTATACTAAATGAGACGAGTCGGGATGATGAAAGGCAAACCCTATCCTATACACGGTCCCATATTCATACACTCGTGAGATGAGTGTAGGAAGGTTCATATCCATAAGGTAAAGAGTTCTCTCGCAAAAGATACGTCAACCGAAATGATGAGAGGCAATTCATTTCTCTATCACAAACACTACAGGTGATCCATTGCTTAAACCTTTTGAGCCCATACACCTATGGATATTCTTTTCAAATCACCCCTATCAAGAATCACCCCACATAGGGGCAACTAAGAGATCAAATGGCATCATGAGGTGAGGAAAATGAATTGAAATTTTCTTGCTCTCACTTGCATCAATCTTCAAGTCATGCTATTACATTGAATTCATGTGTTAATTTAAGTGCCTTAGGATGATGAAGAGCATTTCTTTCTCTATCCCATACACTTATATCCTTTGCATAGCCCATTTGAGCCTGTAATTTTATTTCTTTAAACCTAGTTGGTGATCATCCCCCACACTGGGGCAAGGCAAAAGGCAGATGAGGACCTTTGAAAGTTCAAGTGCCATTCAAAGTGTAATTGCTTGACGCATGCATTGTGCGCAAGAATTGAATTCAAAATAGAACTAAGGGGCATGAAAAAGTAGTGTGCCTGGTAAAAGCAAGGCCAATGCCCATGAAAAAAGAAGTGAAAAAAAAAATGAATGAAAACTAGGGGCATGAAAAAGCGGTGTGCCTGGTAAAAGCAAGGCCAATGCCCATGAATGAAAAAGAGTCAAGATAGGTGACTGTCAATTACAAGAATTGAATCCCAATGGAGCAATAATCAAAGAACTCAAATATTGAGCTTTTATGATCAATGGGGCACTTCATGAAGATAATCCCGATGATGAAAAAGAAAACTGATGGCAATGGCAAGATGATCATCAACTCTCACCATTCACACATATTTTGAGCCTAATGATCCTTTCATTTCTCAACCCATGAACCCAGCCTACGTTACGTCCTTTACAAATTCTTTTCAGATATGGCACTTGAATTAACATAGGAGTTCATATGTTTATAAGCATCGCTTGAAGGAGTGCAAGCAAGACTATTTCTTTCTCATTTTGCAGGGTTCTTGACTTGTAAACCCGAAGATGATTGCGAAAAATGTTCTTTCAATAGCCTTGACTCAAAGAGTCCAATTGTTAAGCCATTGACCAAGCCCACATTACGATTCCTATTAAAGACCTCGCAGATTGGTAAGATCATACCGCTTGCGAGAATACTTGGACCCTTGTTGGTATGATGATAGTGAGATGGAGTGATTATCATAAAATAGCCTCTAAATGAGAGTGAGTGAAAGTCATTTCTAACTGAAGATCCCTCATTTGATATTCTTAGGAAATCCATATCATGATTGAAAATTGTCTTGAATGATAATTCTCTCCAGTGGAAATTCGGGTGATGCAAAAGTCATTATGCATGAGCTCGATTGAATTAATAAAAACTTCAGTGAATTTTGAAGTGTGCATTCCAGAATAGCCTTGATTGCTTATTTCTTTGGTAAATGCATTTTTGCTCTAATCATGTCTGACAGGTAATGTTTTTTCAAAGACCCAAGAGCTCTTGACATTCGGGTTCCTTTCAGAACGTTTCATGATATTAGGAGATGAGAAACCTCCACCATGAGGTGAAAGACCTCCACATGATATCTAAATTCCAAAAGACATATCCCCAATAATCAGAGATATCACCAGGTAAGTATATCTCTACCATACTCTAAAATACTTGTCAATGTGTAGGTATTCTCTTTCAAGTGTATCGACACTTGACTTGGTCAAGCTGTCCAGTTATATCGACCTGGCATGCTTTTGTAGCCCAGAGTCATTTTCATCGACTCGGCTTGCTTCCATAGCCCGATGTCGCCTTTAATAGACCCGGTGTTCTTCTATAGCCTGGAGTTCTTGACCTGGTGTGCTTTTATAGCCCAGAGTCTCTTTAATAGACCCGGCGTGCTTTTGTAGCCCGGTGTTCTTCATATTGACCTGGCGTGCTTTCGTAGCCCAGAGTCCCTTTTAATAGACACGACGTGCTTTTGTAGCCCGATGTCCTTTATATCGACCTGGCGTGTTTTCATAACCCAAAGTCCCTTTCATTGACCCGGCGTGCTTTTGTAGCCCGGTGTCCTTTATATTGACCTGGCGTGCTTTCGTAACCCAGAGTCCCTTTCATTGACCCGGCGTGCTTTCGTAGCCCGGTGTCATTTATATTGACCCGGCGTGCTTTCGTAGCCCAGAGTCCCTTTCATTGACCCGGCGTGCTTTCGTAGCCCAGTGTCCTTTATATTGACCTGGTGTGCTTTCGTAACCCAAAGTCACCTTCATTGACCCGGCGTGTTTTCGTAGCCTAGAGTCCCTTTTAATAGACCCGGCGTGCTTTTATAGCCCGGTGTCCTTTATATCGACCTAGCGTGCTTTCGTAGCCTAGAGTCCATTTTATCGAACCAGCGTGCTTTTATAGCCCGGATTTCTTTTATCGACCTAGCGTGCTTTTGTAGCCTAGAGTCCCTTTTAATCGACATTCGACTGAGTTGTCCCCCAAAGATTTTCCTTTAGATTCAATCTGATTAAGGTGACCGAAGAATGGTTCGAGTCCTAGCCAAGCAAAATCCTTGTTTAGGCGACCGTAGAATAGTACAAGTCCTAGACAAAACCTATTTCCCTATTCAGGCGACCGTAGAATGGTACGGGTCCTGGAAAGGTAAATCCCCATTTAGGCGATCGTAGAATGGTATGGGTCCTAGACAACCAAACACTACCATAATGGGCGATCATAGAATGGTATGGGTCATGGGAAAGTAGTCTCTTTACAAAGCCATGTTACTATTCTGGGCGACCGTAAAATGGTACGGGTCCTGGACAAATAACACAAACTATCTTGAATTACTCTACCATCATTGAAGGTAAGATATTTCGGGTAGGTTCCTTTGACATCTCAGTCTGGATCTAGATGTCTCAATTCTCTTCGTTAAACATTTCACTTTGAATGTAAATGTTTTTTTTTTACCTTTCTCATTATACTTAGTCTAGATCTAGGTATCTCAAGTATAAAAATCTTAACATCTGGACCTGAATGTCTCAATTTTTTCCGTTGAACATTTCACCTCGAATGTGAATGTTCTTACCTGTTACGCTTTTCAAGGAACCTGAGTGAGAGTTGGGTACTTATGGAGTAAATAGAGACTTATCATGTACCTCAAGATGCTCTACCGCACTGACTGGTAAGTAATTGTAGGTATGCTCTTTCCTTTCACATCATGCATTTGCATTAGCATTTCCATGCACCATATGAATTGCTTTCTTTTTTTAAAAAAATGGGATACATTTACCGACAAAAAATCATTTAGTGCATGTACATAGTCAAAATTTAAGTCTCGATTTATCTTTGAAGGCAACCTCTACGAGCTCACCTTCAAAGAGGGGCAGCTGTTCACACCTAAATTTTGGCAACCCATTTAATCATTTATCGCCTTAAAAAATTAGGGATTAATTTTATCCCTGAAAAAATATTAATTGCATAGCATATAGATTTAGGTGCATTTATTTTTAATTTGCATTTTTTTACATTTATTTATTAGACCGGTGGCAGATGGGTCGAATTAGTGGTTTTGGGTTTAAATTAGCAGGCTGGGCTAGGCCCACGAAAGAAGAAAATTAACCCAAGCCCGTCATTATGTTTAATTAATTATCTTGTAAAAAATTAAGATTTGATGCGATATTATGATGATTTTTGAAAATTAAAAGGATCGCATTGTAATCTTATCTCTATTAATAGATAATGAAATCGGGGGAGACTATTCATGAGATAAAGGATTTTGTGATTCGGAGGTTATAGGCAATTTTCGAAATATTCTACGAAGATTACGTTATGTTTGTCTATAAAAGGAGACAGTGTACGGCAGAGAAAATGGTGGTGGCTTTTTTAGGGTTCTTTTCTCGGAGGAAGTAAAAAAATCGAAAGAGAGGGAAGAGAGTTTCGGTCTAGGGCTTCTCTTCGTTTGAACAAGTTAGAAAAAAGGCAAAAGTCAAAAAAAGCATAAGCAAAAAGTACAAGACGGCAAGGAAGAGGAGAGAGAAGACACGGTAAAAAGTAGATTTACTATGCTTCTTCTCCGCAGAATTATCCTCACCAGCGCACCACCGGAGCCCCAAATCAGGTTCACCCAGCCGTGCCACCGCACCCCTGTGCCGACACCTCCGCCTGCCACCTCCGACGATCGTGCCCACGAAGCCGCGCCCGCATTGCTGCGCCTTTCTTCCGTCGCGCCGAGACCTGATGCCCTTGCTCGCTGAACGCCGCATCACCATTCCTCAAATCACCGTTGCGCTCCGCCTCACCTGCAACCTGCGAGATCCCGGCAAAGCTACTACTGCACCACTCAGTCTGTGATCTACTCGCCCAGCTGTGCCCCGCCGACGCTATTGCCGAACCACTCCTCCCCCTGATGCTCAGCTGCTGCCGTGCCACTATTCCTGCCGCGACTCGACGCCGCCAGAGCCCACATCGCTGTTGCTCGCATCTCCTCGGTGCCCGACAGCAAGCGTTGCGCCCTGCGACGCCCCCTCGTTGGTGCCCTGCTTTGTCGAAGTCCTTGCCGATGTCAATCCTCGTTGCCCCGTGCCAGACGCCCACTTGCCTTGCCTCGCCGGCGATCCCCTTGCTAGACCTCTGACCGGCTGTCTTTCGGTGACCCACCACCAGCCGCGTGTAACAAAAGAAAGAAAAAAGAAAATCATTTAGGTAGTTCTTTTCTTTTTTTATTTACTTTATTTTTGTTTATGTTATTCTCACTTATTTACTTTTTTCTTTAGTAGGATTATTCCTAAATATATGATTGATGTTCCAACATGGAAGTGCCCCTCAAGTGAGGGATTGATAGTCCGATTTTCGCGCCCGAAATCCGACTCGCAATCCCTTACAAAAATCGACAATCCAATTTCAAGCCCGAGATTCGATTCGCGATTTGATTTAAAATTGGCCAACCCGATCTCATGCGCGAGATATGGTTCGTCGATTTTTAGATATCAATCTTATCTTGTTTGATTTCTTGTCATTAAGTTGGTTGAGTCAATCTTATTTTTGTAAAAAAAAATCCAAAAAATATTTGAGTTAGGATTAGATTTGCTTTAGAATATTTCCTGTGTTAGGGTTAAAATTGCAATCTTATTTCGAGTTTTAAATAAGAAAATCCAAAAAATGTTGAATTAAGATTAGGTTTGGTTATTATCTTTTATATTTAAAATAAGAATTTTATTTTGAATCATGGAAAAGAAAACCAAAAGAAAAAGCACATTCATTTAGGATGTTAGTTTTATCATTATTTGAATTGCATGTGAAAATTTTAATTTCGAAATTAATAAAAAAACACACAAAAAAATCATCATGCATATATCATGTTGAATTAAGGCATTCTTTGCACGTCATTGCATGTTAGGGTTGCATGTTTATTAATTATAGGTAGATAATCTCTCCTAAATAAATTACATGTTTTGTTAGGAAAATAAAAATGCCCATATCATATAGAATTAGGTCCATGAAATGCACGTCATTTAGTGATTATTGTTAGGTTCATTTCTAATTAGAAATTGACCGTCATCAGATTAGGTCATTTAATAAATGTCGCGTGACATATAGCTCACATGTCATTTTAGTTAAAATAATTTTGTGCGTCATTGCATTGCATCACATGTCATTAGAATTAAGTCATTCTGGTTAATTTAGATTGCATATTTAATTATTGCATGTTCATTAAGAAATCATTAGTTTTTTTTACTCATTCATATAGTTAGGGACATATTGTCATGCCATATCATTTCATATTAAATTAGAAACATTGCATTGCATATGAACTATATTTTCGTTGGAAAAAAGAAAACAAAAATTGAGTAATTGCTTGTTAATTAGAAACCGTATCTAAGGTTGTTGATGTGGATTTTAATCTAACACTGCAGATGATTTCGTTGCTTTGAGGTAAATCCTGCATTATTTAATTGCTTTCTTGGATGTTAAATTGGTGGTTTGCGCACCTGTATGAACACCTCACATGTTAGGGAAATAGATTTAAAATCAATTCAAATTGCTTGCCAAACATTTTTCAAAATAAAAAGAAATGTACGGAAAGGGCGTTAGAGAAATCTAATGTAACTAAGTCCAAATTGTAGGAGTAAAGTAAGTCTTCCATTACTTTATTTGGGTTTTTAATCGACCCACCAAAAACAGATTAGGGGCGACTCCTAATTAAAACAATTGCATGAACCTAAGTCACGAATTGGTATGGACTTGGGAAAGCCCGAGTTAAGTTTAGGCTTAACAATACATTAGCCAAACCCTAGGTGGTCCAAACCCGGAAATTTGGTCGCGGCGGTCATGACTAGACTGCTTAAGTAAATAGATGAGGTTACGAAGTGGACTAGAGACTCGTGGTCCTAAGATTGTGAAGAGATTGAATGTAAACATTGCTGCTAGTAGGCTCGCCATCCAGTTTGGAATAGAGATAATGAATATGAGATTATTCAAAATCATGATAAGTATGTTGTCAAGCTGGATAAAAGAAAGTGTTTATGCTAAGCTTGACAACTGAATGGAATTCCCTGTGCTCATGCCATTTGTGCTATTCAGATGAAGCAAGAAAACCCAGATGATTACCTAGATGATTAGTACAAAAAAAAAAAAAAACTCATATCTTACTTCATACCAATTTATGATGCAGCTTATCAGAAGTAGCAAATTTTGGAAGCCAACAAATCATGAAAACCCTCTACCTTTGCCATTGAAGAAGCAAATAGGAAGGCCAAAAAGGAAACGAAGAATGCAGTAGAAAGATGCATCAAGTCAGAGGATGAGTAGGACTGGGGCAAAGATGAAATGCTCATATTGCCGTAAAAAATGACACAATAAAAAATATTATGAGCTAAAAAAGCAGCATCAACAACAAGATATAATGGTTGATTTAGTGCAAGGGATAAGACCTACTAAAGGGAGGACAGAAGGCTACGCTGTAATGTCTACTGAAGGGTAGATAGAAAGCCTTATTGTAAGGTACAGCAGATAGAAAGCCCTACTTTTTGTAAGGTAAGTATCATCTTTACCTTAGTAACTTTTTAGTTGATATTTGATAAAGTTTGATAGTTGACCATATGTACTGACTTCTCTTGTGCTTTTCCTCTATCATGCACTTATAATTTGAGAATTTTTCTCCATTTGTTTCCACCATGAAAATGAGTACATGTCTAATTATTCATTGTAGTTGATCATAATCCTTATGCAATACATTGTAAATGGCCAAAACAAGGCCCTATTGTAGGCGCAAGTGCAGGGACAGAGATTGGAACAGGCATGACAACAGCAACAACAACCGAGTCCACTATTGAGCAAATGAGAAAAAAAATTCATGTAAGTTGTACACCGTTGTGTTTGTCTTTTATGGGCTGAAATTTTAATTTGTTATGTGTTTCTCAGTTGAGAAGACGAGCAACTGCACAAGTTGCAGAGGTTTCTCCCCCATTTGTTGCTGCTAAAAATGATGCACCACAGTAAACAAGATGGGCTCTTGAAAAAAGATTCAGGCAATATGGTTATGGGATTTACACAGATAAACGTACTGTAATGACTATTTTGAATGTAAGATTTGTAGGCCCCATGCATTTAATTTGTTATGTAAGATTTGTAGGCCTCATGCATTTAATTAGTTGTACTTCAATTTATTTGGTTAACAATATCGCTATGTTCTTGTAGCTTGGGAGAACTTTGGAGATACTTCTCTCTCAAGGTAGGCCAACTCAAGAATCAATGGTGTAGCCAAAGAAAAGTGCTCCAAAAAAGAAGACAACAAGTATAACTACAAAATAGCCATCCAAAAAGAACCCAGCAATAATTCCATCTCAACTAACGATTGAGAGCAATAATAATCATATGACCAACACATGACACATGCTAGAACAAAAATAACCGCTATCAAGAACAAGGAAAATGAGGTGACGGAAAAGGTAGTTAAAGAACCTACACATCCAGTTTGAAAGAGTACTCGGATTATGAATCAATTCAAAGCTCTAAGAGGAAAACGAAATCAGGATGTTGTGCATATTAACTGATAGGAGGGTGCTGGACATAATCTCTTTTTATGTGGTGCTAGATATGATCTTTTTTACGTTTTTTTTAAGAGGGTGCTAGATTTTATATCTTTATTGATAGTAGTCGATGCCATTGTTTTTTGAGGAGGGTGCATGTTGCCATTGTTTTTTTTTTTTTTTTTTTGTTTAAAAGGTGTTGAACCTTCAATGATTAGGGAGTGAAGTTAGCCATATTTTTCTTTTGTAAACAATTAATCAATATCAATGGCAATAGTTATTTTTGAACCTTCAATGATTAGGGAGTGAAGTTAGCCATATTTTTCTTTTGTAAACAATTAATCAATATCAATGGCAATAATTATTTTTGTTATTTTCTCATGTATTGATTTTTGCTATTAGTGCAATATTCTTATGAGGTTAATATTATTTTTAGATTTGGTTGAAGTTGTGGATGCTGATGAATTTGTGGGTTCTGGTTGTATGTGCTAGTGCAAAAACAAAATGCATCAACTCGCCTTAGTGTAGTTGTGGGAGTTGCATCTTTTTGCATGAGCAATTTTGGGTGCTAGTACATTTTGTTACATCAACACTTGTATGGACTGGTGCAAAAAGATGCTCCAATAACCCAACTAGTGCAAAAACAAGATGTACCAACAACCCAACTAGTGCAAAACTGGTGCAAGATGCACCACCACTAGTGCAAGTCAAGTAATGTTTGAAACTAACATGTTCTTTTTTTAAAAACTTGTGTAACACAAGTGATCACTTTATAATCGCGACTGACACTTAAATGATTACTTTTATAAAAACTTAGAACTCAAGCGATCACTATTTACAACTTATGACATTGAAATGATCAATCGTCATGAATTTTCCATCATCCCTTAATTTCACCATGGTTTGCAGTTGCAGCAAACCAACAAACCAGCAAACCATTACCAAATAAAAAATGCAGCAAACCATTATATCTGAAGCAAAAACTAACCAAAACAAATATTAACAATACACAACTAAACAATAAAACTTTTAAGTGCTCACAACTAATGCATTCCAACTCCAACCTTCCATTTTTATCATAGATTACAACAAAACTTTCTACTCTATACAAAAATTGCAGTAAAGCAAAAACACATTTTACTTCCATTTTCACATCTTCAACTATGATAGACATATAAACTTCTTCTCATTACTCACTTCACGGTTGAATAAACTACACAAGAGAATAATAATATAATTAACGCTCGATTAAAGTTTCTTTCAATTTTCAGTTTTGCAACCACTCTCTTCAAATGGTCGACAAGATATGCATTTGAGCTTGCATTTAGTCGACATCCTCCAACTCATCCATTAATGTAGGTGGAGGTTGATGTCGGCCTTCAAGTAACTTCAAGATCACATATGTCGCTCGATCAGAGAATTTTCTATCAACCCATTTGAAATATTTGTACTTCGAGCCTTCTCTATATTTGCCGCACTCATGAAATCTTCTCCTGGGATTCAACTAAGTCCCAAATGTTCTTCTTGAACTCAATAACCCACAATAACAATAATATTCACCATCTAATTCTTTTTTTTTATAGGAATGTGAGCCGCTGCTGAAGTTTTTGCCCTTCATTTGTAAGAGCGAGCTGATAACTTTGGGAGAAAATCAAAGTATGCACTCGAATTGGTCAAATTGGGGATTTAGGGTTTTCAACTTCCGGTTCTGGTTGAATTTGGGGATTTATAGATTCTTATTTGGGGGAAAAGATGCTAAACAACGTCATTTTGTTGTTTGTATGCTGATTGTATTCTCTGGCAATCCACGTCGGCTTCAAAAATTAATAAAAAAACTGTCACGTTGGATTTTCGGCCAACCGATCAGTATTGGTGCTAAAATGATCGTTTTTCAAAATTTTTGGTACTTAAGTGATCCGACGGAAACTTTTGGCACCAAAGTGAGCATCGTACACAACTTTTGGCACTAATAGTATACTTACCCCCTTTTAAACTGTAAATCGTTCAATTAATAAAACAAGGATTATGTATTCCTTGAGGGAGCTGATATCCATTTGTGGAATTTGGGGAAACAACTTGTGATCACTTCACCTAGAGACCGATTTTACATATCACTCTTGGTATAAGTATATATTTGAGTGGATAAATCTCGAAGATAATAATAACACCACTATTTACCTCACTGAATTCTTGGGCTATCACCTACTACAAGATCCCATTGGGCTCAGAGCCCATGAACCAAAAGTGTCTATTTCAAGATGAAATAAGATTACTCTTGGACTGTCACCAATGTCCTGTATGATTAATGGGATATTTCATTGATCTCGACAACTATTATCATGAGGATTACAAGCATCGTCTTTCTTTTACCTTACTGAAAAGTTTTGGAGATTTCCAGCGTCTCCTTTTTTTCCTTGGTGGAAACGACGATCTCTCGCTTCATTGTTTACTCAATTTTCTGATTTGATTGGAAGATCCAATGGGGCCAATAGCTCACTCGAAAAAACAGGTTGTAACCCATCAAAAATAGCTAGCTATATATCTTTTTGTCAGGATTACAGCCATAAGTAAAAAATAGGGATAAATAAATTAAAAGTGGTAAAATTTATTGCGAAAGTGAAATAGAGTTCTAAAATTTCCAAAAAGTGCAATCAAATCATAAAATTTATCAAGAATGTATAATCAAATCCATCTATTAACTCTGTATAATTTGATTAATGAAAAATGCTAACGTGACTTTTTTTATTGCTTTTTTTTTTTTTTTTTTTTTTTAGTAAAGGGTAAGAGATATATTGACTTTTAAACCAAGAAGCTATACAGCTGTACAGCAAGGGTTCTTGGCACCAAAAAACTTACACTCATGATGACAGAACAAGTCAAGACAAGTGGAAGGGTGTCAAGAGCGAGAAACAACAAAAGCAAAAGGACAGAAACTAAGCAGCCAAGCAACAACAAAGAGATAGCCAACAACATTGGCCAACAACAGAAGAGGGGAGAGGCAAGCAACCACCAAAATAGTGGCAGCTCACACAACAAACAAGTCATAGACTAAAAGCAAACTAGAAGGATGACAACACCGCATTTGAGGGTCACACAACAACAGCTTTGAAGGAGCAAGATAGCCGAAACCCACCCCAACAGTGCCTCTGACAAATCGGAAGCAGCTCCTTCATCGAAGAATCCATAACCGCACCAGCAAGGAGAACCTCCGAGGAAAATGAGGGTTGGGATAATCTCCTACTACACCTGAAGAAACCGCGACCTGGCTTGTAGCATCCGTTGAAGGAGACGCCATAAACACCATCCCGAAGAGGCGAACAGGATTAATCAAAAATAGATAGATGGATCCTCCAGCTTTGTTGGAGTCTTCTGTTTCTAGGAGTCTTCTTTTATTGCTTTTTAAAGACATGGAAATACCATAATTTTATTCTTTGTGGCTTTGTGGTGTCAAATTGATTTACTCTCATCTTACATGACTTACAAATTGGACTCCTATTCTTTTTTCACGATCGTGACCACCTGAGCATTGATACAAAGAATGTGGTGATGACAGAAAAAATGTTTAGATCATGGAAAAGAATGTTGAGAGTTATATCTATAGTTACCCAAGCATATCCCACATGAAAGAAGTTATCAAATGTGAAATGAAATAACTCATATCCGCCAGGATTTTGAACATATAAACTTTTCCTATATATGATTTTTCAGGAAAAAAAAAAAAAAACAGTTCGAGTGGTACTTATAAAATCATCAACTAATTATATTCTGTAGATTTCATTGTGGAAGATTTTGTCACATCATATGTAATTATTATTTGAAAGATTAAATTAATTTACTTTAAATGTATGATACATGTGTTTCTAAGCGTATCATACGTTAGTGTTGCACTTCTTAGTAAAGGGTTGTGACGTATTGTAGTTTCTTTTTTTTTTTTTTTTCGGTCGAAAGACGTACTGTCGTTTCAAGCGGCACATAAGACTCACATTAAGTGAAAAGTGTTGAAAATTTGGCTTTATTTTGCAGCAAATGATCGGGACTTGATTTCATCCCGTGGAAAATTTGACAATCGATTGCATCGACTTTTATTTACTTTTTGGAAAAGAAGTGACGATTGAAATCTCTCGTATCACACATCTAATCCCCCGGCACGGTGAAGGTTCCGTAGCGCGATTGGACCCCACAAATATATATATCTTTGTCGGAAAAATGCGATTTCCATAAACTAGTTCAAGGAGTTCAAGTACAAGAGACTTGAATTAAAACATAGTATGGCCCAAAGGGCTTCCGAGGGTTGGACAACCAATTGGAAGCTAAGGTTCTATTTCTATGGGCTTTCACGATTTAATCAGCCACCATACTAGTTTCTTTACTACAGTGGGCCAGACTCAAATTCGTGAAGCCCATTAAGAAGAGCTAGGCCTCGGCAATAAGAGCACCTGCTTTCCATGAATAGTAATCTGCTCCTTGAAGTGTTTTAATTATAGCTTCATTGTCAGACTCAAGATGAAAACTGAGCTAACTCTTATAGAGTGCAAAACCACACACCATTTCTCTACAGCTGTTTCGACAAACGCAACTAATGGTTCCGGCAATCAACCCATCCAAGAAAGATCCATCAATACTGACCTTAAGGGTTCCTTCGCTTGGGCTCTTCCAAATCTGAGGTGAGTTGTTCCTTTTGTCTTGCAATTTCTCTTTAGTTCTAGCCTAGTTCATGAAACTTGATGTTCTGCCATGGCCGAACTTACTAAGCACTGCGGGTTTAGCTCTTGATTGAATAGGTTGATTCTTTTTTTTTGGTAACCCAGAGAACCTGTAAGCCGACAGCCGGCGAGCAAACCCTAGGAGAGCGATTGCAGGACCCACCACCACAGTACTCTAGGTAAGAATCCCTAACGACGCTTATAGAATTCAAACTCCTCCCCTTCGTGAGAGGGAGAGAGCCAAAGCCAGCTGCACCGCTAAGGGCGGTGGTGAATAGGTTGATTCTTTGTAACTCATCCCATAGCAAAATTCATTACCGGAACATAGATGGGGCGTGCACAGAAGTAGCTCTTACGAGCCGATTGCTATCCTGCAACTTACATATAATATCAACATAAAACTTCAAATGGGACTTAACAATAATAGAAATTTCCTAATTCCGAAAGATTGCCATTTCTACCGCAAGACCCACTAGATTTACTATGAAGTAGTGCTTGAACTGAAAACACCGATTTATTTTACAAAGTACACGCTCTTGAATTTTTAGTTTTCATTAGAAAAGGGACACCAAGCCTTCCTTGAAACACTGAAGCTCTAACTGCTTGAACTATCAATAGTGTGCTCAACCCTAGAAAGTTCTAGCTCAATAGTGTGCCCAACTCTCGCCAGTTTTAACTATAAACTTTATAAATACCTCAGTGACTTATTTTGGTTAGCTGCCAAAGCCCATTCACTTACTTCATCAACCATCCTAACCAGTGTTTCCAACAAGTCGGATTCATTCAGAGTTCCCTGATTTGCTCCTAAAAACATAAGTGTATGGTGTTAGAGCAACCGTCGTATTTCTTAAATTGAGATGCCATCCCTTTCCTAAACGGAGTAAGCTAGGTTTTGTCTAAGGTTCTATGATGCGATGACAACTGGAAATCTCAAGAAGGTGAGGGTTTGAACAAATGAGAAGGCACCATGTGGCACGAGAATTTTCTGCCTAGAGACAATGGTGTGGTTCAAGGTTGAATTGGGCTGAGCTCTATCAATTAGGTCTAACGACCCAAGTCAATTATGTCAAACTAGTTGATCCCAGTCTTTGCAAACTTCCATGATTAAAAACATTTATTTGAGATAACAACAGATGAAATTTGGGTGTTAATAGGAGCAAGTAAGCTTCAAATTTAATTAAAGGGACAACATATTGTCTTTGTTTTTAAAAGGGCGAACATAGTGTATTATAGTGTTAAATCTACTTTTATTCATAGGTGATGCTTGCAAAGTTCCACATCAGGCAATTAAGGAGATATTCTAATGCTTATAATAGGCAAGTTCCCTCTCCTAACAAGTTAGTTTTCAAGATGAGTTTTTCCATCCCTTCTAATGCATCAACATGGTATCAGAGCCAAATTTTGGGCACCAACCCTCTAGCACTTTATTCTTGGGGCCGGGGTCCCTTGGTGGTGACCCGAGGTGTTGTCCTCAAGGCCGTTCTACGACGTCGTAACATCCTTGACGAGAGGGAGGATGATGCGGGAAAAGTCCCACATTATAACCATATACTAAGATTCTTGTCATGGAGAAGCAACATCTTCTATAGATTGTAACATCTCTGAGATTACTAATGGATTCCAACGTTGTTTTTTTATATTAGTCTAGGAGAATAGATGTAGGCATAGTGAAAAGCCTAGCCACTACACATTTACTTACAATTTAACTCTTCAACTTTTTTGTTAGTTATCTGATAAAACTATCAACATTTGCAGAATTAGTTCTTCTTTGACAAAAGAGTACTTGCAAGAAAGCTTGGTATGGCGTAGGATAGACCAGAGAAAACAGGCGGATGGGAGTGAATAGGGACAACTTAAGTGAAAAACAGAATCTATTTGGGAAAGTTAGGTTTGGTTCAATGCAATATGTGGACGTAAAGCCGACTTTGAACGACCAGATAATGTAGAGAAAGGTCATCGTCGTGCTGAAGTGGACCGTTGTATACTAGAAGATAATTTGAATGAGAAGATTGAACGAGTTTCCAAACTTTCTGAGGAAAATTGTGGTGGAAGGACAGGGTCTAGCAAACTTGGCTTTTGGCTTTGACTTACTCATAAACATAGTTCATGTTCCTTTCTAAGCTATACATCATTTGATCAATAATAAAAAGGTTGAGCGTTTTTCTATTGGCCAATTCTAACCTTGGTCTTCATTGAGAAATTTGGGATAATTATCCAAAAAATCTTAAATTTATTGTACAATGGCCAATTCAATTTTAAATCTTTTAATTGTGTCAATTTAGGAAAAGACAACTTATGCAAAACATAATTGATGGCAGGAGATCTGCATCCCACATGAATACCTTTTCTCTTGTTCTTCGTGGCACTGTGTTGTCAACTAGCAGATTTAGGTAGCATTTGGTAAGGATTCTGTTCCTAGGAGTAGATTATGATCAGAAATGATTTTTTTTTTATTCTGTTCCCGGGAATAGATTCTAAGCATTTTAAGCCGTTTGGTAACTATCCAAAATTTATGGTTCTGGAATAGAATTGCGTTTGGTACCATACTCATTGATTTTGTTCCAAATCAATTTCTTTTACTTTTTAAACAATTTTTATACTTTTATACTTTTTTCCTTTTTTTTCCTTTTTTTATTTTCTTTATTTTCTTTTTTCTCCTATTCTTCTTCTTCTTCAGGCCAGTCGCCGGACCGGCAACTCACCAGACAAGGGCCGGCGACCTCATCGAAGCGTCGCTGGCCCTCATCGGCCAAGCCTCGCCGGCAGCTGGGCAAGGCTCGCCCAGCCCCGCCAAGGCTCGGCCTTGCTAGATCTAGCAAGGCCAAGCCTCACCAGTGGCCTGGCAAGCCTCGCCAAGGCTGGGCAAGGCCCACCTAGCCACTAGCGAGGCCGGGAGAGGCCCGCCTGGCCACCGATAGGGCTGGTTAAGCCTTGCCGAATGGCTAGGCTTGCCTCTGGCGAGCTCGCTGAACCTCGCCTTGGCCTGGCGAGCCTTTGACGAGCTTGCCGGATCATTTGCTGGCCACCAGCGGACGGCAGCGGATAGTGGTAGCAGCGGCAGTGGATGGTGGCATCGGCGGACAACAATCGTGGGATGGCGGTAGATGAAGAAGAAGAAAAGAGAAGAAGAAAAAATGGAAGAAGAGTTGATTCTCAAATTTGTTCTTGGAACAAGAATCAACTTTCTTTTTTATTCTTAATTCTACTCCAAATCTGTTCTCGGGAAGAAATTTGTTGCCGGGAACAAAAATTTTGTCAAACGCGATTTTGTTCCCTAACTGCTCCCGGAACAAAAAATCAGAATCAGTTACTGTTGGGATAATTACCAAACAACACCTTACTCTCATCTTACATGACTTGAAAGTTGAATTCTTGCCTTTTCTCGATCAGATCGCTCGTCCATCAACACAAAAAAATGTTGTGGTGTAGACCAAAAATTGTTTCTATCTAATTTGTAGTCAATGTTGTCCTTTTTTACTTTATTATTGACGATTTTTAAACGAAAAATATTATCCATGCGCATGCACATCTAGATCATGAAAAACCATTTCTAGTGTTATATCCATGTTTATCCGAGCATATCTTACATGAAAGATGTACGCGAAATGAAATGACTTATACCCACTATGATTTTGATCACACAAACTTGCTTCTATATAGATGATTTTTTTAACAAAAATAAAAATTATAGAGGTCATCGTCAAATGATCAATTAGATGAATTTTTCAGATATTAATAGAGTTAAGTACCACCAAAATATCAAATCGGTACATCCATATCACACTTACCTTAAATTAATTTTTGTATCACAAAAAATTCATACCAGTACACTCATATCATGATTACTCCAAACTAATTTTCATGTCTACAAATGAATCTCAAACCAGCACACCCCTTGACAAATCTAGCCTCCATCAACTTCCATCTAATATCCTCATTAAATTGCTAATGTGAAAACACGTGTGGCAATCAACTCGAATAATTGGTGCATGACATGAATCCGATGTGAAAAGTTAACATTTTTTTAATGATGTCGTTTTGAGAAGCCAGATCTAAAGAAAATGAATTGAGATTTAAAAACATGACAAAATTGAAGTTGCTTCAACTCTCTCTCCCAAATTACCAAAATATTAAGGCAAACTTGGCCCAATTCGGGGATATACCGGATTTTAAACCGTGAGGGAGTTTTTAGGGCATCATAAGCAGATTTTGGCATATCTTTTTTCATCTTAGTTCACTTTCTTCAAATCCAGTTTCTCCAAAACAACATTGTTTAGAGGAGTAGTATTGAATTTTCACATCAAATTCATGTCATACTCAAATCATCCAAATTGTTTGTCATATATGTTTTCATATCAACTATTTAACAGAGATATTAGACAAAAGTTAACGGAGGGACAAATTTATCACTTATTTATCAATTTATGATAATTTGTAACATCAAAATTAGCTTTGCATTAATGTGACATGAGAGTATCGGTTTTAAAATGTTTAATCAATTTGTGATAAACGTAGCAAGAATGTATCGGCTAGGATTCTCAACGGTATTAACTCATTTTAATATAACGGATTTGTTCAGACCATATGTAATCGTTTGTCTGAGAAAAAAATTTACGCCAAATGTTTCTGATATGCGTGTCCCTAAGTGCTTTTATTTGTCAATCTTTTTTTTTTTTTTTTTTTTTTTTTCTGAAGAGCTTTTATTTGTTAATCAAAATCACATGCGAGCGTGCAAAGGACAGAACTGTTGGGAGTCGTGCGGGGGGCATTAATGATGGTTGTCGCGAAACGACATAAATGAACATCACGAGGCGGAGTCAGAAAGTCAAAAACACCGTCACGTGCGGCGATCCAAGTACACTGCTATTCCATTTAATAATACTTCCAGCATCCCATCTCGAAAGTAATGCACGTACTTAGGAAAACAAGACAAAAACAACAATTTTACCACCTCCTTGTCCACTCCCTTTGCACGCATGAACTAAAATATAATCTTCATGATCATAAAATTGTTGCATTTATTGTGTTTATCTACCGAAATTAAAATAGAAGATTAATACTATAAGAAATGACAACTAGGTATTTCTATGACGAATTCATATAAAATTAATTTTTCAACCACCAAAATTTTTTTCAACTACCAAAAATTATAAACTAGTATATCTATAATAAATTTATCTCATCTAATTTCCGTTAAATTTTATTATTAAACTACTGAATTGGATGATACATGATAGTTGATAGGTGTGTCAGTTTGGAGTCTTAATCTTCGTTTGTCATAAGCATATTAATTTATGAATTTTCATGATAATAGAAGGTAAATTTATCGTAAATATATTAAATTGGGTTTGTTGGTAATCAAAAAATTAATCATGAGTAAATTTATCAAGAGTGTACTAGTTTAAGACTTTTAATGGTAAAAAAATTAATTTATGCTAAATTTTTCATAGATATATTTGTTTGAAATTTTTTGGTGATAATTGCCTCAAAATATAAAGCTTCTAGGGAAAATGCAAAAATACTACTTATTGGAAATATTTCTCAAAATGCCAAAACAGGAAATCTAGGGTTTATTTTGTTCTATTCATGGGATTTTACATGAGTAAATTTGGGGGAAATGAAAGTTTCGGAAAAAAATATATGCTAGGTATTTTGGTAGTTTCCAAAGTTTCCGAGACAAGCTTTACATAATTGCTCGTAATTTGGAATGTACTGAGGCACTCATTATCTACGCAAAATTGTTTTGAAAAAACAATCTTGTTAACAAGTACCATTTATCAACCTTGATTGCGATTATATATAACATATTAAAACCGTATTTTGGAAATGACAAGCTATGTCTATTAAGAGATTTAATCAATTGTTAATAAAATTCAAAAAAAGAGTTCTTTTGATTTTCCAAAATATTTACCATGAATTAAAAATTACATATACGGCAAAGTGCGTAAATAATATTTATTTTCCCAAGCTCCGCCTTATAAATTGCACCTACTTGTTTTTGCAAAATTCATCCTCCCCAACGAACCCAAGAGGCGAAAATGACCCACTCATTTCTTCTCCTAGCTTTCCTCCTCCAAGCGACGCTCCACATCTCAGCTCAACCCCCACCACCAGCACCGCTTGCATCGCCTCCGTCGCCGGCGGCCCAGCTCCCCGCCGCCGCCCAGGAGTTCCTGGAGGCCCACAACCAGGCCAGGGCCGAGGTGGGCGTGGCCCCGCTCCGCTGGAGCCCGCAGCTGGCCGCGGCCACGAGCCGCCTGGTCCGGTACCAGCGGGACCGGATGTCGTGCAACTTCGCCAACCTGACGGCGTCCAAGTACGGCGGAAACCAGCTCTGGGCCGGCGGGGCGGGGACCGCAGTGCCGCCGCTGGCGGCGGTGGGGGCGTGGTTGAAGGAGAAGGTCTACTATGACCACGCCAGCAACACGTGCGCGGAGGGGCGCCGCTGCGGGGTGTACACGCAGGTGGTGTGGAGGAACAGCTCGGAGTTGGGGTGCGCACAGGCGAGTTGTACCAAGGAGGCGGCGAGCCTGACCATCTGCTTCTACAATCCGCCGGGGAATGTCGTCGGAGAGAGGCCTTACTAAGCAGACCGGCGATGTAGGGTGATGGATCTTTGGGAAGAATGGGGGTTGAGTTGGTGTGTACTTTTATTAGTCTTAAATATGTTCTCTCCTCAGTTTGGACAGTAGAAGAAAGGACGCACCCGTGATCTTCCGCTTTTTGGGATTTCTTTCTTTACATTTTTAAGATTATGTCTTATCTAAATTGTGCATTTCTTTAGTTTTCAATTGATCGTTTTGATTAGTTGTGCACATGTAGTGACCCTCGTCGACCCTCATCTCAATTTGGGCAAAGAATTGGGATTCAGTTGCACCCAAAGAGCTCGAAAACTAAACTCTTGAAAATACTGTTTTTAAGTTAAGAGGGCCGGGATTAGAATTGATTTTTGTTTTGAGGAAAAACTTTATTAAGAATGGGTTTCGGCCTAGAATCACGTTTGGTAAAATTTTTGTTCGAGAACAAATTGGAAATAGAATCAAGAATAAAAAAAAAAAAGTTGATTCTTGTTAGGGAATGAATTTGATAATCAAAATCGAAATTTTCTTCTTCCTTCGGCTATCTCGCGACCACTTTGTCCACCACCGCCCGCCACCGCCGTCATCCATCGCTTGCTGGCCGCCGTCCGGCCCCGAGCTCGCGGAGGCTGGGCGGGGCTGGGCAAGCCTCGCGGCCTTGGCCCTCGCCGATGGACGGCAGCAAGGCTCGCCTAGCCTCGTCGGTGGCACGGGAGGCCTCGCCCAACCCCGACGAGGCCCGGCTTGGCCCCCGGCGGGCTAAGGCGAGCCTCGCCCTGCTTAGACGAGGCTCGGCCGATGAGGATAGGCCTCGGCGAGGGGCTTGTGACGCTCCGTAAGGTCGCCGAAGAAGCGGAAAGAAGAAGATGATGAGAAAAAGAAAAGGAAAAAAAAGAAAAAAATTTAAAAAAAATTAAAAATTAAAAGAAATAGATTTGGAACATAATTAATGAATACGATACAAACACAATTCTATTAGAATAAAAAAATTTGGACAATTATCAAACGCCTAAAATCTTAGAATCGGTTAGGGAACAAAATAGAAAAGAATCGGTTCGATCGAATCTACTAGAACAGAATCGTTCAAAAAACGCCCTTATCAAACGGCCTAAAATCTTAAAATCGGTTAAAGAACAGAATAAAAAAGAATCGTTTTTGATCGAATTTACTCCAGGAACAAAATCATTACCAAACGCGCCCTAATAGGGTTGGGACTAGAATTGATTTTTGTTTTGAGGAAAAACTTCATTCGAGAGGGAAATAAGTACAAGTCGCTCGCGCATATTGGATCCCCCTTCTTTTCTGAGATGAATAATAGAAGCAAGCAAAATAAATAATGTAATAAACCAACATGTACGGATATTCTCAAATTCACTAAGCCAATTCAAAGACTAGGAAAGGTTAGTTGATCACGAAGTCCAACTACCCTCGGGCAAACTCAAGCCAACCTGGCTCTATAACTCACACAAGGATGCACTCCTCCCAATTGATTTATAATCAAATTTGAGTAAATTGGCAACATTAGACAATTTATGTTGAATTGGCATCCACACAATTATATATATATATGTTGGTTACGGTATATAATTAACTTGAGAAAATTATAAAAAATCATAAAACTATTGTCTATGCCAATTGAACATAAAATTATCAAACCTTTTAATTTAGTCAATTTATTCATGAACCTTTTAAGAATCTTTCAATTGAGTCATTCCAATCAAATTTGGGCCAAATTGTTGACGTAGGCAATTTTTGCAATTTTTTAAAATTTTGTAATTTTGAAATTTTCTTTTCTTTTTTCATTGTGGCAAGCGAGGGTCATTGTCTACTCTCATTGGCCGCGGGTGAGGGCCTCACAGGCAAGGACAAGGCGACTCTTTCTCATCCGTGGCCGATGAGGTTGCAGTGGCCTTGGGCAAGGCCTTTGCGTGACCCTCATTGGCCATGATGAAAATAAAAATAAAAGAAAATAAGAAATTAAAAAATTATCCATATTAACATAGGTCATGCCATGCATGATGGATGGCATTTAAGTTAGTGATTTTTGATTAAAATTAGTCGGAATTACTCAATTGGCAAATTGTAAAAATGTTTATAACTAAATTGGTCAAATTAAAAAGATTTATGATTGAACTAACACAAGCAAAATAACGATTTTATTGATAATCTATTACAAATGGAGCAATCGAAGAGGTTGGCAATTTTTGAGTTATTTTGCTTAGTTTGCAATGTTAGCACTCTTTGCTCTCCTGTCATTAATTTATTAATTGCATTTTGCTAATTACCGCAAAATTATACTTCTATTGAACAAAGTAAGGAATTCCTCCCTAATTTATCAGATTAAGTGGTCCTTAACTTGATCGAGTCAACTAACTTAATTCTGGTTTAGTTTTTCAAAGGAATTATAACTCATTATGTGCTGAGTTTTAGTTTTCACTATTTGATTGAGTCATCAAACAGGCTTCTAATTCATGTTAGCAATTGCCATAGAGAAATGTTGGGAGTAGCCCAATAGGGTGGTGATTCGATTGAAGACCAGATCAAGATTATGTAGTTACTAAATTTGTTCGTTCAACGCAACATAGCATCATTTGATATCAGAACCAAGGTCCCGCGTCGTGGCTGAGAAGCAAGGTCCCGAGTCCGACCTTAGGGATATTAGGTGCCACCCTCGAGTCTTCCCCCTCGGGAAGCCAGGCTTAGAACCTGTTTAGGTCTAGGTCTCGAGATGGTGCGACGAACTCTGATTATGTTTCTCAAAAGCCGGTTTTAAGACTTTAACGGTTAAATATGTCAGAATAATTCCTAGCTCATTTGATGAGGTTGACTAAATACAAAAT
This sequence comes from Eucalyptus sideroxylon x Eucalyptus melliodora, assembly GCA_016097485.1. Classification (NCBI taxonomy): domain Eukaryota; kingdom Viridiplantae; phylum Streptophyta; class Magnoliopsida; order Myrtales; family Myrtaceae; genus Eucalyptus; species Eucalyptus sideroxylon x Eucalyptus melliodora. The sequence goes on along the minus strand of CM027832.1, from coordinate 45,559,717 downwards.
TATATGAAAATAGAATTACTATAAAAAAAAAAAAACTGGCACATCCACTTCCAAATCAGTACACTTGTGTCATATTATACATGTATCCTATTTATCCCAAATTGTGCTAAATTAGGGATTTTTGGGTAAATATGGCTTGGGTATACAAATTTGGGATTTTTGTGACATCAAAATTAATTTGAACTAAATGTGGCACAAGTGCACCAATTTAGAATAGATGTGATATGAATATACCAGTTTGGGAGTTTTTGAGATAACAAAATTCAATTGAAGTAAATATGGCACGAATATACCGATTTGGGATTTTAGTGGTGTTAACCTTTAAATATATTTTACTCTTGTCTAAACTTGCCTCCTTTACCATGATAGTTTGAGAAAATGTTTGAAAAGTTCTAAACGTATTGTATTATGACCAATTTAATTTTAAACATTTTAATTGTGTTAATTTCGTCCTAAATCGTTTGATGACTCATTAATTTAATCTTAAACCTTTTAATGATTTACTAATTTAGTCTTTCAATTAATTTTAGTCAGAAATTGTTAACGTTGTAGTCTAGTCATAGTTGACCGTCTTAGATGACACAACTGATATTAATGTGGAAATTTTTATAATTTTTTTTTATTTTTATGATTTTTTTCCTTTTTTTTTGTTTTCTTTTTCTTTTTCTCTCCTTTGGCCATTGTCGGGCATCACTGATGGCTTACAAAGGTTGTTGACCTCAAGCAAGAGTCATCCTTGCTAATCTCGAATGGGGGATGCATGTGCCTGCTTGGTGAGGGTTCCACTTGGCAGCCCAAGTGAGGGCTACCCTTGCCCAATTCGATGAGGACAACCCTCACCCTCGCTTGAGGTTGGTGACTATGCCAACCATCGATAAAGCCCAGCATAGGTAAAATGGGAAAAAGAAGAAATAAAAAAATGATAGAAATTGTTGTCATCGGCAATTTCTAATTAGAATTGATAGAAATGACTAACATAACAAATTATTAAAAGGTTAGGGATTAAATTAGCAAATCATCAAAGTTTAGTACTAAATTGATATAATTTAAAATTTTATAATTAAATTGCCAAAGTAAAAATATATGGGAGTGAATTGATAGATATACAATAGGTTTAGGACTTGCTTCACATGATGCTCATTATAATTTCTAATTCTGAGTTAATTTTCCTAAAAAGCTCTAAAACCTTATCCAGTTTACCAGCCGATTATCGAAATGTTTTCAAAGGATTATTCCGATATTTAAAAACTTTTCAGATTTTCTAAGTCAATCGATCAATGCAAATATACCGTTCCACTTTTTTACAAACAAATATCGCGGATAAGCGGAAAATCCAGAAGCCGAGATAATCCCTCGAGCAAAACTGCTCAAGTGCTGTACACACTACACAGTTAAGATCCTGAAGATCCGTTCAATTCCCTGGTATCTGTAACTACGGAAAAATCTCCTTTTATCCCTTTCCAGGGCTTGTTCTTCACGGAGAATCACTTCGCGATTTCACACTGAAGGAAGCAATCTATGCTTCACACCGACTGCAAGGACGCCGACGACCGCCGACCATGGTGGAACGTATTTAAACCCGTCCTCGACGTCTTGGTGCCATGCTGCATGTGCCACCCTCTCCTCCTCTTCTCTCTCTTCTCCTCTCCGCCGGCCACCGCCGCCACGGTCACGGGCACCATCATTTGCCCCACGAGCAACGGTCGTGTCAGGATCGCCATGCAAAACCGTGAGGAAACCTCCCCTTTCGTAACCCTGGCACTCCCACTCCACACCTCGCACTTCGCGGCACTTGTCCGCAGCGAGACCAACCGAATCGTCTTCACGTGCCCCCATGAGCCTGACGGTGGCTCGGGGACGCTCCCGCTCTTGAGTGCACCGGTTTGGGCCATGCTGTGCAATGGGAGGAAGATGGGGTTCGCGGTGAGAAGGGCGGGATCGCATGAGGACGCATTGCTGTTGGAGATGATAAGGTCGGTCTCCACCGGTGCAGGGTTGTTGCCTGATAAGGAGGGGGTCGGTGAGCACAAGTACTTGAGAGGCCAGTTCGTTCGGACGGTGGGGTCAAGCGATTGTGAGGCGTACCACTTGGTTGATCCTTCAGGGTGTTTCGGACAAGAGCTGAGTTTGTTCTTCCTGAGAACTTAGGAATTACTGCTAGTCGTTTGCTTTGCTATGTATTCCATTCCCGTAATGTGGTTCCTGGAAAGAAATAGCAATCGTTCTTTGGCCATCGTAAGGCAATATATTTAGCATCTGATCTAGGACAAATTTGGCTTGTTTAGTGGATGGAATAGTCGATCAAATGCCAGGCAATACAATCCGATGGTGTCCATGCTGCGAAATTACCAAATTCACAGATCTGCAACTTTATAGGCTACAAACCATGAGAAGTTCATCTGCTTGCTTTTCTTGAATTTCAGGTGACCTTATTGGCTTTTATTCATAATGTTATCTTCTGGAAAGGCAACAAAATCTTGTGCAATCCCACTTTCTGTCGTCGGAATGTGGTACTTATTGCAAAATGGTAATTATCAAGCAGATTGCGAGAAAGAAGCATTGACCGCAAAAGTGATGGCTAGCTAAACAAATATATTTACAGGTGGAACAATTGAAATCAATCTGTTCGCAGCATTACAAAAATGAGTGGACAGCGACTCACATCTATCTGAATGGCACAAGGTAACTTACATCACATGTGAATAAATGTCAGTTGTCCACTCGATTCTATTTATGTACAGAGGGAGCCGTAAAATCTACAAAGGCATGATCACTTTGCCAGCTCTTTTGCAATGAGATAGCGGAAGCTGAAGTTGTAAGGAATCCATTCGATGGACTTGCTCGATTTTCCCACTGGACACTTCTTCAGGCTCTTTCTCAAAGAATCGGGCAGGCATTTCTGAACCATCTCAATAATGTCTGCAGCACACAGCCCCGAATCTTTTGCAAAAGACTCCACAGTCTTTGGTAACAAGATCTTCTTGTCCTTGCGTACACCAAAAGTAGCTCGAACATACTCTTCCTTCGCAGTTTCCAGCTCTTGAGATAATCCTTTTGGGGTATATATGCGAACCTGAGAAGAGTTAAAACGCAGGGCTCAATATTCCTGATACATCAAGAACAAATTCAACGTGTTGGCTATAGCCCAGAAAGGCAGGACAGTTGCATCTTTTCCATTGCTTGAGATTTTTTCCTTGTTAGACAATAATGAACGCATTGCGTATAGATTTAGGAAATGGGCACACAAACAATCCTCATTCCTGGACATTTTCATATGACAGGAAATTCGGCTTCAAAAGAATAGTGGCTACTTATCACTGGGGCATGCTTCAAACTAGCTGCTGTATAGAAATATAAGAATGCCACCGAGTACCGGGATCTCCATCTCAGTGAAGTTGAAAGATGTTCTGAAAGTATGTGAACCCACAATTTTGGGACACAACAGATCTAAATTACCTATGTTCATCCAGTCTTTAGCTTAGAGGACTATCAAAGATCAATCTGAATAGAAAAGAGCACACTCACACAGGAATAAGTATCGGAATAAAAGAATGGATAGGAAGGAATGTAAAGTACCGCAGGATCGGAGTGGCTCCCAAAGCAGAGTGCAAAATGCAGAAGCGGCTCTGAATGCTTTATAGCATAAGCTTGTCTTTCGTCCCTGGTCTTGAACTTTTTCTTTGGACTAAGTAATAACCGAAGCCACTGCAAGCAAAATATCCCATTTATCAGCTCTTTCATTATAACATGATATATAATCAAGTAATAAAACAAATCATTTGTCTGAAGAGAGAATGATGGCGTTAATTCTTTTCCTTTTCACTTTAGGCATATAATTTGAAAAATCTCCAGTTTCCTCCAAAAGAAACAGATCTTGAGACAGGTTGAGGCTTTTAACTCACCTGTCCTGGACGAGACATCCGGCATCCCAGGATGATACTCTGGATCGTGTCTGCACTAATCGTGTGGCCTCCGACATTGTATGCAGCCTGGCACACAGCGCATTGTTTAAAACCTATGCATGGTACACTCCCCAATCTAACATAATTTCTTTCCGTGTTTACTTACCTTCAGTAGCTGGAATACTCTCTTTACATTGTTCTGTGGAATCCCGTAAGCCAAAAACGCCTGTTCCCAAAATTTAGAGGGACCGATCAGATATTTGCAACAGAAGTATGGTTCAATGAAGCAAACATATATATGGACTCTATTAGCTGTTTAAGGTATCATTACATGCATCACCAATGCATTGTGGATGTTGATCCAGAACGCTACTTTTTCCTCATGCCTCAGCTTCCTCGGATCTACTTCTTCTAAACGGCAGATCAGTGACCTGTAAGAGTATTAACTCGTTAAATAGATGAATCAAAAAGGTATGACGGGGTTTGACAATGGTCATCCTGGACCATGGTTTGAACATATGATGTCCTTGGTATGTCGTTTTCAGGAAAGACAAGAGACTAAAACCCACACCTGTAATTTTGTAGCAAAGGTTCGATGTCACCCAATTTCTGACTGTCTCTATGTATCCAGGGCACTTCAACCATCGTGCTATACGGTCCACTGAACTCTTTGAGTCCCTCCACGTGGAAAGGATTATCTAACCGTACGTCGAAGGATGAATTATTCCTTAACCCAGGGCTCCACATGTCTGATTGATCTTGAGGGGAGAATGCACTTGCAGATGACAGTGACGAGTTCGGAGAAGAAAGGCCCTGATTTGCCAGAGGAGGATCTGCCAGTTTGCAGTATATGGATGACATGCACTTGATCATATCCTCGGAGAGCCTACTGGCCGACTCAGGCACGTGATCAGAAACGGTCGTGCCAAGGTACTCAGCCAGACTAACTACACTTGTTCCTGCCTTTCGAGCAAACTGCAAGACAACACCGAAAAGTCAGTTCACTCAAAGGCATACTAATTAACAGAAGTCCAAGAAAAGCAATCATAATTCAGAAGTCTTAAGTTCCTTTTGTGCACGTGTGGTGTGTGTGCGCGTGTGCATATTAACATGCTTTTTGCATAGTGAACTCCCAACTGTTTTTTGCCAGATGCAGAGGTGAACTCCTACTGAAAAGAAAAAACTCAGAAAATTTTTGACAATTACATAGCTGAACTTTATGACAGTTAAACAGTAGAAAAGGAACTGATGACAAAAACTTGAGTAAAACCAACAACATATATGCTTTCTTTTTGGGTCTTCTCGGTGAGTAGGCCCAAGAAAAGAATGATATGAAACTTGCCTCTATCATTGACAATGGTTGGGAGTGACAAGCACGCACAGCTTTACCCAGAGACTCCTCTGGAGGAGAAATCCTTACTTCCAAGGCTGAACGGTGAGACAGTGCAGAATGGCAACGATGGACACCAGAATGCAATAGTTTCTCTTCTTCGCTGAGAACATGAGCATCTTTCAATGGGATTTCAAGTGGCTGAACACTTGAAGGAACTGCAGAGTCCTCCCTTCGTTTTGCATTAGCAGATGGAGGAGTTTCAAAAAGCCTTGCCCTTGGGATATCTTTTGGAGTCCTCAACCTCTTGTCCTTGGAAGATGCATCTTTTGTGGACGGAGATACAGAAGAGACCTGTTGATCAAAAGCCTTCCGGTATAGCGAGAGAAGATACTGCTCCAAATGTGCTACTTCCAACTCCAGTGTTGCGATTTCCTTGATCAACTCTGTTGCTGGCTGGACTCAAGGAAGGGGAAAAAGTGTCAGTTTCCGCCACCAAATGATGGAAGTGAAACTACTAGCAGATCAGATGCGTGCCTTTAGACTTTGCACATGGTTTGCTCAGGCAATCTTAAGGCAACAGAAGCAACGTTCAAAGCTAATAGAAAATGATGTTCGTAAAGTAAAATCCAAGAACCATTTAAATCTAAATCAAGAACTCACTGAAATCCACACTAAGAATAGTACGGTAATTCTAGTATTGATGTGGAGTGCCTTCAAAAAGTAGATGGTAAAAGTAGAGAAATCAAAAAAATACCTTGGGCATTGAAACGTCACTTGCATTGCCATGGGAGGAAGTCTGATAACCCAGCGCTTTTTCTAAAACATGACGCACCTGGAACTGGTCTTGTAATCTTTTCTCAAGTTGCAAAATCTGCATAAAGGGTTCAAAATGAATGGAGGACGACAGATTATTATTATTATTTTTTTTTCAGCGAAGGTTAAATTCTATGGTGTCATTTTATATACCTCTTGCTTCAAAGAATCGTGGGTCTCAGAATTCGAGGACAGTTTCTTGCTGGTCTTTAAGGAGGGTTCAACATGAACTACGCCCTGATAAGAGATTTAACAAATCTATATTAGAAACTAAGGCAACATCTTTTGTGATACAGAAATGAGATGATCGTGAACGTGTAAAGCATTTCCCATATTCTCAGCTCACAAAAGTTCCAACTTCCAGAGTACTTAATCATGTCAAGTGAAGAAGCAAAATTAGGCATCAGGGGTTCAGAAACAGAGAATTTGACAATGACAACCGACATGAGTCTTGATTGATACACCCCATTGATGTTGAGTATTCGATTACTGGTGTTGACAGCCCGACACTATTCTTGTTGGTTCGCACCCTCAATGCCACTCCTTGTTTGAAGAAGAGGCTGGACAGGTTTTTTATCCAAATCCAAAAAAGGGCAAAATGTTGACTCGAAAGAAGAACTTCTCTAACGATCAACAATTATATCACTAATAGTCGTCATGGTCCTCCACCCAAAATTAGCAGTGAAACATAATTAATCTAACTATTGTCATTTTTTTAACTGGAGGAAATGGAACAATTTTTTTCTCAGAAACTTTTGACATTGCAAAATGCAGAGTTGCCCCATACTCCTCTTCAAAAAAATCAGATTACTGCATCGACAGTGAACCTTTCTTTTCATTTCTAAGTGAATTCAGTTCATTTCAAGCAAATTGGAAAAGGAGAGCAGTCTCACCTGCTTCATGCCTTGTGAAACTTTAGGTGAAACATCAGAACCGTCTTCTGGAGCTCTGTTCTTGTCTGGAAAGCTACAGTGGCAGAGACGCAAGCAAGAAGAGTTAACATTGATAGATTGAAAGAGGCAAAATTTGGAGGAGCCAGCCATTGCAAGATTTTGTTAGTTTCGAGATCAAGCTCTAATCCTCCTTATTGTTACACCAAAGTTATCAGAAGTAAAAAAAAACAGCCTTGTGGAGATTCTAGGAAAAAAAATTGGGTACAAGCTAAGGTCGCATAACCAAATTCTAACAAGCCCGACTTCAAAAATTTCACCACACGAGAAAGAGTTTCTGCAAGAATAAATATCAGGGGAGGACTAAAGAACAAGAAAGAAACCCAGATACAGGTTTACGTGTGGTCACACTATGTGCGATCAAGAAAGTCTGCAAGTTCCCAATTTTTTCACATGAACCACCCATCTCAGTCAGAAGCATTCCCAGTTAAAGAGAAGCATCAAGCAATGAAAGCATGAACAGAGATTTTTAACTGCAGGCCATTAAGCACTCGCAATGATTGCAAAGTAACAAAGAACATTTAATGCCTACCTCTTCGACCTCTTGTGCCTCGAAGACGCCGTGAGTCCCAAGAACTTAATCTCTCCAACCTTCTCAAACCCCATCTCTCTGAAACAAACAGCCACAAAGAGCAAAACCATGGTTCAGTAATAAATGCCTAAGCAAAGCATATTAACAAAAAAACAGAGCAAACAACAAAAAGAGCTCACATTACCGTCTCCAACAGAAGGAAAAGAGCAGAGACGAAGACGAGCCCCAGACGCGCTAATCCAAGAACTAATAAATGGGCTTCCGCGAAACGCGGATTAGGCTCCAAAGGCTCTCACTCGTCCTCTTGCGTTAGAGCAAAACAAGATACAGAGAGCTCCAAGATTGAACACCCGCAGAGCGATCATTGCACAGTTCTTATTCACCAGCGGACAAGCCACGGAGAGTCAGAACTTAAAAAACAGAGCTGGGAGCCTGTGACTGTTCATGTACATGAAAAACCCGCAAATCCTGCTAAGCAAAAAGAAAAGATACCAACTTTCTCCTTTTGACCACGGAGCCTTGTTGCGTTAAGGGGAGACTTGTGATGATATATGGAAGTAATGTGTATGACTCTCTGCCTGACTTTTGCAATGGAGGAGGCCCTCTTCCTCTTTTTCTTTTGCATTAAAAGGAGAAAACCAGCTCGTGGGGGGGCTTTTTAACTACAGAAGGGAAAGAAAAAAACAAAGAACAAAAGGAAAGTTCAGCAGACATAAAATAAAAATAAAAATAAAAAGTTTAGTAGACTCGAAGAAACGTCAAATGGGTCCAAACGTTGACAAACTACACATAACCAGAGATCTAAGGGGCAAAAGGACAGGAGGATTAAAAAAGGAAAATGCCACTGAGCATTTGACTGTTAGGCTCAAGAGAGATCTGTAATATAAAACAGAACATGAATATTATATGGAATTACATCCTCAAGGCTGATTTGCAAGATGTAACGAAATACGGATGTGCATTTAAATACGTCGTATCGTATTCCACACTCGATAAGCATACGTGGAATTCGTACATCCATTCGGTATATCGGACATTATTTTAATATCTATTTAAGGAGGACTCAAATTTCCACAGCCTGTGCTCTTCTTGTTGGAAAACAAGTGGGAGTTGGTGACCGGCCCTCCCCCCCATCTTTGTCTCACACTGCTCCGCATGAGATCTGTCGTCCATTTTTTTTAGTGGAGAATGCCTTTTTCTTCTTCACTTTGTTGAAAATTGTTGAGTCCGAAGCTCTCGAGGTGATGGAGACTGCATTTTGGTCCACAAAATGACAGATCGCATGTCGGACATTAAATCTGTCTTTTCTCTGCTAATGCATTTTGTATGGTTGTCGGATGCAACCGACGGGCTAACATAATGGATCGAATTTGCTCTCAAGAACCACAAAGAAAAGTTAGGTGATGTATCACGATCTACTGAGGAAATTCGGGTCGTATATCGAAAATATTCTCGACCCAAATTACGAATATCATTACGTCCTGCAAGCTTCGAGTTGCTGGAAGATTTCCATCAAAGAATGCGACTTCTCAGAGGCATTTCTCATGTGCGTTGTAGCATTAGGTTTGTCCTTTGCTTTGACCTTTACTCTAGTTTACTGTTTATGAGGAAATATATATTTCTACCTCCGATGTGCAGCAACGGCATCCCAGAATTGAAGATGGGAAAAGTTTTAAAGGGCCAAAGACAGGGAAAAACAACAATTAGAAGAGGAAAAGCAGGGCTCTCCTCAAAAGGGACGAAAGGCGATTCGATGAGAAAAGATCCATAGGATGCTCCAAAGGGAATTGAAGTTTTGGGGGGGTTTTCTTGTCCATTGAAAATTGGAGATACCCGCATTGTCCTCCAGCATCAAAGAGACTCGTGTTTGTCACAGAATCCATGAAAAATATAAAAAGAAAATTTTGGGGCTTGACCTTTGCCAAGATCGAGGCCCATGGAAAAGTTGGGTGATATAATAATAATAATAATAATAAGGGTGATGAAGCTGGCCGGAGTCTCCTTTTCTTGTCGTGACTCTGACCTACTGAGATAAAATAAAAGCATCTTTTTTCTATTGCAAGTAGAGGTGAGAGAGAGAGAGAGAGAGAGAGAGAGAGAGAGAGAGAGTTTTGCTTAAGGGATACCTTTTTTTTGTCATATTGTTATTAGTGGAAGCCTTTTTGGATGAGATTGGAGCCAAATATGGTAGCCAATTGGCAGGTCACATTGTGTTTTACTTCTTTTTTTTGGATAATACAAAATAACCGAGCGGAATGATCTATGCTAACAACCATCTCTAGGTATTTCCAAAAAGATCTCACGCTAATCATGAAATTTTCGAATTAAGTTATAACCACTTCATACCGATTGTACTTAGAAGATCTAAGGTTAACTAATATGTTAGCAGTCAAAGAGCTTCTCCACATGGGATTTGCGCAGCTAAGTAAGGTGAAACAAGTCTTTCAGATGTTATATAAATTAAACACATGATCTCATGGATGATAGAATGACCCTTTCATCACTACGTCAATCACTTCAGTGATGCACTCGAAAGTGTGTTTTCTTTTAGGGAGGTAAGAGGCCATTTCTTTTGTGCCTGAAGAGGAAAAAGAAAATTACTCCCTCAAAAACTAATCAAATTAATACCTTATTAATCAGAATTTAGAAATATTAGTGAAAGAAAATGTCGATCCCTATACTTGTTACCCGCAATTTAAAATCCCATACTCTATAAAAGTGTCTATATTTCATCCTTTGAGGACACAGACTCGTTGATGATGTGGGTTGGAGCTCTCTCTTGCCCCTGTGACATGGGCTCTCCCTCCCTTCCTCCCTCCCCAGACCAAACAGAAGACCACAACCACCATGTGATGCGAGAAGGAGACCGTGGCCGCTGAGCCGGCTACCACGACCGACGACGGAGCCAGCTATTGCAGCCGCCGGAGGTGGAGACGAACGCTTGATGGCCCCTGTTGTCGTCCCTATCACCCCTCAGTCCATCCCCTTAAAGAAAACATTCTTAAAGTACAGGAAAAATGGAAAGAGACCGCGCGCTCGCTGTCAGGTGACGGCCACCACCGCGTGCCCCCTCGAAAGAGAACTCAAATTTGGACGAAAATGGACGCTGCTCATCTCCCATAAGCCTTAAGTGACGGTCGCCTCTACCTGCCACAAGCATACGATCACCACAATAGGACACCACCCGTGGTTTCCCTCCATCGCCCCTCCCCTAAAATTATTTCTAAAAGATGACCGTTTATATCGCTTACGAAAGCATATTACAAATTATTGTCCTTATCAATAAAAATATTTAGATATAGATTTTATTGATCTACCATAGAAATAAATTAATGCATATGTATCAAGAATTGATTTGATTAAAACACAATTGTACCTTGTAGTCGCATCATTTTTATATGATATGTCTATGGAAATTGACATATTGGGGAATGGAGAATGGAGAATTCATGAATGGTTTCCTTTGCAGCGGAGGTCCAAAGTGAAAATTGACTTTATTCTTCAAGATTTCTTTTATGTTTTCCTTCGATTTCTGGATCACCGTCACATGGAGACAGATTGTGGCCCCACGAAGATAATTAATTTGTTTCCATATTATTCTTAATTGCTTAAAAATCAGAATCTTATTTCACTGAGATTCTAATGCACAGAGTCCCATATCATAAATATATATACTAGGTTAGAACGCCTAGCCATAGTTTCTTGTATTTATCAGCCATACTTAAACTAAACAAGAGTTTGTTAATCGACATCTTTTGGCTGCTAACGTGAAAGATGCTACGCAGTCCTAGCATGCGTAATATGGTCTTTTGCTGCTTCTTTTGCAATGACACAAAGTTACCTGTTGCTATATTTCCGTCAATAGGAATCATTAAAAATTCGAGGTAACGGTTTTCATGGACAATGTCAGGCAAATGAATCCAACATGACAATGGACACATGTTGCCACATCAACTAGAAGCATAGCCATGCGCGCCACCCCTGTCGGGATTTTTAGTAGTTGTAAAGAGAAAAATCTAAACCAATGTATTTCTGGGTCCCTAATATAATTGGAGAACATTGACCCAAGTGAAAAAACAAATTGGGATATTAGTTTTCCACATAGAAGAGTTTAGGATTTTTTGTGGATCATCCTAGATATTTAGGTTATTCTTTGTAACAAAACAAATCACTTGCCTAGCCCCAAAGAATATAATAAACGAATATGTATTAGAAATTTTAAAATTTGAAACTTTCAAAAAGTGTTGTCAAATTCTAAAACTTGTAAAATTTATGCAATCAAATCATTCTATTCACTCAATCTAATTTGGCTAACGGAAAATGTTGATATAGCTTCTTCTTTTTTTATGATTTTTACCCGTTTGCTTTCTTTTTCTTTGTTTTTTTTTTTTTTATTTAGCTTATCATTTAACTTAATTTAGCAAAAATTTGGGTTAGAAAAAAAATATTTGGACCAGAACAATGTCGTTGTAACCTTTTTCTTTATTTTTAACCACATCAGTGCCACATACAAAAGAGAATATAATAAAAAAAAGTATTTTTCATGAGCCAAGGTTCGATAGAATTAATAAAATGACTTAATTGTACCAATTTGATAAGTATGACTTAATTACGTTTTTTCTAACATTTTAGAATTTTTAGTATACTTATCTTTTTAATAATTCTAGGAGGGGTCTTAATGTATTTAACACCGGATATGTTGGCTTAGAATGCTTGGTTGCTCGATGTGAAGCCGCTGCTGCATTATTGATTTAAGTTTCTTTTCATTTGGCCAGTCCATTCTGCATTATGTGGTGATTGAGATCGACGAGCGCCTCGATCGAATAAAGCCAAACTCCACTAACGCATCCGACTCTTTATCGCCTGTTCATGCCTTCCTTTTCTGCCCCATCCGAGCCTGTTCATGCCTTCCTTTTCTGCCCCGATTTGTTTATTCATCTCACTGTGCGTGGGGGAGAGAGAGAGAGGAGCGTGGAATCCCACGAGAAAGAAACAGGAAAAGCGAACTTTCCAAGGACATTTGGACAAGCGAGTCAATGCCAATCATAACCAGCGAAAGCGAGCAAAACACAGCAAAACACCTCCCTCTCTCTCTCCCTCTTCCCTCCCAGGGTGTCCAAATGGAAATGGATGGGGGCTATATCCTCATAGGACCACAGGCTCCTCAATGCATCAAAAGAAATGAAGAAGAATATCCCAAAATGAAAACGAAACCAGATAAAATGCTCAGACTTCCCTGCCAGTCACAATTTACAGCCGACCGTTACCTTTCTAAAAAAGAAAGAAAAGATAATTCACCTTATTTGATATTTTTTAGGACGGAGGTTTTCTACATATTCTGAAGAGATCATTTCTCCAAGACACTACTTAACTTCAATATGTAATGTCGTACGCAATCAATGTTTAAGAATTTCAAGAATAACTATTTTGGGATATGATATTCTCTATATAAGAATTATAATAGATGAACTTGGAATGACAAGTTATTATGGGAGATTGAGTCCGTAAAACGCCATGGAAGTGCCTCTTTACAATTCTTGCAAATTTGGCGATTACTATATATCATGGCAAGGTGACCAATTGGGATGAAGATCTTTGATTTGGTTGCCATGTCAGTGGATTGGATTAATCCATTCATTTAGTTGAAATCAATCAAAACTTGTGTCACATTAGTGCAACCTATAAAGGTTTAGACTTACTCCGTTTATGGCCTTGCCGAGGGTTTCATAAATTTCCGGTAATTGGACCTAATTTGCACTTTTTCTTTATAAAGTCACTTGCAGTTCCTAATTTACAACGACCATGAAACAAGCCTAAAATTTGGTTGTGACGCCCCTTGCACATGTTGCACGAATCTTGAATCTTGGGAGAAGATGAAGGTTTGCTTGATGGCCAAGGTATAACATTAGAGTAGGCGTTGGTTTCTCGCCTTGTTGTCCTTGAACAAGCTGCCGGTATGACCCATTGCACTAGTCAGGCTTCCCCTAGCCCCAACATTTGAGCTTTATGTTTGTCTTGGTGCCTCCTCAGGTGGTCCATTTCACCTCCAAATTTGGCAAATGACTCATTCCCATAAATCGTGCACACCACCAAAATTATCATTAAAGATGACTTATTTCAAAAAATAGCGGATGCTCGTCACCACGAAATTTGCACTACATCATATAGGATTTGCTAATTGCTAGCGTCAAGGGCAAGGGTTTCGCCAAGAGGAGGGGTGTTGGCCCACTATTGCTTTTACAACTCCACATAATCATCTGGTTATTGTGGCTTGTCGTCATTGTTGTGGAATTTTGTTACTACATAGGTGGAGTGTTGATGGCCCATTATTGCCCTAGCAATTGCGAATAACCATATGGTTATTGTGTTCTCATCACTATCATCATGGAATTCTTATTGTTGCTTGGGTGGAGTGAGCACATTGGGAATTTTCTAAGTCACCAGGGGCAGTGAAGGAATCGAAGTGCCACTGCTTGCCTAAAGGTATTAGCTCACCATCCAGGAAGCAAGTTAGACAGCGTTGTGGTCAATTATTGGCCAAAGTAGCTAGGGAATCACGTATAAAGTGGGATTTCGTTAGAAAGTCAAAATCTTTGAAGAATGTGTAGGAGAGGAATATAGGTGAAAATGAGAGAGATCTCTAATTTATAAGAAAATTTATGCAATTTTGAGGCCCCGTTTTATCTTGTTTCCCAATCATTGTACTCGGCTTGCCAGTATGAAGATTCAAACCTAGATCAGCCTAGGCTCACCTGGGCCAATGGCCTGGGGAGTGAAGGTGCCATGCTTGGCACGAACCTTTTTGGCTAAGGGGTCACGAGACTCATCGTGCCAGGCCAAGCCATGAACAGTTCATTGGCCATCTCTAGGCTCGAGTGAGTCATCTGATTTTGCTCTCTCATTCGTCTCCTACACTCACTTATTAGACGTTGGATATGCACCACAAGTCCACCAAACACCTTTAAAAGACAAAAAAAAAAAAAGCATACTACACACCCTCCCTCTTCCTTCTCTACTCTTCCTTGACCCACCACATACTGTTGTCTGCCTTCAGCTACCATGCCTTGAGAAACCACGTGCTTGCCGCCATAGGTGTGCTCCACCATCCATGATCTTACGACGGAGACGACAATGGTGATGAACCCTGAGGATCATCCCGATGTGGCCTTGGCTCGTGCAACGGATCTCTTGATTGGAATGGAGATCTAGGATTTCATTGGCCTCAGATCGAGGCCAATTCGGGGCTGGCTTTGGTATCTACTGTTGTCGTGGGACTAAATTCTCGAAATCTTGTCTACATTCAGGGTAATCTACGAGGATCCATTTCTCAAGTTCATCATAGAGTTGTTGTAGCACACCTCCTTGTAATCCATGTTCATTGCAAGGATCCATTTCTCAAGTTAGGATCCCCAATCTGTATACTCCAAGTTCCTAGAATTTTTCTCTATTATAAATTCGAGGTAACCGAGCAATTTCCATCTGTGATGCGTGTACCAGTGCGATACATGATGCAAGTTCAAGGACCATGTGCAAAATCAGAAACTTAGCAATGGTGCGTGCTTCCAAGCTTGCCAAAAAAAGTAAAAATACTTAACGGAAGATTTTGTCAATATATGCACCAAAAAAGATGTTTTGAAAAATCTCTCTAATGTCAATTATTAGAATATAGAAGACTATTCTAAAGACGTTTATGGATCATATTTCGGATCCATCTATATTGATTGATTGGGGGGAGGGCATTGGTGCCAGATGGGAGTGAGGAAGGTTCGGTTTAGCCCGATTCGGAAGAAAACTCAAACTAAATTGAAAAGACACAATTTGAAAAAAGAATACGAAACTCGACTAAACTAAATAAGGATTTAAAATCGAATCAAAGTGAATTCATTTTCTTTTTTTTTTTTTTTTTTTGCGCTTATCTTATTTAATGCCTTTGATTCTCATTGGGCGTTTAATTTTATCAACTTCAGTTTTTTCAAGGACTGAAATCAATATCTAATGATAAAGTCGCTTAATAGAGTGAAGTTTCAATGTAATAACAATTGCTGCAATTCCAACTTGCATGTAGTTCTTCATTTCGAAAAACCGACAACGTTGCACGTAAGTCAACATAATATTAAAACATAAACAACCAACAAAGGTTCGTTCAAAAAAAAAAAAATATGACAACATTTCAGCCTGTCCAAAGTAATAAACCATATACAACTAATATGGGTGCATTTAAACTTAGGTGGTCCGGTTTTGGAAAGAAATCAAACCCAAATCAAATTGAACTGAAAATTTCAATTCAGTTCGGTTCAATTTAACAATTTAAAGTGTATTATTGGTGCTAATGCTAGAGATAGTGGAAATCTTCAAATCAATGTCTGTTAGATAGGGGAAAGAGGGGGGAAATTTTTCAAAATCACCTCCCAAAATGGAGATGTTGCTGGATTTCATAATGAGAAAGATTTTGTTGAAAAGCAAATGTTGCAATATTTTTAATAGATAGTGGAGCTAAGAAATGTGGGAAGGTTATCGTTATTGGTGAATTTGGCAGTTTCCATTAAACATGGGAGGAGCAGTAATGCGATCGCTAAGCATACTTCTCCTCTGGCTAACTTCTTTTCATATACGATTGCTTGATTTAAAATTAAGGGAGTACGATTTGAATTTAGTTCAGATAGGGGTTTGAAAAAAAAATATATGAAAGAAAATCTAGCCAAATTGTAATTTGGAAGCGAACCCAAACGGGCGGTTCGATTTTACTTGTAATCCAACCAAACCATTTTTAAAAAAAAAAAGTAATTTCATCAAGAACCTAATAATTTTTGTGGTAAACATTTAACTGTTTCATAGATTCACACAAAATGAAATCTAAGCTCCATTAGAAATAAAAGACAGGTTCCTCACAAATAAATGATAACAGGAAGCTTGAGTAATAATAGTCAGTACCGTGTAGTTTCATACTTCAGTTTGTTTAAAGAAAATGGGCCTTAATTCCCTTAAAAGAAAACCCCGACCTTAGTTTCAATTTCAAAATTCCTTGAACTTATTATTATTATTATTATTATTATCAAAATGGAAACCAACTTTCACTCTAATTCCAAACTTGCTTCCATCACTCTTAGTTCAACAGTTGCTGTTAGTCATTTGACAGCATTTTCACGTTAGCGATAAATCCTCGCCAGCAAAATGACGCAGAAAAACCGCTCCAAAAAATAAGGTCGTTCCATGCTCTGAAAATTAGGGAAATTAGAAGCAATGCAATGAGCGAGTGCAAGCCTATGAGATAGTGGGAACTAGGAAGATATCGAGAGCTTTGGAGTTTGCAACTCGATCAATTCACAAACGAATTTATCCTATTCACGATCAATTCTTTCAAGTGAAACGAGTGTCTACCAAGAGCCTCCCTCAAAAAATTCCCGAGCCCTAATTTCTTCTAACTTACTGGGGTGGATTTTATTGCTGATTTGAAAATGCCATGTCGGATGACCAAAGTAATTTTTAGATGAGGGCAGAATTGGAACTAGAGTAAAAGTTAGTGTGTTTTTTCAACAAAAATAAAATAAAATTTGAGGCTACAATTGCAATTGGCCAAAAAGGTGGAGACTTTTAGGTAATTAGGCCAAAGAAAATGTTAAGACTATAAGATTTCATGGGATCACTTACTAATAATTTTAAAAGTTTAAGCGAATAGATGAATATGTGATTCGATATTCAAATACTTTCACAATCCTTCAAGTATGTGCCCTAAACTTTGGCATGAGATTAAAATGTGGAATATATAAGAGGGGAGACATATAGAAGCATGAAACATTTGAACTTAAGAAATTTCACTCTCATTCTATATAAGATGAAGATGTTATTTAACATTTAAATATTTTCACGGAGACCAAACATAGATTGCAGAAAATAATCTAATTCGGTTTGTGAACCAAATTGCGTGGTAAATGATCTACTGTGAATAAGTTTGATAATAGACTTTTGTTAGCTGTCATCTTTCTTTTTAACTTTCGATATAACTTTCACGAATTTTATGTTATATTTTGCAATGCCGGTAATATCGTTGCACTATTTTATATGTTGAACCAATTTGTGTTAGTAGTAAGGCATTGCTTGTTAGTAGAAAATGAACAGTTTCAAAAAACATTTTTCTAAGAATAATTGCTTGTATCAATTGAAATAATTAATCAATAAAAAATATTTTAACTGTCAATAACAATTCGTATCTAAATATTTTCACATACGACAAAAATATGCTTCGTCTATTTGTTTTATAAGTAATACAAATGATCGTTTTCAGGAAAATATTTTTCAAATCATTATTTTTTGCAAAATAAATGTACCTAAACTATAATGCGTGTGATGTACGAAATGAAATCTACCCGGTTTGTCTTTTCCCCAAACTCCGATGTCAATATCAACATTGCTTGTGTCTTACTCAAGGGTTTCTGTCTCCCGATGTTTCTATGCGAAACGTCAGCCATTTGTGCACTAAATTCAACTTTAGAAATTCAGTTTTCATCGTATATTGAGCGAACCAAATCAACGACGTATCAACGAATGCACCGCGGGATCGCACGGTTACGACGCCTATTTTATTGTCCACGAAGATCGACACATCATTCTTCAAGTCGAAGATTCCGAGGACGATATTACCCATAAAAAGAAAAAATAATAGTACGGTATCCGAACAACATCTACTCCAACGTTTGACTGCAAAGATTTCAAAATTAGGGTCATTAAATTATTGTCACACATATGCTTTTTCATTAGTGCCAGTTCATTTGAAGTCGTGCAAGGAAAAATTAACCGGTGGTACGCAATTTGATGCGCGCATCATGAGTGCATCTAAGTCGTTAAATTTGGTGGTTCCCGTTTGAAGACCGGTGATACTTGATTTCATTGTGCAGAATAATGCAAAGCACATGGATAATTACAAAAACAAAAATATAAACTTACGTACGGATGTTAACTCACTCATAAACTTTTCAATTTAATTTTTTTTATTGAATAAATCTTCATTCATTACTAAAACGATACAAGCAAGGATTTATAGAAAAACCCAAAAATCACCACGAGAAAGCAAGCCCACAAAGTTGCTAGAAACTATAAGGTATATCATTAAAGCATGGTTAGCAGAGGTAAGCATACACTCATCCTTCAGAAATAGATTTGTGATTGTATCTAAGCAAAAGGATCGGCGGCTTATCACCGATTGACACATCATTATTAGTGATGAACACATGCTGGAATCTCTATTTGTAGGTATGGTTTTACCTTTCGTCGGTATAACACCATCACCGAATGAAGACGATAAAAAAATATTTTTTGGAAATGTTGAATAAGTTCAAATTTACCACCTGTGAGAGCGAGCCCTTTAACAAGTACAAGATATCAGAATTCCAAACAAAAACATATTGAATAAGTATAGATTTGACATTGGAGCTATTGTGGACACCACTGATGTTGGAGTTGCGATATTTATTTATTAAAAGTCCTAGTTCTAGAATTAGATCAGAAGAGAAAAGCTATCATATTTATGAGATTGGGAGAGCAAAGTTCTTAGATCTAGATCTAGATTGGGAGAGTAAAGTAAGAAATAAAAGAAAATAGAAGGAAAATCAATTGAAGAAGGAGGGGAATGAGAGAAACTTGACCTATTTAGTCTTAAATATTTTGACGATTTTGCTAATATAGTAATTCTACACAATTTTGGTCGAAAATTATTGATATGAACACCAACCATCTTATGCAGCATGGATGGTGCTTATGTTAGGGAAAAAGAAGAAGAAAAGAATATTAAAAAAAAAACTTATAAGATTTTTTGAAAAAATTTTAAAAATGTAAAAAAAATATCCACTTGATCAGCATCTACATCAGTGATTGTTGATCAAAATTGGTCAAAAGAATTACATTAATAAATCATTAAAAAGTTTAGGACTAAATTGATCAAATTAAAAAATTTGGAACTACAATGACATCCACACAAAAAATGTAGAAATTTTTTGGTATTTTCTCACAAAGTGCATTTGTCCAATCCATAAGGTAAGCCTTCGCCTTAACGTAGTTTCTAACAAATTCTTTGGGTAAGAAAGTATTTTTTTATTCATTTATGTGGAACGATATGATGAATACGTATTACCTTCGAAATGAAAATATTATCTTGGTAGGTAATACATCCAGTTCTATAGTCAATGACAAATTCATATATCTTCTCGTGTGGAGCAACTGGAACATTGATTTCGTGACTTCCACGCCGACGACCATCCTCATGTTAGGTATCCTGCTCCTTTCGAGTTCTCGAGTTTCAACCAGTTGTGCACCTCCAATGCCAATTTAAATAAATAAAAAGGAAGCAATTGCTGAGGCCACAATTCTTAGCAATAATAGAGGAGTTATACAGGTCGTGTTATCGGAGTCCGTGTCCATTTATTATAAGACCCTCTCACATCGGTCCTTTTCATGATTATTATGTAAGCAAGCGCAATACAAAAAGTGGTTGGTCGGCGGCGAGTGCATAACGTGCCGGTAGCATCGGTTGCTCGTCTCGTTGTAGTTGAACAGGCGGCCGGTATGGACCGTTGCATTGGCGTAGCTTCTACGAGCCTTCGCCGGCCGGACATTTCAATGCTATATTTCTCTTGATGCCTCCTTAAGTGGCGTGTCCTATCTTCAAAAATCGATAAATATGTAATTTTCACGTATCGTGCATGCCGCCTTCTTCTAAAAATAAGGGAGGAATCCGCCTTTTAAGGGGTTGCATGACAAACTAGAATTTCTGTTCCAGAAACAATTTTTCTATTCCAGATCTGTTTCTGGAATAAAAATCCGTTTGATAAACCTATTCCGTTTTTCTATTTTTGAAATAGATTTCTGTTCCAAAAATAAATTTTAATCAGAAATCAGTTCTACTTCTCTATTTCTAGAACAAAAATCAGAAATAATTTCTCAATGAAATTTTCTACTAAGATGAATATGCTTAGAAAAAGTATTGTCAATAAGATAGCAAGAGATCATAATATACTGAAGATTCCATGAGATCGTGTTTTCAACTTTTGTAATGTATTTCTATTATTTTGTATTTGAGGATTCCCAATCTTTGCTTTTATAATGTGATACTGTATTTGATGATTCATATTTCAATTCTTGTAATGTGATATTCTACTTGAGGATTTTCCTTATTTGTAATGGTCCTTTATGACAAGCTCTATTACACTTCGTAAAATTCGCCGATTTTGTAAAATTTGCGACAAATTGCCCAATATACTTCTTTGTGTTTCTTTTTAAAATGATTGCTCGATATCATAAACCGTGGTGGTGATTGACATGACGTACTAGCATGAAGGGTATTAGAATTGGTTGTCCACCTTCATTCTACTAGAGTTTTGGGAACCTTCTATCATACTCAAAAGTAATGCTTATTGATTTCTTTTTTCTATTGTATGGAAACTATTGATAAGTATATTGTTTGACCGTAATTGCCTATCTAGGTGGATGCTAAAGAATTTTGTGTGAAAATTTAGAAAATTTGATATAACAACTCCTACTTTGTATTTTTTTTTTTAAAAAAATGGAGACTTTACTATAAAAAAAATAAAAATAAAAAAACTCTTACTTTGTATTTGGGTCAATGGGTTCATAAGCATATGAAATTTGTAAGAATGGACATCTCATTTGCTCCAAAAAAAGAAAATTTTGTTTTAAAAAATAGAAATTTTATCTTTGTTATCAAACAATTTCTATTTCTAAAACAGAAATTTTGTATCGTTATCAAACAGATTTTTTGCTCGTAAACTCGTCTAGAAATAGAAATAGAAAAATATATTTTGTTTTGAAATTATTTCGGAATAGAATGGTTGTCATGCGCGCCCTAAGTTTCCCAACTATTGGACATTTATGGTCGCAAAGCCTGTGCGGTATTTGGGTTTGTTGTTTTCCAACATCGGTAAAATATTCATCGGTAAAATAATCATCCATATAATGTGTTTCGTCATTCTCGTTATGGATTTCTTGCCGTTGCTCGAGTGGAGCGAGCGCATAGTGAGTTTCCTATTTTCTTGTGCCAGTGAAGAAGTTGAAGTGCCCTTGTTAGCCGGAAGGTATCGACTCCCAGTTTGGGAAGCGAGTTGGATAGAGGTGGCGGTCTACTACAAAATTGATAAAGTGAGGAAACCGTGGGAAATTGTTAGAAAGTTAAAATTTTTAGAGAGTTTGTCAGAGATAAATGAAGGCAAAAACGAAAGTGAAAGATCTCTAATTTATAAGAAATTTTCTATTTTCCTTATAACTCAGTTAAGTAGTCGGCCAGCATTCCACGGTCACTGACCCAGTGGCCAGACCAGGCCTTTGAGCTCCGTTTCTTATGTTTCTTTGACCTAATCATTGCACCTGAAAGAATGTGTACCAGCCTCGAGAGCAAAGGCGATGGCACCGTCGGCCATTGCTACATCTTATTTGAGATATATAAAGGGAGAACGCATCATTTTTCCTAACAATCTTGCTATTCTAACACCGAGATATAGGGACGACAAAAGTTCGTTACATAAGCACATGTATGGGTCGGAAAATGATGGAATTCCCGTCGGTATAAAAGTGGGGGGAACGAAATGACCAGCTCCCAATCGATTTTTGGGTGCAGCGACCGTCAAGAGCGATGGGCCATGGTGGCATTGACATTTTGGTGTCGTCTTTTCTCTTTCGAGGGATTAGAGCCAGAAAAGAGTGACGGTACGCCTTTAAAGCAATATATACGGCTCAACCACCTTTTTCTTTCGAGGGAATATCGCCCGAGCAATGATGGAATTCCCTATCATTTGTTAATCCTCTTTTTGGAGACGCCCTTTTTGACTTTTGGAGAGAGAGAGAGAGGTTTCATCAATTCTATCGGCAATAGTCATAGCTAGGAAATAATTGGATCCAATCCGCGCATTTGTCTAGTTGTAGTATATAAAATTACTTATTCAATCATAAATTTATCATACGAATGCTAATTCAATTCTAAACTTTATGAACCTTCTCAAATTTCAAAGTAATTCTAGTCAATTTTCACCAATAATCGCTAACGAGAGGTGGTTAAGTCATTATAGGCTATCCTACGTGGCATATCATCATATTAGTGATTTTCAACTAAAATTGATTGGAAAGATTATGTTAAAATTTTGTACAAATTGAAAATTTTAGAACTAAATCAATGTCTGTACGATTAACATATTGGATAATTTCCTCATAGTTTTCTAAAACAATCTAGGGTAAATTTGCACATCAAAGTTTCAATTGGATACTTTAAGAGCAATGAGCAGCATTGATTGTTGACCCACTTTGCCTTTACAAGTGCAAGCGAAAAAGTTTCATGCATGTTTTCTCTTTCTCCACTTTTATAAATTAATTAGTGCACGGTTCTTTTTCACGAAGTGCTAGAACAAGGGGAGCCAGAGCAAATATTCTCTACTGACTTTTTAACTTTCGACTCTTTTCGAGCAAATCCTCTTTTAGTCCTCTCTACTAATTAAAGGACCCAAAAGCAGAAATTTGAAAAGATAAAGGTTCCAAACAGAATTTGAGAGGATATGCAAACATATTAAAAAAAATGCACATATTCTCTACTAAACTTTTTTAAAAAAGAGACAGAAAGCAAAGCTATTATCTCCAACTCCCACTTTTGGTTGACATGCGTAGGTGGGTAAAGCTCGTAAGATAAACCACTACCAGAAAGCTAGAGTAAATAATAAAAATTAAACTGTTCAGACAGACATAAAGCACTTTTCATTTTTGCAAAAAAAGGGCATAAAAGAAAACAGAATTGACGAGAAAGTGCAATTGATGCTGATGATTCGCCATGGTTCGGACTTAGGGCTTTAGATTGCTGGGGGGGACAGGAGTACCTAATACATATATTTCTGATATAATTTAATTGTTCTTTTTATTTAAGTTAATTAAATTAATTAATTAGTTTTTTTTTTTATAGAGATCGTTTTCACAATTGAAAGTTGGTAAGTTTTTGCCTCGTCGATTGAGATCACGTGGGGTCTTGGACTTAGACGAGTTAGATTAAACGACTCACCTAAAAGCACTTGGAGGACTATAAACAGATCTCTCTCTCCCCAAAATAAAGAAAAATATTGTAAATTTTCGTTAGGTCAAATGGGGACTTTGTCAATGATATGATTGAATGCAATACGGCCAAAAAATATGAATTTAGAAAACGATTAAATGCGATCTGTTTCTTATGAAGCACACAAAAATTTTAAGACTTAGCGGAGGAAGTGGATAACCATACTAAACTAAAGACGTGCTTGACTGGTCTAGAAAGCCTGGTTTGGAGAGGAAAAAGCCATCACACGCATGCCTTGGTCATGGCCTTGTCGAGACCTAGTAGTCATCACTGAGGTCGTGTCCGAGCGCATTGGTCGGGGCCCACATCGTGTACTAGGTTGGGTCTCGACGTGGCCCGAGAGTCATGGCTAGTGCTGGGTCCGAGTGCATTTGATCATGGTGGCGAGCGCGTCGGTCATGGCCCGGTGCATTGAACCCAAGAAGAAAATATAGTTTGGGACTTGGGAGTACTTGCCAAAGATATAGTTCTACATTTTTGTCCCTTGGTCAGATTAAGCAAACATGGACCTTAATGAGAGTTATAACGTTTTCCTCAGGTAAGCAGATACGAGAACGAAGATGGGTTATCTTGAATGGGGGAGAGGCCCAGGCCCAGGTCCAGGCCCAGCCCAGCCCAGGCCCATCTCCAAAGGAAAAGTCCGAATAATTTGCCAGAATTAGTCCAAATCTTGACCGTAATGTCATGAATGGGCCCGAATAGTCCATAGTGGTTGGCCAGGATGAGTTTAGGTGTTTCCGTGATGTTTGCTACTTTGCCTTTGTTCACACTTTTGCCCCTCGTTCTTTTGTGACATTCAATTTACCCCCTGATTTTGACATAACTATCTAAATTGTAAGTTAATTTTAGTGGATTGTTTGCAACAAAAAGGTGGTATTCATGTCCATTTCCCTGGGCTGCTTCTTCTTTCCTTCTAGCTTTTCAATGCTCGACCCACTCAAACATCTTGATCTTTGGTTTGTTCTTTTTACCCTATTTTGCTGAAAGAAATTACCTATCAGCTATCAATTTCGAGGACCAGTAAATATTTAGCTTTATACTACAAGCACCACCGTTTTTTTTTTTTAAAGATTACAGAAGGAACGTTGAATAAGCTCCAGATGAATTTGCTTGCTGAAAATGACAATTTCTTGAGGCAGTCTACTGTCTTAATCCCATTTGTGGAATTAAATCATAATTCCAGGACTAATAGCTCTACTGAGATTGCATTTTGTGATCAGTTTATTTAAAGGAAAACTGTTTCTAGGAAATTATTTTCAGATTTTCAGAGTTTTTTTTGTCTGATCGTATTGTATGTGCTATGTGCTATGCGCAAGTTGCGAAGTTCTACTCCCTTATTCACGCATCCCCACCTCAGCCCGCAAGAAACTACTCAATTATAGAAAATCTAATAGACTTTTTAGAGTTTTGATGACGAAAAACTAATCAATCTATAAAAAATGTTTACCATGGACTGAAAGTAACAAATTTAGATTGGAAATAAATAATTTCCCTTTTTAGTAAGAAGGAAAACACTTTCTTTAATCTACTAAATAAATGTAAACTATCACTTTTCCTTGAAAATGATCTCCATATAAAATATTTTCCTTTATCATGAATTTTTTAGTAAAACAAATGTACCATTTATTTGAATTACAACACTACTAACCAAGAAAAAAAAAAAAAAGAGTTGAATTACGACATTAGCTTCTCAAGTTTGTCAAATTAGGTATGAGTTAGTCTACCGTCCATAGCCGGTAGTCTAGATTCCACCATTTGTGGAATGAATTTGGAGATCCTGACTAAAGGTGTCAATAGTTTGGTTAAAGTTGAGTCTAAAATTAGGGATATACGACCCAAACCGAACCGAACATCAAGGCTACATGGCTTTTTCTGACTTGACCCACATAAACCTAGAACTGAAAACCCATGTCAGTTTGGGTTTTGTGGTTTGCGTGCTTGCTTTTTTTTTTTTTTTTTTTTTTGGGGGGGGAGAGGAGTTGTCTTGCTCCTCCACAAGTTAGTGGGAATCCTACGAAAAGCTGACGAAAGTGAACACCGTTACCTACAGTATTCGTCACAAAAGAAGACGATGATGCTGAGAGAAACTATGCCTCAAATGCAAATCCTCTGCAACAGCATTCTCACCTATCGCAAGATCTCGACGGGAATTCCTCATAACTCCTCTGGTCCATATCCCAAACCCTCTCTCAAAGCACAAGCTTGTGAGCAAAGCAAATTAGAACTGAGTGAGATCCAAGCAAAAAAGATAAAAAGAGAAGGCAAAATGGAGAGAACGAACATAAGCAAAATTACCCATCACGAGAGAGAAAATGAGGAGGTAGTTGTTCTTGAAGAAATTGTTGTAATTATTGTTAATAGATCAGTGAAAGTAAGCAAAACAAAATACATCTTTTCAGTTCATATATCTCCCTAATTTATGTATTTCTTGAGTTCGTGTTGTTAGAATATTTAAATAGTAAAAGCGCGTTTATTTAATAACTTAAGTTTTTTATACAATTAGCAATAATCCTGCAAAATCTCAAATAGTATAAGAGCTTCTCCATTTTTTTTTTCCATTCTTATTTCTCTTCTTCATTATAGTATCTTCTTCCACGTCCTCTAACACCATTATCACCAATGCTAGCTCTCCATTGTTGTTGGCCCCCTCCCAACCAACCTTTGCTCTTGACAATATATCTCATATTCTCCAAATTAAGCTAGATCGCAACAACCACCTTCTCTGTTGAGCACAGCTTCTTCCTTAATTTTGTCTTCATGGACGTCTTAGTTTGTAGATGCCTCATATCCTAGTCCGACACCTACTATCATTGTTGATAGTACTGTGACTAACAACCCAAATCTTATTGCATGGCATTATCAAGATCAGCTCATCTCTTGCTACATCCTCTCCATTTTTACTAAATCATTTTTCTCACACATTGTTGATCTTGAGACTACTCATGATGTCTAGACTTTTTTTTGAGAGAGCTCTCTAAAGAAGGGCTCCTCAAGCTTGCATAATGCAATTGGAATATCAGCTTCAATCTCCAAAGAGGGGCTCTTTTTCTATGAAAGCCTTTGCTAAAAAAGCCAAGAACATTGCGGATCATCTTTGTGGTTGCTCATCCAATGTCTAATTCCTAATTAGTTCTCAACATCCTCAATGGCCCGGGTTCAAAGTATGATGCATTTGTTACTTTAGTTACAACTCATCTCGATCCACTACCTCTTGATGACTTCCTTAGCCTTCTTTACAATCATAAAGTTATTCTTCAAAATTGCACCACTTAATCTCCAATAAAGTATTCTCCAATTATGAATGTTGCATCCAGATCATTTGATGCCTTGAATACTCCCTCCGATGGTTGAGGACGTGGCCGAGGATGAGTATGTGGCTGAGGCTGTGGCTGCAAATTTTAATGATGAAACTTACTATCATTCTCAAATCATTTATAAGGTCTTTGGTTGTGTAGGTCACTCAGCTCCCCAATACTATCAATGATTTAATCCTAGCTATAAAATCAATGCCAACTCTTCATCTACAATGTATGTCTCTTCAATTGGTCAATTGTTTAACCCATATTGGTAACCAAACTCTAGTGCCACTCACCGTCTTATGGCTGACATGGCAAATTTAACATTTGGTTGAACTATTCCAACATCAAGCAAATCCGCACTATAAATGGGTTAGGTTTGCAAATGTCACATACCGGTTCTTCCATCTTACATTCTCCTACTAGTTCTTTTAATCTACGGACTGTCTATCATGTTCTATCTATCAAGAAGAATCAATTATCTATTTTTCAATTTACCAAGGTCAACGATGTGGTATTTAAATTCCATCATACTTTCTATTGTATAAAGGATCAATCCTTTGGGAATCTCTACTCAAAAGCCAGAATAAGAATGGAATCTATTATTTTGTTAATGCATGTATCACCAATAAGGTCCCTCTGCAGCCAAATAAATTACCACTAGCTCCATCCTGCTTCATTGGTGAATAAGTTTCTGCTTCCACTTGGC
The DNA here is from genome assembly GCA_016097485.1 of Eucalyptus sideroxylon x Eucalyptus melliodora. Classification (NCBI taxonomy): domain Eukaryota; kingdom Viridiplantae; phylum Streptophyta; class Magnoliopsida; order Myrtales; family Myrtaceae; genus Eucalyptus; species Eucalyptus sideroxylon x Eucalyptus melliodora. Next base: position 45,532,089 of record CM027832.1, on the reverse strand, counting down.
ATGTGCGCCTTCATTACTTTTTTAGTTATTTCAAGGAATGGTCTGCCGATATCTGCTTCTTCCTCATCTAGTTTATGTGAATCATGCCATCGCATTGTCTTCCCTTTACTAGATCATTGACCACTTGTAATGCTTCTCTGGAAATATTTTATTCTAATCTATGGGAACCATCTCCTCTTATGTCTATGAATGGTTTTTGTTATTACATCATTTATATTTATGCTTATAGTGGATAACCATGGCTTTTTCCACTTTGAAATCTAATGCTCTCTCTACTTTTGTGCAATTAAATCCCAAGTGAAAAAATATTTTAATTGTAAGATCAATGCCCTTCAAACTGATGAAGGTGGTGAGTATAAGAAATTTGATCCCCAATTCATGTAATATCTCTTTGATTCATTATCTCTTTAATTCAATTGCATATTTAGTGGATGACTTTTCAAACTTTATGAACATATTCTTCATTCAAACAATAGCAACAACTCTCATATTTTCACTTCAATTTTCTCTAAGTGCGTCGATTTTGAGAAGCATTTGATAGAGTCTCGTTTTTATAGAGTTAATTCAAACGAGTTTGAGGTGTTGTATATTAGGAGACATACTTTGTTAAGTTGCTTGACTTCATTGACAAGAGCTAATCACCTTAAGGAGATTTGGTCAGACACACCACACCTCCTGTTTAATTCTTTTACGAGTTTATAGCATCTTTCAAATCTATATTTGGTTTGTAATTAGACATCTTTACTTGTAAAGATTATAATACATCGATCGGTCATTATTAGTTTGTTATTATTTTCTCGGTGTTATTATCTCTGTTTATGTGTTTTTTTTTTTTTTGTTACAATAAACAGTATTACGTATTTCTCTTCCAACACGTAATATTTTCCAATAGAATTCGAAAGCAAACGACAGAAGCAAACGACGGAAGGCTCATTAGTAGCCCAAGATCTAGAAGGAGAAGATGAATACTTCACAAAATTACATTAACGGAGTTGCGCAATTGGCAAGAAGGGGGGCGAGGGCAGAGTTGAAGGCGTGAAAGACATCGTGTCGGTGAGGAGAGGACGGGGATGGAACCGCAGAAAAAGCAGAAAGGCTTTGGGGTTGGCGATTTCCAGCTTACTCCTCTCGCTCGTGATCGCAACGACGAATTCGAGTCGTCGATGCAGATGGTCTTAGCCTTCTCATTGCTGCTTGTGCTACTCTCGGGGAAGAAGAAGATGATTCGGAGGAGGCTTTGCAAGAGCGAGATCTGAGAGCGAAAAGTGAATGTTTTCTCCTCCAGATTTGGAAGCATATTTATTTGGGCTCGGGTGGGGTACCCAAACCAAACTATCAAAATGCCCGATTTGTTTCTATGTTACCCGAATCGAAAGTAGACCCTGATGGAGGCAAATTACGCAAAGATCTCCATAACTAGAATAATAATATGCATAATTGAGTAGAAAAATTAACGCACCTATTTTGGGATCTATCGTTCTTGAAGCAGAAGCAGAAGCGAAAACTAATGTTCCATCATTCCCCTCTATTGCTCTACGTATCACTGGCTCAATGAGGCGGCCCCTCATGTTTAGGGTTAAGTAAACGCCCACCATACATGTGAGAATTAGGGTTAAATGAGAGACTTGAATACTATTTATAGAGTTTCCAACTAGGTCCCCCTCATTATGGGCCAGGCTTAACTCAATCCATACTAGCCAGCCCCATATTAGACTAATTAAAAAACTTTCTCTCTCACCTTAGACCAACCATGTTTTACGGTAACCATAAAAACAGTAAATTACAATATCAATTAATGTAGTCTACATTAGGAAAAATCTTACAGACCCAACCCGAAAGTTTGATTTCGATTGATTCGGGCCTTCCTTACACCCCTAATCGCAATCGACCGATTGATTCACATCTTTTGAAAAGAACCTTATCTTTACTCCAGTAATAACCAATTTCCTATTACTCTAAATGAATTCGCATACTTAAGCTATTTTTGTCGAAAAGAAAATTGAATAGTTTATCTATCATACTAGTGGGGACTGAAATGTTCCGTAGAGATAAATGTTTCATAAAAATGACATTTGCTTTTATGTACGAGGAATTTTTTTTTTTCCTTTTCCTTTTTTTCCCAATCCCATGTAAAATTTAATCCTTTTGTCAAACACCTTAAAGAACACGGCAATTGCCAAAGTCTTTACTATAATTGACCAACGGACTAAGAACTTACCAAACTTGGCCGAGAAACTATAAAATATCTTGTACCGTAACAACTTAGTCGACATAATGGAATAAATAGAAAAGCATTAAAATTACCAAATTTGGCAATGATTGTTCAACCAAGGTTCTCCGAGATTGAATTTGCAAGAAAAACAAGTTCTCTAAAAACATCCATTAAAGTTGTAGTGTTCACATAAACCCATTTATGGGAAAGAGAATTTTTTTTTTTTAATTGTTCGCGTAAGTAAGATTATGGACTAAAAACATTTTATACATGAGTTCTCCATGCAAAAGGAATATTTATTAAGACAAACATGAAAAAAAGTGCTCCACTTTTTCGAGAGAAAATGATAAACAAGATCTTTTGCTGTTATATAAGAGAAGTTCTTCAAAAAAAAAATTCTCTTTATAGAAAAAATGTATAAAAAAAATCCCGTCCTATGTAAAGATTAAAAATAACTTTTTTTTTTTTTTTTATCACAGTAGTTATATTAAAGTGAAAATCTCATGTATGTCGATGAGCATTGACCACAATAAAATACATCACCTTGGCAACTTAATCAAACAGTTTGAATTGTCAAATTTATTTGGCCAGTGGCAAAATTTTAGCTCCAATTCCGATGGACTGTACAATAATTCTATACATAATTTGATTTCAGCAAAATGTACTTGTCAAATTGCAGACTATATGCATGGAGTTTTGCTGCAGATATCTGTTGTGTATATACTATATAGATCATTACTTCCCCAAGAACCTCCATCCGAAGGTAAATATTTGTCGGGATCGTAGTCCACGTTCCTACCTATATACTATCCAATCCCATTTGTCATCCTTATGTAAAATGACTTTAAGCTGATATTTAGATTGACTCGAGCAATAGAGACACAAATAAAGTCATGCAATGAATTAGCAATGTATACGAAGGCAAAGATATATCTGGATGATTTAGGCCTTGTTTATTTGTGTTATTTTCTTTTGGTCATGAACACAATTTCTGTCTTTTTGTTCTAGAGAACAAAAAAAAAAAATGTGTTTGTTTGCATTTTTGTTCTAAATCTATTTTTTTTTGTTAGGAAATAAATTTGGAATAGAAATAAAAACAAGAAAAAGTTGTTTTTGTTCCTAGAACACTTCGATAAACAATTTTTCTCTCTCATACTTTTTCTTCTTCTTTTCTTTGGTGGTCGTTGGGCTTAGCCATGGTCGGCGACCAGCTATCGAGAGCCGGCGACCTTGTTGGAGCGTCGTTAGCCCCGCGAGGCCAAGCGTCGTTAGCCCCTAACAAGGCTCGGCCTCACGTTGGCCGTCAAGGCTACCGGCCAAAAGGAAAAAAAAAATATTAAGTTTTTTTTTAAAATAAAAAAAATTATATAAGTTTACCAAACATGTTTATATTTCTTTTCTATTCTAGGAACAAATTTATCAAATGTATTTTTCTGTTCAAAAATTATTTTTCAGAACAGAAATAATTTTTTGTATTTCTGTTCCTTAAAATAATTTTTAACAGAAACGTTACTAAACTCATCTTTAGCCTCGTAGATATTAGTCATGTGAGCCCTATATATGGGATTCAAGATGATCGATAGCTGCGATCATTTTGGATCGATGAAGCCGGACGAAACCGGGTCTACGCAATACATTTCCATCCTAAGAGTAGGACTAGAGGCGCAAGGGCAGTGACATGATTGCTGCTAGATTGCTTCCACAGTCGGCAACCCCAACTTGGCTTTGATCAGCACGTGCGAGGGGCATCTTGGAACTTGGAAAAGGATCGAGTGGCGTAGAAATGGCACACGAATTTGCGAACCACGACATGAGGGGCTTTTGACAGGGGGAGCGATTCGATGGCGTTGGTGGTGGTGGGGCCCTTTCTTTGGTTGATGATGAAAACGTGCCCCCCTATTGCAAAAACTAATGTTCCATCATTCCCCTCTATTGCTCTACGTATCATTTGGCTCAATGAGGCGGCCCTCATGTTTAGGGTTAAGTAAACGCCCACCATACATGTGAGAATTAGGGTTAAATGAGAGACTTGAATACTATTTATAGAGTTTCCAACTAGGTCCCCTCATTATGGGCCAGGCTTAACTCGGTCCATACTAGCCAGCCCCATATTAGACTAATTAAAAAACTTTCTCTCTCACCTTAGACCAACCATGTTTTACGGTAACCATAAAAACAGTAAATTACAATATCAATTAATGTAGTCTACATTAGGAAAAATCTTACAGACCCAACCCGAAAGTTTGATTTCAGATTGATTCGGGCCTTCCTTACACCCCTAATCGCAAGTGACCGATTGATTCACATCTTTTGAAAAGAACCTTATCTTTACTCGAGTAATAACCAATTTCCTATTACTCTAAATGAATTCGCATACTTAAGCTATTTTTGTCGAAAAGAAAATTGAATAGTTTATCTATCATACTAGTGGGGACTGAAATGTTCCGTAGAGATAAATGTTTCATAAAAATGACATTTGCTTTTATGTACGAGGAATTTTTTTTTTCCTTTTCCTTTTTTTCCCAATCCCATGTAAAATTTAATCCTTTTGTCAAACACCTTAAAGAACACGGCAATTGCCAAAGTCTTTACTATAATTGACCAACGGACTAAGAACTTACCAAACTTGGCCGAGAAACTATAAAATATCTTGTACCGTAACAACTTAGTCGACATAATGGAATAAATAGAAAAGCATTAAAATTAACAAATTTGGCAATGATTGTTCAACCAAGGTTCTCCGAGATTGAATTTGCAAGAAAAGCAAGTTCTCTAAAAACATCCATTAAAGTTGTAATGCTCACTTAAACCCATTTATGGGAAAGAGAAATTCTTTTTTAATTGTTCGCGTAAGTAAGATTGTGGACTAAAAACATTTTATACATGAGTTCTCCATGCAAAAGGAATATTTATTAGGACAAACATGAAAAATAGTGCTCCACATTTTCGAGAGAAAATGATAAACGAGATCTTTTGCTGTTATATAAGAGAAGTTCTTAAAAAAACAAAAAAATCTCTTTATAGAAAAAATGTATAAAAAAAAATCCCATCTTATGTAAAGATTAAAAAATATATTTTTTTTATCAAAGTAGTTATATTAAAGTGAAAATCTCATGTATATCGATGAGCATTGACCACAATAAAAAACATCACGTGGGCAACTTAATCAAACAGTTTGAATTGTCAAATTTATTTTGCTGGCGGCAAAATTTTAGCTCCAATTCCGATGGACTGTACAATAATTATATACATAATTTGATTTCAGCAAAATGTACTTGTCAAATTGCAGACTATATGCATGGAGTTTTGCTGCAGATATCTGTTGTGTATATAGATCATTACTTCCCCAAGAACCTCCATCCGAAGGTAAATATTTGTCGGGATCGTAGTCCACGTTCCTACCTATATACTATCCAATCCCATTTGTCATCCTTATGTAAAATGACTTTAAGCTGATATTTAGATTGACTCGAGCAATAGAGACACAAATAAAGTCATGCAATGAATTAGCAATGTATACGAAGGCAAAGATATATCTGGATCCGAGTCCACATAGATTTAGGCCTTGTTTATTTGTGTTATTTTCTTTTGGTCATGAACACAATTTCTGTCTTTTTGTTCTAGAGAACAAAAAAAAATAAATGTGTTTGTTTGCATTTTTGTTCTAAATCTATTTTTTTGTTCCCGGAAATAAATTTGGAACAGAAATAAGAAACAAGAAAAAGTTGTTTCTTGTTCCTAGAACACTTCGATAAACAATTTTTCTCTCTCATACTTTTTTCTTCTTCTTTTCTTTGGTCGGTCGTTGGGCTTAGCCATGGTCGGCGACCAGCTATCGAGCCGGCGACCTTGTTGGAGCGTCGTTAGCCCCGGCGAGGCCAAGCGTCGTTAGCCCCTAACAAGGCTCGGCCTCACGTTGGCCGTCAAGGCTACCGGCCAAAAGGAAGAAAAAAATATTAAGTTTTTTTTTTTAAAATAAAAAAAATTATATAAGTTTACCAAACATGTTTATATTTCTTTTCTATTCTAGGAACAAATTTATCAAATGCATTTTTCTGTTCAAAAATTATTTTTCAGAACAGAAATAGTTTTTTCTATTTCTGTTTCTTAAAATAATTTTTAACAACGTTACATTAAACTCATCTTTAGCCTCATAGATATTAGTCATGTGAGCCCTATATATGGGATTCAAGATGATCGATAGCTGCGATCATTTTGGATCGATGAAGCCGGACGAAACCGGGTCTACGCAATACATTTCCATCCTAAGAGTAGGACTAGAGGCGCAAGGGCGTGACATGATTGCTGCTAGATTGCTTCCACAGTCGGCAACCCCAACTTGGCTTTGATCAGCACGTGCGAGGGGCATCTTGGAACTTGGAAAAGGATCGAGTGGCGTAGAAATGGCACACGAATTTGCGAACCACGACATGAGGGGCTTTTGACAGGGGGAGCGATTCGATGGCGTTGGTGGTGGTGGGGCCCTTTCTTTGGTTGATGATGAAAACGTGCCCCCCCCCTATTGCAAAAACTAATGTTCCATCATTCCCCTCTATTGCTCTACGTATCACTGGCTCAATGAGGCGGCCCCTCATGTTTAGGGTTAAGTAAACGCCCACCATACATGTGAGAATTAGGGTTAAATGAGAGACTTGAATACTATTTATAGAGTTTCCAACTAGGTCCCCTCATTATGGGCCAGGCTTAACTCGGTCCATACTAGCCAGCCCCATATTAGACTAATTAAAAAACTTTCTCTCTCACCTTAGACCAACCATGTTTTACGGTAACCGTAAAAACAGTAAATTACAATATCAATTAATGTAGTCTACATTAGGAAAAATCTTACAGACCCAACCCGAAAGTTTGATTTCAGATTGATTCGGGCCTTCCTTACACCCCTAATCGCAACTGACCGATTGATTCACATCTTTTGAAAAGAACCTTATCTTTACTCCAGTAATAACCAATTTCCTATTACTCTAAATGAATTCGCATACTTAAGCTATTTTTGTCGAAAAGAAAATTGAATAGTTTATCTATCATACTAGTGGGGACTGAAATGTTCCGTAGAGATAAATGTTTCATAAAAATGACATTTGCTTTTATGTACGAGGAATTTTTTTTTTCCTTTTCCTTTTTTTCCCAATCCCATGTAAAATTTAATCCTTTTGTCAAACACCTTAAAGAACACGGCAATTGCCAAAGTCTTTACTATAATTGACCAACGGACTAAGAACTTACCAAACTTGGCCGAGAAACTATAAAATATCTTGTACCGTAACAACTTAGTCGACATAATGGAATAAATAGAAAAGCATTAAAATTAACAAATTTGGCAATGATTGTTCAACCAAGGTTCTCCGAGATTGAATTTGCAAGAAAAGCAAGTTCTCTAAAAACATCCATTAAAGTTGTAATGCTCACTTAAACCCATTTATGGGAAAGAGAAATTCTTTTTTAATTGTTCGCGTAAGTAAGATTGTGGACTAAAAACATTTTATACATGAGTTCTCCATGCAAAAGGAATATTTATTAGGACAAACATGAAAAATAGTGCTCCACATTTTCGAGAGAAAATGATAAACGAGATCTTTTGCTGTTATATAAGAGAAGTTCTTAAAAAAACAAAAAAATCTCTTTATAGAAAAAATGTATAAAAAAAAATCCCATCTTATGTAAAGATTAAAAAATATATTTTTTTTATCAAAGTAGTTATATTAAAGTGAAAATCTCATGTATATCGATGAGCATTGACCACAATAAAAAACATCACGTGGGCAACTTAATCAAACAGTTTGAATTGTCAAATTTATTTTGCTGGCGGCAAAATTTTAGCTCCAATTCCGATGGACTGTACAATAATTATATACATAATTTGATTTCAGCAAAATGTACTTGTCAAATTGCAGACTATATGCATGGAGTTTTGCTGCAGATATCTGTTGTGTATATAGATCATTACTTCCCCAAGAACCTCCATCCGAAGGTAAATATTTGTCGGGATCGTAGTCCACGTTCCTACCTATATACTATCCAATCCCATTTGTCATCCTTATGTAAAATGACTTTAAGCTGATATTTAGATTGACTCGAGCAATAGAGACACAAATAAAGTCATGCAATGAATTAGCAATGTATACGAAGGCAAAGATATATCTGGATCCGAGTCCACATAGATTTAGGCCTTGTTTATTTGTGTTATTTTCTTTTGGTCATGAACACAATTTCTGTCTTTTTGTTCTAGAGAACAAAAAAAAATAAATGTGTTTGTTTGCATTTTTGTTCTAAATCTATTTTTTTGTTCCGGAAATAAATTTGGAACAGAAATAAGAAACAAGAAAAAGTTGTTTCTTGTTCCTAGAACACTTCGATAAACAATTTTTCTCTCTCATACTTTTTTCTTCTTCTTTTCTTTGGTCGGTCGTTGGGCTTAGCCATGGTCGGCGACCAGCTATCGAGAGCCGGCGACCTTGTTGGAGCGTCGTTAGCCCCCGGCGAGGCCAAGCGTCGTTAGCCCCTAACAAGGCTCAGCCTCACGTTGGCCGTCAAGGCTACCGGCCAAAAGGAAGAAAAAAAATATTAAGTTTTTTTTTTAAAATAAAAAAAATTATATAAGTTTACCAAACATGTTTATATTTCTTTTCTATTCTAGGAACAAATTTATCAAATGCATTTTTCTGTTCAAAAATTATTTTTCGAACAGAAATAGTTTTTTCTATTTCTGTTTCTTAAAATAATTTTTTAAGTAAACGTTACTAAACTCATCTTTAGCCTCATAGATATTAGTCATGTGAGCCCTATATATGGGATTCAAGATGATCGATAGCTGCGATCATTTTGGATCGATGAAGCCGGACGAAACCGGGTCTACGCAATACATTTCCATCCTAAGAGTAGGACTAGAGGCGCAAGGGCAGTGACATGATTGCTGCTAGATTGCTTCCACAGTCGGCAACCCCAACTTGGCTTTGATCAGCACGTGCGAGGGGGCATCTTGGAACTTGGAAAAGGATCGAGTGGCGTAGAAATGGCACACGAATTTGCGAACCACGACATGAGGGGCTTTTGACAGGGGGAGCGATTCGATGGCGTTGGTGGTGGTGGGGCCCTTTCTTTGGTTGATGATGAAAACGTGCCCCCCTATTGCAAAAACTAATGTTCCATCATTCCCTCTATTGCTCTCCGTATCACTGGCTCAATGAGGCGGCCCCTCATGTTTAGGGTTAAGTAAACGCCCACCATACATGTGAGAATTAGGGTTAAATGAGAGACTTGAACACTATTTATAGAGTTTCCAACTAGGCCCCCTCATTACGGGCCAGGCTTAACTCAATCCACACTAACCAGCCCCATATTAGACTAATTAAAAAAAACTTTCTATCTCACTTTAGACCAACCATGTTTTACGGTAACCATAAAAACAGTAAATTACAATATCAATTAATGTAGTCTACATTAGGAAAAATCTTCTGAGACCCAACCCGAAAGTTTGATTTCAGATTGATTCGGGCCTTCCTTACACCCCTAATCGCAACTGACCAATTGATTCACATCCTTTGAAAAGAACCTTATCTTTACTCTAGTAATACCCAATTTCCTATTTCTCCAAATGAGTTCACATACTTAAGCTATTTTTATCGAAAAGAAAATTGAATAATTTATTTATGACACTAGTGGGGAATGAAATGTTCCGTAAAGATAAATGTTTCATAAAAATGACATTTGCTTTTATGTATGAGGATTTTTTTTCCTTTTTTTCCCAATCCCATGTAAAATTTAATCCTTTTGTCAAACACCTTAAAGAACACGGCAATTGCCAAAGTCTTTACTATAATTGACCGACGGACTAAGAACTTACCAAACTTGGCCGAGAAACTATAAAATATCTTGTACCGTAACAACTTAGTCGACATAATGGAATAAATAGAAAAGCATTAAAATTAACAAATTTGGCAATGATTGTTCAACCAAGGTTCTCCGAGATTGAATTTGCAAGAAAAGCAAGTTCTCTAAAAACATCCATTAAAGTTGTAATGCTCACTTAAACCCATTTATGGGAAAGAGAAATTCTTTTTTAATTGTTCGCGTAAGTAAGATTGTGGACTAAAAACATTTTATACATGAGTTCTCCATGCAAAAGGAATATTTATTAGGACAAACATGAAAAATAGTGCTCCACATTTTCGAGAGAAAATGATAAACGAGATCTTTTGCTGTTATATAAGAGAAGTTCTTAAAAAAACAAAAAAAATCTCTTTATAGAAAAAATGTATAAAAAAAAATCCCATCTTATGTAAAGATTAAAAAATATATTTTTTTTATCAAAGTAGTTATATTAAAGTGAAAATCTCATGTATATCGATGAGCATTGACCAGAATAAAAAACATCACGTGGGCAACTTAATCAAACAGTTTGAATTGTCAAATTTATTTTGCTGGTGGCAAAATTTTAGCTCCAATTCCGATGGACTGTACAATAATTCTATACATAATTTGATTTCAGCAAAATGTACTTGTCAAATTGCAGACTATATGCATGGAGTTTTGCTGCAGGATATCTGTTGTGTATATAGATCATTACTTCCCGAAGAACCTCCATCCGAAGGTATATATTTGTCGGGATCGTAGTCCACGTTCCTACCTATATACTATCCAATCCCATTTGTCATCCTTATGTAAAATGACTTTAAGCTGATATTTAGATTGACTTAAGCGATAGAGACAAAAATAAAGTCATGCAATGAATTAGCAATGTCTACGAAGGCAAAGATTATATGGATCCGAGTCCACATAGATTTAGGCCCTGTTTATTTGTGTTCTTTTCTTTTGGTCATGAACACAATTTCTATCTTTTTGTTCTAGAGAACAAAAAAAAATAAATGTGTTTGTTTGCATTTTTGTTCCAACTCTATTTTTTTGTTCGGAAATAAATTTGGAATAGAAATAAAAAACAATAAAAAGTTGTTTCTTGTTCCTAACATTTCGATAAACAATTTTTCTCTCTCATTTTTTTTTTTTTCTTTTTTCTTTGGTCGGTCGTTGGGCTTAGCCATGGCTAGCGACCGGCCTATGAGAGTCGGCGACCTTGTTGGAGCGTCGTTAGCCCCGATGAGGCCAAGCGTCGTTAGCCCCTAACAAGGCTCGGCCTCACGTTGGCCGTCAAGGCTACCGGCCAAAAGGAAGAAAAAAAAAATATTAAGTTTTTTTTTTAAAATAAAATAAAAAAAAATTATATAAATTTATTAAACGTATTTTTATTTTTTTTCTTTCAGGAACAAATTTATAAACGCATTTTTCGTTAAAAAATTATTTTTCGGAATAGAATAGTTTTTTCTATTTCTATTTCCTAAAATAATTTTTTAATCATAAACGTTATAAATGCACCTTTAGTGTCATATAGATATTAGTCATGTGAGCCCTATATATGGGATTCAAGATGATCGATAGCTGCGATCATTTTGGATCGATGAAGCCGGACGAAACCGGGTCTACGCAATACATTTCCATCCTAAGAGTAGGACTAGAGGCGCAAGGGCAGTGACATGATTGCTGCTAGATTGCTTCCACAGTCGGCAACCCCAACTTGGCTTTGATCAGCACGTGCGAGGGGGCATCTTGGAACTTGGAAAAGGATCGAGTGGCGTAGAAATGGCACACGAATTTGCGAACCACGACATAAGGGGCTTTCGACAGGGGGGAGCGATTCGATGGCGTTGGTGGTGGTGGTGGGGCCCTTTCTTTGGTTGATGATGAAAACGTGCCCCCCTCCCTTTTTCTTCCACTGATGAATCATTCTGTTATCAACTCAATTATTGCTGAAGCAACCGGGGTCGACAAGGTCCACGCACCAATGCAAAGCATCCCACAGTTGGATGGCACATGTCCAGAGCGATCCACAGTAAGTTTGTGATCTTAAATCACAAAAAGAAAAAGAGAGATTTGAATTAACGTTTATTTCGGTGAACTTGACAAGCGCCCGATTGAGAAAAAGTTCACGAACTTCGATGTTTTCGTGTTCTGTGCTGTCACGAATATTAGAAGGTGAACTTTTTTTTTCCTTGTAAGTGTTCCGAAAGCATCTATTGATATAACTCTTATAAAAAAGAATCCAAATAACTTAAATTTCATGTTGAATAATTAATTTGTGAACCACAACGAATTATTATGTTTTCCTTTCCTTATAATGGGCATATACTAACATGATAATACTTAAGGTAATTTGTCATGCTAGGATGTGTGGTAAGAAGATGAAACAAGGTGATCGATTCATTGCTCTAGGTAACCATCAAAGTACTGTATTCTTATCGTTGAAATAAAAGGGATCATCAATTTAGGCGCAAATTGGACGAAAATCAAAAGAGAACAATCTTTCATTGATGCTAATTTCATAATCTAAATCTGCAACGAAGTTCTACATCATGTTGCATAATTGTCACGCCAACTTTGGATCCTAGTCGTTCTCAAATAGTGAAGCTTCCCGACTTTTGCCTTTTCTATTCTTTTAGTAGAGAAAGAAAGATGCTTGGTGTCTCTTTCAAGGGAATTTGAATGATGCGGTTCTTTTGGTCTCTTTGGCACTTTGATTTTGATTTATATATTTTTGATGGGCCCAACAAAAGTTTGATTTTTCCGACTTGGATTAGATTCTACGTTGTCCTAATCATGTATTGTAATATCCGAGGGTTTGACTAATGGGAAAAGATGATTATTCCAAGAAGCGATGGGGTATTAGATGACCAACCTTCTCCTATCCCCATAAGACAAGGTTGGAATCTAATCGATGGGGTCCAGAGCATGAGTCTTCTTTTTAACCTCTTCATGTGTTCCTTCTTGGACAACCCATTTATGAGCCTTTAGTCAATAGTCTGCTGAACTGTCTTGCGTGTGCTCCAATAAATCCAGCTTTCGGTTTATTCAAGAATCGAAATCGCCTTGCTTTATGAAAGGAAGATTTCATTAAACTTTTATGAAATGGTTTCGTGGGATTTAGCTAATTTGTACTGTAGCAGCCTTTTGATTTGGGTATTGGTGTAAAAAAAATTTCACATAGACACAGCCTTAAACATTATTAATTTGAGGTATGAGTAGCTATCATCCTCAAATCAAGAGTGGCTAAGATCACCTGCGTAAATTTTCTTTTATAGTATTGCCCAAGGTAAAAGCATTAGGAACCGATTAGTCGGGGTAAGCATTAGTTGTAAGGCGTCGGGCTGAATTTTTCAGTGGGCTTTCTTTTGAGGTAGAAAGTGCCAACTAATTGGGGCCAATATCGTTCCAGTTATACTCAGGAAAGTCTTTTCCCAGGTTGTTTCGCTCCCTAGCATAACACTAATCTTGATCTAATTAGAGAAATAAATATATAACTTGGAAAGGAGGTATTTGCTCCTAGGTGGCCCAAGAAAAAAATAAAGTTCTTCAACCACTCTACCAAGAAAAGCTAACGTTCCGATTCTCCCAAAAATAATTCAACATATCTTATAATCGGAAGAAGCTAACGACCAACTTCACAAGTCTATCCTAGAATTAGTTGGTTCGACTCCAAGTTGATTGCAACACAATTATTCTAAAAATTAGGAACCGGTCCAAGTAGATTTCGGGTTATTAATTAGGATCGAACCATTTAGGAGCCAACCACCTTTCAACTAGGCAATAATGATGCGCAACTGTGACTTTATCTAAGATTTTACGTGGAAGAGACAAGGGGCGTGTCCCTAACCATATGCCATAAACTCAGCTCATGACATGCTTTATGCAACTTACATTAAGCATTTATCAAGCAAAAGGTTTACATTGACTCTTAGCATTGGTTACCAATGCTTTCTACGTCATAATACAACGATATGACATTGTGTCATGAAAATTGCTGCCCCCTTGATGCATCCAAACAAAATCAGCATAAGAATGTGCATACACAACGATTGGCACTAACTAAAGTGACCATAACAAGTCTTGGGTTAAGATTAGTCACAAACCGAAAGGATCAATAACTAAACATTTTCTCATGTTTAGATTTCATAATGGATGATCTTTGAAAGAGGTGATGTATTTACTTTATAATTAACATAATTACTTTCGCCACTTCAGTTCACATATCGAATTATCAATCACAGTTTTGCCACAGGGATCTGTTCCAATTGGTGGAAAAGAAGCAACTACACTATGGATGAGTACCAGTTACGACGTGCTTTAAACTTTCAAATCATAAGTGAGCCCCAATCCATCCTTTTCATCTTTCCTCAAACGCCAAGACTTTATCCAGACCTCTATCTTGGATTGTTTTGCTAATTCCCACGAGTCTTTTTTTCTTGAAATGCCCACGACATGATTCCCACCGCCCACTCCTCTTTGGGCACTTCTCCGAGGGCATTTCCGACAGAGAGAAAGACACGATGGACAGCGATCAGCTTCATGTTTCTCTTCCCCCGGAAAAATCCAGCATCATCCCACGAAAACCGACAGAGGCCTGGAAAAAGAAAACAAGAAAGAGAGGAAGAAAACAAATGGAAGAAAGTGGTTAGGCGTGCTCTAGTCGTGCTCTAGTCTTTTAGTCGTTTGATAGCCGAGGGAGAAGAGGAGAAATTATATCGAGGCGAAAAGAAAATCACGGAAATAGTCTATCTGACCCACAGGCTCAATGCAATCATGAAAAGCAACTGGTTTTAGACAAGGAACTGGCAAAAGCAGGGAGCTAGTAACAACTGCTTTATTTTAAGTCTCCCGCTTTGCTTTTTTGCTTTGTGAGTTGTTTTTGCGATCGGTTCCTTTAGCTTTACAGATTTAAAGGGAGGCACATTGCCCCCATCATTTCCTCTCTGCAATCCTCTGTTCATTTGGTTCCCTTGATGCCTGACACCGGAGCTGTGGTTCAATCATTTTCATGAGCACCCCTTTGGGAGCTTTTGGAAGAAATTGATCAAGATAAGAGATGGGTTCATTGGGATTTCTCAGAATACCCCAATTTCAGTTCCAGGTCAGTAGTCTTGAGCTTGTTATTTTCAAGATTCTATTTTTTCGGGACTATGACGAGACCCGTTTACTTTGTTCTTGTTTTCTTGATTCTGGGCTGGGCGTGATATCTTCTTGAGCTGTTTCTTTGGGGGCTTGATCTATGGCTAAGTCCATGTGAAAAATTCGCGCTTGACGAAATTTCTGCTGATGCGTGATTGAGACTGTTCGTCATTTTCTGCTGCATTGAACAGAATCTCTTATCTGTAGTTCGAATTTTATAATCGCAGGAATAGTTATTTTTTGGGCTTGTTCTCTCGAAATGAAAGGTGGTGGCATTTTCTCTGGTGCACAATGCGCTTCCAGGACTCAATCTTGATCTCAGCCCTTTCCGTTTCTTTTTTCAGGCATTATTAGCGGTAGCACAAATATTTGCTGAGGAGGAGGAAGAGTCTTTTGTGTTATCTGAGAGCCTAAGAAATTGATAGTCTCTGAAGTGGTCTTATCAGTGTCCATATCTGTAGAAAATTGCTCTCCTTTCTTTAGGAATTTGGAAAAAGACGTGATTGTCGGTTCGGTTTGTTGGCCTGCTTAGCCATAGAATCACCATCGTATGCTCTAAGTGTAACCTTTGGAAAATATGGCTGAAATTCGACTTACGAGAGTGGAACAAGGCCAGACAAAGATAAAAAACGTTCCGATTGCTGTTACCCCAGAGGGTTTTTGGTGTTGTCCCTCTCCTGCAGTGTTTCAGAAGAGCATCAAAGTTCAAAACACTGTAAATAAGGCACGACCATCCTCACCTCCACACAAGTCTAACATCCAGAAAAAGCAAGTCCCAGTGACTGAGAAAAGGCCGACAACCGCCCCATTGAGGTCGGGAGTGGTTTCTGAGAACCAAAGTGCGGCGGCTGACACTCCTGCTGTTGCTGCACCTGCAGCTCCCGAGAGAACTCCGAGACCAAAACCAGATCATTTGCCAAGGAAGGTGTCAATTGAGTTTGGTGAACCTGGGACTAGTGATATGAAGGTGATTTTGCTGGGGAAGCAGGGATTTTGTGTGAAGTTAAGCGTCCACCGGAATGTTCTAGTAGAGAATAGCAGTTTCTTTGCCAAGAAGCTACTGGAAGAAGAGGATGCTCTGCCCTGTTTAGAAATTGATGATTGTGAGGATGCTGAGATATACGTCGAAACTGTCGGACTAATGTATTGCAAAGATATGAAGCAGAGGATGATCAAGCAAACTGTTCCCCGAGTTCTACGCATACTCAAGGTAATTCATAATCCTGAGAGTCATGTAGTTGTTTTCTACCTTTCTATACAGCGATAGTTCAACAGTGCGTAATAGTATTTTGATGAAGCCTACACTTGTTAACAAGGGTTGATGGTTTCTCTCTGGATAATTTTCTGGAGAAAGTTACTTTCTTTTATCCATTTTAAAAGAAGCTACGGTCAGGGCTGCAGTTCTGTTTCAGCTTATAGAGAGGGTTTCCATTCACTATTCCCTGTTTCATGCGACTCTTAAAAAGAGAAGAGCTTGCCATTCGCATTATACAGCATCTCATAGCTGTTATTCAGAGACATTGCATGTTTCCTTGGACAGTGGACAATGTGCCAAATTTGAAAACCAAGCATAAACAGGTATTACTAGGTGAATTTTGATGACACTTCATGTAAGGGCCAATTGCTTCGGTTGGTTGCACTGGAAGGTACAGCAGAAGAGTTGAAAAAAAGAGAGTCATGTACCGGGGTGGCTGTGAGGCATGCTGATTTATTTGTCTTATGTCTTTGTCTATTCGACTAGACCACACTATGGCAAATTCAAAACTAGAGATTCTCTTCAAAAGGCAATTTATCATATTGCAACAGCACAGTCTGGAAGTATCTGATTGATATAAGGTGGTCCCCTAGTTGGCAAGCTTTTACCATGTCTCTTAAGATTTGGGTCTTTCTAGGGTGCAAACTTGTTTACCTTTCCTGCAGGCTCTTAGACTGAAGTTTCTCAGTATATAGGCTAGAAGGGTTACAGACTTTTGTAGATATAAGAAAAAAATGCGATTGGTGGATAACATGGTTTTTATGACTGAGAAAATAGACAAAACAACGATGAAAACCTTCATCTACGCATCTGCAATCGATCAAATTGTAGCGAGGCCATGGGGGACCTCCTGTAAAATTTGATTAGCGCAAGACTCAACAGTACCTCTTCATAAAGCTTGTAGGGTATTTAAGTGCGCTTTGTAGATCCCTTATCGACTCATGGGTTCTTGGAGCTGTTAACCAAAAATAACCTGTCTGAAGCAGTTAGGTCTCCATTTGCTTATGCAATTCCAGATGTTGAGCAGGATCTTCTTCTATTGGTTACGTAATTTAATGATGTAATTTATGTATTCAGTCATTAATTTAATCTAGAGTATTTAGATGAACTTCACAAATTCAAACTGCGGAGAGCTTCTGGCCGTTTGTTTGAATAATGCGAGAATGCCTCAAATATGACTTCATTGTTTATCTGTTGTCCTTTTTGACAGTTGACTCTTTATTGTGATTATCTGATAATACTGATTACTACTTTCTACTTTTTATTAGAAATTGCAATAGAGGGGCTTATGGATATCTCTTTACAGATTGTAATCAATGAACACCTACTCCAATAGCATTACTGCAGTAATGTAGCCAAGACTTGTCCCTTTAGATGACACTTCCCTAATCTAGCAGATATCAATGGATCATTAGGTATTCGACACAGAAAGTAATTGTAGTTTTACTGCATCAATATACTTGAGTTTGTAGATTTCTTGTAACCTAAGAGCACTTGAGTTATCATGTCAGCAGCTGAATATTTAGTGAAACATGGCATGGCTATATAACTGAATGAACATACAATGGGCTGTGTAGGCTTTAGGCTTTGGATGATTGATCTCAAGAGGTCCTACCAGATTTTTATTTTTTATTTTTAATCATGTTTTGGATGCTATGGGGTTAATTGCCTGGTTATGATGATATGTGTGTCATTGAGCAAATACCTTGTGGCTTATGAGCACATAGCAGGACATCAAGTTGCAAAAAATTAATTGGATGAGTCATGCATGACAGGATTATCACATAGGGGTCTAGCCCTCACTTAATTGTTTAGTGGGTTAAAATTGACAATGACATCTAGTTTGATAGGTAATAAACTCATGCACCATTATTGTGAATTTATAAGCTGTGTTTCTGGTCTCTCTCTCTTCCTAGGTGGTGGCTCAAGATGCTAGTGTCTAGCTTGTATGCTATGATTTTTTAGAGCTCCTCATTGCCACATACAAGACATAAGAGCTATTAGTTTTGGTGATGATAGTAATTGGTACTAGTCGCAACCTCAAGGATCGGCTTTGAGAACCATTCAAGGGTTACCTGCAGCACATTTGAGCTAGGATGTGGTCCATGCAAATGAGTTTTTTGATTGACATGAGTGATTATAGCAGACTTGTAATTCCATTATTTAAATTTTGAAATATTGATTATTTATTAAATGGAGTCTTTAACTTAATTTTACCCGATAAGAATTGAATACCCTCAATAGAAGATTTTTGGTTTAAGCTGGTTGGTTAGAAGACATCATAGTTCTTGCTGGACCTTTTGAGAGAAAACATGGATTAAATGGTTTATTAAGTTGCAAAGGGCCAACAATTTAAATGACTAGATTTCGTTTTGTCTAAGGAGTTGATGATTCTCTTGAGGGAAATATTGGAACTGATAAACACATGGTGTATCAAGTGCCCATCCTGGATATAATGAACTCTCATAATCAGGCTGTTAAATTTTCCTTTTTCCTTGTGTGTCGGCCTTAAATAGCATATGATGAGGCTGTGACATAATTTGTTAATACATGGTCTTCAATTAGATAAGCTGCTACTTGAGCAGGAACCCTCCTATTTCAGTTGAAAGTTAATTTTCCCTAACTGAACCCACCATGAGCCGATAAGGCTGTTGCATCTGGGTTTATGTTTTGTGATTGCATGATCTTATGAGTACTTGATATTTAAAGAAGTCTGATTGTTGAATATATTCTCTTGAATTACTTGAAGATGCAATGTCATCATAGTAACTTTTCTTTTCTAGTTATGTCAAAATCACTTGCCTTGCGTTTCTTTTCTTTTAAATCATTGACAAACTTTTCAGTGAATGTCCAACGAGGCTTCTCTGATGTCAACAACTTGACACATATTTGCCTTTCACAGGTCGCAGAAGCACTTGGCTTTAACCAATGCATACACTCATGCGTGCAATATTTGGAAGCTGTTCCTTGGGTCGACGACGATGAAGAAGAGAAAGTAGTGTCGTCCATCTTGCACCTCCAGGGTGAAGGAATTGGTGTCACTCCCATCCTGAAGAGAGTCTCATCTAATGCCTCTGCCCCATCAAAAGACACGCTCTCTCAAATAATGGATATGGTTCTCAAGAGTAATGAGGAAAGAGGTCGACGCGAGATGAAATCCATTGTGCTGAAGCTCCTCAAGGAGAACAACAGTAGTCTTCCCAGTTGTAATGAAGCCATCTATAACTCATGCAGGAGCTGTTTATATGCGTTAGTCTCTTGTTTCAAGCAAGCCACTGAACTGGAATCGAATGATAGCATTATTGCTGGCAAAGAAATGTTGGTGAAGCAGATAGCCTTGGAGTCCGATAACCTCACTTGGCTGCTAGAGATTTTAGCCGACAGACAAGCGGCGGATGACTTCGCCATCATGTGGGCTGGCCAACAAGAACTTGCGACCTTACACGGGAAACTTCCTATAATGTCACGCTACCATGTGAGTTGCATCACAGCACGGCTCTTTGTAGGAATTGGAAGAGGACAGTTGTTGCCATCCAAGGAGACACGCCAGATGTTGTTGAAGACCTGGTTGCAGCCGTTGATCAACGATTACAGCTGGTTGCAACACGGGTGTAGGTCCTTTGATCGTAAGGTTGTGGAAGAAGGGATCGGTAGGACCATATTGACCCTACCATTGGAGGACCAGCAGAGCATTCTACTTTCCTGGTTGGGCAGCTTCTTGAAGGCTGGCGATAATTGCCCAAATCTTCAGAGGGCATTTGAGGTCTGGTGGCGCCGTACTTTCGTTAGGCCGTATGTGGAGTCGCAGGGGAATTCTCTCCACATAGAAAGCTTGATAGCTCCAAAATAAGGAAGTAAAAAGAAAAATGTCCTTGCTAGCAAGGCTTTGTTTAGGATTTAATTGAGTGGATTTCTTCGTAAGCAATCTTCATGCAACCTGGGAATTGCAAGAGTAGAGAAAAGAGAAGAAATCTTGCATGTGCCGGACCCAACCTCTTGAAGAACTTAGAGGTCCGTTCGTGGTGAAGCAAAGACCGGACACTGTGTCATTTGGACGTTCACCGACACTGTAGATCGAAAATGCAGTGAATTGCTTTGTATATAGAAGCTTTCTGGGGAGCATGCTTGAAGTTGCTTCTTGATGCAATTATTTGATCATCTAACAAGTACGTGCACGGTTTGACTACGGCGTGGTGGCTCTCGGGGTATATCAGAACTGAATTTCTAAAGTATTCAAGATTGCATCGATTGCCTTTTCTTATATTGCTTCCCTACCCCCGGCACACAATGCTCTGTTTCTAGCTAATTTCTATCATGTTGCATTCTCAAAGTGAGCTTGCGACGAAACTCGTTCATCAAGATTATATTGTATTCTGGGCAGTTTCTTGATAGAGATAATATTTCTCTTCCCATTTTTGTTGCTCTGGATGTGCTAAAACTCGAAACCCACGAACGGATGTCGGTTTCCTTGAAAGAGACAATTTGAATGGATTTTGGAATCAAGTATTTCAGGTTCAATGGGATTCCAGACCAAAGTCAAGGGCCAAGGCCAAGTTAAGCTTCAGTTCCAGCCACAGAACTGAAAACAGAAATGGTTATAATCAGACTTAACTATGTTGTTCTCGTATGTTTTATCACGTTCAAATTTTGGTTTGTTCGAGTTTCCGAAGCTACCGTCGTTGTTTGTCCAACGCCCCAAGCCAAGATTGGGCCATGTTGGCAGGGTAAATTGTGTTTCTCTTTGGTGGGAAACACTATGACCAGGTCCACAACTTGCTGTTCGATTCACATCAGTCACAACAGTCGAGACTGGCGTGCCTCAAATAATCAAAACCTTGATGACTGTCGGAAAAGAGTACATCTTGTCCGTGGAATTGCAAACCTCTGATTTGTGTGTATTATGATAGAGTTGCGCTTTTCCCCCTCTCATTATGGCTAAAACACTTCTCGTCAGAATATTTCGACGATATTAACCTTTTTGGGCCCTATCTTTTCCCCTTCTCACTATGACGGATTTTTTTGCTTGTGCCACCTTCCTTCTTCTCATTTATTTCTCTTTATTATCTCTCTTTCTTGAGCACCCCTTTCATTTCAATAATTGACAAGTGTTTTGAACCCCCAACGTACATCAATAGTACCAAAGAAAAAAAAACATCCATCTCCGACACAAACAACTCACTAAGTTGAAGCTCGGATTTGCAGAAATTACCTCCTTACCCAACTAGTCCACTTCCATCTCAATTTCTTCAACTCAAAGCTCAACTGTAAGTAAAAACCCATCTCATATCTCTTCACTCTTCACCCCCATTCCATCCCTTTCGCCCTGTGTTATTCATTGTCCCATTTCACATCAGACTCTTCAATTGATCAATCATGAAGACGAGAAACCCCCATTAAAAATTTAGATCCAAGAGTTGAAGCCCTTGCCTGAAACCTCATCAAGCTAATCAACAATTTATTCTTCTCAACCAATTTGTTATTACCTAGTAGCCTCTAGATCCATGGCCCAAATTCGCCCTTGCTCTCACTAAGTTGCTTATGCAAACTGAAAATGCCACCTTTAGGAACAACAGTTCCATCCTGAAGACCATCAAGGATTTGGCCTCCTCGCCCCTGTGCTCTTTCTTACTTTGGCGCCGATCTTGGTCATTGAGTTGTCGCCACCGACTATTAAGAGGGCTGAAGAGGTGATTACGAACTCAACCCTCAAGTTCGAGCCCTTATGCGATGAGGTAGCCCTATTGCCCATTGATTATTTAGATCCTTGCGTTTTGATTGCCATAAAGAAGTTCGATGTGAGAGCCTTTAGATCTATTATGTTCTTAGGCATCAAACTCTGTTAAGGGATTCAAAAATTGATGAGCATGTCGTGGCCTGGAGAACAAGTGATAAAGACGGACCATAGAGCTTATATATAGATATTACTAAGGCTTGAGTCACGATTAGAATTAAGAGGGAACGAAGAGAAGAGGAGGAAAATGGGACTCACAAGAAAAGACAGAAGAAAACAAACAAACAATCAGAACCAAAAGAAAAAGGATATTATAAAATGAAGGGACTCACAAAGGTTAATATCATCAAAATAATGTGACGGGGAGTGTTTTAGCTATGATGAGGGTAGAAAAAGCATGATCCTTTATGATAATATATACAGGAGTTGTGACAACATGTAAGGATATACGATTAGTTATAAACACCTGTGCACTGTAGCATTGCCCCATTAGTTCAGGTTCAAGCCCTCCAAAGTTAGCATTATCGTCATCCAAACAGACAGATGAAGGTGCAGTTCGTTGGAGAGATAAAAGAGAATGGAGCTACCCAGGTTCTTGTCACATATTTTTGGACTCCGGGATAAAAGTACAGTACAAGTGTCAAAACTTTAATATGATACTCACTTTGATGCCAATTTTTTTTTTTGTACACTTGAGTACCATAAATTAAAAAATTAATCTCTTGAATGCCACTTCTAATTTAGCTCATTAGAAAAGCTGATATGATCGCCGATCATTCGACGTGGCCATCGAAAATATTATTTTAATATATTTTTATTTTTATTTTTATTTTTTGCTTTTATTTTTCTTTTTTTCTTTAGGGTCAATGAGGGTCACTGACAACCCTTGTCAGTTGTGGCTGCCTTACCCACCACGAAAGCCATAGGTGAGATTGCTCTGGGCGGCGTCAAGCTCTAAGTAGCCATGAGCTACGTCACCCAAAGCAGAATAGGGCTATCGCGGCCTTGCCAGCGGTTGGCAAGGCCCGATGGCCTTGCTTAGGACCTTTGCGGGGAGGGTAGTCTCTGCCCAAATCTAGCCACCCTTGCCGCAAAGGCCTTGGGTGAGGTGGCCATAACCCTCACCCGCTCTAGGTGGCATCGCCCATAGCCGCCTAGCGGCCGGTGAGGGTACTTGTGACCTTGCCTAGATATGGCTACCCTCATTGCAAAGGCCTTGGGCGAGGTTGCGATGAACCTTGCTTGCTTTGGGTAATGTCACCCGTGGCCACCTAGCGGTTGGCGAGGGCCCTTGTGGTTGAGGATAGGGGTGTACAAAAGAACCGGGATCCGTCTGAACCGCCTGGAACCGGTGGTTCTTGAGGGAACCAGTCCGGTTCCCGGTTCCAATTTATGGGAACCGGTGGGTGCCGGTTTGGTTCCCGGTTCCATGGGCAAATCCGTCCACCCGCCCACCTGGACCGGATCAATTATATTAAAATAATATATTAATTTTTAATATTAAAAAAAATGAAATTACAAATTAAGAAACCCAAATCAAATAATTAAAAAAATTAATTAAAGTGGGAAAAAAGTCCAATGCGCACCAAATGGAGAGGCACTAATCTCCAGATCTCGCTTATTAAAACCCGCCCAGACCGCCCACCTGGTTATTATGGTTGTGTGCATGGCATGCTTTGCGGTTTTTGTTATGCTGATGAATGGTGGCCAACTTTGGATTTTGCCGAGGGTGAGGGCAGATGATGGACGAGGGAGAAATGTTAATTTTGCATCTTTAATTAGCACAATGGAAGTTTGATCTTAATCTTCCCGGGTTCTACTTAGGATGAGCGAGTACGTAGATTTGTTAAGATTTCGGGCATGACAAGGGGAGGCTTCAGGACTTAATCAATCCCGGTTATTGTTATTGTGAGACTGATTCCATGGATCCACCCAGGAACCAGACCAGACCAGCGGTCTGGTTCCCAGGTGGATCCCGATTCCAATTTTTCGGAACCGGTCCTTAGTGGGCGGTTCCTGGTTCTAGGTTGGGAACTGCTCGCCTGGACCATGCATACTCTTAGCTGAGGGTGAGGTAGCCCTCCCCCAATCTAGGTGAGGCGGCCGAGGTTGGCGAGGGTCGCAACCCTCGCTAACCCTAAAGAAAAAAAGAAGGTAAAATACATATGGAAAAAAAATAAAAAAAATAAAAGAAAAAAAAATCCACGCAGAACATTTGGCCAGTATTGACACTCAACTGATCGATTTCTCTTTGATGCGGCACTCAAGTGAGCGAAAAAAATTGAAACTCAAGTGAGCACTGTACGAAAGTTTTGGTACTTATACTATACTTATCCCTCTAGACTCCTGTGACCTGGCTTATCTCTAGACTCACAATAGTGGACAGGGCGACGAGTTAATATGACACGAGCCGAAATATGAATGCAAAGGAAAAGATTAGAATATGACCCGAGATTTTATGTCCAACTTGTGGATTGATAGTGTTTACTTTAGCATGCTTCCGGTCCAAGTCCATCGACAAGACTACTTCGTCATTCTTTTGGATAAAATGTTGGTTAATAGACCTTTTAGATTGCTTCGTCAATTCCATTCGATCCCAATAGGTCGCGTATTAAACCAAAACTGAATGATTATCAGAGCAGAATGTTTCGAGATTGAGGATAGGCCACGATACTTTAAGAATTGTGAAAGATATACATCAATAATTGGAAGGAATTATAAACATGATGTGATATGCTTGCTAGAGGTACAGGGTTGTGGGCAGCAAGAAGTGTCAAGTATTAGGTACAGTAGATTCTCATCTATTATTATGTAGATGTTATCATGTGACTGTCCTAATCAGTTTTGTGATTAATATGTTATGAGCTTCTTTATTTAAAATTGTGAAAGATATACATCAATAATTGAAAGGAATTATAAACATGATGTGATATGCTTGCTAGAGGTACGGGGTTGTGGGTAGCAAGAAGTGCCAAGTATTGGGTACAATCGATTCTCATTTATTATTATGTAAATGTTATAATGTGACTGTCCTCCTAATCAATTCTATGATTAATATGTTATGAGCTTCTTTATTTAAAATTGTTGAAGATATACATCAATAATTGAAGGGAATTATAAACATGATGTGATATGCTTGCTAGCGGTACTTGGTTCTGGGCAGCAAGAAGTACCAAGTATTAGGTACAGTCGATTCTCATCTATTATTATGGAGATGTTATCATGTGACTGTCATTCTAATCAGTTTTGTGACTAAAATGTTATAAGCTTCTTTATTGTCCTATAATGAAGATAAATAATTCTACATAATTAGTAGATGTACAATTGCTTAGTAGGGGTGAGCATGGTCCGGGTTGGTCCGGGCCACCCCTAACCCTAGGACTAACCCGTACAGTGTCGGTTCTCAATTTTTAGGACCGAGGACCGACCCTATTGAGCCTGGGACCAAGGACCGGACCGACCTAATGGGTTTGGTCCGGTTCCAGGGTCAACCCGGGACCGATCGATAATTTTTTTCATCTTATTTTTTATACTCCCTAAAAAAGCAAACCTATAAATTCAAATTACACATTCATCGACAATGCAGTATTATGCAACTAAACTATAAATACCAATACATATTTAGTAAATTTAAGATGACATAATAATAGAAATTTCGTACTTGTTAACCGCTCATCGAGATATGGAACAAGATGGAAAGTTATTGTAATCATATATCTTTAATATTCATAATATCATATATAAAAGCGTTTTCCTGCATTTGATCATGTAGAGTCCACTCAACCAAAAAATGAGCTTTACACCACTTGACTAGCAAATCACTGTAACAACTGCAGTACTATTCTACTCTTCAAAAACTTCTACCATTTGACACAAATTGAAAAACAAAGTGCAACCGAAATTCATTAGTAAAATACAATTAAACTATAAAAAGTTCAAAATACTGAATATAAACCATGAATATATAACTTCACATCTTGTTAATTCACTTGAACTTCTAAACACCTAAAAATAAAACAAACGACACATAATTATTACTCAACAAAAGTTTTAAATTGAAATTACTATTAGTACTATTGATAGAACATCTTAATATAATATAATATGACGGACATTTTACTTAGATTTGAATATATAAAAGAATTATAAATAATATAATATAATATATAGGGTTGGTCCAGGGTTGGACCGACCAAAAACTCTTAGGACCGAGGACCAACCCGCACAGTGTTGGTCATGGAATTTCAGGACCAAGGACCGACCCAATCCCCTTGGGAACCGGACTAGGACCGGCAGGGTTGGGCCAGTCCAAGGTCAGTCCAGGGTCGACCCTAGACCACTGCTCACCCCTATTGCTTAGTCCCTTAAAATTTATGCACCGTCACAGTCATACTGTCCTCTAACTTTTTGTTAAAATTTGCAAAGATCACTAGCTATAGGAGAGAGCGTTAGGGCTAGGCCTAGGCCAACTTAACCATGATGCTCTCACTGGCTAGAGCTAGGTCTCCCAAGCCCCCCTAGATTGAGCAAGGTCACAACACCCTTGCCGGCCACAACAAGGGTTTACGGCCCTCCCGCATATTTGGCAAGGGCAGCAACTCCTTCACCAAATTTTGTTGAGGGTTGGCAAGGGCATCTTGGTCCTTGGTTGTGGTTGGCAACCTTTGCTGGCCATGGCCAAGGCCCTAACAACCGGTAATGGGAAATAGGAAATAGAGAAAAAGGAGAAAAAGAAACTTCAGAATATTTCAAAAAATTTACAAAATCATCCATATCACGCCGGCTGTATTACGTAAGATGTTCGACTTCTACATTACTTATTTTTGGTTAAAGTATCACATTGGAAAATCGTCAAAAAATTTAAGACTAAATTGGCCAAACTAGAAATTCTAGAATTGAATTGATTACCGTGCAATAGGTTCGGAACTTTTAGAATAATTATCTTGTAGGTATACACTTCACACGGTTAGGTATTTGAAGGTCTACTGAAGAGAACTTCATCCTGCTTGAATTAAAAAAAGGAAGATATAAAAAATTTCATTGCAAATCATGATACCATTTAGTGATTTATTTCATTTTTATCTAAATTATCTTTCTTTTACGGGTTGGGCAAAGTTCTAGTCCTACGTTTCAGTGTATATGTATTTTGGTTCATAAAATTTCAAATATTATACAATCAACTCCTCTACCGTCATCATTTTGCGTGATTTGCTCCTCTAAGATTTATTTTGTCTGTTCAAATCTTGAAACGTTCTTGATATATGCAATTTAGTCCTCTAAGTTTTATTTTATCCATTCAAGTCTTCAAATGTTCTTGCTTTGTGCAATCCACTGCTTCATTTACCCGTTGTCATTAACATTATCAAATTAGGGTTTCTCTTTTCCTTTTCACCCGGTTTGCTTTTCATTAATATGGCGCTCATTTGCATCCATCTTAACATGTCACACTGACAATGCCGCGTCATCGATTGACACAATGGTGTGGTGAATTGATTGAAGGATTTGATTGCATGAATTGAGAAAGTTAGAAAACTTGATTGTACAAAATAAAACTTAGACCGTGTTTGGTCATCATAATATAATTGAATAAGATAGGATTTGAAATTGAAAATTTTTGCTATATCCCATAAATTGTTGGGTGAATCATAGTAATAAAGTTGAATATTTTTACATCATATTGTGTCCATTACTTAGTATGAATAACACATAAGTGTAAATGAACCTATAGATTATACAAATGAAAATGATAAGAATCTCTCATGACATTCTTGCCTACTTTATTTTTATTTGCTTATTTTTTAATAGTTTCCTTCTCTCTCTCTCTCTCTCTCTCTCTTAATTTCTTTTTTTCCCCTTCCATCATCCTCTAATAATTTTTTTATTAAATAGTAAACTATACTAATATACCTAAAATATTAAAATACCTAAAATATGTAATAAATATAAATGATAAATATGTATTATAATATAGAAAAATATTTGAATTTATAAATAAAAATAGGAATAAATAAAAAAACGAAATTGTTGTTATTTTGAATTTTATTTTTTATATTTTAATTTAAATATTATTTTAATTTTATTAATTTAAGAATTTTATTATATGAGAAAAATAACTTTTATGTCATAGATATTAGAAATCTTAACTACTTTTATCACACCTTCCTCATGGGATATTTTTATCCGAGTTATATTCCTCTTATTTTCGATATTATCTTGTCTTGGGTAAGAACCAAACACTTATCATATCATGAATTTTATTCCAACTATTGAATGTAGTCTTAGACTACTATATTGCATAGATCCAGAAAGTTAGATGACTCAATCAAAAAATAAAAATAAAAATAGAGAACTAAATTACGCAGATGCTAAAACTTGGAAGACTAATACTATACTTCACCCTTGTTTCATTGTATGCTTTTACATTTTAGAGTTTACAAGCAAGAAATTGGAATGCAATTGGTTAAATAGGCCAGAATGGACTTAAAGCCTGGTCCCTAACATTACGAGGCCCGAAAAGGAAAGATTGGGCCATCACGTTTGGTCGCCAAGACCAGCCTTCTTCTAATTTGGACTTAGCGAGCTCGTTCAACATTCAAAACTCAGTTTCAAAAGTCCATCAATCCAAGGTTTTTTTTTTTTTTTTTTTTTTTTTTTTTCCAATTAATGGTGTGTTTATCCTGACTTTTCCCTTAATTGACTTTATGCTTTCCTTCTAAAACACGAAACAATTTCTCAATATTAAAAACTCCGGAAAAAATATAATTGGGTATTCATGTAAACGTGTGATTGTTCTGGAAGGTTTTAAATACACGTAGTAACGAAATGTCAAATTTCAAGCGTGCACGGTTCCTAAAAGACTGCCAAATTGAAAATGACGAAAATACGTTGAAATGTGGCCTCTTTGAGTGCATTTAGACTAGGATTGCTCATAGCATTTCATTATGTTGGTTTACCTTCGACACATTATTCGATTGGAATCTTAACAATTCGATGTTTGATGGAGACTGTTGATGATGTAGAGTTCACATGTTTGGTACCAAGTACTAGAAAGTAAAGTCAACCTGTTTTATTTGATTTTTTCTTCTTTTTTTTTAAAAAAAAAAAAAAAAATCTATTCGACACCTTCTCAAACACAGCATGGAAAACAATTTAGGAAGGTGCAAAGAAGGATACAATCATTTCCTTAAAAAGCGACGGGGTGTCACACACTAATCTCCATCACAATTCACAATAATTTAGAGTTGCATCCTATTTGAGACGTTAATGTAGCACATAAGCACGCATAAACTAATCAAATTCTTGCTGTGACGCATTGTCATTGATTTTTAGAATTGGGATTGCGAGAAAAGGATACGCCATCTAACTTTGATGAGATGACTCTAAATTGATGGTGATGTGATAAAAAGAACACCAAATACCTAATTTTGCAACAATTAACTTTTGCATAGACTCCCTCTCTCTCTTCTCTTCAAAGCAAAGCTTTTAAGGCATCTCCTACTTTATTGTTAAAAGGTCAAAAGGGTAACCGGTGATGATATATCCTTAGTAAATTCGAGAGAGTAATATTCCTAATCCAAGGCAAGATTAGCTCTTCTATTTTGCACACAAATCAATGCATAGTTCTCAATAGGAATTGGAACTTACAACTCTATATTGGAAGGGTGCGATGGTTGCATTTTATTGTCATAACTAGAACAACTCAAAAGTGTAATCCTATTATTATAAATTGTCCTTGGCCTTATAAATTGTCCAGAGAAGTGCTCCTGTTGGTATTTTCAGAGTGCTGGTCACGAATTAACATGAGGGGAGTCAAAAATCATTTTGAACTATTTTTCATAATTAAGAAGATGCCAATTACAGAAGGTAAATCACATTACATCAATGATATGAACCTAGTAAAAAAGAAGAAAAGGTACATACCTAGGAATCAGCTAAATAATCACACGGCTGATGGAAATTGACCATTCTCATAGAAAAAATTATTTACTGCCTCTTGATTTTTGAGATTGATTACCAATCTTCACGTGTTGACCAGGCCCATCCTACGGCTATGATGTAGCCATTCTCCCCACATGGCCCATCCCGTACCCTCTCACCAATCACAGAAGTTACTTATTATGGCTATTCTTATCACCATCCAAAGCTCAACACAGCCATGGTAGGGACACAAATGAATTAAAAGATAAAAAATTGGGGGGATGAAAAAACTCCAATAAGCCAAAATAATGGGACCCCCTTAGCCCTGAAAAACCAAATTTCACACACCTAAATTTCCTAATTCAGTGGGCCCCGGACTCCAGTATCCGGTTGGTGGTCAGTCCTTGGATTTGGATCTGATGGGTCCCTTTCTCTAGCAGCAAGATCAAGAAAAAACGAAGAGGAAAAAAAAAGGAGAGAGAGAAAATCGACAGAAATTGAGGGGAAAAGGAGGGGGGGCGTGTGGTCCACTCAAAATTGTTCGTCCTCGGCAGTCTGGTCTGATCCTGGCTTGGCCCTCTTCTGTTTTTCGGTTTTTGGTTCTTCGATATTTATGACCATCATGTCAATTTCCTCGTCAGTTTCTGCTAACGTTGAATCTTGCGAATTTGAAATTTGGGTTTTGCAGGCAGGACAAATAAATCATTCTTGGGGATTTTTGAGCCCATCTGCTTTATCTATCAATCTCAGAGCCAATGGGATGGGGTGGGGTGGGGTGGGGTGTGGGAGCGTCGGGTCAGGGCAGCAGAAACAGCTTCAGAGGAACAGCTACCCACCCCACGAGACCCACATTTATGTCATAGACAATTGATTGAATGAGAGCGATGAACTGGTTACAGATTTTGGGTCCTATGTGGAGAGAGAAAGGGGAGAGGGAGATTTTATGTGGCACATTTAATGTGTTTTGGTCCAGAATCCATCATTCAATCTGACCAAAATTGTAAGTAGGGTTCCCTTCTGCAACTGCTGCCCCTAGGTGGTGTGTGCACAGTTGATGAAGTTTATGTGGTCGTGCTCGGACCGGTTGTTTGTGCCCTTTTTAGACTAAGCACCGAAACAGCTAAAAATTTCGATCAACAAGGGGAAAGTCTCACTCTTATAGTTGTTGGGTTAGGAAATATGTTAGAATATCAACGATGGGATCCTTTGTTTTGATGGTGTTTTTGTTGAATAAGAGTCGCAGAATACTAGATAAGGGATTTTCGAAGGGAAAATTGCACATAAGAAGTTACCATCAATTACATTTAAAGAAGAAAGTGTTCTGGCCAAATATTCATAAAAACCACTTATTTTAACTAGGATTTGGTTGATCGGTGTCTTTGAAGAGAACACGCCGAGTAATCATATGAGAAGGACTTTAGCTCTCCAAGGACTCTGTTGTTGAAAATACTTACTAGTGTCCTTATATAACACTGCTTAATCTCATCAACCCAAATTTATTTTCGACTCAGAGGTAGAGAGCTCTATAATCTGGGAATAGCAGATGATACTCCTCCGAGCAAGTCAAACCCTAGAGGTTTCACTTTATGTTTCCCTCCCACCCTCCTTGGTCCATACCATCAATCCCTGATAGCTGTAAATAAATCATGCATTCAAGGGAAGTCCTCCTCCCCCCCCCAAAAAAAAAACTTAAATAAGAAGTGAAAAATTCCAGGCTAGTTGAAGGATCACTACTCTAGGTAATCATGCACTTCTCTATAAAGAGACGTAATTAGGAAATATAGTCGCGCTTTGTTAAATGAAATCCACTTTTCTTTTTGTTAAATACGAATACTTAAAAGGTGTTTTCGAAACACTCGTGTCACATGATAATTCGATTTATCGCAAACTAGAATAGTTTTACCTACTTAGAAACAATGTCCTCGCCACTGGGGTTGCTGTCACACCTTGTTTCTTGCTTTCTTCAAAGCATCTGCTCTTGGAATAAACAAAGGAAGAGACAAAAAAGGGGGAGAGAGGAAAGTATCAGTTTCAGATGGAGCTCGGTGAA
Organism: Eucalyptus sideroxylon x Eucalyptus melliodora; assembly: GCA_016097485.1. Classification (NCBI taxonomy): domain Eukaryota; kingdom Viridiplantae; phylum Streptophyta; class Magnoliopsida; order Myrtales; family Myrtaceae; genus Eucalyptus; species Eucalyptus sideroxylon x Eucalyptus melliodora. The sequence continues at coordinate 45,499,913 of CM027832.1, read as the reverse complement.
TAATGCTAAACATTGCAGCTGTAGCTGAAAATGACAGTGAAACACCTGCCCATTGAAAAGGAAAGACTGGGCTTCACGCAGAGGCCTTTGTTCTTTTCTGCGATGTTAATACCAAATGCAGACGTGTAATGCAGCATCAAAATCATCCTCTCCCCCCATCATTATTGTCTGACTCTTAGCTTTAAAATAATTCTCGAAAGAAAATCTTGAAAAACACCCCTCGATCTTGAAAGTAACTGAGCCTGATAGTTGCAGGACAACAACCTTTGTGAATGAAGAATTTAAGGCAACGTGCTTTCTGTTGGTTGTATTGTTCTTTAGGTAAAGGGCACTTGTTGCTTAGGGATACCTTCAGACGGGGATTTTAAGGAACTATCAACTGCGTTTGTTATATCTGAAAGCTCCACACAATCCTAACATTCCCTTATTTGTCCCTTTATATGATGAGATAGACAAGGTCCGAAATGTTTGCACTGTGCATTTAGTTATGCACTGGCGTGTTGGTGCCACCATTCCCTGAGTAGATAATCTTCTTCAAGTGGCAAGATCTCGTTTTTCTTTCTCGATTCCCTTTTCTGATCGTTCTTGTAACAACCGAAAGGAACTCCTACCAAAATGGCACGAAAACGTTCCAAATAATCATTTGACTATTCGTAAAGGGATGCCGATTGATTCACAGACTTATTATTAGGTTCACGACATTTTTTACACGAGGATAATTTAATAAGCAGCAAAGTAGACAAGGTAACTAAATTCTTCTCTATGTTTCTCAGGACAAAAGGTATCGCTTTAAAAAAGCTGGACATAATGTGAACCCTAATCTATATCAAGTTACGATCTTTGGCTAATTGAGTACAAACTATACAAGAAAATCACGTGGCCGGCTTTGGTTTATATATATATTTGATTTGATAATTCCTGAAAACAAAGAAACCAATTTCCTAGATAAAGGTTGATTCAAAATATCACTCACAAAAAAAAAAGTAAAAAAAATATTCTCAGCGTCGAACATTACTTACAAGTGCGATGGGGAAAGGATGGCTAAATCTAAAACTGAAATCTCTATACAAAATTAACTGGCAGTATGCAAGAAACCAATCTTACTGTTGGTAGAACGAGGTGGATGAACGTTTGGAATTAGGAGACTTAGGACTTAAAGGTAAGGGTTGGTTCTTTTGGATCGTTTCTGAGAGAAATAGGATGCTTTTCATCTTAGGTGCATATCTAGTTTTCAATTGCTTTCAATAGGTTAAAGAGAGCTTTCAATAACTGCCCTTAGTATCCTAGACTTCTTGCATGCACTCCTTAGAACTTTGCCCCAAGTTGTAGCCTTCTTATTTGCCTTCATATAAAGTATGTTGCAATAATTAGCGCACGCAAATGTGCACACACATTGCGTGCGTGCAAGGAATTGATACTTGATAAATTAAGTAAAAATCACTAAGGTATGAAATATTTAAATCATTTAGTAATGGAACAAAATTATATAAATAGATACACAAGACAAATAAGTAGTATCAATATATGTGGATAAAGAAAATTATTTTGAGATTTGAAGTCTTCCTTATGAAGGTTGTTGTAAAAAAGTGAGCCTCATCTTTTGTTGGCTAGGATTTGAAAGGTCATTAGAGGTAAAACGTCACTCTACCAACAGTGTGAGCCTTTCTAGGCAAATGTTTTATTGGCTGCTGTATGAAGGCTTCCTTCCTCCATCTTTTCGCATGATTAGTCTCTTTGAATTGCTACATGATTTCCCTAAACTTTTATACCTCATTTGATCAATGATATTCACATATTTACACAAAAAAAAGGTTGTTGTAAAATAGAAAGTACCCATATTTTAATACATGAAACATGTGAGATAAAATAAAATCATGAATTTACGCACATGCATATGCATATATTCAATATTCATAGAATAAGTAACTAAGGAAACTTGAGGAAATAAAAACCGATTGAGTTCCTTAAAAGTAGGAAGTCTTCTTTACTTTATATAAGTAACTATAAGTGAATAAGGCTTTTAAAGTTGATTGAGGGGAGCGAGAAAAAGAGCTAATTTCGCCACCTAATTATAAAAGTAATAGAAAGAAGTAATTAAGCTTTCTTACCATTCTCTGCAAAGCTTGGACTTTGAGTATGCAATTATAAATATGTATTCATAATTTAGCTATCTCAAATACTATAAAACCCATTTTTGACAAATTTAAATGAATGAAATAAGTATTATTGAATCCTATAAATTGACCAAGCAAAAAGTACACATATATTTCTTTCTTGTAATGACGCAAGACTTGAAAGCAGTCACGACCCTTTTGAATAATCCCGAGATAATCAACGGTCTGTTTCACTTTAATTCTCGTTTTGGTAGGATGTGCTCATGAGAAGTAATGACCATGAATTTTCTCCTGCTTTATTGCCATTATCTGATTTTTTTTTTAAACTGCAGCATTTTGTGTCATGAACAACGTATCACAGGAAATTAATATAAAAATATTACATATTCCTGGATTTTATCATATAGTTAACGGATCAATACTCAGAACTCTCTGTAAGCTATTATTATAATGTGCATGTCTTAAAACTCTTCATACGTTTTTCGATTATTCTAATTAGTTTTTTCTTTTTTTTTTCCATATCCTCGTTATAAAGGTCATGCTGTTTAGCCGATTACTTTAAACTCGCTGTTGTCATTATTATAGCCGTAGACTTCGTTTGATCTACAAAAAATGAATGATTTTGAAAATAATTTCATAAAAATAATCGCTTGTATCGCTTACAAAATTGAATAAATAATTTTTTTTTTTCATAATCTATGAAACTATTTAGATATAAATTGCTGTTGATAATGAAAATATTTTTCATTGATTAATTATTTCAAATGATACAAGCAATAATTTTTAAGAAAATATTATCTAAGTTATTCATTTTTATGAAACAACATAGCTTTTGTAATACTACAATGGGCTCATAGCTGTTCATCTCTATATTATGATATCAAGTCATGGACACCTATAATAATAGAATGCGACATATCAATCCACGAGCTGCACACATCAACTTCACCATCAGTCCAAGGTTATCAAACCCTAAATGGATAGCAGCTGATGTGGACCTTCAGAGGAAAGCTTTCCACTTGCACAATAAAAGCTCACATGTTGCACAGCAAGTAAAAACAATAATGCAGCCCTATGTGAAATATAGGTGCTCCTTTTCAGTCAATTATTAAACTAACAGATACAATCACACAACCATCATCATCATCACCACCACCCTTTCCTCCCCAATTTTTACCATTTATAGGAGCTATCAAATGTCTCTCTCCCACCCTCTCTCTTCCCTCTCTCTTGCACCTACTGTTTAACTCCCAAAAAAGAAAAAGAAAAGAGAGCATTTGAGAGCTCACAAAGAGCACAGAGAAGTCATAGTCCCACAGAGAAGTCATAGTCCCACACCAAATAATGATGTCCTAGCTACTATACATCTGTTACAATATAGAAAGTTACTGAAATTCAATAAACTACCTATTTAGCTAGTAAGACAATGTACAAACGTTGTTTCCTGAGGGTTGGTGTATCTTGTTTTTAAGCTAGATTAATGATAATGGAGGAAAAAGAAAGGTTTTCTTTTTCTAAAATTGTTTTTTCCCAAAGGTAGCTAGACGACAGGCAAAAATTTAATTACTAATTAACAGCCGCCCAAGTCGGTAACCGAGAAAGAGCTCTTCTCTGGCACATTCCCGGCGTGGCGCAGCCCCAGGGTGAGGGACACGTCGCCCGTTGCTGCCGCGGCCGTCCCAAACCGGATCAGCGCGGACCCGATGTCCGTGGCGCCGCCTAAGCCCGTGCTGCCTCCGATGCTGCGGCGGCAGGGGTCATCTATGTGCGCCGGGCCCGCCACCTGGACAGCGGAGGAGATCATGGCGGAGGTGGCCTGGAGGAGGGTGGTGGCCTGGGTCTCCGAGAAGGGGTGTCTATTGATGGCGGGTGTAAGTGAAGGGTCGCTTTCGGGGGCATTGATTTCTGATCTTCTTGTTGGTGTTGATGCATTGTTGCTGCTGGTGTTGTTATTAATGGGTGGTGGTGTGAAGGAGGAAGGCGTTGGTGTCTGTGCATGGCCACTAGTGCTGAGGTTGTTCCTGGAGCTCTCTGATCGCTCTGCTTGATGATCGTCGTCCTCATCCCCATCTTTGGACTCTTGCTGGTACATCTCCTCCACCATGGGTTTCCACAACCGGACCCTGGCATTTATGAACCAATTCGAGACCTGCCAGATTTCCATTTTGCAAAATTCACAACCCCAAACACGTTAGTACGTTCGTTAACTTCACAAAGTCGACGGCGTCAAGGAAGATATAGTTAATAGAAAAAAGGTTTGATTAACTTAAGCAACCGAATTTAAGGAAAATCATTGTTCTCGTGCTATATGTAATCAAAGTACTGGAAACTCAATGATTTCTTACTTAGTATTTTTTACAATTACTCTAAAGGCACTTTTTAGAATGAAAAAGGTAATGTCGAGGAGATAAGAAGGACCGCTCAGTTAGGTATACAAAAGAAAAGAGACTCAATTTTCAATATTTTAGTCACACACGCCACAGAAAAGTCGGTGCCATGAAAATCAAGAATAGATGATTGACGTTAGCAAAACCAATAAAAATGATTGTCAACAAATGCTTAGAGGGTACTTGCTAAGCGACAATAAATGGGCTGTAGAAATTGGAAAGAAAAGTGATTTTCGTATGTTTGATTTGCTTATGATGTGCTGAATTCAGACACTGTACCCATGCCTACTACCTTCAAAACACAACTTTCTTTTCTTGAAAAGAAAAATTTGTAGTTATGCTTAAAAAGTACTGTGAAAACTCTTAATAACAAGACGTTAATGACGATGATAATTATGCCATAGAGAGGTCAACTCTAGTAGATCGTGATGACTCGTATTAATTAGAGCTAGTTAGACTACGATTTCTTTATATCACATAATTTATTGGTCAGTGTCACGTGTGTATAGCAAGGAGGTGGTATGCTTGTAGTTATTAATCTGTTGAATTATTTTCCTTCCCTAGGCTGAAGTCATGCTCACGAGATTAGAGGTGGTACTTAGTACAAGAAGGGGAAATTTCGTACATCCCACCTTGGTGCGAAACACCAAACTCCTAAGTAGCACCAATGTAGCCGCAACATTATAATAACGATGATAATGACACCATAGCTGTAGCACTAATTTTGCATTATTTATACTTCATTATTGGCATATACCATCACTATCTGTACTATTGCGATTTGAATATATTTATCTAATGAAATTATATATTCCTCCAAGAGTTTACTTCCTCATCTTAAAAATAAGTTTGCTGCCATTGTCTTTCTCTATTTGTGATCTGTATAATCTTTTTGCTTATTCATTAATTTTGTTATTATATTACTTTTTTTAACATTATAACATAGTGTTCAAGAAACAAATTAGGGGAACAAAAACCCTAAAATTCGTGAATTTTTCGCAATTACGCCTTATTTTGGAAAGCTCAAAATTGAAGGTAGAAAACCCTAAAATTCTAATAGACTTTAGGTAGAATAGCTTCTAAGATATGCATGGGATAGCAACAGACCCTCTAACTTAGATTGGATGTTCCACCACACGAAGAGCAATAATGACGTAGCAGCTGTTCCTATGTTTATTGTGCAAACACTATTATTTTAGTTTGCAAAATTATCTTACACGTTGTTGGCATAATTCTCACTAAAAATAGTCACATCATTTAGCAACCTATCTTTGTAATCAGTCTCAATGTATTTAACGTTGCTCCTTATATGGTGTTTATTTGCTTGTGGTATCAGTTAAAGTGAATCAGCATTCACTCACTAACTTGAAAAGACATCATTTTAGGAGAGCAAATGGTATGTCGAATGCATGCATGCATTCGTACATGTATATTACTGTGACCTCGTAATGGGCAGCTCTAATTTGGTTTTACTGTCTTTGATATTTCTTTCTTTTTTATGTTTTCAAGAGTGTTGGTCGTGCGTGTGTGGATGGGGATAATGTCACACGAGGTGTGTGTGTATGTGTGTGTGAGAGAGAGAGAGAGAGAGAGAGAGAGAGAGAGAGAGAGAGAGGGAAAATGTCTGTATAAACACAAAGCTGCACAGTCTCAGGTTGTCATCTCTAGCTGTTGTGTACTTGCCTGCGCTCTCATTATGTCGAGTTCTTTCAAGTGGTCACGAATTTATGTCCCGGCGTAGGTAAAAAACTATAGAATCCAAGGAGAACGAAAAGCTCAACCACATGAAAAAAAAAATGACAATAACTCCACCATTTTGGTTTTTCAACGGAAAACAGAAACGTTTCACACTGATAATACCCAAATTTTATGCAAGTTCAACTATGTTTCATTGACCGGCAAAAGCAATATGTCCATATATATATATATATATAGATAAAAACACGGGTTTAAATTTTATTTTGTGAAGACTGAGAGGTGTGCAAGACTTTTCCAGGTATTAATGGTGATTATTGCAGCATACAGATTTGTGTTCCTCAAATAACCTCGACTTATGTCCGAGTGTAGTGGAATGCATGGTGATGTAGTTAGTTTTGAATCGGGTATTTCGTTCCTTACGTCGTAATGAAAGATTTTAAGGCGTTGGATGCATCTAATACGAGATTAAGCAAGCGATCTTGTTCGACGCGGGTCGTGGGATCCAAAGACACATGAAATGTTACTTGCATCGGACGCCATGAAAAATACGATGTCGTCACTTCACCATCCGAAGTGCGTCGGGCAGAAAGAAAATGAAGTGCGTGTGTGGGAGGACGAACCTGGTTTCTGGAGAGACCAGTCTGTCGAGCCAACAGATGCTTATCAGCGTCACTTGGATACCTGAGAAAGAGACCAGAAAATGACATCAGAGTCTCTCATTACCCGAAAACTGTATACAATGATAAAGACGAATCTTTTTTCCTCTTCCTCGCTCATTTACCTTCACAGCATTAACGTAGCATAACCCTCCCTCGCTCTCTCTCTCTCTCTCTCTCTCTCTCTCTCTCTCTCTCTCTCTCTCTGTGCTTTCTCTGCATGAGGCGTGAGAATCTAAGTCGCTAAAGATCAGCTGCTGCAATTGGCAGAGGTAAAGAAGAGAAGGACACACCTGCACTCACTGAATCTATCTATATCTTCTCTCTCTCCCCGTTCATAAATCACCCATGCATTATTCCCATATATCTAGCACTACTGTTGATTAATCTCCTCATTTGTCGGTGCACGAAACCGTATAGTCAATGGCATGTCGAATTATTTGTAGTTATTAATTATAACTCGTTGTTGCGTCAATAAGTACATTGGCTTTGTAAGTTTGTTGTTAAGAAAACAGTGTTGAAGAAGAAGAAGAAGGAACAAAAAGGGATAGGACAGTTTTTCGAGACAAAGATCGGGCGGGTCAGAGAAAATTGTGCTTAAAAATAAAGGATCTTTTTCGACATAACTAATTTTCACGGTGGTCAGCCTTGGGGGGGACCACTGGTTTAGAGAGAGAGAAAGAGCAAATGGTGAGGTCTTTAGGCAGCTTTTTCGCGGACGAGACAACGTCCAAGGACACTGCACTGCTTTTCCTCTCTAAGAAAACCCCAAAAAAAACAAACACCAGAGAAAGCTGGGGAAAAAAAACAGAGATGTAATCATCGCTTTTCATAGCCCTATTCACTAATTAAAGCATCATCAAAGCATGCATGTTAATTAACATGCGGTAGATGTCGAGAGATAGCCAAACGAAAGTTTAGTAAAACATAATCACCATCGGAGAGGCTAAATTAGGAGTAGTGTCAATTAGTAAGTTGCATGCATGCATAAATCCCAGATTTAAGGATGCTTATGTCGCAGAAATTCCATCCGTCGACATAATTAAAAATACTTTGGTCGCGATGAAGATGAAGAACTAGAATTTGTTCGGGGGAACTTACGGATGCAAGAAATGCTCGAAGAGCCATGCACGCAGTATGTTGACCGACCGCTCCGGCAGGCCCCGCTGCGGCCTCCAGGCCTCTTGCTCCATCATGCCCATCTGGTGGAAAGCCCTCTGCTGCCTCAGGCTCTGGTCGAGCAACTTGAGCCGTGGTGTCTCGCCCTTGGTTATACCGGAGCTGCCCGCGCCGTCCTTCTCACCCAGCAGCTCGCAGCTGTGCTTCAGTTGGGCGCCAATCGCATCCTTCAGGCACCGGAAGTGCCGTGACATGGCTTTCTGAGCGAGGGCGGTGTACGGGACTGCTGCTCCGTAGCCCATCACGAGGTCGAACATGTTCACCACCATCTGCATTTGCTCGCAATAGTGGTTGTATCTTCTCTCCACCTGCAAAAGAACCATGTGGACTATGGAATTCATCTTTTTTGGTCTTGGTCCTAATCAGTGTGTCACGATGTTTGTGTTCCGTGATTTGCGAAACGAATTGGATAGTGATCTAAACAAGTGTGCACTTCACTAATTTAAAGAAAAAAAAAACAAAAAATTATGGTCATGATGGTGGAGGTGAATCTTTAAATGCTTTTCTAATTGGGAACAAAAGGGCATTCGATGGGCATTGATGTGATTTGATAGTTGATATGATCGGGAACGAAATGTAATGAAGAGAATGTTCGTCAAATATTTCAGATTATCATTATTATCCTTATTATAAAAATTGTGATAACCCTCGACGACGCTTCTCATTGGCTATTGGGGGGGTCACAGTGAGATGACTTTTTATGTGAATGAGGAAATATTTTTCCACACAGTCTCTCTCTCTCGTTTTCTTGTTCTCTCTCCCTCTCTCTCTCTCTCTCTTATTTGTCTTTCCCTTCCCAGCACAGCCACAAGGGACAGGCTTGTTTGGTATTTACATGCATCGTACAAAAGGAGAATTTAAACATAGAAAGTCGAAAAAATAAATTTTAAAAGAGAACCTCCACAGGTCAATTCAAACATGATAAACAAATCGAGCGTGTATGTGTGTGTTTTTTTAGCTAATGATAGGTGCGCAGTAGATCTCTTGCTGTAGCTGCAGGAGCACTATCTTAACCACCTTCTTGCGTAATAATAGCAACAAGGATAATAAATGACAAATTAGTGGTGGCTTTTCAGTTGTTTGCCATATAATGTTGACCCTAATTATAGTAGTCTCTCACCATACAACACCAAACTGGAAAAACCCAGCAGCGAGTCCTCTCTGGGAGGTTTTCTTCAACCACCCTCCATATGTGTGAACTGAAATAGGATCAATCTCAAGCAAATACAAAGAAATGCTAAAAGTAAAGAAGATATTGAGAAATCAAACCCTATCATATCAGAATTAGCCGGCTTTTTCCCTGTTTGGTGTGTTAAAATACTCCCGATTAATGTCAAAAGGTCGGTGTCTTCCGTTTGTCGCAGCAGATTAATGATAATTCGATTAAACAAATCATGATTCGTAATGATTGGGTAATGCTGATGCTAATGCATGACTATTTGAGAGAAGAAGAGGAGAGAGAGAGAGAGAGAGAGAGAGAGAGAGAGAGAGAGAGAGAGAGAGAGAGAGACATACCTCATCAAGCATCGATAAAAGTTTGACCTTCCTCCTCTGGTGCTCCATTCTATCAGCAGCCGACAAAGGAGGGGCGTCCTTCGACGACGAAGAAGAAGCGCCTCCACCGACGGCGCTAGCGCTACTAGTGTTGTTATTACTTGGGTTTGAACTAGGGTTTGATGAGCTCGTGTTCCTCCCAAACTTGCCCTTCTTGAAGTGGCCTCTACCCACACTGCAAAACTCCTCCAGCAGCTCCTGAGCTGCCTTGAGGTACCTCGAATTCCTTAGCACGTTGACAACCCCGAGAGACGAGGAAGACGGAGATGACCCATAGCCGACATGGACTTGGTGGTGGTGGCTTTGCAAGTTATGCACTCCCAAGTTCTTGAATTGGTGGTGGTACTGAACAGAGGCAGCGACAGCAGAAGCTGAAGCTGAAGAGTTGGCTGACCCACCTCCTGCGGCTTGATTGAAGAACAGCAAGCCACTGTCTCCAATCCGCAGCTCCTCGGCCTTGGCAGCCTCCAAGTGCTGCAACGATGACGACAGCGACAGCGACAGGCCTTGACCCTCAACGACCGCCGCCCCAGAGATCTCGCTAGGGTTATTGAGCTGGGCTGCGGTTGCGGCGCTGCCGTCGGGGACCCAAGTGAATTGAGCCGGGGGTATCATGCCAGTCCCATAATTGGGGGCAGCGCTGCCCGAGCCAGACACATGGAATCCTTGGAGGGAAGGAGGGGGGGATGGGTTTGGGAGAAGCATTTGAAGGGTTGAAGAGGAGGTTGGTGGTGGATGATGATGGTGGTGATGAGGAGTGGGAGGCGATGGCGACCTCGCTTGCGGGTTCATGAGGAAAAGCTGCATGGCTGCTGCTGATTCCGCATTAATGTTAGAAATCTGATTTTGCTGCTGTTGCTGATGATGATGGTGCGCATGGTGATGTTGCTGTGACATATTGCTCTCTCCTCGCCTATACACACCTGGGTTTTTTGAGCCGTACCACTCACTGGTTGGCAGTGATGGCCGGGCAGCCCGATAACCCGACGCCATCGGCTGCTCCAGCAATTCGGCAGCGGATGCACCGCCAGGAGGGAAATTGAACATCTCAGATAGCATCCCAGCGGTCTCGTACGCGGGCAGCCCGCCTGGTTCCTCCTCCATGCCAACCAGTTGTGGCGGTGGAGGTTGGTCAAAGCCTTGCACTCGAAGCTTGTCACGGCAGATCTGCTGGGCTACATGGTGCTGCTGTTCTTGGTCTGAGGCAGCGGAGGCCGCGGCAACGTCCGGTCGCTCGAAGCCGTTATTTGAGAAGGCGAAGATGCTGGGGTGGTGATAGTCTTGGGACATAGACTTGGTGGGGTTGGAGATTGCGATTGAGTGATGGTGGTGAGACTTGGTGTGGGAGGAGATTGGTGGGAGTGGTGGTGTTGCTATGCCCATATCAGTATCATCTCTCTCGCTCTCTCTCTTTCTGTCGCTCTCCCTCTATCTTTGCTTGCTTTTCAACAACTTAGCCAGCCACACCAGGTGATCTCTCTCTTTCTCTCTCTCACAATTCCTCTTACCTTGAAAGTTCTTGATCTATTGCCCCAATTCAATCTTGGATCACACCGCATACACACCTATAGAACTCAAGAATCAAAACCAAGCAAAACCATGATTTAATCAATATGAATTTCATTAAGAAAACCAAGAATTTGCAGAATTGAACAAAGGGAAGAGAAGAACTTGCTCAGTTGAGAGAGGAAAGAGGCTGAAGAGGGAAAATTTTGGAATCTTTCCCTGTTCACTTCACTTTCATTTTCTCAACTATGTCTCAATCTCATATATATATATATATATATGTGGGTTTGTATGGATGTGTATACCTTAGTATATACCTCTCAAGAGTTGCAGAGCATGAAAGGATGCAAAAGCTCTCAGACATCGTTTTCCCTTCTGTGGTATTGAAAGCTTCTTCAATTCCTCCACTATCTCTTTCTCTTCCGCGCTCTCTCTCTCTCTCTCTCTCTGCGTTTGTCTCTCTGTCGTCTCTATCTTTCTCTTTCTCTCCTTTTCTATTTCTCTTTGCTGCTCTTTGCAGTGAGTGTTCTCTCTCTCTCTCTCTCTCTCTCTCTCTCTCTCTCTCCCCGTCTCTCTCCTTTTCCTTTTTATTTTGTTGGGACAAATTGTGCTGTGGAAAGAGGAGGGTAGAGAACAATATTAAATACGAAGGGTTATTTAATTATTTATTTATTTATATTCGGGGGGGACTGATATCTCTCTCAATATGAACCAAACCCAACCCAGAGAGAGAGAGAGAGAGAGAGAGAGAGAGAGAGGGCAGAGAAGAGGTCGCTATTCTTCTTTCCTTCATCGCCCTCCTTTTTAATGCACCTATATGATTTATGGTTTTTTTATGGATATATTTTTTGTACTTCATTGTGACAATGATATCTAGATCGAATAAATTATACCCAAGTAGAAGAAAACAAAAAGAAAAACTTAATATAAGCAACAGGGAAGACTTGGGCTATCGATACATAAAAATAAAATGACCAAATACAACCTTTGTATAGAAAATGATAGATTTTGGGTAGTTTAGTCACTTGGAACTTTCGAGGAAAAACAAGTGCGTACACGGACCTCTTCAATTGTATTATTGAGAAACTACTTGCCTAAACTTTCTTTTATCATGCCAATTATCTATTTGACCCATATATTAGATTTCGCTAAATTCATGCACTGTGGTTGGCTTTGTACTTCATACCATCCTCAAGACGACCCTCTATACTATTTCTTTTCGTCACAGGCAAACACACGGTGGAGAGAGCGCCCCCCAATTATCGCAATTCCTTTCACAAAATGATAAAATCGTCCCTTTCAAAGCGGTGTCTACTCTCGTAAAATGTATTCTCCATCCTTTGGAAACCTACGCAATCTACGGAGGATGAGGAGCGGAATATAATAGAGAAAAGGTCAGTAGGGAGTCCATCTCAAATGATCCGAAGCTGCCACCGTACTCTCGATCCGCACTCCAAATTCCCCCAACGCGCTAGCCAACATAATTGTCTTATTTAAGCGATAACCAAAGTTGGTGGGGCTATTTCGGTCAAATCGCCTAGGCGCCCTCTCCTTCATGGCTAACGAGAAGATGGCAAATTACGGTAGGGTCGTAGATGGAGCTTAGGGTAAAGCCAAGAACATCGGTTTATCATTAAAGTATAAAAAAAAAAAAAAAAACCCCCGCACGTGAGGGGTTGGATCGGCACGTGCCGTAGGTTGTGGCTCTTTAGGCTGAGGTTAGGTTTCGTGGTGTTGTTGTGTGGGAAGGTGAAACGAGGGTTTGAAAGCCACACTTAACCGCTTTTGCGAAGGCGTTGCTACGTCAAGGGATAGGCATGTTGGGTTCCTCTTTTTCGCTTGCTTTTGATTTGTAAAGTTAGATCGATAATAATAGGCGTCTCCTTCACTCATTTCTTTCTTTTGCCAAGCCATTAAATCCCTTTCCCTTTTTACTTTTTATCGATGTGCTAATGACGCGTATGGGAAGATGGAAGTCCTTTAGCGTTAGATTATGTCTCGATCCACAGACTTGAAGCATTTATTGGTCTTTATCAGTCTAACTTAATGGCAATCCCTCACGCCACAGCAATTTCACGAAGGGCGTCGTCGGAGAGATCTCACCGTATGGTATTCGGACCCCTCATTTGCCCATTCAAATTTACCTTAATGATGCTAGAATACTTGAAGTCACGGATCATGCATAATATGCTACGATTAAAGGATGAGGAGAATAACAATGATTGCTCACTGTCTACTTAATTTTCCATGCACGATCAATGTTGCCTTGAAAAATTATTCGATGGACCTAATACGTGTATTGAAATGAATTACCAGCGTAGGGTATACTTGACCCTTGCGAACCACGTTTTGACCATGCATCAATGGGGTCACAACCCTCTCCACCATGGTCTCGAGCCGAGGGAAAAGGAATTGCAATTCGATTGCTAAGAAAGAAATTAGAATGGCTACTGTATGTGGTAACCATAGGTTGATCAACCAATCATAGAGATGTGGAAAAAGATGGCGTGCCTTGACAATGGCAAGCACTTTTCGTAAGCTAACTAGTGGGGGTCTTGGGTCTCATGGAAAAGGATATGTGCGCCAATACTTTATTTACTCATTGTAAAGAAGCAGCACAATATTTCAGTAATGGCGATGCTTTTGTACTTTTTCTGTTGTTTATTCCCTCTTGTTTTTCTTCTTATGGCACCGAAAAGTGTGTTTGCTTTAAAAAAATAAAGGAAGAAGAAGAAGATGGACGACGAATGGGTAAAAGTCAGTCGTTCATATCGTGTCCTAACACTGATGAGTCTGCGATTAAAGTCTTAGGTTAATGACTGAGGCAATCTCAACCTCGGACTTTGTCGTGTGAATTTTGGGATCTCGATGGAAGTGGTCAGTAGGGATACAGAGAGAAGAAAAGAAGCTGTCGTCGGCCTTTGCGATGTAGCCAGGTCGCAGACACATGACAAGAGACCAGAATCGATTCTTTCGCTACCGTTCTTTTTGCTGAAACGATACGGAGGGGGGGCGCAAATTCCTCTTGCCCTAGATTGAGATGCCGTAGAAAACATAGGTGACATCTCGGGGTTTCCATCGTTTCATCGATGGAGAAAAAACGTTTCTTTTTCCTGTTTTGATGAGGAGGAATCTCACTTTTGGAGGATGGATTTCGTCCTACAAGATATCTCACTGGCGGTGAACTAGGTTTGACGTGATGTGAAATTTGGATGAGTAGTGCGAAACATGGAAGAATCACTCATGTGACGTGTGACAGCTTGACCCGATTTAGATATGGCAAGATCTCCAAAAGGAGAACTCGAATGGTTGTCTTTGTAGGCGAGTCATTTACTTAAGTAACACTTCAAAATCTTTGCCTATTGAAAGTAGGGATTGAAATGTTACATTAAACAAAGAGACTTAGAGGTGACAAATGGGTAAGGCTGTCTACCGTGTGGTCTTGCTCAAAATGTCATAAGCCATGCTAGGCACATAAGCATCAACTCTCAACACAGTATGATCCAAATAATTTGTTGGAATACGTAGCAAAAGTTTAATACTTTCATCTAGTAAGATCACCAAGAGATTCTAAGTTTGAGCTATCCATATATCAACGTAGACCCACCACACTTGAAGGCTCAAGCCAATGGGTTTTGTCCTAATTATGATGAATTTACTGACCATCTCACATCAAATCTTCAATGCGGGACTCCACCAACATCCTTCTCACAAGCACTTCAACCATCTTCACTCATATGTGACACTCTTGCATTATGTTAGCTTCCCTTTAATCTACATATCCTTCTCATCAATATATATCTCGACCCGAATTTTTACTCCCACTACATTGAAGGCATCGCAACACCCACATTCGCATGCACTCTCTTATGCCTTAGCAAACCATAAATCTAGCCTCAAGATCGTGTTACCACACCTCAAAGCCCACCTACTTGAAAATTGTGTTGATCATGTGATTCTTCATTGAAATTATCATCTAAATGTCTATACAGATTGGGAGGGATGCACCAATCTATGACTAGATTTAATACCACATGTTGAGATGCGTAGCAGCTAGAGACCATCACACCAGAAGATCATTAAAAGATAGCTTAAATTCGAGCCCATTAATATATCTAGTTGGGCATTTTTTCAATTAAAAGTTTCAATCAATTTTCATCAAAAAAAAAAAGAAGGGAAAATGATATAAATGATCCATAAACTTTGGCTCAATTTGTAAATACGGTTCATGAACTTTAATTTATTTAATATGGTCAATAAATTAGTCCAATGTGTTGAAATTTTAATTTGTTTAATGTGGTATATGGATTTTTGATACATGTTCAATTTAGTCCATAGATTATATGAAAATATTAAATGTTGTCAAATTTCAGAGATTATTCTACATAACGAATCAAAGTTCATGGATTATTTGTGTCATTATCTAAAAAAAAAAAAGAAGAAGCTTAAGCCAATAATTGAAGCCAACTAGGATGTATTAATTATCTCACCTCACGCCAAATCTCATTTGGAACTTTACCAACACCCTTCAAACATGTACTTCAATATGATATGGTCTAAAGCTATTTAGGCAACAACCCATATTTGGGGTTGTGTAGTTTTTGAATTTTTTCAAGTAACCCAATCCAACCCAACCCAAATTCAAAACCTATCATTTCTATTTCTATAAAAATCCACCCACTTACTCTCAAATTGTTCAATTTTCATCCTCATTCTTCTGTTCTCATTCAAATGCATAAGCTCATTAAATTTCGATACTCATGGTTGAGATGTTCACTTTTTGTTTTTCCTCTTTCTTTTCCTTTGCCTCTTTTTTTTCTTCTTCCTCCTTTCAATTATCCCTTGTACACAAACTCCGCATCTGGCTAACTACCAACACTACCCCTAATCGCTCGTCTCCATCATGCTTCAACCACTGCTACCACCACCACCACCACCAAGGCCGCTCTCTCTCTCTCTAGCCCCTCTCCTTTGCTCTCTCTCTCTCTCTCTCTCTCTCTCTCTCTCTCTCTCTCTCTCTCTCTCTAGCTGATCGAGTTCATATTGGATGTCACTCGCCTTAGTCGTCCTCAAATCAAAAGGTTGCCTAAGCTCAGCTACCACATTCGTGCATACAAGTCACGGTGGTCACGGCCTCTTATCTATAGCGACATAGCTTCATTTTGGTTTTGGTCGCTTCTTCTGCAGAGAAAATGTCTCTAGCGATATTCTGGCTGAGCATGGGCGGTGGCACCAAGGATGTAGGTAACATGTGAGATAGATATGTTGCCGGTGCCAATGCGAGCATTAGTAAAAATGTGTTACCATGCAAAGATGCGCATCTGAAATGTTGATGAATTGGCTTGTGCGAATTATCATATACATAGTCGTCATTTATGTCGTACGAACTAGAAACACGCGTCGTGTTTTTTGCATTGTGATTGAAAAGTGGACAAAAACAAGTGCAAAAGGCAGGCAGATATATGCCATGTGACCATAATGTTTGATTTGATGCGGCCATGAGAGAGGCAATTATGCACTGGAAAAACCCATCACGCTATCACTTCTCATGTGTCGGTTCAAGTTGTCACATGTACTCTCCACATATGAGGGCTTCACGAAATTACCCAGTCGAGGAATATGACTGCATTATTCACGAAAAATTTAAAATGATACATTCACTGGTTCGGTTCACAAATTCATGTATGATACAATTTTTCTTACTCATGCCACTGCTTGAGCCAAAGTAGATAAGACATCATTGAATTTGATGTGCATGGTTTTGAATTTCAGTGACATAGTCTGACTGATTATTTCGATTTAAATTATCTAATGTTCGATACTTATTAAGGAGGGAATGTGCGGCACATCGAAGTTTCGGCTTGAGAAGGTTAATTTACATCGAGAACACTTAAGTTAAACGCTGGATTTGTTTGGGTTTGTTCCATATGATGCTTTACAATCAACCAAATATCATGCCTTTAGTGATAATCAACCAAGT
This sequence comes from Eucalyptus sideroxylon x Eucalyptus melliodora, assembly GCA_016097485.1. Taxonomy (NCBI): domain Eukaryota; kingdom Viridiplantae; phylum Streptophyta; class Magnoliopsida; order Myrtales; family Myrtaceae; genus Eucalyptus; species Eucalyptus sideroxylon x Eucalyptus melliodora. Next base: position 45,482,839 of record CM027832.1, on the reverse strand, counting down.
TTTGGTGTTTGAAGTCACTTAGTGCCATATGGAGAAATATCATCTATTGCAATTTCTTTAGTTAAAATTTAAGCCGTCTTAAAAATATTGGTCACATCAATCGGTATACGCAAGTTCACATGTTATTTATTTATTTATTTTTTTGCCATTCCATTTGTTGTTTAGTGTATCCCAAGATTCGCTGTAACAACATATCTCGCTAGTTTTGTGAGTGTTGAGGTGCAAGTGGAAGGGTCTTAGACCAAAAAAATCCTGCATTGGAATATGTTATTATCTAGAGTAGTTATTATATCCTAATTGGTCGATAACCAATTGGCTTAAGCATTTGAAAGACAAATTCAATTGAAAATGTTGACATGTTCGAATTGGGGCTCTATCTTGATGGTCTTTTACAGGTGAAGGTAGATAATTTCTATCATGTCAACCCAATAATATATATATGAGTTACCTTTATCGAGATCTCCGTAATGTCACCACTAAAATTGATGTTAAGGTGCGTTTGCTCGCCTGATGAAAGGTCGGATTAGATAGAAATTATCTTAACTGATATTTAAAGTCACGCTCATATTGTGACAAATCCAGATAAAATCTCGATAACTTCTCTTGGTATCGTTATCGAATAATTTACAGCATCCAAATAGAAACAAACTAACAAAGAAAAAGCAAGATGTTTCGTCTTAGGACCCAATATTGGTGCCATTGATGGGCCACTAGAGACCACTAGACAGTGATCGCACCGCTCTGGCAACCTCATTGCCGTGACCGCACCAACCGAGAGCTAGATTTGATAGAGATCAAAGTGTAGATCTCGTGTCTCAATGATCCTAGTTGATCATTGTGATATACATGACCTCCACCATGGTTGTCGCCGCACATAGGCGGAACGGGTCTTAGGCAATGGAGCAAATCTTTGTGTTATTACTTTGATATGAAGATCTTACAAAAATCTCATATGACCTAAGAAAGAAAAGGTTGATAGGATACTTAACTTAGACCTCTACCTTTTCTTACATATATATTCATCATAGAAAAAATTAGTTTAGAGACCGGCAATCACCTAAATCAGTGCATTGCTGCAAAGATAAAAACATCTCCCTAATTTCTTAACTATAAACCATTCTATTTTATCAAACTTTCTCTTTTTTGTTCTCCTTCGACTTTTCATATATGTTTTTACTATGTGTGGATTTGAATGATTTCTTCTTGATATAATAATTAGATTAACTCAGATGTATTTGACTATGAAGATCTTTAGAAAAACCAATATTGCATGGAACTTTATAGTTAAGTATCTTTTTATTTAGTGATACACTATCAATTGATTCCCCTATATCAACGGTTTTATCTTCTTCTTTTTTTAAATGACGAGAAAGCTATTTTAGATAATTTCTAAGTGAAAAGTGAGCCAAAACATAGATCTGCAGTTTCATTTGCATTTGGTTTTGTGGAAAATCATATCTTACTATACGCCTAATCAACAAATATCCATTAAACCGTTTCAATGAGTTTTATAGCATTAATTCTATGATTTCACACAATAATTGCTGATTAGAATGAAAGTTTTATTACAATTATTTTCCACGTCCATTATCAATTAATTGATGAGCTCTATTGGGCGTTGCAAATTGAAATCATCATCACACTAATTATTTCTTTCTTCTCGCTGCGACGCCGAGTTTTTCAACTAATTCACATTTCCATTTCACTAAAGTTGATGAAGACATAATGTAGCGTGTGGGAGTCGATCAATAATAGACAATAGGTAGGGGAATAATTGATGTAGTGCCGTTGACTTAGATTAAAAGTCGTGGGCAGATAAATTTCCAAAATTACGTAAATGACATATAAATAATACGAACCTCTTCTAGCTAGGGGCCGACATATTTCTTGGAAACCCTAGGGCGCTGAAATAGTCTCGCGTTCGACTTTGATCGACAATTATTTTACATCGTCATGAAAGTTTGGTTTGACTCGACAATTTTTGGGTTTTTTTTTTTTTTTTTTTTTTTTTTTGTTTTTTTTTTCAGACGCGCTTATGCAAAAAACGAGACGTGACGTGATAATTCGCGAATTTGATGGGGGGTTGACGTGAGCATCCTCGTATGAGACCCGATTGCGAATCGGAAGAGATGCAAATGGCTCTCCCCCTTTGCAAAGTCAGCTTTGTCTTTTGGCTAGAAAATATTCGTGCTAATTACTCAGCTCGGTATTTTTATTTCGGCTTTCAATGTTTCCATTTTCTATTTGTTTCCTTGATTTAAGTTCCCCGCAGTGGGGACGCATGAAAGTATATCAGAGATCTCAATTATACCATGGAATTTCTTAAATACAACAATTTCGATGAATTGTTATTATTGTTATTATATTTTTTAGTTTAATTTGTTCCTTTTCGGATCCATACTGGATTACTCTTACGTCATTTGCCACTATAAAAAATCTTTCAAGCATTCATCATTCCATAAATAATGTGTATAATTGGAGATTGTTACGTAACGGACTTGTGTTTCAAATATTCAACGATGAAAATGTATATTATTTCTTACCCCTAGACCTAATAAAAGTTCACATTTTTTTATAATGTTTTCTTTAACTTGAGTAAGGGCAAAAAAGGATTTGGCAAAAACTGTAGATAACCTATGATGCCACCGTATGAGTAATTTCCCTAGAGTTGACCCCTCCGAATGAGTTGGTAATGCTTGCAAAAGCCTAGCATCAAGGAGAATTTGACCATTGCTAGTTTTACCAATAAATTAGGTGCTTTCGTTTGAGGTTGGAGAAGAAGTCAAATTGTTGAACTGTGAAAATGAATCTGGCGAACCATGGACAAAACTTTGCGCTTGAATAAACGAACTTTGGAGGAGGTTTCATGTGTAATTTGTTTGAAAGATCATTTAGAGAGAGACACAGCATTCTCTGGATATTGATCTCGAGCTAGAAAAGACTAAATTAGCCAATGGCTTTGAAAGGTCCGATCCAAAGTCGTAGCAATATCTATTGACATGTTTAGTAATTTGTGGTAGACATGTGGTCACTGCATCTATTGACATAATAGTAGATTGACATAACAAATATTTTGGGCTTGTTTCGACGTGAAACTCAAGCAACAGACGATATAGGCGGATGCAAGTATATGTGGCTCATTAATTATTCATCTTATCTGATTCGCGAGATGAGTGGAGTATTTCATGAATCTGAACTGAAGATATGTCTTTATCTCGTTTTACTTGAATTGCAAGGTGAATTAGTCAAATTCACACCCAAAGGTAATGTGAAGTACGAGGAAAAGACACGTCATAATCTTTCAATTTGCCAAGTAAACAATCTGGACCCTTTTGCCCCCTCACCAATACTCTCCACAGGAGGGGAGTTAAAATCTCCCTTTCCAACCACAAACCTGCTTTGATAATTGACGGGCCAACCTTCTCCCCGCAAAAATTTTAAAAAAATGAAACAAGAAATCGTTTGCTTTTTCAATGGGATTCGCACGTGAATACCGACCCTCTCCAGGCTCACACGCCCTCAAATCCCATGGACCACCTCCACTCGCTAACAATAACAATTATTAGTCATTATAATCTTCACCTTATCTTCCTCCCCTCACGTGCCAAAGTCGGCTACGCACGTGTGATCAAGCTTTTCGAAATTACTCCTCTTGTCGTCCTCTTAGTGCTTTTGGCTCGCCTTGCATGGCTTTGAATGTAATCATTTTCACGGGGCCAAACCCTAAACGCATCGAACCACTCCTTCCCTTCTATCAATACCAAACCCTTTCCTTGTTCCTTTTTTTTTTCTTTATTTTGCTTGCCTTATATTTCGTCCCGGAGGAGGCTGACATTAACATCCCAAGACGTGACCTTGGTTGCACACAAGCCGGCAAAACGTAAATCGATCATATTCCGCTATAAAAAGATCAACTTAGCTACTTAATAGATGGGACCAAAAGATTGGTTATATGTTTATTCCTAGATGCTGGGGACGTCTGTTGCTGACAGATTTTGGTCCCGGTCACGAATTATGACATGAATATTTATCGTGCTCTCTCTCTAGATGGTTTGTTATTTGATGAAGATAGTGATGATGTTTTTTAAAGATTTAGTGGGACTTATCGCCAATTGCTTTAAAAGTTTAAACCGATAGGTGAAGATAGACTATATAAATATTAAGAATATATAAGACTTGTAATTACGTGATGTAATTAACACCTCGTCTTATGTGCAAGTTGGATTAGGAGCAGCATATGGAATTTTCTATTACGGCAAGCAGAATCTTATACTACAACACGTGGAATTTAATTGATGGGGGATGGATGCATGTACATGAAAGGGATAGCACTAGCTCTAATACTATATGAAGGCTTAGGTTAATATTTATGTATTTCAATCCCTTTACACATAAGTTGGACTTTGGCCTAAATCTAAAGGGTGGAAATATGTAATTGAAGTTGTTAGATGAATGTAAAGTTTAAGATCTAATTCAAAAGGCAAAAATAGGGGATGTTAGAGATACTTCTCTAAAATATTTTCCTTTGCTAAAGATAATTAGAATATCTATGTTAATTCTATTTATTTCACAAGATTGCACATACATCTCCCTTTAATTGTGTGTATCTTTGATTGATTTGTTACTTTAAACAATCATCTAATAAGGCCCATAATTAGGCTCATAATTGTTTAATACAGAAATTTCATATTTCTCTCTTCCACATATGTCTTATCTCGGTATTGCTATTCCTTTTTTGTATATGCATCCATCCCACATCAGTCAAATTATATGTGTCATGGTATAAATATCCATTTGCTGCTCTTAATCTGGCTTGAACATGGATGGGTGAATATTGTCATACATTGTTTGACAACTGGTCTTATATGTTTTCTTTATTCATGTGGTCTCCCTCCACTGATCAATTTGAGCTTTTTAAAATATTTGGTAATTGGTCTGATGAAATCTCATATAATGTGAGGGCAAGAAAACCAAATCTTTTTGGCCCCTGTTTGCCTCTCCCATTACATATTTTTATAGCTTAGGCTAAAGTCCAGCATATGCATAAGAGGAGTGTTAAAATATTTAAATACTAAACTATTCCTTTATTTAATAACTTAAGTTTTGGATTGGACTTTTTAATACTTTCCGTTGTAATTACAATAAATAAAATCATGGGAAAAGTACCAAAAGAATCCTAAATGTTTCAATTAGATCAATTTAGTCATAAACTTCTTGTATATGTGCCAATTTAGTTAATTCTACTAATTTTGGCTGAAAATTAATGACATGGATACTAGCTGTCCCATGTAGAATGATTGGTGTTGATGCTAACAAATTTTATAATTTTATGTTCTAATTTTTTATTATTTTCTTTTGAATTACTTTTCTTTTTCATTGTGGCTGGCGAGTTTCACAGCCGTTGCCCAGGCCATTGTTAGTTGTGGGTGAGGGCCACCAAGCCCTTGCTAGATTTGATGAGGGCAACCTCACCAACGTGCGGCAATGGCTTGAGCAGGGCTTTGTTGGATTTGATGAGGGTGCAATGGCCTAGGCAAGGCCATGAACCTTGCTAGTGGTCGGGCCAACAAGGCAACCCTCACTGGCACAATGAAAAAAATAATAATAAAAATAAAAAATTTATATAAATATTAAAAATTTCAAAACTTGTCAATGTCAACGTTGGTCGTATCATGTAAGAAAGTTGATGTCATTATCAATGATTACTGGCTAAAATTGGTAGATGAATTGAATTGATACAAATGCAAAGAGTTTGTGACCAAATTGATTTGATTGAAAGAATTAAATTGATACCGATACAATAAATTTATGAATTTTTTGGTAATTTTTCCATAAAATTATACTTGCACATAAAAATTTGATTAATATGGAAAATTGCACATCACATTTGTCATAATCCCACTCAGGCGTGCTAGTGTACATGCATAGAGATGTTATAATATTTAAATATTAAACGAGTCTTCATCTATCAACTTAAACTTTTAGAAAAGTTGACAATAATGTTATAAAATCTCACGTAAAATTAGAACATGTGGTTTAGAATAATTGGAGAGAGTAATGAGGGGAGCACAAAAGAAATAATGAAGTTTCGAGGGGAATCAAATAGAATATTCCCTTTAAGTAGCTGTATTAAAAGACCAATGCAGGTTTGGAAGTAATTTGAAAGGTTAGGTAATTTTACGAAAGGTCAAAAAGTTATGATAAAATTGAGACGCCTCGAACATCGACATACTTTTTCTTTTATTTTATTGTTTGGCCAAAAAGAAAAGGAAAACGTGGGGGTAAAATAAGGCGAGTGAATTGGGGGAAAAAAAAGGGAAAAGGAAGGGGAAAAGTTAAACATCGTGGAGACAATTCTTGTGGTACGAGGATTGTGCGATTGGAAAAGGAAATGATGCGAAGGGCGCAAGTGTACAAGGCATGACAGAATGCGAATTTTGCCCCCACATCTATCACTAATACTAATAGTGCCTTCATGGTCGCATATATGCGAGAGGACACATCAACGTGGATGGATGGTCCCTCATTTGCCTTTTGTTCCCTTTTGAATTTGAATATGGTGCATATATATTTATATTGCTATATATATATTAAATAAATGATATTGTTCCCTCTCCTTTTCTGGATGCCTCCCTCTTTTTTTTTTTTTCTCTCTCTCTCTCTATTTCCCTCAAGTCTCATTTCCAAATCCTTAAGAAATTTGTTAATTATGTGATTAACCTCTTAAATCTAAATGCATGTAATTATAGTCTATATCACAACATTTCTGATGTAGAACAATCTTGAGCACGCGTCTGTCATCTTGTAAATGGAGCACTACTCAATGCACATTAACAACGTTGTTTATACGCATCCGTGGAGATTAATCGACAGTGAGATTTAGATATCTTTCATTATGTAATGGGAAAAGAAAGATGATTTTAAGTGTTCTTTAGGCTTGTGGACAAGTCTAATTCCTTTGTTTTATTTGTCACATGTGTATCGAATACTACATTATTTTCTTTATCTTTCGGATATGCTATGCCATTTCGATTATAATGGTGTTGAAAATTGAAAATGTTGCACTACACTTTCTTGGATTGCAAAGGCCAATCTCACTCCTACTATTGTTAGATAATACGAAAACCGTTAGATCTTGCAATTCAATATCACACGTGAGAAGATGGAAAATTGCTAGAGAAATCAACAATGGATGATAAGGGGATCGAAGATTTTTGGTTCGGTTCAAGTGTCAATACCCTTTCCTTTCACAAATTGCGTAATAGCGTAATAGCTCAGTCCCTCAAATACATCCTGGCCCTAGAGTACACTCGTAGATTTCGAATTGTGTTTACTCACAATCTCTCATAGCATCTCAGCAGAAAATATCACAAATTGAAAGTAAACACTCAGATGGAAACGCTGTGTCCACGAAGTACTCGGAAGATAACCCACAACGCTTTGGATAATTATGTTCCCTGATCAAGGGTCTTGCTTGCAATCGAAATCGAGAAGGATTAGATAAAAATTTCTTTAGACTGGCGATGCACACTTTAATAAACCCAATAATTATTTCCTCCATTATGGAAGGGTTCTTAATACGTCTCGTTGTTTTCGACGAATAGTTGATGTGGCTAATTCTGTAAGTGCTAGGTGACCACCACATCAACATTTCATCGAGAAATTGGTCATTTTTTGAAGTTAGTGTATAAATGGCGAAAAAGAAGAAAGTGTAGTGTACTAGATGAAAAAAATCTCTCTCTCGTAATCATATATATATCATTTTTTTTACGTAATTCTAATCATTAAAGTGAGGTTTACTCCAACATATGCAATTAGGCTTTTCATATCCATATATGTTTGGGTTATTTTCCTTCTTAAGGTTAGCTGGTAAGTTGAAGATTTCGATTTACTCAGAACATGTGGACTTTTTTATTTTATTTTGTTGACGAGTGCACCATGTTCAACAAAACAAACATTTTCATTTTTAATATCTTGATTGCACATAACATGAGAGAGACGGCTTATCAGAAATAAGAATATTTCTTTATTTAGACATTTAGACACTTGTTGAAGTTTCAGCGTACGAGGACTATCAAGACTTCTCAACCGTAAGGAGCATTTTTTGTATACAATCTCACTACATAGAGAAAAGTATAATCACCAATTCTAACAAAATAATAATAATAATAATCACAAGAAAGGAAAGGTTTAGTCTTTCTAATCAGAATAATATCTCAAGAATTATAAAAATATGTTATTTTTTTTTTGAAGATTAACCCTATCGATGGAGTACAATTTCGACTTTGGAAAAAAGAAGTTGATATCACTTATAGAATGCCAGGTCGATTGATCCAAATAGGTAAATCTCATTGATGCTTGTGTGAACAGGAAGTACTGCATATATTTAGCCATAGCTTAGATAATTTCTCAACTTTAAGCATTGGAACGCAAATTCGCTGATTGAGCAATAAAATATAAGTGATACATCATTAGACCAACTGTATATAACCTAAAGTTGTCATTAAAATGTTGGATTAAAGAATGTAATCATAATGTAATTATATCCAAATTGCTTGTTTGAAAAATGGGTAACCCCACCTAATGATGTTAAAGCCTTAACCAACCATTTTCCCCTAAAAGGGTATATCTAGATACATTATATGATGCCAAAAAACCAAGACTCTTTTATACTTTTTTTTACTTAAAATCCAAGGCTCTTCTGAATCTTTTGACCCACCAAACCTTTGGGTTGCATTTAAGAATAAGTTCCTTTGCCCATTGGTCCAACAAGATTAAACCCACTATGTTAAAACATATGTTATTCAATCATAGGTTTATATTATTATTCTTGAGTGTGAACAAAAATAAAAAGTAAAATAAAAGGTTGTCCAATTCAAAGGTGCCATTCATGTCATGCAACAGTCATCCAGAAATGTGGGTTCATTTTCGAGAAAGAAACAAGGTGTAGTTTCTGAAGATACAAGGAAACAACATAGAAAAATGCTGGCCTGTGGGGCCAGATCAAGATTTATCAGTCATTTTCCGCATTGGTCAGGAAAGGTTTACTTTAATAATACCAAGATCATTTCAAACACATTAAACATTATTATACCTCATCTCCTGCGGTCACCTTCTACTGTGGCATGAGTGATGAGTACAAACAATTTGATACTGACGTTAACTTTATATTATATTGATTAAGATATTAGTGCTGAGGACATTCTTGGAACACCCTCTTCTCTCTCTCCTTGTCAGCACACATGGTAAAGAATACTTCAACATTTTCGTCTCACATTTTTGTAGTGATGAGCAAGGGAACAAGATAAAATAAATCAACATGACTTGGATTAGAAGCAATGCTTTCCTAGAATAATATCTTAAAGACCGGCAAAGTACAGAGCTGTTCCTGGAAGGAAAACACACCTTGAAAATGAGCGAATCCATCATTGAATCTTTGAGGAAATTACAGAGATACTGTCTTCCTACCTCTTGGCCAATGAAGAATATGATGTGTATATAATCAAACGATTATATCTGTATCATGTCCAACAAAGCCAAATCCAAACAATTCAATTTGCTCTAAGATGAAAGTGAAGGGTGTTTTCCCTAATGCTTCTGCTAAAACTAATTCTGAAAAGAACACACGAATTGGAGGGGCGGTTGTTGTGTGTTGTTCTTGGGACTTGGGAAGCATACACGAGGATGTCCTTCTCAAATGGGGTCACTTTCTGGGTTCAGATCGATTACATTAACCGAGAGGACCAAAAACATTCTCATGGTATGTCTCCACCCCTTTTCCAAACATAATTACACTTCCCCCCCCCCCCCTCCCTTTTCTTTTTATTGCCTGCTTTTCCTTTCCCAATTTCTACCTTTCCCACTGTCCAAACATACGCACACCCGAAATTAAAAAGAAAATAGAAATAAATTGAGGGAGAGAGAGAGAGAGAGAAGCAATTGGAATTTAAAGAGGAGTGAGTGTGGTAGTGATTCTTTAGTTATTGGGGACAACTTTCCAGCCCTGGCCCGCTCTTCGTAGATAACGACCTAAAATAATTGAAAGAGGCTGCACTTCTGAAAGAGAAAGAAAAGGGCTTTTTTCTCTATGATGCTTTGTGAAAATTTTGATTTAATCATATCAATTATTCTAAACAAGTAATATGAGTTTTTTTTTTTTTTTCATATAGTTATTTTGAAATTGGGATGAGTTTCTTCTTCTTCTTCCTTTTTTTTTTCTTTTGTAATTCAAATGTGCATGTATTATTCATCTGTAAAGATCATTGGAAACGAATTTTTCAGCGGGTCGTGTCAATATTATGAAAGATGGAAAAAATCTTGGCAAGAGAACAAGAGGGTGACAATCTATGCCGTGTTGCACATCCAAAAGGTGGTCCTCCAATTCGGGTTGGGGGGAGGGGGTCCGCGTGGCAGCAGCCGGCAAGGGATGGCCTCGGCCACGTGGGAAATGTGGTCCAAAGGGCTCGCCCCAGGTTTGAGCCGCGCCACGTGTCCAGAAAGGAGGGGGTGACAGGCTGGTGGGCAAAGAGTATGGCATTGGGAGGGGATCATCATCTTCCTCTTTCTCCCCGCCCTTCTTTTTTGCCCCCCTCCTTTTTATTCTTTTCAAAACCTGTTCTCGTTTGTTGATGTGTGGATGAATGCGGTCAAAGGGTGTCGGAAGTTGACTATATTCCTTTGCGAGGCGAGATCGCTGAGACCTCGAGATTCATCTCGACATCTGTATTTCTCATTAGCGATTCCTATATTGCATCATGTCGCGTGCTTGGGGCAAGTTAGGTACGTAAAAGGATAATCAGGGGAATTATGCAAAATGCTCTTTTGGAGTTTTGGGACTTTGCATGATTGCATGGGTCTCTTTTGGTTTTTGTTCAACTGAGCCATGAACAGTCAAATCAGGAGAGCCTCCCTTTTCGCTGGCATCATTGGAAATCATATGGGACACACAGACACCACAACGCATGCTGTGACACCGATTTCCTGCTCAAGATCGATGGCCCTTCCTCGTTCCAGAACTTTAGGTTACGATGGAGAAGGCCATTCTTGTATCAATTTTATACTTTAGTGAGCAAGAGTTGAAGAGTCAAATTTCTTTTGTCACTAATTAATTAGTTCCAAGCTTAATCCCGTAGGCTTAACGCGGATGGGCTGGGTCCATATACTCGTTTGATTTTACTCGTTTGTGCTTTTTTAACTACTGTTAAATTCCAAGATCGAGAAGCGGAAACTTCTCATTAGTCAAGTCACTTTGAGTTGGAAAAGAGGAGTGGCCAAGTCAATCAGTGTTATGAGTAATTATCTGAGTTGATTGTGAAATCATCGAGAAGGGAGAACTCGGAGTTCATTTCATAATGCGCACTGTAGTTCCTCAATCGGTAATAAATAAATTTCATATTTTTATGAATGTTCTAATTTAGGATTTGGTATCAAATTGGGATTCATCGAGGTTGCCTCGCTTAGCTACTTGAGCTTGAGCATTTGAACAATCTCTTTTTACTGTCATACAATATTGTCTGTGGGATTTGACGCAAAAGTATTTATTTCTCGCCATTTGACCTACCATTTTGTGAAGCTTTCTTAGATGTCACTCGCCCCACTAATTTAACTTTATGCAAGAGAAAAATTAATAATTGAATTGGAACGACTCACGCTCAAAGCCCAAAGTGCTACCTTTTACCAACTAGCCCAAGATCCGTTTGAAATGACAATCTTTAGCCTCTTAGCAATGTCCAAGGTCCAACTCAAATTCTCATGTATCTTTTGTTTCTACTTAAACAAAATTGCTAGCCCACTAACAATCGACAGACATTTGAAAGCCCATTTGGATGGCCGGTCCACTCTAAACCAAGTTTAAAAAGGGTAATTGGACAAATGGTCTTCATCCCCGAATTTATAATTTATACATTATGATTTCTAAAGTTTAGCTTAATATATAATGTCATTCGTAGATTTTTAATTTATTTAACGTGGTCTATGTGCTATTGATAATTGTTCAATGTAAGTCCCTAAAATATAAGAAAATATTTAAAAGTTCAAAGATTACATTTAACATTGGACTAAAGTTTAGAAACTCTATTAAAATTTACACATTACACTAAAATTCATGAATCACGTATGCCATTTTCTCATTTTAAAATTTGTGTTGAATGCATAAAATTTGAGCAGCACTCTTGCCTGATTTAACGAAACCTAATCTGCCATAGTAATGTTAGGGATGAATGCTTGAGACCTGTGGAGATTCATAAGTGACTTGGATAGTAGATTTATGTATTGGAACTATTGCCTTATTTAATATATCTATGTATAAGTGAAATTTTTTTGACAATAAATGCTTTTGAATATTCTGAAAATTAGAATAAACCATTTTAAAAATAAATTCTAATAATAAGGTAATTTCGTAATTTCGTAACATATGCTTGAAAAATTTCTAGTCATTTTGAAAGTTCATCAAAAACACGAATATTCCTCCATAAATTCAATGTATGTGTGGGACACCAAAAGTTTTGAAAATCACGTACATACCTATACTTTATGTAAAGGTTCAAGTATACTACTAGTAGAGTTATCTACACAAGAATAAGGGTCCATTCGTTTTGCGGAAAATGGGCAATTTCCAGAAAATATTTTCCCATAAGTCATTTTCCAGGAAAATGACAATATTTTTTGGTGTTCGGTTGAAACTTGAAAATATTTCGGAAAATATTTTTCTGTGTTCGGTAAGAAAAATATTTTTTAAGACTTCACCACTTAAACATGCATGACTTATCGACTTATAAATCCATCAAATATGAACTTACCTTTAAATCCAGGCAAACTTACTTCATATATATGTTCCCTCATTGTCACTAAATGCTCATCTACTCCTAAAAAATGTTCATATGGATTTTAAAAAGAAGCAAAAGAGAAAAGAAGCAAAACATGTACAACTCTAATGAGAATTTTCCAATTGAGTGGCATGTTCTCCCTTGTGTCTTTTTTTTTTTTTTTTTTTTGGTGACCTAGGAACCCCGTACAGCTGGTAGTCGGCGAGTAAATCTGGGGGGACACATAAGCGGGAGGACCCACCACCTCCAGTGTCTCACTTAAGACCCCAAACGATCGTGAGGGAATTCAAACTCCTCCTTTTTGTGAGGGGGAGAGAGTCCAACCCATCGTAGCCATCAAGGTGGTGGTTCTCCCTTTGTGTCTTTTGTGTTCTAATAAACAAAAGAAAAAAGAAGCAAAGCATGTAGAGCCATTTGCTTGAGTAATGTACAATTGCATAGTAGAATATGTTGAAAGAAGATATGATTTGAAGATATGAAATCGGATTGAAGATTGTAATTGATTGGGATTGTAATTATTTTAGGACTAGGAATATTTTCTTTACTTCTTTATTGGATCTCCTTGTACAATATATACACCCTTGTAATAGTGTACAATTCAATGAAGAAGATACAATTCCCCACATCTTCTTTTACTTGAGTTTGTTACATGGTATCAGAGCTTATGCCGATCATGGTGTAGCTTTCATCTCATCGAATTGCCTACTTCATCTTCTTATGTTCCTTGTTGTTGCCTCGTTGCAAAACAAATAAATAGCATTTAGCAGGAATTCGCCTTTCTTTACCCTTTGTTACCTAGAAAACGAATCTTTAGAAAATTCTTCATGACAAACCCATAAATAAATACCTCGGCCTCCAGTAATCAGATCGCAGGAGAAATGACGCCACAAGCTTCTTAGATCTAGGAATCCTCGATGGTAATCATTGTGTCTCAGGACCAAATTTAGCCACAAAATCATCCTCAGCATGCACAGTGGGGGACTGTTCCGGCTCAGTTCAATATGGGGCAGCCCTTTTCGGGGCCGCCTTATCAATGGGTACCGTATCCTTGGTACTATGGGCCAAGTCCAAATACATCATCGTCGGGTTATCAAGATGGTGTGCGGACTAATGGAGGCCCACCAACCGGCAATGGGGCAGGCATAACCATCAATTCACAACAGATAGGTGGGTCGACCGAACCGGGTATGGGAACGAATCCCTACCCGGGTCTGTTTTTTTCCAATGTGGATTCTACAACCGGATCTGGCGGATCGGGTTTTGGAGCAAATTCCTACCTGAATCCGCCGCCAGGGTTTCTTCCATACTAGATCTTCGCTGCCAGCGGTCGGTCGGAACCTGGTGACCCTCTTTTCACAACTAATGCCGACATACCAAAATTGAAGCTTATTGCTCAACAGTTAATTGGATAAGATAATTACTCAAATTGGTCGTGCGAGTTTTGGCGTGCACTGGTAACGAAAGATAAATGGGGCTTTATTGATGGAATAGTTCCGGTTCCATCCGACGAGCGAATAGCTCGACTTTGGAAGAAATGCAATCAATTGGTCTGAACGTGGATCGGAAATTGCATTGCTTCCGAGGTCGCGGCTGGTCTTCCCCCAATGGAGGACTCAAAACAGATGTGGGAAAATATCAAAGAGATGTTTGGAAAATTAGATCAAGTGAAAATTTTCTCCTTAACGCAACAGATCTTGAATTTAAAGCAAGGAAATATGATTGTTGCCTCAATTTTTAACAAACTTTCAGGTCTGTGGAACGAAATGGAGGCGGCCGAGGAGAAGTTTTACTAGCTAGAACCCATCTTACGGCAATACAAAAGGATGCGGGACAGAGAGAAAGCAATACGTTTTCTCATATTAAACAAAACCTACCTTTCGTTTTGCGCAAATCTTAACCATAGAACCGATGCCGACCCTTGGCCGCATCTACCAGCTTGCTGTCTAAGAGGAAAGCCAACAGAGAGCAACCGATTACGGGAAGAATGGTGAGAGCGTGGCTCTGGCGGCGAAGAAATTTTCTTGCCCGCTATAGAGAGCCACGGGAGGAAGAGAAATTCTCGAACCCAATTTAGGGTTTCACGAAGAAAACCTTAGGGGGTATCGGTCCATGATGAGCGGCCATGATGTGTCTGGTTGATCGAACGGCTCCCAATTGTTCTTTAGAGATACTAGATTTGACGGTTCAGGAAGGAAGGGGATGATGAAATCAAATGGTCCGCGTGGCTCAAATGTATATGGGCCGGATGGCCCATGCGGGCATTACCCAACATATTCCGATGGCCCACGAAGTGATTTCCTTGCAATTTCTGATGGGCCATATGGGGCAACAACGGCCCATGCCACAAACAGGCCCACTTCATTCACAAAAAACAACAAAAAATGAAAGGGTAAGTTGTACTGTGATTATTATAAATACCCACATCACACGGTTGAAAATTGCTGGAAGCTCCATGGTAAACCTGGCAAAAAAGAAAAAGGGAAATTTTCAACTGTTTTCCAAGTATTGGGCAAATCGGCAGACAAACCAATTTCTCATGGAGAATATCAAGAGTTGATGGAAGCTTTAAAGAAGTTGGATGCCTTTGACAAGGCAGGGAGTTTCACAGGTATTTCTCATTGTTTGATGAACTCGATTACAAAGGATGCATGGATTATTGATACTGGAGCTAGTGATCATATTATCTGTAATCAGAAATTCTTTTCCAACATTAAGAGATTATTCTTTCCTATATCAGTACAACTCCCGAATGGAAACACCACACATGTTAGTATGACTGGGACCGTGAATCTTAGCCCACTCATCACTCTTAAAAATGTCCTTTATGTCCCTAGTTTCCAATTTAATCTCATATCAGTCTCTTAAGCTTGCAAAAAAAAATTCCTGTCATGTCTTGTTCGACTCTGATAAATGTCTATTTCTGGCCCTTTATATTGGCAATCTGATGGGCTTGGGTAGAATCTATTAAGGATTGTATTTTTGGATCGATCTTCCAAGCAATTTTAAATTCTCTTATGTTGCATTCAATAAATCAATGTGTAACATTGCTAGCAATAAATTTTTTTTCCTTCATCATCAAAGTTGAGCCACACTGCTTCTTTCCCCTATCCTCAATGTCCTATCCGTCCTTTGGCGAAACAAACTCGTGCTCCTTTCCAAACTAGTAACACTCGCATGGACATCATTTTTTCTTTAATTCATGCTGATGTCAGGGGACCATATCACACCTTGAATCATGACGGTTCATGTTTTTTTTTTCTCACAATTGTGGATGATTTCTTACGTGCCACCTGGATCTTTCTCATACAATCAAAAAATCAAGTCCTATCTCACCTTCGAATTTTCATCTCTTTATCCAAAACTCAGTTTGGAAAGTCAATTCGTCGCATCCGTACTGATAATGGAAAAGAATTCTTCAATGGTGAATGTGCTTCCCTTTTTTTTTTTTTTTCTCAAATGGGATTTTGCATGAAAGTACTTGCACCTATACACCATAGCAAAATGGAGTTGTTGAGCGAAAACACCGTCATCTTTTAGAAGTGGCACGAGCCCTTAAATTCTAGGCATCTATACCATAAAATTTCTAGGAAGATTGTGTGGTCACTGCAGCGTATCTGATAAAATGAGGTTGGGACACCTGAAGTGCCATAACTTGGCACAGAGGGACACTTAGGTGCCATAACTTTAAAATTGTATACTTAAGTGCCAATATTGGAGTAAAATGGGACACTTAAGTGTCACTTCGGTGAAAATCCGGCCAAATGGCTGACGTGGCAATTTTCCGGTGAGTTTGGTCCAAAATGGCGTTGTTTTGCACGCTGACGTGGTGGAGAAAATGCAAAAATGACGCCGTTTCATGTTTGGCATGTAAAAAATAATATAAAAATTAATTAAATCAGATTTAAAATTAATTTTATTTAAAATATTCAAAATTTTTAAAAAATTAAAGAAAAATTTAAAAAAAAAGAGGGGGGGGAGGTCGAATGGGGCAGCTAAGGGCTAAGCCCTCGCCGTTGCTGCCTCCCTGTCATTATCGGGAAGGGCCGGCGACGGAGGGGGGAGGGTCGGCCGGGGTCACCGGCCCCTGGCCGACCGATGGCAAGGGCTGTGAGTCCTCGCCGGATCGTGGCGAGGGCCATGACCCTCGACCTAGATCTGCGCTCGGCGACCTTGGTCAACCCTCCCAACTCCGTTGCCGACCCTTCCGGCGGCGGCGGGGAGGTGGCGAGGGCCCGCAAGCCCTCATCGGATCTGGGCGAGGGCCGCGACCCTTGCCCTAGATCTGGGGGAGGGCTCACATGGGGCGAGGGTCGCGGGCCCTTGCCTCCTCCCCGCCGCTGCCGGGAAGGGTTGGCGACGGAGTGGGGAGGGTCGGTTGGGGTCGTTGGGCCCTGGCTAGGGGTCGGTGAGGCTGGTTGACTGGTAGCGAGGGCCCGCGAGCCCTCGCCCAGATCTGGGGTGAGGGTTGTGGCCCTCGCCGCGATCTAGCGAGGGCTTGCAGCCCTCGCCATTGGTCGGCCGGGGTCGGCGACCCTGGCCAACCCTCCCCCCTCCGTCGCCGGTCCTTCCCGACGACGGCGGGGAGGCGGCGGTGGCGAGGGCTTAGCCCTCAGCCGCCTCGTTCGACCTCTCCCCACTTTTTTTTCTTAAATTTTTAAAAATTTTCTTAATTTTTTTAATTTTTTGAATATTTTAAATAAAATAAATTTTAAATATAATTTAATTAATTTTTATATTATTATTTACACGTCAAACACGAAATGGCATCGTTTTTGCATTTTCTCCGCCACGTCAGCGTGCAAAACGACGTCGTTTTGGACCAAACTCGTCGGAAAGTCGCCATGTAAGCCTTTGGCCGGATTTTCGCCGGAGTGGCACTTAAGTGTCCCATTTAACTTCAAAACTGGCACTTAAGTGTACCATTTTAAAGTTATGGCACTTAAGTGTCTTCCCGTGCCAAGTTCTGGCACTTGGGCTGTTCTTCTGCCTGATAAATTGTATGCCATCTCGGATTTTGAAAGGAAGAACTCCGTTTGAATTATTATATGGAAAGAAACCAAATCTAAGTCATCTTCGAGTGTTTGATTATTTTTGTTATGTGACTACAGTAGGGCCTCGGGATAAAATGGGCCCTCGTGCTCGCCAGTGCATATTCATGGGGTATGCCAATCTCAAAAAGGGTTATTGAGTTCATGAACAATCTATCGGGGAATTTTTTATTAGCAGAGATGTGATATTTTCCCTTTCCGGAATTCTACTTCCATGAGGATCCTATATTATTACCTCTCCTCTAAGACAACAAATAGTGGATACAATATCACCTTCAATACTTGATGAGCACCCTACTGGAAATTCAATTGAGGAGCATTTCATGGAATAGGAACCTCAGGTGATCAATTCCATAGAATCAACAAATATAGAAGAACCATCATTGGAAGTGGTGAATGAGCCACCACGACGATCTAATTGAGTCTCTCGTCCACTAGCTTGGACAAAAAGATTATGTATGTTCTGAATCAAAATTGTCAGGTACTTGTTACCCCATCTCCTCCTATGTGTCTTTTGATAAGTTGTCATTAGAACATTTATGTTGCATTAGCCACATTTCTGAGGAACAAGAACCATTTAGTTATCATGAGGCTGTACATGATCCACGCTGGCAAAGGGCCATGGAGGCAGAACTTAAAGCCCTGATTGACAATCTCACCTGGGATATTCTATCATTACCTCCTCATCGCAAGCTCATTGGCTGTAAATGGGTGTATAAGATTAAATACAAAGCAGATGGTTCTGTGGAAAGATACAGGGCTCGGTTGGTGGCCAACAAGTTCACACAGAGAGAAGGATTTGACTACCATGAGACTTTTTTCTCCAATAGCCAAGGATGTCATGGTTCGCTCTTTCTTGTCGGTTGCTGCTTTTCGCAACTGGTCATTGCATCAAATGGACGTCCACAACACCTTTTCTTCATGGTGATCTGGAAGAAGAGATTTATATGGATCTTCCACAAGGATTACGAAGACAGGGGGAGTCTAAGGTATGTCATCTCCGCAAATTTCTTTATGGTTTGAAACAGGCTTCTCGGCAGTGGTACGCCAAATTTACTACTGCACTCACGGGTGTCGGATTCAAGCAGTCCAAGCATGATTATGCTCTCTTCACTTGGACAAAAGGTAAGTCGTCTATCTACTTGATGATTTATGTTGACGACATACTTATCATGGAAAATGATGATTCCGCTGTGAGGAAGCTTAAGGAGCATCTACATTCCTCTTTTCATATCAAAGATTTAGGGCCACCTAAATATGTTCTTGGAATAGAGATAGCTCGTTATGATAAGGGGATTTCTCTTAGCCAAAGAAAATTTATGATGGAGATTATATCAGAAGCGAGATTATCAGGATGCAAACCGGCAGTCATTCCCATTGAACATAATGCCAAGTTGACCAGTGTTGATTATGATGCTGGAATGTCTTCCTCTGACGATCCATTATTGAAGGATCCGACAAGTTATCAAAGACTTGTTGGAAAACTTATCTACCTCACCATGACTAGGCCGGACATTTGTTATGTTGTACAGACTCTTAGCTAGTTCATGCACAGTTTAAAGCAATCACACATGAACGCAACCTTGAAGGTGGTAAAATACCTGAAGAAATGTCCAGGACTAGGGATACTTCTTTCTTGAAAGTGCAATATGGAGATGACATGCTATTGTGATTCGGACTATGCTACATGTCCTATGAGCAAGAGATCTATTACTGGTTTCTATATTAAGTTTGGGGAGTCACTACTTTCATGGAAGACAAAGAAGCAATCTACTATATCGTTATCATCGGCAGAAGCTAAGTATCGATCTATGGCAAAGATTGTCTGTGAGATGGTATGGTTACAAGGTCTACTTCAGGATCTTGGGATACAAGTTAGAGGTCGGACATTACTCTTTTGTGATAATGAATTAGTGATCAAGCTTGCAGCAAATCCCATACTACATGAGAGGACTAAGCATATAAAAGTTGATTGCCATTTTACACGAGAGAAGATCAAATAAGGTATAATCGAAACAAGAGGGATTAGAACCACGGAGCAACCTGCGGATATATTTACTAAACCTCTTTGTCAGAGACAGCATGCATATCTTCTAAACAAGCTAGGCGTCTTGGATATATACAAGCCACCAGCTTGAGGGGGAGTGTTGAAAGAAGATATGATTTGAAGATATGAAATTAGATTGAAGATTGTAATTGATTGGGATTGTAATTATTTTAGGACTAGGAATATTTTCTTTACTTATTTATTGGATCTCCTTGTACAATATATACATCCCTGTAATAGTGTACAATTCAATGAAGAAAATAGAATTCCCTACATCTTCTTTTACTTGAGTTTGTTACAAAATAAACAAAGAAAAGGATAAGCAAGAGTGCAGAGTACGAGCTTGAGATCGACAAGCTTGAGGTTCGCTTGGCAACAGCCGATGACTAGCTAAGAGAGAAGAAGATGGGAAGCAAAGAAAAGAAAAATAAAAAAAATAAAAAAGAAAAGAAAAAGAAAAAAGAAAAGAAATAGAAAAGAAAAAGGAAATTAAAGATAATTCAAATAAAAAAAGAAAAATTAAATTAAAAAATAATTAAAATAAAAAAAGAAAAGAAGAAGAAGAAAGGGGAGGAGGAAGTGATGATTTGTAGATGTGTGAGATAAGAGAGATCAAGTAAGGAAAATGTTTTCCACTTTTCAAAAGTGGAAAACATTTTCCCCTAATCTGGAATACTTTTTTTCCTTTCATGGAAAACATTTTCCGCGAAATGAATACCTTAAAATCCGAAAAACGTTTTTTCGGAAATTATTTCCACGAAACGAACGGAGCCTAAGGGTGTGTTTGTTTTGCAAAAAATAATTTTCGGAAAAACATTTTTCTCATTTTCTAGCATTTGGTTCATTTAGGAAAATGAGTCAACGGAAAAAGTTTTCCTAATCAACAGAAAATGTTTTCCTTCCAAAACTTAAATTCAGGAAAACAATTTCCTTTTTGAAAGTACCGGAAAACGTTTTCAAAAATGTTTTAAGGTCCTTGCTTGATGAAAAATTTATTATTAAAAATAATTTATAATTAAAAATTTTGAAGTTGTTATTATTATATCTTTTCTTTTCTTTCTTCTTTCTTTTTTTTTCTTTTATTTTTTCTTGTTTTCCCTTTTTTTTTCTTTGCCTGTGAAAGTAAACCCTAACTCCTCCCCTCTCTCCTTCTCCTTAGCCCCCTCCCTTTTGTCACCGCCGCCTCCTCCAACCCTAGCCCCTCCTGCGCTCCCATTGGCTTCGCTCCCTCCTCTTCCTCTTTGTCGGCGTCTTCTACACCTTCAATCATTTTTCAAATGCAATCCAAACACCAGAAAATATTTTTAGTCACATATCTCCAAACATAGGAAAACTAACCGTTCTCCTGGAAAATGGTTTCCCGGAAAACATTTTCCAAAAACGTTACCTTTTTCGGAAACAAACACCCTAATTGAAATCTTTTAGAAAATTGATTTAATGTCAAGAGGAAACTTAGATATGATTAATTAGTATAATATTTTTGGATTAAATTTATCAGTTCTATTGTATAAAGCAAAGCGGACCTCCTACTATAAAGGGGTCTCAATCGCTTTTTCCTCCCAAAATATATTTAATTACTTTATTTACAAGTACTGTGTACATGACACTGCGTAACTACGTAATCCTATTTATCCTCTCTTGTTTCAATATCAAAATTTGTATATTTTCTAGGATAAATAATTTTTTTTACTGATATCTCAAATGGTAAATGTCCTTTCCTTTCCACACACACATATATATAATTTCTTTGTGTTGTGAATTCTTATTACAAATAAAATTTAATTAATAATATACTTCGTGATAATGTAAGTTTGGTTAGTGATTTAAATATCAATCTTTTGCATAAACGCAACAGCTGTGCATATTCTTTAGTATTATATAAAGCAAAGGAGACTTCCTGCTTTAAAAGTGTCATGAAATTTTTTATTCTTTCTCAATATATCCTCAATTAGTTAATTCTATTAAATATCTTATATATTTCAATTTTAATTTAGAATTTGTTCAATCTTACATATAAGCTCGGAAGCTTGAAATATTTCTCCCTGTACTCTTTCTTCATATCGTGCAAATAATTTCGTTTCGTTACTTATTATTTCAAATCTATCATGATAAGATGATATCAAAAACTATTTTAAATGTCAATTTTTTTAATACATGCAACTTGTGTGCACTTTTATAAATTAATAGTTATTGGCACAGCTGTTTACCTAGCGCAGCTGCGTGTCCATGTCTTTTTCTCTGTTCCATTAGGCCTTTCAGTTTGTTCTCATTCATGTTTCGTGATATGCGGATGATTCGCATCATTACAAACTTGTATTGATTTTGAGTTAAGTCGTGTCGTGTCAAATTCAACTTATCTACAATTTTTTTCTTTTGCGTCAAGCCATATATTAGTATTGTTTCAAGAATTGCCACCCCTACACTTAGGGGATGTTAGATTGTCCAACAAAAAGGGATGCAAAATATATGAACAACTCCTCTCATTTCCAAGGAAGATTGGCGATGACACGTGGAATTGTGAATTGGAGGCTTCATATGATGTTGGATCGTCCGACTCAAAAGCAAAAGTCAATAGGTGGATGAGATTACGTGCATGAAACCTAGGGGGACAAAGAAAAAGAAAATTTCTATTGATACGATACCATATGCAAACAATCATCTTGTTGCTGATCCCGTAATGTTTCAAGATTTTTGGTCTTAAAGAAAAAAAGGGCACTCAAGACACACGGCCCACCAGCTACACTACAAATGACAGAAGTAAAAGATAATAAGCGATGGTTGTTGTCATAATCTAGTCAGCGTGGTTCGGTTGTTGAAAAGCCAACCTGGTTCTTCAATGAAATGTCGACTTCTATTCCATTAAATATGACCAGACCAGTCTGGCCAAGGAAGAGAAGCCATGGCTGTCCAATATGAGAAATATTGTGGTATCATTTAACATTTCTTTGCTTCTGTACTTGTCCGGCCAAGCCTGGCTTGCTTATTCACTGGTTGCTGATTAGAACAACTGATTGGGTCAACAGGCAATCAGCAATCGTCTGTCAAATGGGTTGGCTCAGGAAAATGCTGAAAGGTTCTGCTTCCAGCTCCAGGATACCATTGGACCATGAGGAGGATCGCGACTGGGAGGAGCCTTGTGATATATCGGTAATTAATCAGCTGTAGCACATCTATTTGTCTTTCCTTTTAAGGAAGAAAGAACAAGTTGGTGTTTGGTTATTCTGATTTGCACCTGAAAGTTCATGTCGTGATGGATTAAATTTTTGCAGTGTGACACTTTGATAGAGTTTTGATTCATCCTTGAAAATTGCTTGTATTATTTGGTGCTAGGATGAAGTACTGGACGGTGAGAGAGAAGAAACACATTATGCAACTACTCTTTCTTCAGCTGATGAAAATGAAGCAGGTAAAGTGATAAACTGATACAGCACTTACAATGCCAAGTGAATAGGACTCCCCTACTTTGTTGAATACAAAAAATTTGATAGATGATGTTGGATTTTTGCGACTTTCCCATCCCTTCCCTTTTTTCCCAGGATTTTGTAGAAAGTCAAATTCGAATTTACTTGGAATTGTGATCCTGTAAAGGTTCTTTAAGAAGAATCACTACGGAAAAGTAACAGAACTGATTAAAAGGATGTGGTTTGTGAGCCGTCATATTACCATCTCCGATTGGCCAGTGGAGCAGAAAAGCCTTTGTGCTCTTTGAACTCTCAACAGAATGAGCATATGTTGAGCAATTTTTCATTTCTTGAACATGGGTTATACAGGGGAGAGTTCACTGAAATGGCATCTTTTACATGAAGCAGTTTGTCTGATTTCAGACTATTAATGTTGTTCAGATGAAGACCAACAATCAGATGATAGTCAATCAGAGACTGATGATGGACAATATTATGAAGCCAGCCACTTGGAGGAGGAAGATGAGGGACTTGCTGAGGCTCTCCAACGAAGTTTAGTTTTCAATTCAAATCCTCTGTGCGAACTCGAGAACATATTTCCCCCTTTTCCATTCTCTTTTCATTCTACGGACAGGTACAGTGCTGACTGCTGAGACTTCGCCTTCCTTTTCTGAATACGGTGGCTAACATTTACATTCTCATTCTTACAGGTCAAGCAATGATACAAAAAACAAAACAAAGATTTGCTTTTCATTTTCCATAGCAAGTAAAGATAGAATAATGCATTCTTTGGTGAGGGAAATTGAATGTAGAACCGGCTAAATGCTAGTTGTGAGAATCTCTCATAGCTATAATATCCTCCACTTTGTCATGCTCGAATTATTAGCTTGTATGGCTTAAGGGGCTAGTTGCTAGTTCAGTTGATGCAGAGCATCCACTCCAAATGCTAATCAAAGTTGGCTAGGCTATTTGTCATGTAAATTTGAGTTCGAATTCTCATTTGCAGTTAATCTTTTGATTTTTCTATTTTTGTTAACCAAGGCTTGTGTTGATGTTGATTACTTTCTGGCTCATGATGGACTTCTGGTGTTTGGACTAACCCTTGTCAGATCACGCAATAAGGAGCTTCATCGACCGACATGTTATGTTTGTAAGAACCTGGTAAATAATTAGGCTTTTCATATTCTTTTTTGAGAAGTTTACTCTGGCTGGGATGGATCAAGCTGCTCTTTTATTCGATTTCTCTGCTGTGATTGATTAAGTTTATAACATTGACTATACATAATGATTGTACTTTATCACTTGATCTTACAGATCCCGGTAGATTCTTCCGGACGGTTTCAATATAGGTCCAATCGTTTCTGGCAACAGAAGTATTGTCCCGCACATGCACGTGATGGAACTCATCGTTGTTGCAGTTGTAGGAGATTGGAGGTTGGTTCTACTAATCCAAACGTGCTTATATATTTGTTTTTGCCATAGTAACGTAATTAACTGGAAAACATGTGAATGATAAAACAATGACAAACACTAGCATCAGAAAGAGTTTTTGGTAATTTCTATTGCTAAGCTTTCAAATTTGCAGCCGAGGGACACGACATTTTCTTCTCTCACTGATGGTCGGAAGCTGTGTCTGGATTGCCTCGACTCCTCAATTATGAATACGGATGAATGTCAACCCTTGTACCGCGAAGTGTCTGAGTTTTATGAGAACTTAAACATGAAGGTGTATCAGACAATTCCGTTATACTTGGTCGAGAGACAAGTCCTCAATGAAGTTAAAAAAGGTGAAAACAACGTAAGCCAAGGGGCAACAAACAGGTGTTGTTCAATGTTAATGCTGATCGAGAAGTCACTATGTTCCTTTACCTTTGACAGGGACATCATCTGTTTGGAGAGATAAGAGGAGTCACCATGACAGAGGGATGCAGCATTAATGCCGTATGACATCCAGTCCTAAAAAGTTTCTTTGCAAATATAATCATCTTAATAAGTCAGATTGTACTGAGAGTTTTAAATTACTGGTGATTGTGATTATGAATAGTCTTTCATTTCTCTTCCTGTTCTTCAACTCTTCAGATTGTAGAGCAATCGAGGATCAGGGACGGCAACAAGACTAAAATAAAAACTAGGCGATATAAACTGGTCGCTTACTCTGAGGTCATAGCGATCATCATTTTGTATGGTTTCCCAAGGTAGCACACGACTAATTACTTATCAAATTTATCTTATTCTTTGCTCAGAAAATGCACATCTTTTATATGAAGTATGACATGCAGAATTTAACTATTTTCAGGTTGCTAACTGGAAGGATCCTCGCTCATGAAATGATGCATGCGTGGCTCCGACTCGAAGGTTCTCTCTCTCTCTCTCTCTCTCTCTCTCTCTCTCGTGTGCACGCTTGCGGTGGATGATTGCTTAAGTGACTGCATAACTCCAATTAAAAGCGGAAGAAAACTTGGCATTGGATGATAGGTTATCCATTTATAAGCCCAGAGGTGGAAGAAGGCCTTTGTGAAGTCATGGCTCATATGTGGTTGGAGTCTCAAATTTCATTCATGTCTACAAGTCATAACAATCACTTCGAGAAAAGGCTTGCTGAATATCTCAAGTACGATACTGAGTCACGAACATCACATCCTTATGGAACTGGATTTCGACGGGCAAAGAGGGTGATTGGCATGTATGGCCTCAAAGGAACAATCGATTACATCCGTATGACGGATACATTTCCTAGATGAGTTGTTGTACGAACACGATAAGGCATTGGTTCTTTGAATTCCGGAGTATGTTCGACACATGAAGATCATGAAGTCAGTGTACACCAAGTTCATACGTATCATCTGCTTAAGTGCATACGCTTAAAGCATTGTCTCAAGTGAGTGTTAACTAGTATGACAATTCTACTGTTCCATAGGAAAAATACGAGAACATTGTACCATGCTTGTTAAATGTGACAAACTTAGAGAAAATGACATAAGAAGTGCCGTAATTTTTAAACAACGCTTACTTTATTACCAAAAATTTATGTTGTGATCATTGAAGTGACAACCCTGATTTGGGTTACTAAAAATCCAACATGGAGATATTTTATCAATTTCACCAATTAGGGTGGTTCGCGGGCATGCCCAATTAACATTAATAGCCCATATGACATTGCCTATATGTTTTGCCCCAAATATAAACCCTAATTCAGATAATCAAGCCTTTTCACAAATTCTTAAAACCCAAATTGGTATCCCCAAAAATTAAGAGCTCAATCTTGTATTGGAGCATAGGAATAGGACATGCAGCTTAAATTGGTTTCAACGAAGTGAAGATGAAGGTAAATAATACTATTATTGTGGGCTCGAAGTCCATGAAGAACATGTTGGACTTGATTGAATCTCAAAAGAAGATTCAATGGATGTGCAAATATTTCAAATGGGTCAATGTGAAATTAACACACAAGTTGGACAATGCCGACTTAATGCAAGCAGAAATGAGGGCTTTAGCATCTATGGCCAACCATTCGAAGAAAGAAGTTTCAAAGATGAAAAGTGAAAGAAAGTTCTATTGAGTGTAGATGGTATTGCTATTGTCTTGTTTAGCCTATTCTATGCTTAAATGTAAACAAAGTGATGAGAAGAAGTTTGTTATGTGATATCCTAATTTTTAGGTTCTATTTTCGATTGGACAAGTTGGACTTTTCATCGACGCGCCTATAGTTCTTTTCTTTGAGTTGGCCACTCACAAGATAACTGACCTGTTAGGTAAAGCCGTTAAGGGATTTTAACGTAATAATTTAAGAATTTGACTAGAAATCGACTGCTCAACCGTGCTAATCTGCAAGGGTCATTACAACATAGTTAAAAATCAATCAGAGACCAAAGATATGTCGATTTGACAGAGGTGTGTGATTAAGTGTGGGTGATTTTACCTAATTACAAAATTCTTGTCGATCGACATTAGACTAGTTTTTCTGTCGTTTTGGTACCATGTACTTGTATTTGAAATCTCGAGATTTTCATGATAATCAATAATCACCAATGTGTCAAAGATGTATTTTGTGGCTTGAAAATAATCAACCACAGTTCAATTGCACTAAAAATTTCTAAAAATTACAAAATAGGTTAGGTCACGTTAAAATCGCATCAGATTGACATAATGACGAATTTGAACCTGATTTCAGAAATTGAAAGTTCTGTCATGTCATGATTCATTTTAGGAACGTCGACTCATCCTCCGAAATTTTTTTGGCAAACCAGGATTTTCAGCAAAAATTCAAAGTAAGGGTATTTTGGACCGAAAAGATCATAGGGCTGTTTTTGGTTGTGTTTTTAGGATTCAAGTTGAACGAATTGATGAGAAAAAATGTTGAAATTGATGATGACGTTTTGGCTGGAATTATGGACATCAAATTGAGCTCAATTGGAGGGGAATTGAATCAATTTGAGTGGCAAGTGCCCAAAATTCGTAGGCCAAGGGGGAGACAACATTTGCAATCTTTTGGGAAGTGTGTTGAGTAAGATTGAGGGCTGCAATTGGCCTTGGATGACAGCAAGGTGGTGGGGGCATGCAATGAACACCAAGGAGATATAAATGAAGACTTTTGAGGTAATGAGACCCCCTTCTATCTTTAGCAGCTTCTTCTTCTTCATTCTAGTCCACCTTTCTCCATTGTTGTCCATTTTGAGCTTGGAGAATGAGAAGAAACCGGCCATCCCCTCCCCCTCCACTATCGACCACTGCCGGAGCCGTTAGGATCGCCGATTGCACTAGCGAGCCCATCACATGCCGTTGCATTGCCTCGCTCATCTCGCTTTCTAGCTCCATCGTCCACCTCTGCTCGTAGGTCTAGCGGGTCGCTTGGCTGCCATTCGTTGTTGTTCAAGCCTCCAGAATTGCCATCGTCACTTGCCTGACCCCGCAGCAGCCTCCGCTAGCTATCCTGAGCCTTTTGGCCATTGGTTCCAGCTCCTTCGGCCCAAAGCACTAGCCAAAGCCAACAAGGGGTTTTGGGCTTCGTGGCTCGTTTTGAGGGTCATTCGATCTCCGTTTGGTGTTGTTGTAGGCTCGGTTGTTGCTCGCTTTTGCATCGACGACGTCGTGGACTCACTAGATCGCTAAACCGGTGAATTTACTTACTAAACTTTGCTTAGGGAGTTAATGATGCTTAATGGATGATTAGTTTAGGCTAAGTATGATTTATGTGGTTTGTTAGATTAGATTAGTGATTTAATTATTCAATTGTGTATGTTAGGTGGTTAGAATAGGCTAACTAGGGAATAGATGGATCATGCTATTTATCTAGATAGATTCAGAAATTTTCTAGGCTTGTTTAGGTGGTCAATTTAGCATTTTCGGCCTAAGTTGGTGTTTTTGGTAATTAATTGCATTTATTTAATTAAATTTTGGTATTTATTTCATTATTTATTATTTTCCTAAAATTATGCCAGGATAACCGATGACCGGAATTTTGTGCTAATTGCAATGGTGTGCTTAGTTTACGTAATTAAGTGTTAATTTATGCAAATTGAGTGGTGATTGAAATTTTGGGCATTATCCCAAAATTGTGAAGTTTGGTATTTTAATTTGAAAATACTGAGGCGTAGGTTTTTAATACCAAAAGTGTTTTTAGACACTATATTAAATAGTGGGACCAAAAGTGTTTTTAGACACTATATTTTATCGAATATTTTTAACACGATGAAGTTAGGCTAAGTTCATTATTTTAATTGCGCAATGTCTTTGGTTGGGATCAATAATCTATCAGCATGTGTAAGCAATGATCTATTAGCTTGTGTGAGTAATGATTATGCCTTGTGTGAGCAATGATATATGTGAGCAATATCATACGTTAGTTTGTGTGAGCAATGATACGTTAGCTTGTGTGAGCAATATTATACGTCAGTTTGTGTGAGCAATATCGTACATCAGCTTGTGTGAGCAATGATTCGTCAGCTTGTGTAAGCAATGATTAATATTAGCTTGTGTGAGCAACGATCTAGATTAGCTTATGTAAGTAGTAATCCATGTCAGCTTGTGCGAGCAATAATCGAATTGAAATGTATGATTGATTGACATTGAAGCGCCGGATTATGGGACAAAATTGTGTGGCACGGTATGTGACGTGTCATAATAATTTGATCTTATAATCGAGACCCCTAAATCGACTGTATTGATTGATTGTATTGATAGAATTGATTGAATTGATTGCAGTGATTGTAATGATGATGTTGATCGATTGATTGATTGTGTTGATCGATTGGGTATATGAATTGTACTGACATGCATGAAGGAACTAAGGCGATGTAAGTTCTTTATCTTGTGTGCATAGACTGTCTTTAGGCGTATTTCCTTCCTAATCGGGATTTAAGGGGTGAATTTGCTGAGACATTATTTGTCACGCCTCGATCCTTGGGCACACACTCATCCCTTACCTGATTGATTAATACCGACGTCCTAAGACAATAAAACAATGTGATATAAAAGTATGACTCAAATTTCACAACTAAAAAACCACACTTATATACATTGCAAATTATGGTGCAAATATATACAAGGCAAATTTTTAAGTCGGGTTTTAAACTATAAGTTCATAAAACAAATCTACATAAATGAATAAACTCCCATCAAAAGAGAATTGTCCTATAACTAACTAGTCAGATATGATTATCAACTCTTCAAACTTCGCTTTATACTCTTCAGGCCTCTTGTCCTTCACCAACGCCATCTAAGGACTTTAAAATGGTTATACAATAACCATTGAGATAACGTCTCAGCAAGTTCTACCCCTAAAACTCGATTAGGAAACCAATACACCTTAGGACTGCCTAAATACAACACAAGTCAGAGCATTTACTTTTGACTTAAATCTTTCCTACAGGTCAGTACATATCAGATGTACAGGAAACACATCAATTCACAACATCAGATCAAATCAATGATTAATTGACTTAATCGATTACATGTCATCATGATTTTCCCCTGGTCGGTACATTCAATATTATAAATAAAGTTTGACCTTAGTCTAGGACTACTCACCCAAAGTTGAAAATAGATAGTATACCTCGCCCAAAGATAATAATATACGCTCATCCAAAGTTGATATATCGCTTGTAAGTTGATATAGTATATCGATATACTACTCATCCAAAGCTGACATATCGCCTGTAAGTTGATATAGTATATCGATATACTACTCAATTTCTCATTTTTATCATACCCGATAAAATAAAAAATAAAAATAGCCGTGTACAGGTATACGGTTGGCCTTAGCCAAAATATCATAATATCATTTTTTACGAATATCCTACCAATTTCAATAGCCCATTACATATTTTTGGTGCTGTAAACCAACGCTTGGTTAATTTCCAATCAAATACCAAAATTGATTAATTTAGGAATAAAATCCTAAAATAAGAATTAAATCAATTTAGCACGATTTAGCACTCAAATAAATAAACGGACTGCACCATGATAATCAGCATAAAATTCCGGTTGTCATTATCCTAGCATAATTTCCGGAAAATAATTCATTAATTAAATAATTACGGAAATTATTAAATAAATACAATAAATCCAATTTAGGTCCGTAATGCTTAATTGGAAGCCAAAATAGACTCAGAAATTTTTTGAGATTTGTTCAATAAATACTAGGACCTATTTCCTCGCTAATTACAATAACCATTTGCCTAACATGCATTGATAAGTCTCTAATTTAATTACTTTAATCTAATCTATCAACCTAATTATACTTAATTAAATTTAATCAACCTCCTAAGCATCATTAGCATACTAAGCAAGGTTTAATGAGCAAAACTCACTTGATTAACAAGTGGGTTGGATCAAACCAACGGGAACGTCGTGGGAGACGATACTTCTCAAAGTGGGCCTAGGTTTCGAGACCCGGAACACCTTCAAAACGGACTTAGATGGTGGCTGGAAACCCACTTTTTGTTCTCTGTCCTAAGGTTGCAAAAACAGGGAAAACAAAGTGGTTTGGCGAGGAAATGGTGATGGTGGACTGGTGGATGGCTTGGCAAGGTAATTGGTGGCCAAACGGGCTCCGGCTTAGCTCGACCGATGGCTGGAACACACAGACGAGGCGGACAAGGCTGCTGGACGGCAAGAACCACGCTGAACATGGCAAGAATGAAGGGGAGGCACGCGTGCGAGCGATGGTGTGTGACTCTGATGGTGGCGTGGCTGCTTTTGGCGGCTTGTTGGGTTAATGGTAGCATCTCTCCTATTGGTTAAGGCGCTGAATAGCATAGAATAAAGGGAAAGAGGCGGTGGACACTGCCTTGGAGAGGAAGAGAGGGATGGAGGGGGCCACATACCATTTTTTCCAAGTCTTTGTCCCCTTGACCCACCACATCCACCAGCTGCTCCTTGGCTGTCAAAAGCCACCAAAGCACACCCAAGAACCCTTGAAATGGTCCAAAACCATAGGGGACGGAGGGGCGTACGAATTTGCACGGTTTCTCCTCAAATCGGTCATTTACCGATTCTCAAATCAACTCAATTCGGTCTCAATAAATCCCTTTGTCGAGTCAGTACTCAATTTAGTATTTCCCATCTTGTATCCCAATTTCGTGATAAAAAACGGTTTCGGCTTTTTTCTGAATAAAAACAGTCATGCGATGACTTTTTCCCAAAAAGTCTTGGATTTCAGAAAAATTTTCTGAGACTGAATCGACGTTCCTAGAATTTATTGTGACATGATAAAATCTTCAATTTTTGAAATTGGACATAAATTCGCGGTTAATTTCATTTGGGCACGTTTTTTCTAGCGTGACCTGGGCCACCAAATAGTTTTAAGAGATTTTTAGTACAAATGACTCATGGTCAATTTTTTTGAGCCACAATGAACCCACTTGACACATTGGTGACTCTCGGTTATCATGAAAATCTCAAGGATTCAAATATAGACACAGGGTACCAAAACGACAAAAGAATCAATTTAGAGCCAACTGACGAGAATTTTCCAATTTAATGGTGTCACCCACGATTAGCCACACATTTTAGTCGAATAGACCTATCTCTGATTTTAAATCGATTTTTAACTATGTCATAATGGCCTCTAAAGATGAGCACGGTCGAGAAGTCAATTCCGATTGCTGGTCGAGTTCTCAAGTTTATTACCTTAAAATTTCTTAATGGCTTCCCTGAATAGTCTAGTTATTTTGAGAGTGATCAACTCTGAGAACATCTCTATAAGCGCGTCAATGAAATGTTCGATTTATTCAATAGAAAAAATGATTGAAAAATCTGAGATGTCACATTGTCTCACCCCGTCATGGGCTTCAATTTTTCAGGTCCTTAAATGGAGGACCCAAAGCCTCGAAGCCTGTTGAAGGGGAGTTCGAAGGATCGACGAGTGTGTCCGACGAGTAGGCCATGGGACACCTTTTGGGACTGATTTTTTGTACCTAAACCCAATTGTTTATGAAAGTGTGGCTTTTGTGAATTGTTGCCTTACTTTTCTATCCCATGTTGTTTGTCGTTAGGGGTTATTGTTTCGCTTCCGCATGTGCATTAAAATGAATGGGTTAGCGACGCGTCCTGCGACATCGCAATTTTATTGACCACCGAGAGATGGACACGCGCTCAAGGTTTGAGGTATGACATGTTAGCCCACCAACATTGAAAATCAGTGGGATATATACTTGTATTAGGGTAATGAAAGGTAGTTATTGCCTTTTTTTTTTTTTTTTTATACTAGAAATGTTGCTTTGTTGCAATGACAAGTTAAGTTCACAAGTGGTAACAAGTTCATAAGTGATTAATTGAGTGCCAAAATTTATCAAAAGTGATCATAAAGGAGAATTATAAAAAAAAAAAGAAAATAAACCTATTGTAATTGTGCCAATTAAGTCATAATTTTTTTTTTGCCAAATTCAATTCTAAACTTTTTGTAATTATGTCAATTTAGTCCATCTTGCTAATTTTAGTTGGATAATGCTGGCATGGACGCTAACATGGATGCCGATAGCCGACGTTAACATGGAAAATTTTTGATAATATTTCATATTTCATTTTTATTTTCTATTTTTCCTTTTATTTTTATGTTTATTTTCCGTTTCTTTTTTTTTTCTCCTTTTCTTTTCCTTTGCTCTCTATATCAGTTGTTGAGGCTCGTTGGCAAAGATCGGGGCCCTCGCTCAACTTCGCCCAAATTTGGGCGAGGAAGGGTGAGTACGACCTTTGCCTTGCTGGCCATTGTAAGGAACAAAAGGAAAATAAGAAGAAGAGAAAAAAGAAAAGGAAAAATAAAAAAATTTGAAAAAAATATATTATTAAAAATTATCCATATTAGCATTGGTTGGACGGTCGGCTTTAGCTAGCATTGGGGTCCACTTAGTACTGGCGTGCTGGTTGGTCAAAATTTATTAGATTGACTGAGCAAAAAGTTTAGGACTAAATTGACAAAAAAAGTTTAGAACTAAATTGACATAATTGCAATATGTTTATAACTTTTTTTTTTGGTTAATTTTCCTAATCATGAGTATCATTTTTTTTTTTTTTGTGAAAAGTGATAATTTAAGTATCAATCATTGTATTAAAAAGTGATCGCTTGTGGTTTTCAACTTCTAAGAAGTGATAAGTTGTTTTTGCTTTATGAAACGCTTCCATTATCAGCTTATAAAGGAGTGTGAGGACACATAAAAAGTAATGCTACACCAGCAACAACCAACTTCAACTAGTTTAATGTAGTCTTGTGCTTGTTTCAGTTGTCCAAACAAGTGTTGATGCTAGCACAAAACTGCACCTGGTTGTTAATGTGGTACTAATGCTTGCACTGGTAGCACAAACAAGTATTGGTGTAGTCTTATATTGGTGTACTACACTAGTAGCAACATATGCAACATCAGCCAAAAGTAAGACAAAAATTGGAACTGCCAAAAGTATAGACGAAAACATTGTTGCCTTCACATTCAATTGCTTCCTTGACATTGAGTCCATTTGAATATAACAGAAGTATCTCAAAACCAACCAAGATCTAGACAACACCATATGTACCACTTGGTAAAACCATGTGTAACAAACCTCAACCCAAAAAAAAAAAAAAAAGTTATATCCAATGCCCTCTCATTAGTCAATATCAACAACCCTAACAAAAAGGTCATATTTTTTTAGCACCCTCCCATTAGTCAATATCAATAATTCCTTAGTTCCTTTTCCATTGATGGACTTTTGATTTAATGTTTAATCCTTGTATTCTTTCTAACTAGAACTAGACTTGCAAGTGCTTCAAGTAGCCTTCCTATTCATGTATCTTCTTCTTTGCATCAACCATTCTCTTTCTAGGAGAATATAAGGTCATTTGAAGGGAGCTCATTTTAATTCATCTTGGCTTTGTAATAGTGGTGTTACGGTCATTATTAGTGCCGAGATCAGTTGGTTCAGTTAAAACTGGTGTTGGATTCTTTGTTGATGGCTATTTTGGATCCCTCTTCTTTGTAGTTTTCCCTCGTGTCTTTGAAGTTGCCTTAGTGTCGTTTGTTTTGGAGCAACATTTGATTGCTTCTTATTGGATTGTGCTCCACTTGCCCTTAGTTGATTTGTTGTTTGAGTTTGTCATTAGGTTCTTCTTTTGGGTGTAGTCATCAAATCCTGACTTGAGCCACCATAAGAGATCATCATTCTGACCTTTTTGGCTACAACAACATAATCATATTGTCAAACAAAAAAATACCATAAATTAAATGCATAAAACCTACAAAATTTATATTCAAAATGGTCATTCCAGAATTATAAAATATGTAAACAACCCATAACTATATTGCCTTATCCTTTTGCAAAGGGCCCCTCTTGTTCGTTGTAGTGCCTCACTTTCAAAATCCTATTTAGATGGTTTTCTTCTAAGTCTACCCACTTGCTTTTATAGTGATAAAGGGTGAAGGGCTTCATGATTTGTTGGGTCCCAGAATTTGCTGTCTCTAACAGGTTGCAATAGAATTAGATAGTTTCTATAGGAGAAGAACTTAAAAAAGCAATTAGAAAAGCAATCGACAATTTATTATTCCATCAGTCATAACAATACTATTTATGGTAAAGAATAATAAAAGAAGCAATTGCAACGGCAGTGCTGATTTTGTCCTAAGTCTTCTCCAACATTTCTCAATGGCTAGCTAACCTCCAATAGATACTTTGAAGTACTTCAGCATTTAAGGAGAAGTGATGCAAGTTAGCAAGATTGAATTTTACAATCACAGTCAAAATAGAAATTGTATTTAATCTTGCTTTGTAGTGCTCTTGGTAAGAGTTTAGCACGAGAACAATTGATAGTCAAGTGTACAAGTATAAGAGTAGTGTGTGTGTCCCAAGTGAAAGGAACTTGCTCTGCTGCTTATTAGTGGAATCTAGCTATTGTTAAGGCTGTTAGTCTAAGAGAGAATGTAGGCTTGGATGTAAAGCTGAACCACTATAAATTAATGTGTGATTGTCTTGATTTACTCTAATCTGTTTACCATCTCACACATGCTATTCTATTTGAGATACTATCATGAGTTCTATTTGTCTAATATTCCACAAAAGATTTTTCTATCATCACTCAACCTATTCAGCCCTGTTTTTAGGTTGTATTGTTAGCCCCAATAGTTATAGGCTAAATAACTATTGGTAATTCCATAAAGCTATTGATAACTTACTAACATGCTATAAGTTAAATAAGTTGCTGGCCAAAATTTATCTACTAACTGGTTTTGAAGTTCACCAATGCTTTTAAAGAATTAACAATTAGGAATAGGTTTTGTATTTTCATGCAAAAAATGCTAGAAATCTACCACTAGCAAAGTGTGTTCAAGTACAAGATAACCAAATGGAACGCCAGTTTTTCAACCAATTGGTGTTCCAATTGGTGTTCTCGGTGTGATCACCACCCCATAAGGATGGTTTAATGGCTTCATAATCAATCCTCTTACTATAAGACGCTTATCAAATCATTATTGAGATCCGACTTTACCGAATTTTTTTGGTTTACCTCAATATTCCCAAGTTCAATTATAGGAAGAAGTCAATCTCATCCTGTAGAGCACTATAGTGAATTCAATACAACATCAATGAAGGGCAGGGTTACTCTAGTTTTTGAAGTTACATACTTCCCCCCGTTTTAATAGCCTTGTCATAATGTAACATTGAATAGTTTATGGCAAAAATCTTTCATTAGATAGTTTTCTAGTATAAACATGGTTTGGGGTGGTTGATATATAGCTATTAATATGCTAGAAAATCTTTCTAGCAAAATTAGCGTTTTGGTGGAAATTTCTTAATTAATAAACGTCAAATGAAAGACGAGAAGCAATTTAATTGTTTAACCACCACATTTTTGAAATAATTTGTTATCATGAAAACAAATGACTCTCGATTATGAAAATAGGTAACCTTAGTTATATTTAAAAAAGTAATTGTTGACATGAAAGGTGGTGATGGCTCATCATGAAAATGTGCCATGGTAGGTGTCGTGACCTTACCTCAAGTGGACCACTTAAGGTTTGGCTCCTAGATTATTAAGCTTAAATTTAGTTTAGGCTCTCCCAAGCCCATACCAATTCATAGCTTGGTTCAAGTTCTTCACTACAAATCAATTTTTATCTAGAAGTTGCTCCCTAATCAATTTTTGGTGAGTCGATTAAATACCTAGGCAAAGCATTGGGAGAATTAATTTACTTCTACTAATAAGAGATTCATTGAGTTTGGGGACTTGATCACTCCATATTATTTTAATGCCCTTTTGGTCCTATTTCATTCTTTTGAAAAAAAAAATATT
This sequence comes from Eucalyptus sideroxylon x Eucalyptus melliodora, assembly GCA_016097485.1. Lineage (NCBI taxonomy): Eukaryota > Viridiplantae > Streptophyta > Magnoliopsida > Myrtales > Myrtaceae > Eucalyptus > Eucalyptus sideroxylon x Eucalyptus melliodora. The sequence continues at coordinate 45,445,763 of CM027832.1, read as the reverse complement.
TATGCAAGTAGCTTGAATTGGTTTTAACCTAAATTACTAACATGGAGGAGTGATCATGCGAATGCACAACTATTAAAATAACAGTAAGCAAACAAATAAATTGGAAGAAATTAGATACCAAAGCAAGCAATTATTGTTATCTTTTGGGGTTTTCTTCTATCTTGAATTCAAAACTAACTATATGACCTGCAATTTTAATTAACTACATGACATAGTTCTAATGATGTGCAATTTCTAATTAAATAAGCCTAACGTGCAAACTATATGACATGCACATGATGTGGCAATAAGACATGGCCTAAATTACTTAACATACATATGATATTTTTGGTATTTTCACTAAAATTCGTAATTTATAAATACCCTAGTTTTAACATGCAATCTATCCTAGAAAAAGAATTTATCCTAAGATGACTCTTTTTATTGTAAAAAGATAAAGAGATAAATTCAGATTTATCTCAAGAAAGCAATTGGAAAATTATTTTGTGATCGGAGGGGATGGATGAGGGCACATTACCAAAAAGCAATAGATCAACAAATGATACTCCTGAGTTAGCCTTCGAAGATGTTACGTTGATGGTACCTTCAAGTCTTATGATCATTTCGTCATGTCCGACTTGGCTGCCTCTTGTCCAGATCTTCACCCTTGTCACTAGTCTTTACTGAGCTCTTAGTGACCATTATACGAAGATTGGTCTGGCAATCATCATAATTTCATAAGACTGTTTTCCCAATACGTATCTCTAGATACACCATATGATGCTAAAAAGCTAAGACTCTTGATATTATATTTACTTGAATCCAAGGCTCTCCGGAATCTTTTGACCCACCAATCCTTGGCTTATTTGTTTTTAAGAATTGGTTTCTTCCCCTATTGGTCCAAAAATATTAAACCCTCTTAATTGAGACATATAATTAAATCACAAACTTGTGTCGGTGTTGAGTTGGAAAAGTAAAACGCTGCCCAACTGCTCGCTGATGTCTTTTTCTAGTTAATAATGATTAGCGGAGTTTCCTAGTAAGCGCAATTGCACGTTCATGTCTTTTTCTCCCTCCCACTGGACCTGCCGTTGTCCTCTTACCTTCGGACACTAGCACTTTACAGATCATTTCACCTTTGTTAATACCCATTTGCGCTTTCGTGGTATGTTGCCAAATCGCGTCATTGTTAGGGGTCGTCCTTTTCCCCTTATATTCGAGTTTTTTGTGCTTCCACTGATGGTTCTCTCATTAAGATTCAACAGATAAGTTGGTGACTGAAAGAGTATTATGTTTCCTGCTAAATCTATAAAAGAAATCTTAAGGGCGTTTATGGAGATATATACGTTAGGGAAATGTATTTCAAAAGTGTTTTTTATTTTTACTTTTTTACTTCAGAAGTTTCAAAGTTGTTAAGGAACATGTACAATTCTATATCCGAAACGCTCTTCGGCAAAATGCAATCGTCGAACATCTCTGATTGGACAAACGCCTCATTGTAATTTCCTTATTCAAAACATGATTAATGGAGGGCAGGGTCACTCTTGGTTTTTGAAGTTTACATCCATTTCGAGTTTCGTGGCCTAGTTATCATCTTACCTTGAATAGTTTGTAGCAAAAGAATCTGTCATCGAATAGTTTTATAACATAAACATGGATGGTCTGTCGGGGTGGTTGATATATAACCCATTACTTGTTAAACATGGATGGTCTGTTGCAGAGTTGACCTGATGGAAGTTTCAGAATCAAAATCGACCAAACCATCGACTTAGTCATCAATTGTAACATAAACCGCATCAATATGGTTAAACACCAAATTACAGCGAAGGTCTTGCCGGCGCTTCCAATTGTCTGTGAGTTGCCGGACTTACTAATAGGAAGCAGTCTTCCTATAGTTTATGAGTTTGTGTAATAAAATTGAATACTTATCGAGAAAACAAAAAACAAACAGCAAATAGGAGCATAATATTGGTTGGCGATGATACAAGTTGGATTACATTAAGAGGTTAGATGCAACTAACTATTGTCAGAATATTATTAACTCTCACGCAGAATATGTTTTTGTTTATTGTTCCATTTCATTACAGAGTTGACTTGATGGCGTTAGATATATGACCAGCACATCGTCACTCTATAAATCTGGATCAGAGTGTGGTCTTTTTGGTGATAGCGTTACTTGAAAGTTGATCTATTACTACAACAGTGTAATACCCTTTTCTCCTTATGGGTTGGCTGAAAAGAATTCTCCAGGGATCTACTTCTAACTCCAGACAGAGTTCTAACGGAAGCTGTGAGGTTGATGATCATCGTTCTCGTTCTGATGAGACTGATGACACAGAGGTAACGCAAGAAATATAAGTTGGGGCTTATTTGTTATTCTTGTTTTCTTTTCTGGTTAATTCGTGGGTGGTTATAATGCCCAAGAAAAACAACTGTATAAGTTGGATGTTGGGGATTGATAGCTGCAATAGAAGTGTTAAATAGTTGCAGAACCTCAATGTGCAGGATGAATCAATAGAGGGCAAGGTAACAGACTATCGAATTGCCCGCATTTGTTCTTTTGCAGAAGATGATCAAGGTAAATTGGACCATGGTTCATGAAACTTTTCTCCGACATCAACTTAAGGACAAATTAGATGTACACTGGACCACGGTTATGTTTCTAGATGCATATTTCTTTTTTCTGGTCCGACCAAATTAGAACCAGAATTTGTTGCAGTCACATCATAAACCTTTCTACTTGACAATGTACTTTTACCATGTATCTCTAGTGATGCTGATTCAAATGAATGGTGAATGTCTTTCAGTGGACAATCTCTATGAAGCAGCATCGACCGAGGACAGGGTACAATACGAAGATGAACGACCTACCTGGTCTTTCCAACAAAGTTGGGCTTTACAATCTCCCCAGTGTGACCCTGCAAGCATATTCCAACCTTTTCTGCGCTCATTTTATCCCAATAACGGGTACTTCCATGATCAATTTTACTTTTTTCGCCACTTCTTACCCAATTTATTGGTGTTTCCACTGGTAGTTCTCTCATGAAGGGTCAACAGTTGAGTTGGTGACTCCAGATTTTTGTGTCTACTACTAAATCTAAGAAAGAAATCTTATGGGTTTTTATGGAGATATGGACGTGGAAAATGTTTTTCAAAAGTTTCTTCTTTCTTTAAAAGTTTCGAAGTTGTTAAGGAACAAGCACAATTCTGATTCAGAAAACACTCCTCCCCTGGCATGTATACAATGTGAAACAAAAGCAGTAAATGATACTGATAGGACAATTTGAATAGAAAATAAGAGGTAGATACGACTAATGACTATTAGAAGATGCTGAAGATCCTTCATTGCAGCATCTTCTTTCAAAATTTTTTTTTTTTTTTTGGGGGCCAAGGTCATTATAGAGATGACTTTATGGAGTTAGACATATGAGCAGCACATCAGCAGATCTAGTAATCATGAGAGAATTAAAGGGCCCTTGTAACCACCAAACTTTTTATGGAGGTGCTGCTCTGTAGATTTGGATCAGAGAAGTGCTGTTTTGGCAATAGCGATACTTGAAAAGTGATTTACCACAATACCGGGACACTCTCCTATGGGTTGGCTAAAAAGAGTGCTCAATGTGTCTTCTTCTAGATCCAGAAAGCAATACCATGGAAGCTACGAAGGCGATGATTGCCATTATTCTGATGAAGGGAACAACTCTGCGGTATATGCATCTTCTGACTAGCAGTGCTGTTGTCATTCTTGTATCCTTTTCTTCTTGCCAATTTGTGGCTTGTGCTAGCGCACAACAATTGTAACTGGCTGTCTGGAAAGAAAGCTGCTATGAAATTAAGTCTCTCTAATATGAAATATATCCTACTCCTATCCTGACATTTGTTTTCTTGAAAATATCTTTGCATAGTACTTAAGTTGTTGGAGAAAATCTGTGCAGGATGAGTTGACAGACTCTGGCGAAGAAACATACCACAGAGTTCCCCATTCCTCCCTAGTCTCAGGAGAAGGTCAAGGTGAATTCGACGGCAGTCCATAGCAATTTTTTCTAACATTATATTGCGGATATGCATTGTATGTCTGATCTAGTAGTGCAGAACCCAAGACTTTGTGGACGCAATGAACATTTTGCTGAGGAGAAGCAATTGTTCATCCCTAGACAATTCAGATGAGTTGATGAATGAATGCTTGATGTAGGAGAACATCTCTATGGAGCAGGATGGGCGACCTACGGCCCTGTGCATTTTGAAGGATCACCGATGCAGCACGGAGATGAACAACTTTCAGAGGCTGTCAACCAAAGTTCAGTCATCAATTCATCCTCTCTGTTTGATACCGTGAATATCTTCCAATCTTTGCCATTCTCATTTTATACAGACAACAGGTACTAAAACACCTGGTCACTTTTCCTTTCCGAAATTCCTCAACGGTTTTGCTTATCTTTACATAATTCGATGAAAAACATTGGATGTGGGATGAAAGGAAAAGCAAGTCCTTTTCACGAACACGGTTTGTTAGCTTATATTTATATACTGCAGGCACACCATTCAGCATCCAGAATGCATTCATCCTTATGCTTTCGATGATCCGGTTATTGCTAATCATGAGGTTTGGCCATACACCATTTCTATTTGATTATCGTGTTCAATTGTAGTCACCGCCTTTTGTTGTATCAGAGCGAGTACCATTCCAATCTGAATATTTACTACAAGGAGCATCATCATCATCCTACATGCTACGTTTGTGGGGAACCTGTGAGTGCGTTCATTTACATTATTTTCACAACTTTTCCTCAAGCACTATGATTGATTAAATTCATATGCACACGAGCACAATCTTCTTTTTTTTTTTGTTTTTTTTTTTCTTGGTTACAGATTGAAGTAGATGCATCTGGTCATCTTCAATATCAGAAACATCAATTCTGGCCAGCAAAGTATTGTCGACGGCATGACAGAGATGGAACTCCTCGTTGCTTTTGCTGCAGAAGATTAAAGGTTGGTTTTCACTCAAACTCATATCTAACGATCAAGATAATTTGGCCTTCGCATACATGAGAAGCATTCAATCGGAAAAATGTTTTGATAGATACCAAGCAAACCATTAACAAATAGGGAGAAAGACACAAATGGTCCCTAATGGCTTAACATACAATATGGTTCATGAACTTTTAATTTGTTTAATATGATCCCTGAACTTTAGTCTCATGTTTAATGTGGTCCCTAAATTTTAGACTAATGTGTGATGTGGTTCATAAATATTTAATTTATTCAATGCAATCCCTAATCTTGAATTAATGGAAGGATTATATTGATTTCTATTAATATATTCAATGTGGTCCCTGAACTATACAAATATGTTCAATGTAATCCTTTTACTAATTCTAGATCATGAACCATATTGAACAAATTAAAAGTTAAGGGACCATAATGCACATTGGGTCAAAGTTTATAGATTATTTGTGTCATTTTCCCTTAACAAATACTAGACATATTATAATAAACCTCTATCTTGCTCATATTACAAATAATTCCCCCTTGATGTCTCTTTGTTGTTTGCTCGATATTTTTGGTGCATCTAGCACTAATGGGTTGCCAACTATTCTATATCGAGTGTGGCAGTCCCTCTATCTCAACCACGCTAACTAATTACAGAGTCACACATATTCGTGAATCTTGGGGGTGGCCCCAACTAATTAGGCGATAAGGGAGGACGAACTTAGGACCTCTCACTTCATAAACGAAAATGCCTTAAGGCCTAAGCGCCCAACCAAATCATGAGGGTTGTCCCCTTACTTTTGGTTGACTTTAGAGTACATAAAAATCTATGTAGTGACATGATGTGGAGTTTAGTCAATTGTGCAAATATCAAACTTGAGAGGCGAAATCACTAGAGAAAGTCAACAAAAAAAATAAAACACCAAATATTTACAAGGTTCAATTTAAAGATTTCCTACATTCTCAAGGAAAGCAATCGATAGAAAATCCACTCTTAATAAAAAAAATTACGAAACTGCAATCACTCAACTCCTTAAATTATTCAACCAAACAAAACTCCTTGAATGTTTCCTAGTCCCAGATAACACCCAAGTTAACCAAACAACTCACTAAATCTCACAAAGAACTAACTCAAAAAACACACAAAAAGATAACCCTAACTTATTTTGATTGCTCTAAATTGTAACCTCTGAAAATATGTCAAAAATTATATTTTAAACACGAGTTTGCAAGGGTCAATGCAATTGCTGGGCTCGTTCCACTTTCCAGGCCACTTCCCGAGCCCTTGGTCAGACTTGGCCGGTCTCCAAGCCCATGCCCAAGAGGTACGTGCTTTTGGGCACTGCTAGCTTGGTGCCTGGGCCTTTGGCCACGTCATACGGTCTTTGTTCACTCGTGCCCAAACGCTTCTAACTAGTCTCGGGTCTATCTTGTTCTTTGTGCTATGTTCCAAACTCCAATTTAGCAAGAAATTGAGCCAAAAATTTAACAACTCTCTACCTTGACTTAATATTTATGGTCAAGTCATATTGCTTGTCATCTACACTAGCTCTCCCAACATCCCCATGGGTGCTCAACCACCGCAAACATCCTTGAAGTCTCAATTGAGCCGATCTTGTATAGAGGAATGAAGTTGGTCAACATGTCTGCAGGATTTTATGCTGCAAAAAGCTTCTTCATAGTCATATCCTCTCATAACATTGTTATCTCTAACATAAAAAAATGGATTGCCAATGATATTGATTCTCCCATGGTATCTCTGGCTTCCACTAAAAGACAATGACACAAGGACACAAGGAGTGTTAAAACTTCGCATAAAGGGACACTTAAGTGCCAAAATTTACAAAAGTGACACTTAAGTGCAAAAATCGAAGCAAAATGGATTAGTTAAGTGCTAACAGCAAGAAATCTGACCAAAAATGTTGACGTGGCAATTTTTCGGCGAGCTTAGTGCAAAATGATGTCGTTTTGCACTTTGATATGACTAAACAGTGCCAAAACGATGTCGTTTTGGTGCTAACGTGATAAATAATTAATATAATAATTATTAAATTAAATTTAAAACAAATTAATTAATTAAAAAAAAAAAAAAAAGGAGAGGGAGGGGGAGGAGGAGGAGAGGCAGCTAGCGGCGTGCGGGAATCTCATTTACTCAAGGTGTTGGGGTTGCCAAGCTTCGCCGCTACCACCGCCTCCCTTCTCCTCCTCCCCAATTCCCCGTAGTTATCTTGCCCAACAACATACCCAACAACTCTCAAATGCCCATGAATCACTACTCATACTCAATTGCCAAATACACATTCCTTACGGTGCCTGCTTTTTTTTTTTTTTTAAATTAATTACTTATTTATTTTTAAATTAAATTAAATTAATTATTATATTAAAATTCAAATTATACCAAGACGATGTTGTTTTTATGTGTGTTTTTTGAGTCAGCTTTTCGATGAGTCACATAAGTGAGAAAATTAATAAAAAATTGCAATATAGGATTTCGGAAGGATCCACCGAAATGTGGCACTCAAGTATCCCATTTTTCATATAAAAATAAAAAAATGGCACTTAAGTGGCACTTTCGTAAGTTTTAGCACTTAAGTATCCTTTTGTATCAAGTTTTGGTACTTGGAGTATTCTTTTGCCAAAAGATAACAATCAATCTAATGATTCTCACCAACATCACTAATAAATCATTCCATGATATCTCTGGCTTCCATTGTCACCATGTTTGTAGCCTCAATCATTGACAATATCACCACGTCTGGCAACAACACCATCCTACCTACAACACAACTCAAGAAGTAAAGGCATACTTATTTGAAAATTGACCATTCTTCAGGTTCCTAGACAAGGACCGAGTCTCCAAGCTCAGTTATTTCCATGCTATTTGAACTACATCATTCGAAACATTACTTAATATTTATCATCCCAAACAAGTCCAAGAGGATTCATTTGACAGCGTCACAATGTATACCTAGATTAGCCTTACACATTCTCCTAACAGTATAAGAAGTATTAAGCCTAGTACTATTACATGGCATTACCTACATAACCAATAGCACTAGCATTCGTGGAGCCCATGACAAATGCTCTACCTTTACCCAAGTGCCCAGTGATAATTTAAATGATTTATAATATGCAATAAATGGGGTATTTATTGACTTCACCAACTACATGTTTAACCATTTAGAGAATTTCTTGATGTAACTCCTTCGAGCCACTCGCAACATCTTTTCAACTATCTTGTCTTATCTACAACTCATGAAACCATCTTCACTAATCCCCGATTATAAATCTCAACCTCGGTATACCATTTTCGCTTTAGCTCATTCACCTCCCCTGATCATCTTGAAGCTTCACACTCAATTCTTGCCTTGAAACATTTGCCAACTATTGTGGATTTAAGTGATACTATAAAAATGGTCACATCTCCTACATTATAATCATCTCGTTCTCTATTATACACCACATGTTTCTTAACATTGTCCAAATCCCTCTTTACAATTGATGTCTCAATCCTCTTTTGAAACAGAATATATTCTTTGAAGGTAAATCTTTGTTGATAATAAACCTACGTAAATCTTTTTGGTGCACCACAACTTTTATCACTTCTCATCATATGCATAGCCTTAGAGTAAGCACATCTTTGCCCTTGGGTCTAGTGCACCATCCCTCATATGAGCATAAGTAGGCAATTGAATACTCTTAGTCCAATGTAAACAAAAATTTACCCAACCATATTTCCTCAAAAGTTTCCTCTCAATTATGAATAATGGTGATTTGTTCACTAATTAATAGACAATTTTCATTACTTTAGCTTAGAATTCTCAACCTAATCTAGCATTGGAGAGTAGTAAGTGAGCCATCTTCTATATAGTTTTGTTAATCAGTTTTACAACTCCATTAAGGTGTAGTATGTCAACAATAGTGCCGTGTTTCATTTTGTCTTCCTTTGTGCAAAATGGGTTATGTTCTTCATAATAGAATTCCGACCTTTTGTTAGTTATCAGGCACATGTTCTTCCATTTACCTACTTTTCGATCATTGTTTTCCATGACTTGAACTGATCAAACTCCTCAATTATCTATTTATGAACACAAATCCAAACTTTCCTCAAAATGTTATAAAAAAAAGAACAATATATACTTGCCACCACCCTTAGATGATAGAGATGCCATACATCATACCCTATTCTCAATAGTAAGGCTTCATTAATGTTCTTCAAATCCATTATGAACATGTTAAACAAATTTAAATGGCTTTAATTAATATGCCTTCAACCATCCGAGATTAACACATCATTTTGAGTAGAAACAAGTAATTGTTCAACCTTTCTTCACATTAAAGGCCTCAAACTTGCACACAACACTACATCTCATTGGTTGCTTCAATCAAATTATCTTTTGATAAATTGCTAGGATTATGCTAATCACCTTCTCCTTTAGCTCAACCTTACCAACCTCTTGTCTTTTCAAGTATCCTTGCCATCTGGTGCCTTCATCAAAGCTTGAGTTTTTACCAAGCACATTTCTTAATACTACTCAACCAAAGTTATTTCTTTCATTAAACTTCTCAATTTCAATCCTCACTTTGGCATGATTGCAAAACACATCATACTCAAATAGGTATCAGATAAGCAAAAGGCCCAAATCAATTTTAAAAACCAAATGCAAGCTTTGATACTAATTTTCATGAAATAACACGAAAGCTTACAAATCATGCAATTCAATATCCAACACTAGAGGATAAAATGAAGAAAAGAAAATCAACAAAGAACAATAGGACATTGGAGACTTATGCCATTCAATCCAATTTGGTAACTACATCCATGGGGAGTTAGGCACAAAGAATCTACTAGGAATCAAAGAATCTTAAAGTTAAAATCATTCAAACAATCAGTGTTTTCTAGTCTAATTTGCACCCAAACAAAGCCATAAGTGTCAATTCACAATATCTCATGAAGAATTTACTCTAAAAAATTAATTTATGAGGATTTGTGTGGGGGTCTACCTGACTATTTGAAAGTCAATGCCAAAAGTTATATTCAAGCAACTTCCCAAGCTCTCCACCATGTGTGGCAAAGCACCTAGGATGTCTATTTTCCTGCACCACAAACACCTCTAATTCTATCATGATCTCTAGGCTCCTTTCCAAATTTTGATTCATCAAAATTTGAGCCACAAATCAAAAATAACTATGACTTGATTGTGGGTTAATACTAATCTAGTACATTAAATCTTGCGGTTTGACTCTTCCATCAACCTTTATATAGCTCAAACATATAGTTAAGTATGTTTGTATTGATATCATGCCAAAGGCACAAGCTCATAACTAGTATGACAAGAAAGCTTGCTAACCCTAAACTATTGCAATTTGACATAAACTCATAGGTGGACTTATGACTTTAAGCACATTGATTGATATTCAATTAAGACACATCAATTAGCTTCACATTAAAAAAATTTCCCCTCTATAACAATATGGAGCTTGCTCATAATACATTAATTGGGAAAATATTTGCAGCCTAGAGGAACAACTTATTCAACCCTTAATGACGGTCGACAATTATGCCCAGAATGTCTCGACTCCGCAATAATGGACTCTGACAATTGTAAACCTCTCGAGTGCAAGATCCGAAAATTTTATGAGCGTTTGGACATGAAAGTGCACCAACCAACAATCCCACTCTACGTGGTGGACAGGCAAGGTATAAAAGAACGTAGGGTCAGAAATGAGGTAAGATTCAAGATAAATTGTCATAATTTGCTATATTATTTGTATAGGCTCATCTTCTTAGTTTGTTGTTTTTGTGTATTTTCTATATGCATGTGACAACCTTAGCTATCTAGGTGATTTTAGAGTATGTGACACCATCAAGTATGTTAAAATGTCTCGAGTTTGAGCCCATGAAAAAACAACTCAATCCAAAATGAAATGTTATGTGTGGACTTCCAAATGTATGCCACGTAAATTCAGATTTTCTTTTGTTGGTGTTAGAGTCCATGTTGGACAACGATTTCCTATTTTTTCTTGTTATCAAATTGGTGTACAGGGGTTGTTGGCCAAGAAAAAATAGAATTGGAAAGTTGACATGACTTGATCAAATCCCATTAGGTCTTTGCATTATATACATGTATATTGCAAGTGCAATGATTGTTCAAAGTAGGCTCTCCTCTAATTGTTGGAGTTCTTGTAATAATACTTGGAAAACATTTTCAAAATGAAATACTAATTAATTAGAGTTTGATTACTAGAATCTTGTGCTAAAATTTCTGTAATTCTTTTGTGAGGCTAAAGATTATGTCATGAGAAATTGTGAAACTAAATAATATGGGAGTCATTAGGTGTAATTAGGGGTGAGACACACTAAAAGTATTTGAATTATTCGATTATGGTTGTAATCTCCATTCCTTTGCCTAATCTATGATGGAATCATTTACTACTCTTCTTGTGAACAGAGGTTGCACTGATTGAACTAAGTAAATTTGGTATTTGTTATATTTTCTTTCTGTTGTTTATTCTATCATTCGATTGTTTATTTTTGCAACAATGTATTTAACATTAGTTACCTTATTCTTTTATCATTAATAGGGACACCATCGAGTATGTGACGACCTTGGTTCCATCCTTGTGCTTTCAGAGACGCTCGGACAAACAAGATTCAATATAATACCTATATATACTGTATGTGTTGATTATTCCGTGAATTACATATAAAATATCGATCAATTTTTTCTTTAATAGTTCACATTTCCAATTTGAATTTTCTAAATATGATCTGTTGAACTTTAGAGCCCATTTGGTTTCAAAAATTTAAGCTCTTGGGAAACCATATAGATATGACAAGTTATTACTTCCATACTACTTTTTATAAGTGTCGATTTTCTAGTAAGTGACATTTTTTCTCCTTTCTTTTTCATGTTTAGATGGTGGGAGGAGAGCAACATAAGCTAGTCAGTTACTCTAATGTGGAAGAGATAATGGTTTTAGATGGGTGTGCAAGGTAGCTTTCTTTTCCCTTTTATAGTCAAAATATTCTCCATCAAATAATCATTTTTAATTAAATAGATACTGACCAAAGATGAAATATCTTTAGGTTGTACACAGGGGGGACCCTTGCTCATGAGATGATGCATGCATGGCTCGCACTTGAAGGTTCTTATTTTCTGTAGATTCATATTTATTTTCTTAATAACTCAATTAACAAAGACTATTAGACATGTTGTGAGTGAATCTTTACACTTTATATGCTTAGCATAATCCATTAAATTACTAGTCTTGAAAAAATACTCATTCATGAAAGAGTGAGAAGAAGAGGTGATAAGTCATCAAAATCATTTTCCAATGGATCACAAGATTCTATTCGGTGCATATTTCTTTCATTTCTATATGTTGAAGTGCACATGTAAAGGTGTTACATAAAAGAAGTCCCACATTGAGGATGTAGTGTAAGGTGAAGTATTTATTGTATTATGTTTGACTTATGACTCATCAAATTAACCTCATAGTAAAAGTGTGTTCTACTAGGTATATTGACGGACTTAGAATTTCACTCCTACTCAGCATTCCCCCCTGAAGATGTTGGATTTCTGCTTCATAATACTCATTTGTGAGAGCAGATTTATTGAAATGCAAATGTGAGAGCATTAGGCAAAAGTCGCATATTAGGAATTTAGTGTAAGGTGAAGTAGACCATATGATTTTGAGTGAAGGTAATTCTAACTACATATGTTGATGGTCTTAGATTTGGCTTTTGTCTGGGTGATCTCTTGGAAGAAAGTATGAGGAGTCTACTATGTGGCCTGATATTTGAGCTGATATTTGATTGATGACCCACTTCCAATGTGTATAGCTACTTCATTAAATATTTCAAAAGAAGAAATTTTAGGTGTGCCTCCCTAATTGAGATGACAAATTATATCTCCTAGCTTGCCATCCGACTTTTAGTTTGGCAAGGTGATTGAGGTGTCTAAATGACAAATATTATCCACACCAACATCTATCAAACTTGACTGAGCTAAGATATAGACTCAAATTGAGATAATGTTGGTGCGATAAGATATTTGGATTAAGTAGTAAACATTACACATGAGACTTCTACGTATTTAGGATATTTGTTGAGGTGCACATGTGGATGTGTTAAGCAAAATAAGTTTCTCATTGGGGATATGTTATAAGTTAGCAACTAATATATCATAGTTGATCTATAACTCATCAGCTCAAGTGTTTGAGTAAAAATGAGTTTGACAAGATATATCAATGGCTATTTAGCATCATCTTATGGTTGCCGATGGTTAGGGATGAGCATGGTCCAAATGGATAGTTCTCACCTTAGAATGGGGAAACACTCATTAAAGACTGGTTTAGAAAAAATGGAATTGAGAACCGCCAGTTTGTTTGATAAAGCCACCCATTAGGTGGACCGCCGGTTTGGTTCGGCTCTCGGGTTGGTCCATAGAATTGGCTAGGGGAGGTAAAGAAGGGGTAGGGAGGGGCAAAGAAGGAGGGGAAGGGCAGGCACGGGTTGTTAGGTAGGGTGGAGCAAAGGTGTGAAAGGGCGGATGAGGACAAGGATGAGTACAACAACAATGAGGTGGAGCGGGAGAGAGGAGGAGCAAGAGTGGGTTGAGGGAGTGAAGATGGTGGATTGAAGATCTACATTTTTCTAGAGAGAGAATGGACGAAAACATAGTTTGAGGTGACTCGATCCAACGAAGCTATGAAAGATAATGGTCACAGTGAAGTATAGTAAAAAGTCAAGAACATAGAGCAGAGTATAGCGACATTTTCTTTGAAGGTTCTTGGAACCCAATGCAACAAGAGTGGACACATAGGGAGAGGGGGAGAGTATTTATGGTTGTATTAATTGAAGAGGGGGAGTGTGTACTAGTTTGGCCGGATGGGTTTCCACACTTGGAATTGGATAGTTTCCATGCTTGGACTAGTCCCCATGAGTGATTCGAGCGGTTTTCGAGCGAGTGATTTTTGGTTCTTTTGCACGCCCCTAAGGGTGGCATGTGAAGCCTTTGAGACTAGCAATGGTGGACAAGCTAGATGATGCTCATGAAGGGAGAGGGGATGTGGTACACAAGAACTATAGGTATTTTAGTGTCTTTTTTGGGGGTAAGTTGGTGTTTTGGAAAATAATAAAAATAATTCTTAAACTTTAGCCCAATATACACTATGGTCAAAGATTTTTAATTTGTTTAGTGTGGTCTCTAAACTTTAACCCTATGTGCAATATAGTCTTTCAACTTTTAATTTATTCAATGTAACTCTTGGAATTTTGTTATATGTTCAACTTAATCCCTGAACTATGTGAAAGTATCCAACATCTTCCTTCAATTAATTAAAGTTTAGAGATAATATTAAATATTTTTCATTTAATTCAAAGACTAAGTTGAGTATGTATCAAAAGTTCAGGATTTGCTTTGCACATTAAGTTACAATTAGGGACCATATGAGCAAATTAAAAGTTCATGGACCACATTAACATTACTTTAAAGTTTACGGACCATTTATGTTATCTTCCTAAGTGTTTTCATCTTGGTTGTAGGTGTGAGATGTTGACGGAAAAAGTTAAAGTAGTTTTGGCAATTATCCTTAGCAAAGGCCACATCATTGTATTTTGGCAAAAAGTCATAAATATAAAAGGTTAAAGTGTCTCTTAATTTCCCATTAAAGTTAGAAGAAGAAGAAGAAGAAGCAATGCTAAGAAGGCGAGTCATCTCTTGACCACACATCTTTAAGTGTGGGATTTTGGCAATTAGAATATGAAATTTTCAAAATCAATTGCCAAAAATAGCCCTTGCGCCATAAAACCACAAAAACTAGACTGGTTATAGTGATGCTAATAAACAAAATTTAATCATTTAGCACAATATTAAACACCTATAGAAAAAGAAAGCCTACTTAAAAATTGTTAGATTAAAATTCCCAAGATTTTTGTCTCATTTTGTATTATTGCTGATGAGATGCATATGTGAGTTGTGTTAGAAAAATGCACTATCGGAGAACCAATGTGGTGTGAAGTAGTTAATATATCTTCATTAGCCCATTACTCATTAGCTTAAGTGTTTTTAGTGAAAGTGATTCCAATTGGATATGTTTACAGGCTTGAACTTAGGCTCTTTCTTGGTGATCTCCCAAGATTAAGGTATCGAGTTTCTACTATACTCGCAATTGATATCAAAGTCGATGGTTTATTATGGGTCGAACTGAATAAGGAATCCCATGAATCTTTGTGGTTGTTTAGTGCAATTTGCCATCACGGATTTGTGTAGGAGGAGACCATGGGCAAAAGGCATGTTTGCATTGGTTGGTGATGTTTTGCAATTCAAGTTGAGATAATGTTGGTGTAGAAGGATACTTGAATTAAGAGGAAGCAAATCTAATACTATGCTCATGCATAAGGAGGAGAATGTGAGTTGTGTTAGAAAATATATCGAAGAATTCATGTTGTTGAACAATTTATATATCATAGTTGGCCCATCAGGTAATGGCTTAAATTTTTATAGTAAAGATGAGTTCAAGTAAATATGCTAACAAACTAGAACTTAAGTTCTCTCTTGACGATCTCCTTAACTAACTGCATCGGGTTTCCAATGTGTTCTTTACAACAAATGTTGTGAAAATAACACTGAAGCTAACGAATCTTACAATTCAAGTTAAATATGAGAGAACAAAATTACTGGAGAACTTAACAATGAATAATATAAAACACTAAAGATTTGTTTGTTGTATCTAATATCAGCATAAATGTTTTTGTTATATATGTGCATGTACATATCCAAAATAGGAAATCCCTTTAAGGGAACCTATTCAAACTAGGAAATCTAATTAAACTCAAGACATATTGTCGACAATCTCCATTTAACTCGACTTTTGAGCCAAGGAATAATGCTCACTATCCATTTCGACTATCCCAATGCTATGACAATCACTCAACCATCTCAAGCATTTGGGGGAATGAACTCAGTTCACATGTTCATAGAATTATCCAATGCAAGAAGCTTCTTCAAGGTGACATCCTCTCCAGACATGCTAAATCTAGTGCACTAATTTCAATCCCAAATGAACTCAATTATCTAGTAATATCTTTAGCTTCCACTGAACAACACATCAACCCAATGTTTCACACCAACATCACTAACTAAGTCATTAAACTATATCCTCCTCTTCAACTCATTTCATTGTCACTATGTTTCTGGCTTTAGTCGTTAATGAAACCATTGTATCTCTAACCAATGCCTTCTAACTCACAATGCAATTAACAGAAGCAAAGACATAATTGTTAAAAACTTGATTATCTTTCAAGCTCCTTATGTGAACTGGGTTTGCAAATCTAGTTATTGCCACACTACCTTATTTGCATCCTCTAAAACATTCCCCAATGTTAGTTGTCACCAACAAAATTAGGAGGATCCACTTCACAACATTTCCATTTAAATTATATTAACTATATACATTTTGATGATTGCATTTGATAGATCAAATGTAGTACTATTCACGACATAACTTAGACAACTAATAGTGCTAGCATGTGAAGCATGGGACAAGTACTCCCTTTCCATCCAAGTACAAAGTGGTAGTATACAATTTATGATTTGTAGTAAAGGGTTGCTTACAAAATTTCTTGATTGTATATTGAAGTGCGTTGAGGCTAATTCCTTTGGGCCACTTGCACTATTCCAATAGTTATGACTCTTTACATTTGCATACTCAAAATTGTCTTTACTGCACCCAAATTATTTACTTCAATACCTTTGTACAAATGTTGCTCTATCTCATCCACCTCTACCGACTACCTTAAAGCTCCATAAGTGGTGGCTTTATAACAACTGTTAGCTACTATAGGATCTAGCAATTATGTAGATATAGTCACATCTACTGCACTTTGTCAGCTGCTATAGACAATGTCCTTTGACAAAACTTGAGAGCATCTCATGAGTTTGAGTGTACATAACCAACAATCTTTGAGTTAGAGTAAACGACCATACTAAACTTCACTCTCCATCGACTACTCTTGTTTTAGTGTTCACAAAAGTTTAGCTTCTCGATCTAGTGACCTTCTAATAAACCTCTTTGCCTCTAAACAATTATCTATATCTCACTCATGTGTCTAAGTCTCACATGCCACAACTGTGTAATTTGCTGAACTAAAATCTCAAAGAATTGAACATACAATTCAGTCATTATTGTTCCCCGTATCATAGTAAATACAACTTGAGAAACCTTCAAAGTTCCACCTTTAGCAAAGCTTCAATATCCAAACCTATCAAGAGTAGTCATAATATCAAGTTCTTTATAGACTCCAGTAATGTCTAACATTATTCGATGTTCTCACCACTCTATTGTGTGTCTTAATATGAAATGTTCAAATCCCAAGTACTTCACAAGTAGCATTGTTTCCCATAAACACCTTGCCACCCTCTGTGTGTTGATCGGTAGTAAACCAATTCCTATGAAGAGTCACATGATAGGAACATCAAAGTCTAGCCCCCAATCATCACTTGACGTTCTCACCACTCTATTGTGTATCTTAATATGTACTATTCCAATCCCAAGTACTTCACAAGTAGCCTTGTTTCCCATAAGCACCTTACCACTCTCCGTGAGTTGATTGGTAGTAAACCACTTCCTATGAAAAGTCACATGATAGTAACATCCAAGTCCAGCCTCTAATCACCACTTGACAAATTCATGGTGACTACTAACATGTCATTGGCATCATTGGACTATCAGCTATTATATTAACAACTTTGCCATTGCTTGTAGACTTCACTTTAACAACTTTACATTTGTACATAAGATATTCTCTCTGATAGTGTCCTCACTCATCGTAGTGATAACGTCAACGGTTTAGAATATTGGCCTCAATTTAGAAAGGCTCTTCCATATCCTATTTTCAAACTCTCTACAATAGTTTCTACCCTAAGTAATCAAATGTTGCACCATATTGTGGGCTAAGTTATCTTCTAGTAACTTCTTTTGCCACTCTTAGAGAACATGACAAATGTCACCTCTTCCAAAGTAATCATAATGCACCCTTGCTATAGCAAATCAGTAAAGTGCTCAAAAGAATCCAATAGAGATGTCAATAACATCATGCGTTGTTTCTCATCAAGCAAGGCTTATTTGATTTTTTCAAGTCCATCATGAGTTCAAACTCATCTAAATGGGCTTTGATATATATACCTTCAAACACCAAGACTCAAAACATCGATTCAGCATATACAAGTAACTATTCAAACCATTTATTGGATGCAATGCCTAAGCTTTTGCCCAAAATGTTACATCATTGTTTCAGCCACTTTAATTAAAACTTCATCCAATGAATTCAACAAAATTATGCCTTTTGCCTTCTCTATTAACTCTAACTTGTTGACCTCTTTTATCATTTTTGACAATTTATCATTGCCATTCAACGCCTTTGCCATAGGTTGTAAACAAGTACACATCTTAATGCTCCATAACCTAAAGTTGTTCTTTGCGTTGAATTTCTAAATCTTTGTTCTAGACATAATTGGAACAAATATTTTAGATGTGATCAAACAAGCAAAAATCACAAATTAACTCTGGAGACCTTAACCTTAACTCTAATACCAATTGTTGTTGAAATAACACGAAAAGTAATAGTTTTGCAATTTAAGTCAAAGGTGAGAGAAAGATATTACCAAAGAATCGATAAGGAATGATAAAGAACACAAGAAATTTATGTGCTTAAGCCCAAATATCAATACTTATTCCACAAGAAGAGCCAATTGCCAAGAAATCCACCATGAATGATTAGAGTATAGAGTTTACAAATACTCCAGGTTTGTGACTGCCATAACTCACTTTGTGTGTAAATATAATCACTTGTCACTGGACAATATTACTTACTATAGTCATGATCGTTGACATCTACACAATTTTAATATATGGGCAGCTATTTTGAGGTTTTTATGAGACAAGTCTACCAAAGCAACAACACAAATATGAGTATAATGGAATCATAAAGATGACATGGAATTATAGACATATATGATTCTCTGCATTATACAATTATACTTGAATAGATATTACCTCGTTGAATTTTCTCATATTTCACCTTATAAACTAAAATGTACGAAATATTTTGTCTGCTCTTTAGGATATTATTCTTCAGTTGCGATTGTGAAGTGTAGAATCCCTAGACATTTGAAGTTGTCCTTAGCTAGCATTAGATTCATATAATGTTTTAGTTCTTGAATTCAATGAAAATTTTCATTTCCCCTTTGGAAATTGTGCGTGACATTTTATAAAATCTTACCACAAAGCACGAGACCTAAAATTAACATGAAAGGTTGGTTTTATGTTAACTTTTGTTTCTATTAGTGTTTGCTAAATGGTTAGATTCCGTTTGTTATTATTCTTCTAATGGGTCTAGTTTTTGTGGCTTTATAGTATACGGGTCATTTTTGGTAATTGATTTTTGAAGCTTAATATTTTGGTTGTCAAAATCCCACACTTGGGATATGTGGTCAGGAGACACCGTCACTTTTTGGAGTGTGGCGAGATCGTCTTCATAGCATTTTTCTAAATAAAAAAAAAAAAAAAAAAAAAAGAATCCTTTTGCAATGAAATCCTTTTACTTTTTCATTGCTCGCTTTTTGTTTCGCAACATTTGGTTTCTATATGATATGCGCAAAAACTGCCTATTTGACAGGTTATCACAATTTAACTTTGGAGGAAGAAGAAGGACTCTGTGAAGTTATGGCTCACAAGTGGTTGGATTCTCAAATATCGGCCATGTCTAAGAGCAAAATTGCTCCATCTCCACAGTTAGACTTCGAGAGAAGACTTGCCAAGCATCTCCGATATGAAATTGAAGCGAGGACTGATAATCCTTACGGGACTGGATTTCGACTGGTAAAACGGGCGACGGACATGTACGGCCTTAAGGGCACACTCGACTACATACGTATGACTGGAAGCTTTCCTAGATAATTGCCGTATATATAATTCTTGAGAATTTCACCTAAGCCAGTGCATAATGAAATGTTGTGGTTGACACTGGACATTTATAGCTTCCCCACCGCACGAATAAGTTCCTATAATTAGTGTGATGCGAACTTAATGTCGCCGTGTATTAGAATAAGAAAATTTTCCTGTAAATTGTCTTTCCAGTCTACGAACTTGAATGCAGTATGTGTTTCCTTTCATATGTACGCACTGAAGCTCTTATTGATACTTTTCTGATCATGGTTTACTGGTTCTTCCAACCGTAAATAACCAATTGATAAATACCCAAGCTTCGCGTCGAGCTGTGTTAAAAATTTAAGCTTTACATCAAGAGATATATCTCATGCTCATGCATTCATATGGTCCGTATTGGGCTTTGATACTGTCGCAAGTTCAATTTGATTTTCGTAAAACAGACACATCTATCGAAACGAAAAAAAGTGTATGACCGATAATTTGCTTGTCTAAGTGAATACTCTGTAAGATACCAACATTATCATGATTTACCAATGTTGAAATAAATTAGTGAATTACCAATTAGTGTAGTAGACAAATTATGAACTATGTAATAAGTTTACCATCATTTTAAGAATTCGTAAGCTACCAACTTCTTTCAAATTTTACCAGTTTGGTTAGTAAACAACCGACACAATTATAAATTCACCACCATTCCAATCTAGTAAATAACCCAATTCTTCCGAGTTTCACAAGTGCAGTTAGCTATAAGGAATATACTAACGAATTCCAATAGTTAGTACATTACCCACTTCTTTCAAGTTTTACAAGTGTGATTAGTAAACTGCTAACTGTACTGAAAATACCAATATCCCAATAAATTAGCAAGTTATCACTTTCTTTCAAATATTACAATTGTGGTTAGTAAACTACCAACATGTTAATGAATTTACCGATATCCCCATAATAAATAAATTATCAGTCTTTCAAAATTTACCAGCGAGGTTACTGATTTCCCATTGTGATGAATTTAGCAACGTCCAAAAGAATTTGAATGGTACACACTTCACTAGTGTGATTAGTAATTCAATAATATTTTCATGAACTTACCAGTATGTGTTCCTAAATTCTTTGAAGCTGTACCAGTGTGGTTAGTAAGTTACAGACATTATAATGAATTCGTTAACGTTTAATTAGTTGCCAATGAACTATTTCGTAATATATAAATAGTAATATCAGTATTTTACTTTAGAGAACAACATTATATAGCAACACCTATACTATAAAATATCATTATTAAAAGACATAATAAACCAAAATTAGTTGAAAATATGACCATCGGAAAATTCTCTTTTGAAGTTCAATCATTCTATAATTTTAAGAAAACTCATCTTTTCCATAATGTACAATTGTCTTGTGTACGCTAGTCTTGTATGCAAAGTTGAATAAACATGTAAAAATATAAAGAGATAAATTCAGATTTACCTCAAGAAAGCAATTGGAAAATTATTATGAGCGGAGAGAATGGCTGAGGGGATATTAACAAAAGGCGATATATCAACCAAAAATCCTTCTGAGTATGTTAGCCTTCAAAGATGTTACATTGATGGTAGATCGATCCTAGTACCTCCTAGCCTTATGATCACTTCATCATGTCTAATTTGTTCTCCTCTTGTCAAGATTTTCACCCTTGCAACTAGTCTTTATTGAGCTTGTAGTTGACCATTGATATGTCACAATCCTTTTATACATCATCAGAAATATCTGTACTTATCATAATAGATATTATATAAATGACAGTTTTAAAATCATCAAACTTTCATAAGGATGTTTTCCCACCAAGTATTTTAAACACACTGTATGATGCTAAAAAGCCAAAGACTCTTGATATTATAATCACTTGAATCCAAGGCTCTCCGGAATCTTTTGACCCACCAAGCCTTAGTTTACTTATTTTTAAGAATCGGTTTCTTACCTATTGGTCCAAAAAATTAAACCCATTTTATTGAGACATATAATTCAATCGTAAACTCATATTATTATTGAGTTAAAACGCTGCCCAACTGCTCGTTGATGTCTTTTTCTAGTTAATAATGATTGGCACAGATTCCTAGTAAGCGCAGCTGCACGTCCATGTCTTTTTCCCCATATATTCGAGTTAGTCTCAGGAATTGCCACCCTCCACACTTTCCTCTTGGTTAGAGGTGCTTTTTCCTTACAAACACGTTCTAGGTCAAACAATGGTTATTACTTCCATTAAATTATTTGTAACTCACAATCATGTAACAACCTTAATAAGTTATGTAAGTCATAGTTATCTATAGATGCTTTTTAGGAGTTGACACTAAAGAATAGTATTTTGTATTTTCATGCATGAAACACTAGAAATCTACCATTAGTAAAGTGTGTTCAAGTGTGGAATAACCAAATGAGTTGAGGGTTTTTCAATCAATCAATGCTCTCCCTCCAATCACCATCCCTATAGAGATGGTTTAGAGTGTTGATAATCACTCCGCTCACTATTACTCTAACTTAGCCAACATTTAGATCCTAACTCTTCGCAACTTTTTTCTGGTTCACCTCAACATTCCCAAAATCAGCAGCAATAAGAAGTGAGTCTCATCCTATCAAGCACTACAGTGAATCAACCCATCGACTTAACCATCTATTGTAGCATAGGCTGCATCATTATGGTAAAGGTCTAGCCGAGTCGGCGCTTCCAATTGCTTGTGAGTTGCTGGACTTCTAATGGGAAGCATTCTTCCTACAGTTTCTGAGTTTGTGTGATAATATCATTTGATTATCGAGGAAAGGAAAAACAAACAGAAAAATAAGGGCATAACGTGGGTAGGTGAATAGTACAAATTGAATTACAATAAGAGGTTATATATAACGAACGATTGTTGGAAAATGATGAAGAGCTTTCTGCAGAATATGTTTTTGTTTATTGTTCCATTTCATTAGATGATGGAGTTAGACATATCACCAGCGCACAAATAAAATAATCTTAAGAAAAAATATTCTTGGTACCACCCTAAACCTATGATATATGATGGTACTATTGTAATATTTTATTATTTCAAAAAAATGATCCCAATTTTATATTTCATAATTAATTCCGATTTATTGCGTATTTTTTTTTTTGTGTGTTTATTACGTGATATTTGCTCGTTAATATGTTATCATAATGGTCTTGATAAAAGACGTCGGTAATGTAAGAAACATAATAAAACATCAAGTCATCTAGACTAAATCCTATCATTACAGAAAACACACCATCACGTTTGAGGGGTATTGGCTAATGGAATATGATATACAAATCTGGTGTTTCCATATCTACATATCAATTGTGTTTCATGAATCCATCCAAGGTTTTAGGGTTTTCCACATTTACAAATTTTCATCAATGGCTAGAGGTGTATCAATCTTTACATTTCCGCAAATCGATCCCGAATTATGCACGTATTTGTTTGAGAATGATAGATTGGGATCATTGGGTCTTATTTAAAATTAGTCTTACACTTGATATCAGAGCTTGTTTTTAATATCTGCCTTGGTGAAAAAATTTAGAATTTTTGTATGATTTCACTGAATTATGTATAGATAAAATTCGGATCTTTTATGGCTTGGTACAGAATTTTAAATTCCAGCCAAATTCGGGTGACCCACCATACGATAATGGATCTGCATGGTCACACTACCATTAGGAAGAAAAACCCTTAAATTATTCAGCATATTAATGATCTTTGAAGGTTAATTGAGCAGTGAAACTTTTGGTGGTTAGGGTTTCAGGGTAGACCGTTTTAGGCTTAATTCTAGTCAATTTATTGGCTATTTTTGCCGAATCTAGAAACTATACATTCGTCCTTATGATGCCTTCAAAACCCATGGATCAATTTAATCGGACATGATCTATGGAGAAAGACCCAGGCGGCAGAACAGAGGCAGGTCACGGCGGAGGAATGGTGGAAGAAATTAGGAGGAGAAGACCTCGAGCGTGTGCAATGCCGAACAGCGGGGCATGCGTCCATGCATCTGTAGTGGGAGCGTGCATTGCACGCCCCCGAGGGGTTGTAGCGGGCTCGCGCAAGTTTGGGGGAATAGCGCACGTGCCCGATTTTACCCCTCTGCTTTTTGCATAATTGCAATTTTGCCATCAGCCGACTAAATACGATCTTGCCCCTCAGCATTAAGGAAAATTACAGTTCCACCTTGGTCACATAAAATTATGGTTTTGCCCCCTTTGGGCATAAAGATTTACGATTTTGCCCTTTGGGTGTAAAATTCTTGTTTTACCCCTTAAAAGTGAAATTCCAATTCTGGTCTTGTGTTTAAAATTCTAGTTTTATCGCTTTTGCACGTGATTTTACTGTTTTGCCCTTACCTTTAATTTTATGAATATTTTCTCGTGAAATTAAATGTCTAGTGATCCGTATATATTTAATTAATAAAAGATTAGCCACAACATCTTTGATTATATTAATTTATAAACATTAAGATCATTTGGATCACATATAGTCAAAGACAATAATTGTGATTAGTCACATTACTACTATGAATTTTATCTCATGGTAATTTTCAATATATTAATGTAATTAATTAGGATGAAATATTATTTTATCTTTCTTAATTTGCCCAAAAGGATTAAGGAAGGGAATATAGTTTGATAGTTTCATCATGAAGTAATTATGAATCAATTTAAATTAGAAACTTAGCCCACAAGTAGTTTTTGATGTTATGTGATTTATATATTTATAACATGTTTTACATTGGTAAAATATGATTTAAGTTTATTTGCCTCAAATATATTGATGAATAAGTTTTCATTTGATTATGATGCAGTCTTACCACCTATGATTAATTCTGGTATAATTGTTCTCGAACTTAATGGAAATAACTATAAAGAATTGAGTGAATTAGTTCTTCTCCAATTAGGGTGCATGGATCTCAATTATGCTCTACGATCAAACGAACCACTTGAACTTACTGAGAATAGCACTCAAGCTGAATATACTTTTTATGCACAATGGAGCGGTTCAATCGTCTCAGTGTGATGTACATAAAGAAAAAATTATCTGCTAGTATTTGTGGTTCAATCATTTAGTATAACAACGCCAAAGAATTACTTGAGGCTATTGATGCACAATTTGAATCTTTAGAAAAGGCACATACTGAGAATAGCACTCAAGCTAAATATACTATTTATGTACAATGGAGTGGTCCAATCGTCTCAGTGTGATGTACATAAAAATAAAACTCTTTGCTAGTATTCGTGATTCAATCATTCAGTATAACAATGTCAAAGAATTGCTTGAGGCTATTGATGCACAATTTGAATCTTCAGAAAAGACACATACTATGACCCTGATTTTGAAGTTCTCATTGAAGCTTACCAATGTAAGAGGTGTGCAGGAGCACATCATGAAGATGAGGGACATTGCAGCTCAGCTGAAGAATCTTAAAATTGGAATATCATTATCCTTTATTGTACACTATATCCCGAAACTCTTCCACAAGAGTATGCCCCTTTCAAGATCTCTTACAACACACATAACACTAAATGGTCAATCAATGAACTCATAACTATGTCTGTTCAAGTGGAAGATGATACTCCTTTGAATTTTCAGATTCAACATTCAGTTTATCATATATATCTGAAATTGCTAGGAGTGGCATTTTGTTTGATGATCGCTTTTGAATTAATTTAGAAGATAATGCCATTTATAATGTGATACACTTTTACAATAATGCTGGTATAAAGCGATGTGTTGTGAAAGAGGATTCTTCTATGTTATGGCACCAGGGATTGGGACATATCTCCATAGATAAAATTAAGCGATTAGTAAATAATGGAGTACTTAATACTCTAGATTTTACTTATTATGACACTTGTGTGGATGACATAAAGGGAAAATAGACTAACAAGTTAAATAAAGCTGCTGAGAGGAGTATGGAAATATTAGAAATCATATGCAGAGATATTTGTAGTCTGGATATGGACTCAAATGGTTAGAGATACTTCATCTCTTTCATAGACGATTATTTACGATTCATGTATCTCTGCTTGCTTTGTAATAAGCATGAAGTGCTAGATGCCTTTAAGGTATTTAAAACCAAAATAGATAAATAACGTGGTAAGCAAATTAAGATTGTGAGATCAAATAGAGGTGAAAAATAATATGGTAGATACATTGAAGACGGATAAGCACTTGCTCAATTTGCGAAGTTTCTTGAAGAGCGTGTAATTATTGCCTAATACACTATACCTGATTCTTCGGATCAAAATGGTGTCACAGAAAGAAGAAACTGTACTTTATTGCACATGGTGCGGAGTATGCTCAGTAGCTTCAAACTTCCTAAAACGGTTGTGTACATATTAAACTGAGTTCCAACCAAGGCCGTTTCAAATATGCCTTTTGAGTTATTCGAGGGTTGGAAACCTAGTTTGTGACATGTATATGTTTGGGGATGCCATCTAAAGTAAGAGTTTACAATCCACAAGAAAATAAGTTAGATCCAATGACTATAAGTGGGTATTTTGTTGGATATGCCGGAAAGTCTAAATGATACAAGTTTTATTGTCCATCTCATATTACTAGGTTTGTGGAATAGAGAAATGCTAAATTTCTTAAGAACTACCTGATTAGTGGGAGCGATTAGTTTAGGGACCTTGTTCCCGAAGAAGATCATTCATATACTCAACCTTCCACCTCAAGTACTAAATTGGTTATCGTTTACAACGCCTCTTCGGTTCAACTAGTCATTGACCAATCAATCATTGAAGATTCACAACCTGTTGATATTGATTGAGTAGACCCAACTGTTCATCAACTACCAAATGTTGTTGAGCTTCTAGTTGAACAACAAACTCCTCAGGAGAATGTTGATGCAACATTAAGAATGTCTACTAGAATGAAGAAATCAATAATCCCCAATGACTACATTGTGTATCTACAAGAATCTTACTATAATATTGGAGCTGAAAGTGATCCCAAGACATTTTCACAAGTCATGAGTTGTGATAAATTTAATTTATGGTATAATGCCATGAAGAGATGAGTTCTATGATATCAAATGAAGTTTGAGATTTAGTTGAGTTGTCTGATGATGCGAAGGCCATTGGTTGTAAATGGTCTTCAAAACTAAGAATGATTCATTAGGCAATATTGAGATATACAAAGGCAGACTCGTTGCTAAGGGATTCACTCAAAAAGAGGGAATCAATTACATGAAAACATTTTCTCATGTATTTAAGAAAGATTATCTTTATATTATTTTAGCATTGATTGCTCATTTTGATACGGAATTACATCAAATGGATGTGAAAATAACATTCTTCAATGATAACCTAGAATAAGTGGTTTACATGAAACAACAAAAGGATTCTTCTCTAATGCTGGTGAGCATTTGGTGTGTAAGCTTAAAAAGTCTCTATATGGCTTGAAACAAGCATCTCACCAATGGTACTTAAGGTTCCATGAGGTCATCTCCTCATTCAGTTTTGTAGAGAATATCATGGATCAATGTATATACCAGAAGGTTAATTGGAGCAAAATTTGTTTCCTTATGCTATAAGTGGATGGGATTCTACTTGCAACCAATGATAAGGGATTATTACATGAGGTGAAACAATTTCTTTTTAAGAGTTTTGACGTAAAGAATATGGTAAGGCATCTTATGTTATTGGCATTAAGATCCATAGGGATTGACCTCGATGTATATTGGGACAATTCCCAAGAAACATATATCAATAAGGTATTAAAGAGATTTCGGATGAAAGATTGTTTACCAAGCATAACACCCATTGTGATGGGTGACGGGTTTAATTTGAACTAGTGCCCGAAGAACAATTTTAAAAGGGAAAAAATAAAGAACATCGCATATGCTTTTGTTGTTGGAAGCTTGATGTATGCCCGGGTTTGCACTCGACTTGACATTGCTTTTACTATAGGAATGTTAGGAAGATACTAGAGTAATCTAGGTAAGGACTACTAGAGAGTTGCAAAGAAGGTGATGAGGTATTTTCAAGAAACAAAGGGATGCATGCTTATGTATAAACGGACAAACAACTTGGAGGTAGTTGGTTACTCGAACTCAGATTTTGCTAGCCGCATTGATTCCCGTAAATCAACATCGAAATATTTTTATGTTTGCTAGCGAAATTATATCTTGGAAGAGTGTAAAACAGACCTTGGTTGCCACTTCCACTATGGAAGTAGAGTTTGTTTTCTATTTTGAGGCCACATCACATGGTGTGTGGTTGAAAAATTTCATATCGAGACTTAGAGTTGTGGATTCTATGGCTAGGCCATTAAAAATATTTTGCGACAATTTAGCTATAGTTTTCATGGCTAAGAACCACAAAAATAGTAGTCGAAACAAGTATATCAACATCAAGTATTTAGCCATCAATGAACAAGTTAAAGAGAGGAAAGTGATCATAGAACATGCAAGCACTGGATTGATAATAGTTTATTCTTTAACTAAAGACATGCCACCAATAAATTATAAGGATCATGTATTCAGAATGGGCATTGGTCTAATCATGTAAATTTTCTTTATATAGAAGAATTTGTGAGACTTTTATTCATTTGCGATATTTTTCTCAATGTAGTTGTATACATTCAATTATTATGAAAAAAAAAGAAATTGGGTTTGACCTAGAGTAAATATAAAGTTTATTCATTAAGTTATTTGATCACATATGAGCTAATGAAATGTATTGTGACATCCAGAAGATAATACTCACTATAAGAGGACTTATCACAGTGATTCACGTGTTTTATTTCAGCATGAAATTTATGTGGGTTTTGGTTTAATATTTCATTTGATGGAATATTATGATCGAATGGGAGAATGTTGTAATATTTTATTATTTCAAATATGATCCCAATTTTATATTTCACAATTAATTTTGATTTTTTGTCCAATTTATTACCCACATTTATTACTTGATATTTGCCCGTTAATATGTTACCATAATGGTCATGATAGAAGATGTAGTAATGTAAGAAATAGAATAAAACATCAAGTCGTCTAGTCCAAATCCTATTATTACAAAAAAAAAAAAAAAACATCATCACATTTGAGGGGTGTCACACCCCCATCCCATCTCTAGCACAAGAGCATGACCCGGTGGGTTAACATTGATGCCCTAGGCAACGTCAAATATTCTGAAAGTCTTTTATCTTTAGTTAAGCACATGTGGAAGCGATCATAAATAATCCCTGTATAAACAAACATGGAAGCTGGGCAAGACATATGCAAGCCAAACAAATAAAAGCAACATATATTCATACACATATTCACATATCAAAAACTGTTTTGATTACATATTTATCCTAGTCCTGGGCTACTTATTTTTGTTTCCATTTATAGACAATCAAAATGCTGGGGTAGCCTAACTCCTCTACCAAGTTACTCCTAAAAGCAGCCCCCATCTTAGGTTCATTCCCTTCTTGGATCCATAAGATAGTAGTTTTCTTCTGATAAGTGATGTCCCCTTCTAAGTCTACTATGTCCGTTACCGTGGTAGTCATATCAATAGGGAGGTTGGGACAAATGGGTAGCGGAATTGATTCACCCATTACACACTTGAAATTATGAAAACAACAAGAGAAAGTCGATGATTCAGTAAATAGAAATCTCTAAGGGGGCGCATGACAACATTTCTGTTCCAGAAATAGTTTTTGGAACATAACTGAATTTTTCTATTTCTATTTCTGGACGAGTTTCTGAGGAAAAAAATCTGTTTGATAACAATACAAAATTTATGTTTCAGAAATAGAAATTCGTTTGATAACTGAATAAAATTTCTATTTCTTAGAACATGGCTTCGGTTGGGTTTCGCAATTTTCTTGACATGACACTGTTCGGCAACTCTTGAAGAGAACTTGTGGACCAAACTCAAGCATAAACAACAACAAAATTTCCAGCCAAAGTGTAGCCAAGATTGGATGTTTGGTTCAATCATATCCATGACAAACTATCTTTCAAGCGATTATCACAAACTTACAAAGCCCCAGAAAGAATCATGCAGCAGAGCACTCAATAGAATTATCTTTCAAGCGATTATCACAAACTTACAAAGCCTGCCAGTAAAAGATGGTTGTGACCATTGCTACCACGTTTTTGCACCTCATAGTAGAAACAAAGGGCGGAAGGAATTAAAAGAAAAAAATCCAAAAGAAAGTTGTTATTTCTTGAACTGCACACAAATTGCTACCAATTTCAGGCCATGAACATTTCGCAGCGATCATGCACTGACTTTTACAAGTTGGTAAATTGTTTTACAAGTCCAAGCTGGCATTACCTCTTAAGGCAAATCCACCGTCCTTTCCTGGAAGTTAAATTACAGCAACTTCAGTATTGCAATCAACAGCCTCTCATTGTCGGAACATTTACAAATACTCCTGACCTGAAGCAGGAGCATAGAAAAATCAGGATGGCTTTGCAGATCGAATGTCATCTCAACAGTGTCCAATTCTCATCTAGCTCTACCACAAGCAAAAAATAAACTGGTCCTCATCCGGTGAAAATAGCCGATAGGCTGCACCGCATAAACTACAAAGCACACGTCCAATTGCTTGATCCAAGTAATGCTAAGAAAATAGTTGCGAGAGGAGGACACGAACAGCATGTGCTATGAAATCAACACTCACCGCAGAACTGTCAGAGCCATCAAAACGATCAATTACAATGCACAAACAATAGGGATCGACAAATCGATTATGAACTGCAATGTAGCATCGCTCCCACCTCAAACTCGACGCGACCAAAGCGCAATGCAGCAGAGCACACAACAGAGAGAGAAAAAGAAGAATTGCGTCTCGGCCCATCGCTCCCGCCTCAAACTCGACGCGACCAAAGCGCAATGCAACAGAGCACTCAACAGAGAGAGAAAAAAGAAGAGGAATCGGCACGAACCAGAGAAGGGAGGAGAAGGGTAGTTCTGCTTCTTTGCGCACTTCACGGTCGTGGGCCTCGGCGGCTCCGGTGTCTGCTACATAGGGCTTCTGGATGAGGCGAAGGAGAGGATTTGCGAGCAACTCGTCGCTGGATGAGTAGAGGGCGCGCGGCTGAGGTCGCGGGGCAATGGCGGCTTTTGGTGAGACGGAGCAGAGCAGGAGCGGCTTGGGGCGTCGGTGCTCGGATCTGTTGCAGAGGGCTTCGGCTTCGCAGGGGAACGAGCAGCGGGGGTGCAGAGAAGAGGCGGAGGGCGTCGGTGCTCGGATCTGTTGAGGGCTTCTGGCTTTGCAGGGGAACGAGCGGCGGGGGTGCAGAGAAGAGGCGGAGGGCGTCGGTGCTCGGATCTGTTGCAGAGGGCTTCGGCTTCGCAGGGGAACGAGCGGCGGGGGTGCAGAGAAGAGGCGGAGGGCGTTGGTGCTCGGATCTGTTGAGGGCTTCTGGCTTCGCAGGGGAACGAGCGGCGGGGGTGCAGAGAAGAGGCGGAGGGCGTCGGTGCAGAGGCGGAGGAGAGGCGGAGGGCGTTGGTGCAGAGGCGGAGGAGAGGCGGAGGAAGAGGAGGAGGTAGAGAAGAGGCGGAGGAGGAGTCAGAGAAGAGGCGTACGAGGGAGAAGAGTGAAATTAGGTTAGGAGAAATCAGAAATTGATTTCTGAAGAAATCAGAAGTAGAAAATTTCTACTTCTGATTTCTCCTCCATTTCTATTTCTAGAATAGAAATCTATTCCAGAAATAGAAAATTTGATAAGTGTTATCAAACAAGTTTCTGTTCCAGAAATTGGTCTGGAACAGAAAAATCATTTCTGAAATAGAAATGATTTTTATCATGCACCCCCTAATTCTCCTATAGGAGGACATCTCGCTATCGATCATCAGATACAAGGCCAATACTCACTTGTGGGTAAAGTACAGCTCAAATGCCAAAACTTGGCACAGAGGGACATTTAAATGCCAAAAATTAGGAAAGTGACACTTAAGTGCCACTTTTCAAAAAAAGTGGGACACTTAAGTGCCATCTCTAGCAAATCCCATCGGAAATCTTACATGGCAATTTTTTATTATTATTTTTTGTTACGTGGCTTGCCAGAATGCTAACTCAACAAACAAAACAAAAAACGACGTCGTTTTTAAGCATTTTCATATGTTAATATAAAATTTAATTAAATTAAATTATAAAAATAAATTATTGTTTTAATAAAATAATATTTAAAAAAAAGTGGGGAGAGGAGGCAGCGGTTGAGGGTTGAGCCCTTGCTACCACCACCTCCCTACTATCGTCGGGAAGGGCTGGCGACGGTGGGGGGAGCGTCGGTCGGGGTCACCGACCCCCAGCCAATCGGCGATGAGGGCTTGCAGGCCCTTGCCACCTCCCCGCCGTCACCGGGAAGGGCCGGCAACGGCGAGGGCTCAACCGTCTCCCTCTCCTCCCTTTTTTTGTAATTATTATCATCATCATCATCATCATCATCATCATCATCATCATCATTATCATTATTATTATTATTTAAATATTTGAATTTGTATTTTTAAATGTTTTAAATAAATTTAATTTTAAATTAAATTTAATTAATTTTTATATTAAAATTTTACAACGTCAGAGACAAAATGCAAAATAACGTCATTTTGCATTTACCTCACCGGAAAATTGCCACATTAGCATTTTGGCCAGATTGGCACTTAAGTGATCCATTTTGTTCTCATTTGGCACTTAAGTGTCACTTTCCTAACTTTTGACACTTAAGTCCCTCCATGCTAAGTTTTGACACTTCAGGTTTCCATACCTCTCCACTTGTCAATGGCAATTCAATAGCAAGGTTCGTGCATTGTCTTGTTTATGCAAATGAAAGGCTCTCAACCATCTATGTGCTTTCAAAAATCAAAGATAAGGAGTTAGTGCATATGAATAAGCTTTCCAAAGATTCGTGGCTTATGATCATTTCGGTCACAAAAAGGGATGCGTGTTTCTCATTGTCGCGACCTAATTTTTTTCAGGTTCACCACCTAAAACTAGGTTAATGGACTACTAAGCTTTTAGATTTAGCTCAGGCTCTCCCAAGCCTATACCAATTCGCGACTTAAGATTCAAACATTTAATATGTAAGATGTTATTGATTTGGAGTCGCCACTAATCGGTTTACGATAGGTCGATTAGACACCTAAGTAAAATAAATGGAGATTTATTTTATTCCTACGAACCGGAGACTAAGGGTGCGGGGACTTGGTTACACTAGAATTTTCTAATGCCCTTTCAGTACCATTTCTTCTTAATTTTTCAAAATGTTTTTGCAAGCAGCTAATTTATTTTAACCTAAGTTACTATCATGCAAATGTGGTGACCACACGGGTGCTCATCCATTATTTAAAATATTCAAGTAAATAAATTATATCACATAAAGCAAGCACTCATTTTTTTGGATTTTCTTAAAAATTAGAATTCTTTTATAAAATGCATTTTAACACTAAATGACTTAATCTTATTAATGTGGAAATTCTAATTAAATGGGTCTATTATGCGAACTAGTTATTATGCACCTTATGACCTAACTTTACTAATAAATTCTAATTAAATGATCATATTATGCAACTAATTAACATGCACCTAAATTTTTGTATTTTCGTTTTTTTTTATTGAAATTCAAAACTAATAAAAACCCTACTCAAGCTATCTAAAGTAATTTTCTAATCCATTTTTGGGATTAATTTGACTTAAACCCTATTCCGTCTTAGAAAACTTTTTTTTTTTTTATTTAAAAAAATGAGAATATGAAAATGTGCCAATTATATCTAAGACTCTAAAAAAGGCTATTTAAATCTAATCCTAACTTATTTCTTTTAAAATATCTAAAAATGCAGTCCTAAAAATATTATCTAAAAATGCAATCCTAGAAATATAATAAAAATTTGATTAATTAAACTACATGTCTATTATATTAAACCCTAATGTCCTATATGCTTATGCAATTTTTGAATTTTTTGATTTTTTTGATTTTTTTTAGTTTCTTTTTAGTTTTTTTTTAGGTTGAATAATTATTAAATTATGGTTAAATCTAAACAATTAATATAGCCACTAAATAAAGGATCAAAATAATTGAAAAAATAACTGTCGTCTCACAGGTTAAATTAACAATTATTTTAACCCTAATCATCACAACAACTCAAAATAATTAAATAATCTAGTCCGAAGTCTTACGGACCAAATTAAATAATTATTATGATTTAACAATTAAAATTTCACCAAGAAGCCCAAAATTAATGTAATTAAAAGAATGATCCGATGCCTCTCGGATCAAACTAATTATTACAAAAATCTTGGATAAAGCCTTAAGGATAATGTCTAAACAATACAAATAATTAACATTAATATACCATGGTCTAACTTAAATAATAATAACAAGACTTAGAATATAAACAAATAAACAAATAAAAAATAAATAAACCACCTAAGGCTCAAGAGAGGACAGTGGTGTCGGAGGCGGTGTGGTGGCGTGGCGGTTGGGTCGGTGAGGAGGCTCGCGGGTTGGTGCTTCGGAGGCGTTGGAGTGGAGGGCTTCGGCTCCAGGCGACGTCGGCGTGCGCGGTGAGGCGGTTCGTCAGGGAGCGGAGCAGGGGCAAGGCTAGGCACGGCACGATGGCGGAAGCCTCGCTGACGGAAGTTGCAGAGGAGGGGCAGCGATTTGGGGAAGATGAAGAACAGTAGGGGTCAAATCACCCCTTTACTTTTCTCCACTCTCTCTCTCTCTCTCTCTCTCTCTCTCTCTCATGTCACTCTCCCTCTTCCTTCGTACTCTTTCTCTCTTTTTTACTGCGGAAACAAAACTTCTCTCCACTTTTCTGATTTTTTTTTCAAAAGAAGCTCCCCTCAATGACATAATTTTTGCTCTGATTTTTTTTTTGAACTTCCCCTGCACGCTCGGTTCCGAAGCCTCGCATTTTATAGTGAAAGTCCTCAAAGTTGTTGTTGCTGGCGAGACATTCACTCAACGACTCCAACAATAAAAAGGCTCCAAAATCAAATAAAAAACTGATTTTTTTAAAAAAATTTTGAAATGAAGATATATTTTCAACAACAAAATTTCCAAAACCGAATTCTTATTTTATTTATTATTTTCTAAAATATTAGGTGTCAACACTCATGAAACTCATTCAAGCACTAAGTAATCCAATTCAAACATATGCTCAAGTTGATGCAAGGACTTAACAATACATATTAAAATAAACCCAGCTTTTACAAGCATCACACATGTATCAGTCATGGATCACACATGGACTTTCATTTTTCTTTTTCAGTATCATATTAGTTGAAATTAATCGACTCTTCCAGTAACAACCAACCATCAGTCCCCCCTTGGCAACCAGCATCGTCCTGATCTTATTATCAGGATGGCATCCAGGGCAACCCCCAGACATCGGCCACACCAGGGCCGGCATCGTCCACAATCTCAATATTGGAACGGCATCCAAGGCTTTACCCTAGGCAACGAGCAAGCATCCCCCAACGTCAACATATAAGTCCATTGTGTGTCTATGTGTTTCAAGCATCAATCGATTCATTTTATCTTTGAACTTTTGGCCGGATGAAAGGCCCGAAGGCGTGCCATGCAAAGTGAATCAATGAACGACTCTTATACCTTGTTAAACTAATGCTGGATGTGATTTTGCCTTGTGGTCTTGACTTTGAATTGTTTGCTTTGGCTTCGGCATCTACCCGTGACTTTTCCTAAGTAACAACACACCTCAATACTGTCCTGGCATCAAGTGTGAGTCACGCACCCACCTCGGCACATGTCCAAAGTCATCGAGACCATTCCTCGACATCCAAGTGTGCTCAACACTCACGCGAGATGATGAATTTACTCAATGTAACAACAAGCAAAACAATATAAAGCTAACATAAGCAAATATTGACATGATTCTAACATCAATAAGCATAGCACATTGCCCCATCGAAGAGTTATGAAAATTTACTTACTACTTTTGGACCTAGCTCCAAGATGCTTCTTTGGTGGTTGGTTGGCATCTAGGGTAGCTTGGAAGAGAAGGGCATGTAAGAGAGGAAAGGAAGGTTGAGGAAAGAAGAGAAAGGCCAAGCCTTAAAATGTGAGGATGACTCATCCTATTTATAAGCCTCTTCCTCTTAGATTTTTATGCAAACTCATGATTATGCCTACAAAACAAGTTGGCCTACCTATTTCCTTGAGTTGGTGCCTAGGTCCTTTGGTGTTGACTTATGATTGGTCCACCTATTTGTTTATCCTCCAAGGCTCACTCTAGGCTCATTATTGCCTATGGTGCCTAAGGGACAAATAAGCCCCTTTAATGTCTAATGTTTTCTTCTAATTAGTTGGCTCTTACCTTATTCACCAAGGCTACAATCGAGGGCCATTATAACTTAAGATTCACGTAAGATTATAAGGGACACCTAAGGAGGTGACTCACCTCTCTCATTAATTGCTAAGATTTTATGCAATCATTAGACTTAGATATGTTCACATTAGCCAACTTGCTCTCTAAGTTTCTTCTCTTTAACACACTAAGGTCTAAAAGCATTTAATGCATTCTTATATTCAAGCCAATAAGTCTCTAGATTAGCTTGTTTCTTAAGTTGGGTGTGCCCCCTTCCCTTCCAAGTTGGACATATGGTTCTTCCATTCTAAGCGAAAAAAAAAAAAAATTGAGCAACTTTCAAAATCAATACTATTATATTATCAAACAGACTTGAAAAATTATAAAATTTTAATATGTTATAGAAAAGACCTTAGAAAACATTTTTCATGAGGAATCCAAGCCAAATTCGTTCTGTGGGAAGAGCAACAAATCATTAAACACAACCTAAAAATTCATCTGTCAAGCAAATTCAATATAAAATCTCAAACTAGTACATCCATGCAACATCTACCCCTAACTAATTTGTATATTATTTAAATTAATACACTCGTGTCACATTTATCAAAACTTATTTTTTATATCACAAAAAAAACCAAAATATTAAATTGGAAATCTGCTAAATTTTCCCTAAATGCTCCCACAAGTTTAGAAAACCTACAAAAATCTCTAACTTTTGGTGACACAACATAAGTTCGGGATAAATGTGACACAAATGTATCAATTTGAGATTTTTCACAACAATAACATTAGTTTGAGGAAAACAAATGCCTTGCCTAATACCATGCTCGTCAAATAATGCCTTGCTAGGCATTAGGCAGGGCACGGGATGGGCCACGAGGCGAGGAGGGCACAAGGTAATGGTATTAGCTTTCTCCCCTGCTATTTGTGTAATTTAGAAAATTTTCTAATAATTATTGTATTTACTCTAAGAAAAATTTTGTCTCCTATAAGCCTTGCTTTTATAGGAGATGCAAGCTTGAAAATTCCTAAGGTAACCTATATAAGTAAATGATTTCCATGTATTCCATCTTCATATGGTCACTCATCAACCATCATGTGAAGTTTGAAGCTTGTTTGACTCAATTAAACCACCAAGTGAGTTCATTCTTTTCAAAATGCATCCATGAAGTCATTTATCAATATTCCATATGCCAGTCAAGGCCCATCACCCCTGATTTGTCCCCCAATCTAACTAATTAATGAAGTTTGTGATTCGTTTGACTTTGTAAATTCAAACCAAATGGTTCATTATCTCTTAAAACCATCCCTGAAGCTATATCTTCTTGTTAATTAATTAACTTTAATACCATCAATGTTATACATAAACAATAAGAATGCCAAATATTTTTCTTAACATAAAGTAGTGTCCTGCGGGACCCGGTGTTCCAAGAAGGAAAAAGCACTATCTATCCATCCCTACGCGGTTCCCTTCCCCAAATTTCCATGCCTTGTGATTTCTTTCTTTTGCTTGTCATGGGATTTCATTGCCAACTATTCTAAAAATTTAAGTTATTAAACAAAGACGTGGTTTAATATTTAATTATGATACCCGGATCCCTGGAGTGCCAACACTTGGAACGAGAAACACTTAAGTGCTAAATGTTAGGAAATGTTCACTTAAGTGTCAAAATCGAAATAAAATGGATTAGTCAAGTACTAATGGAGAGAAAATTCGGCCAAAATACTAACGTTACACTTTTTAGCAAGATAAGTGCAAAATGACATCGTTTTATATGCTAACATGGCTAAATAAGCAAAAAAGGACGTTGTTTTGCTTTGGATTTGAATTTTAATATATATTAATTTAATTATTTAAAACTAAATTATTTAAAAATAAAAGAATAAATAAGTTGTAGAAGGCGGGCTAGGGCTATGCAAGCCCTCATTGCCGCCTCCCCACCATTGTTGACCTTCCCATCAATTATGCAATCTCCCCCTTTTAAACTTAAATTTAGTTTTAAATTTGATTTAATTAATATTTATATTAAAATTAAAATAAGATGCAAAATAACGTCGTTTTGGCTCTTCTTTGCTGATTTAGCTATTTAGCAAGTCGCGTAGGCAAGTTATATTAATAAAAAAAAAATTGCCTCCTAAGATTTTTGATCGGGGTCACCAAACTTGGCACTTAGATGTCCCAATTTTCAATAAACAAAAATGACACTTAAGTGTATCTTTTGTAATTTTTGGCAATTAAGTATCTCTCATGTTGAGTTTTGGTATTTGTGTTGTATTTCTACTTTTAATTATTCTAACACTCTCCTTCAAGCTTAATCTGGTCTTTTTGCATAATATTAAGTGTGAACATATTTAATTAGGGAAGCAAATGGAGCCTAGAAATATTTGAATTCGGGATCTCCAGCTCTGATATCATGTAAGATTTTAGAAAATTACTATCAACCATTCTAAAAGTTTAAACTGTTAGATGAAGTCGTGATTTAATATTTAATTATTCTAACACTTGTGACCAACCACACATCATTTTGGATTATCTGAGATCAAAGGTCCTCGTGGGAGTAGCATGTTTCTATACATGTCTTACAAAAAAGAAAATGATTAGGTTAAATGCATTCATGTTTACCAACAATCTTTTTTAGCTTGCACAAGCTCCCCAACAATTGAGAGAGGTCGCTAGTGCTTTTGAAACATTGTGCAGCCTAGAGGACCCACATACTCAACCTTAAAGCAACAATCGGTTAATGCCCAGAATGTCGTGATTCTACAATAATGGATGGTCGCACATTAAAATCTCTGGAACCTGAAATACGAAAAAAATTATGAACGCTTAAAAATGAAAATCCACGAGCGATCCATTCCACTATTATTGGTGAACAAGGAAGAGATGAAGAAAGCCAAAATCCGATGCCAAAAGAACGTAAGATGAAGTTCCACTTATAACTATTATCATACTTCTTAATCTGATTTGGTCGTTTGATATGATTCGCTTGCTCAAAGACTCGTTAGCCCGCCCAATCGCTTGGTAAATTGATATAATCGTCCATGCTGTCAAGCATTATTCTATTGCCTCCTCCTCCTCCTCCTCCTCCTCCTCCTAAGAGTTTTGAAAGGTTACCCGAGCTACTTTCCTATAATTATAATTTCAAATCAAGCTCTTATCATAAAAGAAATTCAAATTTGTCATTAAAAAAAAGCTAATTTTTTTTTTTAATTTTATTATTCTGAGAAAATGAATTAGTTGGAAAATATTTTCCACTATCACCAATTAAAATGTTTTCTTTTCAAAATTGAAAATATTTTCCATAACTTTTACCTTACATTTTTTTTTTTTTATGTTTTCTTTTTTCTTTTTATTTTTTTAAATTGAGGTTTTAATTCTTTTTCTTCCTCCTTTTTCTTCTTCCTTCCTCCTTGCTCCTCCAAACCTAACCTCACCATAGAAAAATTGGTGATCTCATCATCAGCCTATGGCAAGGTAGGCAAGGCGAAGCTAGATCCAACGAAGGTGAGGCTCAAGGCCCATTGATATATCATAATTGGCCCATAATTTATTGCAGAGGATAAGGGGGGAGGAAAAGAAAAAGGAAAAAAAAAAAAAAGGAAAGTTAAAAATTAAAATAAATATTTGACTTTTTAAAAATAAAACAACTAAAAATTCATTTTTAAAAAATATATAATAAAATATAATATTTTTGGCCAATCAAAATAATTTTTTTGGTAAATTTTTTTTCCAAAAAATCAAATTAGATAATGAACGATGGAAAATATTTTCAACAAGTTTTAGTTAAATACTGTAAAATATAGTTATTTTCTTAGAAAATGACTTATTGGAAAATATTTTCGAAACATGATATTTTTCGAGATATAAACGGACTTTAAGACTTGCTATGTTTGATTAGAGACTTGTTGAGAACATTTGATAGTTTTTCTATAGGTTGTTCGCAGCGCAAACCCTCACTCATGAGTTGATGCATGCACGAGCTCATGCTAGAAGGTCCTTCTCTTGATTGTGGTGGAGTTTTTTTACTCTAATTTTAACCACAATATGTTTCAAAAAATTTATTAGTATTTTAAAGTTAGATAGTTGGGCTTTGTCTTTGATTTAATTCTCAAAACTACACTTCTATAATCCTAGCTACAAAATTCTAGTGATCTATTTATTGAAGAAGAAGAAGAAGAAGAAACATGCATCCTTCTATAAGCAGAAATCGAGTTAGATGGTTGAAATAAACTTTGTCAAAGCCAGACATCTAAACAACGGATTCTCTCTCCGTTAAAGACAGTATTCAGGTTCGGTGTTTCGAACCCCAACTTGGTGCCGCAAGTTTTTGTATCTTTTTTCTCGGATCTCCTTGCTCCGCATTCGGGTTTGACAAAGCCTGCATTGCATGAATTGACATCACTTATTCGAAAGCCTCTTTCGGATGACCAGGTATGTTTGCTTGCTTCACCAGTCTCGGATTCTGAGATTAAGAATACTTTGTTTTCGCTTGCTAAGGGCAAAGCCCCGGCCCTGATGGGTTCACAGCCGAATTCTTCAAAAATAACTAGGACATAGTAGAGTCCTCAGTCCTTGAAGCTATTAAAGACTTCTTCTACTCGGGTTACCTACTTAAGGAAGTGAATGCAACTATTCGACTCTTGTTCCCAAAGTGCCGAATGCCCGTGAGGTTAATGACTTTAGACCAATTGCTTGCCGCAACACTGTCTATAAAATTATCACTAAAATTTTAGCCAACCGAATTGGCGGTCCTTCGAGATCTTGTCACCCGTCCCAAAATGCGTTTGTCAAGGGAATGAAGGTGGGAGATTATTGAAATTGTTTGAGATTCCATTGATATCTTCCAAAATGTGCGGTGAAGTAGATTTTAATAAATATCTTAGCTGATTGGGATTTCTTAAAACATTAACTCAAGGTTAAGTGAAAGTGGGTCTAATTGGATTTGTTGAAGGGTTCTCAAATTAATGGAGAGCTCCGGATTCTTTGAGGTAGAGGTCTCCAGGGAGACCCATGTCAAGATCTCTTTACCTTAGTTATGAAATTTTCGGGATTTTGCATGCTCCGGACAACAGTTAAGTTCTATTTTATACCAACTTTTATCTATGCTTTAACATCCTTTTTGACAAAGAATAATAAGAGTAATTAGAAACTGACATTTTTTCATCATGGTGCAATTGACAACATAATAAGATATTCTGATATTTCCTTGGGGACATTTGGGTTTTGAACGATTCAAGAATTGTGTGTTTATGTCATTTTAGGTATTGAAAGCAGGTTATAAGGGGGGGCTAAAGTTTCTTGGTTGGAATTAAGGATGAAGGAGAGGTCAAGCCTCTATGCTTAAATATATTTGGATCCCTTTGTGACAAAGAATCTTTTGTGCTCATGTGGATACATTGAATTCTTAAAGAAACATAATTTTTGGGTAGCCCTCAACCATCTCGTTTGCTCTTGGGGCTGGAAGAAAATTCTTCAAGTTCGTAGTGGGTTTAGGCGGTTGTTTGGTCGGGAAGTTGGGAATGGGCAGTCAATCTCATTATGGTTCGACAACTGGATGCCTTGTGGCCCTCTCTATTCACTGGTCCCTGACTCCTTCTTGAATGACCTAGACCTTCCTGTGCATGCGATGGTGGCGACTCTTTACTCTCATGCAGCTACTTCCACCAGATTACGACTGGAGGAATGGGGTCTCTCATTTCCGACCCTCTCTTCGGCCTATGATCGGTTTGTTTGGCGCGTAGACCCTTCGGGATCGTTCTCTGTCGCCTCTGCTTGGAACTCCATTAGAGTCAAGAAGATTCGAGTCCCCTGGGCTCCTTTTGTCTGGGATGGGGCCTTGGCTCCTCGTTTTCAATTTTTGATGTGGCTCATCATCAAGAATCGATTCGACACAAGTGCGTCTTCTTGCTTTTGGCGGGATTGATCACTTGGTCTCGTATCTTCTGCAAGTCCCAGCCGGACTCTATTGACCACCTTTTCTTCGAATGTAACACCTCGGCCTACTCTAGTTTACTGGGCTTCTAGATGCAATTTTCCATGGAGAAATGGCACATGGGTGGACAACCTTTCATTGGGCTATGAAGTTTCTTGCGGGTAAGGATTTCTTTCATAGCATCGCTCGTTTTTCTTTTGGAGCTTTGTGTCATCTAATTTGGAAGAAAATGAATGACATGATATTTCGAGGAGATACCTTAGCTATTCCTGCCCTCAAGAACCACCTGTTTAAGGTGGTCAAAGATAAGGCCATTACATATAAGAATGTCCCTGACACTCCAAGGAATCGTCGCCTTCAAAGAGGATGGGGTCTTGACCCGTCAATTTTCGATAATCCTCTGGTGTTTTGAGCTGTCGGGAGTTGCGCTTTTCAGGGGTCTTCCCCTAGTGTGTGGGGAGGTTCGTTTGAAGGTGTTGTGCCGTTGCTTTGTGGTTTTCTTTTCTTGTACTTTGCCGTCTGGCTTGTATGCGGCCCCCTTCCACTCTTCCTATTTTTTATGCAGCTAGAGTGTAAGTTTTTGGCGCCTTTTGTACATTTGTCCTAAGCTCGTAATATATTCTTACCGTTACCAAAAAAAAAAAAAAAAGAAACATGCGGTCTTTGTCCAAGAGCAAAATTGCACTATCTCCAGGGTTTGACTTCCAAATGAGGCTTGCTGAGTTTCTTCAGCATGAGATCGAAACGAATCCTGTTCCTATTTATGGCGGGGGATTTCGAAAGGTGAAATGGATGGCCCTAAAGGCACACTCGACAACATATGTATGACAGGAAGCTAACCTTGATGATCTGCATATTCTTATTAAGAAAATTTTCTTGTTTTTACATGATATGTATAATTATTGATTATGAGTTTAGCTTAGTAATAGGATGCCAAAAACCTTGGCCAGCTTCATTGTGGTTCAATTTTCTTTTGTATTTTCTTGAATTGTATTTGGTTTTGTTGGAAACAGATTCTTGAAAAACAAACTAATACTAAAATGATCAATTACTAAAAAACAATACGAAAACAAGCCTAGGAAACATGTAACACTAATCAAAAGGCATATTACGGAAATGGATATACCTTGTTTACCATATATTAAGTACTTGTTGTAGTCTCAAAGGAATTAATTGAAGCATTGAAGTTCTGTTCTTCAGGAGGGAGTAAACTATTATCTCAAAAAAGAAAAAAAAAAAAAGAATGTATTGTCTCACATACAAAACCGAAATTTCTCCTTTTTTTTTCACTTATATATTGTAGTTATATAACTGTCATCTTCCTCTCATGGCCCATTTTCTTATGAGCCGCGTTTGGCTAAACAAATAAAAAAACTCATCATCTCTTACTCGTACATGATGGGTCAAACAAAATCAAGGGTAGCCAATCGTCCCAAAAGTAAGGGCAACAAATTTCAAGCATTAGGCAAGAGCAGAGGGCTTACCGATGGGTGATACTCAAACTAATCATCTCAATGGACGAAGGCAGCGTCCACATAGGAGGAGGAGGAATAGGAGAGACGGAAGTAGGACGAGCAGGCAACAAAGAAGACGATAGTGCCAGTATGAAGGACGGCAATGACGTCGACAAGGAGTCCGGCTTCGTCCTCTCCTCTGGGTTGTCTGACTACTGCCACGACTACATGGACGCCAAGTAGAGGGAAGCTCGTGCCATAGAGCCCTCCAACCCCAATGCCACCAAGCCTCCGTCGTTTCCCAGCTGAAAGAGAGTGTTCCGGTGGTCGTTGGATTTTGCGAGACAGAGAAGAGAAGAGAGATAGAGGAGGGAGGGATCTAGAGCGAAATTTGAAAGAAATGAGAGAGAGAGAGAGAGAGAGAGAGAGAAGAGAGAGAGAGAGAGAGGAAAGAGCATTGTGTAATTAATGAGGAGAGAGCATTGCTAATTGCAAAGTTCTTATTTTTTTCTTCTAATTTACACGTCACTCGACATGTGTCACAATTTTAATGGATCACACGTGCCACGCATGCAGATGACGTGGTGATCAGCAACTACTGAATATTTTCTCGTTCACTAGAGAGGAAAGACGCTTGCTCTTCTTTCTTCTTCTTTCAGACAAGGAAAGCACGAAGAGGAAGGAGAATATAAGACA
The DNA here is from genome assembly GCA_016097485.1 of Eucalyptus sideroxylon x Eucalyptus melliodora. Taxonomy (NCBI): domain Eukaryota; kingdom Viridiplantae; phylum Streptophyta; class Magnoliopsida; order Myrtales; family Myrtaceae; genus Eucalyptus; species Eucalyptus sideroxylon x Eucalyptus melliodora. The sequence continues at coordinate 45,401,472 of CM027832.1, read as the reverse complement.
AGGAAATAAATGTGTGCAGAGCAGGAGAGAGAGCGTAGGGGGCTAGTGTGTGCATACTAGTGAGAGAGAAATGAAATTATTTTTGTGCACAAATTCGTTTGCTGGTGAGCCGGCCCCCACACCTCCACGTGTCGCTTCCTGAGTGGTCCGAGACCTGTTGGCAATTTGGGACTACCCAATATTTTTTTTCCCGCATGTTGATGTCTTTGCCCATTTAATAATGGTTGCCACAGTTTTCAAGTATGCGCAGCTGCACGACCATGTCTTTTTCTTCGTCCCACCGGACCTGTCGTTTGTCCTCTTGCCTTTCGAAATTAGTAATGATACAGATCATTTCGTATTTGCTGGCATACATTTGTGTTTTGGTGGTCATATTGTCTGTTCGTGTCAATGTTAGGGGTTGTCTTTGCATCCTTATGTTCGAGTTCGTCTCAGGAATTGCCACCCTCCACACTTTCCTCTTGGCTAGAGGTGGTTTTTTCTTTGTAACTTACTAACAGGTTATGGACTAAATAATGGTTATTACTTCCATTAAAGAATAGTATTTTGTATTTTCATGCATGAAACCCTAAAAATCTACTATCAGTAAAGCATGTTCAAGTGTAGAATAACCCAATGAATTGAGGGTTTTTAAATCTATTGGTGCTTTCCCTTGATCACCATCTCTATAGAGATGGTTTACAGAGTTCATAATCACTCCGTTTACTATAAGACTCTTACTTAGTCGACATTTAAATCCTACTGTACCCAACCTTTTCTGGTTCACCTCAACATCCCCAAGTTCAATTGCAATAAGAAGTGAGTCTCATCCTATCAAGCATTACAATGAATCAATACAACAAAGGGCAGGGTCACTCCGATTTTCAAAATTTACACAATTTCCCAAGTTTAACTGCCTTGTCATGATGTCCGACCAAAAAAAAAAAACTGCCTTGTCATAATGGAACACTAGATAGTGTTCAGCAAAGTGTTATTGAATAGTTTTCCAGTATAAATATGGTGGTTGATGCATAGCTAATGATCTGTAAAAGAATCTTTCTGGAAGAGTTGAATTATTGATGGAAGTTTCGGAGTTAAGTACATTTACACGACCAACCAATGAACTTAATAATCATCTAACAAGAGATGAGAAGCAATTTATTCGTTTAACCACCACATTGTTGTCATGTTATTGGTGCTTCCACTGATAGTTCTCTCGTGAAGGATCAACGGTTGGTGACTGAAGAGTATTACGTCCCCTGCTAAATCTAGAAAGAAACCTTAAGGGCTTTCATGGAGATAAATACGTTAGGGAAATGTATTTTTTTAAGTTTTATTTTCCTTCAAAAGGTTCAAAGTTGTTAAGGAGCATGTACAATTCTATTTCCATAACACCCCTTGGCAAAATGCAATCGTCAACCATGTTGGATTGGACAAAAGCCTCATTGTAATTTCCTTATCCAATACATGATTAATGGAGGGCAGGGTCACTTTGGTTTTTGATGTTTACATCCATATTCAAGTTTCGTGGCCTTGTTATAATCTTACCTTGAATAGTTTCTAGCAAAAGAATCTGTCATCGAATAGTTTTTAACAGAAACATGCATGATCTGGGGACGGTTGATACATAGCCATTTTGCAGAGTTGACCTGATGGAAGTTTCGGAATCAAAATCGACCAACCCATCGACTTAGTCATCTATTGTAACATGAGCTGTATCAGTATGGTTACCCACCGCATTAGGGTGAAGATCTCGCCAAGTCGACACTTGCAATTGCCTGTGAGTTGCTTTACGAAGCAGTCTTCCTTTTGTTCCTAAGTTTTTCTAATAAAATCATATACTTATCGTGAGGAGAAAACATACAGGAGACAGGAGCATAATATCGGTAGGCAATAGTACAAATTGAATTACAAAAACAGGTTAGATATATAACTAAAGATTATTAGAAAAAGACGAAGAACTCTAAAGTAGAATACAATAGTACAAATTGTTTATTGTTCCAGTTCATTACAGAGTTGACTTGATGGAGTTAGACAAATGACCAGCACACCAACGAATATAATAATCTTGAGAAAAGGATTCTCGTTACCACATTAAACCTATTATATATGGTGGTACCGCTCTATTAATCTGGGTTAGAGTGTGCTCTTTCTGGTGATAGCGTTACTTGAAAGTTGATTTATTACTACAACAGTGGTATACCTTTTTCTCCTTATGGGTTGGCTGAAAAGAATACTCCAGGGTTCTACTTCTAACTCCAGACAGAGATCTAATGGACGTGGTGAGGTTGATGATGGTCGTTCTTGTTCTGATAAGCCCAGCGACACAGAGGTAATACAAGAAGTATAAGATGGGGTTTATTTGTTATTCTTGTATCCTTTTGTGGTTAATCATCTGTTGTTATAATGCACGAGAAATATAACTCGTCAGGCTTTGGCAATTGATAGCTGCAATAGAACTGTGTTAAATAGTTGTAGAACATCAATGTGCAGGATGAATCATCAGAGGGTGAGGAAATGGACTATCGAATCGCCCACATTCGTTCCTTCTCAGAAAATGGTCAAGGTAAATTGGACCGTGGTTCATGAAACTTCTCTCCGACATCAACTTAAGGACAAAACAGACCACACTGCACAGCGGCTTGATATATTCCTACATGCATATTTCTTCTTATTGTCTGACCAAAAATAGAACCCAGAAGTTGTTGCAGTCACATCATCGGAAACCTTTCCACTTGACAATGTATCTTTACCATGTATCTCTAGTGATGCTGATTCAGATGAATGGCCAATGTCATTCAGGTGACGATCTCTATGGAGCAGCAATGACCAAGGACTGGCCCGACTGGGTACAGAATGAAGAACTGAAATTGGTGGATGTAGATGAACCACCGACCCAGTCTTTCCAACGAAGTTGGGCTTTAGAATCCTCCCTATGTGACCCTGCAAACATATTCCAACCTTTTCTGTTCTCATTTTATCCCAATAACCGGTACTTCTATAGTCGCTTTTATTTTTTTCGCTACTCCTTACCCAATTTGTTGGTGTTTACACTGATAGTTCTTACATGAAGGGTCAACAGTGAAGTTGGAAACTCCAGAGTATTTTGTCTAATGCTAAATCTAAGAAAAAAATCTTATGGGCGTTTATGGAGATAGATACGTTAGGAAAATGTTTTTTAGAAGTTTCATTTTTTCTTCAAAAGTTTCAAAGTTGTTAAGGAACAAGTACAATTCTGATTCAGAAAACATTCCCCCAGCATGTATACAAACTGAAACACAAGCAGTAAATAGGAGCATACACTGATACAACAATTTGAATAGAAAATAGGAGGTTAGATACAATTAATGACTATCAGAAGATGCTGAAGATCCTTCATTGCAGCAGCTTTTTCTCGTTTTATTTCTGCCAAGTTCATTATGCAGATGACACTGTGGAGTTAGATAAATGACCAGCAAATATAATAATCATGAGAAAAATTAATGGACCCTAGTAACCGTCAAACTTTTTATGGAGGTACTGCTCTGTAGATTTGGATCAGAGAAGTGCTGTTTTTGGTGATAGTGATACTTGAAAGTGATTTACTACAACACCAGAACACTCTCTCCTATGAGTCGGCTAAAAAGAGTGCTCAATCTTTCTTCCTCTAAATCCAGAGAGCAATACCATGGAAGCTACGAAGATGATGATCGCCGTTATTCTGATGAAGTAAATGACTCCACGGTATGTGTATCTTCTGACTGGGAGTGCTGTTGTCATTCTTGTGTTCTATCTTTTCTTGCCAATTTGTGGGCTGTATTTGCACACAACAATCGTAAGTGGGTGTTTAAAAAGATAGCTGCTATGAAATTAAGTTTCTCAAATATGAAATATATCCTACTCCTATCCTGACATTTGTTTTCTTGAAAATATCCTTGCATAGTACTTAAGTTGTTGGAAAATATCTATGTGCAGGATGAATTGACAGACCGTGGTGAAGAAACATACCACAGAGTTCCCCATTCCTCCTTAATCTCAGAAGAAGGTCAAGGTGAGTTCCACGGCAGTTCATAGCAATTCATTCCAACATTATATTTCGGATATGCATTTAATGTGTGATCTAGTAGTACAGAACCCAAGACTTTGCGGTTGCATAAATGTATTGCTGAGAAAAGCCATTGTTCATCCCGAGACAATAGCTTTTTTTACCTTGTAATTACAGTGGACCCGATTCAGAAGAGTTGAATAAATGCTTGATTTAGGAGAGTATCTCTATGGAGCAGGATGGGCAAACTACGGCCCTGTGCAATATGAAGGATCATCAGTGCAGCACGGAGATGAACAACTTTCTGAGGCTTTCGACCGAAGTTTGGTCATCGGCTCATCCTCTCTGTTTGACATTGCGAGCATCTTCCAACCTTCGCCATTCTCATTTTATCCAGAAAACAGGTAATAAAACACATGGTCACTTTTGTCTTCCTGAAATTCTCAAGACTTCTGCTTGTCTGTATGTAACTCGATGAAAAACATTGGATGTGGGGTAAAATGAAAAGCAAATCCTTTTCACGAATATGGTTCGTTAGCTTATAATTATATATACAGGCACGCCTCTCAGCATCCAGAAGGCATTCATCCTCATGCTTTCGACGATCTGATTATTGCTAATCACGAGGTTTGGCCATACACCATTTCTATTTGATTATCGCGTTAAATTGTAGTCACCGCCTTTCCTTGTATCAGAGCAAGTATCATCCCAATCAGAATACCCACCACAAGGAGCATCATCATCCTACATGCTACGTTTGTGGGGAACCTGTGAGTGGGCTTTATTCCTTCATTTACATTATTTTCACAACTTTTCCTTAAGCACAATCATTGATTATAGTCATATACACACAAGCAAAATCTTCTTTTTTCGCTTTTTCTTATCCTTGGTTACAGATTCAAGTAGATGCATCTGGTCATTTTCAATATAAGGAACACCCCTTCTGGCAAGCAAAGTATTGTCGACGGCATGACACGGATGGAACTCCTCGGTGTTTTTGCTGTAAAAGATTGAAGGTTGGTATTCCCTCAAACCCATACCTTATCTAACGGTTGAGATCATTTGGCCTTGCGTACATGAGAAGCATTCAGTCGGAAAGATGTTTTGATAGATACCAAGCAAACAATTAACAAATACTAGACATATTACACGTACGCCCTTATCTTGTTCATATTACAGGTAATCCCCCATTGCTCTCTGTTTTTTTTCCCCCGATATTTTTGGAGTATCTAGCACTAATGGATTACCATCTAATCTATATCGGGTGTGGCAGTCCCCTTATCTCCACCACGCTAACTAATTACAGAGTCACACATATTTGTAAATCTTGGGGGTGGCCCCAAGGTATAGGCGGTAGGACGAACATAGGACCTCTCGCTTCATAGACGATAATATCTTAAAGGCCTAACAACTCAACCAAATCATGAGGGCTTTTGTTGACTTTAGAGCACATAAAGTATAGGTAGTGATATAATGCGGAAGCTAACAAACTGACCAATTTTAAAATCAAATTCGAGAGGGCCAAATTACCAAAGAAAGTTAACAAAAAACAGTGAACACAAAATACTTGCATGGTTCAATTTGAAGAATTTCCTATATCCACGAGAGGAGGCAACAACAGAAAATCCACTATCAATCGAAAAATTACAAAACTAAAATTGTGCAATTCCTTAAATATTTCCTAATCCTAAATAAAACCCGAGTAAACCAACAACTCGCAAATTCTCACAAATAACTAACTCAAAAAACACACAAAAAGAGAACCCTAACCCTTATTTGGGAAAATTATCAAAAAAGTCCAATCTATTGTAGTTGTGTCAGTTTAGTTCATTTGGATAATTTTGGCCAGCTAGCGCTAATATGAACAATTTAAAATATTTTTTTTTCAATTTTTATTAATCTTTTTCTTTTTTCTTTTCTTTTTTCTTTTCTTCCTTCTTTGGTTGTTTTCCCCATAATGACCAATGAGGCTTGCCGGCCTCTAGGTGAGGCCGGGGGGGCCATGGGCGAGGCCATGGCTGCCTTTGCCCCTAGGCATTGAGGCAAATGATCACCATGGGACAGTTGCCTAACATCGACAAGGCTCACAAGGTCAAGGCTTGCCGTGGTCAAAGGTGTTCTAGTCGAGGCTCACTAAGATCGATGCTCACCTCCCATCTCTAGATCGAGGTCACTGAGGGTCGATGCATGCACAAGGTTGAAGGCAACCATGACCTCTCCAATCATGAGCGAGGCCACCTTCACTTGTGGTGGGCCCATGGCAAGGGTGGCCTCACCCAAATCTCAATGAATTCGCCTTGCTCATGAGGCCTCGCCCAAATCTGGGGGAGGTCGGGCAAGGGCCATGACCCTCACCTAGTGGTTGGCAAAAACAACCAAGGAAGGAAGAGAGGAAAAAAGAAAAGGAAAAAGAAAAAATTAATAAAAAAATTCAAAAATGTAAAAATATTATTCAAAAGTGCCCATATTAGTGTCAGTCGAACGGCCGATGTTAGGTGGCATCCACATCAGTATTGACTAGCTAAAATTTATTGGATTGACTAAAATGATACAATAACAAAAGGTTTATGACTAAAATGACAAAAAGTTAAGGAGTGAATTCCCCCTCTTATTTTGATTGCTCTAAATTGTAACCTTTGAAAATATGTCAAAAATGAATCTTTAAACACGAGTTTACAAGAGCCTATTCTGTAGCCAGGCTCCTACCGAATGGCCAATGCAAAAGGCACTTGCAACTTCCCGAGCTTTGGTTCAGACTTGGCCGGTCTGCAAGCCCTTGCCCAATAGGTACGTGCTACTGGGCACAGCTAGCTGAGCGCCTTGGCCTTTGGCCTGGTCATACAGTCCCTATTCACTCGTACCAAAATACTTCGAACTCGGGCCTATTTTGTTCTTTGTGCTTTGTTCCAAACTCCAATTTGTCAAGAAATTAAATAAAAAATTTAATAACTCTTCACCTTAGCTCAATGTTTACAGTCAAGTCATATTGCTCGTCATCTATGTTGGCTCTCTCAACATCCCCATGGACACTCGACCACTATAAACATCCTTTTAGCCCCAATTGAGCTCAGTCTTGTCTAGAGGTGAAGTCGGTCAACATGTCCTAGGGATTTTCTACTGCAAAAAACTTCTTCATAGTGACATCGTCTCCTAACATTCTTGTCTCTATTACGGAAACATTAGTGCCAATGATCTTGATTCTCTCGTGATATCTCTAGCTTCCACTCAAGACAACAATCAATCCAATGACCCACACCAACATCACCAATCAAGTTAGGAGACCACACCACCATTTCAATTTCTTCCACTGTCACCATTTTTGCAGCCTCAATCATCGACACTACCATTGTGTCTAGCAACGCCTTCCAACTTATAACACAGCTCGAGAAGTAAAGGCATAATTTTTTAGAAATTGACCATTCTTCAGATTTTTCATGACAAGTTTTCAAACCTAGTTGTTGCTATACTATCTAAATTACATCCTCTGAAACACTACTTAATATTTGTCGTCCCAAACAAGTCCAAGAGGATCCATCTCACAATGCCACAATGTATACCTAGATTAGCCTTGCACATTCTTCCAACAGTACATGAAGCATTGAGCCTAGTACTATTACATGGTGTTACTTAGGTAACCAACAATACTAGAATTTGGAGTACTAGAATTTGGAGCACTAGAATTTGGAGCATATGACTAATGCTTTGCTTGTGTCCAAGTGCACCATGACAATGTAAATGATTCATAATATGCAATAAGTAGGGTACTTATTGATTTCACCAACAACGTGTTTAACCATTTAGAGAATTTCCCAATGTGACTCCTTTGAGACACTCGCAACATCTCAACAGTCTTCTCTATCTACAACTCAAAAGCCATCTTCACTAATCCCAATTATAAATCTCAACATATGTATACCATTGTTGCTCTAGCTCATCCAACCCTATTGACCACCTCGAAGCTTCACACTTAGTTCTTACCTTGAAACTTCTGTTGACTACTATAGATTCAAGTGATACCATAGAAATTGTCACATCCCTATATTGTAATCATCTTGCTCTCCTTGGTAATCCACGTGTTTCTTAACACTATCTAGATCTTTCTCTTTTAAATTGATGCCTCATTCCTAGAGGTGATCAGTTTTAGAATGGGTAGGTTCTAGAGCTAAAACTTAGAACCTGCCTCATTATAACTAGTTCTCAGTTTTTGGACCCTATAACCTACTATGTTTTTTCAATCTAATTCTACGGACTACCTAAGAACTTAAAAAAAAAAAAAATTGGTTCACTTTTTATTGCAAAATCATAGGAAGTTATGAGTAATAAAATAATTCAAAGTAAAAAATGAACTGCAAAAATCCTTATTCACCAAAAACAACAATTCATAAGATGAACATGTAATCGTGAACATAAACAATAAAAAGTTCAAACACACAACATAAAACATTATAAAACTCCGTTCCCAATTCATCCATAAAAATTTAGGGGAAGGAAGACTAGCGATGAGTTCCAAGAAATGACAAAGGTCGAAAGAGTGTTGAAATTAGAATTTAGGGGAAAAAGAAATTAGGATTTTAGCCTTTTAGCTTATATAATTGGTTCCAAAATAGGGTAGTCGGATCCAGTTCCTAAGTGAGTATTCACTTGGAACCTGTTCCCCAATGGTTTCAACTAGTTCCAAAAATTTGGAACCTATTCTCGAATAGGTTTTTTTGGTGGTCCAGTGTGGTTCCCGGGTAGACCAATCTGGTTACACATCCTCTACTCACTCCTCTTTTGAAACATAGCAGATTCTTCAAAGGTATTATCTCGCTGATTATAAATCTTGGTAAATTCTCTCCATGCACATCTTTTATCCCTTGAACCCATATGCCTAGCCTCAGGATAAGCACCGCTTTGCCTTGACTCTAGCTTGCCACACGTGAGCACAAGAGGGGAAATTGAATACTCTTAGTCCGATGTAAATAGAAACCTGACCGAACCGCATTTTCTCAGGTGTTTTCTCTTAATTGTCAGTGATGGTTATTTGTTTACTAACCAATAGCCAATTTTCATTACCTTCGCCCAGATTATTGACCTAATCTAGCATTGGAAAGAAACAAGTGAGCCATCTTCATCATTTTTCCGACTTCGTTCTATTGTAGTATGTCAACAAAAGCCATTAACTATCTCATCACATCACTAATTCATGACTTTTTTAGTACATCAGCATATTAAATTTCTTTCTAACGTTTCAATAGATAGTTAATGAGTCCACAATAGAAACAGACCTAATAGTCAAATCTTTTTGTTTTCGATTCTACTCTATTCCCATTTTAACACCCACTCTTAGATTTTTGCCTTGCCTTTTTTGCGGGACATGATAGTTGACTTCAACAAAATAAAATAAAAAAATATAGATAATCATTGTAAGCAATTCAAATGAGAATTGGTAATCTAGAAATAATTAGTAACTTGACCAAATAAAAATTGGCTAGTGACACCAAATAGTCTTGTAATTTGACATAGTAGTTGGTAAGTTTAAGGCGTTGTTAAAAAAGTAAACAAAAATTGGTAAAACAATAGAATATTTGGTCATAGATAAGAGAAAATACTCTCTCTCTCTCTCTCTCTCTCTCTCTAAGCTGATAGATGCAAAAAACTTTTGTTTATTTCGTACAAAACTCCCAATTCATTGTTTGCCTAATTAAAATTAGAATTTCTTTTATAAATATGTATTACTGGTGCATCCATTCTTTTTATATTCTCATAATTCATAATAAGTTCTTTTTTTTCACATTATGACATAAATTCCCATAAGTTTATAGAAATGGGCATGAGGCGGTGGTGAGGCAACTTTCAAGCCCGTGGGGCAACTTTCAAGCCCATGGGACGAGGACAGGGCCGTCCATGCCCATCCTCTAACATTGTTCCAAAGCGACTATTTTATAAAGTTTCACAAAACCAACCCATGAATTCATTTTTTTTTAAAACCCATCCATGCTGCAGTTTCTTATTATAGACTGGCTGTACATCATTGTAAATTATTTGAGATCAAAAGGTCCTCACATCTGTAGCATATTAAGGATCAGGTTAAATGCGTTCATGTTTACCGACAAATCTGTTTTAGCTTGCACAAACTCCCCGACAATTGAGAGAGGTCGCTGATGCTTGAGAAACATTGTGCAGCCTACTAGAGGAGCAACATATTTAACCCTCAGCGAGGGTCGGCGATTATGCCCAGATTGTCATGACTCTGCAGTACTGGATGATGGGGCACTTAAAGCTCTTGAACGCGAAATACGAGAATTTTATGAATGCTTAGGCATGAAAGTCCACCAGCCAACAATTCCACTATACTTGGTGAACCAGCAAGAGATGAACGAATACGAAGCACGATATAAAAAAGATGTAAGATGAAAATTCGGTTTGTGACTATCGTCATACTTCTTAGTCTGGCTTGCTGTTTTATATGATTCGCTTGATTAAATACCCATTTACCCGGTCGCTAGACAAATCAATGTAATTGTCCGCTGTCTAGTATTGATTTTGTAGCATCATCAATGATATTACACATAATTCTAGGCTAAGGAGTTGCAAAAAAATTTCATCCCGCGCTCCTAATTTAAGTGTCTGCTCTGCACTGGATAGGGGCATCATCGAAAGGGCGTGACATTGGGATTGACAACGTCGGACTACGATCGTATTTTTACCGTATGTGCATCTTTCACTTTGAGATTTTCTCATTTTTCACATCGTTTACTTGTGTCAATCTAGCAACAGAGTGGTAACCTTTTCTTTCTGTTGGCTATCTTCGAATCATAGACCGTGGAAGGTAGACGACATCCGCTAGTCGCCTACACAAAAGTTGTAGCCATAAGAATTTTGTGTGGTCTTCCGAGGTACTTTTCTCTCCTCCCCTTTCCCATCATTACAATTTCAAAGTAAGGTCTCATTCAAAAGAATAAAAAAATTCAGATTAAGACTAGTTATCTTTGATTGGAGACTTCACCAGAAAAATTGATATTTTCTGCAGGTTAATGACAGGGGAAACCCTCGCTCATGAGATGATGCACGCGTGGCACACACTTGAAATTGACGGTTTGTCTCTTGATTATCATGCAGTTTCTAACTCTAATTGAAACGTGATACGTTCAAACAGTCGACTGCCTCTTTCGAAGTTAGCTTGCTAGCCTAGTGTGATCTATTTCACTGTCTAGACCACACATTATTAAGCTTTAACTCCTAAGATCATTGATAAACTTTTTATTTCTATCCAACGACTAGGCTAAATTTTCATAACAAAAGGAATATAAAAAGAACAAAATCTTATAAGTAGGGATTAGTCAATTGCCACTTCTGGGATAGCATCTGAAAAAAAAGTGGACTACTGCAATTGGCTCCATAATGAGATATTCTGATCTTTCCGTTGGGACATTTGGGTTTTGAACTAGAAAACTGTCATATGCTTGACAGGTTATCAGTGTTTGACCGATGAGGTCAAAGAAGGCCTCTGTGAAGTTTTGGGGTACATGTGGTTGGATTCTCAAATCTTTTCCATGTCTAAGAGCAAAGCTGCACCATCACCCCAGTTTGACTTCCAGAAAAGGCTTGCGAAGTTTCTTCAGCATTCAATGGAAACGAGAACTGGCGATGTTTATGGCACTGGATTTCGAAGAGTGAAGAGGGCAACGGACATGTACGGCCTTAAAGGAACGCTCGATTACATACGTATGATGAGAAGCTTTCCTGGATGATCTACACATATTTTCAAGAAATTTTTCTTGTTTATGTATGACATGTCTAAGGATTAATTATGTACTCTCGATCTCTTCCTCCACTTATAAACCAAAAGCATGCTTTGAGTTTGGCCCAGTAATAAGATGAATGAGTGTGTACAAGATGCTAAAAACATTGGCCGGCTTCCTGGCGATTCCATTTTCTTTGGTATGATCATGAAATTTATTCGGTTCATCGAAGAGTTGGTTGAGCCATCTTCTCTGCGTGCAATCCTAAGAAAGGGAGATGCGCATGTGTGGGTTAAGAGCAGAGAAGAGATTCGGTTCCCCCACCACTAGATGCAGACATATCATATTTAGGTCACCCGGTCAAGTTTTCGCCTCACTTATTATCTAACTCATGAGATCAGCAGAAGTTTCCATCAGTTCTGGGTTTCCCTGCTTAGTTGAACTTCCTGGTTACGAAATATTGTTCTTGGCAAGTAGGGAAATTTATCAATTGATCAAGCGGATGAACAATAAATATCCAAAGGCATTGTTTTGTGACATGGACGTGGTTACTAATGACTTTTTGGAGTGTTCAGATAGGCAAATGGTCATTTAGGCCGGCTCGGACCATTGGTTTACACAGTGTTCGGTAAATAAGCCATAATTTTTTTTATCTAGGAAGAGTTACCGGGGCCATGATTCCAATTTGGAAAGCTCAATTTGAGATAAATGCTTTGACGAAAAGGAGTTCTGTTGGCGAGATTTTTCTCCTATTTTTGTAAAGGAGATATTATTGCTATTGTATTATTCTTGTTTCCTATTTCTGGTGTTTCCTTCCTTATGTAAATGGTTGCCTATTGCCTTGATGTAAGCAACTGTATGCTATATATTTGATAAATAATGGCAGACCTACTCCCTAAGACAAAAAAGAAGAGGGGGAGTTTTTTGTCTTTTTGTTCAAAGACAGGTTGTGTTTTGATTCCATTTTTGATTCCTTCTTTGTGTTCCAGCAATCAGGTCCTTGTCCCAATCGATTATAGCTTATTCTTCTTTTTTGTGTGAGCATGGCTGCTTGTTTTGAGGCATGGATGTGAAACAAGATGAAGCTTCTAGATTTGATCCTTCAAAGGTTGTTGTTCCTGAATCACACAGCCAATGTCCGACTTCCTTGTTGCTGAATGGAAACAACTTCCTTCTTGGTCCCATGCTGTGACTATTGCCCTTAGAGGAAGGTCTAATCTCACACGTATCAATGGATAGACTCCTACTCCATCGGTGGGTTGCCCAAAATTTGAAGAGTGGAAAGCTAATGACCACAATGTTATGACATGGATATTCAATTCCATGGAAATCCACATCTATGAGATATTTACATATTTGGATTCCACTTGGACTTTATGGGAGTCACTGTGCGAAGTGTATGGACAAGCAAATAATGCATCCTGTATCTTCGAGTTGCAGCAAGGGATTGCTAACTCCAAACAAGGTTCAAATCAGTCCTTTACCAAGCATATGGGAAATCTGAAGAGACAACAGGATGAGCTCCGCCAATATGGGCCCCCTACTAAGATTGTTGCTAACTACATCAAATGAGGAGCAATATTGCATCTTTAAGCTTTTGGCTAGCTTTAAGCTTGAGTTTGAAGAGACTAGCAGACAAATTTTGACTGGTCCACAAATGCTATTTTTTAATGCCGTGTGTTCCATTATTCAGAATGAGGAAACAAGACGAAAGGTAATGCAATCAGATTGTGTGTTGATAACAAATCTTGTGAAGCATTTGGCTGGCTAGCAAGCCTAGGCAAGATGATTTGGTCACATGATTCATCAAAGGCAAAAACAAGAAACCCATCCGTTTTTATTGTGATCACTGTGATCGCGATGGTCACTCTAAAGAGAGAGGCTGGCTTCTTCACCCTTATCTTCACCAAAACAAGGAGAAAGGCCCGAATGCCAATGCAGTTATTTAAGGAGATTCGGTAGATATTCTGATAAAGCTTAATTCTTTAACTCAACAAGTGCAGCAGCTGATTCAAATGCATGGGCTTAGGACGAATATTGCTAACAAGGAGTCCTAGAGTCTTGCCACATCATCTAGTAATGAGTATGCTCTTTCTGTTTTTCCTAAAACATGATTTATTGTGGATTTTGGAGCCACAGATCACATGTGCAACCCCTCATATATATTGTCTCATACTGCCTGTAGCACTTTACATCCTCCTATTATGGTTGCTAATGAGGTGCAAGTTCCTACACAAGTAGTGGGACAAATTAAATTATTTTCAAAAGAATTAGAAACTTTGTTGGTTCTTGAACCATCGTCAAATTTGATGTTTGTAAGCAATTGTACTAACCAATGGAATTGTAATGCTATTTTTACCTCTCAAAAGGTGCTATTTCAAGATCGCACCACAAGGAGGACGATTGGTGAGGGGCAGCTACAAGACGGGGTATACGCCTTGGAGCTTCCTAATGCAGCTTTGACAACAATGAAAAGAGGAGGTGACAATTTGCGAGTGTGGCATTGACGTATGGGTTATCCATTCGACCAAGTATTACACGCTCTTGATGTGTCATTTCATCATGATTCAAGCAGTTATGATCCTTGTCACTTTGCCAAACAGAATAGATTACCATTTCTACATGGTAATGATAGATTTACTAAATTGTTTTTTGTTGTTTATTCGGATGTTTAAGGTAATTCACCTATTGATTCTAAGGAGGGTTTCAGATATTTTATTACATTCATTGATGATAAGTCTTGTCCTACGTGGATTCGCCTTTTAAAATCCAAGACTGAAGTTCTTATTGTCTTTCAAGAATTTTGCAACATAATGAAAAATCAATTTAATACTTAAATTTATCGAGTAGATGATGTTCTAACTAGTTTGCTATTTTATCAACAGGTTGCCTAGCCGTTTTTTGGATTTTGTGATCCCTATGGAGATCTTGTATGGATAGAAGTTTGATATTTCCCATTTACGAATCTTTGGCTATGTTCACTACGTCCACTCTCAAAATGGTGGAAAACTAGATTCATGAGCCTAAAGTGTGTATTTATCAACTACTCTTCCACCAAAAAGACCTACAAATGTTATGATCCCAGTACTAAGTGAGTTTATTTTTCTCATGATGTGTTTTTGACGAGGCCCAATTTTTTTTCCCAACGAGTCTCAAATTTAGGGGAAGGACAACTATCAAGACTTTTATACTGAATTTGAGCCCATTCCTTTCCTTATAATGGTTGGCAGCACCGAAAATAACCCTAAAAATCAAGAGGTTGAAACTGGGGTTGTTGTGGAAAATCACCAATGTGACAACCTAAATTTTCAGATTTTGTTTTCAATTAAATAAAGCGGGCCTTTCGTTGATGCACTAATGATGCTATTTTCTGAGCTGATCACTCACGAGATAACTGGACTATCTGGGGAAGCAATTAAGGAATCTAAATGCAATTGGACTTGAGAATTCGACCAGGAATCAATTTCTCGACGGTGTTGATCTGCAAGGATCATTACGGCACTGTCGAAATCGATCAGAGACTGAAGATAGGTCGATTCGACTGAGATATGTGATCAAAATATAAGTGATTCCACCTGATTGCAAAATTCTCATCGATCGGCACTAAATTGATTTTCCTATCATTTTGGTACCTGGTGTTCATAATTGAAATCTCGAAATTTTCACGACAATCGAGAGTCGCCAATGAGTCAAAGATGTACATTGTGACTTGAGATAAATCGATCACGAGTCAATTACACCAAAAATTCCTAAAAATTATGTGATAGACTAGGTCATGCTAAAAGCCCGCCAGCTTGGAATTAACTGTGAATTTGAACTCAATTTCTGTGGTGTCATGATCTATTTTAGGAAGGTCGACTCATCCTTCAAGAATTTTTCAGAGATTTCGGAATTTTTACGGAAAACCGTTTCGGACGTTGCGGAAAATTAACGGAAATTCGGGCGGGCCAAATTAAAGGAAATTTGGACTTCCAAGCCGAGCCTTTGAGTGTCAGGGACTTACAGAAAATTATTTGGGATTTTTCTTCAACAAAATCGGACGTCGATTTGGAGAAATCGAAGAAGAAAATTGAAGCCCCAAAGGGTGAAATTCGGATTTAGGCTTAGACAGCAAATCTTGGCTTCAAAAATTGATTTATTGTGGATTATGCTACAAGAGAGTATTATAGGGGAACATTGTGATATTGATGCAAATCTAGAGGGGGACCAAACATTTAATAGCTTGGATATTTGTGGACTTTTGCCCCTCCTTTGCTGTCCCTCTCCCTTATCCGATCCTCCTCTGCTTCTGCTTTCCTTTAATTTTCTTCAACCAAAGCCACCGAAGCTCTTCAATTTTTCTACTCCATCAAAACCCCTTCGCTCGTGAGTTTCAAGTCACCACGAAGACCACCCATCTTCGGTCTTCTTCGTGTCTTCTTTTCCCTGCTCCAGAACGTCGACCGAACTGCCCAGCGAATCCAGCTTCCCCCACCGTTGCCGCTCCAACTTCCCTGCCCACGCGTCTCCAACGAAGCCACTTCCACCATTTCGGTCTTGGTTTTGCTTGGTCAAACCCAGCAAATTCTTCAGCCAAGTCTCCCATCTTCGACCGACCGAGCTGCCACATCCAGCATCTCTGGCCCACAACACGAGCCCACGATCACACCTCCACCATCTCATATTTTGCTCGGTCAAATCTTTCTCCAGCAAGCCTGGTTTGTTGACCCAGCTTTCACCGCCCACGATTCCACCGAAGCCCTTCAATCAAGCTGCCAGCGATCGTGCCCCATCTCCGCTCCGTTTCCTTGCTGCATCGACGTCCCCTGCAAGAGCAGCGTCTTCGACCCAACATCAAGCCTAGCGAAGCCCGCAGTAAGGCCCACGCAAGTTCAGTTTCAGCCCAGCTTTGGCTGTGGAATTGTTAAGCTCCTTGGCCCAGCCCATCCAAAGACAAGTCCACGTGAAGTTCAGCCCAAATTCGGCCCAAGAATTCAGCAGCCCAAGCCTGTGAATTTCAACAATCCAGTCTGCAATTTCAGCCTTGGGTCCAGCCCATTAGAAGCCCAATTTCGAGCCCAAGCCCGCGAAGCCAAGCCCAACCACAAGTTCAACCCAAGCCCAGCAATTTGTTGTGGGCTTGCAAGGCCTTTTGGCCCGGTCCGAGTGTTTGTCGACGCCGCCGAAAATTTAGATTTCGACTGCTGTCATGTCATTGTCGCGGTGAACTGGTTTCCGCAATAAACCGGTGAGTTTATGCACTAAACTCTTCTTAGTAGGCTAATGATGTTTAAGGGATGTTATGTTTAATTTAATTATGAATTAGGTAGTTAGTTAGATTAATTTAATGATTTAATTATGCAATTATGCATGTTAGGTGGTTAAATTAGATTAAGTGAGGCCTAGATAAATTGTATTATTTATCTAGAAGAGTTCAAGAATTTACAGGCCCCTATCAATATTTAATTTAGTGATTTTAGCCTAAGTTAATATTTTTTAGAAATTAAATTGAATTATTTAATTAATTTTAGAAATAATTTAATTAATTATTAATTATTTTTCTGAAAATTAGGTTGGGATAGCCAGTGATCGGAATTTCATACTGATTGCAATGGTGTGGTTAATTTCTATAATTGAGTGTTAATTTATGTAAATTGAGTGCTGATTACATTTTTGGTATTTAATTCCAAAAATTGTGAATTTACAATATTTATTCAGAAAATCATGAATGTCGGATTTTGATACCGAAAATAGTTTTAAATACTATATAAAACAGTGTGATTTTAAAATGAATGATATCACATTTTCTCGGTTGATTTAACCGTGTACCCACACACGCCTATTTCACCATGTATTTCTAATAAAAAGAAAAATGCCATATTCACCATTTTAATTGAGGCATTTGTGTGCAATGCATGGTGTCCTGGGCCAAGATTGAATGATCGTGTATTGGTTAAGAGAACTCATCCCGGGTTGTTGAGCTTGACGTTACCCCTATATGAGACACCCTTAAACAACGAGAAGCTTATCGCAGTAGATTCTAGGCCCTATGCTCCTTTGGGAAAGCCGTCTTAAAGAGATGTGCCGTGCTCAATGGGGTGAGACAAAGCCTAGCAATGCCAGAAGACTGCCAAACAAAGAGTAGGTCGTGCTATATGCCGAGATCAAAACTAGGAATGCGTGATAAATTGAGTTGAATGTGTCGGATTATGGGACAAAATTGTGTGGCACGGTATGGGACGTGTTATAACGATTTAGCCGCCCCTGTGCTTATTTGAGAATTGAGTATTGCATTCCAATTAATTGAACTTGAGTGCTGCTCTGGTTTGTGATATGAATTGTACTGACTTGTAGGAAAGATCTTAGACAAGCTAAGTCTCTGTGGTTGCATGATTGTGTGATTATGATGCTTCTGAGCATATTTCCCTCCTAATCGGGGTTTAGAGCATGAACTCGCTTAGATTTATATCTCACTATGTCATAGGCTCAATTTTCAGGATCATCGAGTGGAGGACCTAAAGCCAAGAGAATGTGATCTGAAGTGTAGGTTAGTTAGAACCATTTCTTTTTGGAGAGTTGATCTTTTGTAGTCTTTTGGACATAGACTTTTGTACTTGACTCGGTGTATATATAAATGTGTGTTTTATTGATGAAATTGTTGTTCTGTTTTTTTATCTCGAGATAGTTACTGTCAGGGGATTTATTTTTGCTTTCGCATGTGTAATAAAAAGAAAGGGTCGGTGACTCGTCTTGAGAAGTCGCAAATTTTATAAACCAAAGAGGGATGGACACGTGCTCAAGAATTGGGGCGTGACAACCAAGGGGATGGGACTGTTACCAAAAGTCAAGAGGCTAAGGTTATTGGGCACTCGTTGTCAGAATCAAGTGTGTGAGCTCCTAGTGAAAATTCTAAAACTACAAGTGAAGAATTCATAAATGAGACTTCGATAGCAGAGATTGCCACAACTATTCTTGTTCGCAAGTCAGCTCGTATCCCTAGACCTTCAACCTATCTTCGGGATTTTTCTACCTTTCATACAATTTAGCACCTCATTCAAGATTTTGTTGGATATGACAAAGCATCTTATAGTTATTTTAGGCCATATTTGGTAACCATCCAAAAAGGGCCAAATTTTTTGTTCCTAGAATCAGTTTGGGCCCAGAATCGCATTTGGTAAAATTTTTGTTCCCAAGAACAAATTGGAAGTAGAATCAAGAATTAAAAAAAAAAAAAAATGTGATTCTTGTTCCAAAATTAGAATTGAGAATCAAAACTCTTCTTCTTCTCTTTTCTTCTTCTTCATCGACCGCCGCCTACCGCCACTGGTCGCCGCCGTCCACCGCCACTGGTTGTCGGCAACCAAATCGATAAGCTCGCTGGAGGCAAGCCTAGCCACCGGCAAGGCTTGGCCTCACTAGATCTAGCAAGACCGAGCCTCGCCAGTGGCTAGGCCGGCCTCGCCAGGGCTAGGCAAGGCCCGCCCAGCCTCGGTGAGGCTCGCCCAGCCCAGGCGAGTCTCGCGACGCCCAACCCCGCCGGTGGCCAGGCGGGCCTCGCCTCGCCCAGCCCCGGCAAAGCTCGACCGCCAAGGGCCGGCGACGCTCGGGTGAGGTCGCTAGCCCTCATCTAGCTGGTCGTCGATCCGGCAATCGGCCTGAAGAAGAAGAAGAATAAGAGGAAAAAAAAAAAAAAGGAATAAAGGAATAAAGGAAAAAATTATAAAAATTATTTAAAAATTAAAAGAAATTGATTTGTAACAGAATCAATGAACACGATACCAAACGCAATTTTATTCCAGAATCAGAAATTTTGTACAGTTACTAAATATATTCTTTTACTCAGAATCAGTTTCCGGGAACAGAGTAAAAAATAATCATTTCTGATTAGAATTTGTTCCCGGAAACAAAATCGTTACCAAACGCGCCTGTAGTTTTCTGTCTGCCATTGAAGAACACTAGGAGCCCAAGAGTTTTGAGGAAACAAATAAGAAAAATGTGTGAATTAAAGCCATGAAATATGAGATTGAGGCAACCAAAGAAAAAAAAAAAGACCATGGGATGTAGATGGACCTATAAGATCAAATAATAGTGATGGCATGATCAAGAGGTACAAAGCTAGGCTTGTCACTAAAGGGTACGCCCAAACCTATGGCATATACTATAATGAAACATTTGCTCTAGTGGTTAAGATGAATAGAGTGCGAGTACTTATGTCCTTAGCAATAAATCATGGGTGGCTTTTGTTCCAAATGGATATGAAGAATGCCTTTCTACATGGGGACTTAGAAGAAGATGTTCACATAAACTTACCACTTGGGCATTCCTTACAGGGTAAGTATGGAACTGTTTGTAAGCTAAAGAAAGCTCTCTACGGCCTTGACTAGTCACCTAGAGCTTGGTATGGCAAGCTTAGTGTAGCACTTATCAGATTCGGCTTAAAGAGAGATACTTCAGATTCCTCTATGTTCACTAAGTCAAATGACCAAAGTATTGTTATTATTCATGTGTATGTTGATGATTTGGTCATAATAAGTGGTAACCAACTTGGGATTGAAGCACTCAAGCGTCATTTGAGCAAAGAATTTGATATCAAAGACCCTGGCAGTTTACATTTGGGGGGGGGGGGCATTGAAATGGCACACTCTCGCAAATGACCCTTTTTATCCCAAAGAAAGTATGTTCTTGATTTATTAAAAGAGACTGGTAAGCGGAGTTAAACCCACAAGTGTCCCTATGGTGTATAACATCAAGTTTGTTTCTAACAGCGTACCATTGCAAGATGTTGGTCAATTTCAGCGGTTAGTAGGACACTTGATTTACTAAACTATCACTAGAACCAATATTGAAAGCTTCACTAGGAAGGGGAATCTTGATGAAGAACAATATTCACACAAATATAGTAGGTTACACTAATGCAGATTGGGCTAGAAATCTAGTGGATAGAAAATCCACAACTGGTTTCTGTATGTTTGTTGGTGGTAATATTATTACTTGGAAGAGCAAAAAACAAACAATTGTTGCACGTTCAAGCGTAGAAGCCGAGTATTACGCCATGGCCACCACTACTAGTGAAATTGCATGGCTGCATCTTTTACTTTAGGAATTGGGATGTAAGCCTACAGCTACACCTACAAAAAAAATTTGTGATAATCAAGCTGCAATTCGCATTGCTTCAAATCTGGTCTTCCATGAGAGAACCAAACACATAGAAGTAGATTGTCACTTTGTGAGAGAGAAGGTTAAAGATAAAACAATTGAGATTCTGTATATTTGAAGTGAGGATTAGCTTACAGATGTCTTCACCAAAGCGTTGTCAAAAGGGGTTAAATTGACCTCCAACAAAGTCTTCGCCCCAACTTAAGGGGGAGTGTTGGCGAGATTTTTCTCTCCTATTCTTGGAAAGGAGATATTATTGCTATTATATTATTCTTGCTTCCTATTTATGGTGTTTCCTTCCTTATGTAAATGGTTGCCCATTGCTTTACTGTAAGCAACCATATGTTGTGTATATGATGAATAATGGCAGACCTACTCCCTAAGACAAAAAAGAAGAGAGGATGAGTTTTTTGTCCATGGATGCAGGCATATTGCCAAACCACGTTATTTCCTTATGTAATTATTTGTGTATTTGATCCTGCTAAACTTCAATAGGTTCTCCGTATGTGGTCATTTTGAGCCTCAAATCCATCAATGATAGAGCAGTATTTCTAGCCTCAATGGAAGTTTGATGTCAGAAAAATAGCGTAGTTTGATTTTGTCAAACGATGAAAGAATAGATGCATATTACGGGTTTGTTTAGTGTAGTTTGATTTTGTCAAACGATGAAAGAATAGATGCATATTACGGGTTTGTTTACTACCGTGTAGTGTGGTTATGCTTTTGGAGAATTTGTGGTATTTGTTTGGTTTATCTATTAATTAGAGTAGCACATTTCACCCTCAAACAAATGGCCAAAAGCTTGTGGTATTTGTTTGGTCTTCTATGTTCGATTTAGGCCGTAAAATCCATCATTTCTGTTAAAAAATTCAACTCAAAATGCTAAGTTGATAGATGAATACATAATTAAAAATTCAATATTCAAACACTTCTCCTCACGCTTAGTCAATATATAATGCGGAGGCTCCTAATTTGACTTACTATTATGATATAATATAAGAAAGTTCAATCCAAAAGTTAAACTTATGGATTGAGGGAGACAGTATAAATATAAAAAGTATATAAGACTTGCTATCAAGTAATGTGAAACAATATTTCAACAATTTGTGCATAATTTAAGACGCTTTTTTTTTTCCTATTTTAGGTCTACATTATTTTAGCCCTTTGTTCATTGTTATGAACTTCCAGACTACTTAAAGTTATTTTGAGTTTTCCATATCACCTAGAGTTCCCAAGTATTATTTTGTTCTTTTTGAAATATCAGACAGCTTGTGGTGTAATTTTAGAGAATACATATTGGAGATTTTTTTCTCTAGGGGTATGCAAAATTGACCACTCAATTAGGAACTATATGGATCGGACCGAACCAGTCGATTGGGTTTAATTCTTGGAAGTGTCGGTTCAATTTTCAATTCCTAAAAATGAAATCGTTGTCAAGATGGCCTGGTTCCCGATTCCAAGGGAACCAAACCATCAATTGCATATACTTTTCATTATTTTTATTTCTTCAAAATAATTAGTGGGTTTAATTTATAGTTACCGAGGAAATAAAGGCCTGTAATTGGATAATAAGATATCCAAATGAAAATATAAGATTTGTCTCAAACTTTGAATTTTTTTCTAGTCATGCTTTGGACAATAAAATATCCAATAGTGATAGGTTCCATTGGACTGAACCGGACCGGTTGGTCCTAGGTCCGGTCCCGAGTTCCAAATCTTCAAAATTGATCCTCCCAATCTAGTCCCGATTTCACCTTGGAATCGGATCGAACCGAGAACAAATCACCCCTAACTTTTTTCTCTCAATTTTCCCCTCCGAGTGCACTGTGCCTTCGCACACAAGTGCATTGCAGATTGATTTATTTGTGGCCTATCAATTGTTTCAACCACGTCATTTTACCCCAAAAAAAAAAAAAAAACATTACTCTCATATGATATGAAGATGCTTTATCAATGAGGGTTTGATCAAATTAAAATTACGAAAAACTTCAAAATGGTACATATATGACAAATTTACCTCGAACTAACCTTTTTTACTACCAAAAACTATAAATTGGTACATATATGACAAATTTATAGAGAATTAATTTTGTAACAACAAAAAAACTTCAAATTGATATATTTATGATAATTTTACTCTGCACTAGTTCCGTTATATTTGATTAATGTCACAAAATACCACAAACTAATGGAAGATATTGACCCAAAAAAAAAATGGAAGATAAAATGCCAAATTGATACACTCGTCAACTGCCATCATATGTTATCCAACTTAGAAATTTGACAACAAAATTTAATGGAAACTAACGGAAAGTAAATTTGTCACAAGTATATTAATTTGAAACTTGATAGTCAAAAAATTAGATTGTAATAAATTTATTACAAACTTACAAGTTGAAGATTTTTCATAATATTAACATTTTTATAAATATCACAGCAGATATCTGGGCAAGTCCACCGGATAAACTGCCGTGGTGGATCCGATTCACTAGACTCGGGTCCGGTGTGAGAAATTCCCCGGGGAGAGGGTCCGTAATCTCAGTGCGAACCTTCAAGGTCCACCTCCTCTTTACTTCTCCTGGTCTCGGCTTGTGCTCCAAACCGTTCTCTCGTTGTTTCCTCCTGAAGAGAAAATTCACTGTGGAATCCTTTTTCGTCACATTCTCTCGTAGCCGCGTCGTGGGTGGTCTCTTTTCTCGCCCTTCCTAGAGGGATGGCTGCGTGTCTCGGGGAAAAGTTCGGGAAAATCGTTGCATGCACCGAAGGTGTTTGATGTTTTGCCTGATACCGGAGTCCTTGCGTTTTCGCTAGTAATCTTCGTGATGTTTGACGGCAGATAGGTGCCCGGTTTATACTTTCTCCCTCTTGTTGTGGGTTTGGTGTTGCTGAGTGTGTTCTGGTCGAAACGGTTATCGGCACAGCAGGTGTTTGATGCGTCCAATCGATTCGTCCTTCACTCGTGGTGTTGTTTTAGATGAACCCATCATGACATTCAGGGGCCAGTTTGATCCGTTCTGTGTTTGACATTGGAATTTGTCGAAAGCCCATGTTTCGCAAGCATTTCTTTTGTGCTGGAACTGGGATCCTGTTCAAGACCTTAAACCAGCAGAGTCGCTTATTTTCTCGGGACCCTTTCCCTAGCAAGCTCTCGCACTACCTCTATAGAGCCAGAATTATCGATTCCATAAGGCTTGCGCTTCGATCGGATTCCCAGACTTTGCTTACCACTCTCTTGAATGACCGCCTTTTGGACTCTTTTGTAGTCACTCACACTCTCCGTTCTGCTCCTTCTGCCGATTCAGCACTCTCAGTTATTGACATTCTCAAATCAAATTCGAATTTTAATCATACACAAAGTACCATTTATGCCCTGGCCAACATTTTGGCCAGATCCGGTCGAAGGGAGGAACTTGACGATTTGGTTGATGCCATTAATGCCAGGAGCTTTAAAAATGTTCGAGTTAGCCATATGAACCTTATGCAGTGGTACGCAGCAACTGGAGATGTTAACTCAGTTCTTGATATATGGGATAAGTATAGAGAGTTGGACAGACATGTGTGCACAGAATCATATAACATTGTCATGCGCCTATATGCAGCAAAGGGTGAAGATTCCAGGGCTGTGGAGATATTCCATAGGATGATTGTGGAAGGAGCAAACCCTAATTCTAGAACATATACAAATATTATTGAGCACCTTGTGAATTCTGGGAAGCTGGATTCAGCACTTGATGTTTTCAATGTTTTACCATTAATGAGAATCAAGCGCACATCGAAACAGTTCTCGATTTTGGTGGAGGGTCTTGTAAGTGTTCGAAGGTTTGATGAGGTGAAAATTTTACTCAGCAATATGCATGCTGAAGGTATGCTGCCTGTTAGAGCTCTGCTTTGCTCATTGCAACATATGAAAGAGGCAGGATGTATTCATGAGAATGATGAAATTCTTTCTGAAATGTTGCCAAATGAGAGGATAAAAAGTATCGAGTATTTTGTGGATGATACTGGAGATGACGATGATCATGAGGCTGAGGATGAGGTGGAGGATGATGTTGCTTGTGATGTCAATGAGGTTAATGGGGTCAAATTGAAACCATGGCTAGATCCTAGAGCTTTGGCGAATGCCTTGCAAAGTTGGAGCCCCAATGAGGTTTCAGAATTGGAGAAAGCAAAGTTTGTGTGGACAACTCGCTTGGTTTGCAGAGTCCTTAGAAATTTCAAATCTCCGCTGGCAGCTTGGAACTTTTTCTGCTGGGTTGCTTGCCAACCGGGGTTTACTCATGATGTTTACACAGTGCAGAGAATGATGACCCTTTTAGCACGACATGGGCATGTCCAATTGGTTAATCAGCTCCTGGATAAAATTAGACAGGAGGGACTAAAGCTTCCATTCAGTACTATTAAATTGATTATTGACTTTTGTGGCATTTCGAAAGATCCTGATGCTGCTTTGAAGATTTTTCATCACGATAGAACTCTCTGTGGTTCTATTTCAAAGTTTAAGCTGATGGTTCTGTATTCATCATTGTTATGGACATTGACCAAGTGCAGTAGGAGCTCTGATGCTCTTGAGGTGCTTGATGAAATGATTTTAAATGGCATTTGCCCAGATATTCAAACTTTTTCTGGTTTGATGGATCATTTTGCAAAGCAAGGAGACATCAAGAATGTGCAGAAGATCTTTGGAATGGTTAGGCAGAGCGGCATCGAGCCAGATGCTTACATGTTTAAGGTTTTGATTCTTGGTTATTGCAAGTGTGACCGAGCTGCTCTTGCATGGAGGGTTTTTGAGGACATGAGAAACTCAAATCTACTTCCTGATTATGCCACAAAGGAGTTGCTAGTGAAAAGTCTTTGGAAGGAAGGCAGGAGGAGGGAGGCTGCAATTGTAGAAGAAAGTTGTGAGGAGACAAATGATTCTCTTCCTCTTGCTTTACGTGGTCATATATGGACTGTGAGCTCAGCCAACCTCACTCAAGTTTACAACATATATGCAAGTAGTTTTACATCAAGCTCTGGTCCAACATCAAATGGGGAGGGTTAGTAGGCAAGTGTATTTCTAGGTTGCATTCTTTACAACTATCTGAACTGTCAAGCTTACTTTTGTTTGCCCCTGGAACAAGTTTAGTTTTGTTTAGTCCAAGCTGACAAACTTGAGTTCATCACATAATGGGGCTGCAGATGCAAGCATTATGTATTTTAATTTCTTTTCTATTCATTTTTTTGGGAATGCAAACATAATGTTATTTAATCTTGTTTTCTTTTGTATTTAGCTTGAGGGAAACACTGATTTCTATCATCCTGCTTAGGAGATGAAGTCATCTGTCTGTGAAGTCCTATGGCCTATGCTAGAACGCCTTGTTGCATTTCTCTAATAGGCTCACATTATCTACGGAGACCAAGTCTGTATTCGTTTGTACCTTTCAGGATATCAGATAACACTCAACTTTCTGGATATCATCTTCCCCTTGCATGCTTCATATGTTTATGGGGATCTGTTCTTAGGATTTGTTTGTGTGTCTGGGAGAGCTATTTTCTGCTTGGCCCCTTCACTATAGCTCTTTCTGCTCCATCCTATATGCTTGATCTGATAGTAGATAAAACGATAATGAGACAGCTGTTCTGCTGTTCTGTCAGGCTATCATACACAATCAATTTTTAGACAGGAGCTTTCGGCCGGGAGCTTACTTACTCATTCTAAGTATGAATAAAACGATAATTTTTAATTATTATTTCTGTTGGACCGTATGAATACAGTTTTCTGTTTTGCCAGATAAGATAATTCAGATGGATTGCGAGTAAGCTCAGTCAAGGGACCCTTTTGTTCGGCTGTGAGGTTGGTCCATCTATGAAAACCATGCCCCCAAATCAAGTTGATTTTTTTTTCTAACAAGAGGTGAATCTATGGCATCGTATGATAAGACCAAGTGCAGAATTTATATTGAGCCCTTTACGGTCCACAGTGAGGAACCTCACACTGATTTGCCAGCTTTATCTGTTAGCCCAGGTGAAAAGGCAACTAATACTTTTGTCTCTCAGGAATATTTAATTGACTCGAGTTCAATTTCAAGATGACAAAATTGGGCAAAGTGTAATTCTTCACGAGTCTTGTAGCTAAAAGTCGAAATGGAAGTCTAGGTAACTACGTTCTTTTATTCCGTGCAGTCATTTCGTCAATCCTTATGCACATGGTAATACATCCAACTTCACCAGCGATCCTCCCGTGCATGATATCCATCTTAGTCATCGATCCAACATCATATTCTGTTGGTTTCTTTGTGGTTTTCGAATTTTTTAAGCAAGAGATGTGGCTTCAAGAGTTTTATTCTATTGTTTGACTAAATTTCTGTGTGTGATAAATATGCAGGAATCTCCTTCGCCGGCCGAAATGGGCTTTCGTCGCCTTATATTAATCTGATGCTCATCACATGCTCTTTCAAAAGCATCTAACAGCCAAAACAAATACAAATTCCATTGCCGCCTATTATTTTCTATTATAGATGTACATTGGATGTCAAATTGCTAGTCACTCCACTCTATGCAAAAAAATCTTTTCCAAAGAATTAAAAAACAATCTTTTCACAAAAGCTTATTTAATCATCTGATCCAAATGAGAATTGTTCAATTCAAAGCCAAAACAAGAACCTACTTCCAGGTTTTATTAGGACCAGAGTTCCCTAGTTCCAAGCGAAAGATTTAAACTAGAAAGGGTTCTGGGCTTTTTCCAACCTCAGAGCTTCACTCTTATAAAACCTTAGGTTTGAGAGGCTCATTCCATCCAATCTGATATCCAAATGGTCGTCTTTCGTTCCTCCTCAAAATTTCTACTTCTGCTGCATTTCTTTGTCTTTATCATCTCTATCACAACTCAACCACTTCCTAGCCCAAGTGCCAACTTCTCATGCTCTGCCAACTCACGGACATCATGCCCAGCATACGTCGCCTACATCGCGCAAGAACCCGAATTCACTGATCTCGGAAGCATCTCCAACCTGTTTGGTGTCAGCCGTTCATCCATCTTGCAGGCAAGCAACCTGGCTTCTGAAGATGACCCTTTGTACCCCGGCCAGCTTTTGCTCATACCGATCACATGCGGCTGCAGTGGTGACAGTTTCTTCGCCAACATAACGTATCAGATCAAGAAACATGACAATTACTTCCTGGTCTCAGTGAAAGTGTTTGAGAACCTCACGAACTGGCAAGTCAACAAGGACATGAACCCAGGGATCAATCCAAATATCCTGCAGATTGGAACCAAAGTCATTATTCCTCTCTACTGTAAGTGCCCGGCAAAAGCAGATTCTGAGGCAGGCTTCAACTTTATTGTTACTTATGTATGGCAACCTGGAGATGCCCTCTTATCAGTGGCCAAAAAGTTCGGCACGACGCCTAGCAATATAGTTAAGGAAAACAACGGAATGAATCTTACCGCACCTGTTGGTCTTCGTGTCCTCATACCACTATCACAATTGCCAGCTCTTTCTCAACCACTGAATCCTCCTCTGAAGAGAAAAGAATCCAAGCATGTGTGGATGATTATAGTTTTAAGCAGTGTAGCAGCTGCTATATTGGTCATCGGGGTAGCATTTTCACTAGTCTATGTTCACCATTTACGTGGGAAAGCGAACCCGAAGATCCTGAATCAGAATGCTTCCTGTTGGGGGGACAGAAATCTCATCAAAACTAGGGAGTTATCAAAAGAAGGGAAATCGGAGTCATCCAAGACGAAGGTCGTTCAAGATAAGTTACTTGTCAGCGTTTCAGACTACTTAAGCGAGCCAATCGTGTATGGGGCTGGAGAGATCATGGAGGCAACGATGAATCTTGATGAGAATTCTAGGATCGGGGGCTCAGTGTTCCACGGCACAATCGACGGGAAAGTTTTCGCTGTGAAAACAGAAACTAAGGGCAAAAACTTGGAGGAGCTAAAGATTCTACAGAGAGTTAACCACGTGAATCTGATAAAGCTAATGGGTGTTTCGTCAGATGCAAGCGGCAACTTCTTTATGGTATATGAATATGCTGAAAACAGTTCGCTCGATAAGTGGCTGTACCAGAGGCCTTCGTCCTCAGTAAAGTCTGTCAACTTCCTCACTTGGATTCAGAGATTGGGCATTGCACTCGATGTTGCCAATGGCCTCCAATACCTGCATGAGCATACTCGACCGAGAATCGTCCACGGAGATATCAGAGCGAGCAACATACTTCTGGACTCCAATTTCAAGGCCAAAATTTCAAACTTCTCCAAGGCCAGACCAACTACAAGTGCTGTAATGTTGAATGTTGATATTCACGCTTTTGGGTTATGTTTGCTTGAGTTACTTTCAGGGAAGCGGACCATGGCCGTGAGAGAAGTCATGGAGATCTTGGAAGCAAAAGAGAATAGAGAGGAGAGGTTGATGGAATGGATGGATCCTGATTTGGAGAGCTTTTATCCGATTCATGATGCGCTGAGCCTAGCAACCTTGGCCTGTGCGTGCACAGTAGATGAATCTTCTGCGAGGCCAGGCATGAAGGAGATTGCGTTTAATCTCTGCATGCTTGCTCAGTCATCTTCGGTGGCATTGGAAAGGTCTTAGACTACAAAAATAGAACCAGATGAGAACGTTCAAGATATCATTCCAGCCACTGCTCGCTGAATCTTTGAGATGTAAGGTTCACGTAAATGTCTTCTCTTTTCATCTTGTAATACAAGCTGATACGCACTAGTTTCTGTAAATTTCGTGACTCATTGGACTGGAAGGTTATTTTCCTCCTGAAATTTCGTTGTAATTGTCTCTTACTTGTAGATTCATCAATGCAAGTATAGTTGAAACTAAAATTGTATTCACTTTCCTTTTTAAATAATGCCCTGGAAACACTGAACAGTGAGCCAAAACTAGGGATAACTAGCAAAAGTTCGACCACAAATTTTCGTGCGAATCTTTTCTACATATATGCAACATATCGAAAGCTGTTCCTGTCACAACAAGACAGAGGTATTGCGATGAATCATCTCTTTTGCTGTTTCGCTAGATATACATAAAATAGGATGTTGTATTCAGTATGAGAACAGAAGAAACGAATATATAGTCTGTCTGTATCAGTGAGTCTCGGTGCTAATCTAATTACAGCCCGAAGAAAGGCAGAAACTCGGCCACCTCAGGAGGAAGTTCTAGTGTTCCCAGGCCAATGACGCTGTGAAGACCTTCGATAGAGACTGCTCGATCTCACCCATGGCAGGGCGATCCAGCGGATTTTTCTTCAGGCAACTCTCAATTATTCTGATAACGTAAATGGCAAGGTCCAACGGGTACGTCTCTCTCATTGAAGGATCAATAAACTGCATCAGCCTCTCATGGCCGCCATCCTCGGTAAGCACCAAAGTCACAACATCATACGCCTGCATATTCTCTCCTCCACACAACAAAATAATCTCTTTCCCAGTCATCATTTCCAGCAAGAGAATGCCGAATGCATAGACGTCTAAGTTCACAGAGATCAAACCGTTCTCCATGTACTCAGGAGACATATAACCTTTCGTCCCAACGATGTGCCTTGTCAAGGCGAATTCTCGATCCTCTCCTTCTGCTGATCTAGCGAGTCCGAGACCTGCTATCTTGGCCCTAAAGTCGCTATCAAGGAGAATGTTGCTACTCTGGATGTTCTTGTGGACGAGAGGTGGGGTTGTGAAGCGATGGAGGTAGTTAAGCCCAGTGGCCACATCCAGAGCGATTTGCATCCTCTGCATCCATGTTAAGAATCTTCCTTCGCTGTTATTTTGGTAAATCCACTCGCTCAAGGATCCGTTCACTGCATATTCATATACGAAGTACCAATGCCCCTCATCGAAGCATATACCTGAGAGGCGTATAAGATTGGAGTGGTTGATCTTGTTCAGTGTTTCCACTTCCCTTGACACATCACCGTTCATTTTCTTGATCGCCGCAGAATCTCCATTGATTTTGCCATGGTAGACCGACCCCTTGATCAAACAGCTAGAACTGAAGTTTTCCGTTGCCGCTTGCAGTTCTTTATAAGTATACACCTTTATGGACTGCGCAACGCTGGATATGCTATCAAGGAAATCCAGAGAGTCCTCATCCAACTTCTTATTGTTTGGCTTTCCAAATGCCTTGAAGCTTTTTGAGACCATGGTCGAGTCGATTTTCTCTTTCCTAGTCCTTCCTCTGAAGAACTTGAAGAAAATGACTGCGCTTACCACTGCAATCACAGCAATTCCACCAAGAACACCAATAATGACATAAACCCATGTATTCGAACTTTTGCCTGGGGGAGATGTAACAATAGAAGGCGGCGATGGCGGTGGTGGAGGAGATGGTGACGTTGTCTGAGAACTCGTGGGCGGATTTTCCATTGGTATGAGGAGTGTGGTGAAAGCATATATGGTGTCCTGTGCAGATAGTTCATTAGCTTCTAAAGTGGCCGTGACATTCACTCCGAATCTCGCACTCACGTCAGAAATGGTATCGCCAGGCACAGAAGCATAAGTCAAGAGATAATTTGTACCCGCATCACTCTGATTTTTTGTTGGACAAGCACACCTAACAGGGACAGTAATTGTTGCCCCAGTAGACAAATTAGAAGCACTAATGTTGTTCACATTCTGGAGAGCTTGGCATGTTGAGAGGGCTTGATAAGTGTTGTTGGCAATGGAAAGGTAAATATCTCCTGATTGGACAACATAACTGGCATTCTCTTGATAGTACTGACCTGAACATGAGCAAGTGATGGGGACTATCACCAATTGATCGGTACTGAAGCTTGCAGATTCGGAGACCGAGTTTATCGACGAGACTTGAGACGCACTCGAGGCGAAGAGAGCCGAGATAGACGACACCGTGTTGTAAGGGGATCGGGATCGGAAGATGAGGTAGGATTGGCAGCTTCTGTTGAGGCCATTGCAGGTGTACCCGAATTCTGAGGAGGAGTTGTCGTTGGAGTTGCAATCTGTTGTGGTCAAGCCCACATAAGGTTGTTGGGCAAGAACCACCAAAGATGATGGAGGCAACGCGAGGAAGACAAAGGTTGAAATAAGGGAAAAGAGAGACGAGAGAGCCATTGCTCTTTGAGGTTGGGGGAATGATCTGAAGGAGAGCTGGTGACAGGTTCTCTGTAATGGGTTTGAATATAATTTCAATCTGTCGTGTTGGAAGCTTCATGGGCGTTTACTTTTCTGGAGGAAGAGAGAGACAACTCGCGGAGGGCGCATTGCAAGGTTGACTGACCCATCTTTCAGCTTTTGGGTGGTTGGACCGAACCATCAACAAGTATTGACATTCCAAAAGGATAGGCGAGTTAAAAAATCGTGCACGTAATTGAATCTTTCTTCTCCCAATCACTGGCGGCGTCGCAGAATATCGTTCAATACACGCTAGGAAAACAGATTTGACCCTAGTGATAAACACGAAATTGGTGACAAAAACCCTGACATACAACCAGAAAGCAGGATGAATCAAAAGTTTCTAGAGTATTTCCTTTTTTTTTTTTTTTATCTTTTATCAATGCTAAAATACGACAGAAGAGTTTGATTGTCTATTAAGTTACTGTTTTTTAAGTGGAAGAAAGATGATTGGCGGCTACTCTGTTGCGGCGATTAAGTAGTGATTCTGGAAAGCGATGGCAAAGTTGACTTTGAATTTGTTTTATGCCGTGACAATTCTGCTCACGCCAAGCTGGAGAATATCCCACATGCAAGTCAAGGCCTAAATCGAAACGTAAATGCAATGTCGAGCTCGTGTTAGGATTCGAGGTCGAGGGCTACCTGTATTTGGTCCTCGTTCGTAGTCTGACAAAAATAGACAATTCTTTAGGCCTTCTGATGAGGTTCGTCAACCCTCCTAACTTTAGAAACAGTGAGACTTACATCAGAGCTCACATAAAGAACCCGGATCCTCCGGGTTTCTTGCTCTGTAAGTGATCTCGAATACCACTTGAATAAAATAAAACAAGTTTAGTACCAGGGTGAACGCTCAGCATCAACTTCACTGCAAAATCAATAAGCTAGAGCAAGCATGATTTGGATCAAAATGTGCAAGGCCGCCATCTCGTTCGAAGCACACAGCCTACCAAGTACCTTTACACAGGTAATATATTGTAAAGAAAAAGAGAAAGCCCACCCCAAGACAATAACCGAAGCAATGCCAATTGCAATGCCAATTTGCGAGCCCGCCCATGCCCCTAAACTCATTTATGACCAATATAATTCCTAAAATTAGACAAAATATGCCGCCTGCCATGCTTTCACGGAGTCCATTGGCGATCCAGTCAGGAGTTACGACAAATAAGATAAATCGAGAAACTGCACATTAAGACATGAGCAGGCAGAGCTAGTTAGAAGCAATCGATGGAGAAGAACAGTGACTCTGATATATCCAATAGGCACAGTTCTTAGAGAAGAGAGAACAGTTTCAAACCTGTGAAGGTTTGAGGAAAGAAGAGGTTTCCTACGACGGCGAGAAAAGCAACCCAACAACCAAACTCTCCCCTGCATCATTGTTTGGGTAACATAAGTAACTGAAGCAGAAGGTTGCGAAGAACATCTTTTAGAAAAGTGAGTCATTTTCCATGCCAACAAAAAGCTATGATTCACAATCTACCTAAGAATTTTGAAGAGCACAGTGGGAAAACTTGTGAATAGATACAATACAAGAGCAGTAGTTTGCATGGATGATTTCCTCCCAGTTCGATTCATGATCAACAAGAATCTGCAAAAGAAAGAAGATGAATAAATACTTTTGGCTAAGAATAGTCCAGTGATTAGCATACCCCATGCATAAAGCAGAACTCAGATCAGAATTAAGGAAAGAGAATAGCAAACTCAACACTCGTACTAATAGGGATTAGTACAAAAATGAAAGATAATTTGTAGCACATATGACAAAGTCACTACAAGTCCCAGTCTTCCAATGTGTATATAAAACTTTTGAGGCTTTCCCCAACATGACTACCTCTAAGAATGTCATATGACCAACCAACATAAATGTTCAGGCTGAATATCTTTATTTCACAGCCATGTGATCTGCTTTAACAAGAACATGCAGTCTAACTATAGTGCTGATTAGTCTATTCAGAAGCCATAGAGTCTCTGAAAAAGCACAATCAGATAGCATAGCTTCTTGTAAATGTGCTATCTTTCTGTATAAGTTAAAGCTTCGCATAAAGTATGGTAAGAGTCTGGCATCTGAAAGTGAGGTGTTTTTCCCTTTCCAATTCAGTGTGGTTTTCAAAGACCTATCAATCTGCACCTCTTTCTAAATCTGAACCACATAAAAATAGGTCCTTTGGCCAAAAATTCAAACTAGAACATAGTCGAAACGAGGAGATTAGGCTTTATTTGACAAGAACAGATTCACTTAATGGAGAAAAAATTGGTTCATTATTATGCAACAACCAATAAGAGATTGAAATGATGTGTAATTTTGCTTTAGACTGCTAATATCACAATATTTTTGCCTTAATATATCTCTATTCCAAGCTCCTCAGCTCCTTTCTCACACACAATTCCACCACAAGCCAGCACCACCTCGAGTTAAAACCTAAGCAAAACATCCTTGCATTATCACTTAGTCATTTTTTTCGTCCAACAAATGCTATAAGCTTTCGATTTATTCAAATGCCAGCTCTTCTTTCTGGTCAAACTTATACAAATCCGAACCAGACTGCATTGCAAACAAATAGTTGCAGTGTTTTATTTACAAGCATTGCTATGTAACAATTGAACCAGACTGCATTATAAGATCCTAAGGGCTAAGAATTCACTAGTTCCTAAACAATCTTCCATCACTTCTCAAGGCATAGTTACTTCACAAGTACACCAATCTGTATCTAACAATGATTGCTGGTTTAAATCTCCAACATCTAACTTGGAAGAGATTAACATAGCAAAAATACAGTATCGCAGTAGGCATTCCATTGTACATCAAATTAATCATATGGCATACATACACGGACACAAAGTTCCATGGGATAAACATGATTTAAAGAAAACAGTCATCCATTGTCTGAGGCATGGCCTGGAAGCATGTCAGAATTTTCTCAAATGCAGCTAAATAGTATACAGATTTAAGCTGTACCAGTGATGCAGAAGGCAGCAATGTGTTATTACCCTGCTACCCACCAACCACTGACCCACATAACACGAAGTTTATATTCAGTCAGGTCATAGGGCCAGGACAAGCAACTATACAAAACTTGTTTCAGAGAATCAAAACCCTATCCTTTGCTTTTCGACTCCCTTAACAAAAAAGAGATAAAGAATATATATATATATTCTTTCCTAGTCCTGTCCCAATGAGTTCTGAGCCAATCTACTAAGAGTCATGCATCACCTATAGATGGGATCCTAATGGGCTTTTGCATATATGTTGTTTAATCTGCTAAATAACTGAAGCCTTTCGTATGGGAAATCCTTTTATCCCACTCGCATTCACAATCTTCCCCAATCGTACTCCACTCAGATTGCAAGAGCACGAGTGTCAACAATCCCACACCACCTAAATATTGATTTTATTGGGCTTATATTGCAAAATTCGTCGCTCCACCTAATACTTGAGATTCCAGGCTGGGACATCACGAACCAAACAATTACCACTATCTTGACCTGTGGAGCTTGGCTTCCATCTACTTCCAAACTCCAGTCTTATTTCAGTTCCAGATTATGCCCCAAACAATCAAAGATTGCACTTTAATCCTCTAGGCTATATCCGGCTCACACATACTCCAGACTAGAAATTGATCAACCCTATAATCCAAGTTCTTGATTAATTACCGTACAGGAAGTGACTCAAATTGCAAACCGCAAAAGCCACAAATGGGCTGAAAGAGCCGCAAAATTTTTCCAGGTTCCGAACCCCATCATCCCTTTTCGCCGACCCTCCGAGCTCAATTGACAGACGCGCGCATCGCCAAATCATCAGCACGTCATCATCCGGCCACCAACAACGTTTCAAGAAAATCAAGAAAGTAGCGAGAGAGAGAGAGAGAGAGAGAGAACACTCACATGGCGGAGATCGTGCCGCCCCACTGGAAGGTGGCGAGATTTCCGCTGCTCGATCCAATCTCGCCGTCCATCGGCGTCGAAGCAGCTGCTGCCGCAGCTGCAACAGCCACTTCGGTCACTGATAATTACGGGTTCGACCGATTCTTGATTTCTGATTGCGGCAGAAATCAGCGAACTTCTTTCTTCTTCTCTTTACTCTTTACTCCAGGAGGACGAAAGCTTGGAAGAGAAGAATATGCGGATCGGCGGGTCCCAGATTACTGGTCGAGGCCTGAGACCGAGCTCCAGCAGTTCTTGGAACCTGATCTCTGATTGCAGACCCGCACATGAGACTGTTCCTCGTACCCATAGATTGGGTGGGATGGATTTCCCAAATAGTCCTTCAATTCTTTCAAATATCCAATATGATTCCTAAACTTTTAATTTATTCGATATAACCCTAAACTTTAGTTCAATATGTAATATATTTCATAAATTTTTAATTATTTAATATGGTTATGGACTGTTGGTGCATATTCAATTTAGTTTCTAATACTGTCCCTAATCTTGAATAAATTTGAAGAACAATATTAAACATTTTTATATAATTCATCAACTAAATCAAACATGTACCAAATATTCAAGAATTATATATAGCGAATTAAAAGTTGATGAACAACATTACACATTAGTCTAATTTTTAAGGATCACATTGAATAATTTAAAAGTTTAGAGATTGCATTGCACAATTAATTAAAATTCATGAATCATTTATATTATTATCCCATTGCAATTCAAGTAATTAAGTAATACAAATCTTGATTTGTAACATCTAAAGTGCAAATTGTGTTAGATATGGATCATTTCAATCTTGATTAGGTTTGGATTACTTATCATCTAGATCCAAGTCATGGTAAGGGCTCAATTGTTACTAATTTCAAGTTCTTGTTTGGATAGTTGAGGTTAAAACTATTTTAGTTTTTTGCAACAATGGCATAAGTGGTTCATGAACTTTGGTCTATAAACCACTTTGGTTTTTTGAAATTTAGATTATTTTGATCTTAATTAGGTTTAGGCTACTTATTATCCAAGTCCAAGTCATAATAAGGTCTCAATCGTTACTATTTTCAAGTTTTAGTTTGGATGGTTGAGATTAAAAGTACTTTGGTTTTTAGGGATAATAGCATAAGTGGTCCATGAACTTAATATCATTCCTACATTTTTATTTGTGCAATGCAACCTTGAACTTTGGTACAATGTAAAATATTGTATCTAAACTTTTAATTTATTCAATGTATTCCTTAAACTATTGGTAAATATTCTATATCATCCCTACAGTATATAAAAATGATTAAAAGTTTAGGGATTACATTAAACATTAGACTAAAGTTTATAAAACTAGATTGAATAAATGAAAATATTAAAAATATGCTAATAGGATACTTGTTAAATAACCACTTAAGAAATATGATAATTTTGATCGCAACTAAATTAGTGATAAACAAAATCAATATATTAAAGATCAAGTATTTTTCCATTAAACATATTTGATAAGTGCCATGGAACACTCAGACCCTTTTTAAAATTAAGTTTGCTTCGTTACATACCTTATTTTTCCATTAATCATTTGGTTTTGCATGGATTTAAATCACATTGGATTCAGGTTCATGTCGGCTTCAATTTTCCTTTGTTTTAAATTAGATCAAATTTGGATGCACGAATGTTTTGGCTTCTACGATTTTTTTTTTCCGAATATTTAGTAGATTAGTTTATTAATCAGTATCTTTCTTCATCAGCAAGAGCAAGGTCAAATCAATTTTTCAGATGGGTCGAGTACGTTTTCTCATAAGATATATTCCAAATAGAGATCATACTATTTGGAAAACATTTGTCTGACAATAAATTTTGTTTTGTTTTAGCGGTCCTGTGATGTGTTACAACACATTTGTTTGACTATAAGGCCTTAACTGGCTCTCGATGGATTAGATTACTCAAGAACGTGATACCAATTCCTAAACTTTTCGACTCTCCTACAATAGCGTAGAAAGACATCAATGATCCCCTTGGTTAGTTGGAAAAAAAAAACAATTGGAATGAAATAAGGTTCCATTTATTTCATAAAAAAATATTTAATTTATAAATTATTTAACTTAAAATGATCGTTTGTATCACTTATAAAATGAATGAACTAAAAATATTTTTCAAGGTTCATGAAAATATTTGAAAATACATAGTTGACGACAATAAAAGTAATTTTTATTGACTAATTATTCTAAGAGATCATTTCTAGGAAAATGTTTTTCCAAATTATTTATTTTCTGCAAAAATCAAATAGAAAATGAACATTGAGTAATAGAATTAGAAAAAAAAAATTGAATTACCATGCTTGGGAATAACTTGAGATATTAGTAAAATTTACCATACCAAAGAACAGGTTACCTAGAAATTTATTTCAAAAGTTCGCAAAAAAAAAAAAAAAAAGAAGGTAAAAAAGGCAATGAAACAAATATAATATCATTTTTACCTATCTAGTTGTTTTCTTGTGATAAACATTCCTTCACTTATGGAATTCCCTTTCTTGTTAGGTCATAACTATTTTCTTGTACTTATTCACACCTCAACCACATTAGTGAAAACATGGGAATGAAAAAATGAAGTAATTTCTATTCCCAATATCCATTTTCCATTCCTTCTTATTCTAAGATACCAAACACCACAACAAATAGGAATGAGGTCTCCTTCACATTTCTTTCTTCTCATGTCCAATAAATTTAAGATGGCCTTTATGTTTTGAAAAAAAAGAAAAACTAAATTCGTAGATAAATTATTTATTGAATGAGAATCCTTAGAAGTTGTAGAATACGAATACCTAGAAACACACATTACGAACAATCCTTAACCTTAGCATTTGCTGGCACGAAGACATGGGTCCCTGACAACCAAACCCTAGTCTCCGAGGACCAAAACTCAAAGGTCCATACTCAAGTTCTAGGTACCCAGACTCGTGTCGTTGGCGGCTGGAACTAGGACCCTAGCGAGTAGACCCATTCCCCGATCCAGCAGTCAGCACTCCGATCCCATACCCCAACGCCCGACCCATGACCCCAACTCCCAGAATATTGGACCCGAGACAGGACCAAAACAAATGAGGCCTAATGCCATGTGATTCCTATAAAGCACCTTGTATTCAAATATAATTTTTTTTTTTTAAATCAGGGACAAGCCCAAAAGAGGCTATGGGCCCTCCAAGAGTTAACTTCATTTAAAACTTGGTTTCCCCTTTACCGAGTTTCTTTTAGTAATGAAACTTTAAGTGAATTTTGATTGCGAAACCTGGCGTTCATTCTTCTCTTTTGACACTTGATTTTAATTGTGACAGAATGCAATCACCGAATCTATAAGAGAATTTGATGCTAACTTGGATGATTGACTAATGGGAGATAATCATCTTGAGACGAACTAGAGCGAACTCAATAGTTCTTGGTTCACATTTGTCACTGAGTTACAGAACTTGTAAATAAATTGACTCCTTTTGTTCATATATGGATTTTAACTTTGTCTGATTTGGTTTTACTAATGCTGGAAATGGAAATGCTTATACAGAGTAATCAATGTGCAAAAGCTTGTGGTCTTATCTCTATCAAGACCACAATCTCTATCAAGACCACAACAAATGGGCCAAGACTGCATAAATTTCTATATGGCAAGCCAATGTTTTGAATTAGTTCTAGTTTTGTTTTTGTTGGGCAGATAAATCCTTGATTTTGAGCTTAGTATGGTCATTTTGAGCTTAGTCTGGTCGAATCCTCTGTCGCAGCCCTTGTATAAGTTTTGGGCCTTCAACCCATTAGCAGAATCCATCTGAGCTTGGCCTTCCTCAGAAAATTAAAGTGACCTTTAAAATTTGCAATTTGGAAGCTATAGTCTTCATGCCATGGAGAGTCGGGGCTGGCAATGCTAGACACAATCCAGTTGCAGACGATATGAGGCAAAACACAAGTTGATGTAGCTAGCGAGACCGGAACTTACTTCAATTTCAACTAACAATTGTTTCCCAACGAGAATCAACATAGGGACTATTTGACCTTATTGAATTTAGTAAGACCTACTGACCAAAGTATGATTGAATAGTAACTAGTTACTCCTCATCGAGATATCAATCTACTTACATAATCCATCATACATAAATCATACTAGACTTCATCATTTAATGCGTCACTAGTGGAAATGTGGATTGTTTCTTCAATCTTTCTATTGTTGTAGTTCACATGCATGAGAAATTATACATCAAGATCTTATTATCTGTAACTCTATTGGAGAGAGTTATCCACACAAATTAATCATGGGTTGCCATGTATAATGAACTTTCTCATTATCTTTACGTGCTCCACATTACTCAACCCTAGAAAGAACTGATCAAGCCATTCAATCTACATCAAATTGAGATTACCCTTCTCTAATCTAATTGAATTTGATAGGCATGGACAATGTTTAAGCAAGAAATGAACTTTCCCATTCAATAGATGTTGTAAATAAAAGTCAATCTATGTGACAACATTGAAGTAATATTCCATTGTGACTATTTTGGCACACTTCCTGTTATGGTCTTTCCCTTGGTAGTTTCTCCATTTAGGTCCATACCACACTGGGCACTTTCTAATTCTATGAGATCGTGGGCTTTCTAATTCTATGCGACGTGGCTCTATCGGGTGTTCGCTTGGAGTGTATTCCTCGTGAAGAAGTTCCATTACCGAAGAGCAAAGACATAAACGACATGAAGGCAAACAAGCATATGCAGGCCTTGTTTATAATAATGTAACAACAAGGAATCTATAACATGATGAAATGTCCACATTAAGAAACATGACATTCCTGGTCTCAATGAAAATGTTTGAGAACCTCACGAACTGGCAAGTCAACAAGGACATGAACCCAGGGATCAATCCAAATATCCTGCAGATTGGAACCAAAGTCACTATTCCTCTCTACTGTAAGTGCCCGGCAAAAGCAGATTCCGAGGCGGGCTTCAACTATTGTTACTTATGTATGGCAGCCTGGAGATGCCCTCTTATCAGTGGCCAAAAAGTTCGGCGCGACGCCTAGCAATATAGTTAAGGAAAACAACGGAATGA
Source organism: Eucalyptus sideroxylon x Eucalyptus melliodora (assembly GCA_016097485.1). Lineage (NCBI taxonomy): Eukaryota > Viridiplantae > Streptophyta > Magnoliopsida > Myrtales > Myrtaceae > Eucalyptus > Eucalyptus sideroxylon x Eucalyptus melliodora. Next base: position 45,360,501 of record CM027832.1, on the reverse strand, counting down.
ATCTTACCGCACCTGTTGGTCTTCATGTCCTCATACCACTATCACAATTGCCGGCTCTTTCTCAACCACTGAATCCTCCTCTGAAGAGAAAAGAATCCAAGCATGAGTGGATTATTATAGTTTTAAGCAGTGTAGCAGCTGCTATATTGGTCATCGGGGTAGCATTTTCACTAGTCTATGTTCGCCATTTACGTGGGAAAGCAAACCCGAAGATCCTGAATCAGAATGCTTCCTGTTGGAAGGACAGAAATCTCATCAAAACTAGGGAGTTATCAAAAGAAGGGAAATCGGAGTCATCCAAGACGAAGGTCGTTCAAGATAAGTTACTTTCCAGCGTTTCGGACTACTTGAGCAAGCCAATCGTGTATGGGGCTGGAGAGATCATGGAGGCAACGATGAATCTTGATGAGAATTCTAGGATCGGGGCTCAGTGTTCTAGAGCACAATCGACGGGAAAGTTTTCGCCGTGAAAACAGAAACTAAGGGCAAAAACTTGGAGGAGCTAAAGATTCTACAGAGAGTTAACCACGTGAATCTGATAAAGCTAATGGGTGTTTCGTCAGATGCGAGCGGCAACTTCTTTATGGTATATGAATATGCTGAAAACAGTTCGCTCGATAAGTGGCTGTACCAGAGGCCTTCGTCCTCTTTAAAGTCTGTCAACTTCCTCACTTGGATTCAGAGATTGGGCATTGCACTCGATGTCGCCAATGGCCTCCAATACCTGCATGAGCATACTCAACCGAGAATCGTCCACGGAGATATCAGAGCGAGCAACATACTTCTGGACTCCAGTTTCAAGGCCAAAATATCAAACTTCTCCAAGGCCAGACCAGCTACGAGTGCTGTAATGTTGAATGTTGATATTTACGCTTTTGGGTTACGTTTGCTTGAGTTACTTTCAGGGAAGCGGGCCATGGGCGTTAGAGAAGTCATGGAGGTCTTGGAAGGAAAAGAGAATAGAGAGAAGAGGTTGATGGAATGGATGGATCCTGATTTGGAGAGCTTTTATCCGATTCATGACGCGCTGAGCCTAGCAACCTTGGCCTGTGCGTGCACAGTAGATGAATCTTCTGCGAGGCCAGGCATGGCGGAGATTGCGTTTAATCTCTGCATGCTTGCTCAGTCATCTTCGGTGGCATTGGAAAGGTCTTAGACTACAAAAATAGGACCAGATGAGAGCGTTCAAGATATCATTCCAGCCACTGCTCGCTGAATCTTTGAGATGTAAGGTTCACGTAAATGTCTTCTCTTTTCATCTTGTAATAAAAGCTGATGCGCACTAGTTTCCGTAAATTTCGCGACTCATTGGACTGGAAGGTTATTTTCCTCCTGAAATTTCGTTGTAATTATCTCTTACTTGTAGATTCATCAATGCAAGTATAGTTGAAACTAAAATTGTATTCATTTTTTTTTTTTTTTTTAAATAATGCCCTGTAAACACTGAACAGTGAGCCAAAACTAGGGATAAACTAGCAAAAGTTTGACCACAAATTTGTTGGAAAAAGTATTAGAATATATAAAATAATAATAATTATTGGAAATACATTACAAAAGATTAGAAAATAAAATGAAATGTCTGAGGCGTGCAAACACTGACCTTAAGGATAATTCCGCCCCTCGAAGTACGAAACTCGGTGCGTAAGGCTTCGGCGGCTATCCTCCCAAGATACAACAGACCTTCTTCTATACTCCGCACTGAATATTAGAAGGAAACAGAACAACTTTTATGTATAACCCAGCAAAAAGAAAAGGAAATATGTGAGAACATATATTATCTACTAAGATTGTGGTTTGAAGTTTAATTTATATTTAAACAAGGAAAAGAGAGAGCCATTAGGAGATCATCATAAATCAATTGGTAATTAAAAAGATGACTATTATAAAATAATGGAGAGTTTATGAAGTAATAAATCAAAAGTTATAAAGCCGTTAGACGACCGTTATACAACCATTAGAAAGCCGTTATATGACCGTTGAAAAAGCCGTTACAAAAATGATGACTTTCATGACGATCATAATTTCTAATAAATATTTCAAAACTACTGAAATATCCAACAATCCCCCACATATTTCAGAAAGTTTTGACAAGAAAATAGAATAATGCTGGGTTATTGGAGAGTAATGCATCGGAATTGGTGCTTGTTAGGCTATGAACCAACCCTAGAAAGAATGAAATATAATTCACGAAATTATTGGTGAAGTTTGAAACTTCTATGAACCAAGAATTTCTATTTGTGAATTATAATTTTCACCAATCACATTACACTCCCACAAACTTTGTTGTTCAACGCGGTTTTGCACTAATAGGCCATGCGCGTGCTTGGTTTTATTCATAAGTGCTTTAGAGATTTTCGCCAAAAATTCTCATAGGAGCGGCCCCACTCCACACTTATATAGGTGATTCCATCAAGTGTATATTGCAGATTACTACACCACCAATAATGGCTATGGAATTTCATTAAGAGCTTAGCTCAACCTCTTTTTCCTTGCAATTTTGCACTATTTTCACCTTAGGAGGGACAATAATTTTTTACAGTGCACTAGATCAACAAATGACTTGTTATTACCCATATGAACTTAATTCATGGGATCACCAATCACATAGGTTGGGTTACTATCATTGTTGATTTTCTTCAGTTGGCTTGTCCCATTCCCCTCGATGTATAGTAAGAGGATTGGCCAAAATCCATTTCCGACTTCATATAATCAATGGACATAATTCCATCATTAAGCAATTGTTTTATCACATCATCCTTCAATCAGATGTGTCCATTTTTACTATTGAAACTTTTTCATTGCAATGGTTATTGCCACTTGGCAATCACGATACTTAGACACATAAGGTGTCAATTTATTCCCAAAGGAATATCTGCTAAGAGTTTCTCAACTACTTAGCCTCATTTTCATATATGAGTGAAAAGAATTTTCTCTTTTTCTCAAGAACTTGAATAGTTCTCAATTTACCAAAAAATAGTGAATATTTTCTTCTCCTTCCCCCATTGTAGCTTAAGAGGATAAGGCATTTTGTTTACACATATATGCCCGGCAGCACTTGAGTCTACCACCCATAATTTCGATTAGCTATATATCGGCATGGGAATGACCACAACAATTACTTCATCAAATCATCTGCTTCAACCAAGTTGACTTTTGGTTTAGCAGGATTGCCATTTCCCCCACCAATTTGTTTTATTTCCAAGCTATATCACCTCCACAAAGGTGAACATATATCCATCAATGGATTTTGTCTCATCTGAATTTGAAATCTAGTTACATCATTGTATCCTTCTAATACAGTGGGAAATCCACTATATAAGATGCCTTAATTAGATCATAGCGAGGCATCCTAGACAGTGGAGAACATATAGCTTTTAGCCATGCCCCATTTCATTTCAACTACAAAATAATCTAGATGAATGAGGCATTGCTAGCAATGAGAATATCAATGAGAAGAGCAAAACAGCCCATGGCTAGAGCCCATAACATATACATACATTCACCATGTCACAACAAGTGATTCAACATGTATAAACATCATATCAAACATATAGATATGCATGTTCATGTTATAAAACAAAATAATGCCCATTATATTAAATATGATGGTGAATCTTTTCGACAGCCATCCAAAGCTAATGTACACAAATATGGCAGTAAATAAAACTCAGAATATTCATGTGATATGCACATGCTAGATGCCAAAAGAAATAACAAAAATTTCCATCAACTTGGCATTACGTGATTTAAGATTGGCCCTAAAAACATAACAATAATCCCATAAAATTCATTTGCCATTTAACTGAATCCGACTCTCCACCAGGAAAAAGAAGATTTGCAAGATGATAATCAAATTAGGAGTTCAAGCTTTTTAGATACCATTAGGAGTCGGCTAGTCAAATAGACTTGCAAAAACGGTGGCAATGTATATGGTCTAGCATGATGATGAACAATAAGCAGCAAATAGGTACAAATCAAGTTTGCACTTCATTACCTTTACCAACTTGGTAATCACACTAATAAATGAAGAAACATTCTTAGACAATCAGAAGAAACAGTTTAAACCAAGCAAAGACAGAAAGAAATATTCATCCTAGATCGCTACACAATATGGTAATTATAAAGTTTACTTTTGTTTTTCTCCCCTAATAAGCAACTAAGTTTTCTTATACTGATCAAATATCACCATTACAATTTTCTCACTAATCTTATTTGGGTTAAATTAGTACACAATTTTACATAAAGAATTTCCAACTTTGCATAGAATGCCAAAATCTTTCACCTCAAGCACATGTTAATTCACGACACAAACCAAAATCACTAGGCCAAAAGCTTTCATCTCAAGCACCAACAACGTAGCCAACAGAATAAGAGCACAAGTCCGAAAAAGAGAATGCCTACACAAGCCAAACAACCACCAGATTCGACCAACTAAAACTAGTCATTACACTCGGATCTCAAAGAAGCGAAACAATCCCAAAAGTTTCAAATCGAATGCCACAAGACGTGCAATGCACATTATATCTTAACAATCCAAACATGCATGGCCCAATTAGCCCCACATTCATAGGATCGTACAGTCAATCAAACAATTCAAAGATGAAAACAAAGCATCGTTAACCAAACCGGAGTATTGCCTTTCGAGGATAAAATCAAGATTTACCAAAATTTACCTGATAAATTGGCTAGAAACACAATGTCACAAGCATTCTCAAACACTACCTCCAAATTAAATACCACATAAATCCAGCATCAAATGGATTGATCATACTAAAAGTGAAATTCCAAACACTGACTAATGAATTCATCAGTGAAAAATATAAAGTCATTAAGTGCCCCAAACTCCATTCCTAGATGCATGCTTACCAAATAATAATTATAAACTTGAGAGAGAAAACACTAACAAACATCCGCCTTCCTCTCGAAAAGACATAGATGATGAAGTTTCAAAGAACAATTTTACCTAGCACTTGATAACCTTACCAAAATGATCAAAAGCTCTTTCTCGTTAATGCTCAGCAATGTCGCACGGCAAACCATCCACGAATATGCAAAACTTGTCCTTCACCATCTCCAAATCCTTGTTCAATTCTGAGGTCGATGGAAGCACCAGCAATTCCAACTTTGAAAGCTTTAAGGCATTTATCCTTAAGATTGTTGGAAAAAGTATTAGAATATATAAAATAATAATAATTATTGGAAATACATTACAAAAGATTAGAAAATAAAATGAAATGTCTGAGGCGTGCAAACATTGTCCTTAAGGATAATTCCGCCCCTCGGAGTACGAAACTCGGTGCGTAAGGCTTCGGCGGCTATCCTCCCAAGATACAACAGACCTTTTTCTATACTCCGCACTGAATATTAGAAGGAAACAGAACAACTTTTGTGTATAACTTAGCAAAAAGAAAAGGAAATATGTGAGAACATATATTATCTACTAAGATTGTGGTTTGAAGTTTAATTTATATTTAAACAAGGAAAAGAGAGAGCCGTTAGGAGATCATCATAAATCAATTGGTAATTAAAAAGATGACTATTATAAAATAATGGAGAGTTTATGAAGTAATAAATCAAAAGTTATAAAGCCGTTAGACGACCGTTATACAACCATTAGAAAGCTGTTATATGACCGTTGAAAAAGCCGTTACAAAAATGATGACTTTCATGACGATCATAATTTCTAATAAATATTTCAAAATTACTGAAATATCCAACAAAATTTTCGTGCGAATCTTTTCTACATATATGCCACATATCGAAAGCTGTTCCCGTCACAACAAGATAGAGGTATTGCGATGAATCATCTCTTTTGATGTTTCGCTAGATATACATAAAATAGGATGTTGTATTCAGTATGAGAACATAAGAAACGAATATGTAGTCTATCTGTATCAGTGAGTCTCGGTGCTAATCTAATTACAGCCTGAAGAAAGGCAGAAACTCGGCCACCTCAGCAGGAAGTTCTAGTGTTCCCTGGCCAATGACGCTGTGAAGACCTTCGACAGAGACTGCTTGATCTCATCCATGGCAGGGCGATCCAACGGATTTTTCTTCAGGCAACTCTCAATTATTCTGATAACGTAAATGGCAAGGTCCAACGGGTACGTCTCTCTCATCGAAGGATCAATAAACTGCATCAGCCTCTCATGGCCGCCATCCTTGGTAAGCACCAAAGTCACAACATCATATGCTCAATCGTATCCGGTGGCACTGGAAATAATACTCTATATTGGATTTCTTATTGCTTTTTCTGTTAAATTACCGATTATACCCTTACATACATGGTTACCAGACACCCATGGAGCCTTTTTTTTTTCATGCTTTTCCCGGAGGTCTGGAGAAAGCTGCAATCAATAGGATTTTCTTCCCTGGTGGATCTCTCTCTCATTTAATAAAAGTCTTGAATTTTGGATTACTAATTGGTGGAATACTAGGCAACCCGAAACTTTTTTGACTCGAGTTCAGTTCGTAGTTGCTCCCGGGCAAGAACAAGTCCAATATGGTCGTTCATCGAGGGAAGCAAGTCGGTAATCCTCTTTCGTGATGTCTTTCTACGGTATCGCAGGTCTCTTTATTAGTTCCTATTTGTTGGGATATAATACGCGGAAACGATAGGATCTTGTAATTTACGTCAACGCGAAATCGCCAGAGAAATAAACGAGAAAAATAAGGACACTGGGAATTTATGTGGTTTGGTCCGAGTATCGGTACCTACGTCCACGGGGAGAGCTAGCAGCAAATAATCCACTAAAATCGGAGAATCAGAGTTTACAATCGCTCAATCACTCAAGTGTTTTCCACACCTAAATTTAACCACAAATCCTAAGTGTTTATAAATAAACAATTCTCTTTGGTATAAACTCACGGCACAAAATTACCACGTGTTCAAGCTCAAAAGACAACGCTCTACGTACGCCTGATTTGCATACGTACGAAATCGCGTATCTCTTCAAGCTACGCGCGGAGGACTTGCGGCTTTGTTGATTGTTGGACGCGCACTCTACGTAGGGTTTCCCTCGCAGAGGCTTCGGCGGCTTCTTTACGTAGGGTGAAAAAGGAAACCTGCAACAAATTTAATCTGTTTTTATATGTGTGTGCCCAAGGTCAAACTTTTGACCTTGGGACCCACCTCTTTCCTTCTTCACGTGCAGAAGCTTCCTTTAATTTCCTTCGAAGCGGCAGAAAGAAAACCCAGGCGTGAAAGTTGTGTTGGGCCCCACCGTGGATAACAACTTTCACCAAGTATTCCGAAGAAGGAATTCATATACGTGTGCCCATCCTTTTATTTTATCTTCATCGAAATTCCTTTGCGAGTCCAGCGAATTTCCTCGTTCAATTTAAACTCGAGTCATAATTTAACAATTCTCCACCTTGGCTTGATGTTTGAACTAAGTTATAGTGCTTATCATCCATGCTGCTCTCCCAACGCCCCGACGGGCGCTCACTCTCCACAGACGCCAATAGAGCTCAAGCAGAGCTTGAGCTTCACCAGAGGAACAGACTTAGTCATCATGCTTGCCGGGTTATCTGCTGTAGCAATCTTTTTAACAATAACAATACCCTTAGCTAAGACATCTCAGATGAAGTGGTACCTGATGTTGATATGCTTTGTTCGCTCGTGATAAACTGGATTATACGTCAAATATATCGCACCTTGGTTATCACAGTGTATATCCACACTTTTCTGTTCTAACCCAAAGTCCGAGAGTAAACTTTGTAACCATATCGCCTCCTTTGCTACAAAGGTTAATGCCATGTACTATGCCTCAGTCGAAGACAAGGCAATATGATCCTGTAAGGACGCTTTCCAACTAACTGCACCACCTGTTAGCGTAAATACGTACCCTGCTAAAGACCTGCAATCATCCAAGTCACTGGCATGATCCGAATCCACAAAACCAACGGTCTTATTGCCATTGATGTCCCTCCGATATACTATACCCACGTCTGTTGATATCTGAGGATCCACTTCACAGCTTCCCAGTGAGCTTTACCAAGACGCTTCATATAGCGACTAACCACGCTCACAGCTTGTGAAATATCAAGCCTAGTGCACACCATAGCATACATAATACTATCCACGGCACTAGAATAAGAAACACGGGACATATGCTCCTCCTCCTCCTCAGTCTGCGATGATAATTTATCTGAAAGTTTAAAGTGCTTCGTTAAAGGTGTACTTACAAATTTTGCCGACTGCATATTAAAATGTGCTACGATCTTCTCAATGTATTTCTTTTGAGATAGACGTAAAACTCCTGCAGCCCTGTCGTGCAAAATCTCCATACCCAAAATTTTCTTTGTAGCACATAAATCTTTCATCTCAAATTCAGCATTTAACTGCCTCTTCAACACATCAATATTAGACATATCCTTAGCTGCTATCAGCATATTATCAATATATAAGAGTAGATAAATCAAATAACCATTCTCCAATCTCCTAAAGTAAATGCATATGTCCATCTGACTTTTTGAATAGCTTTGACTAGCCATGAAAGCATTAAAACGTTTATACCACTGTCTAGGAGACTGTTTCAGACCATACAAAGATTTCTTTAACAAGCAAACATGATCTTCCTTACCCGGAATAGCAAATCTCTCTGATTGCCTCATGTAAATCTGCTCCTTCAACTCACAGTGAAGAAACACAGTTTTCACATCTAGTTGCTCTAACTTGAGATCCTGCGAAGCAACTAAGGTAAGTAAAACACGAATAGAAGTATATCTTACCACATGAGAGAACACCTCATTATAGTCAATGCCCTCACGCTGTGTATATCCCTCCGCCATAAGTCTCGCCTTATACCTCACTGCCTCGACACCAAGAATGCCCTCTTTCCGTTTAAAGACCCATTTACTTCCGACAATCTTTTGGCTTTTGGGTACTTTGACCAGCTCCCATGTCTGATTTCGATGGAGTGATTCCATCTCTTCACTCATAGCCCCTAGCTACTGCGACGACTCCAAACTAGCCATCGCCTCAGAGTAAGACAAAGGCTAATCTGTCTCCACCTCATCACCTACAGTCAATGCATAAGCAATATCTGTATAACCATAACATACCGGTGATTTAATTTGCCTTCTCTGTCTATCTGTGGCTATAGTCTGCTGCGGTTTTGCTGGTTGTTCACTATCATCGACTTCAGGAACTGCGGCTTCATCTGCAGTCTCAACTTCAGTTACCTTCGAGGTCTCCAGAGTCTCCACCTGAAACTTCACCTCACTTATGACACCATGATCTGTCTTCTCTACTGGTTGTGTCTCAGAACTCCTCTGTTGAAGCATTGCAGTCTCGTCGAAGATCACATCTCTGCTTATTATAAAACCGGGTGATCTGGGATCGGTGCACCACAGTTGGTAGCCTTTCACCTCATGTGCATAACCCTGAAATATGCACTTCTTCGCCCTTGGCTCAAGCTTACCATCACTCGCATGAGCATACGCAAGACATCCGAATATTCGTAATCCGAAATAATCAACAGGTTTCCCAGACCATACTTCCTCAGGAGTCTTCCACTCGATAGCAGATGATGGAGGTCGATTAACCAGGTAACATGACATGTTCACTACTTCGGCCCAAAATTCCTTACCAAGTCCTGCATGCAAAAGCATGCATCGAGCTCGCTCAAGCAAAGTTCTATTCTTTCGTTTTGCTACGCCATGCTGTTGTGGTGTCCCAGTACTGTGCAGTGTCTCACAATACCTGCTTTCTCGCAGAACTCAGTAAAATCTTTACCACAGAATTCCATGTCATTATCGGTTCTCAGGCACTTGATTTTCTTATCTGACTGCTTCTCAATCAATGCCTTAAATTTCTTGAACTGTTCAAACACATCATATTTGTGCTTCAGAAAGTAAACCCATACCTTCCTCGAATAATCGTCAATAAAAGTCAGCATATATCGGGCACCTCCTTTAGAAGGAACCGAAGACGGGCCCCAGACGTCTGAATGAATATATTCAACCGGTCGTTTGGTCGAATGAATAGCTGTAGTAAACTTAACTCGGTGCTGCTTCCCATAGATGCAGTGCTCACATAAGTCCAGCTTTCTTGTTTTCTGACCCTTCAACAACCCCCTTTCACTCAGCATCGTCATACATGCCTCACTCATGTGCCCCAAACGCATATGCCATAATTGAGTCAAGTTAGAGTTTGACTCATCTAATGAAACTGCAGCGATTCCAGTCATGGTCTCTCCTAGTAGATGATAGAGAGTATTCATTTTCTTCCCCTTCATCACTGTCATGGCACCTCGAGAGATCTTCATTACTCCACCTTCAGCGATGTACCTACACCCGATGTCATCGAGTGTCCCCAGAGAAATAAGGTTCTTCTTGAGCTCTGGTACATGCCTCACATCTGTCAATGTGCGCACCACCCCATCGTGCATCCAAATTCGAATTGTCACTATCCCCACAGCCTTACAGACTGCATTATTCCCCAAAAGAACCCTACACCATCTGCAGCTTGGTAAGTAGTAAACCAGTTCTTATGATGCGTCATGTGATAAAAACACCCCGAATCTAGCACCCATTCGTCTCCTGACGAAGTAGCAGTCACACATAAAACAACTTCTGCATCACTAGTGCTCCCCTCAGCAATGTTTTACATACTGCTTGTGGCATTCTGCTTATCAACTTTATTTCTCCGCTTTGGACAATCTCTCCTAATGTGCCCCTCCTCGTGACACTCAAAGCACTTCACGCCTCCCTTGGACTTTTCGATCTGCTTTTACCTCTACTGCTACTATGCTCTCGATGTTGTTCTCTACCCCGAATCGTCAGTGCTTGCGCTGCTCCTTTCGCCAGTCATCTCGCAACTTTCTCTGCCGCTCCTTAGAGAATAAAGCGGACTTTACCTCCTCTGAGGTAATAGTAGTACGCCCCTGCAACAGTGAATCAATAAAGTGCTCCCATGACTCTGGTAAAGAGGCTAACAACATCATTCCCTGCTCTTCATCATCAAGTATCTTACCGACGTTCTTCAGATCCAACATGAGTTTATTAAATTCATCTAGGTGGGTTCTGATAGACGTACCTTCAGTATATCTAAATTGAAACATCTTCTTCAGCATGTATAAGCGATTGTTCAAACCTTTCTTTACATAGAGTGTTTGAAATTTTGCCCATAATGTTGCGGCATCCCTTTCCTCAATAATCTCTAGTAAAACCTCATCTGACAAATTTAACAGGATTATGCTCTTTGCTTTTTTCCATAAGCTCTACCCTCTCTGAAGCTTTCATTATAATCGGCAACTCATCTTCACCATCTAGTGGCTTGGCCAAATCTTGTGTTGTCAATAAAGCCCGCATCTTGATGCTCCATAACACAAAGTTATTTCTCCCATCAAACTTCTCAATCTCAGATTTCCTCTTAGACATAATTGCAATAACAGAATTTCCAGATAATAATCAGACAAGCAAAAGCCCCAAATCACAATCAAGGAATCCAACTCCAAGCTCTGATACCAATTGTTGGGATATAATACGCGTAAACGATAGGATCTTATAATTTACGTCAACGCGAAATCGCCAGAGAAATAAACGAGAAAAATAAGGACACCGGGAATTTACGTGGTTCGGTCCGAGTATCGGTACCTACATCCACGGGGAGAGCTAGCAGCAAATAATCCACTAAAATCGGAAAATCAGAGTTTACAATCGGTCAATCGCTCAAGTGTTTCCCATACCTAGATTTAATCCCAAACCCTAAGTGTTTATAAATAAACAACTCTCTTAGGTATAAACTCACGGCACAAAATTACCACATGTTCAAGCTCAAAATACAACGCTCTACGTACGCATGATTTGCGTACGTACGAAATCGCGTATCTTCGTTGATCGTTGGACGCGCGCTCTACGTAGGGTTTCTCTCGCAGAGGCTTCGGCGGCTTCTTTACGTAGGGTGAAAAAGGAAACCTGCAACAAGTTTCTTCTGTTTTTATATGTGTGTGCCAAAGGTCAAACTTTTGACCTTGGGCCCCACCTCTTTCCTTCTTCACATGCAGAAGCTTCCTTTAATTTCCTTCGAAGCGGCAGAAAGAAAACCCAGGCGTGAAAGTTGTGTTGGGCCCCACCGTGGATAACAACTTTCACCAAGTATTCCCAAGAAGGAATTCATATACGTGTGCCCATCCTTTTATTTTATCTTCATCGAAATTCCTTCGCGAGTTCAGCAAATTTCCTCATTCAATTTAAACTCGAGTCATAATTTAACACTATTTGTGGTGCACAATCTCGTGGAATGTAGGTTGTATGATCATTGGATTTATACCAATGACCAAAAAAAGAAGAACTTGAGCAAAAAATTTCGAAATCGAATGGAAACTCTAAATAAAGGATCCATTACTCTAGATGTAATCGAAATTCTCTCCTCCACACAACAAAATAACCTCTTTCCCAGTCATCATTTCCGGCAAGAGAATGCCGAACGCATAGACGTCTAAGTTCACAGAGATCAAACCGTTCTCCATGTACTCGGGAGACATATAACCTTTCGTCCCAACGATGTGCCTTGTCAAGGCGAATTCTCCATCCTCTCCTTCTGCCGATCTAGCGAGTCCGAGACTTGCTATCTTGGCCCTAAAGTCGCTATCAAGGAGAATGTTGCTACTCTGGATGTTCTTGTGGACGAGAGGTGGGGTTGTGAAGCGATGGAGGTAGTTAAGCCCGGTGGCCACATCCAGAGCGATTTGCATCCTCTGCATCCATGTTAAGAATCTTCCTTCGCTGTTATTTTGGTAAATCCACTCGCTCAAGGGTCCGTTCGCTGCATATTCATATACGAAGTACCAATGCCCCTCATCAAAGCATATACCTGAGAGGCGTATAAGATTGGAGTGGTTGATCTTGTTCAGTATTTCCACTTCCCTTGACACATCACCGTTCATTTTCTTGATCGCCGCAGAATCTCCATTGATTTTGCCATGGTAGACCGACCCCTTGATCAAACAGCTAGAACTGAAGTTTTCTGTTGCCGCTTGCAGTTCTTTATAAGTATACACCTGCATGGACTGCGCAACGCTGGATATGCTATCAAGGAAATCGCGAGAGTCCTAATCCAACTTCTTATTGTTTGGCTTTCCAAATGCCTCGAAGCTATCCGAGACCATGGTCGAGTCGATTTTCTCTCTCCTAGTCCTTCCTCTGAAGAACTTAAAGAAAATGACTGCGCTTACCACTGCAATCACAGCAATTCCACCAAGAACACCGATGGTGACATAAACCCATGTATTCAAACTTTTGCCGGGGGGAGATGTAACAATAGAAGGCGGCGATGGCGGCGGTGGAGGAGATGGTGAAGTTGTCTGAGAACTCGTGGGCGGATTTTCCATTGGTATGAGGAGTGTGGTGAAAGCATAGAAGGTGTCCTGTGCAGATAATTCATTAGCTTCTAAAGTGGCCGTGACATTCACTCCGAATCTCGCGCTTACATCAGAAATGTTATCGCCGGGCACAGTAGCATAGGTCAAGAGATAATTTATACCCGCATCACTCTGATTTTTTGTTGGACAAGCACACCTAACAGGGACAGTAATTGTTGCCCCAGTAGACAAATCAGAAGCACTAATGTTGTTCACATTCTGGAGAGCTTGGCATGTTGAGAGGGCTTGATAAGTGTTGTTGGCAATGGAAAAGTAAGTATCTCCTGATTGGACAACATAACTGGCATTCTCTTGATAGTACTGACCTGAACTCAGCAAGTGATGGGGACTATCACCAGTTGATCGGTACTGAAGCTTGCGAATTCGGAGACTGAGTTTATTGACGAGACTTGAGACGCGCTCGAGGCGAAGAGAACCGAGATAGTCGAGACCGTGTTGTAAGGGGATCGGGATCGGAAGATGAGGTAGGATTGGCAGCTTCTGTTGAGGCCATTGCAGGTGTACCCGAATTCTGAGGAGGAGTTGCCGTTGGAGTTGCAATCTGTTGTGGTCAAGCCCACATAAGGTTGTTGGGCAAGAACCACCAAAGATGATGGAGGCAACGCGAGGAAGACAAAGGTTGAAATAAGGGAAAAGAGAGACGAGAGAGCCATTGCTCTTTGAGGTTGGGGGAATGATCTAAAGGAGAGCTGGTGACAGGTTCTCTGTAATGGGTTTGAATATAATTTCAATCTGTTGTGTTGGAAACTTCGCGGGCGTTTACTTTTCTGGAGGAAGAGAGAGACAACTCGCGTAGGGCGCATTGCAAGGTTGACTGACCCATCTTTCAGCTTTTGGGTTGTTGGACCGAACCATCTACAAGTATTGACATTCCAAAAGGATAGGCAAATTAAAAAATCGTGCACGTAATTGAATCTTTCTTTTCCCAATCACTGGCGGCGTCACAGAAGAACGTTCAATACACGCTAGGAAAACAGATTTGACCCTACTGAAAAACGCGAAATTAGTGACAAGAACCCTGACATACAACCAGAAAGCAGGATGAATCAAAAGTTTCAAGAGTATTTCCCTTTTTTTTTTTTAATCTTTTGTCAATGTTAAAATACGACAGTAAAGTTTGATTGTCTATTAAGTTACTGTTGTTTAAGTGGAAGAAAGATGATTGGCGGTTACTTTGTTGCGGCGATTAAGTAGTGATTCTGGAAAGCGATGGCAAAGTTGACTTTGAATTTTTTTATGCCGTGGCAATTCTGCTCACGCCAAGCTGGAGATAATCCCACATGCAAGTCAAAGCCTAAATTGAAATGTAAATGCATGTCGAGCTCGTGTTAGGATTCGAGGTCGAGGGCTACCTGTATTTGATCCTCGTTCGTAGTCTGACAAAAATAGACAATTCTTTAGGCGTTCTGATGAGGTTCGTCAACCCTCCTAACTTTAGAAACAGTGAGACTTACATCAGAGCTCACATAAAGAACCCGGATCCTCCGGGTTTCTTGCTCTGTAAGTGGTCTCGAATACCACTTGAATAAAGTAAAACAAGTTTAGTACCAGGTGAATGCTCAGCATCAACTTCACTGCGAAATCAAAAAGCTAGAGCATTTAGATCAAGAAGTGCGAGGCATATTGTAAAGAAAAAGAGAAAGCCCACCCCAAGAAAACAACCGAAGCAATGCCAATTAGCGAGCCCGCCTGTGCTCCTACACTCATTTACGACCAGTATAATTCCTAAAATTAGATAAACTATGCCGCGTGCCATGCTTCCACGGAGTCCATTGGCGATCCAGTCAGGAGTTACGACAAATAAGATAAAACGAGAAACTGCACATTAAGACATGAGCAGGCAGAGCTAGTTAGAAGCAATCGATGGAGAAGAACAGTGACTCTGATATTTCCAATAGGCACAGTTCTTAGAGTGCAGAGAACAGTTTCAAACCTGTGAAGGTTCGAGGAAAGAAGAGGTTTGCTGCGACGGCGAGAAAAGCAACCCAACAACCAAACTCTCCCCTGCATCATTGTTTGGGTAACATAAGTAACTGAAGCAGAAGGTTGCGAAGAACATCTTTTAGAAAAGTGAGTCATTTTCCATGCCAACAAAAAGCTATGATTCACAATCTACCTAAGAATTTTGAAGAGCACAGTGGGGAAACTTGTGAATAGATACAATACAAGAGCAGTAGTTTGCATGGATGATTTCCTCCCAGTTCGATTCATGATCAACAAGAATCTGCGAAAGAAAGAAGATGAATAAATACTTTTGGCTAAGAATAGTCCAGTGACTAGCATACCCCATGCATAAAGCAGAACTCAGATCAGAATTAAGGAAAGAGAATGGCAAACTCAACGCTCGTACTAATAGGGATTAGTACGAAAATGAAAGATAATTTGTAGCACGTGTGGCAAAGTCACTACAAGTCCCAGTCTTCCAATGTGTACATGATACTTTTGAGGCTTTCCTCAACAGTATTACCTCCAAGAATGTCGTATGACCAACCAACATAAATCTTGGCGCTGAATATCTTTATTTCACAGCCATGTGATCTGCTCTAACAAGAACATGCAGTCTAACTATCGTGCTGATTAGTCTATTCAGAAGCCATAGAGTATCTGCAAAAGCACAATCAAATAGCATAGCTTCTTGTAAATGTGCTATCTTTCTGTATAAGTTAAAGCTTCGCATAAAGTATGGTATGAGTCTGGCATCTGAAAGTGAGGTGTTTTTCCCTTTCCAATTCAGTGTGGTTTTCAAAAACTTATCAATTTGCACCTCTTTCTAAATCTGAACCACTTAAAAAGTAGGTCCTTTGGCCAAAAATTCAAACTAGAACATAGTCGAAACGAGGAGATTAGGCTTTATTTGACAAGAACAGATTCACTTAACGGAGAAGAAATTGGTTCATTATTATGCAACAACCAATAAGAGATTGAAATGATGTGTAATTTTGCTTTAGACTGCTAATATCACAATATTTTTGCCTTAATATATCTCTATTCCAAGCTCCTCAGCTCCTTTCTCACACACAATTCCACCACAAGCCAGCACCACCTCCAGTTAAAACCTAAGCAAAACATCCTTGCATTATCACTTAGTCATTTTTTTCGTCCAACAAATGCTATAAGCTTTCAATTTATTCAAATGCCTGCTCTTCTTTCAGGTCAAACTTATACAAATCCGAACCAGACTGCATTGCAAACAAATAGTTGCAGTGTTTTATTTACAAGCGTTGCTATGTAACAATTGAACCAGACTGCATTATAAGATCCTAAAGGCTAAGAATTCACTAGTTCCTAAACAATCTTCCATCACTTCTCAAGGCATAGTTACTTCACAAGTACACCAATCTGTATCTAACAATGATTGCTGGTTCAAATCTCCAACATCTAACTTGGAAGAGATTAACATAGCAAAAATACAGTATCGCAGTAGGCATTCCATTGTTCATCAAATTAATCATATGGCATACATACACGGACACCAAGTTCCATGGGATAAACATGATTTAAAGAAAACAGCCATCCATTGTCCGAGGCATGGCCTGGAAGCATGTCAGAATTTTCTCAAATGTAGCTAAATAGTATGCAGATTTGAGCCGTACCAGTGATGCAGAAGGCAGCAATGTGTTATTACCCTGCTACCCACCATCCACTGACCCACATAACACGAAGTTTATATTCAGTCAGATCACAGAGCCAGGACAAGCAACTATACAAAACTTGTTTCAGAGAATCAAAACCTTATTCTTTGCTTTTCGACTCCCTTAACAGAAAAGAGATAAAGAATATATATATTTTCTTTCCTAGTCCTGTCACAATGAGTTCTGAGCCAATCTACTAAGAGTCATGCATCACCTATAGATGGGATCCTAATGGGCTTTTGCATATATGTTGTTTGATCTGCTAAATAACTGAAGCCTTGCTATCCCACTCCCATTTACAATCTTCCCCAATCGTTCTCCACTCAGATTGCAAGAGCACGAGTGTCAACAATCCCACACCACCTAAATATCGATTTCATTGGGCTTATATTGCAAAATTCCTCGCTCCACCTAATACTTGAGATTCCAGGCTGGGACATCACGAACCAAACAATTACCACTATCTTGACCAGTGGAGCTTGGCTTCCATCTACTTCCAAACTCTAGTCTTATTTCAGTCCCAGATTATGCCCCAAACAATCAAAGATTGCACTTTCATCCTCTAGGCTAAATCCGGCTCACACATACTCCAAACTAGAAATTGATCAACCCTATAATCCAAGTTCTTGATTAATTACCGTACAGGAAGTGACTCAAATTGCAAACCGCAAAAGCCACAAATGGGCTGAAAGAGCCGCAAAATATTTCCAAGTTCCGAACCCCATCATCCCTTTTCGCCGACCCTCCGAGCTCAATTGACATACGGGCGCATCGCTAAATCATCAGCACGTCATCATCCGGCAACCAAAGTTTCAAGAAAATCAAGAAAGTAGCGAAAGAGAGAGAGAGAGAGAGAGAGAGAACACTCACATGGCAGAGATCGTGCCGCCCCACTGGAAGGTGGCGAGAGTTCCGCTGCTCGATCCAATCTCGCCGTCCATCGGCGTCGAAGCTGTTAAGAACAGCAAGAACAGAAGCTCTACTAAGACTACTACAGACAGGGGAAGTAAGATATACAAGAGCAACGAAGAGAAAATGTATGAAGAAGATGAAGTAGAGAATATAAATGCTGCTAAGAAGAATGAGGAGTAAAGGGGCTATAGTTAGCATCAAAGAAAGAGAAAGAAGACTGAGTAAGCTAAAGTGATGATCTGTAAAAGTGAGCTAAAAAGCTCTGTTTCGAATACTCTGTATAAGATGCAAGTCTCGGTAGTTAGTTTGGTGTTCTTCGGTTCTAGAAGTTAGTTAGTTTCGTTTGCTTCAGTTAATCAGTTTTTCCTTCTCTTCAACTGATTCAATACCTGTAAAGTAGTTTCCAGAGATAGCCATTGAATATAAAAAGGCTAACTCTCGTGTTTGTAAAGCAGAGAAGAAAATACAGAAAGAAATGTTCATCTCAAGAGCTCTCGACTTCTCAGTCATCCAAGACTTCTAACTTCTTCTTTGCGCATAAACTTCTTCAGAAGCAGCTGCCGCCGCAGCTGCAACAGCCACTTTGGTCACCCTCACTGATAATCACGGGTTCAATCGATTCTTGAATTCTGATTGCGGCAGAAATCAGCGAACTTCTTTCTTCTCTTCTTTACTCTTTACTCCACGAGGACGAAAGCTTGGAAGAGAAGAATATGGGGATCGGCGGGTCCCAGATACTGGTCGAGGCCTGAGACCGAGCTCCAGCACTTGGAACCTAATCTCTGACTGCAGACCCGCATTTCCTCGTACCCATTTCCTGGGCAGTCCGATTCAGTAGAGAAATAGATTGGGTGGGATGGATTTCCCAAATAGTCCTTCAATTCTTTCAAATATCCAATATGATGATTCCTAAACTTTTAATTTATTTGATGTGATCCTAAACTTTATTTCAATATGTAATTCATTCCATAAACTTTTAATTTATTTAGGTTTATTTGTTTCGCGGAAAATAATTTCCGAGAAAGTATTTTCCGAATTTAACGGCGTTCGTTTCACGGAAAATGAATTCCTTGCGGAAAATGTTTTTCATGAAAGGAAAAAAAATTTCTAAATTAAAGGAAAAAATAGAAAACATTTTCCTCACTTGATCTCTCTTATCTTACACCTCTATAAATCTTCACTTCCTCCTCCCTTTTCTTTTTCTTCTTTTCTTTTTTTTGTTCAAATTATTTTTTAATTTTAATTTTCTTTTTTAATTCGAATTATTTTTAATTTCCTTTTTCGTTTCTTTTCTTCTTCTTTTTCTTTTCTTTGTTTCCCATCTTCTTCTTTCTTGGCTAGTCGTCGACCGTTGCCAGGCGAACCTCGAGCTTGTCGATCTTAAACTCACGCTCTACACTCTTGCTTATCATTTTCTTTATTTATTCTACTATGTAGTTGTACATTACTCAAGCAATGGGTTCTACATGCTTTGCTTCTTTTTTTTCTTTTGTTTATTAGAACACAAAAAACGTAGGGGGAGAAACATGCCACTCAATTGGAAGATTATCATGAGTGATGTACATGCTTTGCTTCTTTTTAATATCCATACGAACATTTTTTAGAGTAGATGGGTGTTTGGCGACAATGAGGGAACAAAGATATGAAGTAAGTTTGCTTGGATTTAAAGGCAGATTCATATTTGATGAATTTATAGGTCAGTAAGTGATGCTTGCCTAAGTGGTGAAGTCTTAGAAAATATTTTCCTTACTGAATACCAAAAAATATATTCCGAAACATTTTCAGGTTTTAGCCGAACACCAGAAAATATTGTCATTTTCCTGGAAAATGACTTCTGGAAAAATATTTTCCGGAAATGGCCAATTTTCCGCGAAACGAATGGACCCTTAATGTGGTTCTGGACTGTTGGTGCATATTCAATTTAGTTTCTAATACTGTCCCTGAACTTGAATAAATTTGAAGGACAATATTAAACATTTTTATATAATTCATCAACTAAATCGAACATGTACCAAATATTCAAGAATTATATTTAGCAAATTAAAAGTTGATGAACAACATTACACATTGGTCTAATTTTTAAGGATCACATTGAATAATTTAAAAGTTTAGAGATTGCATTGCACAATTAACTAAAATTCAGAAATCATTTGTATTATTATCCCATTGCAATTTGAGTTCTTGATTTGTAACATCTAAAGTGCAAGTTGTGTTAGATATGGATCATTTCAATCTTGATTAGGTTTGGGTTACTTATCATCTAGATCCAAGTCATGATAAGGGCTCGATTGTTACTAATTTCACCTTCTAGTTTGGATAGTTGAGGTTAAAACTATTTTAGTTTTTTGCAAAAATGGCATAAGTGGTTCATGAACTTTGGTCTATAAACTACTTTGGTTTTTTTGAAATTTAGATCATTTTGGTCTTAATTAGGTTTAGGCTACTTATTATCCAAGTCCAAGTCAGAATAAGGTCTCAATCGTTACTACTTTCAAGTTTTAGTTTGGATAGTTGAGATTAAAAATACTTTGGTTTTTAGGGATAATAGCAGAAGTCGTCCATGATCTTAATATCATTCCTACATTTTTATTTGTGCAATGCAACCCTTGAACTTTGGTACAATGTAAAATATCGTATCTAAACTTTTAATTTATTCAATGTATTCCTTAAACTATTGGCAAATATTCTATGTAATCCCCACAGTATATAAAAATGATTAAAAGTTTAGTGATTACATTAAACATTAGACTAAAGTTTAAAAACTACATTGAATAAATGAAAATATTTAAAATATGCTATTAGGATACTTTGTTAAATAACCACTTAAGAAATATGATAATTTTGAACGCAACTAAATTAGTGATAAACAAAATCAATATATTAAAGATCAAGTATTTTTCCATTAAACATATTTGATAAGTGCCATGGAACAATCAGACCTTTTTTTAAAATTAAGTTTGCTACGTTACATACCTTATATAAGTGGGATTTATAAGTTGGATTTTCAAGAAATTTTTTGGAATTATTCTTTCATATGCTCATTTGGTTTTGCATGGATTTAAATCACATTGGATTCAGGCTCACGTCGGCTTCAATTTTCCATTTTTTTAAATTAGGTCGAATTTGGATGCACGAATGATTTGGCTTCTACGCATTTTTTTTTTCCGAATATTTAGTAGATTAGATTATAAATCAGTATCTTTCTTCATCAGCAAGAGCAAGGTCAAATCAATTTTTCAGATGGGTCGAGTACGTCTTCTCATAAGATATATTCCAAATAGAGATCATACTATTTGGAAAACATTTGTCTGACAATAAATTATGTTTTGATTTAGCGGTTCTGTGATGTGTTACAACACATTTGTTTGACTATAAGGCCTTGACTGGTTCTCTATGGATTAGATTACTCAAGAGCGTGATACCAATTCCTAAACTTTTCGACTCTCCTGCAGTAGCGTAGAAAGACATCACGATCCCCTTGGTTAGTCGGAAAAAAACAATTGGAATGAATTAAGATTCCATTTATTTCGTGAAAACTGAATAATTTATTAAATATTTAACTTAAAATGATCGTTTGTATCGCTTATAAAATGAATGAACTAAAAATATTTTTCACGGTTCAAAAAATATTTTAAAATACATAGTTGACGACAATAAAAGTAATTTTTATTGACTAATTATTCTAAGAGATCATTTTTAGGAAAATATATTTCCAAAATTATTTATTTTCTACAAAAATCAAATGGAAAATGAACATCGAGTAATAGAATTAAAAAAAAAAATTGAATTACCATGTTTGGGAATAACTTGGATATTAGTAAAATTTACCATACCAAAAAACAGGTTACCTAGAAATTTATTTCAAAAGTTCACAAAAAAAAGAAGGTAAAAAAGGCAATGAAAGAAATATAATATCATTTTTACCTATCTCGTTATTTTCTTGTGATAAACATTCCTTCACTTATGGAATTCCCTTTCATGTTAGGTCATAACTATTTTCTTGTACTTATTCACACCTCAACCACATTAGTGAAAACATGGGAATGAAAAAATGAAGTAATTTCTATTTCCAATATCCATTTTCCATTCCTTCTTATTCCAAGATACCAAACACCATGACAGATATGAATGAGGTCTCATTCACATTTCGCTCTTCTCATGTTCAATAAATTTAAGATAGCCTTTATGTTTTGAAAAAAAGAAAAACTAAATTCGTAGATAAATTATTTATTGAATGAGAATCCTTAGAAGTTGTAGAATACGATTACCTAGAAACACTTATCATCGAGATTCTAGGATCACACATTACGAGCAATCCTTAACCTTAGCATTTGCTGGCACGAAGACCTGGGTCCCTGACAACCAAACCCTAGTCTCCAAGGACCAAAACTCCAAGGTCCATACTCAAGTTCGAGACGCCCAGACTCGTGTCGTTGGCGGCTGGAACTAGGACCTTAGCGAGTAGACCCATTCCTCGATCCAGCACTCCGATCCCATACCCCAACGCCCGACCCAAGACCCCGATTGGACCCGAGACAGGACCAAAACAAATGAGGCCTAATGCCAGTGTTTCCTATATAGCACCTTGGATTCAAGTATGATTTTTTCTTTTTTTTATTCAGGGACAAGCCCAAAAGAGGCTATGGGCCCTCCAAGAGTTAACTTCATCTAAAACTCGTGGGCTTTCTAATTCTATGCGACATGGCTCTATCGGGTTTTCGCTTGGAGTGTATTCCTCGTGAAGAAGTTCCATTACCGAAGAGCAAAGACATAAACGACATGAAGGCAAACACGCATTTGCAGGCCTTGTTTATAATAATGTAACAGCAAGGAATCTATAACATGATGAAATGTCCACATTAAGGAAGGCAAGATTTTATCGATAAAAAGCCAATTTGGATTATAGGTGGTCTAGATATTTTTATAGGATTCCAATCGCCCTTACGTCCATACCACACGGGAGCCTTGTTCATTTTAACTACATCCCTTATGAAGCAAAACCATAAAAAAGTGAGACAAAATGAGACGATTTTTCAGCGTTATCACAAGGTATGCCGATCCTTACTATCTTCAAGAACAGTGAGGCTGACATAGGAGCTCACATAAAATAAGTTTAGTACCAGGGTGATTGCTCGACAGCAACTTCCCCGAGAAATTGAAAAGGTTGGGCAAGCACAACTTGTATTGAAAAGTGCCAAATCGCCATCTCATTCGAAGCACAAAGCCTACCGAGTACCTTCACACAGGTATAATATTGTAAAGAATAGGAGAAAGCCCACCCCGTGACAATAACTGAAGCAATGCCAATTGCAACACCAATTAGCAAGCCCCATGCCGCAAATGTCATTTACGACCAGTATAATTCCTAGAATTAGACAAAATATGCCACCCACCATGCTGTCACGTAGTCCATCGGCGATGCAGTCAGGAGTTACGACGAATAAGAGAAAACGAGAAACTGCACATTAAGAGATGAACGGGCAGAGCTAGTTAGAAGCTTTCGATGGAGAAGAACAGTGACTCTGACGTTCAAGCTCTCCAATAGGCACAGTTCTTAGAGTGCAGAGAACAGTTTCGAACCTGTGAAGGTTCGAGGAAAGAAGAGGTTTGCTGCGGCGGCAAGAAAAGCAACCCAGCAACCAAACTCTCCCCTGCATCATTGTTTGGGTAACTTGAGTAAACGAAGCAGAAGGTTGCGAAGAACATCTAGAAAATTGAGTCATTTTCCGTACTGACAAAAAGCTATGATCTACAATCTACCTCAGAATTTTGAAGAGCACAGTGGGAAAACTTGTGAATAGATACAATACAAGAGCAGTAGTTTGCACGGATGATTTCCTCTCCATTCGATTCATGATCAACAAGAATCTGCTAAAGAAAGAAGATGAATAAATACTTTTGGCTAAGAACAGTCCAGCAATTAGCATACCCCATGCATAAAGCAGAACTCAGATCAGAATTAAGGAAAGAGTGGCAAACTCAAGGCTCGTACTAATAAGGATTAGTACGAAAATGAAAGACAATTTGCATTACTTTTGACAAAGTCACTACAAGTCCCAGTCTTCCAATGTGTACATGATACTTTTGAGGCTTTCCTCAACAGTATTACCTCCAAGAATGTCGTATGACCAACATAAATCTTTTTGCTGAATATCTTTATTTCACAGCCATATGATCTGCTTTAACAAGAACATGCAGTCTAAACTATTGTGCCGATTAGTCTATTCAGAAGGAATAGTGTCTCCGCAGAACAATCAGATAGCATAGCTTCTTGTAATTGTGCTATCTTTCTGTATAAGTTAAAGCTTGGCATCTGAAAGTGAGGTGTTCTTCCCTTTTCAATTCAGTGTGGTTTTCAAAAACTCATCAATCTGCACCTCTTTATAAATCTGAACCACATAAAAAGTGGGTCCTTTGGCCAAAAATTCAAACTATAATATAGTCGGAACGAGGAAATGGGCTTTATTTGACAAACACAGGTTCACTTGATACGCCGACAACCAATGAGAGATTGAAATAATGTGTGATTTTGCCTTAGACTGCTATATTCACAATATTTTCACCTTACTACATCTCTACTCCGAGCTCCTCAGCCCCTTTCTCACACACAATTCCACCACAAGCCAGCACCTCAAGTTAAAACCTAAGCAAAACATCCTTGCATTATCACTTAATCGTTACTTCAAAAGCTACACTATAATTCGAGTTCTTGATTGATTACTGTACAGGAAGTGGCTCAAACTGCAAACCGCGGAAGCCACAAATGGGCTGAAAGAGCCGCAAAATTTTCAAAGTTCTGAACCCCGTCAGCCCTTTTCGCGGAACCTCCTCAATTGACCCGCGCGCATGTCGCCAAATCATCAGCACATGATCCGGCAACCAATGTTTCAAGAAAATCAAGCAAGTAGTGAAGAGACAGCAAACTCACATGGCAGAGATCGTGCCACCCCACTGAAAGGTGGCGAGGGTTCCGCGGCTCAATCCAATCTCGCTATTCATCGGCGTTGAAGCAGCTGCTGCTGCGGCCGCATCAGCCATTTCGGCCACTGATAATTACAAGTCAAAGCGATCCTTCAAGTCTGAGTCCGGCAAAAAACAGTGAACTTCTTTCTTTTTATCTTTACTCCGCTTCACGAAGACAAGAGCTTCGAAGAGAAGAATGCGCGGATTGGCGGGTCCCAGAGCAATTCTTGGTACCTAATCTCTGACACGTGCAGACCCGTACAAGAGATTATTCCTCGTACCCATTTTACGAGCACTCGACTCAGCGTAGAAGAAAAGCGGACAGTGGAAATCGACAGAGTCGTAGAGTGGGTGGCATTTATTTATGATTAAATAGTCTTTGAATTTTGATTAAATATTGGACGTGATCATTCAACTTTTGATTTATTTGATTTGGTCAATGAATTTTAATTCAATATATAATGAGATTCTTAATTTTTAATTTATTTAATATGACTTATAGACTTTTGATTCATATTTAATTTGTTACACAATCTATATGAAAATATTCAATATTAACATTCTCATATAATTCAATAAATAAATTGAACATATACAAAAAAATTCAATAACTATATTTAACAAATTAAAATACAATGCACATTTGGAGAAAGTTCAATGATCATTTGTGTTATTCTCCCATCATGACTCAAATAATTACGTAGTACAAATCACATTGATTTGTAACAACATCTAAAGTGCAAGTTAGGTTAGATATGGATCATTTCGATCTTAATTAGGTTTAGGTTACATATTATCAAAATCCAAGTCATGATAAGGTCTCAATTCTTATTAATTTGAGGTTTTTAGTTTGGATAGTTTAATATAAAACTACTCTGGTTTTTTGCGATAATAACATAGGTGGTTCATTAACTTTCGTTTGTAAACTACTTTGAACACAACTAATCATGATGAACAAAATCAAGATATTAAAAATCAAACATTTTTCCGTCAAACATAATTAATAAATGCTAGGGGACACTTCGACCCTTTTTAAAATTAAGTTTCTTTCGTTCCATACCTTACAGCTCCGCCCAACTTGGCTTTATAAGTTTTTTTTTTTATTTCGGTCGAAACTACACGTGATATTCATTACTTAGCAAAGTACGGTGAAAATACATCAAAATCATCATAACATAACATATTTAAGAGAGTAAAGGGAGGGTGGGTGACCAAATTCTTTGGTAAAACGTTTAACCTTTGTGATTTTGCTAACCAATCTGCAATCTTGTTTGAGTCCCAACTGTAATGGGCTATGGAGAGGCCCGAAAATTTAGTCTTCAGCTCCTTGGCCCGGTCCACCAGGTATTGTACTTCCCAATTTGGCTGAACAAAAGAGTTTTTTTTTTGGTTGAAAGTGCTTCTTCTTTTCATTTACTTGGATAAGTTCGGGGCAATTACATTAGAAACATCAACGCTAAGTAAATCAATTAAGCCTATCGGGGGGTAGCTTACCCAGTTTGGAGGGAGGTAATGCTGTCGTTGGGCCCTTGCAAGCCAGTCGGCGGGCCTATTGGCATCTATGCTACAGTGAGCCAAAGTCAGGCCCGGAAATCTTTTCCTTTTCTCTCAGATCCAGTCCACCAGCCTTGCCACTTCCTAGTTAGGTGTTGTCTCCTCCTTGACAGCTTGCACGAGCGATAATGAGTTAGAGTGTACTTCAAAAACTTTGTTCGAGCAGTTAGAAAGGTAGTTTAGGGTTTCCAGAAGTGCCATTGCTTTCGCTTGTTCAGCTGAGGTGATTGCGTCTTCGCAAACCCATCCACCAGGCAGCCCTAATAGTGTGACATCCCGATTTTCCGATTCTATTTTCAATAAATTAAGACGGGCATTTCGTTGGCACGCATATAGTTATTTTCCTTGAGTCGGCCACTCATGTGAAAACTAGTCTATTGGGTGAAGCCGTTAAGAGTTTCTAATGCATCAGACTCGAGAATTTGACCAAGAAGCGACCTTTCGACCGAGCTAATCTACAAGGGTCATTACGGCACAAATAAAAATCGATTAAAGGCCGGAGATAGGTCGACTCGACAAAGGCATGTGATCGAGTGTGGGTGATTCCACCGGATTGCACAATTCTTGTCGATCGACACTGGACCGACTTTTTCTATCGATTGGATACCCTGTGTTCGTATTTGAAACCTTGAGATTACCTCGACAACCGAGAGTCGTTAATGATTCAAAGATGTACATTGTGGCTTGAGATGATCAACCACATGTCAAATGCATGAAAATTTCTAAAGGCTACCCGGTAGGTTGGGCCGCGCTAGTATCGTGCCAAAGTGAAATTAACCGTGGAATTGAGATCGAATTCAGAAATTGGAAGTCTGGGTGTGTCACAAATCATTTTAGGATCATTGACTTATCTTCGGAAGATTTTTCATGCAAGTCGAGCTTCTCAGCAAAATAATCAAGAAATGGCTAATTTGGCTTGAGAAATTAGTAAGCCGCTTTTGGTCGCGCTTTTGGGACTTAAGTTGGTTTTATGGACAAGTGAAGATGTGAATTGAAGTGTGGTAACATTGAATTAATTTTATGGGCTTTAATTTAATTCAATTAGAAGAGAATCGAGTGAAATTGAAGAAGTTATTGTATAAAGAATTGGACCCCGGCGGAAATTTCAAGTGAACCTATTGGATATTGTTGTGAGAGAAGAGATAGTGGAAGATGACATCATGGGGATGATGTCATGCTGATTGAAGCCAAGGATTGAGGGCTTGACAAGTGGAGGGTGGAGATTTAATCTCTAAAAAGGGGCCATCACCATCATCTTCAACCTTGGGAAGGAGAGAGAGAGAGGGAAGGAGAGAGAAACCGACCGGACCAGCCAAGCGACCGCCCCCCCCTTTGCTCGCCGCTCGGCCGCCCGTCCATCGTCGCCGCTGCCGCCTTGCGCCGCCCGCGCATCTCCACCCGCTCACCGTCGCAGCCCCGCGAGCTGCTCCGCCCAGCCGCCTCCGCCGCCTCCAGCTTCGTTCGCACGCCAGCAAGCCGAAGAAGGATTGAAACCAGCAGCTCCGCCTATCGCCGTTCGCCGCCAGCCGGAGCTCCTCGCCGTCGCAGCTCGCCGCCGTTCGACCGCTCGCGCCGCTGCCTCGCCCGCGCCTGGCCATCCGCGTCTGTCTCGGTTCGTGGGTTCCGGAGCTGCCGGAGCTCGTCTCCGACCGCCGTGCATCGCCGTTCGTCGCCGCCAGCCATCGCTGTAGCTCCTCCGCCGTCCCTCCGCCCATCCCGGCGCCGGATCCGCCCATTCTCGGCCTCAAACCGCCATGGACAGCAGCCAAGAAAAATGGGTATGCATCGGACGTTTGGCCCGTTTTGGCCACCTTCCCGAGCTTGGATGCTCGGCCCGCTTTGAGGAAAGTTGTTCTCCTCGGCGTCCCCGTCGTTTTGGTCCGCTCGGCTTGCTAATCCAGTGAGTTTAACTCACTAAACCTCGCTTAGAGGGTTAATTACACTTTATGTGTGCTTAGTTTATGTTAATTGTGATTAGGTTGTTAGTTTAATTTAGTTAAGTGTGGATTATATTAATGTGTTTAATTAGCTTAAAGTGTGATTAAATTAAGGTTAAGTGAATGTTTACATTAATATAAACCTTGATGTGACATAAAGGAATTTACTTTTGATTTATTTAAATATTTCGAAATTATTTAATAATTTAATAATATATCATTATTCGAAATTATTAAAATATTATTATTTAATTATTTTCAGAATAAATTTAATTATTTATTAAATTCCGAAAATCTTGTCGGGACCATAAATTCTCGAATTTCGTGCGGTCGTTCTTTGTGTATTCGGATTTTTGAAATTGATGGTCGGATATTATAAATTGAATGTGGATTGCGAAAAATATGAATATTATTATTATATTAATTTTCGGAATAAATTTAATTATTTAATAAATTCCGAAAAAAATTATGTTGTGACCCTAAACTCTCAGAATTTCGTGCCGATCGCTGTTGTGTATTTAGAATTTGAATTTGATGATTGATTGTGGCAAATTGAGTGTGATTGCGATAGATAGAGATTCTTTATAAAATCGCAAGTGTTGAAATTGATGGGAGATTGGCCGTGATTAACCACCTATTGGAGGTCGTGCCCAGTGAGGCCGTGATTAACCACCGATTGGAGTTCGTGCCTAGTAGGGCCGTGATGGACCACCTATGAGAGGTCGTGCCTAATAGGGCCGTGATGAACCACCTAAGAGAGGTCGTGCCTAATGGAGCCGTGATGAACCACCTAAGAGAGGTCGTGCCTAATGGGGCCGTGATTGACCACCTATTTAGAGGTCGTGCCCAGTGAGGCCGTGATTGACCACCTAAGAGAGGTCGTGCCTAATGGGGCCGTGATGAACCACCTATGAGAGGTCGTGCCCAGTGAGGCCGTGATGGACCACCTAATTAAAGGTCGTGCCAAGTGGGGCCGTGATTGCCACTGGTTATTAAACCTTTCTATAGGGCCGTAATTGAGAGCAATGGTTGATTTTAGAATTTGCGTTTGTTTGCACTTCTTTTTTTTTTGTTTTTAAACAATGACATGTAATCGGAAACACAAATTTTGTGTTTCGATTGATCGAGAAACAAAAAAGGAACAAATTTCCATCGGACGAGCTCGTTTCTTGTTCCTTTTTTATTTCAAACGAGGTTGAAGCTTCTCCTTGTTCCTAATGATGTGATTGTGCCATGTTTGTTTGGTTGTCTTCATCGGCGAGAGCTAATTGCCCAGATCTGCGAGCCGCTTGCTCGAGCGGTTCCGGGCGAGCGAATTATATAAATCGGCTGTGTTAACAGCGCCAGATGAAGGCTAATGCGAGGTAAGTCTTGCGTTTCGGGCTCGGCTCGGCCGGGCTGTGATGTGGCTAGGCCTGCTGCTCGGCTCGAGCTCGAGCGAGCAGAGCGGGGCTCGGCTCGGGCTCGGCTCGAGCGAGCAGGGCAGCGAGCGTCGCTGCTGCTCGGGCTCGGCTCGAGCGAGCAGGGCAGCGAGCTGATCCTCCCTCTTTGATGAATTCTTCAATTTCTTGTGGTTGTTTTGCTTCTGGGTCGTCTGGAATCAGTCCCAAAATTCATCATTTTCCTGTGTTTCGCTTGAAAAAAGAATAGATGGCCTGGTTTCAACAGAGGTAACTCAGCTGGCGAGCGATTTCGGTTTGACTGTGAGTCAGTGTGTGGGGTTTGCAGCGGCCGTGTTGAAGGGTGGTTGGGCGGGCAAAGGTTGGATCTTTCGGTTTCTCCCCCCGAGCACTTAAGCACGTATACGTGAATATGATGTATTGATGGGTGTTGTTAGATCTGGCCTTTGCTGGCGTTCCTCGACACCATGACGAGTTGCTGTTCTGTTGATCTTTGTCCCACGATCCTGTTGTCCCGTGATCCTGTTGTTCTATGGCAAATATCTCCTGTTGTTCTCAATTTGCGTTTTGTCCCGTATTGCTTGGATTTGATCGAATATTAGTATTTTCTGTGTGTCTCTATGAACCCTTGCGACTCAAGGGGAGAAAGACAAAAGGAAGAAGATGACGCCCGAAGAAGAGAACGTGTAGAGGGGTAGACTAAAGGGGAGGAGAAAAATAAAAGTGAAAGAAAAGAAAAGAACAGAAAAAAAAAGGCACGTGAGAAGAACAATGTTGTCGACTTGTTCATTTAGTACATTCTTTGTGAATCTATAAGAACAACGTTGTTCGACTTTTTTTTGTAGGAATGTTGGGGATTATACATTATGTGAGATCGTTGATATCTTATGACTATAATGCTTCGATTTTTTCTCTTTAAGTTATGGATTTGCAAAGAATGGAGGGTGCTGTTTCATTGTTGCCTTATTGCTTATTGTGTTGAATTTTTCTTTACTTAAGGTACATCCTCAATTGGTTGATTCATTCTCAAGTGAACGTTGATGCTTTGAGAACTTTGGTAGATCCATCCAAAATTCCGCCTTGCCGGTGCCAATCCACGAAGACATACTCTTTTTCCCTTGCTCTGTTCCGAATTTGCCAGTCCCTGCCACATAAATCGCAATTTGCTGCATTTGGAAACAATCATCCGCACGCTAAGGTTGGCCTCTCGGCTTTTTTTTTTTTTTTTTTTTCATTTTCTTAATCTTAGAGATCTTATAATTTAGTTGGACCATTCACAAAATAGGATGGGGTATACGGATCCATATAGGTTACCATGCTAATTTTGTATATGGCGTGTAGTTCTTACGGTTTTATGTTAATGATGTAATTCATAACTCATGTGATGCTCAACCGGTCGAAGATTCAATGGCATCCGAGAGACACTCATTCAATGCAAAGTGGACGGAGTCTATAACCAATATACTTATCGGCTTATTGGTGGATGAGGTCAAAAAGGAAACCGCACCTCTTCCACTTTCAACAAAGTCGGGTGGAGGAATGTACAGCCCGAACTCGCAGAGACAGACGGGATTCCAATTTACCATGATTCAGCTGAGGAACAAGGTAAACAAACTGAAACAACAAGTATGGCGTTTTTCACAAACTCATTTCTCATCCGGATTTGGTTGGGATAATGTCAACAAAAGAGTTACTGTCGAAGATCCAAGTGTATGGGAATCTCATATCAAGGTATTTCTTAACTTTGTGGTCATTTTGATATTATTACAAATGTCAATTATGAAATGTATGATTATATTGCTGAAATGTCATTATTGTAAAAATTGTAGGATAATGTCGAGTGGGCAAGATTCAGGAAGAATGGACTTCCTCAGTATCCTGAGCTTTGTATTATTTTTGGTGGTACATATGCTACTGGGAATTATGCCGTAGGATGTGCTCAAGAAGACAATCTATCGGATGATGATGACAATGATGATGACAATGTACGGGGTGACAATAGTGGTGGCGGTGCGATGGTGTCAATGCGGGTGGAGGTGGTGACTATGATGGTAGCAATGCAAATGATTTCATTGGATACCATAGTGATGACAGACTTTTTACAACAGACAATATTGGAACTTCAACTCGTGGGAAGCACAAATTGGATAGAACTCCAAATGGTAAGCGGAGAAGAAAGAGCAACCAATCCAGTTTTGATGAAACTTGTAGAGCCATACAAGATTTTCTAAAAGTTAAGTCACCAAGTCCATCTGGTGATGGCTCTGCGAGCTCAGGGACTTCACAACCACCTAGTGACCCTTTCTCCGTATCTACTGCGGTCCAGATTCTAAACAATATGCCCGAGCTAGAGCAAGATGTTTACAATAAAGCAGTGGAACGAGCATGCGTCAATCGTGAATGGAGGGAGGCTTTCATTACATGCATACCTGCAAGGAGGATTGGCCTTCTTCAATTTCTTTAGTAGATATTTGGAAATATATTATGAATTGCATGGAGTTTCATTAGACTGTATGACGTATATTATCTATTAATCTTTAGTTTATTCAAATATGATTAGTGTTGAGACTCTTGTAATATCTTATTGAGATTTTATGACTTATGTTATTAATTATTATTAAGATGTGTTTTCAAAATCTATATTGATGTTTTGGTCATTTTTGTGATTGTATAGGTACTATGGAAGGGGGATCAAATAGTGTGTCTAATGAGCAAGTACAACCAGTTGAACAATTCTCGGGTGATGACATTAACATATTGGTAGCGTGGCTCTGCTTATCTGCGATGGAGACATCCCTCCATATGAGAGAACCTATTAGGGACAGTCAATTATCAGGAGGAGAATGGATAAGGGAGATTGTTCATGGACATTCAGATAGGATATATGAAGCATTTAGGATGGAGAGACATGTTTTTATGAATTTATGTGACTTAATGAGGATAAGGGGTTGGTTGAAAGATAGTCGATTTGTTCAAATAGATGAACAAGTTGGGATATTTTTAAGTGTGGTTACTCACAATAACTCAAATAGAGATTTATGTGAGAGATTCCAACATTCAGGACAAACGATTAGCAAGTATTTCAATAGAGTGTTGAAAGCAATGATCAAATTTTCAAAGGAGATAATCAAACCACCGTCCTTTGACGTCATTCCACAAGAAATTCTTATTGATCCTAGTCATAAACGCTATTTCAAGGTATGATTTTTATATTAATTTTATACCGTCAAATACATGTAGTTGATAATCTTATATGATATTGATTGTTAATATATTAACAGGGCTGCGTAGGTGCTATGGATGGCACCCATATAGATGCTACCGTTCCCGTGTCTCAAAGAGATTCCATTTAGAGGGAGGAGTGGGAGAACAACTCAGAATGTGCTGTGTATTTGCTATTTTGATATGAAATTTACTTTCGTGTATGCTGGATGGGAAGGATCCGCCAACGATTGTCGAGTGCTTTCAGCAAAGACTCGAAAATCCGCAACTGCAATTTCCCCGACCACCACCTGGTATTTACTTTGTTTATGAGGACAATTTTATGATTATATATTATGGTTCAATATCACAACAAAATTAAATTGATAAGCATGTTACAGGGAAATATTACGTGGTAGATTCAGGTTATGCAGCACTTCCAGGATTTTTAAATCCATTTAAAGGCGATCGGTATCATCTAAGCGAGTATAGAGGGAATGGGGGACAACCAAGGACAGCAAGAGAATTGTTCAACAAAAAGCACTCTTCATTGAGAAATGTAATTGAGAGGTCATCTGGGGCATTAAAGAATCGATTCACCATTTTGAGACAGATGCCTCCATTTACAATTCGGAAGCAAGCACTTGTTGTAATTGCTTGTTGTGCTCTCCACAATTATATTCGTGATCAAGATGCGATGGATAGAAACTTTTCCATATATGGAGATCCGGAATATCTATGCGGACCTACAGAATTGGAGGTTGCAGATGATACATTGCATGATGCACCTGGAATAAACATGCTTAGGACAAGGATTGCAAATAAAATGGCGAGGGATCATAATATGCCTGAAATTTCATGACTTTGTGTTTCCGACTTTTGTAATTTTGTTTTTAAGTATTCACTTATCAAATCCAATGTGATGAAGTTGAACAATGAACTATATTACTTCATTACTATGATGTTATGTATGAAAGGGTCTACGTAGAGATCTATGAAGTATTCTTCATTTAGGTAGCTCTTATGGTGGGATTTTTACTTATGAAATTTTGTTCCAAGTATGCACATGATCATGTTCAAAATGTTTGTATTCACCAACTATGAAAAAAATTAAATTGATGAGCATTTCATTGGAGTTATAATGCAATACCACGTTTACACTTTATTGAAAAAAAAAAAAAAGGCACGTGAGAACAATTTGGAACAAAGTTTATTTATAAAATTTTCTTCAGAGTATGCACTTATAACTATGTTCAGAATGTTTGACTTTACTCACCATGAACAAAATTAAATTGATGAACATTTTATGATAATGAGAATTCAAAGTCAAGTTTACACTTTATTTTAAAAAAAAACAAACTGGAAAATTTTGGTACGAACTTAAAATATTTATTCCATTCAAAGCAAATATGATCAAGTTTAGAATGTTTGTTTTCACCTAATATGGACAAAATTAAATTGATAAGCATTTCATGAGAATGATAATTCAATACCAAGTTAACATTTTATTAAAAAAAAAACAATTGGAAAAAAATTGGAACATAAATTTTGTACATAACCAAACGTGTTTCTGTTCTTTTTCTATTCCAGAAACAGAATTTTTTAACAGTTACCAAACGTGTTTCTGTTCTTTTTCTATTCCAGAAACAAAAATTTAATACAGCTACCAAACGCGTTTTTTTGTTCAGAAATTGTTCCCAGGAACAGAAACACTTTTTTCTATTTCTGTTTCCTGGAACAATTTTTAAACAGAAACGCAAACAAACGCGCCCTAATCGGCCAAGTCGATTGATCGCTGAGACAATCCAAATGGTTGAATTGTTCTAATGATGTGATTGTGCCATGTTTCTTTGGTTATCATAATTGCACGTGGTTGAATTATATAAATTGTGTTAACCTGCAGATGAAGGCTAATGCGAGGTAAGTCTTATGTGTGATGTGGCTAGGCCACCTGGGGCGTATTTTCTTTCTAATAGGGGTTTAGGGGGTTGAACTTGCTGAGACATGGTCTCATCCCGGTTGTGGGATTAAAATTTCAGGTCCCTGGTGGACGGAGCGACCGGATAGCTTTTGGTTGGCCTTGAGGAGTTGCAGATGTGAAGTCTTAAGATTGGAGAATGTGTCCGACTTGTAGGTTGTAGGACAATTCATTTTTAAGAGCCGGTCTTTTGTAGACTTTTGGCCGTAGACCTCTGTTTGTAATTCTGTTGAATTATGAAAGTGTTATGTTGTGATTTTGTTTCCTGCTTTTCTATCCCAAGTTAAATGTTGTCAGGGGATTTGTTTCGCTTCCGCATGCGTAAATAAATGAATGGGTCGGCGACGTATCCTGGGATGTCGCATATTTGATCGACCGCAGTGGGATGTGCGTCGCGCTCGGGGTTCGGGGCGTGACAAATAGTCTCGGTAGATGTAGGCAATGGCGCTCCTGTGTTCGATTCCGCCTCTGTTTTGTTCTAGATCTGGTGCTGTTGGGCTCGATCTGGGCAGCATGACTCCTTCCTCCAGATCTGGTGAGTTTTTTGCAATCTCAACAAAGGGGGCTCCGTTTATGTTGCTGTTCGTCGTCCTTGCAGCGTCGGCCTCAGGAGCGTGGGTTGTGCGATTTTGACCCTCCTCTGGATATCTTGACTTGCAGGGGACTTGCTCACCATAACTGGATAATCCAAGGACATAACAGGAGTGCATGTTCAGTAGTCTTAGTTTCTTTCTTATAGATTGGGCATATAGGATCATGTACAATTCTCCTCCTGTGCAAGTTTTCCACTATAAGAAGTGCATTCTGGTAAGCATTCCATAGAAACTGTTTAACTCTAAGTAGAGTATTTGATTGCCAAATAAAGTTCCAAAGGTCTGGCTTTGTTTGATGAGAGGAAGATGTTGTTGTGTGGAGAGTGTTGGCTATTTGATTTCTGTTGTAGATATGTCCACTTTTCACCGAATAGTCCCCTGATTTGTTGCTCATCCATACCCACTTATCTGCTGTAGAAGGTAATCCGATGGGAGTTTCCAATATTTCCTTGACTCTGTGATCATCAAACATTGTCCGTAGCATACTCTCTTCCCATTTCCCATCTCGTTGTTCTATTAATGCCTCCACTTTTTGTGGCTCATTTCTTATCGCTGGCCCTCCAATAATGCCGCTTCTTAGCCATTTATCTTCTCTTATTAAAATAGACTGTCCATTGCCAACAACCCACATCACTTGCGGAGTGATCGAGTCTCTCTCCAAAATAATGCTTTGCCATCCCCAAGATGGTCTACTCCCTTTTCCAGCTTGCCAAACGTCACCTTGTTGGTAGTAAAGATCCTTCATTAGTTGGCTTATAAGTGAAGACGGCTGCTGAGAAATACGCCAAGTTTGCTTGCCTAACATCGCTTTATTGAAATCTAAAAGATCTTTAAAGTTAAGCCCTCCTTCCTCCTTTCTGAGTTTTAAGTTCTCCCATTTCTTCCAATGAATTCCAACAGCTTTGTTCCCATTCCGCCACCAAAAGTTGGCAATTTTCTTCTCAATGGCTTTGCAAATTGACACAGGGAGTTTGAAAATGGACATAGCATATTGTGGGATTGCCTACACAACTGATTTAATCAATATTTCTTTCCCAGATTTTGACAGCAAGTTATCCTTCCAACTCTCTAACTTCATGTTGACTCTTGCAAGAATCCATGCAAATATTTCTTTTTTCGATCCTCCCCAATCCGATGGAATTCCTAAATACTTCCCCATTTTCTCTATTTCTTGGACTCTTGACATCTCAGCCATATTTCTTCTCAGATTCATAGGGCAATTTTTACTAAAATGGATACCTGATTTATTGAGATTAATGGCCTATCCTGAGGCAAAACAATATTGGTGTAGTATAGCTGCCAAATTCTGACATTCCACAATAGTGCCATGGAGAAAAAATATTGAATCATCCGCAAATAGCAGGTGTGATAAGCTAGGACAGCATCTGTTTAGCTTAATTCCACATAGAGTGCCATCTGTAATTGCTTGTTTCATGAGGAAGGATAGTACATTGGCCACTAGAATGAATAGATATGGGGAATTGGATCACCTTGTCGTAGTCCTCTGGTAGGCTTGAAATAAGGTAGGGGTTCGCCATTGAAGTTTATGCTGAAAGAGATCGTGGACACACACTGCATCACCCATGTAACCCATTGTTCACTAAATCCCATCTTCCTCAAGCAAGCTTGTAAAAAGTCTCATTTGATTCTATCATATGCTTTTTGCATATCAAGTTTAAGGACAGCTTGGAACTTACTATTTCTCTCCCGTGTTCTCATCTTATGTAACACCTCTTGAACAATCAAGATATTGTCTTGAATTTGTCTTCCTCCCACAAAGGCACTTTGTTTTTCAGTTATGAGGTATGGTAGTAAGGGTTTTAGTTGATTATTCATAACTTTGGAAATAATTTTGTATATGAAATTGCATAGGCTGATGGGACGGATTTGTTCGAGCTTTTCGGGGTTTTGGACTTTAGGAATCAGGGTGATTTTGGTTCTATTTATGGCTGGGTTTAAATGTCCTATTTCAAAAAATTGCTTTACTTCGCTGAAAATCCCCTGACTTAGATCTGGCCAATGCTTTTTGTAAAATAGCCTATTAAGGCCATCCGGTCCTGGAGCCTTGTTAGCTCCTAATTGCTGCATTGCCTCTGTGACCTCCTCTATTGTAACAGATTTTACCAACCTCTGGTTCATTCTTTCATCTACTAAGGTTGGAATTTGTTGTATGACAGGTTGAAAGTCACGTGCCCCCACAGACAAGTACAGACTTTTGAAAAAAGTTTCTGTCATCTCCTTCAAGTTTCGGTCTCCTTGCACCCATTCATCAGTTGCGTTTTTGAGTAAGGTGATTCTATTTTTGTTTCTTCTTTGAATAGTCGTTGCATGGAAAAACTTTGTGTTTTTGTCACCCCACTTTAACTAGTTGATTCGTGAGCGCATCCCCCAAAACATCTCCTCTTGCCGCCAAAGCTTTTCTATTTCCCGATTAATTTCCTTTGTTATCTCAGATTTGTTATGTACACCTTTTCCATTGGACAGCCTTCGTAATATATTTTTCAACTTGTCAATTTTCTGTTTAGCATTATGAAATCTATGACTGCTCCATTGTGCCAACTGTTTAGCCACCATCTGCAGCTTTTGAGCTAGATTCAGCCCTTAGGATTCTCTTTCAACCCAATACCTTTTTGACTAGCAACATATAATCCTCATCTTCTGCCCAGAAAGCTTCATAGCGAAAGACCTTTCTTTTCTTATTTTTCCGTGCATGTAGGGATATAACAATAGGGCTGTGATCAGACCCTATAGTTGGTAGTGCAATACTTTCTACATTAGGATAGGATATTCTCCAATCTAGATTGCAAAGACCCTTGTCAAGTCTCCTTTTGACGAATTGATCTCCTATTCAATTGTTTGACCAGGTGAAGGCGCAGCCTTTGGATTCCAAATCCATTAGTGAGCACTTGCCGAGAAAGTCCTAGAAGGCTGTTAGTCGATAGTTTTCCGCTTGTTTGCTGCCCACTTTCTCCCAATGGTACAATACCTCGTTGAAGTCCCCAACACAAAGCTATGGTAAGTGGTAATTTCTACTTGCTCTGAAAATATCCTCCCATAGTTGAACTCTTTCTCGAAATATGTTAGGGGCGTGTATGAAGGTGATCTGCATTTGCTTTATGTTTTCCCTGACTTGACATAGAACACTAATATAATTCTTTGAGAATGAGTTGATTGATAGCACTACTTGTTCATCCCAAAAAATAGCCAACCCACCCGCAATTCCTTTTGGGTTCACTACAAAATAATTCTGAAATTTCACTCTCCTCCTTAGCTGATGAACTTTTTGCTCCCGATTTTTAGTCTCCATTAAAAATAAAATACTAGGCCTTTCTTGAGTCATTAAGACTCGTAAAGCCTGAATTGTCATGGGTGTGCTCAACTCTTGATAATTACAACGCAATAGTTTCATGGCTCTTTCGGTGGCTTATTAGGGCTAGCCACCAAAACCCACTGACAAGACTTCTCTACCACCTCAATCGGTGTCTATATCAGTTGAGTACTATTTAACTCCGGTGCTTTCCAACTTTGCGCCCCATATGGGCAGAAACACTTTCCTCTCTTAGCTAAGTTGTGCAGTTGTGCTTAGTACATTTGGATTTTCGCCTGATCATCCCTTCCTCCCCTGTTTCAGCCTCCAACATATTGATTTATGCTTCCTTTTATTGTTCTTTGTAGAGGACCATCATAGATTCTTCATCAATGCAGCAGCTCCCTCTCTTTTGTGGGCTTTTATTTTCCATAATTTGTATTTCTAACTGCTGTGTGGATGGATTATTATCCTTTTGAGTCATCTGCTCAACATTGTTCTGTCCCCTTGTAATATTGAAATGCTGACCCTGCTGTTGGTTATCTGATGTAGAGTGCATGGGGGTTTTTGGCACACTTTCAGTTTCTTCAAGGATTGGCTCTTGTTTGTCATAAATTTTTTTTCCCGTACGGGCTTAATTCATGCATATCCACGCGGAGCCAATTCCCAAATCTTCCCGGTAAGTCATCCAGCAGTCTTGACTTTTCATAAGGAATATCCTTGCATGCAGTAGCGTAATGCCCCATTTTTCCACATGAGTAGCAATAGTGAGGAAGTCTCTCATATTTGAACTCAACCCATAGTTTTTTCCTTTCTAGATTCACAAGAACTCCCGTCTTTAATGAATTTTCCAGATTCAACATCACTTTTGCTTTTCCAATTTTGTAATGACTATTGCCTCTAACTTCCTGTTTCACCTCAATGACTTCCCCCAATTTAGAAGCTATGTCCCAAATAACTTCATTAGTGACTCTCCCGAATGGTAGGCCATATAAATTAACCCAAAATGCACAGTGGGTAAACTCATAACAAATTTCAGGGGTATTAGGGTTACATTCTTGTAGTACTAATAAATTACTAGAGAAACACCATGGCTCGGTATTCAGCACCCTCTGTTTTTCCTCTTCCGATTGGAAAACAAATGAAAAATACCCTAGTCCGAGCTGAGTGCATGTAACCTTATCAACTTTCCATACCCGTGTCATAGTGCTCACAAAGGCTGGGAAATTCACATTTGGTCTAGAGTATAGCTTCCCAAACACCATTCTCCGGCATTCATTTAATTTTTCTTATGAGATAGCACTCTTGATATCTTCAACATCATCTTCAGACCATAACTCACCTAAGCTTTTGCACAAGGCAGCTAGATGCCATTCTTCTGCTAGATGGCCTTCCATTTCTTATCTCCTAGATTCAATTGAAGGGAGCTCCTAATGGGAAATGGCATCAGGTTGGAGGAAATGATGTGAGGATGAGATGGTTATTAGGGTTACTGTGGGGTGAATGTTCAGTCGGAGTTTAAGAGTTGGGTATCTTAGGATGGGTTCGGATTAAAGGGAAATCAACTGTTGCAGCCGACTGGATGTTGTGATGGAGATGAGGTTTAGGGAAAATATTAGGGTTTGGCAGTAAAGACAGGGATTGGGCCTTTGAGATGGGAACTTCTACCCAGCCGGTAGTGGAGGATTCACCATTCCGCATCTCATGAGGGGGAAGATAGGGTTTAACATCGGAGAAGACAGATCTTATCGTGAAGATGAGGGGGGCTACCCAACTGGTAGAGAAGGACTCGCCATTGCAAAGAGAGCAGAGCGGAAAGCAGCCCGCAAACAAAAGAGTTTACACTGTGCACAAGTACACTACAGTCAGATTCAAGTTGCAAAATCTCTATCAATCTGGGGAGAATAAACATTAGGGTTTCAACCAACGCCAAAGCTTCTACTTATTGAGGTGAGGTTGCTGCAATTTCTTTGGAGAACCCATCAATCATCCTCTCAGACGCATCTCGGACAACGCAAGCTATAGTCACGCGCTTCCTTCCTCTGTTCATCTCATCTTTGAATCGTTCCTCTGAATCTCCATCCACCAAAGCTGTTGCTCGAAAGTCTTAGCTATTCATGTCTATACTCGGCTCGATTAGGGTTAGATTTGTGAAGTTTCAAGCAAACGAGGCCTCCTCTGAAGATCCTGCTCTGTTCGTCTCCCTTCACGACTCTGGATCTCCTCTATTCATGCCCTTGTTAGGCTTGGGTCAAGTCGAGGTAGCAGATGCTCAAGTGAGAGAGATGACCACCGGAGTACCTCCTTCGTTCGTCTCTGTTATTGGTGCAACTCCTTTTCTTTTGTCATCCATGTTCATCTCAATTTGTGGTGGGATTTCAGAGTAATCTTCATCAAACACAGCATTTGCTGGAGAATTTCCTCTGTTCACAGCTATGCTCGATACAGTATAAGGTCGATCTACAAGATCTCTAGCAAACAAGGCCTCCTTAGAAGATCCTGTTGTGTTCTTCTTAATCCTTGATGTTGGGTCTCCGCTATTCATTCCCCTTTCAAGCTTGGGTCGGGTCAAAACAGCGGGGGCTCGAGTGAAGGGGGTGACCGCTGGAGTTCGTCCACTGTGAGCCTCTGATATGATTGCAGCTCCTCTTCTTATATCATCCCTATTTATCTTGTTTCGTAGTGGGATTTTGATGTAATCTCCTTCCAGCAAAGCATCTACTCGATATGCACCATTGTTCACGTTTGTATTATGCTCGATTATGGGTGGATCTTCAAGAATTCGAGCAAGCGAGGCCTCCTCTGAAGATCTTGCTCTGTTAATTCCCCTATTAAATGTTGGTTAGATCGAAGCAGTAGAGGCTCGATCAAGATATATGACCGCCAGAGATCCTCCGCCGTTAGTCTCTGTTACAATTGCAAATTCTCTTCTGTTTTCATCCTTATCCGTCTCGGTTCGTGATTGGAGTCCGGGATTTCGATCGATGGGAACAGCTGCTTGAAACCCTCCTCTGTTCGCCTTTGTATTGTGTTCAGCTTGGGATGGGTCTTCAGATTTAGGAAAGAAAGAGGTGTCAATATTAATCTTGAGGACACCAGAACTCGATTTTTGCCACTTTCTAGTATGTTTTGTGTTGCTTGCTTTGGTTTTGTTTTCATTCCAAGTTTGAAAGCTGTTGTTATGGGCTATTGCTCTATCTAATGTTTGTTGCAGATTTAGGGGCATTTTCCTGAAGATTGCGTTGTTTCAATCCTTCCAAATACACCATAAGGTCATTGCTACAAGGTTAAACTGATGCCAGGTTTGTGGATCCTCCCTTAACTTTATTACCCACTCATCAAACAAGTAAGACCCATTCTTTTGATGCAAATTTGCAGAGGATGTTGACGCCACAGTAGTGATGTCCAAGGACAGAGCAATAGGGTATGTTCAACTGTCGGGGGTTCCTGTTTGCATAATGGGCATACCGGTGTAGGTACGATCTTCCTTCTATATAAATTTTCCAAAGTAGGCAGGGCATTATGATAGGTATTCCATAGAAAAATTTTAACTTTGGGCATTGTTCCTGCTTTCCAAATATATTTCCACAAATTTGGTTTAGCCTGATAAGAAGATGATCCACTTCTTGTGATATTGTTGGTTGTGAGACTCATATTGCTGAAGTATCCACTTTTAATCGTGTATTTCCCTAATTTATTGTTAACCCAAACTAGTTTATCCTCTGTGGTCAATAACCCTATAGAGATGGCAAGAATTTCAGTTACCATTTGTTCATCAAACATAGTCTCCAATAGGGGTTCATTCCATTTTCCCTCCTCAATATTTAACTAGTTAGTCACTTTGAGTGGCTCGTTCCTTATTGCCGGGCCACCAAGCGGACCTTTCTTAAGCCATTTATCATTTCTAATGGAGATTTTCTTTCCATTCCCAACCGTCCACATGATTCTAGGGGAGATAGCATCCCTCCCCATTATGAGACTTTGCCAACCCCACGAAGGCCTATACCATCTTCTAGCATTAAAAAAAAAAAAAAACCCTTGTGAAAAATATAATCCCTTCATAACTCGACCCCAAAATGTATCTGGCTGTCGAGTTAATCGCTAAGCTTGTTTTCCTAGCATAGCTTTATTAAATGCCTCTAAATCTTTGAATCCGAGGCCTCCTTCCTCCTTTCTAAGCTTTAAACTTTCCCATTTTTTCCAATGCAAACCAGCTGATTTTGTGCTAGTTTTCCAACAAAAATTGGTAATTTTTCTCTCAATAGCTTTACAAATTGAAAGAGGAATTTTGAAAATGGACATGGCGTATTGAAGAATAGCTTGCACCACAGCCTTTATCAATATTTCCTTCCCGACTTTGGACAATAAGTTCTCTTTCCAACTCTCCAATTTCGTATTGACTCTAGCAAGAATCCAAGCAAACGGCTCTTTTTTTATCCCCCCAAATCCGATGAAATTCCAATATATT
Source organism: Eucalyptus sideroxylon x Eucalyptus melliodora (assembly GCA_016097485.1). Taxonomy (NCBI): domain Eukaryota; kingdom Viridiplantae; phylum Streptophyta; class Magnoliopsida; order Myrtales; family Myrtaceae; genus Eucalyptus; species Eucalyptus sideroxylon x Eucalyptus melliodora. Next base: position 45,317,168 of record CM027832.1, on the reverse strand, counting down.
TTCCTGTTTTTTCAGTTACAGGAACTCGTAATTCAGAAGCCATATTCCTCTTCAAACTTTCTGGACAGCCTTTACTAAAATATATCCCAGATTTGTTTAGGTTAATGGCCTGATCAGAAGCAAATCAGTATTGATGTAGAATAGCCGCTAGATTCTAACATTCTACTATAGTTTCATGTAGGAAAAAAATGGAGTCATCCGCGAATAAAAGATGCGACAAAGTAGGACAGTTATGACTCAATTTAATTCCTTGAATAGTACCTGCTGAGATTGCTTGCTTTATCAATATAGAGAGTACGTTAGCCACTAGAATGAAGAGATAGGGAGACAACGTATCACCTTGGCAAATTCCTCTAGTTGGTTTGAAATAAGGCATAGGCTCCTCGTTAACTTTAATGCTAAAAGATACTGTAGAGACACATTTAATTACCCAATTAACCCATTTTCCATAGAAACCCATCTTAATGAGGCACTCCCGAAGAAATTCTCATTCTATTCGTTCATAAGCCTTTTGCATATCTAGCTTTAAAATCGCTTGGAACCTTTTTTTCCTCTCTCGTGTTCTTATTCTATGTAACACCTCCTGTACGATCAAGATATTGTCTTGAATCTGGCGTCCTCCTACAAAGGAGCTCTGTTCTACTTCAATTAGGTCGGGGAGTAAAGGTTTCAGCTTGTTCGTCAACATCTTGGAGATGATCTTGTAGATAAAATTGCATAGGCTTATAGGGCGGAATTGTTCTACCTTCTCTGGATTTGTGATTTTTGGAATGAGGGTTATTGATTTTCTATTAAGCTCAGGATTTAAGTATCCTGTGTCAAAAAACTGCTACACCTCCCTGAAAATCTCTTGATTTAAGTCCTTCTAATGCTGTTGAAAGAATAACCCATTAAACCCATCAGGCCTGGGAGCTTTAGTAGCTCCTGATTGGTATATTGTAGTTGTAAGTTCATCCATTGTAACAGGCTGTGTCAGTTGTTGATTCACATTTGCATCAACTGAGCATGGAAGTTGATCTAATATTGGCTGAAAATTTCTGTTCCCCTCTGATTGAAACAGATCTTTAAAGTACTCCCCTATCAGTTCCTTGATAACTTTCTCATCTCTCATCCATTGCCCTTATGAATTTTTTAGCATAGTGATTCTATTCCAAATTCTTCTTTGGATAGTAATAGCATGAAAAATTTAGTGTTTCTATCCCCCAATTTAAGCCAACTAATTTGGCTTTATAAGTTGGATTGTTAGGATTTAGAAAAGAAACAAAAAAGGCGGATTTTCAAGATTTTTTTTTTGAATTATACTTTCATAAGCTCATTTGGTTTAATATGGATTTAAATGACATTGGATTTAGGTTCACTTCGGCTTCAATTTTCCTCAGTTTTAAATCAGGTCAAATTCGGATGCACGAATGATTTAGCTTCCGAATATGTGGGTCGAGTAGATTATAAATCAGTACCCTTCTTCATCAACAAGAGTAAGGTCATCAATTTTCAGACGGGTCAAGTATGTTTTTTCATAAAGTATGTTCCAAATGATGATTATACTGTTTGGGAAACATTTGCCTGACAATAAACTATGTTTTGCTTTAGCGGTTATGTGTTGTGTTACAACACTTTTATTTGACTATAAGCCTCTTTCCTTTTACCTTTCACTTTATTTTTTCTTTCCCTTTCTCTCTGGTGCATGCTCTCCCTTTTTCCTTTATATCTCTTCTTTTTTTCTTTTTTTTTTTTTTTTTTTAAGCCTACTTTTTGACCAAGTGAAAAAAAAAGGGCAAAATATTACATATGTATTACACATAATCTTGATTTGTAGCATTTTTAGTGCAAAGTGCATCAGATACGGATCATTTCTTGATTCAGTTTAGATTACTTATTATCTAGATCCAAGTCATGTGTAAGGTCTCGATTCTTACTAACATAAGGTTTTAGTTTGGACAATTGACTTATGGGAGATAATCGTCTTGAGATGAAGTCAAGTGAATTCAATAGTTCTTATTTTACATTCTTTATTGAGTTACTGAACTTGTAAATAAATTGACTTCCCTCGTTCATATTCGAATTTTAACTTTGTCTAATCCGCTTTTACTAATGCTGGCAACGCAAAATGTTTATATAGAGTAATCGATGTGCAAAAGCTTGTGGTCATGTATAATTTGTTATCTCCATCATGACCACAACATATGGGACATGACCACATAAACTTTTTTATACGGCAAGCAAATGTTTTGTATTAGTTCTAGTTTTCTTTTTGTTGGGCAGATGATTCATGGTTTTGTGCTCAGTATGGTCAAATTCTCCGTCGGAGGCCTTGGAAAAGATTGATCCTTATTAGTTTTGGGCCTTAAATCCATTAGCAGAATCCATCTGAGTTTGGCCCACCTCAGGAAAATTTAAGTGACCTTCGAAATTTGCAATTTGGAAGCTATAGCCTTCATGCCATGGACAGTCGGGGTTGGCAATGGTACATTTGCACGAAACAAGACAATACGAGGTAAAATATGAGTTAATAGAACTAGCAAGACCGGAAGTAAGTTCAATTTCAACTAACAAGTGTTTCCCAACAAGAATCAACATATGGACTTTTTTTTTTTTTGACCTTATTGAATTTAGTAAGACCTATTGATCAAGGTATAATTGAATAGTATCTAGTTACTCCTCATTGAGATATCAATCTACTTACATAATCCATCATGCATAAATCATACTATATTTTATCATTTAATGCTTCACAAGTGAAAATGTGGATTGTTTCTTCAATCCTTCCTTTGTTGTAGTTTACACGCATGACAAATTATACATCAAAAGTCCTATAATCTACAACTCTAGTGGAGTAAGTTATCCACACAAATCAATCACGGGGTGTCGAGTATGATGAAATTTATCATTAGCTTTACGTGCTCTACATTGCTTAACCCTAGAAAGAACTAATCAAGCTATTCAGTCTACATCAATTTGAGAGTATCCTTCTCAATCTAATTGAATTTGACAGGCATGGACAATGTTCAAGTAAGAAATGAACTTTCCCATTCAATAGATGTTGTAACTAAAAGTCGATCTATGTGGCAGCATGCAAGTAATGTTCCATTATAACTATTTTGGTGCACTTCTGTTATGCTCTTTCCCTTGGTAGTTTCTCCATTTAAACTGAAGCCACGATGGTTGTTTTCATATATTAGGTATCTGTTTTGATGCTTGCACATATACGTGACCCATCTAAGGGGGCTTATCTTATATATTTTGCTTGGAACTAATCAAATCACACACAATGCTTTTCAACTATATGATTTCATTCATTATCTTGTCATGTTCCGAAACCCTAATAAAGTAAAAGGCTTTATGTCAAATGGTCATACGTACCACTTACAGGACTTTGTTAAGTATATAGAGTTTATAGACTCTCATGCATATGAAAATTTCCATAGATTTGCATTAGCCAACTTGACCACGTGTAGCTTAGAAAGAAATGTTATTAGCTTGCCATTTGTGGCTAGTGAAGTTATCGTTCAAAGTTAAGGGAAAAGTGGGAAAAGTGAGTAAGATTGTATAAGTGGATGCAACTTATTATGGATTGTCATGCACCGCATTATAAGTTAATGAATGGTGCTCGTTCAATATTTTATTCTTTCATCACAAGAAAACAATTCTAGGGAGGAAAACTTGAATTCATGAAATATCACACTAAGTTTACGAAATAAAAAAGACACGGGCAAACTCAAATGGATGATCTCAATCATCGTGCCGGGGTTCATGTCATGTAAGTATCTTGGAGGGCTAATATTGAGATATTAAAATCGCCGCAGTCTCAAATAAAATTTAGATAAACGGGCTTAATCATCTCATTCAAATCAGGACAAATCATGTCAAAAAAAAATCAGGACAAATCAGGCCTCACTTTCAATCATTTTACCAACCCCTTGCTTGTCGGACACCGCGCTTTTTATGCCGCAGCACAATCCGATTCCTTCATTAATTTAATAGTACAGGTAGCTGGTGACTGCAGGATAAAATTAAGGGCGATGAGGCTGATATCACTTTCACTTCGACAGAGAGAAGGCTGTGGCGCGGCGGGCTAGAATCGAAGAGATAAAAGGACAAAAATGTGCGGGCTTTGGACCGAGCAACTACACGCGAATAATGAAAAGCCCCATCAATTGTCGAGTCACGAAAAAGATAAAGACGAGAGAGACTGGAATTGAAATGATTGTGATGGCCGAGCTTCCTGCATGCATCAGGACATGTGGCTCCCAGCTTTCTGCAAACACTTGGAACGCGGATAATCGTCGCCGTGCCCATCTAATCCTGATCATCTTCGTGTCCTTATCGACTCGCCGAGTCTCTCCACGCCACCCACCGTTTTCCGCTTTCCCTGCCTCTCCCATTCGCAGATCGCTGAGTTCTTGGCTAAGAACAGAGAAATGAAAGAGAGTTCAAATGTGATGTCCCTTGGCCTGATCAAATAATCAGATTGCTACTAAACAGTTTAGCTAGAATTTAAAACATAGGGTGCTCTCGAAATAAATAAGATTCAACGCGCGATCTCGGTGATTATAAATTTCCACGTTGAGCATCACTCTCACTAAATATTCGTTCCAAAAATGTCTTTTTCCTTTGAGAGAATAGATAAAGATCTTTGAGATCAAGGGCTTTCTAATTCTGCACGACTCTATCGTTTTCGCTTGGGGTGCATTCCTCGTGAAGATGTTTCATTACCGAAGTGCAAAGACAAAAACGTCATGAAAGCAAACAAGCATATGCAGGCCTTGTTGATAAAATGTAACAACAAGGAATCTATAACATGATGAAATGTCCACATCAAGGAAGGCAAGATTTTATCGATAAAAAGAAGAATCGTCCGGGCGTCCACACACATTAATGAAAAATTCGTTAAACATTCATTAAGGAAGGTAAGATTTTCTTGTGACAAACATTCCCTCATTTATGGAATTCCCTTTCTTTGTTAGGTCATGGCTATTTTCTCGTACTTATTTACACCTTACACACATTAATGACAGCATGGGAATGAAAAAGAGAAGTAATTTTTATTCCCAATGTCCATTTTCCGTTCTTATTCCAAAGGGGCCAGTGACCTTTCACTCCTAATCTCCAAGAAATTTAAGCTAGCCTTCATGTTTTAGAAAAAAAAAAAACCTAAATTCATAAATAAATTACTTATTGAATGAGAATCCTTAAAAATTATAGATACGATTATCTAGCAATTATTATTGGGATTCTATGACCATATATCACAAATAACCCAGAATTCCGGCCTTTCTTGGCACCATGACCCAGGTCTCCGACACCCAAACCCCACTCTATGAGGACCAAACTCAGGTCCCAATGCCTTAACCTTGGACTCAAAGATCTAGACCGAAGTTCTAGGTGCCCAGACCTGTGTCCCTATCAGCTGGAACTAGGACCTCAGCGCATAGACCCGTTCCTCAATCCAGCACCCCGCCCCCATGCCCCAACGGCCGACCCAAGACCTGACTCCCATAATATTAGACCTGAGACCGGACCAAAACAAACGAGGCCTGATGCCATGTGATCCCTCTATAGCACTTTAGTCAATCCTGACAACATGATATAATAACTATTCAATGAAATTTGATTACATAGAATAAAATTAGATTGAAATATGATTACTTGATGGACTCTTAAACTTATAACACCGCTACATCAAAATTATATTTTGAATCAGGGACGAGCCCAAAAGGGGCTAGAAGATTTGGCCCCTCCAACAGTTAAACTTCACCTATCACTTGGTTTCCCCTTTTATTATTTTAGTAATGAAACTGAGTAACTTTTGATTGCAAAAACCATGTGTTCATTTTTCTCTCTGGACACTTGATTTTAGTTGACTTATGACAGAATGCAATCACTAAATCTATAAGAAGATTTAATGCTAACTGACAATTGACAATCATCTTGAGATAAAGTCAAGTGCAGGGAAAACAGATTCCCAAAAAGCAATCCGATACTCAATCGAACACCGAAAACGAATGCAGAAAACATGTTACATCGATCATAAAGCATATCACATAGTTGGACATACCTTGTTTTTCACAGATTAAGCTCCGTCGTTGCAGTTTTATGAGGAATTCTTCGAAGCGCTGATTCCATTCGTCAAGAAGAGCGTACTGTTTCTCAGGGGAAAACTCGGAGAATGTAGAAAAACAAAGAGAATGTATTTTCTTTTGTTCAGATTATGCAATTGCTCAGATAGCGTAACTGTTTAAATAATCCCCCTTTTTCTTTTATCTACAGTATTTGCACTCTTCTATGGCCCTTCACTTACAGGCTGGGTTTTGGCCCAACATGGGCAGACAAGCTTAAGTAAGCCCATCAAACATAAAAACCCATCATCAAGCGAACTTAATAGTTCTTGGTTGACTTTCTTCATTAAGTTACTGAACTTATGAATAAATTGACTTCTCTCGATCATATTTGGATCTTAATTGTGTCTGATTCGGTTTTAGCAATGCTGGCAATGCAAAACGCTTATAAGGAGTAATTAATGTGCAAAGGCTTGTGGTCATGTATCATTTGTTACCTCCCTCATGACCACAATAAAGGGGACAAGACCGCATAAATTTTTTATACGACAAGCAAATGTTTTGTACTAGTTCTAGTTTCCTTTTGTTGGGCAGATAATCCATGATTTCGTGCTTAATATGGTCAAATCCTCTGTCGTAGGCCTTGGAAAAGATTGATCCTTATTAGTTTGGGGCCTTAAACCCATTACCAGAATCCATCAGAATTTGACCCTCCTTTGAAAAATTAAAGTGACCTTTAAAGTTTGCGATTTGAAAGCGATGGTCTTTATACCATGGACAGTCAGGGTTGGCAATGCTAGACATAATCAATTTACACGACACGAAGATATATGAGATGAAACACGAGTTAATGGAGCTAGCACGACAGGAACTTAGTTCAATTCCAACTAACAAGTGTTTCCCAAAAAGAATCAGCATATGGACTCTCTCTTTTTTGAACTTGTTGAAATTAGTAAGACCTAATGATCAAGGTATAATTGGATAAGAATGAGTTACTTCTCATCGAGATATTGATCTACTTTCATAGTCCATCACAACATAAATCATATTAGACTTCATTATTTAATGATTCGCGAGTGGAAATGTGGATTGTTTCTTCAACTTGTCTTATTGTTATAGTTTCAATGCATGATAAATTATACATCAAAAGTCATATTATCTACAACTTTAGTGGAGAGAGTTATCCAACTTCTCCAAAAACACAATATCCACAAAAATCAATCATGGGGTACCAAGTATAATGAACTTTCTCATTATCTTTACATGCTCTACATTGTTCAATCCTAGAAAGAACTAATCAAGCTATTCAATCTACATCTAATTGAGATTACCTTCTCTAGTCTAATTGAATTTGACAGGCATGGACAATGGTTAAGTAAGAAATGAACTTTCCCATTCATTAGATGTCGTCAATAAAAGTTAAACTATGTGTCAACAGGGAAGTAATATTTCATTGTAACTATTTTAGTACATTTCTATTATGCTCTTTCCTTAATAGTTTCTCCATTTAAATTGAAGTTGTGTGGTTGTTCTCATATATTAGGCATCCATCTAATGCTTGCACATATACGTGACTCATTTGAGGGGGCTAATCTTATATATTAAGTTTAGGACTAATCAAATCACATGTAATGCTTTTGAACAACTTGATTTCATTCATCATCTTGTTGTGTTCTGAAACCTAATAAAGTAAAAGGGTTCATGTAAAATGGTCATGCGTAACACAAACAAAACTTCATAAGGTATATAGACGTCTCTCATCCATCCAAAAATTTCTGTAGATTTGCATTAGCCAACTTGACTACGCCTAGCTTAGAAAAAATATTATTAGCTCACTGTCCGTGGCTAGTGAAGTGATTGTTCAAAGTTTAGGGAAAATGTGGTAAGCTGGTATAAGTGGATGCAAATTAATATGGGTTGTGTCATGCACCGCATTCTAAGCTAATGAATGATGAATTGTAAATGGTGCTTATTCAATATCATTTTCTTTCGTCACAAGGAAACGCTTTCTAGGGAGGTGAAATTTGAATTCATGAAATATTCTGCTAATTTTATGAACTAGATAAGATGCAAGTCAAATCCAAATGGATCATCTCGATATCGTGTAAAAGTTTAGTAAACGGGCTTAATCATCTCATTCAAATCAGGACAAACCAGGCCTCACCATCAATCATCTTGCCAACCCCACTCTTGTCAGGTACCGTGCTTTTTATACCGCAGCATAATCCGGTTCCCTCATTAATTTAGTAGTACAAGTCGCTGGTGACTTGTCGATTAAAATAAGGGCGAGGAGGCCGCTATCGCTATCACTTTCACTTTGACAGAGAGGGAGGTCGAGTCATGAAAAAGATAAAGACGAGAGTCATGCGTCCGGACATGTGGCTCCCTGTTTTCTCCAACCACTTGCAACGCCGAGAATCGTCGCCGTGCACCGTCTAATCCTGATCATCTTCGCGTCCTTATCCGACCCGCCGAGTCTCTCTCCACGCCACCCACCGTTTTCCGCTTTCCCATCCCTTTCCCATTGGTTGATTGTTGAATTCCTGGCTAGGAACAGATAAATGAAAGAGAGTTGAAATGTTACGTCTCTCGTCTCTTGACCTATTCAAAAGAACAGGTGATTATGTATTCCCACATCGAGCATTATCTTCAGTAACGGTTCATTCCGAAAAGGTCTTTTTCCTTTGAGAGAGTAAATAAGGACGTTCGAGATCGTGGGCTTTCTTATTCTATGCGACATGGCTCCATCGGGTTCGCCTGGAGTGTATTCCTCATGAAGAAGTTCCTTTACTAAAACGCAAAGACATAAACGTCGTGTAAAGCAAACGAGCATGTGCAGGCCTTGTTGATAATAATGTAACAAACAAGAAATCTTTATCACGTCAAATGAGCACATCATCTTTTTCTTTACAGAGGTCGCCGTCAAATGAGCACATTGGTCCAACCCACCATTCTCTTTTATTTAATTTTAATTACGTTAACGAAAATTGTTAAAAGAGTGTAAGAATGACTCAATAAATATTACGGAAAAATTACCAAAAAATATCATAAACCTATCGTATGTATGCTAATTCAATTTTCAATTTTTAATTTTCAATTTGAATAAATTAGTCATAAACATTTTGTCAACTTGTCAATATAATCATTCTTGTAAATGTCGGCCAAAAATTGTTGATGTACATGTGGACGTCAGCCGTCTTACATGGCACAACCAGAGATAGAAATGGAGATGCAAAAAGAAAACAAAAAGAATATAGAAATTGTAGAAATTGTATACTTTGATTTCTCAATTGCATATTACAATCACCGATGATTCGTATATATACCCTTTGAAAGAATCTCTAGAAATAAGTATTGACAATAGAATTGGTAACCACTAATAGAGATAACATTTGAATCAATTGAGGATTGCTTATCATGTGGATATTTTGATTGTGCTTTGATTCTAGTGCTAGCTAAAGATAACGTTATCAATCTTGAATTGCTTGTCATATGGATATTCTAAATTTGTTCTGATTTTGGTGTGAGCTGGATATAACGTTTGATTTCTGTGTGAACTGGAATAGCTAGCAGTGAACTAGGTCAACATCCCCCCACAAGCTAACGGGGCAGAACAAGCTTCTAGCTTGGATTGTAAGAGACGAAACCGAGTAGATGACAAGCATTTGGTAAAAATGTTTGCATGCTGATCAGCAGAAGAGAAAAATTGGACATAGAGTTGTTCGTGAGTGAGATGCTCACGAATAAAGTGATAATCAATCTCCACATGTTTTACAAGCATGAAAAACTACATTCGTTCTAAGATAAATAGCGAAAAGGTTGTCACACCAAAGCATGGGTGGATGAGGTGGTAGAGCATGGAAATCACGAAGAAGATACTCAATCCACATATCTTCAGTAGTTTGTCAGCAAGGCACTTGTAGTCAACCTCTATACTAAAGCGTGCCACAGTTCGTTGTTTGCATGAACACCAAGAGATAAAATTTCGGCCAAGAAGAACACAACTTCCCCCAATAAAGTGACGATCATCACAATCACCTGCCCAAACAGCATCAAAAAATGCATGACAAGCCAGAGAAGAAGTGCAAGTGAAGATAAGTCCAAGACGAGCAATATTAGCTAGACACCGAATGATGCGTTTCACAGCTTGCTGATGCGCGGTGGTAGGAGCATGAAGGAACTAACATGCAATGTTCACTAAGTATGCAATGTTAGGCTAGGTTAGAATTAAATATTGGAGGGCACACACAATAATACGATAGAGGTGAGGATCATGCAGCCTTTATGAATGGACTACGGTTCATTGGTAGTGCATGGGGTGGAAACAACACGAACATCAAACATAAATATCATGAATAACTTGGCTTGATGTAGATGAAGTCCATCAGATGTAAATTGTACCTCAATACCCAAATAATAGTGAATAGGCTCGAGATCCTTGATGACAAATTCACCATGTGGGGTAAGTACACTATTAGTGCTAAAACTTGTCTACAACACTCACTTTGGTGCCAAAACTTTATTTTGCATCACTTAAGTGTCAAATCGAAGGAAAAACGATCACTTTGGTGCTACCAATGAAAGATTCCAGCCAAAATAATTACGTGGCTTTTATATTTAAAAAAAAAAGTGACATGGCTTTTAAATGACATCGTTTTGCCATCCTAAGTGTATGGCCTCACAAAAACAATGCCGCTCAACTCATTTGGGGATTTTTTTTATTTTATTTGAGGATTGAAATTAGGGTTTTTTTGTCCGATCCTCGCCTGATGTTGACCTAGCTTGCTTGGCCCCTATTGCTCAGCCGCCGTCACTTGGCTGTTGTTGCTCAACCGCCATTGCTTAGCCACTGTTGCTCGACCTCCATCATAATTGCTCGATTAGGCAAGCAAGGAGAGACTGAGGTTATTGCTCGGGCAAGAAGCGACGAGAAGAATAGGAGGCAAGGGCAGAGGAAGAGGAGGAAGAATGGGGGTCAATGGTGGAGAAAGCGAAGACGAGGAGGGTGAGGGAAACAAGAAGGGCGCAGATAAAGATGGCAGATTGGGCTCTGCTTGGGGAGCGGCTAAAGTGGGTCCTTCTGAAGGAGGAAGGAGAAGGAGGAGGAGAGGAGGAGGAGGACAAGAGTGTAACAACCCGGACCTCATTGTGTAATATTGTTCGTTTTGGACACTAAGTTTTCACGGCTTTAAAATGCGTTATTTGAGATAGAGGCGTGAACCTGGCGAACCTCATCCCAGCCCAATATTTTCCGCTTTGGAGGCTCGGCCACTGCCATCCTCCCTCACGGGTTTGTTTTCAGCGCAACGGAAGCGTACATGAAACGCGTCACATAAATTAGAGGGACTTAAGCCTTATAAATTAGCCAGAGGACTCCCCCCTAAGCGATGTGGGATAGGAGACGCACCCCTGTGCTTGGGCCATCACATTCTCCCCCTTTAGGAAAACAGCGTCCTCGCTGTGGTCCCACACGGGGTCGGGAGTCAGCTCTGATACCATTTGTAATGACCCGGGCCTTACGTGTAATATTGTCCGCTTTGGATAGTGAGTTCTCACGGCTTTAAAACGTGTCGTCTGAGGTAAAGGCGTGAACCCAACCACCCTCATCCCAGCCCAATATTGTTTTATTTGGAGGCCCGGCCACCACCGTCCTCTCTCACGGGTTTGTTTTCAATGCAACGGAAGCGTACGTGAAATGCGTAACACAAATTAGAGAGACCTAAGCCTTATAAAATAGCCCCAGGACTCCCCCTAAGCGATGTGGGACAGGAGATGCACCGCCACGCTTGGGCCGTTACAAGAGCTTGGACTTGTCAACAATGTTGGACGAACTAGAGGCGGAGTTGTGCTGGTGCTAGTGCTGGTGCACTGCTCATGTCCTTGTTGGCTGCTGTTGGTGTCGCTCTTCAGGGAAGAAGATGACGGGAAGCCCATGCCATGCCTTCTCTCTCTCTCTCTCTCTCTCTCTCTCTCTCTCTCTCTCTCTATCTCTCTCAATTCTCTCAATTTGGGGATTTAGGGTTTTGAATTTGGGGAAAGACACCAAATGATGTCATTTTGTTGTTTAAATGAGGACTGTACTCTCCAGTGAGCCACATTAGCTTCAAAAATTCATAGAAAAAAGTGCAACGTTGGATTTCCGGTCAGTCAGATCGACATTGGTACCAAAATGATCATTTTTCAAATTTTTTGTCACTTAAGTGATCCAAAATAAAGTTTTGGCACCAAAGAGAGTGTCGTACACAAGTTTTGGCACCAATAGTGTACTTACCCCTCACCATGTAGAGCATGTAAAAGAGCTAGCAATGGAGCACTAGGAGAGTTGGTAAGGATTATGCCATCACTTAAACTAATAAGAAGATGTTGCAGGGGTAGAATGATAAATGAATAAGGACGGGTCAGCATTCAAGACAAAAAAACCAATTTTGGTGAGGTGGGAGCTAGGGCGCTAATACCAAGCAGGAGGAGCTTGCTTTAAACCATAAAGAGAACGACAGAGACGAAAAACATGATGAGGTTATTTAGGGTCAACAAAGCTCTAAGGTTGAACCATGTACACCTCTTCAGTTTAATATCCATGGAGAAAGGCATTAGAGACATCAAGTTGTTGTATAGACCATCCTTGGGAGTAAGCAAGTGCAAGAATAATACGGACGGTGATTGGTTTCACCACTATACTAAATGCCTTGCTATAGTCAATGTCAACTTGCTAATGAAATCATGTAGCAGCAAGTTGGGTTTTATAGTGTTTTAGTGTACCGTTGGAGCGAATTTTGACCTTAAGCACCTATTTAGAACCATTAAGGTGAGCATGAGAAGGTAGTGGAACTAGTTCCTAAGGGTTATTTTGGATAAGTGCAGTGTACTCAATAATGGCAGCCTCCCATTTCAAATCTTGTGATCCTTGAGAAAAGTAAGTAGTCTCAGGGGGTGTTTGGTTCAGCTTTCCCAAGGGGCTTTGAGCCCCTAAAGTCCCTTGGGAAAAATTTAAGGGTGTTTGATTCGGCTTTCAAAGGCTACTTGGCAAAATGCTTGCCTTTGGAATGCTGAAGGGAGGATTAATAAATTTTGCATTCTTGTCCATTTTACCCTCAAAATTTTGTTAAAAGTCCAATTTTACCCTACCCCAAAACAAAACCCTACCTTTCTCGACTCGACGCTCTTTCTTCTCCGCTATTCTACAATCCTTCATGCGAAGCTCTTTTCTTTTCATTGATTCTCGTAGCATCGCATCCGCTCTCGCCGATTCTCGCAACATCGCATCCGCTCTCGCCGATTCTTTTTCTCTCCTCTCTCTTCGACCTAGTATGCCTCTCTCTCTCTCTCTCTCTCTCTCTCTCTCTTCCTCCCTCTTTTCTTCCTTTTCGTCGATGGATGGTAAACAAATCTGCGTATTATCGGTCTTCTCAATTTGTTCTCTCTCTCTCTCTCTCTCTCTCTCTCTCTCTCTCTCTCTCTCTCTCTCTCACACCCGATCCCTCTCTTTTCTCCCCCTGTTCTTGTTCGTTCGTTCGGGTGTTTGTTCAATTTCGATTCGTGGGTATGATTTTGTTTTTCTTAGGTATACACCGGAACCGCGTGATTGGGGTCGGACCGGCGTTGTCGGTGCGTTTGGAATTCGATTGATCTAGTAGTGTTGCGGTTTTTCGGTTCTTCAATTTCACACAGGGTTCGGTGTGCGATGGGTGTGTGCTTGGTGAAGTTTGCTAGCTAAATTTCAGGCTCTTTCGTTCTGTTATGTGCCAACTCATTTCTCTCAGAAACACCTGATCGAAGAAGGTGAGGACGAGTTGCTATGTGGTGCCGAGTCCGGGTGGGTCGAAGCTTAGACATGGTGCAATCATTTGGCCTCCCTGTGCTCCGATCTCGTTCACATTCTGACCCCCAACACACCCTGCAATAGGTTGGTCTATGATCTTGCTTGCTTTGATTGATGCATTGTTATGGATTTTCGTGCCTTGTCGAATGGTGGGTTCGGTTTCACCACCTTTCATCATAGTAGCTGTAAATTGTTATAGCTAGAAGACAGCGCATAGTAGAATTGAATGAGTGATAGTTCGATGTCCTGTGTTGTAGAGCAAGAGGGGTTTTGATCCCTTCCTGTTGCATAGATGAATGCATAAGTTGTTAGAGGCACAAGAGCTTAAAAGATGATGCAGTTTCCTGGATCCTCTATTTGGTGTACTCATGGAGGGAAAAATATGATTAGCTTGGAAAACTGGATTGTCTGTGCTGTGATGAGAGGGACTTCGAAAATTCCCTTGCAGGCATTGACCATGATTGCAAAATGCTTATACAATCGCCTAGTTATGCTGCTTTTGGCATGAAACAATGTGGGGGAGTTGGAAAAAAACAAAAAGTAGGATCATATGATGTGATTGTAATTCATGGATAGTTTGGTTACGTACTTTTCATTAGGCAATTGTTTTTGTTGGAATTCCACACAAGCTGGAGGATGCCCATGTTTTCATCTTGTTCACAGGTGTCTTGAAAATCTCAGGGATCAATTAATTTTTGTTGCCTTTCACCCAAAAGAAAAAATTAATTAATTAATTTTTGTTGTCTTGAAGATGGGTCAGGGATCAATTAATTTTGTAATCTGTGCAGTTTTACCTGTTTGCTTTTAAGTCATCCAAGAGGATCCGACTTGTTTCCTCAATAAATGTTGTTGTACATTCAGATTGACTTCTTTGTTAAAACATTCTCTGTCATGCCTTTTTGTCCACCTCAATACAAAATTAGCCATTTACCTGTAAAGATTGTATTTTCCACCTGTTGCGGCGCTGTTATACGTTCTTTAATTACTTAACATGGTGGATGAAGCAATGGAAACTAGAAATTTAGTTTCTTCACTTAGCAAGGTGAAGCTCATGAATCCGTTAACACAATTCCAAAATAATGAGTGCTGTGATTGACCTTTTCATGTAAATGCTTCCAATTGCAGACAACCACTTTAACCATTGCTTTGGACATGTTGGGAACATATTATCATGGTTGACCTTTTCATGTGTAATCAATGATTTTTTTTTTTGCAAGTATAATGTTTTTGCGTGTCCTTATTTTTTCTCAATGTTAGTTTTCTTTTCTTTAAGTGAATATCTTTTAGTTTTTTTAATAAGAGAGGGCCTAAGTGGTTGATCTTGTTTGTTTGTGTCTCTTAAATTTGTTCATGTCACTTTACTAGAAGATGAGTTCATCAAATGAAAAGGCATTTTGGAGCTCAGAAGATGTAGAAATCTTTTGTAATTTGTGCATCAAACAAATTGAAAAAGGCAATCGTCCTGCAAACAACAAAAGAGATGGATGGACAGTCATAATTAGTAAGTTTGAAGAGCTAACGGGCAAAAAATATGATAAACAAAAAATGAAGAGTAAATGGGATAACCTTAAAGAAGAATGGAAAAGATGGAGGTCATTGCTTTACAAGGAAACTAGATTAGGATGGGATTCAAGGAAGAAAACCATTTATGCGAGTGACGAATGGTGGGAGCGTAAAATTCAGGTTTTCTTCACTTCTTTTTTTTCTTTTATATTAAGCTCACCTCTAAAGTCTACAACTTATGCAAATGCTTCATTATAACGGGCTAATCCAAAGTTTAAGGCTTTTAGGATGAAATGAATACATCATGATCTTGAAGTAAAGTTAGATATGATGTTCAGAGATACAGTTGCTACTGGAGGAATCACATGAAATCCTGGACAAGGTTTATCTGTTGATAATAATGTGGAGACCACACAACTTGGTATCGATGATGTTGTAGGGTCTACTGATGAAAACTTGGAGGATCCCGTGGATGAACCAACTGGAACTCAAATTCGTAAGAAAGCCACATAGACTTCAAAGATGCAAGCTCGAGGAAAGAAAGATAAAAAATTGAGCACAAGAGAGGAGCTAGGAACACAAATTAACAAGCTGCTTACAGTTGTTGAGAGTAGGAGCACTACTAGTGCTGCATCCAACGCAACTAGTTTAGTCGGTCCTTATGAGGACCTCATAGAGATATTGGATTCCATACCTGAGATTGTGGAAGACGAAGACTTGTACTTTTTTTTTCAATTTCTCATTTAAAGGAAAAGATAGACAATAGGTAAGTTTTCATGAGCTTAAAAGATGATGTAAAGAAAGTAAAGTATCTCAAATATGAGATGAGAAAAGAATCAAGTCTTCGTAGATAGGAGGATGTTAGCATCTTATTGTTTTCATGTTTGAAATTTAGTCATTCTACTTTGTTTTCATATATGGATCTTTATTTGCAGCCTTTGTGAACCTAATTTCAATTAATATTTGATGTTAGAATTGTTTTCATTTGATATTCTCTTAATGTGATAGTTTGCATATATGCGATGGTTAATATATTGCTTATCTTTATAGTTTGTTACTTGAAACAATTATGGATGATTTATGTGATGGTTAATACATTGTTTCTTTTTATAATTTGTTACTTGAAGCGGTTATGGATGATTCACATACAAGGACAAATCATGAGCAAGAGGAAAATGAATTATGAGATCTTATCTCAGTCACTGAAGCTGCAATTCTTTATCAAGCAACCAACCTTTGCAAACAACCTTGCATGACCTCAATATATACAGGTTATGTATGGTTAAAAGAATTGATTGGGGAAGATGCTAATCCGATAAGGTGCTACAATATGTTTAGAATGCATAAGATTGTATTTGACAATTTAACGCGCGATGTAGTAACACGTTATGGCCTTCAAGGATCTAGGAATACTGATGTTAGAGAAATGGTTGGTATGTTTCTTCATATTCTATGACATGGTATAGGTAATAGATTAGCACAAGAGCGTTTTCAATGCTCTGGGGAAACCATAAGTAGGCACTTCAACTTAGTTTTAGATAAAGTATGTGATATGGGAAAAAATTTGATCCAACCAACTGATCCACAATATAGAAAAGTTCCAGAAAAGATAATAAGGATCGGCGATTTTATGCATATTTTAAGGATTGCATTGGAGCTATTGATGGCACACATATTCTAACGGTTGTACCTAAGTATAATCAAATTCGTTTTATTGGTCGAAAAGGAACAACAACTCAAAACGTGTTAGCCATATGTAATTTTAATATGGAATTTGTCTATGTTTGGGCCGGTTGGGAGGGACAAGCTTATGATACCCGTATCTTTTATGAAGTCCAGGTATGTTAGTCAATGATTTAGATACATTTATATATCTAATTGGCATATGTTAACTAAATTTACAATATATATATATATATATATATATATATATATATATATATATATATTACTTAGTAGATGCTGGATATCCAAATCTTACTGGTTATTTGGGGCCATATAAAGAAGTTAGATATCATTTGCCAGAGTTTCAAGAAAGTCCTTCACCTACGGGATATCAAGAAGTGTTCAACCGTGCCCATTCCTCGCTACGCTCGACAATTGAGCGGGCCTTTAGTGTATTAAAATAGAAGTGGAGGATTTTAACTCATATGTCAAGTTATCTATATGAAAAGCAAGTGCAAATTGTGGTAGCGGCAATGATTTTGCACAATTATATCCAGAGAAATAACGTGACTGATACGGATTTTGAACGAGCAGAATTGGATCTCGATTATGAATATTCATTTGACCATGATGATGCAAATGAAGGGGTGGGTGCTTCAAATTTGTATACATCTCCGGACATGGCACTTTTACGTGATGAAATAGCCATAAGTTTACAAAGTCATTGAAGTTTGTAATACTAAGTATTACGTATTTCTTTTTTCCATATATATATGATCATGTTCACTATCATGAAATGACTCTTTCTAGTCAAATTTGTATGAGAGGAACTTGATTTTATTTCTCTTAATTAGGACCTCCCTTTTTATATGTGGTGCTTACTCAAAAAAATTAGCATCTACAATCGATCGCTTCACCATCCACCGAATAAGTTCAACTTGTTTTTTTTATATCATTTTAATCTTTTGATAATCAATAGCCCAACTTTTTATCCATTAATTAACGAAGATGATTAATACTACAATAATTAAAAAAAAATATTCAAAGTTAAAAACAAACCTAAAAGAACCTTAGGCTAAAAGTTAAGCTTTGCATTTTTAATCTATAATCAAATTCTTTTAATATAATCTTTAATAAGTTTACTAATATGTATCTTTTATATTACTCTCAACATGAAAATGTAAAATGTTATATGCCCATTGTTTCTTTTTTGCAATTTAAAAAAAAAAACTAAAACTAAAACACTTAATTTTAAATGGTTGGCTTTTCAAATGCAAGTTTACCAAACAGTTTTGCATTTCCCCAAAGCACTTTTCAATTTCAGTTTACCAAACAGCCTAGCATTTCAAAAAACCCCTTTCTCTCAAAGGTATTTGCATTCTTCCAAGGGCATTTCCCCAAAGCTGAACCGAATGGGCCCTCAATGTGTGAATAAACAATTGTTGTAAGAACAAAAATGCCATTTTGATTAAGCATTCCAAGAGAGATGGTGTGATCATGAAGATGAGTAACCATATGGTGAGTAATACATGTGAAGATGTTGCTGATGATGGTGGAAATGGCTAGTTAGGGACTTGAGCTGTAGATGTTGAGGATGATGTCAAGGATAGTAGAACTGGTGAAGCAGAATCCAATGATTGTAAGGGCTCAATGGGATTGATTGGAGATGGCAGTGGTGGTAATTAGATTGGCAATACAACAGATGGTGATGGTAGAGACACATATGTAGGCTCTTGAAATAGGAACATTGTCTCATCAAAGATAGCATCGGTAAGGATGTGAGTACATTGGTTAATCAAGTGAACTACGGTATTAAAGGCAAATTCCCAAAGATGATGACAAGGAACAGTAACTTGGGTCATGAGAGTAAGGCCAGTTTCCACTATATATCGATATTTGCGTTTAGTAGTCCCATTTTAAGAAGGAGAGCACAAAAGCGAGATACATTGATGAATATCATGACTGAGAATGTGAGAGTACATGGTGGAGGATAAGAACTTGAATGTTCCCTCACAATGAATTATCTGAAGTCTACACTAAAGTTGAGTCTCCACAAGAACATGAAAAGACTTTAAAATGTTGAAAAATTGATCTCGATATGTGAAAGGATAAAGCCAAGTGAATTGAGAAAAGTCATCAATAAAACATATGTTATATTTATAATCAAAAAGAGAAGGTACTAAGGATGAACCCCAAACATCAAAATGAACAAGCCGAAGAGGGGAAGTAGCCCTCAAATGGGTATGGCAATGGCTTTTACTAAAAGTGAATGCCATGCATATGGGAGAGGGAAAACATGAAAAGCAATTTTTTGTTGAATTTATCGGATGAATTACAATATATGAGGAGGCATGTCCTAAATGGCAATGCTAGGTAGTGAGTGAGTTGGTGCAGGAAGACACAAAATCATATGAAAGAAGTTGCCAAGTTGGAGGGTGAGATATTATAAAGGCTGGAATCAAGGTTGCCTAAAGAAGGATCGATAGTACATAAGCACACTACAAGAAAATATGTAGAATAAAATAAGAAAACATAGTTATTATTGAAAGAAAATTGAGCAATAGAAAATAACTTTTTGATGAAATTAAGAACAACTAAAACATTCTTAAGAATAAAGATAGGAGATGTGGAAGATAAGAAAGTACTAGTGTGAGTGATGGGAAGATAGATGCTATCACGCACAATGAGTTGTTGCGAGCTTGTACAAGGAGTGACATTAGGAAGACTAATGGTATTATTAGTGACATGATGGATAGCACTAGAGTTAGGGAACCGGTTGGAAGCAGCATGGGTAAAGGGAGGTTGAGATGGAGGAACTGAGGGTTATTGAGCTATAGGTGGTGGTAAAGAGTTGTGATGCCTATGGAGGTGAAGAAAGGGCATGACATTGAGATGGGTAAATAGGAGTAGAATAATAGATCTGTGAACTATGCACAACATAATGAGCCTGGCGAGGAGGTGTGCTCGCAAATTGAGAATTATATTGTTTATGGCAAGTTGTGGAATAATGACCCCAACGACAACAAATTTGACAAAAGGAAGCTCCTCGTTGATAACCATTGCCACCCAGTGACTGGTAAGTGATTGGCGATGGCGGGGTGGGTAGAAGACCAGCAAATGGCAAGTTGTGTGCTGGTTGGTGCACTTGTGAGTAGGGGTGAGCACGGTTCCCGGGTAACCGGGAATCGGGAACCGAACCGGAGGAGGGTCCGGTTTGGTTCCCGGTTCTAAAGAGGCCGGTTTCGGTTCCCGGTTCCGGTTCCGGTTCCCAGAAAAAGGGAACCGGTCATAATTATAAAAAAAAAAAAAAAAAAAAACCCTAACGTCACCCCCGCAAGATTCCCTCCCCCCCTCTGCGGATTCTTCTCCCCCTTTCCCTTTCTTTTCTCTCTCTCTCTTTCTTTTCTCCCCTTTTCCCTCGTCACGTCACTTCCCGCCCCCTCAACTTTTTTTCTTTTCTTCTTTTCTCTCTTCTCTTTCCTCTTCTCTCGGCCGAAACCCTACCCCTTCTTCTTCTTCTTCTTTTTCTTCTTCCTCCTCCTCTTGCTGGCTACTGCTTCATCCACCACCACACCGCCGCCCCAAGCCCTACGCACCACCACCTCTTGGCCACTGAACCACCACCACCCACCGCTCATTCGACAAGCCGTCTCGCCGTTGAGCCTAACGAGCTGTCGTGCCATCCGCGCCGCCCCTCGCCGTCGTGAGCCACCGCCGCCGTCCCCAAGCCACCGTCACCACCTCTTGCCGCCGCCGCCTAAGATTAGCTTCTGGTCCATACTAAAATGTCGCTCTCCGCGGCGTTCGGCGAGTGGCTGGAACAGCTGGATCGGACCAGGAACCAGCGCCTCTCTCTCCTCCAGGTCTACTCCACCGCGACGCGATCTCTCGAACTTTTCTTCACGAGGCGATCGGTTTGGATTGGTAGCAGATGAGAGGTGCTGGAAATTTTTGCAGGCGAAGAGAGAGAGCTACAAGCCGCCAAATCGCTGGTCCTGGAGTTGAAGCGCGCGGCCATCAAGTCGATGGAAGAGAGGTGCTTGAGGCTCGAGTGGAGCCTGGCTTCGCAGAGCTTGAAGATCTCGGCTCTCGAATCTAAGATTGCCGCTCTCGATTCCAAGTACGACAACAATGTCCAACGACTGAGGTGAAGCAGACTTGTCATCATAAGATTTTGGTCGCATGTTATGGCTTATTTATGCTTGATTTTAGGGAGTTGAAGTGCGAGGTGGAGGAGCTTGAGGAGGTGGAGAAGGAGAAGGACGGATTCTACCGAGTGTAGACCGGAGAAATGAAGGATTTTAAGGAACGCATAGAGGAATTAAGAGACGAGTTAAATGAGGTAAAAGAGAAGCTCTCTATTTTCGGATCTATGAGCTAACGTGATACTGTGCTGGATCATTTTGTTAGCTGGATCAAAGGCTGCAAGGTGATAGCGATAACGGTGAACTTTTATCGCTTGTTTGGCTACTATACTAGAGAATGAAGAAAGATTATTTTCC
Source organism: Eucalyptus sideroxylon x Eucalyptus melliodora (assembly GCA_016097485.1). Lineage (NCBI taxonomy): Eukaryota > Viridiplantae > Streptophyta > Magnoliopsida > Myrtales > Myrtaceae > Eucalyptus > Eucalyptus sideroxylon x Eucalyptus melliodora. The sequence goes on along the minus strand of CM027832.1, from coordinate 45,295,623 downwards.
CCTGTTATCTTCGCTTATGTTCGATTTTGATTTGATGAAATAGAGCTATGGTTCATCTTGAGTAGCATACGAGATAACTTGAAGATATAAAGTATCATGTTTTGGTATTCTGTGACTGCAATTATTTGTGATGTGCTAACTGCAAAATGAAGTGGATTTACAAGAGTCCATGCAATTGCTTCTCCCACAATATACCGTATAGGCAGAACTAGCTGGAGATGCTTCCATATGGTATGTTGCTTGAGACCAATATGCGACTCTGCACAAATGATTGATGGTGCTATGAACTGGTCTCAATCTCGTGAACTAATTCTTTGCTTAGTTTTTCAGCATGGTCGTCGTGGCCACCGGCAAATGAGTACACTCGAATGCGAATTGAAAAGCCCTTCAAAGCATTTTTGTGTAATTAGTTCTTTGTGTTTGTGATTTTGTTAACGTCAGTTTGTTCTCAATTTCCTTTTCTTCTCTGCTTTCCTGTGTCAGATCCAAAAAAGAAAGGAGCAGTTGAGGGCTCACGTTCTCTTCCCCGAGTAATATGTAAATTGCGAAGACAGCTCACTGGTCAAGAGCGAAATGCCAAGAGCCTATGCTCATACAACATGCCTGCAATTATTATTATGAAACACATTAACGATAAGGAATCACCAAATTATACATTAGACAATGTTTTCTCTAGAAAACTATGAAATTAGTTGTCTATTTGGATGTAAAAGATTCACATTGCTGTGTATTGGCAGGTACTGAAAATGGAGGGCCAACTATTGAATTATTTTGGCTTCCAGATATTCGCGCCCACTACGAAAATGAAAAAAAAAAAAAAAAAAAAAGAACCTGTTGGAACCTAGAACCGACCCCGGAACCTGTGACAGGGTAGGTTCCAGGTTCTCGGTTTTGACGGGTAGGTTCCAGGTTCCAAAAATTGAGGAACCTATACCCGAGGGTAGGTTTCAGGTTCCAGACGGAACCGAACTGGAACCGGGAACCGCTCACCCCTACTTGTGAGCTTGAAAATTGCTTATTCGGCTTTGAAGGTGCAAAAGTTGGTGAGCCATGGATAGCAAATGCAATTGGAGGTGGTTGACCAATGTTTAAAGCCAAAAGCTCTAAACGGCCCTCATGAGATAGCAACAAAGTATGTAGCTCATTTCTAGAGAAGATCAATGACTGGATATGAGTAGAAATAGCCAAGAGGGTAGTGATCAAAGTGGAGTATTCTGAACCCAAACCCTGAAAGAAGTGGGTCCAGTATACTCCAGTAGAAATAGTTTCCCCATTAGCTAAAAACTGATTGACACTCTAGGTAGCCTCCCGTATATATTCAGTCACACTCCTATTACCTTTTATCATGGGTTAGAGTTGCATCCAGAGAGAAGAAGAGCGAGCATTAAACTGAGAAGCATATGCATCAACTAGGTAGAACCAAACTGAGGCAAAAAGTATTATGGTCAGTGAATTATGCTACTATGGGACTTGTCACTATTTAGGATCCAGTTAAGTGAGTTATGCTACTATGAGACTTGTCACTGTAATTAGGATCTAGCTAAGGGCTATTTGATCTCAAATGCATCGAGCTTTGTAGGTGGGGTTGGGAGTGAGTATGGTTTGGCCAATATTTTTGTTGGTCTGGTTGAGAAAAGTAGATAGGTGGCTACCACAAAAATTAGCTCAGAGGCTTGAAGATATGGTAAAATCCATGTGCGTCACTGAATTTGTTTTGTTTAGGCATTCTCCAAAGGATGGAGAAGAGAGTAGACTAAAAATTGCAGCTTGTGGGTGGAAGTTGTAGTGGAAGGCTAGGGTTGTTGAACAATAGTTTGTTCAAGAGAGGAGAAATTTGAGTCACTTAGGGATCGATGGGCTTTCGGCTTTTTCTGCTCTAATACTAAGATAGAAATGGAGATGCAGAAAGAAATATAGAAAATGTAAGAATTGTACATTTTTATTTTTGAATCACATTACAATCAATGATCACACACACGCACAACACACAACACACACACACAACACACAAAACACACGCACACACAACACACACAACACACAACACACACACAACACACAAAATGGAGATGCAGAAAGAACTATAGAAAATGTAAGAATTGTACATTTTTATTTTTGAATCACATTACAATCAATGATCACACACACACACACAACACACACACACAACACACAAAACACACGCGCACGCGCGCGCACACATCATGCCGATATTTTGATTGTGCTTTGATTCTGGCATGAGCTGAAGATAACATTATTAATCTCAAATTGATTATCATGTGAATATTCTTATTGTGCTCTGATTTTGGTGCAAGCTAGAGATAAATTTTGATTCTAATGTGAGTTGGAACAACTAGCAGTGGACTCAGTTTGCACTAATGTGGACAACTTTTGCAATTTTTTCAAATTTTTTAAATTTTAAATTTTCTTTTTTATTGTCCCCTAGAGTGATGGCAGCCCTCACCAGCCATAATTGAAAAAAAAAAACTAGTAAAAATAATAAGAAAATAAAACAAAAAATTTAGAAAAAGTTTCAAATTTTGAAAAAAGAATTATATACATTAGCGCTATCAATGCCACCCAAGACCGCAGGTGTCCATGTCAACAATTTGCAACCTAAATTGGTCGAAATGATTGTATTGGCAAATTGTAGAAAATGTTTATAACTAAATTGACTAAATTAAAATATTTATGATTGAATTTATATCCATACAATAAATTTAGAATTTTTCAATTAATTTTTCTTACATATCATTCTTATCTGCTTCTTCAAGTCTCAATTTTTAGACTTATTAAATAGGTAAATTGAGTTGGATTTGGGTGGGTAGACAATGGATTCCACTTATATTGATCATCAAACCCATACCGATCCATTTTTATGTAGTAAGATTTTAACAATTAATACCCAACTCAACTCATACTCAATTCATACGCAAATTCTTCTTCTTCTTTTTGAATTTTATGGCGAGAATGAGTGGGATAAGAGAAAATTGTGAAGCATTTCTATTTTTGAGTGCTATCGTGCAATCACTAACTTCACCAAACTTTCTTTCCTGTTTTGGGAGCACATAAACAATAAGAAATAATATATTTTGGATTCTTTTGACAAAATATTAGCTAGAAATACTAATGTTAGGTTTGTGTCGGATGTTATTCATCTATAATCAATGATTTTATTGGAGGGAAATGCGAATATATCACAATCATTGAAACCATACCGATCCATCTTAATGTAGTAAAATTTTAACAACTCACGCCCGACTCAACCCACACTCAACTCATACCTAAATTCTTCTTCTTTTTGAATTTTATGGCGAGAATGAGTGATATAAGAGAAAATTATCAAGCATTTCTATTTTTGAGTGCTGTCAAGCAATCACTAACTCCACCGAACTTTCTTTCCTGTTTTTGGGGGTACATAAACAATAAGAAATAATATATTTTGGATTTTTTTGGCAAAATATTAGCCGTGAATAATAACGTTAGGTGGGTCCTCCTGCTTAAGTGTCACTTGGGGGTTTACGGCGGCTGTCTGTCGGCAAGCCGGTTCCTCCAATACCAAAAAAAAATAAATAATAATAAAAAAAAAAAATAAATAAATAAATAATAATAATAATAATAATAATAATAATAATAATAATAATAATAATAATAATAATAATAATAATAATAATAACGTTAGGTTTGTGTCAGATGTTATCCTTGTATAATCAATGATTTTATTGGAGGGAAATGCGAATATATCACAAGGGGTGATGCCTCGGCATGTTTCAATTCCAAATAAATATGATAACTTAATGAATACGATTGAGGCTAACGAACTAATTATAGAGTTAATAGATTTTCCTTTTGATGAACACGGGTCCCAGGTGGGTATCGTCCATATCGGTTTAAGCTCATTTCTAATTGAGCTTTGCTACTCTAAACCCATAATAATCCATTGTTTGATTTTTAGTTAACCCATATATGATACAGCCCACTTAATATGAGTTAGAAGATGGGTCTTTGGCGTTTTGGCACCTCTACCAGTGAATAGCACCAGATAATGGAATTGCATTCCACTTGTCAACGATACTTCTGATTCTCCCAGACTCTAATTGCAGTTCTTGGTTACTTGGTGTACGATTGTAATTAGCCAGCTAGTCAAAGGGGCACCAGCATTGCCATGGCCCCCTCCCCACCTAAAGTTGAGTTCCCCAAGACAGGAATCAATCCCACACCATCGGCCCCTTAGCCGAAAGAATAGAAATACCATTGTCAGTGGATCAATCTTAGGGTGCATGACCGCGTTCCTATCTAAGTATTGTGTTATGAAGAGTTGCCGATGTTCTTCATCAACCTTTCAACTTTTGTTTTCTTCCTTCATTGACCATCAACCTAGTTCCAATGGGATCTTCTTTTAGTGCGCAGAATGAGCGAAGAGGATTAGAGGTGGGCCTTGCATGTGGGGAAGGGATTTCCAAAATAGCTGAAACTAGCCGATTGTGTTGAATCACATGTCTATTCAGGAAAAAGTAAAAAAACGCTGTCTTCAAGATAACATTATTGATGCGCCTTGTCCCTTGCTTTTCTTTTCTCCACTTTTTTTTTTTTTGTGTCTCATCCATTCTCTTTGAATTTCCCAACACGAGTTTTAAGATAGACGGAGTATTTGGCGTACCTTGAAACCTTCCATGTATACATACTAGCTCCAAAATTTCAAAACCCCTACTTTTTTCTCATTGGTGTGCCTTGAGGACTTGTTGATTTCAGGGTACCTAGAATGTACTGTACTGTTTCTTCTTCTGAAAGATGGCCACATTTATATTGATTACAAAAAAAAAAAAAAAAAAACATACAGTAGAAAAAAAGGGAAAATGTCACAAATGATCCATAAACTTTCATCTAATGTTCAATTTCATCATTGAGCTTTCGATTTTCTCAATTTGATCCATGAACTTTCATCTAATGTTCAATTTCATCAATGAACTTTCGATTTGCTCAATTTGATCTCTAAACTTTCATCAAATGTTCCATCTAGTCCCTAACTATTTGAAAATTGACCAATTTCTTTTATTTTTTAATACCAAACTGTTTTTTTATAAATAAAAAAATACCAAATTGGGGTTTTTTTTTTTGTCGAACAAATACCACATTTATGCAAAGTAATAAAGGTCAATATTTCTTTCTTTCTTCATATTAAAAACAAATGGAAAAAAGGGACAGTAATAATAAACAAATGTGAATCTTGCATTTTGATTTCTTTTTTGTACATGCAAATTACTTGAATAATGTATAAAAGCCCATCAATCGATTTTTTTTATGGACTTCATCGAAAAGGGAAAATTTGATTGATGGGCTTTTATACATTATTCAAGTAATTTGCACGTACAAAAAAGAAATCAAAATGCAAGATTCACCTTTTTTTATTATTATTGTCCCTTTTTCCATTTTTTTAATGTGGAGGAAGGAAAGAAATATTGACCTTTATTACTTTGCATAAATGTGTTATTTTTTCGACAAAAAAAAAAACCTAGTTTGGTATTTTTTTTATTAAAAAAACAGTTTGGTATTAAAAAAGTGGAAATTTGTCAATTTTCAAATAGTTAGGGACTAGATGGAACATTAGATAAAAGTTCAGAGACCAAATTGAGTAAATCGAAAGCTTATGGATGAAATTGAATATTAGATGAAAGTTTAGGGACTAAATTGAGTAAATCGAAAGCTCATAGATGAAATTAAACATTAGATGAAATTTTAGGGATCATTTGTGACATTTTTCCTATTAAAAAAAAAAGAAAAAAAAAAAAGAAGTGGATTACATAGTAGAGTAGATGCTTATGTCAATTTTTTAACGCACGGCCCTTCCCACTTAGGGGTAAAAAAGACAGATTCTCCCCATAATTATGAGATAGATCAAGAGCTTTTCTTATATTATTAGATAAATTATTTTTTAACGCATTCAAATGTTTCTAGACATCCAAGACGAGCAAATAACTGAGCGTGAACCTGTCTCGATTTCGAGGGCGGGTTCAAGGATGTCAGAATATTTTCTTAAAGAAACAGGACACGGTGTGACACTTGTCTGAGTTCGTCCATGAACTTAGCCCATTTTGTGGGATGATTCGAAGATCGAGAGCCCTACCATCGATCTGAGAGGTCAAGACAAGGTGTACGAGGTATACTTTACATGGTTTTGGCGGATGTATGGCGTCGCCCCATCCTGTCAGCTGGCCCAAAACGGTCTCTAAGTTATTGCTTTTTCTTCTGTTTTTCATTTTTAATTTTGCTGTTCTTTAAAGTCATCCATCTATAATATCACCTTTGAATCCAAGAATTGGGACCCTCTCAACCCGTTAGATCAATATCCTTTCTAGATCATGATATATGACAGCTATTTATCAATATCCTTTTGGCCTGGCCTCTTCATTCTCCTGTATCGTCCGTGGTCGGTACCGAAATTGCAGGAGTCAGAGGGGGATCCCTTACCCCCCCCCCCCCCCCCCATCTAATGCAATTAAACCGAGTGTATCTCAAATATTCCAAAAGCTTATTATTCAAAACATTAGAATATACACAGTAAGTTCTAAGTTTGCCATTATATCCACTCAAACATGAAGGATGGTTGAGTAATTACAGCCTCAAGAGCACTTACTTTCTTTACGCATATAAAAGACCGACTTACTTTGATGTTAGCTGTGTTTTCTCCAACCAACCTTCTAATTGATGAATTACGATCAGAGATACTATTCATACTTATATTTATTTAATTTTACGTGTAAATGATATTCGCAGCTTGCAACCACTGTTTAAAACTGTGCTTCGAAGAAGTTTTCTACAATCAAGTTCACAACCATCTTTAATCTAGAAAAGAGTGAGAAAGAAGAATTTTGGGAAAGAGACAACATGCTTCGTCGCTTTAGGATCACGTGCCAACTCAAGATCTTGATCAATTACTCAAAACATTTCGAGAAATTAAACTAAGATGATAAATATATATTTCTGTGAAACTTCAGTGAAGATTATTCGTCAACATGTTGCAGAAACAAGCGATCAAACAATAAAATAAATATAATAAAAAAATAAAAATGGACACTAGATTTATGAGATTCGATTGGGATACGTTTATGGGAAAGCAACAAAGAATTCCTCTATAAAACAAGCAATACAGCGGAGGTTACAAGCACACTCGTGTCACTTAAACATTCTCAATGTTTCCCAATCCCAATTATACCCAATTATTTATATCATGTTTAGCTCCCACAATTCTTCACAAATTAATCTTTCAATCTTAGAAAGGAATACACAAATTTACTCACAAGATTTAGTTTGCTTCAACACTAAAAAGTTTTTAAGGTGTAATTCATGAACAAGTCACCTCTCGATACTCTTCACAGCGAAAACACTTCTTATATATAGACAAGAGCATGATCCAATATAGAAAATCTCTTTTTAAGAAACCTTCTCCAACTAGAAAATATTCATGTTAAGAAGCCTACTTGAATTATGAAAATTTCTTTTTGACTTTAAACTTGAGACATAATTTAATCCAAAGTTTGAAACATAATTTAATACAGAACTTCATGATTTTAATTGATGATAAAGTATACTTGCTCAAGTAATGTCCCATAATACTTCCACATTGTATGGATGTTGGCATAGTGAACACCACCAGCCCGCCATATAATTATTGAATGTGCAAAGCAAAAATAAATTCAGTCTTTCCATAAGAAGAATTTAGGTTTCTTTTATTTTTTGAAAATAAATGATCTAAAAAATGTTTTCTTAAAAATGATCATTTATATTGCTTACAAAATAAATGAACGAAAAATATTTTGATCATCCTCAAAAATGATTATGCATAAATTGTTGAGGATAATTAAAACATTTGTTATTGGCAAATTATTTCAAGCAAAACCAATATCATTTTCGAAATCATTTATGTTTCGTGCATCTAAGAGTCGAGTTATCTTTTGAAATTGACATGGTGATGTATGCATATCCCTCTTTTCTTCTTTTCATCTTTAAGATTATTGTTTAAAAATAATTAATGATAATAAAAATTTCAAATTGATACCCTCATGACACATTTACCTCAAACTAATATTCATCTCACAAAAAAAATTCAAACTAGTATCCATGACCCATTTACCTTAAACTAATTTTGACTCACAAAAAAAAAAAAAAAAAAAAAAAACCCAATCCCCAAATCAGTACCCTTACCCAAATATACCCATTGTTAGCATTCTATCTAATATCTTGTTAAAATTCATACTTGTCAACACATACAGAGACAATTATGAGATGGAATTGACATGGAAAATAACAAATCTGACGTGAAAAATTAATGTGTGTTGGCTTGTATATATTTTACCAGGGGGTAGATTTTGGACCAGTTAGAGATTTTTTGCCAAACGAAAATTTGTTTGGGGTAAATGTATTGTGGACTATCAATCTGGGATTTTTTGTATGGCAAGAACTAATTTAAAGTAAATATGTCATGAGATACAAATTTGTAATGGTATTAACTCTTTTAAGAAACATGTGGTGCATGTGTTTCGATGTGGCCTAACACATAGTTTTGGATTTTGTCCGGAAGGAAAATTTTGGTCCGACATATGTGACGGGTCTACGGCCAACTTTCATCCAGAAGGTCATAAAAGGTCTTTTCATCAAAGAACGACAACACGCGCATGCACAGAGTATATTATACTATTTCTCTGCAAATAGGGAATGCACATGTTAAACTAGATTAGTGGATGCTTGTCCATTGTCACTTCCAAATTTTGTGGTTGGATGACTTAATCAACGTCTTATGATCATTCAAGTTTTTTTCTTTTTCTTTTTCTTTTTTTTTCTTTTTAAATAAAACCATTATTTGGGTTATTTAAATTTTCCATTCGAGAAATTAATTTGTTCAACAGTTTTGATGCATGATATAACAACTTAATCGGGGGTGTGTTGTAGATCCTCAATAATGGATAAGGTTAAGGTTATACCTCTTCTCAAGCTCCTTTGAAAATCGCTCCGCTTGCCAAATTACCCTAGAAAGCCAACAATACTATATTCCTTATTTTTACATATCAGTGCTTGTACACTTCTACCCCTCAATTGGAGAGCAAATTTTTTATTTCCTCTCCATGAGGAATACTCCCAAATTATACGTCCCAAAGTTCAAACGTAACAATTTAAGCATGGACTAAGATCCAAATGTTCTTATAATCATTTAATCTTTTTCTTTTTCTTTTTTTTTCTTTTTGGATAAGATCATTATCTTGGTTATCTAAATTTTCTATTCGAGAAATTAATTTGTTCAACAATTTCGATGCTTGATATAGCAAGTTTGAGAAACTTCATGAAAATTTCATCTCCATGAATTTACAATTCTTAAACTCCAATTTAAACTTTTGACTGTAAATTTTAACACATTCAATTGTCGTTTCAAGTTGAATGCGTAATGCAGACATAAGAGAGAGATAGAATTCATGTTATCTCTTTTCTTTTCTTTTTAATCAAACGATTTATTTAATTAATCAGAAAAATGCTCCATGATGGAACGTGATAATCATGTAGGCTCAGGAAAATCTTTTAGATAATTTTACATGAAGCACACAATTCGAGACGAACGGCAACGGCCGATTCGCCCGATTGCTTGAAAGTAACTTTAGCAAACAGGTAAGAGTAGGTTCGGACAGTAAAAAGAGATCAATGATTTGAGCTTAAAATAATCATTCAACATTAGAATATGTCAAAACCGGAGAGCATCGACCGTCGATCGAGTAGGCTCCAACAGTCAAAAAGAAAATACTAATAATCATTTAAACGCGGAAATGATCATTTTTCCCAACACTATGTCGTCATGTTGAGGACATTTTTTTCTTCCTAATCCTAATTCCTATTCCTATATTTCCAGAGCCATCTGGGACCATCAGTGCAATTTGGCTCTTCCTGTTTGGGGGCATCAAGAAGAGGAATATCCTTAGGTTGTGTCCCTAAAATTTTTGGATTTCTTTTCAAGAAAAAATGGTCATCCAATATCCCACATAACTCACCTACCGGGTTGATGGGTTATTTTTGTATATATGATCTCTCTCCATCAACAAATATAAGCTACTGAATTAGACATTTTAACTTGATATCCAAGTTCCGTCCAGATTTATCTTGCGCGTTTGGCTTGCACAAGAGAGGAGCCGTAAGAGAATTGTCTTAACCCGCCATGCGCGAGACAAAACTCAAAATTAGTTCTTCTACATTGAATTTTGAAAGGGAAAACAGAAAGATTTCCCTACTCACAACTAAGATTAGGTAACAATTATAACTCTGTAAGAACAGGTTAATGCGGCTAAACGTGAAGCATGCACGTCCAACGTTTTATAATACCAGAGATTCCGTGAGTTGTAATTTGTGGTTTTTTCTTTTTAGGTTTTTCACACAACTTGAGCATCTCATAATATTCCATCAGAAGTCGAATTCGCCCGAGGTTTGGATGGTCTCTCTCTCTCTCTCTCTTGCAGATCAGCAGGAACCCTAGTACGACCCCTGGCAGCCCTCGAACGGGGGTAACCCATTATTTAGGAGAAAATATTAGGTGTGTTTAATATGCCACGGTGCAATAAACCATACACTGATCGACACGTGGCAATTCAGACCCAATTGTCAGTCTCCACTTCTCGGTTAACACTCCGTCTCTCTCCCCTTCACTCTCTCTCCTCCCCTCCATTTCTGCCTGCGACCCTCTCTCTCCCTCTTCTCTCTCTACTTCTCTTTTCTTTCCTCTTGCGTCTGCCATGACTCGAGCTCGAGTTGGCTTATGGCTGACCTGCTCACAAGCATGCCAACGCTCATACATGGCTGTCATCACCTGTGCGGGGGCGCGGAACGCAGGGACTCACTCGAGAAGATCAGACCCATCTCCCAAATGGTCTCTGGGACGACAACCGAACGAGTTGACGGACAATGAGAGATGAAATGAAAAATAAAAACTCAAACTTTCTTGAAAAATCTCAGCAGGCGGGGTCGGACGCAGAGCTGGGAGGAGGAAATGAGCAAATGGGTTTTGTAAACTGACATGTAGGCGTATCGGGTCGGCTCCGGTTTCATTATTTAATGCGATTTCATCACTTGGGTCGTCCTCGCCTGTTCCTGGGTATTTTTTTTTTCCCATCCACCATGGACGACACTCGCAACCAGCCATGGACGACACTCGCTCGACCTCAAACTTGGAGTTTTGGTTAGCGCTTGAGTTTCGAGCTCAGCCTCAAATCATCTCACCGCAAACGAAGCTCAAACCAGTCTCCCTCCGGCGGCGCGCCGTCCATCCTCGACCTGAAGCGGCCACGAGCCGACTCGAGCTCAAGCCATGGCAGACGCAAGAGGAAAGAAAAGAGAAGTAGAGAGAGAAGAGGGGGAGGGAGACGGAGTTAATGGAGAGAGTGGGGCTGACACGTGGGCCCAAATTTGCCATGTGTCTATTAATGTATAGTTTAATGCATCTTACATGGCATATTAAACACAAAGGAGATAAAAATAAAATAAGCCTGTTCCCAAATTTGGCGCGATGGTGTCTATTTAAAATGAGTTCGAATCACGGTTATAGGTTTAATGCACCGGGACCACGAGGCATTTTAAACAAAAAATAGATAAATAAAATAAAATAAAATAAATCTGTTCCCGCCTTTATATACATAGGGACAAATGCCTTTACACCTACCAGTCAACCTGCACGAGTTTCCACGCTCACTACAACGGAGAGAGAGAGATGTCGTCAATCGCGTACTGCTCGAGGGAGAAGAAGCCATGCGTGAGGTGGGTCGAGAAGTACTTCAAGGACTGCCTGTGCAACGCCAAGGACGAGGCGTCTTTCGCGTTCGGGATGATAAGCCTGGTGTGCTGGGGCGTCGCCGAGATCCCCCAGATCATCACCAACTTCCGCACCAAGTCCAGCCACGGCGTCTCCCTCGCCTTCCTCCTCACTTGGGTCGCCGGGTCTCTCTCTTTCTCTCTCTCTCTCTCTCTCTCTCTCTCTCTCTCTCTCGCAAGACAACCTTTAGGCTTTTGTCGAAATTTGGTTGCTAGTCATGACGGTTCAAGAAAATCCACTTCTCTCTTCCGACTAAGCTTCGCAAGCTCACTTCACAGTTCGTTCTGTTTTGCCTTGACAATTCGGTCATTCTTAGTGCTTAAATCTTGCAATACCTCGCGCAGATTTTTCTCCTTTTTTAGTTTCTTGAGAGCCGTACTGAAGCTTTTCATGTGGGATTCCATATGCAGGGACGTGTTCAATCTAGTTGGCTGTCTTCTTGAACCCGCGACGGTGAGTTCCAAGCTGAAAAATTTTCTACAGACCCAGAAACCAAGAGCACAGAAAAAGGAGGGAAAAATCCAAGCGACCATAAGTTTGTTTAACCCATAAAATAACAAAAGAGGAAAAAAGAAAATAAGGAAAAGGGAAGAGAAAGACCACTCGGGGTAATCAAGATCCTGTAAAACCCATTACAATGCATGGGTGGTCCAAAAAGGCCCAAGGATTGGACGGGTGTTGTCTTGTGATGCGCACAAACCCACATCCCTTGTTTGGTCCATTTCGTGCTTTATCTAGCAGATCACCACAGCACGGCACAGCACGCAGCACGCCGATGCTTCAAGCTTATCCACACCTTTCACACAGCCACATACACACTTGCTATATTTTACAGCCCTTATCTTTCTCCCACTTGCATGCCTGGTCATTTTTTATTACAGCTATATCATATGTACTTGAGTTTAATTGGCCTTTTTCCCTCCCTCTTTATGTCTTGTCTTGTTGCAGTTGCCGACTCAGTACTACACAGCCCTGGTAAATTGCAAATCCTCCAGCTTTACAAGTGTTTTTCTTTTCCTGAATCTTTCAGAAAGTTCTGTGGAATTCTGAAACGCCTGCACCTTCCCCTAAGGACCCATGACTCTCGTGACCTGAATTTATTGGCCTAGAGTAAGCCGAACCATGGTCAGCCCATAGTTGTAACGTACTCTAGTGTATAGTTACCATGGTTTTCTTTTCCATTTCTCGCAAGAGCAATCGGGAAAAATTGAGACCATCTTCAACTCGTACCAGTGATAGGAACGTGAACTTATATAAATCACATCCCTCGACCCTAGGATGGAGATATAGGGGATGCACGCGTGCGCTCTGTGGGGAAACCGCACTCGTGGATTGAAGCCATACTTGCATGCTCCCGATGTAATTAGCCCGACTGCACAGCTGGCCTTAGCTCATATGGTGACGCACAGGAGTCCCTCCTCATCTCGGTCACATGCGCCGGGAGCGCGCAAGATCTGTTTTCACGAGAAAATATTCAGTGGTTCGTGAGTGCCACGTCATCAGCTGACGTGTCACTCAAGAATTGAAATAAAAATTAAATTAAAAATCCCGAGACGATTGATCCACCAGATTTCCCTTTTCCTCCACTTCCATCTGCAGGCGAAGAACCCAACTTTGCCGCAGACCCCATCCTTCCGCCATCTAGCCACCGGTCTTGGCTCGTCCATGGTTGTCGGCAACGAGCCCAACAGGCGCCGCAGATCAAATCGTCCATGGCCGACCGCTCCTCTACATCATCCATGCGTTCAGTTCCAAATCCAGCGAGACGACGGAGAGCTCCGGCGGACGGCAACGAGCCCAACAGCTTATCTCCAGATCTGGTTTGCTGCAACACCTGCAACACCTCCAAATCTGGTTTACTGCTCAAAAGCTTCGAGCTCCGGTCTTGGCTCGTCCATGGTTGTCGGCGACGAGCTCAACAGCTTTGCCGCAGACCGTGGCGGCTACGGTGGGGCGGTGGTTCAGGGACGGTGGCGGCGGCGGCGACTTGGGCGGTGGAGATGGCGGAGCCCGAGCGGATCTGAGGTCGAAGATGGAGGGAAAAATAGAAAAAAAAAAAAATTAACTTTTTAGATTTTCATGTCAATATCCACGTGTCAAAATTTTATCGGATATCAGTAAATTCGTGAGTACCACGTCAGCTGATGACGTGGCACTCACGAACCACTGTTATTGGGTACTCTCGGCTCGTAGTTAGCCCCTTACCCCTATTAGCAGTCCCAATACTGGCTTCTTTGCATGGCCAAGATAGCCCACGGATCATCCAATTTGGACCCTAGACAAGCCCGCGTCGATCGACCGAATCATCTGAAATGGAGGAGACCCGACAGAAACAACCTTCCCTTATGAACCCTCCTCCGTAGAAATTGTCGGTAGATGTTTCAGGACGTATCGTCACGCTTCTCTACGACGACCCTCTTACTTTTGCCGTCTGTACTCGAACAGCTTTATACCACGAGCACTGTGGTGTTGGTGCTGCAGAGCCTGTACTATGATCATGTCTACAGTTGGTTGTGGAAGGGCCGACACACCAAGAAACCCGACCCACAGGTGAACATCCTCCATCTCCTTTCCTTTAGTTTCCTTGCCAAAAATGATTTGGGATAAGAATACAATGGACTCTAAATTTTGATCCAAGATCCCTAAATTTTCAATTTATCTAATGTAATCTCTAAATATTAGCCTAATATGTCATATAATCCCCGAAGTTTTAACTTATTCAATATAATCCCTACAATTTTGATATATATTTAACTTAACTAAATGAAATTATTCATATTGTTCTTTCATTAAGTTAAGTTCATGAATAATATTGAATAATTTTATATAATTCAAAAACTAAATAATCACGTGGATGCCGTTTGGCTTCCAATTGCTACCTTGGTAACTTTTGGCTTCCTTTTCTTGGCATCCTTTTACTTGACCTAGCTTGTTACTTCATTGAGTGTAAGTTTTTTTATGCTAGTTTCCGAGTTTATAGTTTGATTTAAGTCAATATATTCTTACCTTACCAAAAAAGTAATAATCATTTACCAATGTCCAGAAATCATATTAAACAAACTAAAAGTACATGGATCGCATTACAAATCACACTAAATGAATTAAAAATTCAAGGATCACGCTGCACATCAAGCCAAATTTTAGAAACGATTTGTGTCTAACTTTTTTAAATGATTATTTTACTTGAGTGAAGACACTTGGGTATGGGCAAAAAGTCGTCTGTTTCTTTGGTGGAAGGTAGTTCTTGAATTACTTGTGATGACTACTTGCAGGCTGAAGAGAAGGAACCGCTGAAACCAAAAGCGACGCATCAAATAGGAATCGCCATTCCTGGCGCTGCGGCTAAAGCAACTCCAGTGAAAGCATCTCCGAGAAAAGAATTCTTTTACACGTATGGAGTTTAATTTTCACTGAACTATCTAAGTTAATTCCAGCCTACCCAAAATTGAAAGATGAGTACACTTGGTGTCTGTCTGTCTCCACAGCTCGGCTCGATCTATGGCCGGGAGCGGGACGCCGCCGTTCCGGACGTACATCAGGGTGGCGAAGAGCGGTCCGTCCACCATGCAGCTCGACAGCGACTCGTCTTCTGATGACGAGGCTGCTGGGGTTCCGTCCACGAAGTCGGTCAGCAAGCCTAAGCCAATCCCACGATCGGTAAGCACTGATTAAAATCACATTACTCTAGTTGACTTAACTATGGAATGATTGACGACGACCTATAATTTTTCAAATGTGCACACATCAAGATTCCATTTTTTTTTCTTTTTCTAATTTTTACTTCGTTATTTCAGGTGGGATATGGGACATTTCTAGCATCATCCCTCACTCTACCTCTTCAGAACAAATCTTTCACAGAAGCACATGTTGTACTCTCCACGAGGAAATTGTTACGAGTATGAGTTGATTTCCCTGATTCCTCAACACTAATTTCTGTAAAATCTTGCCCTAATTCATGAAATTATCTCTCCTAATCTTTCTTTGTTTTTCTTTTTCCTTTTTTTTTTTGGGTCCGGTGACTTTATATGATGAAGCAGGAAGGTGGAATGGAGCACAGTGTGTTTGGACAGTGGCTTGGATGGATGATGGCCGCCATATACATGGGTGGCAGAATCCCTCAAATATGGTTAAACGTATGCTTGATCATCTCGTTTTAAATTAATCAATCTGTCATATCAACATATCAAGCATTTTCTTGTTATCGTATTTGTATATGATCCGTCTCACTTTACTAACGATGCTCTTTTTTTCTTTTCTTTTTTTGTCATTGCCCAGATTAAACGAGGAAGCGTCGAGGTGATAACCTTTCGCCCTTTCTCAAAATTCTGCTTCCCTCGTAATGAATTCAACTACGATGAATCCATAACCCTTTCACTTCGATGTTATTTTAGGGCTTGAATCCTCTTATGTTCATCTTTGCGCTGGTCGCTAATGTTACATATGTGGGAAGGTTCTCTCTCTGTGTGTATACATACAAATTACGTATATGTATATATATACACATATACATATACATACACGCTTGTATACGTAGTATGCTGACAGGTTTTATACGGATATTGCAGCATTCTAGTGAGAACCGTTGAGTGGGAGAGCATCGAAGCTAACATGCCGTGGCTGTTGGACGCGATCGTTTGCGTGGCGCTCGACTTATTCGTATCCCTTCCTCTGAGCTTTCTCTATAACATAAATCGGAGAGTATTGCCTCGATTGTAATTGTGAAGCTTTACTACGAATCAACTGCCTCCTTAACCAAAATAAAATCAGATCATCTTGCAGTACATATACTACAGGTACTTCAGGAAAAGCGAGAACAGCGACAAGGAAAACGTCGGATACTACGAGGAAGCCAGCAAGGGCGCAGGATCTTGAACTGCACGTTATCGACCGTAATGGGGATTTGTAGTTTATTGTTTTCTTTCGAGGATAGATGCCTTATTAGTTATTAGTGTTCATTATCTGCCGTCATCTTTGTCTTTCCTCCACCGAGCCGTGCACTGAAGAGAGAAATTTCCAAGGATAGAGCGACGGGCCATTTAGTTTTTATGCAATTTTAATCTGTGTAATGAAGAGAGCAACTGGGTTTGCTTTCCCTTTCCCAGACAATTGGGAAAATGGCAACCACATCGACATTTTAGGGAAAATGTCGGAAAAGTTGTAAACCTATAATATTAGTATCAACTTAATTTTAAACTTTTTGACTTAGAGTCAATTTAATTATTCAACTGAGTTTAGCTAGATATTGCTAATATAGACGCTAGTTAGCTCACGTGACACAACAGCTCTAATATAAATAATTTTTAATAATATTTTAATAATTTATCTTATTTTTATTTATTTTTTCCTTTATTTTTCCTTATTTTTCTATTTTTTTCAGTCCCCTTCCTCCAATATCTGGCTAAAATTAGGCAAAAATACTAAATTGACTCTAGATGAAAATGTTTAAGATTAAATTATCACCATTAAAAGGTTTATGACTAAATTGACATCAATACAATCAGTCTTGGACTTTTCTGACACATTTTCCCTTGATATTTCATGCAATGTGGAAAGGATTTACAATAAAGAAATCAATTAATTAAACCATAAGAGCAATCATTTCATCCTGATATCATAAATATTTCCATCTTAGATCTTATCCTCGTCCACATTTTCCGAGTCTTCTGGGCCGTCAAAATTCTAATATGGCCGCTTGCCGTTCCTTTTCAAATTTCATTTTCGGTGAAATTGAGACGGAACATAATTTTCTCGCTGTTTTCATGGAAAACGTGTTCTGTTCGTGAATTCAAAGGGTTTCAACATCGACCAGAATTATGACATCTCGTTAGGGCTCACATGCACGGGGCGCGTGGAAGATTTGTTTTCCATGAATTTGGTCGCTTCTTTGTATGGCCAAGAATCAAGAAAGCCCACGGTTCATGCAATTTGGACCCTAGACAAGCCCGCATCGATCTACCGAAACACCTGAAATTGAGGAGGCCCAACACAAACTTTTCCAATAAACCCTCCTTCGGAGAAATCGTCGGTAGATGTCTCATTCATGACTCATCGTCACGCTTCTCTCCAATGACGCCGTTACTTTGTTGGCCGTACTAGAACAGCTTTATGCCACGAGCACTGTGGTGCTGCATCTGCTGCTGTACCATGATCATGTCTACAGGCTGTGGAAGGGCCGACACATCAAGAAACCCGACCCACAGGTGAAACATTCTCCATCTCCTCCCCTTTAGTTTTTTTGCCAAAAATGATTAGGGATGAGGACACGATGGGGTACTATTCTGGCAGTCGGTTATGGAGACTTAGCATTTAAGCCGGCCACAACAATTGTGGAAATTTCACCGATCTCTTTTCATCTTAGGCATGAAAGACATACATGCCTACCCAGCGATAGCCAAAAAATAATCCTTAACGTAATGTCTACTTTCACTACCGACAAGCCCCCAAATTCCCTAGAGCGTCGCCTAAATTTCAAAAATATTTATCTGTTCAATCAGGAGGGAGGGGTGACATTGCAGGGTCTTCCACTATAGAGCGTCGCCTATTTCTTCTTTTTGAGCTTTTTAAGAACCTGCTCGGGTTCATCCTCCCCTTTAGTTTCCTTGCGAAATATGATTAGGGATGAAGACACAATGGCCTCTAGACTTTGATCTCATGTGTAATGTGATCTATATAAACTTTTAATTTGTTTAATATAATTTTTTAAATTTAGCCTAATATATAATGTAGTCCATGAACTTTTAATTTGCTCATTAATCCCTGGAATTTCACTACATATTTAATGCGGTTCCTAAACTATATGAAATATTCAATATTGTCTTTCTATTAAATCAAACTCAAGGGCAGCATTGAACCTTATTCATATAGTTCAGAGATTAAATGAACATGTATTAAAAGTTAAGAAATCATATTTAACAAACTAAAATTACATAAACCACATTGCAAATTGAATTACAATCTAGGACCATATTGAATAAATTAAAAGTTCATGAAACATTACATATTGAGCCAAAATTTAAATACCATTTGTGTCAACTTTTCCAAATGATTATTTTACACCAAGTGTACTTGAATGAAGACACTTGGGTATGGGCAAAAATGTCGTCGGTTTCTTTGATAGAAGGTAGTTCTTGAATTACTTGCGATGGTTACTTGCAGGCTCAAGAGAAGGAACCATTGAAACGGAAAGCAACACATCAATCGGGAATCCCCATTCCCGGCGCCTCGGCCAAAGCAACTCCAGTAAAAGCATCTCCGAGAAAAGAATTCTATTACACGTATGGAGTTTAATTTTCATTCAACCATCTAAGTTAATTTCGTCCTACCCAAAAAATTGAAAAGAGTACACCTAGTGTCTTGTCCCCACAGCTTAGCTCGATCTTTGGCCGGGAGCGGGACTCCGCCGTTCCTATAACACATTGGGTCTCCACTGTACACATATTGTCCCTACTCCCGGCTGCCGTTCCTGTAACGGCCTAGGTCTCCACTATATATATATATATATATATATATATCTTCATATATATATATATTGTCCGCTTTGGACATTAAGTCCTCACGGTTTTATTCCTCTCCGGACAGCCCATACTACCCTAAGAAAACATGAATGTGGGACTTAAGCCTTATAAACTAGTCCAGAATTTCCTCCATAGGCAATGTGGGATAAGAGACGCGCTACCTCCCTGTGCACGTCCGGGGACCAAGATGCGGACGCACCACCATCCCTCCTCCCCACTTACCGTCGCTAGAACTTAGCCTTGCCCACGTACTGCTAAGGCGATCCTAGTCCGTCCCTCCGTACTATCTGGGTCTAGGTTGTCACAGTTCCAGATGTACATCAGAGTGGCCAAGAGTGGCCCGTCCGCCATGCAACTCAACAGCGACTCGTCTTCCAACGATGAGGCCGCTCAGGCTCCGTCCACGAAGTCGGACAGCAAGCCTAAGCCAATCCCACGATCAGTGAGCTTTAATTAAAATCGCATCAATTAGTCGCCTTAATTATGTGATCTTTCTAGGATATTTTGGGCTGTCCACAATTGAATTTCTATTTAAGGAGTGATTGACGAGGACTCTCCAATTTTTTAAATGTGCACGCATCAAGATTCCATTTTTTCTTTTTCATTTTTATTTCGTTATTTCAGGTGGGGCATGGGACATTTCCAGCATCATCCCTCACTCTACCCCTTCAGCCCCTTCAGAACAAATCTTTCACGGAAGCTCATGCTGTACTCGCCGCGAGGAAATGCTACAAGTATGAGCTGATCCCATGATTGCCAAACCCTAATTTCTGTAAAATCTTTCCCTAATTGATGAAATTATCTCTCCTAATCTTTCTGTTCTTCTTTTCTTTCTGGTGACTCGAAGCAGGAAAGTGGAATGGAGCACAGTGCGTTTGGACAATGGCTTGGATGGCTGATGGCTGCCATATAAATGAGTGACAGAATCTCTCCGATACGGTGAAATGTATGCTTAATCTCGTCATTTTAAATTAATTAATCTGCCGTATCAACATGTCATGCGTTTACTTTTTATTGTATATGTATATGATCCATCTCACTTTGCTAACAAAGCTTGTTGTTATTTTTCGTTGCCCGGATTAAATAAGGGAGTGTCAATGTGACACCCTTTTACCCTTTCTTAAAATCATTCTTCCTTCTTAATGAATTCAACAATGACGAATCCGTAACCTTTTCGCTTCAATGTTATTTCAAGGCTTGAATCCTCTTATGTTCATCTTCGCACTGATCGCTAATGTTACGTACATGGGAAGGTTCTTTCCCTCTCTCTGTCATTACAAATTATGAATATATACACATGTATATGTAGTATGGTAACAGGTATTATACGGATGTTGGACGTGATCATTTGCATGGCGCTCGACTTATTCATATCCTTTTTTTGAGCTTTCTCTCTAAACATAAATCAGAGCATGTTTCGTTGATTGTAATTGTGAAGCTTGATACGAATTAGTTACCTCCTTAACCACAATAAAATCAGATCATATTGCAGTATATATACTAGAGGTACTTCAGGAGAAGCGAGAACAGCGACGAGGAAGGCCTCGGACACTACAAGGAAGCCGGCAAAGGCGTGGGATCTTGACCGGCACGTTGCTATGTGGTGCTCGTGCTCGAGGGCCATTGTCGATTGCGACTGGGGATTAGTAATTTTGTATTGTTTTCTTTTGGGCAGATGTGCCTTATTAGTGTTCATAATCTGCCGTCGTCTTTATCTGTCCTCACCTAGTCATGTACACTGGAGAGAAATATTTCCATGGATAAATGCGAGAAGCCCTTTGCTTTTTATGCCATCTTAATCTGAGTAATGAAGAGCACAGCTGGATTTGCTTTGCCTTTTCTGGATGGTTAACATCATAAATGAACCATGAACTTTATCTAAATGCACATTGTGATTCTTATATTTTTAATTTGTTTAATATGATCTTGAATTAAGAAGACTGCATTGAACATTTTCATAAAGTTTAGAGACTACATTGAATATATTAAAAGTTCAAGGACCACATTATATATAATGCCATAATTTATAGACTATTCGTGTCATTTTCACTTCTTGGACAATCAAGAAATCAATTACTTAAAACATAAATGAAATCATTTCATATTAGTGTGTCGTCCTATCGTTGTCATAAATACTTTTATCTTAGATCTTACTCTCGTCTGCATTTTTCTGGTCATCTAGGCTGGCAAAAGTCTAATTTTCGTCTGCATTTTTCTGGTCATCTAGGCCGGCAAAAGTCTAACTTGGTCCCTTGCCGTTCGCCTTCAAATTTCGTTTTCAATGAAATTAAAGCGGAACACAGTTTCTCTGTTTTCTCATGGAAAACGTTCTGCTTGAATACAAAAGGTTTCAACATCAACGAGAATATGACATTTTGCTTGGTTGTGTTGTTTTAAAACGGAAATCCTGAAATTATATGTATCGCTATATCTTGTTTATGCTATTAAGATGCCCAATTCTTCTAAACTTGAGTATATTGGGACTGATTATGTGCTCCATATGCTACTTTTTACGCATTTTTTCCATCAAATACTTCATATACAAATTATATATTATGATCGTTCCATTTCACTTTCAGCTTTAGATCAATAGAAGAAAAGAATAGAAAAGAACAAGAACAATATGATACTTCAAAGCTTTCTGAAGCTTCACATGAAGCTTCGTGCATCATACGAAGCATCACGCTCAACGTCGTATGTCAACGGAGATTTTTGCCCAGATTTCATGGAGATACGTCACATTTCATGCAAAATCACGGGGTTTCATATAAAATTCACATCATCTCCTTCACCAATTTCTGCAATCAGTCAATCCGCCTGTCCAATTTCTCCTTTTATGCGGAATCCCGTGTTTTCAGACAAGAAAAACACTGGAAAAATACTAAAACTAGTTCACTGTTTTCGCCCAAAAATCTCCCACGCAGGCGAAGACTTCTCAAGCTTCTTGTACACTGAACGGCTAGTTTTTCCTGTCACTTGTAATGATTCAGTAAGTTCTCTAGCCATTCCATTCACATAAGGACACAAAAATCTCCCTCACTTCTAAAGTTGAACAGAAGCAAATTCTCCTATCAAAATTCAGGAAACCATATCCACAGGAAGCTCTCTTAGTCCATCCAATATCCACATAAATTGCTTGACAATCGACAACAAACACAGAGTACAGTACTTAAGAGCCCAATTACCACTCCGAAGAAAGCATGTTTTTGCACTCTTGACCGCGTGCAATTGTGGATCCCCACTTCGTTAATTAGAATTCATTATGAGAGGCAACATCAAACGGAAAGAACCAAGGCACAGCTTTTCGAATATAGCACTCTGTAGAGGAACAATATGCCAAAACATAAAAAAAGAGAGAGATTCATGCGACAAGTTCCAGAATCAATGCACCTCCTCTTACTAGATTACACTTGGGAAAAGAACAAATGTATCGCCTTTAAGCACTGTATAGTTACAAAGAAAACACCCCAGACAGGTCCTGTATTCCTTGGTGATGGCAAACAGAATAGATGACACTATAGAAGAAATCGCGTGAAATAAATAAACGGCCACATGCAAATATGAACAGGAAACCACAAGCAGACATACACGAACATGTCTGCAAAAAGAAAAGGAGTGCCTGATTTATGTGGAACAGGATATCAAGGATTTGTGGATCATATTGACAACCTCTGAACACCTGACTCGAACCTTTACTAGCCTAAGCCTCGTGGAGCATGACGACAACTATAAAGAGAGTTAAGAGAAATCATCACCAAGAGAATCCAAAGTAAGATCACCAACAAATTAGCGCAAGAACCACAAAGATTCCGATGAGTAGAAGAAGGTTCTTCAACATGGTATCAGCCTGCTGTCCACGCACAGCTGTCTGCGGAAAACCATGGGCATGACCCCCGTGGAACGTGTTGAAGCCGTATGGATAACCTGAAGTCGTCCCATACACGGTGGCATCTTGAAATCCATGGAATTGCACATTGAACAGAGCAGGGATTAGACCACCAAATGCAGTAGACAGTGTGAAGTTCCCGATCCTAGCATAGGCCATCGGCATGAACCCCCCCATGAAACCAAACCCATAATTCGCGAACTGGTTCGCGTCTGGAGGCGGAGCAGTTTCAGGCCTTTGTCCCGACGGGCGATTGGGGATATCAATTCCTGGATAAGACTTGGATCTCGGGTCCGTCTGGGTCTTCCCCCTCCCATAAAGAGGGACTAATTTCTCGTCTTGTATAAGGGCCTTGCAGACCGGGCATTCATGGCAGTGCGAGTGATGGCTTAGCCACCTATACAGACAGGGCCAACAATAGAGGTGACCGCAAAGGGTCAGGACAGGGTCTTGAGCTAACTCGAGGCAAATGTTGCATTCGAAATCGCCCACATCATTGCTGCCATTGTCGGAGGACGCCGCGCTCTGGGCCGGCTTACTCGCCCATTCTCCAGCCCCGCTTTCCATCAAGTAACCTACAAAAACGATCAAGAATGTCCGAGACATTTATGACCACATTTCGCCATGAACAGAACATTCCACACCGTGCACTACATAAAGAAAAAGGTCACGAAACCGCAAATGGAAAAGCTTTGTCTTTTCCAGATTTCGAACCGATGACGTCTCCTGCATTGAATTACCTCAACAGAATTTGAGGAAAAAAACAACAACGACAACCCCAAAGCTGAGTTTCTCAACCGGAAACCGCTGCTGCCACATCAGAGACGAACAGAAAATGACAAAATCATTCGAAAGAAGAATCCAATCTCACGACATCGCACGCAAAAATCCCTGCAAAACCCGACACTCGGCACGAAATCTCGACACCGACACCGACACCGCGAAACGGCAAAAGCAGGCCCCCGCATCACACGCTCCCCAACCCTAATTCCACGCGGGGGAGCCCGCGAAACCGATCGATCGATGGACAACCCATCCCGGCGATCCCGAAATCGGAGAAAACGGTCCAAACTCCCCCACGCAGAAGCAGCGCAAACCGACACCAAACGGACGCCGGCGAACCGGATCGAATCGCCGCCTCATATCAAGACGACAAAGAAGGAACGAGAAATCGCTACCCACCAAAAAAGAAAAAGAAAAAGAACAAGGTAGGGCCGATCGCGGATCGGGGGACTCACCACTGAACGAATCCGAGCGGAGCTCGAGCCCGATCGGCCGGCGGAAGGAGGGGATGCGGGGATCGGCGGGGACTCGTCGGCTGCCGAGGCTGTCGAAGAGCTTCGATGGCGTGTCGGCTGATGGGAGGAGGAAGGAGGGGGAAGGAGGGAGGAGCGGAAGGTTCTAGGGAATTCTCGCGACGACGTCCACCCCGGAGAGTCGAGATCTCGCGGGCTGATCTGGCGCGTCCGCGGGGAGGCCGATCGGACGGTCGAGGCCGCTCCCTCGTGGGCGTCGAGTTTTGACTTTGGCTGCTGAGGTAATGTGCGTGGGGTACATGGTATCGGGGCCGGCTTGCGAAGGAACGAGGAAGGTCGTGCTTTTTTTGACTCGTGGAGCTCCGCGTGGTATTTTGTCAAGTATTTTTTTTTTTTTTTGGTAAACTAAATTTAAAATATATGAAATATCACGTAAAAATGATCCTTATTAGAATTCTTGTCAATTAAGGAATTTTTTTAATTGATTAAGGGGCTGCATGGAAACACTTATGTTCTTTTTTTGTTCCAAGGAACAGAAATAAATAAATAAAAATGTTTATGTTCCGGAGAACAGTTTTTGAACAAAAAAACGCGTTTGGTAAGTATAAAAAAAAACTGTCTTGGAATAAAAAAAAAAAAACGAAAACACGTTTAGAATCGCTATGATCAATTTTTGTTTTAAATTTTTTTTTAAAAAAAAAAAGCTTTTCTTTAATAAAGTTGAAACTTGATATTGAATTCTCATTCTTATGAAATGCTAATTAATTTTATTTTGTTCATGGTGACTGAAGACAAACATTTTGAACATGATCATATGGCTAATTACTGTTCTCTCAAACTCTAAGGTGGAACCAAGCGGGCTCGCTACGGTTTATAACTAAATAACCTGGTCGATGAGCTCACTTAAAAAGGGTCAATGCTGATTTAAGATGTCTATGCAGATTAGACTCATTTTAAGAAAATTTTGCTTTTATCACGTCGACGGTATCGGATGAGCTTGGCCTGTGTCCTGTCGCTGTGGTCAAACAGTCATTTTCTAGATAACGAAACCTGTACTTTGTCACGAGGAACATCTTCTGGACCAGATTTCTGGGCAAGTAATCTCTTCCCAGAAGCGCTTTCAAAACCGAACAGCATGGAGAAACGAAACTATGGAATCTATTGGAACGTACGGCGCCATGTCAAATGTGGGTTGGCAACATGTCATCTCTGTTGTCGGCGAATATGGAGCGACCATGGAGCTCAAATCTACAAGCCCGAGGAATCATGTAGATATGGCAGAAGAAGAAGTTGCTGACAACGAGAGTTTACTAATACAAAATATAAAAAATGGGTGTCACATTACATAGTAGGTCACAAATGACAATATCTCAGATAACTAGTACCAAAATGCCAAAACACTCTCTGTCGTGTGTATAAGTTACCTATCAAGAATCACATTCTTTGCTAATTTCCTGTCTCTATCACCACATTTCACATGGACACAATTTATTCCAATCAACGTAGTAATTGATTGGCTAACAAGTTAACATTTCTATGTACAAATGACCTGTAACCCGCATGCTCTCGCTGTCAAGCAAGAATTTGATGCTCCAAGCTCTACTAGTCTATCCCAAACTCAGCAAACTGTACAAATACGTGAGGCATAGTTTTGCCTCCAAAAGAATGTAGCCTTGTTAGACAAGAATCCGTAATTCAGAATTATGTGGAGATCAAGCGAGCCCTGTGTCTGGTGATGAACTCAGTCTCTCACACCAGTATTTGAGACCTCGCAGCACCTCGAGAGCATTTCCTCCTTCCTGACTTGCTCAGTCCACAGACGCAGATTTCAAGTAGCTCATAGTCCTCCTCCCAGAACAGATTAGATGCTGTCTCCGGGTTCTCCAGAAGCATTTTCGAAGTCAAGAAACCAGCAATAGTCCATGTTTGGAAGAGTCGTGATTGCTTTCCAATGAACCTCCCAGTTCTAGTATCGTAGTATTCTGGCCAACGGTCCTCTGAAAGTCTCTTCTCAGCCAATGCTACTGCCTTCTCAGCTAATTCCAGTCTTCCCATCTTGATGCATGCCAATGTGAACTAAACATAAACAGAACGATATATGGATAAGTAATTTAAATTTGCATAACGCAAAAATCATGTATGGCAAGTTTGAGAAAACCATTTAAGTTGAGAAATACTAGAAAAGGTAGGTAGATCAAGCTCACCTGCCACAGGAGGGTTGGCCAGGAGCCTCCATTATGATATGACCAAGGACTGAACATTAAAAGATGGAATTCCTTGTTAGTGGATGGAAATAGTTCACATAATGCGCCACAATTGATTAGGATAAGAAATCAAGTGCAAAAGCAGGATTGCAACAAAGCAGAGACTTACGTGTTCTTTAGATCACTTCCAGTAATTATATGCCAATCTTCATTCTCCAAAGCAGGATAACAGATCTTTAGAGGCATATGCCCAATAAGATCATCCCATTTGGCTTCAATCAAATTCAAAATAGCTTCATTTTGCTTTGGCAGAGCTGCTCTGCCACTCGAGCAGCTCGCTGGAGCAGCTCTGCCACTCGAGCGAGCTAGCAGAGCTGCTCTGTCACTTGAGCAGCTCGCTCGAGCGAGCAGCGGTCGCCCAAATCTGCCGCAGATCTGGGCGACCGACGCTCGCTTGGGTCTCATTCTGCTCGCTCGAGCTGGCAAAGAGGTTGCTCTGCCGCTCGAGCAACTAGAGCTGCTCTACCGAGCGACCACAGCAGCTCGAGCTTGGCAAAGCAGCTCGAGCGAGCAACCGTCGCCTAGATCTGCGGCAGATTTGGGCGAGCAACGCTCACTTGAGGCTCGAGCGAGCATCCCTGTTGTCGGCGAAGGTGGGTTAGATTTGGGAGGGGTGGCTCTCGCCGAAGCCCTCGTCGACTGGAGAAGGAGGAGCACCATAAATGTACCTGGAATCGGAAGCTTCAGCCGATGAGTCAGCGGAGTGAGGAGTCACCGGTGAATCGGCGAAGTGAGGAGTCGCCGGAGAGTCAGCCGAGTGGGAGGCGCCGGAGAGAAGGGAGAGACGCTGGAAAAGGGAGAGCACGAACGAAGGAGAAGGGCACAAACGAACCTTTATAGGTTCGTCATCGTTCTCTCTAGCTTTCTCCTCATATTGTGTCGCATTTGGTTGATCAATTTTCTTTCCTCAATGTTGATGGCGAAGCGGTTTTTGCTGCCAGATTCATTGTTCTTGTAGCGAAGTGTTGGCTTTTCCATTTTCCTTTTTTGTTGATTTTTGTTGGGACTAGCTGCAAGATCTGTGAGACGTCCTGTGTGTACTGCTTTGAATGTGCTTGCTTGATCCATTCGGGATCTTCTTCATCGACGATGAAAGCATGTCATGATTTTTAGTTTTCAGCTTTGCGTGTATTCATTGGGTAATGATGGCTTATGAGGTCAGGATAATTTTGTGATGTCTTAATGCGTGGTTTTTGATGTAAAACGGAAAATTGATGCGGTTCTATGCGATTATAGATGGGCCTGTTGTGGTATGTTCTTGGATGAAAAGTGTGATCAGCATGCGAATGTTCTTCCTTCATGTGAAACGGAGATGTCAAGCATGTTTTTAGGAGTCCTCCTATGAGAAGGGTGCTGTATGCTCATTTTATGCTTCGGTGTTTTGTAGATTGTGTGGATTGTGCAGTTCCATGTGGATGTGGTCCCTGTAAATATTTTTTCTCTTTTGTACTCTACTCTTAAAGGAGAATGGAAGTTGGAGATGTTTTCTTTTAGTGTTAAATAGAAATACAACATGTCATTTTCTCTTTGAGTAAATAACTTGTTCTAATTCACATTTTCTTTAACTAATTAGTGACATGTCAATATCTAACGAGGATCAAGAAGAATATTCAACAATAGAATGGTCTAAGAGACATAGAGTTGCATCCTTATTTCATGAGGATGGGGAAGATAACTCTACTTGCTCTAAACGATAAAAAAAAAATGCACTTCTATTATATGGTCTGAATTCGAAAAATTCACAAATGAGGATGGTAAGAAAAAGGCCAAGTGTAAATGGTGCAAATCAACTTACATGGCTAGCCATAGGAAAAAAAATTTGTTGCATCATTTACATACTTGTCCCAATCGAGTGGCCAACGTTGATGATTCCATAGAACAGTTTGATCAAACTGTGTTTAGAAGCAAGCTAGCAAAAGCAATAGTCAAACACAATTACACATACTCTTTTGTAGAGCATGAGGCTACCAGAGAGTTGCTTAATTATCTTAATCCCAATGTGAAGCACATATTGAGGAATACAACAAAAAGTAATGTGGTAAAAGTTTATGAGAAGAAGAAGAGAAATTTGAAATCAAATATAATGTCACTTTCTAGCAGAATATGTTTAACTTCTGACTTGTGGACTTCTATGACAACTGATCATTATATGACCGTCACTGCTCATTACATTGATGAGAATTGGGAATTGCATGCAAAGGTTCTGTGCTTCTCCTACATGCCAACTCCATACAATGGCACCATTTTATTGGAAAAATTGCTAACTTTGGTGAGAGAGTGGGGCATTGAGAGGAAAATTTTCAATAGCACATTGGATAATGCATCATACAATGATAGTATGGTTAATATTTGGAAAAGTACACCTTCTAGGAGATCCTCTTTGTTGTGTGATGGGAAGTTTTTTCATATACATTGTGGTGCACACATTCTGAATCTTATTGTCCGAGAAGGTCTAAAGATGATTGATGGATTATTGCAAAACATTAGAGAATCTATCAAATATGTGAGAACTACACAAGGGAGGAGAGCTAAATTTGTTGAGTGTATAACACAGTTTTGCTTGAAGACGGGTAAAAAAGTACGTCAAGATGTGGTAACTAGATGGAACTCTACGTATTTAATGCTTGGAGGTGCTTTGGTCTTTGAACATGCATTTTCCCATTTAAAGCTAATTAATTCTAACATTCTTACATGTCCATCACCTGAGGATTGGGTTAGAGCCAAGAAAATTGCATTCTTGTTGCAACATTTCTATGATATTTCTACTCTCTTCTCTTGAGTTAGATATCCCATAGGGAATTTATATTTCTATGGAGTATGGCAGATTCAGCTTCGTTTGATAAATGCAATGAATAGTCAGGATGTAGCTATTAGATCTATGGCTATGGCAATGCTAAAGAAGTTTGAAAAAATATTGGAAGTGTTACAGTGTTGTCTTATCTTTTGTTGCTGTATTAGATCCTCGCTATAAGCTACACCTATTAGAATTTTTCTCTTTGAAGTTGGAGATGGATGATCATGTGGAATTTGTATGGAGCATTCAAGAAAAGCTTTATATTTTTTTTTTTATGAATATGTGACCTCTACATCGAGAGATGATCATTTGCATCTTCAATTAGTCGAGGTAACATTTCAGTTGAGGACATTGTCGAAAATATTGGGGACAATCTTGATGAGTATGATGCATTTGAGAGTAAGCACTTTGGCTTGCAATCTACTAAATCACAATTGGATTTGTATTTAGAGGAGCCCAAGGTTGATAGAAAAAAAAATTCCTTGATCTCAATGTCCTTGATTATTGGAAAGCTAATTCACATCGATATCCCGAGTTATCTCTTATGGCACGTGATATATTGAGTATTCCTATCACTATTGTTGCCTCAGAGTTAGCCTTTAGCATTGGAGGACACATCCTAAATAAATATCGTAGTTCCCTTTCGCTTGAAAATGTGGAGGCTAAGCTATGTACCGAGATTGGTTATTTGGAGTTCCACATGAGGAAGATCTTGAGGACGAGTCTCTCATTGTCGACTTCCAAGACTATTTGCATTAGGTACTTTCTTTTATTTGTAAAGTTCACTGTTAAATTATCTCTTTTGTCTCCAGATTTAGACTAGCATGTTAAAATGGTTTTTGTCGTGTTCTTGCAATATTGTAGGTGCTTATGTTCTTAATACTGTTGGAGTATTTGCAGCCGATATTGCAGACCATGGATGATCCTATCTAGTGTGAAAATTCAAATTCATTGATCATTTAAGCAACCTCGTGTCATGATGTCGTATTGAGTTTACTACTTAAGTGGGTAGATGAATTTGTTCCATCTGTGAAATTCAATATGAATCCCAAAGTGTGTAGGTAATGTCTGCAAGACATTTTGCTTGGAGTGTCCCATTAGCTAAAAGCTTAAATGTAGTTTTGCGGCATACTTCCTTTGCACTGATTGAGAATGATTATCGACTTTAATCCTATGTCTGGTGTGTGTAGGGCATGCACTAATTGTTCATTCCTCTGATTCTAAATATAAGTTTGGCCATTTTGTGGCTCAGCTGATAAAAGTGGAGTGAGACTCATAACGGTTTAAGGTGACTCTGCTAATTGAAAGAATTTCCCTAGAGGTTACTCTTGGCATCTGATTTTATTGGGAATGAAAATGTATGTACTTGTCATGCTATGCTGATGTGCCCCTTTCCCTTTTCTTTTTCTTTTTTGTTTCTCTTTCTTGTTTTTCAATTTGCATTTCTAGATTGATGTTTCTCTTTTATGCATGTTGCAGAAAGAATGCCAATGATGGTGCTCTAACAAACTTCGAGGTCTTGAGTTTCTTACAATTTAGAGGCGCTTCAAAGGAAATGGCTGCAACAGTTGCACCATGATTGAGGAATTGAAGCTTATTCCATTGAATCCACAGGGTTAGATGAAGTTCCGTTTTTTGGGAAGATATTCTAACGCTAGTACGTTTTTGTAAGCTTGATGATGCTAATCAGGAAAGCAAGAGGTGCATGGAGAAGGATTATTATAGTTTGTTGAAATGAATCGCGCAAAGATTTTGTTGGATAGTAAATATTTTGTTATGCTCTATTTACTTCATGTCTTTACTGGCTCGTTCCAATTAAGCTTGTGTTACACGAGTTGGATCGGCTTTGCTGTGCTTGAGGACCTTAGATGAATATTGATGTCATTAGTCAATCTGGAAGAATGTTGGGCCTACGTATGTAGAAGTATGATTTATTATTCAAATCAAATTGGAGTTAGACTTACTCTTTGGAAGGTGGATCTTAGGGATTGTAGTGGTGTTTCCTCATTACTTTTCAAGATTGTAATGGTTGTGGTCTCCTGAATTCTTCAACTGTCTCCCTTTGAAGCCAAAAGAAAAAATTAGAAAAGAGTAAGAATAGACAGGTTAATAGTCTTATTACAAGAATTTGGAGCAGATCAAGTAGTTTCAAGTCCAAATGGAGTTTTAGATTGATGTGGATCAACCAACCATGAAAATATTTGTTGAGATAGTTTAAATAAGAGAAGCATGTGTTGTGACATCCCGATTTTCCAATTCTAATTTCATTAAATTGAGACGGGCATTTCGTTGGCACGCATATAGTTCATTTCCTTGAATCGGCCACTCAAGGGACCTTTATGTGAAGCCGTTAAGAGATTCTAATGCATCAGACTCGAGAATTTGATCAGGAAGGGACCTTTCGACCGAGATAATCTGCAATGGTCATTACGGCACAAATAAAAATCGATTAGAGATCGGAGATAGGTCGGCTCGACAGAGGCATGTGATCAGGTGTGGGTGATTCCGCAGGATTGCACAATTCTTGTCAATCGACACTAGACCGACTTTTCTAACGATTGGGTATCATGTGCCCGTATTTGAAACCTTGAGATTACCTCGACAACCAGAAGTTGCCAATGTGTCAAAGATGTATATTGTGGCTTGAATTGATCAACCGCAAGTCAAATGCACAAAAATTTCTAAAAGCTGCTCGATAGATTAGGATGGCTAGTATTGTGCCAAAATGAAATTAACCGTGAAATTGAGATCAAATTCTGAAATTAGAAGTCATGGTGTGTCAAAAATCTTATTAGGAACATTGGATTAATTTATGGACTTTAATTTGGACTCAATTGAAAGAGAATTGATGGGAATTGAAGAAATTAGATTTACAAGAATTGGACCCCGGCGAAAAATGAAATTTGCACCAATTGGAAGAGGTTGTAGAGGATTGATTTAATGGAGTATGACATCACTTGGTGATGTCATGGTGTGGGGGCAAGAGTGGCTAGGATCTTGACAAGTGGAGGGAAGAGATGGGCTCTTGAAAATGTGGGCTTTCACTTCATCTTCTTCCTTGAATCAAGGGACTTGGTTGGATTTTGAAAAGAGGAGAGAGAGTAGAGAAAACCAACCGGTTGAGCTTGCTGATGCCCCCTTCGCCCGCTCGATCGCCGCCGCCCGCTCGATCGCCGCCGCTTGCCGTTCGCTGCTGGAGCTCGCCGTTGCCACTCGTTCGCACACGACCACATGCTGTCCCACGTGCGAGCTACTCTGCCTCCTCCCGTGAGTTCCAGCCATCGTCCGCCATACCATAGCTGCTGCTCGACGTCGCAGCACCTCGCTGAAGCCTCCGTCGCCACCGTTCCTCCACCCGAGCCATCGCCGGTCGTTACTTGAGCTACCGCTTCTCCCTTCTGCCGGTTTCGCGTCCAATCAACCACCAGGCCACCTTCCTCCGAGCTTGGTTTTTCGTCGGCGTCGTCGTGCTCTTCACCAGAGACTTGTCGGAAAGCGATTCCGGACCGTAGATGGCGGGACCCCCAAAGAAGAATGGCATCCCAATGTAGATCATCGAGTAGGTGCACAACTTTCCTGATCCTGGGAGCCATTGGGTCTACGAGCTGATCAGGACTACCATATGGATCCAGGAGACCGAAGATGTTAGGGTATCCCATAGGTTTAAGGCTTGGTTCCGTTTTGGGGCCAATGGCTTTAGGATTGGTCCACTTGACAGTTTTGATATTCCACTGGCCGTGATGGATGCTATTCTAGGTGAGGGTATAGCTGACCTTCCTGATGGTAGGGTGAACAACCCATTGTCTCCAGACCCAGGGCAGTCGGATGTGGAAGATGTGGGATCGATGAACGAATCCAATTAGTAGTTATAAGACTATTCCTCCTTTTGGTGGACCAATCCATGTTGCATAGACTGACCCTTTTTGATGCATATAAACTCTAACTCATTTTTGGTGCATATAGTCTCTGGATCCCGTTGATGTATGTAAACCCTGGATTGTTGATATATGAAAGTATGTTGGTTTGATTTTGAATTGATCTTTCATTCTGTCCTATCCCGTATGTTTTTTATAAGAGTTTCTTACGTATGTTTTTTATAAGAGTTTCTTAGCACGTTCCGCATGTGCATCATAATTAAATGGGGTCGGCGACACTACCTGGGAATGTCGCATATACATGACCATGACGGGTTGTTCACGTGTCTCGGGGTTCGGGGCATGACATGTGCATAGTCTAATTCTTCCTAAATATTTCAATTTATAGGTTTTTTTAACATTTGTTATTTCATTTACTATTTTTTTTAATTTAATTTGAGGTTTTTATCTAATTAGCATGTAGCTTAAAGTGAGCGCGGGTTTTTTCTAGAATAGTAGTGGGTTTTAGCAATATGGGTCGGGTCACATATAGGTCACTATATTTACACTACAAGAATATTGGTCAAAACGGGTTAAATGAGTCAAATATAGGTCGACCCATTTTCGACCCGACCCATACCCGATTCGACCCACCCATTTGCCACCTCTAGGCTGGAATGGGAACGAGAATGCCATTAGCAAAATGTTGGGAATGATCACCACTGAGATACTAAACAAGAGGCTGTTGCTCTCCGATTGAATCAATCTATTTTGACAAGGCTCGTTTTGCGGTGAGGTAGGTCTCTCCTCCATGGAAGAATTGCCAATGTTTTTATCTTTGGCCAAGGTATCAAAAAAATATGAATTCTAGTAAGGTTTGCTGTTTTGTTTTGCAGGGTAGAAGCTTGCAACAACAATCCAAAGGATGAAAACCGAAGGCAATTCAATGGACGCAAAAGCTAGGTCGGGAAAAGTCGCTCTCATATCATGACAGAATTTGAAGTAAAGAGAAGAATGGGGAATCGTCTTATATTTTTTATATATGATCACCATGTATTTTACAATGTACAATCACCTATTTATAATACAGTGAATGATTTAACTAAGGAAGTAATAAAAAAGATACAAGGAATAAATCTAATCTTAGATTGACATAAATAGTCAATCATAATCATAGAAAATCTTAGATTGACTTATCGCAATCCTCGCATATCTTCAACAAAATTGTTAGAAGATTGTTTAGAGTGGGATTTGGTTTATAAATAAGTTTGGTGCCATTTCTTTTTTTCTTTTTCTTTTTGTCTTTTGATGTAATTTACAAAGATATTCCTTTATGGAATAAAAAAAAATTTAACCTCGTTTTTGCCGTAGAATATATTATCTTTATGAAAAGTCGCATTGGAAATGGAGTGCATCATATAGTTTTTTTTTTTTTTTTTTTTTTTTTTTTTTTTTTATCGAAAAAGAGTACGAGTGCCTCATAAATTATGACGGTGTGCGAATGAGTACATCACGTCTGATCGAGAACAGAACATCGTAAATATCAATTCCTTTTTTAATTACTATGGTGACGATCAATCCTCATTTAGAACGGAATGTCTTAAATTTGGATTTCGACACAAAGATTTACAAAGGTTTACCATGGTATGTACTAAGTAGGAGTGAGTGTGATCGGAGTGGACGATTCTCACTCTGGAATCAAGAACCGCCTATTAAGGGCCGATTTTGAAAAGTTGGAACCAAGAATCGCTTATTGATTCCATAAATCCACCTATGAACTAGATTGCCGATCATGAGAGATACTGAAAACCAACATAAATATTCTGATTATCTCTAATATATAAAAATATTCTAGAGAATTACCTTCATTATTTCTACATTAATTATATCCTTTATTCAATAATAGCATACTGAAACTCAATAAAAATTTTACATTTATCCCATATAAGAAATTGTATGAGTTAAATGTGGATATTATCTTTACTTACACTTGTTTTACAACTTTAATATGTCATTTAAGCAAAATTCAAAACACCAAAGTCCTAGAAAAGGGTCGGATCAACTAGCGCCACTACACCTAGACAACCCTAAAAGCGAACTTGTCCATTATCAAAACAACTTACCTGCTTAAGGGTTGTCGGCCTCTCTTGTCATCTCGTTCCCTCTATCGTCATGCCTAGAGGAACCGTCGAGCCCTCACAAAGGTCCAATCATCTCGTCATTTTCATCAGCATACCATGTGGTGAAATAGTGGGAAAGAAGCTCAGGTAATCCTACATCCATCCGGACAGTAGAACTACACTTGACACACACACCTTATCGGATCTTGGTACAAGTATATCTTAATATTCACATTCTATATAGATACTCCAAAGCTTAGCGCATAAACTCCATCCCACAAATCTGGAAAAAAATAAGGGGTGTGCTGAGACTTAGTAGATTAAATATCGAGGTTTAAGTTAGAAGACTACCTTACCACTTAACCTAATACAAAACAACATAAGTACGTGACAAGCAAATATGTATGCCAAGCGCACGATCAAATATTTACCTTTTCTATTATGATATGTCAATGAAATTTAATAACAACGTTGCTTTACTCATACACATGCGGATGTCATGACATAATTTCATGCTTGGTAATCACCAATTAGTTCATTCTTTGACATAGGTCCTTCTATGCAGTTATATATGCACATACACATGCATTAGGTTCGTTACTTCTCCTCCTGAATACTTCCAGGGCATCTTGACATATGGGACATATCAACTCCGAGACATCCCGACACACAGGACATCTCACTATTAATTTATGGGTGACGAAATCATATTACCATCATGCAAGCAATGATAAATACAGCAATGATAAATACACATTTATAAGCATTTCAACACATATTCCTCAACTCAATAAAATGCATTAGTCAAATAATCGAGTGAGAAGTAGCATGCGGTCTTCTTAAATAGATGTATATACTCAAAAGCTGAATATATGCAGCCAATGATCATACTCAGTTGAATATGAGTAGATAAGCGAATATATTACAGCAATTGAATGTACTCAGTGAGTTAATATATTCAATAAGTGAATCTCATTAACAAGTGAATTTACTCAGTAAGTAAGTGAATCTAATCAAATAGGTGAATATATTTAAGAAGTGAATATGATCAAAGAATTGGATATATTTAGACAAGTAAATATACTTAGCAAATGAATATATTCAAGCAAATGCACATACTTAGCAAGTAAATATATTCAAAAAGTGAATTTGACCAAATAAATGGATATATTCAAACAAGTGAATATACTCAGCAAGTGAATATACTCAAGAAGTGAATCTAACCAAATAAATGGATACATGCGGATAAGCAAATATATTCAAGAAGTGAATCTAACCAAATAAATGGATATATGGAGACAAGCGAGTATACTCAAAAAGTGAATATATTCAAGGAGTGAATCTGATCAAACAAATGAATATATTTAATGAATACAAGGTGATACGACCAACGGGTACAAGATAGATATGACCAGTGAATATAAGGTGAATATAACTAGTGAGTACGAGATGAATACTACCAACAACGGTTGAATATGAAATTACAAATGTAACATTTCCAAATTCAAATTCATCATTTTCACATACAATGTAACAATTACAACACCCCCACAAAACTATTACACACACTCACACTTAACTTCAAATTTTATTAAAACTAATATTACACATATCAATCAACCAAGCTAAAAGAGCTAAGTAGATCAAACTAACTTAATGCCTAGAATGTTCGCGTGCCTCAAACGAAACTTGAATCACCAAAAGTGTTGCCACCTAGCAACTCTTGAAAGATGTCAACTTTGCTTTTCAATCCAATGATCGGAAGTATAGGAACATTTCTTTTGAAGATTGAGGGTGTAAAAGAATACGGCAAAAGTAAAAATGAACTTATGATATTATTAAGGTTAGCAATAATCAGTAGAAGTAAATTTTGAAGTGTAAGGTTGCTTGTAAATTACATGTAGCAAAGTTTTATTTAATATTTAATCTATGGCCAAGTGGAAGGAGGTTTGATGAAGAATGTTTGGTAATGAAGGCTTAGTTTAGTGTCAAGAGTAACACCTCAGTTTAGGATTGGCAAATGGCCTTCCATGTAACTCTTAAAATGACAAATGAGAAAGAAACCATTTTCTTTCAGCCAAATGAATGAGTTACCAACTTACCATTAGTGTAAGAAAATAATTAATTAATAGGTGTCTTTGTAAGGAAAGTTTGAGAGTGATCATTTGTCTTCAACTCAATATAATTTCTTACCTTTACCAAAAAAAAAAAAAGTTTGAGAGTGATCATAGTGAGAAAGAAATCGCCTTCAGCCAAATGAATGAGTTACCATTAGTGTAAGAAAATAATTATTAGTTCTAATTAAATAAATAATTAAATAATAGAATACATGACATTCCGAATTCACCAAAATATAGGTAAACTAGACCGAACGCCAGGAAAATCTCGATTAGTATAATTTGAAACTCGATAATCGTTAAACATAAAATTTGAAGAATGTTTGTCCCCATGACAATGAATCAATTAACGTTTATCAATTAATTCCACCACATCAGACTCAGAACAATTACAGGTGCAAGAAATCATTTTCTGCATTTTCCATGCCTCGTAAAATTAACACTCCGACTAAGATTGTTTACGTGCGAACCCGAACCCCAAAATAAGACTTAGCTTTATAACTCAATTATTGCTACTGGACGCAGAAAATTCATAATGTCATTAAACCTTTCGTTCGTTGTCAAATAAGACTTTACATACATGCATACGATACGAGGGAAAGAAACCAACATGATCCCAACGCATGAATCTAACTCTCATACACCGTCGAAGAGATGGGACTCACGTAGAGATCATATGATTTATCAATACATGGAAATTGGCTGACGTGTATTGGGATCAAGTTAACTATTGGGAAAATTGAATTGATCCATGGACTCCTTTCCAAAATTCAATACCTTTACATATCTTAGATTTTGGTTATGTATTTAGAAAACCAGTGTCACTTTTTAAATGAAAGAGATACAGTATGTGATTTGCACCACGTACAATGTTGGCGCAGTGCAATCGAATCATCCTAGCTTGTTTGTTATAAAAACCATTCTAATTGGCGATGATATCTTACATTTCGATAAGCAATTAGAAAATCAATGTGCCTCTTAAATGAAAAGGTATTGTATGTAATGATTGCATTACATCATCATGTGCAATGTTGACGTGATACCATTGGATCATCCTCATCAGTCTATTTTGAATAATGTCTTACTTCACATCATGTATGAGACATCTCATAGGCACTAGCAATTATGATTGGTCGATTATACTAAATCATCACTGTCATGTGTGTAACCGTCACCCAAAAGACTTTCTCCTTTTAAACATCAATAAATCAAAAAGTCCTTTTGAAACCACTAAAGTTGTCAATTGTAGGATCTTACAATAGTCAGAACTCAGAACTCAATCATACATCGCTACATATGTATTTTAGAAATATCTATATGATTAAAATACACAGCCACTCTCTTATATAATATCTTATGCATAAATATATATTTAGGCGTACCGGTGGTGGTGGTGTCTCAAAACACAATTGATGTTCGATTAGAGTATTTAGGAATATAGAGCTGCAATTCAGCAAGTACTCAAGTTCTGGAACCTGATACTTGATTAGAAAAAAAAAAAAAAAAAAAAAAAAACTTAGTTTAGGGTGCTTGGATTCATATCGTGGTGGTCGGAAATGGTCGTGCCACTCCTCCAACCGCGTGAGGGGAGCGGCGGCGTATGGTGGGTGATTCTAGCCGGTGGAAAGTGGAGGGACCTTTTTCAAATGCTCAAAGAACCAGAGATGAATCTTTTTTTAAAATTAAAGAGACCATATTTCGAGAGAGAAAAACAAGGGTTCACGAAAGTTTTTTGAATTTTCCACTACTTCTAT
Organism: Eucalyptus sideroxylon x Eucalyptus melliodora; assembly: GCA_016097485.1. Taxonomy (NCBI): domain Eukaryota; kingdom Viridiplantae; phylum Streptophyta; class Magnoliopsida; order Myrtales; family Myrtaceae; genus Eucalyptus; species Eucalyptus sideroxylon x Eucalyptus melliodora. The sequence continues at coordinate 45,256,225 of CM027832.1, read as the reverse complement.
TAATGATAGTATAACTAAGTACACCACCATCACGTTACAAAAACGAGCATATTCTCCGCTCTCGGTCGCTCGCTCGCTCGCCGACTACCAATTCCGACAGGCCAAACAAAATTGTATGCTTTGCGCATTGGATTCCTTTTTTTCTTTTTTCATATCTTTGTCTCGGTATCGAATAGCATAAAAATAATTGGACCGGCCTGCCATCACGATCCGCCGAACGCCGAAGAGGCGGGTGGCGGCAGGGGCGGGTTCGCCGGTCGGGCCTTTTCCCGCAGCTCGTAGTACCGGCGGACATCGAACCCACGAGCCCGCATCAGCTTCTCCTGCTTGGCCGCGAACCGGCTCTGGAAGAACCCCTCGAACGAGGGCTCCCGGGACGTCCGCAGGAAGAAGGCGTAGCCGAGCATGAAGTAGACGGAGGTGAGGTAGAAGCAGATGGGCTCCATCACGTCCCACGTGAGCTCCCAGAATGTGAGCCGCATGAACCCGGCTGTCTGGACCACGAGGTAGCCGAGGCCAAGCCAGAGCTCCCGGCGGACCAGCGACTCGGCCGCCCGGTCTATCTCGGCCTTCTGCCGCTCCAGCTCCTCCAGCTCCGCGCTCCGCGGTGGCGGCGGCATCAGTCCCTCCACGACTTTTCTCACCTGTAGACAGGAATGGGTACAAGATTGTTTGACCGAACTTCGCTTTTGGCCCGAACAGAGACGACTCCAAATTAGGACTACAACCATTATCTAAACTCCCTAAGCATTTCATTCATCCCTTAAATTGCACTCCATGAAAATTGCAATTCTCTTGGTTTGCCCAAAAATATTTTAAAGCTGTCGTTTTTGTCTCTTTTGTAACAGACCGTGTTCAAGTCGGTGAATTTAAAAAAAAAAAAAAAAAAAAAAAGAAAAAGAAAAGGTGGTCTTTGAATTGATTATAAGAAGAAGAAGGCGTTTTGGACTTGTGAACAAGTGAAGAAAAAATCCCCTCCCCTCAACTGAAAAAAATGTGAGGCTACATGGGACCGAGACATCTTAGTCCGGCAATTATGGACGCCGAAAGCAACCTACCTAGATCTCAAAACCAATTCCAAATTACCCTTTTCCTTCCGACCCAAAAAACAATCTCGTCTCCCTTCCTGAATTTCTCTATCTTCACGCCCAATTAAATTAGAAAAGGAAAAATCAAAATCTAATTCGTCCCCGTTAATTAGATTCAGATTATGAAGTGACCCCATAATTTTCCAAAATTAAAAAAAATCTATTGAAGGGGGTGTTTCCCCGGTAGGTGTTGAAGGGCTGGTTTTGGTCCTTGTCGTCCTAGGAAAAATGGGGTGTTTTTTTTTTGGTTTTTTTCACCGTCTCAAACGTGGGAACTCTTTACACGTTTTTGGTCTCTGGTCCTGTCGTGAAGCACCAAACCCGCACGTCGGAAGCAAAAGAAGATCACCAAAAAAGCACGTATCAGTCTTCGGTAGTCTCCAATCTCAAAGGGGAAAAAATCATAGATGAAATGAAAAATGAAAACGAAATGGAATTCTAAAATTCTAACCCTCTTGATGACCATTTTTTATATTATTATCCCTGCGGCTCTAAATTATGTCATTGGGAAAAGAAATTCGGAACGCCAAACAAGAAATTAAGCGAATTTTTTTTTTAAAGAGAGAGAGAGAGAGAGAGAGAGAGAGAGAGAAATAAGGGAAATTACCAGCTCGGGCCTGAGGAGCACCATCTTGCCCAAAACGACGACGTTTCCGGTCTCGTCCAGCGTCCTCGCCAACCGGATCCCCTCGTCCGGATCCGAGCACGCCTCGCCGCAGATCCGGACCAGCTCCGGGTACGGGACCCACGTCTCCCCCACCTCCCTCAGCCGCGACTTCACCATCTCCACCTGCGCCACCTTCATCAGCTTCCTCGCGTCCTCGGCCGTCAGCTCCGGGGGCTCCAGCTCCGGCTGCGGCGGGGGAGGGGGCGGCGGCAGGAGGACGGGGCCCGAGATCCGGATCCTATTCCGCGCAATGTCGAGGGCCCGGAGCCTCTCCATCAGGCCCTCGCCGATCGGGGGCGGCCGGGCCTCCGCAGCGGGGACGGCCCTCCGGTGTAGGAACCGCCGGAAGACGCCGCCGTCTCCGGGGTCGGGGTCGAGGGCGAGCTGGGTCCGGGTCCGGCGGGGAGGGGGGCCGAGGCGGCGGAGCGGCGGCAGCTGGCCAGGGCCTGGGAGGAGGAGATGGTCCGGGACATGCCGAGGAGGCGCTGGGCCAGCGATTTCTTGATCGACATTGTAGAGATTCGATCCGAACGGAGAAGGGAGAGAGACGGCGACGATGAGAGGAGTCTCGCCGGCGAAGGCGACGGCGGCGGCGGCGGCGGCGGTGCACTTTCTCTCTTTCTTTCGTGCTTTTGGGGAAGCAGTGAAAAAAAATGGGTGGAGGAGATGGTGGCGTTCCGGGCCCTTTATATAAATGTCCAAAACTACAGGAGGAAGAAGACGACGCAGCAGAATATCGAAAAAACCCCCAAAAATAAAAATAAAAATATTAAACTAGAAAAACAAAGTCCCTTCCGGTGAAAAGATCGGCGCGAGATATTGCGGTCGGTCCGATAAATTGAGGGAGAGAAATTGGTTTATTCCCTCCGACGAGCATATGCTGTCCAGCCCTTTTAGTCAAAATAACAAGCATGTTTTTCGGTAAGCCTGGGACGCGGTGACCTGACGTTGTGGTGTCCATTGATCTTATCATGCATATATGGTATGCATTTACTCTCGATTGCCATGCCCAATTTCACTATGCATTTCAATCAGAGTGGAGTCATCTTAGTGTCATCTTCACCGATACATTGAATGGGGTCGGGTTCTCGTGTCGTGTACCAATTAAGCAAATTTGGATTCGAGTTTTTGAGCTTCGATAAAATCCAAAAAAATTCACAATCGTTAGTCGTACAAAACCCACATGTTGTTCCACATGAACAACGATTTTTCCCAGGCCCCGATTTACGTGGAGGAGGCCCTGTTGTTTCCAGAGCATATATGTATCCCCAGCAGAATTGACTACGATATATTCCTAACCCTCCCGCGCTCACGAGACGGAAAATCAAGTGGCGGAACCCAGCGGGGCTCCGTCCGCCATACACGTGGCTCGGCGGAGGGGTCCCGGATGAGGACACTCCCCACCGTCTGATCCACATGAGTTTATAACGGTCCGATGAGGGGAAGGGGGGAAGCGAAGCGGACGACGCTGACGTTCGTTGGACTTATCGGTCAACGTGAGGGGGGGGGAAAGCCAGATGGACGAACCGGAGCGGCCCCACTCGACACGTGGATGCCCCAACCGCCGATGGTTATCCGCTTGGGGTCAAACCCATTAAAATAGGCTTGCCTACATGGAATCCCAACCCCCTCAATCCTTCTCCCTTTTTGTAAGGTATCAGCTGGGGAAGGCCAACCGACCGAAAAGAACACTCGGGGGAAGGCCTGAATTTCAACATTGGAACCCCCCACACGGGGCCCACCTCTTGCGATCTCGCCCGTTCGCGGAAACGTGTCGCCACATATGATTAGGTCACATCTGCTTTTCTTTTTCTTTTTTTGGGTCAGTAATTTAAGTTGATATCTTGGTAGAAAAACGGGGGTGCGTGTCTTTATTCGGGAAAGTTCATGAATGAGGGAAAGTTCCCGTTTTCCTACCACCCGAGGGGGGCGGGGGGTAGGTGGGGGGACACGTGGCGGCCCGCGATTGGGGAGGGGCGGGTGTCGCCTTCCCTAGGTGGCGTCGGTCTCTATGAGACTTACCGGGGGGGACTGGGGCGGTGGCGAGGGGGGGAGTACAAGTGGCGACGAGCATGGACGCATGGAGAAGAGCCGGAGCCGGGGGGAGGATTTTTGAGGCGGATAAGACCGCTTTGAGTGCGAGTAAATCCAGGTGGGTTCACGTCAGACATCGTCCTGGGAACCCTGCCATCACGATGGCCTTTCATTTCAAAGTCTCGTTCACGCAGCTAGCTAATTCACGCATTTTGAAATCACCAGCGTCTTGGGGGGATTGAAATTGTCATTCATATTGGGTGTCAGAGATCCCATGGAAGGAGGTTATGTTGTGTTTAGTATCCATATGAAGATAGGATATAGTTGGATATTATAAAAGATATATAAGATATCTATATAAAAATCATCTCTCTTGAATAACAAATTAGAAGTGATTGATTCATGATTTGATCCGGTACCATTCATGAACCGAGAATCGGATTGGATGAGTTGGTTCCCATTTTTTGGGACTAGAAACCGAACCACCTAGTTGAGACCAGTTCGACCGGTCCGGTCAAATTCTTGAACAATCCATTGGAACTGATGGAAGAGGGAGGGAATAGGCGCGGATGAGTCAAACTCTCTCAACTCTCACTAGAATCTAAGGCATGCTCACTAGATGCATGGCGAAAAACAACTACCTCTCTGGACATTAGTCATCTTAAAGTGCGTATATTAATCTTCCTCTTTGAACATTAGTCATCTTACCGAGAGATAGAGATATACACTGTTTCACTTTTGAATACTCAAGCCATGTTAGTGCAGAAAACTGTTGGATTTGCACAAATTGGAAGGATTTATAGTAAGAAGTTCATTCCAATTGACCACCTCACAACAAGGAAAATGGCTTCACTACAACCTGACCTTTCCTTGCTATCACGAATATCATAGAGAATAACAAATAGAGTTAACATCTTAGGTCCCATTGTGTAATATTGTCCGCTTTGAGTCACCCGCCTTAGTGCCGACGAACCACTATTCGAGCCACGGTATTTTCTCTCATGACTTTAAAATGCGTTACACATATTAGAAGGACCCGAGTCTTATAAGCTAACCAAGACCTCTCTCCCTAGGCGATGTGAGACAAGAGAAGAGAGAGACCCCTTCCTTGCGCACGTCCAAGGACCGTCGCTCGGGCCGTCACATAGAGCATGCATAAAATGGACATTGTTGCATTTTACTGAGGTACTTAGTCCGTGATATTGAAATACCACGCGTAGAGTAGAACTTCTACGCCACAAGAATTCTGTATCGTGATGCAGTGTCTCCACGTAGTGGATCCAAGAATAGATCCCAATGCCTCTCATATTCAAAGGAGAGGCCAAAGAGAGGCCGACAGGTGAGACCGTGAGAGGCGAGAAGCGAAGGGATTAGGTTTAGACATTAAGAAATAAAAATATATATTTTTTCGATTCAAGCGGCCCGGTTCCCTCTAAAATAATTAATCGGACTAAAAACCACTATAGGTGATTGGTTCCCTATTCAATCTAGTTTCGATGGAACCAATCACTTTTTTTTTTCCCATTACTTGATGCCTTCTTTTATGAAGAATAAAAAAGAAAGTTGGCAATATTGTTTTCTTGATTTTTTATTATTTTTTTAAAGAGTATATGTAGTCAATCTGGTTCGGTTCCCCTTTGGAACCAGAAACTAAACTACCCGGACACCAGTTCTACTTTTAGAAACTAACACTTCTAAAAATCGGACCCAACTAGCCAGTTTGGTCATATCCAAGTGGTTCTCGATTCGGGCGACCCATTTTGCACGTTGCTATTGCTAATTCTTATTCTATGGAACTTGGAACCAGACCAAACTAGCCGATTCAATCCAATCTAAGCGATTCCCGATTCAGTTGATCTGTGTTGCTTGCTCCTTTAAGGAACTTCTCAAATAATAATTGAATATAAATATTATTTGATTTCTTATTTAAATAAATGAAAAATAACAAAAAATTAATAACAATTTCATTTTTATTTATTCCTACTTTTATTTTTATATTGGAATTTCTTTGTATCTTATAATATAAATTCAATATATATATTTAGTATTTATATTTATTACATATTTTAAGCATTTTAGTATTTTAGGTTTATTAGTATAGTTTACTAATCAATAAAATTTTATTAGAGAATGATGGAAGGGGAAAAAAGAAAAAAGAAAAGAGAGGAAAAAATGGTAAAAACATGAGCAAATAAAATTGAAGTGGGAAAGAGTGTTGTGAGAGATTATTACCATCTCTATTTGTGTAATTTTTGGATTCATTTATACTAATATGCCATTGATAACAAATAATGAAAATTATAGGATATGACCATATTAGGCCTTATTACTCAAATAGTGAATAGGGTATGGTAAAATTCCTAAAGTTCATATCCTATCCTATCTACTGATCTCCGGTGAAAAATCCATATGATCAAATGTAGCCAAAGAGATTAATTAAGTCAAGAGCGGAATGATTGATGTGTTGTGGTTGGGACTTTGTTTGTTTCATGGAATATAAATGATTGGAAAAATTTTTTTCTAAAAGAACAATTGCTTGTATATTTTTTCAAATAATTAATAACGGAAAATTTTTTTCTTTACCAATAACAATTTATAACTAAACAATTTCGTAAATGATGAAAATATATTTCGTTTATTTAATTTTATAAGCGAAACAATTGATCATTATTTAGAAAAATATTTTTTAAATAATTAATTTATGCCAAACAAAGAGATGGTAACGTGATGATACTTTGATTATTGTAAGAAGAAATGTCAAAATATTTTAATAATCTCTTGCCCCAAAAGTTTAAAGCATTTTGAAACAAATAACTTAAAATAATTAAAATATCCATTATAGTGTTACAAAATAAATATTGTTAAAATCGGATGAACATATTGATGGAACTAATGAGATATTTACAGAAAAAGACACTTAATTAAGTTTTTTTTAAAAAAAAAAAAAAGGCGTCGGTAACAAAAATGTCAAATCATAACAATTGGATACCCATTGTATATTGTTTAATGGTTAGTTAATGTCAAAAAAAAAAAAAGATTGATCGAACAAAAATATGGGAAAATATCACCATTTCGGTCAATTATTCTTTTTACGAGTTGAGGACATCGTTTCCAATGACGAAAATCATTATTGGACAGGATCTTTTCATTTTAGACAAGACTCTCAACCTTTGGAATGGCACCACGTGATATTAGCGGATGTTAAACAATGGATCATATCTTTTTTGATTGAAATAAATAAATAAATAAATAAGTAAAAATGCGAAGAAATCAAGCCATGACAGATCTTAGTTTCATCTGGGTCCAATAAAAAAAAATTAATTGGCCATTTGGGAGTCGCTTTGATAAACCCTTAAATGAATTCTTTCAACAATATCAGTAATCTTCGTCATGTCTAATCCAAAGGTCAACTTCCCCTCTCTCTTTAGCGAAATTGTTTAAGCTATGCTACGCACGACAACTTAATAAAAAAATTTATCTACTTAACACCATGTGATGATTCAACTGCAATTGAATAAGGTGGGCAGGCGGGCGCTGACCCTTCCAAGTTGTGTGGAATTCCCAGCATATTCCACTAGAAACATAAGTTTAATGCGTTCAATGCGTGTTGAATTTGAAGCTTCGACCGTTCAGATTAAGTAAACGGAAGGGGAGGATTAGCCATTTCGTCAGACAACCAGCGGGAGCAAAGCTGTAATGGCGGCCAGAAATTCTTCCGAAGCGATCGAAACGGCTCTTCCCTCCACGCAAACGTGTCGCCACATACGCGTCTCCTATCCAGTCCAACAATTTTCCAATTTAGTTAAAGAGAAAGAGAGAAAGAAAGTAAACTCAATTCGTTATAATAGCGTTTGATTGGATATCTAGAAACAAAGCATTCGCGTTAAATTATTGTCCAAGAGAATTTGTGCATGACACGTATGATATATAGTTAAAATATAGTTGTTGTCCTCGTGGAATTATTATCTAAGCTTTTAAGTTTGATTTACGTACCGTCCTCGCATTAAATTACTATCCTCGTGGAATTATTATCCTCGTGACGAATGTCTATATTCTCCCTTGGCCAGCTGAAACAGCATTATTTGAAAGGGACTTTAGTTTGAAACGTGGAACAACGAGGACGATTTCAAGATGCATTTTCTCTAAGTCAAGCAATATAACGCGGTTTAAACTCGTAACACTCATAGCATTTTTCGTTTTCGAGCTAACACGAACGTAGAATTTTGGGAGTTGTACACGCTTCTGCCGTAGATCTTCTCCGTCTCGAATGGTCATGTTGTTGATTATTCTAATGTTTTCATGATTTATTAAACTTTATTGTTTGAGGGAAAGAAACTCCCTAATTAGGTTCCATTTGCTTTGCAAAAAATAAATAACTTGAAAAAATTAATAAAAAATATCTTTATTACCAATAATAATTTATGTTTTAATATTTTGGCATACAATAAAAATATTTTTCGTTTTTTCATTTTTGTAAGTGATATAAGTAATCGTTTTTAAGAAAATATTTTTTAAATCACATTTTTTGCAAAACAAATGGAGCGTAATAAATAAATTCTTTAGCTTTCCGAACAAGAATTTATATAGTGGGGGTGATTGGTGATTTGTAGTTGATGCAAGAAAAGCTAAACGAAATCCATGTATACCCACTACTTCCTTGCATCCGATGCTCTGTACAAACCGCAAATAATATTTTTAGTGTTCATCCTCTTATACCATTTGTACCAATAACCTAAGGAATCCCATCAAAAGATCTCTCTTGACATTGCTGCATAAAAGAGGAACCTATAGATATTTGATTGAGAATGCCTCGTTGATAACAATCGATCACTCATCTCACGTGATTTTGTGGACTTAGATCGCAAGAAAAAGAGATTTCCATTTTCAATCCTCAGAAGACAAGTAATTTCTCACTCAATGATCATTCCCAATCGATTTGAAAAGCATGAATGTCTAGATATGCATGCTTTCCCCTTCTTGGAAGAGATAGCTTGTGCCATGAGACTTTCTATATCTATATTCTCTGGTACAATGACAATATTTCATGATAAAATCCTATGCTTTTGTTCCTTCTCTATATTCCTATCTTTACTACGCAATGTAAATTGTAGCTGGGGGGCCTCACGGAACCTCATCACCAATGCCCCGAAAATAAAAAGGAAATTGCTAGCACAAGTTGTCACTCCCTTTTGGGGGGTCTATAGCCCTTGCTATACGGATTGAAATGTTACAAAGATGTCCATTTGGTCTCAAAAGAGAAATAAACAAAATAAATAAAAAATTGCCAAAGAGGACCCTATACCTCTCCTACATTATTGCTATTATCCACCCAATTTGATAGCACATATTCGGGATAAACTATCGTTGGCGTGTATTGTTATTCTTTTATTCCTTTAGCTTGTGCCACTAAATATCATCCCAGAGATAAAAAAGAGATTTTTTTTCTTCTTTTTCTTTTTGCCCTTTTTTCTCTAGGTACATGGGAAACCTCTGCTTGCTATTGAAGCTTTTTGTTCCCCTCTTTGTACTCCACGCCATGGCTTCCCCAAGCAAGCTTCAATCTAATCTCGTATCTTATGTTCTTGAATCTTGAAAAGGTGTTCTTGCCACGCACATCTTGAAATATTGTCGTGTGGGCCAAGTTGATGGACTAGCAAAGGCCAATAATTGACAATTTTCAATCGTATCTTGGATTTGAGTAACGCTAGCTTTCTTTAGGTATACATACAAACAATAGTATTCTAAATAACGTAATAGACTGGATCTGGGTTTTTACACAATGAATTACGTATATTAATGTTTGTAAACCAATCTCGGTGTACTTTGAATTATTTACGTATATACATACTTAGTGCACATTGAGCGATTAAGTTTGCACATTCGGTATATTTTAGTGAACAATTAACGGAATAAATTAAGAAAATTATTTTGTAAGAGATAAAATTTGACAAAGAATCAAACTCTTAAACAGATCTAACTTACATGGAATAGAAATGATGGAAGCGGCATAACTCACTAGATACGTAATAACTTCCTCAAAGAAAAAAAAAGGTTAAAATATAAAATCATCCAATGAATTATAACTTGATTATACCATCGATAATAACTCATCGATGAAGTCAGTAACAACTCCAAATTAGAGTTGTGAATCATTATTTTTATATCTCTTTTTTACTTTGTATCGAATGGGATTTCTGTGAATCCGTATGACTTTTGTCCTTTCATTTCTTTATTCCCAACCATTAATATAAAACCATGTATATCTATGGATGTTGGTTCTTTACATGTTGGTTGACACTTGCATAAGTCATGTTATAGCGTTCAATAACAAGTCCTACGTCGTGTAGTCCTAATCTATTCAGAGAGAATTTGTCATCCCTAGAGATTAAATAAACCAGGATTTTACTCGCGACCGCACTTTCAGGGAGACGCGAAAGCAGAGGCCCTCCACGTCTCTTTATTTTTATTGAATTATTCAATGTGAAGCTCACCGTTGGACTCCAGACTGGGATGGGCTTTCTGGAAACAAGCAGGAACACCCAATTCCTCCTATTTGGACATTGCAGTGCATATAGAATCTATTTATTCACAGGCTGGAAAATAAGCTAAACTTCCGCAGGATTAATTAACTGCATAACAATTTGCTCGTAAGGGTCATAGGCTCATTATGGTAAACGAGATGCTAATTGGATTAATATTCAATCCTCAATGGAAAATGCTCAACCAAGAAGAATTACATAAAGGGATGATTCTATGTTTGGCTCTCGAACTCTCATGTGGTTTGTGCAAATGTTAAGATCGCTTCTCCGCATGAAAAGATTGTTTCAGTACTCATTCTAAGAGAGTTGGTGAAAACTCGCATTACTTGCTTTAGATAATCATCTGAATTCTATAAACGAAGCGTTAACTCCTTTAGTCTCATATATTAAATTATCCCAAATACCCAGTTGCCATTGTTGAGACAACATTCCCTAAGTGGTTTCGATGATTGACAAAATTTAGAGACTTTGTTTCTAATAAAAAGTATTTTCAGGTGGAAAGTCTAATGGAATAGGATTAGACGACCTCAATTATAATTAGAGTCATAGTTTATTCTTTCTTCCTTGCATACTTTGTCAAATAGCTAGGAATGAGTCAAATACACTCGTGCAATGGCTAGTGGCAATTGGTTGGATTCCTTACCATTTTTATGAGAAGTTTCAAAAGGAAAGTCTTCATAATATCTATTGGACATTCAACCTTCCTGGAATTTCTTATTAGAGGTGAAACATTCTTTCCATTTGTAAACACTCAACTTTTAGAAACCCGAACTACTGTATGGGCGGTAGAACATATGGAAACTTCACCCTCGGCGATCCTAAGGCAAACAGATTTTCTCAACCAGATCCTAGGATAGATAAGCAGATAATCCTTTAGAGATATGTCCAATGGTAAGCTTGGATTAGGATGAGTATAAGAGGAGGTTTCAAAACTGAAGGGATTAAGAATTTGCATTCATGAGAATTGAAGCTTTTAATTCTAAAGTTTGACAAGTGTTTCGTGATTTTATACTTTTGTCTCTATGAGCATCATTGTGTAACCATTTAGAGGTTGAGAGTGTGCGAGGCGTTATACACACGAGCTTGAGTGTTTAGAGCTTAGATCTTATAACATATGATTGGTTCTTATAAGTATATTTCAACCAATAGGCTATAGCGTAAGAGAGTGGGTGTAGGCTTGGAAAAGCCAAACCGTTATAAACCTTTGTGTGCAATGCTTTATCATTTACTCCTTTTTATTAATTGTGATAGAATTGTACACCTATAACGTCTGATCACTTCATTAGAAGTTGTCTCGCTGCAATATTTGTTTCAACTTTTTTATTTCTGCACAATCACCTATTTATCCCCCTCTAGGTGATAAATCTAGCCATAACAATTGGTATCAGAGCTCGGTTACTCTAAATCTAAGTGCTTTATTATTTCTGCATCAATGATCTTTCAATCGCTAGTAACATTGCACCAGGTCTGATGGAAGGCTAGACTGATACAAGACCTTTGTACTTTGATGGAAAATATTACAACATTTGGAAGAACAAGATGAAAGGATTCATTAGATCCAAGATCCCTTAGAGTGGGACGTTGTTCTAAGGGGTGTAAAACCTTAACCTTCCTCGACCAAAGAAGAAGGCAAAAAACTAGAAACCTCAATCCTATCTAATGCGGATATTGTCAAAGGAGAAGCACTAGATTCTAAAGCTATCTATTTGTTATATTGCATGTTATCTCCATCTGAATATAATCAAACTTTCTCTTGTGAATCAGCAAAAGAAATTTGGGATAGAATGCATGTGACATATGAATGAACCAATTGTGTCAAGGAAACGAATATAAACATTCTTCTCCAACGGTACGAAGCCTTTAGAATGAAACTTGAAGAATCCATAACAGACATGTTCTGTAAATTTATTGACATTGTTAATGGATTGACATATCAAGGGTAACTTGTATCGGACCTAATGAAGGGAACAAGATTCTTCGAGGATTGTCAATGGAGTGCAATAACATCAAAACATCCATCCGAGAGACTCAAAGGATATCACCTCTTTCGATGGATGAACTTGTGGGAACACTCCAATCCTATGAAGAAGAATGTTTGAACAAAGAAGATACCATAGGTAAGAAAGCAATAGCTTTAAAATCTAATCTTGATTCTGATGATTCAAATTCAAACAAATATGACGAGGATAGTGAAGAAATTGCCCTTATGGTGAAAAAGCTTCAAAAATTGGCCAGAAAAATGAAGGAAGTTTAAAGGAAAGAAACCCTTCAAGTCATCTGAGCAAAAGAAAAGCTTCAACAGCAAAGAAGAAAATAAAGATGTTATCTATTTCGAATGCAAGAAGTGATGACACATCAAATCAAATTGGCCTCTTCTGAAGAAAAGAAGGAACGAGTATGAGAAGACAAAGAAAGCACTTAAGGCTGAAACGTGGAGTGACACTAAGTGTGAAGATAGCAATGAAGAATATGCTAATATTTGTCTTATGGCAAAATCTGATTCGGAAGAAGAATTTGAGGTAAGTAACTTCGATATTCCAATTGAAGTATCCAATTATATAGAAGAATTGCTTATCGATTACAAGGCTATACTTTAGAATAATTTGAGGTAAGTAACTTCGATATTCTAGTTGAAGTATATAATTATATAGAAGAAGGAAAACTCAAGATTGAGATGACATGATTCTTTCAAGAAAGAAAAGATTAAGTGTTTTGAAAAGGATATTTTTCAAACAAAAGAAAATCATGATTTTGTCTTAAAAGAAAATGAATCTTTGAAAAAGGAAATTTAGATGTTGCAAAAGAATTTTTAGGTGGGTCAAAAACTTTGGAACATATTTTGTCCATCCAAATTCCATATTACAATAAATTAGGAATTGGATGTAAAAACAAAAAAAAAAATTAGAAAATGATTTTCCGACCCACAAAAAAAGAAAGAGGCAAAAGCCTCTAAGAGTTTTCTATGAAAATCATTTTTAAAAACAGTTTGTAAAACCTGTTGGTAAAAACCTCCTTCAATGTTCAATCTATGGTAGTCATGATCATTATGAAAATGACTATTCCAAAGGTTGGAAGCCGATTCGGAGAAACCTTTTAAGCATGGCCGATCATTCTAACCAAAGAGGACCTCAACAGATATGTATACCAAAGAAGACTTGAACTTGTCTTAATATTTGCATATACTGAAGAAAAAGAAAAACAAGTGGTACCTTAGTAATGGTTGTTCAAGACATATGACCGGTGATCCACTCAAGTTCGTTGAACTCTCAAAATTCAATGGTGGAAGCATTTCCTTTTGGAGAAACAACAAAGGAAATATCATTGTCAAAGAAACGATTGAAATTTGAAACTTGACTATAAGAGATGTATCTCTTATAAGAGGGAACTATAATTTCATTAGTATCAGCTAGTTATGTGATGCTAGATACAAGATCTGTTTTCAAGAAGACAAATACTCAAGCACAAGTAAAGATTTGAAGCAGTTCGTTTACTGGAAGGAGACCTGGGAATATCTATCTATTGGATATAACTCACTGATGATGTTTAGTGTCTAATCTCCATCAAAGACGAATCATATCTCTGGCATAGGAAGCTTGAACACATAAGTATCAAGCAAATATTGAAACTCTCCTCAAAGAATTAGTACGAGGATTACGGATCTTAAGTTTGAAAGATCTTAAGTCTATTCATTTTGTGCACTTGGTAAATAGGTAAGGAGTTCTTTCAAATCCATCAATTATGTTAGTACAACAGAGCTTTGTAATTTCTTCATATTGACATTTTTGGACTTACAAAAACGCAAAGTCTGGGAGGTAAAAGTAACTACTTGGTTATAGTCGACGATTGTATAAGGTATACATGGGTTTTCTTCCTCACACACAAAGCATGGAGTGTTTTCTCATTTTTCAAAATTTGCCAAAAAAATTCAAAACGAAAGAGGTTATTCTAATTCTTCCATCAAAACTGATCATGATGGAGAGTTTGAAAATAAGAGTTTTCAAAATTTTTGTGAAGAAAGCGGTTTTGAGCATTAGTTTTCAACTCCCTATGCACTTGAACAAAGCGGTATTGTAGAGAGGAAAAACAAGTCCTTACCAGAAATGGTAAGAACCCTTCTTATCAAAAGCAAGATTACCTCACATTTCTCGACTGAAGCCATTTCAACAACATGTTACATTATAAATCGAGTTTTCCTCAAACCTTCTTTAGAAAAGATCCCCTATGAGCTTTTCAAAGGTAGAAAACCTATCATTTTATATTTTCAAGTTTTTGGCTATGGATGCTTTATTTGAAGAAATGCTAATGACTAGTTTGGTAAGTTTGATGAAAGATTGGATGAAGGTATATTTATGGGTTATTCAACTACTAGCAAGCTTTCGGAGTTTATAATGAGAGATCTTGCATGGTAGAGGTATCCATCAACGTGAAGTTTAATGAAAATTCTCAAATCCATGAAAACTCTAATCAAACAGATTAATCCTCTAATGCAATTAAAGCACAAGGAGAAATCAAGAATTCAAAACTAGATGAACAGCTTCAGCAACAAGAAAAGGTAGATAAGGATGATAGTGAGAAACCCACGACATTTGATGACAAATTCAACAAAAATTGAAAACACAAGTCAAACCATCCGAAGGATTTGATTGTTAGTGATATTGATGACAAGATTAGAACAAGATCATCTTTGAAAGATGCCATTAGTACTTTGGCACTTATTTCAAAAATTGAACCAAAATTTTCGTACTTTGGTTTGTTTATAATATTGTGCTTTCTCTAATATCTTTTTGATTGTTGACAAAAAGGAGGAGAAGGAGAACCAACAAAACTCTGATTGCAAACTTTACTGCACTAACATTTTCTCTACAGGATCCCTAAAAACTCTGAGCATCACAAAAGCTAAAGGGATTGGTTAAATTGTTCTTGTCCTTTATTTTTAAATTCAGAGCATTAGCTATAAGAGTTTTTGCCAAAATTCTTTCAATGCAGATATTCTTATAGTTTGACTGTGCCTCAAAATTGGCTTTATTTAAGAGTTACTTAAATTTCAATTTTTTTCATCTCCTTAAAAGTTCTACTTGTGTAAGTTTTTTATCATAAAAAATGGAAAGATTGTTGAAAAAATATTCTCTAAGTAGTTTCGATAATTAACAAAACTTAGAGATTTTGTTTCTTACATACTTTGTCAAATGGCTAGGAAAAAGTCAAATACACTTGGGCAAAGGCTATTGGCAATTGCTTGGATTCCTTGCCATATTTTAAAGAAGTTTCAAAAGGAAAATCTTCCTAATATCTATCAGACATTCAACCTTTGTGGAATTTCTTATTAGAGGCGAAATATTCTTTTTATTCGTAAACACTCAACTTATGAAAACCTGAATTGCTATATGGGCAGTAGAACATATGGGAAGCTTTACCCTTGGTGATCTTGAAGCAATCACATCTTTCTAACCAAATCCAGGACTAACGGGTAGATTGGCTGGATGATCATTCTAGATATATGTCCAACGATCAGCTTAGACTAGGAGAAGTATAAGAGAAGGTTTCGAAGTTGAAGGGATTATAAATTCGCATTCACGAGAATTGAAGTTTTTAATTCCAAAGTTTGAAAATTGTGTGTTTTGTTGATCTTATACTTTCGTCTCTATGAGCATTATTGTGTAACTATTTAGAGGTTGAGAGTGTGTGAGGAGTTATACACACAAACTTAAGTGTTTAGAGCTAAGATCTTATAACCTTTGATCGGTTCTTATCGGTGGATTCTAGCCAATAAATAGGCTATGGTGCGGGAGAATAGACTTAGGCTTACAAAAGCCGAACCACTATAAACATTTGTGTGCAATTCTCTATTCTTTACTCCTTTTTATTAATTGTGATAGAATTATACACCCGTAAGATTTGATCACTTCATTAGAAGTTGTCTCGCTGTAATATTTGTTTAAATTTTTTTCATTCTCGCACAATCACCTATTCAGCCCTCTCTAGACGATAGATCTAGCCATAACAAACATGACAATCTCTTGTTGATACTTGAACTTAGGAGTTCCAAATCCAAATCCTTACCAAGAAGGGACTTAGCAATGCACATATATCAACCCGACTTTGTCAAAGTTAACGTTATTATTTTCAATAGATACATCATATTGGTTGGTCCTGAGTATGATCTTAAATTACTTTGTCTAAACTCTAAAACATAAAATTTCAGGGATATTCCCAAAGGAGAGGGAAGAAAAACTTTTCTCCCCAATTAATGGGCTGAGGTGTGCAGTCATCGACACATTAAAATAAAGAATGTAGTCCTACTAATTCACCAGAGTTACTTGACATGCGAAGTGGCTCTTAACGGAGGTATGAAGTCAAAGTGAACTTGCTGTACATATAGTGTTTGGATTGAAGATATCAAGATTACAACTGCCAAAGGGGAAACAATCTCGAAAGCTACTAACACACCCAAACACTTGCTATGCAAAAATGAAAAAGATCGGGATCCCGAGATGAGTTGAGATAAGAATCTCAATTTATTTTTCACAACTTATCGCGCGGTCTTGAGGTAGGTCGAAGCAATTTACTTCTCGCTAACTGAAGCTGACACAAATTGACATCGAGACATCAGAGGGCTTATCAGTCTGAGTCTTCACTCCCCTCAAATTCGCCGGTCTACGCCTTCATCAGTAACAAAGACAAGGAGGAGATTAGATATTGCAGGTTCGCAAGGATCAGAAAGACGGATCACCTGAGCAAATTCTTTTTAGGTTTTGCTCACACGGCATGCCGCATCAAGAAGCTTTTGCTTGTTGGTCAGAACATTTCTTAAACACGAAGGCAAAAGCCTTTGGTTTGACATTCTTGGCACACTATGGACAGAAAAATACAGTCACAATCAAAATCGCTGGTAACACTACACTGGAGAATGCATAGTACCTAATGACCAATGTTATCTCACTGGTCAGTTTGCAAAATCACAATGGCTGTTGCTAACTAGTTCCAGCAGAAAGCAAAAGGAGATATATGATAAGTACCATCTTAAAGAAAAATATAGGAGACTGGATTCATCACAACGAACTGAAAAATGTTTATACATCCTGCAATTTTTTGATGGACTGGGTCACATGGGGTCACATGTGGACCATAAGTCATGAACAATCCACGAAAAATACTCGCGTCAAACCATGAAAAAGTGGTTAATAAAGCTAATATCCTGCTGTGGAAACAGAAATCAGCAATGGTATTACATCATTTATAAGACTGCTAATACAACAAACTGCTCACCCTCAATCTTTATCATAGTGGATTGAAGGTTAATTGGTAAGGTCAATAATTGATGAGAATTTAGACTAAGAGTTCTCAGAGTATTAGAGGTTCACGCCTGTAGAGATCTCTCTAGCCATTTGAGTGTCTGATTATCCTTTGCACCACAACCGTTCTTGCCCTCCTTATCTCCCGGCTACACTTGTCAGCGTGTGCACCCAGATCTTCGACCCTTTCCATAAATATTGTCAGCCTTTTCTTGATCTCACCTATAGCGAGCTTGACAGCCTCATCTTCACTAGAAGCAAAATCAGCATTTTGCATAAAAGACTCAATCTCAACCTGCAACTTACTGACAAGAACCTTAATGCTATCCATGTCCTTGATAGTTATGTAGGTCCCAACCTGCATTGAGCTGATCAGCTCCCTCTGCCCTTTGAGAGCACTCTGGTAGTTCTTCCACAGGGAGTCGCACCACTTACCCACCGAGCCAATTGGGACAGCTATCGCACCAGCCAAAGCTGTTATGACAGGCGGTGCTGCCACAGCTGCTGCCACAACCGAGAATATCAATGCTGACACGAAAGCGGCAACGAAAATCATGTTAGAGACCCTCTTCCATGTTTTGGTAGATTTTAGCTTCTTATCAAGCTTCTTCTTCCGAACTTGTAGTTTCTCCAACATTGCCAATTGCTGCTTATAAACGGATTGGAAGATCACGAAGAATTCCTCAGTAAAAGGGTCCCCAGCTGCCCTAAACTTCTGCAGTTCTTCCAAGGTTTTTACATACTTGTTCTCTTCAATACCATCTTCCACTTGTTCAAATTGCTGGATCGCGAACTGGATCAGTAATTGGCTGTCACGAGCACGCTTTAGGCATTTTTCCAGAGCAGTGCAGAAGTCTAGCGTCTGCAGGCTGTTCTCAAAGTAATCTTCGACCAGAGCAAACAGTTCTTGATTATTCCAAATATCTTTTTTGCATTCAAGAATGACTTTGACTACTTCCTGGTTCATTTCCAGCAGACTACCTGTCACTTCTCTCAGAGACTCAAAAGACAGAGACCGAACCTCTACACCGACTGCAAGACTATTGATGACGCGGTTTGTACGCTCATGAAGGGTGTGATCAAAGGCTTGCAAATCAGGGTCAGTCCTACAAGCATCCTCGTAAGAGGTCAGATCGGCCATGTATTGGGCATTCGTGTTCAATGGGAGGGGAGGCGGCAGGGCATCATCACTTCTCTTCTTGCTGGACTGCCCTCCCGTCATTTTTAAACTTCGACCCAACAAAAACTACCAAGGAATAGCACAAGAAACTGGAAAAAAGAAAGAACTTTCAATTGGTAGACTGCAAACTCAGCTAAATAAACATACTCAATTTTCTTCCCCAACTTCAGCACCACAAAAAAGTACAAGAACTTCAAGATACAGCAAGAAAGTTATTACTTTGCATCCTAAATCATACAAGATTCCAAATTCCAAAAGAATCTAGTCGAAGCATCCACAACATTAGGAAGAATAATAAGCATTAGTTTTTAAGGCAGGATCTTGACAAATCAAAGACGATGTCAACGATTCTTCTACTCATCAATAAAAGCTAGAATGCACGCTTCCATACTCATATGGCACCGTAGATTCAGCTCGACAAGGTCAATGATTCTTCTACTCATCCGAATCCCTCATCTCAATTTAAAAGGAAATAACGCCAAAAAGGAAACCAAAAAGCTGCACGAGTTCGAAATGCAAGAAAAACCCAGTAACGATTCTGAATTTGCTAGGAGAAAAATTCGAAATTCAGCAAAAATCAAGTCGTAGCAACTCGAAGATGAGAAAACCGAAATGCCTATGAATTGGGGCAAAATCTCGACAATCGAAACAGCGATGCTTGCGCCGCACAACCCATCAAATGAAAACAAAATGAAAGATCAGAAAAGTCATATCAAGAAGGTCTAACCTTGCTTACACGCTAATCCCTTTCAAGACAAGCCTACCGAGCACCCTCAACCGCAGCTCAAATGTCAGGAGACGATGGCGAAGGAGAAAGGTGCGAACTTTTTGAGGGACGCTTGCGGAGCAAGAGAGCATTGATGTTGCAGAAGACAAGAATGGGCAGAAAGCGACGGATATTTATGGAGGAGACACACGGATAAGGAGGGAGGAGATACGGTAGTTCAAGCCATCGAGAGAGGCGGCTTGTACGCGTGAAGAGGAAAGTGAAGTGAAAAGCGAGAGAAAATGCCGGGGAGAGGAGGACGGAACGTGCAGAGACGGAGGAGAAGGAGACGGGGAAGCAATGTCGTCAACGAATTTGGTACTTTTTCTTGACAAAGATAACGAGGATGTATTGACGAAGTTGGTGGTTGTCTTAATTAGTGGAAATCATCGCGGTCGGATAAAGCTGCGGACGTATATAGGGGGGAAAAGCGTGGAAAGTAAAGAGGGGGAAATGTTGGAAAAAGAAAAAGAAACGGATATAATTGGCCCCGCTTAACTTCAGAACAGAACATCTAAAAATTAGATTTTTATGGCCCTAAACTTCGACACCATTTGTTAATAGGCCTCTCAAGTTTGAAAAGTTACAGAACTCCCCCTGAATTTCGGTTTCCATTCCAGCGACCAGTTTTTCTATCTGCGTAACTCTTCAATATCATATGAGAACTCGACTTTCTTATCAGAATAATCATAGCATGTGGTTCTATAACTTTTATTAATTGGGCAATGAAGGATTTTTTTGATAAAAAAAGTGAATTAACCAATTTCTCACTTTAACATCTAATGGTTATGTTGATGACAAAACTAATGGTTGCAACAAAAATCAAAGTTCTTGGGGGTAACTTGTAAAATTTCGAGAGCTATTGCATAATAATATCAAAATTTTGGGGGAATAGTATCAAATTTTGGCCTATCATCAAATACATGGCAAACCTTTTAAGCATATCGAAGAGAGTCCCCAGCCCTTTAATACAAGTAAAATTATCAAATAAAAGTTATAAATCGATTGCACCAATACCACTTCAATCATATACATTTTTAATTTGATCAATTTAATCCTAAATATTTTAATAATTTGCTAATTCAATCAATCAGCCAATTTTGACTAGAAATCACTAATATGAACGGTAACCTTCTTACTTGATACTGCTAACATGGATAATTTTTATAATTTAAAAAAAATTATAAGTTTTTCTATTTTATTTTTTTCGTAATTGTGGCTAACAAAGGTCACCAGTGACCCTCGCTTAGGCCATTGTCCCTCACCAAATTTAGCGATGGCCTAGAAAAGGAAAGGAGGGGCTGGCTTGGGCTGAAAAGAAAATGAACAAGTTGGGCTGGCCCAAGTGAGGAGAAGGAAACTAAAAAAGAAGAATGGGGCCAGGTTTGGCTGTCTCCAGCTCGGCCCTATTGCTATTTTTTTGTTTTATCTTTTTTAGTTTTTCATTTTTTTAATTTAATTTAAATTAATTAATATTTTTTAATACTACTAATGCAAATGTTTCTAATGTCTATATGTGATGCAATTTATAATCTTGTTGGGGGTTAAAATTAATCTTAATTTTCTATGCAATTTGAACCAAAATGAATAGCAAACTTTGGGTAACAACAATTCTATACTTTTGACTATTTTAAATGATGAGCATCTAAAGCCTATCCCTCCAAGAAGGGAATCCAAAACACATCCAACATTAAAAAATGGTAGATAGAGATCAAAACCTGGGAATCAACATTACATATTAGCCTATTCATAAGCTTTATTAAATAACTACATTAAGATAATATCTCAATTAGTATATGCACAATCAAAAGGAGATGTGCATGTAATATACATGCAATATACATGCAATATTTGTGTGGCATATCTTACAATATTACTATGCGTTTACATTAGAAAAATCGATTTTTTTGCATTAGAAAAATCATGCCTTACTTTTGATCAATCTCTCTAGGAAATCCAAGGAGACAAAGATTGCACCAACACAAGGCATCTACTAGTACTATCGTCCAACAAGCAGGCGCATACTTAACGAGAAACACAACAAAAATGACGAGCATCTATGATGAAAATTACAATGGAATGGTGACAACAAATAAAGGGTAAAACATCTGGTTTTTTGGGAATAGGTAAGAGTGGTGGATATTCACACATAGTAGTGTAGTGATCATCATTAGGGTCAATAAACAGTAGCGAGGTAAAGATGTGGACCAACGCAATGACTATGAACAATACCAAACAGAAATCAAAATCTACTCTTCACTTAGGCTCATTTTGTTTCATGAAAAATGTGGCATTTTAAAATTGTTTTTCAAAAAGCCATTTTCCAAGAAAATAACCATATTTTTTTATGTTCGACTGAAATTTGAAAATGAATTAGAAAATATTTTTCACCATTCGGTAAGAAAAATAGTTTCCTCCATGGACTCCTTTTCAATAATTATTTTTATTATTTATTTTTGAAAAATCAAATTTTTAAAATTTTAATCATTTTTTTCCTTTTTTTTTTTCCTTCTTCCTTGGCCTTGGCGGTTGCCAGCATTGGCAAACTCTAACCTCACCCTAGGCTGCCTCACTTTGGATCGGGCGAGGCATGAGCCCTAGCTAGCTTGCTGAATCTACTAAAGCCCGAGCTTGCTACCCTCGGGCGAGCTCGAGTCGCTAGATCAAGCAAGGGAGAGCCTTGCCTTAGGTTGGCAAGGCTTGAGTTGGCTTGTGGCAGATTGTCGGTTGCCATTGTGGCCGCCAACCAGCCAAGAAAGAAGAGAAATAAAAAAGAAAAAGAATTAAAAACTCGATTTAAAAAAATAAAAATAAATAACATATAAAAGTAAAAGAAAAATGTGTTTCGTAAAAGAAAATGAGGTAAAAGAAGTCATGAAAAATTTTTTCATTTTTAAAAAGTGGAAAATATTTTTCCAACTTTTAAAGGTGTTTTTTTCCTAGAAAATTCCAAAAAAGGATCGGAAATGCCCTTATTTTCTCAAATAAGGATCCGAAGTGGATTTTGTTTCAAATAAGGACCTAAAGTAGCCTTGATTGTTTCAAATAAGGGCCTTAAGTGGTTTTGGTTGCTTCAATTAAGGATCTAACCTTGTCGGTTACCAGCTAGTTAAATTTTCCAATCAGTCTAGAGTATTTTCATTATTTGCCATTTTCCCTTATTTTCTTTCTCTTTTTTTTTTTCCTTTTTTTTTTTTTTTTATGGTTCTTCTTCTTCCTCTTTGTTGGTGGCCGGCCCACAGAGGGCTGGGTGAGGGTCACCCTCGCCACCCCATGCCAGCCACAGACAAGGCAACCCTCGCCTAGGCCATCTATGAGGTTAGCACTCGCCTGATCTGTCGAGGGTTGGCCTCACCTACCCCAGACAAGGGCTCGACCACCCTCGTTAGTGGGCGATGACCCTTGCCAGCCCTTACTAGCGGTCGGTCTGGCGAGGGTCAACCTCGCTTGGGGCCAATGAGGGCCGACCTTGCCTATGGCCGGTGTGGGGGCGGCCCTCACTAGTGAGGGCAACCCTTGCCCAGCCCTCTGTGGGCATTGCTAGTGGCCGGGAGGAAGAAGAAAACTAGAAAAAAAAAAAAAAAAAAGAGAGAGAGGTGGGGGGGAGAGGGAAATGGCAAATGACGAAAATGCTCTTGATCGATAGAAAATTAGGTTCTTATTTGAAACGGATATAGTCACTTTAGATCCTCATTTGAAACATTATCTACTTTAGGCCCTTATTTGAGAAAGTGATGTCACTATAGGTCCTTATTTAAAACAAGATCCACTTTGGATTCTTATTTGACAAAATAAGAGCACTTTGAGTCCCTTTTTGGAATTTTCCTTTTTTTTTTTTTCCAAAAGTGAAAAATATTTTCATTGGCTAGTTCATTTTCTGCGAAACAAACACTGAAAAATATTTTCCTTGAATTTATTTTCTGTGAAACAAGTAGGGCCATGGTCAATGCAATGCTTTTGTATCAAAATAGAGGACCACATAAATGAACACTAAAATCTCGTGTTATACCTAAGAATGAACTCCCATCTGTGCGAATTAAACGGTGAAAGCTATAAGAAAATAAAAGGACAAGAATAAACCAAACACAACACATTACTCAATTTGAAAACACAATCATAAATCCAAAACAAAGGAAGTGAAGAGAAACCCACTTCATAGCTCCTGGGTATTTAGACGCTGCACAGACGATTCCTCAATTTCGACCATGGCGAATTTGAAACAAGGCAAAGAAGAAGTGGAAGAATGGACGAGATGAAGGATAAGTGGAGGAATTTCTAAATATTGTATTGTTTGACTTGTATAGTCACAATCAAGATTAATGCTACAATTGGTATCTTCGACAATATCCAATCATATTTCCAACACTCTCCCTCAAGCTGGTGGCCTACATATGTTTAGGACACCTTGCTTGCTTAGTAGGTACATATATTTTCTCTAGCATAGTGGCTTAATAAAAATGTTTGTAGGTTGCTTTGCACTTCCAATTCCTTTCATTACAAGGACTCTTTCTCTGATCTTATCTCAAGTGAAATGACAATCAATTTTTATATGTTTTGTTCTTTTGTGAAAAGTTGGGTTTGCTGCTAGTTTGAGTGCGGCATCATTATCATAAAATAACTCACTTGGTCTATTGACTTGTATTCCAAGGTTTGAGAGTAGACCTTACATCCAAACTATTTCGCATGTAGTTTTTGCCATGGCTTGATACTTTGATTCAGCTGATGATAGTGATACAGTCGATTGTTTCTTCATTTTCCATGAGATTAAAAATCTTCCCAATTTGATACAAAAACTAGTTTCGGGTCTCCTGGTCATTAGGCAAGTAGCATAATATGTATTGCAATAAGCTGTCATCTTTATGTCACAATCATGAGATAAGAATATCCCAAGTCCTAGACATCCCTTTAAATATTTTACAACCTTTAGGGTTGCATTCATATGAGATTGTTTGAGCTATGCATAAATTGGCTAGTTGAGTATTTGCGTTGTATAACAAATATCATGTCTTGTCATGATAAAATATATCATCTTCCCAACAAGTCGTTAATATCTCGATAGATCCGTAAGTAATGGATCCTCGATAGGTGAAGAGGAATCCATATCATACTCATGGGTCATCAACTTGGCATTTTATTCAATTGTATAATAGTTGGTTTGCAACTTGACAATCTTGCTTTGGAAACAATTTCAAAGACGAATTTCCTTTGACTCAAGCTAATTTTTTTATTAGACTAAGAAATTTCAATGCCAATAAAATATTTGGGTGATGCCAAATCCTTGATGTGGAAGGTGGAATCCAAATATTCTTTGAACTTTGCAACATGATAATCATTATTGCCCATGACAAGTATATCATCAACATATATTAGCAAATAAATCGATGAATTTCTTGTAGTCCATGTAAATAGAGCATAATTGTGTTTAGAGTGCTAGAAATCTGCATTAGTTAAGGTAGTAGTGAACTTGGCAAACAATTGTCTGGATGTTTGTTTCAATCCATATAAGGATTTGCATACACGACATAACCAAAACTTCCCCTGTCTGCATAAACCTTGTGGAGGTTTCATATAAATTTCTTCATCTAGATTACCAAGAAGAAAGGCATTATGGACATCCATTTGATGTAGGAACCAATTGTGAATAGCTACAACGGATAAGAAGGAACGGATAGTGACTTCCTTGGCAACCGAAGAGAAAGTTTCATGATAATCAAAATCTTCTCATCGTGTGAATCCTTTAGCAACTAATCAAGCCTTGTATCGCTCGACAGAGCCATCTACCTTGAATTTATTTTTGTACATGCATTTGCATCCAATTGGTTTTCGATTTGGGGGTAATGGCACAACATCCCAGGTGTGATTCTCAATGAGTGCATTAAGTTCAACCTCCATTGCTTGTCTCCATCAAGCATCTCTTACTGCTTGGTCACATAAAAATAGCTCACGTTCCTCTAAAATACGACTAACACAACATATATGTTATGGCGATAATAGGCTAAAGGAGACATAGAAGGATATAGGATATTGTGTACTTGGAGAGCTCAATGCAAAGCATATGTAGTCCTTTGTCAATGTGGGAGGACAAATAGTGTGTTTAGAACATTGAGGTTGTTTCAACGGTACTTGTTTAGGTACCAACAAAGATTCTCAAGGAGGCTCCTGTGGAGATGAAGTAGATATGATCGATGCAAGTGAATAAGTATCTTTAGATAATACTGGAGATTCAACTACTTGGCTTAAGGAATCCTGCAAGATTGGCATGGAAGACTTTGGTGTAATGAAGACATATTGAGGAGTCATGTATAATTCTTCTTCTACTAGAAACTTTACTCTGATAATGAAGATGTTTTGGAAGAGGAAACCATTTCTTGAAATGGGAATGTGTCTTCATGAAATATAACATCATTGCTTATAAAGAAATACCTTGTAGAATTCTCCATACCTTAGTATCCTTCTATAAAGTAGGATATCCTATAAAAATACATCGAGTGGCACGGGGATCTTGAGGACCCATAGTCGTTGCATAACATAAACACCCAAAAACCCTAAGATGTTCAATCTCTGGTTGTTTTCCATAAAGAATTTCAGAAAGAGTTTGACCATTGAGAATTCGAGGTGGCATGCAATTAATCAAATAGGCTGCCATGATTACACAATTTCCCGAAAGATTTTCAGGAATGAAAGCTTGGTATTCGAGTGCTCTAGCCACTTCTAAGAGATGTCTATATTTGCGCTCAACAATACCATTTTGTTTAAGAGTACAAGTACAAGAACTTTCATGGAGCATCCCATGAAAAGATAGAAATGATTCGCAATCATTAGTAAAGAATTCCTGCCTATTGCATGTACAAATTCGTTTCATAGATTTATTAAATTGATTCATAATAAGGAAAGAAAACTTGACAAATAGGAAAATGTTTGACTCTTGAATTGCATTAGGAAAACCCAAGTGGCATAGGTATCATCAACAATTGTAAGAAATAATTGAGATTCATCACAATGCAGGGTATAATAATGACCCCAGATGTCCATATGAAGCAAAGAAAAAGGATTTTGGGCTTGTGATGAGCTAATTAGAAAAGATGCTTGAGATTGTTTAGCCAAGGGACATATTAAACATTTGGGATGAGGAAATCTCGCACTATGATCCAAATGCTGATGAAAAATGAGATTTTTATTAGTAGGGCTGCATAACAATTAATTCTTTTATTTAAGAAATCTAAATCTCCTGGGCAATCAATCTAGAAATACAATTATTCTATAAAGAAGATCAAATTCAAAGTCAGGAATGTATAGAACATTTTTTAGGATGTAATTTGGACCAAGGTGAAAAGTACCGATTTTGGTAACATAGAAGATGTTCCCATTAGGAAAACGGACATCCATAGAAGAATGTGATCCTATGTCTATATAGGAAAAATAAATGCTCATTGCAAATTATGTAGTCATTATACTTGAATCGAGTATTCATGCATTAACTGAAATTGAATTCTCCTTATAAAGAAAAGTACATGAGAAACTTGTATTCTTTTCACTGGTCCCCACTTAACTCAGAATTTTCAGAATATTCATAATATTATGATATTGATCTTGAGTGATTGTTTGGCGTGCCCCATCATTTCTTTATGTGGAAACTTGATAAGCAAATAATTCCTTCTCCCTTTTTCTTTATTATTTGGCTTATCATGTAATTTTCAGCCTATATCAACAGTGTGATCCGGGTGCTTATATTATTCACAATATTTATTTTCGAATTTAAAATTGTGCCCGCTAACCTTTCCTAATAATGTAGTACCATGTGAACCATTGGATCCCTTATAAACTGGTACCAACGTGTCTTGATGAGGTCCACTGGATTCGACTGAAGTGATGGTAGAATGATAGTTGTCCAGTCTTGGCTATTGATCCAAGCCGTCCATTCTAAAAGAGAGATTAGAATTTTCATCTTTTCCTTTATTTCTCCTCCAACCCGTGTGCCACCAGAAGAACCCACGATGGACATCTTCGAAGCAGCAACTTGCGAGAAGGCAGTAGTAGACTTTGGACCAGACCCACGTGAGAAGGCAGCAGTAGCCAGTGTCGGACCAGATCCAAAGGTAGCAAGGGTGACCCTTTCGCCCGCTCGTGCGTGCTCAGCTGCTGCTGCTTGTGGACTCTCTTCTTGCATCACCAATTGGTAGATCCACCCGAGCGGTGGTGCAGGCTCCATTACAAGTATTTGCAACCTAAAGGTGAGTAATTTCCATTTAAAATCAGCGAAAAGCGAGTCGCTTTCTCTCTTTCTCGTATTGCTCAGTACTGTCGAAGTGTTTCGTCTGTTCTTTCAAGTTGTTCCTCGGCTGCCTCGAGCTCGTTCCATAAAGCTAAGAGTCGGTTGAAGCATGTTGTTATCAACTGGTTGCCTTGCTTTAGCTACGACAAGGCTTGGGTGAGCGAGAAAATCATGGCCCGGTCTCGATACGTTTCGGTTGACGGGAGGTGGTGGTGACTTTGGGAGCCAAGCAATTTCCGATCTATGTACACACGAGCTTATTGCATTTGTGCTAGTGTCGTCAGAGACGCTTGTCGGACGGGAATGGGATGGTTCCATCAAGGTCAGGGACCTGTGCTTGTGCTTCGTGACTAAGGGTCGCTGGAAGTCTCGAGCCCAGCTGCCGTAATTTTCGAGTCCTATCAGTTGCAAGGAGATGAGGCGCAACTCGAGGCCGTTGGTCGACAACGTATAGAGAGGGTCGCCTGACTCTGGCCAACCACCATTGATCAAGATCCCGTAAGGCACGAAACCCGATCCCATGGTCAGGTAGGGATTCGCCCCTCGAGCTTTCGGAATGGATCGGGGTGTTGGGCTGAGGCTCGTCCAGCCCATCCTTGAGATGTTGGAAGGAGCTGACCCTCCTCCAATGGGCTTAAGTTCCAGAATTTGCATCTTCTCCAGATGTGTCGTATGTGGCCCATGATTGGTTCGGCCCAATGGCCCATGGTCCTTGAACCGGGAACCACTGAACTGTTGGCCATGGAACAGCGCTGGAAACGTGTACTGGAGCAAGAGCTGGGTTGGTGACTGGATCGACGGTGGGTCGCTCATGCTCATCTCCGATCGGATCAATTTGATCCGCATCTTTGTTATGAGGTGAGTTTCGGGTTTCCTCCATTGAAGAGTCCTCTCCAGTAACTATGTTCTTGTCCTTTGCCATGATATGTCTGAACTTGAATTCCTACCAGGTGCGGATTTGTTTTGCAAGGTTTAGTTTGCAATAGCAAATCGGAAAGAAACGGAAGCAATTTGAGGGTTTGCATAAGCTAGATTGTAAAGGGTTGCTTTGATACCATGAAACAAGGCGAAGGAGAAGTGGAAGAATGGACAAGATGAAGGAGAAGTGGAGGAATTTTTGTATATTGTATTGTCTGACTTGTATTCAAATACATCAGCCTATTTGTAATGTAAATACAAAAAGAAAAAAGGTAATAATATACAAAAATTACAATTTTCCTATCCTCCAAAATAGCTAGGATTGACTGAATCAATTAAGATCAATGCCGCAATTGGTGTCTTCGACAATTTCTGATCATATTTCCAACGGAATTTGAGAATGGAGGAGCTTTGCACAATAGTGAAACAACAAGAAAATGAACCAAAGTACGGGTGTATGTACCTTCCCTTATCAATCTTTGGAATGAGGTTCAAGGATTTTTGGTTTCATGGAAAATACTCAATTGGTAGATTGCGCATATATGTACACTATACATGCAATATTTTTATGTGTATTTCAATGAAGAATACATTAGCCTATTCATAAGCCTTATTAAATAACTATATTAAGATAATATATTGATCAACATATGCATAATCAAAGGGAGATACACATGCCATATACGTACAATACACGTACCATATTTAGGATGCTGATAATTGAAAAAATTTAAAAATATCATAAAAAGAGAAATTATCCTAGCATGGAATTGCACAAAGCCTCACCTATAAGTTCAAGCCACATGGTGAAGATCACCATGGCTGTCCATGGTAGTGAACCGATGATTCCCTGCAATTCAATTACTTGAAAAGTTTGCACTATCATTACAGCTTTTGTCGCTTTCCAGGACTCCATCCAAGTTGATCTTGCGTTGCTTCTGTTCTCTATCAAAGCATCTCTACAACGGAAGATTATTAAGGACCAAAATTTGATACGACCATCACAGAGGCCATTAGTTATAACATACGACAATGAGATAAAAGCGGACAAGGAAAAATAAAAAACAAAGCTCTTAGGAAGCCGATCAATGAACTAACTGTCGCCTCTAGAACAGAGGCACATCTCCTCCCAGGAATTCCCCGGAACTTTGTGCCGGCCATGACTGTCACCAAAGCACTTCCACCCACACCCCAAATTTCCAATGAGAGATAAAAATCAAACCCAATGCCCCTTACGTCATCCTTATGGCTATCTGCAATAAATGATTGTAGAACTGGTATTACTATTGCCAATCCAAAATCATTTAGCGCTCTCCAAAATGCAACTTGTATGAAATCCTAGCTTGCACCAAATGCAGCAGTTGAGAAGGCCCAGCAAAATATCCCTAACGTGAGAACTGTGGGACTATAAGCCCAGCCAAGGGTGATTACAATCCTGGGACAAAGTTCCTTATAAATGTAAGATGACCCAGATCAGACAGCCCTGCATTAAAAGTCTCATCGACTTCTTCGTAAACAGCTGGAACAAAATTTTCATCAGCACGCTCCATTTTTGCAACCAAGTTGATGATGATCAGACACGGAGAATACCGGATATACTTTTTATCTTGGGAGAAGAATATTAAAAGTGTCAAAAGTTATATATGACGCTCATTTTAGTGTCAAAAATTTCATCAATTCACTTAAGTGTCAAATTGGAGAAAAAACAATCACTTAAGTGCCTGTGGCAAGAAATTATGACTAAAGAAATCATATAGTTTTTATAATTAAAATTTTTATCTAAGGTGGCATTTTTATTTTACATTGAAGTGATCACTTTTTCATTAAGATTGGCACTGAAGTAATCACCTTTTAATAATGACTGATATTATAGTGATCATTTTTTAATAACAACTAATAGTCAAGTGATCACTTTTTAACTTGCTATATGAAATCATTTAGGGATTATATGTTAATTGCGCATGCCGACAAGCCACGTAGGATTGAGAAATTAATAAAATATTATCATGTTGGATATTCAACGACCCAAATCAGAGTTGATACTTAAGTGATCGTTTTTTTAAATGGTTCTTAAGTGATACAAAAAAAAAATAATTAGTACTAAAGTAATCACAATATACAATTTTTGACACTTTCAATATCCTTCTTCTTTTTTATCTCTATTGGAGATGGAAGAAAAGAGGATGTAGACAAATAACAATTGATGTGCCAAAAACAGTTCCAATGAAGAGATGAAGACATTGAAATGCAAAGGACCGGACATCATTAATATTGTTCCAAAATATGCTACATATACATTGTTGGCCAGTTTCTTGTTGGGTTTAGGGGGAAATGGTTCATTTGATATGACAACTAAATAATTCTTACGCTGTCCCTCCCTCTTTTATTTTGCATGTTATTCCTGTAATTCTATCTTGTTTGTTTTAATGTGGTTATGTCCACATCCAACTTTCATGTGTAAGGCCAAGTTTACAAGGAAAAAAAAAATATATTAAGAAATACACTGTGTATACAAAAAAGAAAGATTCTTTAACTAGAATAATGATGTGCAAGATAGGAATTTGAAATTTGTATAATATGTATTTCGATGTAGAATACATTACCCTATTCATAGGCTTTATTAGATAATTATATTAAGATAATATCTCAATTAACATATGTACCATCAAAGGGAGATGTATGTGCAATATACATCCAATCTTGAGGAATTGAGTTTTGCAACCTACTTGAATGGTGAACTACCCTTGGGGCTAGCTAATGGATTACTAATTTTGTACTTAGCTCGAACTCTACCAATCTTATACCAATTCAACGCTTAAGTTCAATATTTAACATGCAAGTCATTTTCATTTTAGAGTTGCCACTAATTTATTTTTAGCGAGTCAATTAGAAATCCAAGTAAAGTTTTAGGAGAATTATTATACTTCATCGAACTAGAGATTAAATGTATTTGAAGACCAGGTCAAAGTAGTACTCTAATGTCAATTCATCGAGTCAGTTAGACATGTTCATGATAAGAGTTGGGCTTGAGGCTCGATATGGCTTTACTAGAAATTAGGCTAAATAGTGTTATATTTGGAAAATGGGTTTGGAAAGTTTTAATGGGTTAGACGTGGGAACCCGATGGTGTCAAGCCCAAATCCAAGAGTCGTGAGACCAGAGTTAGTTTATATCCGGACCGGGCCAAGGGCCCAGCTTGGGTCTCTTTTTTGGAATAAAAGTTTAATTATTAAAAATATTTTTTAAATCCGAAAATAAAAATAAAAAAAATCGGAAAATTAAAAGAAATTAGAAAATGTATACATATAAGAGGCTTTCATTAGGTTGTTAATTTTTAGCATTAGATTTAGCTTGCTTTCTTAGTCAGTATGCTTATTGTCAAGGGTTTTAGTGGTTGTTGTGGATATAGCTTGGATATAGATAGATTGATCTTTTTGATAGGAAATTATACTCAATTTGAATTTAGCTCATGGAGATTGCTAGCCCAAGGTTTAGAACAAGGCTATATAATTTTATTTTTATTTTTTACCCTACGAGCTATAGGTTTTACATTTATGCACTTAGATAATCGCTTTTAATTCATTTGGTCACTTACGACACTATCTTTTAATAAATTGGTTGCTATTTTCCTTTTGTAAAGTAGGTGGAGTTTTTTTTTTTTTTTTTTTTAGAATCCTAGTGAAATTCACAATAAAAAGAACATTTGCATGATTATTTAGCAATTTTGATACCTAAAGGATTGCAATTGATAATCAAGAATGCATAACCACTTTGGAAAATAACCAACTAGTTAGTTACCGAAAGGGCACTAACATTAGCATGCTTAGCATCTTTAGTTCCGTAGGAATTGAGACAATGCCCCTGCATCTCAATTGGTTTCTAGTGGTGGCTCCTAGAAAACACTTAGGTTGTTAAAGAATTTAAAAGAAATCTCATGTCCTACAAAACATCCGCACTCAAAATCAATGAACTGTTTGTCGTGTTACCATTTGATGGACTGTTTGAGATTGTCATTTGCATGTACCATTCGAATAATCTTTTTGAGTAAATACTTCTAAACCTATTTGCCGAGGATAGTCCCACAGAAAAGTAGGTTGTGACATGGTTGCATACCAAAAGAGGTGTCAAATGTTATCTCATATTACTTAAATACTAGATTTTAATGGGTTTAGTTCTATCTTCATGTTGTCTCACTTCGTTTTTAATCTAAACATATTAATTGGACTTTTTAACATATTGTAACCAAACACAAATACGCAGTAAAAAAAAAAAAAAAAAAAAACGCTTGTATTGTGCATTGCTGTGCCATTAAAAATCCCCAAAATTGACGTATTGAAAAGTACCAGAAATTCCAAGAAAATTGATGTCATTGTTAAAAGGACCTAGACCTTAGGGGCGCATCTCAAATATGATATCATGTCTAAAAAATTCTTCCCATCACCCTTGAGCCACAAACTTCTAGGAAGAGAAGTTTACCGCAAATAGCTTTGCTGGTTTCCTGGGAAACAGCTTGTACATGATCCGTGCACACTCTCATTGTTCCTCGAAATCACAAGCTGATTCATCTGTTAAATCCTTCTATCGTCCCTTGATCTGCAGTTCATACAAGTCTGAAGAGAATAAAAGAATGTTTTGTCAGCTTCTAAATTCAAATAGCCTTCGTATTGCGATCATATGTAATTTAGGGAGCTGAAACATGCACTATATAATTCAAAATGGCTAACATGACTTGATGAACTTCGATGAATAATATTATGCGTAACTTATTATCTCGTAGATACCCTGTTTTAAATTCGCCGGCACTACTTCCGATGGAATGACACGGTCGTCAATAACCCGTTTAGGATGACACACATCTTCCTTTGCCTCTGATGATGAAACCTGTCACAAAGCGTCCAAAATCGAGTGCAAAACCGAAGTAAAATCCGTACCATCCCTCTTTCGCTGGTTTGTGCACTGAAACACTGGGCCTTATACTCCCGTTGATCCCAATTCTCACTGGTCCAAAAACCTGTTTGGTTCAACATTTGCATGCAGTTGGTTTGTTTTTTGCTCATTTAATAATATACAATTACATCTCCAAAGAGCTTTAAGGTAGCCCAAAAAAGGTCCGATATCTTTTGAGAAATTACATTCTCGGAATGCAAGTTTTAACCCCTTATTTACTATTCATCTTCTTTGAAGACTGTTCCATGGAAAAATCAATCGGAGGCCGATGATCGCCTTCTAAGGGGTCGAGCACATAGACGATTGTTGCCTAGGGGTCACCCGACCTTGGTGATTGTTGCTTGACCTTAGGCGATGCCTGGGTCATGTGACCCAGGCGACCGTTGGCCTGAATCACATGACCCAAGTGATGGTCGCTTGAGGTCACATAACCCCAGGGCGGTCGTATGGGTTGTGCAACCTAGGCCTGAGTGGGGTAGCCTTAGGCAAAGCCGTTTGGTGGCTAGAACAGATTTGGCTGTCGGTGGTTGAACTCCCAAAAATAAATGTAAAAAGTTTTGTTTTTAATAAATTTAGTAAAAGTCATTTGTAAATGTAATTTTTACTAAATAGCATTTGAGCCAAAGTTGTTTCCCAATGCAGTTTAAAATTACAATTCACTAAACGCTATTTACATTTCGGAAAACCATTTTAGCCTAAAAGTTATTTACATTTTCCCTAGGACACTTCTCCAAAATCAAACCAAACAGGGCCCAAGTGGGTTCGCTTTTGCAAGGGGAGCAGCACCCTCTTTACCTTGATGATCGAAGTTAGGCTGATAAACTGAGTTCATACTTCAGAGATGGCAAGCAGAAGAATTAAATAGATTTACTGAGAAAATAAGTATGTGGTCACGTCATCTCCTCCTTCAAACTCGCCATTCTCGCATTTTCCCTGTCCCGCTTGAACATTCTGTACAGTGGCGTGTAACACAAGCAACACAAACCGAATGGCACTGCCGTCATCGAGAGAAGCCCCTTTGATAGAGCGGAGGCTCCATCTACCGATCCTTTAGCGGGATCCACAGTCTTCTTATCATAGCCGAACATCTTCTCAGAAAGAATCCCAGCCAGTGGAGCTGCAAAAGAGGATAAGGATAACTCGAAGGCACGATCGAAAGCATAGATCATGGTCCGGTGCTTGGCTGGGACCACTTCAGCAAACATTGGGGCATTCGCTGCAGTGCCATTCCAACTGATGGTTATGCCCATCAGAAGTAAGGTGGCGGAGTAGGCGAACCAGCTGTCGACCGACTGTGGGATCGCTCTGAGAAGAAACCAGCAGAAAGGAATACCCATAAAAGCACTGAATTGTGCACACATGATACGACCAGAATTGGGGTGGACTCGAGATAATCTATCTGCTATGATACCTCCAAGAAGAGACCCTACAGCACACCCAACTAAGAAAATGGTAGATAGAGCTGCCGCACCATTGTGATGAAAACCTGGAAATCAATAAAGACAAGACTTTACACATTATGTAGCAAAATAAAAGAGAGGAATGCGACAAGAAGTTGGTCATCAGAAATCTCTCTGACAAATCCCACTACCGAAGCCTGGTTGAAAGCAAACATTTAACCAGTGACGCATGCGGAATCCTCATATTCACTTAGCTAGCTTTGTTAATTTCAAACTCTAGATTCTGATGACTATCACCTAACATGGAACTGCACAGAGCCTCACCTATAAGTTCAAACCACATAGTGAAGAACACCATGGCCGTCCATGGTAGTGAACCAATGATTCCCTGCAATACGATTACTTGAAAAGTTTGCACAATTAATACAGCTTTTGTTGCTTTCCAGGACTCCTTCCAAGTTGATTTCGTGTTACTTTCGCTCTCTACCAAAGCATCTCTGCAACGGAAGAATATTAAGGACCAAAATTTGACATGACCATCACAGAGGCCATCAGTTATAACAGACGAGAATGAGATAAAGCCAGACCAGAAAAAGGAAAATCAAAGCTTCTAGGAAGTTTAAGCAATCATATGTACCTTTCTAGATTCTCACTAGAATCATGAGTAAAGTTAGTGGTTTTCCTTGGGTCAACAACAAACAAGAAAACGAGGAAGCCGATTAATGAACTAACTGTTGACATTAGAAAAAGGCACATCTCCACCCAGGAATTCCCCAGAACTCTGTGCCAGCCATAACCGTCGCTAAACCACTTCCACCGATACCCCCAAAACTTCCAATAAAAGATAAAAATCCAAACCCAGTGCCCCTTACATCATCCTTATAGCTATCTGCAATAAACGATTGTAGAGCTGGTATTACTATTGCCAATCCAAAACCATTCAGCGCTCTCCAAAATGCAATTTGCATGAAATACTGGCTTGCACCAACTGCAGCAGTTGAGAAAGCCCAGCAAAATATCCCTAACGCAAGAACTGTGGGCCGGTCATAGTTTATGACTAAAATCCCTGCCAGGGGTGATGACAATCCTTGGACAAAGTTCCTTATAAATGTAAGATAACCTAGATCAGATAGCCCTACATTGAAAGTCTCACTGACTTCTTTGCAAACAGCTGGAAGGAGATTTTCATCTGCACGCTCCATTATAGCAGCCAAGTTGATGATGATCAGAGACAGAGAATATCCGAAGTACTTTTTACCTCTGTTTGAGATGGAAGAAAAGAGTAAGTAGACATATAACAATTAATGCGCAGAACAGTTCCGATGAAGAGATCAAGACATTGAAAGGCAAAGGACGGAAAATCATTATTATTGTTCAAAAACATGCTACATATTTATGTTGTTGGCCAATTTCCTTTCGCATTTAGAGGTTGGTTTGTCTGATATGACATCAAAGGACAACTCAAAAACTCTTATGTTGCTCCCTCTTACTTTTATTTTGCACGTTATTCCTGTAATTCTATCTTGTCCATTTTAATGTGGTTATGTCCACATCCATCTTTCATGTGTTAGGCCAGGTTTACAGGAAAAAATAGAGTATTAAGAAATATACTGTGTATACAAAAAAGGATTCTCTAACTAGAATAGATTCTACATTATAAGTGGCAGTTAATATATAGATTGGAAGACGTAAAAGGTACAAAGAACCAAATGTTCATCGCTGTAGACATTGGACTGAAGGAAAAAAAGTTGAATGCTCAGTGAAAAACCATAGAGATGACCTGGGCCAATTGTTATGTCACTTTACAAGTATCGGTGTCTGGTTTAAATTGATGAACATGTTACTTTTATGGAGGTTTCCTACTCTTGTTGACTCAGTTTTGCATAGATTGCCTCAAATTCTGCCTCTTTGATGTCTCAAGGAACCTCTCAAGGGCATTGTATTCCCATTATCTAATTTGCAACCTCTGAAAATTGTGGAGGTGTTATTTCCCTTGAGCGACTAGCCAAAGAAAAAGAAATGTTACAAAGTTCTGCTAGGAGAGTAGGCCTTTTCATATGAAACTCAGCAATCTTATATTCATACCAACACTGCGTAAAATAGAGCCATATTTCATCAATCAGCCAAGGATTTATTGTGATCCCAGGCATATTTCCAACCTCCAACTGAGGCCTCGGAGCAATTCTACTCGAAAGAAGGAGGACTTCCGAAGTTCAAAAGATTATGTGAGGGTGCATAAAAATGAGTAACTCGCAGCAGAATGGCAGGCATGGCTAGATGGTTCAGTAAAGCTTCAATGTCACTCTACATTTCTTAAGATGTAAAAATCGAATCTTCTGCATTGGAAAAATCGTGCCCAACTTGGGATCAATCTCTGTCCAGGAGATCCAAGGAGACCAGATCGTGCCAACACGATGCATTGGCACGTACCATCATCCAATGAAGCAGATGCATACTTAACAAGATGCGCAATGAGAATGACAAGCATCCGCGATGAACATTGCAGTGGAATGATGACAGCAAATAAAGGGTGAAACATCGAAGTTCCGGGAATCGGTAAGAGTGGTGGGTGTTCATAAATAGTTGTGTACTGATCATCTTTGGGTCACTAAACAGCAGTGAGGTAAAGATCTCATACGAATTAAACGGTGCAATCACTACGAACAATACCAAACGGAAATCAAAATCGATTCATCACTTAGTCAATGCGGTGCTTCCGTATTTGAACAGAGGACCCCACAAATCAACACCGAAATCTCGCGTTATACATAACAATCAAACTCCCATCGTGCACGAATTAAACGGTGAAAACTGAAAGATAATAAAGAAGGACCAGACCAAGCCGAACACGACACAATACCCAATTCGAAAACATAATCACAAATCCAAAAAAAGGAAAAAGAAAAGAACAGAAGCGAAGAGATACACACCTCATAACTCCTGGATATACAGACGCTGCACGGGGCGATTCCTCAAGAATTGGAAGCTCCTGCGAATCAGGAAGAGGTCACGCAGTTTCGGCTATGGCGGATCTGAGAATGTAGCTTTCCGCAATATCGAAGCGACAAGAACGTGAACAAAGTACGAGGGTCGGGCATTTCAGAGGGAAAAGATGCCGCTTGACGTTATCTTACATTGATGGCGTTGCGTTGACTAGATTGGAAGGTGGTATACCGTCAGAATAAAAGAGGGAAGATTCCAACGGATAGCATTGAACGACTGAAAGCGAAAGAAAACGGACGGATTGGATTGATGAATGGATCCACTTCATTGGCGGGTGGTTTGCATTTTGATCATAGAAATTCTCCCAGCTGACAAGTGAAAAAATAAGGAAGAAAAGAAACGAACAGCGATGTGGGGAGAAAAAAAGAAGAAGTCTATTTGGCTGGCCATGACAAGACTTCGACGGTGCGACCCATATGATCAATGTTTTGCATTTATCTTTTTAGTATTAATAGATTTGTGTGATTTAGATGTGACTCAAATTCAATGAATTCACTGGTCGCATCATAATTTTATACTACAAAGAAAATTACATTACAAGTTCTAAGCATTTGAAAAGAAAGTTATTGAGACTTTGAGTAGGCATAAAATGAGCCGAGTCGTTATATTGGATCTCAATCCATCCGTGGAGGGCTAGAATTTTGCAATCGAGTGCAAGAAGGGAAAGAACGTCAATATGGAGTGTTTCTTTTTCTTCGACATCAATTACGAGTTCAGTTCATACTGATTGTACGAAACTATTTCTCTTATCAATCTTTGGAATGACTTTGACCAAAAAAAAAAAAAAAAAAAAATCGACGGAATGACAGTTTGAAGATTTTCAGTGTCAGCCCAAAATAATCGACTGGTAGATCCAGCGAGTGAAGAACTTAATCTTTTTGACGTGGGAGAGCTCTATCATGTGTGTCAATCTGAGGCCATGATGCTTCACGGAGACTCTACTGCTCTACTGTCGAGACAGGTCTCTATTTTTATCATACAAAAATAACTTTGCACATAAAAGCTGTCAGAACAAAACGATTTTCTTACCTTAAAAGAAACAAACCAAAGTGATAATATTAAAAAAGAAGAATACATGAAGATCCTAATTGCGACTTTTTAAATAGTTGATATTATTATCTGGCCAAAGAAAAAAAAATTTGGGATCTTATTGCCAAATAGAAAAAAAAATTATAACTCAAAAAATAGGAATGTAATCATCTTGTATTCTTTGAACACCCTATTAGTGTAGGACTTTGTAATCGAATAAGCCGTAACTGTGGAGGAAGATTAATTAATCTTTGTTTCCTTAATTGCATGAAAGTAAGAATTATTCATCGTCGTCGAATTTTAGTTTGTATATGCATATTTTAGATGTATAATTGACTATCGTCTATTTATAGGTTTCCAGAGAGTACTTCTAGAGCAATTTGATTTGAGTGAAAGAAATGAGAAGCTATTTCATTACACAACAATTTTGTTATTAGTTGTAAAGCCAATTTCAAGCATTTTTTTTTTCAACTTTTAAATTTCATAGATATATGTAATAACATTAATGATTCTTTTTAGTGGATAATACTATTTTTCCTACTTGTAATTATTTATATTTCGGTATTTAATTTATTTTTTCCCCATCGATCTCTTCATGCGTATCGTAGCATCCATGGGCATGTCCTTCCTTGCATCAATCCGTTGCATATATTTTGCTATTTCAAAATCACTTCGAACCCGAAATTAGTGGTCAAGCAAAGGTATGTGAGGCGTTCATATCAAGAAAGCGAACTGCTCAATGCGAAAAGAAAGTGTTTTTTTAAAGCTCATAGAAGAGAGCTCTGCCACATGCTAGGAAAAAAAAAATACTTTATGTTTCAAACCAATTAATATCGATTACCGCCTCTCTTCCAAATGCACGAAATCTCTCACCCATGGCATTTGTGTACCCATGGACGATGTCCCTACCATGGCCCTCCTAGCCAGACCTGGCATGGTACACCTCATCCCGGTCCTCGAACTCGGCCAGTGCTTCCCCGTCCACCACCGCTTCCGTGTCACCATCTTCGTCGTGCGTCGTGACCACTGACGCTCCTGCTGCCCAATCCCAGCTCTCCCGGGACTCTTCCTACCAAGACCTCCTCAATGTCGTCTGCCTCCCGCTAGAAGACGTCTCTCACCTAGTCATGGACTCAGTGGCAATTGTCTCGCAATTGGTCCTCATAATGCGCCATGTTATGCCGATCCTCTTCGCGGAGATCACACCATTGAAGCCACGCCCCTCGGCCCTCATGGTCAACATCTTTTCTAGGATTAGACGCCCAAATAAAAATCGAAATAGAGAGTAAAAGGAAGAAAAAGACTTGGGATACAAGATTTATCCTAGTTCCTCCTTAGATTAGGATTACACCCCATAGATGATTATAATATAATTAGCATATCACACCTTTTTGTTACAATCCTCAATTACAAGAGAAAGTGATTATATATATCCAGTAACTATTCATGAGCACAAGTTCAAACAACCAATAAAATGTGGGCTTAAATTATAAAAGCCTTCTAGCAGCTTAGGAGAGTTGCCCCTACAACCTCCATCGGGGTAGGACTCCCATGCCATCCTGTCGATGGGGAATATAAACCACACTCCAACATTCTCCCACTCGGTGAATACTCCACATGCTTCTTTAGATCTTACACGGTTGTATACCATTCAAAACTTTTTAGCACTCATTACCTTGGTAAAAAATCTACACTTTTCACCTATGTGTCAATTTTATTCAGCACTACAACCTTTTGTTCCACTTTCTCTTTGATGAAGTGATATTATGTGTGCTTGAAAATAAAAAATAATGCAATGGTATTTCTTTTTTCCTTTTTTCCTTTTTTGGTAAAATTCCGAAGTCGTTTGATTGAAAATCTCACATTTGTAAAGCAGCAATAGATTTTTGAGCTTTCAAGAAAAACTGGCTCCAAATTTTCTCAAACTTGATTTTCCAAATTCAAAATAATTGGAGTCCTTTTTTTTTGCAAAAAAATGAAAAATGAAAAGTTGGTCATTGGGTTCTAATTGAGTATAATGGAAAGTTTGAGGACTAGATAGCAAAGTTTAAGGGGCCAATTTGGCCAAAAATTGGAGAAGTTCATTTCTGATCTACAAAATTGTTTTCATTAAGTCCTGGGAAAACCTGCAATTTTCACATATTTTGAGAAATTTTTTGTAAAAATTCAAAACATGGAAGTTGTTTGTAACAATATGAACTAGCTATCAGTAAAATTTGGCTGGTTTTTGAAATTTCCAGACATTTTCCCCACATTTTTCAAATCTCGGGTTGGAACCGGGTCAAATCAGGAGCAGTTTCAGTGTTGGGTCAATTTCGGGTCAGTAGGATCTAAATTCAGCCAAGTGTCTGCATGAACTTTAAACTAAACACTTCAAGCTTTCTAATGACACCCGAATTGCTTAGTGTCTAGGTTATTAAGTCTTCTAATTGAGTGCAAACAGAACTGCCCCAGAATCAGTAAAAATGAATAAGTGATCCAAGTGATCCAATCATTGGGTTACTAATTTTTTTTTTTTTTTTTTTTTTGGTTGAAAAAAATTTGTATTCATGGCTCAAAAGGACAAATGAGAGATATATAGACTTTTATGGTAAAGCAAATCGAAACAAAGTAAAGCAAATGCCAGAATACTACAAAACAAAGCTAAATCCAAAAAACAATGAGGATCAATAAAGCACCGGCGGGGTCAAGTACATACTCGTTCCAAAAGAACGGATTTGTTAAGTAGAATAATTGGTCGCCAATCATTAGTTCTCGTATCGTCGTCAGTGATGAGCATACACCATAAATTCCTTCTCCAATAAATACAACATTGCCATCATTCGGCTTCTTCTATTCCATTGTTGTATGGAGACAAACAAAATAAGTTGAATAAACACAAATCTAACTTAGTGAGATGCCAAAGCTCTAGAGCTCTTACAATCATCACTAAAACATGAGGTAGAGGACCTATACACAGATAGAGAACGGGGGTATCAAATCCCTACAAACATTATTAAACTCCCAAATCTAAATCGGGAGAGAAAAACTCCTAGGTTTAGAACTAGATTTAGAGTGTCCAAACTCTCAAATTCTAGAACTAGATCAGGAGAGCCCAACTCCCAAATATAGATCGGGAGAGAAAAAAGAGGAAAAGTACAAAGAGACTCAAAGAAAATAAAAATAGAGGGAGAGGAGAGTGAGACTAGCTCAAACCCTCCCTATGGTTGAAGGTTGAAGAAGACAATGAAAAAAGAAGAGAGAGGAAAAGATTTTTTGGCTTCTTCTGTTGACCTTATTGGCTTACTAATGTATTGTTGATTATCTAAGGCTAATTAGCCCAAATGCATGTTTAATTGAGCTTTGCATGTGATTGCTAGACAAATGTTTAGGCTCACGTCATGTGTTGATTGGAGGGTAGTTTAGTGGGGGATAATTAGTCCTAATTAGTGATTAGTGGCTTAGCCTATCGCTTTGTAAATACAAATGAGGCTAATAACCACTAATCTCAATCAATAGATCCTTAAATGGATTCACAGGTGGCTCGAGGTTAAGTTAATTTTGCATGAGTAATCAAAAGGTAATAAAGAGAGAAGCTTCCAACGAATAGCATTGAACGACTGAAAGCGAAAGAAAACCGACGGCTTGTGTTAATGAATGGATTCACTTCATTGGCGAGTTGTTTGCGTTTTGATCATATAGAAGTACAGCGTAAATACCAAATCTTGGCACGGGGGAATATTTAATGCCAAAAGTTTCCAAAGGTACATTTAAGTGTCACTTTCTTTATAAAAAATGGGATATTTAAGTATCGACTTCAGTGAAGAGTACCGGTAATATGACATAGCTTATTTTTAATAATATAAGTCACCTACATGGCTCACTGGAAAGCTGAGTTAGTAAAAAAGAGCCAAAACGACAACATTTTACCTCGGATTTGAATTTTAATATAAATATTCCATCACCGTTCCGCAATATCCTCCTTTATTTTTTAATAATTTAGTTTTAAATTTAATTCAATTAATATTTATATTCAAATTCAAATTCGAGGCAAAACGACGTCGTTTTCGGCTTCTTAGGGGCTATTTGGTAACGTGCCAAATAGTGCCAGATTTTGATCTTTTGTTCCCGGGAATAGATTTGGAGTAGAATCAAGAATAAAAAAAAAAGTTGATTTTTGTTCTAGGAATAAATTTGAGAATCAAAACCAACTCTTCTTCTTTTTCCCTTGGGCCATCTCGCGATTGCCGTCCACCACTGCTTGCCACCGCCCACCACTATCGGCCGTCGTCCACTGCTGCTGTTTGCTGGCCACCATCCGCCGCCGCATGTCGCCGCCGCCGCCGCCGTCTGTCGCCGCCGCCGCCGCTAGTCGCCATCCACCGGTTCGGCGAGCTCGCTAGGCTAGGGCGAGGTCCGGCGAACTCGCCGGAGGTAAGCCCAGCCATCGGCAAGGCTCGACCTCCCCAAATTTGGCGAGGCTGAGCCTTGCCGGTGGGCAAGCGGGCCTCGCCCGGGTTGGGGGAGGCCCACCTAGCCCTGGCGAGGCTCGCTAGCCTTGCCAGTGGCCAGGCTAGCATCACCCAGCCCCGGTGAGGCCCACTTGGCCACCGGCGAGGCTTGCTAGGCAAGCCTCACCCAGCCCTATTGAGGCTGAGCCTTGGAGAGGCTGGGCGAGCCTCGCCCAGCTGCCGGTGAGGCTTGGCCGACAAGGGCCGGCGACGCTTCGGTGAGGTCGCCGGCCATAAGAAGAAGAAGAAGAATATGAGAAAAAGGAAAAAAGAAAAGAAAAAAAGTAAAAAAATGGAAAAAAAAGTAAAAAATTTATTTAAAAATTAAAAGAAATTTATTTGAAGTAGAATCAATGAGCACAGTACCAAACGCAATTCTATTCCAGAATCAGAAATTTTGGACAGTTACCAAACGGCTTAAAATGCTTAGAATCAGTTCCTGGGAGCAGAATAAATTTTTTTTTTATTTCTGATCAGAATCTATTCTCGGGAACGGAATCGTTACCAAACACGTCCTTAGCCACATTAGCGTGCAAAATGATGTTGTTTTCTACTTATCTAGCCACGTTAGCATGCAAAATAACATCGTTTTGCACTTTTCTCGTTAGAAAAACGCTACGTCAGTATTTTGGTTGGAATCTCTTGCTATTGGCATTTAACTGATCCATTTTGTTCTGATTTTGACACTTAATATATCTTTTTGCACTTTTGGTGCTCAAGTATTCCCCCATGTCAAGTTTTGGCACTCTAGGTGTTTGCACCTCGAAATTCTCCCGTTGAAAAAGAAGAAAAAGAAACAAGAAAAGAAACGAATGGTGATGTAGGAAAAAGAAGTCTATTTTGATGGCCTTGACAAGGCTTCGATGGTGCAAACCACATGATCAATGTTTCGCTTTGTTTTTTTGTTGTTGTTGTAATAGTACATTTTTGTGATTTAGATGTGACTTGAATTTGATGAATTTGCTTGTCACGTCATAATTTTATACTAAAAAGAAAATTGCATTATAAGTCCTAAGCATTTTTTTTTTTGGTGGAAGAAATATTCCTTTCATTACTACATAAGAAAAGTACCAAACATCATCCCAAGTCAAAACATTATAAAGATAAGAGACAATGGGGAGGTTAGACAACCAATTTGCCGTTTTAGTAGGCCTTTGCAACCCAATCTGTGACTTGATTCATTTCTCACTAATAGATGGCTACGAACACCCCAGCTAAAGAGCCTAGTAA
Source organism: Eucalyptus sideroxylon x Eucalyptus melliodora (assembly GCA_016097485.1). NCBI lineage: Eukaryota > Viridiplantae > Streptophyta > Magnoliopsida > Myrtales > Myrtaceae > Eucalyptus > Eucalyptus sideroxylon x Eucalyptus melliodora. The sequence continues at coordinate 45,211,370 of CM027832.1, read as the reverse complement.
TTGTTGACAATCCACCACTATCGAATGAACAACCTATGGGACCTCGGCCTGGCTCAAGATTGCCTTTCCTGCTGTTAAATTGTCAGTCACAAGCTGAAACCAAACTATTGTATTTGTTTGACTTTGTTCACTAAATTGAAGGTCTCCCATTCGTGTCTTCGCCATAAAGTACATACCTCCCCTCAAAGCTAGGGTTTCCACAATGAGGGCAGATGGAGCAAGGACTTTCTTCACGAAACCATCCACGAGATGCCTACAATGGTCTTTGCATAATCTAGCAATAACTCCCTATTTTGAGTTGCTACACCAAGATCCATCCACATGTAAATTCAACGAGCTTGTAAGCGGTGGAGTCCACTCTTCCTTTGGAAAATCTCCGATTTCATTCTTTGCTATTTGGCATTACTAGGATTCCACTTTCTATAGAGTGCTAGATCACTACTTGCTTCGTCCACAATTTTGTATGGCTTTAGTTTGTTGGTCCAAAAGACCCATGCATTTCTTTCTTTCCAAATTAGCCATAATATACCAACGGGAAGTGCGATTGAGTTCAACTCATCCTGGGGAGGCAAGTTCTCCGTGATCTATTTATCCATTCTTGCAATTTTTTCGACAGCTATATTCAACTTGATGTAGGGGTCTGATCTTATCCATTTTGTCCAGGCACATAAAAGGTGGAGATGCTCAAGGATTTCTAGGGCTTCGTGACATATTGGGCAAAGTGGATCAGGCATTATTTTTTTTCCTAGTAGAGGTTTTCTCTTGTTGGCAACGTATTAATGCATACACTCTATAGGAAAGATCAGGCATCATTTTTTTTTTCTAGTAGAGGTTTTCTCTTGTTGGCAACGCATTAATGCATACACTCTATAGGAAAAATTGAACCTTTGGATAGTGCTAGGTTTGCTAAATTGTAGTCCATAAAGATCGAGAAGGCTAATATGATGATGACATTTGGTTGGCATTAAGCATTTTGTCCTAAGAGCAAATTTTGTTATAGCCACTTTTGACTGAGTAGGAGCCCTTACTATCACCCATCCACACTAGTTTGTCCATTGATGGATTGGAACTTAGCTATATGGATAGGATCTCGTGGATCACATTCTCGCCGAAAATTTCTTTTAGCTTCACTACATTCCATTCTTTTTCTTTAAGTACCATCAATTCCTTGACATATTTAGGCTCATTTAGATTTGTGGGGCCTCCAATATGGCCTCTAGGTAGCCATACATCTTTCTTGATTCTAATCTATATAATGTCACCAACCATCTCATCTCAGGTTTGATCACTCCTCTTCTAATCATCAAACTTTGCCATCCCCACAAGGGGCAATGACCCTTACTGGCATGCCAAAACTCCCCTTGCGGGTAGTAAATACCTTTTACAATTTTGCTCCATAGGGTGTTTGAAGCCTGAACGAGTCGTCAAGCCTATTTCCCAAGCATAGCCTTGTTGAAAACTACTAGGTCTCGAAACCCCAACCCACTGTATCCTTCCTTGTTCTCAAAGATTCCTAGTTCTTCCAATAAATTCATTTATGTTTGGCATTTTGTTTCCACCAAAAGCATGCAATTCTTTTTTTTTTCTATTGCTTTGCAAATAGATATTAGCATCTTAAAAATTGCTTACTGTGGTGGAGCTTGTGCAGTTATTTTAATGAGTACCTCATTCCCTACTTTAGTCATCAATTTCTCTTTCCAGCCCTTTAGGTTTGAGTTAACCCTCACCAAGATCCATGCAAATATTTGTTTTTTTTTTTTTTTTATTGCCCCTTGCCTGAAGGAATTTCCAAGTATTTGCCTATCTTATATATAATGGGGACTCTTAGTTGATTTGCCAAGTTCATTTTCAAAGTTTGTGGACAATTTTTGCTAAAAAAATACCTGACTTGTTTAAGTTGATGGCCTATCCTCATGTATAACAATCCTGGTTTAGGATATTTGCCAAGTTTGGACATTTCTTAACCATTATGTCCAGAAGAAGATGGCATCATTGGCAAATACTAGGCGAGATATTGTCGAACACCACCTATATAGTTTGATACCTCTCAAGCTTCCATAAAAAATTGCCTTGCTCATTCAGATGGAGAGCACATTTGCCATAATGATAATTAAGTAAGGTGAAAGTGGGTTTCCCCGTCTTATTCCTGGGGATGGATGGAACTATTCCATGGACTTCCTATTGATTTTCACACTAAAAGATACTATGAAAATACATTGTTTGACATGCTGGACCCATTCCTCACAAAATCCCATTTTTATCATATAGTCACACAAGATATCCCATTCAACTTAGCGATAGGCCTTTTACATGTCTAGTTTAAGAATTGTCTGGACTTTCTTTTCCTTATTTCAAATGCGAAGCTGGTGTAACATCCCCTGGACTGTTAGGTTGTTGTCTTATATTTGTCCGCCACTCACAAAAACACTTTGTTTTATTGCAATAATTTCATGGAGCTATGGCTTAAGATGGTTAGCCAGTACTTTGGAAATAATCTTATAATTGAAATTACATAAGTTGATGGGCCTATATTGGGTGATGTTTTCGAGGTTTGCTACTTTTGGAATGAGTACAATAAGTGTCACATTAAATTTGGGATCGAAGGGACTTGTACTGAAGAAATTATCAACCATTTTGAATACGTCTTGCTGAATATTAGTCCAGTAATGGTGATATAATTGCATGTTGAGCCTATTTGGTCCAACACCCTTAGTGGCTCCTATTTGAAAACCACCTCCTTCACTTCCTACATTGATGCCCTTCTCATCATGACCTCATTTATTTCCTCATTGACAAGGTGTGGACATTAATCTAGGATTGGTTGAAGTTCCTGGGTCCCACATTGGTGTAAAGTGATTGGTAAAATTGGCCAATGTGTTGCTTTAGCGCTTCAAGTTCCTGACACCAGTAATTGTCATCCATTTTCAACATTGAAATTCTATTTTGTAACCTCCGTTGGACTGTGGTGGCATGGAAGTATTTGGAATTTCTATCACACCACCTTAGTCATTTTATGTGGGATCTCATACTCTAGTTTATTTCTTCCCGCCTTCATAATTGTTCAATATGTTCTTTGATTTATTGGGCCTCCTTACTGTACTTGGCGCCTTCAAGACTGTTAGTCAACATGGTTAGCCTTCTCTTTAGGTGCTCAATTTTCCTGTGCAAGTTAAAGAATCTCTTTTTGCTCCATATTCCCAATGCAGTGGCCACCTTTTGTGACTTCTTTACTAAGTCTTCAAGTGTGTAATGGCGATCTTTCTAGGCTTCTTTGAGAATTTCCCCACACTTCGAGTCTTCTAACCATTTATGTCTCATAATGAAACTCTTTTTTTCTATTTGTGATATTCGAATGTAATTTGAGGATAAGAGGGCTATGATCATAACATATAGTCGGCATAGCAACGACCTTTGCATTTGGAAATTCCACTCTCCACTTTACGTTGCATAAAGCCTTATTCAAATGTTCCCTCACTAGATTCTCCCCATCTCTGTTGTTCGACCATGTGTAGGCACAACCCTTACTTTTGATATCCATTAAATAACAATCATTCAACATTTCCCAAAAGGCCACCATTCGATAATCATCCACCCTTTGTCTTACATTTTTTTCCCAGTAATTGAGAACCTCGTTGAAATCCCCCATGCAAGTCCATGGTAGGGTATTGACATGGTGGATGGCCCAACGTTTTTGCCATAAACAAATTCTCATTTGGAATTTAGTAGAGGCATGTGGAAAGGATACTCTCATAAAGGTGCCACAAGTGGCGTCCATGCAAGTGATATCAATTAGCTCCTACGAGTGCTCCTGTACTTCCACTATTATATCCTCATCCCACATTGCTATTAGACCCCTTGCCACGCCAATTGGATCGATGATGACCAACTTCTTGAAATTAAGTTGTTGTCTTAGCCTCTCCAGCACGGTTCTTTTAATCTTGATCTTCATGAGGAACACCAAATTGGATCTATCGAGAGCCACTATGGCTTGGAGATGTTGGAATGTCAGGGTAAAGCCCAATCCTAATAGTTCTAGCTCAAAACTTTCGTTTATCCCCGTTGACTTATTAAGGCTAGCCACCAAAGCTTATTCTTGCACCCCCTTCATCCAATTGAATAGGAGTGTTGAGAAGTAGAGTCTCATCAATCACATTTGCACCTATTCCCCTATAAGCTACAATTCTTGGCCTTCTTCATTTTCTTGCTCGCCGGGGGAATATGGCCTTCCTACTCTTTTTATATAATGTGGATGTGCTATCAAGAATTGTTTCTGCCCATGGTGAGTCTGAGAGAAGAAGTTGAGAGCCCTTGCCTCTTTTGCCTTTCACTATTGTAGACACATTGGCTATACTTTTTCCTTTCACCTTAGATAATTCTAAGAGTTGAAATTCCATGGGATTCCCCAATTACATCTCATAGTTCTCATTGGTGGTCGAGACCTCCATTGTGCCAACTAGTATAGGTGTTTCCAGGACCGTTTCTTCCTCCTAAAAAAATATATCTTCCCCATAATACATTTTCCAAAAAAAAGACTATTTTCCTTAGCTTCCACTTTTAGCTAATATCCAAAGTTTCCAACTTCTCCCTCTCCAAGCCTTGGTTCTTTGTAAGGGATTTCCTCACAGTTTGTGGTATAGTGGCCTACTCGCCCACATGAATAGCAAAAATAAGGGAGCCTCTTATACTTAAAATCAACCCATATTTGATCATCATCGAAATTTACCAATACTCCTGGCCACAAAGGGTGTGACATATCTAAAAGCACACACGCTCTTCCCACCTTGCACAGGCTGCCATCTTTTGCATCTATTTTCAGCTCCACCACCTTGCGATCTTTCCGACCACCTCCATCATCGTGTTTTCAGTAATTCGAATTACCGAAATTCCAAGCACTTGCACCCAAAATGCACAATGAGTAAAAACATGATGGTGGATAGGTACCTTAGGTTGAAGTTTCTATAGAATGAGCAAATTACCTGAAAAACACCGAGGGCTAGCATCTGGGATTCTTTTCCAGTCGGCTTCCCCTTTGAAAGTGAAAGAGATTAGGCTTAATTGCACTAGTTCACACACCACGTTTACAGTCTTCCAAGACTTCCTTCTTCATTTGGGATAAGAAAGCTTGGAAGTTTACATTTGGCCTAGAAAATAGTCTCCCAAGTAGTAGAAGATTGCATGATTTCCATTTATCCTCCTGAATTTCCTCAAACAAGTTGGCTACAAAATTTGTTGACCACATTTGCCCCATTCTTCTTCATAAAGCAACCAACCTACATTCTTGTTCTAATTCACGCTCCATTTCTAACACTATTTTTCAGGTTTAGCTCAAGATAACCTCCAAAACTAACCTAGGAGCGAAGTCAGTTGGACACCCAGGAGTCCCTATTGTTGAAATTGAAGATCATGGATGAAGGGAGTTCTAAAATAATCCTGGCTCCATCTTGCGAACATCGCTTTTTTTGGAACTGGGGCAGAATCCATTCTCACGGAGGCTTTACATGTTGGGTGGCGGTAGATGAGGGTGGGACCTTTGCTGCGAGTGGAGGAATTTCATTATAGACTGTTTATGGCTATCTGAGTAGGAGTGGGTTCGTGGGGGTAGGTGCTATGGTTGTAAAGTGGGATGTATTGTTAGGGTTTTTGGAGGTGTTATGGATGAAGGGTAGTGGTCGGCAGGTGGATTGTATCCGTTGGGTCAAGGAAATTTAGGGCTTAGGGTTTCTCATGGGTACATTACCACCATGGATAGAGAGGAAACTCTTACAGAGAAGAGAGCTACACACCTTACTGCTTCTCCAAACTCTCTTTAGTTGATGAAGATTAGTCCTAAGCATTTGAAAGAGCGCGATTGAGGCTTTTGTTGGCATAAATGAGCCGCGTCGTTGCAAAATTCGTATAACAGGAGAGTTTAGATCCACCTGTTATGGAGGGGAGAATTTTACAACCGACTGCAAGAAGGAAAATAACATTAACATAGAGCACTTCTTTTTCTTCGAGAACAATAACGAGCTTGAGATTTTTGTTTATTTGAGTAATTATACTACCAGTGTACGGAGTATTCCTCATCATAAAGTATTTTTTTCTTTGAGATCAATGACTAGTTCAATTCATATCGACTGTACAAAAGTTCTTCCCTTATGGAATCCAAATTCGTTGCTTTAGCTGCAACTAGGAAAGATGCCAAATGAATTAGGAATTTGTTGTTGGATAACAAATTATGGCATAGTCTTATGCCTCCTATTTCTATCCATTGTGATAGTCATGCCACTTTGGCAAGAGCTTATAGTAGTACCTATAATGATAAGTCTAGATATATTAGTTTAAGACATGAATATGTGAGATAATTGATTAAAAATTGTGCCATAACAATTGTCTACGTAAGGTTAAGAGTCTAGCAGATCCTTTAACAAAGGCTTTGCCAAGAGATAAGAAATGGTGCCGAAACCCTTTAATTGAATCACCAGTAATGATAACTCGATCTTTCTTTAAAACATCACTAGTTATAAGGTTTAATTGATAAGAACAAGATACTGAATGTGATTGTTTGATATTGACCTAGCCCTAATATGAGAAGTCAATATTGTTTGTTACGTTTTGTAGGTTTAATTGAATTCTTAATGAAGTATAATACAAATTTGTAATATAGTATATACTTCAAATATGTAAGCTTAGAAGTAGTGCTGCTTCTTATGAACGTTAAGGTTGCTTTCTAGAGAGCTTATAAAACATGATTAAGCACAAAACCAAATAGTACAAAGTAATATAAAACTTCTTGCTAAAACAAGAGATTAGTATATATTCGATATGTCTGATTCTATTATTTAAAAGTACAAGCTTAAAGTCAAATTACTTGTCACTTTAATAGAGTTTTGACGTACTTGCACTAAGTAAATGTTTGACTCGAAAGAGACCTTTATTTATGTATATTAATCTTACCAAAATTTTGGCTGTATAGTTTTAAAATTTTTATTTTTTTGAAATTTTCGTTTTACAAACAAAGTAGAGGATTCTTGGAAGTTTGTTTGTAAAATAAACTAAGTGTGTTTTTTCTTCGTTTTTACATAGGAAAGTTGGAAGGAGGTGGGCTAGTTAATAAGTATGAGACTTTTTTAGTGTGTTTAAAGAAAAGGTTGAGTGTAGGCTAGACCCACCATAATCTTGTGTAGGTGCACAAATAATTACGTAATTATTAGGCGCACTTAACACTTTGCATGCTTGCACGCACACGGTTTAATTAGCACTAACCCCTTTATTTTTATTTTATCTTGTACGATTATCTTATTAGCTTCTATTAGTTCAAAGGTTGTTTTTTTGTTTATTAAATATTTTTGGAAATTATGAAAATTCAAAATTTTATTTATTAAAAAAATTATTATTATTTATTTTTATTTTTCTGAATACTAAAATTACTATATAGTATTTTGTGGCACCCCTGATTCGCTTGAGGTCGCCATAGGTACCTATTACTCGATTTCCTACAACTTCATAGACTGATACCTTTTAAATAGAGATTTTTTTTTTTTTTTTTATACAAGTCCTAGCACAGCTCATCAATGGAAGCATAAACGAGTCTCACCATCTCTTACTCCAATAACAATAATGCAATGCACACCACCTACGCTCCAAATGAAAAGATAAAGTCGAGTCACTTTTATTTATATTTTCATGATGGATATTTTGGGTCGATACAGCAAAAAGGCCAAGATTTTTAACTATACTTCGTTATAACTCAAAAGAGAACTCGACCCTACATCAAACATGTATAACCCTCCATCAACAAGCGTCGGCTATCCCCAAAAAGTGTCAGCTCCCACTAGTCATACGTGCCATCACACCCAACCCGGTGCATCGAGCGGCGGCGGTGGTAGCATCCCTAGCATCACTCCATCACGCCGGACGTGGATAGACAAAAACTCCTGGATAACTGGGCTATCAGCAAGACCCACATCGTACATCACCAAGACACGGACTCAGACAAACACTAAACCAGGGGCACCAACACAGATGTACTCCGTGCACTCCACGTCAACATCAGTAGGTATGCCATAGTAGGTACCACGCACGACTAGTGAAAAAGGCATCTTTCTAATCTGAAATGTTAATCCCTAAAGGGGTGAGTACAACCACTCAGAAGTAAAGATCTACCAAACTACACAATGCGTCAAACAAAACAGTCAAGGTATCATGAATAAGACACATATCAATCATGCATATATCACCATATGACATGCATAATTCACCATGCACTTGTACTTATATCATCAACCAGCCATGCATATATCATTATGCAGTATGTATATACCACAATGCACTCATAATTAAACAGCCATGCATATATCATTATATAACGTGCATATTCCACAATGCACTCATTATTAAACAACCATGCATATATTATTATGCAACGTGCATATCCCACCATGCACTCATCATTAAATAGCTATGTATACACATCCATGCGCATGATTCAATTCTCGATCTTTATATTTCAAATAGATCACATCATTTTCTTCCTAGGGACCAATGTTTGCATCCCTCAATTAATCGCTCGCATCCAACTTGGCATTGCGAGAAGCCTCCGGCACACACCTTTGGGCATCTCGTACCTCAACTAGCATCACGAGGAATCCCCTTGGCACACACCTCCAGAGCTTTTGACACACACACTCTGGGCATCCCAACACTCCTGGGGCATCCGGCACACACGCTCCGAGCATCCCGACACTCCTGGGGCATCGTCGGCTCACACCTCTGACGGTCTCATTATTATTTCAATTTATATTCACACATGTATCTCAATTTCAACATGGCATTTGATACAACAATATCAAGGGTCTCAACCAAATTTTGATGCCATATAACATGCCATATGTCACCACATATGCAGCAAAATCAACCACTCAAAACATTACATCACATGGAAAATTTCATTTATTTTTGAAAACACATCAATTTTCGGATAAAACAAAATGCGCTCCTTTAGTTAAAACTCTAGAAAAATTAGTAAATGGAATTAATAAATTATGAAAACTTGACATGTTATAGACGAGACCTAAAGGCAGATATCTCATGAAAAACACCATACCAAAAGAATCTCACACAAAACAGTATAGTCCATGCATCATAGTTTTCAAAATTTCAACACTTCAATTCGCACAGCTTCGGAAGTAATTTAAATTAAATATCCAAATGAACTTCAAAAATTCTGAAATTTTGATATGTTATATACAAGTCCTAAGGTAAATATCTCATGAAGAAATTCAAACCCAAATCGTTCTTGATTAATAGATATAGACAATTAATTCCCCCTGTTCTCGGTGTCGTTTTTCCAAATTATCTTTTTTCAAAGGAAACTTGTTTCACCCACCTACATATGTCCGCTTCTTCTAAAGTTTCAGTATGTTATACCTCAAAATATTACTTACAACTTTCATTAAGGGCACACGATCAAAATTTAATTGGATGATTTTATAAAAATCACAGAATCATACTAGGTCGAGGTAGCATTTTCCCAGATCCAGTTTCTTCAAAAGACAACGATTTCACCGACCTATTTTTGTTCATTTTCTCTAAATTTTTGATATGTTTTATCTTAAGAAGTAAAATACAACTTTCATTAAGAAATCAAAGTGATATTTTCGCAAGATAGCTACTTTACAATCCACGAAATCACTAAAGGTCAGCACAACAAATTCCATATCTAATTTCTCCAAAGGAAAATCGTTTCACCAGGAAATATTTGTTTGTTTTATCTCAAATTCTAGTATGTTACTTCTTAAGATGCTCTATACATCTTTCATTAAGAGATCAAAGTGAGATTCCAACTAAAAAATCACATGCAGCTCACAAACTCATGAAGGGTCGGACTGATTTTTCCAGAAAACAGCATGCTAGGCCAACAAATTTCTCCTCAAAGCTTCGAAGTTTCACCATCTTCTACACACACATCACAGCAAGCAAAGGGTAGGTTTTAGGACTCTACTTGCCTCTAGCCCAAGTGAACACAGCAAGCAACGAACGAAGGGGCCAGGCGGCGAACAAATGGCGGCGAGCTAGGTGGACGATCGGTAGCAAACGAACCTCCATCTTCTCTCTTGCACGCACAGTCTCCCCTTTCTCTCTTCCTTTCTTCCTTTCTTTTCTCTCTTTCTCTCATCTCTCTCTTCGTGCAACACTCTCTCTTTCTCTCCCTTTCCTCGCTTAATCCACCCCCCTCTTCCTCTCTAATTTTCTTCCTTTCAATGATTAATAATCATTGATCTTGCATGCCGGCGCCACTTGGCAATTTTCATGCAAGATGGGCTTCATCTGGCTGGGCTTGGGCCAGCCTTGGTCGACGGCAGCTCCTCCTCCTCCTTTGGGCTTCGCGGGCCAGGCCTAAATGGCTGATTGGTGGGTCTATGGTCTAGTTTGGTTCTTAATTATCTAGCCCACCATCCTTCCAAATTAATCCCACCTTAATTTCCTACTTAAATAAATACCTAATCACAAAATAATATGGCCAAAACTTGCAACATTAAACCATAAGAATCAAATCTATAAGGTGCATAGTCAAGAATAAAATCCTCCTTATCAAATTGTCCTATAGTACCAACCTTGATTTACCCATGAACACAAGATACATTTCCATTAAAATACTCAAGTCTTAATCTATTACAATTCTTTGGTCTAATGATCACAACATGAATCAATGACACTTCCATCACCTTTCTATAGGTTGTAAAGCCTCCAAAAATTGCCATAAAATTTTGGGATGCCACATATTTTCATTTGAGATTTTGTTGCATCCTAGTGGATATTTGCTCATGACCATTAGCAATGTTGTGGGGTAAATAAATCATTAAAGAAAGTAATATCACGCATCAAAATCCGACTTGATTGCTCTATTGATTTGAAACCATATTTGTCCAATAGTTAACATATTTTTATTTTTTTTCCATGGAAGATCAACAAGAGTAATCCCATCATTTAATGTCTCTCGTATCATAAGATAGTTCCAAATATACTAAAAATATGCATCCTCAACCTTCATTACTACAATGCTTTGTGTGCTGGTGTTGAGGCTTCTATACTTGCGGGTGAAATTTATGAGCAATGGCCATTTTGCTTTGTTTTATGTCCTTGGAGCTAAACAACATGTGTGTCTCGAAGCACATTTCAGCTTTAGATTTTGAGGCTTGAGCTTCATATGACAACGTATTTTTAAGCTATCTTATTCATCACCGAATCTCATTGCCTTACTTGTCACTTGCTTTACAGCTTTAAAAATTTGGCAGCTTTATGATTTCATGTACAAGAGCAACTATGAAATCCACCCATGTGTTTAATCTCTTTTATTTCTTGGAAAAAAATGAACGAAACATCTCCAAATTAGAATCACACGTGGGGTTGTGTTTCCTTTCGACTCGTGTTGAAGGAAATTTATTAGTGGGTTGCATGGCTGTATGTAGCTCATATTCAAATCTTTACTTAAATCTAATAGAAAAGAAATAGAATAAGTTAATATGAAAATGAAACCCCTCTCTGATCCCTCCCTCTTGCATCTGAATAGGTCGATTCATAATTGGCCATTGCCGTGTCGCTTAGGTTTGGGTCGCTGCGACCCCAACAACAACCGATTTGAAGTTGTAACCTCGCCTGAAGGTCACGAGAACATTACAAAGGTCACGACCTCCTTGTGAGTAGCAGAGCGGGAGGGACGATAGCAAGGATGTTGGAATTCAAGTCGTTGGAAGACAACTTACCTGATTCCGATGTGCAAACAGCAATTAACCTCGGAACGAACGTTGAATTGCAGACGAATCACAAGCGAAATTACTCCATGTTGGTCTGGATGCGATCACGAGGAAAGCACTCGATTTCCATGGTGTAAATACAAACTGTTCTTGTAAACAGAAATGGAACACCTTGATGGAAAGGGGAGAGAAAGGAAGAAAACTTTATGAACTTACATTCGTACAACCCCTCCAACGATTGTCTTCAGGGGTCTTTTATATGACCCCATCACACCCCTTCATCGTAGCATATTAAGTCCAAATGGTGCGGTCCGATTGCACCCCATCATAGATGTATTAATTAAAGTACAACATCTCCCACTCGGACATGATGGGCTTGATATTGCTCTATTAAGAAATAAGGCATTCAACATTCATTAACTTTACAAAACAATTCATACTGGCAAATAAGCCGTACTATAAGTGAGTACACTTGCACTTGGGACCTCAACTTATGCACCTGTTAGGGATGACATAATGGCTACAACCCCGAAAAGAAATAAACAATCGATGTCTCACAGTGCTCCATACATATTTTGTTACATCAGTCCAAGTATACTTATCCCTTAAAGGCTATACTTGACTATTCTCAAAACACCATGTATTTACAATTATATTCACAACCACAAAGGGCGATATAATTGGTCTACCAGAAAATACATATGATAGATGTAAAACAACAATAGTCTTCCTTCGCACTCATGTCTCTCTCTGTTTCAGAACAACTGCTTTCCTAGACACGTCCCATAAGACCATATCTATTCATGACCGTCGGTAACATACTAAAGTAGCAACATTGATCTTTCACTTCAAGAATATAGTCAGAAATAACACATAACACAAAATTGAGGTAAATTATAAATTATCTCAAGAGCTCACGTGATGAGTAAATAGGGATAATTTTACTCATCTTCCCTTATTGGTCGTACAATGCACATGTAGTATGAATTACATACTATAGTGGATTTCTCTTTCTATAAGAGCGTATGTTATTTATCAAATATATTCACCATATGGATCTTAGCCTAAACATAGTCACGTGCTTCTCACGTACTCATGTTTAGCCCGAGTGCTATACTAGCTCGCTTTCTATAGCGCCCAATTAAGTACTCGCATCCAGCATCTTACAAGCATATATGATTATGGGATTATCATGTTCGGTCTTATTATAAATATATCATAGACCTCATTTTGACTCCAATCAAGGTGACACTCATTTTATGTACTAAACTTGCTCCTTAGTGTTTATTTGTACATAACGTCTCATCTCAACGTGCTATCTATAGCACTTGAGGTGATTGCTCGTGTAAATGAGCCAATCATTGCTTACTGACATACTTTTAATAATATATGTGTGTAATGCTAGTCTCATACTATATTCATACTTATTGATAAAATATCAAGTCACTAATAAACAAATAAGTACAATACATATGTTCACAAATACATAAATCAATGATCCTCTATAATAACACATCACATTCTACGCAATCCTAATGATATTCTGTGGGTCAAGAATATGTCTTTAGGAATAGCCTGCAACCATTCTATTGATTGAAATGTATTGTATGATCATTTCTTTCTGCATTATAATATCTCTTATGAAGTTGTTCTTTATGTCAATGTGTTTCATCCTTCCATGATACTTGGGATCATTCACATAGGTTATGGCTGCTTGATTATCACAATAAACTATCACTAGTCTTGGAAACTCAGTGACAGTGGCTAAATTTTCCAAGAAACGTTCTAGCCATACTACTTCTTGCACTACGGCAGAACATATGCAATAACTTTTGCCTCCATCGTAGATAAGGCCGTGCATGTCTGTTTCTTGCTATTCCAAGAAATCGCACCGCCATTGAACAAGAATGCATATCCAGAAGTCGATTTACACTCATCTGGGTCTTCGCCCCCAATCAACATAGCATAATAGGCGTAAATCACTTTCTTGGTAACAAAGTCGATAATCCATGGTGCATTTCAAGTATCTCATGATCCTCTTCACTACTTTCCAGTGAGCTTGACTAGAATTTGATTGATATCGGCTCAACAATCTCACGGCATAACACATGTCGGGTCTAGTACACATCATAGCATACATCAAACTTCCAACCGCACTAGCGTAAGGAACAATTTCCATTGCTTTAATTTCTTCTGAAGTCTTAGGACACATCTTAGTACTTAGGCTTTCACCTTGCATGACAGAGGTATCAATGGGATTACAGTACTGAATATTAAAACATTCAAGAATCTTCATTATATAAGACTCTTGAGATAAAGTAAGGAGTTTCCTTGATCGATTTTAACTCTTAATATATAAGTAGCTTCTCCCATGTCCTTCATTTCAAAATTAGAGGACAACCATTTTTTTTATGGTGATAACCAAAACCTTGTCATTTCCAGCCAATAGAATATCGTTCACATAAAGTAATAAAATCACAAATTTATCTTCGGACCGCTTGACATATACACAGTGATCTTCTTCGATTATCGTGAAACCAAAAGTAGTTATGGCTCGATGAAAACGAAGATATTACTGTCTAGATAATTGCTTGAGGCCATATATTGAACGATGAAGCTTGCAAGCTTTATGCTTTTGACCTTTAGCTATGAAACCTATTGGCTGGTTCATATAGATTTCCTTATCTAGTTCTCCATTGAGAAATGTCGTATTTACATCTATCAGATGTAATTCAAGGTCAAAATGCGCAACGATGGCTAAAATAAGACGTATTGAAATAAACCTTACGACTAGTGAAAATGTTTCCTCATAGTCTATACCCTCTTGTTGAGTATAACCTTTCGCCACAAGGCAAGCCTTATACTTTTTGATGGATCCATTCACCCTTCGCTTAATCTTGAAGACCCATTTATTTTCAATGGTCTTACGATTGGGTAGTAGATCAACCAAGTCTCAGATATGATTTGCCCTCATTGACTCCATTTCATTTTCCAAAGCTTTTCTCCATTCTTCCTTATCAGAGGATGAGAGAGTCTCTTGAACAGTTTTAGGCTCGGCATCATCATTATGAGCAATCATAAATGCTTCTCATTCAATCTAAAAGCGATGACGGGGAATATTTTTACTTTTACGCAACTGAATTTCTCTTGAATTCAATTTGTCAGACGATGCAACACTCCTACTAGGTCTTGCATGTTGAGGTAAATTTTCATTTCCCTCTACAACATCAGTGGGTGTGTTATTAGGATTTTCCATCTCATATAATTGGAAGTCCTTATCAATCTCATCTCTATTAGGAAAATCATTCTCCAAGAACGTAACATTTCGTGACTCCATTTTAGTTACACTTCCATCAGCTTGTTCACCTATGAACACGTACCCTTTGGAGTGTTCAAAATATCTTACAAAGATATTTTTCTTTCCTCTATGACCTAATTTGCCATATTTATGAGAAAAATCATGAATATAAGTTGTACATCCCCATGGATGTAGAATACTCAAGTCTGGTTTCCTACTAGTCCATAATTCATAAGGGGTGGAAGTGATCGATTTTAAGGGCACTCGATTAAGTACATAGGCAGCAGTCAATAACGCATCCCCCAATAGGAGATAGGTAATTTTGCTTGCGCCATCATAGACCTAACCATTTTCAATAGGATTCTATTCATTCTCTCAGCTACCTCATTTTGTTGTGAAGTACCAGGAATAGTCAATTGACGTACAATTTCCTTTTCATCACAAAGAGCCTTGAATTGCTCCGATAGATACTCACGTTCGCGATCGGTTATCAATGCCTTTATCGTTTTGTTCAACTGATTCTCTACCATCGCTATATATCGTCTAAAGCAACCTAATGCTTCTGACTTATGGGAGATCAGAAAGACATAACCGAAATGCGTGAAGTCATTTATGAAAGTGATGAAATATAAGGCTCCATACCTCGCCCTCACATTCAAAGGATCACAAATGTCAGAAGGTATGAGTTGCAATGGAAATTCGGCTATAGTCCCTTTACCGAATGGTTTCCAGTTGCTTTTCCCGCTAGACAATGTTCACATATGAGTAGATCAACATTAATGAGTGACCCTAAAAAGGCATTTTCTAGCTAATCTTTGCATTCTTTGCAACCCAATATGGCCTAATCTAGCATACCAAATACTTGCATCAATTTCAATATTATTAAAAGATGCAATTAAAGAAAAGTAACCATCGACATTAATATTGTATTGATCATAGTTAATATCTAATACCATAAAACCATTCGATACATGACCTGAACCATAATAAATTGTTCAAAACAAAATGTTAACATAATCACCATGAAAATTCAATATATAACCTAAGCTAAGAAGAACAACTACTAGAGACCAAATTTCTTCGAATATCTGGAGCATAAAGGATATCATGTAGGAATAGGTTTCGATTACCACATAAAATTAATTTACATGTGTCGATACCATTCACTTCAACTCTTGAGTTATTCCTAATATATATCCATATTCTTTCAAGCTGTATCTGACGATACTCCGCAAATACTTCTTGATCTCTAGCTACATGGTTTGTTGCTCATGAGTTTACAGTCCACATTGGATGAAATTCAGCAAGCATTACAATACTAGAAATAAAAGCATTGCTTAAAGTAATGGAGTAATAGGGTACCTTTTTCGGCTCAGTACATTCATGAGCAAAATGACCCATCTTGCCATAATTGTAGCACTTCATCTTGGCCTTGTCCTTATTCCCACCACGTTTTTTGTGTTGGAAAGTCTTAGCCCTCTTAGGTGCCTGATCGGTCTTCTTCCCTTTATTGTTGAATTGAGAATTCCTTTTACGCTTGAAACCCGAAGCTTTGCACGAATTCGATTCAACAACATAAGCATAAGTAGATGATCTCGCAGCCTCTAGGCGCTCATCCTCTAATTTCAAATGACGAACAATATCATCAAAAGTGACAATATTATCATTATGCGTCATATTGATTTTCATATGTTCCTAATTATCATGAAGAGACCTTATAGCCTGAACTTGCTGTTCATAAATAAGGGAGTGATCTGCCGACTTCAATTTACGAATCATGTTTGACATCTCCCGAAGATGTTGTCTTATAGTTACATTTGGACACTTTCAAAATATGTCAAATTTGATGGTGAGTCTCCTCAACTTAGTGGCAGATGTACCCCTAAACTTATCTTTCAAGGCAACCCACATAACTTGAGTTTTATCGTAACTTTCAAACTCATACATGAGATTATCTTGCATACAACTCAGTAACGTGATGCGAGCAATGCTATTTTTTTTCCAAGCTTGATAAGCTTCTAGATCTCTCATATATTGAGCTGAAATTCCATGCTCAGGTTCATCCATGATTTCCAAAACCTTTTGCTTCTCAAGGATCTATTGAACCTTTCGGTGTCAAATGTTATAATTGTCACCGTTCAGCTTCTCACCCTTATTGAGGTCAGCCATAATGATCTTGGATGCCGAAGCCATAATTAATTTGTATATCACATTGACATAATAAGGGCAGAATCAATACTAGCACACTTTACAGAGTAACACACATATTTAATTTACAGTAAAGACAAATTAAATTAATGATAATTCAACAAATGACACAAAAGCAAAAGTTCACTATGTTCCTAATTAACTTCTATGTACAATTGTTCTATTATTATTAATTAGTTTAATTTGCGCAAATGTTAAGTTCTAGGTGAGAACTCTATTAAATTCTACCAACCTACAAACTTCCATTAGGAAAAATAATTACATGACCTTATGTAATTTATACATTTTTTCTTTAACACAAAAACATAGCATGATATGAACCAATGTATAAACAACAATTATGCTTCAATTATTAATCAAAATCGCAATTCAACATGTAATGGATTTCCTACCATTGTTCGAAATTTCTAGCAACTAGAATTTAAACTATATACATGATATCATCGAATCAAGCTCTACGCAACATATATGATATCATTTGCACACAAGCTAGCTACTATATTTCCTAAACCACGAGAAAATACAAGTTACAAATGAATAAACTATACATTAAACCCCAAAAATACGCGTACTTAGGGTTTCCTACACATTATCATACATTTATAAAATTCAAAAGTATAAAATAATTATACCACAGTGTAAAACACATTCATATGAACTAAACGCCATCAACCATGCTCCAATCAAAGCTACCACGCGCCTACACGCGCCGCCTGAGTGCGAGGCGCATGTGGCGCACACACCAGCAAGCCAAATGGCTCCTGGCCGGTCCGACCGGTCCAATCGGTGATCGATTCAACAGGTTTGATCGCCGGAACGATTGACCGGTCCGACCTGTTGATTGGTCAACGGTCGGGTTGGGTCGGGTCAACATCAAGTTAGGTCTCGGGTTAGGTTGGGTCACTGGTCGATCGTCGGCCGGCGAACTTTCACCAGCGGTGACATCATCGATGACGTCATCCAAGCGGTTACCGACCGTTTGATGACGTCATGGATGACATCATCCGTGATGTCAGCACGCGTCGCTTCATTGATGCGCGATGACGCTCACGTGTCGCTTCGCCGACGCTAGCGCGTGACGTCACGCGTCCCTAGGGCGTCCAGCGTGTGGATCCCACGCGTAGCGGCTTGTAGTCGCACATGTGGGCGCGTCTAGCGTCCTCCGGTAGTGCTCCACCCGTCGTCGGACTCGTCTTGAAGAGCACTTTCACCCTATATATTTTAAAATTGATTTTGGCCAAAAAAGTATTTCGAAAAATGGCAAAAAATGTATGGATGCATGTGACCCCTAACCCGTTCTTCGCGTCGGTTCGATTTCGAGTTTTCAGATTGTAATTCCAACCAAAAAATATCAAAACAGTATAGAATACAATCTTTTGATCTCAATATGAAATGGTAAACGAGAAAATTTGTTGAAAGATAAGGCAGAAATCGCGACCGGGCTTCGATACCAATATTGGAATTCAAGTCGGCGGAAGACGACTTGCCCAATTCCGATGCGCAAACAACAATTAACCTTGGAACGAATGTTGATTTGCGGATGAATGACGAACGAAATTACTCCACATTGGTCTGGATGCGATTACGAGGAAAGTACCCGATTTTCACGGCGTAAATGTAAACTATTTTTGTAAAGTGAAATGGAACGCCTTGATGGAAAGGGGAGAGAAAGGAAGAAAACTTCCTGAACTTACGTTCGTCCAACCCCTCCAACGGTTGTCTTCAGGGGTCTTGTATCTGACCCCATTACACCCCTTCATCGTAGAATATCAAGTCCAAATGGTGCAGTCGGATTGCACCCCATCATGGACGTACTAGCTAAAGTACAACAAGGGACTTGTTGCCTCCACGATGGAGGCTCATAGTCCCCGCCAATTAGTGTCTAGGTTGGAGGAATTCCAGGTTGAACAAATACATGACCCGTATTTGTAAGTTGGTCTAAATGAGAAGCCTTCTCTGTTTCTTGTGAGTCTCAAGAAATGTACATGTTTAGGATGAGAATGTTACTAACATGTACCCTTTGACACTTGTTACACACCCTAATAGAATAATTATTTCTCTTTTTCAAAACACTGTCGCCATATTATATATAGAAATTACACTAATAACGAAATTACTTAATTATTGAGCATGACTAGTGTCGTGACCAAAATTTCAGGTGCACCACCTAAAATTAAGTTAATGGACTACTAAGTCTACTTTAGCTCGGGCTCTCCCAAGCCCATACCAATTCGCAACTTAGGTTCAAATATTTAGCATGCAAAAGGTAGTCGCCACTAATCAGTTTATGGTAGGTCGATTAGATACTTAAATAAAATAATAGGAGAATTATTTTACTTCTACGAATCCGAGACTTTGGGTATGAGGACTTAGTTACACTAGACTTTCCTAATGCCCTTTCGGTACCTTTCTCTTTTATTTTGAAAAAAATATTTTGCAGGTAACTTGAATTAATTCTAATTCACTTTCTTAACATGTGAGGTGATCACACAGATGAACAAACCACCAATTTAATACTCAAGAAAACAAACAAATAAATAAAAATGCAAAACTTACCTCATAGCAACAAAAGTATCTGTGTTGTTAGACCAAAATTCACATTAACAATCCTAAATATGATTTCTAATTAACAAGCAATTACTCAATTTTTCCTTTCGCCTATTTAATGAGAATCTAATCTATATGCAATGCAATGTTACTAATCTAACATGAAGTGATATGACATAGCAGTATAGCCTAAACTATATGACATGAGTAAAATCACTTTTAAAGAAATGCAATAATTAAATGTGCAATCTAAATTAACCTAATGACTTAATTCTAATGACGGACAATTTCTAATTAAATATGACATGTGCATGATTTTTCTATTCTCCTAAAGAGCATGCAATCTATCATAATATGCAATGACGTGCAAAGAATGCCTTAATTCTACATGACATATGCATGACAATTTTTGTGTTTTGTTTTATAAAATTCGAAATTAAAATTGTCAAATAATTGAACATGCAGTCTAAGTTAAAAAAAAAAAAAAAAAACAACTAGCATCCTAATATTTTTTTTATTTTTTTATTGTAAAAATTCAAAATAAAATTCATATTCTAAATATGCAAGATAACCTAAAACAAGAAATATTCTAATCCTAACTGAAATATTTTTTGGATTTTTTCTTTTACGAAAATAAAATTAATTCAAACACCACGACATCAAATCAAGCAAGATAAGATTAATATCCAAAAATTGATGAATCATATTTCGCATATGAGATCAGGTTGGTCAATTTTAAATAAATTGCGAATTGAATCTCAAACTTGAGATCGGATTGAGATTTTTCAAGTGATTGTGAGTTGGATTTCAGGCTCGAAAATCGGACTGTCAATCCCTAATTTGAGAGGCTATTTCATGTTGGGAATTTCAATCATACATTAAGGAATAGTTCCACTAAAAAAACAAAATTAAAAATTAAAATAGAAAATAATAATAAAATAAAGTAAATAAAAACACTACCTAATTTAATTTTTCCATTTTTTTTTTTTTTTTTTGCTTCCAAGCAAGGTTTGCGCGCAGGGTGGGTCACCGTTGGTCGGAATGAGGGGATGGTCGTCAGAGCTTCGGTGAGGGCGGACCGGCAGCAAGCAGGGTGGAGCAGCATGGAAAGAAGCGGTAGCTGGTAGCAACAAGCCAACCCATAGGTGAGGGGACTTAGAACAGAGGCAGCAGCAGTGATGTTCGCACGGAGGGTAGCTTGATGGTAGGGGCGGAGCAGGGCATGGTGGGCGGAGTTGTCGGGCGGATGGATGACAGCAGGCAAGCAGACGCAGGTGCAAGCAGTAGGTGTGAGCAAACAGTGCTTTGGCAGCAACAGGGTAGAGGCGGAGCAAAGGCGGAGTAGGGGTGTCATTACTGGTGTAGTGGGTCGCTCGAAGACGCGGTGTCGGCAGAAGCGATGGCAGACGCGATGATGGAGCTTGTGGGTGAGGTAGAGCTCCAGTGTCGCAGATCGGGCAAAGGTGGAGTGACGGTGATTAGGGGTGCCATTGCTTCGGGTTGAAGCAGCGTTAGGGGCTAGAGGCGTGCGGTGGTGGCTTCTAGTGAGATGGAACAAAGCATGAGCGGCTCAGACGTCGAGTCGCGCGACGCTGCTGCTTCGGTGCAGCAGCTCGGGCAATGGCGGAGTAGGAGGAGTGGCGATGGCAGACGAACGCGAGCATGTTGGAAGATCTTAGAGTTGATTTTGATTATAATTGATTCTAGTAGATCTTTGATTAATATAGTAAATAGGAAATTCTAGAATTCTAATTCATGTATATTATTTTTCCTATTTCATTCTTTCTTCCTTACATTATAAATGTACAATGTAATAGCGTACATATTAATATACAAACATACATTTTCCCCAAATTTCCTTCTCTTTTCTGTCATGGTATCGGAGCCCTCACTTCCTGGCTTAGCTTCTGCAACTTTCTGAATTGCCATCGTTTTTTTATTCTAGTTTGTTGCTACACATCTCTTCTGCAGAACAAATCAGAAAAATGATTAGGAATTCGTTTTTTTTTTATACCATGGCAAATGATAAGAATGTTATGAATCCCTCGGCAGAGGATTCATCACCCGAGGATCAAACGATCTCTGAACAAGCTTGATCGACTGAAGAGGGGCAAGTGACCAACATCGTCTCTGCTCATGCTCCTGCTCTAGTACAGATGCCGGTTCCAACCTACCGACCCCCAGCCCAGTGGTACCCCCCACAATGAACCACTGGGCCTAGATAGACGTGGGCCCAGTATCTATATGGGACTGACCCCACTGATGAGTTGGGTCAGACAGCTATGAGTCATAGACTCGAATCGATGCCAGGTCAGGGAATGGAGCCCTACCTGGTTCCACAAGGACCGCCACTACCTTACTTGTTTTCGTTCAACGGCGACCGGCTGGAACTTGGAGATGCGCTTTACACGTTGCCAGCGAACAGACCAAAGTTACACCTGATAAGCTAACAGCTCACCAGATCGACGAACTACCATTCTTAGGCTCGGGATCTCTGGCGAGCGCTCGTCACTAAGGCTAAGGAGGGCTTCATCGAAGGAATTGTGCCCTACCCGACGGACAAGCAATTGTAGAGACACTGGTGGCACTGCAATCAGCTGGTACGCACCTAGATTGGGAATTGCTTGGCGCCCGATGTTGCTGCCGGTCTCCCTCCAACAGAAGACTCGAAGAAATTCTGGGAAAACATACAAGAAATGTATGGGAAATCAAATAGGGCGAGAATTTTTTCGTTAACACAAGCCCTAATTGAACTAAAATAGGGCAACCTCTCGGTCAAGGCTTGTTTCAACCGGTTGTCGACCTTGTGGAATGAAATTGAAGCAGCAGAAGACAAATTGGAGGAGCCAAGGTCACTCTCCAACAATACTATGCAATAAAAGAGAAAGAAAAATCCATAAGATTCCTCCTTACCTTGAATGAGTCGTACACTGCATTTCGATCGCAGATCCTTGCGATGGATCCCTAACCACCTCTCGGGCGGATCTTCCAATTGGCCGTGCAAGAGAAAAATCAGCGGGTTGCCGTAGCTGAACAGGCTCGGATTGGTGAAGGAATGAGCTTCGCGGCATTCCCATCTGGCTTCATTTCGACAGAGATGGTCACCGAAGCCGGGGGGTCTCGAAGCCGCGGGACAAATGAAGGGAAAAGGCTTTGCAGTTGTTGTGACGAAAGGGGAGGAAGACAACCCTAGGGTTTCACGGATGGACGGCTGGGATCGCACCGCTAGATTTGACGGTCTAGGAAGACGTGCTGGATCGGACGGACTGGATCATTTCTCTAGTGGATTTGACAGTCGAGGGAGACTCACTGGATTGGACGGGTTGGATCATTTCTCTGGAATGGACGGCTGGGATTGACGTGGTTTGATGAATTACTCAGCTAAATCAGATGGTTGGCATTTTGCCACGTCAGCACCAGTATATAAAGGATTGTACAGCGCACGGAATGCCATGTCAGCAGGGAAGGTTAGTGGGCAAAATTCAAAAATTAAAAATAAATATTGTGAATATTGCAAACGTCCACACCACACTGTTGATACCTATTGGAAATTACATGGGAGACCCAATAATAAAAGGAAAAGAGAGTCTTCAGTCTATCAAGTTTCTGCACAGAAGAGTGGTGGAACATCTCAAGAGACTATCACTCAAGAACAATATGAAAACACCGTGCAAGCCTTGAGCCAACTCAAGATTGGTGACACTGGTGCAGGATTTTCATGTACTTTTCTCCATGAAAGGAATTCATTATTTATTGATGCATGGATTATCGATTCAGGCGTAAGTGACTACATAGTTTGTAATGGGCACTTATTTTCCCATGTCCATCGAAACACACAATCTCCTGTTATGGTGCGTCTTCCAAATGGGAACATTACATATGTTACAAAAATCGGCACCGTATATTTTGGTCAGAATTTTGTCCTTAAAAATGTCATTTACATTCCGGATTTTAAGTTTAATCTTCTCATTGTCTCAAAAGTATGTATGGAAAATTCTTGTAAAGTCATATTCGATTTTGAAAATTGTGTTTTTTAGGACCTTTTGACTGGCAAAGTGATGGGCTTGGGTAATGAGGCACAAGGGCTTTATTTTTGGGTCAATTCCTCGGGGGATTTAGAATTATTGAATAAAAGCATTTCTTTTAATGCAATCAATTATAATAAAAATCTCCTTTTGTATCAATGATTGGGTCATAGTGCTCGATTTCCCCATCCAAAATGCTCCATATGTCCTTTAGCTAAACAAACTCGAGCATCTTTTCCAGTTAGTACATCTTGAGCCAAAACTCATTTTTCATTGCTTCACATGGACATCTGGGGTCCCTATCATACTCCTCATCGTGATGGATCTTGCTACTTTCTTACAATCGTTGATGACTATAGTCGTGCTACTTGGCTATACCTTATGCAATCAAAGAGTCAAACATTTATGCATTTATCAAATTTCCTTTCCTTAATTAAGAATCAATTTGATAAATCTGTACATTGAATTCATATAGATAATGGGTGAGAATTTTTTACTTCTGATTGCATAACGTTGTTGTCTACACATGGAATACTCCATGAAAGTTCTTGTACTTATACTCCACGACAAAATAGAGTTGTTGAAAGAAAACATAGACATCTCTTAGAAGTAGCCCGTGCACTCAAATACCAAGCCTCAGTGCCTGAAGTTTTTTGGGGAGATTGTATTGTCACAATTGCCTATTTGATTAATCGCATGCCTAGTCGAATGCTTCATGGTAAAACTCCCTTTTAGATGCTTTACAAGAAACAACTAGATAATAGCCATCTTAGAGTATTTGGTTGTTTGTGTTATGCCACAAATGTGGGTCCTCGAGATAAAATGAGTGCTCGTGCAACATGATGTGTTTTTATGGGATACCCTTCTCTTCAGAAGGGTTATCGTGTCATGGAGTTTTCTACAAGGCATTTCTTTAAGAATAGAGATGTCATTTTTCATGAAGACACATTCCATTTCAAAGAAAAGCTGCCTACATCACAAGAACCTTTATCAGAAAACAATCGATTTCTTCTATCTGATGAGGATTTATCATTAGCGCCTAGGTTTCTTATGGTGCCACCATCTTTTATGACACCAGCACCAGTGGAATTATCACATCCGGAAACAGAATTACTAGCTTCATTTGAGGAAGTCTCTCCACTTACTTCAATAGTGGACACAACAGAAATGGCTGCTGAATCATCCGTGGCCTCTAAGAATATGGTTGAGCTACCTCGTCGTTCTGGAAGACAAACTCACCTGCCTATGTGGACTAAAGACTATACATGTTCTGCTGCAAACTCTTCAGGTACACAATATCTTGTTTCATCATATGTTTCCTTCAATCGGTTATCGGCAGAACATATGTGTTGTATTAGTTAAATTTCAGAAGAACATGAGCCATCTTCATTCACTAAGGCAGCGAAAGATCCCAAATGGCGGCGTGCAATGGAGTTCGAACTTACTACACTCATGGAGAATCATACTTGGGATGTTGTTCCCCTACCACCACATAGAAAACCGATTAGGTGTAAATGGGTTTACAAGATCAAGTTCAAATCAGACGATTCCATAGAACGCTACAAGGTTAGGTTGGTAGCCAAAGTCTTCACTCAAAGAGAAGGTTTCGATTATCACGAGACATTCTCTCCAGTTGCGAAGAAAGTTACCATCCGGTCTTTTTTGTCTGTTGCAGCCATACGCAATTGGTCCTTACATCAGATGGACGTCCATAACACCTTCATTCATGGTGATTTAGATGAAGAGATCTACATGGACCTTCCTCAAGGATTACGCAGACAAGTGGAGTATTGGGTATGTCGTCTTCGCAAATCCCTGTATGGATTAAAACAGACATCTAGACAATGGTATGCCAAGTTTACCGCTGCATTAACCAATGTAGGTTTTCAACACTCCAAGCATGATTATGCTCTATTTACACGAAATGTGGGTAGATTATCGATTTATTTGCTGATATATGTTGATGACATATTGGTTATGGGAAATAATGATTCTCATGTTGCAAAATTCAAGGAATATTTGCACTCCACTTTTCATATCAATGATTTGGGACCTCCCAAATACTTTCTTGGCTTTGAAATTGCTAGGTCTGATAAAGGAATTTCCCTTAGCCAGAGAAAATTTGTCTTGGAAATCATTTCTGAAGCAAGGTTATCAGGTTGTAAGCCAGCAGTACTTCCCATTGAACAAAATGTCAAGTTGATGACACATGAGTGTGATCTCAATTCTTCTTCATCAAGCAAAGATCCATTGCTTAGGGATCTGTCAGGATATCAACGATTTGTTGGAAAGTTAATATATCTTACCATGATAAGACCTAATATCTGTTATGCTGTACAAATCCTCAGCCAATTCATGCATATGCCGAAGGAATCGAACATGAATGTAGCCTTGAAAGTTGTAAGGTACTTGAAGGGATGCCCGGGGCTCGGTATATTTCTATCTCATGAGTGTGATATGGGGATGACGGCATTTTGTGACACTGATTATGCTACTTGCCCAATGACTAGGAGATCAATCACCGGTTTTTGTATTAAATTGGGAAAGTCATTGATTTCGTGGAAGACAAAGAAGCAATCTACTGTGTCATTGTCATAAGCTAAATCAGAATATCGAGCCATGGCGAAAACTACTTGCGAAATAGTTTGGATACGAGGACTTCTTTCATAATTTGGGAATACAGGTTAGTGGACCAAGTGAATTATTCTGTGATAATGATGCTACACTTAAGTTAATAGCAAATCCAGTCTTTCATGAAAGAACAAAACACATAAAAGTTGATTGTTACTTCACTCGCGACAAGATCAAAGAGGGAGTTCTCGTAACAAAGGGCATTGGAACAGTGGATCAACCTGCACATATTTTCACTAAACAGCTATGCCAAAAACAACACAAGTTTCTATTGAGCAAGCTAGGTGTCCTAGACATATATAGGCCACTAGCTTGAGGGGGAGTGTTGGAAGATCTTAGAGTCGATTCTAATTATAATTGATTCTATTAGATCTTTGATTAATATAGTAAATAGGAAATTTCTGATTCATGTATATTATTTTTCATATTTCATTCTTTCTTCCATACATTATAAATACAATGTAATAGCGTACATATTAGTATACAAAAATACATTTTCCCCTTTCCTTCTCTTTTCTATCAAAGCAGGGTGGTGACTTGCGGACGACACCAAGTGGTGATCGGCGCAACGGAAGCTTCGAGCGGCTGCGGGGCGGGGTGACTGCGAAACCAAGGGGAAGAAGATGAACATGAACTTTTTCTGCTTTTTCCCTTTTCCTCTGGCTGCACGTCCCTCACGCCTCCCTCTATGTTCACGTCACTATCTTCTCTCTTGTTAGCAGAAGATTTTCTGCTGCCTTTTGCTTTTTTTTTTTTTACTCAAAAAAGTGCCCCAAAAGAAACCCTTCTTCCATTTCTCCCCCCCAACTTTCTCACCGTACACGTCTCCTTTTATAAGCAAAAAACATGTGATCTTCGTGGAATGTTTCATCTCTTTTTCAATATACATGATATACACGAAGATTGCCTATAATTTCTCAATCACAAAAACCCTTTTATTTTTCTCATCTCCTAAATATTCTCCATCAATTTTATCGCATATTGCTAAAGATAAGATTGCAATGCGATTTTCTCAAATTCCAAATTTTGTGAAGATGAGCTTGTACTCTACCCTTTGGGATATTGAAAAATCCACCGTAATATCATATCAAATCTCAATTTTTCACAAGATAATTAAATTTAAAAAAACAGCGAGTTTGGGCTAATTTGCTCCCCCCTTGGGCTTAGTCAAATTAAAGTTCAGAACTACCAATTCAAATCCACCCATCACCGGCCCAATGCAAATGCAAATTAAAAATAAATGCACATAAATTATATGCTATGCAATTAATTAATTAATTTTTTTATGGGTTAAAAATTAATCCCTTATTTTGTAATGCAATAATTAATTAATTAATTAATTAATAAGGTACCAAAATTTAGTTGTCAATAGCTGCCTTTCTTTGAAGGTGAGCTCATAGAGATTGCTTTCAAAAACAAATTGAGACCTAAATTTTGACCATGCACATGTAATGAATGATTTTTTTTTTTTTTTTTTTGGTTAGAAAATGAATCCCATTTTAAAATACAATTTATATGATGCATAGAAATGCTAATGTAAATGCATGATGTGAAAGGAAAGAACGTACCTACAGTTTCTTACCAATCAATGCGGTAGAGCTTCCTGAGGTGCATGATAAATCTTCATTTACTCCACAAGTATCCAATTTTCACTCAAGTTTCTTGAAGAGTCTAATGTTTATCGAAATACATAGATTCAAGCTAAGGTATAACAGAAAAGATCGAAAAAACATTCATATCCAAAATGAAATGTTTAACGAAAAGAATTAAAACATCCAGATCTAGACTGAGATGTCAAGATTTTGAAACTCAAAATACCTAGATCCAGACTAAGGTATAACAAGAAAGATCAAAATGCATTCACATCCAGAGTGAAATGTTCAACGAAAAAAATTAAGACATCCAGATCCAAACTGAGATGTCAAGATTTTTGAACTCGAAAGACCTAGATCCAAATTAAGGTATAACGAGAAAGATCGAAAATATTCACATCCAGAGTGAAATATTCAATGAAAATAATTAAGACATCCAGATCCAGACTGAGATGTCAAAATTTTTGTACTCGAAATACCTAGATCTAGACTAAGGCATAACGAAAAAGATAAAAAACATTCACATCCAGAGTGAAATATTTAGATGAAAATAATTAGAACATCTAGATCCAGATTGGGATGTCAAAATTTTAGAATGCAATTTGTATGGAAATACTAATGCAAACAGTAAATGAACCTACTTGGAATATCTTACTTTCAAGGAGGGTAGAATGATTCAAGATAGTTGGTGTTACACGTTTAGGACTCGTACCTTTCTACGGTCACCTAGCATTGCAACATATATCATCTTACTAGAACCCGAACTTTTCTTCGGTTGCCTTAATTAAACTGAATCTAGAGAAAAATCTCTAGGAGACAGCTCGATCGAGTCGAGTGTCAGTGCGCTTGAGGGGAATACTTGTGCAATGACAAGTACTTAAGGTATTGATATAGATATACTTACTTAGTAACATCTCTTATCCTCGGGGATATGTCTCCTGCAAAACATAGTTGTAGGAGAGGCAATATGCATTTGTAATCACAAACATGCATTAATTCAAGGGAGGTTCATGTGTGATGGTTTCTATTAATCTTGCATCACCTAATTTTCATTGGGAAAGATTTCAAAAGAATATTCCAATATGAATACATGAGTGTCATGGATGTGTCAAGTGAGGGATCTTTCAGTCTGAAAGGACTTTTCACTCATCCTCATTAAAATGGCTATTTCATCCTGACATTTGATGCATGATTTTGACAATCACTCTATCTCACCATTGTCATGCCAAACAAAAGTCTGAGTAATCTCACAAGTGGTACGACCTTACCAATCTAGAGATCTTTAATAGGGACCGTAATGTAGGCTTGGTCAATGGCTTAACAAATGACATTTCGCAATTGTCGGTTTAAAAGTTAGGAAACATACGAAATGAGGCAGAAATTATCTTACTTGTACTTCTTTGAGCGATGCTTTTGAACATATGAACTTTTACGTTAATTCAAGTGCCATAATCTGAAGAGACTTTGTAGGAGACGTAACATAGGCTTGGTTCATTGGTGAGAAACAAAAGGATTGTTAGGCTCAAAAAGTGTTTAGATGGTCAAAATTGATGATCATCTTGACATTTCCACCAATTTAGATGATAAGAATTTGCCAACTACTGGCACATCTTTAGGAATGTTTTCCACCGTCGAAGATTTTCTTCATATCAAAACTCCATTAATTGCTATAGCATTTGAATTTTTAAGTACCGCCTTGTGGGGATATGACTCACTACATCAAGCATTTGATTTTTCTCTTTGGGCATTGGCCTTGCTTTTACCAGGCACATTGCTTTTTTCATGCCCCTTATTTTTTTGCACTTACTTTCTTTGGACTTGCACAGCCTCCATCTTTTATCATTCTAGACCATGCCATTTGAATTTTTTCTTGCCCTAGTGTGGGGGATGATCACCAACTGGGTTTAATGTGAAGCAAATTCATAGGCTCAAATGGGCTATGCAATGGATAAAAGTGTATATGATAGAGAAAGAACTGTTCTTCGTCATCCTAAGGCACTTCAATTACCGTATAAGTTATACTGCGAAAGCAATACTCGAAGATTGATGCAAGTGTGAGTAAGAAAATTCCTATCATTCATTTCAAATTTTGTCCTAGTATGGGATGATCCTTGATAGGGATAATTTTAAAAAACTCTTCATGTGTGTGGGCTCAAAGGGTTAAACAATTGGTATACTTGTAGTGTGTCGGGTAGAAGAAGAAACCGCCTCTCATCACCTCGGTAGACATACCCTTTGTGAGATCACCCTTTTCCTTGAGGGCATGAAATTTTTCCACACAACTCACTGGGGATTAGTGTATGGAATAAGGCTTGCCTTTCATCATTCCAAGGTATCTCATTTGAAACATTCAATCTATCTGACACAATTCATCAAGGTAGAAAAATACAAGATTTGCAACAAATTTGAACAATTCAACTCATTGAGGCAATTTATTCATCATAGAAATGCAAGATTTGCAACAAATTGAATACAATCACTTTCTAGTGTGAGCCAATAGTAACCTAATCTCATAATCTTCTTAGCTAACATGTACCCGTTCATATGAGGGCCACACACTCTTTCATGAACTTCTTGCATGATTTGAGTGGCTTCAGCTGTGCCCACACATCGCAGCAAGACTGAATCGTAAGATCTCTTGTACAAATTCTCACCATTGTTCACGTCGCTGTCTTCTCTCTTGTTAGCAGAAGACTTTCTGCTGCCCTTTGCTTTTTTTCCTCAAAAAGGGCCCCAAAAGAAACCCTTCTTCCTTTTCTTCTTTTTGTCTTGTGCTTCTTTTTCAATGAACGAAGAAAGGCCCCCCCAACTTTCTCACCATACACGGCTCCTTTTACAGGCAAAAAACATGTGATATTCGTGGAATATTTCATCTCCTTTTCAATATACACAAAGATTGCCTATAACCTCCCGATCACAGAAACCCTTTTATTTTCCTCATCTCATGAATATTCTCCACCGATTTTATCGCCTATTGCTAAAGATAACATTGCAATGCAATTTTCTCGAATTCCAAATTTTGTGAAGATGAGCTCGTAATCTACCCTCGAGGATATTGAAAATCAACCATAATATCATATCAAATCTTCATTTTTCACAAGATAATTAAATTTAAAAAAACAACAGGCTCGGGTTAATTTGCTCCCCTCGTGGGCTTAGTCCAATTGATCAAATTAAAGTTTGGAACTACCAATTCATACCCACCTGTCACAAGCCCAATGCAAATGTAAATTAAAAATAAATGCACCTAAAATTATATGCTATGTGATTTATTAATTAATTTTTTTAGGGGTTAAAAATTAATCCCTTATTTTTTAATGCAATAAATAAATAAATAACTGGGTACTAAAATTTAGGTGTTAACAACTAGCAAGTGCTGCAGAAGCACTAGATGAACTCTATTTTTTTTTTTTTTTGTATGAAAGTGATCACTTAACAAATGGATGTTGAAATGAGAGAGTGAAATAATGAGTTTCATATTCAAGGACTTTGGAAAGGATGATCACTATGGAATTTCCCATTAAACTACGAAGTATTGTTTAGAAAGAAATTGTCTCTATCAGCTGGGCTAAATTTCCAACTATAAAATGCACTTCAATTTTAATAAGTGATGTATAGCAGCAAGTTGAATTAAGAGGAAGAAGTCAAGAGAGGCAGGGCCCCAAACAGGCTCATTGTAATCGGTTCAAATGAATTTCTTTATAAGAAAAGAGATTAGATAACTAGAGATGCCTTCTCCTCATTGTGAGAATCGGTTTTGCTGCGTTCTCTATAAAGTGAGTTGCTGCCTAAGCAATTAGAGAAGTTTTCCATCAAGTATTTTCAACCGAAGAAGAATCAAATATATAGCTCTTCCTATGTCTTAATTATTTCTCTATATAATGAGTTAAAATATTTAGCACTTTTTTCATATTGTTTTTTCTTTCCTGAAATGTCCAGAGGGGTTTTTCAGAAAGTCAGGAAAGTTTTGCCGCAAACATGAAACCGTCCTAACTTTTCTTGTTGGCATGTGTTTGTTGTGTCAAAGCTCGATTCGACAAAATATTTTTTCGTATTTTCGAAACATACTTGTCCCGTTCATTATCTAATAATTAGGTACATATCTCTATTACGGCAAAGACCGTTCAAATGCTTTTAAACAAAACCCCATATTGAAATGACTGAATTGTCCTCATTGCAAACTCATTTTAGCATCATCTTTCGTATTCGGTGATCTAATATTTAATTGGCTTTAGGTGGTCCGAGCCAACGTGGGGATTTAGTATTTGGGGCTGGACATTTTTGGAAATGCGAGTATGCAATTCTCAAAGGAAATGAATAGTGAGGGGAACGAAAGGAAAGCCGGCCGGGTCTTATTCTTTATTCCCTTTGCACTGCCATTTGCACGTGACCTCTTCCGGATTCTGCCAGGAAATGATGATCTCGTTGGAGTTTTGGAGTGTAAACGGGAACGGTCCGGGTCAGAGGAGATGATGATTAACCAAACCTCATGATGCCCCCCCATATGTTCTTCTGTGGAGTGAATCTGAAATCAACTGTGGAGACGAAGAATATATTGGATCTATGGCCAATAAAATGGGTCCATGCCCTTCCTCCTCATTCCCGCACCACCCGCAACCCCCCCCCCCCCCCCCCGGTCTCTCTCTCTCTCTCTCTCTCTCTCTCTCTCTCTCTCTCTCTCTTTCTCTCTCGCTACATAGTACATAGGATGGGTGCAGTTGCAGATGCAGGCGGAGAGGTCGCGGTGAAGTTGGGCAAGAAAGAGGTGGTGGCGGCAGCACTGTCCATGCAAGAGCATTGGCTGCCCCTCTCCAACCTCGACTTGCTCTTGCCTCCGCTTGACGTAGGTGTTTTCTTCTGCTACACCAACCCAACCACCACCGCCTCACAAAGGCTGGAGTACGGGTCCATGGTTGGTATTCTGAAAGCTGCCTTGGGCCAGGCTCTGGTCTCCTACTATGCTCTCGCTGGAGAGGTGGTCCAGAACTCGGTCGGTGAGCCTGAGCTCCTGTGCAACAATCGTGGGGTCGACTTCATTGAAGCTTTTGCAGACGTAGAACTCCGCCATCTCAACCTGTATAATCCTGATGAAACCATTGAAGGGAAATTGGTGCCCACAAAGAAGCGAGGCGTGCTTGCTGTTCAGGTATAGATATTAGATACAGCCACACTATGAATCCTTTATTCATCTCAAGAATCAAATCACCGTATATACACACATTTTCAACTTCATTTCAGCTAAATCTGCAGTCTTTTTCTTTAATTTTTCATTTATGCATAACCAGCATCGAACGGAATATTAGTGTATCCTCTACCTCTAAATCTATCGGTTGGATTCTCCAACGTTACTGAGAACGGTTCACAAAATTGATTTATTCACCGATATTGAAGTTTTTTCACAAGGAATTGAATAGAAACTACTCGTTTACATCACTTAGGTTACGAATTTGACCAATCATTTTGGATTCCATTGTTCAAAAAGAATAATAACGGTTGGCCTTTGATCTCGCATAACATCGTGATCTGTGATTACATGCATCAAGGATTTCTCATACGAAACATAACAATGTAGAAAGATTTATGAAGATCAAGTTTGTATCATCAATCATGAATACCCATGTTGGGACACACATAACTACCGGGAAAAATAACCAAAAAAAAAAAAAATCTTAAACCTATTGCATTTTTGCCAATTCATTCTAAAACTTTCAATCAAAATAATATAATAATTTAAATTTTTTTTATTTTTTTATAATTTTTATTTATTTTTTCTCCTTCCCCGTTTCTTTTTGGCAATGGTTCTTCATCGACCACCTACCATAGGCCACGATTAATGAGAGATGGCCTTGCCTGGGCAACAGCAACCCTCACCTCCACAAGCAAGTGTTGGCAAGGCCCCCTTACTAGATCTAGCGAGGCCAGCCCTTGCGGGGTGTCACTTGGGTGAGGGCCACCCTCGCCATGGTGACAATGACGATCAAGAGCAATCCTCACCTAGGTGATGACCGGCTAGGCCACCCTAGTTTGGGAGAGAGTTGGCCTCTCCAATTCTAGCTCTTGCCAAAGCAAACCCTCGCCCACCCAAGCGAGGCCCAGAGAGGTCGACCCTGGCCTATGGTAAGCGAGGGCAACCCTTGCCCAAGCAACGCTAGCCCTCACTAACCATGGCCATTGCTAGGGGTTGGCACCGATGACTACCAAAAAGAAAAGGAAAAGAAAAAATAAAGGAAAAATATAAAAATTATAAGAAAATTCCAAATATTATTAAGAAAATGTCCACCATGTAGGATGGCCAACATTAATATTAGCAATTTATGGCCTAAATTATCTAGATGGATTGAATTGACATAAATGCAAAAGGTTTAAAACTAAATTGTCCAATTAAAAGATTTAGAACTAAATTGATATCAACATAGTAAAATTATGACTTTTTTGGTACTTTTCCACATAATTGCTTATTGAAATAAGGTCGTTCTAGATCATCAATATGTCCAAAATATGTAAAACTTACATTAAATCTCACTAAAAAAAATATTTTTTAGAGAAATAATTGGGTGATGGCCTTTAATCTACTGGAAGAATAATAATCTATTCTAGACTATTAAAAAAACTAAATAATAAATAATTTTAAATTGTTATGAGGTTCACTTCTTCAAAAAATTTTGACTCATAATAAACCGTTATTTTTACAATAGTCCAAACATTGTTACGTTAGCAAAGCTTTTTTTTTTTTTTTTTTTTTTTAATCTTTTTTTCATACAGTTTCCACATTAGGATTGCTTCTGTCCATTAAGACATGAGTTTTTTTTATTTGATGTAAAACATTCAGGCGACAGAGCTAAAGTGTGGGGGGATAGTGGTGGCGTGTACGTTTGACCATCGGATAGCTGACGCCTACTCGGCCAACATGTTCCTGGTGTTTTGGGCGGAAAAGGCTCGCTCTGTTGCCCCCATCTCGCTTCCTCCTTCCTTCAACCGTTCTCTTCTCAACCCTAGGCGCCCGCTCTACGTTAACCCTTCCCTAGATAGCATGTACATCCCAATCTCCGCATTGCCCCCACCTCCCAAGCAAAAGCAGAAGGCAGATGGGGCATGCGAGACAATGGCATCGAGGGATGATGACTGTCTGGTAAGCCGCATTTACTATGTGACCGCTGTCGAGCTAAGCGAGTTGCAGCAGAGGGCCAGCTCTAATGGGAGCAAGAGGTCTAAGCTGGAATCGTTCAGTGCTTTCCTTTGGAAGATGGTGGCCGAATTCTCCACGGGTGCTAGTAATGATGACGACAAGAGGATGTCGAGGATGGGGATCGTCGTGGATGGTAGGTGTAGGCTGATGAGTCAGCGCATGGACGACGAGCCCACACCCATGGCATCCTACTTTGGGAACGTGCTGTCGATACCATTTGGAGAGAAGAGGACGACGGAGGTGATGGAGAAGCCCTTGAGCTGGGTAGCGGAGGCGGTGCACGAGTTTGTGCAGAGGGCGGCGACGAGGGAGCACTTCCTAGACCTAATATACTGGGTGGAAGAGCACCGACCAGTGCTAGCAGTGGCCAGGATATACTGCAAGTCCGGAAGTGCCAAGGAAGAGGAGGAAGGGTCGATGGCGTTCGTGGTGTCGTCGGGACAGAGGTTCCCGGTGACCGAGATGGACTTCGGATGGGGGAAGCCGGTGCTAGGGTCCTATCACTTCCCGTGGGGAGGGGATGCCGGGTACGTCATGCCCATGCCTAGCCCACTCTCCAACGGTGACTGGGTGGTCTACCTCCACCTCACCCGATCTCAAGTGGCCTTCATTGAGTCCCATGCTCCAACCGTCTTCCGGCCCTTGACCCCTTGTTATTTTAACCTCCTTTGATTCTTCTTCTTCGTCGTCGTCACGTGCGTGTACTCTCACGTGCCTCATCAACCTTGTCGGTCGTTGCTGTCTGTCCTAGTTTAATTAGAACCTTATGTCCCTCGTGTATTTTCTTTCCCTCCATCCCACCTTCCTCTTTGACAAAAAAAAAACAAAAAATCCCACCTTCCTCGCCTTCCTCGATCCCTATAATTCGATCATTCGGGGGCGTATGTCTACTTTCTAATTCCAAGGCACCTCGCTTGCTCACTGTCTTCTAAGGTCGCAAGCAATTCGACGAATGCGGACATTTGGAATCACTCGCTATATGTGTCTGCGACATAAACCTTGTGTACGGGGGAGTAACTTCTCCTCGCACCACGAGATAATTTGCGAGCAAAGCCACAAACTAAACAACTTGGGCACCATATAAAATATTGATCGATAGCTACTAGTATAATCACGATTGAAAGGGGGGACTAGATATAAGAGTGTATAAGAAACAAGAGGTAATTGATGATGCAAGTTTCGGAATCAGTCGAATCTCATCAAATTTTCATGTTGCGCCTATTCAGGGATTTGACGATGAAAGATGTTAATGTCTTATCGTTCCACTCTTCTTCCTTTAAACTAGTTGGAGCTGGGTCTCTGTACTTCTCTATGATGAAAATGTATTGTCACTTTGGTTCCGTTTGATTCTCGAAAACATTTTCTTCATTTTTTATGCTTAAAGTCGAGAAAATAATTTGAAAAATCAGAAAACATTTTTCAAAATATGAATAGGTGTTGGCACTTGGACCCTAACGCTAGTTCTCGAGTCCTCGACAATCAGAACTAGGTCTCTAGTATCGAGCCTGGATACATCGAGGCTAGGCCCAAGCCCCCAACACCCACACCAAGGTCCAGCTAAGCCAATCCCAAAGCCGTGGTGCTCATGCCCAATGCCCCAACACCCAAGCCTAGGTCCACAAAGGCAATGCTCGGATCTCGAACGTTCAAGCTTTGATCCCAACACTTAGGCCCAGGTCCACAGAGGCCGTGCATGGGTCCTCAACACTCAGTTCAAGTTTTTAGTTAATGAAATGTTCATTTTTATAAAAATATTTTCTTTAAAAAAATCAGATTTTAATATTTTAATATTTTTTTCTTTTCTTTCCTTTTTCTTTTCCTTCTTCTTTGGCATTCACTGGCCATGATGACAACTAGTGACTAGCCATAAGCAAGGGGCAAGCTCACACAAGGCTCGTGAGCCTCATGCTCATCGATCCGCCTCGGCCTCACCTACCTCTAGGGAGGTTTGAGCTTACCAAAATCGATAAGCTCAAGCCTTGAGCTCACCAACATTAGGCAAGTTGGACCTCGTCGGATCTAGCAAGGTTCAACTCACCAAAATTTGGCAAGCTCGATCCTTGTCAACAATCGGCCAAGGAAGAAGGAAAAAATAAAAAGGAAAAATAATTTAAAAATTAAATTTTTTGGTAATTTTTACCAGGAAAATCAAATTAGATTTTTTCATATCAAACAGCAAAAAATATTTTCTACTTTATTTTTATATTTTAGCTAAAAATCGAAAAATATTGTTATTTTCTGAAAAATGAATTCCTAAAAATTATTTTCCAAAAGTATCATCTTTTTTTTTTTTTTTTTTGCAAAACAAACAAAGTCTTTGCTTCCAATTCAGCTGTGAACCTTGCAGTATTGGTTAGTTTACTCGGTTGGCGAGAAAAATAAAACTCCATGCAAGCGATTAGAGTACATGTACGTACATTGAAACTTCAGGGAACTTTTTATGTGTTAAAGCTATCTCTTCCAATAAACAGTATTCAACTCCAACCGAGGTTGTTAACATTGAAAATCTAACTCCGAGTTATGTGGTATCAAGTATATAGAACATGAGATCGAGGACTCTAAGAATGACTAATTATGTCTTTTTACTAGACCTTAGCTTTATCTTTCGTTTAGACTTAAGAAATAAAAAAGAGGAGCTGAATCACCACCCTTTCTACTCTGACACTGATATCTCATCGTCATTCCAAATCCTATGTTTTTGGTCCACCCGTCTTTATCCCTAGGAGCAGCCGCAATCAATCATATTCAAGAGCAGCACTATTCGTGGTCTCAAATCTGCTCCAATTATCTCAGAGAGTGACTCTATCTCGTGAATCGCTCGTCTCTCCTACATCATCGGAGGGAGTTATCCTTTACGTGCGACCGAGTCAGTCTCGTTGTCGGCATCCTTGTATTGGGAAATGTACCACAAATC
Organism: Eucalyptus sideroxylon x Eucalyptus melliodora; assembly: GCA_016097485.1. Taxonomy (NCBI): domain Eukaryota; kingdom Viridiplantae; phylum Streptophyta; class Magnoliopsida; order Myrtales; family Myrtaceae; genus Eucalyptus; species Eucalyptus sideroxylon x Eucalyptus melliodora. The sequence continues at coordinate 45,173,234 of CM027832.1, read as the reverse complement.
GAGCTTCTTCATGTGTTTGCAAACACAGTGCCCAGTAAGACTCTTTGCACTAGACAAAGGAAGTGGATACGTCTAACCGGATTTAATACAAATGCTGAAGAAACACAGTGTCACAAAGTTGACACATCTTCTCTCACAAACTTGATATAACTGTGTGGAAATCATTTTAAATTACGGCAGACTAAATTGTAATACTCCGCAGCGTTCAACATTGATAGCTTGATAAAGATATACTTGATTTTGACCCTCGCAATTGTTTGGATATTTGACGATGGCTTCTCTCATGATGATGCTCGTAATTGAAAGAGGGCCTCACAATCAATAACATCTAAGGTGGGTGTTATTAAGTGTTGATCAAATTTGAGGAAGTTTCTAAAGACGTGGAGCTGAAGATTGGAGCACTAACGGCAGCTAGAAAGCCCTTTTTAAAATTTTTTTCTTTTCCTTCTTCGAAAATTGAAAAGGACAGAAAAAAGAATAAGACTAAAACTGACAATCAAATGAGAACAGTAACTTGATTTTGATGGAGAAGTAGAACCAATTACCCTGATGGAGAAGTTTTGTCTCAAAGGAGTGCAGAAGAGGAAAAGGCAAAAGTACCAAAATAAAGAATCTCAAATTTCTTACTCTTACGCAAATTCATCCTAAACTTATTTTTTTATTATGCAAAAAGAACAACCATCCCATCATTCTCTATTTCATGCTGTTTCAATCAAAAGCTCGAGGAAGAAGTTAAATTTGTTCATAATACATATAGAATATTGTTTTATCTTCATATACAATTTTATGAGATTGGATATTTCTAAATAGTTTAAGGACCTAAATGAACCAAGTGACCATTCAGGAACAATATTGCATTGTACAAAAATTTATGGACCTAATTTAACCACTTCAAAGCTTGAAAATGAGATTGCGCATTCAAGAACTATAGAAGCTACCCAAAAAAATAAAAATAAATAAAAATAAAAATAGCCAATTCGACAAAGCATGGCTTCCATCAGCAAAAACAAAATTTGTGGCAGGAAAACGCGAGAAGACTTGTAAATAGTTCCCAAAGTACTCTGTCTTTGAAGGAGAAAGCAGAGAAGTAAGAAAACAAAGAAAAAAAAGGCAGTGCGCGTAAACAAAAAATTTAGGGAAATTTACAAAACTTCCCCAAAATCTATGGTAGTACAAATTTGAATCTAAACTTTCAACCGTTACCCAGTTAAACCTAAATTTTCGTTTGTTTATAGTTGTTAACTGTCCGTTGCATTTCTTTTTAGTATTTGGGATACATATGATTTTTGAGGGGTAAAATATTTATTTTAATCTTATTTTCTTAGGGAAATCTCTCTTCCCCTTGATTTCTGAAAAAAAAAAAAAAGGAGGAGAAAAATGATTTCACTCTAATATTAACATCAGATAAAATTTGCTATGATATAAGAACTATTAAAATTGATGGATAAAGTAATAGAACTAAGAAGATTTTTTAAGAAAAAAATACAATCAAGTAAATTTTCATTTTATTAGAGTCGTTCCGTTGCATTTTTCTTTAGCATTTGTGATATATATGATTTTTTAGGGGTAAATATTTATTCTAATCTCATTTTCTTGGAGAAATCTCTCTTCCCCTTGATTTCTAATAAAAACGAAAAAAGGAGGAGAAACATGATTTTGCTATGATATTAATATCAAATAAGATTCAATGGATAAATCAATACAACTAAGAAAAGTTTTTAAGGAAAAAATACAATTAAGTAAATAGGAAAAATTATGCAATAACACACAAATGTCAAATAACAAAAATTTGATATATATTACATATTTTTCAAATGTTTAATTATTGCAAAAAAGATATTTGATCAGGAAAAGTATTTTAAAAAATCATCTTAAATTTCAGTTAATCATATCTTTTCATGTGTTAAGGACATCATTTCCTTTCTCAATAAATATTCTTATTAATTAATCAGGCTTTATATTTTGACAAAAAAAATCAGGCTTTATATGAATTAAATCGTTAATTACACATAATGAATAAACAATTTTTGTCCTTTAACCTTTTTCCTTTGGAGACCTTTTCCCTTTCTATTTATTTATTTTATTTCCTTTTTATTAAGACCATGCAACAAAAGCCTTTTCCCCCTTAATCCCCCTTAATGATCCTTCTATGTCAAAATATCTCACCTTAATCCCCCTTAATGATCCTTCTATGACAAAATATCTCAACTAGAGTCTCCATCAAGGTCCAACTTCATCCCTAGTCTCTTTCGTCATACCAAACTATGAAGTTTTCCGTGGGGCCAACGTTGTTAAATCACAAAGCCTATCGTGTGAAAATCACATTGGTTACCAAATTCCTTCTTTATATTCACCAAACACTAGACATATTTGAGGCCTCTCAATCTACTATTGGCTTTAATACTAGCGTATGGTGTATTGAGCTTCTCTCACCCCAGAAACTAACTCAAAGGTGAAACCTTCCTCTCGCTTATAAATTAACTACTACCTCCTTCCACAATCAACATGGGATAACCCCAACAATTCCCCCTTCACACAGCGGGTCTTTCCGTATCTTCAGTTTGGCGATTGAGTTTAGACTTGTTGGTAGCTTACACTCCAAAACCAATGTTGGATGGATTCGGGTTTCTCTTACCTCCAAAAGCTAGCTCAGAGAGTGAGACTTTACTTCATATTTATAAACTGACTAGTAGCTTGTTCAATCTTATGTGGGATAACCTCAACATTTTTATTAAAACATCTTATCTAGTTTAACATGGCTTTTATTTATCCAATTTTCTTGAAGAAAATTATCTTTTAGTATTATTATTAAATAGTTATTTTTCTATTATTAGTGCTTTACTTAATTTATCTTCTCTCAATTTTCATATGTTTTTTACCGCAACTAAGGCTAAAAGAGAGGTTTCCTTAAAAAAATGAGTTGAAATATACGTTTACCTTTAAAAGTCATATGTATTGCGCATACTAACAGAAAAAATAACTAATGGTTAATAGTTGTAACAAAATGAAAGTTCAATGAGTATTGTGCAACAGTTGAAAATTCAGGGGTAAAAGTATATTACCACCAAAGTTCGGGGGGGGGGGGAGGTGGGGTTTGTCTAATTGTCCCTAAAAATTAAGAAGTATATTTTTGAAATTACATTTTTAGTCTCTGCAATTATGCGACATTTCTCCTTTGGTCCTTCTACTTGATTTGGTTATAATTTTAGTTCTTATACCATTCCCCAACGACATTATAAGTCATTTCGTCAAAATTTCCATTCAAAATTCATTGAAAATTGCAGAGCCTGCACTAGCTATTAGCAGTGGCTCCTACGTGTACAAGCTTCTAAACTAATTACACTATTGATCCTTATACTTGTTGAAGTGTTCAAGTTTAGTCCATATACTTTCTTTTTGCAACTATACTAGTCCTTGTAATCGATTGATGAGATTTTAAGTAAGATTTATCACACTTACAATTTTATTCATTATGTGCAGTTTACCAATGTAAATTAGTAGAATGCATAAAGAAGGTGAAGAAAGCAGCATCGTTGAGGAGAAATATGGAGAAATAGCACTTTGAAATAGCTCAAGCACCGGTCCAAAATCTAGGAAATGGTCTAAAAATAATTTAATCGAGCAGAAAAGATAGAGAACCGATGCACTATGCACAAGAATCAGTTTGATTAATTGAGGACCAGCTGAGGCACGTACACTACGTGACAAAACATTTGAGGCTATACATATTTGAAGTGTGCTATACACATTTAAGTCTGACGTGACCGTTAACATGATTGCTAATAGAGATAATACATGGTTGAGTGTAATGTGGCAACAATGTGATAGATAACGTGACAGTTTACATGCGCAATGACTAGGTAGATGATAGGACTTTTTGGGCCAATGCTGATGTGTTGATTACTCAGCGATCACAAGTTTCTGATGCATTGCGGTGTTGCACGCCGTCGTGCCGCACGTGAGGCGGCGGAACATCACAAAATTTCAAGATTTCACTCGCTTGAGGGTGGTGAATCTGATGGTGCTGTTGGTTTTTCAAAAGATCTGACAAAAGTGTCCTAGCAACCTGAGTGCGACGGGCTCGCTTAAAAACAAACACCGATACAATTGACGTTGCTATGACTTCCGGGAGGAAAGATTCAATAGGCGCTTCCCCAAATAACAAGAGTTCTGATGTCATGTTAGACTATCGACCCTAAAAGCTCATCCCTGAAACAGACACTTTGAGTTTTGAATTCCCGTTAGTCAAGCTGGTTGGATGCAAATAAGCTTACATCTTTGCTTAGCACGCCATTCTCCCGCACTTTTAACTCCATTACCCTTTAAATAGCCACTTACCTGCATTTTTTTTTTGCAAACCTCAAGTTTACACTCTATTGGCTTCTCTGGTGCCAATCAATTTAATGACAAACGCTGAACGTTGGTTCATCTTTTGCAGACCTCAACTTCACTATTATCTATATTTATACACAGAGGAAAGCAATTCTGGGATGTCTCCGTGCAAAACAAGCAAATAAATTCTTCTCTCCTGATGTGCAGGTTGGGCTGAAGCCCAACAAGCCCACTCCAAAGTAGACAATTGACAAAATTGCTTTATAGGATCTATTAACCACTTCCTTGTCAATGAAAACATGGCGCATGGAGGCCAAAATGACTTGGAATAGTTAGAAATGACAATTATTATGTTCATACTTAAAACTCATTACATATCAAGCTGGTTATATCAGGCCTTTGACTATGTATGTACTTGTTATTTCAAAAAGAAAGATTGATGAAACACGTCTAAACGGCTTTAATTAGGTAGATATATCAAGATATATGCAGAACTTAACTATCTCTGCATGTGAGTTGAAGATGATGGAATTCGACATGATTCTATCCTTACCTTAGATTCTTCATTGAATATGTTTTAATTCCACTATATGGGCCCTTTAAATTAGATTAATTTGTGTTGAGAAAACATTTTCTAAGTTGTTTTGATGATTGACAAAACTTAGAGATTTTGATTCTGGTACAAACTATTTTTTAGGAGGAAAGTCTGATGAGATATGATCAGACGATGTCAATCAAAATCAGAATCGTGATTTATCTTCCTTACATATTTTACCATTCGAATAGGAAGGAGTAAATCACCCGTGCAACGGCTAGTAGCAAATTGGTTTGATTCCTTGCTATATTTATGTGGAGTTTCAAAATGAAAGTCTTCCAAATATATACCAAAGATTCAACTTTTCTGGAATTTCTTTCTAGAGGCAAAACACTCTTTCCATTCGTAATACTCGACTTTTTGGAAACCCAAACTATTGTATGGGTGACAAAAATTATAAGTATCAAACTCAGCGATCCTGAAGTAAATTGGTTGGATAAGTCCTCCTGAAGATATGTCCAACGATCTGCTTGGAGTAGGAGGAGTATAAGGGGAGATTTCGAAGCTGAAGGAATAGAATTTGCATTCATGATATTTGAAGCTTTTAATTTTGAGAGTTTGAAGAGTAGTTATATCTCATATATTTGTTTTTGCTGAGCGATACTGTGTAACCTTTTAGAGGTTGAGAGTGTGAGGAGTTGTTCACACAAACTTGAGTGTTTACAACTTAGAACTTGTAACCCCTTATCGATTCTTACAAGTGAATTCTAGCCAATAGGTTGTAATGCAAGAGAGTGGACATAAACTTGCAAAAGCCGAACCACTATAAACTTTTGTATGCAATATGCAATTCTCTATCCCTTACTCATTTTATTAATTCTATTAGAATTGTACACCAATAAGATCTAACCACTCCATCAGAAATTGTCTCGCTACAAGATTTATTTGAATTTTTTTCATTTCCATAAAATCACCTATTCACCCCCCTAGGTAATAATTGTAGCCATAACAATTGGTATCAAAGTCTAGTTACTCTTTATTGAAGTGCTTTACTATTTTTGAGTTAACGATCTATCTATGACTAGCAATATTGCATCTGGTCTTATGAAAGGACAAACACAAGGCCTTCATACTTCGATGGAAAATACTATAACATATGGAAAAACAAGATGAAAGCATTCATCATATCCAAATATCCCTCGGAGTGGGACGTTATTCTTAAAGGCATAAGACCAGAGGCTTCTTTGATCAAGGAATAAGGCAAAAAGCCAGAAACCTCTGCTCTTTTTAATGCAGACATCACAAAAAGAGAAGCATTATATGCTAAAGCTGTTTACTCTTTATATTGCGGTTTATCTCCATTTGAATATAATCGAATCTCTTCATGTGAATTAGTAAAGGAAATTTCAGATAGATTACAGGTAACTAATGAAGGAACTAATCGAGTTAAGGAAACGAAGACAAACATTCTTCTCCAGCAATATAAAGCCTTCAAAATGAAACCTAAAGAATCCATAACCGACATATTTAGTAGATTTATTGACATTGTCAATGGATTAGCATATCAATGCCAACATGTATCAAATCCAATGAAAGTAAACAAGATTCTTCGAGGCTTGTCAAAGGAGTGGAACAACAATAAGACATCCATCCGAGAGACTCAAAAGATCTCACCTCTTTCTGTAGATGAACTTGTGGGAACACTTTAATCCTATGAAGAAGAATGTCTAACCGAGGAAGACACTAGAGGTAAGAAAGCAATAGCATTAAAATCTAATTTTGGCTCTAATGATTTAGATTCAAATGAAAATGATGAGGACGACGAGGAGATAGCCATTATGGTGAAAAAGCTTCAAAAAATGGCCAGAAAAGGAAAAAAGTTTAAAGGGAAGAAATCCTTCAAATCATTGAGCAAAAAAGAAACTTCAACGACAAAGAGGAAAATAAGGATGTTATTTGCTTCGAATGCAAGAAGTGAGGACACATCAAATCGAATTGTCCTCTTGAAAAGAAAAGAAAGAACAAGTGTGAGTAGTATCTTTTTTATTGTTGACAAAAAGGGAAAGAAGGTGGACTAGTAGAACTAAGGTAACTGAGGTTGCAAATTTTACTAATATATTTTCTGCAGGATGTTAAAGACTCTGAGCATCGCAAAAGTTAAGGGGATTGGTTAAATTCTTTCTTAACCCTTATCTTTTTATTCATAGTATTATCTATAAGAATTTCGTTAAATTTATTTTGACAGAAATATTCTTATAGTTTAACTACGCCTCATTTTAAAACTAGCTTTTTCAAGAGCTATTTAAATTTCATAATATATTTTTAAAGTTATGCTTGCGTACGTTTTGTCATCATAAAAAAGGGAGAAATTATTAATAAAAAAAAATTCCCTAAGTTATTTTAATCATTGACAAAACCTAGAGATTTTGATTTTTGATACAAACTATTTTTCAAGATGAAAGTCTGATGGGATATAATCAGATGATGTCAATCAAAATCAGAATCGTGATTTATCTTCCTTACATATTTTACCATTCGGATAGGAATGAGTAAATCACCCGCACGATGCCTAGTGGCAATTTCGCTTGATTCCTTGCTATATTTATAAGTAGTTTCAATAGGAAAGTCTTCTAAATATATACCAAAGATTCAACTTTCTTGGAATTTCTTTCTAGAGGCCAAACACTCTTTCCATTCGTAAACATTCGACTTTTTGGAAACCCAAACTGTTGTATGGGCAACATAAATTATGAAAAGCATCAAATTCGGCAATCCTAAAGCCATAAGATCTTCTTAACTAGATCCAGGCCAACAAGTAGATTGGCTAGATAAGTACTCCGAGAGATATGTTGAACGGTTAGCTTGGACTAGGAGGAGTATAAAAGGAGATTTTGAAACTAAAGGAATAGAATTCCAATTCATGAGATTTGAAGCTTTTAATTTCGAGAGTTTAAAGAGTGTTTGTGATCTCATATATTCGTCTTTGCTGAGCGATATTGTATAATCCTTTAGAGGTTAAGAGTGTGAGGAGTTGTTCACACAAACTTGAGTACTTACAGCTCAGGATTTGTAACCTCTTATTAGTTTTTACTAGTGAATTCTAGCTAATAGACTATAGCGCGGGAGAGTGGATATAGGCTTACAAAAGCCAAACCACTATAAATTTTTGTGTGCAATTCTCTACCCCTTACTCTTTTAATTAATTGTGTTAGAACTATATACCGGTAAAATCAGACCACTTCATTCATCAAAAGTTGTCTCGCTGCAATATTTGTTTGAATTTTTTCATTTCCGCAAAATCACCTATTCACCCCCATTTAGGTGATAGTTATAGCCATAACAATTTGCTCAAGACTTCTTGTTGACCACTTGGGCAATTTGCTTTCCTTTTCTTTTAGTAATATCAAGTAGGAGTGTGCAAAAGAATCGGGATTCGTCCGGACCGTCTGGAACCGGATCAGAATCGGACCAGAACCACTCGGAACTAGTGGTTCTTAAAGGGACCGGTCCGGTTCCCGATTCCAATTTATGGAAACCGGTGGGTACCAGTCCAGTTCTTGGTTCCATGGGCGGATCCGTCCACCCACCCACCCAGATCAGACTAGTTATATTATAATAATATATTGATTTTAATATTTAAAAAAATTCGAAATTAGCAAATCTAAAATTTATGGCTCCAATCACCATCTTGTCTCAATTCACCACTCTCCTACTCCATCTCGTCTCCTTTAGTTCAAAATCTCCCCAAGCTCCCTCTTCATCTCCAATTCACCTCCGGATTTACTCATCTTTCTTCGAGTCTTAGTCCAAACTCGACGAAATAGTGAGTTGATCCTCTTTCCTCACCTCAAACTTGAACTCTCTCTCTCCATATCATCAACATCCTTGTCGCCACCTCTGCATTCACTATCACTATTGTCCTCTTTGTTGTTGGGCTCGTCCCGCTTTTACCTCCCCTCTTCCTCCTCCCCCTCCTCAGGCCTCCCCCCATCGTCCTCATTTTTGGGGACAGAGGCGAACTCCAGGTCTAAGAATGGCTCACCATCCCCGTTACCTCCTCATTGTTGGTCTTGAGAGAGGAGTGGGAGATGGCGGAGGTGGTGGCGAAGATGGTGGCAATGATCGGGACGAAAGCGGCATGAGGGTTGCAACCGTCATCGCTACAGCGCTAGTACTTGAGGACAATAAAGCTACCATGATCGGGAGAGCCAGAATAAGTAGATGTGAGGAGGGCGAAAAGGGGAAGGCACGGAGGTTGGACTAGTTCTATGGATCCACCCGGGAACCAGACCGGACTAGCGCTTCGGTGCCTGGGTGAATCCATGCAACTAGCAGGCAGTTCCTAGTTCCAATTTTTCGAAACCGGTTTTTAGCGAGCGGTTCCCGATTCTAGGTCGGGAACCGCCAACCCAAACCATGCACACCCCTAACATCAAGAGTCTGGATTTCTTTAAACATCTGCATAACCCCATTCAATTATGGCAATAATCACACCTCACAGTCATCGGGTTATTAACAGGGTACGAGCCCCGTTCAATTCTAGCAATGAATTAGGAATTTGATGCTTTAACTGCAACTGGGAAAGGGGCCAAATGAATTAGGAATTTGTTGTTGGACATCAAATTATGGCATAATCTTATACCTTCTATTTCTATCCATCGTGATAGTCAGGAACTTTGGCAAGAGCTTATAATAGTACCTATAATGATAAGTCTAGAGATATTAGTTTAAGACATGAATATGTGAGATAATTGATTAAAAATTGTGCCATAACAATTGTCTACATAAGGTCAAGAGTCTAGCAAATCCTTTAACAAAGGCTTTACCAAGAGACAAGAAATAGAGCCGAAACCTTTTAATTGAATCACCAGTAATGATAACTCAATCTTTCTCTAAAACATCATTAGTTATAAGGTTTAATGGATAAGAACAACTTATTGAATGTGATTATTTGATATTGACCTAGCCCTGATATGAGAAGTCAATATTGTCTGTTACGTTTTGTTGGTTTTATTGAATATACAAATTTGTAATATAGTAGGTACTTCAAGTATATAAGCTTAGAAGTGGTGTCGCTTCTTATGAACGTTAAGGTTGCTTTCTAGAGAGCTTATGAAATAGGATTAAGCACAAAGCCATAATAGTACATAGTAATATAAAACTTCTTGCTAAAACAAGAGATTAGTATCTATGCGATATGTCCGATTCTATTTTTTAAAAGTACAAGTTTAAAGTCAAATTACTTGTCAATTTGATAGAGTTTTGACGTACTTGCACTAAGTAAAGGTTTGACTCGAAAGAGATCTTTATGTACGTATATTAATCTTACCAAAATTTTGGTTGTATATTTTTAATTTTTTTTAATTTTTGTTTTACAAATAAAGTGGAAGATTGTTGGAAGTTTGTTTGTAAAATAAATTAAGTGTGTTTTTCTTTGTTTTCACATAGGAAAGTTGGGTGGAGATGGGTCAGTTAATAAGTATGAGATTTTTTTAGCGTGTTTAAAAAAAAGGTTGAGTGTAGGCTAGACCCACCATAACCTTGTGTAGGTGCACAAATAATTACATAATTATTAGGCGCACTTAACACTTTGCATGCTAGCGCGTCCACGGTTTAATTAGCACTAACCCCTTTATTTAAATTGAACGATTATCTTATTAACTTCTATTAGTTCAAAGGTTGTTTTTTGTTTATTAAGTATTTTTGGAAATTATGAAAATTCAAAATTTTATTAATTAAAAAATTATTAACATTATTTATTTTTATTATTCCGAATTTTTATATATGTGTCTTTTCAAGACAACCTTTGGAAATGATACTATTCAAAGGGTTGCATTTGTTCATCTACAACTTCTTCTGAAAGGATATTTTTGTTCTTTTTGCAACCTTTCGTGAAAAGTTGCCTATATTTTTTAAAACTGACACACACACCCACACACACGCGCACGCACGCACGCACACACACACACATATGTCAATTTTTTTTTTTTTGATGAAAGAGTATGAAATCAATCACACACAAGTCAATTTTTTATTTTTTTTTATGAAAGAGTATGAAATCATTTTTCGAGTCCTCTTTCCAAAGCTACAGTCATTATTTCGATTGTTTCCTTGAGAGATCTTAAAGATATACTAAAATTACTATCTAGTATTTTCATTTGAGACTTTATTGTATCCTGAAGGATATTTGCCCATGACCATTCGCAGTATTGTGAGGTAAATAAATCATTAAAGAAAGTAATATCACGCATCAAAATCCAACTTAGTTGCTCTATTGATTCGAAACCATATTTTTCCAACAGTTAACATATTTTTATTTTTTTCTATGGAAGATCAACAAGAGTAATCCCATCATTTAATGTCTCCGTATCATAGGATAGTTCCAAATATACTACAAATATGCATCCTCGACCTTCATTAGTACAATGCTTTGTGTGCTGGTGCTAAGGCTTCTATACTCGCGGGTGAAACTTATGAGCAACGGACTTTATTGTATCTTGAAGGATATTTGCCCATGATCATTTGCAGTATTGTGAGGTAAATAAATCATTAAAGAAAGTAATATCACACATCAAAATCCAACTTGGTTGCTCTATTTATTCGAAACCATATTTTTCCAACAGTTAACATATTTTTATTTTTTTCTATGGAAGATCAACAAGAGTAATCCCATCATTTAATATCTTTGTATCATAGGATAGTTCCAAATATACTACAAATATGCATCCTCAACCTTCATTAGTACAATGCTTTGTGTGCTGGTGCTGAGGCTTCTATACTCGCGGGTGAAACTTATGAGCAACGGCCATTTTGTTTTGTTTTATGTCCTTGGAGCTGAACAGCATGTGTGTCTCGAAGCACGTTTCAGCGTTAAATTTTGAGGCTCGAGCTTCAGATGACAACTTATTTTTAAGCTATCTTATTCATCACCGAATCTCATTGCCTTACTTGTCACTTGCTTTACAGCTTTAAAAATTTGGCAGCTTTCTGATTTCAAGTACAGGAGCAACTATGAAATCCACCCACGTGTTTAATCTCTTTTATTTCTTGGAAAAAAATGAACGGAACATGTCCAAATTAGGATCACATGCGGGGTTGTGTTTCCTTTCGACTCGTGTTGAAGGAAATTTATTAGTGGGTTGCATGGCTGTATGTATTTCACGTTTAAATCTTTACTTAAATCTTATAAGAAAAGAAATAGAATAAGTTAATATGAAATTGAAACCCCTCTCTGATCCCTCCCTTGCGCATCTGAATAGGCCGATTCATAATTGGCCTTTGCCGTGTCGCTTAGGTTTGGGTCGCTGTGAACCCAACAACAACCGATCTGAAGTTGCGACCTTGCCTGAAGGTCATGAGAACATTACAAAGGTCGCGACCTCCTTGTGAGTGGCGGAGCGGGAGGGACGATGGCAGGGACTTGCTGCCTTCACGATGGAGGCTCCCGGTCCCCGGCAATCGGTGTCCGGGTCGGAGGAATTCCAGGTTGACTGAATACGTGACCCGCATTTGTAAGTCGGTCTAAACGAGAAGCCTTCTCTGTTTCTCGTGAGTCTCAAGAGATGTACGTGTTTAGGATGAGAATGTTACTAACATGTACCCCTTGACACTTGTTATATACCCTAATAGAACAATTATTTCTCTTTTTCAAAACACTGTCGTCATATTATATACAGAATTACACTAATAACGAAATTACTTATTTATTGAGCACGACTTGCAAGTTCTGCAGAAGCACTAGGTGAACTCTCCATTTTATTTTATTTTTGTACGAAAGTGATTACTTAACAAATGGATGATGAAATGAGAGAGTGAAATAATGAGTTTCATATTCAAGGACTTTGGAAAGGATGATCATTACGGAATTTCCCATTAAACTACGAAGTGTTGTTTAGAAAGAAATGGTCTCTATCAGCTGCGCTAAATTTCCAACTATAAAATGCACTTCAATTTTAATAAGTGATGTATAGCAGCAAGTTGAATTAAGAGGAAGAAGCCAAGAGAGGTAGGGCCCCAAACAGGCTCATTGTAATTGGTTCGATTGAATTTCCTTATAAGAAAAGAGATTAGATAACTAGAGATGCCTTCTCCTCATTGTGAGAATCGGTTTTGCTGCGTTCTCCATAAAGTGGGTTGCTACCTAAGCGATTAGAGAAGTTTTCCATCTAGTATTTTGAATCGAAGAAGAATCAATTATATAACTCTTCCTATGTCTTAATTATTTCTCTCTATAATGAATTAAAATATTTAGCACTTTTTTCATATTGTTTTTTTCTTTCCTGAAATGTCCAGAGGTTTTTTTCAGAATGTCAGGAAAGTTTTGCCGCAAACATGAAATTTTCCTGACTTTTCTTGTTGGCATGTGTTTGCTGCGTCAAAGATCGATTTAACAAAACATTTTTTGGTATTTTCGAAACATACTTTTCCTGTTCATTATCTAATAACTAGTTACATATCTCTATTATTGCAAGGACCGTTCAAATGCTTTTAAACAAAACCCCATATTGAAATGGTTGAATTGTCCTCATTGCAAACTCATTTTAGCACCATCTTTCGTATTCGGTGATCCAATATTTAATTGGTTTTATGTGATCCGAGCCAGCGTGGGGATTTATTATTTGGGGCTGGACATTTTTGGAAATGCGAGTATGCAATTCTCAAAGGAAATGAATAGTGAGGGGAACGGGAGGGAAGCCGGCCGGGTCTTATTCTTTATTCCCTTTGCACTGCCACGTGACCTCTTCCGGTTTCTGCCAGGAAATGATGATCTCGTTGGAGTTTTGCAGTGTAGATGATGATTAACCAAACCTCATGGAGCCCCCCATATGTTCTTCTGTGGAGCGAATGTGAAATTGACTGTGGAGACGAATAATATATTGGATCTGTGGTCAAAAAATGGATCCATGCCCTTCCTCCTTATCCACACCCCCCCCCCTCCCTCTCTCTCTCGCTACACTGTACATAGGATGGGTGCAGTTGCGGATGCAGGCGGAGAGTTCGCGATGAAGTTGGGCAAGAAAGAGGTGGTGGCGGCAGCACTGTCCATGCAAGAGCATTGGCTGCCCCTCTCCAACCTCGACTTGCTCTTGCCTCCGCTTGACGTAGGTGTTTTCTTCTGCTACACCAACCCAACCCCCACCGCCTCACAGAGGCTGGAGTACGGGTCCATGGTTGGTATTCTGAAAGCTGCCTTGGGCCAGGCTCTGGTCTCCTACTATGCTCTCGCCGGAGAGGTGGTCCAGAACTCGGTCGGTGAGCCTGAGCTCCTGTCCAACAATCGTGGGGTCGACTTCATCGAAGCTTTCGCAGACGTAGAACTCCGCCATCTCAACCTGTATAATCCCGATGAAACCATTCAAGGGAAATTGGTGCCCACAAAGAAGCGAGGCGTGCTTGCTGTTCAGGTATAATATTAGATACAGCCACACTATGAATCCTTTATTCATCTCAAGAATCAAATCACCGTATATACACGCATTTTCATCTTCATTTCACCTAAATCTGCAGTCTTTTACTTTAATTTTTCATTTATGCATAACCAGCATCGAACGGAATATTAGTGTATCCTCTACCTCTAAATCTATCGGTTGGATTCTCCAACGTTACTGAGAACGGTTCACAAAATTGATTTATTCATCGATATTGAAGTTTTTTCACAAGGAATTGAATAGAAACTACTTGTTTACATCACTTAGGTTACGAATTTGACCAATCATTTTGGATTCCATTTGTTCAAAAAGAATAATATCGGTTGGCCTTTGATCTCGCATAACATCGTGATCTGCGATTACACGCATCAAGGATTTCTCATACGAAACATAACAATGTAGAAAGATTTATGAAGATCAAGTTCGTATCATCAATCATGAATACCCATGTTGGGACACACATAACTACTGGGAAAAATACTAGAAAAAAATCTTAAACCTATTGTATTTTTGCCAATCCATTCTAAAACTTTCAATCAAACTAATATAATAATTTTAAATATTTTTTTTTATAATTTTTGTTTATTTTTTTCTTCTTTCCCGTTTCTTTTTGGCAATGATTGTTCATTGACCACCTACCATAGGCCACGATTAACAAGGGATGACCTTGCTTGGGCAACGACAACCCTCACCTCCGCAAGCAAGCGTCGGCAAGGCCCCCCTTACTAAATCTAGCGAGGCCGACCCTTGCGGGGTGTTGCTTGGGCAAGGACCACCCTCACCGTGGTGATGATGACGATCAAGCTCACCTAGGTGATGACCAGCTAGGTCACC
Organism: Eucalyptus sideroxylon x Eucalyptus melliodora; assembly: GCA_016097485.1. Lineage (NCBI taxonomy): Eukaryota > Viridiplantae > Streptophyta > Magnoliopsida > Myrtales > Myrtaceae > Eucalyptus > Eucalyptus sideroxylon x Eucalyptus melliodora. The sequence goes on along the minus strand of CM027832.1, from coordinate 45,158,105 downwards.
CTAGTCTGGGAGAGAGTTGGCCTCTCCAAATCTAGCTCTTGCCAAAGCTCACCCTCGCCCACCCAAGCGAGGCTCGGAGAAGTTGACCCTGGCTTGTGGCAAGCGAGGGCAACCCTTGCCCAAGCAACGCTAGCCCTCATTAACCATGGCCCTTGCTAGTGGTCGGCACTGACAACTACCAAAAAGAAAAGGGAAAGAAAAAATAAAGGAAAAAATATAAAAATTATAAGAAAATTCCAAATATTATTACAAAAATGTCCCCCGTGTAGGAAGGCCAACATTAATATTAGCAATTTATGGCCTAAATTATCTTGATGGATTCAATTAACACAAATGCAAAAGGTTTCAAACTAAATTGGTCCAATTGAAAATTTAGAACTGAATTGATATCAACATAGTAAAATTATGACTTTTTTGGTGCCTTTCCACATAATTGTTTATTGAATAATGTCGTTCTAGATCATCAATATGTCCAACATGTGTAAAACTGACATTAAATCTCACTAAGACATAGATTTTTTCAGAGAAGTAATTGGGTGATGGCCTTTAATCTACTAGAAGAATAATAATCTATTATAGACTATTAAAAAAACTAAATAATAAATTATTTTAAATTGATATGAGGTTCACTTCTTCAAGAATTTCTAACTCATAATAAACTGTTATTTTTACGATAGTCAAAACATTGTTACGTTAGCAAAGCTTTTTATATCCTCTTTTCATACAATTTCCACACTAGGATTGCTTCTATCCATTAAGACATGAGTTTCTTATTTGATGTAAAACATTCAGGTGACGGAGCTAAAGTGTGGGGGGATAGTGGTGGCGTGTACATTTGACCATCGAATAGCCGACGCCTACTCAGCCAACATGTTCCTGGTGTTTTGGGCTGACAAGGCTCGCTCCGCTACCCCCATCTCGCTTCCTCCTTCCTTCAACCGCTCTCTTCTCAACCCTAGGCGCCCGCTCTGCGTTAACCCTTCCCTAGACAGCATGTACATCCCAGTCTCCATATTGCCCCCACCTCCCAAGCAAAAGCAGGAAACAGATGGGGCATGCGAGACGATGACATCGGGGGATGACGACTGTCTGGTAAGCCGCATGTACTATGTGACCGCCGCCGAGCTAAGCGAGTTGCAGCAGAGGGCCAGCTCTAATGGGAGCAAGTGGTCTAAGCTGGAATCGTTCAGTGCTTTCCTTTGGAAGATGGTTGCCAAATCCTCCTTGGGTGCTAGTAATGATGATGACAAGAGGATGTCGAGGATGGGGATCGTTGTGGATGGCAGGTGTAGGCTGATGAGTCAGTGCATGGACGATGAGCCCACACCCATTGCATCCTACTTTGGGAACGTGCTGTCGATACCATTCGGAGAGAAGAGGACGACGGAGGTGGTGGAGAAACCCTTGAGCTGGGTAGCGGAGGTGGTGCACGAGTTTGTACAAAGGGCGGCGACGAGGGAGCACTTCCTAGACTTGATAGATTGGGTGGAAGAGCACCGGCCAGTGCCGGCAGTGACCAGGATATATTGCAAGTCCGGAAGCGCCAAGGAGGAGGAGGAGGAAGGGTCGACAGCGTTCGTGGTGTCGTCAGGACAGAAATTCCCGGTGACCAAGATGGACTTCGGGTGGGGGAAGCCGGCGCTGGGGTCCTACCACTTCCCGTGGGGAGGGGAAGCCGGGTACGTCATGCCCATGCCTAGCCCGCTCTCCAACGGCGATTGGGTGGTCTACCTCCACCTCGCCCGGTTTCAGGTGGCCTTCATCGAGTCCCACGCTCCGACCGTCTTCCGGCCCTTGACCCCTCATTATCTTAACCTCCTTTGATTCTTCCTCTTCTTCTTCGTCGCATGCGTGTACCCTCACGTGCCTCATCAACCCTGTCGGTTGTTGCTGTCTATCCTAGTTTAATTAAAACCTTATGTTCCTCGTGTATTTTCTTTCCCTCCATCCCACCTTGCTCGGTCCCTATGATTCGATCAATCGGAGGCGTATGTTTGCTTTCTAATTCCAAGGCATCTCGCTTGCTCACTGTCGTCTAAGGTTGCAAGCAATTAGATGAATGCAGACATTTGGAATCGCTCGCTATGTGTCCACGACATAAACCTTGTGTATAGGGGAGTAACTTGTCCTCGCACCACAAGATAATTTACGAGCAAAACCAAAAACTAAACAACTTGGGCACCATATGAAATATTGATCAATAGTTACTAGCATAATCACGGATGAAAGAGGGGACTACATAAAAGAGTGTATAAGAAATAAGGAGTAAGTAATTGACCGTGCAAGTCCCAAAATCAATCGAATCTCATCAAACTTTCATGTTGCACCATAGTCAAGGATTTGACAATGAAAGATGTTAATGTCTTCCGGTTCCACTCTTCTTCCTTTAAACTAGTTGGAGTTGTGTCTCCATACTTCTCCATAATGAAAATATATTCACTTTGGTTCTGTTTGATTCATGAAAACATTTTCCTTATTTTCTAGCGTTTGGCTTAGGAAAATGAGTCAATAGAATATTTATGCTTAAATTCGAGAAAATAATTTGAAAAATTGGAAAACATTTTTCAAAATATTAACAAGTGTTGGCACTTAGACCTTAATGTTGATTCTCAAGTCCTCGACATTCTAAACCAGGTCTCCAATGCCAGGGTTTGGGTACATCAAGGCTAGGCCCAAGTCCCCAACACCCACACCAAGGTTCAGCTAAGCCAATTCCATAGCCAAGGTGCTCATGCCCAAGGCCCTGATAGCTAAGCCTAGGTCCATAAAGGCAATGCTTGGGTCCCGAACGCTCAAGCTTTGATCCCGACACTTAGGCCCAGGTTGGCAAAGGCAATGTGTGGGTCCTCAACTCTTAGTTCGAGTCTTTAGTTAATGAAACGTTCATTTTTATAAAAATATTATTTTTAGAAAATCATTTTTTTTATCATTTCTTATTTTTATTTTTATTTTTATCTTTATCTTTTATTTCCTTTTTCTTTTCCTTCTTCTTTAGCCAATCACCGGCAACGACGACAACTGGTGACTAGCCATAAGCAAGAGACGAGCTCGTGCAAGGCTCGTGATCCTCATGCTCATCGATTTGCCTAGGCCTCGCCTACCTCTAGCAAGGCTTGTGCTTACTGAAATTGCTAAGCTCAAGCCTTGCTAGCTTATTGTAAGGCTAGAGCTTAGCAACCTCAAGCAAGCTGGACCTCATTCGATCTAGCAAGGCTTAACTCACCAAAATTTGGCAAGCTCGCCCTTGTCAACAATCGGCCAAGGAAGAAGGAAAAAATGAAAAGTAAAAATAATTTAAAATTTCAAATATTTTTGGTAATTTTCACCAAGAAAATCAAATTAGGTTTTTCATATCAAACGATGAAAAATATTTTTTACTTTATTTTCATATTTGAGCTAAATATAAAAAAAGAATATTGTTATTTCCTAAAAATGAATTCCTAAAAACTATTTTCCAAAAATATTATATTTTTTTTCACAAAACAAATGAAGTCTTTGCTTCCAATTCAGCTGTGAACCTAGCAGTATTGGTTAGTTTTTTCGGTTGGTGAAAATAATAAAACTCCATGCAAGCGATTAGAATACATGTATGTACATTGAAACTTCAGGGAACTTTTTATGTATTAAAGCTATCTCTTTAATAAACAGTATTCAACTCCAACCGAGGTTGTTAACATTGAAAATCTAACTCCGAGTTATGTGGTATTGAGTATATAGAACATGAGATCGAGGACTCTAAGAATGACTAATTATGTCTTTTTACTAGACCTCAGCTTTATCTTCCTTTCTGGTTTAGACTTAAGAAATAAAAAAGAGGAGCTCAATCACCACCCTTTCTATTCTGACACTGATATCACATCGTCATTCCAATTCCTTTGTTTTTCGTCCACCCGTCTTTATCCCTGGGAGCAGCCGCAATCAATCGTTTCCAAGAGCAGCACTATTCGCGGTCTCAAATTTGCTCCAATTATCTCAGAGAGTGACTCTATCTCGTGAATCGCTCGTCTCTCCTTCATCATCAGGGGGGAGTTATCCTTTACATGCGACCGAGTCAGTCTTGCTGTCGGCATCCTTGTATTGGGAAATGTACCACAAGTTGAGCTTCTTCCTATGTTTGCGAACACAGTGCCCTGTAAGACTCTTTACACTAGACAAAAGAAGTGGATACGTCTAACCGGATTTAATACAAAGCTGAAGAACCACATTGTCACAGAGTTGACACATCTTCTCTCACAAACTTTATATAACTGTGTGGAAACCATTTTAAATTGCGGCAAACTAAATTGTAATACCCTACAGGATTGAATATTGACAACTTAATAAAGATATACTTGACTTCGATACACGTAATTGTTTGGACATTTGATGATGGCTTCTCTCGTGGATGATGCTTGTAATTGCAAGAGGGCCTCACAATCAAGAACATCTAAGGTGGGTGTTATTAATTGCAAATTTAGGGAAGTTTCTAAAGACTTGGCGCTGAAGATTGGGGCACTAACGGTAGCTAGAAAGCCCTTTTAAAAAAAAAAATTCCTTCTTCGAAAATTGAAAAGGATGGAAAAAGGAATAAGACTAAAACTGACAATCAAATGAGAATAGTCATTTGATTTTGATGGAGAAGTAGAACCAATTACCCTGATGGAGAAGTTGTCTCGAAGGAGTATAGAAGAGGAAAAGGGGAAAGTACCAAAATGAAAAAATCTCAAATTTCTTACACTTACACCAATTCATCCTACATTTATTTTTTTATGCTGCATAAACAACAATCATCCCGTCATTCTCTATTTCACGCTATTTCAATGAAAATCTCGAGGAAGAAGTTAAATTTGTTCATAATACATATAGAATACCGGTTTTTCTTCATCTACAATTTTATGAGATCAGATATTTTAAAATAATTTAAGGACCTAAATGAACCAAGTGACTATTTAGGGACGATATTTCATTGTACAAAAATTTATGGACCTAATTTAACCACTTCAAAGCTTGAAAATGAGACTGCGCATTCAAGAACTATAGAAGCTACCAAAAAAAAAAAAAAATAGCCAATCCGACAAAGCATGGCTTCCATCAGCAGAAACAGAATTTGTGGCAGGAAAACATGAGAAGAGTTGTAAATAGTTCCCAAAGTACTCTGTCTTTGAAGGAGAAAGCAGAGAAGTAAGAAAACAAAGAAAGAAAAGGCAGTGCGCGAAAACAAAAGAATTAGGGAAATTTACGAAACTTCCCCAAGATCTATGGTTGTACAAATTTGCCTCTAAACTTTCAACCATTACCCAGTTACACCTAAATTTTCACTTTATTATAGTTGTTAACCGTCCGTTGCATTTCTTTTTAGCAATTGCAATAAATATGATTTTTGAGGGGTATATATTTATTTTAATCTTATTTTCTTAGGGAAATCTCTCTTCCCCTTGATTTCTGAATAAATAAATAATAAAAAAGAGGAGGAGAAAAATGATATCACTATGATATTAATATCAAATAAAATTCAATTGATAAATTAATAGAACTAAGAAGATTTTTTAAGGAAAAAAATACAATCAAGTAAAAAGGAAAAATTACGCAATAACACAAAAATGTCAAATAACAAAAATCTTGATATATATTACATATTTTTCAAATGTTTAATTATTGCAAAAAAAAAAAGATATTTGATGAAACATTGGTTTTTATAAAATATTTTCTAAAAAAAATTCAAATTTTAATAATTTTTTCTTTTTTTTTCTTTTTCTTTTCCTTCTTCTTCGGCCAATCACCAACCATGATGACAACTGGTGACTAGCCATATGCAAAGGACGAGCTCCTACAAGGCTCATGAGCCTCATGCTTATCAATATGCCTCAACCTCGCCTACCTCTAGCTAGGCTTGAGCTCAACCTCGCCTACCTCTAGCTAGGCTTGAGCTTATCGAAATTGCCAAGCTCCTGCCTTGCTAGCCTATTACAAGGCTTGAGCTCGCCAACCTCAAGCGAGTTGGACCTTGTCGGATCTAGCAAGGCTCAACTCATCAAATTTTGGCAAGCTCGCCCTTGCCGACAGCTAGCCAAGAAAAAAAGGAAAAATAATTTAAAAATTCAAATATTTTGGTAATTTTCACCAAGAAAATCAAATTTGATTTTTTTATATCAAATGGTGGAAAATATTTTCTACTTTATTTTCATATTTTAGCTAAATATCGAAAAATATTGTTGTTTTCTTGAAAAATGAATTCCTAAAAAACCATTTTCCAAAAATGTCATATTTTTTCGCAAAACAAACAATGTTTTTTACTTCCAATTCAACTATGAACCTAGCAGTATTAGTTAGTTTATTCAGTTGGTGAAAAAAATAAAACTCCATGCAAGCGATTAGAATACATATACGTATATTGAAACTTCAAGGAACTTTTTATGTATTAAAGCTATCTCTTCAATGAACAGTATTCAACTCCGACCGAGGTTGTTAATGTTGGAGAAAACTTCCTTATTTGTTTTGAAGTTGACAAAAAATTTTCATTAGTCTAGTCTGAAGACGTGCAGACTCTATCGTCAAAGTCTGATGACCTCCAGACTCAAGGTTTAAAGTCTATCCTCACTGATAGCTTCCAGACCGACAAAGAAACGATTTATTCGATGAAGAAGACTTATCCATATGCGAATATATCTTTAAGGATTTGGTTTGTACAGTTGAAGAAGATCTCACAGCTGGAGGTAGCATCTCGTGATCAATTATTCTTATCAAAATCAATTAGGATAATTAGATCTGTTAATTGATGAAGTATACTTGGAAGGTTCTACTTATGAAAACCGAGATCCTGATTATATGGGCGAGTAGGATTGGTGGGCTATCATCACATTCCTTAATTAACTCGAGATCTCCCTAATTGATTCTGTCCAACGAGTAGATTTGAAAAACTCCTTTGGAAGGTGCCAACGGTTATGATGGCATGGAGGAGTATATAAGGAAGACACTTAAGGTATTTGAGTGTGTGCATGAAAAAGAAAATTCCAAAGTCTGAAGTTCCTAGTTCTTTGCCGATTCAATCGCTGAGTTTAAGTTGTACTCAAAAGAGAGATCAAATACTTGTGAGACCTTGAGGAAGTGTAGTAGAGTCTCTACACTGTGGATTCAAGGACGTGAGATTATACAAATCTCTTTTTGATTCATAGTAAAATCCAGCCAGTGGGCTGTCAATGCGGAAGAGTGGACGTAGGCTTGGTCTAAGTTGAACCACTATAAACCTTGCGTTTCAATTCTCTTTCCCTAAGCTCTTCACTTTAATTCGTAGTCTTATATCACTATTTACAGTCTTTTACATCTTCAGCTTATTATTCTCAAAAATCAAATTAAGTTGTTAAATCTTGTAAAAACTTCTTTAACACCTATTCACTCCCCTCTAGGTGCTCTTACTAGCCCTATCAATTGGTATCAGAGCTTGTGTGCTCATTTAATTAAAGTGTTTTTACTTTTGAGTTAAAGATCTATGGCTAATATGTTGGCTCCAGGTTTGGTTGAAGGCCAAAGAAGTTACAGAAAGAGGAAAAGAAGTTACAGATGCTAGCGAGATGACTCAAGAAGAAATAACCAAGAAACAAGCTATTGATGCTAAAGCAATTTACTCTTTATATTGTACGTTATCTCCTACTGAGTATAACAGAATATCTTTTTGTGAAACAGCCAAAGAAGTCTAGAATAGGCTGCACATTACCTATGAAGGAACTAATCAAGTTAAAGAAACAATAATTAATATTTTACTCCGACAGTATGAAGTCATCAAAATGAAGCTAGGAGAATCTATCACTGATATGTTTTATCGTTTTACTGAAATTATAAACGGTTTAGAATATCAGGGACAGTCAATCTCAGGACCAATGAAACTTAACAAATTGTTGTGTGAACTCTCTAAAGACTGGAATCACGTAAAGACTTCAATAAGGGAAACACAAAGGATCATGCTGCTTTCTATAGACAAATTTGTTGCACAATTCAGTCCTATGAAGTGAAGCAAATCAACGAGGAAGAAGATCCTAAAGGTAAGAAGTCAATTGCTTTGAGATTTATGATAATTCTGATGTTACAGATTTTGAAGATCATATGAATGATAAAGAGTTAGCTCTTATGATAAAGAGGTTCAAAACTGAACAAAAAGGGAAGAAGATTCAATTGGAAAAAACAAAACGCTCAAAAGTTTCAAAACAAATCAATTGAGGATGATGAAGCCATTAAAAATGTGATCTGTTTTGAATGCAATAAAAAGGGAAATATCAGACATAATTGTCTAATGTTAAAGAAAAAGAAAGGAAAAGCTGAGAAATACAAAAAGCCTCTCAAGGCGAGACATGGAGTGATGCGAATGCGAAGAAAGTGATAAAGATTATGCCAACATTTGTCTAATGAAAAAATCAGAATCAGACTCAGACTCTGAAATAGATACAGACTCAGACTTAGACAGCAAAATCAAGATAAGTAATCTAAAAATTCCTACTAAAGTCTTGAAATACATTTATGAGCTTTGTCTTAGTCTCAAAACCTCTCTTAAGAGGATTTCCGAGCTAAAAATGGAGAATTCTACATTGAAGCAATGGGAAAATTCTTGGAAAGAAAAGTTTAAAAAATTTAGGTAAAACTTTTGTTATTTTAAAAGAAAATGCAAATTATCTTTCAAAAGAAAATATATTTTTGAAAAATGACATTTCAAATATTTCAAAAAGATTTTCAATAGGATCTGAAAAGCTGGAAAATATTTTTTCAGTACAAAGACCTTATTTCAACAAGTCAGGTTTAGGAATGACTTCAAAAGCCCTTCCTCTAATTGATTTTCCAAAAGTGAATTAACAAATTAAACAAAGACCTACAATTTTTTTTTTACATAAATCATTTTCAAAAAATCTTTGTAAATCCTATTGGCCGAAGTGCTCTCAAATATTCAAAATGCAACAGCTCAGAACACTTTGAGAAAAAATGTCTTATGGTTTGGAGACCTATTAAGAAGGAATGGGCAAAAACTGCATATTTCATTAACTCCTCTGGATCCAAGAAAATGTGGGTACCAAAAAAGACTTAAGTTTCTTTTTTAATTGCAGGTCACTATCAAGAAAAATGTTAAATGGTATTTGGATTGTGACTGTTCAAGGCATATGATTGGAGATTCAAGTTGTTTTATAAAACTTGTGCAAATAAATGGTGGAAAAGTTTCTTTTAGTGGAAACAACAAATGAAGAATTGTTGGGTGTGGAACTGTAAAAATTAGAAGTCTCACAATCAACAATGTCTCCTTGGTGGAAGGACTTAATTACAATTTGCTCAACATTAGCCAATTATGCGACACTGGATTCAAAATCAATTTCCAAGAAGGAGTATGTTCGGGAACTAGTAAAGATCTTTCTCAATCTTTTACTGGATGAAAACATGGGAACATTTATCTTTTGGATATAAAACCAAAAAAATCTCAATGTCTAATTTCAATTCAAGATAAAACAAATCTATGGCATCGAAAGCTGGGCCATGTCAACATTAAGCAAATTGCCAAGATCCCTTCTAAGAACCTTGATCGTACGCTGCCCAACCTGAAGTTTCAAAAGTTAAACTTATGCACACCATATGTGTTGGGAAAATATGTGAGAAACTCCTTTAAATCAATAAATCAGATTTCTACTAATCGTGTTTTGCAGCTTCTACATATGGATCTCTTTGGACCAATCATAACTCAAAGCATTGGTGGAAAGAGATATTGCCTAGTAATTGTGGATGATTATTCATGATTCACTTGGGTTTACTTTCTGGCAATTAAGTCTGAAACATTTTCTTACTTTTCAAAGTTTACTAAAATATTTCAGAATGAGAAAAGATATGCTATTTCAAGCATTCGGACAGATCATTGAGGTGAATTTGAAAATCAAGTCTTTGCAAAATTCTGATCATGTTTGCAGCATGTTGTGGAAAAAAAGAGTAGATATTTACAAGAAATGGAAAAAACTCTTTTAATAGAAATTAATATTTCTTCTCATTTGTGGGCTGAAGCAGTTTCTAGAGCATGTTGTATTATTAACAGAATATTTTTAAGGCATATTATGGAGAAAACTCCCTATGAGTTACTCAAAGGAAAGAAGCCAATTATTTCTTACTTTCATGTGTTTGGTTGCAAATGGTTTATTTTGAAAAATACAAATGATTGAACCAATAAGTTTAAAGAAAAATCACATGAAGGAATTTTCCTTGGCTACTCGATCACAAGCAAAGCTTATGGAGTATTCAACAAGAAGACTTAGTCCATAGAAGAATCTATGAATGTCAAATTTCAAGACTCTTTGCAAAATCAACTGATTCAGACTCAATCTGAAGAATCTGAACCAGCTCCAAACTTTACAAAGTCTACCTCCCTTGAAGCAGCTCAAACCTCGAAAATCAACAACGGGCAAAAATTGAAAAATCAACTGAAGTAGAAGATTAGCAAACTGTTAGACCAACAAGTAACTGGAAGCACAAGTCTAGTCATCCAAAAGAACTCATCTTTGGTGACATTGATGAATGAATTCACACCAGATCCAAAAAGCAAGAGGAGTCTAGCGCCATGGCACTTATTTTTGAAATAAAACCCAAAAGCATAGAAGAAGCTTTAGCTGATGAAAGCTGGATTGAGGCAATGCAAGAAGATCTCAGACAATTTAGGATTAACGATGTATGGGAATTAACTCCTAAACCAAAAGGTAAATCCATTGTTGGAGCTAAATGGATTTTTAGAAACAAGATGGACGAAAAAGGAAAAGTAATCAGAAATAAAGCAAGACTCATGACCAAAGGATATACGCAAGAAGAAGGGATGAACTATGATGAGACTTACGCACCGGTAGCCAGGTTAGAAGCAATTAAATTATTGCTTGCTTTTGCCTGTTATAAAAATTTCAGGTTATTCCAAATTGACGTCAAAAGTGCATTCTTAAATGGATTTATTCAAGAAGAAGTCTATGTGGAACGTCTCGGATTTGAAGATCCAAAGAGACCAAACTCAGTATTCAGATTGAAAAAGGCTCTATATGGATTAAAGCAAACACCTCGTGCATGGTATAATAGGTTAAGTAATTTTTTAATGCAAAACGGTTTTGTCAAAGGAAAAGTGGATACTACATTGTTTATTAAAAAGGAAGGTAAAAACTTTCTATTTGTTTAAATCTATGTTGATGATATTATATTTGAATCACCTAACAAAAACCTATGTAAGAAGTTTTCTAAGTCTATGCAGAATTAATTTGAGATAAGCATGATGAGTGAGTTATCTCTCTTTCTCAGTTTGCAAGTGCAACAATTGAAGAAATGAATTTATATTCACCAAGAAAAATATGCAAAAGATCTCGTTAAAAAGTTCGGATTGGAAAATTGCAAAAAGATTGAGATACCAATGTCAAATTCTTTGAAGCTAGAAAAAGATAAAGGAAGAAAGAAAGCTGACCAGAAGCTCTACATGAGTATTATTGGTTCATTTCTTTATCTTATCGCTTCTAGACCTGACATTTTGTTTAGTGTTTGCATTTGTTCTAGATTTCAATATGATCCCAAAGAATCTCATCTAAGTACTGCAAAACGCATCATCAAATATGTTGCAACTACCTCAAATTTAGGTCCATGGTATCCCAAAGAATGAGACTTTACTCCCCTTGGATATTCATACGCATATTTAGCAAGTTGCAGAGTTGATAGAAAAATTACCTCTAGTACATGCCAATTGCTGAAAAATAGGATAGTATCTTGGTTCTCAAGGAAACAAAGTATTGTAGCTCATTCAACAGCAGAAATAGAATATGTAGTACTTGGAAGTTGCTATTCTCAAATCTTATGGATAAAACAACAACTGAGAGATTTTGGAATCGAAGACTCATACACCGAGATCAAATGTGAAAACACCAGCGCAATCAATCTAACAAAGAATCCAATTTTTCATTCGAGAGCAAAACACATAGAGATTCAACATCATTTCTTAGAGATCATGTTCAAAATGGAGAAGTGATGATACCGTTCATCAATTCAAAGAATAAACCGGTAGACATATTCACAAAACCATTGGAGAAAAGCCTATTTGAGTCTATCGCACCAGATTGAACATCACATCTATTATCCACTAAAGTCTGAAGGTGCTCAGACTCAGAGATAAAGTCTGAAGGAGCTCAGAATCAAAAGACCAAGAGTTACGACTGTAAGTTATTCCCGTACTAGTTATTTAATTTTGGGATATGTTCAGCAGAAGTCCTAAAAATTGTCAAGAAAGTGCAATTGAGTCCTAAAACTTACAAAAAGTACAATCAGGTCCTAAAACTTGTCAAGTTGGTTCAATTAAATCTTAAATTTAACACCGTCAAGAAAGTTAACGGAATTGCTGACGTAGCGCTGACGTCATATTTTTAAATGAATTTTTTATTTTCTATATGGCTTTTTAAATTATTTTTATTCAAAATCTTTAAAAATTAGATTAAAAAATAAAAAGGAAAAGCTAAATTTATTTTAAAAAATAAAAATGTTCAAAAAAAAAAGGCACCGGAGCTTTCGTCGCCGCCCATCGCCGAAGGGGCCGAAGACGGTCGCCGAAGGCTGGGTGAGGTGGCCGGCCCTCGACCGGGCGAGGCCTCGCTAGCCCCAAGTGAGGGTCAGCCACCCCAGCCAGATTGGGCGAGGACGCCCAGATCTAGGCACACCGGCCCTCGCGGGGGGCTGGCGATCATTGCCCACCTTGGGCAAGGCCTCGTCGGGCCCTCACCCGAGGTCGGCGATGCTCGCCCAGATCTAGGCGAGCAAGCATCGTTCAACAAGGCCTTCTCGGATGAGTCCGAGGGGGAGGAGCAGCCACAGCTCGACCAGCCAGTCAACGAGGAGGACGAGGAGGACCTTAAGGCCGTTGCTTGCTCCGCCAGCTCTACCGATGAGGATAATGCCACCCCCGCTGTCGACAACGATACCGATGAGAATGGCAAGGCCGAGGAGGAGGAGGACCATGCGGGTTCGATTGCTTCGCCAGCTCGTTGAGCTGCGGCTGCTTCTCCCCCTCGGACCCATTCGACAGGGCCTTGTCGGACGACGCCTCGCCCAGGGCGAGTGATGGTCGCCGACCTCGCACGAGGGTTGGCCTGCCTAGATCTGGGTATCCTCACCCGATCTAGCTGGGGTGGCCGGCCTTCACCTGGGGCTATCTCAATAATTCATTAAGCCTACACCAAGAACCGTAGGTGGCCAACGAAGTTGACAATAAAACTTAAAACTAATCCATGGCGTAATATTTTTATTTGTGGAAGTGTTTAGCTCTCATGCTGGAAACTCTAACATAGAGGACACTTCAAAACATATGCTGCTGAGAGATATGACAGTCATCTGCTGTAATTAGAAGTATTACATGGAAATAATTAGAACCAATTATGAGAAACAAATCCTAGCAAAGTAGAAGGCAAAGTAAGTCCACGGTAACCCCCCCTTTTTTTAATGAAAAACAAGGAAAATATGTTATTGAAAAGGAGCAAGGATGTAGATGATTTTTCTACTATAAAATAGTACTTCAACCTTGAATTTGGCAATGCCACTTAAGAGCCTTGATAACATCTGCACGAGAGAATAAGATATGGGGTGTTTGAGAGCAAGACGAACAAATTTCACACAACACATTCATGGGACACAGAATATGAAATAGTCAATTATAGCCTAAAACAAATAGAGCTTGAAAAAATAGGCATCTCAGCAGACATGTCAATGCAGAGCACGTTGAACATAGCACCTGACATTGGAAAGAAAATTCGCAACATTAACCAGCTAAACATGAGGTATGAAAGCATAGTAGTTTCTTAAGAGCTCATAAATGGAAATGTCTGTGGATGATAGCAAATGGATTGTGCATTACAAAACGAAGGTTTAGGATCGCTATCTTTTAAGGCAAGAAATCCTCATTAAAAAAGCAACAAATGTGTGTCGGATTGTGCTGGTTGACGAGGTGGTGAGGCACGCCCCGGTTGCGGTACTTAAATTCTTAGGAGTATCTTTCACTTTTTTAATTGTACATTAGCACAAATGTGTGTCGGATTTATGTTCGTTCGGTGTGGGATTGATGATTACTTGTGTTCTTTGCCTTTTCAATCTTGGATAGAAGTACTTTCGTCCTTTTGGCCATATAAAATAAGGGTTTTGAAAGATGAAAACAATTTTTTAGGAGAAAACCTTTCAAAATCATTTTGGAGAATCATGACATGAAAATCTAAGATGCACAAAAAATGCACGTGCTAGGAACGTGATATGCACCGGAGGTGAGAACATGATCAAGCTTTATTTTGTTTTATCCTGGAGAATTTTTGCCCATGACCATTAACGGTATTGTGGGATAAATAAATCATTAAATAAAGTGATATCACAACTCAAAATTTGACTTGATTGCTTTATTGATTCGAAGCCATATTTTTCCAACAGTTAACATGTTTTTATATTTCTTTCTATGGAAGATCAACAAGAGTAATCCCATCATTTAATGTCTCTGTAGCATAGGATAGTTCCAAATATACTACTAATATGCATCCTCAACCTTCATTAGTGCAATGCTTTGTGTGCTGGTGCTAAGGTTTATGTTATTGCGGGTAAAACTTATGAGCAACGGCCATTTTGTTTTGTTTTATGTCCTTGGAGCTAAACAACATGTGTGTCTCGAAGCACGTTTCAGCATAAGATTTTGAGGCTCGAGCTTCAGATGACAACATATTTTTAAGCTATATTATTCATCACCGAATCTCATTGCCTTGTGACACGGCCCACGGACAAAGCATGACCCAAGAACGTCCGTGACGGGCCGTGTCACGTACAAAGGGTTGCCCGAGAGCAGCCCACGAACGACCTATGAGCAGAACGAGCGGAAGGCCCATGCGCAGCCCGTGAACGACCCGTGAACGATGCTCGCGCAGCCCGTGACGGTTCGGCTGGTCGCATGTCAGACGGACCTGCAACCCTGATCTTGCTTCTGACACACGCCCATGGTCTGCCCAAGGCCTGACGTGCGCGACCCATGGGCTTCCCAAGGGCCTGTCGTGTGCAGACCATCGAGTAGCCTTCGAGTAGCCTGTTGTATAGCTTGTAATGATGATACGGATTCAAAATGAACCATTGGATCGGAGGGACGATCCACGGCTGAGATTCGACCCGCTCATGTATAAATAGGGATCCATCTCCCACCTTGTAATCAGTTCGTTCACAAGCAATATACACTCTCTTTGCCCATTCGATTCTTGTGTTCGAGCGGGTGTGCGTGTAAGGCTGACTTGGGATCACTGATCCTAAGGCTGCGCGGTGTTTGATCGATCGAAATTGATCGACCCGTGACAAGTGGTATCAGAGCCAATATTCCGAACGCAATGGCTGAGCCTCGTGCTGATGTTCCGGTCGTTCAAGGTGATGAACGTGAAGATCGTGGGCGTCAAGCCGAGAGGAATACCCGGTCAAAGAAGGCTCGTGCTGCCTCGTGTGCGAGGGATTCGAAGGGAGACCATGACAACCGTCTGACGGCTCTAGAGGAGACCGTGACGGACGTCCAGGCGTTCATGGACGACCTGCACCAGGCCGTCGAAGGAGCGGAAGCTGGTAAGGAAGAGTTCTTGGCCGAAGTGCAAGAGCTCCAAGCCGGCATGGGAGAGCTCCGTGCCAAGGTGCAAGGATCCTTCATGCACAAGTTGCAGTAGCGGGATGAGACCTGGGAAGCCGCAATGGCGGCCATGCGAGCGGAAATGGCGGAAATGAAAGGCAAGCTCGTGGAGCTTGAAGCGGCACGCGTGAACGGGGTGATCACCGTGCAGTCCCGTGCCGATGCGCCCAAACCGAAGGAGTTCAAGGGCTCCCGGGTGGCAAAGGACGTGGACAACTTCCTGTGGTACATGGAACGATACTTCCAGACCATGGGAACAACCGACGACGTGATCCGGGTAAACACCGCAGCCATGTATTTAGCTGATGATGCGCTGCTATGGTGGAGACGTCGGTCGGATGGTAGGAATGGCGATCCTATCGTGACATGGCCTCGGTTCGTTGAAGAATTTCGGCGAACCTATTATCCCGCTTATGCGGAGGAAGAAGCCCGAGGTGAACTCAAGCGCCTAGAGCAGAAGGGCGGAGTTCGTGACTATGTGAAGCGGTTCTCGGAGCTGCTGCTCCAAATCCCATCCATGACCGAGACGGAGGCGTTCCACCAATTCATGGGCGGACTCAAACCTTGGGTCAAACAGGAGCTCAAACGGTGCAATGCAACGGACCTCACCACAGCCACTTCCGTGGCCGAGTCCCTTGTCGAATATAGGCCGGCGACCACCGCCAAGCCCGATTCTCGACCAAGGGAAAAGGCCACTGGTGGGGGAGATCGAGGCCGGTTCCCTTGACCGAATGCTGGCAGACCGCCTTAGACCCCTCATAGGAATCAACCCGAGTCCAGCCATGGAGGATACCAGCGCAAGGTACGCACATACAAGTGTTTCTTTTGCGACGGTCCCCATATGGCTCGGGATTGCCCGAAGAGAGGAAAGCTGGCGGCCTTGTGCAAGGAGGACAAGCCGCGGGAGGAGGCGCGGTTGGGATCGTTGCCGATCCTTGGAACGATCAAGGCCAAAAAGGCCAAAGAATCGAAAGGAATGATGTTCGTAGATGTGAAGATCGGAGGTACCACAATGAGCGCACTTGTGGATACCGGGGCGTCCGATCTGTTCATATCCAAAGAGGCCGCGAAGAAGCTACGTCTTCCGGTCGAGGCGAACGAGTCCGGTTGGCTCAAGACGGTGAATTCCAGAGAAGTCCCGACCAGCGGCATGGCCAGGGGCGTGGAGTTTCACCTAGGTCCTTGGACCAGCAAGGAAGATATCGAGGTAATTCCCCTTGACGATTATGACTTCGTGCTTGGCTTGGGATTCCTCGACCGGATCAATGCGGGTGTCATGCCCTTCGCGGACTGTATATGTGTCTTTGACAAACGGTGCCAATGTATGGTCCCGATTTACCGCGAATCGGGACGCGACCGAAAGATGCTATCAGCCATGCAGCTATCCAAAGGGCTGAAGAAAGGCGAGGTGACCTTCTTGGCGGCATTAAAGGAGGAGGGCACGGAGGAAGGCTCGGTACCGAAAGAAGTATCCCGAGTCCTCGATGCCTTCCAAGATGTGATGCCGCCTGAGCTGCCCAAGAAGCTACCTCCTCGGAGAGAGGTCGACCATCGAATTGAGCTGGTGCCCGATGCTCGACCACCGGCCATGGCTCCTTATCGCATGGCCCCGCCCGAGTTGGAGGAGTTGAGGAAACAGCTCAAAGAGCTGCTGGATGCTGGGTATGTTTGACCATCTAAAGCCCCGTTCGGTGCCCCGGTATTGTTCCAAAAGAAGCACGATGGATCCCTCCGTATGTGTATAGACTACCAGGCATTGAACAAGCTGACCGTCAAGAATAAGTACCCGATTCCCCTCATTGCTGATTTGTTCGATCAGCTCGGAGAAGCCCGATGGTTCTCCAAACTCGACCTTCGATCGGGATACTATCAAGTATGGATTGCCGAAGGGGATGAGTCAAAGACAGCATGTGTGACCCGCTATGGATCATACGAGTTCCTCGTCATGCCATTTGGCTTGACCAACGCGCCGGCTACGTTCTGCACTCTCATGAACAAGGTACTGCATCCGTTCCTTGATCGGTTCGTTGTAGTTTATCTTGATGATATAGTAATATATAGCCGGACGCTCGAGGATCATGTCGAACACTTGAATCGAGTTTTTCGGACCCTCCGAGAGAACGACTTGTATGTGAAGCGAGAGAAATGTGCGTTCGCACAAAAAGAGATCCCGTTCCTCGGGCACATCGTCGGGGGTGGACGTGTGCGCATGGATCCAGCCAAGATCCGTGCTATTGTTGATTGGGAGTCACCAACCAAGGTGACGGAGCTGAGATCCTTTCTCGGCCTCACGAACTACTATCGGCGCTTCATCCGAGAATATTCGCGCCTCACTGTGCCACTCACGGATATGCTGAAGAAAGAAAGGCCGTGGGAGTGGACGGAACGGTGTCAAGAGACATTCGAGCGGTTGAAGCGGGCCATGACCGAAGAACCGGTTCTTATGCTGCCCGACTACACCAAGCCATATGAGGTAGAAACCGATGCTTCTGATTTTGCCATCGGTGGTGTCTTGATGCAGGAAGGTCATCCGGTGGCCTTTGAGTCCCGAAAGTTGAATGATGCGGAGCGGCGATACACGGTCCAAGAGAAGGAAATGACCGCGGTGGTGCACTGCCTCCGCACATGGAGGCACTATCTCTTGGGGTCCCGGATCGTCGTGAGAACCGATAATGTGGCTACGAGCTACTTCCAAACTCAGAAGAAGCTCAGCCCAAAACAAGCTCGGTGGCAAGACTTCCTGGCCGAGTTTGATTATGCGCTGGAGTACAAGCCCGGAAAGTCTAATTCCGTGGCCGACGCCTTAAGCAGGAAGTTCGAATTGGCCAGTGTGGTGAGTCGACCCGACTGTCCATGGGTTGATCGTATCAAGGAGGGGCTGAAGCATGATCAAACAGCCCAAGCCCTCCTTCGATACGCCCAAGAGGGCTTGACGAGGAGATTTTGGCTCGAGGATGACCTCCTCTACACCAAAGGACGGCGACTCTATGTGCCGCTCCACGGGAAACTTCGGAAGGAAGTCCTAAAAGAATGCCACGACTCCAAATGGGCAGGACATCCGGGAATCCACCGCACCATGGCCCTTGTTGAAGATCAATACTACTGGCCGCACATGCGGGACGATGTGGAAGTGTATGTGCGGACGTGTCTTGTCTGCCAGCAAGACAAAATAGAACAACGGTCCCCCGCGGGGCTCCTTGAGCCGTTGCCTATCCCGGAACGTCCATGGGAGAGCGTCTCCCTGGACTTCATTGTGAATTTACCCAAGTCCGAAGGATGTCGAACCCTCATGGTCGTGGTAGACCGCCTCTCCAAATACGCGACGTTCGTGCCAACAACGAAAGAATGCCCAGCCAAGGAAGCTGCCAAACTGTTCCTCAAGCACGTCGTCAAATATTGGGGCGTTCCGCGCACGATCGTGAGCGATCGCGACCCTCGATTCACCGGTCGGTTTTGGTCCGAGCTCTTCAAATTGCTGGGGACGAGCCTCAACCTCTCCACCAGCATGCATCCGCAGACCGACGGACAGACCGAGCGGGTGAATGGGTTGCTAGAGATCTATCTTCGGCACTATGTGAGCAACACGCAAGTGAATTGGGCACGGTTGATCGACGTGGCCCAATTTTCTTACAACTTGCAGCGGAGCGAGTCCACGAACCAGAGTCCGTTCGAGATCGTGACCGGGCAGCAGCCGCTCACACCGAGTGCAATCGCCTCGGGCTACCGAGGGAGCAGCCCGTCCGCATATAAGCTCGCTAAGGAGTGGGGTGAGCAGGCCGACTTGGCCCGGGCGTGTCTGGATAGGGCCGCGAGACGCACAAAGAAATGGGCCGACAAAAAGCGACGGCATGTGGAATTTCAGGTCGGGGACTTGGTGCTGGCCAAATTGCACCTCGTCCTTCGATACAGGAATGTGAACAAAGGGCTAATCCGTCGCTATGAAGGCCCTTTCCGAGTGATACAGCGGATCGGGAAGGTGGCATACAAGCTGGACTTACCGCCCAAGTTCAGGCTCCACCCCGTGTTCCACGTGAGCATGTTAAAACCATTTCATGTGGACGAGGATGATCCAGATCGAGGCACATCACAACGAGCGCCCCTTGGGGCGAAGACCTCTTACGATCGGGATGTCGAGTGCATCATGGCCGATCGGATCATACGGAAGAAATATCGGGCACCAAGGAAGGAATACCTCGTCCGG
Source organism: Eucalyptus sideroxylon x Eucalyptus melliodora (assembly GCA_016097485.1). Taxonomy (NCBI): domain Eukaryota; kingdom Viridiplantae; phylum Streptophyta; class Magnoliopsida; order Myrtales; family Myrtaceae; genus Eucalyptus; species Eucalyptus sideroxylon x Eucalyptus melliodora. Next base: position 45,138,270 of record CM027832.1, on the reverse strand, counting down.
TGGAGAGGCCTTCCCGAGAGTGAAGCAAGCTGGGAACCCTCCGAGGCTCTGTGGCAATTCAAGAAGCACATCGAAGCTTTCCATGCCATGGACGCGACGAGGGCGTCGCCTGATTAGGTGGGGGAGAATGACACGGCCCACGGACAAAGCATGACCCAAGATCGTCCGTGTCGGGCCGTGTCACGTACAAGGGGTTGCCCGAGAGCAGCCCACGAACGACCCATGAGCAGAACGAGCGGAAGGCCCATGCGCAGCCCGTGAGCGACCCGTGAACGATATTCGAGCAGCCCGTGACGGTTCGGCTGGTCGCGTGTCAGACGGACCTGCAACCCTGATCTTGCTTCTGACACACGCCCATGGTCTGCCCAAGGCCTGGCGTGCGCGACCCATGGGCTTCCCAAGGGCCTGTCGTGTGCAGACCATCGAGTAGCCTTCGAGTAGCCTGTTGTATAGCTTGTAATGATGATACGGATTCAAAATGAACCGTTGGATCGGAGGGACGATCCACGGCTGAGATTCGACCCGCTCATGTATAAATAGGGATCCCTCTCCCACCTTGTAATCAGTTCGTTCACAAGCAATATACACTCTCTTTGCCCATTCGGTTCTTGTGTTCGAGCGGGTGTGCGTGTAAGGCTGACTTGGGATCACTGATCCTAAGGCCGCGCGGTGTTTGATCGACCGAAATTGATCGACCCGTGACACTTGTCACTTGCTTTACAGCTTTAAAAATTTGGTTGCTTTCGGATTTCATATACAAGAGCAACAATGAAATCCACCCACGTGTTTAATCTCTTTTATTTCTTGGAAAAAAAAATGAACGGAACATGTCCAAATTAGGATCACATGCGGGGTTGTGTTTCCTTTCGACTCGTGTTGAAGGAAATTTATTAGTGGGTCGCATGGCTGTATGTAGCTCATAATTAAATCTTTACTTAAATCTAATAAGAAAAGAAATAGAATAAGTTAATATGAAAATGAAACCCCTCTCTGATCCCTCCCTCTCGCATCTGAATAGGTCGATTCATAATTGGCCTTTGCCGTGTCGCTTAGGTTTGGGTCGCTGCGACCCCAACAACAACCGATCTGACGTTGCGACCTCACCTGAAGGTCACGAGAACATTACAAAGGTCAGGACCTCCTTGTGAGTGGCGGAGCGGGAGGGACGATAGCAGGGACTTGCTGCCTCCACGATGGAGGCTCACGGTCCCGCCAATCGGTGTCTGGGTCGGAGGAATTCCAGGTTGAATGAATACGTGACCCGCATTTGTAAGTCGGTCTAAATGAGAAGCCTTCTTTGTTTCTTGACGTGTTTAGGATGAGAATGTTACTAACATGTACCCCTTGACACTTGTTATATACCCTAATAGAACAATTCTTTCTCTTTTTCAAAACACTGTCGTCATATTATATACAGAAATTACACTAATAACGAAATTACTTATTTATTGAGCATGACTAGCAAGTGCTGCAGAAGCACTAGGTGAACTCTCCATTGTTTTTTTTTTTTTTTTTTTTTTTTTGTACTAAAGTGATTACTTAACAAATGGATGATGAAATGAGAAAGTGAAATAATGAGTTTCCAATTCAAGGACTTTGGAAAGGATGATCATTATGGAATTTCCCATTAAACTACGAAGTGTTGTTTAGAAAGAAATGGTCTCTATCAGCTGCGCTAAATTTCCAACTATAAAATGCACTTCAATTTTAATAAGTGATGTATAGCATCAAGTTGAATTAAGAGGAAGAAGCCAAGAGAGGTAGGGCCCCAAACAGGCTCATTGTAATCGGTTCGATTGAATTTCCTTATAAGAAAAGAGATTAGATAACTAGAGATGCCTTATCCTCATTGTGAGAATCGGTTTTGCTGCGTTCTCCATAAAGTGGGTTGCTACCTAAGCAATTAGAGAAGTTTTCCATCTAGTATTTTGAACCGAAGAAGAATCAATTATATAACTCTTCCTATGTCTTAATTATTTCTCTCTATAACGAATTAAAATATTTAGCACTTTTTTCATATTGTTTTTTCTTTCCTGAAATGTCCAGAGGGTTTGTTCAGCATGTCAGGAAAGTTTTGCCGCAAACATGAAACTTTCCTGACTTTTCTTGTTGGCATGTGTTTGCTGCGTCAAATATCGATTTAACAAAACATTTTTTGGTATTTTCGAAACATACTTTTCCTGTTCATTATCTAATAACTAGGTACATATCTCTATTATTGCAAGGACCGTTCAAATGCTTTTAAACAAAACCCCATATTGAAATGGTTGAATTGTCCTCATTGCAAACTCATTTTAGCATCATCTTTCGTATTCGGTGATCCAATATTTAATTGGTTTTATGTGATCCGAGCCAGCGTGGGGATTTAGTATTTGGGGCTGGACATTTTTGGAAATGCGAGTATTCAATTCTCAAAGGAAATGAATAGTGAGGGGAACGGGAGGGAAGCCGGCCGGGTCTTATTCTTTATTCCCTTTGCACTGCCACGTGACCTCTTCCGGTTTCTGCCAGAAAATGATGATCTCGTTGGAGTTTTGCAGTGTAGATGATGATTAACCAAACCTCATGAAGCCCCCCATATGTTCTTCTGTGGAGCGAATGTGAAATTGACTGTGGAGACGAATAATATATTGGATCTGTGGTCAAAAAATGGATCCATGCCCTTCCTCCTTATCCACACCCCACCCCCCCCCCCCCTCTCTCTCTCTCTCTCGCTACACTGTACATAGGATGGGTGCAGTTGCGGATGCAGGCGGAGAGTTCGCGATGAAGTTGGGCAAGAAAGAGGTGGTGGCGGCAGCACTGTCCATCCAAGAGCATTGGCTGCCCCTCTCCAACCTCGACTTGCTCTTGCCTCCGCTTGACGTAGGTGTTTTCTTCTGCTACACCAACCCAACCCCCACCTTCTCACAGAGGCTGGAGTACGGGTCCATGGTTGGTATTCTGAAAGCTGCCTTGGGCCAGGCTCTGGTCTCCTACTATGCTCTCGCCGGAGAGGTGGTCCAGAACTCGGTCGGTGAGCCTGAGCTCCTGTGCAACAATCGTGGGGTCGACTTCATCGAAGCTTTCGCAGACGTAGAACTCCGCCATCTCAACCTGTATAATCCCGATGAAACCATTCAAGGGAAATTGGTGCCCACAAAGAAGCGAGGCGTGCTTGCTGTTCAGGTATAATATTAGATACAGCTACACTATGAATCCTTTATTCATCTCAAGAATCAAATCACCGTATATACACGCATTTTCATCTTCATTTCACCTAAATCTGCAGTCTTTTTCTTTAATTTTTCATTTATGCATAACCAGCATCGAACGGAATATTAGTGTATCCTCTACCTCTAAATCTATCGGTTGGATTCTCCAACGTTACTGAGAACGGTTCACAAAATTGATTTATTCATCGATATTGAAGTCTTTTCACAAGGAATTGAATAGAAACTACTATTTACATCACTTAGGTTACGAATTTGACCAATCATTTTGGATTCCATTTGTTCAAAAAGAATAAGATCGGTTGGCCTTTGATCTCGCATAACATCGTGATCTGCGATTACACGCATCAAGGATTTCTCATACGAAACATAACAATGTAGAAAGATTTATGAAGATCAAGTTCGTATCATCAATCATGAATACCCATGTTGGGACACACATAACTACTGAGAAAAATACTAGAAAAGAATCTTAAACCTATTGTATTTTTGCCAATCCATTATAAAACTTTCAATCAAACTAATATAATAATTTTAAATATTTTTTTTATAATTTTTGTTTATTTTTTTCTTCTTTCCCGTTTCTTTTTGGCAATGATTGTTCATTGACCACCTACCATAGGCCACGATTAACGAGGGATGGCCTTGCTTGGGCAACGACAACCCTCACCTCCGCAAGCAAGCGTCGGCAAGGCCCCCCTTACTAAATCTAGCGAGGCCGACCCTTGCGGGGTGTTGCCTGGGCAAGGACCACCCTCACCGTGGTGATGATGACGATCAAGCTCACCTAGGTGATGACCAGCTAGGCCACCCTAGTCTGGGAGAGAGTTGGCCTCTCCAAATCTAGCTCTTGCCAAAGCTCACCCTCGCCCGCCCAAGTGAGGCTCGGAGAGGTCGACCCTGGCTTGTGGCAAGCGAGGGCAACCCTTGCCCAAGCAACGCTAGCCCTCATTAACCATGGCCCTTGCTAGTGGTCGGCACTGACGACCACCAAAAAGAAAAGCGAAAGAAAAAATAAAGGAGAAAAATATAAAAATTATAAGAAAATTCCAAATATTATTACAAAAATGTCCCCCGTGTAGGAAGGCCAACATTAATATTAGCAATTTATGGCCTAAATTATTTTGATGGATTCAATTAACACAAATGCAAAAGGTTTCAAACTAAATTGGTCCAATTAAAAATTTAGAACTGAATTGATATCAACATAGTAAAATTATGACTTTTTTGGTGCCTTTCCACATAATTGTTTATTGAATAATGTCGTTCTAGATCATCAATATGTCCAACATGTGTAAAACTAACATTAAATCTCACTAAGACATAGATCTTTTCAGAGAAGTAATTGGGTGACGGCCTTTAATCTACTAGAAGAATAATAATCTATTATAAACTATTAAAAAAACTAAATAATAAATTATTTTAAATTGATATGAGGTTCACTTCTTCAAGAATTTCTAACTCATAATAAACTATTATTTTTACGATAGTCAAAACATTGTTACGTTAGCAAAGCTTTTTATATCCTCTTTTCATACAATTTCCACACTAGGATTGCTTCTATCCGTTAAGACATGAGTTTCTTATTTGATGTAAAACATTCAGGTGACGGAGCTAAAGTGTGGGGGGATAGTGGTGGCGTGTACATTTGACCATCGGATAGCCGACGCCTACTCAGCCAACATGTTCTTGGTGTTTTGGGCTGACAAGGCTCGCTCCGCTACCCCCATCTCGCTTCCTCCTTCCTTCAACCGCTCTCTTCTCAACCCTAGGCGCCCGCTCTGCGTTAACCCTTCCCTAGACAGCATGTACATCCCAGTCTCCGCATTGCCCCCACCTCCCAAGCAAAAGCAGGAAGCAAATGGGGCATGCGAGACGATGACATCGGGGAATGACGACTGTCTGGTAAGCCGCATGTACTATGTGTCCGCCGCCGAGCTAAGCAAGTTGCAGCAGAGGGCCAGCTCTAATGGGAGCAAGTGGTCTAAGCTGGAATCGTTCAGTGCTTTCCTTTGGAAGATGGTTGCCAAATCCTCCTTAGGTGCTAGTAATGATGATGACAAGAGGATGTCGAGGATGGGGATCGTCGTGGATGGCAGGTGTAGACTGATGAGTCAATGCATGGACGATGAGCCCACACCCATTGCATCCTACTTTGGGAACGTGCTGTCGATACCATTTGGAGAGAAGAGGACGACGGAGGTGGTGGAGAATCCCTTAAGCTGGGTAGCGGAGGTGGTGCACGAGTTTGTGCAAAGGGCGGCGACGAGGGAGCACTTCCTAGACTTGATAGATTGGGTGGAAGGGCACCGGCCAGTGCCGGCAGTGACCAGGATATACTGCAAGTCCGGAAGCGCTAAGGAGGAGGAGGAGGAAGGGTTGACAGCGTTCGTGGTGTCGTCAGGACAGAGGTTCCCAGTCACCAAGATGGACTTCGGGTGGGGGAAGCCCGCGCTGGGGTCCTACCACTTCCCGTGGGGAGGGGAAGCCGGGTACGTCATGCCCATGCCTAGCCCGCTCTCCAACGGCGATTGGGTGGTCTACCTCCACCTCGCCCGGTCTCAGGTGGCCTTCATCGAGTCCCACGCTCCGACCGTCTTCCGGCCCTTGACCCCTCATTATCTTAACCTCCTTTGATTCTTCTTCTTCTTCGTCGTCGCATGCATGTACCCTCACGTGCGTCATCAACCCTGTCGGTTGTTGCTGTCTATCCTAGTTTAATTAAAACCTTATGTTCCTCGTGTATTTTCTTTCCCTCCATCCCACCTTGCTCGGTCCCTATGATTCGATCAATCGGAGACGTATGTTTGCTTTCTAATTCCAAGGCATCTCGCTTGCTCACTGTCGTCTAAGGTTGCAAGCAATTAGATGAATGCAGACATTTGGAATCGCTCGCTATGTGTCCACGACATAAACCTTGTGTATAGGGGAGTAACTTCTCCTCGCACCACAAGATAATTTACGAGAAAAACCAAAAACTAAACAACTTGGGCACCATATGAAATATTGATCGATAGTTACTAGCATAATCACGGATGAAAGAGGGGACTACATAAAGGAGTGTATAAGAAATAAGGAGTAAGTAATCGACCGTGCAAGTCCTGAAATCAATCGAATCTCATCAAACTTTCATGTTGCACCATAGTCAGGGATTTGACAATGAAAGATGTTAATGTCTTCCGGTTCCACTCTTCTTCCTTTAAACTAGTTGGAGTTGTGTCTCCATACTTCTCCATAATGAAAATATATTCACTTTGGTTCCATTTGATTCACGGAAACATTTTCCTTATTTTCTAGCATTTGGCTTAGGAAAAGGAGTCAATAGAATATTTATGCTTAAATTCAAGAAAATAATTTGAAAAATTGGAAAATATTTTTCAAAATATTAACAAGTGTTGGCACTTAGACCTTAATGTTGATTCTCGAGTCCTCGACATTCAAAACCGGGTCTTCAATGCCAAGGTTTGGGTACATCAAGGCTGGGCCCAAGTCCCCAACACCCATGCCAAGGTCCAACTAAGCCAATCCCATAGCCAAGGTGCTCATGCCCAATGCCCTGATAGCTAAACCTAGGCCCATAAAGGCAATGCTCGGGTCCCAAACGCTCAAGCTTTGATCCCGACACTTAGGCCCAAGTTGGCAAAGGCAATGTGTGGGTCCTCAACTCTTAGTTCGAGTCTTTAGTTAGTGAAACGTTCATTTTTATAAAAATATTATTTTTTAAAAAATCATTTTTTATCATTTCTTATTTTTATTTTTATTTTTATTTTTATTTTTATTTTTATTTTTATTTTTATTTTTATCTTTTCTTTCCTTTTTCTTTTCCTTCTTCTTTAGCCAATCATTGGCAACAACGACAACTGGTGACTAGCCATAAGCAAGAGACGAGCTCGTGCAAGGCTCGTGATCCTCGTGCTCATCGATTTGCCTAGGCCTCGCCTACCTCTAGCAAGGCTTGTGCTTACTGGAATTGCTAAGCTCAAGCCTTGCTAGCCTATTGTAAGGCTAGAGCTTAGCAACCTCAAGCAAGTTGGACCTCATTGGATCTAGCAAGGCTTAACTCACCAAAATTTGGCAAGCTCGCCCTTGTCAACAATCGGCCAAGGAAGAAGGACAAAATGAAAAGTAAAAATAATTTCAAATTTCAAATATTTTTGGTAATTTTCACCAAGAAAATCAAATTAGGTTTTTCATATCAAACGATGAAAAATATTTTTTTACTTTATTTTCATATTTTAGCTAAATATAAAAAAAAAGAATATTGTTATTTTCCTAAAAATGAATTCCTAAAAACTATTTTCCAAAAATATTATATTTTTTTCACAAAACAAATGAAGTCTTTGCTTCCAATTCAGCTGTGAACCTAGCAGTATTGGTTAGTTTTTTCAGTTGGTGAAAATAATAAAACTCCATGCAAGTGATTAGAATACATGTATGTACATTGAAACTTCAGGGAACTTTTTATGTATTAAAGCTATCTCTTTAATAAACAGTATTCAACTCCAACCGAGGTTGTTAACATTGAAAATCTAACTCCGAGTTATGTGGTATTGAGTATATAGAACATGAGATCGAGGACTCTAAGAATGACTAATTATGTCTTTTTACTAGACCTCAGCTTTATCTTCCTTTCTGGTTTAGACTTAAGAAATAAAAAAGAGGAGCTCAATCACCACCCTTTCTATTCTAACACTGATATCACATTATCATTCCAATTCCTTTGTTTTTCGTCCACCCGTCTTTATCCCTGGGGGTAGCCGCAATCAATCGTTTTCAAGAGCAGCACTATTCGCGGTCTCAAATCTGCTCCAATTATCTCAGAGAATGACTCTATCTCGTGAATCGCTCGTCTCTCCTTCATCATCAGGGGGGAGTTATCCTTTACATGCGACCGAGTCAGTCTTGCTGTCGGCATCCTTGTATTGGGAAATGTACCACAAGTTGAGCTTCTTCCTATGTTTGCGAACACAGTGCCCTGTAAGACTCTTTACACTAGACAAAAGAAGTGGATACGTCTAACCGGATTTAATACAAAGCTGAAGAACCACATTGTCACAGAGTTGACAAATCTTCTCTCACAAACTTTATATAACTGTGTGGAAACCATTTTAAATTGCGGCAAACTAAATTGTAATACCCTACAGGATTGAATATTGACAACTTAATAAAGATATACTTGACTTCGATACTCGTAATTGTTTGGACATTTGATGATGGCTTCTCTCATGGATGATGCTTGTAATTGCAAGAGGGCCTCACAATCAAGAACATCTAAGGTGGGTGTGATTAAGTGTTGATCAAATTTAGGGAAGTTTCTAAAGACTTGGCGCTGAAGATTGGGGCACTAATGGTAGCTAGAAAGCCCTTTTTAAAAAAAAAAATTCCTTCTTCGAAAATTGAAAAGGATGGAAAAAGGAATAAGACTAAAACTGACAATCAAATGAGAATAGTCATTTGATTTTGATGGAGAAGTAGAACCAATTACCCTGATGGAGAAGTTGTCTCGAAGGAGTGTAGAAGAGGAAAAGGGGAAAGTACCAAAATGAAAAAATCTCAAATTTCTTACACTTACACCAATTCATCCTACATTTATTTTTTTATGCTGCATAAACAACAATCATCCCGTCATTCTCTATTTCACGCTATTTCAATGAAAATCTCGAGGAAGAAGTTAAATTTGTTCATAATACATATAGAATACTGTTTTTTCTTCATCTACAATTTTATGAGATCAGATATTTTTAAATAATTTAAGGACCTAAATGAACCAAGTGACTATTTAGGGACGATATTTCATTGTACAAAAATTTATGGACCTAATTTAACCACTTCAAAGCTTGAAAATGAGACTGCGCATTCAAGAACTATAGAAGCTACCAAAAAAAAAAAATAGCCAATCCGACAAAGCATGACTTCCATCAGCAGAAACAGAATTTGTGGCAGGAAAACATGAGAAGAGTTGTAAATAGTTCCCAAACTACTCTGTCTTTGAAGGAGAAAGCAGAGAAGTAAGAAAACAAAGAAAGAAAAGGCAGTGCCCGAAAACAAAAGAATTAGGGAAATTTACGAAACTTCCCCAAGATCTATGGTTGTACAATTTTGCCTCTAAACTTTCAACCATTACCCAGTTACACCTAAATTTTCACTTTATTATAGTTGTTAACCGTCCGTTGCATTTCTTTTTAGCAATTGCAATAAATATGATTTTTGAGGGGTATATATTTATTTTAATCTTATTTTCTTAGGGAAATCTCTCTTCCCCTTGATTTCTGAATAAATAAATAATAAAAAAAGAGGAGGAGAAAAATGATATCACTATGATATTAATATCAAATAAAATTCAATTGATAAATTAATAGAACTAAGAACATTTTTTAAGGAAAAAAAATACAATCAAGTAAAAAGGAAAAATTACACAATAACACAAAAATGTCAAATAACAAAAATCTTGATAGGTATTACATATTTTTCAAATGTTTAATTATTGCAAAAAAAAAAAAGATATTTGATGAAACATTGGTTTTTATAAAAATATTTTCTAAAAAAAATCAAATTTTAATAATTTTTTTCTTTTTTTTTTTTTTTCTTTTCCTTCTTCTTCGGCCAATCACCAGCCATGACGACAACTGGTGACTAGCCATATGCAAGGGACGAGCTCCTGCAAGGCTCATGAGCCTCATGCTTATCGATCTGCCTCAACCTCGCCTACCTCTAGCTAGGCTTGAGCTCAACCTCGCCTACCTCTAGCTAGGCTTGAGCTTATCGAAATTGCCAAGCTCCTGCCTTGCAAGCCTATTACAAGGCTTGAGCTCGCCAACCTCAAGCGATTTGGACCTTGTCGAATCTAGCAAGGCTCAACTCATCAAAATTTGGCAAGCTCGCCCTTGCCGACAGCTAGCCAAGAAAAAAAGGAAAAATAATTTAAAAATTCGAAGAGTGGACGTAGGCTTGGTCTAAGTTGAACCACTATAAACCTTGCGTTTCAATTCTCTTTCCCTAAGCTCTTCACTTTAATTCGTAGTCTTATATCACTGTTTACAGTCTTTTACATCTTCAGCTTATTATTCTCAAAAATCGAATTAAGTTGTTAAATCTTGTAAAAACTTCTTTAACACCTATTCACCCCCCCTCTAGGTGCTCTTACTAGCCCTATCAATTGGTATCAGAGCTTGTGTGCTCATTTAATTAAAGTGTTTTTACTTTTGAGTTAAAGATCTATGGCTAATATGTTGGCTCCAGGTTTGGTTGAAGGCCAAAGAAGTTACGTTAAAGAAAGAGGAAAAGAAGTTACGAGATGCTAGCGAGATGACTCAAGAAGAAATATCCAAGAAACAAGTTATTGATGCTAAAGCAATTTACTCTTTATATTGTACGCCATCTCCTACCGAGTATAACAAAATATCTTTTTGTGAAACAGCCAAAGAAGTCTAGAATAGACTGCACATTACCTATGAAGGAACTAATCAAGTTAAAAAAATAATAATTAATATTTTACTCTGACAGTATGAAGCCATCAAAATGAAGCTAGGAGAATCTATCACTGATATGTTTTATCGTTTTACTGAAATTGTAAACGGTCTAGAATATTAGGGACAGTCAATCTCAGGACCAATGAAAGTCAATAAATTGTTGTGTGAACTCTCTAAAGACTGGAATCACGTAAATACTTCAATAAGGGAAACACAAAGGATCATGCTGCTTTTTATAGACAAATTGGTTGCACAATTCAGTCCTATGAAGTGGAGCAAATCAACGAGGAAGAAGATCCTAAAGGTAAGAAGTCAATTGCTTTGAGATTTATGATGATTCTGATGTTACAGATTCTAAAGATGATATGGATGATAAAGAGTTAGCTCTTATGATAAAGAGGTTCAAAAAACTAAACAAAAAGGGAAGAAGATTCAATCGGAAAAAACAAAACGCTCAAAAGTTTCAAAACAAATCAATTGAGGATAATGAAGCCAATAAAAATGTGATATGTTTTGAATGCAATAAAAAGGGAAATATCAGACATAATTGTCTAATGTTAAAGAAAAAGAAAGGAAAAGCTGAGAAATACAAAAAGGCTCTCAAGGCAGAGACATGGAGTGATACTGAATGCAAAGAAAGTGATGAAGATTATGCCAACATTTGTCTAATGGAAAAATCAGAATCAGACTCAGACTCTGAAATAGATACAGACTTAGACTTAGACAGCAAAATCAAGGTAAGTAATCTAAAAATTCCTACTAAAGTCTCGAAATACATTTATGAGCTTTGTCTTAGTCTCAAAACCTCTCTTAAGAGGATTTCCGAGCTAAAAATGGAGAATTCTACATTGAAACAATGGGAAAATTCTTGGAAAGAAAAGTTTAAAAAATTTAGTTAAAATTTTTGTTATTTTAAAAGAAAATGCAGATTATCTTTCAAAAGAAAATATATTTTTGAAAAATGACATTTCAAATATTTCAAAAAGATTTTCAATAGGATCTGAAAAACTGGAAAATATTTTTTCAATACAAAGACCTTATTTCAACAAGTCAGGTTCAGGAATGACTTCAAAAACCATTCCTCTAATTGATTTTCCAAAAGTGAATTAACAAATTAAACAAAGACCTACAATTTTTTTTACATAAATCATTTTCAAAAAATCTTTGTAAATCCTATTGGCCGAAGTGCTCTCAAATATTCAAAGTGCAACAGCTCAGAATACTTTGAGAAAGAATGTCTTATGGTTTGGAGACCTATTAAGAAGGAATGGGCAAAAACTGCATATTTCACTAACTCCTCTGGACCCAAGAAAATGTGGGTACCAAAAAAGACTTAAGTTTCTTTTTTAATTGCAGGTCACTATTAAGAAAAATGTTAAATGCTATTTGGATAGTGATTGTTCAAGGCATATGATTGGAGATTCAAGTTGTTTTATAAAACTTGTGCAAATAAATGGTGGAAAAGTTTCTTTTAGTGGAAACAACAAATGAAGAATTGTTGGGTGTGGAACTGTAAAAATTAGAAGTCTCACAATCAACAATGTCTCATTGGTGGAAGGACTTAATTAAAATTTGCTCAGCATTAGCCAATTATACGACACTGGATTCAAAATCAATTTCCAAGAAGGAGTATGTTCGGGAATTAGTAAAGATCTTTCTCAATCTTTTACTGGATGAAGACATGGGAACATAACCACCCGTGGTGGTGGCGTAGGTGGTTGAGCAAGGGAACTTTTCACGAGTGGTCCAAAGTTCGATCCACGGTGTCATCGTTGCTTAAGTGCTAGCCGCGCCTTACCCGAGGCACGTGGGTGGTGGTTTCCCACGTGTCTCCCCAGGGTTTACTCTCCCCGCGAAGTGGCGTTCGGAGGTTCCCTGGGTCACCAAAAAAAAAAAAAAAAACATGGGAACATTTATCTTTTGGATATAAAACCAAAAAAATCTCAATGTCTAATTTCAATTCAAGATAAAGCAAATCTATGGCATCGAAAGCTGGGCCATGTCAACATGAAGCAAATTGCCAAGATCCATTCTAAGAACCTTGTTCGTAGGCTGCCCAACTTGAAGTTTCAAAAGTTAAACTTATGCACACCATATGTGTTGGGAAAATATGTGAAAAACTCCTTTAAATCAATAAATCAGATTTCTACTAATCGTGTTTTGCAGCTTCTACATATGGATCTCTTTGGACCAACCATAACTCAAAGCATTGGTGGAAAGAGATATTGCCTAGTAATTGTGAAGGATTATTCATGATTCACTTGAGTTTATTTTTCAAAGTTTACTAAAAAAGTTTAGAATGAGAAAAGATATGTTATTTCAAGCATTCGGACAGATCATGGAGGTGAATTTGAAAATCAAGACTTTGCAAAATTCTGATCAGGTTTTCAGCATGTTTTCTCATCTCCATACACTCCAAAACAGTATGGAGTTGTGGAAAAAAAGAGTAGATATTTACAAGAAATGGCAAAAACTCTTTTAATAGAAATTAATATTTCTTCTCATTTTTGGGCTGAAGCAGTTTCTAGAGCATGTTGTATTATTAACAGAATATTTTTAAGGCATATTATGGAGAAAACTCCCTATAAGTTACTTAAAGGAAAGAAGCCAATTATTTATTACTTTCATGTGTTTGGTTGCAAATGATTTATTTTGAAAAATACAAATGATCGTACCAATAAGTTTAAAGAAAAATCACTTGAAGGAATTTTCCTTGGCTACTCGATCACAAGCAAAGCTTACGGAGTATTCAACAAGAAGACTTAGTCCATAGAAGAATCTATGAATGTCAAATTTCAAGAGTCTTTGCAAAATCAACTAATTCAGACTCAATCTGAAAAATCTGAACCTGCTCCAAACTTTACAAAGTCTACCTACCTTGAACCAGCTCAAACCTCTGAAAATCAACAACGAAAAAAAATTGAAAAATCAACTGAAGTAGAAGATTAGCAAACTGTTAGACCAACAAGTAACTGGAAGCACAAGTCTATTCATCCAAAAGAACTCATCTTTGGTGACATTGATGAATGAATTCACACCAGATCCAAAAAGCAAGAGGAGTCTAGCGCCATGGCACTTATTTTTGAAATAAAACCCAAAAGTATAGAAGAAGCTTTAACTTATGAAAGTTGGATTGAGGCAATGCAAGAAGATCTCAAACAGTTTAGGATTAACGATGTATGGGAATTAACTCCTAAACCAAAAGGTAAATCCATTGTTGGAGCTAAATGGATTTTTAGAAACAAGATGGACAAAAAAGGAAAAGTAATCAGAAATAAAGCAAGACTCATGACCAAAGGATATACGCAAGAAGAAGGGATGAACTATGATGAGACCTACGCACTGGTAGCCAGGTTAGAAGCAATTAAATTATTGCTTGCTTTTGCCTGTTATAAAAATTTCAGGTTATTCCAAATGGACGTCAAAAGTGCATTCTTAAATGGATTTATTCAAGAAGAAGTCTATGTGGAACGTCTCGGATTTAAAGATCCAAAGAGACCAGACTCAGTATTCAAATTGAAAAAAGCTCTATATGGATTAAAGCAAGCACCTCGTGCATGGTATAATAGGTTAAGTAATTTTTTAATGCAAAACAGTTTTGTCAAAGGAAAAATGAATACTACCTTGTTTATTAAAAAGGAAGGTAAAAACTTTCTATTTGTTTAAATCTATGTTGATGATATTATATTTGAATCACCTAACAAAAACCTATGTAAGAAGTTTTCTAAGTCTATGCAGGATGAATTTGAGATGAGCATGATGGGTGAGTTATCTCTCTTTCTCAGTTTGCAAGTGAAACAATTGAATGAATGAATTTATATTCACCAAGAAAAATATGCAAAAGATCTCGTTAAAAAGTTCGGATTGGAAAATTGCAAAAAGATTGAGATACCAATGTCAAATTCTTTGAAGCTAGAAAAAGATAAAAGAAGAAAGAAAGCTAACCAGAAGCTCTACATGAGTATTATTGGTTCACTTCTTTATCTTATCGCTTCTAGACCTGACATTTTGTTTAGTGTTTGCATTTGTTCTAGATTTCAATATGATCCCAAAGAATCTCATCTAAGTATTGCAAAACGCATCATCAAATATGTTGCAACTACCTCAAATTTAGGTCCGTGGTATCCCAAAGAATGAGACTTTACTCCCCTTGGATATTCAGACGCATATTTAGCAAGTTGCAAAGTTGATAGAAAAATTACCTCTAGTACATGCCAATTGCTGGAAAATAGGATAGTATCTTGGTTCTCAAGTGTCGCGACCTAATTTTATTTTTTTTGGATTCACCACCTAAAACTAGGTTAATGGACTACTAAGCTTTTAGACTTAGCTCAGGCTCTCCCAAGCCCATACCAATTTGCGACTTAAGATTCAAACATTTAACATGCAAGATGTTATTGATTAGGAGTCGCCACTAATCGGTTTATGGTAGGTCGATTAGACACCTAAGTAAAATAAATAGATATTTATTTTACTCCTACGAACTAGAGATTAAGGGTACGGGGACTTGGTTACACTAGAATTTTCTATTGCCCTTTCGGTACCATTTCTTCTTAATTTTTTTAAAAATGTTTTTGCAAGCAGCTGATTTATTTTAACCTAAGTTACTATCATGCAAATGTGGTGACCACACGGGTTCTCATCCATTATTTAAAATATTCAAGTAAATAAATTGCATTACATAAAGCAAGCACTCATTTTTTTTATTTCTTAAAAATTAGAATTCTTTTATAAAATGCATTTTAACACTAAATGACTTAATCTTATTAATGTGGAAATTCTAATTAAATGGGTCTATTATGCGAACTAGTTATTATGCACCTTATGACCTAACTTTACTAATAAATTCTAATTAAATGATCATATTATGCAACAAATTAACATGCACCTAAATTTTTGTATTTTTTTATATTTTTTATTGAAATTCAAAACTAATAAAAACCCTACTCAAGCTATCTAAAGTAATTTTCTAATCCATTTTTGGGATTAATTTGACTTAAACCCTATTCTGTCTTAGAAAACTATTTTTTTTAAAAAATGAGAATATGAAAATGTTCCAATTATATCTAAGACTCTAAAAAAGGCTATTTAAGTCTAATCCTAACTTATTTCTTTTAAAATATCTAAAAATGCAGTCCTAAGAATATTATCTAAAAATGCAATCCTAGAAATATAATCCTAAAAATTTGATTAATTAAACTACATGTCTATTATATTAAACCCTAATGTCCTATATGCTTATGCAATTTTTGAATATTTTGATTTTTTTGATTTTTTAGTTTCTTTTTAGTTTTTATTTTAGGTTGAATAATTATTAAATTAGGGTTAAATCTAAACAATTAATATAGCCACTAAATAAAGGATCAAAATAATTGAAAAAATAACTGTCGTCTCACAGGTTAAATTAACAATTATTTTAACCCTAATCATCACAACAACTCAAAATAATTAAATAATCTAGTCCGAAGTCTTACGGACCAAATTAAATAATTATTATGATTTAACAATTAAAATTTCACCAAGAAGTCCAAAATTAATGTAATTAAAAGAATGATCCGATGTCTCTCGGATCAAACTAATTATTACAAAAATCTTGGATAAAGCCTTAAAGATAATGTCTAAACAATACAAATAATTAACATTAATATACCATGATCTAACTTAAATAATAATAACAAGACTTAAAATATAAACAAATAAATAAACCACCTAAGGCTCAAGAGAGGACAGTGACATCGGAGGCGGTGCGGTGGCGCTAGAGGTGTCGGGGTAGAGGCGTCAGAGGAGGAGCGGTCGCGGATGCTGCGGGCTACAGCTCTAGCAGCGATCGGCGGGTTGCAGGGAGCGTCGGTGAGGAAGGCGCGGCGTCGGGTCGTCGCGGCGATGGCGCTCGCGGTGGCACAGTGGCGAGTGGAGTGGCGGTGGTTACGCAGCGAGCAGGTGTCGCGTGCGTCGCTTGTGACCTCGAGCTGTAGGACAGCGGGCTGCTGTGGGTTTGGGTGGTTGGAGGCGCAGCAAAAGCAGGGGCACGGCGGGCGTCACGGCTGGGAGGTGATGGCGTCACGGGAGGAGACTTGCAGCAGTGGTTGTTGCAGCAGGCGTCAGGACGAGCTCGCTGGTGCAAAGATGCGGTCGTCGGGCGTCAAGCACCGGGTGGTCGCGGGTGCAGCGGTCGGAGGTTGCAGCAGCGTTGTCGTGGTGTGGGCACGACGTCGGAACATACGTGTCACGGGTGGAGGCGCTACAGGGGAGACGGCAGAGGCGAATGGCGGGGTTGTCGGGGCTCGTGTGGAGGAAGATCCAGGCGTCGGACGGGAGTGGCTTCGAGCTCTAGGCAGCGTCGGCGTGCACGGTGAGGCGGTTCGTCAAGGAACGGAGCAAGGGCAAGGCTCGGCGCGGCACGGTGGAGGAAGCCTCGTGGACGGAAGTTGGAGAGGAGGGGCAGCGATTTGGGGAAGATGATGAACAGTAGGGGTCAAATCAATTCCTCCCCTCTGCTGCTTTGGCTTTTTCCTTTCCCTTTTCACTTTTCTTCATTTTTTGTTTTCTTTTCTCTTCTCCTCTACAACCACACACTATCTTTTCCCTTCGTACTCTCTCTCTGCAGAAGCAAAAGCTTCTCTTAACTTTTCCTCTTTTTGTTTTTTCTTTTTCTCTGGACGAAGAGAAGTCACCCCCACACTTTTTCTCTCTTTCAGTTTTTTCTATTTTTTTCTTTTGACGAAAGAGGAAGAGAAGCCCGAAAACTCTCTTCTCCTTTTGTGAAAATTTTTAAACCTCAAAACTCGAGAGAAGCGCCCCCGAAAGGTGAAGAAGAGCCCCCCTATTTATAAAGTGAAAACTCGAGTTCGTTTCGCCGGTGGAGATTTTCGCTCAACCTCTCAACAACAAAGCGGCTCCAAAATCAAACGGTTAATTTTTTTTTTAAATTTTGAAATGAGAATATATTTTCAACAACAAAGATTTTCAAAAACCGAATTTTATTTAATTTATTATTATTTTTTAAATATTAGGTGTCAACAGCTGCCCCTCTTTGAAGGGAAGCTCGTAGAGGTTTCCTTCAAAGATAAATGACACCTAAATTTAAACCATGCAAAAATAAATATGCAAATGCTAATTGTAATGACCTTTAAAAAAAAAGAAATGGACTCAAATAAATGCAATGTCATGCAATAAAGAATGCCATGTAAATGCAATGATTTGGTCAAGAACATATATTTCAATGTGTCTATGCTCAATGAAATGCAAATGCAAAATGAATATGGAATGTATATGCAAATGTTAATGACCTCTTTTTCAAATAAATTTAATTCTTTTTGAAATGCAAGGTCATGCAATAATGCAATGTAAATGCAATGATTTTATCGAGAGCATATATTTCTATATCTCCATGCTTAATGAAATGCAAATACAAAAAAACACATACATGTCATACTTATCTGGAGATTCATAAAAGTATTATTAGGTGTGAAATGATTCCTATAAGACCTGACCACATCTGGAAATCTCTTTAGATAATTGAAAGGCTCAAAGTCTTTAGAGATCTGGAACTCTCATCAGATCCTAAGCACTTGGAAATCACATTCACATGTTTGAAAATACAAATACTTGGAAGTCACATCAAGCATTTAAAGATTCAAATTCTGGAATTCATGTTGGACATTTGAAAACATTTACTAAACATCTGGAAATCACATCAGACGTTTTAGAAGGACAAACACTTGGTATCACATCAAGCGTTTAAGGGTTCAAATATCTTGGGTTTTTACTAAACATGTTGGAAGTCACATCGACGTTTGGAAAGACAAACACTTGGTATCACATCAAGCGTTTAAGGATTCAAATATCTGGGGTTTTTACTAAACATAGGGAAGTCACATCAGACATTTGGAAAGACAAACACTTGGTATCACATCAAGCGTTTAAGGGTTCAAATATCATGGGGTTTTTACTAAACATCTGGAAGTCACATCAGACGTTTGGAAAGACAAACACTTGGTATCACATCAAACGTTTGAGAGTTCAAATATCTGGGGTTCACACTAGACATTTGAAAATATTTTACTAAACATCTGGAAATCACATCAGATGTTTGAAAAGACAAGCACTTGGAAATCACATCAAGTGTTTAAAGGTTCAAACATCTGGAACTCAAACTAGACATTTGAAAATATTTTATAAATTGGTACTTGGAATTCTCATCAAGCACCAAGATGACTGAACAAACTCAGGGTTTCAAAGACAAATCCTTTGGTCTTTGAGAAAAAATTCATTCATTATTTTTTTTTTTTAATTCAATGAAGGACCATACATAATGGCTTTTTTTATTTTTCTTTTTTCAAACTTCCACTGGAAAAATTATCATTAAGACAATTTTTACTAAGCTGTGAATTTCTTGAACATGCTAAACGAGACACTTTTGGTGTGAAAAAGGCTTTTTCCCTCGCTCTCATTTAGGAGGGGTTATTTGTCCCGACCATTGATGCGGGAACATATCACTCAATCTTATCATCATCTTGTCGACAAGAGTTCGAATTTTCTTGCAATCAGTACGACCTTACCAATCTGAGAGGTCTTTGACGAGGATTGTAATGTGGGTTTGGTCATTGGCTTAGCAAAAGAGACTCTTTGAGTCAAGGCTATTGAAAGAACCATCCTGTAATCATCTCCGGGTTTACAAGTCAAGAACCCTGCAAAATGAGAAAGAAATAATCTTGCTCGCACTTCTTCGAGCAATGCTTAAAACATATGAATTCCTATGTTAATTCAAGTGTCCTAATCTGAAGAGACTTTGTAAGGGACGTAACATAGGCTTGGTTCTTGGGTTTGAGAAACGAAAAGATCGTTAGGCTCAAAGATGTGTGTAATGGGTAAGAGTTGGTGATCATCTGGACATTACCACTAGTTTTCTTCGCCACGGATTGTCTTCTTGACAGATTTCTTTATTGGCTCAAGAGTTTATCACTAATGCCAATGATTATTCAACTGGAGATCTTTTCTCAAAATTATTTTCTTTGATGATGGGCATCGATCAGGCACACCGCTTTTTATATGCCCCCTAATTCATCAGTCATTTCTCTTTTCTTTTCATGGGCATTGGCCTTGCTTTTACCAGGCACACTGCTTTTTCATGCCCCTTAGTTCTATTTTGATTTTAGTTCTTACACACAATGCGTGTGTCAAGTATATTTTAAATGACACTCGAACCTTCAAAGGCCAGTGTGGGGAATGATCACCAACTGGGTTTAAAGAAATGAAATTGCAGGCTCAAGTGTGTAGGATAGTGAAAGAAACGCTCTTCGTCATCCTAAGGCACTTAAATTACCACATGAATTTAATGTAATAGCATGACTTGAAGATTGATGCAAGTGAGAGCAAGAAAACTTCTACCATTTCACTCTCCTTCAATGTCAACTTACCTCCATTTGCCCCGATGTGGGGTGGTCCTTGACAAGGGTAGTATGAAAGAAATTCTTCAAGTATTTGGGCTCAAAAGGGTTAAACAATGGATTATCTGTAGTGTTTGGGACAGACAAATGAACTGTCTCTCGTCATTTCAGTTGTTGTACTTTTCGCAAGAAAACTCTTCACCTTGAAATACAAAACGTTTCCATACTCACCTCACAATGTGTAAACAAGGGACTATGTATAGGATAAGGCTTGCCTTTCACGTCTCATTTAGCATCATTTAGCATGTTCAAATAACTCAACATCCTTCACTGAATTATCCATTTTGATAAATTTCAAGTGGAATTGGTGAATTGCACATCATGTGAAAACATTCTGAAATGATAAAAAGGTCATGCTCTATTCTAGCACATCAAATTATAAAATCAAAGCTGTTAAGTGTCTATGTCTTGCCCCTCTTTGCAAGGGAGCTCATAGAGGTTCCTTAAATGTGCGAAGGGCTGCACCTGAAACATAAAGCAGATAATTAAAAGAAACAAATAGGGTAAATTAGATGCATGCTGGAAAATTATTTTATTTTGAAAAAATTTTCAAGGGAACATGAAGAAGCCCAGCCTTCAGAATTAGCTCATTGCCGTTTTCTTTTGGTAGGATATCATCACAGGGCTAGTTTGGTATACTTCAACATGCCTTTAAAACATGAAAAATCTCCATGCATTTTATTGGATGAAAAACAAATTACATTACTGAAATGAGGGAAATCCTATAATTGAAAATGCAAATATACAAATACGGAAAGCAATAAAGACTCCTACGCAGAGGAGTGTCCTACTCTCGAGCTTCATCAATGAACAATTCAGTCATTCCTTCAAGTGTCTCATCTGAGCTCTCAATCTTTGGAGGTGCGGGATCATCTATGCCACCCCATCCATCTGGGATGATATCCCGTGGGTCGAAGTAGGAGCTGGAAGGAGCTGAATACTTTACATAGTAATCGAATTTGCCACTTGGCTGCCCCAGGGTGTCCATCACTTCTGCTTCCTCATGCATCATCTGAAACATGGTGGGCTCAGCATCAAAACTAAAAATGGCATTCACAGCTTCTGGGTGGTCAGGGAGTGGGTTATTCTGGATGTTCGGTTGTGCATCACGGAATGAGACCACCTTAGCATCCAAAAGATTTTGGATTTTGTGTTGCAGCGTATAGCAATCATCAACAGAATACCCTACCTCCCCCATATGATAAGCACATGTCTTGGAAGAATCATAGTTGGGGAAACGCTCGGGATTAGGTCGCTTAGGCTCCTTAGCGAGTAATCCTTTCTTCTGAAGGGTTGGCAAGATCTTTGACAATGGCTTAGGAAAAGGCGTAAATTGACGCCTGGAAGACTTCTTCTGCTGGCCAAAGAATAGTCGTGTTCCTCCCTGATTGGTGTTTGGGGTAGGGCGAGGTGGTTGCACATAAGCTGCATTAACCTCTGCTACAAGTTCATTATCCTTCTTGGTTGAAACTCTCCCATATGAGCTGGTTTGATCAGACGCCCATCCATCACGCAATGCTACTTCAATTCGCTTGCCAACAGGGATTAGCTGATTGAATGACTCGGCAGTCGATCCCAACATTCGATTTCGATACTCAGGCGGGAGTGTCTTCATGAACAAATCCATCAGCTCCTTTTCTGTTGGCTCTGGAGTTTTTTGAGCGGCTACAGTCCTCCATCTCGTGACATATGCCTTGAAAGATTCTGTCCTCTTCTTCTCAGTGCGAAGTAAATCTTCTCGAGATGGAGTGACATCAATGTTATACTTATATTGCTTGAGGAAGGCATCTGTCAAATCCTCCCAAGTCTCCAGCAGATTAATCTTTTTCATGATGTACCATTGCAGCGACAGTCCTGTCAGGCTTGCTTGAAATTGTTGGATCATCAAAGGGGATGTTATCAATATATTGGGTCATCCTGACCACATAAGTCTGCAGATGGATCTTTGGGCAAGAGGTGCCATCATACTTTTCAAAATCTGGTATTTTGAACTTCTTTGGCATCTTGATCTTTGCATAATGAGATAGATCAGTTGGGTCTTGGGTAAACGAACCCTGCAGCTGCTTAAGTTTCTCCTCAATTTTTGCCAAGCATTTTTCTTGCTCAGTCTTCGGTACAGCCGGCTGTATTACTTGTATCTCCTCATCAACAACAATTTGAGGCGTGCCAGTAATTTTCTCCTTGAAGACATCCTTAGAGCTTGATGGGCCACTTGTGGATATATTCTTGCCTTTATCTCTCGGATCGGCCATGGGAACATGTTGTGGTAACACCACTTCATCTTGCGGAGCTGGTGGGACAGTGTTTGCTTGGAGAAAGTCGATTTGCTTAGAGAGCTGCTCAAGAACATTCAGGACTTGCTTCATCTCCGATTCAAGGGCAGCAACGCGAGCTTGTTCAGCAACACGTGTTTGTTCAGTGTTATCAGCCATTGTTGCTCTAGAACGAGTACGAATTGGCGATCTTAAATGAGCCGTGTTGTCACCTAATAATGTAAAATAATACAGTAAGTATCATAACAAATGAGATTGGTCCATGACAACGGTCAATCACTTCATTTTATTTGAATTTTGAATAAAATTTTCTAACTAAGAATTGAAATTCAAGTCCCTAAACATTGAATTGAACTATAAATTGAAAGCACTAAATTGAAATCAAGATCTCTAAACATTGAACCAAAGCATCTCATTTTATATGCTTTTGGAAGTAGAAATGAATTGTATGTCGATTTTCCCCATTGCATATAAAATAAGACCGACGACGAAACCTAATGTCATGGACCATCGAAATTGCAAGTAAGTAAATTGCAGTAGTGAGAATTTAAACAACTTACTTTCACTAGTAATGAATGACAATCACATAGACACACGCATGAAATGTGGGGCTCGATTTCTATCTAGATGGCTTAACAAAATGAAGCTAAGAGGATGATCTAACCGTTGCAGTCTCGCATTAACGTGTCAGGTCCTCCTAACCCCGGCTCAGTCGAATGGAATGTCTAATATCACGCAGTCTCGCGGATATGGACAAACACATTCAACACCATGAAGAACTTTCGGGGAAGAGAAGGTCAACATCTATATAGCAATCTCACTTTAGAGGAAGTATCCTTCTCAACACCATCCTAAGAATCTTATCACAGCCTAGGTCCGGCAGCAGGTTGTGTGTGCAATAATATAGTGCTAAAAATAAAACATGCACAACAGTTTAATTGCAAACAACACTTCTATAATTTAAATTCAACCATTCATCCTTAACTCCAACCTGCAAAACAAGGGTTAGCAAAGACTACTCCCCTTATGCCTCCCATCTGCAAAAACATTTAACACTTCATGTTAGGAGTGTACCTTGTTTCCATGCTGCCAAACAAAATATTTTTCTTAAAATAAAACAGGCCTATGTCCACTATGAGTTTTAACTCTGTCCCCAGCGGAGTCGCCAAGCTGTCGCGACCAAATTTTTTTTTTTTTTTTTATTCACCACCTAAAACTAGGTTAATGGACTACTAAGCTTTTAGACTTAGCTCAGGCTTTCCCAAGCCCATGCCAATTCGCAACTTAAGATTCAAACATTTAACATGCAAGATGTTATTAATTAGGAGTCGCCACTAATCAATTTATGGTAGGTCGATTAGACACCTAAGTAAAATAAAGGGAGATTTATTTTACTCCTACGAACCAGAGATTAAGGGTACGGGGACTTGGTTACACTAGAAATTTCTATTGCCCTTTCGGTATCATTTCTTCTTAATTGTTTTTGCAAGCAGCTGATTTATTTTAACCAAAGTTACTATCATGCAAATGTGGTGACCACACGGGTGCTCATCCATTATTTAAAATATTCAAGTAAATAAATTGCATTACATAAAGCAAGCACTCATTTTTTTTTTTATTTCTTAAAAATTAGAATTCTTTTATAAAATGCATTTTAACACTAAATGACTTAATCTTATTAATGTGGAAATTCTAATTAAATGGGTCTATTATGCGAACTAGTTATTATGCACCTTATGACCTAACTTTACTAATAAATTCTAATTAAATGATCATATTATGCAACTAATTAACATGCACCTAAATTTTTGTATTTTTGTATATTATTTTTTTATTGAAATTCAAAACTAATAAAAACCCTACTCAAGCTATCTAAAGTAGTTTTCTAATCCATTTTTGGGATTAATTTGACTTAAACCATATTCTGTCTTAGAAAACTATTTTTTTTAAAAAAATGAGAATATGAAAATGTGCCAATTATATCTAAGACTCTAAAAAAAGGCTATTTAAGTCTAATCCTAACTTATTTCTTTTAAAATATCTAAAAATGCAGTCCTAAAAATATTATCTAAAAATGCAATCCTAGAAATATAATCCTAAAAATTTGATTAATTAAACTACATGTCTATTATATTAAACCCTAATGTCCTATATGCTTATGCAATTTTTGAATATTTTGATTTTTTTGATTTTTTAGTTTCTTTTTAGTTTTTATTTTAGGTTGAATAATTATTAAATTAGGGTTAAATCTAAACAATTAATATAGCCACTAAATAAAGGATCAAAATAATTGAAAAAATAACTGTCGTCTCACAGGTTAAATTAACAATTATTTTAACCTTAATCATCACAACAACTCAAAATAATTAAATAATCTAGTCCGAAGTCTTACGGACCAAATTAAATAATTATTATGATTTAACAATTAAAATTTCACCAAGAAGTCCAAAATTAATGTAATTAAAAGAATGATCCGATGTCTCTCGGATCAAACTAATTATTACAAAAATCTTGGATAAAGCCTTAAAGATAATGTCTAAACAATACAAATAATTAACATTAATATACCATGATCTAACTTAAATAATAATAACAAGACTTAAAATATAAACAAATAAATAAACCACCTAAGGCTCAAGAGAGGACAGTGACGTCGGAGGCGGTGCGGTGGCGCTATAGGTGTCGGGGTAGAGGCGTCGGAGGAGGAGCGGTCGCGGATGCTGCGGGCTATAGCTCTAGCAGCGACCGGCGGGTTGCAGGGAGCATCGGTGAGGAAGGCGCGGCGTCGGGTCGTCGCGGCGATGGCGCTCGCGGTGGCACAGTGGCGAGTGGAGTGGCGGTGGTTACGCGGCGAGCAGGTGTCGCGTGCGTCGCTTGTGACCTCGAGCTACAGGACAGTGGGCTGCTGTGGGTTTCGGGTGGTTGGAGGCGCAGCAAAAGCGGGGGCACGGTGGGCCGTCGCGGCTGGGAGGTGATGGCGTCACGGGAGGAGACTTGCAGCAGTGGTTGTTGCAGCAGGCGTCAGGACGAGCTCGCTAGTGCAAAGGTGCGGTCGTTGAGCGTCAGGCACCGGGTGGTCGCGGGTGCAGCGGTCGGAGGTTGCAACAGCGTTGTCGTGGTGTGGGCGCGACGTTGGAACAGACGCGTCGCGGGTGGAGGCGCTGCAGGGGAGACGGCAGAGGCGAATGGCGGGGGTTGTCGGGGCTCGTGCGGAGGAAGATCTAGGCGTCGGACGGGAGTGGCTTCGAGCTCCAGGCGGCATCGGCGTGCGCGGTGAGGCGGTTCATCAAGGAGCGGAGCAGGGGCAAGGCTCGGCGCAGCACAGTGGCGAAAGCCTCGCGGACGGAAGTTGCAGAGGAGGGGCAACGATTTGGGGAAGATGATGAACAGTAGGGGTCAAATCACTTCCTCCCCTCTGCTGCTTTGGCTTTTTCCTTTCCCTTTTCACTTTTCTTCATTTTTTGTTTTCTTTTCTCTTCTCCTCTGCAGCCGCACACTCTCTTCTCCCTTCGTACTCTCTCTCTGCAGAAGCAAAAGCTTCTCTTAACTTTTCCTCTTTTTGTTTTCTTTTTCTCTGGACGAAGAGAAGTCACCCCCACACTTTTTCTCTCTTTCAGTTTTCTATTTTTTTCTTTCGACGAAAGATGAAGAGAAGCCCGAAAAATCTCTTCTCCTTTTGTGAAAATTTTTAAACCTCAAAACTCGAGAGAAGCGCCCCCGAAAGGTGAAGAAGAGCCCCCCTATTTATAAAGCGAAAACTCGAGTTCGTTTCGCCGATGGAGATTTTCGCTCAACCTCTCAACAACAAAGCGGCTCCAAAATCAAACGGTTAATTTTTTTTAAATTTTGAAATGAGAATATATTTTCAACAACAAAGATTTTCAAAAACCGAATTTTATTTAATTTATTATTATTTTTTAAATATTAGGTGTCAACATCAAAGAAACAAAGTATTGTAGCTCATTCAACAGCAGAAATAGAATATGTAGCACTTGGAAGTTGCTATTCTCAAATCTTATGGATAAAACAACAACTGAGAGATTTTGGAATCGAAGACTCATACACCGAGATCAAATGTGAAAACACCAGCGCAATCAATCTAACAAAGAATCCAATTTTTCATTCAAGAGCAAAACACATAGAGATTCGACATCATTTCTTAGAGATTATGTTCAAAATGGAGAAGTGATGATACAGTTCATCGATTCAAAGAATAAACCGATAGACATATTCACAAAACTATTGGAGAAAAGCCTATTTGAGTCTATCGCACCAGATTGAACATCACATCTATTATCCACTAAAGTCTGAAGGTGCTCAGACTCAGAGATAAAGTCTGAAGGAGCTCAAAATCAAAAGACCAAGAGTTACGACTGTAAGTTATTCCCGTACTAGTTATTTAATTTTGGGATATGTTCAGCAGAAGTCCTAAAACTTGTCAAGAAAGTGCAATTAAGTCCTAAAACTTACAAAAAGTACAATCAGGTCCTAAAACTTGTCAAGTTGGTTCAATTAAATCCTAAATTTAACACCGTCAAGAAAGTTAACGGAATTGCTGACGTGGCGCTGACGCCATATTTTTAAATGAATTTTTTATTTTCTATATGGCTTTTTTAAATTATTTTTATTCAAAATCTTTAAAAATTAGAGTAAAAACTAAAAAGGAAAAGCTAAATTTATTTTAAAAAATAAAACTGTTCAAAAAAAAAAAAAAACAAAGGCACCGGAGCTTTCGTCGCCGCCCATCGCCGGAGGGGCCGGCGACGGTCGCCGGAGGCTGGGCGGGGTGGCCGGCCCTCGGCCGGGCGAGGCCTCGCCTGCCCCAGGTGAGGGTCAGCCACCCAAGCCAAATTGGGCGAGGACGCCCAGATCTGGGCACACCGGCCCTCGCGGGGGGCTGGCGATCATTGCCCGCCTTGGGTGAGGCCTCGTCAGCCCTCACCCGAGGTCGGCGATGCTCGCCCAGATCTAGGTGATCAGGCGTCGTTCAACAAGGCCTTGTCGGACGGGTCCGAGGGGGAGGAGCAGCCACAGCTCGACCAGCCGGTCAACAAGGAGGACGAGGAGGAGCTTGAGGCCGTCGCTTGCTCCGCCAGCTCTACCGATGAGGACAATGCCACCCCCGCTGTCGACAACGATACCAACGAGAATGGCAAGGCCGAGGAGGAGGAGGACCATGAGGGTTCGATTGCTCCGCCAGCTCGTTGAAATGCGGCTACTTCTCCCCCTCGGACCCATTCGACAAGGCCTTGTCGAACGACGCCTCGCCCAGGGCGAGTGATGGTCGCCGACCTCGCACGAGGGTCGGCCTGCCTAGATCTGGGTATCCTCACCCGATCTGGCTGGGGTGGCCGGCCTTCACCTGGGGCTATCTCAATAATTCATTAAGCCTACACCAAGAACCGTAGGTGGCCAACGAAGTTGACGGTAAAACTTAAAACTAATCCATGGCGTAATATTTTTATTTGTGGAAGTGTTTAGCTCTCATGCTGGAAACTCTAACATAGAGGACACTTCAAAACATATGTAAAACCAGCATCGAACAGAATATTAGTGTATCCTCTACCTCTAAATATATCGGTTGGATTCTCCAACGTTACTGAGAACGGTTCACAAAATTGATTTATCCATCGATATTGAAGTTTTTTCACAAGGAATTGAATAGAAACTACTTGTTTACATCACTTAGTATACGAATTTGACCAATCTTTTTGGCAGTGTCTGTTCGTCGACCACCTGCCATAGGCCACCATTAATGAGGGATGTCCTTGCTTGATCGATGGCAACCCTCACCTCCACAAGCAAGTGTCGGCAAGCCCCCCTTACTAGATCTAGCGAGGTCGACCCTTGCCAGGTGTCGCTTGGGCAAGGGCCACCCTCGCCATGGTGACAATGACGATCAAGAGGTGGTCCTCACCTAGGTGATGACTAGCTAGGCCACCCTGGTCTGGGTGAGAGTTGGCCTCTCCAAATCTAGCTAAGGGTCCTTGCCATAGCTCACCCTCGCCCACCCAAGCGAGGCCTGGAGAGGCCGACCCTAGCTTGTGGCAAGCGAGGGCAATTTTATTAAGAAAATGTCCACCATTAATATTAGCAATTTATGACCTAAATTATCTGGATAGACTGAATTGACACAAATGCAAAAGGTTTAAAACTAAATTGATCCAATTAAAAGATTTAGAACTGAATTGATATCAACAGTAGAATTATGACTTTTTTGGTGCTTTTCCACATAATTACTTATTGAAATAATGTCGTTCTAGATCATCGATATGTCCAAAATACATAAAACTTACATTAAATCTCACTAAGGCATACATTTTTTTAGAGAAATAATTGGGTGACAGCCTTTAATCTACTCTGAAAATAATAATTTGTTCTAGATCATAAAATAACTAAATAATAAATAATTTTAAATTGTTATGAGGTTCACCCCTTCAAGAATTTCTAGCTTCATAATAAATTATTATTTTTACAATAGTCCAAACATTATTACGTTAGCAAATCTTTTTTTTAATCTTGTTTTCATATAGTTTCCACATTAGGATTGCTTCTGTCCATTAAGACATGAGTTTTTTATTTGATGTAAAACATCAGGCGACGGAGCTAAAGTGTGGGGGGATAGTGGTGGCGTGTACGTTTGACCATCGAATAGCTGACGCCTACTCGGCCAACATGTTCCTGGTGTTTTGGGCGAACAACTCTCGCTCCGCTGCCCCCATCTCGCTTCCTCCTTCCTTCAACCGCTCTCTCCTCAACCCTAGGCGCCCACTCTGCATTAACCCTTCCCTAGACAGCATGTACATCCCAGTCTCTGCATTGCCCCCACCTCCCAAGCAAAAGCAAAAGGCAGATGGGGCATGCGAGACGATGACATCGGGGGATGACGACTATCTGGTAAGCCGCATGTACTATGTGACCGCCGCCGAGCTAAGCGAGTTGCCGCCGAGCTAAGCGAGTTGCAGCAGAGGGCTAGCTCTAATGGGAGCAAGAGGTCTAAGCTGGAATCGTTCAGCGCTTTCCTTTGGAAGATGGTGGCAGAATCCTCCTCGGGAGCTAGTAATGATGACGATAAAAGGATGTCGAGGATGGGGATCATCGTGGATGGTAGGTGTAGGCTGATGAGTCAGCGCATGGACAACGAGCCCACATCCATGGCATCCTACTTTGGGAACGTCCTGTCGATACCATTTGGAGAGAAGAGGACAACGGAGGTGATGGAGAAGCCCTTGAGCTGGGTAGCGGAGGTGGTGCACGAGTTTGTGCAGAGGGCGGCGACGAGGGAGCACTTCCTAGACCTGATAGACTGGGTGGAAGAGCACTGGCCAGTGCCGGCAGTGGCCAGGATATACTGCAAGTTCGGAAGCGCCAAGGAGGAGGAGGAAGGGTCAACGGTGTTCGTGGTGTCATCGGGGCAGAGGTTCCCGGTGATTGAGATGGACTTCGGGTGGGGGAAGCCGGCGTGGGGTCCTACCACTTCCCATGGGGAGGGGAAGCCGGGTACGTCATGCCCATGCCTAGCCCGCTCTCCAACGGCGATTGGGTGGTCTACCTCCACCTCGCCCGATCTCAGGTGGCCTTCATCGAGTCCCACGCTCTGACCGTCTTCCGGCCCTTGACCCCTCGTTATCTTAACCTCCTTTGATTCTTCTTCTTCTTCGTCGTCGCATGCGTGTACCCTCACGTGCCTCATCAACCCTGTCGGTCGTTGCTGTCTATCCTAGTTTAATTAAAACCTTATGTTCCTCGTGTATTTTCTTTCCCTCCATCCCACCTTGCTCGGTCCCTATGATTCGATCAATCGGAGGCGTATGTCTGCTTTCTAATTCCAAGGCATCTCGCTTGCTCACTGTCTTCTAAGGTCGCAAGCAATTTGACAAATGCGGACATTTGGAATCGCTCACTATGTGTCCACGACATAAACCTTGTGTACAGGGGAGTAACTTCTCCTCGCACCACAAGATAATTTATGAGCAAAGCCAAAAACTAAACAACTTGGGCACCATATGAAATATTGATCGATAGTTACTAGCATAATCACGGATGAAAGAGGGGACTACATAAAAGAGTGTATAAGAAATAAGAAGTAATTGACCGTGCAAGTCCCGAAATCAATCGAATCTCATCAAACTTTCATGTTGCGCCATAGTCAAGGATTTGACAATGAAAGATGTTCATGTCTTCGGGTTCCACTCTTCTTCCTTTAAACTAGTTGGAGTTGTGTCTCCATACTTCTCCATGATGAAAATACATTCACTTTGGTTCCGTTTGATTCACGGAAACATTTTCCTTATTTTCTAGCATTTGGCTTAGGAAAAGGAGTCAATAGAATATTTATGCTTAAATTCGAGAAAATAATTTGAAAAATTGGAAAACATTTTTCAAAATATTAACAAGTGTTGGCACTTAGACCTTAATGTTGATTCTCGAGTCCTCGACATTCAAAACCAGGTCTTAAGTGCCAGGGTTTGGGTATATCAAGGATGGGCCCAAGTCCCCAACACCCATGCCAAGGTCCAACTAAGCCAATCCCATAGCCAAGGTGTTCATGCCCAATGCCTTGATAGCTAAGCCTAGGCCCATAAAGGCAATGCTTGAGTCTTGAACGCTCAAGCTTTGATCCCGACACTTAGGCCCAGGTCGGCAAAGGCAATGTGTGGGTCCTCAACTCTTAGTTCGAGTCTTTAGTTAATGAAACATTCATTTTTATAAAAATATTATTTTTAAAAAATCATTTTTAATCATTTTTTCTTTTTTCTTTTCTTTCCTTTTTCTTTTCCTTCTTCTTTAGCCAATCACCGGCCGCGACGACAACTGGTGATTAGCCATATGCAAGAGACAAGCTCATGCAAGGCTCGTGATCCTCATGCTCATCGATTTGCCTAGGCCTCGCCTACCTCCAGCAAGGCTTGTGCTTATTGGAATTGTTAACCTCAAGCCTTGCTAGCCTATTGTAAGGCTAGAGCTTAGCAACCTCAAGCAAGCTGGACCTCATCAGATCTAGCAAGGCTTAACTCACCAAAATTTGGCAAGCTCGCCCTTGTCAACAATTAGCCAAGGAAGAAGGAAAAAATGAAAGTAAAAATAATTTAAAAATTCAAATATTTTGTTAATTTTCACCAAGAAAATCAAATTAGATTTTTCATATCAAACGACGAAAAATATTTTCTACTTTATTTTCATATTTTAGCTAAATATCAAAAAAAAATATTGTTATTTTCCTAAAAATGAATTCCTAACAACTTGGTTACAAAACCCCGGCGGTTTATCATTACCGGGTTTATGGTCTCCGGTTGACTCCGACAGACCCCCACTGTTTCACACCCCCTCCTGGGACTTGTCCCTGGGGGAGGATCCGCCTCATGGGCTTGGCGGGAGCCGTTTAAAGACCTGCTCAGGTCTTAATCTTGGGGAGGTTCCCCCCTCGGCCCACCCAGGGGGCTTCGTTTCCCCCTGTTGTCTTCATTGGAGTTTCCCTCCTTGTTCCTTGGGTTTTTGTCGTTCGGTTCCCTAGGATAAAACCGGCACCCAGTGGTTAACCCCGCATGGGCTTGGGGGAGCAGTTTAAGGACCTACTCAGGTCCAAGAGCAGCACTATTCGCAGTCTCAAATCTGCTCCAATTATCTCAGAGAGTGACTCTATCTCGTGAATCGCTCGTCTCTCCTAGGGGGGGGGGATTTATCCTTTACATGCGACCCAGTCAGTCTTGCTGTCGGCATCCTTGTATTGGGAAATGTACCACAAGTCGAGCTTCTTCTTGTGTTTGCGAACACAGGGCCCAATAAGACTCTTTGCACTAGACAAAGGAAGTGGATACGTCTAACCGGATTTAATACAAATGCTGAAGAAACACAGTGTCACAGAGTTGACACATCTTCTCTCACAAACTTTATATAACTGTGTGGAAACCATTTTAAATTGCGGCAAACTAAATTGTAATACCCTACAGGATTGAATATTGACAACTTAATAAAGATATACTTGACTTCGATACTCGTAATTATCTGGACATTTGATGATGGCTTCTCTCATGGACGATGCTCGTAATTGCAAGAGGGTTCCAGAATCAAGAACATCTAAGGTGGGTGTTATTAAGTGTTGATCAAATTTAGGGAAGTTTCTAAAGATGTGGCGCTGAAGATTGGAGCACTAATGGTAGCTAGAAAGCCCTTTTTTTTTTTTAAAAAAAAAAAAATTCCTTCTTGGAAAATTGAAAAGGATAGAAAAAAGAATAAGACTAAAACTGACAATCAAATGAGAACATTAACTTGATTTTGATGGAGAAGTTGTCTCGAAGGAGTGCAAAAGAGGAAAAGGGGAAAGTACCAAAATGAAAAAATCTTAAATTTATTACACTTACATCAATTCATCCTACATTTATTTATTTTTTATGCTGCATAAACAACAATCATCTTGTCATTCTCTATTCCATGCTATTTCAATCAAAAGCTCGAGGAAGAAGTTAAATTTGTTCATAATACATATAGAATATTGTTTTATCTCCATCTACAATTTTATGGGATTGGATATTTTTAAATAATTTAAGGACCTAAATGAACCAAGTGACTATTTAGTGACGATATTTCATTGTAGAAAAATTTATGGACCTAATTTAACCACTTCAAAGCTTGAAAATGAGACTGCGCATTCAAGAACTATAGAAGCTACCCAAAAAAAAAAAAAAAAAAAATAGCCAATCCAACAAAGCATGGCTTCCATCAGCAGAAACAGAATTTGTGGCAGGAAAACGTGAGAAGACTTGTAAATAGTTCCCAAAGTACTCTGTCTTTGAAGGAGAAATCAGAGAAGTAAGAAAACAAAGAAAAAGCAGTGTGCAAAAACAAAAAATTTAGGGAAATTTACAAAACTTCCCCAAGATCTATGGTTGTACAAATTTGCCATTAAACTTCCAACCGTTGCCCAGTTACACCTAAATTTTCACTTTATTATAGTTGTTAACCGTCCATTGTATTTCTTTTTAGCAATTGTGATACATATGATTTTTTAGGGGTGTATATTTATTTTATTTTCTTAGGGAAATCTCTCTTCCCCTTGATTTCTGAAAAAAAAAAAAAAAAAAAAAAAGAGAAAAATGATTTCGCTGTAATATTAACATCAGATAAAATTTTCCTTAGAACCACGGCACTCTTACACTCTTCTTGACCCTTTGGTCTTCTTGAGTGTCTGCTTGTTGGTGCCGGGCCTCCTTTTTGTAAATCTGCTTGGCAAAGTCTATACTATACTTACTTTTACCAAAAAAAAAAAAAAAAACATCAGATAAAATTTGCTATGATATTAGAAACTATTAAAATTGATGGATAAATTAATAGAAATAAGAATATTTTTTAAGAAAAAATACAATCAAGTAAATTTTCATTTTATTAGAGTCGTTCCGTTGCATTTTCCTTTAGCATTTGCAATTTATATGATTTTTTAGGGGTAAATATTTATTTTAATCTCATTTTCTTGGAGAAATCTCTCTTCCCCTCAATTTCTAATATATTTATTAAAAAAAGGAGGAGAAAAATGATATCACTATGATATTAATATCAGATAAAATTCAATTGATAAATTAATAGAACTAAGAAGAATTTTTAAGGAAAAAAATACAATCAAGTAAAAAGGAAAAATTACACAATAACACAAAAATTTCAAATAACAAAAAAATTTATATATATTACATATTTTTCAAATGTCTAATTATTGCAAAAAAGATAATTGATCAGGAAAATTATTTTAGAAATTCATCTTAAATTTCAGTTAATCATATATTTTCATGTGTTAAGGACACCATTTCCTTTCTCAATAAATATTCTTATTAATCATTCAGGCTTTATATTTTGACAAAAAGAAAAATCAAGCTTTATATGAATTATACACATAATGAATAAACATTTTTTGTCCTTTACCCTTTTTTCTTTGGAGGCCTTTTCCCTTTCTATTTAAAATTTTTTATTTCTTTTTTATTAAGACCGTGCAACAAAAGCCTTTTCCCCCTTAATCCCCCTCAATGATCTTTCTATGTCATAAATCTCAACTAGAATCTCCATCAAGGCCCAACTTCATCCCTAGTCTTTTTCTTCAAACTGAACTATGAAGTCTTCTGTTGAGCCCACGTTGTTAAATCACAAAGCCTATCGCATGAAAATCACATTAATTACCAAATTCCTTCTTTATATTCACCAAACACTAAACAGATCGGAGGCCTACCAATCTACTATTGGCTCTAATACTAGTGTTCGGTGTATTGAGTTTCTCTCACCTCAAAAACTAACTCAAATGGTGAAACCTTCCTCACACTTATAAACTAACTACCAGCTCCTTCCACAATTGACATATGATAAGCCTAACAATCTCTCCTCCACACATCGAGCCTTTCCGTATCTTCAGTTTAACTATTGAGTTTAGACTTGTTGGTAACCTACACTCGATACCAGTGTTGGATGGATTTGGGCTTCTCTTACCTCTGAAAACTAGCTCAAAGAATAAAACTTTCCTTCATATTTATGAACTGACCACTAAATCCTTTCAAAACTGATATGGGATAGCCTCAACATTTTTGTTAAAACATCTTATCTAGTTTAACATGGCTTTATTTATCCAATCTTCTTGAAGAAAATTATCTTTTAGTATTATTATTAATAGTTATTTTTTTCTATTATTGGTGTTTTAGTTAATTTATCTTCTCTCAATTTTCAGATTTTTTTACCGCAACTAAGGCTAAAAGAGAGGTTTCCTTATAAATAAATAAAAAATGAGATGAAATATACGTTTACCCTTAAAAGTCATATCTATTGCACATGCTAACAGAAAAATAAGTAACGGTTAATAGTTGTAACAAAATGAAAGTCTAAAGAGTATTGTGCAAAAGTTGAAAATTCAGGGGTAAAAGTATATTACCACCAAAGTTCAAGGGAAGGGGGGTTGTCTAATTGTCCCTAAAAATTATGAAGTATATTTTTGAAATTACATTTTTAGTCTCTGCAATTATGCGACATTTCTCCTTTGGTCCTTCTACTTTATTTGGTTACAATTTTAGTTCTTATACCATTCTCCAACGACATTATAAGTCATTTCGTCAAAATTTCCATTCAAAATTCATTGAAAATTGCAGAGCTTGCACTAGCTATTAGCACGTGGCTCCTACGTGTACAAGCTTCTAAACTAATTACACTATTGATCCTTATACTTGTTGAAGTGTTCAAGTTTAGTCCATATACTTTCTTTTTGCAACAATACTAGTCCTTCTAATCGATTGGTGAGATTTTAAGTACGATATATCACACTTCCAATTTTATTAATTATGTGCAGTTTACCAATGTAAATTAGTAGAATGCATAAAGAAGGTGAAAAAAGCAGCATCGTTGAGGAGAAATATGGAGAAATAGCACTTTCAAATAGCTCAAGAACCAGTCCAAAATCTCTAAGAAATGGTCTAAAAATAATTTGTCGAGCAGAAAAGACAGAGAACCGATGCATCTCGGTACAAGAACCAGTTTAATTAATTGAGGACCAGCTGAGGCACGTACACTACATGACAAAACATTTGAGTCTATACACATTTGAAGTGTGCTATACACATTTAAGTCTGACGTGACCGTTAACATGATTGCTGATAGAGATAATACGTGGTTGAGTGAATGTGGCAACAATGTGATAGACAACGTGACAGTTGACATGCACAATGATAGGGTAGATGATGGGACTTTTCGGGCCAACGCTGATGTCTTGATGACATCAGCAATCACAAGTTTTTGATGCATTGCAGTGGTGCACGCCGTCGTGTGATGGCATGTGGGGCAGCGGAACATCACAAAATTTCAAGATTTGACTCGTTTGAGTTTGAGGGTGTCTGACAGTGCTGTTGGTTTTTCAAAAGATATGAGAGAAGTGTCCTAGCAAACCTGAGTGCGACGGGCGAGCTTGAAAACAAACACCGATACAATTGACGTTGCTATGACTATCGGGAGGAAAGATTCAATGGGCACTTCCTCAAATAACAAGAGTTCTGATGTCATGTTAGACTATCGACCCTAAAAGCTCTTCCCTGAAACAGACACTTTGAGTTACTTTGAATTCCCGTTAATCAAGCTGGTTGGATGCAAATAAGCTTACATCTTTGCTTAGCACACCATTCTCCCGCACTTTTAACTCCCTTGCCCTTTAAATAGCCACTTACCTGCATTTTTTTTCGCAAACCTAAACTTTACACTCTATTGGCTTCTCTGGTGCCAATCAACTTAATGACAAACGCTGAACGTTGGTTCATCTTTTGCAGACCTCAACTTCACTATTATCTATATTTATACACAGGAAAGCAATTCTGGGATGTCTCCGTGCAAAACAAGCAAATAAATTCTTCTCTCCTGATGTGCAGGTTGGGCTGAAGCCCAACAAGCCCACTCCAAAGTAGACAATTGACAAAATTGCTTTATAGGATCTATGAACCACTTCCTTGTCAATGAAAACATGGCGCATGGAGGCCAAAATTGGAGACTTGGAATAATTAGAAATGACAATTATTATGTTCACACTTAAAACTCATTACATATCAAGCTGGTTATATCAGGCATTTGACTATGTATTGACTTGTTATTTCAAAAAGAAAGATTGATGAAACACGTCTAAACGGCTTTAATTAGGTAGATATATCAAGATATATGCAGAACTTAACTATCTCTGCATGTGAGTTGAAGATGACAGAATTCGACATGATTCTATCATTACCTTAGATTCTTCATTGAATATGTTTCAATTCCACTATATGGGCCCTTTAAATTAGATGAATTTGTGTTGAGAAAACATTTCTTAAGCTGTTTTGATGATTGACAAAACCTAGAAACTTTGATTCTAATACAAACTATTTTTTAGGAGGAAAGTCTAATGGGATATGATTAGACGATGTCAATTAGAATTATAATCGTGATTTATCTTCCTTACATATTTTACCATTTGGATAGGAAGAAGTAAATCACCCGTGCAACGGCTAGTAGCAAATTGGTTTGATTCCTTGCTATATTTATAAGGAGTTTCAAAAGGAAAGCCTTCCAAATATATACCAAAGATTCAACTTTCCTAGAATTTCTTTCTAGAGGCAAAACACTCTTTCCATTCGTAAACACTCGACTTTTTGGAAACCCAAACTGTTGTATGGGTGACAGAAATTATGGGAAGTATCAAACTTGGCGATCCTAAAGTCATCATATCTTCTCAAATAGATCTGGGTCAACGGGTAAATTGGTTGGATAAGTCCTCCTGAAGATTTGTCCAACCATCAGCTTGGACTAGGAGTAGTATAATAAGAGATTTCGAAGCTGAAGGAATAGAATTCGCATTCATGATATTTGAAGCTTTTAATTTTGAGAATTTGAAGAGTATTTATATCTCATATATTTGTTTTTGCTGAGTGATATTGTGTAACCCTTTAGAGGTTGAGAGTGTGAGGAGTTGTTCATACAAACTTGAGTACTTACAAGTTAGAACTTGTAATCCCTGATCGATTCTTACTAGTGAATTTCAGCCAATAGGCTGTAGAACTTTTGTATGCAATTTTCTATCCCCTTACTCATTTTATTAATTCTGTTAGAATTGTACACCAATAAGATCTAACCACTCCATCAGAAATTGTCTCACTGCAATATTTATTTGAATTCTTTCATTTCCATAAAATCACCTATTCACCCCCTTTATGTAATAGTTATAGCCATAATAATTGGTATCAGAGTCTAGTTACTCTTTATTGAAGTGCTTTACTACTTCTGAGTTAATGATCTATCTATGACTAGCAATATTGCACTCGTTCTTATGAAAGGACAAACACGAGGCCTTTGTACTTTGATGGAAAAGACTATAACATATGGAAAAACAAGATGAAAGCATTCATCAGATCCAAGGATCCCTTGGAGTGGGACATTGTTCTAAAAGGCATAAGACTAGAGGCTTCTTTGATCAAGGAAGTAGGCAAAAAGCCAAAAACCTCAGCTCTTTCTAATGCAAACATCACTAAAAGAGAAGCACTATATGCTAAAGTTGTTTACTCTTTATATTGCGTTTTATCTCCATTTGAATATAATTGAATCTCTTCATGTGAATCAGTAAAAGAAATTTCGGATAGATTGTGGGTAACTTATGAAGGAACTAATCAAGTCAAGGAGATGAAAACAAACATTCTTCTCTAGCAATATGAAGCCTCCAAAATGAAACTTAAAGAATCCATAACCGACGTGTTTAGTAGATTTACTAACATTATCAATGCATTAGCATATCAATGCCAACATGTATCAGATCCAATGAAAGTAAACAAGATTTTTCGAGGCTTGTCAAAGGAGTGGAACAACATCAACACATCCATCCGAGTGACTCAAAGGATCTCACCTCTTTCTATAGATGAACTCGTGGGAACACTTAAATCCTATGAAGAAGAACGTCTAAACGAGGAAGACACTAGAGGTAAGAAAGCAATAGCATTAAAATATAATTTTGACTCTGATGATTTAGATTCAAACAAAGATGATGAGGACGATGAGGAGATAGCCATTATGGTGAAAAAGCTTCAAAAAATGGCCAGAAAAATAAAGAAGTTTAAAGGGAAGAAATCCTTCAAATTATTTGAGCAAAAGAGAAACTTCAACGACAAAGAGGAGAATAAGGATGCTATTTTCTTCGAATGCAAGAAGTGAGGACACGTCAAACCGAATTGTCCTCTTGAAAAGAAAAGAAAGAACAAGTATGAGTAGTATCTTTTTTATTGTTGACAAAAAGGGAAAGAGGGTGGACCAGCAGAACTAAGGTAACTGAGGTTGCGAATTTTACTAATACATTTTCTGTAGGATCTTAAAGACTCTAAGCATTGCAAAAGCTAAGGGGATTGGTTAAATTCTTTCTTAACCCTTATCTTTTGATTCATAGTATTATCTATAAGAATTTCATTAAAATTCTTTTGACGGAAATATTCTTATAGTTTAACTACGCCTCATTTTAAAACTAGCTTTTTCAAGAGCTATTTAAATTTCATAATATCTTTTCAAAGCTCTGCTTGCGTAAGTTCTGTCATCATCAAAATAAGGAGATTGTTGATAAAAAAAATTCCCTAAGTTGTTTTAATAATTGACAAAACCTAGAGACTTTGATTCTCATACAAACTATTTTTCAAGAGGAAAGTCTGATGGGATATGATTAGATGATGTCAATCACAATTAGAATCATGATTTATCTTCCTTACATATTTTACCATTCGGATAGGAAGGAGTAAATCACCCGTGCGATGCCTAGTGGTAAATTGGCTTGATTCCTTACTATATATACAAGAAGTTTCAAAAGGAAAGTCTTCTAAATATATACCAAAGATTCAACTCTCTTGGAATTTATTTCTAGAGGTGAAACACTCTTTCCATTTGTAAACATTTGGCTTTTTGGAAACCCAAACTATTGTATGGACGACAGAAATTATGAAAAGCATCAAATTCGGTGATC
This sequence comes from Eucalyptus sideroxylon x Eucalyptus melliodora, assembly GCA_016097485.1. Taxonomy (NCBI): domain Eukaryota; kingdom Viridiplantae; phylum Streptophyta; class Magnoliopsida; order Myrtales; family Myrtaceae; genus Eucalyptus; species Eucalyptus sideroxylon x Eucalyptus melliodora. Next base: position 45,098,394 of record CM027832.1, on the reverse strand, counting down.
TTGAAGCCATCAGATCTTCTCAACTAGATCCAGGCCAACAAGTAGATTGGCCGGATAAGTCCTCCTAGAGACATGTCAAACTGTCCGCTTGGACTAAGAGGAGTATAAAAGGAGATTTTGAAACTAAAGGAATAGAATTCGCATTCACGAAATTTGAAGCTTTTAATTTCGAGAGCTTGAAGTGTCTTTGTGATCTCATATATTTGTCTTTGCTAAGCGATACTATGTAATTCTTTAGAGGTTGAGAGTGTGAGGAGTTGTTCACACAAATTTGAGTACTTACAGCTCAAGACTTGTAACCTCTGATTAGTTTTTACTAGTGAATTCCAGCTAATAGACTGTAGTGCGGGAGAGTGGATATAAGCTTGCAAAAGCTAAACCACTATAAATTTTTGTGTGCAATTCTTTATCCCTTACTCTTTTAATTAATTGTGTTATAACTTTACACCGGTAAAATTTGATCACTTAATTCATCAAAAGTTGTCTTGCTGCAATATTTGTTTGAATTCTTTCATTTCCGCAAAATCACCTATTCACCCCCTCTAAGTGATAGTTATAGCCATAACAATTTGCTTGAGACTTCTTGTTAATCACTTGGGCAATTTGCTTTCCTTTTGTTTTAGTAACATCAAGAGCCCGGATTTCTTTAAACATCCGCATAACCCCGTTCAATTACGGCAATAATCATATCTCACGGTCATCAGGTTATTAACAGGGTACGAGCCCCGTTCAATAATGATCGCATCTTACAATTATCAGGTTACCAACAGGGTACGAGGCCCTTCAGATTGACTCAACAAAAGTACCCTTTGCTGCGACTTTAACTAACGATCTCTCCTCCCGATACAGTTTGATGTTGAGTTTTAGCAGACTTAATCGATGCTTAGAAATTTAGCAAACAGTCAAAGTTACTCGAAGGATCGTAGACAAGACGACGAGCTGAGAAGAACCTGTCTATGAGGATCTAAAAACCAAGATCATGCCGAGAGTGAAAAATGTGAAGCGGCTTCACTTTGGCCGAGTGCACAATCATCATATCCCCATTACAAATCCAACTTCCACTGCTCGACTATTGAAATTTGTGTAGTGAGCGAAAGCTGTAGTGAGCAAAAGCTGACTCAAAACTCTACCGTTCACCTCTTCATCCAATGATGCAACCTTGAGAGCCTGTGCAGTGGACGTTTTTCCGGTCTCTTCAATTTTTTGCCCTCGACTTGCTATTTTCTACGAAGTTCGCATTTACTATGAGATTCCTCTCGAATATATATACAGAATATTAAAAAAAATAAAATTCACCTGCATAATTGTCGAAGCGATGAGTTGCACACTCCCCAACGGGATTCTTTAGAATCTCTTGAACTTTAAAGTCATGAGTAATCGTGCTAACGGGGCACTAATCGAACTTAGCCTCAACGTTTCAAATCCAGTTAATTTGTTTAATTTGCTTCCCTTGTTTACGATTCCAAGGATAAGACAACGCTATATTTGTTATTAATGCATCCGAATCTTAGATGCGAATATTGTCGGGGTCAACCAACTCTACATTAACCTCTCCATGCCCAGCTTAGCATCCATAGCCATGTGCTCTGCTCCATCAATCTGTCGCATCGATTTTGTTATTTCAAAATGACACCGAATATTAGCGGTCTAGAAACGGTAAATGCGGCTATGATAGGGAGAAAGTCAACTTGCCTGAGCACAATTAATTAAAAATCTCGTGGGGATACCACTTGGTGCCTGGTTCGTGCGTGCTTGCCCAGCTCAGGGCGGAGTAATAATCAAAAGTAAAGTCGCTCTTGAAAAAGTGTGCTTCGATCACATTTTTTTTCCATTAGTTTATAGTAAGTTATCTCCTTTGATAGTTTGATTGCGTCCCGCGTTCTGAATCCTGTACAATAATGTTCGTAAACCATGCCATTTTATAGAATACGTATAGACGAAGGAAAAAAACGATAATTTTCTTGGATTGAATATTTGGCAAACATCAAAATCAGTGAATTCATTACAGATTAAAGAGATATAATACTGGAGTCAACGCCTCGGGTTACTTTTAAGGGCCGGAAATACATGCGTGTTGCAAGTTGCAACCTACTGTTTAGTATCAAGCCGACATATGTATTTTTGTTTTTCATTTTCGTGTAGGAGTTCATGTATAATATTCTATTAACAAATTAATTAAATTTGATAAGTGTACCTGGGACTTGATAACTCCACCGAAAACTATATCATAATAAATAATAAATAAAACTTGGAAGTCTATCTTCTGTTTAGTTACATGATAACTTCATTTTTACATTCGATTATAATTGGATGATGTCGTATTTGTACTCAGCTTGAACTAGGATAACCCTAATAAATTAACTGCTATGCTTACGTTTTTCCGTTTTCATTTCTTTAAGCGTCGCCCTGAATGAAAATCTCGTTCCACAGAAGGATGGTCATGACGGAAATGTCCTCCTACTTATTAATTATTTCTCTTCAGTACAATATTCGTGTAAAAAAAAAAAAATCATCATAGTTGTAAATAAGAATGCGGAAGAAAGAATCAAAGAATTTTAGTATCTTTCAATACATCATAATGAATATTACATTAGTCTATATATAGGTTTTATGAGAAAAATATTTAAAGTAACATATAACAATCAAGAGATGCGCAATTAAAGGAGACATTCATGCAATCTTAAATCCTTGATTGATATAGACAATCACCAATAATATCATAATTGTCTCTAACATAGGATAATATCCTATTAAAATCCTAAGGATTTATAACATAATATCGCTAACATCCCGTCACATCAAAGAAGTCAACTAGAGTTTGAATTAATGTTGAATAGTGCCATGAAAACTTGTTTCTCAATGTGCGAGGTATCGGGCTTGTTGATCCGTGGTGCGGTGGTGTGTGAGGCAGCATCTTCCAAATTTGGCTCATCTGAGGGTGGTGAATTCGATGGTGGTGTCAGCTTCTTTAAACGATGGGCAAAAGGTCAAGAACTAGAGGGAAACAGCAAGTAGCCAATGCAACTGGCTTGTGAAACAATAAGTGATAGAGGCTCATACTTCCTTTGTTGAAGTAAGTACAAATGGTCTAATTCAACATTTCCTAAGAATTGACTTAGTGAAATTCCATATTTCTTATCTCCAAAAAAAGGAATGGTTCCTGAGACTCGGGATTGATCATTCCACATTCAAACCTCCCTTTTTACCATTAGCAAGAACTAGTTTCACTTGCATATCATAAGGAATTCAAACAACTGTGTCAAATACAATATCAAGAAGTACCACTTGTGAAACCTCAATATCCACAAGTTTATTAACTAAATGGCAATTGACACGTACAATATGTGTGGAACCTCTATTAGCTAAATGGCGATTGACACATACGATACGCCCAATTGCTAGACGCAACCTTTACAGCTGGCTTGGAATTTAGTTACTAGGATGCAATCTGTGTGGCTGACATCAAAAGAAAGCCACCTTTATGAAAAAGGCTCAATCAAACAATGCGGTCAGTTCAATTAAGTGCTTCATCACATAAGACTTGTGTAAACGAAGTGAACACTATTGAGCGGCAATAATGGGGATGGATTTATTTGGATGTGCACTGGGTGTGAAGTGTGCTTGGTGCACTTAGGTTTCCACATGAATGGGTTTCCACACAAATGAAGACTCTAATATCAAGTTAAGAATAATAATATTGAATATCAAAGTCGCATAGCTCTGTTAACATTCTCACAAGAGAAGTTTTTAAGGAATGAGATGAATACACTACTTTACTCGCAGAAAAGTCTTTTCACTCTACATTATTTGAAATGATTACAAGACTCGTTTATATGTTGGCTTAAAACACAACTCTTGACATACCTTAGATATATGAAAAGACGTGTCTAAATAAATAGTAATAAAGACACTTTAATATGTGTGCTGAAACGGCTTCCGTTGAAAACTGAACAGCCTTTCGACCAAAACACGAAGAGTTACGAGAGAGAGACGATGATATCTTCAAATAATACAAATGCGAATTTGTGTATATTTCGATATATCATAAGTAAAATTACATTAACTTATATATAAGCTTTATAAGATAATTATCTAAAGTAACATATATGAATCTAGAAATGCACAATTAAAAGAGATATTCATGTAATCTTAATTGATATAGATAATGCACAGTAATATCATAATTATCTTTAACATATGATAATATTATATTTAAAAATCTTATGAGTCTATAATATAATATCGCTAACAGTCATCCCTGTGATGTAAGTCTCGAAAGGAAACGATAGCCGACCGTAAATTAATTAATTTTTGCATGCTCCGCGAGTAGGACGTATGTCATGCCGAGCTGCACATAACGGCCATCTCGACTCTTCCTCTAACTGGGGTTGGAGGAATATAATACGTAATCATACAACATACGTATTTATGACGATTGTATTGTGCCAGCACTTTGCAAACCCTGACCCTCTTGCATAAATGTCATTGTCAAATAGCACGTCATCTATCCAGGTGAGATGCAAATCGCCGGATCATGTAGCTTCCAGGGAGCATTACTTAATTACTTGATTAAGTCCAGAGTTTAGCGGGGATCAATCAAGCTGACACTTGAAATTAATTTGGGTCTCGAGCTATTTTATATTTGGAATAAGAGAAGAGGCATGAGACCAAAAAGAGAGAGTAGGTCATCATGCTTCGCGTATTGATAATAGAATACTAAATTAGCACTGATGTGCCGCATGAGATGGTAGAAAGCCATGTGCGAGGCTCATTTGACCGAGACAACTGGGTGAGGTCAAGAACCATGGGTCTCTATCAAATTGCTCATCCCAATAAAGTGAACGACAGGAGTGCCTCCAATGAACAATTGTGCCAAAGAACATATTGAATTTTTTCAATTCAGTAAGTGTATGTAAGTGTCAAAAAAATTTAGTGAAAAAAGAAATTGTTCAGTGACTTTATCTTTGTCAATATAACTTCTTAATAACTTATCAACACTTTTATGAACCTACCAATTTGTATTTGCGTAACTTACTAATGCTCAAATTGACTAATTGTTGTATGATAAGATCAATCTAAATAGAGTGACTTACGGATTCCATTGGAATAAATTATGAACTAACATTGAGTTAACAACTCTCATTTGCAAGTTTTTCTTCCGGAGTCGTAACGTCAGCAACAACTTGGTCGACTCAAGCAAATAAACAAACCATAAAAAAATGCCTTTAGAGGTTCACTTGCCGTACCTCTTGACATCGTGAAGAAGACAATGAGTCATAGGTTTAAGATATCACGATCTAATACCGACCATCACGAGGAATATGTGCTCAAGAAAATCTTCCCGTCAATCAATGACCCTTCTCTTGAACGTTTAACAAGAAAAGCACATATTTTGCTTTTCGTTTGAATCGATGCAGATTGATGAATTTTAATACGCTCTCTCTATCTGTGTAAATCCCTCGACGAGTGCCCTAGCCCAGACTCTTGCTCTCCATGTTAGTTAGGTAGCTGAACGAAAGAGATCTTTTCTTCTCTCTTTTCTGGAAAGTCGGACGAAAGAGTTGAGCTCGTTGCTGCGTGATGCTTAAAGCAGTAAACCACGCAAGGCACGGAAATGTTAATAGATGCAGAAGTCCACTTCCTCCTGCTATTATCTATGACTGCTCCTTGCTCACATTAGCGATCGAAGGAGTTTGTTTAATCACCAATAATTATATGATCGTGCAGAAATCAGAGTTGACTCAATGCAATAGCTGTATGCATGGCATGCCCTCGTGTGAAACAGAAGTGGTGTGAGCTGAAATTCCAGATCATTATAGACAACAAAATATAGTGCTGAAGATTTGCCAGAATTCATCTCGATAATGCACATGATCCACTAGGCTTTTGATCAATTCAAGAGTTGACCTCGTTGCTGCGTGATGCTTAAAGCAGCAAATCACGCAAGGCACGGAAATTGTTTTTTTATTTTTTATTTTTTTGGTAAGTATATTATTTTTATTTTTATTTTTGTCTCAAGTAAAATCACAACTTTCACTTTAATCTCGTATCTGCCCCTTGTCCAAAAATTTCCATTGATTTCTTCAAAATTATCAACATTAGGGCTGATTAGAGGTACTTTTGATCGAAAAACTTGCATCTTCACCAACCTCTCATTTTTGTATGGAACAACAGCAACCTTAATCATTTCAAAAAAAAAAAAAAAACCAATGAACATTTTTAGACCCCAAGCATATTTGGGATTAGAGTAAAAGTTAATTTTTCTCGAGATAAAAAAAAGTTTGTGGTGGAATTGAAATTGGACCTAAAGATTAGGATTTTTTAGTGAATTAGGCCAGAAAAGAAAAAAAAAAAAAAAAGCAAAAGTATCTCAATTATAATTCTTTAACCATCCCTATTGAGATAGTCAATCAATGCAAAAGTGCACTTTGAAGATCATCTGAAAAATTGATAAATAGCATTTGATATTAAAATTCAAGAAAATTCATTGAAACGCAATTAGTTAGGAACTTTAACGACCGAATATAAGGCTATCGATTTCACTTACTCTTTTGGCACCTAACTCTTCAGAAGAAAAATACAAAGAATGAACTTGACTTAGAAAAGGGAAGAAAAATCTCAATATATGACGACTAATCTCATAGCCAATCGTCCACCGGTGTCTCCGTTCCCTCACAAACACTCCAAGTGTCCCATTAGTCACAAACTCATGCCGATTCCGAATCGAACGAGAAACTTCGAGTCATAATCATAACCGAATTATCGTTTTGCCCCGATTCATGTCATGGCTTTTCTAGGTTTTAATTATGTGCTTATGGTTGATCTCCTTATTCACTTAATTAATCTGTCCGACCATCCACGCCCATTATGCGCCTTTTGTTCACTTAATTTTATCTGTGTTGCCGTCCGCGCCCTAGATTCTAGAGGAACTGACCTATCTTTAATTTGCAAGTGTTATTCTATGACTATAATGTCGCAAAGATCATAACGACTTCAAATAAAATAGACAGGGGGCACACAAGGTTATCTAATTTATGGCTGCCATTGGCATAATTGTAGGTAGACATGTGACTCGGAGACTATAAAAATGTTTATCATAGAAAGTTGACATCTCGGGGCCGATATCACACGTTACAATGTTTATGAACTAGTTAAGTCCGGACATTTAACTTCTGCAAAATAACTCTAATTTCTTAAATTGCTTGAAGTGAGTAGTCAATGAGAGATATTTTTGTTATCAATAATAATTCATGCATAAACATTTTCATCATGGAAGATTAAAATGTTTTCTGTTCATTCATTTTTATGAGCAATAGAAACGATCATTTTCAAGAATTTTTTCCAAATCATTCATTTTCTTTGAATGTAATTGATGATTTCAAATATTTGGTGTCCAATTCCACTCAATTGTGCCGAAGATTGGGTTAGTTGTATCATATGTTACTATAGTAATAAAGCTTCAATGAGAATCTCAATCTTCAAACAGCTGGCTCAAGATATTGCCATTCAGGTTAACTAGACAACCAAACAAATTATACGGAGTGACTTCGATTTATCTCTTTTTTAGTTTATTTTCTCTTTTTATTGAATTATGATTAATTTTAGGGCTAAGCGCGGTTCCCGGGTTACTCGGGAACCGGAACCGGAACCGGTCCTGGAACCGGAACCTGTTTCGGAACCGGAATCGGAACTGGTTACTTAGGGCAGAAAAAGCTTGACCTTGGATGTTCTAGTGACTTGTATGTGATGTTCTAGTTGAAATTTGGCTTCGGCCTCTAAATGAAAGTTGTAAAGGACTTCTTGGAGTATAACATACTCAAATTTGGGACAAAACAAACAAGTATAAGTGGGTGAAATCGTTATTCTTTGGAAAGACTGGATCTGGAGATTTTGGGACTGACCCTTGATGAATGCATGGACTGTAAGGCAACCTTTTTGTCAAAATTTCACTTTGGCTTCTTAACAAAAGTTGTGAAGGACATCTTGAGGTACCACATATCAAAAATTTAGAGAAAAAAAACAAGAATAGGTGGGTGAAATTGTGGTCCTTTGGAGATGGTTAGATCTGGAATTACGGAACAGGGATTTTAACCGTCCATATTTAATTATCTAGGATGAATTTGACTTCGATGTTTTCATGAAGTATCTACCTTATGGTCTTGGATATCACATAGTCAAATTTCATAATTTTTTAAGGTCATTTGGGTATTTAATCGGAAATGTTTCTAAAACTGTGCAATCTGATGTGTTCGGATCTTGTAAGTTGCAATGCGTGGACTATATCATTTTGTATGAGGTTCTTTTGGAAATGTGTTCTGCATGAAATATCTCTCTTCATATCTTCCCTACAACATATTTAAATTTCGTAATTTTTGTAGTTCATTTGCCTATTTAACCAAAAAACTTTCAAAAATTGTGCAAGTAGAGAATAGGAAAAGTAAATCGATTTTATCTTTTAATCTAGAACGAATTGGACTACCATTTCTTCATGAAACTTGTACCTCTAGGTCTTAAATACAACATGTCCAAATTTCAGAATTTTCTGAGTTCATTTAAGGGTTTAATCAAAAAAAAATTCAAAACTTGTACCTCTAGACATTCTTGTTCTAGTGGTGTTTTATTTATACTTTCTAGTTTGCTATTTGTTTTGAAATTTCTAATTATATTCTATTATTATTGTGCAGTGCGAAGTTAATGTATCAAGATAACATGTCAATGGGAAGTTACCGTGTAGTATACACGTACATTATAGTTTCTTTTTGATAAGTGCGCATACGTTATATTTTTCTTTAGTAACGTGCGTGCACGTTATAGTTTTTTTTGGTAACGTGCGCATATGTTATAGTTTTTTTTTTTGGTAACGTGCGCGTACGTTATAGTTTTTTTGGTAAAGTGCGCGTACGTTATAGTTTTTTTGAGTAACGTGCGCTATATGTTATAGTTCAAATCTGAAAATAACAACAACAAAAAAAACCTGTTGGAACCTGGAACCGACCCTGGAACCTGTGACAGGGTAGGTTCCAGGTTCTCCGTTCCCTGAAGAGGTTCCAGGTTCCTCATTTTGAGGAACCTGTACCCGAGGGTAGGTTCCAGGTTCCAGACGAAACCGAACCGGAACCTGGGACCGCTCACCCCTAATTACTTTGACATTTATTTGATATCGGTAAGCACCTAAAGCATTTTAAAATATACGTACATTGACACACAAATTCTTTTAAAGGGTTTCGTAAATCTTTAAAACTCCAAATATCATTTCAATTTTGGAAATTTTGTCAGAAAAGCTAAAAGATTTTTTTTTTTAAAAGCTCATACAAGAGAGCTAAAACAAAGACCCTCAATCATAATAGTAAAGCCCTATTTGAAAAGTAGGACTAACCTTATTAAGTTACATCTTTGTTTACAAAAATATTACTTTAGATGCTTCTACATAAACGAAAATTACCTACAGCATCTCTCTATAAATACCGGTTCAGACTCCCATGCAAGAGCAGACCTCGGTCGCTTCCCTTCTCTCTTCCGAATACACTCTGTCGCCCTTCACATTTCTGTAGCCATGGAAGTCGTCCCTTCCAAAACCCACATAGCCCTCCTAGCCAGCCCCGGCATGGGCCACCTCATCCCGGTCCTTGAACTTGGCCAGCGCTTCGCCGTCCACCACCGCTTCCTCGTCACCATCTTCGTTGTGACCACCAATGCCTCCACCGCCAAGTCCCAGCTCCCCCTATACTCCTCCTACCGAGACCTCCTGAACATTGTCTTCCTTCCGCCAGTCGACGTCTCGGACCTAGTCACCGACTCGATGGCGATCGTCTCTCAACTGGTTCTCATAGTGCGCCACGCAATGCCGATCCTACGCACGGAGATCGCTGAATTGAAGCCATGCCCTTCGGCCCTCATGGTCGACCTCTTTGGGACCGAGGCTTTCGAGATAGCCGACGAGTTCGGCATGTTAAAATACATGTTCGATACCGGTAATGCATGGTTCCTTGCCCTATCATTATATTATCCCCATCAAGATGAAACCAACAAGCACGGCCATGTCTATCTCCATAAGCCGCTGAACATCCCAGGATGTGCGCCGCTCGAGTACGAAGACACGGTTGACCTGTACTTCCAACCGGAGGACCGGGTCCTTCAAGACGATTTTGCAAAGATGGGGCTCGACATGGCAAGGGCTGATGGGATACTGGTGAACTCTTGGGAGTATTTGGAGCCTAAGACGTTGAAAGCACTGAGAGATCCGAACTTGCTGGGCCGGCTTAGCTCGGTCCCAGTCCACCCAATCGGTCCATTGATTCGGCCGGCCAAACCGGTCAAAGATCCGATCTCCAGGAGCGCGGCACTCGATTGGCTGGACTTGCAACCCGCCAGGTCGGTGCTTTACGTGTCGTTCGGCAGTGGCGGGACCTTAACAGCTGATCAGCTCACCGAGCTGGCTTGGGGCCTGGAGCTGAGCCAGCAGAGATTCGTTTGGGTGGTGCGGCCACCCATCGAGGGCAGCGCATTCGGGTCATTCTTCCGTCAGGATAAGAGGACCGAGGACGGAACGCCGGATTACCTCCCCGATGGTTTCGTGAGTAGGACCCGGGAGGTGGGCCTCGTGGTGGAGATGTGGGCCCCACAGACTGAGGTCCTGGCCCATCAGTCGGTCGGGGGATTCCTCTCGCACTGCGGGTGGAACTCGACGCTGGAGAGCATCATCAACGGGGTGCCCATGATATGCTGGCCGCTCTACGCGGAGCAGGGCATGAACACGGCCATGCTCACTGACCACCTCGGCATGGCCACTCGCGCGAGGGAGGTGGGGCCCGGCGGGGTGGTCGGGAGGGAGGTGATCGAGAAGGCGATAAGGAGGGTGATGGACGAGGATGAGGAGCATGGGAGGTTGGCGAGGGCGAAAGTGCTGGAGCTCAAGCACAGCGCGGAAGTGGCTCTGGCTAAGGGCGGCTCGTCTCAGGGCTCGCTCGAGCGGGTGGCTAAGGAGTGCAAAACGGGCCGTACGGACCTGAGAGAAAGGGCCCGTGGGGCTTAGCTTCTGTTTAAAAGTCCGTAAAGTATATAGTAGTAGTATTTACCAGTGTATTAATTTTGGTCTGTTCTTCCAGAGTTTCGCTTTTTTGTTTTTCATTTGGGGTATGAAATTGGCGCATGATCGTTGAGCTTTGTGTGGGACAAGTCTCAACACTAAATATAGCCCTAAATGGGTAAATATGGCACTGTTTGACTGAAATAAGGTTAGATAGTTGATATTGGATGTTCCTTTTGCTTTTGAACGGTAGGTTGATGGACGAATTTTCCATTCATGAACAGTCGATCAATTGAACAAACGAGTGTAGAATTCATATTAAATGGGCGTGTAATTAAACCAACCTATAGCGGCCAAAACAAGAAATAATTAAATTCAGCCTGTATGGTACAGTGGGATAGTTGTAGAAATCATCATCAACCGAATACCCTCGCCCCCGATCAAACACTTTTAAATCGGCCTTGTGCATCTTCCCAATGGAAATACACCAATTCGCCCTCATGTTCACTCGAACCCTCTTCCACTCTCTTGCTATGCCCTTTCTCTCTCCTCACTTGTAGCAGCACAAAGCAGCAATAATCGAGAGCCACCCCCATAGCATTGAGCTGCCGCTTGCTACCACAGCCCGATCGCCACGCCGACCGCAATACCCTCGCCCCCAATCGCCGCCCAAGGCCCCTCTCCCCACATCCACGTCTTTGTCTATGGCGAGATCGTTTGCGATGCGCAACGACAAGGCCACACGAGCTAGGCCCGAGCCAGCAGCTCACGATCACTGAGAGGGTGCGAGGTTGGCCTCGAGTTCACGACGGCCACGAGGCTTAGCGACAAGCTCGCAAACCGCGCAAGACGTGGTGGTGGGTAATGTCAGACTAAGCAAGCCTCTCGAGTGCGGAGAGAGAGTGTGGGTCGGTGTGGAATTTTTTTTTTTTTTTTTTGGGGTACGGGTAGTCTAGGAAATAAAATGACAATTTGTATGGATGAGAGTTGCAACTTAAAATATATTGTGAAAAATAAAAACAATGTTGTTCGTTTCGAGATGGGAGAAGGGTATTTGAGGAAGGAAGTGCAGTTTTGAACATGTTTTTTTTTTTTTTTTTTTTTTTTTGTAATTTTCCCTAGAACTAGTATAGCTCACAATTAATGCAGTCCTCAAATCAGTCGACATTTGGGTTGCGTATTTTGAGCCCTAATTATCTATGAGTACACTGTGTGATAAAGGAAATGAGGAATAGCTGGTGCGGGGCCAATGACTTGTGGCTTTCACCCCAAACCAAAGGAAGCCAATGATTTATGGTATGCAATACACGACCAAAAACTAGAGAACTCAGCCATGACACCAGCAAAATAAGGGATAGTGAACTACTAACCCTCGAACTTTTACCTCTGAACTGGTTTAAGGAGTACCTAAATTTGTTTGCATGTCAATGTCATTTTTGAATTATCAATCGGTTCGATAGGTCCCCAGACTACTTTAATATGTCTCGTGCAGCAATTGTAGATTTAAACACCAGACCTTTCTCTCATCCAACATCTGACACAGCCACATGCTTTCTTGGCCCGAAGTTAGAAGAGCATTGACCAAACATTGCCATGTTCTTTTGCCATTTGAGAACCAACAGATAGGCATTGCAGATTAGCTACAAGCCTTCCTACCCTCACGGCTGAATCTAAAGTGGATGGAAGTTTCCGTAAAGGTGAAGCCTGTGGTCCTCCTGGTAAATTGAGCCGACATGTCTCCTCCTGGTCATTGCAAGAAACTAATCCCAAGTCATCAATTGTTTTCGCTTGGCTACTCTTGCAATATAAAAACAATTCGCTGTCTATTCTTGAATGAAACTAATCCTACTTTCCCCTTGCTTCTGCATTTGCAGGCAAACCAGTATATTATGACCAGTGAAATGGAGTTATAACTGCTTTTTTTTTCTAGGCCAAAGTCTTCTAACCAAAAGCACCTCACTTGTCTTGCATCTTAGCCATTAGACAGACAAGATCATACATTACTTGCTCAAGAAACTTTCAGGTATGGTTGAAATAAGAAAGATCGCCATGTGTGGCATGATAAGGAAAAGGCAGATAGTTCTCAAGGCTAACGCAAGAAGATTCCGCGGTATCCCGGCTTCATCTTGGTTGCATGCCTTCCTCCAACTCAACCGAATTCTGAAACTTACAGAGTTAGGCTTCATTTAAGAAAGTTAGCATGCTTTCATTATAAAGAGTAGCTAAGTACTACATTGCCAGCAAGCATCGCGAGGAGGAATGACCTAGTCTAATCAAAACAGTAGGAAGGTAAAGTCAAGTAATTGCGCTATTTATGGCAGGGTGGCTTTGAAACATGCAATATCGGCCAAATTGAGGTTTTTATAGTTAAAAATAAGGGGTTAATATCCGGAAAAATCTGAAACTAGGTACACCTATGATAAATTCACTACAAACTAATTTTTTAACCATAAAAAATTTTAAACTAGTGTTTTTGTGATAAATTTATCCTTAATTAATTGTATCACAAAAAATCACAATTGAATACACATATAACAAACGGAGGATAAAACCATAAACTGATACATATATCAACTATCACGTGTCATTTAACTCAACAATTTAATTGTAAAATTTAATGGAAATTAACAAAATAGTAAATATGTCACAAGTGTACCAAATTTAGATTTTTGGTGATTCCAAAATTAATTTGGAAGAAAATTTTTACGGATATTAACACTAAAAATAATAGTTTGAGGTTTTTATAATATTAACACTAAAAATAATAACCATGACAAATCACTACTCATGATGGTCTTCCAAACAACGCCAGTTATAAGCTCATGGCCTGATGACCAAGCATGAAAATTATCTGGGCCAATCGCCTAGCCATAGTCGACTGCCAAACTTCTCTTCGGTGGGGGCGCTCGCCCGACATCTTGCTTCGTCCAGGCACCAAGCGAGCCGGATCTTCACTTCTCCAATCGTCTGCTATCATCTCCATTCCCTCACAAACACTCTGAGTGTCCCGATAATAACAAATTTCTACCGATTCAAAATCGAGCGGGATTATCGGGCCATAATGAAAAACAAATTATCATTTTCCCTGGTTTATATCATGGCATTTCTAGGTGCACTTGAACATGCACAAGAGTGCCGTGGATTTGGCGTTGATCATGTGCCTCTTGTTGATCTCCATGTTCATTTAATCTATCTGTATTGCATCCACGCCCATGATCATAAAGCATCTTGTTTTTTCATGACTTGAATGTGGTACAGATCATCATGACTTAAAATAAAATAGATAGAACGCACGCAAGGTTTATTTAAATTTTGGGAGACACATGACTCGGGGACATCGAGGATGGTTTTTTTTTACTCTGTTTTTATTTTATTTAATTTATTTTTTGTAAAGCTCAGGATGTTTATTAGTAATGGCCAGAAAAGCCTGGGGCTTTGACTCTCTCCTGCAAAACTGAAAGCTCGTTTTAAAATTACGCTTGGGGGGCGTTCAGTTAAATATTGGAAACGTCCGAATATAAACAGTACGCATTTCAAGGAAATTAAAAATGACTGGTGGTAAGTTAGAAGAAAAAACTAATGGAACCTTATTTCTTCTTCTACAATTAAAGGGGCACGAGGAGGATGCATAAAATTGACTAACAATGAATAGCACACATCTCAAGGATATTTAAAATGACTCTGGTCAAGTTAAAAGAAAAGAATTAATAAAACTGTTACCTCATATTTCTTTCCTTAAATAATTAAAGGGGCACGAAGAGGATGCGTAAAAATGATGAGAAGTAGACATTTCGAATCCTATGGAAATTAAAAATGACTGGTCAAGCTAAAAATAAAAATGAATAGTACTTCTATTTTATTTTATTTTTTGTTGATAATTAAAGGGGCACCAGGATGGAGACTCGACTACTTAAAGGCTTAGCCTTACATAACACCCTCCAAACTTTATAAACCGGTTAAGTTCTGTTCGTTGATCCATATAAAAATACAAGCATTATATGATTGCATCATGTGCCACTATACGGACAAAGCTTATATGAGAATCTAAATCTGGAAAAAGCAATTTTTCCATTAAGGTTCAATAGAAATCCAAACACAATGTTTGTAGTGATTTTCATTTCTCTTTCAGGGACAAAAAAATTATCTTATTATAGAATCTGAAAATTTTGACTTTTATTTAATATCTTTAAACACCTGAAATATTTCAACACATAAGTATATCGACATTAAATTTCATTTAGAGTTTTTCAAAAACAATTACAACTTCAAATATTTTCTTCATTTATCAAATTTTGTCAGAAAAGCATGAAGAAATTTTTTTTAAGGCTCCCCATAAGAGCGCTAGCTAAATGCTAGGTAAATAAAAAAAAAAAAACCCTAATCATAATAGCAAAGCCCTCCAATTGAGAAAACAAAAAGGCTAACCCTACGAGTTACAACTTTGTGAGCAAAAAATTACTGTAAATGATTCCACTTAAATCAATATTAATTACAGCGTCTTTCACTATAAATATCATTTCAAACTCCTCTCTTCCAAATACGCTCTCTCTCCCCCCATTACATTTGTGTAGCCATGGAAGTCGTCCCAACCAAAACCCACATAGCCCTCCTAGCCAGCCCCGGCATAGGACACCTCATCCCGGTCCTCGAACTCGGCCGGCGCTTCGCCGACCAACACCGCTTCCTCGTCACCATCTTCGTCGTGACCACCGATGCCTCCACCGCCCTGTCCCAGCTCCCCCACTACTCCTCCTACCAAGACCTCCTCGACATCGTCTTCCTCCCGCCGGTCGACGTCTCGGACCCATCTCAACTGTTTCTCATAATGCGCCGCGCAATGCCGATCCTACGCACGGAGATCGCTGAATTGAAGCCATCCCCCTCGGCCCTCATGGTCGACCTCTTTGGGACCGAGGCTTTCGAGATAGCTGACGACTTCGGCATGTTAAAGTACATGTTCGATACCAGTAATGCATGGTTCCTTGCCCTATCATTATCTTATCCCCATCAAGATGAAACCAACAAGCACGACCATGTCTATCTGCATAAGCCGCTGAACATCCCAGGATGTGCGCCGCTCGAGTACAAAGATACGTTTCAACCGTACTTGCAACCGGAGGACCGAGTCCTCCACGACAATCATGTGAAGATGGGGCTCGACATGGCAAGGGCTGATGGGATACTGGTGAACTCTTGGGAGTATTTGGAGCCCAAGACGCTGAAAGCACTGAGAGATCCGAACTTGCTGGGCCGGTTCAGCTCGGTCCCGATCCACCCAGTCGGTCCATTGATTCGGCCGGGCAAACCGGTTAGAGATCCGGCCTCCAGGAGCGCGGCACTTGATTGGCTGGACTTGCAACGCACCGGATCGGTGCTTTACGTGTCGTTTGGCAGTGGCGCGACCTTATCGGCTGATCAGCTCACCGAGCTGGCTTGGGGCTTGGAGCTGAGCCAGCAGAGATTCGTTTGGGTGGTGCGGCCACCCATCGAGGGCAGCGCATTCGGGTCATTCTTCCGTCAGGATAAGAGGACCGAGGACGGAACGCCGGATTACCTCCCCGATGGTTTCGTGAGTAGGACCCGGGAGGTGGGCCTCGTGGTGGAGATGTGGGCCCCACAGACCGAGGTCCTAGCTCACGAGTCGGTCGGGGGATTCCTCTCGCACTGCGGGTGGAACTCGACGTTGGAGAGCGTGATCAATGGGGTGCCCATGATATGCTGGCCGCTCTACGCGGAGCAGGGCATGAACACGGCCATGCTCTCGGACCACCTCGGCATGGCCACTCGTTTGGGGGAGGTGGGGCCTGGCGGGGTGGTCGGGAGGGAGGTGATCGAGAAGGCGATAAGGAGGGTGATGGACAAGGATGAGGAGCACGGCAAGTCGGCGAGGGCGAAAGTGCTGGACCTCAAGCGCAGCGCGGAAGTGGCTCTGGCTAAGGGAGGTTCGTCCTACGGCTCGCTCGAGCGGGTGGCTAAAGAGTGCGAAACGGGCCGTACGGGCCTGAGAGAAAGGGCCCGTCGGGCTTAGCTTCGGTTTAAAAGTCCGTAAAGTACATAATACTAGTATTTACCCGTGTATTAATTTTGGTCAGTTCTTCTAGAGTTTCTCTTTGTTGTTTTTCATCTAGGGTATTAAATTGGAGCATGATCGTTGAGCTTTGTGTGGGACAAGTCTCAACACTAAATAGCCCTAAATGGGTAGATATGGCACTGCTTGACTGAAATAAGGTTAGATAATTACGTTGGGCATCATTTTTGCCTTTGAACAGGCAATCTGTTGAACAAACAAGTATAAGAATTCAAACAGAATGAGCGTTTAATTAAACTAACCTATAGCGGCCAAATCAAGAAATAATTAAACTCAACCTGTATAGGGCAATGGGATATTATAGAAATCATCATCAACTTGGCTGTCGATATGAAATACTTTTAAACCGACCTTATGCATCTCCCCGATGGAAATACAATAATTTGCCCTCATGCACACTGAAACCCTCTTCCACTCAATTGCTATGCCCTTTCTCTCTCCTCACACGCAGCAGCACAAAACAACAATAATCAAGAGCCACCCCCACAGCGTTGAGCTGCCGCTTGCTACCGCAGCCCAATCGCCACACCGACCACGATACCCTCGCCCCCGATCGCCGCGCCCAAGACCCCTCTCCCCACATCCGCGTCTTTGTCTATGGCGAGATCGTTTGCGATGCGCAACCACAAGGTCACACCATCTAAGCCCGAGCCAGCAGCTCGCGATCACTGAGAGGGTGCGAGGTCGGCCTCGAGTTCACGACGGCCACGAGGCTTAGCGACAAGCTCGCAAACCGTGCAAGACGTGGTGGTGGGCAATGTCAGACCAAGCAAGCCTCTTGAGTACGGGGAGAGAGTGTGGGTTGGTGTGGAGTTTTTCTTTTTTTTTCTTTTTGGGGGGGGGGGGGGGGGTAAGGGTAGTTTAGGAAATAAAATGACGATTTAGTATATTATTTATGGATGAGAGATGCAACTTAATATATATTGTGAAAAATAAGGACGAGGTTATATGTTTTGAGATGGGAGGAGGGTATTTGACGAAGGAAGTGAAGTTTTCAACATTTTTTTTTTTTTAATTGGTAATTTTCCCTATTGTAGCTCACAGCCAAAGCAGTACTCAAATCAGTCAACACCTGGTTTACGTGTTTTGAGCCCTCATTATCTATGAGTACACTACATGATAAAGGCAATGAGGAATAGCTGGTGTAGGGCCAATCACATGTGGTTTTTTCCTCCCAAACCAAACGAGGCCAATGATTTATGGTATGCGATACACGATCAAAAACTAGAGAACTCAGCCATGACACCAGCAAAATAAGGGATAGTGAACTGCTAACCCTTTTACCTTTGAGTTGGTTTAAGGAGGTACCTAAATTTGTTTGCCATGTCAATATCATTTCTAAATTTTCGATTGGTTCAATAGGTCCCCAGACTAATTTAATATGTCTCGTGCAGCAATTGAAGATTCAAATAGAAGATGTTCCTTTCATCCAACCTATGACACAGCCACATGCTTTCTTGGCCCGAAGTTGGAAGAGCATTGACCAAACACTGCCATGTTCTTTTGCCATTTGAGAATCAACAGAGAGGTATTGCGGATTAGCTACAAGCCTTCCTACCCTCACGGCTGAATCAAAAGTGGATGGAAGTTCCTGCAAAGGCGAAGCCTGTGGTCCTCCTGGTAGGTTGAGCTGAGATGTCTCCTCCCGGTCATTGCAGGAAACTAATCCCAAGTCATGAATTGTTTTCGCTTGGCTATCCCTCCAATATCAAAACGTTTCGCTGTCTATTCTTGAATGAAACTAATCCTACTTTCCCCTTGCTTCTGCATTTGCAGGCAAACCAGTATATTATGACCAGTGAAATGGAGTTATAACTGCTTTTTTTTTCTGGGCCAAAGTCTTCTAACCAGAAGCACCTCACTTGTCCTGCATCTTAGCAATTAGACAGACAAGATCATACATCACTTGCTCGAAAAACTTTCAGGTATGGTTGAAATAAGGAAGATCTCCATGAGTGGCATGATAAGGAAAAGGCAGATGGTTCTCAAGGCTAATGCAAGAAGATTCTGCGGTATCCCTGCTTCATCTCGGTTGCGTGCCTTCCTCCAACTCAACCGGATTCTGAAACTTACAGAGTTAGGCTTCATTTAAGAAAGTTGACATGCTTTCATTATAAAGGGTAGCGAAGCAAATACGTTGCCAGCAAGGATTGCGAGAAGGAATGACATAGTCTTATCAAAACAGTAGGATGGTAAGTTCAAGTAATTGCGCTATTTTTGGCAAGGTGGATTTAGAAGAAGCCTGTTGAGTATGCAATGGATTTAAAACATGCAAGATCGGCCAATTTGAGGTTCCTATTCTTAAAAATAAGGGGTTAATATCAAGAAAAATCCGAAACTAGTACATCTGTAAAAAAATTTACCACAAACTAATTATTTGGCCATCAAAAACTTTAAACTAATGCTTTTGTGACAAATTTAGCCTCAATTAATTATATCACGAAAAACCACAACTAAATACACATGTAACAAACGGAGGATAAAACCATAAACTAGTACACAATTAAACTATCATGTATCATTTAACTCAACAATTTAATGGTAAAATTTAATAGAAATTAACAAAAAAGTAAAGTTTGTCACAAGTGTACTAATTTTAGATTTAATTTGGAATAAACTTATTACAAATTTACTAGTTTAGAGTTTTCGTGATATTAATCTTAAAAAATATTAATCATGACAAATCATTACTCATGATAGTCTTCCAAACGACACCAATTATATAAGCTCATGGCCCAATGGTCTTAAAAAATATTAATCATGACAAATCATTACTCATGATAGTCTTCCAAACGACACCAATTATATAAGCTCATGGCCCAATGGCCAGGCATGAAAAGTTTTTTGGCTGGCTGACTAGTTATGGTCATCTGCCGGACTTCTCCTCAATCGGGCACTCGCCTAGCATCTTGCTTCTTCCAGGCACCAACCAAATCAGTTCTTCACTTCTCCAATCATTTGTTGTCATCTCCATTCCCTCACAAATACTCTAAGGGTGCATTTGGTAACGATTATGTTTCGAAGAACAATTTTTTATGAGAAAAGATTTTATTTTATTTTTTTTGTTCTCATGAACAATTTTTGAATAAAAGACATGTTTAGTAACTTCCCAAAATTTCTATTCTTAGGATAAAAATACATTTGGTAGGATTGTTAGATTTTTTTTATTTCTTTTAATTTTTTTTATTTTTTATTATCTTTTTTTTCCCTTTTCTTTTTCCTTTTTCTTTTTCTCTTTGGCTGGGTGAGGCCCGGCAAGCTGAAGAAGAAGAAGAAGAAGAAGAAGAATGGGTTTTTATTCTTCTTTCATTCCCCGGAACAAAAGAACAGAAATAGTTATTCCGGGGAACAGAATCAACTTTTACCAAACAAGCCTTAAGTGCTTCGATAATAATGAACTTGTATGATTTAAAATTAAGCGGGAATGTTAGGCCACAATGGACAATAAATTATCATTTTCCCCAGTCTATGTCATGGTATATCTAGGTGTACTTGAACATGTACCAGAGTGCCGTGGATTTGGCGTTGATCATGTGCCTCTTGTTGATCTCCATATTCATTTAATCTATCCATATTGCATCCATGCCCACGATCATAGAGCATCTTGTTATTTCATGACTTGAATGTAGTACAGATCATCATGACTTAAAATAAAATAGACAGAACGCACACAAGGTTTATTTAAATTTTGGGAGACATGTGACTCGGGAACAACGAGGATGGTAATTTATTTACTTTGTTTTTAATTATTAATTATTATTTCTTTTTTTGGTAAAACGGAGGATGTTTATTTGTAATGACCATAAAAGCCTGGGGCTTTGTCTCTCTCCGGCAAAACTGAAAGCTCATTTTAAAAATACGCTTGGAAGGCGTTCAGTTAAATATTAGAAACATCCGAACATAAATAGTACGCATTTCAAGGAAATTAAAAATGACTGGTGGTAAGTTAGAAGAAAAAATTAACGGAACCTTATTTCCTCTTTTACAATTAAAGGGGCACTAGGAGGATGCATAAAATTGACTAATAATGAATGGTACAGATCTCAAGGAAATTTAAAATGACTCTGGTCAAGTTAAAAAATAATAATAATAATTAATAAAACTGTTATCTCATATTTCTTTCCTTTTATAATTAAAGGGGCACGAAGAGGATGGTAAAAATGACCGGTAGTAAACATACGCATCTCAAGGAAATTAAAAATGAATGATCAAGTTTTAAAAAATAAAAAATAAATGAAACTGTCATCTTGTACTTCTGTTTTTTTTTTTTATAATTAAAGGGGCACAAGAATGGAGACTCAACTACTTAGGGCACGCATGATAAAATTTCTACTGCTCTATTTCTCTATTTCTCTGTTCCTCGGAACATATTTAGAACAAAAATCCGTTTAATAAGACAATTTGATTTTTCTATTTCTGGAACAGATTTTTATTCCAGAAATAGATTTGAAGAAGAAATCATAAGTTAAAATTTTTAACTTCTCAATTTTGTTTCAAATTGAGAAATCAATTTCTAGCCTAAAAATGAATTTATGTTCCATAAATTTTGTCATGTGCACCTTAGAGCCTAAAGGCTTAGCCTTACATAGCACCCTCCAAACCTTATAAACTAGTTACATTCCAACCATTGATCCATGATCGCATCATATGCCACTATATAGACAAAGCTTAAATGAGAATCTCAACCTGGAAAAAGCAATTTTGCCATTAAGGTTCAATAGAAATCCAAACACAATATTTGTACTGATTTTCATTTCTCTCTTAAAAAAAAAAAGTCTCTTGTCATGGAATTTGAATATTTTGACTTTTACTTAATATCTGTAAACATCTGAAACATTTTAAGATATAAGTATATCAACATTAAATTTCATTTAGAGTTTTTCAAAAAAAATTAGAACTTCAAATATTTTCTTCAATTTATCAAATTTTGTCGAAAAAGCAAGAAGAAACTTTTTTTTTTTTTTTTTTTTAAAGCTCCTCATATCATAGTAGCAAAGCCCTCCAATTGAGAAAAGACAAGGGCTAACCCTACGAGTTACACCTTTGTGAGCAAAAAATTACTTAATGCTTCCACATAAATCAATATTAATTGCAGCATATTTCACTATAAATACCATCTCAAACTCCTCTCTGCCAAATACACTCCCCCTCCCCTACACCCCCCCCCCCCCCCCCAACCCCAAAATTACATTTGTGTAGCCATGGAAGTCGTCCCAACCAAAACCCACATAGCCCTCCTAGCCAGCCCCGGCATAGGACACCTCATCCCAGTCCTCGAACTCGGCCGGCGCTTCGCCGTCCAACACCACTTCCTCGTCACCATCTTCGTCGTGACCACCGATGCCTCCGCCGCCCAGTCCCAGCTCCCCCATTACTCCTCCTACAGAGACCTCCTCAACATCGTCTTCCTCCCCCCGGTCGACGTCTCGGACCTAGCCATTGGCTCAATGGCAATCCTCTCACAACTGGTCCTCCTAATGCGCCGAGCGATGCCACACATCCGCGCAGAGATTGCTAAATTGAAGCCATGTCCCTCGGCCCTCATTGTCGACCTCTTCGGGACCGAGGCTTTCGAGATAGCCAACGATTTCAGCATGTTGAAGTACATGTTCCATACCACTAATGCGTGGTTCCTTGCCCTAACACTTTATTATCCACATCACAACAAGACCGACAAACACGACCACGTCTATCTCCATAAGCCGCTGAACATCCCGGGATGCGTGCCGCTCGAGTACGAAGGCACGTTCGACTTGAACTTGCGACCGGACGACCGGGTCCTTCACGAAGATTATGCGAAGATGGGGCTCGATATGGCAAAGGCTGATGGGATCTTGGTGAACACATGGGAGGGTTTGGAGCCCAGGACGCTGAAAGCACTGAGAGATCCGAACTTGATGGGACGGTTCAGCTCGGTCCCCGTCCACCCGGTCGGCCCATTGATTCGACCGGTCCAACCGGTTGAAAATTTGGTCTGCAGGAGCAAAGTGCTCGATTGGCTGGACTTGCAACCCGCCGGGTCGGTGCTTTACGTGTCGTTCGGCAGCGGCGGGACCCTGTCAGCCAATCAGCTCACCGAGCTGGCTTGGGGCTTGGAGCTGAGCGGGCAGAGATTCGTTTGGGTGGTGCGGCCCCCCGTCGAGAGCACCGCGTTCGGGTCGTACTTCCGTCAGAAGGAGAGGACCGAGGACGGGACGCCGGATTACCTCCCCGATGGTTTCGTGAGCAGGACCCGCGAGGTGGGCCTCGTGGTGGAGATGTGGGCCCCGCAGACCGAGGTACTGGCCCATGAGTCCGTTGGGGCATTCCTTTCGCACTGCGGATGGAACTCGACTCTGGAGAGCGTGGTCAACGGAGTGCCCATGATATGCTGGCCGCTCTACGCGGAGCAGGGTATGAACGCGGCCATGCTCTCCGGCCACCTCGGCATAGCCACTCGTTTGAAGGAGGCAGGGCCCGGCGCGGTGGTCGGGAGAGAAGTGATCGAGAAGATGATAAAGAGGTCGATGGAGAAGGACGAGGAGCACGGGAAGTTGGTGAAGGCGAATGTGCTGGAGCTCGAGCATCAGGCGAAAGCGACTCTCGCCAAGGGTGGCTCGTCCCACGGCTCACTTGAGCGGGTGGCTAAGGAGTGTGAAACGGGCCTTACGAACCTAAGAGAAAGGGCCTATGGGGCTTAGCTTCCATTCAAAAGCCTATAAAGTATGATGTTGGTATTATTATGGGTGTTCGATTTCCAGTCTAATCTAATGGAATTGATTGCTTTTCTTTTCCCACTATTTGATGTCATATGTTCTGAAATAGGAATTGTGTTCCCTACTACTCTTTTAGAAACAAAATCTGAGTAAAAGCCATTGTGATGACAAATCGATATAGACTAATCAAAACATGCCAACTACACATGTATTACTAATGTCTATGAAGAAAGTTTAAAAATAAAAATAAAATAAAATAAAAGAGAGGACAAGCCAACGGAGAGATGGCGAACTAATGCTGGCAAGTAGCAACTGGACGAGACTCGAGAAGTCGAGAGGACTAAAGTACTTCACTTAGGGTTTATGTCACATTTTACTAATTCTTTTGAAGAAATTAAAAAAAAATGTATATATAGTCGGTCCAATTTGATTCTCCCTTAGAACTAGAAATCGGACAATCTAGACACCAATTCACTCTTAGGAACCGTGAACTAGATCAACACTCCCGAAAGCCTAATCAAATCGGACAATTTAATCTGGTTTAGGTGATCTATTTTGCACATCCCTTAGGTAATACTTGTATTATTTCTCATGGAAGAAGAATGGGATTCTGAATGCATTTTCCTTTTCTTTTCCGGCCGTTAATACAGATCTTTTTTCTTTTTCTTTCGGGTATGAAGTTGGAGCAAAATCCCTGTGGTTATTGCGTAGGACAAGTCACCATACCAAATAATCTAATTGGGTAGATACGGCACTGATTTATTGAAATAAGGTTAGATAACGAGTTCCTCTTGTTTTTTAGCATTAAAATCGATAATGAATATCCATCCACGGACACTTGATGTATTAAGCTAATTAATGTGAGAGTTAACACCGGCTATTGACAAGTGGCTTGTACATGTACAAGCTTTCAAAATAAATAAAAAATAAATAAAGATCACACTTGAAGTATGCAAGTTTAATTTATCTACTTTGTTTTTGCAGCACTACTAGTCCTCATGATACTGGATGAAAAGACTTCAAGTAAAATTGTACACATTGTGTTCCAAATAACCCTCAAACAATGTTCGCTATAATTTGTACATGGTTTGTTAATATCGATAGCCTTATCAAGTGACTTTTTTCCCAAGAGATATTAACTGTCCAAGAGTTGAGATTGAATCATCAATTTCCATGAACTATCTAAAATACTTTACCTCTTGAATAGTGATTAAAGTTGGGGCTAGAATGTTCAAAAGTTATTTACATTCTCTAAAAGTAGTCCTAGATCCGATTATATGGATCTGAGTAAGAAAATAAGCATGCCCTAATTGGATACAGTAGAATTAATCTTAATGGAACTACCAATTAAATCGGGTACCTCAGAGTTAGAGAAATGGTCATTTAATAGTCAGCCTTGATTTGACATTTCCCTAAGTTTCGGATGGAATTCCAATCATGGTAATTAAGTTTGCATTGAAAGATAATAAGGTAATATTTTTGTCACTAAAACAAATTTAATCACATACGGTGACCAATATGTAATTCAATTCGGGAGCTTCTACAGGTAGGCATCACGTGTCAATAGTCACTGCTGACTCCGCAATTTCCGGCGAACTTCGAGCAAAACTTCGGTGGGAGGACTTATTTTCGACCCTTCAATATCATACCTGGAAAGAGTGCATGCCTCCTGCTACTACCAGCTAGATTCTCTGCATCCTAGCTTTCTAGCCCTGAGGGACAGCTGAACAAACGATTCATGACTGCTGCCAAGTCAGCTGTTTTTTTTTTTTTTTTTGACGACCGGAGTAGTAAACAAACAAAGTACAGGAATCTAAAAAGGAATCCCGACAAAATCATAGGGATGTGCATGTCGATTGGCAGAGAGTTCGATGACCTCGATCTGAAGATAATAAGTTTAGCAGTGAACCCTAGAACCTGACTAATGGTTAAATTATTCGTGCTTCTAAAACGATTACACCAAACCACTTCGGCTTCAGCAAAAGGCAAAAAATCATTCATTTAAACTTCTGGGTTTACATCA
The DNA here is from genome assembly GCA_016097485.1 of Eucalyptus sideroxylon x Eucalyptus melliodora. Lineage (NCBI taxonomy): Eukaryota > Viridiplantae > Streptophyta > Magnoliopsida > Myrtales > Myrtaceae > Eucalyptus > Eucalyptus sideroxylon x Eucalyptus melliodora. The sequence goes on along the minus strand of CM027832.1, from coordinate 45,072,562 downwards.
ATCGATCCAAACAAAGAAACGACGAAAATGTTCATTAAATTATGGTAAGAACAAAGAACTTGCTCATTGGCGCCCACATGTGATGGAAAGTAACGACCGAATCTTTCGGGAAAAGGGAGAAAAGGAAAGATGATAGTTGACCAGCGTGTTTCTATAAGGAACTGCACATGCATTCTTATCGACAAAGGAGATTGAAAGATCTCTTTGACCTGCCTTCTCCGGTCGGTGCAGTCCCGCCATTCATGGCTCGTGCATGCCGCACGTGGAAACAATTTCATTCGACGCTCAGCCACCCCAAAAAGAAGAAAAGGGTCAACGACCATTTCATCGCGATGTTCGACGAGAGAGAGAGAGAGACGATGTGGAATGGTAGCTATATCTCAACTCGGTGTAGGAGAAGTAAAGATAGAAACCAAGAACCTAAGTTGTCTCAACTCTCGGCATAGAGCTGTCATCAGGCCAATCCCTATAGATCCTTGTTTGTCTATGTGTAGCATAGCGAAAATCACCACACGTACTGCTTGATATCTCTGCAAAACGTGTAATGAAAATACTCCGGCATGCTCCACTGAAAACGAGTTTTATCAAACACGACGATAGCACAAACAACCATAACTAGAAGATCTTAAATATGCGTAGCTCACTTCTCTTTCAGGAACTGATGAAGTGCAACACCGCAACCAAAACCCAAGACTCAGAAGGCTTTTTGTCCCCAAATCCATTCCCAACCACCACCCAGTATTTTTCCACATCTTTTTCTGATTTTATGACTCAACATGGTATGATCCATGAATCTTCCTATCTTGATACTTCACAACAGAATGGTGTTGCTGAACGGAAGAATAGGCATTTATTGGAAGTTACTAGATCCATGTTATTTGAGATGAAGGTACCGAAAACCTTTTGGTCCGATGCTGTTCTAACTACATGTTATCTCATTAATCGCATGCCTTCTTCTATTCTACAAGGTGGTATTCCTTCTTCCACCTCATTTTACTAGTGAACCACTGTTTGTCCTACCACCCCGTATCTTTGGTTGTGTCTGTTTTGTTCGTGATCATCAACCCGGAGTATCAAAACTTGATCCCAAGGCACTCAAGTGTATGTTTATGGGTTATTCCCGCACTCAAAAGGGATATCGCTGTTATTCTCCATTATTGAGAAAATATTTTGTAACAGCTGATGTTTCATTTTTTGAATCCACTCCTTATCATAATGTTCCAATTGATGTGTCTGAATTAGATGAAGACTTGTATGTGACCACCATTCGGTCTACTATTCCAAATGTTTCACCAATATCTACAGAGAAACCACCTCCTCTCCAAGTCTATACTCGACGTCATCATGTTGCTACTACTACTCCCCCTGCTCCTCATGTCACTACTACGTCATCTTCTGCTCTAGATCCGCCATTAGCTGTCCCTCCTCTTGTATCTGATCTTGATCTTCCTATTGCTCATCACAAAGGTACACGTACTTGTACTCAACATTCTATTGCAAATTTTATTTCTCACTCTTCTGTGTGTCCTACTTTTCGAGCCTTTTTTAACTACTGTTGCACAATATCCTATCCCCAAGTCTGTTGCTGAGGCGTTACGAAGTTCTGGCTGGAGGACAGCAATGGAAGAAGAATTATAGGCTCTTGAGATTAATCAAACTTGGGACTTAGTACCACTTCCTATAGGCAAAATTGCTATTAGTTGTCGATGGGTGTATGCTGTAAAAGTTAACCCCGATGGTTCTCTTGCTCATTTAAAAGCAAGACTTGTTGCAAAAGGGTATGCTTAGGTGTATGGGGTTGACTATCTAGACACATTTTCTCCTGTTGCCAAACTTACTTCTATTCGTATTTTGATCTCTCTTGCTGCAACGTATAATTGGCCTTTATTTCAGCTTGATGTTAAGAATGCTTTCTTGCATGACACTCTTCATGAGGAAGTTTATATGAAGCAACCTCCAGGGTTTGTTGCTCAGGGAGAGTCTAGACTAGTTTGCAAATTAAAAAAAAAAATCTTTATATGGTTTGAAACAATCTCCACGAGCATGGTTTGGAAGATTTTCTGAGGTTGTACTATCTTTTGGGCTATCAAGATGTGGAAATGATCATTCTTTATTTTATAAACAATTAGGAGGAGGCAAACTATTATTGATTGTGTATGTTGATGATATTATCATCACGGGAGATGACTTGGTTGGTATATTGTTGGTGTTCGAACCAGCGAACAACTTGCAGACATTTTTACTAAGTCCTTGGGTAATGGGAGGATAGAACATATTTGTAACAAGTTGGGCATGATTAATATTTATGCTCCAGCTCGAGGGGAAGTGTTAGGAGTAAAAAGGGTAAATTAGTCTTTACCACTTTTAGGGTTTATTTTTTATGTATATATATTAAACTTTATTGAATAATACGTAGTAAGTTTTCTTCACAGTCCCCAAAACCATTACCAACCACCACCCAATTGTTGGTGTAATACCGATACGCTTAAGGACTTCACTATGTTGACGAACAAGTTGGCTGCAAAAGTCTAAATGTCGCCACTTGTTCGATTATGCAGAAAAAGGTAAGCAGGAACGAAATCATTACGATGAACTATTATTCAGAAAATGAAGCCGATGTGTCTACATGGTAAAAGCAAAATAGCAATCTCAGATGCTACCACTTAAGCACCGAGTTCCTTTCTCCTTTATTAGAAAGTCTGGGGCAGGAATCCATAATGGATGGAGAAGGAGATAAGAGATAACAAATGGAGTTTTCCGCAGTTTTTGCTCATGCACGTACTGGTTCAGTAGCTTTCTTCAGCCATGCCATTTCAGCATCATCCAAGTATGGCGCCAATATGTCTCTACACTTTGAATGGTATGCGTTGAGCCAATCGATCTCTTCAGTCGTCAATAAACTCAAGTTGATCAGCTTGGTCTGATATGGTGCCTAGATAGGAAACAGATTATAAGCACGGAAGAGGAGTTGATGATTTAGAATAACATTCAATTCGTTACCACATCCCAAAAAAAATTATGTATCACATAAGACGTTAACCTCCTATGATGCCTATGACAGAAAATGAGGGGGTGATGATTCTCCAATAAATTGACCGGCTTGATAATAATTTAGTTTTTCCAGTTAGTGAATGTTTAAGGCAAGTCTTTTGCACTGAACAGGTTATAACATTTTACTTCAAACATCATGCCTCTAGGAAACAAGAGCATTGAACAGGTTATAATAATTTCTGCCTATGCTTCAAATGTTGCGGTCTGCCCTGTGTGTTCGTTTGTTATGCTCTTCCGAAGATGAATAAAAGCAAATTTGTATCTTTTTCCCCCTTATTCTCTCTATATTCTATCCACCCAAAAAAATCCGACCACTAGTCGCCAGTTGAAAATGTAATAAGATGACTCAACCAGTGACCGAGCAAAGAAAACATCAAAGTTCGTCAAAGTTGTCAACAAGATTGAAATATCACCAACTACAGGGAAGAAAAGCAAGGAAACACCTTCACCAACTGGTAGGCAATACCCTTTTATGTAATAACAACTTACCCAGGTTATATGCTCAAATGATAAATACCCCTTGTCACCAAAGTTGAACTTCGTATCCGCTTCAGTGACCACCAATAAATTCTCCAGCCTTATACCAAAGTTCCCATCTTCATAGTAACCGGGTTCTGAAAAAGGTTTCCATATAAGGAAATCAATACAACCTTGATGCAATAGGATTTTGAAATTATGGTTCATGAAACGCCTCACAAAATAAGTGATGAACAATAGCAGTAGGACAATAATACAGAACACCAATTACAAAAATAGGGCTGATTCTTCTAAGAAAGACATCTGAATATACATCAAATATAGAAACACAGGCAGTTGTGAGTAGCATTCCAAGTAATAGCTTTGAATATTTCACAGTTTCACAGTACTTAATAACCTTAAATTACTCCAGATACAATTGAATCAAATCCTACTAGCTGCTCTCAAATCTACCAAATTCAATGGAACTCTCTTCTACTCAGAATGTTATCATATTTCACCTTCCACAAAATAACCAAGAACAGAAATGTTACAGAGTAATTATTACGTATTCTGGAAGCATTGCTCCCAGTGCATAGACAATGGGGAATAGACCACATCACCCCAGCCTTATACATCGACTGGCTGAGATAGCAATGCCCCAGGCATCTAATAATCTTCACAAATTACGAGCTGGCACACTACAAATACTAACCATCTGTAACTGTCATTGAAGCTTGTATTGGCACATTAAGAGCCCGTGTTCCATAACTGATTGAATGCGGACCTGATCATTGAAAGGTCAAGTTAAACATCATTAGCAAGATTATGTATCAAAAGTTAGCTAAGCTTGCCCAGACTAAGCTAGGATGGCAGATATCATGGCCACATATGGCACTAAACATGCTTGGTCTCTGCTCATCAACATACCTTCATGAACATTTAGGTAAGATCCAATTCCATGCCCTGTGCCGTGTCGATAATCGAGACCATCCTTCCACAAAGGTAGTCGGGCAAGAATGTCCAAAGCATAACCTTAAAGATTTAATAGTAATTTTACAAAGATGAAGGAAAAAAATCTCAGCTTATGTTGATGAGAGCAACCCTTGAATACACTGACAACTTGGCTTGGAAGTAAAATTTATTCAAGTGCGAGGGTGAAGGATTGTGATACCAGTTGTCCCTTTCGGAAATCTGGCATTTCCCAGTGCAATGTGCCCTTTCAGTACCTGGATAGAGTGCAGAACCACAAGCTCTCAGACCCTTGTAACACTTAGTATGAATTGGAAATCAAAGGACTTGCTGTTTATGGGGGAGAAGGAATTAACTAGATTGAAATGAGTAGAAAAAGCGCATTGAAAAAAAAAAAACCAAGGTTATTTTTTCAGTGCTTCCTTAATAAGACCTTGGATCTGTGCTCAGGAATATGAGGTCCTTACACTACTACCGCCAGAGAATATAGGGTGCAAGAATGTGAGGTGTATGTATGAGTCAAGGTTGCTAGTAGCAGCAGAGACATCAATTTTTACTGATGGAAACACAGTAGATGACATGCAAAGGCAAATAAAAATAACAACAAGGTTTCCAGCTGCACCTAGAGGTTAATTATCAAAAGTAGACAACATTTTACTCCGGTATTAGGCAAAAGTAATGGCTTCTGAGGGGTGAAGGGTGTATCACCCTGAGAAGTAAATGGCATTTTAGAGACTGGTCTAGATATGACCTAAAATATTCAAGTTCTACGACTATTAGAGAAATTAAAGACGAAGCACTGCAATAGGAACAGGTAGACTGATGTCATGGTGGCAGCCAATGACACTGAGAATAAGAAAATAGCAAAGGAGGCCAGACGATGTTGGAAATATTGGAAGAGCAGCAAAAGAAAGCGATGGCACACAGTTGATGAACCTCTTCAAGGTAGCTGTTAAACTATTGATCCAATTTCTAGAAACTTCAAGATTGATATTAGCTAGAAAAGATAAGAAAAATCCTTAAAAAAGAAAATCTAGCTTAGGTGGCAAAGAAAAGTGTAGAAGCACAAATGTAGAATTCTCAAGAAGAAGAGTGGCTAAACTATAATCTAGAATTTCCTAGATGAAGCCTACATGGACACGAAATCTAGAATGTTGTACTTAGTTGGTGGAACACCCTATAAATAGGAAAGGGGGAGCCTAGAAGAACAAGAAATGGTAAGCAAGCTCCTCCTCTTTCATTTGTACTACAATAAATAATAAATAAAAAAATTCTTTTTTGTTCCCTTGTACTTCTCTTCCACTCTCTTTTACACATTCCTATTATTACTTTACCCTTGCCCACTTTGTTCTTAGTTCTTTTGCTCTCTTGATAATTCACATACAAAACACACCCTTGCATACACATTAAACACACGCTTCCACAAACACCAACAGTAGCATCAAAACTAACGTGTTTCATTGACAGTCCTATGGCCAATTTCAAGCTTCAAGAACTACATGCGGGACCATCTTTTATCTTAAAACTGGTCAAAAGAACATCTATTACTGAAATATTCAAGAAAACATTAGGTACACTACTATGGAGTACACCCGATGCACTCCCTACCCTAAGAACACAAGTCTCATTTGGCGCCCACCAAATCAAAGGGCTAAGGATGGATGCATTAGGTGCACTTGATGTACCTCAAAACCCCTGTACTCTTCAGTTCCCATCAAAGAATGAGATCACATTAGTTGCCTATCCAGAAATAAGTAGTATATTGGCATCTGAAAGAAAAGTTTTGCTAGATATTCTTGCATACAAATCACTGAGTCAAATGTTTCCAGGAATGAGATCTATAGTCTTGCCTAGATTCTACCACCATATATAACTGCCACGTAACTATACAAACATAGCTGAACTGAATTACCTAGATTCTACCACCATATATAATTGCCACGTAACAATATAAACATAGCTGAACTGAAACAACGCACCGCTGTATAGCATGCTTTCTCATGAGCTGAAGGTCTCCCAAAATGAACAGTACGAGTTATATCTGTTGTTCCATCTAGATACTTTGGATACAGCATCCACAAAACCAAGAAAAAAAAACTATAAGTCTCAGGAAAAAGATCGCAAGATAAGATAGAAATTGACAGATGCCCTTGTTGTTAAAGCAGCCAATTTTTAACTAACAAACACCAAACAGAAGCACGGCTCACATACCTGTGCTCCAGAATCAAATAGATAAATGGAATCTGCATCTAACTCTGCGCAAGTGTTCGGCTGCGGTTTATAATGGTTCATCGCCGCATTTGGACCAACAGATGAAATGGTAGGAAAACTTAAACTTTTGAAATGCTGCAAATGTTAAAAAAAAAATAATAACAATGGTTATTCCAAAAAAACGTCACACGAACATGTGGTAGCCGGTGCAAATCAAAATAATTTTGAATATCTTATCCATTACATCACTAGTGATACATGAACTGTTACAAGTATTCACATAATGCAAAATTACAAAAAGCAAATGCAAAAGTAACTCCTCTACTAACTGCACCTTGCAGACAGCTGGGTTTTGAAACATCTTACGCATGTAAACTGGTAAGATATCAAATCCAATATAAAAGTAAAAGACAAAAAACAAAAAGAAGAGTCCACACAGTTCTGTGAAAATCCATGAAAAGGAGATTACCTCTTTTGAAGCTCGAAATGACTCCAGCTTATCACTCACAGTCAACTCCGTTAGTTTCTTTCCTTCCCTGCTATACATTATTTTAATCAGACGTGTTAAGCATATGTGCCCTGAACATAAATTTTGGAAGGTACCACCGAAAAAGACACAAAGTGATGCTTTAAATCAACTGGCACGAGAGATTAGAAATTTCCCTTTACATTCTTCAATAAGCTACACTATAGAAACTCACATTAAGCACACATAAAAGGTTTGCTTCACCCCACATGCCCTAAAATAAAATGCATTAAATTATGTCCTTCACAGGCTTACAATAAGTCTCTGAAAGAGACAAAGTACACACAAATGGAAGAGATTCATAGACCTTGGATGTCAGAGTTCATAGTCAAAGTACTGACCTCTTAATTATTAGCTTCATGTTATCTAGAAACCAAATCTAAAAGACTAAAATGATTAGGAGGTAGATGGCTTCAAGCCATAAAGGTACCAGTATACTTCAAGCCCCCCTTGGAGGTGCATCAGCTCAAATTCTGTGCCCTCAACTAACAGAAGACAGACAATGAGGACCTTACAGGAAGGCCAAAAGTATAAAGAATTATCTTGATGGAACTAGCATTGACCCATCGTGTTGCCCAAAAGAGTTAACTTCAAAGAGCAGAAGATTTTTCATGCACATATTGAAAAACAGTGAAATCGGGGCTCAGTTAATGTCTCTCATAGGGCTTTATGCAACAATTGTTAATTCAAGCAGGAGTGGTTCACCCCGGACATTTCTTTCACCCAACATCTCACACAATCACATGCTTCATCAGCATGAAGGATGACCAAACAAGGGAATGTTCTTTTGCTGTTTGAGGATCAACAGATAGATATTATAGACTAGCTGCAAGCCTTCCTATCCTCATGGCTGATTCAAGGGATGACTTCAAAATTAACAGGTTTCTGCAAAGTAGAAGCTTCTGGTGCTGGTAACCTGAGCTGAGATGTCCCCTCCCACTCATTGATTAGAGTGGGCCCATCTCATGAATACTAGCAGGAAACTCATCCAAGTTATCAAATGTTTTTGCTTTGCTATTTCTATAATATTAAAAATCTTTCGCTATCAATTCTTGAATAAGTAATCCACTGCAATTGCATCCAAACCAAAATTACTTGCAACAAAATTACGACCAGCGAAATGAACTTACAACTTTTTCTGGGCCAAAGTCTCTCCCTCCTCAAAGTAACCAGAAGCACCATAGTTTTCGTGCATCTGAGCAATTAGACAAACAAGATCATTCATCACTCACTTAAGTAACTTTCATGTATGATCAACATAAAAAAGATCTCCATGTGTGGTATGATAAGGAAAAGGCAAGTAATTCTCAAGGTTAATGCAAGAAGATCCATGGCATACCTGTTTATCCAACCAGACAAGATATTGTACAACAGATGCACCATCTCTGATGTGTGCCTTCCTCAACCCATCCAACTCAATTGGATTCTGGAATTTACGGAGTTAGGCTTCATTAAAGAAAATTGGCATGCATTCATAATAAAGAGTAGCTGACCAACACATTAACCACAAGGATCACAAAAAGGAATATCCTGGTATTATCAAATTGTAGGATGGTAAAGTCCAAATTGATATTTCTATACTAAAAAATGTTAAAGATGAGATATCACTGCTCACAGTCTTCCAGATGATGACATCAATTACAAGTTAATGGCCGGATGACCAGGCAGAAAACGATCAATTATTTGCTGCAGAGTCTTTATGGTCTTATACTTTACAAATCAGATCCCAATGATTCTTTGCACGTGCATTCAATTTAAATAGACTTATTCTGCTCATAACTATCAGAAACTCTAACAGGTTAATTCATAATAATTATGATCCTCAGAATACTGAATGTTTTTATTTCCATATTATTTCAGCTGAAACCAAGTGATTTGAAGACCCAATTCTTAAGATATAAAAAAATATAGCAAAGGCCTCCATAAAAAGAAGCACCTGCAAAAAGTGGTTGGACAGAATGTTCAGCAAGTATGAGGTAATAGCAGCACAAAAGCTATCATATCTGTTCATGTCGGTAATGGGCCAAAAAACATAAGAGGAAATCATGGAGCATCCACAATTGAGAATCATATTCATGCTTTCATATCAACATCCATATAAAGAGGACCTGTTCATATCAACGACACACTAAAGCATGCACATCTCAATGCCAATTTCCACGTGAAGTGAAACTTCGGAATTATGAAATGGTATCCAGTCCACCAATTTGACCCTAGTCAATCATGAAATGGCATCCAGTCCACCAATTTGATCCTATCCAACATAGAACAACTCCAAGACAGTGCCAGCTCAGATTCTTGAGCTTATTTCGATGATCACTAATTTATGTATGATTACATCACTACATACACTCAGATCATTATCCGTGACAATTACGACCTCATAGATAGGGCATGCATACATTACCTTCAAAGCTTTTGCAAGGGCCAAAGGAGATTGCTTCAGGAGAACTCTATTGGAATCTAGTTTAGAATACAAAGCATAGCAGCAGGATCCAGGATCAGCCCATATCAAGTCATCGCTTCCACCATCTTCTGCTTCAGTCTTAATGCTTTCAGCTGCATCCTCCCTAGAGCCGGTCTCTGTCCCCCCAGAAACCTCACTTTGAGTTTCTTTGAATGCACATGGGCCAAGCTGGTTGGATGCAAGTGAGCTCACATCTGCACTAACCGCACCATACTCCCGCACTTCAATTCCATTCTCCATTAAATAGCCACTTACCTGCATATGATTCACACTGCTTAGCACAACAGTATCACTAACAAAACATAATAGGAGATACTAAGAAACATCTGATTATGATAAGATGGAGACTGAATATGTCAGGAAGAACCAACCACGCCTTGATGCTGACAATATCATAAGGAAAAGGGGAGATAACCACACCTCAGAAGATAGCTTCCTCTGGTCCACATAAAAGAAAGCCGAAGTGCGCGTGACTATGGCAAATGCCTGAACTACAGGGCAGTAAGACACATCACTTCCTCGAATATTATACAGCCAAGCAACCTGCAAAGTAATAGCTAAGTTCGAATACTGCCAATAAAAAAGTATCTGAGCAATATATGATTGGGAGATGACCCATCTAAAAAATCTTGCCTCATCAAGGGCTGTGATTATGATGCCGCGAGCTTTCTCCTGTGTAAGCCTTTCTCTCAAATCATTCAGTTTATCTGTGGCTGATCGACCAGCAAATTCCAGGGCATGTACATTGACAGGGTTTATTTCAAGAGGTGGCCTATTTTTCCAAACCTCATCAACCAAGTTGGTGGAAGTCTGAACCAGCTTCTGCTGTTTTTTGGCAAAAGCACGCTCCCATCTCTGTGCAGTGTCTATGGACACGCACCAAGGATCAGTGCCAATTGCCGCATCATATGGCAAGTTCTGATGAAGGATAGACATGAAATCCACATGGGGCCAAAATGGTTACATAAAAAAATTTCAGGAGTAATCTAAGTAAGCAACAGTAACCTACTCTTCAGACCAAGTGCTCAGAATTACATAAGCAGGAGCATAAGCATTAGCACTTTAAAACTGTCTTAGAGCATAGTTTACACCAGATTTAGCTGAAGGGAAAAACATGATACTGGCTTAGACATGAGACAAGATCAACAAAGCCACTCAGAGCAGATTTTACAGTATGCCAGGACTTACGTAAAAGAAAATCATCGTTTTGATTGGCAATCGTCATAAACATTTAAATTTTGCTTAGAAAGTTGTCCAAAATTCAACAGGAAGATAAAGACTCACGTCTACCATCCAAACATCCACAGCGGGGTCTTCTCCTATACGCATGAGTTTCCACTGATCACTAAGCTGTTGAGCAGCCTGCAAGAAATAACGTGCATCGGTCCATAGCAGTGCTTCCTTTCTCGTTATAAGAGCCAGACCTGCACGATTCAAATTAAAAGAGTTTAACTAAGACATACTCTGGATATTTAATATTTCTCATAGAAAGTCTAACCATCTTAATTTTCTGCAGATTTCTCTGAACGGAAGGAAAAAAGATCAATGAGTTGATGCTGGTGAAACATGAGTGATGACTTTCATCAGTCAAATGACAGTCCAAGTATGAAATTTCTCTGCATTAAGGTGCAAACACTTTTCCTTTTCCTCATTTATTTCTCCCAACCAAACATTTGTTGCATATGCAGATCTTAAGCATGTGAAATTACACTCAAGGAAGCAGGCAATTGAGCCGACTGTTCAAAGAGATTCTTAAAATCAACATAATGTAAACCTCATTTGCAATGCTCTAAAAACAAGATACAGCCGATATAGTGGACAACCTCATCAGATACATAAAATACAACTGTACTAGAATCTAGCACAAAAGCAGCATCAACCAAAAGAAATCCTCACCCATTTTAGGATGAAAATCCCTATGAAAATAACAACGTCAGTTTCATCCCTCGGCATTTTCATCAATTCAGAACAACAGTCATGAGAAATAAACATTTTCTTTGGCCATCATATTGGGCAATGAAATGGATGTAGTCAAAGAATAATTTTCTACTCTTCCACCACAACTTTTGAAATCCAACTAAACGGAGAAATACTCTTTCAACCTTTTAAGGTTGCAGTAAGTGAACAATCAAAAGTTGTGTCAACCACAATGCCATGAAAACGAGGATACAAATGTTCATCCCATTTCTAGTCAGTAGGAATGATTTATTAATCTAAAACAGATAATGCCTATGTCTACCACTTCAAACATATTAACTCAGATGTTCGACCGCAAAAGCCTAAAAGGAAGTACAATAGTGCTGATATATCAGTTCTCCCGGCAGAAATTAAAGCGTTTGATTACCAACTCAGTAAATACTAATATTCCTGCGAAAGTTTGTCTCCTAAGAGACAATAATGTGCATGCCATGAATTGATTCCAATCCAAAAATAAGAATTCGAAAGCAAGAGAAGTAATAAGTTGGAAAAGGCAAAAGAATTAATTTATTCAAGCACTTATCAATTTCAAGAAAAAAGTAAGAAGAGTGCAGGATGAGAGCATGCTCCCCACTTAGAGATGGCAAATTGGTGGGTTAAGTTGAATTTGAGCGGATTATGTATAGATTCCATCTCTCATATAACTCAAATTGACCCATTTATTAAATGGCTTACAGCCAGCCCAGCCCCATCTAAATCCAACCCAAACCCACCAGATTAGAGAGAGAAAGGCCCATCATATATTAGCTCCTTGCGTTGATAATGTCCGCTTCAGGGACCGATATGAATCATCTCCCTTTCCGTGTTCCGCCAGGTTGCCGCCGCCTTCTTTGCCATCATGGCCGTCAACAACTGCGGCGGCGAGAACTCCCGCGGCGATCGCCCGCCCAAAGCCCTCGGCAGGTGAACGAGCTCACTCATGCCCGTAGATCGAACACGTGAGCGGAGGAACGCTCGAGTAGAAGATCGACGAGGGGCTTGCAGGTGGATAACTGGGTTGGGCCCGAGATTTTGTGTGGGTTGGAAGATGGGTAAAGTCCATCTAAGCCTATTTATTTTGGGCTTTTCATTGTAAAACCCAGTGTGTTTAGGCCCATTAAATTTGAGGTGACTTATACATTACCCATTTCGATAATTCTAGGTTAATAAAAGGGTTCGAGAACCTATTTCGACAGATCTATCCAAACTATAGCAAAAGTCGCAACCTTTTAGTCGGTCCTTACGAACACGAACTGATCGAAACTAAATTCAAGCGATTCTTGCATGCACGATCAAACCGGTTCATGAAGCACAAAGAAAATAAGAAAAGGTGAAACGAAACTCACCGGCAGTTCCGGTGAATCCAGAAACGAACTCGCGCCTCTTGTCCCTCGAAGATACATACTCACTCTGCAACAACAATTCAGCCATCTTGAACATCAGCGAAACTCCACAAGATCGACAGTAGAAAAGGTATAATCAACAAGAGAAAGAAAACATGACCTGATGATAATCTTCAGAAGGAACGACCAGGGCATCGAGAGGAGGGGAGTGAGAGGACATCAGGGATCTGAGAGCATCGAGTCTGTCTGCCATTTCTCACTTCCGTGTCACTTTGCAACGCGGTATCTCTCGTAATGATAGCAATCTAATCAGGAAGAAAAATCGAATTTTTTTTTAGCGCTTCAATGGAAGTCCTCTTTATTGCTAGAGCTTAGAGAGACTGATTGAAATATATGGAGATGCAACAAATCACTTACTTTCAATTCCTTCGTTGGTATCAAATATCTTCCTTTCGAGGCAATGCCTAAAACTGCAGTTAATCCTTGCAATTCCTGGGATATTTGGAAATGAAGTGATGACACGTTGGTTCAATGGATCGGGTCCTGCTGTTGGGTCCTAAGGTTCGTACGGTGGGCTTGGTTGAAGCTCGAAACTAGGTTGGGGAGCCAGGGTTAGGATCTCGAATTTGAGAACCCAAGTTTGCATACCAAGGACTTGGGTCCGATTATCTAAGACCAGGGTTCTAGGCTTTGCAAACCCAGGTGCAATCGGACCATCCAAATCGAGTCACAACGCCAGGGCCCCAATTCCAAAGAACCAAGATGGTCGATGCGGCGGCGATGGAAATCTATGTGGATATTTAGGGCACGCATAACAAAATTTCTATAATAAAAATCAATTTCTAGTTGAAACAAATTTCTCAATTTTTATTCCATGGACAAGTTTCTAAATAAAGAAACGCATTTGATAACAATTCAAAATTTCTATTTTTGAAATAAAAATTTGTTTGATAACAAAATAAAATTTCTATTTCTGGGAGCGGCAACAACCGGCATTCGATGGCCGAAGTTCAACATTCGACAACCAACGTTCGACATCCGGTGACTACCGACAAGCGGCCAAAGTCTGAAGTCCGATGTTCGGCGTCCGGTGCCAAGTCCAATGACCGATGGTGGGTAGCCAAAGTCTGAAGTCCGACACCGAAGTGCGGCGACCAGCAATCGATGTCCAACATTCGAAGTTCAACATCTGACGTCTAACACCCGTAGTCCATCGACAGGAGGCCGACAACGGGTGGCGAGCAGCCAACATCTAGCGGACGGTTGTCAGCAAACATCCAATGATTGGTGATGAGCCTCCGGCATCCAATGATTGGCGATGAGCAACCAACGACTGGTGGCCTCCGACATTTGACGATCGACAGTTGGCGACAAGCAGCCGTGGTACAATGGTCAGCAGTTTTCTCTATTTCATTTTTTGCTGGTCCTACTCTAATTCTCAATTCACTCTTACACTTTTGTTATGTCCTTTTACAAAGTGTGAAAATCAAAACTCACATCTGAAACAAATCGTCCGCACCCTAACCTTTCTTGAGAAAGTGAGAATTCCATTTTCATGTGAGAAGAGTGGCCCCTTGACATTGAACTATTGTAGCTAGTGGTCCAATTAAGCATTTATTGGACTTTTTAAGGGAAAATGTCACAAATGGTTCTTAGACTTCTACTTAATGTCCAATCTCGTCCCTGAACTTTCGATTTTACTCAATTTAGTCCCTGAACTATCAATAAATGTTTGATCTAGTCCCTGACTATTTGAAAATTGACCAATTTCGTCATTCTGTTAGTTAAAAGTTAATGGAATTGAGCATTTTGGTCTTTTTCTTTTTTTTCTTCTTCTTCTCTCTTCCCTCCACCAGCCATGGCAAAGTCGGCGGAGGGAAGCTGGTGTCCGGCGAGGGCGACCCTCGCCAAACTTTGGCTTCCCTCCACTATGGCCAGCGAAGGGAAGAGAGAAGAAGAAAAAAAAAAAAAAAGAAAAAAAGGAAAAACAGTCCACTTAACGGTTTGAACGAAAGAACTAAATCGGACAATTATCAATAGTTCATGGACCAAATTGAGCAAATCGAAAGTTCAGGGATGAGATTGCATATTAAATAGAAATCCAAGCACCATTTGTGACATTTTCCCAACTTTTTAAAGTAATAAGTAATCTATAACGTAAAGAAGGTAAGGTATTGAAATTTCCGAAATCCACAATTCCCTAATAAGCTTAAGATCTCATTAATGAGCGTCTTGATTAGTCATTAACAATATATAATTAAGACATACTTTGATTTCCAATGCACTAATTATACACAGAGTGAGAAAGATTATTGATTAGAAATAACTTTTTCTTTCATTTGGGTGTTTAATAAGCATGTCGAGACACTTGCTAACGAAACTCATAAAAGATATGTTTATTTCAAATTATTAAAAGCGGAAAATTCAGTTTTGTCTATCTCACAAAGATAATAATTGAAAAGAAACTTATTGAAGGTGGAAGAAAGATAGAGGCTTGAAGAAATTGTAATAGATAAAGATGAGAGAGGCTGATCCAAATAGGCCAAAGCGTAAGAGGAAGGTGTGTCTAATTATTGACAAAAAAAAAAAATTGTAATAGATAAAGATTTAACAAATCATTATTTGACTTCGATTCCTTCATTCGATTCCTTCATTTGAAGATGGTCTCTTTTAATTTTTAATGCTGTACCTAAACCTACAAGTAATTCATGTGATTCTTGGGAAATTTGGAATTTGAGTGAAAAGGGGACGTGGGTAGTGGAACGGTTCCGGGCGTCGGGTCCTAAGACTCCTAAGTCCGATAGGGTGGACTTAGGTTTGAGCTCGAAACTAGTTTCAATAGCTAGGTTCAAGATTCGGAAGCCAAGAACCCAAGTTTCGCTGATATTTGGTGGTAAACAGTGTTAGACATGAATAAATAAGAAAAAAGAAAGAGCAATATTTTGTGGCGCCCGAAACAATCTATGAATATGTTTTCAATTCGATTGTAAGATTTGATTTAACTATTGTTTTTTGGACAATAGGGAAAAACACTACGTGGACATTTGATTGTAAAATATAAAGTATGGTTTTTCGCTTAGCAACAAAGAAGGATGGCTTGTCATCCAAGTATTCTTTTTCTACACTTGGATATTGAACTTTTGTAGTAGTCCCATGGTTAAGCTAGGGATCCCATTTCCAAAGAGAGAATTTAGTGGGCAAAGAGATAAACACTCATCCTTCTAAAACACAACTTGCACAACTTTTTCTAAAGTAATCTTCGGGATCAGGATACAAAATACCGAAATTTCCAACCTCCGCAAATCTCTGATCAATTTGTGTTCTTGTTTTCGCGAGTATTTGGGTACTCATTAATAATTTTTTATTTGAATGTTTAATAAGTGCCCCAAGACACATACTAACAAAATCCATTAGTATAAGATATATCTGTTTCAAATTATTATAGGTGAAAAACTTAATCTTTGTCCATCCCACAGATATAGATGAATTATGTTGAATTTTTATATGAAAAAATTACAAAAACCAGCCACCAACAATTCTCAAATGTTACAACATGTCAATGTTCATATGCCTTTTAAGATGGAAGAATAGCTCAAGGCTCAAAAAGCGTGTGCCATATACATGCCATTAGGCCAATCCCATAGATCCTTCTTTGTTATCTGTAGTATGGTGAATCGCAACATGTACTGCTCCATATTTCTGCAAAATGCATTATCGGAAATACTCCGGCTCGCTTATTTCACAGAAAACAAATCTTTATCAAACACGACGATCGCACAATCAATCATAACTAGAAAATCTCAAGGATGTGGAGCTCACTCCTCTTTCAGTAAATGATGTAAGTACAGCAACACTAAACCAAAACCCGGGACTCAGAAGGCACTTGGTCCCCAAATCCATTACCAACCACCACCCAACTGTTGGCGTGACACCAATACGCTTAAGGACTTCACTATGTCAACGTACAAGTAGGTTGCAAAAGTCTAAACGTCGCTGCTTGCTTGATTGTGCAGAAAACGGGTAAGCAGGAACGAAATTGTTATGATGAATTATTATGCAGAAAATGAAGCCCATGTATTTACATAGTAACAGCGAAATAGCAAGTCTTTTATGGAACCATTTAAGCACCAAGTTCCTTTCTCTTATATCAGAAAGCCTGAGGCAGGAATTCATCTAGGATGGAGAAGGAAAATACAGAGATAACAAATGGAGTTTTCTGCGATTTTTCACTCATGCACATACAGGTTCAGTAGCTTTCTTCAGCCATGCCATTTCAGCATCATCCAAGTATGGGGCCAATGTATCTCTACACTTTGAATGGTATGCGTTCAGCCAATCGATCTCTTCAGGTGTCAACAGACTCAGGTTGATCAGCTTAGTCTGATATGGTGCCTAGATAGGAAACAAATTATAAGTAGGGAAAAGAGCTCGACAATTTATAATCACACTAAATTAGAGACCACGTCCCAAAAAATTCTTTATCCCATAAGATGTTAAACACCAATGATGCCTACAATATAGAGTGATGTGGTGATGATTCTCCAATAAAATGACCAGTTTGATACCAAATTAGTTTTTCTAATAAGTGAATGTTCAAGTCAAGTCTTTCACATTTCATAGGGTATAACATTTTACTAGAAACAATGGTTTAACATAGATTTGCCTACAGGAAACAGGCACATTGAATGGAAAAATTTCTGCTCATGCTTCAAATGGTCCATCCATGTCTTTGTTTGTTATACTCTTCACAAGATGAATAAAAGCAAATTCACATCTTTTTTCCCCTTATTCTCCCTATATTCTATCCACCCAAATACGCCAACTACTAGTCGCCAGTCAAAAATGTAACTAGATGACTCAACCAGTGACAAAGTAAAGAAAACCTCAAATATGATGAAGATGTCAAATTTGTCGACAAAATTTGAAATATCACTAACTAGAGGGAAGAAATGCATAGCCAATAAAGGAAAACCCCAGTGGAAAAGCAAAGAAATACCTTCACCAACCGGTAGGCAATACCATTCTTTGTAATAACAACTTACCCATGTTATATGCTCAAATGATAAGTACCCCTTGTCACCAAAGTTGAACTTTGTACCCGCTTCATTGACCACCAAGACATTCTCCAGCCTTATACCAAAGCTCCCATCTTCATAGTAGCCAGGTTCTGGAAAAAAAGTGCCCAATTTAGGAAATCAATGCAACCTCGATGTAATGGGATTTTGAAATATTGGTTCATGAAATGCCTCAATGCATAAGTGATGAACAACAGCAGTAGTACAATAGTACAGAATGCCAATACAGAAATAGGGCTGTTTCTTTGAAGAAAGACACATCTGAATAAACATAAAACATAGAGGCACAGGCAGCTGTAAGTAGCATTCCAAGTGATATCTTTGAGTAGTTTTACAGTACTGTCCTAAAGCAGCAAGTCATAACCTTAAACTCCAGAAACAATTGAATCAAATTTGACCAGCTGCTCCCAAAATCTACTAAATTCAATATAACTATCTTCTATGAAGAAGGCTGTCATATTTCACATTCCACCAAAAAAACCAAGAACAGAAATGTTACAGAGCAATTATTACTTATTCTAGAGGCATTACTCCCAGCACATATTGATCCTAGACCACAGTGAATAAGCCACATCACCTCAGCCTTATACATCAAATGGCTGAGACAACAATGCCCCAGGCATCTAATAATTTTCCCAAATTACAGGCCCACTAATACTAATACTAACCATCTGTAACAGTCATTGAAGCTTGCATCGGCACGTTACGAGCATGTGGTCTGAAACTGATCAAATGCGGACCTGGTCATTGAAAGGTCAAGTTAAACATCATTAGCTAGATTATGCACCAAAAGTCAGCTAAGCTTGCCTAGACTAAGCTGGAATGGCAGATATCATGGCCAAATATGGCAATAAACGCGCTTATCCCTGCTCATCCACATACCTTCATGAACATTAAGGTAAGATCCGATTCCATGCCCTGTGCCATGTCGATAATCGAGACCATCCTTCCACAAAGGTACTCGGGCAAGAATGTCCAATGCATAACCTTAAAGATTTAATTAATAGAGACTTTACATAAGAGGAAGAAAAAAATACTCAGTTTACATTGACGAAACCAAACCCCTGAATACACCGACAACTTGGTTTGAAGTATAATTTATTCAAGTGCGAGGGTGAAGGATTGTGATACCATTTGTTCCATTCGGAAATCTTGCATTTCCCAGACCAATATGCCCTTTTAGTACCTAAGATAAAGCCCAGAACCAAAAGCTTTCAGAGCCTTGTAAGACATAGTATGAATAAGAAATCAAAGGACTTGCTGTTGTGCAGTGGGAGATGTAATTAAATAGATTAAAATAAGTAAGCAAAGCACAAAAAAAGAAAAGCCAAGAATAGATGGATGACAATTTATACATATGAAAGAGATATCTTGAGCGGAGGAAGATGCAAGAATGTAAGGTGTATTTGCTTTGCACCACTTGCACTAGTAGCAGCCGTCAATAGTTAAGGGAGTCATTATGACCAATGTTGGCGGAGACATCAATGTTCACATGGAATCACAGTAGATGACATGCAAAGACATATAGATATTACAACGAGGTTTCCAACTGCACCTAGAGGTTAATATCATAGGAAGACAACATTTTACTCATAATATTGGGTGAAATTAATGACTATTGAGAGGTGAAGGGGGTATCACCCTGTGATATTAATGGCATTTTAAAGACTGGTCTAGATGCAACGTAAAATACTCAAGTTCTAAGACAATTAGAGAAATTAAGGATGAAGCACAGAAATGGGAACAGGTAGATTCACCTCAAGGCAGCAGCCAATGGCAATGACTTCCTAAGAATCAGAAAATAGCAAAGGAGGCCAAACGATGTTGGAAATATCGAAAGAGCTATAAAAGAAACCCAAGGCACACCAATGATAAATCTCTTCAACTAATCATTGATGGTCCTATGGCCAATTTCATGGTTCAAAAATGCATATGGGACTTCATCTTTTATCTTAAAACTTGTCGAAAGAACTTCATCTTTTACTGAAATATTCAAAGAAACATTAAGTGCACTGCTATGTAATACACCCAATGTACTCCCTACCCTAAGATCACATGAGTCTCATTCAGGGCCCGCACCCCAATGAGATCTATAATCTCAGCTAGATTCTTCCACCATTTATGATTGACATGTAACTATATAAACATTGCTGAACTGAAACAACTCACAGCTGTATAGCATGCTTTCTCATGTGCTGAAGGTCTCCCAAAATGAACAGTTCGAGTTATATCTGTTGTTCCATCAAGATACTTTGGATACAGCATCCACATAACCAAGAAAGGAAACTATAAGTCTCAGGAAAAAGATCGCAAGATAAGATGCAATTGACAGATTTCCTTCTTGTTAAATCAGCCAATTTTATAACAAACACCAAACAGAAGCACAGCTCATATACCTGTGCTCCGGAATCAAAAAGATAAATGCAATCTGCATCTAACTCTGCACAAGTGTCCGGCTGTGGTGAATAATGGATGATTGCCGCATTTGGACCAACTGATGAAATGGTAGGAAAACTTAAGCCTTTGAAATGCTGCAAATGTTAAGGAAAAGGATATTGGTTATTCCATAAAAACATCATACAAACATGCGGTAGCCTGTGCGAAGGTTTGATTATCTTATCCTTCATATCACTAAAGATACGTTAACCATTACAAGCATTCACATATTGCAAAATTACAGAAAGCAAATGCAACCCCTCTACTGACCACACCTTGCAGACTGTTTGGGCTTACAAACATCTTACGCATGCATAATGTTTTCATAGGCATACATTTGTAAGATTTCAGAAAATTAGTCCAATAAAAAATAAATAAATAAAAAGATTCTGCACAGTTCTGTGAAAATCCATGAGTAGGAGATTACCTCTTTTGAAGCTCGAAATGACTCCAGCTTATCACTCACAGTCACCTCCGTTAGTTTATTTCCTTCCCTGCTGTTTTGATCAGACGTGTTAAGCATATGTACCTTGAACCTAAATTTTGGAAGGTACTAGCAAAAAAGACATTAAGTGATGCTTCAAAACAACTGACATGTGAGATTAGAAATTTGCCAATGCATTGGTCAATAAGCTACATGTTAGAAACTCACATTAAGCACACAAAATTAGTTTGCTTCACCCCACATGCCCTAAAGGAAAAGCAGGAAACATTTCCTTCTCAGGCTTATGATGAGCCTTTGAAAGAGAAATGGTACGCACGAAAGAAAGACGTCCACAGTCCATGGATGTCAGAGTTCATAATCAAAGTCCTAACCTCTTAATTATTAGGTTCATGTTATCCAGAAACCAAATTTAAAAGGCTAACATGATTTGGGAGGTAGATGGCGTCAGTGTATCTCAAGCCCCTCTTATTTGGTGTTGCATCAGCTCAAATTCTATCATCTTGACTAACAGAATACGGACAATGGGGACCTCGCTAGAAGGCCAAAAGTAAAAAGAATCATCTTTAAGGAACTAGCACTGATCCATCATGTTCCAAGTTTCCTACTGAGAGCAGAAGATTTTCATTCAGACATAACCAATGCCAGAACTGCCACCGTGTCCC
Source organism: Eucalyptus sideroxylon x Eucalyptus melliodora (assembly GCA_016097485.1). NCBI lineage: Eukaryota > Viridiplantae > Streptophyta > Magnoliopsida > Myrtales > Myrtaceae > Eucalyptus > Eucalyptus sideroxylon x Eucalyptus melliodora. The sequence continues at coordinate 45,050,962 of CM027832.1, read as the reverse complement.
CGACACTATAATAAACTTCCCCAGGGAAAGCAGTGCTAATCTACATAACAAAGAACAGTGAAATCAGGGGCTCAGTTAATGTTTCTCACAAGGTTCTATGCGACAATTGTTTATTCAAAGAGAATTACTTCACCCCGGATGTTTCTTTCATCAAACATCTTCCACAGTCACATGCTTTATTGGCATGAAGGATGACCAAACAATGGAATGTTCTTTTGCTGTTTAAGAATCAAGCCTTCCTATCCTCATGGCTAATTCAAGTGATGACTTCAAAATGAACATTGTTCTGCAAAGTCGAAGTTTGTGGTACTGGCAAGTTGAGCTGAGATGTCCCTTCCCGCTCATTGATTAGAGTGGGCACATCTCTCGAAACTAGTAGGAAACAAATCCAATTTATCAAATGTTTTTGCTTTGCTATTCCTATAATATCAAAACTTTTATGCTATCTATTCTTGAGTAAGTAATCCAACTTTCACCTTGACTCTGCAATTGCATCCAAACCAAAGTAACTTGCCACAAATCATGACCAGCAACATGAACTTACAACTGCTTTTTCTGAGCCAAAGTCTCTCCCTCCACAAAGTAACCAGAAGCACCATAGTTTTCTTGCATCTGAGCAATTCGACAAACAGAATCATGCATCACTCACTCAGAAAACTTTCATGTGTGATGGATATATGAAAGATCTTCATGTGTAGCATGATAACAAAAAGGCAATTAGTTCTCAAAGGCTAATGCAAGAAGAATCCGTGGTATACCTGCTTATCCAACCAGACAAGATATTGTACAACAGCTGCACCATCTCTGATGTGAGCCTTCCTTAACCCATCCAACTCAATTGGATTCTGAAATTTACAGAGTTAGGCTTCATTAAAGAGAATTGGCATGCTTTCATAATGAAGAGTAGCTGACCAATACATTGCTGACAAGGATAACAAAAAGGAATATCCTAGTCTTATCAAAATAGTAGGATTGTAAAGTCATGTAATTGGGCTATTTACCACAAGATGGATTTAGAAGAGGCCTCTTGAATGCATAATGGATTTTAAATATGCAAGATTAGCCAAATAGCAATTTCTATACTATAAAATGAGTTTTCCTGCCAAATTGACAATTCTATGCAAGATTACCACAGGAGATATCACTGCTCAATAGTCTTCCTGCCATCGTCTTCTGGATGATGGCAGTTATAAATTAATGGCCTGATGACCAGGCAGAAAATTATCAATTCTTTGCTGTAGAGTCTTTATGGCATTGTACTTTACAAATCAGAACCCAGCGATCCTTTGCACTTGCATTCAATTTATATTGGCTCATTCTTCTCATAACTATCAGACCCTCTTACAGTTAGTTCCAAAAAATTATGATTCTCAGAAAACTGAATGCTTTTCATTCCCATATTACTTCAGCTAAAACCAAATGATTTGCGATCAACTAATAAAAGCAAAGGCCTCCTAAAAAAAATCACCTGCAAAAAGGAGTTGGACAGATTGTTCAGGAAGTATGACATAGTAGCAGCTCAAAAGTTATCATATCTGTTCATATCAGTAATGGGCCAAAACACATAATAGGAAATCATGGAGGATCCACAAATAATCAGTCTTTCATATCAATGTCCATAAAAAGAGGACATGTTGACTTCAACGACACGCTAGAGTATGCATATCTCAATGCCAATTTCAACCAGAAGTGAAGCTTTAATATTATTAAATGGCATCCAGTGCACCATTTGACCCTAGTCAATCATGAGATCAAACCTTCTGCCAACATAGAACGACTCAAAGACAGTGCCAGCTCAGATTTTTTTAGCTAACATCAGCTTATTTTAATGATCACTACCTTATGTATGACAACATTACTACATACACTCAAAGATCATGGGCGCAACATCATCTGGGACTATTACTAACTCATAGATAGGGAATGCATGTATTACCTTCAAAGCTTTTGCAAGGGCCAAAGGAGACTGCTTCAGGAGAACTCTATTGGAATCTAGTTTAGAATACAAAGCATAGCAGCAGGATCCAGGATCAGCCCAAATCAAGTCAATGGTATCGCCATCTTCTGCTTCAGTCTTAATGCTTTCAGCTGCATCCTCCCTAGAACCAATGTCTGTTCTCCCAGAAACCTCACTTTGAGCTTCTTTGAATGCACATGGGCCAAGCTGGTTGGATGCAAGTGAGCTCACATCTGCGCTTACCGCACTATACTCCCGCACTTCGATTCCATTCTCCCTTAAGTAGCCACTTACCTGCATATGACTCACACTGATTAGCACAACAGTATCACTAACATAACATGATAGGAGAGAATAAGAAAAAAGTAATTATAATAAGATGGAGACTGAATATGTTAGGAAGAACCAACCATGCCTTGATTATGACTATATCATAAGGAAAAGGGGAGATGACCAAACCTCAGAAGATATCTTCCTCTGGTCCACATAAAAGAAAGCTGAAGTGGGAGTGACTATGGCAAATGCATGAACTACGGGGCAGTAAGACACATCACTTCCTCGAATATTATACAGCCAAGCAACCTGCAAAACAATAGCTAAGTTCTAATGCTGCCAATAAACAGTATCTAAGATACACATGATTGGGAGATGACCCATCTAAAAAATCTTGCCTCATCAAGGGTTGTGATTATTATGCCGCGAGCTTTCTCCTGTGTAAGCCTTTCTCTCAAATCATTCAGTTTATCTGTCACTGATCGACCAGCAAATTCCAGGGCATGCACATTAGCAGGATTTATTTCAAGAGGTGGCCTATTTTTCCAAACTTCATCAACCAAGTTGGTGGAGGTCTGAACCAGCTTCTGCTGTTTTTTGGCAAAAGCACGCTCCCATCTCTGCGCAGTGTCTATGGACACACACCAAGGATCAGTGCCAATTGCCGCATCATTTGGCAAGTTCTGATGAAGGAGCAAAAAAAGGTTACTTAAGAAATTGTCAGGAGTGATCTAAATAAGCAACAGAAACCTACCCTTCAGTTGGGCCAACTACTCTGAACTACACAGGAGTATAAGCATTAGCACTTTAAAATTGTCTTATAGCATAAAATACTGGCTTAGACATGAGACAAGATCGACAAAGCCAGTCAGAGCGGACTTTCGGTATACAGAAACTTAAGAAAAAGAAAATCATCATATCGATTGGCAATCATCATAACATTTAAAATGAAGAGCTTATATCCAACTTTTTTTCGGCCCACAAAAGATTATATAACCCATTTCATAGAGGTCAAGAAATCCCAGAATGAATAACTGAGGAACTGTCAAAGAACATGTCTCAACTTCTGATCTTGCACAGAGAAAATTAGAATTAGCATGGCCTTTATGCTTGAAAAGTTGTCCAAAATTCACCAAGAAGATAAAAACTCACGTCTGCCATCCAAACATCCACAGCAGGGTCTTCTCCTATGCGCATGAGTTTCCACTGATCACTAAGCTCTTGAGCAGCCTGCAAGAAATAACGTCCATCGGTCCATAGCAGTGCTTTATTGATTGTTATGAGAGCCAGACCTGTACAGTTCAAATTAAAAGAGTTTAGCTAAGACATACTCTAGATATTTAATAATTCACATAGACATCCTAACCATCTTAATTTTCAGCAGATTTTTCTAAACAGAGAATGCACTAAGGTGCAAACACTCTTGATTTTCCTCATTATTTCTCTGAACCAAGGTTTTGTTGCATATGCAGATCTTAAACATGTGAAATTACACTAGGGGAAAGCAAGCAATTGAGCCTACAGTTTGAAGAGATTCTCACAATCAACCTAATGTAAAAACCTCATTTGCAATGCCATAAAAACAAGTTACAGCCGATACATCGCTAAGACACCTCATCAGATGCTTAAATAGAACTGTACTAGTATCTAGCACAAAAGCAGCATCAACCAAAAGAAATCCCCACCCATTTTAGGATGAAAACCCCTATCCAAACAACATCATCAATTTCATCTCATGGCATTTAAATCAATTTAGAACAACAGCTCATGAAAAACGAACTTGTTTTTTTGGCCATCATATTGGGCAATGAGATGAATGTAGGCGATGTACAAAGAACAATTTTCTATTTTTCCACCACACCTTTTGAAATCCAAGTAAAACGGAGAGATACTCTCTCGCCTTTTTGAGGTTGCAGCTACGCAACAATCAAAACTTTTGTCGAGCACAATGCCATGAAAATGAGGATACAAATGTTCATCAGATTTCTAGTCAGCCAGAATCATTTAATGATCCGAAACACATAATTTCAATGTCTACCCTTTCTTCACGCGTATTAACTCAGATGTTCAACCGCGAAAAGCTGAAAAAAAAAATTTAAAAAAAAAAAAAAAAAAAAAAGGCATCGACGATGCTGATACATTGGTTTGCCCGCAGAAACCAACGCGTATGATGCCGAACTCAGTAGATGCAACGTCACTGTCAAAGTTTATCCGGTAAGAGACACGATCCAAAAAATGAGTATTCAAAAGCAAGGGAGAAGTAATTCATCACTTTGTAGGGAAAACATCACGCTCCAGGCATTTGCGCAAAAACCCGAAATTCTTCATCCGCCCTCGATCAAACCAGACTCAAGCGACTCGCGCGCAACGCGATCGGACCGACCCCACAAGGCACGAACGAAGAAAAAAACTCACCAGCGCTCCCGGTGAATCCCGAGACGAACTCCCGCCTCTTGTCCCTCGAGGACACGTACTCGCTCTGCAAACAACAACAACAACAACAACCACGATTCAGCCATCCCCGCGAGGAGGACCACCGTCGTCAGCGTCGGCGGAACTCCCCACGACACGACCCGACACGGCACGACACGAGAAGAGACGACGCTGAAGAAGGCGAGAACGGGACCTGATGGTAATCTTCGGAAGGGACGACGAGGGCGTCGAGGGGAGGGGAGTGGGAGGACATCAGGGACCTGAGGGCAGCGAGGGTGTCCGCCATTTCCGACCTCCGGGGAGCTTCCGCAGCAATCTGATGGGGAAGAAAGATCGGATTTTTCTTTCTCACTTTCTTTCTTTTCGAGAAGCGGTTCTCCCTGTTGCCCGCAACTGATGAGAGAGAGAGAGAGAGAGAGATTGAAATAATAGGCTGGAGTTGTAAAGGACGGCGTGTCTTCTTATGTTTGACAAAATGAGTTTTTTGTAGGGGGAAAAAAGACATGAACATGCAGATGTCCGATAAAGACTGAAGTCACTGTTTGACTTTCGATTCCTTCCCAGGAATGCGATCTCCTTCACTTTTTAGGCGATTGCCTAAGAACTGTACAAATTATCCTCGCAATTCTTGGAATATTTGGAAATGGAATGATGGCTAGGGCACCTCGGTTGGGGTCTAGTGGACTGGGTCTGTGCGTTAGATCTTATGTCTCGAGTTCGAATTCAAATCTAGATTCAAGAGAGCCAATATGTCCTAAGATTGGAAGTGGAGTCAAGAAGCTAAGTTCACACCCTAAAGACTCAAGCTCGGCATCTAAGACCAATGTCTAATTGCAAATTCAAGTACAGAGCATTGAACTCAAGTCATAATGTCAAGACCCCAAGTCTAATCAATAGAAATGATCGATGACATGATGAAAAATTGAGTGATTTTTTTTTAATTTTATCAATGTTTCAATTTTACGGACTAAATTTCATTAAAAATGGTTTTCAATCAATTATTTTATTTGGACGGTTTTAAACATGAAAAAGAAAGGGGAAATTTTGTAAGATTTTCATTTTGTTGTTGTTCCTCAACTAATTGGGAAGAACTCCCTGTGTAAAATTTAGATTATTTGAATATAAAGTACTGCTTTTTACTTAGCCAAAGGAAAGAAATGGCTTTGAGTCAAAGCACTCTTTCTCCCCTCGACATTGAACTTTTGTAGGAGTCCGTAGTTAAAAGCTAGGTTCCTAAGCGTTTGTCCAACGCTAAAAGAAAATTTAGTGGGTCGAGAATAATTTAAAAAATAAAGAAGAAGAATTTTTTTAAAAGTGAATCTGCTAACTCGCCCTTTCAAAAGTAAAAAGTGATCTATTACATAAAAATGGCGATGTACTGAAATTTCTATCATTCACGGTTCAATAATAAATCTGTGATCTTGTTAACAAGCATCTCAAGTACTTATTAATAATATATAATAAAAATATATTTTGGTTTCTAGTGTACTGATTATATATAGTTTGAGAGAGAAATTTGATTGGAAATAATAACTTCTTTTTTTCATTTGGATGTTTAATGATTGTGTCGTGAGACTTGTTAACAAAATTCATAAGTTTAAAGGTACGTTTATTCCAAATTATTAAAGGAGGAAAACTAATTTTTGACTGTCCTCCAAAGATAAAGAGATTCTTTTGATATTTTGAAAAGAAAATTATTAAAGGCAGAAGAAAGATTGATCTTTTCAAGAAGCCTTTCGATGGAAGATTTCGTTTCTGCTGGAGATGATGAGAGAGACTGATCCAAATAGGCCAAAGCTTAAGAGGAAGGTGTGTCTTCTTGTTGAAGTCTAGCATGATCAAACACACAAATAAAAACACAAGGAAATGATGCGATTCAGCAATATGCCTATATCCACAGACGAAAAAACTCCCCCTCTCTTCTTTTTTCTTAGGGAGTAGGTCCGCCATTATTCATCATATGTACAGCATATGGTTGCTTATGGCAAAGCAACAAGCAACCATTTACATAAAGAAGGAAACACCACAAACAGGAAACAAGAATAATATGATAGCAATAATATCTTCTTTCCAAAGTAAGCAATAAGAATGTCGCCAACATTTTTTATTGACAAAAGAAATGACAATATGCAAAGATGTAACAAATCACTACTTTGAATTTGTTCCAATATGATCTCTTTCAACTTTTAATGCTATGCCTAAATTTGCAAGTAATCCATATAATTTTTGGGAAGTTTGGAAATGAAGTGATGACAAGCATACCTAGATTGAGTCCAAGTGTTGGGTCCTAAATCTAATAGGGTGGACTTAGGTTCGAGGTCGGATTGGGGTTAGGAGTCCAAGACCCGGGTCTGCATACGAAGGACTTGGATTCAGGCATCTAGTCCCTGGGTCTAGACATTGCAAGCCCAGGTTCAGAGCATTGAACTCTGGTCACCACATCGGGGCTCAAATTCAAACTCCAAGTATGGTCAACCCAGTGACGGAAATTTGAGTGAGTTTTCAAATTTGGTTTGTGTTCTTTTCTGAGGACTAAACTTTCTTATTTTGATCATGACAATATTTTTCACTAATTTATTACTTTAAGACAATGTTAAACATGAAAAATAGAGAAAAAGAAAAAGTGATATTTGTTTCTCGGCCAGTGGGGAAGAATACTGTGTTGACATTTGATTGTTAAATATATGAAGTATGGTTTTTAACTTAGCCAAAGAGAGGGATGGCTTGTAATGGAAGTATTCTTATTCTCCACTAAGAGATTGAACTTTTGTAGTAATCCATGGTTAAGCTAGTGATCCCATTTGCTAAGCGTTTCTCCAATGCCAAGAGAGAATTTAGCATAAAAGAAAAAAATAAGTGTTGTTTTTCTAAAGAGAATTTGCATAACTTTATTTAAGATTACCAAATAAAATGACAAGGCATCGAATTTTCTATCCTTTGTGAATCTCTAACTAGTTTATGATCCTGCTAACGAGTATCCAAGGTATTTGTTAACAATTTTTCGTTTGAGTGGTGCTGTATGGTAACGCTATGAGGAATTTTATTTTTTTTTATTGTTCTTCGGAACAAAAATAAAACATAAATGCGTTTAACACTTTTTTTCTAGTCTTTGGGAACAAATTGTTCTCGGAAGTAGATTTGGAACATAAACAAAAAAAAAAAGTTATTTTTTTGTTCCTAAAAACAGCTCAAGAAACAAACTTTTTTTTTTCTTTCCTTTTCTCTTCCTCTCTTCTTCCCTGACCAGTCGCTAGCCTTAACAATGGCTAGCGGCGACCAACCAAATGAGGCCCGACAACTTCATCGAAGCCTCGTCGGTCCTCGTCAAGATCACCTTGAGCTCGCCAACCATCGACAAGGCACCCCCCAAGTCTCACCATGGCTGGGCAAGGCTCAACCTCACCTAGATCTAGTGAGACCGACCTCGCAATTGCCAAATGAGGTCAAGCCTCACTGGTGCCATGCGAGACTCGACCTTGCTAGATCTAGATGAGGTCACCTTCTCTAGCCAAGGTGAAACCAAGCCTTGTCGAGCCAATCCCACGAAGTTGACGACCTTGCCGACCCTCATCTGGTCGATTACTGGCCAGCCATGGCTGAGACCGACAACCACCAAGAGGAAGGAGAAGAAAAAGGAAAGAGAAAAGAAAAAAAGGAAAAATGTATAAAAAAATTAATAATTAAAAGAAATTGCAAGTCATAAAAATATTTAGGGTTATACCAAATGATTTTCTATTTCGGAAATAGAAATTTTGTATAGTTATCAAACGTCTTTAAATGCTTAAAAACATGTCCAAAAAACAAATATAGAAAAAATCGTTTCTAAACAAAAATTGTTCATAGGACCAAAAATGTTACCATACACATCCTTAGGATATCTCGAGACCTATGTTAACAAAATTTATGAGTTTGAGATGTCCATTTCGAATTATTAAAGGTGAAAAAGTAATTTTTGTCTATTCCACAAATATAAAGAGATTATTTGAATTTCTTTTTAGAAATTTACAAAAATGATTACCCGATATTCAAATGATATAAAATGCTGATGTTCATATGCTTTTAAAGATGGGAGAATAGCTCAAGCCAAAAACAAGAAGATGAACACATAGCGATAATAATCCAACCTTTCAAATGAAAAACCAAGAAAAAAATCTCAAATTACTAAAAGATTTTGACGTCCACTTTTAAATTGAAAAACTGAAAAATAAATATGAAAAGTAAAAATAATATAAGAAAGAATTAAAGTCACTTACGAGCCACTCAAACCATTCATATGTCAGCTTCATTCATTTCAATTTTCCGCCACAACATAACAATTCTCTCAAGAGTTAATGGGCTTCTAATCTTCTATATTGATAATCAAATTGAGAAGAGAAGGACAGAGAATCGTCCAATGCTCCCTTTCACGGGGCCAAAATTCCAGCATAAGGAAACTCGTTTTATGACTTACACTATCATTTGAAACAATGCAACAAGATTTCATGCAACATATACAGAATTTCGAGCACAAGACACATGAACTGAGAACCGAACCATTAACTTTCGATGACTCCTACGACTCTTCAAATTGCCCGAAAGAATAATTGATATATTATTATCTGAATGAATAAACAGAAACAAGGAACCAACTTGACATCATTCGGAAGATGAATCATCAATCAAGCCAGGGCGAGCCTCTTCACAACTGCAGCCATATACTTGCCCTGATGCTCTGCAAGTGCCAACTCCGCATCCGTGGCCTCTCTTGACCCATCACCCGCAAAAACTCCAGCACCATATGGGGAGCCCCCGCGGATTTCATCCATTTTAAACATACCGGCGCCAAAGGTGTACCCAATCGGAACAAAGAGCATCCCATGGTGAGCCAACTGGGTGATTGCAGTCCAACTGCATCAAATCAAGTACGGATCACCATCAAGCAAGACAACAGGTAAACTATTGTTAAATCCTGTGCTCAATATATATGCAAATCAAATGAAAGATAAATATTTTTTTTTTCTAACTTGAGCGTAAATTCCAACATTGAACATGCAGCAGTGGCTACTGCCAGGACATATATCTTCTGCAATTTAAGGCTCCATGACAATTCTTATACGATTGCAGCACCAAATATGGAAAAGAGTTAGAGCTTTCATGAGCAGAAAGATAGCAAGTGACTAGACAGAGTGCATACTCCTCTCTGATGAGCAGAATCCACCATATTCGATGCACAGAAAACTGTATCCATTATTTAAGTAGGTAAGACTTGAATTAATTATAGAAAAATGCATTTGAAAACGACAAATAATAATAGAATGAGCTCCAAAGCTGCATCACCAGTGACAATTACAAGCCCAGAAAAATGAAGTTTGACCAAGTCACAATCACCTTAACAAACACAAAACTCCATAATCAGTCACATTCAACAGCCACATTCCAGCCGTCCTGGCTTGTAACCATTGTGGCGGTAAACCTTTCGCAGGGTACTAGGAGGGACCCCACCCTCGCTCTGGGTAAGTCGGAGAAGTAACATATCTGGAGTATTCAAGCTTGCACCAAATGGGTGGGATCAAAGCAGCAGCACCAACTGCGCTGCACCCCATGGGGCAACAACCAGAATACTTAATTTCAATTAACCTGTGCTATATGTTCGTTCTTTGCTTTCCACAAACTGTTCAACATGCCCTTAAAATATATAACAATAATAAAAATTCCTAATGACCTTGCACCAAACCAAGCAGATTATGTTAATAATATATCCAACTGTAGTGTAAGTTGATGTATCTATGTTGCTAGGGACAATGTTTCTGCTACTATAGTATTATTTGCCATGATGTTCATCTCTCTGGAAGTCAAAAGTATAATTAGAATAAAATAACCTCATCATGTTCTAGAGACATAATTTTAAATAATAAGACCCAATATAAGACCATAAGGTGTCTCAGATGGAAAATTGCATCTGCTAAGTTACATATCCTCAAAGTTAAGCTGAAACCTAATGTGCCAAGCAAGCAGAAGCATAAAACCAAAAGGAAAAAAATTCATTCATGATAATCAAGAGATGAACATCGTAGAAGATAAAACTGTGCTGGAGAAAAGGAAGAAGTTTTAGCCGCAGGCTCAGAATAGAATACGAAAACCAAGTTGAACACAACATCAAGCTTGTCCTTAACGCTTCTAATAAGGAACCGAAACATTCCATTCTATTTATAGGGTTAGGCTACAAGCTATGTCCCTGCCATCAGGAAAGTCTCCAAGAACCCACATGTTTTCACAAGCATCTTGCACTTATCAACCAAAGTTAGCAATTAGAATCAAAAACTTGATTGTCCATACCATTCCAATGTCCATATGTTTGGTTACCACAGTGTAGAAATAAACCAAAATCCTTGAACTTAGAACCAACATAACCAAAAAAGTGTGATCCACTTAACTGATATAACAAAACATAACAGAACAAGAATCAATTTAAAATGCAATCCCATTGCAACTAAACTACAGATTCACATCAAGACCACTGCACAAATAATCCAATATACTTGGAATTAGACTGCCACGCCCCCTCCATTCTAAGCTAAAGGCAAGGAAATTTTCCCCCTTTCCTCTGATCATAACAAAGCATCGGAATGGCCATATCACTAACTTTCTGCATACAATTCCAGTAGCGCAAATATTCAACCACAAACAGAATCCACAAAAGATTTGCATCATCTCAAACACAAAACAAGGACCAAAAACATTGCACATTCCAGATCAACCACAGAAATTCCCTATTGGAGCAAGAAACAAAACCAAAATCGGAAATTCACACTTACGCAGTCGTCTCCTGCCCGCCTCCCTGAGTGCCCGTGCCCACGAAGAACCCGGCCGGCTTGCCTGCGAGCTTCTGCTCCTTCCACAGCTGCCCAGTGGCGTCGAAGAAGGCCTTCATCTGCGCGGCCATGCACCCGTACCGCGTCGGGAACCCGAATAGCACCGCATCCGCCTCCACCAGCTCCCCCGCTCCGATCACGGGGACCGCCTCGTCCTTCGGCGGCGCCTTCATCTTCTCCAGCGCCTCCGGCGACAGCGTCTCCGGCACCCGGTACAGGACCCCCTCCACCCCGTCCACGCCGTCGACCCCCTTCTTCATCCTCTTCGCCAGCGCCTCCACGTGGCCGTACGTGGAGTAGAACACGATGAACACCCTCAGCTTCGCCACCCCCGGCGCGTCCTTCGGCTCGGCCTCCAGGGCCCGGTCCTCGACCTCGACCTCGACCTCCACCGGGATCGGCACCGCGTCCCCCTCGCCGTCGGCGGCGACGCCGGAGAGCTTCTTCTTGCTGGGAACACAGCCGCCTCCCTTACCCATCTCCCCAGACCCACTTGAAATCCGCTCGAACACGGAGACAATTCAAGCAAATGGAATTCTGGGTCGACGTAACAACCGGCCAAGATCGAATTTTTCTCTCCTTTCCTCGTCTGCCACTCGCTGATATCGACCAGGAGAAGCTCGAGAGATCCTGGGTCACCTTTTTCACCTTCAAATTTTCAGCCGGACATTGGAGTCCAAATAGAGAGGGAGAGAGAGGAAGACAGCGCGAAACGAGCCGCAAAGAAAGAGGCGACGACGCGCGGGTCACGGTCGCCACGACGTCGTCCGCGGCGCCATCTCTCGTCACGATCTTCCCTCTCTCCACATGTATTCGATAAATTAACTTGGGTCGTATTAATTATTCGCTAATTCCTAAATAATTATCAGTGGATGAGCTCAAATTCATTGCTTCGGATTCAAATCACCTAAATTGTCTAGAAATGATGGAGAATAATCGGCCAAGTTGGTGCGATGTATAACAACATTTTCAATGCCCTTTGTAGAGTGATTTCCATAATTAGGAGACGTATTTAATTTTTGAATTCGGCTGGTATCTTCAATTGCCAGAAGGGTAATTAGTTAATTTACATTTTTAGTTATTAAGCACCCTTGATTTGGACAGCCATTTCCCTAATTCTTTTTCCTAATATATGGTCTTTTTCCTTTGATTTGACAGATTTAGGAGGATTTCTGGCCATTTTTAACTTTCTCCGTATCCTTCACGATCTAATTCAATTGGTTGACCGGCATTTGTGGATATTTCAGCAAATTTTTAGTGGAACCTTTCCTAAGATTCCACCGATCACTTTGCTCAACCACCCCTAATAATTTATTAGGATATATTGCGTGGACCCCCGGGGGCTTTAACTAATTCGGGCATTGGCCAAGTACTTTGAATCTCATAAAAAAATCACCTTTTGTATAATTAGAATTTCATAAAAATGACCACTTTTGATGAAATCTAGTATCCGCATTCGCTTGCTTGACTGACAACTGTGTGATGTTGCCGGCTCGACCTCCTCATCCAGCTTGTGCATGGGGTAAGCTTCACCAACCCCTTTGACAATGGCCGGCTTGAAACAAGAAGGTTTGAGATATTCTTTTAAAGGTCAGTTTAGTAACTATTTTATTTTTGATAATAATTTTTTATTAGAATTAAATTTTTTTCTGATTCCATTCTCTTGACGAGTTTTTAAGCAAAAGAATAGGTTTAGTAACTATACAAAAATTCTAATTTTGGAATATAAAAAGAACATAAATGCATTTAGTAACTGCACAATATTTTTATTCCAATTTTTTTTTCAAATGCCTTTTTAGATGAGTGTAAACTTGATATTGAATTCTCATGAACTACTTACTAATTTAATTGTCTTCTTATGAGTGAAGAAAATAGTTTTTTTTCATTGGTAATTGCTCATTTTCTATTAATATTTACTTTTATATTTTGAATTTAATACGGATCGATGTTAATTTAATTTAGAAAATATTCTTCTCTTATTCCCTCCCTCTTCCCTTCTTTTCTTCCCTACCCTTTTTTGCCTACTTTGCTCTCATTTTTCTTTCCCCATTTCTTGTCCAATTGGGTCATGTGTACTTTAGAAGGGTTTTGATCTGCGCCCCACTTTGATGGGCGAAGCATGAGAAAGAAAGAGAGAGATGCTCCACCCCCCCCCCCCCACAAAAACCAAACACCCAACATTTCTCCAACACTTCTTTTTTTTAAGGGAAAATGTCACAAATGGTCCCTATATTTTTACTTAATCTGCAATTTCATCTTTGAACTTTCAATTTGCTTAACTTGCTTCCTAAAATATTGATAAATGTCTAATCTGGTCCCTGAATTTTCGATTGGCTCAATTTGGTCCATGAACTATTGATAAATACCCGATCTAGTCCTTCGTTACTATTTTTCTTTTTTTCTTTTTTTGCTTTTTCTCTCTTCCCTCCGCCGACTCTAGTGGAGGGAAGCTAGCGTTCAGCGAGGAGCTCCCTCGCCAAATTTGTGAGGGAGCCCCTCACCCGACTCCGGCAAGGGCAACCCTCACCGGATGCCGGCTTCCCTCCGCCGAAGCTGGCGAAGGGAAGAGAGAAGAAGCAAAAAAAAAAAAATTGAAAAACAATAATGAAGGACTAGATCGGATATTTATCAATAGTTCATGGACCAAATTGAATCGATCGAAAATTCATAGACGAAATTGCACATTAAGTAAAAGTATATGGATCATTTGTGACATTTTCCCTTTTTTTAAACTCATTCAAGTAAAAATTAATCACCTTTATCCTTTAGAATTCCCTACAAAGTAAAATTCAGTTTTGATTTGAATTTTTTTTTTTTTTTTTAAGTCTTCAAACCAACATGACTCTTTCTAAGCCCCAAACAAGAAAAATAAGCAAAGAAAAGGCAAAAACGTGAAACTTATCACTACAATTTATCCATAAGTCTATATCACAAGATTTAACTTGTTAGTGGGGGTCATTGCAAGACGCACAACCTCCTCCAAGCTATACTCTTGACAAAAAAAATGAGGAAAATTTGCTTAAAAAGTCATAAACCTATTACACTTTAGCCATTTTAATTTTAAATTTTGCTAATTTAATCCTAAATATTTTTACTTTTTGCTAATTAAGTCCATTAATTCAATTTTGGTCAAAAAATTGTTGACGAGAGCGGTCGGCTCTAATGTGGCACTTTTTAATAATATTTTAATGTTTTTTTTTTTTTTTTTTTTTTTCTTCTCTCTCTCTCTCTCTCTCTCTCTCTCTCTCTCTCTCTCTCTCTCGTGTTGGGTTAGGGCCGGTAAGGGTTACTAACCGCCGCCCTCCCCAACAAAAGCGAGAGCAACAACCTGACTCGGGGCCCTCGCCTCTCTCTCTCTCTCTCTCTCTCTCTCTCTCTCTCTCTCTCTCTCTCTCTCTCTCTCTCTCTCTCTCTCTCTCTCTCTCTCTCTCTCTCTCTCTCTCGTGTTGGGTTAGGGCCGGTAAGGGTTACCAACCGCCGCCCTCCCCAACAAAAGCGAGAGCAACAACCTGACTTGGGGCCCTCGCCTGACTAGATCCAACAAGAGCAACGACCTCGCTCGGCGAGCCCTCACTTGGCCAAATTTGGCAAGGGTTGGCTGACCTAACCCTAAACCAAAAAACATTAAAAATTCTAAAAAATTTATTTAAAAGCTCCATGCTAGAGCTAGGCAACTGATCACATTAGTAATTTCTGACTAAAATTAGCCGAATGAACTCAATTGATAATAAGTGAAAATGTTTATAACTAAATTAGTAAAATTGAAAGGTTTATAACTTAATTGACAAATGTGCAATAAGTTTAAAACTTTTTAGACAATTTTCTCAAAAAACGATGCCTTTAAATATACGCACAACTTATCCATAAATCAATAAAATAATGTAGTCTATTGTTCAACTTTAAAATATTGGCTTTAATAAGTCAATATTTAAAAACGATATTACAAAATTTAGAAACACAAAATTATGAAATCTCAAGCATATTGCAATTCCTTACCATTTTATTTGCAGTATTTTTTCTAAGCATGTTTATCTCAATTGCTTGCTCATTTGATGTATCACCTACAAACTCCAATTCTCTAAGTCCAAAATGGGTACTTTAGATCTCCATATATAGGGCAAAGTTTTTATCCATCCTGTTTTGGTCACGACTGTAATGCACAATATACAATTACAATAAGTGCTTGCTTTTAAATTATAAATGGAGGCATGTATCTCGAAATGGTGAAGCAATTCTTTAACGCCCTAAATGACCTCTCAATGATATTCCTTAGTGAAGAGTGCCTATGGTTAAATAATTCTCTTGTTATTCTTGGCCGTCTCCCACTTCACCTATAGTCATTCAAATGATATTGTTCACCTTTAAACAGAGTTAAAAATTCTAGAAGTGTTGTATAACCAAAATCTATATATATTTATATATATATTTGTTATGATATGCAACTATAATACAATCATAAAATGAGTTTATTATTACATACAAATCAAATACCTGGTCTAGGAAATTGCAATCAAGGAGTCTCAGGTGCTACCAAAAGCACTCGACGATCATTAATAGATCATTCCTATCAAGAATACATGAAAGAAAATTTCATATCAAATGAACAATTATATAGGCGCGCATGACAACCATTCTATTCCAAAAATAGTTTTGGAACAAAAATAAATTTTTTAATTTCTATTTCTAGAAAAGTTTCTAAGCAAAAATAACCATTTGATAACGATACAAAATTTCTTCCTTTCTAACAATGCGATGACGACTAACGACCTTTAATATAAAAAAATAAAATAAAAATGATTTAGTAACAAATAAAATAAAGAATAAAATAAAATAAAATAAATCATAAAAAAATAAAATAAAAAATATCATTTTATTTAAAAATAAAAATATCCTTAAAAATAAGTTTATTTTATTTATTCTATTTTATTTTATTTTACAAATAAATTTATTTTAAAATGAATAAAAATACAAAATAAAAATAAATTTATTTGGCAAAACACTCAAATAAAAATAAAAATAAATTTATTAAATTTATTTTTAATAAAAATAATTTATTTTTATTTATCATAAATAAATTATTTTTATAAATTACATAAATTTTAAATAAAATAAAAAAATCATAAATAAAAAAATAATTTATTTATTTTTAATAAATTTAATGTTATTGTTAAATGAATGAAATAAATATATTTAATTTTATTTTTAATAAAATGAGGAGAGGCGGAGGAGGAGGATGAGGCAAAGACGTAGAGGAGATGAGGGAGGACTCACTGAAATTAAGGTTTAGTGGGAGAAATTATTTCTGATTTCTCTTCCAGAAATTAGAAGTATAAAATTTCTATTTCTGATTTCTCTTCTAAATCAATTTCTAGAATATAAATCTATTCCAAAAATAGAAAAACTGAGTAGGTTTATCAAACAGGTTTCTATTCCAGAAACAAGTTTGGAATAGAAAAATTATTTCCGGAATAGAAATTTTAGTTATCATGCACCCCCATATAGCCTATTATTAGTGGTATTCTATTTTCTGCCTTTAAATGGGATCTGCTGAGACACGCGAATGGAAGCGTTTATATGGGTGTTATCAATAGCACCTACGCAGCCCTGTGAATTTATGAAAATCCAATGTTATACAAAATTATCAATTACATTTATTTGATGATGCAAAATCGATATAAAAAATATACCTTGAAGTAACATTCATGATTAGGATCCATAAAAATTTTCCATGAGACAACATCAAAGGATAGTGATTTGATAACATATTTTGTAAGTTTAAGAATTGCTTTCAACACTATATTAAAATACTTGCTAACTATTTTTCCTAAACATTAGAATCTCTCACATAAATCTCCATTGGAGTTATTATAACTAACTAAAGATAAGAGAATCCCGACTTGTTTATTTATCCTAATATACCAACTATCTTTCAACCAATCTCTTGCCCTCATTAAATCACATAAGTTATTTATAAAAATAAAAATAAAAACACGTCTTTTCATCTTGAAGGCTTCATATATTCTATTTGAAGGTCCATAAATAATCTCTCTTATCCATTCAGGTCCTGAAAGTTTGCTGCCCCTAATTAGTTATTTTGCATGTATGGACATGTCCACCTCAATAATGCATAACCATGCTATCAATATGTCAAAATCATCATCATCCAAGAATTGCTTAACTTGTTCTACCTACCCATTAAAGACATTATTTAATCCTCCTTCCATATTATTTATATCATCACACAAATACAAAAGCATCAATATAAATACCTGAAAAAATATCTGAAAAAAATCCAATAATAGCCAATAACATAAGTTGTAAAGTAAAAGCAAACTAAATATAAAAATCTCAAGCAATTCATCATACCCATATTACTACACAAGTACGAGAGTCTCAACAATAATATCTTTAAAAACCAAATATAAACCAAAAACATAAGACATACAATTAAATAAAAGCACATGCAATCCACAATACATTTCTCAACATCTACTAAAGACATTAAAGAAATCAATGTCTCCTTTTAGTTGGGGATTTGATGAAAGCCTCCCTATATGTGGCACTAACGCATGCTCATTCTATTATTTTGTTATAAAGATCTCGCTCTCATTTATGCATACTGACTAAAACATCAATCATACCAGACATAGAGAAATGGTCTACAAGGGCTGGTGTGACCCATGAGGTGACAAAGCT
Source organism: Eucalyptus sideroxylon x Eucalyptus melliodora (assembly GCA_016097485.1). Lineage (NCBI taxonomy): Eukaryota > Viridiplantae > Streptophyta > Magnoliopsida > Myrtales > Myrtaceae > Eucalyptus > Eucalyptus sideroxylon x Eucalyptus melliodora. Next base: position 45,032,752 of record CM027832.1, on the reverse strand, counting down.
ACTCACAAATTGACTTGTCCTAACTTTGATCAGCTCTTATATGACTTTGCAAGTGTCAGTAATACTAGAGCCATTCTTCTTTCTCCTCTTAGTATTTGGAGTCCTATCCAATTTGCACATCATGAACAAAAATTGGAGTATTGCCGAATGTAAAAACTCTCTCATCAATGCGGCGTTTACTAAAGTCCTTTGGATCATCATCTACATCGCCACCACCATTGTCACATTTCTCTGATGCCATCAAATCATCGAGATTTCCTGCGACATGATCCCTAGTAGCATATGTACCATAAAATATAATACACAACTCGGAAAACTGAGGAAATCCAACCCTCTTGAATTTTGCCCACCCAAAATTATCCTACAATTTTCACAATAATGACATATGTTGGTAACATAATCAAATTTCTAAAACTTACAAATAAAATGATATCAAAACGATCAAAAGATAAAAGATACCTTGATGTTTGAGTCTCAAATACTTTGATCATCGACAATAATTATTTTATTGACATTATTCCAAGCAAATCCGGATTATCAAATAAACTTCTTAAAACTGCCATATTGTTTTCTGAATTTGTTCACTTTATTCTTCAACTGCAATAAACTATTTTGGTATCCTATCTGTTGAATGTATTTGGCCCATATGTTATTCCACCATGTTTTGTTGTAAGTAAAAGAGGTGCAATTTCTCATTTTAGCCTCCTCTACCAACAAATTTACAAATAAGTTGATTAAATGTTCAGCCTACCTTATATTAAATATCTCTTTTTGGAATGCCATTTGACATCGACCGGTCAAGCATTACATAAGTTATGCATTAAGTCAATAACATAGTAATGTAGGAAGTACAAGCACTACACACAATATAATTAATAAAGTATCAATTCATACATATTCCACAAATAAAAGATGTTATCTCACTTGTCCAACCGAAATAAGAAACTACAATAAAGAAATCACGAATCTACTTATGTATCCAGCATCGTAGCTGTCATTCTAAAAACGCCCTTGTTTCCATGAAAGTTCTACAATCTAATGTCAAGGTTGCATGTTCTAAGTTAGCCCTTTTGAATTGTTTGCAGTTGTAGTGCAATTACTATAGATTCCAAACATCCACACTTTTCTCATAATTGTAGGATAGTTTTTCTTTTGGTAAGAAAAGCTCAACTTGAAAAAAGACTTAACTTTCATAAGGAATGCTTTGCAATATTTTGAATGATAACAGAGTTATAAGGGGTTATCAGACTATGTTCATAACTATGCTAAGTAATATCCACTCGACTTATCTGAAATCTAAGAACTATAATAGACAACAAAGCTGAGCCTAATTACAGAAGTTACTTTTATCAACAACCAGCAACAATAAATTTCAATTGTACAGCGCATCAATTTTCACTTGCAAGCAATAATTGCCTTTCAAGCATTTAGCATTATACAAGAGACATCAAGTACTTGCTACATTCCTTTGACGAAAATAAACAACATACGTTTATGCCAAATACTACTCTTCTTAAAAAGTATGTAACCACTCAACATCTAACCTCCTAAAAGAGATAGATACAATGCATCATAATTCACAACCTTATGATAAGAGTAAATTCACTCATAGTTAACTAATTTGCCAAAACTTAACTATAGTCAAGAAATACATGTATGGATTAGCTAATTGTTCTACCATTTGCATGTCATGATCTTACTCGTACTCTAGACACTCTAAAAAATAGACTGGCACCATTCTACCATTTCCTCGCCATTAGTTAGAAAAAGGAAAGCACTTAGAATCAATAAAGGACGATAGCTTCTTTCTTTTTTTTAAGAAAAAAAGCTAGAGTTGAAGGTTCAATATACCCTCAAATTGTAAACTATTTACCATTTCACTTCCAAAAGCGGAAACTAGTCCATTTCATTTCGTAATACCAATCATGAACCAACCAAACAGGAATAATTTGTAAGTGAAAAAGAAGCCTTTCCAAATCTTGTCCAAGTATGTTTTATGTATGGATGCAGAACCTTGACAATTATATCAACCAAACCACAAGAAGATTAAAATGTAATATTAAAATATCTTATTTCACAATCAAAGGGTATAAAAAGAGCTACAAAGTCTACACTATCAAAGATACTACTATCGAATCAATGAAATAGAAAACCCAACATGAAATAAAGAACATTGTGAGAAACCAATTACTGGATTTTAGAGATGCACAAGATTCTAAAAGCACCAACATCAATGGAACTACACAATTAGCAAGACAAAGAGGTTAGGAGAGTGAGCAGAAACTAGATATATGTGTTCACGACACACTATTAGGGCACACTATCAACCTAATAGTGTGTTGAACTATCAAATTTGGAAATGGAACTACACAATTAGCAAAATGAAGAGGTTAGGAGAGTGAGCAAAAACTAGATATACGTGTTCATGACACACTATTAGGGCACACTATCAACCTAATAGTGTGTTGAACTATCAAATTTGGATTATAATTCAATTGTTGAGCCACTATCAAAATTAATAAAACAAAGAAAGCGGAGATGACAGCGAAATCCGCACTTCTTGAGTGAGTCCCCCAGATTGAGGATGGCGACCCTTGCTAAACGGCGGCGAGTGTCACTCCTACAGTTGCAAGTCAAGCAAGATAGATAAATCACCTTGAACGAGTAGCTTGAGTCGGTGAAGGAGCAATAGTTGTCGTGAAGAACAATAGCTTAAGCAGAGAAGGAGTTTTAGTAGTTGACGTCTTTCTATTTTGTTTCAGCATAATAGAGAGCCCAGGATTGTAAAAGGGGATGTCTTTCTATTTTGTTTCTCTTTCCGATTCTTTTTTTGGTTCCCCGTAACAAGAATCAATTTTTTCTACTTCTTGATTATATTCTAAATTTATTCTTAGAAAAAAAAATATCAAATGGATTTATGTTCCTTTTTTGTTCCGAAAAATAAAAGAACGGAATTAGGCACTTTTTAGCCCATCACCAAACATAGCCTAAGACCTCTCATCGAGGAACTTGTGAGGTCCTCTACCATGAACCCAATGGACCTTGTGGTCAGTTTTTTTTTTGGTAATGAGCATCGTTGCGGCGAAACCATGTGGCGCTTGCTCCCGAAGCAAGTGAGCGTGTTGCTCCTCGCTTTGGAGAGCCTTATGTGATAAGTGGGATGTTGCTATTGATGAAGCTTCATTGATACTTGTAGATGAACATGCTACAAAGTTCCAAATCTACATTATTGGGAAGATTCGAGCCTATGTTACCTCTCGTAAAGAATTTGATTAATGCTAGGATAGTTTGGGGTCATAATAGTAAAGGAATTTTTTATATTAAAGATATTCATGCCGGGTTAGCTTAGGCAAATTGAAAACCGTGGAAAAGTTATGGAAGACAATGTTGAAATGGAATAAGGTTCATAACATATTTATAGCTACTTATTAATGCAAAACCGTTTTGTTGAAAGTTCATGGACAACGCCTCTCACCCTTGTTGTTTTAGAATTGCCTAGACCCCTCTCCACCTTACAAGGCTACATTTGATCATCCGGATTTTTTTATCAAGATAGGATAAGAAATTCAAAAAATTTGTCATATCTTATCTACTTTTTGGTGAACTATAAATTTAGAGTTGAATATTTTTATATCATATCTTATTCATTATTTGGTAGAAACACATGTCAATATAAAGGATGTATATATGCCGCTATGTAGTGCCATGAAATAATATCATTTTATCATCATAAAAATACCATTCTCATGCACAAGTATACTCGAAAACCTTCACAATTTGTTCGAAGTGCAACTCTTAATGCAAATAAGAAAAATTAATCTACAAGTATGATTGAGAACATTTTTACTAGAAGTGACCCTTGATAGAGGAGTCTACTTTAACATTAATTGTGAAGCCGCATGATAGTAATTAACTTTATTTTGTCCATAGTACTTAGAGACATTTAAATAAAATCCTCATTGATTTTTCTCTTATCATTCTCCAAATATTTAGCATTGCTGATGTAATTGCAATCATCTCCATCCTCTCGTTAGGTTTTTTCGATAAAGAGCAAAAATTGATTGCTATCTTAGCTACTCAATAGCCTCATTATCACTTTGCTTTAACCCTTTTACTTCCTAAAAAATAGGAATCATTTTGGGTTTGAAAAGATGATAGTAGCTGTAAATTTGATTTGCATCATTAGTTGCATCCTTATCATGATTCTCACATTTTTACGATCTACAGCCACATAAGCTTCTAAATGATCTTTATTGAGATTTTCCTTGGCACGGTGTTTTCCATATATGTTTGCTAGTCAATCATATCAAGGGAAGGACTTCCCTTTCAAAGAAGATGCGCCTAAATAGGTCTATATAAAAATATGTTGCTTTGTTAAAAAGAAAAGTAAATGAGATGAAGCAACACAAACCTTGCAATATTTTTATTAGTTATTCTTTGAATAAATATCAATATAATACTTTTCCTAAAGCCATTATGACCCTTCAAATCATATATCTGATCGCACAGCTTCTTCAAGCTCATCATCTTTAACTCTATGTGAGGATTACCCTGATGCCAGAATTAAGGAACTATTTTTTCAAACTACTTCTCTAACATAATCATATAACCACTCTTGAAGGAGTTATTATCTTTCTTTCCGTGCACAACTAGTTCTTTAAGACCATCTAGAAGAGTATTTCATCTATTGTCCATACATGTCGGTCTCTCTTTGTTATCTTGCTTGAGTTTGACTAAAATTGCTACTTTCCATTCCTAAACATCTCATTACAATTTTAGAAAATTTAATGATAAAGGATAGCTTGGTAGAGAAAATTTAACAATAGAGACAATACCATAAGGAATGTATGTCTCAATAATGACAAGCCAATACCTTATTTCACATGTCTAATAATAATGGGGAAAAAATATCTTACAACAAACTTATAATAATAAGAAATAAATAATTTTTTAAGTAATGTCAAATCATACAACTCCTTTATGGCCCTGACGTGCATTCCACTCACTAAACATCTATTCAGCCAAATTTTGCCTCCATGTCATCCAATGATCCAGTAGCTCTACAACATCAATTGTTTTCACATCTTCAATGAGGTTAGTAGCTTCATCTAAATGTACCTCAATTAAATCAATAGCCAATTTTCTTACTATCAAGTTCTACATAATGTAACAAATTATGATTATATGACCTTATGTTCTTATTGGGTAAAAAGATGGACTCTTAAAAATGGCTCATGTAACTTAATAAGACTAACGTATCTTTTTATGACATCTTTAGCTTGAGAATACTTCATGTGAAAATACTCATGTGGGGAATTTGATGTACAGCCTTTGGCCACACGCATAGATGGTATCGAATACCTTTATGAGGGGTAAGAAAGCTCTCCCCATTTGTGACTCCCTAAATTTAACTCACTTGAGAAACCATCTATTTTGGTTCTTCACATCTCAAGTCTCACAATTTTGTCTTTTGATATATAAGCGAACACCTTCCTAGGAGATAACCTATCTTGAAAGTACTCCAACCTGAAAACTTTTAACTTTGGAATTCCAAAGATATGCATTGTTGTTACGTCAAAAGGTGCTTTCGTGAGTTGATTTTATTTCACCACACACACGCGCGCGCGCACACACACACACACACACATATAATCTCAAAATCGATCTCCCCTTATTCGATACCCGCTTTGGTTTATTTATGCCCCATTCACTATCATAGAAATTTGTCAAGAGTCACTCCTTATCCAAGCCCTTTAGCCCCAACGACCACTCTCTGCCCTCATCAGAATAAGCTGTTACGCCATTAATATATCCAACATCTACAAGATAATAATTACCTAATAACAAATGATAAAATTATTAATTGTCTTACAATCACCAAAAATTGCATAACTAAGAATGCAACATATTTATAAATCTTGGCTGTCATATAACTAGAAGCCTTGCACTCTTTGCGCAGCTAAATGCAATCTCGCTTGGCAGAATAAATCTTGGATGGAAAATCTAGATTGGGCCACCAAGCATATTGCCGATACTAGCTTTCACTAGTCCTTGGCCTATTTTTCCTTTGGAGCTTTATGTTACATAATTTGGAAAGAGAGGAACAATATCATTTTCTGCAATCAATCTCTCTCTCTCTCTCTCTCTCTCTCTCTCTCTCTCTCTCTCTCTCTCAGCTTTGAAGATTCACCTTCAAAAGGCTATCAAGGATAAGACGATGACCTTTCAACATGTTCCGGACATTCCTATAAATATAAAACTACAACGAAACTAGGGTCTTCATCCTTTGATTTTTTATTGATAGTGCTTGGCTGGTGTGTCAAGGTTTTTTAGAGCTTGGTTGAGGTTGCCATTGTCATTGTGCTCTTAATGGAGTTGGGGGTTAGTTTCAGCTCCTTTCTTTTTGGAGGTTTGTGTTGCTGATGCGAAATGCTCAGAGTAGTTGGGGGCTAGTTCAGTGCCTCGAAGGTTGTCGTCACTGGCAGTGTGGGCTGCTGTTATTTTTGCCATCTGCCTCCCTTCCCTTTCTTGTTTGTTGCCACTGTTTGGCTTCTTGTTGCTGTTGTTTTAGCCGTTTGCTAGTTACTATTTAGCTATTTTGGTTTCTTTTTTCTCGACACCTTTCCACTCGTTATAACTTGATTGTCACTATGAGTTTAAGTTTTTATGGTGCCGAGATCCCCCGTTGTACATTTGTTGGTTAAAGTCTAACAAAAAAAAACATATTTATAAAAGCTTATCTTATCAACGAAAATCTTCAAACCATTTGGTTTTCAACTAAAGCACCTCAAAGCACTTTAAAATCCATTGCTAAGCCTTCCCATCCAAGTAAAACATATACGAATCGTTATGTGAGCAAACTCCTAACACATTGATCTCTACCTCACCCTTTCTATTTTAGTACCTTGGTTAATCAACCGTCTAAACACATACCATTATGAATGTGTCATTCAATGCTCATAATCAACCCTGGGAAACATGATATAAATGAAAAAAAAATCTTATCTTTAAAGTAATAAATTGATTTATATAATAGCATAACAAACATACCTTAAACCATTTTTATCTCTTGGGAACTACTTCAGGTGACACAAGAAAAATACTATGCATTCTTATCATTGCACTTAAAAATAAGTTAATACACCTACTTATTTTCTCCCCAAACCTCATAAATCTGAATTTGATTACACGATTTTTCAAATAAATGGCAAGTATATGTGGGAACATTGCCACTCGTTATTCTATAGTTACAAGTCCATCTTCTTTTAACCCACAAATTGTACATGCCGACTTGTATAGTAGAGTAAATATATGTCTATCCATCCTAAGTTGTTCTAGACTTGCTATTAATAAAGAGGTCGATGTGATTTAAATGAGCAGGGCTTCTAACACATGTATAATCCTTCAATATATATGTTTCGCTAATTTCGTTTCCGCAATGAAATATCTTTCACCAAATAATATATTTTGGTTTTTATTAAAGGAGACACGGGTTTTGTGCTAAATCTGGACAAAGGATATCAAAATGCAAGTGTTATTTTCAATCTACATATTACAACATTGATAGTCGATGACTTGCTAACTTCCACCTCTTGTTCCAAATTATGCTGAAATTAAATCAATGATGCAGCCTAAGGATAGTTCACTGCAAAAGTGGAATCTAATCAACAGCAATGTCTTTGGATAGGAAACGCAATGTCAAAATTTAATCAACGATGTTGAGCTTATGGTATAACACCAGAATTTAATCAACGACACCGCACTAAAGTGTAGATACTCATCAAAACCTAATCAATGACGGAAATCTAAAAACTACAATTATAAAACTAAAGTGCAATAAAATAAAAATAAAGTAAAGATATTTAATGTATTATTTGGGGGGATCTTTGTTGGATGGCTCACAATATTTATAAAATAATCTGGTAACCATCGAACAATTATTCATTCTTTAGTAACCGCTTCTAACCTCCTCACATGTTCCTTTGCCTTCTTTCTTTTCTCCACAACTACCTCAATGGTGCCGTATTGCTTCTTGATTCGTCGACAACGGTTGCATGACTCGATCACTGAAGAATAACCATTCCTTGACTTTGAGCAGTCTTTTGCATATTCGATTATGTCCACCCAAATTTCAATGCTAATACTACTCGAATTTCATATATGTTGCAATATTCTGACATTTAGACACGTGGTAGTTCCTTCCCTTTCCATCTAACCATATACTTCTATTTATAGGCTCATCCACATTCAGCCAAATATCCTTGTGCATCTTGATTTTTCCTTATCCTTGTGGCTAGCACGTGGTTTGTTACTATCTTTACCCTCATGATCGGCACATGATGGTGCAGACAACTTTGGGTGTCAACAATATGCTTATTATAGTATATTTTCTATGGCGGTGGGCACCATAATCATATATGTCATATACAAAAACAAACATTTGTAAGTTCATCTCCTCTAATATTAGAATGCTAAAAATTTCTTATCATCCTAATCTATTTCTAATGAGGAAACAAAAAATAATAACACTAGACAAGTACAAACTAGCAAGTTGGATAATAGCAAAATCATCCAAAATAGTATATCTTTTTCAAATCAACAAATTCTCACAGAATCTTACCAAATCATTCCATGATTATTACAAGATATACACAAATGAAAATGAAACAAACTAAAGTTGATTCATGATTATTAGTGACTCTTTGTAACTTTTCTCAACACATAAGAAATGAACTCTCAATGCCAACTTAGTCAATAATTTAAGAACATGTAATGAATCTATTTAGTCAAACTAAACATCTTGCATTTGACTGATAAAATAAGACTAAAAATATGGGAAAACCGGATATCGTTAAAGTAACAACACAATCTTATCGGCTCTAATCAACAGCAATGGAAGAAAACCACATGCCAAAGTCATTTGTACATAGTTTTATTTTCATGACGCATGGTCTAATTACTAAAGGTGTGCAACCGAATCAGATTTACTCAGGAACTAGACTATCTGAAAAAACAAATCTAGGGACTAGTTCCTCTTTGAATTGATCTAGGAACTAGTTCCATTTTTGCGGAATCAATTTATTCCCCAATTATAAGTGAAGACCCACCTAGAAACTGAACCAATTAAATTGGTTTTGGAATCAATTTTTAAGCAATGTTAAAAAAAACCTAGCTTAGTCCCCCCCCTCTCTCTCTCTCTCTCTCTCTCTCTCTCTCTCTCTCTCTCTCTCTCTCTCTCAATAAGGTAGTCCCTAGCAACCCTAGCTCTGTTGCAAGAACCTTAACCAATCGCCACCATTGTCGCTAGTCAGTTCGTCTCTCGTTGTCTCCAACATTAGCATTGTAGGCACGCAACCCAGTTCATTATCACCTCTCATCCCGTTGTCACCAAACTCACCACTATCGCCTTTCATCATCGTCTCTCTTTGGCAACTTGTCGACTCCAACGCGGCTATCTAGAGCAAAATAAGTCCGAAATTGAACTTTTTTGGTTCTTTTTTTGGTAAACTTGTAAACTCTTTTTTTTTCCTTCTACTTTTATTTGCACTTTACTGTAATTTTGAGGAGAAATTAGAAAGTAGTCTTTGCTTTGTTGGGAGGATTGGACATTTGATTTTGAAGCAATAGCTAATCTAGGCTTTGCATTGCATGTTACAAGATAAAAGATAAAGATTGTTCTGTTGAGTCTAAGACAGAGTTACTAGTATTACCAAGGTGATGACCTTGGATATTATGGTCATATAAGGAATTTGTTATATGCATCACCAGATTTTTTCAAAGAGTGTAGATCAACTTACTAAATAATTCATTAAAAAAAAAAAAAGAAACAAATGATTGGAATTTTCATAACACGGGATGCTCCTTTGTCATACATTGTTGTATAATTTGTTTTCAATAGAATCCTAACATTATTATATAATTTATTCATAATTGATGGATCAAGACAAAGTCATATCAATGGAAGTGAATGGATATAGTGAAAAGATTTCGCTCATGAAATTGTCATTCCATAGAGCTAACGAAGTGGAATCCGTAAGGGCGACAAACAAGGTGAGGGTACATAACTCCCATCCTCCTCTTAGTAAAAAGCAAGCTAATCAATTAGAGACATGGGATAATTTTTCTAGAATTATAGATGAGAATACATAGAAAACAATTAAAATAAAGTGCATTCACTGTGAGACTGAGTATGGGTACTTGTGTTGATTGTGAAACGTCTACTACATGGAAACACTCGAGAAAATGCCAAAAGTTTCATCATGCAAATAAAAAGCAAACATTATTTGCACCACATAAGTAAGATATGGCTGGTGAGGTAGGGGAAAATATTAATACTGGTAGCATCTCAACAATGTGGAAGTTTGATAATAATAAAAAAAAAAATGTTATAGGCACATGCTCACTCAGATAATCATTATTAATAAGACTATCTTTTTCCATGATTGAGCATGTCATTTTAGATGATTTTGTCGATGAATTACAACCTCTCTTCCAACATTTGTCTCGATTTACAGTGAGTAGAGATTGTATGAAGTTCTAAGTGAAAAAACTTGTTTGAAAGCTTACTTTGATAAGTTTAATTCTAGGATTTCACCACAATCCATTCAAAACTTGAACTATTTATATCTCATTGCACACTTTATTAATGAAAATTGAAAGTTGCATAAAAGAAACATCGATTTTATGGCAATTGTAACATTCTCGATTTCAACCTTTACTTTGGCCCTGACTAATTGGCCAAGGACTAGTACACTAATGATGAGACTAAGCCATGAGCTGGCTTGAGAACTGATCATGAGTCAACTAGCTCGTCCGAGAATCGATAACCAAATGTTTGGTTATAGAGTGTTCAACCATGGAAATGTTATTCAATCATAAGGATCGGTCGTGGACGACCATGAGTTGATCCAATGTGACTGTGGATTGACGAATGGTCATGGCTTGATTATACCCGATCAATGTACTGGCCGTGGGGTGATTCCACCTGGTCGTTATACCAATCATGGGCGATCGTGGATCGACCCAAAGCAACCATGAGTCGAGGTGGATCGATTGATCTCACATAATTACATGACAACCAATAATCGACCATGGATCAAACAAACTCAATACGATTCAGTTTCAGACTAGCCAAAAGTTAGACATAGGACCCTAGACTAGCTCGCAAACCTACCAGAGGACCGATTGACTGGACTAAGGCCTGGGCTTACAACCTAGTCACAAGCATCTTTTCTCAATAAAGGGAAGCTCGAGCTCAGTTTTGCCAATTGAGCCCAGTTGCATCTGGCTCCATTTGGTCATGGCTTAGGCATGAACCTTGGAGCAAACAAGGTGGTTGATCGCATCCAATGACAAGGCTTTCAAAACTTATATATTTTCCAAGTGTAATTAATGTCTTGGCCACATAGTTAATAAATGAACGTTGACTAAGAGTAGACATATGGCCCATTAAGCCTTGGCCTTGAAAGATAAGTATGGAATTTGGACATTGACTCATTAATGAGGGAGACACCTAAACCTAATCAGGAGGCTTCATGCCTAGGCCTTGGACTAGTCTAATCCTCTTAAAAACTAAGTATGGACACATACAAACGCATTTAATGAGTTGCGGGCTATTAGGGTATATGTGTCCCTAATAGACCTAAGCTCATCATACCCTAAAACTAGTATGACAAGTGGACCCTGGAGCCCAAGAAAGAGGGTTACATGCCCACCTTAAGAGAAGCAAAATCAAGTCAAATTTTCTGACTTAAAAGATAGGCTCGTATTTAATACCTTTAGAATTTAGCTCTTAAATGGTCAAGAGGAGGTGTCCAACCTATTTAGAACATATTTTGAGACTTAATGATCAAGTAAAGCCCTTCTCAAATGCCTATTGACTTGAAACAAGTGAAGCCAAGAAGGGTGTCTTGCAAGGGGCCCAGCCCTACACTAGGTGCCAATTACGAGCCCAGTCAAGTAGGCTAAAGCCAATTATAAGCCTGCTATTGAGCCCACGAGGTGGGTCATTGACCTAACCACGCGAGGAGAAGTTTGCCTAAAAATAGAGGTATCCGTCCCTCATTCTCTCACCGTACCACCTTATCTTCCTACCAACCTCTCATTCTTTTCCTCCATTCGACCTTCTTGCCCTCTAGGTGTCCTTACAGTTGGCCTTGCTGCCACCGCCACCGATTGGAGCCACTAGACTAGAAAGTAGTAAGTAGACTTACTAACGTTTGATTAGGGCATTGTGTTATGCTAGTCCGAGCATATAGCAAGTCCATGTTTGATTTGTTCTTACTTGAGGTTCCAACTATGCTTGCTTGGATTTGGCCTTGACTTGGTGTTCTTGATTAGGTTCTACTTATTTATTAGGCTCTGGCTTGACTTGAATTGGAAGTAGCCCAATTCTTGTATTTGTTTTATCATGCTTTGGCTTTATTTTGATCACAATAGGTTTGAAAGATACTTTTAAGCAAAAGCTCATTATTACTTTACAAAGCCATTTTAAACCAAATTTTACAAGTACATGTTCTAGTTCATGACCTGACCTCCGAAAAGTGAATTCATCAGACTTGGATGAACGTGAGATCATGTTGAATGGGTCCTTTCTTGGTCTCAGTGCGATATTGAGACATATCGTTCCCAAGCCAAGTTTAGTACTCAATCGGTGTCTCAAATGGATCGAACCAAGCCGTGAGCCTTATCTCAAGCTCAGCATGTTCGATGACTTGGATCCAATAAGGCATTTCTTGCATTTATACATGTCATGTCTTCGGGCCTAGAACTAAAAGCAAAGATAAGAACCGGCTTGTGATCCTTGATGCATAAACACACAATGGACTAAATTATGCCGTCAACTAATGGATTTTGATGATAATGCTTGATGGATTTCGGAATAACCGATGGATTTAGGTTATAACATCAACCGATGGATTTTGGCGACGATGCCTAATGGATTTCAGATGTCCAATAGATTTAGGATACCCGATGGATTCCGAAAGGATCAATGGATTTCAATCATTAATAAATAAACTCGTCTGCATGAGTGTCTCATATGTGAAATGGATTCTTGGTATATGCTTGTATATAGAGGACTTCTCATGTTCTAATCAAGGCATAGCTTTTATTTTGCTATTGATCTACTATTGGCAATTGCTTGGAAAAATTATGTGCTTGTTGAAGGGCAAGGCATCATCCTACTCAGATTTTAGGGGGTTTATTTATTGAGTTATACTCACCCATTGTTTTTCTTTAGATTTATATGGCTGCACCTCCTGTAAAGTTTGACATCCCTATGGACATGATCGTATCAGAAACCATTGTTTATTTTACAAGTACTAATAAATTTTACCGAATAATCATTACAACTATTAGGGTGGATGAAGAATTGGACGAGCTCGTTCCTCAAAAATACCGTGCCTAGTATAAGTGGGTCAATGAAGGCTTTGTCAGTCTACTTCGCGGCTTTGACAATCCGCCAGGGCCTGATGGCAACACTACATCCAATGGCACTTTAGAAAATTAATTAGATAATCAATCCTTAGGGGTACTAATTTTGGTAGAATCTCATTAAAAGAGATTAGAATACTCGAAGCTTGGTATATTTTGTAACAAACCGTATGTATTAGATAGTGTAGAACTTAGTTGAAATAGATGGACTTGCGATATCAATAAGAGACATGTAAGATATAATTAGTTGTCATATATATGTAAATATATGGTTATACATGTGTTTTCCTACTAACTTGTTGAAGTTGTGATGTTATATGATCAGGTGTTGATCGCTTCCACATGTGCATAACTCAAAGATCAATGAAAAGAAAGAAGTATGGGTTGGTGACATGTTAGGATGTCGTGAAAAATATAAACCTCATCATTCGTGACTCTAGAAATGGAGTTGGGGTTGTTACAACAATGGATAGCCACAAGGGTATGGAAACTGGGCAAATGGTAGAGAAATGCATTTATGAGTGGGGAATAGAAAAAAAGTATACATCATTCACCAAAAAAAAAAGTATACACAATAACTATAGAAAATACTTCCAATAATGTGGTTATTGGTTATTTGAAGGAAAAATTTCCAAGAAAAATGTTTTTTTGTCTTGAATGGTGATGTTTTATATATGAAGTGTGTGCCAATGTATAAAACTTGATTGTAAGAGGTGGATTAAATAAGGTGCATGATTTTATTGTATGTATCTAAAATGTAGTTAGGTGTATGCGGAGTTATCTGTTGAGAGCTAAAACATTCCAATCTAGTATCAAGAGTGAAAGGATTGCAATAAGGATTTGGGCTATCTTGATATTGTCACTAGATGGAATTCTACTTATCTAATAGTAGGCACAATCATAAACTTCAAAAAAAAAATTCAAAGGATTCAAGAAGATGATTTATATTTATTAAGGGAGATTGACAATGATTCTCCTTAAAATGAAGATTGGAAAAATGCCATTATTATTTCTAAATTTTTGAAACAATTTTATAATGCCAATAAATGGATGTCGGAGAATTAATATGTTACATCAAATGATTATTTTAAGGGGATAGCTCTTTTATATAAATATTTGAATGATGCGGCAAATACTTTGAATCCCAAGCTCCAAGCTATAGGTATAAAAATAAAAGAGAAGTTTGACAAGTATTATGGAAATTTGGATAAATTAAATATGAGGGTGTTGATTGCGATTGTGTTGGATCCTACAAAAAATTTGAATTATGTGAAGTGTGTTATGGACAAAATTGTGATGATAAAGCGAAAATTAATGAGATACATGATAAGGTTAAGTTTGCGTTGGAGCGTTTATATGAATTTTATCAATCATTTATTGGTTCGTTTAATAAATGAAATTTTGTTAGTTCAAGTATGAGTACTAGTAATGATGGTTCCAGTACTAATGATAACGAAGGTAAAAATGAGTATGACATCTATTAAATTATGTCTCGAGTTTGAGCCTGAGACATAACACACACATGGAGCATGCATCACCCAAAGTCATGCGCAAAATGCAATTTTGAGCAAGCAAACATTAAATGAAGAAGTATGTAGGTCTTGACTTTTCTTTTCTTCATTAATGCATGCCCATGAAGTTGAACATCCAATTTCTCCTCATTTCATGCATACACATCGCTATATGCATGCATGCCTATAAAAATTGGTGGGCGCCCTTGCTACTTTAGAGGTTTCTTTTGTAGGCACCGAATGTCCTCTCCCATTTTGCCATATTTGTGGGGTAAGGTTGTCTTCTATTAATAAATGGAGGAAAGAGGGAAGAAGAAGTCATGATCATTTTTCTTTTGTCGGTGCATGCATTAATGATGGCCATTCACACATGTCATCATTAATTGCATGGAGGCAAATGGCTTTTGAAGATGGGTGCCATCTTTCTTGTTTTCATATGCATTCTCCTGTAAAATGAGGATCGCATAGGGTGTATTAAGAGCAAGAAAAAAGCCGAGTACTCCAGAGATGAAAAGGGGTGATAGGTCAATGAGATTTGTACAGAATCGAGTTTAATGAGTTAAATTGTTAAACATCTTAGGGTTAGGAAACACTCGAATGTGTGAGCATTTGTAACCTTGTAATTATTTGATTTATTATTGGATTATTTGCTTCCTCTCCCGTGGACATAAGTTCCGATATTCAGACCAAACCATGTAAATCACTTATATCCTTTTACTGTTTCTCTTTTTTATTTCTCTATCAATTTATATAGCTCTTGATTTAATTATAGAGTTACAATCAACTTCTGCTGCACCAATAATATCAACAACATCCAAGCTTGGCAAAAAGCTTTCTTCATGCGAAGAAAAAATTGTTTGAGGAAAACAATTCTGAGCTTGATTGTTATCTTGAAGATGAAAGTGAAGACATCCTTAATCTAAACCTTTTGATGTGGTCGAAGAGCAATGGTTGAAGTATAAAATCTTATTTTTGATGGCTTGGGATGTTTTTTTTTTCTATTTCCGTGACTATCTTGCTTCATAATCAACTTTTAGTACAACGAGACATATGTTTGACAACATTCGAAGTTTTTTTACTCTTAGAGTGGTGGAAGGTTTGATTTGTACTCAAAATTGATTGAGATTCATTGACATGCTAATTAATACTGAAGAGCGCACCGAGAATGTGGAAATATTTTAGTCAAGTAAATTATGTATATTTCTTTCTATCTTGTAATTCATTTGAGAGTGAATACTTTATTTAATCTCTTTTTTGGTTTTTATCATTGGTAAATAGACTTCATTAATCAGCACTTTTGCACTTGTCTCTAGGGCTTGGTTTCTTTTCTCTCTCTTTTTCTTCCCGAATGAATTTAGGCCTTTTAAGAGATTTTGTACCGAGTGGATTGGCTTACCTAATTTCACTCTTGGAGGAGGAGTTATGCCTGCAATGTTCAAAGTCAGTTTTAACTTGCAAGACAAAAAGGAGATAATATAAGCAAATTTTAGTGGTAGTGTGATAGGAAGACTTACACCTGTTGATTTAGCATTCTGGTAGATCAACTATTACTATGTTATGGATTGTTGCTTTTTGGTGAATAAAAATTTATATTGCTCACCTTATGGATTGTTGCTTTGACGGATAGTGATTTTTATTTCATCTTTTACTTTGAATCATTTCATTGTTACTTATATTATTTTGTTGCAAAAATCAAACTAGAAAAAGGAACAAAAAAAAAATACAAAGTTCTCGGGTATGCCCTGGAACTGGACTGAAAAAATAGGGTAGATTCCAATACAGGTTCCACAGCAAACATGATAGGTTTCAATTTCCAAAAATTAGGAATCTGTTACAACACAGTAAGTTCTAAATTCTAGGTCTGTGACCTATCCACTCTAGAGCCAATCACTTCAATCAATTACCTACTCTTGTCTAATCTAGTCTTGAGGTCAGTATCTTCAACAACATGCCTATGTTCCACAACATTGAACCAACCTATTCGTCAAGGGACTATTAAGCCTAGATTACTGTGTTGATTTATTTCCCCACGTTATATGTGTATGATATCAAGGTTATTTCCTAAGTCTTAATTGGAAAAACCTTTTACATGGATCGTATCTCAAATGACAAATGCTCTGTGAGAGAGAGAGAGTGGAAAAACCTTTTACATGGATCATATCTCAAATGACAAATGCTTTGAGAGGTAGAGAGAGAGAGAGAGAGAGAGAGAGATCAACTCTTTAGTCGCTTCCGTACAATTTCGATGGGAACCATAGAGTTACAAAGAAGAAAGTGCTTTGACTCTCGCTACTTTTATGAACTGTTTTTGTGAAACTTTGATAAAATCGAGTTACAAAGAAGCCATGTGTGAAGCTTCAACGGGAATGAAAGAGAATGAGAAGGAGAAGGAAGCTTCAACGTGAACGAAAGAGAAGGAGAAGGAGAAGGAGAAGGAAAGCAAATGATTTTTTTTTAAAGAGAGAGATATACATACATACATACATACATACATACATACATACATACATACATACATACATACATACATACATACATACATATACATACATACATATTATTGGATAAGAGAAGTCTTATCCATCTCTATCTCATCCTCTCTAGGATATTTTTCTTCGATTATATCCTCCTTATATCCGACTTTATCATGTTCTAGATAGTTCCCAAAGATGAGAGGATAAAACATATCATACCCTGACTTTTATTCATATGACCAAACACAACCTAAGAGACTATACGCTTGTGAGAATAGAGCTTGGAGTTGTTTGATGCCAGAATACTTGGCTGAAGAACTTTTTTCCCACAATGGTTTTTATTCAACCTGACATCTCACAATCACTAGGTAGAGAATGCTAGCTGGCCATTAGTTTTTATATGGCATGTCGGTTCCTTTGGCTATTGGCCAATAAAGTCATCTTCCAAGAAGATTTCATCCTACCAAAAGCTAGAGGATAGACTTACATTTAAAATGAAAAAAAAAAACGTGAAAGGTTTGTGGGTTAGACTTTACCATCATTAGGATGGGTAATGCTTAAAATTGATGATGTCCATAAAGGCAAATTGGATATATGTTCAGCAAGAGGAATCATTCTAAATGATGATGGATAATGGATAGCATGTTTTGTGCAACTCGTTGGGTTATGTTCGTCTTTGGAAGTATAGCTTTAAGCAGTCTTCTTAGGCCTTTAATTAGCATTATCTTTACAAATCAACAACCTATGTGTTGAGCTTAACTCACAATTTGGTATTTTTGCTCATCAAATCACAAGAGTCTTGTCTCGAATTTTGGCAACAACCTAGTTCTGAAGGTTGCGAGTCTCTTCAATATGACTCATGACACGTGGTGTAACGGTAATTGATTAGTTACATCATGTCATCACAACTATACAGCATTTCTTTCACATAAAGAATTGTCTCCATTTAAGACCATCGGTGCTACAATATGAACTTGATATTCCAATTCATATCTAGTTTGAATTTAATTGAAAAGCCAAAACATATACCTTGGGTCAAATACAAAATGTGGGCCAGCCTTAACTTTTCTTTTTCTTTTTTTTTCTTTTTTGGCAAAAAGACACGTATACCATCCACTTAAAAGAGTTTAGTGAATACAAGTCTAAAGCTTCAAAGCATATCAAGTCAAAAAAGGCTAGAGAGGGATACGTGACCTAATTACAAGGTAGACTATTTGTCCATTGGACCTTAACAACTCAATCCACAACCTTGTTAGAATACCCACTATAATGGGCCAATGTAAGGCCCAAGAAACTCCTTAGCATTACTTGGGCTTTTTAGGTAAGTACTTGTAATTCCTAATTTGATTGGACAGTACACAGATCGCTTTCTACAAGTACTTGGCAGTCACACTTCATGCGCAACTTGAGTTTTGATCAAGGAGAAACAAAACTTAGGATTTCAACTAGCACTAGAGCTTCGACTTGTTCAGCTAAGCTTACGTCCTCAATTTTTACTAATCCATCTACCAACCGTCCATGGGAGTCGTGAGCTTACGTCCTCAATTTTTACTAATCCATCTACCAATCGTCCACAGGAGTCGTGACAGACACGTGCAATGGTACCCATCGATGAATTAGTTGCAAATGAGCCATCCATGTTGATCTTCAATGTCCCTAAGTCAGGAGGTTTCTGTCGATGGTTTTAAGTTAGGTCTTCTACTCGTACTACATTCTTCTTTGTGTTTCCAATCCAACACACCATGCTCTCATACATAATTGTGACTTTGTTGACAAGGAGCTTTGAATCTAGGGTTTAATTTCTATGGATGAGATGATTGCAAGCTTTTCAAATGACCCATAACATTTTCTTGATGAGTTCAAAAGCCAACAAAGTCCTTGGGTCTTTTTTTGTTCTAACCAACCATTCGTCAATTTCAAATAACCCCATTCTATCGATGCTAATGTTCAAGGTTGCATTGTGTCATACTAGGGATGTCCATGGGCATAACAGCAAAATGTGCTTGATAATTTCCATCGGTTGCTTGCACATTACACAAATGAGCTCAAGTGCCACCTTTCTCTTAAAGAGATTGTCTAATGTAAGCATGGCATTTTGATATGCACTTCACAAGAAAAATTTTATTGAGCTTTGCTAGTATAACAATCTTTGGGATACTGTAAGAATAACTGTCAATTGTGAACCACAAATTCTTGAAGAAGTGGATCCCACATCAATTTATAATTATTTGTGATTTGGGTTTTTAAAGTTCATAATAGACTATTGTTTTCACCGTACATTAAAGACTGTCACGCAAGCATTTCTCATTTGATTTTATGAATAGTTTTAAATTGCCAAATATAGTTCCATAATTCCCGTTTTAGCGGGTAGGAAGAGAATGTCTTTTCTATGTGGGTTGGAGTTGTTGATTCTCTATTGCCAAGGTACCTGCTTTTGATTGTGTAGATTCCTAACCTGGTGTTTGCCCACTCAAATCGATCATTTATAGTTGGAGAGCTTATAAGATTCACAAGTATTTCTTTTATTGTTTGGGCATCGAACATAGTGTTCAACAAAGGTTCATTCCACTTCCTCTCTCTCAATCAAGCCAACTACTTTAAGTGGTTCATTTCTAGTCGTAGGGCCACCTATGATCCTACTTTCAACTGCTTGTCTTCTCTAATGGTGATCTTCTCGCCATTACCCACAGCCCAAATAACATGAGGATAAATCCATCTCTTTTAGTGACAAGACTTTAGCAACATCACAACTAATGAGATACTTTTCTAATTTGTTAGAAATTACATTGTAGGAAGTAAAGTCCCTTCATAACTTGGCTCCAAATCATCTATGAATGCTGCCATATCCACCATGCTTGTTTTCCAAACATGGCTTTATTGAAAGTCAATAAATATCTGAACCCAAGCTCCCATTCATCCTTTTTAAAATTTAAAACTTCTCATTCCTCTAATGTAAACGAGCTGATTTGTTGTTATTTCTCCATTAGAATATAGCAACTTTCCTCTCAATGGCTTTACAATTTGAAATTGGGATTTCAAAAATGGACATGGTGCATATTAGAAAAGAGCCAACACCATTGCCTCAATCAATACTTCCTTCCCTACTTTTGACAACAGGTTTACCTTCCAACTTTCTAATTTCATGTTGAACCTCGCAAGAATTCACGCAAACATCTCTTTCTTTGCAGCATCCCAATCAGACAAGATTCATAAGTATATTCCTAGTCTTTTCTATTTCATGTACTCTCATTTGTGAAAACATATTCTCAAACTATGTGGGCAACCTTTGCCGAAAAGCATTGCATATTTGTTTAAATTTATGACCTAGTCAGATGCAAAGCAATATTGGTGTAGTACTACAGCCACATTTTGACATTCAATGATATTACGATTTAGGAAAAAAATTGAACCATATGCAAATAGGAGATGTGATATTGTGGAACAACTACTATTCAACTTAATTCTTCAAATAGTACCCGTTGTAATCACTAGCTCAATCAAGTGAGAAAGCACATTGGCCACTAGAATAAAAAGATAGAAAGATAGCGAGTCACCTTGACAAACACCTCAAATTGGCCTAAAATACTACAAGGGTTCATCATTGAATTTCATACTGAAGGACATCATTATTATGCACTGCATTACCCAATTAACCCATTTTTCACAAATACCCATCTTGATCATGCCCTTTTTGAGAAAATCTCACTCTATTCCATCATAAGTATTTTACCTGTCCAGAGTACGGCTGGGAATTTTCTTTTTCTCAATCTAATTTTCAACTAATGAAGAACCTCTTACACAATTAGGATATTGTCATGAATTCGTCTTCCACTAACGAATTCACATTATTCTACTATGATTAAGTGGGTAGCCATGATTTCAATAAATTTTTCATTACTTTCAAAGTAATCTTGTTGATGAAATTACAAACTGACCGAATGAAACTGTTCAAGCTTTTTCTAGGTGAGGGATTTTGGGAATTAGGGTAATCATAGTTCCATTCACATCAAGGTATAGTGAACAATTTCAAAGAATTATTGTACCTCCCCTGTGAATGTCCTGTTGTATTTCCAACTAATAATGCTGATAAAATAATCTTTTAGTTCATCTAGTCCATGAGCCTTAGCTACGTATGTTAGCCATGAAAAAAATTAGGATGGAATAACATTTATCTTAGGGTTAATACCCTAAAAAACCCCAAACTGGTATACCTGTGACAAATTTACCCCAAACTATTTTTTTGACCACCAAAAACCCCAAACTGGTACATACGTGACAGATCTACCCTCCGTTAGCTTCCGTTCGATTTTTCCGTTAATTTTGCTGACGTGGCAAACCATGTGGAAATTCATAAGTTTAATACCATTAAAAACCCCAAACTGATATATTTATGACAAATTTACCCCAAACTGGTATATTTATGACAAATTTACCCCAAGCTGATATATTTACGACAAATTTACCCCAAGCTGATATATTTACGACAAATTTACTCTAATTAATTTTTTTATCATAAAAAACATAAATTGGTACATGTGCGGCACATTTACCATCTTTCAATTTTCCCAAATTTGACAGAGTTGTGATGTCCAATAAATTTTATTTTCCGGATTACTCTAACGTTGCCTCCATATCATTACTTAATTTTTTTCTTTTTATTGGAATCATTATTAGAAAATATTCAAAGACTACCAAATGTGCACTTCATTCTTGTGCCGAGAGGATGCCCATTAACTAAAATATGGATAGATCGCTTGCGCACATATACAAAAGAAGTGCACATATTGTGATTGCTTCACTCGTTTTTGGTTTGTGACAAACTTGGCTTTATGTTTCTATGTCTCAACCCCACATGGTTTACTACTTGTCCGCAATCTGTTTGTACGCTTACATATCACTCTTACTTTGCTGGTCCTTATTAGCGTTACGTAGTCTTTTCTACCTTGAATTGTAAGTGTCAAAATTTTAACATGGAACTTGCATGTGAATGGTATGAGTGACTTGTACATCACTTGCTCGTTGAAATGCCGGAACCAAAATCACTTATGTTTGTCGCTAATTTCAGGTGTGCTTTGAGTGTGATTCTTTTGTATATGTGCGCAAGCGATCTATCCATCTTTTAGTTAATGGGCATCTTCCCGGCACAAGAATGAAGTGCACATTTGGTAGCCTTTGAATAGTTTTCTAATAATGATTCCAATAAAAAAAATCAAGTATTAATGATATGAAGGCAATGTTAGAGTAATCTAGAAAATAAAATTAATTGGACATCACAACTTAGTCAAATTTGGGAAAATTGAAAGATGGTAAATGTGCCGCATGTGTACCAATTTAGGTTTTTTATGATCAAAAAAATTAATTTAGAGTAAATTTGTCGTAAATATATCAGCTTGGGGTAAATTTGTCATAAATATACCAATTTGGGGTAAATTTGCCATAAATATACCAATTTTGGGTTTTTAATGATATTAAACTTATGAATTTCCACATGGCTTGCCACGTCAGCAACCACATCAGCAAAGTTAACTGTAAAATCGAATGTAAGTTAACAGAGGGTAGATCTATCACATATGTACCAGTTTGGGGTTTTTGGTGGTGAAAAAAATAGTTTGGGGTAAATTTGTCACAGGTGTACCGGTTTGGAGTTTTTCAAGATATTAACCCTTTATCTTATCCCATGTTTGGTTCCCACTCAAGATAGAATAAAATCGAATATAAAAGGATATGACCTAAAAATATATATCTCACAGGAAATGTGATGTAAAGGTAGATAAAATTTCTTTATATTCATGATATAAAAGCTGCTTTTCTTGGATAATAAACTTCTTAAATAATAAAAATATAATATAATATATAAACAATATTTGAATTCTAATATTAAAAATAAAATTCAAAATAAAAATATATTTTTCTATTTATTTATACATTTAATTTTTTTTTACTTTATAAAATATATATAGTATATATATATTATCGCATGTTTCAGGTAAAATAGTGTACTTGATTATTTGATAAAAAAAATTATTATGGAATGATGAAAGGGAGTAAAAAGAATAAAAAGGAGATGGAAAATTAATAAATTAATAAAAAAAATAAGTAGAAGAACTCATATTTTAAATGATAAATTCAAACTTAAAAATGATATTTCTGATTCTAAAAAAATGAGGTGCTACGAAATTTCGAGAAAAAACCTATCCTCTCCTATCTCCTTCTCCTTTATATCTGGTTCATTTGAAATTTCTCAACTCTTTTATAGTTTTTAGTTCATGTCAAGACTCCGCAAAAACAATGAGACAATCAAAGTTTCTTCTCCTTCGTAACTCTTTAATTCACGTCAAAAGTCCAGGAAAGTAACAAGAGAATTGAAACTCCTCCTCAATAACTTTGTAGTCATGTTGAAAATTCACAAAAAGTAGCAAGAGAGTCAGTCAAAACATTATACTTTTTGTAATTGCAAAAGTGAATGATCACATTTCTCTCTTTTACTAAATTTGGCGATGAATTATGAGAGATTTTTATGATCCCCACTTGTGGATTTTAAAGTTCATTTACATTGATATATTGCAACTACCAAATAATGGACAAGATAGGACATAAAAATATTCTATTTATTACAGCCATTAACCAAATAATTGATAAAAATATAACAAAATTTTTGGATTTCATATCCTATCATAGCTAAAAATTCAAACAACTAAACGCAGCCTTAATAGTGCCCAATTGGTGAGGTACAGCCGAAATTTCCTCCATTGTGACAAGTTCTGTTAACATTCGATTCATGTTTTCACCTACCAAGCACGGGAACTAGTCGAATATGGGCTGAAAGTTTGGAGGCCCCGCAGTCTGGTGAAGATTGGTGAAATATTCCTTTGTCATGACCTTTAGTTGCTCCTTGTCTCTCACCCATTGTTTTTGTATTAACTAAGTCTTGCTTAGTAAAGCTTGTATAACATACCTTGTAAAGATATAACCATTTAATATCGAGAGTTTAGGGATACCAATTCTACGACATAAGTCGGAAGGATAAGGTCATTTACTTCATTTTTCGTTAAGGTAACATTTCTTCAATTAAATTAAAATTATCGACGTTGTGACTTTAGATTACCATGGACAATCTCATGTGCAATTCACGGATATCAGATCCCATGGTGGTGTCACCTTAAACTTCCAAGAGAGACCTTCCGACAGGATTTTAGATATTTTGCCCAAGCAAGATGGAAATGCACACCCCCACCATCTATCTTTAGTCTAGCAGACACCGCACTAATGTTTTGGGCCTGGTTTGACTTTGGGTCCTTCTGATTAAGAATTTCGTTTCGAATGAAAATGTTTCGATAAAAGAATGCTTTCTTTCAATGAAATGACAAGAGGTGGAACATCGTACTTGGTTAGGCAAAATCCCATTTCGTACTCGGGCCCAGGTTGTCGCTCGTTGATGGGAACACCCAGCTACTGATGGGCCTGACAAGAAGCGGATTAAGTTAAGCTCGAGATCATAGTCGCGATTTGCTCTTATTGTTCACGAACGAGATTACATATCGGATTAACCACTCCGTCCGCCCACCCGCCAGTACCAAATCTCTCTTTTTGCGCATTCACCGTCGGATGGGGGGTTGACATACAGATGAATTCGCCGCCCCATTTGGCGGCGAACCTGTAAAAAGTTGTTTATGTCATCAGTCGACATGATAGAAACCCCTAAGGACAAGGATTTTTCTCTCGGTTTTCCTCACGGATTCATTTCCGAGCGTCGTCGTTGCTGAAAAGAAACTAGGCATACGCGAACGTAGGAACTTCAAACATGCGCTATTCGAAAGGTTCCGTCCAATTAACAGATCGAACTTCATATCTATAAAACCTATCCAATCACGAGAAGATATTCCTTTCTGGACCACCATATAAACCCCCCTTAACAATTAAAGAAAAGAAGAAGATACGGGACGCAAAGGAGGAAAAAAAAAAGGCTCTGCCTGCACACAACCACTGTCTTCGGATCCAGAACACCTGAAAGATCAATCTGGAGACTCCACCTGGGCGAGAATCCACATCCGCTCTCGACACATGGACGTGCCCCTGTACCTTCCGCCCAACGCGTGTCCCTCAAGATCATATCTCAAGATTGCCCGAAAACACGACAACCTTAGCTTAATCAAGGCCCCTAAACCCAGTGGTTACCATGTGCTAAAAGGCTGTTCCATGCAGTCGCAAGGCAAAAAATCAAAAGGACAGCCTAGCTAAAGCCTAGCCCCTGCACCCCACCACCAACCAAAAAATTAGGAAATATAAAAGGAGATTCTTTAAACGAAGGGACCGTGGAACGCCACATTACCCACTTGTCTGACCCGGTCGCTCGGCCAAGGTCCGTACGATCTGAGGGTTTTGATTAGTTAATCCTGGTTAGGGTTGTGATCAGAGGGAGAATCTTTCTTGGTTGAAATTGTTAATGTAAGGGGGCCTGGGAGTAGTGCTGACTTAGCTGGGTTGGAGAGATTTGTTTGCTTTTGAGCGGGTGGGAATGATCCCTGCTTTTGTGGCATCTTTCTTGTGTTAGTGTTATAATAATAGCAACTCGATTGATCGAAGATGAAAGTGACAAAAGCTATGGGGGGTTGCCTTCCAATGGGAAAGATGGGGGAGGCTATTTCCTCCTTTTTTCCACCTTTTGGGTCTCGCTTTGTGAGGGATTTGACTCTCTCTCTCTCTCTCTCTCTCTCTCTCTCACTCTTCACGAGTAGGACTAGGGTGTGGATCGATTTTGGGGGTTAACTTCCACCAAAGTTTATCATGAAAATTTAATATCAGGTCGGTCAATTGAAGTGTGGATTGAAAAATTTGCATACAATCATGTTTTGATGAGTGCTATCTTGTCAAAAGATGATGACGCAGGATATTATTGTTTGGAAATTTAGACTCTTTGGAAATGAACCGACAAGATACATGAAATGATGCTAAGTGTAGCAAAATGTTGCAAAATCGATATTAGATACAATGTGATAGTTTCAAATTACATGTTGATTTATAAGTTCCACTCATTTAAACATCTACTCGCAATTCGATAACTTGCTGGACCAATTTTATTATGTATATTAGCAGACCAAAAAGAAGGTGGAAAAAAAAAAAAGGGAAGGCGGATGGTGTGTGTACCCACCCACGCATGGTTGCGCTAGTTGAGACTTACCCGAGACCACCCGAGGTCAAAAGTTCGAACTCCCAAAGTGGTTTCGTGATTTAAGCAAGAGGCCCCAGCAGTGAGTTGTTGAGCTAGTCTTTCTTAAGGTATGGTCGTCGATCCAAAGGTGCAAGAGCGCTGGAGAGCCTTATAACCCCAAATAGCGTTAGCGAAAGGGGACTCGTGCGGATCCTCAGTCACCAAAAAAAAAAAAAAAAAAGGTGGATGGTGCGTGTGCGTTAGAATTTCTTAGCGAAATTTGGTAATTTCTTGAGAAAAATTTAAGTAATGTTATTATTTTGCTCCCTCTCAGATTATTTCATCACCTCAACATAAATCTTGCGGCATGTACTCTTAAAAAATAATTTTGAAGATACTACATCAATAGACTAATATGATTTATAATAATTGACGTGTCGGATACTTATGGAATACTTGAAAGCTCACTAACACGAGTAACTATGTACAATTTACCATATTAGTTTATAAATCAATTTAATATACGCCAATCTAAATATCTTCAACGTTACTCATTCTTTAACCTATCCTTTCGAACTTATCAATCTCTCCCGGCTTCTGCTCAATTTACTGGCGACACGCACTCTGGTTTTGCCTTGACGGATGCACTAAGTCTGCCATCTTTTGTACACGGATTGGCCACTTGTCGTGCGAGGGGAGTTTTAGTTTAATCAGTTTGTCTTAAACCTTGAAAAACTAGATAATAAAATAATTAACAGCCCTTGAACTTAGAGCTCATGGGGCACTTAAAGTCAAAACACGACTAGATAATGGCCTAAATTAAGGCGCAATTCAAGGGGCTTTTTAAACCCGAGTTAGAATGGATGGAAGAAAGGGTCCCGGTCAGACGTAACAAAACTAGGGTTAGATTAATCAAAAAGAGGTAGGGTTTGATTGGTGAAGAGGAGAACACGTATTTAGAGGCAAAGCTATGAAGTTTTACTTGTGCTTTGTGCCCTCTATCTGTGAGAGATTGGGTAGGATGGGACGGGGGAAACACGGAGCGTCACTTGACAATGATCATATTCATCATCTCTCATTCGTATCTAGACACACACGCATCCCAATCTATGTAGCTCTACTGTTGCATACATAGGACCTACTCTAACCATATATATAGTCCCCAAAACCCTAAATATAACGGTGACGGATGAGAGGAATGAAAAGAAGAAGATAGGGAGAACAATAGTTTATTGATTTTGCATGGCGCTCAAGGTCATTCTCTTTGCTCTCATCACAGACCCATTGACTTTAGTAGCACATTAACTGGTGCAAAACCAACTTAGTTGACTAGCTAAGCCTAAATACTCGGAAGAACGGAGAAGATTAATTAACCCTATAAACACGACATGTTTCTGCGGAACATACGAAGCTTCGTCGGAGTTGAAAGAGACGTATTCGTTTAGAATAAAGGAAAAGTGTGTATATGTGTGTGAGTGAGAGAGAGAAGGTTGAATGATGGGGACCGAAGCCACATTGTTTATGGAGAGGGTGATGATCTTAGAACATCTAGAACCTGAGGCAGCAATAATGGTCACGAGAAGCCTCTTTCTCACATTGCATATGGCATAGCATTAGGACCACTCTACATGAGAATTTTCCTGACTATTGAGAAACCCAAAAGCAGCTTTAGTTTGTCGTGTGGATTCGGTTGACGCCTGTTCTGTAAGAAGGTGGCTCCAAGCGGGCATAGTCGCTAGGCTTTTAGGGATTTGCTAAACTGCACTTAATTAAGGGGGAGAAAACGGATTGGATTAGGGGCAGTTTTTTTAAGGCAGCTAATCACCAATAGCTGTTAACATTAGCAATCTCAAATGGGAGTTGGAAGATGGGAAACAAGGCTCGGCATTGTCGGGATAAAGATGACAGCCATTACTTTATTCCATTTAGTCTGCTAATGAACTCAGAAGAAAAATGAAAATGACTTAAAAAAGCTCATAAACAACTCAAAAGCAAACAAAGGAATAATCCCCCCACGCCATGCGCATCATATTGCTTCACCCGCTCATCTTTTCTTGGTCAATCCCTTCACTGCTTTATCATCAATAAAGATTTGGTTAGGGTAGCAGTTTTCTTAAGCTGCCAGCTTAGGAGAATCTCTCTCTCTCTCTCTCACATGCATTTCATCCTTATCCTTTTCCACCTTTGTCTTTACTTTGATCTTGGGTTAAACTATGGTGAACTAAAAGAGAAGGGTCTCTTGGTAGAGACTCCCTGGAAGACGATCTTATCTTCTCTTGCTTTTATTATAACCCAACTTGGATTAGAAACGACTCAACTTTCGAGGGAACCCTCCTTTGCTTAGCCAATGAAGAAAGATTGAGAGAGAAAAAAAGAGAGAGAGAGAGAGACGTGACACTATGGCACAAAGGTCCACTTATCTGTAGGAGTCACCTATTTGAAGAGGGCGACACAGATAATGACCAAAAAGGGCTTGCATGCTTGCCAAATTGGATCCAAAAACAAGCATCAAACATCAAATCAATTGGTTTCATCTTATAGCAATTCTGACAATCCTCACCACACATCATACCCCCTCTAACCTATGGCCATTAGCACCACAGTGCTTGTCAATCCGCTCTCCAAAGAGGGTCCAATTTGGCTACTCCCAAGCCGACACGTGTCACGTGGGTGGTGCCCGTGAATGAAGAAGGGCATAACCTTCCTCCTGCTTTTCCTCTTTTTCTCTGCAATCCTCTTTCCTTTGTCAAAACGGAGGAATCCATGTGTTGCATCCATGGCATGCTGCACCTGAGCTATCGTACTTTTTATGCATGATGCTCTTTGGGCATTGTCCTGATAAAGAAGTGGTCGACACCCATTTTCTAACTACGGTGGCAATGATTCCCGCATAGGAAAAATGATAACCACATCGATCCACCCGACTGGCGTCATCGTCCCTCTTTCCCTCGTCCGAACACTGACGTCAAATCAACTCGACTCTTGAATGGAAATGCAATAGTCTTCAATGCATCTAATTATCTTCTCTGCGTTTTTGCACATGGACGAGCTCATCACGCCGATCATATAGGCTTTACATCCATTTATACCATTAGCAAAAAGCAAACATCATGATCGTGTTTATCAGCTTGGAACAGTCACTGATCGAAAGGCAAAATCTTTACAATGGCTACACGGCCTATCACTAGAAAAATTCTCTATGACAATTTCAAGCGCTAAATGTATATGCTTTACCATGATTCAAAGTCTAATTCGGAAATGGCCACTTATTTTCGTTGTGCGTATCTATATTGGCGTATTTCTCTTTATATATGCAGTCGGGCCTACGGGAAACAAGAAAACCGCATCAGTTTTCTGATCCGGGAAAAGAGGTGTTTTTAATTAATAATTATTAGATTTATCTAAGTATTATTTCACTCCTTTTATGAGCATATATGTCATTTACGTCCAACATTATCCATGAAGAACCTTTATCTCTACCGAAAGTTGGCCTAACAAGACTTCCTAAGATGAGCAAATTTCTCAAAAGGAGACTTTCACCCCTCTTTTGGTCACTGAAGAAGTATAGCTACAAATGGTAGCCATCATCCATTCGACAAGCAGCGACAATGACGCACCTCATCTTGATGATCTAAAATTGATAAGAATATACCCTAACAAGTAGCAACAATGACGAATTTCAAACGCCCTCGCATCTCACGGCACTAGCAAAAAAGGGAAATAGCTTTAAGTGAATACGGAAAATTCAGCATCTATGTTTTAGCATGGAAATGGTTTGTGATTACTTATCTAATTTAAGTATTATTATTTCGGACACGGAATATTGAAAACAACGAGACTTGATTAAGTGAGAGATGTTGTATTGATGTCTTAGGCTATTAATGCTATGTGATATGAGGTCAATCGCCCTTCTAGATAAAATTTTCAAATGGGAGTCTAGACCCAAGCTCATTAACAAATCAAATTAGAACTTGGGTTTACCGAAAAACTCAAGTCATTCAATCATGAGCCTTTATATTGGCGATGTGAGGATTGGTATGTGAAATTACTAGTCTTTCAAACTTTTATCAAATCTTCTATTGCATCGCTAATATATCATCACCTCACAAAACTTCTTTCCTTACATTCGAGACTTCTACAAGCGGCTCACTAATCTTCCTAACTAGCCCAGATGTCTATTCATACTAAGCGTGCTACATAAATAATCTAAACTTCATAGGATTTGCTTAGTAATCAATAATGTGATTTTAATATGTAGATTAGATGCACCGCACGTTGTCTAATTTTCACGTAATAAAAAATCCAAATAAGAGATTAACGTCTTACTCAATTCACAATACGATGAAATATTTCATGAACTCGGGATTTACCTAATTGAGCCGGGATTCTCACTATCGAGAAGAGAAGATGAGATCATAAACAATGCGAATGTCTAAGGTACTTTTCGGGAGAGGGGGGGGGGGGCTGGCTGCTTGGCAACGCAGGGCGGCTACCGTTGCGGGCCCGAACGTGGTCTCGATTGGCCGGCTCCGCCTCCCTCGAACTGTCCACATCAATGGCAAAGGTACGCGTGTATAGTCGTTACTATTGCGGGTGGTCCCAGAAGCGCTCGAGGTGGGGGTGGTGACGCGTGTGATGGCTGACCCATGTGACCTTAACTCGCCCCTGTTCCCTTCCATACCTTTACCGAGGGGAGCTGTCCATGTCTGTCGCCGTCACGTTGCTTTCTGGTCGACGCCTCGATGAGAAAAAGACCCTTCCCTCTCTCTCTCTCTCTCTCTCTCAGAGTCCGAGCTCGTCGGTAGGCTTTGGCCTGAGGATGAGGCACTTGCCACTTCTTTCTTGCTTTGCTTTTCTTGCTTTCTTTGCTTTTGTCGTGGAGATGTGTGTGGGGGATAGTCACTTCGGTCTCTGTCTTTGTGTGGGTGTGTGTCCGACGTGATGTTCGGGCACACCCCATGATGACTTATGTTGTCTCGTCTTTTGGATGATTCAACTCCTATCGCCTCGAATATCTGTATATCCCATGTGGTACCTGTACCCACAAACTGTGCGGACACTGATGATCCTTTTACTCATGCTCCAAGTTGCCCCAAAATTTTCTTTGACGAGGAGAGACGACTTACCTGTCCAGCCCAGTTCTTGCAAATGTTAGGTGGAAATAAATGAAGACTTGTTCATGGGAAATATCGAAGATCTCAACCTATAAATGGAAACCCTGGTGAGCAAGAGTAAATTCGTTTACCTGATCAAGAAGCCCTTATAAGGACTTGGATGTGCTAGCAGCATGTTTTAATAGCGACTCATTGTACAAGAAACTCTATCTAGAATATTTTGGGTAATTAGTTCATCTTGAAAGAGATTAATCAATAACCACACAACTTGCGACTTATTAGAAAATGAGGCGTTCTCATGAGAAAAATTGAAAATGCTCGAAATATAGATGGAAATACTCATGGTTGAGAGAAATTCAGTTATTTCATCCAAATGTTCTTACAAGAACTCAGATGTACATGCGACGCGTGTGTTTCGGAAAAACCTATGTTAGTTGATCGGTAATTTCAGCGATTCTTGATTTGATAGCAAAATCAACCTATAGACTTAAGATTTGTGGCTTGAGACGATCACAAGACATCATCAATCTCACATCCAGCTAAGCCATATTGCTTCATGTGACTAGACTTTTCTTACTTCATGTATCTCCAACATCGGCTAGACCGATAAAGCACGTAAATGGCTCGCTTGCTTGCTTTGCAATTTAAAGAAGCGGCACTGGGCAGGTGGGCGGCATGTATTAATATAATGGCAAAGGGGATAGTGTCTTCCAGATGCTAATGAAGTCGAGTCCACTTAAAAAATTAGTACCTCCAGGTTTTTAAGTAAGGTTGAAAAAACCCTCCAAGAAGTCCGGCACTTGGATTGGACAACATCGCGAATTTTACGTTCAAACTTATCGTACCGTCTCTCACTCATAGTAACGCGGGGAACCATGCACCCAACATTTTAAAAACGTAACCACGTATAAGGTGTAGGATTGCATGTATACAAGGGAATTAGTCAAAACAAAAGGTTTCAATGCTCCACATTATGTAAAAAAAAACTACTAATATCGATAGTACATAATCATTAATCAATTTCGTTCAACATAGGACAATTATTTGCAACTAGCCTTGCTCAGGGAACATGTGCCTCAATGAAAGTTGATAAAATAATATATTAAACTTTAGGTGGAGATTTCACTTTTTTAGCATATCATGCTTTATTGGGTTGAGTTTTCCTTTAAACAAAACGGCTACATTTTGCAATTTATATAGGCAGAAAAGTAAATCGCCATTCTTTTCATCGACAGAGGACATCTAAAATGATTTTATCCAAATTCAAATTTTCACACAAATGTTGAACAATTTACTCTCTAGAGTCATGATCTCTAATCCATCTATAACGGCCATTTGAAGAACAAATAGTACAACTATCTTGAAAACCTAATTTTATTCGGCTCACACACCGACACCTAGACCCAAGTCGGTCCGACCGGAATCCAGAAATGCCACGAGGCTTAGGAAATCCATTGCAGGTGATATGCACCGTTCGAGAACAAATTGAATTGCAGTTTGATCAAGCAAAAGCCCGATGCCACTTCGCTAGGGTCTTTTGTGAAAAACCAAGAGTGGACAAAAGTGCAAAAACACCTTCCGACAGTCCAGACATATCTCTAATCCCCTACATTTCCCTCCGAGTCAAGCATTGCACGACTTACAAAACTCGGTTTGGATGCAATGGCACTGTCCGTCTTCTTATTCAAGGAGGGGGGGAGGGGGCGTGGTTGATTCCCCTCTCCTGAAGCTCCCACGGGTCTATTTCGGGCAAGTAAGCTTTCTTGCAAAAGACAGACAAGGAGCGAGAAATGACCGGTGCATGAATTGCCTTTTCCCTTTGTCTGGAGAATTGAAAGCTCCCCTTCAGAGCTGGTCAAGCCCCCTAGCCACGTACTCCCCCCCATTTTTTTACAGTTTGTCCACATTGAGTGCATCATCTCCGGAGCCGAGAGGGGGGGCCAAAAACGGGGAAATAGATTGCGCGGAAGACAAGGGGGGAGCACGCTGGTAGCACGAATTTAGGAGAATATTGATTGGAGTAAATAGAATATGCCGAGAAAGAAAAGAAAAATTGGAAATTGATTGGGCGTTGCGCCTTCACCTGCTTCGACCAATCTTAGCTCAACAGCTTTGCGTGAGGCTGTTCTTGTGATTGGAAGAGAAACGGTACTAATGGACATTAAGGTGGCAATCGCTTTCTCTCTTTTTTTATTGCCTGGTGGTAAAATGATTATGCATTAGAAAAACGCACGTTGAAAGAATGGGGGAAGAGACGAGCTCTTCTCGGAGCCGCCCCCGCCGGCGGAGGGTCCTTCCCTCCCTGCGAGTCGAGGTCACGACTCTCGTGCAACCCCAGCCGAGGTGACCTCGAGCAACCTGGCCGGATGGCTGTCATTGGCGGTGACGGCGAGGAGTCAATAGCAGGCCGTGATATCATTAAGAGAGCGAAAGCGAGGAGATGGGAAGGTGGGCTTTTGCATGTAGAATTAGCTTCTGGTATAGAACATTTTTTTCTCATAATAAGTTTGTAAGCGGATTACGAAAAAGAGCGTGGACTATCAAAACTTTTGTTCGAGGAAATTTTTCTCTAGCCAAGAAATGCAGGAATCCACATCTCTGTGAGCTTGATAAGGGCCGTTCCAATGCTCGTGAGTCATCCTCTAGAAAAGATCTAAGGCCACTTCCGAAGTGATTCCGTGGTTCGAGAGAATCATTCACTAATGTCCAAATTGATCCGCATAAATAAAACCCTCAAGCCTATCCAATCAAAACGCGCGCTCCTGTTCTATTCCTAGATTGGCATGCATTACATGTGATCCTTGATGTGCACAAGAATACCTTGAATCGATGCATAACATTGCAACTGTAGTTCTCTATCGAACCGCTTATCTAGAGAAATAGTTTTATTAATGAGTGAATAAAAAGGTTAGGGGGACCACGTGTTCTAGTACGTTCAGCAAGAAGTGTTCGCGACTAAGTACAAAGGAATCCAGATTAGAGTCCCATTGAACCCATGATTTAAAAAAAAAAAAAAAAAATTCTTGATTGGAGCCCGTGATTAACAAATCCAGGCTAGAAAGAAAGTACTTCCACCATGAGGAAAGGGGTCCCGAGTGCTTAGCAACTGACGCAGAGAGTGACGCCAACTCAGTTTGCTCCAGTGCCCTCCAATATATTACACCTCTCTCTCTCTCTCACCCCAAGGAAATGTTGGCGCAAACAAGAATAAGCATGTTAAAATATCCCTCATCGCTTCACAATATACCTTTTATATTATATGAGATGTTTCCCTCAACTTATCATTTTAAACTTTTGGGTTGAACTTTTTAATATACTATCAAAGCCAAGTGATATCCCTATGTCCTACAGGTAAGTCGTGGAAATGACGAGGTGGGAAGTTGAACTCTAGCCTTGCGGGTGGCCAGCATGCAATTTCGCCATCTCTGCCACCAACGGGATGGGTAGTGATATCCTTTTGTGTGTGTCTTAACGTCATTATTAAATTTCATGTCTCATTCCTAATTTTGTTTATCTTTTGTTAAAGTATCTCACATCACTTCCATATGAGATTCATACACTCGCTTTCATGGTATCAAAGTTAGGTTTTGCCACAATCTAATTGACATTTGCAACCCTTGTTCATTGAATCCACGTGTCGTTCCTGATCTAGCATGCACATAAGTGAGATACACATGTCATTCCTAATCTAGCTTGCACATAAAGGGGGTACCATAAATTTTATTTTATTTTTTGATACCGAGGAACTGTTAGAGCACCCCACCACCATAGCTCCCTGCTTAAGACGTGTTGACAACGTAAAGATTCGAACTCGTTCTCTCGATGACAAGATAGAAAAGTCTAACCAACTGCGTTGCTCATCTTGGGTGATACCATAAAAATTTCGTATCACTTATTTACTAAATTCAAGTAATTTCCACATACACATGTGCTCATTCTATCTATTAAGTCAAACTTTTCCGTCAGACCTTCTAACTTATCTATTGCGCTACAAAGTGGCGTGAAAGACCATGGTACTTATGGGCCAGTGGATTTTTTCTTTGTTCCCCATTAACACTATGAACTACTTTGGCGGATATAATGGGGTCAACATTCCAAGGTCTTTTAACTACTGTTCTTTTACTCTTCTCGAGCCACGCATACGAGATTTTTTTCTTTTTTCCTATTGAGACAAACCGAGTGCGGCTCGCTCGGGTCACGGTAGATAGCACAAGGTGAAGGAACACCCCCCGATTGGACGACAAAAGGTTCTTTCTCATCACGGCTAAAGCGTTCAAATCCAGAGGCCACGACCATCCCCAATTCCTGTTGTTTATTCAAATTCGAGGTGGTCAGGTTTGGGATCAGCGACCTAACCCCCCAATCCAAATCACTAAACATAGGGTGAGGTCCCTAGGCTCACGCCACATCAATTTTGACCCCCACCTCTGTCCCCTTGATTTCCTCAGAGCTTATCTTCTAGATTGACTATAGTAAAAATTTTAATGGGATGTGAAAGAGGAGAGAGAGGGGGAGGGGGAGGGGGAGGCGGGTTCGCATTCTCAGCAAAAACATTGGGGAAATACAAAAGTGATGGGGGTATAATTATTTTTGCGCGATTCTGTCCGTCCTAGCCATCGCGAAATGGATGCACCGGTCGTGTGCAGCACAGCACCGTCTCTTTCTCCCCCTTTGGGATTAAGTGGCACAAGTCGCAGCACCTACCTAGACGAGCCGTATTTTCCTCCATGGCGAGTTAGGAAAAAGCTCCAGCGAGTCTTGACGTCGTACTATGAATGTATCAGGCATCACCCCCGATTTGCATCCGAGCAACGGCCATATTCATATCCTGCCAATCGAGAGACCCGACCGGAAGAATCACGGCCCCGCCTTGATAAATCGGGGAATCCTAGATTTAGGAGAAATTCCTTTCGGAGTATCACGTTGGCAAGATTTGGAAGCGAGGCGATCGGCCGAAAAGCCCTGATTCTTGGCATGATAATCTGCTTTTCGTTTTTCATACTGACTGAGTTCAATGTACATACGTCCCTCGCGCAAAGAAGGTAAAAGAAACAAGAAAAAGCTATCTTATCCAGACTGTTCAGACCAGATCACACAAAATTCAACCAAGATTCTCATGTAAATGAGTCGGACGTGTTGCTCCGCTATTTCAAGAACTGAACCATATCCAGATCTTGCTCTCAATCGAAAGAAACCTACACCAGCACGCACGTCTGTTCAATCATAGCAACCTAAACGCAACATGCCTTAAGGTCACGGCACTCCGGATCGAAAGACAGAATCGGAAGAGAAACTAGCGGATAGGAATATACCCAAAATGATCGGTGCATGAATCTGGTCACTGATCTTTCGTCACTGCGATTACCATCTTCGCACGGTTTTCCCACGAAAGGACTCGGGCCCGAAACGGAGGGGGGAGGAGGGGGGGGGCTACGTGTCGAGGCGTTCCTACCTGCAACCTTTCGCTTTACGTGCTCCCTTTCGGTAAAGTATCGAGCATTACGTTGGAAACGATGTTTATGTCTCAATAAACCAGACATAAAATTTAAGCAAGGTGACATCACCTTCTTCGTCAAATTCCGCACACAAGTCTCGATGGCAATCCGGATAATTTAGGCCGAATTCGGAGCCCCATTTAGCAACCCTTCTCCCTATAAAAAAAGGGTTCTCTCGGTCTGCTAAATGCTTGAGTTCCACTCAAAAAACCAGTGAGGAGGAGCGCACGCAAACACACAGCGACCTCCCTGCGAAAAAGAAGCTGCAGCAAAGCTCCTTTTACCGCAGACACGGAAAGAGAGAGGGGGGGCATGAGAATCACCATGGACAACGACCACCAACTAGAAGATCATATGGCTCTTATCTCTGAGCTGTACCCGGGGGTTTACACGCAGATCGTACCGCCCGTCAAAGGTTAGTCCCCTATCTAATGCGTCTCCATGCTTTAGGTACGCACTGACAGGCGTCGTATCTCGTTCGGCCGCCGAACTTTCGGGGCGGTGCGGAAATGGAACCGGCCGTGACTAACTTGGCGGTATCGTTCTGCTCTTTTTGGGTGGCGTGTAGAGTCGAAGCCACGGCGCAGGAGGAAGAAGAGCAAGGGCGAGGGCGGCGCAGCGGGGTCGAGGAAGAGGAAGCTGAGCGAGGAGCAGGTGAACCTGCTGGAGCAGAATTTCGGGAGCGAGCACAAGCTGGAGTCGGAGAGGAAGGACCGGCTGGCCTCGGAGCTCGGGCTCGACCCGAGGCAGGTGGCCGTCTGGTTCCAGAACCGGCGCGCCCGGTGGAAGAACAAGAAGCTCGAGGAGGAGTACGCGAAGATGAAGTCGGCGCACGAGGGCACCGTCATCGAGAAGTGCCGCCTCGAGTCCGAGGTCCCTCCCTCCCTCCCTCCCTCTCTCTCTCTCTCTCTCTCTCTCTCTCTCTCTCTCTCTCTATGGTATAATTTGGTTAATGCCATTAAGTTTCTTGAAGTGGATTGATCTCCACTTCTAGCGACCATGAAATCCTACGCATCAAGAAGAGAGTTCAACGCAAAAGAGAGGGTGCTGCTTGTCCTGTCATGCACGAGGATTTTCAGGGAAAAATTCTCACAATATCTCGACCCTTCGATCCTCGCATCTTCTCCGTTTCAGCAAAAGGAAAAGAACGACATTAAAAATACTAAAATTCTTCCTGGGGACGATAGCTGGCTGCAGCTGATGATGATGATGATGATGATGATGATGGTCTTATCCTAAAGAAGAGGACGGGGCATGACCCCACCAGCATCTGAACGTGCATGAGCTCTAGGCTCGAAGAATGCCAACGCCACCTCGCTCTTCCCCACTTTTCTTTTCTCGTCCTTTTCTATTACGTTCTCATCATTTTCTTTCAAGAAAAATGAGAAGGAAAACGACAGACCCGAAAGGAAAGAAATGGTCCAAGCACCAGCTATCCGACACCTCGCTAGAAAACCAAGAAGTACCGACGGTGGTCCGTACGATGTTGTTTACGGTGGCTTGGGCCTTGGGAAGGCCCACGCAACGCATTTGTCCCCCACCCTTCGTTCCGAAAGCTGATCTACGGATAAAGATCCACCCCAAAATCTCTAAAAAGAACAATTATATTTACATCTTGAAATTGTGGTTGACAAAATTTTCGCCTTACGCTAATATGGTAGGTTTTCTTTTATACGCAGGTACTCAAGCTGAAGGAGCAGCTGATTGAGTCGGAGAAGGAGATCCAGCGGCTGCTGGAGCGGGCCGACGGGCCCGCGGCGTCAAGCAACAGCCCGAGCTCGTCGATGTCGATGGACGCGAGCATGGACAGGCGGTTCCCGGGGGAGTTCGCGTACGAGGACGTTTTCTACATGCAGGAGAACGTGTACAATGTCTACGGCATGGACTGGATGAACCTTTTTGACTCGCGCCAATGAGATGGATATTAATGCTTTGAGCTGGTCGGTTAGGGTATATGTAGTGGCTAGCTAGTGCAAAGCACTATTAATTAGGGCTATGTAGATAGTGATAAATCTTAGTGTAAATTATTTTTTTAATTTCTTTGTCTAAGTTTCTGGGTGAGGTCAACGTGGTGACCGGTTAGAATATGAAAATTATGTAATCATCAACTAATTTCTAGCTAGTAGCGCATTTATCTTAGTGTGTTTCTTGCTTTATTAATCATTTCAGTTCTAAACCCATTGTTGTGAATATATATTGTGGGCTATAATCCCTTCCCTAATAATTTGTGAAGAGATAGTCCACCAACAAAATTTGAACCTACAAATTTAACCAACGGCTATAGTGAATGGCGCGGTTAGCACGTATTCGTAGGAGTCAATCGAGTCAAGGATTAGCAATATTTCACGACATATATCTGAAAAATAAAATGTTGATAAGAACTTATGACTAACAAATATAGTTATCACATAAGTACCAATACCCGGTTTTGTCACATGCTTTTAATTAGCATTGTGTGCATTTACTTCAACCGTGGGAAGTGCATATTCGACAAGCTAAATCGAATGCACGTGAAGAAGGCCGCGAGGAGAGGAATTCGACCAAGATTAACGTGTGGTGAAAAGATTGACGAGGTTCGACCAAGGACGCATGCTGTCCACTCGAGACAAATCCTTCGAAGCATGAAAACTGAACCGGCCTTGATTGACCTTTATGCTCATGCTAATCAGGAGTCTTGTCACTCGATTTCATATTCAAATCATTCGAATCTCCGTACTATTGCCGGTCGGGAGTCTTAAGAACTTGGAGAAACACGAAGGTTGCTCCACATGCATGCCATGAAATGCAGATTTCAAGTGGCTGAGGAGCTGGAGAGATGATCTTTGCGAGAAACACGAAAGGTTTCTCCATTCGAGCAGTGTAGTCAGCGACCAGTTCATCTTCCTCACGGTGGGCGTCGGTAAGCTCAATCGTGCTCACGGTACATTGAGCACCGTAAAACCGATGTAACCATTTCGATCCTGACTGTCGATCGAGTCCGGCTTGAGATCTGTGCACCGATCAAAGGCGACACCTTGAAAGATTGAACACGTTGTTTACCGTCGTGATACTTCTTCGCCACCCAGTCGAAGAAACCTTGGATGCTCTAGGTTTGGTACGCATGAGAGACGGATCTATTCCACAGGTATACCGCCATCGGAAGCGGCTTGGATGCTCTCATTTTTTCTCCCCTCATCAGTAGATATAACTTAGGATAGTGCAGCTTGGTTTATATATCTGAGGCATATTTTTCAACTTTGCGGAAAATCTTATCATTTTTCGTTGGCGATTTTGCTCTTCAAAGGGGAATTTTATGAGCCGTGATGCTTGAGGATAAAAAGATGATAGATAGAGGTGTCCACACATCGTGCGTCCTAAAAGTTTGTGCACGAATAGATTTCAAATCTAAAGTTTCAGACAAGAAAATTAGTGCCGAATTTTATTATTATCAAAGAACTTAGTACAATCTCTAATTTTTAAACTTGAAACTCAATTGGCTCTGATTCCTTCGTTCGCAGAAACATTAACTCGAGTGCTGTTGTAGTTCATCTCGAAATCAGGCGATTGGAAAACTCGAAATCTCCGGAATTCTTCGAGTTCTGGAGCTTGATCCGATTGAAATCCGATAAGTGTTGACAAAGACAACCAGGCTATGAAGCATAATCTGGACAGAATTCCATTTTTCTTTTTATGCCTTTTCGAATTTCTTCTGAGTATCTTTTGCTATATCCTCTCTTTTGAATTGAGCATCCATATTTAAAGTGTCTGATGTGGACCATCAGAGAAGACAATCGTATTTCGAAAGATAGAGTAATCTCCCACCAAGGTTGTACAGTTGATGTAGATACATTAGGATTATTACAAAAATATATTCCTCCTCATGTATTCTATGTTGGAATGATGCAATATTCTTTGGAATATATAATTGCAGAGAATATTGGGAGGTGATTCTCTTTGATATTGATTCGATGAATATCTAAATTAGAATATAGATAACAAATTACTGACGCTATTTTGACCCAATATTGTTGGTCAGGAGTAGTAATTCCCTTCTATATGACGCCATGTATCCATATGAAATATTTTATATCTTTTTCCCAAATGAAACTTCATTAACCAAGTAATTAAATGTTTACTTGATTAAGTCAAATGGAAGGGGGATGCTTAATTTTCTTTATGTAAATTTCATGTTTACAGATTGACCCACTCTCTCATTTTGTTTTCCCAAAAAATAATGTCTAAATTCGTCCTAATTATAAATTTAGACATTCGTCATGAAACAATGCAGCTTATTTCTTTTTTTACTCATTTATTAGTACTGTGATTTTGTCTATCAAGGAAAAAAAAAAGATCCTTTGTTCCACAGAAAGAAAAAAGTGCAGATGCTCAAGAATAAAGATTACAAAATTGGATGAATTGCAATACGAAGAATGATAATAAAAAAAATTCGTACAATATTAGTTATAGAGAGATAGATTTTGTGATATAATTCTTAAAGTTATCACCATTTATTAAAATTTAATGATCACAACTTCTGTAAAAGGTTTATCCAAGAATAACATTACTGACAAAATTACGGATTTAAGTACAGCATTGCTTATATAAGAATATACATTAATAATGATATGTTTCAGTTAATATGTTTATGAGAGAATCGAGTACTGCATATTTTCAAGAAAACAAATATTAGCATTCGTGCTACATCATTGGCATAATTATGAACTATTTCATGTCGCAGCATCATGAAAACTATAACTGAAAACAATATTTATGACACGTGGATTTAAAAATTTTAACAATGTATGCATTCCTGACTTTCTACATTATCCGAATTAAAAAAAAAAATTATCCGAATTCAATATCCAAGGTGATTCTAAATTTTCTTTGAAAATTTACATCTCGTAATGTCGATTGAATTGGAACTACTTCGCTCGGTTTTATCTATTAGTGTCATCAACAACATTAACTTCGTCAGAAATATTTTACTAAATCTTCATGACATTTTTTAGTACATTTCATTGCAAATCAATGTATATATTTTAGTGACAAAATAATGTCACTTTTACTAACTTTTTGTAAATTTATCACAGAACGATGGTTAGTAATAAGACTAAAAATTTCACTACCATCTCTTTACATAGAAATAATATTAAAAATCACACAGTTCAACAATATATTTGAATTTTTAAATTCAGTCATCAGAATGTAGGAAATAATGTCAAATCTAAACTTTAAAAATCAATCATTACTTAAACGTTGAAACCATGCATTTGCAAACTAAGTATTAATAACCTACTTATCTTCTAAGAGATAATCTTTTATTTTCAAAACCAAATGCAAATGTTATTCACCGTCTCATAAAATTTATGAAGGAATATTTATTGGTAAAAACATGACAGATCGAATTTATTAACGAGATTAATAGCATGAAAGGTCAACAACACTTTTTTTTCGGGGGGGGGGGGGGGGGGAGGCAACAATATTCACCGAAAGAAAAAAAAAGCAACGATATATAATAGATAGATGATTTAGACAAGCAAACATAAGCTAATGTCATGAGCATGCTAAATTAAAAAAAAACCCTAAATATAAAAGTTGACATGAAAAAATCAACAAGTATTTAAAAAGACATCTAATGCATTGATGTTTTTCAGCGAGCAGATTTCTACCAATTAGAAAGTGACTAGGACTAAAAATTAATACGCTGTTTTCGGAAGTGATTGACAAAAATATGCAATAAATATAAAACTCAAGGAACTATACTGGGAACGAATAAAAGTTCGAATGGAAAATAAAAGAATCACATGAATTTGCGCGGGAAAATTGTTTAAAAAATCATAAATCTATTACATTTTTGCCAATTTAATCACAAATCTTTTAATTTTGTCAATTAAACCGTAAACCTTTGAACAATTTGCTAATTGAGTCGATCTAATCAATTTTAGCTAGAAATTACTAACG
This sequence comes from Eucalyptus sideroxylon x Eucalyptus melliodora, assembly GCA_016097485.1. Taxonomy (NCBI): domain Eukaryota; kingdom Viridiplantae; phylum Streptophyta; class Magnoliopsida; order Myrtales; family Myrtaceae; genus Eucalyptus; species Eucalyptus sideroxylon x Eucalyptus melliodora. Next base: position 44,989,636 of record CM027832.1, on the reverse strand, counting down.
TGGACGTTGGCAGTCTTATGTGGCACAATCAATGTTAATGTAGATATTTTTTAATAATTTTTTTCATTTGCTTTGCTTTTTTTTATTTTCTAGATTGAGGGCTATGACACCATCGCTAGCCAAATCGAGGATAGCCCTCATCAACCACTAGCAAGGGCTACCTCAATCCCAAAAAAAGGAAAGAAAAAAAGAAAAAATTCAAAAATACTATTAAAAAGTATATGTGCCGGCATTGGCCATGCTTCATAAGACGACTAGCGTCCACAACAATTTCTAGTTAAAATTGACCATATAGACTCAATTAACAAAACGTAAAAATATTTATGACTCAATTAATAAAATTGAAAGATTTAAAGCCAATTTGATAAAAGTGTAATAGGTTTAAGAGTTTTGAACAATTTTCTCAATTTCCGCTCAATGCGCACTTCATTACCTAAAATAGTAAATGAATTCTTAAGTTTCTTAAAAAAATTGTTACAACAAATAAATGACTTATTAGAGCTCCCTAAGTTTCCAAATTAATCAATCTTCACATCCAATCTATCTATAAGCATGCGAGCACATCTTCGTGTGACATTCTCGTTTACATCTTGTATAATTGCAAACATTCACAGCATATGTTGTATCAAACGCTTTAAGGAGTTCTTGATTTAGTCTTAGTCTTGCAAACCAGGTGTAGAACTGGTTCAACCCGATGACCCGATCGGTTATGAAATAGAACCGTCGATTCCGGCCTTGGAAATTCCAGCCCCGAAGGCCATTTCCAAGTTCGCGGATTGTACCCAACCGGTTCTCCCTAGAACTAGTCGATTTAAACTGGTTCAGTCCAGTTTCCAGGTTGAATCGGATACCATGCTCACTTCTAATTTTATGCTCAAGCCCCCTTCTCTTTATTCTCCATTTTTTTCAAAAAAAAAAAAAAAAAATGTTCTCTGGACTGAAGTAAAGACCGTCTAGAAAGTTATCCCAAGTCGCAAATTTTGAATTGCGTGCGGACTTCTCTTGACTCCAACTCTAGGGCAAATGCGACAAGTTTGACCAAGAAAATATTAATGATGTCTGTCCAGAAAAAGGACCTATAATTCCACTGACTTGTCCTTTGTTATTGTGCAAAGTTACGTGACGTATCTTGAGCGAATCGCAACTAACAAATTCAAATTTGAATGTTTTGACTTCATCCATTCATTAAGCCGCAAGTTTCTGATTTTTTTTAGGAATTCTGGATAATCTATGGATTCTTCATGTTAATCCTTCCAACATAGAGAAAGGACTAGGATTCAGAACGAGTATGCGGAAGTAAAAGCCACATGGCTAAGTCGAATCAATGCAACCTCTCCGAGAAACTATTTGCCAAGTATAGTTTCATTTACTTTGCGAAAATTAATCAGTGAAAACTCGTTTTTTGTGAGTTTCCATGAACAAGACAAATCGATCATCTCAGTACTTGATATGTAATCTTTTCGAGTGATCATGTTTCCTGGTTCATTTACATCAAACCAGGCAATATAGCTCGAGGACCGACCATGAAGCAGCAAATTTAGCTTCCTCTCCTAATTACTCTGATTGGATTTCGGTTTTTTCTGGCTATCGACGTGCATAACGCGTGAGGTTTTATCAAGTACTCTTTGGGAGCTCTTTAGGGTTCTTTATAATTGCAGATCATAGTAAACGAATTTTTTTCCTTTTGATTATTTGAAAGTTGTGACTAGCCAAAGAAGACAAAAGGGAAGACAAGTGAAGAGACAACGTGGTTGGTTGTTGGAGAAACCCAACCAACTTCTTGGTCTCACCAAAGCACCCACGTGATGCATGGCTTTCATGGCCTTAATTTATTATGATTATAATTAATATTTTTGCTTGAAAATAAAAAAAAAAAGTAAAATAAAATAAAGATTCATATATATTTCATTTATTTTGCAGAAAAAAATTATTCAAAAAATATTTTCCTAACTAACAATAATTAATATTTATAAATTTTTATAAATAATAAAAATATTTTTTTCATTCGTTCATTTTCGTAAATAATACAAGCGATTATTTTTGGGAAAAGTATTCTCAAAATCGTCCATTTTTTTTTACGAAATGAAAGGAGCATGTACTAATAGATGAAATTACTCTGAAACTCCTAGAGCCCAAACCCTATCTTTTCAAGCCCACAGCCCAAAGCACCAGAGAGCAAAGCTTGTCATGCGTGATCCGAAAGGCCCACGAGCATCCTCCCATTTGCTTATTAAAGAGACGGACGTCTAATGCCCTTTCCAACCGGCCGCCGGCCACCGTGTTCTTGCCAAGAGAACCACCGATCAAAATTCGCAAGCACATGACGAACCGAGCAGCTGGTTTTCTCACCTCTGGATCGAAGACGGGGGACATCTTGCACGACACCAAATGCGTTGTTGTGATTCAATATGTGAGTCCGCGACAGATTGCGTACGTTAAAGAATTGTCGATCCATTGATCTTCGTCGCATATTCCGTTAGCGTGTATAATGTTATGATCCTTATGTATTTGATCCGCTTACATTAACAGAAGAAAGAGGGGCCAATTTGTTATTACCTAAGATTTCAAAAGGCATGTATTAACCGATCGCTTTTTAAAATCATAATTAACTGTTTCAAAAGTTTAAACCATGTTCCGATAGTTGAGTTGTCGTTTAAATATTCATTCTCAGTCGAAATACATTATTCATTTGCATGCTAATTCATTTTTTATAGATATCGACAACTTTGTTCATTCTTTTACGATCAAATCTACACCTACGAAAGACTCTTTCTATTTTTGCTCTATATTTTTTTCATACTTCTTGTTGTTCGCACTCTCTATCGAAATAGGGAAGCGCACGCTATTTAAAAAGGTCAATTGAATTCCGAATTATAGCACCGACCTAACTTTCGTACTTCATGGGGGACAAAAATCATCTTCGAAAATAGCAGTTACGCACCTCAAGCGATTTTCGAAATTTTTCACATTTGCCATTTGCAGTACTCCAAATTTCACCACCCAAAAATCTTAGGTGGCTCCAAAATTTATTCAAGGGCACCCATCAAATCCCACATTAAATTGTGGGAATTCTAAGCTTTGACTCTAGGGCACACACAATTATGGTCAAAGAACATATCATTGAAGACAAGATGCAGATACAATGGGAAACCCACAAGCAACTGACATGACCTTATCAGGTCAGGGACAGATCTGCCATCTCTCTCTCTCTCTCTCTCTCTCTAGATTCATCAGTGCAAGAAAGAGGATGGGAAGCGATCCATCAACATCGGTGATCTCCTACATTAGCATCACATGAGGAGAAAATTATTTACAAATAACTAAAATTATTATATTTTTACCAATTTTGCAATCCTAATTACTTCTATATTTTATCAATTAATTTTACACGATTAATTTTATGCAGATAATATTTTATAATATTTTGATATTCTTTCGATTTTTTTTAATTAATTTTTCATTTGTTCTTCCTTTTTATCAATGGCCGGCTTCTTCATCTGATGTGGGCAAAGGTCACCCTCAGTCGACCTAGTCATGGGCTGGCCACCCGCAAATAGAATAAGAAAGACAAGAGAAAAAAAATCAAGAAAAAAATAATAAATAATTAAACATATTATAATATTATTAAAAATTATTCATAATTGAAAAAAAAAACTTAGGAAAAAATTTAAAATTGAAAATTAGATAAAATTGATAAAAATGTAATGAATTGAAAATATTTTTGGACAATTTGGCCTCACATAAATGACATTCACACTTTTCAATTTGAGTTATAACTACTAGAATCCATCGCCGTCGCATCTCTAATAACCCTAGGGAAAGTAGAGCCCGGAATCGTCTTACACCACGGCATGGCCGAACCCCACGCCACGAACCAGAACGATGGCTTCCTGGAAAACCAAGAAGAGACTTTGAGGATTCGAACGTGTCTCTCTTACGGAAGGGAGATGGCAGGTTTTCTCACCCTTCCTTGCAAGCTTCAACCTCCATTTTCCACCCATTTCTTTCCTCTTTCTTCTTTCATCTTTTTCTTTTTCTTTTTCTTTTTCTTTTCTGCTGCTCTGGCGGGAGTGGTCCTGCTCCAGCGCAGCAGCGGCAGCAGCCAATTATGACTCAACCTCCACCAGTCGGGAACCCTCGCAATCAATCCTCCTCCGGGTCAAAAAGTCAACAAGATTCCGTCCGGACGATATTTTCCCCCCCGACCCCTAATTATCTCTCATCGTCCTTGCTATAAATGCAAGTTCAAAAGCAAAAAGTTTTTTCTTTTTGGGGTCAAAAAAATAAATTGTGGCTTCGTAATGAAGATTTTTTGTATGTCAGGATAAATTATTTTTTTTTTTTTGTGATTTAGAAAACCCCACACGGCCGGCAGTCGGAGATAAACTACTGGGGGCGACACGTGTTAGCCACCACACACGTGCCACCCGGTAAGTCGCTAAAGGGCTCAAAACTAGCCTTCTTGCAACGTAAGTTGCAGGAGCTTTGAACACTAGACCTCATCGATGGAAGTGTAGTGTTTACCCAGCTGAGCCACCGCGGCAAGTGGTTGTTGGAATAAATTGTTGCGTTTTACCTTTTAATTAAAATATTAGAAACCCTCGTATCACATGCAACTTCCTAATAATTTATGAAACTTGGGCGATGTTGGTCCTTCATCTTTTTTTGGTAAACTGCCACTTCGGTGAAGAGTGCCTTAGCAGCATTTGTCAAAGACATCCAAATAAGGGAAGGCCGTCGCTTCCAATGTCTCATCTCTCGTGTCATGTGTAATTGCGCGTCGAAAATCAAAAGATCTTATTAAATACGATGGATGGACAAATACCCAAAATCGTTCATTGACAAGATCCTTATCATCAAATAATGTATTAAGGCCTTGGCGTAAGCAATTGCTTTTCTAAATTGTTTTTAATTTTATATGCTCCAAATTTTTTTATTCGTAAACTATCACAAGATGCAAATATTTAAACTTTGAGATCCAACTAACCATTTAGTGAATTTTTTTATGCTATAAGGGGAAGTTAGACCTAACAGAAGAATAGTTCTACAAACATGCCCTAGGTCACATTAGGATAATACTTAATAAATAGATACATAGATAGATAGATAGATACACAAGAAGGGTAGGGAAGACCGTAGATATGGATAGATTGACCGATTGACCACAGAATCGAAAATGAAAAAACATCGACTGTCATCAAATGAGGAAACTTCAATTAGTGCCTTGTAGTCTCTATTCATCGGTACTTATCAAAGCTTAAGCAATTGATTTTACACGTGGAGAACGTCCAATTTCTTGAGATAATCCTCATTTTCTTTGAGTAGACATAGCTCGTTGCTCATTTAATAATTAGAATATCAGGTGCTTCGGCTAATAATTGGGCCAAAATGACCATGCTTTGAGGATAACGGTCAAGGGGTTTTAAATAATCTGAGGGGCAAATTGGTACAGAGAGTCGAATTTTAAATTAGTAAAGCCCTTTTTTTTCCATACAAAATTGTAAAATTTTTGGGTCAAGAAGTCGAGCTGATTATCAAGGGGATGATACAGTCAAGCTATGATCGCCAAGTGTCAGCTCTACGAGCTCGCCAGCCTAATCGAGCCTCAATTAATTTTCTAAATAAATGTTTATTAGCTAAACATAGACATTACTATCTACAAAACAACATAGTATAATTACACTGTTCAAGCGTATTTATGACAAAGCTCGAGCTCAAGTTCTTTCGTGAATTGGTTGTATTCGAATTGAGTCGAGTCAAGCTCATGTATTTCAATTTTTTTAGTCAAGCTAAGCTAGAGTGGAAATTTTAGTACTTGATCAAGCTTGAGCTTGAAATTTGAGTCTTGAATATCGCAATGAGTCAAACTCGAGCTCAACACTATATCAACTTGACTCAACTCGACTTGTCCCGATCATGCTCCTAATTGTTGCACTAGGTTCACAACCCTTTAGTCACCGAATTGAAATAACACGGGTTGCTAATATATCTTACTCTAATCAATGTTCGGCTCTTCTTTGGTTGTTGTCATGTTTACCCTAATTTTTCACATGTAACATCCAACTAACATACGAATAGAGTGCTAAGTCACTACTTAAAATGCATTCTCTTTAAGAATTGACTTTAAAATTTATCAAAATCTACAAAATGAAAACGGCATCGAGCTTGCAGTTTGGGGATTGAACCAAAATCCATAATTAAAATTCGGGGATTAAACAACGATCCATTATCTGTAGAAAGAAAAAGGCTTCGAGCTTGATATTTGGGAATTGAATTAAGATCCATGATCAGGATTGGGGGATTGAACCGATAGTAGAATGAAAAAAGGCATCAAGCTTACAATTTGGGGATTGAATCGAGATCCATTATCTATAGCATGAAACAAGCATCAAGAATGCAGTTTCGAAATTGAACTAAGATCCATAATCAGGATTTAGGAATTGAACTAAGATCCGTAATCAATAGAATGAAAAAATGCATCGAGCTTGTAGTTTGGGGGCTGAGCCAAGATCCATAATCAAGATCGGGGACTGAACTGAGATCCATAATTAGGATTTGGGGACTGAATCGAGATCCATTACCTATAGGATGAAACAGGCATCAAGAGTGTAGTTTAGGGATTGAACTGAGATCCATAATCAGGATTTGGGGATTGAACCAAGATCCATAATCAACAGAATGAAAAAAATGCATGGAGCTTGCAGTTTGGGGGTTGAGACAAGATCCATAATCAAGATCAGAGACCCAGTTCAATCACGATTGTTGGTTGTGTGGACCTACATGTGGAGCTTATGTAATCGACGGCTATGATGAACCCGGATCCAAAAAAGCGTTTGTCTACTGTCCTTGTTCCCTGCGTGCGCTGCAGCCAGGAACGATGTATATAAACAGAACATGTGGGAAGTAGGTCCTCTTCCGAATTGAATTACAACTCCAACAACCCCCCACCCTCCCCCTCTTTCCCTTTTCTTTTTGTGTTCGCATCATTATTTTGTGCAAAGTAAATCCCAGGATCTGGTCCGGCAGCTGGGAAGTTGTTGGGTAGAAAGACAGCGACTCAGAAGAAGTCTCGCAGTATAACATGTTCGCGTTGACCCCAGTTCACGCTTTTCTTTCATTTGTTTCTGCATCCTTACTCTACACATTGCTGTTTACTTAATCTCGGAGAGCGACCCTTATAAACGTGGTTAAATCTAGACCAAGTTCAGCTTGGAGAGCGACCCTTATAAATGTGGTTAAATCCAGACCAAGTCTTTGGCATCTTCTCGAACTGCTTGGGGTTTTTCGTATTTAACCCCAATACTCCAAATCCCGCAATGAAAGCATGAGAAGAAAGAGAAAATTCTTGTCTTTGCTGATCAGGAAACAGGTCCAGCTCCATGGGGTTTCCTCTGACAAGCTATGGCATGGAGATGGTTGAAAGGACCATCCGGAGAAAAAAGGGAAACTCAAGCTGCTATTTTTCATGGCAAAGATATGATTTTTCTCTTGGTGCAAGAGCCAGCAGAAGATTTGTGCCAATCTGTCGTATGACCATTCAAACAAGATCCTCAATGGTTCTCGAGAACATAAACGGGGGAATTTGGGACAGGCTTGAAGGACCCTTTTGCTGCTTTTCGCGAAACCATCATGATTAGAACCATCGCAATCCAAGCAGACCTTAGATTTCGGTGCGGATGGTGTAATGATCCACTTCACTTGAGCACATCCTTTGCCTTCGCTGTTCAAACAGAGTAAAGCATTGGCAAAGCCAATATCGAGATTGCATGTCAATCCACAATCAGATATTCATGGCAAAATAACAAATCTTCACTATTTTTAAGGCTTCTTTACATTGAACAACAAATGAAATGGCAAAACTAATACATCGAGATGTATTAACTCCAAGACGATTAATGTAGCTACCCATAGTCAACTCACAGAGAGCTCTATGCTGCTGTTCTACTGCTAAGCTCGAGTGAACTTAAAACATCATCTGATCACATTTGATATAGCTCGTACCTCTAACAACATATCACAGATTCACAGGGAAAAATAGAAGTCTCCCCAGATTTTAGTTTTTATGGAATCTTTCACATCAACAGTTTTCTTCAGACTTTCATCCAAGGGAAGCGTCTGCTCGATGGTTCTTTGGTGGTTTCTTGAGCAACATCGATTCTTTTAGGACAATATGCACCTGTACATACAAATTCCCTGCGACTTCTGGTTAAGTTCACGAGCTCTGACCAATGTCCTTGCCAACAAAGTCTCCGCTGCCGAATGACGCTGCTGCCGCTGCCATGTCAAGACTACCACCTATAGAGTTCATAAGACCCGAGAAACCACCACTCGGGTTGCCACCAGCTGCCATCCCCAATCCAAGAAAATCTAAAGTAGGATGCTTCGGGCCAAACATGGTTGGAGTCCCCATCATCAGTTCCTTCAGACCTGAACTCCCATCACAAGGAAGCCCTAGCCCCAGTCCAGCAGCAACAGAGGCATTTTCATGCTCAACATTATTAGTGTTCCACTGTAAGTTCTCTTGTTGCCCTGCCGAGGTGGAGGAAGAGACAATCCCGAGCCCACGAAGCAGCGATGCATTGGTTGCAGTTGCCCCCATCTGAGCAGCCTTCTGCAGAAGCGCAGTGGCTGAAAGAGCGGGCTGTGGAGCGGGAGCATATTGCCGACGCTCCTGCCCTGCACTGCCAAAGAGCGACGACCCATGATTTGTGGAGAGGCAGAGGGAAATGGGTTCAACAGATGAGGCAGGTCCCCGGTCAGAGCGGTCAGGTGGTGCCACGGCACGAATCAGGTCAGTGTAAGGAGTACTCTGCTGCGGAGGCTGTAAGGATGAGGACGGAGTTGAGGAAGCAAACAAGCCTGCTATGACACTAGTGCTTGTTTTGCTATTGCTGCTAGAGCTGGTGCTGCTGCTAGAGCTCCCTATCAAGCTGCTTGTCACTGGTGGCTCTTCAAGAATTTGGGATGGGTTTTCTTGCATCCCTACATTGAATCCAAAATCATTATGAACAGTCATACAATTTCTCATAGAACTCAAAAAGGCATAAGGGCAAAAGCTAGACTTTTCCATAAAGACGAAAAGTAACTCTGCAGCCAAAAGCCAAACCAACTGTTATGCTTCTTTCCCTAATCCACTTCTCAATTCCATCTTTTTTGCTTTTGAATCTCTGTGGTTACTTTTGGATTTTCGGTCTAAAAGGGTCAGAGAGTACCTTTAAGCTAAGGGTTTCTTCTTACTAAGCTTTTGCTGACTAATACCAATTTACAATTCGTGAGACATAAAATACAAGTTAAGAGTCCTCAAGAAACAACAAAGACCAGTAACCGACAAAGAAAGTTATCATATGTCTCATTCAAGATCCAGCCTAGACAAAGATTTTCTTGTGCTCGTTCCAGACGAGAAAGAACTACGTCCAGACAAAATTAAAGCCAACAACGCAGCAAGAACCAGGAATTAGTACTGACTTTTACCTGCTGCCTGATCAGCCAAAACTGTAGACAACACAGCAGCTGAGGACTGTACAGCTGGTGGAGCAGATGCTTGAGGAGGAGGAGGATGAGGATGAGGAGGAGAGGCAGGTTTCTGGACTTTCGGATCGGCCTGCAAGTTCGGCTTAACCGGAGCCGAGCCCTGACCCGGTCCCTGACCCTGAGTCTGAGCCTTGGCGCTCTCCTCAGCTAAAGCATCACAGAAAGCTCTATGGGTGATGAAGCTATCCCTCCTTCAAAAACAAAACAGGAAAGGGGGGAAAGCCCGTTTCAATTCACAAGCTCACGACCCAAGAAAGCTAACAACTGTTAAACCCAAAAAAGGACATCTCTTTGGAGAAAATTTGTAGTCCAGAACCTTGAGAATAGAGTTCCGCAGTCGCATTTATACTCCCTGGTGCCACAGATTTTCGAATGGGCCTTCCAATCGGACTGCACGGCGTATTTCTTCGAGCACTTGTCGCATTTCCACTTCTTCTCGCCATGTTTCCTGCAGAAATGCTTCTTTATCCCGGTCAGATCACCGAGGGCTCGCGATGGGTCGTGGTGGACGCAAGTGGGCTCAGGGCACACGTAAACCCTCTTCTTCACTTCCTTGCCCGATCTCTGCCTAAGCTTCCAAGGCAGGTTGTGGCCTCTCCTGTGGAGCTGCAGATTCTGGTCCCTCTGGAATCCCTTGTTGCAGATTTCGCAGACGAACCTGTTGGTGGCCAATAGGGTCGTGGGAGACAGAGCTATCACCTCTGCGTCTGGATCTGCAGGAACAGAGAAGAAACAAGAAAAATTTCCAGTCAGTAATTGAAGACTCCCTCCCCACCCCCCTTCTTCAAGAACAAGAACAAGAACAAGAAGGAGATGAAAAAAAAGGTGTATTCTGATCTTTCGAAGTTATTACCGGGCATTCCAGGGAGATTCCTCTTTTTCTTGGTGGTGGAAGGCGGTGGCGGTGGCGGTGGTTGCGGAGGCGGCTGATTGCCAGAAGACGAGACACTAGCTTCCCCTGAAGCTGTGGACGAATTGTCCAGGTCTGTAGGCATATCTACGGAGGCTCTAAGAATTTTCTTGGGTGTGTGTTGGGTGGCTTTTGGATTCAACCTAGTGGACAAGAGAAGGGGGGGCAAAATCCAAGTTCATTTATCTTGGAGGCAAATTCCAAATCCCCCCTTCACACAAAAGAAAATAAAAGAAAAAACAAACACAGGAAAGGGCCAAAAGAAAGTTCCTATCTTTCTAGGGTTTCGGTCACAGCTCGCTTGCTGCTGCTGCCTGCCTGCCCCTCTTTGCTAGCTCTGCTCAGCTACCAGTCAATCGTCCGCTTTTCCCATTTTTCTTTTCCACCCCCCTCTCTCTTTTTCCTTTCTACCTAACAGCTCTGATGAAGTCTCTGACCCAAAGAAGCTCAAAGACACATTAACCCAAAAAAAGAAGAAAGAAAGAACTCAATGATTAAACCCAGGACTGTAAAAAAAAGAAGAGGGCAAGATGATAAAGCTCTCGTCTCCCTTCTCTTTTAGCAGCGCTCCCGAATCATGATCACCACCAACCAGACACAAAGTCCCCGGCCGCCCCCCAACCCCGATTCAACGATCAAGAAAACGCCAACCCAGCTCTCCTAAGCACCTGGTTTCCGGTTTCTTGAACCTCTTTTTCCGCGTTCCCAAGCCTCGCCGTGTGTAAACGGGGTTCGAGGCTAAGCAAAAGACCACCAGCAAGCTAGAGAGAGAAAGAGAGGGTTGTGTGCAAGTTAGGGACAAGAGGCAAGAAAAAAAGGGAAGAGAGAGAGAGAGGGAGACATGCTTGCGGTCATTGGTTTTTGGAGCGAGTTCTCACGTCCCTCTCTCGCTATCCCCGAAAAGTCTCGCGAGCTTACAGACACCCTTTTCCCATTGAGGGGTAAAAGAGAGATCTCCTTTCGAAAAAGAGGGGAAAGAAAGGCGATGGGAAGTTGAGTTGAGTTGAGGTGAGCTCGAGATGGAGTCGTCGCTGTAATTTAAAAAGACTTTTCATGTTTTTTTAACCATGATTTGGCGAAGACTTGTAGAGGAAGACTTTGTCTAATTTCAGACACGAGGTTAAGAGAGAGAGAGAGAGGGAGGAGGGTTCGTCGCTTGCCTGTCGGGAGCGCTCACCACACCCCGCACCGGACGTCTTGTCCTACTCGCGGGGAGGCGTTTTTTGTCGTGTAGCGGGCTGTTTGGATTCGTCTTGGAGAGGTGCTCACCTAATTCTAATTTCTATTTTTTATTTTTATTTAGATTGATATCACGGAAAAACTCTTATTAATATATTCGTGATTGATTTATTTCAAATTAAATATTTTAATCATAAAAATGTCAAATAGGTATATTTATAATAAATTAATTTTAAATTAATTTTTTAATTAATAAAAACTTCATACTAATACAGATATAAATTAGTTTTTATTAAATTGGATAGATATAACAAAAATCACAAACCGATACATTTATAACGAATGGAGAGTAAAATTTCAAATCGATACACTGTATCAATTATTACGTGTTATCATATACGATAATTTAACAGTAAAATTTATCACGGGTATGCTAATTTGAGATCTTTTACAAAAAAAAAAAAAAAGAGAAGAAAAATTTGGGATTTCATATATGTATTAATTGGGAATTTCATGGTATTAATCCTTTTTTTATGATGCATAAACATTCTCCCCCAATCGCTCCTCAATCCGATTTAGCACGGGTACGTTTTTTTTTTTTCAAATCTTAGCAAAAGATAAAAGGTGCCCTCTTTTTCTTTTTGCTTTCATAATGAATTATAAACTATTACTTAAATTTCGATAAGCATTTTCCAGAAATTCCGGGTTGGAAACGGTCCAACCATGTGAATCGCAAGATTTATATTAAGTAAAAAGGTAAATCCGTACAGACCTTAGACCTTTTCGATCTATGGTGGTTGACTAAAGGGGCCGGCCAAGACATTTCGCCTTTCCGAATACCACAGTGCCCACCGTAATTTTGAGAAACTCCGCGTGATGTTCTTATTTATATCTCACCTGCTTATATTAGGCTTTGCAAAATTGCTTTACAAATTGCTTTTACCTCGACAGACCCTCGAACTAGATTCATGCCATGTGGCCACCGCCCACCGATCTAATCGAGAGCAAAAACATCAACGTCAACGCGAACGAGTTCGGAGGAGATCATTAACTTTCTGGCCGCTGCCGAATCTCGATCCGATAAAAAGGTTCTTCCTAACAACTTGGCTTATCCCTTAATTTCTTTGTTTAACTTACCACTTAAGTTAAAAGAGGCATGGTCCCCTTTCTTTTTTTTCACCATCAGAAAAAGGAATGGACGGACATTTCCGCATGCACGGGGATTTTGCAATTCGCTCATGGGTCGATCGAATTCACTTTCAAGCAACTCATTTTCCAACGCTTTCTGGTTCGAACAGCAATGAGCTTCCGTACCATGTCAATTGTCAAGTTTCATAGAATTTTGGGTTAATAATACAAAAAATCTCAAATTTACAATTTTAATCTAAATTAACCCAAATCGATATATATGTGGCAAATTTTTACTTGTTAGTTTTCGTTAAATTTTACTATCAAATTATTAAGTTTGATGACACATAACAATTGACGAATATACTAATTTAGAGTTTTATCTTCCGTTTGTCACTAGCGTACCAATTTATGATTTTTTATTATATTAATTCAATTTGACAAAAATTAACAAAAGGTAAATTATCACAAATATATCAATTTGAGATTTTTAATAATCAAAAATTTAATTTAATGTAAATTTAAAGTTTTTGTAGTATAAAATTATGATTTTTTTTTACCATCATACTGAGTAACACTACTGACTTCGGGCTTTCTCCCCCTCACGAAAGGGAGAAGTTCAAATTCCTAGCACGTCACAAGTGAACTTACCTGCTTCACGGGAGTGGTGGGTTCCTCTGTGGGCCCTAGGGTTTGCCCACCAACTGTTGGTTTATAAGTTTCTTGAATCATTAAAAAAAAATTATAATTTTTTTGGCAAACACTATTTAATTGTGTATACGTAGGGCATTTAGGGGGTGACCCAAGCAAGCATCGAATGAGGAAAAAGTTGGTGGGCAACAAGCATTTATTTGTTCCTTTCCATATTATGAACCAGCTACTAGAGGAGTACAAAATGGACCACCCAAACCAAGAATTACTCGGACTGGCTAATTTAGTCTGGTTCTTGAGAGTGTCGATTCAATTCTTGATTCCAAGGGGAAACCAAACTGAACCAGACCGACTAAATATATATTTTTTATTTTATTATTTCTTCAAAAAATTGGTAAACTGTGAATTAAACACTATCTCGGTTTGGTTTCAAATAGTAGGAAAAAAAGTAATAGGAAAAAATAAGTGACCGGTTCTATTGAATCTAATTGGACCGATAGTTTGATATGATTTCGATCCTAGTACCAACTAGTTTAGACCCTGATTTCGATTTTTGAAATTTGGAACCGATCACTCCTAGTAGCTAGGTAATGAGCAAAACACCGCCGGACTTGCCTGGCTTAGGTGGGTGGCCTGCCAGGCCACCGCCACATGTTGGCGGCGCTTCCATCTAACCCTCGTCTTGAAGTTCTCCCCCTTCCCCAAGACCAATGCATCCACCCCCGCCGCTTCGAGGCGGGAAACAAAGAGAGGATAAGGACCTCGGGAACTTCCGAGAGGCTTTAATTGAGGGAGAGGAGATTGGAGGGAGAGCTCGGTGCATTTTTTGATTTGATCTTATTGGGAAGCGAAATCAATGAAGGAATCTGGGGTGGTGATAGCATTCAATTGCGTGCGAGCTGATCCATCCGAGTAGGATCGCCTTAACAGACCTTCCGGGAAGTCGGCTGGATACCACCGGGAAATTTATTTGAGAAGTCCTCAACTAATTATGCCATGATTGATTCGATTCTAAATTTTTTGGCACCTTTCCACTATGTGTTAGGATAGTTCTTCCGATCAAAAAAAATTATTGGTATAGACGTCAATCATCTTATGTGACAAAGTCGGCACGGAAATGCATGGTTCTTTCTAATTTTTTTAAATTTTGTTAATTCATGTTATCTCTTATCTTCTTATTTTTTTTTCTTTTCTATACTTTCTTTCTTTTTTCATTTTTCCTCATTTCCTTTCCTTGGTTGCCAAGATCCTTGGCAATGGCCGGAGACAAAAAATTTATAAAAAATATAATAAAAAAAAATTGTTCACATTAACGCCAATTGTGCCACATTGAACGGTTGGAGCTAACTAAATTGTCACATCATGAATTTTTAGCCAAAATCGATCACAATGACTATATTAGCAAATTATCAAAATGTTTATAATTAAATTAGCTGGTTTAAAGATTTATGACTAAATTAATTGTTGTACTATAGATTTAGGATCTTTTGTACAATTTTCCCAAGTTAAAATAGTGCTATGACACATTGCACAAGACTTTTTCATGAAAAATGACTAACTTAAACATATCGTTTGGCATGTCTAGACACGGAAAATTGCTTTGATCACGTGTTTGGCAGCAGGGTCCTTCATCTTGTCGAGATGAAACGACATCGCTCATCATCGGAGGGCCAAGCCTTGCTTCCGGTGTCCACGATCGATTGAACGGTCCTATCGAGCCACTTTGATCGCATGCCAAACGATGGTCACGAAAAGGTTTGGCTAGTGGCCTATGATAGGGATTGCTCTTGTTTTCCATGCAAGAAACATGCATCCATCTGAAAATCTCCTTTTCGATCATGCATCCCACAAGCATCTCCAAGGAACACGGATGTGATAGCATTGCGTCACGGAGAGATCGATAAAAGGGAGCCCAAGTCCACCTGAATTGACATATCCATTGAAATTCAGTTCCGATATTCTACTTTCGAAAAAAATCACAAACAAAATAGGAATGTGATTTTAGAACTTTGCGTAACCAGCACGACGCAGTGGGTTTCATTATGTGCAGTGGGATTTTAGAATTTCAGAGTCAGTCGAGGATAAGATAGTTTCTCTTTTCTTTTTCCTTTTTTTTCCACTCTGGTGACATTCACGTTGAATGAACCTTGTATCATGAACCTCATATCTTATACATGGTATCTTCTTAAAAGGTACGAGATATCATGTTGAATGTAATACCAATTGTCATTCACCTGCTTAGTTTCTAGAGGTTTTTTCATTTTATGGTCGAACCGCCATGTTCAAATACGTGAAAACCCTAGCTACCCTCCTCACCATTTTGCAAATATAACATACTAGGAGGTATTAATGTCGACCGAATCGAAGAACCGTCATTTCCGTGAGCCAGCAATCGCGAGTTTGATCGTTGGTTTCCTACTAATAAGAACATGTCCGACTAGAAAGCATCGACGTCCATCCCTTTGTAAGGAACCATGACGAATTGGGGCTTGTCTTCCCGATCTGTATTGCACTGCACTATGCATGCTTAGATGGCTGTGCATTTGTTCTTGCGTTTTGGAGAAGATGATAATAGAATTTGGGATTTGGTCATGAAAGCAAGTTTTATATTAATGTTGTGATGGTATTATTGAACTCGGATCAAATTGGCTAATTGAATTAGGAAAATGGACCAAGGTCTGGTCTGGTTTTGATTTAATAACTAGATCGAAAAACTGATCGACTCGGTACTGACCTAGTTTAACCGGTTTTCCAGTCGAAAGTCCCATCGGTTCTTCAATAAAGTCCAAATTGAAAAAACAAAAACGAAGGAGGAGGAAAAGAAAAAAAAAAGGTAGTTTATTATAAAGATATAGAGAAGCGTAGATTAAATGTGAAACCTACGAGGAACCTTTGCAAAAAGGTGAGACATCGCCATCTAATTCCCCAAGGGCTAAAAAGGTGCGGCGGTCCACGTGAGCATTACTCGACATTTATCTCCTAAATTCAACGTACCGATCCACTTTGACATTAATCAACTTGTGTGGAAATTCTTATCTTCTTCCAAAGCGTCTGTCTAATTCTATTTCTCTTTTTTCATTTTTCATTTTTTTTTATATCTTTGCACTCTATCTCTTGGTTTTTGGCATTGAAAATCTTGTAATCTCATTCCATTACTTGAAAATTGGAATGTAAGAGGTTGGAGGTTTTTTTTTTTTTTTGTGCATTTTTTTTAAAAATTAACTTAAGTTTACATATGTACCCGAGAAGCCGAAGTCTTTATCTATCACTGAGAAATTACCATGCTGGTCGATTAGAAGGTCACGAAACTCAAGCCTCATTAGATTAAAGCCGAGTCAAGTTAAGTATCGCCCCTTTTGCTAGTTCTGAATTCTAGGAGCTGAACGACGGGTGATTGTAGACGCCGATCGAGCGACACCTTATCGGGCAAGACATATGGCTGATGCTATCGTGGCATTTTCTCATCTAGGGTCGAGAGCCTTCCGGAGATGTTGACCTGAGTTCAAGGGGGCGAAGGGAGCCTTAATCGCGATGCTTAATTAAGTGCTTAATCAGTCCCCAAGCCACAGAAAGGCGGGGTGTTAAAGGACACCATGTTGGGCAAGATAAATTAACGCAATCGCGGTGCTTTCGCATCTGGGGCTGGGGGGGGTGGGGGAGGGAGGCTACTTCCCGTTCGAGCAAAGGGAAACCTTAATCAAAATGCTTAATTAAGTTCAATTAGTCCCTAAGCCAAAGAAAAAAGGAAAAAGGAGAAGAGGGGAAGGGGGAGTCCACGGGGCATTACACGACATTCATCTCCCAAATTCAATGTACTAATCCAGTTGGACGTTAATAGACTTTTGGGGAGATTTTTATCTTCTTCCAAGGTGTCAGTCTAATCCTTTTTTTTTTCTTTTTTGACCTTTACATTCTATCTCTATCTTTTGGTTTTTGGCATTGGGAATCTTGTAATATCATTCCAATATTTGAAAATTCTTGAAAATTGGTATATAAGAGGTCAGAGGTTTTCTTGTGCACTTTTTTTTTTTTTGAATTAACATGAGCTTTTTAAACGTAGGCCAAAAGGTAAAAAGATTTCACCTACCCATCGAGAAATTATTACGTCGATTGGTCGATTGGACGGTAAAAGAAGCTCGAGCCTTACTAGGTCAGGGCTGGGCTGAGCTAAGTATCACCCCTTTTGCCGATTCCGAATTTTAGAAGTTAAATAACAAGTAATGAATGTGTCAATCGAGTGACCACACGTCAAGCAACAAATATGGCCGGCACTACCGCGACACTTTCTCATCAAGGGTCGGGAGGCTTCCAGAGATATCGACGCCACTTTAGAGCGAGAATCTTAATCACGTTGCTTAATTAAGTACTTAATTAATCCCCAAGCCAAAGGAAAAAAAGAAGTGGGAGCGAAGGGGGGCGGAAGGAGACCGTGCTGGGCAAGACATACGGCCAATGCAATCGCGGCGCTTTCTCGTCTGGGGCCAGGAGGCTTCCAGAGATATCGACGCAAGTTCAGGGGGGGGGGCGCGAAGGGGAACCTGAATCGCGGTGCTTAATTGAGTTACTTTAATTAGTCCCTAAGCCAAAGAAAAAAAGGAGGAGGGGGTGGGGGTGGTGAAGGGGAAGGAAAGGATAAGAGAGATGATTATGATTATTATTATTATTATTATGGGGGCGACCGAAAAGGGCCGGCAAAAGCCTTTTCAACGGAATCATCATCGCCCCGCATTGACTTGGAGGGAGCCCACCACCCCCCCATCTCTCACTTCTTTTATTCTCGTTCAAAGCCCCCATTATTTTAGCCACCATCTGGGCCCCCCCTTCTATTTTTATTTTATTTTTATTCTATTTTATACTATTCTATTCGTTTTATTTACGATTAGTTTAGTTGATTTTTATTTTTTGACGTTGAGGGTTCGGACGGCAAAATGTTCAATAGCGACAGCGCGCCGTGGTGGCGGGGGGGCTTTCTGGAGAAGTTTCGTCAGCGGCGGCATCGCATGAATCGAGCCGCGATCGGGCGTGTAAAACTATTATATTTCTTTTGAAATTTTGAGTAGTGATACTTTTTCTTCTGGAGGAGCTTTTGGATTGATGTGACGGTTTTTAAAAATGCTCTCTTTTTAAAAAAAAAATATCAAGGAGGGGATTCGATCGGTTGGGCCAATTTTCGGATGGGCCCATAAAATTGAGGCCCAGACAGGTACAGAATTGATGCTTGCCAAGAAGGCCCATCGGCCTCGCGGGAGAGATTTTAGAGTTCACCTTCGTACATGAAACGTATGGTACGCGGTTGATCAGGGGCCGCCGTGAGATCAATTCGCGGCGGCTAGGTGGTCGGCTTTAAGTGGCAAGAGAATTTGCTCCTTCTTTCCCCTTCTAGTGGTCTAGGATCTAAGCCTTGTTCGGAGCACTCCGCGAGTGAGAATTTGGGGTGCGCCGGGGCGCCGGGTTGATGTGAGGAGCGCACCCTCATAAACAACGCCGGGAGAATGGAGTAATTGAAACGTGCGAAAGCTGACCGGGACAATTTTTTAATCGATGTTGACATACAGAATCTCTTGCGTGTAAAGTCGAAAAATTTCTATTTTTCGTTGCCTAGATTCATTACTTTTCCGATCAAGTTCTCATACTCACCATTTTCTAATCAAGTAATTGTACTTGCAAAAAATATGCTAACCAAGTTCTCCGGCCGAAAATCCAAAAGATATGACTGTTAAAGCGTGTAGACCTGTCAAATGAGTGGGCCGGGTAAAAAATGAGTCGACTCATATTTGACCCATTTAACCTGTTTTGACCCATATTCATGTAGTGTAAATTAAGTAACCCATACCCGACCCGACTCGTATTGCTAAAACCTATTAATATTTTAGGAAAACCCACTTCTACTATATGCTAATTGGATTAAAACTTCAAATTAAATTAAAAATAGTAAATAAAATAAAAAAAAAGTTAAAAAAAAACCTATAAATTGAAATATTTATAAAGAATTAGACTATGCACATGCTTCTCTTATTTGAAGTGAACATACCATTGCATAACTAAAAACGTAACATGAAAATATTTTAACTAAACCTAAAAAACCTCATTTTTATGATTTTTTTATAAAAAAATATTGTTAAAATATTTTTATGGAATACAAAATTTTTAAAAAAATTTATGCAATACAAATTTAATGGAAATTTTTAATAATTATTTTTTAAAATATTTTTTAAAAATCAAAATTTTAATTTTTTTAATATAAACTTTAATTTTTTTATTTTTTAAAATATACTTTTTATAATTTTCATTTTCTTAAATATGATTTTTATATTTTAATAATTATTTTTTCTTTTTTTTCTTTTCTTTTTTCTTCTTCTTTAGTTAGTTGCCGGCCACGACAATGGCCGGCGATCGACCAAAGGCGAGATCGAGCTCACCGGCATCGGGCGAGGCTTGATCTCACTGATCTGGCGAGGCTCGAGCCTCGCCAAATCTAGATGTGCCCACAGGAGTGCCCAGGAGTGTATTATGGATGGTATAGTTGATAGGCATGTGTCATGGGCCGATCGATTGGGATCGTGACCGTGCGGCGACTCAGGCTCTTTTGGATCGTCTAAGCCAAGCCTTGCTCGATTAATCGCACACTCGATCGCACACTCGGATCGTAGAGAGAGAAAGCTTTTAGAGATAGGAGCTTTGGAAATAAAGGAGCTTTGTATTGGTGAAATAGTTGGATGGTTACAAATGAGGGGGAGGGCACCCCTTTTTATACTTGAGGCCCTCTGATTACATTCGTTGATCTAGAATTTATCCGGCGGACAAGATCGCACTGCCTCATCTACCGACACTTAATGACAACTACCAGCTATCGACATTAATATCTAGAGACTTCTAGAATATGACTAAATTACCGTATCGCTTGCCCTTGGAAAGTTCCAGAAGGAGACTTGTCGAGAATCCAAGCGATTGCACAAGGTCCTCAGCAGCAAGGCACGGCCCTTTAGCATCGAAAACCTCTTGGCTGTGACACATGTGCGCATCCCTTCGACACCAGTGATGCCAACTCTAATGTCGCCTCATGAAGCATACTAACATCATGTGCACCATCACCAACTAATAACATTGTTTAACGAAAGTTTCGGTTTTGCCAATCTAGTAACTTGCATTTTTCTATTATGTGTCATGAGAGATTATTCTTAGACTATTGAGCCAAATAGTATAAAGCTACTGGATACAAGAGCTTTCTACTTGGATGAGGACCGACAACATATAATAGAAGCACAATTGATTGCAACAACTAGAAATGGGTCCTCCAAATTCTTGTTGAGAGCAAGTTTTAAGGACTTTCTATCGATTATCAACCTAGACTCCATAGCGCCTTCTTTTGCAGAAGTTAGTTGAGATTTTCTTTTTCTAATTTGCTTTGATATACTCTCCGGAAATGCCTAAAATGATTGACATTTGAAAGGGAAAAAGAACGATCAAAGAATATATATATTACATCACCAAGATCGTATTTCCTAAGTCCAGTCATTGCTAGCAAAGCCCTTTCTTTTTGGCCCTTTGCTTTCCTTTCTCACATGGAGAAAATCATTCTTCCTAAACCACGGTCTTCCTAAAACACTCCTAAAACACTGGACAAATTGAATGAACTAAGAGAACATAATATTGGCCCGTGATATTCGATGATTACAACTTCATCAACATGTAATTGCGATGTTCGATATTATAGTGTCAACTGGAAACCATCATACTTCACTAAAATTTAATTGAGATATTCAAAATTACTAAAGAGTATGTCTAGAATTCAGAATCATAAAGAAAATATTAAGCACCCTAGTTGGTTGGCGCGCTGCTCCATGCTGTCCATGAACCAAACAATTATCTAATCTCCTCCAATGACTTTTGTTTTGTTTCCGGCATTAAGAGGTAAAGAAAGACCCAAGCCACCATAACGATCCCCATGAATAGGAAGGCAGCACCCCCCAGGGTGACCGCCCTATACAAAATCATAAAACTCATGGACATCAGGCTGCTTACCACCTAGCCCACTGCGATGCCAATTGCGCCCCTTGGGCACGCAACCTCATCGAGAAGATCTTTGAGCTATATATTAATGCTATCGGCCCCATCCCAATGGAAAAGGAGGCCGGGTAGCACAGTAATGAGAAGACACATATGGCACTGGCCCACTGGAGCTCCTCATGGTGGTGGATGATAGTGAGAGATACACCCAGGGAGGCGAGTGACAAAATCATCCCGCCAACGCTAATGAGCATCAACCTTTGCCGCCCAACCTAATCAAGGCTAATGGTGCATACTAGGGTGAACATCGTCTTCACAACATCGACTGCTATGAGCAGGAGGAGCCGTTCCGTGTGATTGACAATCTGAGTCTGCTCGAAAATGCGAGGGCCGTAGACAAGAATGGTGTCAATTCCAGAAACTTGTTGGAACAGGTAGATTCCAAACACACAAATGCTCATGTATATGATTGATCAGGTTGGGTGGATGACAACCTACCACATGCCCTCGCCACTAGTCTGGCTAATGACCTCACTCAGCCAATGTGTTGCCTCCTCCTCAGAGTCAGAGATCCGTGCCAGGATGCTCCTCACCTTCTCCAAGCGACCATGCTTGACAAGCCACGGGGGAGATTTTGGCATGGCCAGAACTCCAAAAGCGACCAAGTCAAAAAGGATTCATCCCAAGTAGAGTAGGTAAGATCGTGCAAATTTGGTGCGCATCTAGGAGAATAAATAGTGGGAGACATAGGCTAGGAGGGTGCCCCCGTTCATGAAAACCTAAAACACCCAAAAATGTATAAAAAAACAATCAACTTCTTTAACTTAAATTTTCTAATCTTAATTTTTACTTAGACAAAAGTTGATGATAAATTTTAAAAAATAAATATATGCTACAAAATTAGGAAAAAAAAGGAAAAGAAATTACTATCTTTGGGAACGACGTGAGCATACCGCGGTAAAAAGTGGGAGATATCTCTGTAATGTAGACTGAAGCTATAGTAAGGGTATAGCCCATCCCGATATTGATGTGAGGTGGCCGAGTACTAAGTAGAAGAAGCTTGGCTCAAAGATCATGAAGAGGGGGTCGACAAAAAGAATGGTTGTAGCCAACACAATCTTGATACGGCTGCAAAGTTTGTTAGAGGTCGACTTAGCTAGTACCGACCCAAAAAGTGAGAAGAGTTTAGAAATTCCCAATCACCAATCATCATCCTTACTGCTCAATTGTAGGTTTGGTTTTATGTATGCGTTGGCCTTGCTCATCACTCCTATTTCTGCCAAAAATCTTATTTGTAATATTAATATTCCAAGTAAATTTAACCATGGTGTTATATAAAATTAAGTAATTTTTGTTGCTTTTTTATGCATTAAAAAAAGGACATTTGACAATAGATTTATCATTTTTATCGATAATAGAGCTAGAGAAAAAATAAAGTGCACCCGAATATAACCAAATTATTGTTATTGTTTTTTTTTTTTTGACAACATCATTAATTTACAAGGAATTGATTAGTTTTATGGAAAAACTTGATGGAATGCCTGGAAATATTGGACACAATGCTAGAGAGCTAGAGAGAGGAGAGGGACTAACCAAAACCTAGCATGATATAGACTATAGATGCTACAATCACACAACTGCAGGCATTACACCAAACACGGACATGTTCTTCGTGGAGGTTGAAGTGTGCGGCCGAACACTTTACGCTTTGGTCGACACTGGTGCATCGAACATGTTCATGTCGACCAAGGTAGCCAAAGCCTTGGGACTTCGTGTGGAACCATTCGGGAAGTCGTACAAACCCATCAATTTGGGCGACTTCCATGGCGTAGGAGCAACCCCCCGATGTGGATGTTAAGATTGGCGGATGGAAAGGCAAGATGGCATTCGAGGTAATCCCTCTTGGCGATTATGATCTCTATGCAATTCTTCCATAGTGTGGGAGCCATGATTGACATGAGGACCAAGTGCATCATGATCCTTGACCAAAAATGCCCGTTAATGATTCCCATGATTAAAGGGGTGGTCGACACCAAGACCATCGCGTCGATCCGACACCTCGACAAAAGCTTGAATCCATGAAGCGCTTGAACAAGCTGGCCGAGGTGAAACCGAAGGTAGAGTTGGATCCTACTCCAATACATGACATGCTGATTCAAGTGCTCTTCCCCGAGGTTGAGTGCTCGCCGCATGCCACGCCTTAGCCGAAGGTGGAGTCGCATGCCAAATCCAAGCTAACCATAGAAGGATGTGGTCCTTTGTTTGTGAGCATTCGAATGAAGCGAAGCCGAAACAAGAAAGCCCGTGCCAAAGCCCGTGCACGTACCAAGAAGGCTGCCTGTCAAGCTGTGAACGACAAGGACGTCGCTCGATTGAGTGGGGGAAAATGTCATGGGCCAAAAGTGAGCCAACCCAAGAGGTTCCTGGAGGACGGCCGTGACTCATCCGTGGAGGACCTCCTGCTTTCACTCGAGTTCCCATCAAGTCTTCTCCCCGAAGTTTCCAAGGACGGGCGACATAGTCATTACACCTGATTGTAGAAATCTCTTCCGTTATTTATGTCGGTAGATGGTAGTTAGCATTTATGTCGGTAGTTGAGGCGATGCGATCTCATCCACCGGATCACATCTAAATCAACGGATGTAATTCAAGGGCCTTGAGTATAAGAAGGGGTGCCCTCCCCCTCATTTGTATCAGCCATCTATTTCAGCAATATCAAAGCTTCTTTCTTTCCAGAACTCCTCTCTCTAAACTTTCTCTCTTTAAGATCCGGGTAAGCGAGCGAGTGAGTGTTCGATCGAGCAAGGCTTGGCTTGGGTGATCCAAAATAGCCCAAGTCGCCGCGAGGTCACGATCCCAATCGATTGGGCTGTGACACAAGTCTCTATTTACAAGTTCTCGAGAGTGTATGACTAGCCATATCTCGATATATCATGTCAAATGGGAAAGAATTTTGTTACATATTTGTATTAATGGTAATATATATCATTTAACTCTACCATACGACTAAGTTTGATAGTTTAAAAAATATTTTAAAAAATGATCAATTTTATGGTCAAGGAAAACCTTTTTATTCGGATATTCAATTTACAGACGAGAGTAGCAAATTAAGTTTGTAGCAAATCTCTACTTAGATAACATAGTGAAGAACTCAAAGTAAGTTTGTTTGAAATTACTTCTTTTTTTTCTTTTTCTTTTTTGGTTTAAAAGATTTGCTATATTCTTGATTGTCTTGACTTTCAGGCACAAAGAAGAAAGAGAGCCAAGAGAGAGAGAGAGAGAGAGAGAAAAGAGGGGGATGTTGGCCACCCCTTTGAGTCTCGATATAGCAAATTAGAAAGGTGCTTGAAATAGGAAAAATAAACTGAAAAGAGAGGTCTTAGAAAACACGTGAAGTCTGGTGATACTAGGGGAAAGAAAATAGTCAAAAAGGAAGAAAAGCCTTTGCAACAAAAAGACAAAAAGGATAAGGCTACAAAAGAGGAGGAGAAGCTCGTCGCCCTGCCGGCCATCGGCTAAGGAAGGAAGAAAAAGAAAGAAAAAAGAAAAAAAGTTAAAGAAGGCCATGGGTTCAAAGTAGGTTTCCTAATAACCCATTTAGACCTATTTCTTTTTGTGCTTTACTTTCTCAGACCCATCTTTGACCCATATTTAATTTTCACTTGACCTATATATGACCCATTTAACTAACAGTGGGTCATAATATGGGTTTATGACCCATTTTGCCAGCTCTATCAAAGTGTAACGTGAATTAAACATTACTTACGTGCACACCCATCGTGGATAAAGAATAGATGGGAGAATAATTAAAAAAAATTAGAAATCAATTTATTCTTTTTTTTTTTGTTGAATACCTATAAAATATTCTATTCAGCGATAAATTTAAGTTTTTTTTTTCAATTATTTAGTTATGAAACCAAATATAATCTAAAGGTTCCTTTGGGCAGCCAATAAGACATATGATGTCCGGTCGGCCTAAGCGAGACTCGAGGTTAAGGTTTAGCGTGAATCGAGCCCACCCAATCATCATCTTAGTATATGAAAAGATACTGACATTACAAAATTACATTATTACGAAATAATGAAATTACTGATTAATCAAAAGTTTTTTTGATATAATGTAAAGAAATTGAACGCAAATGCGTGGGAAGAGAAAAATACTTAAATATCTGGATTTTTTTTGGCAAGGTTGTTTATAATAAGAGATGCAATTTTATATGTGAAATGCAAGAGAGAGGTAAAATAGGATTATTTAATTTTGTGCATTGATAGAATAATTATAAAAAATGACCACTTTGTGATATTTGGGAAAGAAGAAAAGGATTGCAATCCCTCAAATTGGGAGGTCCTTTTTGTTTTTTGTAATACTAGTATTTGTGTAACGAGTGTGTGTACGCAAGAACTCGAGATTTGAATGATAATACAATATCAACTTTATCATAAAAATATTTAAGATGATGAGAAATATGATTAATAAAAATGCACAATCTGAAGGGCGTGCATACGTAGATATATAAATTATAAAACGATTTGAAATTATTTTAGAAAAGATCGTTATGGAATAGAAAAATATTCAAAATTTAACACTGAAATTCGTTAGAGATAAATGATTATTGTCTTATGGATTTTCTCTTAGATGCAGAATCTGTATTAGTAAGTAATTGAGGACATTTGTGGGAGAATAAAACAATTTATATCTCTTAAAATGTGGGGCTTCTCTTTTGCTGTAGTTTAGATAATATGATTTTTTTATTGAAAAGAAAATTTTCATTTCGGATGAAATAGAGGTACATGATTTCAAGATAAAACCAATCCCAAAAGATTACAGTCCAATGCAAATCCTAAAAAGCAAGTAAATTTGAAAAATGAACACAAAACTCGCGTATTCCACATAAATGGATTTGTCATAGAATCAAAGCATAATTGGCGACCGATCACCAAATCTCGCATTATCATAAGTGATGAGCCCACATTGAGATTTCTCTCTCCAAAAGCTATTTTTTTGCCAAAAGGCAGTGTGTGTCAAAGTTTGATGTTTATAGCACTATCACCTTCTAAAGGCAACAGCACAAGGTTGAAAGAGCACGTATAACACCTTGTAAATCCCAAATCTATATTTAGATCGGGATAGAGGGGCACCCAAATCTAAATCTAGCTCTAAATCAAGAGAGAAGAGCTAGAATGGAGATACTAGTCGATAATAAAATCACTTTCAAATAGACCGACTCTCTGAGACTTGTGGAATGCTGAATTATTTGGATCAAGCACTCGGAGCTGAAGTGAGTGAGTGGATTTGGAGAGAGCATATTCTTGTGAGGCGCTCGCACTTCCATCTTTAGAGCTCACAGGGACAAACCTCTTCACTTCCATTAAGGATGTTGACCATGTCGTCCACGAAATCAACGAGGAAGGCTTGAAGATGAAGAGATGGAAAGATAAAGAGGGAGAGGAAAACCCCCCGAGATGTAGCTTTAGAATAGAGGGTTGGGCGGCTTTAGAAGAGAGGAAACCCTAAGAGAGAAGGTGAGAGTGGGATTGCGGATTGGGAGTAACAACTAGATAATATGAATGGAGGAATTACATTTTAGATACGTAAATATTGGACTTAGGAAGTACCTCCTTAGTCTGTTGGATTAGGTAAGACATGAAGTAAAGCTTAGACTGTTAGCCCAAACATTAAATTGTCCGTACTCAGTTAAACTAAATTGTTTTTTAATAGTAGGCAAGAATAGTAGAATCATAGGGCACATAGATGTTTGAGATAGTAAAACCCCTAGATCTAAACTTAAACTAAATTGGGAAAGGAAAGCAGTCTAATCTCAAAGAGGTTGTGAAGCCATGTAACGAAGATCTTCCTCAATGGCGATCGATTGGAAGAATGGTTGAACTGACCTCCACATTCACTCAAAATCAGCTGCAAATATTTCTTCATACACAAAAAATCCCAAAATAGATTAGGAGAGAAAGAAAAGACATTCGAAGCAAAGAAAAAGAAAATCAAGGATTAAGTAGGCTTTTAGCTTCAAAAACTCAAGCTAAGACCTTACAGGAGAGTTTCAATACAGGAAAGAATTTTTTGAAGATGAAGGGTTTGCTGACAAAGAGAGAAAAGAAGATATCTTTATACATAGCGAATGATTGTTTAAGATTTGGATTGTACACACATTATATCAAATTATGTCATTAAACATCATAATTTTAAATCGCTATATATATATGCATACGGGCTTATTTTTATATAAATATAAAATCATGCTCGTTCATAGATCTATGCATATGTTCATACTCATAGTAATTCGTGCAACCAATCATTTTGACTTGGATACTATAGAATATGTATCTGATTGAAAGGTGGTAGGTCTCATTGGAAAGCTAAGATGCGTTGCTACAAGGGCCATACCATTTCTGATGAGACGTCTAGCACCATTGTGCACCTTTGATACAAATCATATGTCACTCATCGTAAGTCCAAATCGAGTTTCCAAAAAAGCTATGTACAATTTCATCTATGATTTTATACTTACTATATATACACATTTTCAGTTTGGTGTTCATTGATTATTTTCAGAGCATGTTCATTTCTTATTACTAATTTCGAAGATTTTAATAGGCAAACTAAACCTATCTTTGATTTTATAATAATAAATTATTTTGCTACTTCAAAAGTCAAACTTAATGACGTAAAGTATATTTCTCATAAAAGGAGTTTATATGATACGAATTTTATTAATTATACCATCATAAAAAATATTTGATTCTCTCTATGTGCTAACTTTAGAAAAATTTCGTATAACACTAGGGGGAATCAAGTTGAACAAGTTCTATTCAGTCCTTCCCCACCTTCTTTTTGCTGATGACTCAAGACGGAAAGGTGAAAGAATGCCAAAATTTAGCTTTGCTATTAAATTAATATTGTTTTGCATCTGTGCAGGCTATAAATTTAAACAAATCTGACATTTCTTTTAGTGTAAATTGCCCACAGTCATTAAGAAGAAATACGGCAGCTAAACTTCGTGTTCCTAAAGTGGAAAAAATTGGGAAATATTTAGGGATTCTTTCAGATTGGGGTGCATCCAAGAAAAAAGTGTTTTTATGGATGTTAGCAAGAGTGAACACGAAATTAGAGGAATGAAAGGAAATTTGAATTTCAAAGGCTAGTGAGGAAATTTTAATTAAAGTAGCGATACAAGTTATTCCTCAATACGCAATGCATATTTTCAATATTCCAGTGTTGACTCATCAAGCAATAGAGAAAATAGATGCCGTGTTCTGATGGAAAAATAGTTAAACTCAAAGAGGGTTACAATGGAAGAGATGGGACGTGCATGAAATCAGAAAAAGATAAAGGAGGAATGAGATTCAAAGACTTATCGGCTCTCAATGGAGTAATGCCTAGAAAGCAAGTGTGGAGACTATCCAGAATCAATATTCTTTACAGTGCCAAATCCTTAAAGTTATTTATTTTTCTTCTACAACTAGCCGGGAGATGCTCTCGCCCTTTTTGAGCATGGCAAAATTTGTTAACAGGAAGAGACGCAATCTCAGAATCATTTAAGTGGTCAGTGGGCACAGGAGAAAACATTAACATCAGTGAAGACAGATGGTAGAAGAAAGGAGTATTAAGGGGACCAGCAAACTCTAGTGACCCATCTAAAGTTGCTGAATTAATCACACAAGAGGAGAAGAAATTGGATGAAAACATGGTCATAACACTTTTTTGGCAAGCGAACAGTTAGCTATGCCACCAAAACCTCTAGTAACACGTGATAAATTGGTGTGGACGGGTACCAAATCAAGCATCTACTTTGTAAAAAGTGCCTATAATTTGATTCGAGAGAAGGAAAAAACACAACACAGCACGCGAGCAACATATCATTCCAGCATTCCCGCAAATTGTGGCATTATATTCGGAATATGAAGAACCCCCAAAGATTCCTGTAGAGTTTAAGCCAAAATGCACTCCCTATGACAAAGAATCTTTATAGGAGAAAAATTATGCTTCAACTGACATGTCCATTTTGTGATCAAGAAATAGAATCGATCGAATATCTATTCTTACTTTTGTGCTTGGACGGATGTGGTATGGACAAACCCTGCGGTAAATAACCATGTCTCACGCCAATATGATCTAACGCGAATGGAGGTAAAATCTATTTCTGTTCTCCATAACAGAAGTTTCTATTCTTTTGTTCTGGGGAAAGAGAAAATAATAGAAACGTGTTTGGTAAGACTTTTATTCTCGGGAACAAAAAATCTATTTTTTTTCTTGAGAATAGATTTGGAATGAAAACAAGAACTAGAAAAAAGTAACTTCTTGTTCCCGAAAATAATTTCTATAATCAATTTTTCTCTTTCTTCATTTTTCTTCTCTTTTCTTCTTCTTCTTCCTTTTGGCCGATCAACTACCTTGGCCATGGCCGGCGACCTTACTAGAGCATTGCCAAGCCCCGGAGACGCCGAGCCTCGCCGTGGCTGCACGAGACTTGTCCTCGCTTGGGCTGGGCATGTCGACCTCGCCTAGATTTGGCAAGGCCAAGCTCGCCCAACCCAGGCGAGGCCGAGGCTCATCGGGCCTCACCTTGGCTGGGCGAGGCTCCAGCGAGCTCACCAGACGTCGCCCAGCTGGTCACCAACCACGGCGGTGGCTAGCGATCGGCCAAAGAGAAAAAAAAAGGAAAAAAAATTAAAAGAACTAAAAAAACCTAAGAATTTTATCAAACATATTTCTATCCAAGGAATAAAAACTTTAGTAAGTTACCAAACACATTCTTTTGCTCAGAAATTGTTCCTGAGAACAGAAATAGAAAAAATAATTTCTCATTAAAAATTATTTCCCATAACAAAATGATTATCAAACACGCTTTTATTCATATTCGAGGAAATTGCAGCTCTCTTATGGTGCTTTTTGGAAAGTGAGGAACAATTTTGTATTTCGACAGCTCCCAAATCCAAAAACCCTAATTGAATCAATGAGGACAATGCTTAGTAATTTTTTTCTTTTTTGGGTCATAATGAGTAGCCTAATTTATAAGTTGAAATAATTGCACAAATAGTCGTTAAACTTTAATTCAATGTGTAATATTACCTCTAAATCATAAATTTATTCAATATGATCTCTAAACTTTAGTCCAATATGTAATGTTTATAATTTGTTCAATGTAATCCTTGAATTTTAGGCAAATGTTCAATTTAGTTCTTAATCTATAAAAAAATATCTACTACCCAAATTCAGGCAAAACATTGAACACTTTCATATAATTTAAAAATCAAATTGAAATTTAACGAAATTAGAAGTTCAAAGGTAAAATCATATATTACGCTAAAGTTTAGGAATCATATCGAATAAAATAAAAATTCGGGGACAACATTAGAGATTAAGCCAAAATTCGGGGCCTAATGTTTCAATTTCCCTTACAAATTCGCCCTCTCTCGCACACACGTCGGGCATATATAAAGCTATCATCCAGAATCCTACGCCTTAAGAAAGCCCTAGAACGCGAGAGCTTCGTAGCCAGTTCAGTCACCCGAACCGAGAACTCGCTCCGAACGGCACGGCACGGTCACCGACGCGGACCGGCGGCGATGACGGACTACGACGGGAGATACGAAGGGAACGGCGACGATCTTGACGGCTACCGCGGCGGCTCTCCTCCCCACCGCGTCGCCGACGACCGCGGCGACTATAAATCTCAGGTGAGATTCGCGGATTTCGCTCTTGCTTCCGAGGCTTGAGTCTACTCTAGGGTTTGGTTGTCGGTGGCGCGGCGCGGGAATGTTTCGATTCGCGGTTAGGTCTCGCTTTTTGACCCGATTTCTAGGTCGAATTTGCTGAGATCGGTCTCCGAGGTTTGCTTGCTTTGAATAGATCGATATGCGCTGGTTGGAAAGCTTTGCGTCGGTAGAATATTTTGCGTAGATGACTTGCTCAGGACGATTTTTTATTGGCTGCACGGGTCAATTTTGCGTCTCATCTTCGTGTATTGGGGACGATGTCGGTCTCGGTTTATCTTCGCAACCGATCTGCGAAATAGGCAGGGTTTTGTTCACTGGTGTGAAGAAGGTAGGTTTTTTCCTGATTTGCTGTTTGGGTGAACGAGAAGACGAACCCTTTGCGGTACTTTGACGTGGTTTCCCGTGGGGACATCTGCTAGATTATCAATTAGGGGAGGATAATGACGCAGTTTGCCTTGAAATTGATTTCTAACTTAGCTAGATGACTAATTATGTCTTCAAGCCTAGGTAATTTGCCTAATGTGATTTGTGTTTTTGCTCTAAGTGCTTGTTTTTCTCTGATTTTGGCCTTGGTCACACTGCCATTTTACTTACTTTGGACTGTTAACTCTGAGGAGATCCTGACATACTTAAATTTTTGCAGCGCGGCTTACAAGATTATGAAAGGGAGATTTCAAAGGGCGGTGACAGAGAGAGGGATAGAGGTCGTGATAAGGAGAGAGATAGGGACCGGGAGCGGGACCGTGGTGAGAAGGACAAAGACAGAGAGAAGAGTCGTGATAGAGACAGAGATAAGGAAAAGAGCAGGGACAGAGATAGGGATCGTGATAGAGAAAAGGACCGTGATCGCCACAGGGATCGCCACAGGGATCGTGGTGAGAGAAGGGAGCGGGGACGAGACAGAGATGACAATGAGGATCATTCCCACAGTCGAGATCATGATAGGTAACAGAAACGATAGTCCTTTGGTGTTTATCTTTATTTCCTGTTGCATCTTCAGCTGTATCCCCTGAGAGCTTGTCGTAAGATGAGAATTAGGCCAAGCCTAGCTATTGTCCCTACACTTTCCCTTATTCTAATGTGCTTAGAATTTAGTTGATGGTGACATTTTATTTCTCTGTGGAAGTTTAAAACTCTTCTTCGTCCTTATTTACAGGCACAGAGATCATGACAGAGATAGAGAAGACAGGCACCGTCAATCTCGATCACGGGGCAGGTCGGAGCACAAGTCAAGGTCACGATCTCGCTCCCGCTCGAAGAGGTATGCCATAATGCCACTACTTATTGTAAATGTACCTGTGAATTATGTTGCTTTGTCTCTTGCATCATTGTCACTGATTCTATAGTGTAGGGTGATGTCATTATTAACAATAGTTATGTTTGTGCTGCGTAACTCTGTCGAATAATGTTATAATATCGTGCCATGGGGACATTTTCTCGTCATTTGTAGTAAGGCGGCTCATTCCATAGAGTGCTGAAACATCTGTTGGAAGCTACCAAAGCAATTCTTTCACATGATGATACTGGGTTACTGCTATAATCTGTCATAGAATGATGCTGGGTTATTGCTTTAATCTGTCATATGATGATGCTGTGTTACTGCTGTAGAATACTGAAGTGCCTTTTTCCATCAATATGTGAAAATGGAAATGATTAGTTTTTATTAGTTATCGTCACCAGTTTAAAAAGTTGCAGTTTTTATAGAAAATTGGACAAAGGAATAACCGGCATTTCTTGATATCGTCTGAAATCTGATATCAATGCTGTTAAAATAGGAATTTTCTCCCATGTATGTACAATGATTCCTTGACATGTCTGTGTGAGCGTAGGTATGCGTAGGTCGAATTAAATTGTATGTGGATTGTGGTTGCATAGATTGGCTTCTTTTGCAATCCTATTAACATTTTTGCTTTCAGCAAAAGGATTAGTGGTTTTGATATGGCGCCCCCTCCTTCAGCAATGTTAGGTGCCGCTGCCGCCGTCGCTGCTACTGGTATATTTTTTGTCTTAAAATTTATGATGTTTATGTACTTATAACTTCTTTCTTCTCCTTGTTTGATATAGTGTGGAAAGTTCCTATCAAATAGGATGGTGTCATTTTGGTAAGCTATTCTTTATGTTAAATTTCTACTACGCATGTAGCATTTTAGGTGGTCTTACTGGGTTGTACTGAATTTTTCCTTTCTTAGTAAAGTTACTTCTGGAACTGAGAGGCTTCTGGTTTTTTGTTGTGTTGGTGTTTGTTTTGTTTGTTTCTTTGTCTTGTCCATTGTTAAGAAGGCAATGTAGGGCTACTTGCCCCACTGTGCTGACAATATGCGTGAGCCGACTTCTCTAGCTTTTATGTACAAGGAGGACCATTCACTGGTATGATGGGTCTTGTTCGTCTTCACCTGCAACTATTGCCTCTTTTGGTAGTTTTACAATCGTTTAATATATAAGTAATGTATTTTCTCTTTTGATTCACAAATGCACATTAGTGGACATTACGATGGATTATGAAAAGGATTACGCAAAAGACCTTTTAGCCACAAAAATACTTTAGCTATAATATTTGACTGCTCAAAGAATTTATTTGACCACTCTGAGAAGAAGTGTTTTCTCCCTATCTTTTGCTAGCAGGTCAAATTCCTGGGACAGCTCCAACCATTCCTGGGATGTTTCCAAACATGTTTCCTTTAGGAGCTGGACAGGTAATTTTTTTTTCCTTTCTCTCAGAATTTAATTTCACTCAGGTGTTGATACTGTTAATTATCATTCCATGCAGCAGTTTGGCACTCTTCCTGTTATGCCAGTCCAAGCAATGACTCAGCAGGTTGGTGTGGCAAATTTTGTACTCCCTATTTACAAGGTTGATTCTTGTTGTGGAGTAGTATCTATAATCTTTTCTTGCAGGCCACTAGACATGCCAGGCGGGTATATGTTGGAGGTCTGCCACCTACAGCAAATGAGCAGGTTTTTCCCTTCATATAGCTTTACTTCTATTTTATTTTTCAAGGATATTTTTTTGGGTGCTTTTGCGAATAATTTAGTCTTCCAACTTTCTATGCAGTCGGTTGCTACCTTTTTTAGCCAGGTTATGGCTGCCATCGGAGGGAATACTGCAGGTCCAGGTAGGAGGACTTTAATTTCAAGTCCTTGAGTTAATAACTTATTTGGTTAACATTTCTATTACAGTATTGATTTTCATCTTTTTGTTTTTATGTGCACAGGGGATGCTGTTGTCAATGTTTACATAAACCATGAAAAGAAGTTCGCTTTTGTGGAAATGAGATCTGTTGAGGAGGCAAGCAATGCAATGGCCTTAGATGGCATTATCTTTGAGGTAAGTTCAATTACATTTTTAACAAAATTCTATTTCTTTCCTGTGGTGGATCTGCCCCCTTTTTTCAAGGGCATTCATTTATCTACATTTGATTGACAAAACATTAACTAGTTTGAAATTTTTGTGCAGGGAGCGCCTGTGAAGGTCAGGAGGCCCAGTGATTACAACCCTTCCCTTGCAGCAACTCTTGGTCCTAGCCAACCTAATCCTAATCTAAATCTTGCTGCGGTTGGGCTAACCCCTGGTTCTGCTGGAGGGCTTGAAGGTCCTGACCGCATTTTTGTGGGTGGATTACCATATTACTTTACAGAAGTGCAAGTGAGGGAGCTGCTGGAATCTTTTGGTCCTCTTAGGGGTTTCGATCTAGTGAAAGACAGGGAGACAGGAAATTCCAAAGGCTATGCTTTTTGCGTTTATCAAGATCTCTCAGTTACAGATATAGCTTGTGCAGCTCTCAATGGCATTAAAATGGGCGACAAGACTCTCACTGTTAGACGTGCTAACCAGGGTGCAAACCAACCAAAACCTGAACAAGAGAGTGTTTTGTTGCATGCACAGCAGCAGATAGCTTTGCAGGTGAAAAGTTTTTACATTCAGTGTCGAGGAGTGCTTTGGCATGGCCACATTCTTCTATAAGTTCAATTTTCTTGGCTAATTGCTGCATTATCAGTTACGTGTATGATAGATTGTTGACGTATACTTGAGTATATTCGTAGTAGTTTTTTTCAGGGTCATCTCCACTTACATTTTATTTTGCATCTGTGAGTTTAACTGAGTTGTGGTTCACTGAATGTGTGAGGACGGTTTCTTCTCTGTAATATGTCTTGTTAGGATTATATCCTCAAGTCTAAATTACCAAGGCTTTTTAACTTTTGCAGAAGCTCATGTATCAGCCTGGTGCACTTGCTACAAAAGTGGTATGTCTAACACAAGTAGTTTCTGAGGATGAGCTTAAAGATGACGGGGAGTATGAAGATATATTGGAGGATATGAGACAAGAAGGCGGAAAGTTTGGTAAATGATCCATGTTAATTTATGCTTTTATTTTGAGTTTTTTAACAGCAAAAGTTTATTAATTACTTTCTTCTTTCTTTGTGCTGTATTTCTGTTTTACAGCCTTTTCTTGTTCCACATTCTGCTTAAAGAATCGGGCCTAACATTCAGAAAGAAGTTTCCAAAGCCTTGTATCTTCACCTAGATTTTGGAATCTAGCTCTTTTCCTCATTCTAATGGTACTTGTTTTGCAGGTAATTTGGTGAATGTGGTTATACCTCGTCCTGGACCGGATGGACAACCTGCGCCAGGTGTTGGAAAGGTAATTCTGCCACTTGCTATGGGCAATGCTCCTCTGCCTCCCTCCCTGGGTTTCTGCGTTTGTCTGAATTTTTCTGCATCTGGGCATTGGGAATGCATGGGTGCTCCCGTGTCTTTCTGCTTTTGGTTTTTTGTTTTAACATCGTTTGTAAGGGGTGGGGGTGTTATCTGCTGCCACAGTACAATCATCTCCCATCATACGTTGCAAAATCATCTGTTATATTGTGACTCATAGTTTCTGATTCTTTTCAATCCTCTCCGGCCAATGTGCCGGCACTACTGTGTGAGACTCAGGAAATTTTGGGGTTGATTAAATTAGTGTTTTGTTGCCATAAAAGTCCTGACCACAAACTAATGATTGTATGTTTCATTCCTTTTAGGTGTTTTTGGAGTACGTAGATGTTGAAGGGGCTGCCAAGGCACGCACGGGCCTGAATGGAAGAAAATTTGGAGGAAATATCGTTCAAGCTGTCTTCTACCCGGAAAACAAGTTTGCACAGGGCGATTATGAAGCCTAGCTCTGGCCGACAGTGTCTATGTTTCTGTGCCTTAGATAATTAGGTATCTGGCAGGAGTTCTTCCCATATGCGCTGATGTCTTGAATTAATGTAGCTAATACTTGTTCCAATTAGGAGTCGAGAGATGCTGCGTGACGTTAACGCTGGCTACACCAGGTCTAACCGGTGTAACCCTCCTGAACAAAATATAAATGCTGCAGTTGAATATTGAAACTTTGGTAGAGCAAAAATTCTCTCTTTAACATCATCTCGAGCAGATTCAAAAGTTTGTCCTGTGGGCTATGGAATTTGAAGAAAGAGTCGGTGGAAATCAGAGCTCGGATGTTCCTTATTTGGGCATAAGCTTGCGCCGACAGCGCTTGAACGGCCTTCAAGCCCTTCCGTCCTCGGTGTCCCATTATGCTTCTTTTTCGACTTTTCTGTCGTCTTTTGTTTAACTCGATAGCAGACCAATCCCCCTGGAAACCCCTCCTTCCTGGCAAATAGCAAACTTATGCTTTCTCGGCTAGGATATGAAAAGCATTCTGAAAAGAGGGGCTGCTGCTACCCACATTGCCGAAGCTATAGCCTCTTCGCATGTTTTTCGACGTGGGGACTCGCACGGCAGTAGAAATATCGAGATTGGCTTGACTCAAGCGCAGAACCGAGACCCTCGAGATTGGCTTGACTCTGCTCTGTTACTATCTAGTAATCTATTGGCCCGAGCTTGACCACACTAAACTCGAACATTTTCCCTAAAAGATACATGTATCTGTGACTATATAATTTTAAAGATTTTTGTTTCTATTTCATAATTATTAAATTTTATTGAAAAATAAATAATAGAAACCTGATTAGGTTTACGGGCCCGTCGCATTGGGGATTGGCGGGCACACCTCATCTCCACAAGATAGACGAGCAAGTACAACTCGATCTCGACTCTAAATTAGACCCGAGTAATTAGCGAGCCGAGTTTCTCCCCGAGTAACTAAATTCAACTTTAATACTTCTCCGAGCTCAAAAGGAACCATGAAGTGTTCGTTTTTTTTCCCCTCATTGTGCTCTTTTCTTTTCGGAATTTTTTTGAGCAAAAAAAAAAAGACTTTTTTTTTTGTACCTTCTTCTTCTTTTTTCTTCTTTGCTCGCTTGATTACCTGAAAGCCCACAACCAGGCGCCGGTCCTCATTTCTTCCCTCCCACTAAAAACCCTACCCTAAAACCCCATGGCGTCCATGGCTCCTGCTCGCCAGCTCCACCGCCTCCGCCGCCTCTCCACCTCCGCCGCCGCCGCCGCCCCTCCCCCCGCCGCCGCTCCCGCCGCAACAACCAGCGCCGATGCTGCTGCTGCGGCGGCGGCGGATTCCTCGATCTCCATATCCCGGGCCAAATCGAAGCTCCGGTCCGAGTTCGACCCGGACAAGGCCCTGCGGATCTACTCCTCCGTCTCCAAGCGCTACTCCTCCCCGGTCTCCTCCCGCTACGCCCAGGACCTCACCATCCGCCGCCTCGCCAAGTCCCGCCGCTTCGCCGACATCGAGGCCCTCGTGGAGTCCCACAAGGCGGGGCCCCAGGCCGCGCAGGAGCCCTACCTCTGCACCCTCATCCGGTCCTACGGCGTCGCCGGCATGTTCGACCACGCGATGCGGACCTTCGAGGAGATGGACCGCCTCGGCACCCCCCGGACCGTGCTCTCCCTCAACGCCGTCCTGTCCGCGTGCAACGCGTCGAGGCTGTTCGGCCGGGTGCCCGAGCTGTTCGCCGCGCTGCCGGGCAAGTACGGGGTCTCGCCGGATAGGGTTTCGTACGGGATTCTGGTGAAGTCGTACTGCGAGGCCGGGGCCCCCGAGAAGGGGATCGAGGTGTTGCGGGAGATGGAGGAGAAGGGGGTCGAGGTCACCGCGGTGACGTTCACGACGATACTCGATTCGCTGTACAAGAACGGGCGGGCCGCGGAGGCGGAGGCGCTGTGGGAGGAGATGGCGAGGGCGGGGTGCGCGCTGGATGCGGCGGCTTACAATGTTAGGATCATGAACGCGCAGAGCTCGGGGCCGGAGGACGTGAAGAAGCTGATTCGGGAAATGAGCGATGCCGGGTTTAAGCCCGACACGATCAGCTACAATTACCTGATGACGGCGTATTTGAAGGCCGGGGCGATGGACGAGGCGATCGGAGTTTACAAGGAGTTGGAGGGCAACGGGTGTAAGCCGAATGCGGCGAGTTTTCGGACGTTGATACATTATCTCTGTAAGGACGGGGATTACGAGAAGGGGTACAAGATTTTCAAGGAGAGCGTGAAGGTGCACAAGATTCCTGATTTTATGACGCTGAGGAGCTTGGTCGAAGGATTGGTGGAGAAGAAGATGACCAAGGAGGCGAAGGGAATGATTAGGACCATAAAGAAGAAGTTCCCCCTAATTTCTTGAATGCGTGGAAGAAAGTTGAGGAAAATCTTGGCTTGGCTTCGGCTGCCAACGACGCTGATGCGCCCCTTGAAGAGGATAAAGAGGCAACTGGGTAAGTCATGAGCTCGTTGCAATTAACATATTGACAGAGTGCCGATAGCGTCTTTTGCGATGGAATCGACCTGATCAGATTGAATGCCGACACAGAACAGTGAGATGACAGATGTGGTAATGGCGGAAACTGGAGAAGATGTTAGTTATACATGATGAATTGTACCAGAGAAACTATGAGGTTTGCCTAATGTTGGTCAGATGGGTTGTTCTCCATTGATTAATTATGTGGTTCTCTCTAGTCTTTGAAATTTTTTAGTGGATTCAAGTCAGCTTTTGCCTTGCTCAGAGCCTGTAGTGAGCGACTATCATTCACATCAAAGGGAATATAATTGTTTTACGTTGGTTCGCGGATTAATTGGCGGTGCAAAAGATTTATTTTTTGTGGTGTGGCTATAGCTCGCCACAGCTCCTTGGCTCTAGCAAGTTGCTCTAGAGACATGCAAAATTTTGTTGATGCTTTCTTATGTATGAGATTTGTTCACCGCTCCTTTGCTAATTGTCATTTGCCTGTCTGGAGTTATTTAATCATTTAAAGGCATTCTAATGCTCCCAATTGCTATTTAGTATGCATTCATCTTGCAACGTCCACAATGGACCAGTTGCTCTTTAGCTTATTAGATCACTGCTGGGATACTTCAGTTTTTCTTTGGAAGGGACTAAAGAAAATGTTGATGTGGTAGTGTATGATGATGCAGATAAGGGCCTTATGAGTCAGATCCATACAAGATTATACAGTTCTGGGTTGTTAAGGTTTATTGAAATCCGGTTCTTGATTACAGGGAGATAAGTTTATGAACTGGTTTATCATAAATGAGGCCCTCTTGTTCCAATATCTTGCAGAACACATGCACTAGATTCAGGGAGCGAAAAAAGAATGAAGTCCTTTGCTCTGACTCTGGATGGATTGATAGGGAAAGTGAGCAAATGTCATTGAACTAGAAATTTTCTTTCATGTTGCTTCTTCTTGTTCTTGAAAGATGTGTGAGAGGCAGCTTCCCTCTCTCTACAGACTCAGTCGAGTCTGCTTGTTAAATGAGTAGCTTGAGTGACCTAATAAGCTTTTCCAGTAACTACTGACTACTCGGATGTTGTGATTGTGATTGTGATTGTGAGTGCATGTAGAAAAATTCTGCGAATTGGGGCTGTCAGATTTTTGCTCTGGGTTGGTTGGGTTTTCTTTTTTCATTTTTTCACCGGGGAAGAAAGCAAGCAAAGCTAACACTGGTTAACATTTCTGGGGAATGATTTGGTCACACAATCTGCAAGAAAAGTGCTATCTAGACCGAGCAGACGTGACACAAAATGGCGCGTCATGCAGCCTCCATTGTTGGCCCGGTGCGAGTCTCTACGCCCACGATCGCCAATCTTGGTGATAGTGAGCCAAGTTGGTAAACGACATAGAATGTGCAGCTTGATGCAAAGGAGGATTTACAGGCGGAGGGCCTGTCCTCTGCCGTATCAGTTGGTCCGAGAGATCCATGAATGTTCGAGCTTCATTTGGTACACAGGCAAATGTTCCTAGTCTTTGCCCTGGTTCTGGCAATTAGGCCTGACCCAGAACCGGAAAGGCTGCTTCTCTGCAGTCTTATTTGCTCAATATCAGGTTTTGAAACGAAAAAAAGGTAGACTTGAGCTTGTCCCAAACGAATGCTTAAATAAATTCCATGCCATTGTTGTCTCGTACATCTGGCCCTAAAACCTCGATGTCGATCTCGACAGGATATCGAATCTCTTACTTGACCTCAACTCAAAACCTGTACGAAATTTTCAGAAAGCAATAGAAGCTCGATCAGAGCAGCGAGCTTGTGGAGCTGAGTACGGTCGAGCCCAAGCTTGAGCTTGCACCGACGAAATATTCGAATAGCTCAAACTTGGTTGGAAATCGAGCGGACCGGAATCGGGTAATCCGTAGATCACTCAGTTTCACCCGATATGAAAAAGCGCACCCTTCCATTTAAGGTAAATGAGTGAAATTTCTTTTCCACCCGAGCTGACAGAAGCGCTCCTTTCGGGCGGAAAACGACAGTGCGTCCACGGAGGAAACACCTGAAATTTCTTCACATCAGGCACCAAAGAAAGGCCGACAGGTAAACGAGGCGTGAATTCGGGCTCTCTACTAAGGGGCAGGGAAAGAATCTCTGATGCCGTGTGGGCGTCGTCGATCCATCCGCTCCCACTGAAAACCAACCATTTGCAGTAAGATTTTCATTCTCCCTCGGCCGTGATGGACCTGCGGAGACGACAGACAGATGTCGCGTGCGTGCCAGCCGAGCTCGACCCGACACCGCCTATTCTCGTCCCGGGCACACGGGAAATTCTTCTCTGGACTCGGATCCATGGGCGAGACCAGCTGGTCCGAGAAATGAGGACTGATACGGGCTAAGGATCGGTCGAGTGCTATCAAGGTCAACAAATTGTTAGGTGAACCGTGTGCATCCGCCCATCATCACTCTTCTATAGAAAGTTCGGCGAAATGTATTTAGAATGTGCGCATTTTGGGCGGGCAAGGACCGGCGACTTTGTTCAAAAAAAAAAAAAAAAAAGGACCGGCGACTGTTTTTGACCAAAAAAAAAAAAAAGGACCGGCGACTGCAGCCCCCACCCGGCACGGCCAGGTAGGGGACCAAATTTGAGGCGTGACTCAATTGATTTTTTGCAATCGTGGATATGGTCCCTGTAGTAACGTGCTACAATGGAGACGCGTCTCGTTGGCAATGAGGGTGATGATTTAATGTTGTTGTCTTGAAGGGGTTAAAGATCTTGTGGACCGACGATGGATGGAAATCGACATGTGCACGAGAATGATGAAGGTGTATGGAGGGCCCCTTTGGCCATCAGTCCATCCCAGTCAACCCCTTGGCTGGTCAAAGTCAAACAGTTGAGGGCCCCCACCCTATCATGTTCCCTCCGTGTAAAAACTATGGTACTAGTAGGGCAGCATGTGTTATTTAGACCGAAGCAAAAGCAAATAATATATATACATATAGTCATTTGCTTTTCCCCCATTTCCTAAAAAGGAAATTAACAAGAAGTCACATAAGAATTTATGTGTCGATATTTAAATGCTGTGCAAGTTTATGGAATTTCAAATTTCAAAAACTAAAAAAGAATAATTAAAGTGCGTGAGCCGCAAGATTTAGATTAAGTTAAAAGTTTAGTAAAAATAAACTCAAACAACCCCGATATATATGTGTATGATATTCAATCACCCATGATATTTCTATCATCCTTTATGTACATATTGCTTTAATATTAGAATGCAAATTAACTATGAAGGGGGGAAAAGAGTACAATTGGGCATAGACAGATGATAAAAAAGACGAAACGCCGAAAAAAGCGAATTACCCCACTCTCCATTAAAGACTACACTTGTTGGAATTCCTTACTTGTCCTTACTGTAAAACAAAATATAATTGAATTTATCTGTCGAAAGAATAACAAAATGTCCATCCAAATTCAATATTCGATTCCATAGAAACGAAATCCACATAATGTTTATAAAAGAAAAACAACAATAATAATAATGTCGACCATGTTATTTCTCCATCGAATTAAAGTCATCAACTCATTATTAATATCTTCTTCTAAAATCCTGTCAAAAGACTCTTTCTCGACGATCCAACCCCCGTACATCAGTCTCTTCACACCCAGAACTCCTAGACGTCTACGTTCTAGCTCCAAAGGCAGACCGTACTGTGTCGGGCACATCCACGTCTCTCTGACGCTTCGTCATCGACCGAAGATGGTCAAATACATACAATGAACTTTCTAGCTTTGCAGCGGGGGCGCAAGAATCGCCATGCACGAACGAGCGTCATTTTCGCTTGTAGCAGAAGTAAAGACACGTTCCATTTGATACGCTAAACATACCCAACAGTAAGAGAGAGGGAGAAGATCTGCAACGTGAATAGTAAGTAGTGACTGCTGGCTGGAAAACTAGACAGAACAGTGAAAAGAAGAAGAAAAGCGAAAGAGAGAGAAGCTAATAAACACTTTTTCATAAGAGTTGGAATGACTCTGCGAGTTCCTCGTCGTCGTCTTCCTCGTGTTCAACGTGCGGCCACCGACGATCTCCGACCGAACAAGGCGTCCCAGATCTCGGAGAAGGCGTCCACGATGACGCCGTGGTGGTCCCTCGAGTTGAGCGAGAGGAGGCAGCGGAGGAGCTGCTGGAGGTCCTCCTCCGCGAACATCTGCTTCTCCACGATCATCTCCACCATCGACCGCTTGAAGTCCCCGCGCGGGTCCTCCGTCCGCTTCACCACCGCGAAGCTCTCCCTCACCTTCCCTTCCACCGCCCCGCACGGCATCATCCTCCTGAACACCGACAGCCTCGCCGCCTCCGCGTCGACCTCCGCGTCCGCCGACTTCCTCGCCTTCGCCGCCTTCTTGCTCCTCCTCCGCCTCCTCCGTCTCGGCGCTTCGCGGATGGTCTCCAGCTGGGGATTGAAGACGTGGTCGGAGGAGGAATCCGTGGCGGAGAGGCTCCTGGAGGAGGAGACTAGAGTCTCCGTCTCTTCGTCGTCTTCGTCGGCGCCGCCGCCGCCGCGTTCTTCGCTGCTGAAGAGCCCACTGTCCATCGAGGAAGTGCTGAGACGACCCCGGAGCCTGATGGCCGTCTTCTTCTTCTTATGCTTCACGCGTCGTTTCTTCTTCTCCGCCACGGGGCTCAAGGCCAAGGCCAAGACGACGTCGGCTCCACCGTCGTCGTTGTCGACGTCGGAGCCCCCGGAGGCGGAGGAGGTGTAGATTTTCCTGCGAGGGGCGAGCTCGTCGCGGGCCGTGGCCATCACGTGGAAGCCCCCTCCTGTTTCCAGTGGAACCGGGGCTGCGGCCCGGCGCGGCCGCCGTCCTCGTCGGAGAGGCGGGAGCGGGGGGACGGCCGCGACCTGCAGCCGCAGCCGTAGGGCAGGAGGGCGGGGGGCACGTGGCGGTCGAGGAAGGAGGAGCGGTGGGGCTTGCGGGGGGAGGAGAGGTCGTCGGCGGCGGCGGCGAGGGCGGGGGTGAAGGCGGGGGGGAGGCGGAGGAAGGAAGGGACGGGATCGGAGGGGAGGGAGGAGGCGTCTTTGGAGCGGCAGGATTGGAAGGCCCGGGCGATCCGGAGCTTCAGAC
The DNA here is from genome assembly GCA_016097485.1 of Eucalyptus sideroxylon x Eucalyptus melliodora. Taxonomy (NCBI): domain Eukaryota; kingdom Viridiplantae; phylum Streptophyta; class Magnoliopsida; order Myrtales; family Myrtaceae; genus Eucalyptus; species Eucalyptus sideroxylon x Eucalyptus melliodora. The sequence continues at coordinate 44,945,734 of CM027832.1, read as the reverse complement.
GCTTGGCCATCTCTCTCTCTCTCTCTCGCTTTCTTTCACACGCTCAGCTGTTCTGTGTAGGAAGCGTGTAAGTGAATAGTTGGTGGGGCGACAGAAGAAAAGGTGCATTTTATAAGGGAGGAAATGAGCTTTTTCTATATAAAAAAAAAAAACAATAATTAGCTGGATGAGATATGTCCGACTTTTCAACTTTTTTCGAGCATTCGGCTAATCTCGAGCTAGGAAGAAAAATGACCTATGTTCCGTTGTCTTCAACATAATCGGGTTGCCGATGATTTACTTGCAGTGCATGATGATAAAGTGCTATGCCTTAAGCTCCTTGTCATGATGAGTATCTTGATAGGTAAAATTGTGTCTCATTTATATTTTTAGAGGGCATCAGAATATTTTTCAAGTCCATATTAAACTTAAATTCAATTTGAGCTTAATCTGTTGATGCAAGCTAAATACCAACGAAAGGAATCCATATTTTTTGGCCTTAAGACACTTCTTGTACATACTAAAGAAGAGATGTACCAAATAGTGTTTCATTTTCCACACTTTAGCCAAAAAATACTTGCCATGTTTATCAAAAGGGCTTTGCGAACATAATATTATTTGAGTTATTATGAAAATAATAATTTGTTGTGAGTCACAATAAATAAAGATTATCATCCAATCATTTTATTTTTTAAATACGAGTTTGGTACCTATGGGCAAAATCCCTGCTTCGACGGACCAAATCTAGACCACCGACTTTTGCACTAGCCATAGTCTCCATCACCCCAAGATAAGCCCATCCCCCTCCCCCACACACCACCATGTGCCACCACCGCTATCGTCCTGCCCTGTCAAGCCCTCACCTTAGATGACGCCCACATCCGCCGCTAACTTCGACCTGTCCCGTCGTCAAGGGACACTAAATGCGGGTCATAGTCGGGAGCTCAGATTTGGCACAGCCATAGGCACACTACGCTAGAATTGGCACGACCATGGCAAGAGCTCAAGCTTCAAGATCCAATAGATGGAGAGATGAGACGAGGAGAGAAACATCAGAGATAGAGAGATTGCAAAGGGATAAGAGGTCCTTGTCATCTAGCTTCTCTCGTGCAAGAATATACCATCTCAAAGAGGGATTCTGGCAGCTTGGCGTTCACCCAAAAGACAGATACGAAACAGGGCTTTGCATTTCCAAATGGATAGACATGCCATTTGGTTAAAACAGTCTTATCCTTGTATTAAAAGGCCATGTGGAAGATTCTTTCTTTAACCCGTCATCAATTGTCCTCATCTACATTGATGAGATTCTCATGCTTAGGCAAAGATGAAGAATCTCGTTGCAGCTTATTAAAATAGTCTGTAAATTTGTGCTCCAATATAGCTCAAAATGAAATGAAATTTGGGCAAGAACTCTTGAAGTTCCTTGAAGTAAGAATTTTTCTCATAAACAGATTCAATAATTTCTTAAGATTATCAATTATCTTAGAGATTTTGTTTGAAAAACCTATGAATTTATGTATTAGTTGCTAAAAACTCCCGGAGAAGAATCCACCCCGAGAAGAAAAAGAGCATGCTAGAGCAGTACAAGTGTCAAAGGAGAAGTGGCAGTAAATTCCTTTGGACGGTAAACCAATCTTGTAGACTTATACCAGGAATAAATATCAGGCAGCACTTCTGTACGAAGAAATTTATGGGAAAGTGACACATCTTTCGTGGTCAAATACTTTAATTAAACCCTTCAATTTTAACTACAATCTCAATTCTACCTTAAATTTTCTTTTTATCTCGTAAAAATTTATCAACTTTAACTTCAATCCTAAATCTACCATGAACCATTTTTCCATTAACTTCCATCCAAAATCACCCTTTAAATGCGATATTTCCAAGTGTTCTAAATTTTTCCTAATTTTATTTTTGGTAAAAAAAATTCCCAATTTTTTTTATCCTGGAATGTGTCTTTTAGAGATCAATTTCCATATCAGCTCAAATTATGTCTTATCGGATCTAAAATTTGGTAAAATTTGGAGCAATTAGGATTGCTTTTCTTCAATATCTCATACTCTTAAGAATATCTTTCTTTTATTTTGCTTGTGGATCTTCAATTTTGCAATCAATCTTCAATCTCTCATGCTTGGGATTCTTTCATCTCTCGCTACCGAAAAGCTTATGCTCAAGACACTTGGCTTAGGACGCTGGAACAACCGGTGCTCGGGAGTTTTTCATCTCTCAATCATCAAAAGAAATTTTGGATGAAGGATTAACGGAGATAGGTTAAGAACTTAAGTAAAAGTTTATGATATTTTATGAGACACGACTTTTTAGGGTGTGAGGCCCATGTTGGACATAAGATTGGACGATCTAGGAGAAAAAAACAAAATAACCTGTAAATTAAAAGAAAAAATTCAATGACAATTAATGAAATAGGAATCATAAACACACCTCTCTTTTCCAAAACCATCCTTTTCCATCAAAAGGAAAATGATTCTTTCCTCCTTGCTGACACGAGTCAGGCACCTGAAAGCAGCAACAAGATCTCTCCAGTCTATCTGGTGTGTAACAGCAAAAAGCATGCAGAGACGAGCTAGTCCTTATTTGATGCAACTAGATATGATCGCAGGTCCTGTTGTATCAGACACCTGGCTAAAAAGATTGCATGCGTTTGTAAGCATGAAGGGTTCTGCCGATTCCTCATCCCTCCATAATCTTTCTGGAGGGAAGCCAAATCCAGGAAAGTCCCCAACAGAGAGCTGCTTCAATCCAACCCTGCACCGTATTGCATGATCCGGAATCTATCTGCAGATTTTGCGTACCATGCATTTGCAGTGCTATAAATATAAATATGAAGGTTTCTCCAATGTATAGATCTGTCTACCATGAATCACATGATCAAACCTGTCGGATGATGTGAGCTCCATATCATATTCATCATATTAATAGTCAAGACGGATTGGTCATGCTCGAATTAAGGGAAAATCCTAAATAAGGCCTAACGTATTTTCATTTTCTCAAATAAAAGTTTGAAGCAAATTTTATTTCAGATAAGAACTTGAGTACTCTCATATTCTCGAATAAAAATATAAAGTAAATTTTGTTTCAAATAAAGATCTGAAGTGCTTATGTCAATTTCAAATAAAGACTTGACTTTCCAATTGATCAAAGGCATTTTTGTCTTTTATCTTCTTCTTTTTTCTAAATTTTTCATTTTTTCCTTCTTTTTTTTCTTTCTTTGTTTCTTTCTTCCTTTTTCTGGTTTGTTCTTCCTTTTTTGCCGGTGGCCAGTCTTAAGGATGGCTGGCCAACGGGTGATGCCTGAAGAGAGTTGGGCAAGGGTCGCCCTTGCCCAAGCAAGGCAACCCTCGCCCCTAAGGGAGAACACCTTGAAAGCCATTGGCGATGATCGGTCGCCTCACCCATAGCCGGCGAGTGCTTGTAGGCTCTCCCTTGCAACTAGCGAGGGTCGTCAAGGCCTCATCGGAAAGGAAACAAAAGAAAAGAGAAAAAAGAAAGATAAAAATAAATAAATTAAAGTTATCTTGTGAAGAAAATGCCCTTGATTGTTTGGAATATTTAGCTGATCAGTAAGGTTGGGTTCTTATTTGAAACTATTATAGCTACTCAAACCCTTATATGAGATTGATGCTTATTTAAGAAAATAAGAGCATTTCAAGTTCTTATTTAAAATTTTCTCTCAAACTAATTTTTTCTTATTAAATATCTTCTTCTTTTTTCATTTAGACTTATCGAATATCTTGTAAAAGCTAAAAATTTCAAATTTAGAAGACTATATCGTCCTCTATCCATATTAATCCCCCGTGGTGCCTTCCGTTACCTTTTTTTATGGCGATATGTCAGATGTTTAGTTGTCATGAAATGACAATTTTTCTTGGCGTTGAAAGAATTGGTTTCTGTATATATTAATATGTTAAAGATGGGGCTCTAGCTTCCACAAGAATATTCTTGTTTTCCTCCCGAAATATTTTGGATGGCTAATTTTCACGAACAATCAATGAAAAGGTAAATACACCGGTGACAACATAAAATAAATATTAAATTCGCTTCTTCTATTTTCAAAATTCATACTGAAGGATGCAGTAATATGCTTTTGATTATAGGAAAAATTATCCAAAAAATCTTGAACCTAATACTCTTTTGTTGCTAGCCCTCACCAAACTTAGTAAAAGAAAAGGAAAAGAAAGAAGAAAAAAATAAAAAAATTATACACTTCAACGTCAGCCATCCTACGATTAAAATTGACCAAATGAACTTATTTGTCAATTGAAAAGTTTAAGACTAAATTAATAAAAGTGCAAAACATTTAGGATTTTTTGAACAATTTTCCCTTTGATTATATAATAGTGGTTCATTTCCAAAATGACATCTCAACTTGTGCAAAGCAAGTAAGAGATCCTCAATTATGTATAAGAGTCATTTGATTCAACAAACTCTAAATGGAATCAATCTGATCTAAGGATGATTGGTTTCAGGGCAAGTTAATTCTTAGCCTAAAATCAAGAATCAACCTTGTGACTCTTGGGCTTGGTTCCCAAAATTTGAAACCACGAGCCGGACAGAGTAAAGGTCAATTATGGGTTCGTGGAACCTAAATCCGAACACATTCTCCCTAAAATCGACTTTGAAATCGATTGGTGCATGCCACTTCGGTCCTATTCCTAAGCTGAACCTAATGACTCATCTTATCGAGCTGTTCCCATGTACTAAACTCACATGAATCAGGTACATATAAACATCGCTCTACTTCCATATTACCGTTTTTCCCTTGTTCGAGGCTCCTCAAATCACTCTCTTTTTGAAAAGCTTTCGGAATTGGCGGGGCCAGTCAAAAAGAGAGAAGCCAAAAGGCCGCTCCTTTCATCACTCCTCTAATTTCCCCAAACCCTAGCATCAACAACTCCACAGCCAGAATTTGGGACAACCCAAAAGGGACCTGGCTTTTGAAAATGTGGAGAGACGAGATTCTTTCTTCAAAGGAGAGGTGAAGAAGACAGCATTGAGAAGTCAATCCAAAAGAAGCTTTTCTCCTCCTCTTTTGCAATCAAGATGTGGAGGAAATATGTGGTGGGGAGCATCCAAGGAAACAAAATCATTTTGTGCAGGCAATTGTCCTCTCCCTCCTTTTTCTCTTTTCCGTTCCTTTCGAAGAGGCAATGGTCATTTGGCGGTGCTTGTCAAAAGGCTTTTTCTGGCTTTTTATTCTTCTGTGTCTCCACTGTTCTGGCCCTCTGATCACACCCGAGTCAGTCAGATTTGCCTTGTGTCTACTAAATCTCATGGCTCATGACTGAAACCCGACCACTTGTCGTTTGGGTCGGTTTTGAATTTTTGAAACTGCTAGTTGCATTTGAGGGCCTCGATTGAGATGAGCTTTAGGTTTTCTGCCCCTTCCCCTTTTTTTCTTTACTTTCCGGGCCAATGCTTTGGTAAATGGCTCCTATGGCTCCATAAAGAGCGAGGTGGTTTCTTCGTTTTCCTTTGGTTAAAGTTGCAGTAGCAACATGAGCACATAGATAGGTGTATGCCATAGAAGATTTACTATCCATCCTGGGAAAGTCTACAAAGATTGATTTATCAGATGATGATGCTGTCATATTGGATGTCAAAGGGAAATTTGTCCAAAAATTTAAAGGCTCATTTGATTTTCATGTTGTTGATTTCATCCATCCTAGACCATAGGCAAAATCGAACCTAAGCAAGTCATTAAAAAGTTTATTTGGATTTTCGTCCGGATCTCGGGATCACTTACATGTAAAACGGATAGAAGGTATAAACGGATATAGAGCAAGAAAAACATATTATATTAACTCGAGCACCGACAATGGTTTTTATTCGTGCTCGACCTATAAGCAGAACAAAGGAGAGAAAATCCTTCAATGGCTTTTTCTTTGAAAATAAAATAGAAAATATATAGGAGTTTGTGTCGTCAAATCAACTATGTTCTCAATAGTAAGCCTATTCCGGAAAAGGGTGAATTTGGTTTTCTCATGCATCTTCACTCCTGTCACCACTGTTGAAGGAAACGAAAGTCAAAGGCTGAGGTCCTGAACGATTAACACATCTAGAATATTTAATTTGAAAAATTTCATCGCTCAAGCTCCATTTATTTTATAGAAATAGATAGTTTAAAAAACATTTTCTTAAAAGCGATAATTTATATTTCTTTAAAAAAATATCATAAAAAAAATATTTTCAGACATAAATTGTTGTGATGAAGATATTTTTTATCAATTAATTATTTTTAAAAAGTGCAAATATTTATTTGTAAGAAATATTTCTAAATTATTTATTTTCGCAAATTAAATGTAATATTAAATCATGACAATTTGTATTATTCACGCAACTTTATTTGCAAAGAATTTGAATATGCTCGGACTCCCATTTTTCTTATTCTAATTTCAAGACTTCATTGAAAACCAGCTTTCATTTCATGGAACGCTCCCTCTCTTCCACGTCAAATCAATTTGACGATTATGTCTTAAGATAGCGCAGCCGTGATGCAAATCTTGACAAAGGTAACTTTTTTTTATTTTGGATCACCCGTACTCGCTTATCTTAATAATCATTCGATCATCTCAAAGCAATTGAAGAAACCGTTAAAATTCATTGACATTGGTTGAGCGCTTTTAGATGTATGACCACCCCAACTAAAGTCAACTCGATATCTCCGTGAAATTCTCGAAAAACAGTCCAATTCTAACTATGCAAAGTGAAATTCTTCCAAAAAAGAAGAAGAAGAAAACGGATTAATTGGACCCCCCAAATTTAGTAACTCCCAAGAGAACAAATCGTGCCCACACGACACCTACGACCAAGGCCAGCCTCCAAAGCACCAAAAAGCCAAAATCAAAACAAAGCAAATTCTCCAATGTCCCCCTCACCCACCATAGACACCTTTGACTTCGTTTCTCGTACATGCGTACATACATAAACACCATAACCTCCTCCTCCCTCCGTCTCTCTCGTTTTGTATCATTGAACCCGTTTCCACATAATCACAAATCGTCGCGGCCGCCGCCGCCGCCGTCCTCTTCCTCTCCTTCTTTTGTTGATTCCTCTTTCCGGGGGGGTTTCGATTCCGGGGGTAGATTACACATGCAAAGGAGTTTGATGAGGAGGCTGTGCCCGAACGTCGACCGGGAAGACGCCCTCGAGACGGTGCTGGAGGTGCCGATCCCGGAGGAGATGTTCACGAGCATGGGGAGCAGCGTCGCGCTCCGGATGCAGAACATGCTGACGTGGATGAAGGCCCAGACGTCGGACAAGTGGTCGTCCCCGGTCATCGCCGCCCGCATCAACGAGCTCCGGTTCCTCCTCTACCTCGTGGGGTCGCCCCTCATCCCCCTCCAAGTCCAGCTCGACCACCCCGTGAACCGCCCCATTCGCGATGGCTCCATCGTACGTGAGAACCTTTTTCTCTCTATTTATCTACTTGATTAGATTGGTCGTTCGGAGATACCAAAGCAACACATTGACACGTGAAATGAAATTTTGTTCAATCGAGCAATGTGACCTAACGTTTTATTCCAGTCATTTTAATGGTGACATGAGCAAGTGCGACATTGTCTATTCAATCATATTCCATCACAGAGATCAAATAATGACACAACCGTGTTATACATTAATGGACTTTCCATTGAAAACGTGACTGTTCCCATGTCATTAGATCATCTCGTGTGTGAGGACTAGACCACGATCCTCGATCACAACCGAGTCGAGTTTACTCGTCGATTTCGCTCATCGGGATTGTGTGAAAATCTCACGGTTGCAGTACGATCTCGTGCATTCTGATTCGCATCCTAACCCCTGTACATCATTTTGCAGGAAGCGTCGACAGCGAAGTACATAGTACAGCAGTATGTAGCGGCGACGGGAGGGCAGGCGGCGGTGAACGCGGTGCACAGCATGTGCGCGACCGGCCAAGTGAAGATAAGCGCGTCGGAGTTCCACCAAGGGGACGAGAGCATGGAGACGCGGAGCACGCAGGAGGCTGGGGGGTTCGTACTGTGGCAGAAGAACCCCGACCTCTGGACCCTCGAGCTCGTCGTCTCAGGCTGCAAGGTTAGCTGCGGCAGCAACGGCAAGCTCTCATGGCGGCACTCCTCGAACCAGCAGACGCCGGTCTCAAAAGGGCCGCCTCGGCCCTTGCGGCGATTCCTTCAGGTACAGATTGTTTTTCATGACGTTTTGGACAGTGATTGTGCAATATAGGACAGATTAATGTCAACAATCTACAGTGAATAATTTGTACAGCGGACATAATTTCATGTCCATACCTAGTTTTTTCTCCTATCCTAGTTGCGATGATCCCAACCGTGGTATTTCACTTGTTTGTGTGAAGGGATTGGATCCAAGATCGACGGCCAACCTGTTCCTAGACGCGATGTGCATCGGGGAGAAGATCATCAACGACGAGGACTGCTTCATCCTCAAGCTGGAGACAAGCCCAGCGCTCCGGGAGGCGCAGAGCGGCCCCAACTTTGACATCATCCACCACACCATCTGGGGCTACTTCAGCCAGCGGTCGGGCCTCCTGATACAGTTTGAGGACTCGCGGCTGCTCCGCATGAAGACCACCAGGGGCGAGGACGCGGATGTCTTCTGGGAGACGAGCACCGAGTCGGTGATGGAGGAGTACAGGTACGTGGATGGGGTCAACATTGCGCACCGGGGGAAAACCACCGTGACGGTGATAAGGTACGGCGAGCAGTCAGCGAACCACAAGCGGGAGATCGAGGAGACGTGGAAGATCGAGGAGGTGGACTTCAACGTGTGGGGGTTGTCGGTCGAGGACTTTATGCCGCCAGCGGAAATTAAGCAAGGTCAGTTTATTTGGTGAGGAGAGTGAACTGAGCTGATTTTGATTTCCATGGTTAGTAGATGTTGGGGGGAGAGAAGGGTTTCTCATCAATCGTTCATAAGAGTTTTGGGAGAAGTTGTTCTCTTTGAACCTTTCGGTACCTAAAGCAGAGTGGAAATAGGATGCAAATGTTAAGCCAGAAGGAAAGCCATTGACAGGGAGCAGAAGGGCATTCAAGAAGGTGGGTATATCCGTTTCTCGAATCGGTTCGACCGCGAAACCACCACCCCGCCGAACGCCGTAAGATTCATCGTCGTTTCACAGAGCAGGCATATTGGCGGCATTGCCAGTATGCATCGTTGAAGGCGGCCTCTACTGCTAGATGCCACCGAAAATACTTGCTGTTCTCTCATGAGTTTTCAAACTCCATGACATCTTGTTCCAAAACTCGCCTGATGCATTTGCAAATCGAGGCAACTGTTTACAAAGATAGGCCTTCCTCTTCTTTTACAGAACGCTTTTGTACCCATTTTTCCCCAATCACATCAGACTCGGTTTCTGCAGAGTGAGTAGCTGGAATGTGAATGAATGTTGCAAATACGCCTCATACAATCCTCATCAAGTAGCCGGTCCAGTAAGTCTAACCTCCGACTGCAATTCTGCCAATTAGGGGTGTCCAACAACCTGACCCGACCCAACCCAACCCAAACATGACCCGAACACGAAACAATTATAGTACATGTTTCAGATCTTAATATTGTCCGGGTAACATATATAAAACAAGCAAATAAATATATTTTGGGTTGGGTCAGGGTCGGAACATTGTTCGACCCTGGAACACATTAACTCCAAAGTTCCAAACAAGGCGATAAACATGTTTTCATCTTACCCAAGGCCAAACACATATAGTGCCTTCTTCTAGTTCTAGGCGACTCGCGATTGTGGCCGCCCATCTTCACGTTCGTCGCAAGAGCGACCGATTCCACTGAGCCCACGTCCGCTGGCGAGGCGATTATCCCCGACGATGAGTCCTCTCTAGCCACGGTCTCGCTTTTTCCCCTTCCTCTTTGTATTTTTTCCATTTCGGGCTTCGATTTTGATTAATTTTCGTTTCGTTTCATTTCATTTCATATGATGTCAACCACCGATTTGATGGATTGCCGCTGCGAGTCGGCAGGCACGTGCAAGGGATTTGCGACCGTCTGGCCAAGATAGTGAAGGACACGCACAATCTAAGAATGACTCCCCGCATGATCGCACGAGGCTTCATATACAGATTCATGATTATCTTCAGCGAAGGCTCTTTGAAAGAATTGAGGCAAGTCATTCTTGGCTACTTAACAAAAGACTCTTAAAATCATGCAAGGCCTCACCTCCTCGGTATGGAGTGCCATAAGAAGTGACAGACTTTCAATAACTTGAGGACTCGCTTAAATAAGAAGAAGAAACCTGACATGAAAGACAAGAGATTCTCCTTGGCTAGTCAGAGCATTTTTCAGGCCAATCACTCTGGTAAGAAGACAATTATGCATCGCAACTATTTAAAGGCATTGTTTTGAATTTTATAAAGTTTATCATTGATGCCATGTGAGATATCGATGATGCATAAGATTTCTTTCTTGAATGTCACGTGAACTACGACCGAAGACTGCATGAAACAGATAGTTGATTTCTCATTCCATCTTCATTCGCACTGAATATGAGGAGAAATTATTTAATTTTCATCAAAATGCCATACATTTGCAAGCAGTTCTTTTCATACTAGACATGATTAATTATTCTTCTTCTTTTTTTTGTCGTTGAATTAAGGTGCATTTGTTTCGAAAAAAAAAATGAATGATTTGGAAAATATTTTCCTAAAATTGATCGCTTATATCACTTATAAAAATGAATGAACGAAAAATATATGCATCATCTACAAAAATATTTGGACATAAATTGTCATAGATAATGAAAATATTTTTATTAAGTTATTATTTAAAGTGATATAATCAATTATTTAAAAAATATATATTTTCTAAATCAATCTACGAAACCAAGGAATTTCACAAACCTTCTTGGGCTTAGCCGCTTAGCAATCAACGAAACATAGCATAGAGGAAAGCCAAGGACAATATTCAAGGAAGAAGAGAAGGCCTAGCATGAACGAGAAGAGACTGTCAAGTTTAGCCAAGAATGACTCCCCGCATGATCGCATGAGGCTTCATATACAGATTCATGATTATCTTCAGCGAAGGCTCTTTGAACGAATTCAGGCAAGTCATTCTTGGCTACTAAACAAAAGACTCTTAACATCATGCAAGGCCTCACTTCCTCGGTATGGAGCGCCATAAGAAGTGAGAGACTTTCAATAACTTGAGGACTCGCGTAAACAAGAAGAAGAAACCTGACATGAAAGACAAGAGATGCTCTGACTAGCCAAGAAGACTGCCTGGAAGCAACTGGTTCGACAACTGTGATGAGCTTTCGAACATCGACTTGGTGATGCATGGACAAATCAAGTTCAGAGCAGGCAGGTCATTCTTGGCTATCAAAACAAGGCTCTCGTCCTCATGTTAGAACTCTCCTTCTTTCATATGCTTTGCTGCTTGTGTGTCTATTTATTTCTATTAGATGCACCCATTTATGGAGGGCTTGAAAAGGAACAAATGCAGATTCCAAAGCCGTGTATATGACATTTTGGAGGTCCTGGTCGATCGAGTGAATATGCCTCATCTAGTACCCCCCCCCCCTCTCTCTCTCTCAGATGGGAAAGATGAAAGCTGACTTACAAATGGAGGAATAAATTCCTTACGCATGCATGGAGGAAGGGTTACTTGTAATATTCACACTATGCAAAAAGGTCGATCGCCAGAGATATGGATGATGGCTTTAAGTTGGATACAGCATTTGTCAATTGTTACACAGTGGGAGGCCAACTTGCGTTAGAAGTCAATATTCTTCTAGTTTAGTTGCTTCAAAAAAGTCTTCTCTCACAACATTCACGAGTAGATCTCTACTGGTATGAGTACCGGGATGTCTTTGAGTAATGTGGGGTGTACTAAGAATGGCCCATATAATTGACACGCCAGACAATGTGGCAAAAGTGTAAACGAACATTTAGATAAGTGGACCATATACAATACTCAAGCAAAATCTGTCACATTGCTTAGTGTGCCAATTTTTCAGAAGGGTTCATGATACACCTAAATTGTCGCCTAAGAAAGAGGGAAGATTAATAGGCCTTAAGAGATTATGATGGTGGAATAAAGCTTGTATTATGGCTGCTTGTGGCTGATATTTGCTCAAGGCACGGTCTATAAGAGTGGCTTGGCTAAAGGCTTATAAGCTTTAAAAACGGGTCTCGTTTTTTACTTTGAAGATCCCTGCTGCTGCATCTTATATTTGGGAGGAAAATCTTGAAACTAAGAGAGGTTTTTAAACGACATTTGAAACATGTAACAAGTGATAGTTCTTCTGTTTTCGCTTGGCATTGTGACTTGCATCCTGTTGGTCCTCCCTTGTTCATTTTCCTGCTAGAATTGTCTATGATTCTGCATTGTCAATTCAAGCAAAGGTGCAGAATGTGATTCAAGACTCAGCTCGGCATTGGCCAACCGCAGGGTCTGATGACTGAGTTAGGATTCGAGCTCACTTGTGTGGCTCCTTAATTCCGAATCCTTCTGGTGCTGATCAAGCAAGTCGGAAATTGACTCCCTCTGGTACATTAACTATCAGGAATGCGTCAAAACTTGCTAGGAGGAAGAAGTCCAAACGATATCATGGAGAAAGCTGGTTTGGTTCAATCCCTCTATTCCTCAACACTGTTTAATTGCCTAGTTAGCTACCACAAAGGACAGGTTATTACAGTGGGCCACGCAGGTCTCTCCACATTTGTTGTTCTTGTAATGCTCCCGATGAAGACAGGAACCGCTTTCTTTTTCTAGATGTTCTCTCTTTCTATCTGCAAGATTGATGGGCCATTTTGCAGCTTCATCTTGTAGATAGTGTTCCTGCAGCTTCATTTTGGTTACTACAGTTGGCTTTTTCCGTCTTTAGAGTAAAGGCATTCCCCCGTTTGTTGTGCCTTTCTTTTCTGTACTTGGAGTGCTAGGAATAGTCGTCTAATAACTCCTCTTTTGCTGGAAGCTCTTCCTCAATTTCTACACAAATCAAGAGATTCAATAGAGATCAAGACTAATTTGTTTGAATGTTCAAAGAAAGGTGTCTATAGAAAGGCATAAAACTGGGTTGCGACTGGGGACTTAATGATTGTATTGAGCTCGTAGCAGGATTGTTCAGCCTGCTATGTGATTTCTTGTGAATAAAATCTGAATTATTGGAGAATAGAACTTACTGATATCTTTATAAAAGTATCTTGCAAAGTACCGATTTTTCGAAATAAGTTCATAAACAAGAGTTAAAAATTGGCTATTAGTTGATTAAGGATGTAAGGTATTTAATTTGGTTAATTGAGAATTCAAGATTTTAAAAGAATCTCCAATCACATCTTGAGCTCCCCTATGGGTTGAATTTAAGAGTATGTGGCAAATGACTAAATATTCTACTTTGGAGCCACGTTGCATTTTTAGCACTTGAAATCCATTGAAGCCAAGCTCGAGATCCAATTGGAGCTTTTTGAAACAAATACTCCGAAGACCAAAATAAAACCTCTAGTCTACAATTGACCAACCGCCAAAATATTAAGTCCGACTTTTGCTCTTACCAATATGTTGTCCAAAAATTAGGTAAAGATAATTCTATTTATCGATAGTGTTCGGCAATCATCACAATTTTCAGAAATCTATCAACACAAAAAAAGAAAAAATTGAACTTTTGTAATTGAACGGTAAAACCGTCCGCCAGAGAATCGACCGAAGAAATAATATTAAATTGTCTTTCAAATTGGTTATCCACGCTTCCATGGTCTAAATCACAAAATCTATTAAGCTTCAAGTCCAGTTCCAGCTTGAAATATAGACTATTTTGAAGTTGAACTCGACTTCAATTTTATGTACCCATCTATCCTAACTTCATCAAACTCTGACCGCATTAGTTTGATATATATCACAAACATCGCTAATGTTCGGTGTATTGCATAAACTCTAAAACATGCTCTTAGAGTGAACTTCGCATCTATTCCATGCATGGACACACCGGCATTGTCATTATCCAAATACTCTATTTTTTTCAAATTCACTATGAATGATATTTCATGCAAGTCATTGACAATGTCTCATATGAGAATTCGTGTTCACACTATCTACAAATCCGATTCATGCGGATCCGATCGATCCAATATCAGGTCAATCGGGCTTCAATCACCTACGTGATTCAAGTCTCCTTCGATTGAGAGAATCGAATAATGAGATTAGGATCAATGAACCAATCTTACGGAAGGACCAGCCCACGCTTAGAGTTACTTGCAATTTGCAAAGGGATGGACTTTCTTAAATGCATTCAGCTGAAGGCGAAATTAAAAAATTATAATAAAAACTCTCTGAACAATTATAAATAAGTGTGTGTGTGTATAGCCCTCAAGATTTGGGATTCTATATAAAGGATAAGAAATGAACATAGAGTTATTTCTATATATATAGACAATTGTTAAGTGATTAGTGATCCAATCTAAACGTCTATGTTTGTTTGATCTAGTTATTATGTGAAAAAATTCTATAGGTTCTATATCTCTGATATAATAGTAGAAATTTGCGAATTCAATGAAGTTATCAAATATGAAGTATATTAATTCAAGAGTTATGGTGATAATAAATAAGAAACGAAAAAAGTGAAGAAATGAAGTATAGATGAAAATTAAGCTAATTATGATTTCAATCATAAAATGATATGAAATGTAATTGAAAGTAATTAAATTAACAATGTCGTCTCACGCAGAGGCATTAGTTTGTATTCGAGCAGAGATCCTACTGATATACGTAATAAAAGAAAATGTAACCTTCTACAAGGGTGATAGCCCGTGCTCAAGTAGAGATCCCACTTAAAGCACAAGTAAAAGAAGACTAATGATATGAATTGATAATACCAACCAAAACTTGGTTTGTTATATTATTGAGTCATAGAAAACTTACTGTCAATTAATACAAATGATTGGAGATGATTACAAGTGATTGGAAATATCTTGAAGAAGTAATTACAAGTAATCAAGGGGTGATTACAAGTGCTTGAAAAGTGATTATAAGAGGATATAAGTGATCAAAGGGTAAAATGAAAAGGTTGTGATCGAAGGAGGTTTTTAGGATGCAAGAAGGCAAGATCATAGGAGTGCAAGTGAACTAAAAGCAAGTGATACATTCCTTCTTATTCTGCTCTCCCTTTTATAGGCAAAACTTTAACAAGCTTCAACGAAGTGAACAATAATTTTTTATTTTAAGTCTTGGATGAATCTTCAACAGCAGCATCTTCTAGGTAGTAGCATCTTCATATTTTTCTCTTCAAATGGAAAATGATGGTGTTCTTATAAATAAATAAATATATAAATAAAACCATTTTTTTTGTCTTCTTCGGTCTGTCTCTTTTGGTAATTAGTAATTAGTAATTTCCTCTACTGGTCTCTATCCTCATTTGATAGGTTAATGCCATAGCAATCATCTTCATTTGTATTGGCACCATGATAGGATTGATCATCATCAGAGAAACTTGGACTTGGTGATTGGTAATTTCAACATGATTTTTGCCAATTCAATGTGATATTCTTCTGGTAATTGAATGGTAGCCAAATGGGCCTAGGCTAGTGATTTTTATTGAAAATATTTAATAACTTTGTGATCATGTGATTTGTGATTTTGCCGATTTAATCAATTTAGAACTAATTTCTCGAAAAGGTTTTTTGTGAATTTGCAATTGTACCACGATTTATTTTGAATCTCCTAAGTAGATGCGGGATATATGAAGAGTAAGAGGCCTGATTATAATCAAATTCCTAGGCAATTACCCAGGAAACTTGGAAATTAATGAAAAATGCATGAGATTTGAAAATTTTGATTCATGATTGGTTGGTTTGAAATGGTGTGAAAGATTTTCAAGCTAGTTTTAAATTGTAGAAGTAATATTTCAATGACGGAGCCAAAGTGACTCTACTATTTTTGGAACCGGAAAGATAATTGTTTAGTGTTGAAATCTGTTTTGAAATAAAAAGCCAAGTGTGACGGTCATCTTCATTTTGGCGGAAAAAAACATTTGACAAAGCTTCTTAATAATCCCAATAAGTGAAAATTGGTAGATATGATAATTTGGTGGTTAATCTAATTTCGAATCATAATTGAGTATGACGATTAGGTTTTCACATTTCTAGTAGTATGACCTGGAGGATTGTGGCTGTTGAATGAGTGATATTATTTGGGTTTTTAGATGATGCAAAATGTTTAAATATGACAAACTTGGCTTTAACAAGGATTTATTCATAGTAGGCTTGTAGTTTCGACAGATCATTTGGTGGGTAATGCTAATTTTCTAAGAAAACATGTTTTGCATAAACTTTTGGATTTTCACGGTGAAATTCTCTTTCAATTATTATGAGGTCTTGATATTGGCTTTTAATGATAAATTATTATTTGACTGAAGATTGTGATGTTATTATAGAAGTAGTTGAGGTAAATGGTTTTGCTATCATATGGGAGGGGGTGGTTTTATGACAATTTTACTAGTTATCCTTTAAGTGATTGCGATTCATTTTGATTATGAGAGACCAATGATAATGGGTTTAGAGTGATCTCAATTTGTTTTGATTGTTTTTTTTTAGCAATGTCTACCCAAGTTTTGATTGGAGGAGATAATGATAGTGATTTTTGGGTTTGTGCTCTAGTTTGTGGCTTGTGTGGTTGTGGCGTAGTAGTTTTTAGTTTTGCTTGTGTGGGTAGTGAAGATAGATATAGGGTAAGACCGTAAGATCAGGGGGTATTGATTGTAGTAATGATGTTTGTTGGACTTTGATTAGATATAATCATTTTTGCAACTACTGAGGTGATTGTGATGATAATAATAGTGGTGGTGATTGTTGAGCTTTCATTATGTCTAATCAAACTTGGAGCTGATTTACAATTGGTGATTAGGGTTATGATTATGAGGTTTCGGCAATGGTTTGGCCTTTGTCTTTTTTGGACTTTAAAATTGTTTTTCCTGCAAAAATTCTCTCATAAAAAAATTAGGCGAATAATTTGAAAATCCATTAATAAATTCAATATCGAAATCAAAGAAGATAATATAGCTCGCTTTAAAGCAATATTTAATACATCTTTTTATAATACTTCTTTAGCCGATTTACAATCAATACGCAATAAGAACTTTTGATTTAAAAGATCACATTGGAATTTGGATATTGCTAAAAAAACTGGCTAATATTTTTTTTTTATGATAGAGTAATTTTGTTGGGTTTGGTTCCAATGTTTAGAAATTAATTATACTATCTATTCTTTATTATTTTTTACTTGTTATAGAATACCTTCATAACCTATATTTGAAGCATCTTTTGGTAAAATTTTAAAAGTAGAAAAATCAGCTAGATAAAGGTAAGGTATTTCTTTAACATGGGTTTTGATTTGTTTAATCAAATTAGTGTGAACTGATGTCCATGATGGAGGGTTTTTCTATAATTTTTTATGTACATGTTTACATAATATGTTAATATTTGGAAAAAAAATCTATGATATAATTGAGACTTCCTGGGAACCTTTGTAATTGGGTTTTTTCTTTAGTTTCATCAGAAAATATTTTGCAAATAGATTTGATCTTTCATTGGGATGATAGTTCCTTGAGAAATGTAATATCCTAAAAATCTAATTTTTGTTTGGAAGAGTGATATCTTATGAATACCAATATATGTTTAAAGTGTTGGTCTATATTGTATAAAAAATTAAAACATCATCTATATAAACTAAAACATATTCAAAGTAAAAATTAAAAATATTATCTAATACTCTAGAAAACAGAGTAGCTCTAGGGTGATTGACTCTTTCTCATTAGTTTTTTTTTTTTTTTTTTTATATCTAATAAGTCTTTGATTTCTTTTTGGAAAAATTGTAAAACTTCTTGATTCATTTGAGTTGGACAAGCCTATGTAGGAATTTTTTTTTCTATGAAATCTGGTTCATAAGGTAGACCAACAATATGTTTCTCTCTTTCCCAAAATGCATTGGGCAAGGTGGACCATATGTTTTGTTCAATATGTTTTTGAAGAGAAGCAATTTTATCTTTTAATTTTGGTTCAAGTAACTTTTGTTTTGCCCTTTTGAATTCCAAATCATCTTTTAAATATTGAAGTTGTTCTTCTTTGCTTTTTATAAGACAATTAATATCAGCAATTGAATTCTCTTGTAATATTTTTAAATTTCTTGTCTATGGTTTAGTGATAAATTCAAAAGTACTCTTTTTATTCAAAGTTTGTGTTTCAATTCCTTTGTTGGTGACAGTAAATGGTTGGATTAATTAAATAAAAGGTGTTCCCAATATCACATTTTGTCTCATATCTTTCAATGGAAAACAAAATGTTTTATAAGACATTTGATTTTTTATAACTGAAGCTTCAGGCAATTTGTAACTTATATTAAGTTTGTCTCATGAGGTTGACTTTAATGATTCTGTAATTTTGTGAAAATATTTTGTTGGTACTAACCCTTTTTCTTATGCAATTAAGATCGAAATTGTCTCAAAAAGTATTGTGGTATCAATAGTGAATTCATCATTGATTTTTATTATCATATCTATTATCCATTTTCTTGATGTTATCTTTGATAAAGCTATTTAAAAAATTAGAATCAGAGTTATCAGTTGGTTTTTCTCCTTCTTTATCATTTCCTTTCTCTTTCTTGGATTTTATTGCCAAATTTTCGTTATGTAATTAAAGATAAAACCCAATTACAAAGGCTCCTAGGAAATCTCAATTACATCATAGATTTTGTCCCAAATATTAATATATTATGTAAACCTTTACATAAAAAATTACAAAAACCCTCCCAGGAATTCCCAAATGTTATATGCATTTCTCGAACATGATTGAATTCAAGGTATGAATTCCTGCAACATACGGGGACTTCGACTGTCGGGGCTTTTCTCAAGAATTGTATATGATTTAAATTTTAAAAAGACCATTAATGATTTTAGAGTCTGGGTAAGTAAGTAAACACTTCATCCATACAATTTTCTTTTTTCTTTCTTCAAACTTATAGGAGGAAAATATCAAAAGCATACTTCAACTTTCACCTAATGATTACTTAGTCTACGTTAAAAATATCAAAGTATACTTGAGATTTATCTTTGATACGAACCACTTTGCACTTTCGCATCAATTATCGTGATGTCTCTATTTATGATGTTAAAATGAGTTTATAAGTGATTATTGGGTCAAGAGTGAAATATGTTTTATATACATACATATATATATATATATATATATATATATATATATATATATATATATAAAATGATGGTGAGTTGTTCTATACTGTTTAATTTGAATACATATGACTTGACAACGTTTCCGTATGACGAGTCAACTAGTCCACTGTACACATAAATAACTTAGGAATATGACAATATTCAAGGAAGAAGAGAAGGCCTAGCATGAACGAGAAGAGTCTGTCAACTTAGCCAAGATTGACTGCCTACATAATCACAAAACTTTCTTATTCAGATTATGGTCATCTTCAGTGAAGGCTCTTTGTAAGATTTCAGGCAAGTCATTCTTGGCTACTGTTGGGAATAACGGATCCCCGAAAACCGGATTCGACATCGAATCGAACCCCTAAATCAATGCGGAAGACGAAGCCCTGGAAAACACGCATCACCGATCGTAAAGCACATCACGGATTCGAGCGTACCTTGTTAGCCACAGATTAAACACCAAACGCTGAAGAAGAGGAAGAAATTCTGGCCCCGTTCGATCCGATGACGCCTTGAAGGGAAGTAAAGCGCGCCGTATGCTTACTGCCTTTTATTTTTGGGAGAGAGAGAGTGTGAGAAGAGAAAAGACGTACGTTATGTTCCAAAACGTTGTCTTCTCTCTCTCTCTCTCTCTCATCCCTTTTATACCTTCCCCCTCCACGGGCCCTATTCCCGTGGGCCGGGCCCTTTTGGGCCTAACTTGAGCGGATGGGCCTTAAGCCCATCTCATAAATCCATCATCTCCCACTCGCACATGGTGGTACAAAACCAACATGGGCGGACAGGCCCTACTCAGCCCCATCAGAGAAAAATCTATCATAGACTCTCACTTAACATGATGGGCCGAACATAATCCTCTTTTCCTCTCTTCAACATTCATACCGGTGAATAATCAGGCGACCAAAGCATACTTTGAGAGCTCGTTGCCATACATCTCGTTAAGAATATATAGCAGCTCATAATGGGCATCATATCCTGAGTAGATTTAGTATGCAGTACCCTAGATCGATCGATCACATTTATATCTCTCTTAATCTCTTTTAAATAATGATATATATATATATTGTATTCACAATTATGATTATCACAAAGACAGTCATAATTGGTTAACCGTGAATACAAAACTATAATGTGATTCTCCAAAATCGATCTTCCTCTTTCCTTCAAACTCTCAATTTCAGTCCAGCTTGCTTTTCTAGAAATGCCCCATTAGATCGAATCATCTCATGACCATTGGCAACACACTAAGATAGTAAACACTAAATAGAAATCTTGAGAATAAGTAAGAGTCCTGAGGGGACTTCAAAATTGAGGAACTCTTTTCCTCAAGAGTCTCACACGTCATAAAAGTTGAGATCAAACTTTTTGCCACTCTTATTGGTCGTTTCATGCATACGTAGTATAAAATACATATTACGGTATTAACTCATTTCCCATGGAGCGTATGTCTATACCTTTCAATACCGTACAGATGATAGTTCAAACATATCCAATGTCTAACTTGAGTTCACGTATCTACTCATTCACAAAATTCATCGGAACTCACATCTAGCATCTTAGACAGATAAAGTAAAACATGTGGGGTATTTTTACTTTCGGACATAGTAAGTATTATATCCTCATCTTAACACCCAGTTAAGGCGACATACGTGTTTTAAGCTTGAGCTCTCGATTATCACATAGATAATAAGCTTTAAAACAGTCTCATCTCCATTTATCACACAGTAAATAGAGGCGATTACCCGTGTGAGTGGGCTAATCTCATATCTGTCCGACATACTTCTCAACTTAAAGTAATGCACTAAGCATTAAGATGCATAAATATCAAACAAAAATTCATAGGCATTAATGATGAAAACACAAATTCATCAAATTGTGAACACTTAGGGAAAATACAATATTCAGTACATCAGTCTCTACGCAATCCTAGAGATTTCATATGGCCACAAAACACATCTCTAGGTATTGGCTTTGTCATAGGATCTGCTACAATTCCATGCGTAGTATGTACTCTAAGTTCACATATTTTCGTGCAACCATATACTTGACAAGATTATACTTGGTATCTATATGTTCGGTCTTGCCATGATATTTTGGATCTTTGGTATACGCTTTTTGCTGCTTGGCTACCACAGTTAACCAACAATGAATCTGCAGCACTTCCAATAACACATAAATGATACAAAAATCTCTTAAGCCAAACACTTTCTTACACTGCTGTTGATAATGCCACGAACTTAACTTACATCGTGGACAAGGCTATACACTTTTATTTCTTGCTGCTCCAACATATGGTGCCATTATTTGGTAAGAAAACAAACCCAGAGATAGATTTTCTTTCATCTAAATCTCCTCCCCAATCAGTATTAGAATGGCCTTTGAGTTGCAGATCCTTTTTTTTTAATAACTCAGCGTATAATTAGCAGTTCCCTTCAGATACCTCAGTATTCTCTTAACGGCTTTCCAATGTGCTTGACCTGGATTGGATTGGTATCTTGTCACCATTCCGATTGCAAAGCATATGTCGGGTGTTGTACACATCATAGCATACATCAAGCTCCCAACATCACTAGCATAAGGAACATGTTTCATTTGTTCCTTCTCTTGTGGAGTCCCTGGACACAGTCTATGGCTCAATCCTTCACCTTTTGCAATAGGAGTGTTTATGGGTTTACAGTCTTGCATACGAAATCGTTCAAGAACATTATTTATATATGTTTCTTGCGAAAGAGACAACGATCTCTTCGAACGATCTCTCGAAATCTTAACTCCAAGAATGTATGCAGCCTCACCCATATCCTTCATCTCAAAGTTAGAAGACAACTATCTCTTGACAGTATTAACCAACTCCATATTGCTTCCGACAATTAGTATATCATCAACATATAATGATATGATCACAAATTGATCATTGGATCTATTGATATATACACAATGATCCTCGTCAATCATTGTAAAATCATATGCCACTATGGCATTATGAAAATGTATATACCTTTATCTCGATGACTGCTTAAGGCCATATATCGACCCCCAAAGTCGACATACATTTTCTTCTTAGCCTTTCATTATGAAACCAGCAGGTTGTTCCATATATGTTCCTTCATCTAATTCTCCATTGAGGAAAGCAGTCTTTACATCTATCTGATGTAACTCAAGATCCATACTAGTCACTATTGCCAGAATCATGCGAATCGAGGTAAATCCCTCTATAGGAGAAAATGTATCTTCATAATCAATTTCTTCCTATTGATTATACCCCTTCGCCACAAGGCGAGCCTTATGCCTTTCTATTGAGCCATCAGCCTTTCGCTTTATTTTGAAAACCCACTTGTTCCCAATAGCTCTGCGTCCCTTTTGGAAGATCAACCAGTTCCCAGACTTTGGTTTGATTTCATTGACTCAATTTCCTCTTTCATTGCATGAATCCATTTTTCCTTATTAGGGTATTTTAGAGCCTCATTAATATTTCTTGGCTCATCCTCATCTCGTGGAGCAATTATAAAAGTTTCCCCTTCAATGTCAGAACGTCGACGGGGAATACTTTGGCGACTTGTTCGCCGTATGGGAAATTGTACACTTAGCACATCATTTCCCATCATGCTCCCACTTGGATAAGGTAATGATGATGTCGTCACATCAGGTGGTTGCAATTGAGAATGAGTTGAATTCAATTTATCCCATCTCATATTACTCCCACTTGGACGAACTCCAATGACATCATTATCTTGATCCAACGTCTCAAATAGGGAGTAATCTTCCCTTATTTTGCCATTCTTAGGAAATTCATCTACTAAGAATGTGACATCCCGTGATTCAAATTCAGTTATACTCCCACTTTCCTGCTCACCTATGAATACATACTCTTTTGAGTGTTCGCAGTATCTCATGAAAATACTCTAATTTTCTTTAGAACCCAATTTCCCAAAACTTGTGAGAGGACTCATGAGTATAGGCAGCGCAATCCCTTGGCTTAAGAAAACTTAAGTCCGGTTTTCTAACTGTCCATAACTCATATGAAGTAGAAATAACTGATTTGAAGGCATCCGGTTAAGTATATTGGCAGCAGTTAACAACACATCACTCCAAAAAGTGATAGGTAAGTTAGCATGCGCCATCTTAGACCTAACCATTCCAGTAGGATTCTGTTTATTCTCTCTGCAACACCATTTTGTTGAGAAGTACATGGAATAGACAACTATCTTTCTATTCCTTTTTCATCACTTAATTTTCTGAACTTATCAGATAAATATTCTCAACCTCGATCGGATCTAAATACCTTTATTTTCCTGTCTAATTGATTTTCTGCTAGGTTCATAAACCTTCTGAAACAACTTATGCTTCAGATTTATGAGAAATCAAATAGACATATCCGACTCGAGTATAATTATCTATAAAAAAAAGTGATGAAATAAACAGACACTTGCCTTCCTCTCACATTCATTGAACCACAGACGCCCAAATGGATTAAATGTCGAGGAAATTCAACTCTTTTACATTTTCCAAATGGTTTTCTTGTCATTTTCTCTACTAGGCAATGCTCACATATGGACAAATCGACTTTTTCAATATTGCCTAACAAGCCCTCTTTGGCTAGTCTATTCATATGTTGTTGGCCCATATGACCAAGTCTAGCATGCCACCATATTCACATCATTATCATATAAGGTAGAAGACGTGAAACAAGGGAATAACATATTGACATCATTACAGTCAACATTTAGTACAATAAAACCATTCAGTAAGTGACCACAACCATAGTAGTAGGGGTGAGCGGTTCCAGGTTCCGGTTCGGTTCCGTGTGGAACCTGGAACCTACCCTCGAGTACAGGTTCCTCATTTTTTGGAACCTGGAACCTACCCGTCGACCGAGAACACAGGAACCTACCCCGTCACGGGTTCCGTGGTCGGTTCCAGGTTCCAACAGTTCTTTTTTTTTTTTTTTTTTTTTTTTTCTAATTTTTAGATTTGAACTATAACGTACACGCATACTCTACGATCAATTCCCAATAACCTAATTAAGATCCAGCAAATGACAAGAAAGCAAATGGATGGCAACTCCCACTAGCATAA
This sequence comes from Eucalyptus sideroxylon x Eucalyptus melliodora, assembly GCA_016097485.1. Lineage (NCBI taxonomy): Eukaryota > Viridiplantae > Streptophyta > Magnoliopsida > Myrtales > Myrtaceae > Eucalyptus > Eucalyptus sideroxylon x Eucalyptus melliodora. Next base: position 44,921,496 of record CM027832.1, on the reverse strand, counting down.
TTAAGAACCAGCAACTAACAAGAAAGCAATATCCCATCTAGAAGGAAGCGCCAATATCGTACAATAAATGGAAAAATGAAACCCGACAATACTCCTCGACAATGCTTGGTTGGAACGACTAATTTGATGCGATCGTGTCCATAAGCTCATATGCAATATAAACATCATTGAAAACCTCTCTCTGTGGCGGTGGAATAATATCTCTAATTGCCACAACTGCATTAACATAATATGACCTCACATAAGCATACAAGAATCATAATAACCGAAAAGCAAGTTCTGTTAAAATTGCCACGCAATACCAATTCTGCATTGATTAAAGAGCTTATTTTGTATCTGGCATAGCCACGCCATAAATAAATGTAGCTTCATTAAGGACCGCATGCATGTGGATTCCCATCAATCATAGTTCAAAACTTGTTCTTTATACCAACAAGAACCACTTTCATACCATTACAAATTGCATCCAGTCAGGATATAACCATCTATTCCATCTCTAAGAATGATGAGTATCAGTGCCCTTCTATATCAGTATAATAGAAATTAAACTTCTGAAAAGTTCAAAGAAGGGACATTCAACTCTATAAGTAGCAAAGTGACAATAAGACTTTCTATATCTTGATGAGTGATGACAATACTCGACTGGTGTTTCAAAGTATGTTCTCTGTCTCATTAACAATTGATGCAGAGAAATGGTAATACGTAACAACATGGAGACTAGATTATCTTAAGCAATTGATATCCCTTCTAGTGAAATAGAAGATTCAAAGCTCTACTATTTGCTGCACTAACTCTTAATTCGTTGTCCACAGCAGGAAATGCTAATTCACATGTACTTGCACATTCGTTAGACTTAGAACCAAGATGGAGAGCAACGTAAATGCACCATTGCATAATATCGATGGCACTACCGACACCCATAAGCCAACCATCAAAGAAAACAACACACTTCAAACAACCCAGAAAGCAATTCTCAATCACGTAATAGAAAAACTGTAACGCAAGGGATTCACTAACGTTTTCATGGTCCATGTGCCGGAGGAGCTTGATCTCATGGAGGGTCCTCTTCGCGTCGATCTTGTTATAGAAAGCATTAGCAATCTTCTTTATGGCAACATGCTCATTCGTCTCCGAATTCAAAGCCAAGCTGAAACCCAAAAAAAGAAGCACAACTCAATCAAAAACGAATAATAAAAAGAAAACTTTACACATCGCTTCTAATAAGGAGTTAAAACAGAGCAAGTCCAAGAATCACCGAATCAATCACTCACTCCCTACGGTAGTATTACCCCGAGATCGTATAAATGAAATTCACAGCATTTGATGGTATTACCCCGAATCGTACCCTTGGAGAGAAGGTCCATAAATCCAATTTTACCGGCGAGAGCGTCCGTCCGCGCCGAGCAAGAAAGCGGGACGTCGGTTCCGGTCTTCGGGCAACGGCGTCAGGCGTCGCGACTGCTGGCATCGGGTCGTCGGAGCGAGGCGAGACAGCAGCAGCGGCGTTGTGGGTCAGAATCGGAGACCTAGTGACCAGAGGCGGTGGGTCGCAAGTGGAGACAACGGGACCGGCGTCGTCGGGGCTTCGCTCGTCGGGGCTTCGGCGCGAGCAAAGGCGGTGGGTCGCGAGTGGAGACGAGCTTCGCTCATATCTGCCTGCGTCAGGTAGTTGGCGACAGGCGTTGAGGCGAGCACGGCGCGACGGCGTCGAGCGGCGAGGGTTCGCGCGAGTGACGCCGGTGGCCCGGCGTTTAGCGGTGGTGGCCTTGAGGGCGAGCGGCGTCCGGCGGCGAGACTCGGAGCGGCGTCCGGCGAGACTCGAAAAATGGAAAGTGAGGGGTCGGGAGTCTCGGGGAGTGGGGTTTCGTTTGGAACCCTAACCGGTTCCAAAACCGGTTCCACGACCGGTTCCGGTTCCGGTTCCGGTTCCGATTCCGCTTGGAACCGGAACTCCCGGTTCCCAGAAAAAAGGAACCGGAACCGGAACCGGTCCCCCTTGGAACCGGGAACCGAACCGGACCCTCCTCCAGTTCGGTTCCGGTTCCCGGGTTACCCGGGAACCGTGCTCAGCCCTACATAGTAGTTTGTATCTAAACACAAATCTACACCTTTATTATGGAAGTTCATACCAAAACCAAGCTTAACCAACATAAAAAACAGACACAAAATTTCGACGAATCTCCAGAGCAAATAGAACATCAAAGGTGCGTTCACCACTCATGTTCAATTGGCTAGTGCCAATTTCTGTACATCAGCTCTAGAGTTGTTTTCCATATGGATCCACTCAGTTCCAGTTGGTACTCGTCGGAATTCCATGAAAGATTCTCTATCCTTCCCTCTATGGTCTGTCGCTTCTGAATCTACAGTCCACAAAGGATTGGATTCAGCCAATAATATTGAACTTGACACATAAGCAAAGTTCTCAAATGTACAAGAGGTGTTGACATTTTTCGGCTCACAACAGTTGCAAGCATAGTGACCTCTCTTGTCACAATTATAACATCACACCCTTGACATTTTCTTCACTTGAGGATGCTTTCCTCTCTCTTGTTGGTTAATTCTTGATTTCTTGCAATAAGGACTTGATCCTTTGCATTCCCACATAGTGAACGAATCAATACGTTTGCGCTTAGAGCACAAAGCCCTTTCTGAGCTAGAACCAGCATAGCAAATGTCTATTTTCGGCTCAAATACCGTTAGGCGGTCCTCTACTAGCTCAAGGTGGTGCACGACACCCTCAAGATCTTCCATAATGTAGTCAAGAGCTTCTAGTGCTTCTTGCTTTTTCAGCACATATTGAATCTTCATATTCAATATTTCACAATTATTGCCGTTCATATCAGCAATCACGTTCTTAGTTCTTTGAACCATCGTTCGAACACATCGACATACATGCACGAATAATTAATGCCTATCATTTATGCATCCCTATTTGTATAGACCCATCATATTAATGAATAATTTCAAGTAAGGTTTCAGAATCAAAATGTCACTATGTTTCCAATCATCCTCCAAAAATCCTAACTTAAAATTATCATTAATATAATTGTCTTATGCAAAATCAATTCTATGAAGTTACAAAAACTTATATTACTACCCACAACTAATTACCCACAGCAACCAGCAATAACAGAAAGCAACAGATAATTGACATACAATTAAAAACAATAATGCTTTCAATTAACACAATTAGGTAGTAATCATTACATAATCAATCAAAGAAATAAATAGGGAATGTCCCTTCTAATCTATCAGTCAAAACATCTGAGAAAACTGAAGGCACATTTGCCAACCATGGAAAAACTTTTGGAGAGCTTTCATGTTGCCTCCAAGGCGCATTCACTCGGCGCCATGTGGCGCTCAATCTAAGGGTTGAAGTTTTGGCCAACTCAATCCTATAGTGCTCTCTCACAAAAGCTTCCACCAGCCTCCTATAACCCGGGACCACGTTGACCTCCCATAGCCGATCCAACACTGCTTGCCATTCAGGTGGAAGAGTGTTCATCAAAGCCGGCACCTTCTCAAAATCCGACATAAGATAACCATTCCAGATGATTTCTTGTATCATCTGATTGACCGTGACCACATGTGATACTAAATCACCGTCATGCCACCGATAATCAGCTAACTCTGTCATCAGCCTCTTAAATCTTGCATTTCCCTCGTCCGTTCTCGGGATTGCAGGTATCATTGCATAACGCATCATAGTTCTTGCAACAAATGCAGAATTAAAAATGGATCACTTATAATCCATAATTAATATAAGAAAAAATACATAATTTTCCAAAATTCATGCAACAAATGCAGAATTAAAAATTGATTACTTATAACCCACATAGGCACGACCGAAAAAGATTTTTTTTTTTTTTTTCAGGTCAACGGTCAAAGTCAACGGTTGGTCGTCGGTCAACGGTCGTCGGTCAACGGTCAACGGTCGGGTCAACGGGCGCGCGGGTTGGACCGGTCAGGACGGTCGAACCGGTCGGACCGGACGGGCCGGTCGGACCGCTCGCGCGGACCGAACGCACGTGCCTTGCGCGTGCGGGGGATAACGTCACGCAAACGTCATCTGGCACGTGCCGGGCGCGTGCCTCGTCCGCAAGTCGGGTCGGGTGATGACGTCATCGGTGACGTCATCCGTACGGTTACCGACCGTTGGATGACGTCAGGGTGACGTCATCACGTGACGTCAGCACGCGTCGGTCCGTGGACTGGCGCGTGCCGGTTCGCCGGCCGCCGGCGCGCACATGCCGGTTCGCCACCGACACGTGTGACGCACGCACTGGCGAAGCCAGCGCTTCCAGGCACGTCGCGCCCATGCGTAGCGGCTTCTGGCCGTGCGTGTGGGCGCGTGCGGCGTCGTACGGTGGCGTGCGACCAGTCGCCGGACTCGTCTCGACGTCGCCTTTCTCCCAGTGCCTTCAGAATTGGATTTCGACTTACGAAAACTCAGAAAAAAAGGGCGAAAAGCGCTCGGGTGTCGGGATTTTCGCCCGGTTCCGTACGGCCGAAGTAATTTTGCGAAAAATCAATCAAAAACATCAGAATTGATCGGGAAAAACGTGAACTAGTGCTCTGATACCAATGTTGGGAATAACGGATCCTTGAAAACCGGATTCGACACCGAATCGAACCCCTAAATCAATGCGGAAGACGAAGCCCTGGAAAACATGCATCACCGATCGTAAAGCACACCACGGATTCGAGCGTACCTTGTTAGCCACAGATTAAACACCAAACACTGAAGAAGAGGAAGAAATTCTGGCCCCGTTCGATCCGATGACGCCTTGAAGGGAAGTAAAGCGCGCCGTATGCTTACTGCCTTTTATTTTTGGGAGAGAGAGAGCGTGAGAAGAGAAAAGACGTACGTTATGTTCCAAAACGTTGTCTTCTCTCTCTCTCTCTCATCCCTTTTATACCTTCCCCCTCCACGGGCCCTATTCCTGTGGGCCGAGCCCTTTTGGGCCTAACTTGAGTGGATGCGCCTTAAGCCCATCTCATAAATCCATCAGCTACTAAACAAAAGACTCTTCTCGTCATGAAAGGCCTCCCTTCCTTAGTATGGATTGCCAAAAGGAGTGAGAGACTTTAATAACATGAGGACTCACTTAAACAAGAAGAACAAACCTAACATGAAAGACAAGAGATGCTCTGACTAGCCAAGGAGACTGCCTGGAGCCAACCAGTTTGACCATATGACGAGTTTTCGAACATTGACTTGCTGATGCACGAACCAATCTGAGTTCAGAGTAGGCAAGTCATCCTTGGCTATCAAAACAGGGCTCTCATCCTCATGTTAGACCTCTCCTTCTTTGATTTACTTTGCTGCTTGTATGTCCGTACAGTTCTACCAAATTTACCTATTTATAGAGTTCTTGAAAAGAAATACAGGAAGATCATATTTCAAAGCCACGAATATAACATCTTTGGATGTCCTCATCGGTCGAGTCAATATGCCTCATCCAAAACCTCTTTTCTCTCTCTCTCAGAGACGTGCAAGATCAAAACTGACTTACAAATGGAGGAATAGATCCTCGGGCATGCATGAAGGGTCACGTGTAATATTCACACTGTGAAAAAAGGTCCATCGCCAGAGATATGGATGAATGGCTTTAATTTGGATAAGGCATTTGTCAATTATTACACTGTGGGAGGCCAACTTGCGTTGGAAGTCAATATTCTTCAAGTTTAGTTGCTTCAAAAAAGTCTACTCACACAACATTCATGAGTAGATCTCCACTCATATGAGTACCGGGATGTCTTTGAGCAACGCGGGGTGCACTAGGATGGGCCCATATAATTGATATGCCAGATGATGTGATGAAAGTGTAAACGAATATTTAAACAAGTGGACCATATTCATCGCAAGTAAATCTGTCACGTTTCTTAGTGTGCTGGTTATTCAGAAGGGGGCTTGACACACCTGTTGCTTAAGAAAGAGGGAAGATTAGAAGGCCTTAAGAGATTAGAATGGTGCAATAAAGCTTGTATTATAGCTGCTTGTGGCTGATATTTGCTCAGGCATGGTCTATACGGGTGGCTTGACTAAAGGCTTATAAGCTTAAAAAAAGGTCTCTTTTTGGATTTTGAAGATCCCTGCTGATGCATCTTATGTTTGGGAGGAAAATCTAGAAATTAAGAGAGGTTTTTAGACCTCATTCGAAACATGCAAGCGGCGATTGTTCTTCTGTTTTCCCTTGGCATGGTGACTGGCATCCTGTTGGTCCTCTGCTTGTTCATTTTCCTGCTAGAATTGTATATGATTCTGCATTGTCATTTCAAGCAAAGACGCAAAATGTGATTCAAGACTCAGCTTGGCATTGGCCAACCGTGGGGTCTGATGATTGAGTTAGTATTCAAGTTCACTTGTGTGGCTCCTTAATGCGAAATCCTTCTGTTGCTGGTCTAGCAATATGGAAATCGACTCCACCTGGTTCATTCAGAATTGGGAGCGCCGGGAACTTGCTAAGAGGAAGAAGTCCGACAGTTATCATGGAGAAAGCTGGTCTGGTTCAATCCCTCTAGTCCTCGACGCTCTTTTATTGCCTAGTTAGCTAACACTACCACAAAGGACAGGTTACTGCGGTGGGCCATGCAGATCTCTCCACATTCGTTGTTTTTGTAATGCTGCCGATGAAGACAGGAACCAGTTGTTTTTTTAGAATGTTCTCTCGTTCTATCTGCAAGTTTGGAAGGCCACTTTGCAGCTTCATCTTGTTGATAGTGTTCCAAGTGTGCTTTTCTTTTCTGTACTTAAAGTGCTAGGACTAGTCGTCTACGTATTTCCTCTTTTGCCGGAGTCTCTTCCTCAATTCCTACTCAAATCAAGAGATTGATTAGAGATAAGGATTAGAACTTGTTTGAATGTTCAAAGAAAGGTTTCTATAGAAAAGGCATAACACAGTTGCTTATGGGGTCTTGATGATTGGGTCTATTAGATTGATGATTTTGTTGAGGTTGAAATAGGATTGCTCAGCCCGCTTTGTGAATTCTTGTGAATAAAATCGGAATTATTGGAGAATATAACTTACTGATATTTTTATAAAAGTATCTTGCAAAGTACCGATTTTTCAAAATAAGTACAGAAACAAGGCTAAAAGATAGGCTCTTAGTTGATTAAGGGCGTAAGGTTTTATTTTGATAAATTGAAAATTCAAGGTTTTAAAAGAATCTCCGATTAGGTGTCGAGCTCCATGTTGGTGGAATTTAAGCGTATGTGGCAAATGACCAAATATTCTACTCGGGAGCCACATTAGATTGTTAGCACTTGAAATCCATTGATGGCCATCCCGAGATCTGATTGGGGCTTTTTGAAACAAATCCTTCGACAACCAAAATAAAATTTCTAGTCTACCATTGACCAACCACCAAAATATTAAGTCTGATTTTTGCTCTTATCAATATGATGTCCAAAAATTAGGTAAAGATAACTCTATTTGTCAACAGTGTTCAGCACTTGTCAACTCTTTTTAGAAATCTATCGACAAAAAAAAAAAAGGAATTGAGTGGTAGAGCCATCCACCAGAGAATCAACTGGAAAAATATGTTAAACTGTCGTTTAAATTGGATATCCACGTTTATGTGGTCTAAATTACAAAATTCTTTAAAGCTTCAAGTGTAGTTCGGCTTGAATATATAGAGTTATAGACTACTATGAAGTTGAACTCAACTTGAATTTTTATGCTATATTCCAACTTCATTAAACTTTGTCCGCATCAACTTGATATATATCACATACATTACTCCTGATTGGTTTATTGCATAAACTCTGACACATGCTCTCAGAGTGAATTTCGTATCTATTTTGTTCATAGACAATACCAACATTGCCGTCATCCAAATGTTCTACTTTTTCCAAATCCACTACGAATGGTTTTTCATCCAAGTCATCGACAATGTCTTATATGAGAATTCATATTCACTCTATCAACAGATCCAATTTATTTAGACCGATCGATCAAACATTAGTTCAATTGGGCTTCAATCACCTACCTAAGCCATGACCATGAACGGCCATTCAAGCCTTGGGAGAATAGAATAATGAGATTAGGATCAGCGAACCAATCTTTGGGAAGGACCAGCCCGCGCTTAGAGTTACTTGCAATTTGCAAAGGGATGGACGTTCTTGAATGCATTAATCGGAAGGCGATATCCATAATATATGATAAAAACTCTCGGAACAATTATATACATGACATTTCTTGATCATGACTAAGAAAGAAATTATAAAAAAATTCAAAACGTTACTAAATTATTATTTTAAAAATGCGACGTCAGTGTCGGCCAGTCAAAATTGGCCGGATGGACTAAATTAACATAAATGCAAAAGGTTTAGGAGAAATAGGGAAAAAAAATTAAGACTGAATCGGCACAATTGTAATATATTTATGACTTTTTTGGTAATTCTCTCCCACATACATGAGATTTACCTTTGATAGACCACTTCACACTTCCACATTGATCATCGTTGTGATTCTATTTATCAAAATGTCATTTTATTTTCAAATATGTCCATAGCAAATCCTAACTTTCCACACCCGGCCCAATAGACTTAAAATCAGCTGAAAACTAATGTCCAAACCTTGAGAAAGATGTTAATATATATGTATAGAAAACTACACATGACTTGATGAGGATTCCATGTAACGGGTCAACTAGTTCACTCTACACACAAATAACTTAGAAACTTGGGAGACTGAATATACTTAGTTCACATCACATGCACTTAGTGTTCTTTTAATGGTTCGAAAATATGGCATCCATTCTTATGTGTTTATCAACATTTACATCATGCCCAAGTCAAACGTTTCTTATGGAATTGAAAGAAAGAGGCATAGACATGATAAGGACTATCAAGAAGTGAAACTTAGGCCATTGCTGATATATAAGCCAAGGACAATATTCAAGGAAGAAGAGAAGGCCTAGCATGAACGAGAAGAGACTGTCAAGTTGCCAAGAATGACTACCTACATGATCAAACAGAGAGCTATTATTCAGATTTCTCCAGTGAAGGCTCTCTGTAGGATTTTAGACAGATCATTCTTGGCTACGAAACAAAAGACTCTTCTCATCATGTAAGGCCTCACTTCCTCAGTATGGAGTGCCAAAAGGAGATAGAGACTTCAATAACTCGAGGACTCGCTTAAACAAGAAGAAGAAACCTAACATGAAAGACGAGATGCTCCGACTAGCCAAGGAGACTGCCTGCAACCAACCAGTTCCACTGTATGATGAGTTTCTGAAGATCAACTCGCTGGGAGCAGGCAAGTCATCCTTGGCTATCAAAACAAGGCTCTCATCCTCATGTTAGACCTCTCCTTCTTAAATTTACTTTGCTGCTTGTGTGCCCATGTAGTTCTACCAAATGTACCCATTTATAGAGATCTTGAAAAGTAATAGAGGAAGATCGTACTCCAAAGCCACGAATATTGCATCTTTGGAGTTCCTCATCGGTCGAATCAATATGCCTTACGCAAAACCTCTCTCTCTCTCTCTCTCTCTCTCTCTCTCTCTCTCTCTCACAGATGGGCAACATCAAAGCTGACCTACAAATGGAGGAATAAATTCCTCCTGCATGCACAGAGGAAGGGTTATATGTAATATATATATATTTTTGTCTGTAATATAGGTATTTCATTACTGAGCTCAAAGAAGTTCCGGCCACCTTGGGCGTGCATGACAAAATTTTTGTTTCTCGATTTCTTTGTTTCTCTATTCCCCCGAACATGTTTGGAACAGAAATCTGTTTAGTAACACAATTTGATTTCTCTATTTCTGAAACAAATTTCTATTTCAGAAATAGAAAAATTAAAGAAATCAAAAGCTGAAATTTTTAACTTTTCAGTTTTTGAAATAGAAATCAGAAACTGAAATTAAACCATATAAAAGAACATTGCACTTTCTTGCTAACTTAATTTACTCATAACCACAACTTCACAAATTATTGCTAATTTTCTTTTTCTTATTTTGCTCGTGTTTTTTTTTTTTTTTTTTTTTTTTTGCATTTTTTCATTTTTTTTTTGATAACTTCCTCTTTAGGATGAAAGGCAATCGAATGAGTTCACAATTTTCAAAAACAACCAAAGTTCTTAAATGCTTACTTAAAAACAATGGGGCTCTTTCCTCCTAGAAAAGGCACGTGCATGGCCAGTTGAAGAAAAAGTTTGTACATAATAGATGAATAAAAAACGTGCCTAGAAATTTAACCTTATTTTTTTATGAATTCAAAATTCTTGCAAAATCAAATTAATTAGATTGTTACACAATCTTGAATATTAATTCGAAGTCAAGAGATTCAAGAGAATCTCTCTTTGCTATGCAAAGGCCATTAAAGGTTCATTGAGCAACAATAAAGAAATTAGAGGTGAGTAACTAGACTAATTCAATTCGAGAATCAAAATAAACCGACCTTCCCTCAATTGGTTCCTAACCATAAACGTTATTTTAAGGTAGAATTCTCATATATTCCTTTACACCATTAATTTTATTTTGTTGATAATCTTGTATAATACTAGTTTTTGATAAAATGACAAGGTTGTATAGGCGCTATTGATGGCACCCATATTCATGCTTCCGCAGTACTTATCTAAACCAACGCAGGATGAGCTTGCAAATGATACATTGACCGAGGAGGGAAACCAAATAAATACGCTTAGGAAAACAATTGCTAATAAAATGGCAAGGGAAAATAATATGCCGGAAATTCCATGAAATTGTATTTTCAACTTTTGTAATGTACTAATATTATTTCGACTATTATTTTGTATTTGAGGATTTTCTATGTTGTTTTAGTATTATTTTGATTATTATTTTGTATTTGAGGATTTCCTATGTTGTTGTTATCTAATTAATTTATATTCCTAGAAATAGAAATTTTGTTTTGTTATCAAATAGATTATGTTTCAGAAATAGAAATTTTGAGTCGTTATCAAACGGGTTTCTTTGCTCAGAAACTTGTCCGGGGAATAGAAATTAAGAAATTGATTTCTGACCAGAAATCAATTTATGTTTCAGAAATTTTGTCATGCGCAGCCTAAAGGTAGCATTACATAGGAATTGAGCCTTACATCCAGAAGCTATAGCTTCTACAACTACCAAACTTTGCAACACAAATGGAGGAAATATGTTCCAGTTTTGGGCCAAATCAGTTCTTCCATGGGCTCTGGCGGCCCAATCCGCAACCCCATTTGCCTCTCTTTTGCAGTGTTGTAGACGCAAATTAGGACACAGAGAAAGTAGGGAGTCAATCTCCGCGAAAAGGACACGATCTTTCCACGGCGGCGTTCATTTCGCTTGAATGATGTCGATCAAGACCAAGCAATCGCTTTCATGATGATATTCTCCATGTTGATGCCCTGTTGTAGCAGACGTTTAAGAGCCAGGGCAAGTGCCTAAACCTTTGCCTGAAATGTTGAAGCTGCTCTGAATTCTTGCGTGTAAACATCGATAAGAATCCCTTGGTGATTTCTGCTTATACAAGCCATAATGCCATGATAACTACCCGGAAAGTGAGATGCGTCTATGTTGCATTTGAGGAATCCACGTTGCGGAGGTGTCCAGACGGGTGGTGATGGGTGATCAATGGAGTCCCCTGTTCTAGAGTCGCTGGTTCCCTGAACGTGTTGGGAGGAAAGGTGCTGGACTCGTGTTTATGCGAGAGCATCGACGACAACGTGCTCTGGATCTGGACAAATTCGGCGGAAGATATAGTTGTTACGGAAGCACCAAATCTTCCACAGAACATGGGCGATCGTCTGCAGTCCAGGTACGAATTTCGGCTCTGTTGCTCTTGCTGTGATCCACGCATCTAGGCAATTAATAGTTAGAGGAGATATTGTGATGTTGAGCTATGAGTGATTCCAAATCCCGGTTGTCCATGAACAAAAGAAAAATAAGTGCTCAACCGTTTCTAAAGAGTTCTGTTTGCAAATTTCACAGATCGAATCAGGGGTGATATGCCAAGAAAAAAGTTGAGCCTTGGTAAGAAGAGCGTTTTGACATGCTGCCCATAGGAATAGACGGATCTTTGGTACTGTGTTAAGTGTCCATACTTTACGCCAAAGTATGGTGAGTGGTTGATATGATGTTGATGCTTGGTGGCCTCTCTGCTCAGCTGTGCTGCTGGCTAGATTATGATAATTGCTTTTAATTGTGTACCTTCCATCCTTAGTGGCTGTCCACACCAACTTATCAGTGGCATGTAATGGTCTGATTGGGATTTTAAGAATTTCAGTCATAATACTGCTGTCAAATAATTCTGATATAAGGGGAAAATTCCAGGTATGTTGGACAGGGTCAATAAGACTTGCCACCATCTCTCGTTCCTCTCGTCTAGCTGGGCCGCCAATGGTGCTGATTGGTAACCAGCGATGAGCACGAATGTTGATATTTCTCCCATCCCCCACCGACCATCTACCTTAGGTAAGATGGTGTCTCTGCCACAAAAGATGATCCGCTAGCCCCAAGAGGGCCTCATTCCATGCTCAGCTAACAACAATTCTTTAGTTTGGAAATAAAGACCCTTGAACAGCCGACACCATAACAAGTTGGGTTGTTGAAGTAGGCGCCAAGCCTGCTTACCAAGTAGAGCCTCATTGAAAGCTAGCAAATCATGAAAACCTAACCCACCATTCATCTTGCTGGTTTTTAATAACTCCCAGTTCTGCCAATGAACACCAGCCTTTCGTTTATCATTCCTCCACCAAAAATTGGAGATGTTCTGTTCAATTCTGTAACATATGGATATAGGAATTTTGAATATTGACATAGCATATTGCGGAATAACTTGTACAACCGACTTGAGTAGGATTTCCTTACCCCCCCTCCCTTCGACAACAAAAGCTCTTTCCACCCCTCAAGTTTTGCATTTACCTTTCCTAATACCCAACTAAACATGTCTTTTTTAGATCTTCCCCAATCAGAAGGCATACCTAAGTATTTTCCATATTTCTGCAATACTGGCACCCTGAATTCTGCCGCTAGATTGTGCTGAAGACTCAAAGGACAGAATTTTGGAAAAAACATTCCCGACTTATTCCTATTAATGACTTGGCCAGTTGCTAAACAATACTGATTCAATAGGTTAGCCAGATTCTGACATTCCGCAAGTGTACCTCTGAGGAAAAACACTGAATCATCAGCAAAGAAAAGGTGGGAAAGTGTAGGGCAAAACCTGTTTAGTTGAATACCACGGAGCTGGCCCATGCTGATGGCTTGATGAATTAGGGTGGATAGTAGATTCACCACTAATATGAAGATGTAAGGTGATAGCGGGTCCCCCTAACGTAACCCTCTTGAGGGTTGAAAGTATCTCAGTTGTTCCCTATTAAAACGCACACTTAAGGATGTAGTAGTAATACATCACATCACCAATCTAACCCATGAGGGATGAAAACCCAAAGTAAGGAGATAATCCAGTAAGAAATCCCATTCAACTTTGTCGTAGGCCTTCTGCATATCCATCTTGAGCATTGCATTAAAGTTACGCTTCCTTATCCTTGTCTTGAAGTGATGAATAACCTCCTAGGCAATTAACACATTATCCTGAATTTGACGCCCACTCATGAAGGCAGCTTGTTCTACTGATATGAGGTCCCCAAGCCAAGGTTTCAGACGATTCGCTAATACCTTAGAGATAATCTTATAAGCAAAATTGCAGAGGCTAATCGGTCTAAACTGATCTAGGCTTTCGAGGTGGTTGATCTTAGGAATTAGCACAAGTACTGTTTTATTAAGCTCGGCAGGCATAACCCCTGAAGTAAAGAACTCTTGAACTAACCTGAAGATGTCATTGTTGAATTATATTCACACAGTACGAAAAGGTCCATCACCAGAGATCTGGATGGATGGCTTTAATTTGGATATGGCTTTTGTCAATTATTACATTGTGGGAGGCCAACTTGTGTTAGAAGTCAATATTCTTCAAGTTTAGTTGCTTCAAAAAGTCACTCAACATTCTTGAGTAGATCTCTACTTGTACGAGTATCGGCATGTCTTTGAGCAATGCAGGGTGTACTAAGATTGATCCATACAATTAATACAATAGAAGATGTGGCCAAAGTGTAAACAAACAATTAAAAAATGGACTATATTCGATGCTCAATCAAAATTGGTCACATTGCTTAGTGTGCCGATTTTTCAGAAGTGGTCATGATACACATAAAATGTTGCCTAAGAAAGAGGGAAGATTAGTAGGCCTTAAGAGATTAGAATGGTGGAATAAAGCTTGTGTTATGCGCTGCTTATGGCTGATATTTGCTTAGGCATGGTCTATATGGGTGGCTTGGCTAAAAAGTTCGTAAGCTTAAAAACGGGTCTATTTAGGACTTTGAAGATCCTAGCTGATGCATCTTATGTTTGGGAGGAAAATCTCGAAATTTAAGAGAGGCTTTTAGGCCTCATTTGAAACACGTAACAGGTGATGGTTCTTCTGTTTTCCCTTGGCATGGTCACCGGCATTCTGTTGGTCCTCCGCTTGCTCATTTTCCTACTAGAATTGTCTACGATTCTGCATTGCCCTTCCAAGCAAAGGCCCAGGGTTTGAATCAAGAATCAGTTTGGCATTGGCCAACTGCCACCAGGTCTAATGATTGAGTTAGGATTTGAACTCACTTGTGTGGATTCTTAATGCTGAATTTTGAGCACTTCGAAAATTTACGCCACCTGGTACATTCACAATTGAGAGTGCCTGGAACTTGCTATGGGGAAGAAGTCCAAAAGCTATCACGGGGAAATCTGGTTTGGCTCAATCCCTGAATTCCTCGACAATGTTTTATTACCAAGTTATATGCACAGTCGACTAGAGAGGGACATGCAGGTCGCTCCACTCTGTTGTTCTTCAAATGCTACCCATGAAGAGAGGAACAACTTGTATGTTCTCTCTCTCTCTCTCTCTCTCTCTCTCTCTCTCTCTCTCTCTCTCTCTCTCTCTCTCTCTCTCTCTCTGCAATTGGAGGGCCATTTTTGTAGTTTCATCTTGTTGATAGTGTTCCTGGATGTCAAGTCACTTGGGTTTGTTCTGTTTTCGGAGTGCCAGGAACAGTTGTCTCCATAATTCCTCTTTTGCTGAGCTCTTCTTCAATTCTTACTCAAATCAAGAGATTGATTAGACATAAGATTTGCATTTGTCTCAACATTCAAAGCAAGATGTCTATTGACAGGCATAAAACTCTGAGTTGCAACTTGATGATTGAGTCTCTTAGTTTGGATCAAGATTGCTCAGCCTGCTTTGTGACTCGTTATGAATATAAATCTGCATTGTGGGGAAAAACAAAACTTACTGATATTTCGAAATATCTTGCTAAATTACCAATTTTTCAAAATAAATGCAGCAACAAGACTTGAAGGATTTGGCTATTAGTTGATCAAGAACATAAAGGTTTTAGCTTGGTTTATTGGATTTAAGGATTTAAAAAAGAACCATCAAGTCTTGAGCAATTGAAGCGTCTGAAATGACATGTGGTAAATGCCCTGATATTTCACTTTAGGAGGTATGCTGAATTTATGATGCTCAAATTCCATTGGGGGTGAGCACAAGATCCGATTGAGGCTTTTTAAAGTCCTCAATTAATCAAAATACAATATTAAATCTATCATTGAACACCAGTCAAAATGTTAAGTCTTATTTTTGCATTTATTGATAAGTTAACTAAAATCGGATGAAAGTAATTCTTTCTACTAATAGTTTTTTGACATTCATTATTTTTTTAAGAATTCTGTTAGTACAGAAAAAAGTTCTATCAATAGAACCATCTGCCAAAGAATCACCCAAAGAGATGATGTTAAACTATTGTTTAATAGGATATTCGCACTTTGCCAATGTTTAAAGTTACTTGCAATTTGCAAAGGGATGGACTTTCTTAAATGCATTCAGCTAAAGGTGAAATTAAAAAATTATAATAAAAACTCTCTGAACAATTATATATATGTGTAGCCCTCAAGATTTGGGATTCTATATAAAGGATAAGAAATGAACATAGAGTTATTTCAATATATATAGACAATTGTTAAGTGATTAGTGATCCAATCTAAACGTCTATGTTTGTTTGATCTAGTTATTATGTGAAAAAATTCTATAGGTTGTATATCTCTGATATAATAGTAGAAATCTACGAATTCTATGAAGTTATCTAATATGAAGTATATTAGTTCAAGAGTTATGGTGATAATAAATAAGAAACGAACAAAGTGAAGAAATGAAGTCTAGATGAAAAGTAAGCTAATTATGATTTAATCATAAAATGATATGAAATGTAATTGAAAGTAATTAAATTAACAATGTGATCTCACGTGGAGGCGGTAGTTCACATTCGAGCAGAGATCCTACTGATATGCATAATAAAAGAAAATGTAACCTTCTACAAGGGCGGTAGCCCGCGCTCAGGTAGAGATCCCACTTAAAGCACAAGTAAAAGAAGACTAATGATATGAATTGATAATACCAACCAAAACTTGGTTTGTTATATTATTGAGTCATAGAAAACTTATTGACAATTAATACAAATAATTGGAGATGATTACAAGTGATTGGAAATATCTTGAAGAAGTAATTGCAGGTAATCAAGGGGTGATTACAAGTGCTTGAAAAGTGATTATATGAGGATATAAGCGATCAAAGGGTAAAATGAAAGTGTTGTGATCGAAGGAGGTTTTTAGGATGCAAGAAGGCAAGATCATAGGAGCACAAGTGAACTAAAAGCAAGTGATACCTTCCTTCTTATTCTGCTCTCCCTTTTATAGGCAAAACTTTAACAAGCTTCAATGAAGTGAACAATAATTTTATTTTATTTTTATTTTAAGTCTTGGATGAATCTTCAACAACAACATCTTCAAATTTTCTCTTCAAATGGAAAATGATGGTGTTCTTATAAATAAAAATAAAAAAAACCATTTTTTGTCTTCTTTGGTCTGTCTCTTTTGGTAATTAGTAATTAGTAATTTCCTCTACTAGTCTCTATCCTCATTTGACAGGTTGATGCCATAGCAATCATCTTCATTTGTATTGGCACCATGATAGGATTAATCATCATCAGAGAAACTTGGACTTGGTGATTGGTAATTTCAACATGATTTTTGCCAATTCAATGTGATATTCTTCTGGTAATTGAATGGCAGCCAAATGGGCCTGGGCTAGTGATTTTTATTGAAAATATTTAATAACTTTGTGATCATGTGATTTGTGATTTCGCCAATTTAATCAATTTAGAACTGATTTCTCGGAGAGGTTTTTTGTGAATTTGCAATTGTACCACAATTTAGTTTTGAATCTCCTAAGTAGATGTGGGATATATGAAGAGTAAGAGGCCTGATTATAATCAAATTCCTAGGCAATTACCCAAGAAACTTGGAAATTAATGAAAAATGCATGAGATTTGAAAATTTTGATTCATGATTGGTTGGTTTGAAATTGGTGTGAAAGATTTTCAAGCTAGTTTTAAATTGTAAAAGTAATATTTCAATGACGGGGCCAAAATGACTCTACTATTTTTGGAACCATAAAGGTAATTGTTTAGTGATGAAATCTGTTTTGAAATAAAAAGCCAAGTGTGACGGTCATCTTCATTTTGGCGGAAAAAAACATTCGACCAAGCTTCTTAATAATCCCAATAAGTGAAAATTGGTAGATATGATAATTTGGTGGTTAATCTAATTTTGAATCGTAATTGAGTATGACGATTAGGTTTTCACATTTCTAGTAGTATGACCTAGAGGATTGTGGCTGTTGAATGAGTGATATTATTTGGGTTTTCAAATGATGCAAAATGTTTAAATATGACAAACTTGGCTTTAACAAGGATTTATTCATAGTAGGCTTGTAGTTTTGACAAATCAGCTGGTGGGTAATGCTGATTTTCTAGAAAAACATGTTTTGCATAAACTTTTGGATTTTCATGGTGAAATTCTCTTTCAATTATCATGAGGTCTTGATATTGGCTTTTAATGATAAATTATGATTTACCTGAAGATTGTGATGTTATTATAGAAGTAGTCGAGATAAATGGTTTTGCTATCATAGGGGAAGGGGGTGGTTTTATGACAATTTTACTAGTTATCCTTTAAGTGATTGCGATTCATTTCGATTATGAGAGACCAATGATAATGGGTTTAGAATGATCTCAATTTGTTTTGATGGATTTTTTTTAGCAATGTCTACCCAAGTTTTGATTGGAGAAGATAATGATAGTGATTTTTGAGTTTATGCTCTAGTTTGTGGCTTGTGTGGTTGTGACATAACAGTTTTTAGTTTTGCTTGTGTGGGTAGTGAAGATAGATATAGGGTAAGACCGTAAGATCAGGGGGGTATTGATTGTAGTAATGGTGTTTGTTGGACTTTGATTAGATATAATCATTTTTACAACTATTGAGGTGATCGTGATGATAATAATAGTGGTGGTGATTGTTAAGCTTTCATTATGTCTAATCAAACTTGGAGCTGATTTACAGTTGGTGATTAGGGTTATGATTATGAGGTTTCGGCAATGGTTTGGCCTTTGTCTCTTTTAGACTTTAACATTGATTTTCCTACAAAAATTCTCTCATCAAAAAATCAGGCAAATAATTTGAAAATCCATTAATAAATTCAATATCGAAATCAGAGACAGATAACATAGCTTGCTTTAAAGCAATATTTAATACATATTTTTATAATACTTCTTTAGCCGATTTACAATCAATACGCAATAAGAACTTTTGATTTAAAAGATCACATTGGAATTTGGATATTGCTAAAAAAATGGCTAATATTTCTTCTTTGATGGTAGAGTAATTTTGTTGGGTTTGGTTCCAATGTTTAGAAATTAATTATACTATCTATTCTTTATTATTTTTTACTTGTTTTAGAATACCTTCATAACCTATATTTGAAGCATCTTTTGCTAAAATTTTAAAAGTAGAAAAATCAGCTAGATAAAGGTAAGGTATTTCTTTAACATGGGTTTTGTTTAATCATATTAGTGTGAACCGATGTCCATGATGGAGGGTTTTTCTATAATTTTTTATGTACATGTTTACATAATATGTTAATATTTGGAAAAAAAAATCTATGATATAATTGAGACTTCCTAGGAACCTTTGTAATTGGGTTTTTTCTCTAGTTTCATCAGGAAATATTTTGCAAATAGAATTGATCTTTCATTGGGATGATAGTTCCTTGAGAAATGTAATATCCTAAAAATCTAATTTTTGTTTGGAAGATTGATATCTTATGAATATTGATATATGTTTAAAGTGTTGGTCTATATTGTATAAAAAAATTAAAACATCATCTATATAAACTAAAACATATTCAAAGTAAAAATTAAAAATATTATCTAATACTCTAGAAAATAGAGTAGCTCTAGGGTGATTGTCTTTTTCTAATTAGTTTTTTTTTTAATCTAATAAGTCTCGGATCTCTTTTTGGCAAAATTGTAAAACTTCTAGATTCATTTGAGTTGGATGAGCCTATGTAGGAATTTTTTTTCTGTGAAATCTGGTTCATAATGTAGACCAACAATATGTTTCTTTCTTTCCCAAAATGCATTGGGCAAGGTGGACCAAACGTTTTGTTCAATATGTTTTTGAAGAGAAGCAATTTTATCTTTTAATTTCAGTTCAAGTAACTTTCGTTCTACCCTTTTGAATTCCAAATCATCTTTTAACTATTGAAGTTGTTCTTCTTTGCTTTTTATAAGACAATTAATTTCAACAATTGAATTCACTTGTAATATGTTTAAATTTCTTGTCTATGGTTTAGTGATAAATTCAAAAGTACTCTTTTTATTCAAAGCTTGTGTTTCAATTCCTTTGTTGGTGACAGTAAATGGTTGGATTAATTAAATAAAAGGTGTTTCCAATATCACATTTTGTCTCATATCTTTCAATAGAAAACAAAATGTTTTATAAGACATTTGATTTTTTATAACTGAAGCTTCAGGCAATTTGTAACTTTTTTAAGTTTGTCTCATGAGGCTGACTTTAATGATTCTGTAATATTGTGAAAATATATTGTTGGTACTAACCCTTTTTCTTATGCAATTAAGATCGAAACTGTATCAAAAAGTGTTGTGGTATCAATAGTGAATTCATCATTGATTTTTATTGTTATATCTATTATCCATTTTCTTGATGTTATCTTTGATAAAGCTATTAAAAAATTAGAATCAGAGTTATCAGTTGGTTTTTCTCCTTCTTTATCATTTCCTTTCTCTTTCTTGGATTTTATTGCCAAATTTTCCTTATGTAATTAAAGATAAAACCCAATTACAAAGGCTCCTAGGAAATCTCAATTACATCATAGATTTGTCCCAAATATTAACATATTATGTAAACCTTTACATCAAATATTACAAAAAATCCTTCCAAGAATTCCCAGATGTTATATGCATTACTCGAACATGATTGAATTCAAGGTATGAATTCCTGCTACGTGCAGGGACTTTGACTGTCGGGGCTTTTCTCAAGAATCGTATATGATTTAAATTTTAAAAAGACCATTGATGATTTCAAAGTCTGGGTAAGTAAGTAAACACTTCATCCATACAATTTTAAAAAGACCATTGATGATTTCAAAGTCTGGATATGGATGAATGGCTTTAATTTGGATAAGGCATTTGTCAATTATTACACTGTGGGAGGCCAACTTGCGTTAGAAGTCAATATTCTTCAAGTTTAGTTCCTCAAAAAAGTCTGCTCACACAACATTCATGAGTAGATCTCCACTCATATGAGTACCGGGATGTCTTTGAGCAACGCGGGGTGCACTAGGATGGGCCCATATAATTGATACGCCAGATGATGTGATGAAAGTGTAAACGAACATTTAAACAAGTGGACAATATTCAACGCGAGTAAAATCTGTCACGTTTCTTAGTGTGCTGGTTTTTCAGAAGGGGGCTTGACACACCTGTTGCTTAAGAAAGAGGGAAGATTAGAAGGCCTTAAGAGATTAGAATGGTGCAATAAAGCTTGTATTATAGCTGCTTGTGGCTGATATTTGCTCGGGCATGGTCTATATGGGTGGCTTGACTAAAGGCTCATAAGCTTAAAAAAAGGTCTCTTTTTGGATTTTGAAGATCCCTGATGATGCATCTTATATTTGGGAGGAAAATCTAGAAATTAAGAGAGGTTTTTAGACCTCATTCGAAACATGCAAGCGGCAATTGTTCTTCTGTTTTCCCTTGGCATGGTGACTGGCATCCTGTTGGTCCTCTGCTTGTTCATTTTCCTGCTAGAATTGTATATGATTCTGCATTGTCATTTCAAGCAAAGACGCAAAATGTGATTCAAGACTCAGCTTGGCATTGGCCAACCGTGGGGTCTGATGATTGAGTTAGTATTCAAGCTCACTTGTGTGGCTCCTTAATGCGAAATCCTTCTGTTGCTGGTCTAGCAATATGGAAATCGACTCCACCTGGTTCATTCAGAATTGGGAGCGCCGGGAACTTGCTAAGAGGAAGAAGTCCGACAGTTATCATGGAGAAAGCTGGTCTGGTTCAATCCCTCTAGTCCTCGACGCTCTTTTATTGCCTAGTTAGCTAACACTACCACAAAGGACAGGTTATTGCGGTGGGCCATGCAGATCTCTCCACATTCGTTGTTTTTGTAATGCTGCCGATGAAGACAGGAACTAGTTGTTTTTTGAAAATGTTCTCTCGTTCTATCTGCAAGTTTGGAGGGCCACTTTGCAGCTTCATCTTGTTGATAGTGTTCCAAGTGTGCTTTTCTTTTCTGTACTTAAAGTGCTAGGACTAGTCGTCTACGTATTTCCTCTTTTGCCGGAGTCTCTTCCTCAATTCCTACTCAAATCAAGAGATTGATTAGAGATAAAGATTAGAGCTTGTTTGAATGTTCAAAGAAAGGTTTCTACAGAAAAGGCATAACACAGTTGCTTATGGGGTCTTGATGATTGGGTCTATTAGATTGATGATTTTGTTGAGGTTGAAACAGGATTGCTCAGCCCGCTTTGTGAATTCTTGTGAATAAAATCGGAATTATTGGAGAATATAACTTACTGATATTTTTATAAAAGTATCTTGCAAAGTACCGATTTTTCAAAATAAGTACAGAAACAAGGCTAAAAGATATGCTATTAGTTGATTAAGGGCGTAAGGTTTTATTTTGATAAATTGAAAATTCAAGGTTTTAAAAGAATCTCCGATTAGGTGTCGAGCTCCATGTTGGTGGAGTTTAAGCGTATGTGGCAAATGACCAAATATTCTACTTGGGAGTCACATTAGATTGTTAGCACTTGAAATCCACTGATGGCCAGCCCAAGATCTGATTGGGGCTCTTTGAAACAAATACTCCGACAACCAAAATAAAATTTCTAGTCTACCATTGACCAACCACCAAAATATTAAGTCTGATTTTTGCTCTTATCAATATGTTGTCCAAAAATTAGGTAAAAATAACTCTATTTGTCAACAGTGTTCAGCACTTGTCAACTCTTTTTAGAAATCTATCGACAAAAAAAAAGGAATTGAGTGGTAGAGCCATCCACCAGAGAATCAACTGGAAAAATATGTTAAACTGTCGTTTAAATTGGATATCCACGTTTATGTGGTCTAAATTACAAAATTCTTTAAAGCTTCAAGTGTAGTTCGGCTTGAATATATAGAGTTATAGACTACTATGAAGTTGAACTCAACTTGAATTTTTATGCTATATTCCAACTTCATTAAACTTTGTCCGCATCAACTTGATATATATCACATACATTACTCCTGATTGGTTTATTGCATAAACTCTGACACATGCTCTC
Organism: Eucalyptus sideroxylon x Eucalyptus melliodora; assembly: GCA_016097485.1. Lineage (NCBI taxonomy): Eukaryota > Viridiplantae > Streptophyta > Magnoliopsida > Myrtales > Myrtaceae > Eucalyptus > Eucalyptus sideroxylon x Eucalyptus melliodora. The sequence continues at coordinate 44,898,758 of CM027832.1, read as the reverse complement.
AGAGTGAATTTCGTATCTATTTTGTTCATAGACAATACCAACATTGCCGTCATCCAAATGTTCTACTTTTTCCAAATCCACTACGAATGGTTTTTCATCCAAGTCATCGACAATGTCTTATATGAGAATTCATATTCACTCTATCAACAGATCCAATTTATTTAGTTGTGCTTCAATCACCTACCTAAGCCATGACCATGAACGGCCATTCAAGCCTTGGGAGAATAGAATAATGAGATTAGGATCAGCGAACCAATCTTTGGGAAGGACCAGCCCGCGCTTAGAGTTACTTGCAATTTGCAAAGGCATGGACGTTCTTGAATGCATTAATCGGAAGGCGATATCCATAATTTATGATAAAAACTCTCGGAACAATTATATACATGACATTTCTTGATCATGATTGAGAAAGAAATTATAAAAAAAATTCAAAACATTACTAAATTATTATATTAAAAATGCGACGTCAGTGTCGGCCGGTCAAAATTGGCCGGATGGACTAAATTGACATAAATGCAAAAGGTTTAGGAGAAATATGGAAAAAATTAACACTGAATCGGCACAATTGTAATTTATTTATGATTTTTTTGGTAATTCTCCCCCACATACATGAGATTTACCTTTGATAGACCACTTCACACTTCCACATTGATCATCGTTGTGATTCTATTTATCAAAAGGTCATTTTATTTTCAAATATGTCCATAGCAAATCCTAACTTTCCACACCCGACCCAATACACTTAAAATCAGCTGAAAACTAATGCCCAAACCTTGAGAAAGATGTTAATATATATGTATAGAAAACTACACATGACTTGATGAGGATTCCATGTGACGGGTCAACTAGTCCACTCTACACACAAATAACTTAGGAACTTGGGAGACTGAATATACTTAGTTCACATCACATGCACTTAGTGTTCTTTTAATGGTTCGAAAATATGACATCCATTCTTATGTGTTTATCAACATTTACATCATGCCCAAGTCAAACGTTTCTTATGGAATTGAAAGAAAGAGGCATAGACATGATAAGAACTATCGAGAAGTGAAACTTAGGCCATTGCTGATATATAAGCCAAGGACAATATTCAAGGAAGAAGAGAAGGCCTAGCATGAACGAGAAGAGACTGTCAAGTTGCCAAGAATGACTACCTACATGATCAAACAGAGAGCTATTATTCAGATTTCTCCAGTGAAGGCTCTCTGTAAGATTTCAGGCAGATCATCCTTGGCTACGAAACAAAAGACTCTTCTCATCATGTAAGGCCTCACTTCCTCAGTATGGAGTGCCAAAAGGAGATAGAGACTTCAATAACTCGAGGACTCGCTTAAACAAGAAGAAGAAACCTAACATGAAAGACAAGAGATGCTCCAACTAGCCAATGAGACTGCCTGCAACCAACCAGTTCCACCGTATGATGAGTTTCTGAAGATCAACTCGCTGGGAGCAGGCAAGTCATCCTTGGCTATCAAAACAAGGCTCTCATCCTCATGTTAGACCTCTCCTTCTTAAATTTACTTTGCTGCTTGTGTGCCCATGTAGTTCTACTAAATGTACCCATTTATAGAGATCTTAAAAAGTAATACAGGAAGATCGTACTCCAAAGCCACGAATATTGCATCTTTGGAGTTCCTCATCGGTCGAATCAATATGCCTTACGCAAAACCCCCTCTCTCTCTCTCTCTCTCTCTCTCTCTCTCTCTCTCTCTCTCTCTCTGCCCATCAAAGCTGACCTACAAATGGAGGAATAAATTCCTCCTGCATGCACGTAGGAAGGGTTACATGTAATATTCACACTGTACGAAAAGGTCCATCGCTAGAGATCTGGATGGATGGCTTTAATTTGGATATGGCTTTTGTCAATTATTACATTGTGGGAGGCCAACTTGTGTTAGAAAGAAATTCTGGTGCTTTCGTCCAGTTCCCGAAGGGTCTCTCAACGTCCATAGGTGCCCACACCGGTCCTGCCGTCGTAACCAGCACCAGTCACCGAGCCTTTTGCCGAGTTTTCCTTGCTGATTTAGGCGACTCCAGCAACTCCAGTCTTCAGTGCAACCGCTGGTCTTCCAGCGACGTCCAGGCAGTCCTGAGGTTTCCGTATGATCCTCCTGCATCGATTCCACAACACCAGCAGCTTTCGGTCACGTCCAAACAACTTTAAGGTGAACGTTCGGTCAGCTGCTTTCAGCGCCGCGTCTAACGAATCCTTGCGGTGCTCAATCTATCTTTCTGCTGCATCTGAACTTGTTTTTGCAGGTTAACCAGAGACCAATATATACACCACCCACCCCGCTGTGGGCGCGTTGGTTCGGGCGTTCTCCCCATCCTGATTGGGAGGAGGTTCTAGTCACTGCGTGCGCAATTACCCGACTTAAGTGCGGCGCCATGGGAGGTGGGCCCCTATGCTAGCATCGCCTCAAGTTTATGTCACCGGCTATTGACTGTACGGCGATTCCTAAATCATATATATATATATATATATGTAACGCCCATCAATTCCCGACGGCATTAATAATTCCGACAATGCCCACTCGTCCAACCACCGCGTACGGTGCCACACCGTCGTGCCTTGATCACTTCCTGTGATTCTGGGACACCTTCGGGAACTGGACGAAAGCACCAGAAGGTCTGGAAAAACGTCGTGGTTGCAGGAAACTTGCTGGGTCCACCAGGATAACTAACGCTTTAATTTGGAATAAATTCAAGAATGTTGTATTAATTGTATGGATCAATCTTAGTACACCCCGCATTGCTCAAAGACATGCCGGTACTCGTACAAGTAGAGATCTACTCAAGAATGTTGAGTGACTTTTTGAAGCAACTAAACTTGAAGAATATTGACTTCTAACACAAGTTGGCCTCCCACAATGTAATAATTGACAAAAGCCATATCCAAATTAAAGCCATCCATCCAGATCTCTAGCGATGGACCTTTTCGTACAGTGTGAATATTACATGTAACCCTTCCTACGTGCATGCAGGAGGAATTTATTCCTCCATTTGTAGGTCAGCTTTGATGGGCAGAGAGAGAGAGAGAGAGAGAGAGAGAGAGGGGGGTTTTGCGTAAGGCATATTGATTCGACCGATGAGGAACTCCAAAGATGCAATATTCGTGGCTTTGGAGTACGATCTTCCTGTATTACTTTTTAAGATCTCTATAAATGGGTACATTTGGTAGAACTACATGGGCACACAAGCAGCAAAGTAAATTTAAGAAGGAGAGGTCTAACATGAGGATGAGAGCCTTGTTTTGATAGCCAAGGATGACTTGCCTGCTCCCAGCGAGTTGATCTTCAGAAACTCATCATACGGTGGAACTGGTTGGTTGCAGGCAGTCTCCTTGGCTAGTTGGAGCATCTCTTGTCTTTCATGTTAGGTTTCTTCTTCTTGTTTAAGCGAGTCCTCGAGTTATTGAAGTCTCTATCTCCTTTTGGCACCCCATACTGAGGAAGTGAGGCCTTACATGATGAGAAGAGTCTTTTGTTTCGTAGCCAAGAATGATCTGCCTAAAATCTTACAAAGAGAAATCTGAATAATAGCTCTCTGTTTGATCATGCAGGCAGTCATTCTTGACTAACTTGACAGTCTCTTCTCGTTCATGCTAGGCCTTCTCTTCTTCCTTGAATATTGTCCTTGGCTTATATATCAGCAATGGCCTAAGTTTCACTTCTTGATAGTTCTTATCATGTCTATGCCTCTTTCTTTCAATTCCATAAGAAAAGTTTGACTTGGGCATGATGTAAATGTTGATAAACACATAAGAATGGATGTAATATTTTCGAACCATTAAAAGAACACTAAGTGCATGTGATGTGAACTAAGTATATTCAGTCTCCCAAGTTCCTAAGTTATTTGTGTGTAGAGTGGACTAGTTGACCCGTTACATGGAATCCTCATCAAGTCATGTGTAGTTTTCTATACATATATATTAACATATTTCTCAAGGTTTGGGTATTAGTTTTCAGCTGATTTTAAGTCTATTGGGCCAGGTGTGGAAAGTTAGGATTTGCTATGGACATATTTGAAAATAAAATGACATTTTGATAAATAGAATCACAACGATGATCAATGTGAAAGTGTGAAGTGGTCTATCAAAGGTAAATCTCATGTATGTGGGAGAGAATTACCAAAAAAGTCATAAATATATTATAATTATGCCGATTCAATTTTATTTTTTTTCCATATTTCTCCTAAACCTTTTGCATTTATGTCAATTTAGTCCATCCGGCCGACACTAATGCCGCATTTTTAAAATAATAATTTAGTAATGTTTTGAATTTTTTCATAATTTCTTTCTCAGTCATGATCAAGAAATGTCATGTATATAATTGTTCCGAGAGTTTTTATCATAAATTATGGATATCGCCTTCCGATTAATGCATTCAAGAACGTCCATGCCTTTGCAATTTGCAAGTAACTCTAAGCGCGGGCTGGTCCTTCCCAAAGATTGGTTCGCTGATCCTAATCTCATTATTCTATTCTCCCAAGGCTTGAATGGTCGTTCATGGTCATGGCTTAGGTAGGTGATTGAAGCCCAATTGAACTAATGTTTGATCGATCGGTCTGCATAAATTGGATCTGTTGATAGCGTGAATATGAATTCTCATATAAGACATTGTTGATGACTTGCCTGAAAATCCATTTGTAGTGGATTTGGAAAAAGTAGAACATTTGGATGACGAAAATGTCGGTATGTCTATGAACAAAATAGATACGAAATTCACTCTAAGAGCATGTTTCAGAGTTTATGCAATACACTAATCAGGAGTAATGTATGTGATATATATCAAGTTGATGCGGACAAAGTTTAATGAAGTTGGAATATAGCTAAAAATTCAAGTTGAGTTCAACTTCATAGTAGTCTATAACTCTATATATTCAAGCTGAACTACACTTGAAGCTCTAAAGAATTTTGTGATTTAGAACACATAAACGTGGATATCCAATTTAAACGATAGTTTAACATATTTTTCCAGTTGATTCTCTGGTGGATGGCTCTACCACTCAATTCCAATTTTATTTTTTTTTTGTCGATAGATTTCTGAAAAGAGTTGACAAGTGCTGAACACTATTGACAAATAGAGTTATCTTTACCTAATTTTTGGACAACATATTGATAAGAGCAAAAATCAGACTAAATATTTTGGTGGTTGGTCAATGGTAGACTAGAAATTTTATTTTGGTTGTCGGAGTATTTGTTTCAAAAAGCCCCAATCAGATCTTGGGCTGGCCATCAGTGGATTTCAAGTGCTAACAATCTAATGTGGCTCCCAAGTAGAATATTTGGTCATTTGTCACATACGCTTAAATTCCACCAACATGGAGCTCGACACCTAATCGGAGATTCTTTTAAAACCTTGAATTTTCAATTTATCAAAATAAAACCTTACGCCCTTAATCAACTAATAGCCTATCTTTTAGCCTTGTTTCTGTACTTATTTTGAAAAATCAGTACTTTGCAAGATACTTTTATAAAAATATCAGTAAGTTATATTCTCCAATAATTCCGATTTTATTCACAAGAATTCACAAAGTGGGCTGAGCAATCCTGTTTCAACCTCAACAAAATCATCAATCTAATAGACCCAATCATCAAGACCCCATAAGCAACTGTGTTATGCCTTTTCTATAGAAACCTTTCTTTGAACATTCAAACAAGTTCTAATCTTTATCTCTAATCAATCTCTTGATTTGAGTAGGAATTGAGGGAGAGACTCCGGCAAAAGAGGAAATACGTAGACGACTAGTCCTAGCACTTAGAGTACAGAAAAGAAAAGCACACTTGGAACACTATCAACAAGATGAAGCTGCAAAGTGGCCCTCCAAACTTGCAGATAGAACGAGAGAACATTTTCAAAAAACAACTGGTTCCTGTCTTCATCGGCAGCATTACAAAAACAACGAATGTGGAGAGATCTGCATGGCCCACCGCAGTAACCTGTCCTTTGTGGTAGTGTTAGCTAACTAGGCAATAAAAGAGCGTCGAGGACTAGAGGGATTGAACCAGACCAGCTTTCTCCATGATAACTGTCGGACTTCTTCCTCTTAGCAAGTTCCCGGCGCTCCCATCTCTGAATGAACCAGGTGGAATCGATTTCCATATTGCTAGACCAGCAACAGAAGGATTTCGCACTAAGGAGCCACACAAGTGAGCTTTGAATACTAACTCAATCATCAGACCCCACGGTTGGCCGATGCCAAGCTAAGTCTTGAATCACATTTTGCGCCTTTGCTTGAAATGACAATGCAGAATCATATACAATTCTAGCAGGAAAATGAACAAGCAGAGGACCAACAGGATGCCAGTCACCATGCCAAGGGAAAACAGAAGAACAATCACCGCTTGCATGTTTCGAATGAGGTCTAAAAACCTCTCTTAATTTCTAGATTTTCCTCCCAAATATAAGATGCATCATCAGGGATCTTCAAAATCCAAAAAGAGACCTTTTTTTAAGCTTATGAGCCTTTAGTCAAGCCACCCATATAGACCATGCCCGAGCAAATATCAGCCACAAGCAGCCATAATACAAGCTTTATTCCACCATTCTAATCTCTTAGGGCCTTCTAATCTTCCCTCTTTCTTAAGCAACAGGTGTGTCAAGCCCCCTTCTGAAAAACCAGCACACTAAGAAACGTGACAGATTTTACTCGCGTTGAATATTGTCCACTTGTTTAAATGTTCGTTTACACTTTCATCACATCATCTGGCATATCAATTATATGGGCCCATCCTAGTGCACCCCGCGTTGCTCAAAGACATCCCGGTACTCATATGAGTGGAGATCTACTCATGAATGTTGTGTGAGCAGACTTTTTTGAGGAACTAAACTTGAAGAATATTGACTTCTAACGCAAGTTGGCCTCCCACAGTGTAATAATTGACAAATGCCTTATCCAAATTAAAGCCATTCACATTTCATAAACTATACTGAAGTTGCAACTTGATGATTGAGTCTCTTAGTTTTGATCAGGATTGCTCAGCCTGCTTTGTGACTTGTTATGACTATAAATCTGCATTGTGGGGAAAAACAAAACTTACTGATATTTCGAAATATCTTGCAAAATTACCAATTTTTCAAAATAAATGCAGCAACAAGACTTGAAGGATTTGGCTATTAGTTGATCAAGAACATAAAGGCTTTAGCTTGGTTAATTGGATTTAAGGATTTAAAAAAGCACCATCAAGTCTTGAGCAATTGAAGCGTCTGAAATGACATGCGGTAAATGCCCAGATATTTCACTTTAGGAGGTATGCTGCTCAAATTCCATTGGGGGTGAGCACAAGATCCGATTGAGGCTTTTTAAAGTCCTTAATTAATCAAAATACAATCTTAAATATATCATTGAACACCAGTCAAAACGTTAAGTCTTATTTTTGCATTTATTGATAAGTTAACTGAAATTGGATGAAAGTAATTCTTTCTACTAATAGTTTTTTGACATTCATTAATTTTTTAAGAATTCTGTTAGTACAAAAAAAAAGTTTCGTCAATAGAACCGTTTGCCAAAGAATCACGAATAGAGATGATGTTAAACTATTGTTTAATAGGATATTTGCACTTTGCCAATGCTTAAAGAAGGGAATGAAGTCTCAGTGATCTAAATGGCAAGATCCTTTAAGCTCAAGTTCAGTTCCAGCTTGAATTTAGAATATTTTGAAGTTTTTTTTAATAGCTAGAAAGACTATTTTGAAGTCGAATTCAATTTGAATATATATACCTGCACGTTCCAACTCGTCAAACTTTTTGACCACGTCAACTCAAAGTTCATGTTGTCCCTCCTGATTGAGGTGTTACATGTAAGAGTTTTCCTTGATGTGGACTAAATTAATTGATATTGTAATTTACTATTTTTACGGTTACTGTAAAACAGGGTTGGTCTAAGGTAAGATAGAAGGTTTCTTAATTAGTCTAATATGGGTTTTAGTAGTGTGGCCGAGTTGAGCCGGCCCGTAATGAGTGGCTAGAAACTCTATAAATAGTGCTCAAGTCTTTCCTCTAACCCTAATTCTAACATGTATCATCATCTAAATGACATTGATGAGTGGCTAATCCTTTTTTCTGCTTCTGCTTTATGTTCGATGGATCCAGGTGTGTTAATCTTTTTACTTAATTATGCATGTTCTTGTTCTGGTTATGAAGATCTTAGGGTTGCGCAATTTGCGTCTAACATGTGGTATCAGAGCAACCATAACCCTATAACTTGAACGCAATTGGTTTGCCCTAATTTGTATGGATTTACCATAATTTGTACGGATCTACCCTAATTTGTATGGATTTTCCCTAATTAGTATGTATTTTGCCCTAATTTGTGATTTTTGAGACTTTTTGTTCAATAAAATTAAATTAAATCACAGATTTGGACGGGGCTCGACGAGACGAGCAAGACGATCGGAGGCGCGTCGTCGGAGGAGGCCACACGCGCCGCCACGCGCCGCCTGGGCATCGAACGCGCGCTGCGCATGAGCTCCACGCGCCACGCACCCAGGCGGCGAGTGTGAGCGCGTGGAGACTCCGATCGGCGCGTGGCTGGCGGCGTTGTACTCATATGGTGATTTTCTATCTCGTGATATATTTATTTTATATGTTTGATGATTTTATTGATGTGAAATTGCATATGAAACCCTAAATACGTGTATTTTAAATGAATTTTTGCGTATTTTTCCTTGTATTTTCTGTGATTTTGGAAATATAAGTGTTGGGTTATAGGTATATTATCACATAATCATTATAAATGTGTGATTCAACAATAAAAATCAAAATTTATTGTGAATTGAAGCTGGCTTAATGAGATACAACCATTATGAGATAGTAATTGAATATATCTTGAGATAATGAGAAACAGTAAAAGTCATGAAATTTTTATTGCTCATGCATACTCTTTTACATGTTTGTAACCTTTGAATAATAAACGTCTTAAGAATCTATGACCAAACTGATTGTACTGATTAACATATCTGCTGTATGTGGGTAATGCATATCGGTTAAGCTACTGCATATTGTACATGAACTCATCTGGTCACTTGTTAATGTCTATCAAGTTGAATATTTTTTTATGGTAAAGGATTATGACAATATTTATGAAGAGCAATAGTATCTACTGTTATAGTTTAGATATTTAGTTATGTGGTTTGACTCAATTTATAACCCATTGGTTGAAGTAATGATATTTGTTATCTAAAATTGATTAATAAATCAGTTGTTGGCATTGGAGTCATTTTTTGCCTTATGAACTCATGAGTGATAATGAATCAGCTGTCAAACTTGTCGATTTGGTGTACCCTATATTACCATTGATGTTAATTTGTGAGAGATATTTTAGATCAGCATTCTTTTTATGTTATTCTGGTAATATGTAATTGGGGTGCATAAGAAATATTTTATTCTCTGTTATGAGAAGTTTCTTGTGTTACTGTGATAAATGATCTCATTGGAATCTATCTTTCAAGTTTGTTGTATATATATATATGATTAATTTTTATTAATGAATAAAGTAATGTAATTAGTATGATATGTGATTTTGGTGATATGTTGCCCCTATCACTAAAGTTAAAATCACATGTATATAATGTATGTGAGTGATATTGCTAATACGAGTACCTAGAGGGGGGTGAATAGGTATACAAAGATTTTTCTTGATAATTTCTGTATACTTGCGCAATACTTAGACAGTTGAAGGATTTGCGAAGAGTAATAATCAACGTAAGACTAAGTAAGGAAAGAGAGAATTAAACACGCGGTTTATAGTGGTTCGGCTTGATTCAAACCTACGTCCACTCTTCTGCACTGACAGCCAATTTGGCTGGATTCCACTATGAACAAAGAGATGTTACAATGTTGATCTTCCTTGATTTCTCGGTGTAGATGATCTACCACACTCGCTCAATGTATCACCAAGTATAGACACTCTCTGTGTATACAATTTCGCTCAGACTGTATCGACTAATAATCAATGTGCTTCAGACTCTGGAATTTTTCTATCAATCACGTACTCAAACAACTAGAAAGTCTTCCTTTTTATACTCCTTTATGCCATCATACCGTTGGCACTTACCAAAGGAATTCCTCCAATCTACCCGTTGGACGGAATCAATCAAGAAGATCATTCGAGCTATAAAAGGAACCGACGATAGCCCATCAATCATGTTCGCCCATACAATCAGGATCTTGGTTTCCAAGAATAGAACATTCCAAGAATACTTCGTCGACCATCGGATCTTCAATTGATCTAGATACGAACAAAAGAATCCGTTATATTTATCCAACCAAAAGATCTTCTCCAAACGATAGGATTAAATCCTCAACCATATACTTCGGCTCTAGATTTCCTTCGTCACTGGATCAGAAAGACTGTCAATGAGAATAGTCTTGAGTCTTGAGTCTTAAGTCTCAAATCTTGAGTCTTGAATCCTAAGTCTGGTAGTCAGAAAGTCTTCAGACTTTAAACTAGACGATCTGCAGATACCCAGACTAGACTGAAGGAAACGTTTTGTCAGCTTCAAAATATTCTGGAACGATTTCTCCAACAATCTCCCCCTTTTTGATGGTGACAAAACTTTCATGTAGATTTGAACCACTTTGACTTGCAAAAACATTTCTCAAGCAATATGGCTATCTCATAAAATTTAACAAAACAACCAGACTCTGCATCCACAGAAAATTGGTTAGTCTTTCATGAGTAATACCATATAACAATACTTGAAATAAATGCAAACAGTTAAGCATCTAAATCCACAGCCAATTCAGTCAAGTTTAAGTTTACACCCAAGTTTACTCAAGTCATAAACAAACATATTCAACCACAAAAAAAAAAAAAATTAAAGTCAAAGAAAGTTGGTTGGTTGGTTGGTTCAAATTGCTTCTCCCCCTTTTTGTCATCATTAAAAATGTGAGAAAGGAGTCATGTCTGTTTAGGAATGCGCACGATCTGGAAATCTCCCATGGACTGAACTACTCCTTCTAACCTCTTCAAGTCCTCCCTTAGTTGTGTTAACTCATCTCCTTTGGCATTGGCTTGAAGTTGTAGAGCGAGGTCTTTCATTTTATCCTCCAAGGTAACTGAAGATGCTTGTCCAGCATTCTTCATGGCTTGAATTTCACAGTCCAGAGCATAGATTTGGCCACGCATTTCCAGAAGAATATCCATAATACGACGAAAATCTGCAGAATTATCCGTCTGTGTACTAGCATTTGCTTTCTCAGATGGAGTGAATGCAGACGATGGCGCTTCTGTATAGTCTTGCAGATTTGGTTCTGACATATCGTGACCTTCTTCAGGCAATTGAGAAGCTTGAAATTCTTCTGGAGCTGCTGGAGATTGTCTTAGACCTTCACTATTGGCAACATGAGGTGAGGACCTTTCTTGCTCGCCAACTCCCCCTGTCTCTAGGACATCAAGAGGGGAAGAGTGATGATCATGCTCTTCCGTATCCTTCTCTCCGCATTCAGCTGCAGACTTTTCTTGCTCTTCTTCTCCTTCTTCTTGACTTCTTTCTCCTTCTCTCTCTGCTCTTCTTCTTCTCTCTGTTCTTGTCTTTTTCTTCTTCTTCTCTCTGTTTCTTTTGTTGTTACGTTGATTGGGGAACAGAACGTCTTGTCCTTATCAACGCGGTGATTGTGAGATCTTCCTCCTCATCTTCATCCTCCAAGATGAGAGTTCTCTTCTTTTTGGATGGGGCACCAATGGCTTCCTTTCCCTTTCTTTTTTGACAGAACAGAGTCTTCACTCTGAATTTCTCCATTGCCTTAGAAAGTTCTTTCAGACGCATCTTTGTCAACATCTTTAAACCTACCACCATCTTATCGCACGGTCGAACACAAAGAGTGTGTGGAGGTTCAATATTCATGTGTCTGAAGATCTTGGTCACCAGACTGGATAAGGCAATTGTCCCTTGTCTTTCGACATTGCTCTATACATGTGAAAGAGAATAGTGTGAGGGAGAGAGAACTTCTTCCCTGAGTTGATTGCGTACATCAATTTTGCTTCGGAATTAGACACATCGTCTTTGATGTAGACTTCGGCCTAATGCAATTGATAACAATTTTTGCAACACAATATTGATGGCACGCATCCTTGAATAGATGATTTTTCCCTCAATATCTCTATCTTCGACAAGGTCCATTGTGGCACGAGCAACGAGACTTTGACTGGTTGATAACGTCCTCGTTCAACTCCAATTATGTCCGCCAACATGTCCACATCCAACACATAATCCACGATCTCGAACACCGAAAGATATTCTATTCGCATCGATAAAGCTAAGATTTGAATAGAAATATGCGATCGGTTGTGTATATCCGTCCGTGGTGTCAGTGCAAAAACGTTCCAGTTGAAGCAGACTGAACTTCTCTCTCAAGTTCACATTCACAGCATCCAAGAAATCGAAATCAACACTCCTAGGGTTTATCACCCCTCGTTTCAGCAGTTTGAAGAACAAATTTTCCTGTTCCTTCGATTTAAATAACTCCATCCTCTTTCCATTTACCTTCGCAGCAACACCTATTCTCGATTGAAAATCAGTGAACATTTTGTCATTGTCGTTCCCATCAGTCAAATTTGGTCCCGACATACGAGGATCACTGGGAATATTCGTAAGTGCTTCCTCTGCTTTACCTTTGGGAGCAATTCCCAAATCCTCCATTTTCTTCGAGAAAGATATACTCATTCCCATAGTTCTTTTCTTTAAGAAAATCATCCACATATTTCATCGGAGTCGCAAGTACTTTTCAACGCACGGTAAAGTTTGTAAATAAATGAGGGTTTTTGGACTCTTGCGGGGTGCGTCCTCGATTATCTCTTCCTCCGGATGTTGACCCGCACCTTGTGGGGTAGAAGGCGTTGAGTGACGTGGTGGAGAATGAGTCGGGTTCTGATGCTGACTCAATAGTTCTTCCTCTTCTGTGAGATCAAAGTGGGTAGGTCCCTCCTTCATCCTCTGTGGTCCCCTTGTCGCGATTCTTGAAGACTTCCTCAAAGAAGACATCCTTCTTGTCACTGAGAGATTCCTTTGCTTGCTTTCCCAAGAAAAGATGACAACTTTCTCGAGGATGAACTCGAAGTAGAAACCAAATTGAGAGGAGAATGCTTTTAGGGTTTTGAAGATTGAAAGTGAAAACTGTATATATATAACTCAGTTTTGAAAAGGGGAAGTTGAATCAGTACAAGGAAAGTGTATGAATACCTCTTTTCGAAATCAATAACTGCCAAAATTAATCCTTTTGAAAAGACAAGTTTTTCGATTTTCACGAAGACTACAAAATAACTGAACGAAAGATCATACCTTTTCGAGTTTAGATAAAGTAACAACTTACAGTCTATAGTCATCAACATCTGAGTCTGAGAGATTTGAGTCTGAGAGATTTGAGTCTGACGGTCATCAACTTTCTGAGTCTGAAGGTTGGACAGTCTCTAGACTTTAACTTCTTCGAGCTTCAAAATGTTGAGTACGGAGCGGATAAAATCAAATTGATTTTTCTCCAAAGGCTTTGTGAATATATCCTCTAGTTGACTTTTTGAATCAACAAATTGAATCGAGATTTCTCCACTTTGAATATGATCTCTAATGAAGTGATGTCGAATTTCTATATGCTTTGCTCTTGAATGAAGAATTGGATTTTTGGTGAGATTGATTGCGCTGGTATTGTCACATTTGATTTATGTGCATGAGTCTTCAATCCCAAAGTCTTGTAGCTGTTGTTTTATCCATAGAATTTGTGAACAGCAGCTTCCAAGGACAACATACTCTGCTCTGTTGTTGAGAGAGCTACAGTGCTTTATTTCCTTGAAAACCAAGACAACATCATGCTTCCAAGCAAGCGGCAAGTTCTGAAGTACTCTTTCTATCGACTCGCAGCCGGCCGGATCTGCGTCGAATATCCCGGAAGATTAAAGTCTCCCTTCTTAGGATACCAAAGACTAATGCTTGAAGATGAAGCAACGTATTTAATAATACGTTTTGCAGCACCGAGATGGGATTCTCTAAGATCTAATTGAAACCTAGCACAGATGCAAACACTCAACAAAATGTCAGGTCTAGAAGCAGTAAGATAAAGAAGTGAACCGATGATGCTCCTGTACAGCTTTTGATCAACTTTCTTCCCTTCCTCATCTTTGTCTATCTTCAAAGAACTTGACATTGGTATATCAGTCTTCTTGCAATTTTCCAATCCAAATCTTTTGACAAGATCATTAGCATATTTTTCTTGGTAAATGAAAGTTCCTTCCTTCAATTGCTTTATTTGAAGGCCAAGAAAGAATGTTAATTCTCCATCATACTCATTTCAAACTCATCCTGCATAGATTTAGAAAATTTCTTGCATAGACTTTCATTAGAGGATCCAAAAATAATGTCATCCACATATATTTGAACGAGTAAAAAGCTTTTGTTTTCCTTTTTGATAAATAAAGTAGTATCTACTTTACCTTTGACAAAACCATTCTGTAATAAGAACTTACTTAGTCTGTCGTACCAAGCTCGAGGTGCTTGCTTTAGACCATACAAGGCATTTTTCAGTCTGAAGACTGAGTCTGGCTTCTTTGGGTCTTCAAACTCAGGCGGTTGTTCCACATAAACTTCCTCTTGGATAAGTCCATTTAGGAAAGCACTTTTGACGTTCATTTGGAATAACCTGAAATTTTTGTAACAAGCAAACGCAAGTAATAGACGAATAGCTTCTAACCTTGCTACGGAGCGTAAGTCTCATCATAGTCTATTCCTTCTTCTTGCGTGTATCATTTGGCCACGAGTCTTGCTTTATTTCGTACGACTTTTCCTTTTTCATTCATCTTGTTTATGAACACCCATTTGGCTCCAATAACAGTTTTACCTTTTGGTTTAGATGTCAATTCCCAGACATCGTTAATGTTGAACTGTTTGAGCTCCTCTTGCATAGCTTCAATCCAGCTTTCATCAGATAAAGCTTCTTCTATGCTTTTTGGTTCAATTTCAGAGATGAGAGCCATAGCACTAGACTCTTCACGTCTTTTGGATCTGGTGCGAATTCCTTCATTAATTTCGCCTATAATGAGATCTTTAGGATGACTGGACTTGTGCTTCCGATTCTTGATTGATTTGTCGGATGATGATCTCTTTCTTTATTTGAATCTTCATGAACATCTTGATCTTTGGTCTTCAGTCGAGATACTTTTTGAGTTGTAAGCTTAGGAAGGTGCGGAGCGGGTTCGGACTCTTCATATTGAGTCTTCGATTTGGATTCATCTTGCGTAGAGTCTTGAAATTTGACATTCATTGACTCCTCCACCGTCTGGCTCTTCTTGTTATAGACTCTGTAGGCTTTGCTTGATGTAGAATATCCAAGGAAGATGCCTTCATCTGATCTTTCTTCAAACTTACCAACTCGATCTTTTGCATTTTTCAATATAAAGCATTTGCAACCAAACACATGAAAGTATGAAACAATAGGCTTTTTACCTTTGAATAATTCATAAGGCGTTTTCTTAAGAATAGGTCTTAGGAAGACTCTATTGATGATATAGCATCTTTGTTGAAACTTGAGCTTCAGCCCAAAATCGTGAAGAAATTTTACTTTCAATTAAAAGAGTTCTAGCCATTTCTTGAAGAGATCTATTCTTTTTTTACCACAACTCCATTTTGCTGAGGAGTGTATGGAGAGGAGAACACATGCTTAAATCCAGATTCATCGCACAATTTTGTGAAATCTTGATTTTCAAATTCTCCTCCATGATCTGTTCTTATACTTGAGATAATACATCCTCTTTCATTTTGAACCTTTTTAGCAAATTTTTCAAAATACGAAAAGGTTTCGACTTACTTGCAAGGAAATATACCCAAGTAAAGCGGGAGTAATCATCCACAATTACTAGGCAAGTATTTCTTACCTCCAATACTACGGGTTGGTTGGTCCGAAGAGATCCATATGCAGCAAGTTTGTAGTACATGATTAGTAGAGACATGATTTATTGGCTTAAATGAGTTTCTTACCTATTTTCCCAGAATACAAGGTGTGCATGGATCGGACTTTTGATATGGTAATTTGGGTAGACCTCGAACAAGCTGCTTTGATGAGATTTTGGCTAATTGCTTCATATTGACATGGCCAAGCTTTATGTGCCATAAGCTTGCTTCATCTTGGATTGAAATTAGGCATTGAGATTCATTCAATTTCATGTCTAAGAGGTAGATGTTTCCATGTCTTCGACCCATGAAAAACGAGTAGAGTCTTTACTAATTCCATAGCAAATTCCTTCTTGAAAGGAGATCTTGAAACCAGTATCACACGGTTGGCTAATCTTTGAGGAGGTTATAGTTGAGTCCTTCCACTAGAGAAACATTGCTTATTGTGAGATTTCCAATTTTCACAGTTCCAAATCCCACAATGCTTCCTTTGCCGTTTCCTCCAAATGAAACATTTCCACCGTTTACTTGAACAAGCTTTACGAAGCACTTTGAGTCTCATGTCATGTGTCTTGAACATTTGTCAAGATACCATTTTATCTTTTTCTTGACGAAGACCTGCATTTAAAAGAAAGTCTCAAGTTTTCTTTGGTACCCAAATTTTCTTGGGTCCTTTGGTGTTAGTAGGATAAACATTATTAGGCCATACTTTCTTAACAGGCTTCCAAACCATAGGACACTCTTTTTCAAAGTGATCCTTACTGTTACACTTTGAACACCTTAGAGCATTTCGACCAACAGACTTTACAAAAACTTTCTTGAAATGATTTTTGTAAGCCTCTCTCGACGGTCTTTTCTTTATTCTTTCTTTAACTTTAGGAAAATCAATCAAGGGAATTGTTTCCGCTGTCATGCCTAGACCAGACTTATTGAAGTAAGGTCTTTGAACTGAAAGAACTTTTTCAAGCTTTTTGGATCCTATCGAAAACTTCTTTGAAATATTTGATAAGTCCGTTTTTAAGAAAACATTTTCTTTCAAAAGATCATCTTCTTTTTCTTTAAGAGCATAAACATTTAGGTCTAGACTTTTAACTCTTTCTTCTAAAATGACTTCCTTTTGTTTTAGAGCTAAGTTTTCCTTTTTAAGTTCGGAAATCCTTTTGAGAGAAGTCTTAAGACCGAAACACAGTTCATCAATATATTTAGAGACTTTGACAGGAATTTTAAAATCACTTACCTCAAATTCAGCATGCGAGTCGATCCAATACTGAGTCTGCGAGTCCGAATGTGCCATCAAACATATGTTGGCATATTCATTATCACTTTCTTCACATTCTGTATCACTCCGGGTTTCGGCTTTGAGAGCTTTTCGAAACTTCTCGGCTTTTCCTCTTTTCTTCTTTAGAAGAGGACGGTTAGGTACGATGTGTCCCTTCTTCTTACATTCGAAGCGAGACTACATCTTTGTTTGGTTCCTCATCATCACGAGACTTGGTCTGCTGTCTCGGAAACTTTGTTTTTTGAGTTGAACCTTCGCCTTTTCTATTCAGTTTTCTGAATCTTCTTATCATAAGGGCGAGCTCCTCATTGTCCATATCATCTTCAGAATCTGCATCATCAGAGTCATCATTTGATTTTAATGCAATAGATTTCTTACCTCTTGGATCTTCGTCTTCATTAATTCGTTCTACTTCATATGATTGAAGAGTTCCAATCAGCTCGTCGACAGATAGAGGCATAATTCTTTGCGTTTCTCTTATTGAAGTCTTTATATGATTCCACTCCTTGGAGATTCCACTCCTTGGAGAGTCCACGCAGTAGCTTATTCACCTTCATGGGATCGGAAATTTTTTGTCCTTGGTTCTCAAGACCATTGACAATATCTGTAAAACGACTAAACATGTCAGTTATAGATTCTCCTGGTTTCATTTTGAAGGCTTCATATTGACGAGGAGAATGTTAATTTGGTCTCCTTCACTCGATCTGTCCCTTCATAGGTGATGTGTAATCTATCCCATACTTCTTTTGCTGTAACACAAGAAGATATTCTGTTATATTTAGTTGGAGATAAGGCACAATATAAAGAATAAATTGCTTTTGCATCGAGTGCTTGTCTCTTGTTTATCTCTTCTTGAGTCATTCCGCTGGCATCAACAGTTTCTTTTCCTCTTTCAGAGATTGATGCAGCAGTAGGAGTAATTCTTCTTTCCACAACGTCCCATTCCAGAGGATCCTTGGATCGTAGGAAAGCTTTCATCTTGTTCTTCCAGATGTTGTAATCATTTCCGTCAAAGTAGGGTGGTCTGGTATTGCTTTGCCCTTCCATCAGCCCCTGGTGCTAGCATACTAGCCATGGATCTTTTACTCGAAGTAAAACACTTCAAACAAAGTAAGAACACGGGCTCGATACCAATTGATATTGCTAGTACGAGTACCTAGAGGGGGTGAATAGGTATACAAAGATTTTTCTTGATAATTTCTGTATACTTGCGCAATACTTAGACAATTGAAGGATTTGCGAAGAGTAATAATCAACGTAAGACTAAGTAAGGAAAGAGAGAATTAAACACGCGGTTTATAGTGGTTCGGCTTGATTCAAACCTACGTCCACTCTTCTGCACTGACAGCCAATTTGGCTGGATTCCACTATGAACAAAGAGATGTTATAGTGTTGATCTTCCTTGATTTCTCGGTGTAGATGATCTACCACACTCGCTCAAGGTATCACCAAGTATAGACACTCTCTGTGTATACAATTTCGCTCAGACTGTATCGACTAATAATCAAGGTGCTTCAGACTCTGGAATTTTTCTATCAATCACGTACTCAAACAACTAGAACGTCTTCCTTTTTATACTCTTTTATGCCATCATACCGTTAGCACTTACCAAAGGAATTCCTCCAATCTACCCGTTGGACGGAATCAATCAAGAAGATCGTTCAAGCCATAAAAGGAACCTGACGATAGCCCATCAATCTTGTTCGCCCATACAATCAGGATCTTGGTTTCCAAGAATAGAACATTCCAAGAATACTTCGTCGACCATCGGATCTTCAATTGATCTAGATACGAACAAAAGAATCCGTTATATTTATCCAACCAAAAAGATCTTCTCCAGACGATAGGATTAAATCCTCAACCATATACTTCGGCTCTGGATTTCCTTCGTCACTGGATCAGAAAGACTGTCAATGAGAATAGTCTTTGAGTCTTGAGTCTTAAGTCTCAAATCTTGAGTCTTGAATCCTAAGTCTGGTAGTCAGAAAGTCTTCAAACTTTAAACTAGACGATCTGCAGATACCCAGACTGGACTGAAGGAAACGTTTTGTCAGCTTCAAAATATTCTGGAACGATTTCTCCAACAGTGAGGAGTAAAGTTTATATCCCTGGTATGAGAGAATTTCAATGATTCAATTGAGTAATGACCGCCAAAGTGGCACGCTTAGTTGGGTTTGAGAAATTTCGGTCTCGTATAATGATTGGGATATCTCCTGGTCTAATGCATAGTCATACTCCCAAAGGAAGTGATTGTGTATTAGTTCATGGAGGGATACATGATAGTGTAGTTAATGAGTGACTGATTCTAGTGATTCATATGCCCAAAGGTGATGAATTCACGAAAAATTGGAATATATTCTCATAACCGCTATCATGTGGGGAGTGTACAACTACATGTCATGTATTATGCCCAAATGTAATTATATGATTATGCGTGTAAATCTCTGGATGTGTACTTGTACGTCAAATTACACGATACTCATATGATGCTAATTATATACATTGCTTGTTTTTCAGTCACATTTTCTGTAATTAATAACTCCACTATTATTGAGGTTTTTACTGCTTCAAATTTTAAGTTGTGGACATATAATTTGTTGCTTGAGAAAAGAGCAATTGAATTTGCTTACTGTCCATGAAACATTCCATTCTGAAACACTTGAAAAGTGGTTTGCCTACTAACTGCACTACTAAGAGATGATGGAAGCCTTAGTGGCTTGTAATTATTTCTTGTCTAATACCGAAATTAGGACATATCTGCAAAGATTGTGTTTAAGTCCTAATGACACATACATCTCGTATATGGTTAAAAGGTTGTTTCCAAAAAATTTCTATTTAAGGAAAATGACTGAAATAAAGAATGAGTAATTAAAATTAGTCTTAAAAGGTTGTTAGGGTCAATAGTGGCCGTGAGTATTTTTGCAAGTATTACAATGCGAAATAGCTTAAAGGGTCATTTGTCAAATAGTTGGTAGATTCTGGGGTAGTAACTTAATTACTATGCCTGAAAATCCTGACAAAAAGATTTGACCAAAAGGCATAAATGCACCATATTGAACATGGTGATGAGTATGATTAGTAAGACTAATTTATCTAGTCTTTTGTGGGCTGATATTATAAAAGCAACTTTTTCATATACAAAAGGTATCTCTTATCAAAATTGTTTCATAAACTTTTTTTGAGTTATAGCTGGACATAAATTACTTGAATTATATGAAATTTAGGGGTGTTATGCAAAAGTTGGGTTATCTAATCCAATATTAAGTGCGTTGGAATTCAGATCCACTCTGAATTATTTTGTATCTTATCTAGATTGTTAAAGAGGTATTGATTTTATGACTCTAAAGAAGGTACAAGAATTATGGAATCACATACTCTAAAGTTTCTAAAGATTGACATAATTGTAGAGGATAGTTGCTCTCAAACTATTAAAGATAATAGTATGATAGAGATTACTATGTTTTTGTCTTTATCTATATAGATAATTATGGAATCTCTTGTACCATAGACTAAACTTGTTGATGTTCAATGTACTATTCTTGATATAGTTTATAATGAAATTTCTTAAACCTCTCAAGTGCAGAATGAAATGGTTGCAGCTTTATTAAGGAGATTTGTTAGAGAAAGACGATCAGTTATATCATCATACTATATAGTCTATTTGTGAGAGCATGATTAGAATATCTACTACATGATTGTTTTCGTAACTTATATAAATGTCATTTCTTGTTCTCAATTAAGTATGTGATTAAATGCCATAAAAAAATATAATAATTTTTTCACTTTGAAAGAGGGGTGGATTATTTATAATGAAGAAATAATTATTTCTTTAAATATTCTTTCAAAGTGAACGTGGCATTAATAATTTATTTTGATATAAAGTTATGTCAAATAGATACAAAATCTATATTGTGCAACTGGATGATTTTGCAGCAGATTCAAGTAAACTTATGTGTAGACTAAAAAGTTCTAATTCATGGTCTTAAGTAAGTTTCCAGACAATATTATTAAAATTTCATGATGTTATTATTTTGTTTAATTGGGAACAAAGTAATGAAATATACTACAAAGTTAGTGGGAGGAAATTTATTTTTTCTCATACTTTATGTACATTATGTTTTGCTTACAAGTTGTGACCTTGAGACATCTTATATCCTTTGTAGTTTGTACTGAGGTCTGTAAGGATTGTTTTTGCCATATTATATTAGATTTTCTCAGAGGACATTTGCTGATTGTATATTGGAAATATTCAATATACATCATTGTAAGCTAGGAATTGCTCCTGTTGTTAAGGGTGATGGATTGAATCTATCACATTGTCTTTATTTAGATATTGGTATACCTTGTGTTAGTGCACTTAAAAGTATCATGTATGCTCGAATTTGCACTAGACTAAATATCGCCTTTGCGATGGGACTTTTAGGCAGATATAAGTTGAATCCAGGACGTGATCTGAGTTGCTGCCAAAAGGTTTTAAGGTACTTAAAAGGACAACATAATATATGTTAATTTATAGACCGTTAGTAGGGTATTTAGATGTTAACTTTGCTGGCTGTTAGGATGATATAATATCAATAACAAGATACAAATTTATGTTAGTAGGAAGTGCAGTAAATAAAGTTCTATGTTATCTTTTACTATATATGTAGTGTTAGTAACATTCTTTTAAGTTGTTACTTGGGCTATTAGGCTCCATAATCTCATGATGGAGTTTATTGTTTTAACTTAATGGATAGACCCATAAGGTTGTATTGAGATAACAAATTTGTAATATTATTTATTTACTACAGAGGTCTCAAGGGGTCTAGATATATGGCGGTCCAATATTTTTTACCATAAAGAAACGGTACAGAAAGGTGACTTATAATATAACATATTTTCACAGATGATGTGGTTGTAGATCCACCAACTAAAGGTCTACGCCCATGTGTATTTGAATGACATGTCATTAGCATGGGCCTAGGAGTATCTTCAGATACTGTTGTTTAGTGGGAGCAATTTTGGCTTTACTCTGATAAAGGTTTCATCTGTGTTCATTACACTTTGTAACGGTTTGATATGTATCAACTTTTGCGTTCAATAAAATATTTTGAATGTGTTGTTATTATGTTGAATACATATTGATAAAGTCTCAATGAATTGTATAAACCTTGAGTGAAGGCTAGGGGCATCCGGGCATCCGGTTATTAGCCTTGTGCATATGTCTTGTGATACATAAAAAAAAGTTAACCATAAGGATAAGACATATGTGGGTTCATTGGAACCATAAAGCATTCTCTAGTGACACAAGTTTTTGTGACATCTAAATTAAGAGAATGGTGACTGACGAATGTGATCTATCTATGAAAGATGTTATCAATTTGACACACTACCATATTGAATCCATATCAATAAACTTAAGAACATTCGTAACCATGGAAGACTCTGTGTGTATACATGCAGTTACCGCCATGATTCGGTGTTTAAGACTTTATGGGATAGGATTAACTATTAAGAATTATCTCAGGACCAAATGTGCGCACATACAGTACGATTTCAATTAATATAGTCCAAGTGGGAGAATGTAAGAGTTTTCCTCAATGTGGACTAAATTAATTGATATTGTAATTTATTACGGTTACCGTAAAACAGGGTTGGTCTAAGGTGAGATAGAAGGTTTCCTAATTAGTCTAATATGGGCTGGCTAGTGTGGGCCGAGTTGAGCTTGGCCCGTAATGAGAGGGACTGGCTGGAAGCTCTATAAATAGTGTTCAAGTCTCTCCTCTAACCCTAATTATCACATGTATCCTCACCTAATGAGCGTTTACCTAACGCTACACGTGAGGGGGGCCGCCTCATTGAACCAGTGATACGGAGGGCAATAGAGGAAAAGGACTTGCGCGTGGAACATTGTGTTTCCGCTTCCGTTTCAAGAACAGTAGATCACCTTGATGAGTGGGTAATCCCTTTTTCTGCTTCCGCTTTATGTTCGATGGATCCAGGTGCGTTAATATTTCTACTCAATTATGCATGTTCTTGTTCTGGTTATGGAGATCTTGGGGTTACGCAATTTACGTCTAACATTACATCCCTCGAAAACATGCTCTTGGCACGTACATCTATTTTGTGCATGGACATATCGACATTATTCTCATCCAAATGTTTTACTTCGAATGCTTTTCCATGAAAGACATCAACCAATGTCCAATCGAAACATCACTTTCGACAAACCCTATTCATGTGGCTTTTATCAATCACCCGTTAGGTCGATCGGGCTTGGATCGCCCCTGCGGTCTAATGAGCTATGACAATGAACGCACCCCACTCGAGCCTCGTTCGATCCAAGAGAATAGAGCAACGAGATTAGAATCACCGAGGCTGTTCTTTAGGAAGTACCAACCTACGCTTATTGTCACTTGCAATTTGCTAAGTGATGGACGTCGGTACATGCATTAAGCTGAAGGCAATATTCATGAACTATGATCAGCATTCTTGTCCGTGTGTGAATATACGTTTCTCGAGTATAATTGATGAAAATGTACGGATTGTTAGAACGCAAGGGGATTTCAACTATCCCAGCTTTCTCGAGAATACATGAGTTTTACCTTCGGTGGAGACCACTTTTCGCTATCACATTTATATTAGTGTCAATCTCCAAATCTTAAATTTGTGCACCCGCCCAAAACACTTAAAGCCAACTAAAAACCAAACCATCCAAAGCCTAAGCAAAATAGTAAAATGAGTTTGTAAGTGATCATTGGGTCAAAATTGATTAGAATTCAACAATTATTTATATTCATATATAATTTTGATTTTGTTAATTTAGTGAGTTTTTTTATTTGAGCAAAGTAATTTTTTTATTATGGATGTTAGGAATCCCATCCGCCTTCATTCTGCATCTTCATGAGATGATTTTATTTTAGCTCATATCCTCTTATATTTAACTTTATTCTATCTTGAGCAAGTACCAAACGCAAGATATAATAAATTTTATCTTATCTCCAAATTTATCTTAATTGCCATACGTAGTCTTAGAGCATTTGTGGAAAGATTAGTTAATTCTTAGTTGATTGGAGGAATTAGGAGGGAAGAGTAGGGATGTTTTTTTTTGGTCGGAAGAAAAGGGACTTTAAAAACGTAATCTTGTTTGTATGATAAAATTTTCTTCTTCCTTCTCACCATACCTTTTTTATATTTATTGAGCATGTTAAAGAAATTTAATATATTCCTTTTCGTTTTTTTTTCCCTCGCTAACATTCAAGCCACACCACAACTCCCAACCCTTCAAGTCATTTTTCTTCTTTTTTTCTAATAATTATTAACATGATATTAGCGAAAAATTTTAAATTAGTACACATATGATAAATTTACATCAAACTATTTTTTTAACCATCGAAATCCCAAAATCGGTGCCCTTCAATAAATTTATCCCAATCAAAAATCCTAAATAAGTACGTTTGTAATGAATAATTGAATTAATATTACAAAAAATTATAAACTGAATTATGTAACATAAAATCCGAAATTAGTACATCCGTCGATTATCTCATGATGTTAATGACCCAACAATTTTTTTCCTCCCTAAAATGACCTTCCACTGCATATGAAGCCACATGCTTTGCAAACGGGAAAACATGGAGCAAATGGATGGATAAGGCCCTCGCCGTCTCAGAGCAGTAATTGCTCTCGAAGTTCCCAGCACACTCCCTCTCTCTCTCTCTCTCTCCAACCATCGAAACCCCCACACCATGTCGCTCCTATCTCCGACGCCGGCCCGGCTCATCCCGCCATCACAACGCCGCCGCTTTCGCTCCGCGGCCGCCGCTGCGAAGACCCGCATTCCTACCCCACTCAGGGTACTCTCCATGGCCAAAGACACCAGCGACCCGGACTCGGACGTGGGCCTCGCCGGCAAGGCCGCCATCGCCGGGGGCCTGGTCTCGACCCCGGTGATCGCGTGGTCCCTCTACACCCTCAAGACGACGGGCTGCGGCCTCCCGCCGGGCCCGGGGGGATCCATCGGCGCGCTGGAGGGCGTGAGCTACCTGGCGGTGGTGGGGATCGTGGGCTGGTCGGCCTACACCAAGTCCAAGACCGGGTCGGGCCTGCCCAGCGGGCCCTTCGGCCTCCTGGGCGCCGTGGAAGGGCTGTCGTACCTGGCGCTGCTGGGGATCGCCGTCGTCTTCGCGCTGCAGTTCTTCGACAAGGGGTACATCCCCGGCCCGTTGCCGGCCGATCAGTGCTTCGGCTGAGGCCGATCCCTCTCTCTCTCTCTCTCTCTCTATCTCTCTTGGAGCGTAGATGGTGTGGACGTACGTGAGCCATTTGGATGTTATCGTGACTTTGTGGTGGAGGTTGGCCCTGGACCGAAAGCCTTTTACATGCGCAGTTGCATTGTTTTTGTGATCTGTACATTTTTAGTTGAGATGTACCATTCAACATTTTTTTGCAGCATTCTTTACGCTAAATTTACCTCGATGGGACTTGATGTGCTTGGACCGACCCGAAAAAGGTCAAGCCCGAAATAACTCATTTGAGTCCGCTCATAGTCAAATTTGTTGTCTAAGTTAGCGACCGGATAAGGGGGGAGCTGATCTCAAGAAGACGACCGTGTCTGGGTATGATACCCGATGATTTCCAGGGGCGGGCTTCGACTTGATTGGGCCAATCCAAAATTATCGTCCAAGCACACGCTCATGTGATAGGCAGATCGGTTGCCTCCTTTCTATGGCAATTTTATTCTAGAATGCCGACCGCCCGGATTCTCTCAAAATTAATTGTTTATAATTAAAGAGGTGGTATCGAATAGTTGTTCTGCATAGAAATTCAAAAGTGGCCATGCCAAGACAATTCCCTATGCTTTCACTTTCCCCTCGTTCATTGATTTATCATGGGTCTTGTCGACAATTATTCCGCGATTAAAAAACAAATGTTATCATTTTCCAACCCGCTCTAACGTGCACTGTTGTCATGGCGTGACCCGTAAAACTGTACTTTTTTGGAACGATTCTGCCATTTGATTACGGCAGTTGGGCTTGATGGGCTTGGACCGACGGAAATGGTTAGGCCCATTATTAGGCCCGAAATACCTCATCCAAGTCTGCTCATTGTCCAAATTATCAAGCCAGTCTAATTAATATTGAAAACCGTGCCTATCTATAGTAAAGACTTGTCGAACAAGCGGGTTGAATTGAAAATGATCCGACCTAAATTAATCCATCTAACATGTTTTTGATCCATCTACATGTAATACAAATTCACTGACCTAACGTATACCCAAACTAATTGTATTACTAAAACACTTTTATATGTAGACCAATATAGAAAAATTAGAGCGCGTTTAGTAACGTTTCTGTTCAAAAATTGTTCTTGGGAACAAAAATAGAAAAAACTATTTCCATTCCGGATAACAATTTTTTAACAGAAGAACGCGTTTAGTAACTATACAAAAATTTTATTTCTTGAATAAAAAAAGAACATAAACACACTTGGTAGACTTGTATAATATTTTGTTTCTTTTAATTTTTAAATATTTTTATTATATTTTTCCTTTTTTTCTTTTTCTTTTTCTTTTTCTTTTTTTTTTTCTCCGGTCGCCGACCACAGCGGTGGCCGGCGACCGGATGGGCGACGTCTAGCAAGCTCGCTGTGGCCACACGAGGCTCGACCTCGCCTAGCCACTGGTGAGGCTCGGCCACCACTAGGCGACGCCGTCCTAGAGGTGATCCGGCGAGGCCAAGCCTCATTGAGGGCCGGCAACACTCCGGCGAGGTCACCGACCAAAGAAAAAAGGAGAAAAAAATAAACAAGTTTTGTGTTTTTGTTCTTTTGTTTCTTCAAAAAGCATTACCGAGAACAAGAAACAAGCTTGTTTCTATTACAAATTTGTTCCCGGGAACAAATGTGTAAATAAACGCATTTTTGTTCTTTTTTTGTTCCCCGGAACAAAAGAACATAAATTTTTGTTATGGGGAACAAAAACAAAAATAAACAAATAGCCCCTTAATACCCAAATTGGGGCGACAACGTAGAATAAACGAGCATGAGAGAGAGAGAGAGAGAGAGAATAGAGTCTAAATAGGTTATTAACCCATTTAACACTCGTATTATTTTAGATTTTACCATTTTAAACTTTTTAAATAACAATTGACTTAATATAATTAATTCATACAGCAGCTCAAACTATCAAGCATAGGTGACATAATTTAATAGGTCTAACAGCTAATAATAATATGTGAGGGTCCAACTCGACTGGACCAATCTAAAATCATCATACATGCATGCTCGTATGTCGAGGTCCCTCTCACCCTGATCAAACGTGTCAAAAATATATTATTATAAACAAGAGATTAGGAAGAGTTGCCTCCCATCTAGGGGGCACATTTATTCCATAATGTCGATTATTCAAACCTCAAAGCCCTAAAATCCACACGCGGCTCCCCAACGATGCATCAATGTCGGAAATCCACATCGGTGAAGTCTCGTGGAGATTGCATAGAAACTACCCAAAGAACAAGCGAATTGTCAAAACAGGGAAGAATGTACAAGGAAATTAGGGGAGTCAAAAGACCGTGTGAGATTGACTTGTGGAAGCGATCGACGCGCATTCATCGTCATGATGATCTATTCACAGCACAAAGCACTAAATTACCGTGGTAGGACGTGATGGCGAAAAGGTCATGTGATAAAGCAGACCTGGGGCAATACAAAGGGTTGTTATAGGTCAAGTCCGAAAAACCTCATCCAAGTCCGCTCATAGTCGAATTATCGAAGTTAGTCTAGATGCAGATGACCGGATGAGGCAACCCGATCTCGAGAAGACAACCACATCTAGGGATGATGCACACGCTCGTGTGTTAGGCAGATAAGGTAGGTTGCCTAGCTTATAGTGATGATTAGTTTCTCGATTGCCTTACTTTGATAGGTACAGGAATAGAAAGAGTTGCCTTCCCTCTATGGCACATTTATTCAGGAGTGTCGATCATTCGGAGTCTACCAAAATTCATTATTTACAATTAAAGAGATGGTGCTAAAGTAGTTTTTGCATGTCGAAATGCAAAGGAACTAGCCATGGCAAAGACAATTCCCCCATAATTTTACTTTTCCCCGTTCACTTATCATGGATCTTGTCGACAATTTTTCCACAACATTTATTAACATACAATGTAAAAATATTTTTGGCAACAGTTTTCATTAAATTACACTTATCGGGCTCAACCTCATCAAATCAGTTATCAGGCCTAAAATATCTTATCTACGTCTGCTTGTTGTCCAATTATCAAGTTTGTATAAAATCCACGATCGGATGAGGGGCGGGCTGATCACCAGAAAGATAAACACTTCTATTTACGATAATCAATAATATGCAGTGGGTTCCAACTCAATTGGATCAATCTAAAATCATGGTCGAAACATGCTCGCATGACGAGATCCATTTCCTTAATTACACGTGTCAGAGATTTATTTTTTTACAGATAAGAGACGAGGAAAAGTCCCTCTCGTCTAGGGGCCACATTTTTCCCATAAAAATGTCGATTATTCAAACTTCAAAGCCGTAAATCTGAACGCAGCTGCCCGACGATGCATCAATGTCGGAAATCCATATCCGCGACGTCTCCTGGAGATTGCGCCGAACCTACTCAAAGAACAAATTTTATTTTCTCTTGACAACCTCACAGAACGAGTCGAGTGGTCCAGAAAAAAAAGGACGAGGAAGGTACGAGGAAATTACGGGAGTCAAAGGCATGTGAACGAACGAGATTGACTTTCGTAACCCGATCGACGTGTGCTCGTTCTCATGATTGATCTAATCACGGCAACCGCGCCACTGATTAAATGGAACATGATTTGGTTTGCAAGGAGGAAAGATGATGGAAATTGCTTTTTTATTTTTCCGCTCACCCTTTTTTTTTGGGTCCAGAAAAATGATGGAAAATTGCTTTGCGGCGCTAATTCTTCGTGGAATTTTATAAGGCGAGTCAAACGAAATAAAATAAACGCTTTCGGGCCAACCTGTCCAATGATAATAAATTTGGAAAATTAATAAATTCCAAAGAATCTTCTCTGTTTTCAATATTTGTAGATTTTTTTTGCTTCGAATCTTGTTGCCCAAGTTTAGCATTTCGAATCTATTGCGCACGTGGATCGCTATTTAAAAAATGTAAAACAAACCTACCAATTTATGTGAAGAGATTATCAATGACATGAGGAGGAAGGTAAACTGTTTTTTTCTTTTCATTTTTTATATTTTTTTTATAGATTATAAACACGGACATCAATTGCTTTTTTAAAGTTTTTTTTTTTTTTATGTTGGTGATGTCCATAGCTCCAAGCTAAACAATGATATATGATAAAATCTTGCATCTTTATCCACTAATTAGCTAATTAGATTATCTTTGATCAAGTTAAAGCTTGAGACCATGACTGTCTTTCACTTATTCAATATCAGTGACATAAAGGGTAATGGTTGTAGCACACAAATTAAGACATAAAGGGTAATGGTTGTAGCACACAAATTAAGATACCGTTAAAATATTTCATTACCAAACTAATAATATTTAAATAATTTTTTTTTTATTCTAGGTTCTATACAAAGTGTAAATAGGCTACGCTTTAAATAGTACTTTTTTCTATTTTTAAGATTTTTATTTTACCATAATTATGAAGTAACATGACTTTTATTATTATTATTTTAACTGATATAACTAAAAGCATGAATTATATAATAAATTTGATTTAAAATAAGAAATAATTTGAAATTTTTTTTAATTTTTTATATGATAATTAAGCTACTTTCAAAAAAGTGATTATTTAGCATCAAATTAATCTTCTTCTTCTTTTTCTAATTGATGCAATTTTTCTAAATTTGAAAAAAGTTATAGTATGAATACGCTCTTTTAATCCGTTTTCAAAACTTAACCTGATAAAAGATAAAATCTCGCGTCATATTTTATCACTTAGCAATGTATTTGAAAACACTTTCTCTTTTTCATTTTTTTTAAATTAAACTCAGTAAAAGATAGATCTTTGAGATGACACTTCAATGGGCTAATTCTTATTGGTTGAATGTAAACCACGTGGCAATCTTTTCTCTTCTCATATATCCTCAAATTCTTATTTTAGAAATATTGTATCCATAGACAAGCACGTACATGATAAGCCTATTTTACTTATCACACGTTGCAATATTAAAATTTGATTATTTTTTATCCTACAAAAACTTCTTAAAAAAATTCATGCCTTGAGATATTATTCTTTTCTCCATATAAATCTATTTAATTTCTTTTTATGGTGTATTTATCGACAATCTCTTTCCATTGATCCAACAATTTTTGATGTGATGGTTTTTTTAATCTTTGAGATGTCAATTTGGTGCACGCAACTTGCTTGCATTTGCTAGTCTTTATCCCTCTTTTATCTTGTTTAAAGCACGATTCCAACCACTAAATCAAAGAAAAATGATTTCATGAAAAAATATCTAAACAAGACAAAAAAGGAATACGGTTCTCCTTTTACAAATTGATTCTCTCTTTTCTTCGCCAAATTTGATTGCTCAAACTTTTACTCCAAAATAGATAACTTTAAAAAAATTAAATCTCAAATTAAATCTCTTCAAAAACAATTTCACAAACTAGACTTCTCATTGCCAAATCACCCTAAAATTGCATGGTCTTTAACCTTCTTGTCCTTGTCATTTTACCTTTCCTAATCTTACGAAAATAATTTTTAACATTTTGCACGTCCTCTATTACTTTCAGAACTAATCCGTAGTAAACAGTTAAAATCCAAAGCAGTTGCATGCAACCAACATTCAAGATTTAATCTATTGATTTGTTACTCCAAAAATTTGATATTCTATTAGTTAAAATTATAAATATAGAATTTTTTTGGAAGTCTAAATTTATAGAGATTCTGTTAACATAAAATATTCAAAATAGACTTATATAAATCCATTCTATTGCTAGTGAAAGTAGAATACCTTTTTCTACAAAAAAAAATAAATTATAATTTAAAGTATGACCTTATTTTCCTTTAGCCAAAAAACCCGATGATGAAGATTTGTCAAAGTTTCCAAAATTATTTTTTACCTTTTAAAGTTTCTATTTTAAACTCAACCAGAGATCAACAAGGAGTAATAAATCGACAAAATAGAACTTATCCGGTGATTGCGTGCAACCCAATTTTGTATTTCAATGCAAAGTACTAGAAATTGCATTGACATTTTGAGAGAGAGAGGTAAAAGTAAGTGAAAACGGTGATGACTAGGCAATTTTTGCGGACGATTTAACAGCGAATAGTCTAATTTGAGATATAATTCTGCAAGAGATCTATTTTGAAAATTACTTATGTAGAGAAATCTATTTTGAAGGAAGAAAAAATATGTAGGGCTACGTGCAAATAACATGTAGTCCATTAGACACATATCACTTATTCGGATCATTCTGTTTCAAAACCTAGTATAACATAATTGGCAATTTTGCTATCATCTGTCGAAACCCATCTATATCCCAAGGAATTTAGACTCATATCTACTAATCCTAATCCACGTCTCAAGAAGTCAATCGTTCTCATGCACGTGATATTTTGTAACTAACCTCATGAACAATTCACAGCGATCATCCAAAACGAGTAAAAGAATGACAAATCGAGTGACGAAATTCTCCAAAAATGCAATACGAAATGATGACTTACACGAAAATAAATTTTACTTCTCGAGAGAGTAATGTTAGTTCGGCACATGCATCGCAGGTCGAATTATTCGAGAGACCCGTTGGGGGGAAAATATAAATGGATGGTGTTGATATACTATGATTGAAAAGAAATAAAATTTTCTTTTTCGTTTTTCTGCCCGTTCAACACATATCTCTATCTCTCTCTCTCTCTCTCTCTCTCTCTCTCTCTCTCTATATGTTTTTTCTTTTTCTTTTCTTTTTTTTTTTGTATTGGAAGAACGGCGCAAGCCGACAAATGCCGTCAGAACCCCAAGTGACATTTAAGCAAGAGGACCCACCACCCCTGAGTCATACTTAATACACCTCCCCTGGGTTTTGAACCCTTCACCTCTTCTCTCTCCCTATATGTTATATTCTCAAAAAATGGGAATAACCCACCAACACAAGCATTATATATATTTCCAAATAATGGAAAAAGGGGCCAATTTGCCAAACAGTGCTTGTTTATGTTTTTTTTGTTTCTAGAAACAAATTTCTATTTTTTTGTTTGTAGATTTAGAACGGAATCAAGAATAAAAAAAAATTAATTTTTTGTTTTCAGAAACAATTCTAGAATCAAATCAATCTATTTTCTTTTTCTTTTTCCTCTTCTTTCTTCTTTGTTCTTCAAGCGCCGCCACCATCGCCACTACCACTGTCGCCACAACCCTCTGCTGTCCATTATCCGCCGTCCGCCATCTACCACTACTAATCACCGGCAAGCTCACCGGTGGCCAAACAGGCCTCGCCTGGCTTAGCGAGGCTCGGCCAACGAGGCACAGCCTTGTCGAGGGCCGGTGACACTCCGATGAGGTCGTCGGTCATCCCAAGGCTGACGACCAGCCACCTTGAAGAAGAAGGGGAGAAAGAAAGGAAAAAAATAATAAATTTATTTTAAAAAAATAAAACTAACGATTTGAAGTGAGAATTGAAATTTTGCTATATATAGGATACATATTTAATTTTGTATTTTAATTTATTATTTAGTATTTATATTTATAGTTTATACTATAGTTTATTATTTACTATTTAATAAAAATTTGATTAGTTCATATTTTTATTACTTAGTATAAATATAATTAATCAATAGAATTTCTATGATTTGATAAAATTTTAAAATGTAATAGAATTCTAAATTCGAATTCTTTAAAAATTGAAAATATAATAAAATATAATATGATTTATTCACTCATAATAAGACAATTATATTAATGAGTGGTTCATGAGAATTCAATATCAAATTTACATTCATCTAGAAAGGTAATTGAAAAATAATTGGTATAAAAGTTTTATATAATTACCAAATATATTTATGTTCTTTTTCTATTATAGAATAAGAAATTTTGTGCAGTTATGTTATTTTATTTAAAAATTATTTTCGAAAATAAAATAAAAATAAAAATATTTATAATTAAAAATTATTTTTAAGAACATAATACTTACCAAATGCGCCCTAATTCATTGGCCCAAGCATTTTCATGGACCGAAACCTGTAGTCTGTGGGTCTTTTCTTATACAGCTTAGTTTGCACGTTACCTAGAAACTCTCTAGTTGACTTGACTTAGAGAGACCATCGTCTTCATCGCTAAGCAACGCACTGTCTGTCTTGTATGTCTTTCTCTCTCTAAACTCGCTCACTTGCATATAGGCCTCGCTGCTCCCCTGGGTTTTCTCCGTATTGACTTGGGTCGTCTCCTGAACCCTCTCCCCCTCCGCCACAACCGAACCCGATCGTGGTCTCCGCAAGCCTCGCGATTCGAGGTACTCGAAAATCTCCCTCTCTCCCCCGTTGCGGTTTTTGCTGCCATCGCTCTGGTTTGTGTTTTGATCGTTTGTTTGTCATCGCTTTCGAGTGGTTTTCTTCTTCTTCTTTTTTGTCGTTTCTTCTTCTGGGTTTTTGTTGATCGGCGGTTCTCTCTCGAATTTGGAGTTCGTTTCTCTGTGCGTGATGATGGGTTCTCTCGCGAGGGACGAACCGAGGTGATCATGACTGGAAAAAAAGCATTTTTTGACTGACTGGGGGCGTGGTGGGTGGGGGGGTACGAGGGAAGTTGAGGAGGTACAATCTGGAGTGGCCACGCACGTCTCTCTCGTCTGCGGACGACAGGCGATCAATCCGATGGAAAAGGCAAGCGTGTAACTCCGAAACCGCAAAATAAGCTCGCGAGTCATCATGGCTCGTCTCTTGTGGAATCTCCTTTCGATTTGTCGTAAATTTTTCGTCTCTCCGTTTTCCCTGCCGCTCTTTGGGGTAACGTCCGCTTTGATCGTTCCTCTGTTGCTTTCCTGACTGCCTAGGGAAATGCCCTTTTTAGCTTAGTTGCTCTGCTTCATCGCATTAGACGAAGCAGCTAGGTAGGCACGTTCCCCTGTTTCCGCTTGCGTTAGTCCGGGTCGAGGAAGAGGAGATTTCTGCGGGTCGGCCGTTAAAGAGTGTCGAGGAAAGAAAAAGGGGATTGTCCAGACGCCAAACATAAGGGAGACTTCGACCGAGTCCTCTGGGTTTTGACGATCAAGAGCCAACAATTTCAGGGTTTCTCCTCGCTCTCGAGTGGCTTTTCTGGGTTTTTCTTGGTTGATGGTTCTTTCTCGAATTTCAAGTTCGTTTCTTTGTGCGAGATTCGATGGATTGACCCTAATGCGGTTATTGCGGGATGAGAGGAGCGATGATTTCCTTGCAAGTAGTGACTAGGTTTGACTGGTAAGGTTGATCAAGATGGTAACTTTTTTTGGCTTTTTTGTTTGTTAATATATGATGGTTTGCGAGATTTTTGCTATGTGGGTTGAGTGGAAGGCTTGAAAATGATTGGGAGTTTAACGTGAAATTCCCTTGATTAATCGGCCTTTTTTCAATGTGTAAAGTCTTTTAATTTGTCTGGCATTCACACTTTCAACGCAACTCAGTTAATAGTTTCATGTAGACAACTCCTTCTTGATGATTATTTTTCTTGTTTCGACCTTTTTTGGTGGTGAAATAATTGCTTTTGAAATGGGCAATGTTAACATGCAGCTTTTCATAAAACTTCAACCATTTCGGCGATGACGGACTCAGAGTCGGATAGCATGCTGGATGACGGTTGCTTGTTGAGTGATATGGACAACGTTTCTGAAGAGAGTAGCGGTTATGTGATAGTCGATCAAATGGGATCCTTGGACCTGAATGGCGGGGTATGTTCCAATAACTGTAGAATCCTATACTTTTGTTACGGAATAGATAGTCTCTCTATTGATCAGATACAGATATAGTAGTCATCTTCTTGTAAGCATCGTTCCATGGTACTTGACAATGTAGCCCATTCTTTGCTTCTTTTAAATCATTCGCTCTCTTGCATGAATGCAAAGTAATTGATTTGGAGACTCTTTACTGCTATTGATACAGTTCAGTGACTGGGAATACTGTTCTGACGGGAGTGATTCAATTGGACAAGGAATGCGGTCCTTGCACCTCAACGATGCGGTAAGTTTCGACTGTTCTTGAATATCTTGACTGTAACTTACGGAGAACATAGTATATCTGAACTATAAATTCGGTTGATTGGTTCTTATTCAGAGACAGATGTTTTAATGGTCAAAATATTTTTATTCTGTAAGTATCACTCTATGGGTTTTTGAAATCACTTGCTCTCTAAAATTCCATTCACCATGTCAACAATGAAGCATATTCGTCTTTGAGATTCATTTGCTGTCTTATATGAATGCATAAGAAATTAAGTTAGTTTCCCTTACTGCTGTCATCATAAGGTCATATTTTATTCTATCCTCACCATATGAAGTCATAACCAATGAGGGAAAAGGAGACGGCTTTAGGGTTCATTATGCTAGCTTCTGTTAGCTGTTGTAGCTGAATCAAATTTTGGCAACTTAATTTTAATAACATGAGGAGTGGGTCAGTCTTTGTTTTCATGCAGTTTCGTATGAGGATTAAACTAATGCGCACTCCATCATTAATTTAACTGCAAAACTAAGCAGCACTTCCTTTTGAAGCTTTATGGTGAAAAGAGAGTGAGTTTGAACGTCTGAACAACTTAATCATCGAATCTCCTAGCTGCACCATTTCATTAACTTTTTCCTTTGGGTTGCAGGTAGAAATCAACCGTCCTGAACGCGTCATTCATCAAAGGTTGATTCCTTTTGAAGAATTCACCAGAAGGATAAGGAAGCCCAGGGTAACTTGCATTGAAGAGGTAGTAAGGGAGCAAGTTCTCCCTTTGCTTCCTGCCAAATCATTGTGCAGATTCAGAGCTGTTTGTAAAGGATGGAATCGATGGATTTCGAATCCCTTTTTAGCCCACCGGCAAACCACGCAGTTCCAGCGCATCTCTGGCTTCTTTTGCCAGAGCCCTGGTTTTAATTGCTACTTCATTCCTCTGGAACCAAAGGCACATGGCATGCCAGATCCATATCTTACATTCATGCCCACACGTGTCAATATCCGCTCCATTTGCAGTGGCTTGCTTTGTGTCCAAGGAGTCGATGACGGTTATTATATTTGCAACCCTGTGACAAAGAAGTGGAAAATGCTTCCGAATCCAAGGTACTATCATGGACCTGGAACGGCGGTTTCCCTTGCCTTCGAGCCCTTGATATATAACTTCCCCGAAAATTTTGAGCTGGTTTGTGCGGTTCCGGTTACTGATTCTGATTCGGGAATTGTAGTATTTGAGATTTTCTCATCAAGGTCAAGGTCCTGGAGGACCTCAGAAGACTTCTGCTTTGAGCTGGCGAATGCAACATTCATTGGCGATGGATACTATTGGGGAGGATCTGTTTATTGGGTGGTTGACTGTGGGGTAATACTTGTCTTCAATCCGAGGATCGAGCATTACAGTATTATGCAATTACCTGTTGGAACCAGTACCAATGGTAATCTGACTGAGATGCATGGGGAGTTGTGTTATATGGTGGCCCTCGAAGAAGGCTCTGATCTTGCTATACACATATATGGGGTAATGGACATGAGCTGGAGGTGTCGGATCTGTATCCCGTCGGCATATTCTGGAAACCCGAGGCAAGTTCGCCTTATGGGTTGTGTTGACAGGGATGTACTCGTGGTGTGCATAGGAAATGTCGTGATATCGTATCGTATATCCAC
Organism: Eucalyptus sideroxylon x Eucalyptus melliodora; assembly: GCA_016097485.1. Taxonomy (NCBI): domain Eukaryota; kingdom Viridiplantae; phylum Streptophyta; class Magnoliopsida; order Myrtales; family Myrtaceae; genus Eucalyptus; species Eucalyptus sideroxylon x Eucalyptus melliodora. Next base: position 44,861,817 of record CM027832.1, on the reverse strand, counting down.
AGGAGAAACTCGGATGTTGGGCACGGACCGGATGCTTGAAGGATGCACGGTGATGAGGTATCTGCCCTACGTGAACAGCCTGGTACACGTGAATGAGCTCCCTGAGCCCTGCGACGGTTGGGAAAGCATGGAATTCTAGGCTCATGTCCCTTTTTCGGCGTTCTCTCTTCCCTATAAGTGTCACGGGCCAAGACTCGAGAATTCAGATCCTGACATTAGCTGTTACTAAGTTCCTGGTGTTTTGAGAACCCGTTTGAATTTTCTGTAGATTTTGGTTTTGGAGATCCCAGTTAGAATTGTGCAAAGATTTCAAACTCCTGTCAATGTGTCTGATGATAACTTTAGTACCTCTGGTACATGTTTCGGGGACTAATCTTAATGTTGGATACCGTCTTTCTGCATAACTCGTTTGGCCCTCTTTCAGCAGAATACTCTGGTCAGCTTGCGAAAAAATGTTTTGGTAGAGTTCTTATAAACTAAAGATGGGGCATTCTGTCACGCTAAATATTCTTGTGCGTAGGATATGTGCATTCGGTTCCATTGTGCGGAACGGCTACAGGTGTCGAGTTATATCGTCTTTCCCTTTGCTTATCGGAGAAGATCTGGCACTTTGTGGAAGTTCATAAACGATGAAGTTCCTTCTTTATTTCCATTTTATTTTCATGGACGGGTGTCCTTATTGGAGTGTGATTTTTTTTTTCAAAAATTATTTTTTCAGACTTTCACCAGTTTAATTTGTTGGAAATGATTAATCAACCGAATTTTTTTTTCTGGTTAACAATAATATTCATGCATAAAAGTATGAAAGTGAATTTTTAAATCTAAAAAGTGAAAATACTTTCTGAAATTACTCTTCTTGATTTTTTTAATATTTTTTTTCCTTCTTTTTTATTTTTTTCCTTCCCCTCGAGGTTGTGGGGCCTTGATGACAACTAGTGGTTGGCCATGGGCCTAGCCCGACAAGCTCGAGCCTTGCCAGCAAGGTCGAACTTCACTTATAGCTTGTTGTCGGCCATTGTTGAGGCTTGACAACTAGCGTAGGAAGGAGGAAAAATAGAAGGAAAAGAAAAAAATAAAATAAAAGGTTGTTCAAAATTTTTACATTTTTTTTACTTGAGATAAATCATGAGCTTGAAAATCATTTTCCAAATGAAATTCAAATACAAGAAAACGTTTTCAATAGCATATCACCAAATGGAGGAAAACTATCTATTTTCCTGAAAAGCGATTTCCAAGAGAATATATTTCGTTAAGATGAAGTTTTTCCATAAATAGACGCACTTGACGATTTGTTTTGTTTTTCCAATTGACTTAATGGAAGAGATTGGTAGAATCGCCATTCTAATTATTTTGTTAACATAAAGGCATGAGGTAGGTTTATCGCCCCCCATGTGAACTTTTGAAGAGGAAGAGGAATCGCTAATCACCTTTGACTTATCAGTTTCACATTAACTTCCAATTCATAGGATTCACTTCAAGTGGCAAGCAATCCACTTCAAGTGATAAGTGAAGAGTATGTTCGTCACGTCATGCCTTGTGAAAGAATGGCTTTAGCGAACATGGCTCGAGTAAGCAATATTGTTTTTTGGGGGAGTTGAGCTCCTCCTTGCCCTTTATAGCCGAAAACGAGGGGCTTTGGCAGTATTGAGCAACGTTAGCAATAGAGGTGGCGGTCGACGGCGGTCGAGAGTGGTGGCGACTCAACTTGAGGCTTTAGGTAAGTTCGTATGCCAAATGGTTTGACCCTACGGTGTTTGGGAAGGCTTTTTTTTTTCCATGTACTGGTTAATCTAGTTACGTTTGGCTTTGCAAATGGTTCACGGCGCGAAATTTTGTTTTCAAAAATAAAGAATTAGAAGTGGTAAAATAGTGAAAAGTCATCGCACTTTTGGTACTTTTCAAATGGATTTGTCAAAAAGTGCTCGGATAATACCTATTGAGCAATTAAATAAAGAAAGTTTATAAGTGTCGATGTACTGCATATCTCTTTATCACGTGTAATCAGCGTATTGGGGAAAACTAAAATATTTCTTGGTAAAATTTGCTTAATAAATTGCCTTGAGATAACCTTTAACAATATCATTTTTTGAAAAAAGTTAGTTAAAACATGCATGCCGTGTATGAAAAGAGCTGGAAAAAATGTATTAGATGAAAAAAAGACGAGAAAATTACCTAAAAAATCAAACACTTATTGTGGGGGTGTTTGGTTGGGCATTTCCAAAGCCCCTTTGACCCCCAAAGCCCATTTGGGAAAAATTTCAGTGTTTGGCAAAATTTTTAGAAGCCCCTTTGCCCAAGTATCAGCATTCGGAATGCTCAATGCCCAATGCTGGGGAGGGGCAGCATTGGGCATTCGGCATTTGGGAAATGCCAAGCTACTGTTCATCGTTTTTCTTCACCTTTCTTCACCGATCGTCTTCTTCTTCTTCCCGTCTTCTTCTTCTTCTTTCCGGCCACGGAGCTTCTCCGGCAGCCACCGCCGTTGCCGCCTGAGGGTCGCGCGTCACCGGCGACCACCGTCTGGGGGTGCCGCGACGCGCGACCCAGGCCGCGCGGACCTCAGGCGGCATCGACGGTTCCGAGCGAACCAAGCGACGCCGCCCGAGGTCGCGTCGCCCGAGGTCGCGTGGACCGTCGCCCGGGTTCCCGCGACCTCAGCCGCCAGATCTGGCGGTCCGGAGGCCGATCTAGGCTGTCCGGCGGCCGATCGGCCTCTACGACCTCGAGCACCGAGGTCGCGCCTCCAGCGGCGACGACGTCGCCCGAGGTCGCGCGCGCGCGCCCCGGGTCCGCGACCTCGAAGCCGCCAGATCTGGCGGTCCGGAGGCCGAGATCGTGCCGCCAGATCTGGCGGTCCGGAGGCCAGATCAGGCCGCCGTGTGACATCCCGATTTTCCAATTATATTTTCAATAAATTAAGACGGGCATTTCGTTGGCACGCATATAGTTCTTTTCCTTGAGTCGGCCACTCATGTGAAAACTAGTCTATCGGGTGAAGCCGTTAAGAGTTTCTAATGCATCGACTCGAGAATTTGGCCGGAAGCGACCTTTCGACCGAGCTAATGGCAAGGGTCATTACGGCACAAATAAAAGTCGATTAGAGACCGGAGATAGGTCGACTCGATAGAGGCATGTGATTGAATGTGGGTGATTCCACCGGATCGCATAATCCTTGTCGATCGACACTAGACCGACTTCTCTATCGATTGGGTACCCTGTGTTCGTATTTGAAATCTTGAGATTACCCCGACAACCGAAAGTCGCCAATGTTTCAAAGATGTACATTGTGGCTTGAGATGATCAACCACAGGTCAAATGCATGAAAATTTCTAAAGGCTACCCGGTAGGTTGGGCCGCGCTAGTATCGTGCCAAAGTGAAATTAACCGTGGAATTGAAATCGAATTCAGAAATTGGAAGTCTGTGTGTGTCACAAATCATTTCAAGATCATTGAATCATCTTTGGAAGATTTTTTCATGCAAGCCGAGTTTTTTCAACAAAATAATCAAGAAATGGCTAATTAGCTCGAGAAATTAGTAAGCCGCTTTTGGTCGCGCTTTTGGGACTTAAGTTGGTTTTATGGACAAGTGAAGATGTTAATTAAAGTGTGGTGACATTGGATTAATTTTATGGACTTCAATTTGATTCAATTGGAAGAGAATCAAGTGAAATTGGAGAATTTGTTGTACAAGAATTGGACCCCGGCGGAAAATGGAAGTGGACCCATTGAATATTGTTGTGGGGAGGGATTTGAAGTTAGTGGAGTATGACATCATGGATGATATCATGGTGGGCCATTTTGTGGGATTAAAGAAAGGCAAAAAGAAAAGAAATTGGCCCCCCACTCCTTCTCTCTCCTCCCTCTCTTCTTCCTCTCTCCCGTTGCCTCTCTCCTTGAGCTTCATTGTGCGAAGACCAGAAAATTTGCAGAGAAGAAGGAGCTGCAGCCATGGTCGTCCGGTCCGCTCGCACGCCGCCGTCGCCGCCGTCGCCGTGTGTCCGCTCGCGCCGCCCGTGCGCCGCTCGCCGATCCGCTCGCGTCCCGCTCCCCCGCGCTCGCCGGCATCCCGAGCTGCTATTCAGCTCATGCGAGAGCTACCGGAGCTCCCTCCGCCGCCGTGCGTCCCGCTTGGCCCGCGGAGCTTCGCCTTGCCTCCGCCGCCCTTGGCCGCCCGAATCGGCGCCGGATCTCCTCCCTCTCGGCCCCGATCAGCAACCCGAAAATGGGTATGCAGCGGCTTCGTGGCCCGTTTTGGCCGCCTTCCCGAGCTCGGATGCTCGGCCCGCTTTGAGGAAAGTCGATCCTCGCGTCGTCCCCGTCGTGTTGGTCCGCTCGGCTCGCTAATCCGGTGAGTTTAACTCACTAAACCTCGCTTAGAGGGTTAATTATGCTTTAGGTGTGCTTAGTTTATGTTAATTGTGATTAGGTGGTTAGTTTAATTGATTTAAGTGTGGATTGTATTAATGTGTTTAATTAGCTTAAAGTGAGTTTAATTTAAGGCTAAATGAAGGTTTACCTTAATATAAAGCTTGATGTGACATAAAGAAATTTACTTTTGATTTATTTAAATATTTCGAAATTATTTAATAGTTTAATAATATATCATTATTCGAAATTATTAAAATATTATTATTTAATTATTTTCGGAATAAATTTAATTATTTATTAAATTCCGAAAATTTTGTCGGGACCCTAAATTCTCAGAATTTCGTGCCGATCGCTGCTGTGTGTTCGGATTTTGAAATTGATGGTTGGATTTTATAAATTGAATGTGGATTGCGAAAAATATGGATATTATTATTTAATTAATTTTCTGAATAAATTTAATTAATTATTAAATTCCGAAAATTTTTTGGGACCTTATTCTCTCGAATTTCGTGCCGATCTGCTGTGCATGTAGAATTTGAAATTGATGATTGGTTGTGGCGAATTGAGTGTGATTGCGATTATGAGGATTCTTTAGAAAACCCTAAGTGTGGGAATTGATGGGAGATTACGTGATTAACCACCTATTAGAGGTCGTGCCTAGTGAGGCCGTGATTAACCACCGATTGGAGGTCGTGCCTAATGAGGCCGTGATGAACCACCTATGAGAGGTCGTGCCTAATAGGGCCGCGATGAACCACCTAAGAGAGGTCGTGCCTAATGGGGCCGTGATTGACCACCTATTAGAGGTCGTGCCTAATGAGGCCGTGATAGACCACCTATGAGAGGTCGTGCCCAGTGAGGCCGGGATGGACCACCTATGAGAGGTCGTGCCCAGTGAGGCCGTGATGGACCACCTAATTAAAGGTCGTGCCGAGTGGGGCCGTGATTGCCACTGGTTATTAAGCCTTCCTATAGGGTCGAGATTGGAAGTAGTAATTGATTCACTAGAATGACATGTAATCGGCCAAGTCGATTGATCGCCGAGACGATCCAAGTGGTTGAATTGTTCTGATGATGTGATTGTGCCATGGTTGTTTGGATATCATAATTGTACGTGGTTGAATTATATAAATTGTGCTAACCTGCAGATGAAGGCTAATGCGAGGTAAGTCTTCTGTGTGATGTGGCTAGGCCACCTGGGGCGTATTTTCTTTCTAATAGGGGTTTAGGGGGTTGAACTTGCTGAGACGTTGTCTCAGTGGTTATTGAATAACCATTTCAGGTCCCTGATGGACGGAGCAGCTGGATAGCTTTGGTTGGCCTTGAGGAGTTGCAGAGGTGAAGTCATAAGATTGGAGAACGTGTCTGACTTGTAGGTCGTAGGACAGTTCCTTTTAAGAGCCGGTCTTTTGTAGACTTTTGGCCGTAGGCTTCGTCCGTAATTCCGTTGAATTATGAAATTGATATGTGGTGGTTTTGCTTCCGCTTTTCTATCCCGTATTTTATTGTCGGGGTTTTATAATACGTTCGCTTGCGCATTAATAAATCAATGGGGTCGGCGACACTACCGGGAATGTCGCATTTGATCGACCGCTTGATGGGATGTGCGCGCTCGGGGTTCGGGCGTGACACCCGGACGGACGATCGGCCTCTGCGCCTCCACACGAGCGTCGCCGGAGCCGGAGGTCGCAACCTCAGCGGCCCTAGGACGACTAGATCGCCGTCCGCATCGCGGCCGCCGGATTTGATTTTCACATTTTTTAAAAAAGAAAATTAAAAGCAAAAGCCCATTTGGAATAAATTTTGCCAAACGGTATTTTCGCACAAGCAACTTTTCAATGCGTAATTTGCCAAACGGCCAAGCATTCCCGAAAACCCCTTTATCCTAAAGATATTTGCATTTGGCCAAAGACATCCCCCAAAAGCTGAACCAAACGGGCCCTGTATTTATGTTAATTCGATTTTGCACATTTTAATTGTGTCAATTGAGCCTTCAATCTAGCTGTCCAATTTTGGCTAAAATTTGTTGATGTGGACATCGGATGTCTTATGTAACATAATCGTCGTTGATGTTAATTTTTTTATAATTTTTTTCTTTTACTTTCTTCCTTCATTATCCGCCAAAGGTAAGAGATGCCCTCACTAGTTTTGACAAGGGTTGACCTCACTAGCAAGCTCAAGTCTCATTAGCTTTGGGCAAGAATTGCCCTAGACACTTGAGCTCCTTAGGTGAGCCTTGTGTGAAGACGGCGAGAGTGACCCTAACCTCACCTCACCTTCCAATCACGAGAGGAAGAAGGAAAAAAAATTATTAAAATTCGATTTTTCTTTAAAAATTGTAAAAATTGTCCGCATCGACGCCAATTGTGCCAGGTAACACGGTCAGCATCCTCATCAATAATTTCCATCCAAAATTGTTGAAAAATGCCAAATTGGCAAATTGTTTGAATATTTATAATTCAATTAACACAATTGAAAAATTGAGAATTGAAGTGGCACAAATACAATAAGTTTAAACCACGCAATGAGTGGCGTTGTTGGCTTTAGGCTTTCTCCCCCTCACAAATGGGAGAAGTTCGAATCCCCAACATGTCGCAAGTGGACTTACCCGCTTCACAGGGGTGGTGGGTTCCTCTCGTGGGCTCCGGGGTTTTGTTTTGCCATTTTTCGAACTAAGGTTTCCTCGGGTTATAAAAATAAATCATAATAAGTTTAAACTTTTTAAATAATTTTCCAGTAAAATATATATATATATATATTATTTGAAGATTTTATCAATCTTGCAAAAATTTCACCTAACTCATAAGGTAAGAAGATTTAATTTTTAATTTCGATTAGTAACAAATAACATGCTTTGATTTGTGAGTGAATATCAAATTAGTGAAATTAAATTGATAGAGAATATGATAATATGCAAAGATTTCGATTGATCTTTCAGACGTACTTTCCATCGTGGTGATACTTGATGATTATTTTGAATCCACACTTAGAAGGGTGAAAATTCATAGATTATTTGTCAATTATCTTAAATATCGTAAACTATGACTGCCCCCTAGAGTTACGTGTAATCATAAGGAGAGGTGAATACGCATGTAGGCTTTTCGTGTTTTTAAGCGAATTAAGAATTTTAAAATTTGTCATAAAAGTATAATCAAGTTGTAAAATTTTCAAAAACTATAAACAAGTTTAAAAACTCATCAAATTTTTCTAATTAAGTCATTTCATTGATTGCAATTTTTTAAAGTTTTGTAATTCAATTATACTTTCGTGTCAAATTTTATAATTAATTGCATTTTTTAAAATTTTTATAATTCAATTGTATTTTCGTGACAAATTTTTGAATTTGATTACACTTTTGAAATATTTTAAAATTCAATTGTACTTTCATGATAAATTTTAAAACTTGATTATATTTTTTAAAAACCTTAAGATTTGATTGCACTTTCGTGACAAGTTCTAAGTTTAGATCGTGCTTCTTGAAAGTTTTAACACTCGATTACAATTTTGTAACAAGTTTTAGAATTTTCAGTGTACTTTATTATTTCGACATCGAGATGATAATTGTATTTAATTTTACTCGATAGTATAGTGCATAAGAGATTCAAGAGATCTCCCTATAGCGATCTCGACTCTTTTGAAAATTACAAATTATGCCCATTCCTTTTTGGGCTAATTCCATAAAAAAAGTATCGACTTTAGGTCGATGGGCAAATTTGACTTAAACTTTTTTTTTTCATAAAAGAGTACCGACTTTAGGTTAAGTGACAATTCTAACTCCATTTTTTTTATCTCATAAAAAATCACAAACTTTCACTCCTATCCAAAATCTAGCCCCTACCATTAATTTTCTATTTGAAGTTAACCTTATTTTAGGAGAAAATGTTCTAGTTGTGAGGTTGGTGGATCTCATCCATAGTTTTTATTGATGGATGGTGATCTATAATTTCATATTACGACAAAACGATAAAATCTAGCTTGAGAAATTCAATCTGGAGATTTTTTTACATGCTAATGAAGTATAAGAGATGACACTGTTTCTTCAAGCCGTGGCTCAAACAAAAAGACAATTGATGGTGTTAGCTAGCAAGTGCACAGGATAATCAATGAAGCTAGTTAAGGGGAGCTATATTTAGGATTTAAGTGAAAGTTTGTGAATTTTTTTTTTAATTGGGCTAGAATTGTTACTTAACCTAAAGTTAGTGTTTTTTTAGGTGATAAAAAAAGTTTTAGGCCAAATTTGTCATTCAACTTAAAGTTGGTGTTTCTTAACAAGACAAAAAAAAAATTTGGTCCAGATTTGTCCATTAATCTAAAATTGGTGTCCATTCCTTTTTTAGCACATGATGTCGACTCTCCCACATAAATCGACATTTTCCAGGAAGCACCAACGGGAATGGAAGAAAGAACGAGACAAAAACCCATCCTTAAAAAAAAATATCGTTGATGTGACGTGGCCCAGGGGTCAAGTCGTCAACTCACCTTTACAGGGGCGCCCAGCGTAATTAAGGGGCGCCCCCGGGGGCAGTTCCTTAAACTCAACTTTCCCGCCCAAAGCAGAGCGCCCCCTCTCTGCTCTGTACCCCAAAAACACCGCACTGCCAAACCACAAAAAAATTAAAATAAAATAAAGTAACACGTTTTTATGGGGTTTTCTATTTAAAAATATTATTTTAAAAAATAGTGCTTCGCTTTTATGGCATGGTCTCCCACCACTTCGCTGTTCCCCTCCACTCTCCTCCTTCCCTCTCCCGAAGCACCGCAACGTTCCATTTTCCCCCCCTTCGCGCTTCCTTCGCTGCGAGGAAGAGGAAGGAGACGAAGAGCTCTCTCCATTGAAAGCGCGGTGAGCTTTTCCTCTCTCTCTCTCTCTCGGGTGTTCGCGCTCGAGAACGGAGCCGTTCGGCGCGCGGATCGCGGAAACCCTCCTGGGCCGAATCGCTTGAGCGTTTTGGGGGGGGGGGGTTGTCTCTGTTCCGGTCGCTCGTTTCCGGTCGGTGGTTTTTCCGGCGATTTCTGCTGACTTTGTCCCGTTTTCTGGTTACCCTTTAGGGCTTTCTTTCTTTTGGCGGGGGAGCAGCTGCTTATTGTTCGGTGGGCGGAGATGAAGGTCGAAGAAGCCGCTGCGGAGTCGCCGACGTCGGTGCTCGGGGAAGACGTATGGGTTTTCCGCTCTTGTTCCGAGTTGACTGTTCTTATCTTCTTATCTTTTGGTCATTCGTCTTGGAAAATGGCCAAATGCTGAAGGGTGCTTTGAGAAAAGGATTTTTTTTTTTAAATTTCTTTTTATATATTGCTTAAGTCTCTCTTTGGCTTTTTGGCGGCACCCCCTCCAAAAAAAAAACGAAAAAGAAAAAAAGAAAGGCGAGATTGTTCGTCGGATGAATCGTTTCTTTCTGACAGCTTGAAGTTCTTTACGTGCTTTAGAGGTGTTTTAGCTGCTATGAGTATGAGGGGGCTGGTGTTTGCTTTTGAAATGCTTGATGTACAGGGGTTGTGTGATTAATCTTCGTATTTTGTTCATAGTTTGTTTTTCTGCACGGGTGGTTGATCAGCGGCTGCCGCAATAGCTTAGTCTACTGGTATTGTTGCTAGGACGATATGGCATTTTTTTGGCATCACTGGATTTTACCCAAGATTTTTTAATGAACATGGTTTATTGGGCTCAAATGACCTCCAAAAAAGTATGAAGTCTAACTGAACTTAGAAAACGATGCGATAAGCTATATATTGTGTGTTGCTACTTGCTAGCTAAATGGATGTGCGGTCAGGGGTCCTTGTGGACCATGTCATTTCTTGTTTGATTGTCCATTCGAGTAAAAGCTTCAGCTGTTTGGATAAAAAAAATAAGTGATGATAGTTGAAATTGTCTGTACAGCAGTTGCTGTGATGCAGATGGTAGGTCGGCGGTGAAAATTCAAATGAGCTCAAGTTGGATGATCACCTGTGATATTAACCTAAGGATCGAATGTTTTTAGCTTATGGTGCACTTATTTTAACACTTCTGCTGTCGAGAACTTGCAGCTGCCGATGACACTTAAAACTCTCACGCTCGTGCTAGATTTTTTTTTTTCCAGAACTTTGTTAATGTCGTTACCAAATGATAATTTGTATAAACGTAGGTATACATTTCTGTCTCTGGATGTACTGGTAGACATTCATACGTCGCACCTAAATTTTCACATTTCGGTGTGAGATAGATTGGGCATTTGGTTCAACTTTGTCTTTATGTTTTATGAACTATGTGTAATTCTGTCTGACATGTTTTTCATGTTGGGAACTTGAAGGGCAATCACACAGAGGAATTGGTCCCCAAGCTGGAGGAAGAGATACTTTTAACTGCGAAGAATGGAGATTCTTCTCTTATTTCAAAAGCCATGGCTGAGGAGGAAGAAAATTTGCTGGATGCACGTGTGAAAGAAGATGTGGAACGAGAAAATATTTCTGAAGAACCACCGGAACTGGATGACAACCAGCTTACTAAACTTGATGAGCTTCTAACACAAACCCAGCTATACACTGAATTTTTGCTGGAGAAAATGGATGATATCACATTTGTATAGCCTTTTACTTCCTTTACCCTGTACATTTTTCCTTTGGATGGTCTATTTGTTTTGGCTGAAATCATAAGGCATATTTAATTTGCATGTGCAGAATGAAGTGGACCAACAGAGTGAAAGCACTGAAAAAAAGAAAGGACGTGGTCGGAAAAGAAAAGCGGTATACAATCAGGTGAGCATTATGCTGTTTCTTAAGTGAAGTGGATGCAGAATTTTCAGAGATTTTGCATTTTATAACTGTCGGGGGAGCTTTTTTGAGTAAATGGTGAAATGGTTGAATTGTTTTTTTCATTCTTTAATTTCGATTCATGCAATTTATGCTGTAGTAATTCTATTAATGAACTGATCAAAGAAGTTTGGTGAGAAGAAATGACAAATGGCGCTCGAATTTAGTTCTAGTATTGATCTAGAATGAAATCTACAGTTAGGTGACTATGTAGGACACATGTGATTGAAGTGAAACTGCACTCCAAAGCTATCTTTAGATTCTTTCTGGTTTTTCAGTTTAATTAATGTCTGTGTAGAAGACATGGTACTAGGTGCAACAATCTTTCTTCTTTAAGGTGTATTTGGATAGATCTTTGTTTTTGCTTAATTTTGCGATAGACCTGCTTTGATTTTTTTTTTCAAATGACATTTAAATGTCGACACATAGAATTACATATAATTTTTTCATAATTTATTGAAATTTGGATAAAATTTAAATTTTGAAGGGAAAGCAGAATGATATTTTTTGCTTCTACTTAATCTTAAACAATCAGGCCCTTAACTAATAATTATGCTATGCTCGGTTTTTCAAAATGAGATCCCTTTTGTCTGCGTTCCTGGTTTTTTCCATAAGGGAAGACCTATTATTCTTATGTCAAATTGGAATTATTTTACCAGACCCATGGTGCTTCTTAGCATTTCAGACAATCTTGCACTGATCAATTGATGAGTGTTGATGGATTTTAGAGTTGGGCTTCTATTCTTCTATTTCTTTGCCATGTATGGAGCTTTTCCTGTTTACAGACTCCAAGACTTTTTTTCTCTTTCTTTCATGTTGGTTGAGTCACGACTCACAATCCTCTTTTTTTATTTTACAAAAAATTTCTTAAGCAATTAACCTTCAGCCAATCAAATATGAATATTCACTGTTGCATGTACTTTCTGAAGAGTTAGCTAATATAAGGCACTTTAATGACTTCTATTGCTTTGGATGTGGTGGCTTGCTTTTCAGAGAAAGGCCAAGAGGGCGGTTGCTGCGATGTTGACAAGATCACAAGAGGGTCCAAATGAAGAAGATGTGAATCTGACAGAGGGAGAAATATTTGAAAAAGAGCAGCAAAAACTTGTACCCTTGTTGACTGGTGGAAAGTTGAAGCCTTATCAAGTCAAAGGTGTGAAGTGGTTAATCTCATTGTGGCAAAATGGATTGAATGGAATCCTGGCAGATCAGATGGGACTTGGGAAGACTATCCAGACCATCGGTTTCCTTGCACATTTGAAAGGGAAGGGGTTGGATGGACCATATTTAGTAATTGCTCCTCTCTCTACTTTGTCCAACTGGGTCAATGAGATTCAAAGGTAATATGCTTCACTTTTGAACAGTGGGACTGGATCCACGTGATTACTTTCTGGGTGCATAACATTGCTTTCCTTGAGTATGTTCATATAGGTTTGTTCCCTCTATGAAAGCGATCATATACCATGGTGACAAGAAACAAAGGGATGAGTTGCGGCGCAAATATATGCCTCGAACGGTTGGACCCAGTTTCCCGATAATTGTCACTTCCTATGAGGTTGCAATGAATGATGCAAAAAAATGTTTGAGACACTACAGTTGGAAATACATTGTTGTGGATGAGGTATAAACATGATTAGTTGTTTGTATATCTGCTTTTATTTCATTACTGGACTCATGAAATGGAACTATCCAGCTGATTTTTATTTGCTAATCCATTTTACTATCTTTTAGGGGCATCGGTTGAAAAATGCACAGTGCAAGCTACTGAAGCAGTTGAAGTTCTTGAGTACTGAAAATAAACTCTTATTAACTGGGACACCTTTGCAGAACAATTTGGCCGAGCTATGGTCATTACTCAACTTTATTCTACCTGATATTTTCTCATCCCATGAAGAATTTGAATCCTGGTAAGTACATTTTGTTTGTTCTCCTTTACCTGCGTCACTCTGTATCCAACAGAAAATGCCAGTCTGAAACTGGCGAGCTCAATCGTGTCCATGAACTTCGTCAATTTTTTTAGTAAGAGCCAGATATGGGTTGTAGGAGTTGAACTTTGGGTGTATGTTTATGCATATCATTTAAGCATAGTGTGAAGAATCCCATATTGGAATGAAGAAATGGATGCCTCATAATTCATATGATGCTGAAACCAATTACGGGTGCATTTAGTCTAATTGCAGTAGTAGTTTTTATAGAAAGGTGATGATATTTAAATTATTGACTTATCGCTCATGCATTTTATGAATCAATCAGGTTTGATCTGTCGGGAAAGTATAGCAATGCAGCAACGAAGGAAGAATTAGAAGACAAAAAAAGGGCTCAAGTGGGTATTTTCCCAGAAAGCATGAATCTACTTCAGGGAATTCTTTTCATAATTGTTATGAGTATTTCTTGTCACTTGTAGGTGGTAGCAAAACTCCATGCTATATTGCGTCCATTTCTTCTCCGAAGAATGAAAGCTGATGTTGAGCAGATGCTTCCTCGTAAAAAGGAGATTATCTTATACGCCACTATGACTGAGCATCAGAGGAACTTTCAGGATCATTTGATAAACAAGACTTTGGAAAATCACTTGCTGGAGACCGTTGACATTGGTATCATGGAGAAACCTTGTCTTGCCTTTGTTTGTTAATGGTTATTATGTTATTCTTGTGGAAAAAAATATGAATGGCGGCCTAACTCTGTTCTATGAATTTCACTAGGTCTTGTGTCGTTCATGTGGGGGAGTGTTTTTTCTCCTGAAATTCCTTGAATGATGCGTTATCATTTTAATTAACTGAACTTTTTATCTGTTATCTTTTTGGAATATCATGCATACTTGCGCTTGGTGGTACGATGGCCTGATTGGCCAGCATTAATCTATTTCCACTTTTTTAACTATTCTTGATATGGTTATTTATTTGTTCTTGACAATCCTTGCTGATAATCAGAGTCATTTCTCAAGAAGTGTTTGCTTTAGTTACATCTGATTAGCTCTTGTCAGATGATTTATGTGTTGTACTGTTTGACAGTTGGTATTCTTTTTCAAGTTCTCTAATAGGTGTACAAGCCTGAATCGTGTCTAGTAGTTTGTGGACTGACTTCTGTTAATGTCTCCAAATACTTGGCATTTAAATTACTATGCTCTTTGGGTCATTATTTTCCTCATTGATTGAAGTATCTTGGACTTGCAGGATCTGGAATGAAGGGAAAACTTAATAATCTGATGATCCAGCTTCGCAAGAACTGCAACCATCCTGATCTTTTGGAGTCAGCTTTTAATGGATCACGTATATTTCTTTCTTTTTGCCTTGGATACAAATAGGTAGTTCTTAGCCTTGCTTGACAAATCTCTCTTGCTTCTTGCAACAGATTTCTATCCTCCTGTTGAACAGATTGTTGAACAGTGTGGCAAATTTCGTTTGCTAGATAAATTGTTGGGGAAGCTATTTGAACGCAAGCATAAGGTATGGTCTGCAATTTGTTTCATTTTCTATGATTTGTTAACAAGCTGGCTACTTATGTTACATTTGCCTTTAGGTTCTGATCTTCACCCAGTGGACAAAAATTCTTGATATAATGGATTACTATTTCAGTGAAAAAGGATATGAAGTCTGTCGAATAGATGGAAATGTCAAGTTAGATGAGAGGAAAAGACAGGTTTGCCTCTTATGCATTCTGACTATATTAATTTTTTTCATTCAGGACAAGTGACCTGATTTAAGCTTCTCACCTATTCAGTCTGCCATTTGTGTAGTGGATTGGCATCAAATTCTAGTGGATTCAATGGGTGTAATTTCCACTTGTTACACTAACAGATAACTTTATTTAGTGGATTCAGTGGGTGTGAACATGAACTGTCCATCCTCATTAGGATGACCTACTCTTCTGAGATTGGCTTTTCCAATTGTTCATCAAATCAATACCAAATTAGTCATTTATTATTCCATCCTCTGGTTTTATTTAAACTTTTGTTAGGGTAAATGACTTTACAGTCAGTCTGACCATGGTGCAATCTATTGCGCTGGTTAGTTGACTCGTTCCAACTGGATTGTGCTTTTCTTGCAAAAGGCTGGCTATGGCCATGGTGTAATAACGAGAAATTCATATCTATACTCTGCAACTGGACCTGATAGCATCTACCAGCCAGTGTGCTATTTGTTCTGTCATTCTGCAAGCAAATCATTTACTTTGGTTAATTAATCTATAAAGTGATTGTAAAAAGTTGCTATTAAGCTGGCCTGAGGTTATCGAACCCAGAACTGACTTTTTCCATTTAAGATATTTGATTAGCTGGCCAGACAAATTGAATGTTGGTTGTATAGAAGGTGCACATTTAGTGCATTTGTCTCAATAATATGATTAGCATATTCTGATCTGGTTGTCTCAATAACTGTTGTTATTGCTAGTGACAGCTTTGCTAATTACAGTGTAAACTATTAAGGCATTTGTCTGTTTTACTTGGTAATTTCCTGCTTCAGTGTTAGTAATAGCTTTAGATATCATCTATTGATAAAATGCTTCATTTGCAGATTCAGGAGTTTAATGATGTGAATAGCATCTACAGAATATTTCTTCTCAGCACTAGGGCAGGTGGACTGGGTATAAACCTCACTGCTGCTGACACTTGCATTCTATATGATAGTGACTGGGTAATTATCTTGGTTTTGCTTCCCATTGCTCACTTTTCAGTTAAGTTGTTGCTATGTCTGAAATTAATATGAAATGTGTTATCTCTACACTCCAGAACCCTCAAATGGACTTGCAGGCTATGGACAGATGTCACAGAATAGGTCAAACCAAGCCTGTTCATGTTTACAGGTTTGCGACGGCGCTATCGGTGGAGGTTAGACATCAGCAGCCTGTCCCTGATCTTTTCTTTGAGCAGCAGATCGATTCTGTTTAGTGTTGAGAACTAAAGATATAGTATCTATTTCCAGGGCCGCATCTTGAAGAGGGCTTTTAGTAAGTTGAAGTTGGAGCATGTGGTGATTGCAAAAGGACAATTTCACCAAGAAAGAAACAAGCCTAATAATAACTTGGAGGTATGTTGTTTGCTCAATTAGAAAGTCTTATTATGGTGGGATGAGAAAAAGTTGTGGATTGTCTTTGTGTCTGAGAATTTTCTGAGTTACTTGTGCTCTGCTTGAAATTTAGTTGGTTGATTAAGGTGCAGTTGGCCGCATCACAGGTGGTCTATTTATATCAGTGCTGATCTGTTTTGTTGAAACTATAGGAAGAGGATCTACTGGCATTGCTCCGAGAGGAAGAGACTGCTGAAGATAAGATGATACAGACGGATATTAGCGATGAGGATCTGGAGAGGATCTTGGACCGCAGTGATCTGATTTCTGGTCCGCTTACTGATGCTGAGAAATCTGATGCTGCAGCAGCAAGTGCAGTGCCTCTCAAAGGACCTGGTTGGGAGGTGGTGATACCAACTGCATCTGGAGGCATGCTTTCGACACTCAACAGCTAAAACATACCGAGTGAGACCTCACATATCTCAATTAGTTGGCACATTGGGGATTTTTCTTTTGTTTTATGTTTTTGGGATATCATTAGAAGATTTATGAGGTGGTTCTCCCTTTTACTTGGGCCGGAACTGGTCGAATGGAGAAAAAGCATCCTGAGGCGAAGCTCTCTTTCATTTTGTAAATGTCTTTGATAGACTATTTTTCAGAAAGGGAGCTGAATTTTGTATATTGCTCCTGAAGGGTCGCTTTTCCACCGTGCGCCAAACCTTATATGAGCTCGAGGTACTTTGTGGTGCTGGACATAGTTATCTTGGTACTTATTGTGCCTAAGTATTAATTCTGGTCTGCTGACCTTACCTTAATCTGTATTTGCGTAGTCTTTGTTAATTTGTATTATTAACTTTTGCACGTGGGTTCGGAATGGCTTGCAAAGGCATCGAATTTCCATTTCCTGACTGAAATAACTTGAAGATGTCACACTTCAAGCTCTACTTTTCGTTGTTGAAACGGAGGATTCGGCAGGCCATTTTTGTGATGGAGGAATTAGGTAATGGTGTTGGTAGTAAGCACGTCGCAAGGAATATGCATCTCGACTTGCAGCATGGAGAAATTGCTAAGTTTCTATTAGGCTGTTTTTTTTTTTTTTTAATTAATTAATTAATTTATTTATCGAGCGTTAACCGAGAAAAAGCTATAGCATGTTTTGGATGTATTTTAATTTGGTTTTCTACGTTCGGCTTTTTATGCTTGGAAAGTGAAGCCAGTCCAATTCTCAAAAAGGTTAAAAAGAGATGCTCCTTGCCGGGACTGGGAATTTACCGCCAAACGGTTCGTGTCTTTGGCATGTGCGACATGGCCTGGAAAAGACCTTTGGACCTTTGACATGCTGGTCGTGGGGCCGTAATTGGTTGTTCGAGCAATTATCGGTGGAAAGCGGACTTGATAATTGGCTTGATGGACTCGATATTAGGCTGCTGGTCCGATCATCTGGTGACTGGGGGTTGGCATTATCCAGCCCAAGCCTGCCCGACTAGTGAAAACGGAAGCCTTGGTATTTATGAGTTAATAACTTTCGAAGTCTTTAATGTTTAGAAGAGGAAAAACCAACCTAAAATTGTTCTAAAAACTAATATCACAAAAAACTCCAGATTGTATTCATTATGGTACAAAAACTCAATTCTTTTTTTGTCTCACCATAAATTCTAGGGAAAATTCTAAATAAAGACCCTGACTGAATCTATTTTTTTAAATAAGAACAAAAAGTAAATTTTATTTCAAATAAAGACCCGAAGTGAATTTGGTGTCAAATAAGGATTTGAAGTGATCAAGTTAATTTCTATTAAGGATCTTAGCTCACTGGCAGAGATTTTCCAACGATTAAAATAGGGGCAATTTTGTTAGAAATTTGTCATTGGAAAAAAAAGGGAAAATTCTAAATTAATTAGTTTAGGTTATTCGTTTAGATGTTTATGTTTTCTTCTTTCTTTTCGTCCACTGCTCCTTAACCAAATTGCTGCTTGGTCATTATTGCGACTTGATTATCGTTGCTTCTCGTCTTGCTTGATTGGTGGAAAATTTGGGTCTCCGCAAACGAAGAAAGAAACATACGATTTTTTTCTTATTTTTGAATTCATGCTTCAACCGGTGGAGAATTTGGGTCCTCAACTTTGCGAAGGATGGGTACAAGGAATGGGGAAAACTTCACTTTTTGACTTTGCAGAGGATGGATACAAAGAATGGGGAGACTGTAGAGAAGTTAGGGTTTTTTTTTTTTTTTAGGGACAAAATTACCCGAACTTCGATTATCAGAAATGTCACATGCTTGATAGCTGGCGAATATTTGGTTGACCAACAAACTCAGGTTCTTATTTGGAATTGATTTAACCACTTCTGATTCTTATTTGAAACAGTGGGTCAATTTAGGTCTTTATTTAACAGAAAGTTCATTTCGGGTTCTTATTAGAGAAAATTGGTCCACTTTGGATCCTTATTTGGAATTTTTCCTAAATTCTAAAATTATTCACTTTGACACAATGGGCAATTTTAGAGTTCTCGGTGATAGAGAGAAAAGTTCAAGGCATCCACATTATAGTGGATATAGTTTGGAATTTCTATGATATTAATCTTAAAAATTATGTATAAAATAGAAATATAGTTGAGTCGTAAAATATATGATGGAGTCCTTCCGATCAATTTTTAAAACTTTATTAAAAGAGGTAATTATCCTATGAAAGAGGCACCGATGTGAAAATTTTCAATGCAAAAAAGTGTCTTTTCAACGTTAGAAACTAACAAAAATACTATTATCTAACGTTCTGTACGCTCTCCCAAATGGCGAGCTCTATCGCTTGGGTAGTCTTCTCCTACCTTCAAGGTAGGTTTTTGATCCTATTGAAATGAAAAACCCTAAGTCATCACCCACAAAATCCCAATACGCGCATCCCAAGTTTCCGACACAATTCCCACCAATAGCAAAAACCCTAATACCCATCCCATTCCCATTCCCTTTCATCACGCTGTGGTAATCTTTCCTCTTCAACCTCCGGAGCACAGATTGCAAGTTCCACCGCTAGAAATCCACATTTATGAAACCCTTACACCATCCTTCACCCAAAATCCCCATTTTGATATACCTATACAGTATCTACAACACTAGAGCTCCCTTCAATCGACCTGGGCATGCATTCTCTTCTCCTGCTGGTTCCAAACTTGCCAAGCCAGTTTGTGTGCAAATAATCAAAGACTTGGGGATCGAAAGATGGCAGGTCAGTTCGATGAAGAGAGGCGTGTAGTGGCTCTTTGCAAAAGTCTCAGTAATCTATGGTCTGAAGATGACGTTGTTGATATTAAAGGTGATATTTCTGAAGAAAAATTGTCTGAGTGCCGAAAAACATTGTTCGGGAAGTTTTACTCTAAACTGAATGTGAATTTTACAGCATTCTTTAATACAATGAAAAGAGTTTGGAGGGTTGAAAATGTTACCTGCACATTGTTAGAACTGGGTTGCTTCTCTTTCTCATTCCAATTCGAAGCTAAAAAATAAAGAGTATTAGATTTGGGGCCATGGTCCTTCTCTAGTAACTTACTAGTATTACAGCAATGTGATCCCGACACCCTAGAGTTATGCTATGAATTTACCCATTGTGCTTTCTAGGTACATTTCTATGGCCTCCCATTTGGGAAAGTTACTAATGAAGCCATAAGAGATATTGCAGCAAAAGTGGGAGAAGTAATTGAGGAGAAATTAGAATCAAAGGGAAACAACAATTACAAGATTAGTAAGGCAATAGTAAAGCTGAATATGGAGATGCCTCTAAAGACTGGAGTTCTTGTTAATTTGTAAAAAAAGAGACTGTGGGTAGAGTTTAAATATGAGCGACTTCCGCATTATTGCTATTCATGTGGAAAGATTGGGCAATATGCCACATTTTGCAAAGAAATACCTTATGAAAATTCAGGGCTGGTAGAAGACTTACCGGGAAGGTTTGGACAATGGCTAAGAGCGGAAGTTCGCGAACTCAATCCGTATGGGAAGATCTTTTATGGCAAACAAGAGATAATACCAGAAGAAGATAAGAGTGTGCCAGAGACACCTATCAATTCAGTTTCCGGAAAAGAAAAGCAACATCAAGATCAGAATTTAAATAAAGTTCTCTCCATTTGTGGATAGGAAAATGCAGATCGGCAAATTCAATAGGAGAATAGTCAACCAACTACTCCTATAGAATTTCTACTCATGGAGGAGAAATGCCCTCAAAAGAGAGGAAGTTGTTGCACAGATGCAGAGTGTGTCATGGTACTCTATGAGGAACAACTCAAGGAAGCGGAAATGAACATGGAAGAGACCCTAGCAGGTGAAAAGGGGCCGATAAAGCCTAAATCCAAAGGTACAAAGCTATCAACTGCAAAAAAGGAAAGAGATTTTGCCCGTATGGCGTTCAATCTTCAAAAACACCAACTTTCGACAATACACACTGGTGGAAATCCCTATTAAAGTGGTGGAGAAGTCAAACCAGTGGGCTTTGGTGGCTAGCCCTAATAAACCACCGGATCATCCATGAAGCTATTAAGTTGGAATTGTTAGGGGTTGGGCATACCCTTGATAATTCAAGCTTTGAGAGTTCTAGCGACTCAGGAAAGGCCTAGTTTTATCTTTCTAATGGACACTACAATCAAGAACAAAAGGTGCAACGCATAAGAAGGAGGCTAAAATATCAAAATAGTTTCATGGTGAATCCAGAAAGAATTGTAGGGGGTTTAGCTCTTTTTTGGGATGACCATTGACTCCTTTTCAAAAATTATATTAATATTCAATGCCTACTCAAAGAAACCCAATATCGGATGCATATTACTTTTGTACATGCTCCTAATGAATTTCAAGAAAGAGTGATATTATGGGAGGCCTTATATAGAATAAGTGCAAATTATCATCTACCTTGGCTTTACTTGGGGGACTTCAACGAAATATTGTATCACTGGGAAAAAGTGGGTAAAAAAAGGGTAGAAAATTACCGGCTTACAGCATTCAGGGACTTCCTTCTCCAATGCTCCTTAATGGACTTGGAGTGCAAGGGCTATGTGTTCACTTGGAAAAACAACAAAACATGAGAACAATTTGTCAAGAAGCGCCTTGATAGAGCACTGTGCAATTTAGAATGGAGGATAGCACATCCTAATGCTGAATGTATAGCATTACCAATCATTGGGTTTGATCACATCCCTCTTATACTATCATTTTACTTGCAAAAGGAAAAGAGGAAGAGGGTTTTTAGATACGAAGTATTCTGGTCAGAGAATGAGGAATGTGGGCAACTCGTTAAAAATACTTGGGCTGTCTTTGAACCCCAAAATCTAAATATGATGGAAAAGTTGCAGATAGTGGCATAACAACTAGTAAATTGGAGCAAAAACAGGCTCTCTAATGCAAATATCAAAATACATTGGCTTAGAAATGAATTACAAAGGCTGACAAATGGCTCCGAAGTAGATAAAGAAAGTGAGACAGCAAAGCAGATAACCCAGGAAATTGATAAGCTATGGCAATAAGAGGAGATGTATTGGGGAATGCGCTCTAAAATTAACTGGTTAAAGTGGGGAGATATAAACACAAAATTTTCCATAGAACAACTATCAGAGGAGAACCAGAAACATAATTACTTTGCTGAAGAATGCAGAAGATGAATGGGTGAAAGAGGAACAGCCTTTGAAGGAAATGATAGAGTTATTCTTCAAAAATTTATATAACTCAGTGGGGCTTCGCAACTTCCAGCTTGTCATACACCAAATACCTACCTCAGTCGATGAAAGGATAAACCAAAAGTTAGTAGAACCTGTCACAATGGAGGAGGTTACAGCTATAATGCAACAATTAGGGGCTACTAAAGCTTTAGGACCGGATGGGCTAAATGGGCCATTTTATCGAAATCATTAGATAGATCTAAGCTAGGATATTTTCAGCGAAATGCAGAATTTTTTTTAGACTGGTTACCTAAACCCTGATATGAACAGAATCCAAATCACCCTAATTCCCAAAATCCTAAACCTCGAAAAGCTTGAACAATTCCGGCCTATAAACTGTGCAATTTTGTCTATAAAATCATTTCCAAAGTTATGACAAATAGACTTAAACCTATGCTACCAAGCATTATTGTAGAAGAACAAAACGCCTTTGTGGGGGGCAAACAAATTCAAGATAAAATCTTGATTGTGTAGGAAGTACTTCACAAGCTGCGAACTTGGGAGAGGAAAAGTAAATTCTAAGTTGTTCTAAAGCTTGACATGCAAAAGGCATATGACCGAATCGAATGAGATTTCCTTCAAGAATGCTTGACAAGACGGGTTTTTGTGAAAAGTGGGTGCAACGAGTGATGCAATGTGTTTCAACAGTCTCATTTAGCATCAATTTGAATGGAGAGCCTTAACCTTTCTTCAAACCTACATGAGGGATTCGACAAGGTGACCCGCCATCCCCTTATCTCTTTATCCTAGTGGCTAATGTCCTATTCCACTTGATGAACAAAGTAGTAGATGATGGTACAATTCAAGGAATTAAGCTTAATAGTGGCTACACTACTTTATCACACTTGCTATTTGCGGACGACTCTATTTTCTTCCTTAATGGTACTATACTAGAGTGTCAAAATTTGGCGGCCATTCTACATCAATATTGTTTTGCATTAGGATAGGCCATAAATCTAAATAAATCAGGAATTTACTTCAGCAAGAGTTGTCCAATGAATCTGAGAAGAAATATGGTTGTAGAGTTGAGAGTCTCAGAAATAGAGAAAATATGGAAGTACTTAGGTATTCCCTCGGATTTGGGAGGCTCAAAAAAAGATATCTTTGTTTGGATTCTGGCTGGAGTTAACATGAAGTTGGAGAGTTGGAAGGACAACTTGCTGTCAAAAGCAGGCAATAAAATATTAATTAAATCAGTGGTGCAGGTTATTCTGCAATACACAATGTCCATTTTCAAAATCCTGGTGTCAATATGCAAAGCAATTGAGAAGAAGATTGCCAATTTTTGGTGGAGAAATGGTAAAAAAACTGCTGAGATTCATTGGAAAAAAATGGGAAACTTTGAAACTTAGGAAAGATGAAGGAGGTCTTGGCTTCAAAGATTTACTAGCTTTTAACAAGGCCATGCTAGGAAAGCAAGCGTGACGCATCTCACAACAACCTCAATCCCTTTTAAGTAAACTGATGAAGGGCCTCTACTATCCACATTGTGAATTCTAGAAAGCTAGAAACGGTTCACGACCTTTGTGGGGATGGCGAAGCATTGTCATGGGAAGAGACTCCATATCTTGCCTTCCTCTCTCCTCCCTCCTTGGAGCTCGTCCATTCGTCGGGTGATCCCTTGCTCTCACGTTCGAGTGTTTGCTTGTCGTTTAGGCTGGTGAGTGAGATTTCTGCTCATTGTAGTCACCTCCGGGGTTCTTCGCACCTGGATAGTACCAGGACCCTTGTGCCCCGGCCCTTGATCAGATACAGCTGCCCGCCCGAAGCGCGCCCTATGACTCACAACTCAAAATGAGCCACTGCGGTAGAAGGCCTTTGCTGGCATGTCGATCCATCCTGATTCACTTACGCTATTTCTTACTAGAGAGAGGGCTTAGATCGGAGAGGAGCAGCTCTTTTCTTTTTAACAGAATGCAGTGATGAATGGGACAGAGCTGCTACAATCAATAACTTTCACATTTATATTATAGAATAAACAGATTCGAAATACATTAGTAAGGGAAAGGTTAGACTGATTGACCGAATATGCACTTTATGGGATAAGTTGACTAGGGAAGCCTCATAAAATTCCCTCTTCGATGCTAGGAATAGGTAGGGTTGACTTCGGAGAGTACCGCTGATATTGTTTGAGTATAATCCTGGTATCTTTCTACAATCATGTTTGTGGCTCCTCTTGCTGTGGAGCCTCTGTGCTGTTGGTTTTCCCCTGCCGGGTAACGGGTCCTTGAATATTCTTAGGTTCCAATTGTCGACAAAAAAACCAGCTAAGTGATTTTTTCCTTCCCCAATGGAAAGCATGGGAGAAAGATGCATAAAGAAATAAGTGCAGCTGCATGCACTCGATAGCAACAAGAGAAAGGCCAGTCTCTGAAGACTCACCCAATCTTAATGAAGAAAATGGGATAAGCAACGACACCTGTGAACTCACGGATAGCCTTGTGCCCTACCTTTCATTCGAACTAGGCTACAATCTTTCTTCTCTTATGATATTTCTAGTTAGCGTCACAAAGAGCTTATTCTATCCCCCTCGGTGAAAGCAATGACACTGCTTACGAGAGCAAGGGATGATTGAACAATCTCTCTACGATGCCAGTCCTTGACCCCTTTTTCCTACGAGAGGCCGCAACAAGCCTCTTTAGCCTTCTGAAGGATTGAAGTCAACCTCTTGCCCTTCGTCTCTTCTTTTAGGCGGGCAGTGAAAACTCTCTTCTTTCATGCCTGAGCCTTGGATCGACGAACTAGCGAATTCAATCATTCATTCATTTGTTTACCCTCTCCCTCTGATTCAATAGCATCTCCTTCACAAAATCCTGGGGTTAGCATCGCAAGGATTAAGCAAGGGCACCCTCTTGTGCTCCACCGAAGGGAAATGGGCGTGGATTGGGTTGGACTTCATTGGTTAAAAGAGACTGGGTACCCATTAAATGAAGAAGCAACTGGCCCTTGGGTCTTACCTTCCTAGACCACTGCTAAAGCTCAATAAGGAAGCCGATCGATGGATCCATTCTGCAGTAGTAGGGATCAACCAAGATGAGCCAATAAGTCCATGTCTTGCTCTCTATCTCTGGTCTTGCCTTTCTACGCGATTTGTGTTAATTTGATGATTTAGTGCGTGCCTTAATCTTGGAATCTCAACTCACCAAAAGAGAGAACTAATGGTCTTCCAGCCTTCATCTGTCAAAGTGCTAAGAAAGAGAATCGGGATAAGACCCACGAAGGAAGTCTCGCCATAGAGTCTAGGTCGAGTGCCTTAAAAAAGGGAGTCCATTAAATCAAGAGTAGAGCCAATTAGCGGTGGATTTGGAGTTCCCCTCCTTCTCTGATATCCGCTTGTGCGTGCCCTTTGGTTTGGGCGCCTTTTTACGTACGGCGCTTCTTTATGATCTCAGAGCCTCGCTACTTCAAGGAATGGAAAGAGCCTTCCTGTCAAAGGCAGTCGGCCGAAGGAACCGCCTTGAAGAAGTTCTATACACTTGCTTCTCTTTTTATATTAAATGCATTTTTTATAATCGAAGAACATGTAATTTGATAACTTCTGATAAGCTGCTAGTTGGTCTTTAGTTTAGGGCTTGTTATTTCCTTTCACTTTTCCCAACGAGGTGGAGGGCCATCGTAGAAAGTCACCTATCCCCGTAGTTCCGAAGACAGGAATTGGGGAGTACGGGGTGGCACCCTTGGACCCCAAAAGAAAGGCTTTGACCTACTGGCTATTGGAAAGTCTCTGTTTACCGCGAAGTGAATAAAGTTGGTAGGATAAGAAAAGAAAGGCCAACGACGGTTGTAGATTTTCTGTCCATACCCCTTTTTTTTTTTTATGTTATTAGTAAAGCGCCGCAACTGCTCTTTCTACCACCTTATTGGACTTCGGGGACTTTACGGCGGAGTACTCCGAGGGACAAGGCGTCTCGCAGTCCTTCATGACACCAGAGTTTGATCAACTCCAAAATGTAATCAAACTCTGGCTCACCTGGAAAGGCATTCTTATTGGCCCAAGATAGAAGCAGATGTCCAAGGGTGATGGGTTGTGTGTGCTCTATGCAGCACGTCGAAGCCGTCCGTCCAAGAGGAAGTTGGGGCTTTATCAGCCCAATACCTTCCTGGCTATGGGAAAAGCATAACCATAGATTTCTTAGAAAAGGAACGGAAGGAACGAGAGAAAGAACGAGCTGTTCACAAGTTAAAGAGCGAGTAAAGAGAGGGATTTTGGGTTCTTCAAGCGCCCTAGACCACCAGCTAGCGTGCTCTTTCGTGAAAGCACCTTTTGGCCATGCTTTCTCGATCCGATTTTTGTCAATCTTTTTCTTTTTTTCCTTCGGGATTCTATAAAGTAGACTTTCTACCTCTCCTAAGCCCATGCAGCTAGTTCACTGTCGCTGTTGCAGGCACCTACTTCTAGGTTTGAGTATGCAGAATTCCTAGTAACCTCCGCCCTAAGGGTTCAGGATCCCTAATAGTGGTTAGTCTTCCTAAGCCTGTTTGCATCTTTCTCGTGAATCGGCATGCCCGCCCTAAAACGCCCATTCTCCTAGAGTTCCGAAGTGATCCTCATTCTCACCGCAGCCTTCTTAAGCCGAAAGAAGGCAAGACTGTTAGTGGACTTGCGCGTCCCATGGATCATGGCTTCTAGAGGGACCTGTGGCTTTCGTCAAGGTAAGCTTTCAGAAGAGAGTCTCCAACTCTGTTCCTAGAACTTTTTTGGGATTCCGGAATTGATACTTTTGATAAACAAAAACTCACTCAAATCACATGTTCATCTCGCCATGGAACTCTTTCATCGGAGGAGACTTTGAGTCTTAGACTAAGAAAGAGAAAAGGGAACTAGCTACCATGCTAAGATACCTTTAGGGATGATAAGCACTATAGCTATAAAAGAAGGAAAAAAAAAGGGGAAGGTCCTTCTGCACTCACTTTGTGCTTATTCTTTTTTTTTTTAGCAGCATTAGTTTTTTTAGACTGCTGTTTAAATCTCTTTTCAGCTTCTGCCTAAAGAAAATGGTCAGAGAGTCACTCGACTGAGAGGGACTAGGAGAGAGAGGAAAGTAGGATTGTGCAGGAAGGTAGGCTGTTGGTGAAAGGTAGCACTAGGGTGATATCGAGACAAGGAGGAAATGGATTCCGCTTGGGCAAGACAGCGATGATTCATTTGTCCCCTTGTCCATAGGGACCTTGTGGCATACAACCGAAACGACTCACGCTAGATAGCCGCCCCTTTCTCTCTTTTTACAGCTTCCTATGCAGAGCTATTACCAAATTAGCGGAATCACTTTCAATGACTACATCTAGGAATCCCATCTCCAATGCAAATCAAACTCCAAATCTCACCGCTGCAGCTGCAGCCTCCATTGAAGGACTATCATGTTGCCCCGGTTTGCTCCTCAAGCCTTCGAGTGCCGATCTTCGCTTGGGCCGGCTTCGAGACTCTACCCTGGCTTTTCATTTGTTCCTCCCAGGGGCCCTTTCTCGTATCGCGCACGCATCTTCCAGCAATCGGGGGAGGCGCCGAGTACATAGACGAGGCGGTCCCGGGAATGAAAGCCCATTCCCTTGTGCATCTAGTTGGGGTCGACCACAATTTTGTAAGAAAGAGATAGAATTTAACTAAGTGGAAATCAAAGGAAGGCTTTGATCCATTGTGATTCGGTTCCTTGGTGTGGAGAGATCTCTGCCATAAAACAGAGAGCTCGTAGGCCTTATTCTGCAGATCAAAGAACGAACGTAGTTCCCCATTCATTCAAAGTAGTATTTTTTTATAGAACAAAGGCCTTCTGGGCCGACTACTACGACTACATGTGCATCTAGTGCAGTGGCTTGGAAGCAAGCTACCTTGACCATCTTCCGAAGTTCTAAATAATCTACTGATCAAAGGCTGTAGGGGTGGACTGCTCTACATTCAGCCGCGCCCTAGTGACCCCCAAAGCGATCTTCTTCTAGTTTCGGGACGAGGAAGAGACATAGAGCGAAGGAATGGTATAAAAGAAAAGGTAGCCACGAGTCCAGCTAGAAAGAGGTTTCAAACTATATTGCTTACCATCTAAGGGGCAGGTACTGCAACTGGTTCTAGGGTTCCAACAAAAATACTTGTATGCATAAAAAACCCCAGGTTCCGCGGGGTAAATGCATTAAAAAAGGACGAATTTTAGCGGATGGTGCCGCTACAGTTGGTGGCGCACTCGCTTTGGGTATAGGCTCAATCATCAGAAATGGTTCGAGGAGAGCTTCAATCGAAAAAAAAAAAAAAGCCTACTTATTTTACTGCTTAACGCCCTATTAGGCAATAGTGGCAAGCATAGCAGAAAGGAGCTTCCCTAGATATCAGGCGGGGAATCTTCATTGTATACTACCTAGCCGACTCTTTTAGTGTTCCCACAAAATCTTATTTTTCGGATTTAGGAGCTGCTCCTGTTTTCGGCGGAAATAGCGCAATCGCGCCCCTCGATCGTCAAATATCTCCATTACGTTGAAGAATAGAATCTGTACTACGTCCCTATATATACTCTTATTTCTTCGTGGTAACCCAAAATTTCTGCGGGTAACCTTCTACCATCCATCCCATTGCATTCCATCGTCTCGTATTGTACTGTACCGTATCAGACCATAACCATCTATTGAGTGAGAGAAAGTAGTGTAACTAATTATATATTCTTTATTTATCTATGCGCTCCGCTCGACCTGGCTTGATCATCTGTTCTATTTTGATTGATTGTCAGCAAAGGATATCTTTCCGGTGACGTTTCAGGAGATGGTGGTCAGGTCTTTGTTCGACCGCGATGTCTCCCTTTCCTCTTTGCCTTTGTTTGCCCACAGATATAGAATAACCTGGACAAGTACGCTACTAAATTACAGCACCCGGAGTACTACTAAGATCTAGATTGAGACTAAGCTCCAAGCCAAGGATCACTTATATATATGGGCATCTCTCCACTATGAAAGATGATGAGGAAAAACGAAAGCTCCGTTTTCTATACAGAGATCTAGCCGCATAATGAATTTGATTGTCTCCAGAAAGCGATTGACTTTTGGTAATGGTTAGAAAATTTCGATAAGAGAAGATGAATGGCTGAAAAGTGGACTTATTGGAGGCTCGGGTACAAGGAATGAGCCATAGAAAGTGGGTGCACTAATAGAACAAGGGAATGGTAAATGGAATGAAACAATAGTAAGATCACTGTTTGATGAACAAAGAGTAAAGGAAATCCTTGATATCCTATTGGACTACCCACAACAGAAGATAAAATTGTATGGATGAACAATAGATCGGGATCCTATATAGTAAAAAGCGCAGCTATTTCACCACTGGAAACCGAGCAGCCAACCCACAAACTACAACAACAACTTCCTCTCACCAAACAAAACCAGATCTCTGGAAATATATTTGGCACTCTCTACCCAAAGTTAAACAATTTCTCTAAAATGCATGCCAAAACGCACTACCTAAATTGGATAATTTGCACTGGAGGAAAATAGCACATGATCCATTATGTCCCATCTGCAAACAAGAAGCTAAAACTATTGAAGATACTCTGCTGCTCTGCCTTTGGACAGCTCATATATGGAATGCTAGCCCTTTGCAAATCAAAATCACAAGAAGACCCACGAAGCGCATCAAAGTTTAGCCAGATCGCAACTACCTTGTGGTGCATTTGGAAAGACCGAAACTAGTCCATTTTCGGACAAAAACCCCTCCATCCACAACAGACCCTATTTAGATTAGTAGCCTTACAAGAAAACTTTGCAATTTGGATAGGACAGAAACAAAAGAGAAGCAAAGCAAGGCTCACACGTCTAGGTGGCAACCCCCAACCTTCGGCTCATTGAAAATCAACATTGACGCCTCCTTTGTCCAGAATGAAGGCGCAATAGCAAATCTTGAAGGGAACAAAGGAGAGGACGAAAACAGAGCCGCCATCGCCTGCATATGTCGAGATTCTCGGGGTCGCTTGGTCGACGGCTTCTCCAAGATGGTGGCGGCATCCTCGGCGGAACAGGCGGAGGCACTTGCTCTCTTGGAAACCCTAGATTTCTTCTCTACCAGCTCTAATCGAAGCCTGGAAGTACAATCTGATTGTATGCTGCTCGTGCGAGGGGTCCTATTCGCGACAGAGTTTAGCTGGGAGTTGGCACCGATTGTGGACCGGATCAAGGAAAGACTAAAAGCATTCCAGGGCCTTTTTTTGGCCCATTGCAGCAGAGAAGCCAACAGGCCCGCAGACTGGCTAGCAAAAGCCCAACGAGAGAATTATCTTCCTAGTAATTGGGTAATTAATCCCTTGACAGCCTCGTTTGATTTATTATGCACTGATGCTCTTGATGTAATTACTCCGAACTTGCCTAAGTAAATGAATAGTGAACGCACTTTCGACCAAAACAAAACGTTTGAAACTCTTCCAACTCAACTACATTTAGCATATAAAACTCACGATTTTGGGTGGATTCCTCTCTCCTTGCTTATTTACCCCCAAAAGAATTAAAAAAAAAAAAAGGAGAAAAATTCTCATTTTTCGCTAATCGGTATCTATAAATACAAAGATTAGCAACAGCACCAAAGCGCAACCGCATTAGCGACGGTGACGCCACTTTGATGTCGCTCGTGCTCTGTCTAATGAACTCTCTCGGAACGCCTTCCAGTTCGGAGAACGAGAACGAGATCGAACCGATCGCCGCGTCGACATCGGCGATCGGCGCCGTCGCCGTCGCCGGAGCACCGATCGGAGCCACCGAGCCAGGCGGGGTCGCCTCCCGCGCGAGCGATGATAACTCGATCGAAGCTCGTCGAGCAGCTCAGAGACCACCAGGTCCGGTCCCGGCGCCGTTGCCCTGGCCTCGCGCTCTTCTCTCCCAAACCACACATCGCCACCCGGTACTCTCTCTCGCTCGCTCTCTCGCTGCGCGTTTGGCGTTCGCGGTGCACGCAGTACGTCGTTGGTTCGGTGAGTGAGTGAGTGAATGAGTGCGTTAGATGATCGGCATCGTTCGCCACGGTGACATGTTAACGTTTCCGGTGGCCCTCGGTCGCTATCTGGAAGAGATCGTTCAGAAGACGTTAGGCTGAAAGAGCGCCTGAATGAGCTCGATTTGTGAATTTCATGATGCAAAGTTAGTCTGAACTGCAGCTCCTGATTCTGAATCATTTATATATTATCTGGATCTAGTTTAGTCTAGTTGCTTGCTCCTGGACTTTGCTTTTCTGATGATAGCTCGAGGATCGCGATTTAGTTGTGCGATCCTGTTAAGTTCTATCGGTTGGGGATTGCCATGGCTATCTGTGATCGGATGTTTGTTGTCGTATTGATGCGTCTGTCTCGAAATGATTTGAGAATTTTCAAATGCGCTCCAGGTCAATTGAAGCTAAAATGGCGTGTGAAATTTCGTGCAGGGCCGATGTTGCTGTAGCCATATTTTGGGCTGTGGTGTTTAGCATGCTCGTCGGACTCACTTATCTGGCGTTCCGTCATGGTCATTTCTGGCTGTCCTTTTTGACTGCATGCCTTGGAAGCTGTCTACTTGTATGCTTCTGGAAATCTAGGCATGCGCTGGCCAGAGAAAAGGAGAAAAGATTACCTTTGTCCCTGTGAGCATCGATAAGTATTCGACATGAAATCTTCTAACTTGGTCAAGGAGCTTTGGTCGCTCACCTTCAAATAGAGCAAATTGGTGAATACATCCCTGGTGCACGTAATAATGGTGGCCTGGAGTTTTGCCTGCCGCTGTGAGATATATGGTACCATTTCATGTATCATTCTTTGTAACCCAAATTCATCCCGTAAAATTTTGACGCATGCTGATCTTCTCTTATTCATC
This sequence comes from Eucalyptus sideroxylon x Eucalyptus melliodora, assembly GCA_016097485.1. Taxonomy (NCBI): domain Eukaryota; kingdom Viridiplantae; phylum Streptophyta; class Magnoliopsida; order Myrtales; family Myrtaceae; genus Eucalyptus; species Eucalyptus sideroxylon x Eucalyptus melliodora. Next base: position 44,830,171 of record CM027832.1, on the reverse strand, counting down.
ATGCTTCCTTTTCATGTAAATACCATAGACAAGCAAAGTTATAGACGAGTTCTTATTAATCTTCTCTTAGTGCTTTTATGACTTGTAAATTACATCTCCGAGGACTTCATGCATGAGTAATCTCTCAATGAAGTTGGTGTAACATGCTTTTGCACATATTTAAATGTGAAAGGATGCTACTAAGGCAGAACATAAAAATTAAGACTATGCTATAAGAGAATTGACATGAGAGTTGCCTAGGCTGCTTTAGCTAAGGGGTTCGGTATTAAGCTTTGCTGTATCACCTTTCCGTTTTTATTCTTCTCCTTTATACAATCCCTCTGTGGCACCTTTAAAGCTTCTGTGTGCCTTTTTCTCGTCACTAAATGGAATTACCTATTTTCCGGAAAGGAAGAAAAACAATCCTATCTTATGCAATCCCCTGGTCAGAATCTGATCTTATCATAGTTTATTCCTGTACACATAGGCTCTTCATTTTAGCATGCATACGAAGTTGAGGATGTGGAGATGATTTGATGGCTTGAGAGTTCTTTGAGGATAATTTGCATGAGTATTTTTGCTGGGTAGTTGAATTTGCTTGTTATCCTAAGAGACTTCACCAATGGGGCAGATTTAGTACCAGTAACCATGTGCCTTTTGAAGGCTAATGTTCTGCCAAGCCTTATTATGAAACACTAATCAATGGCACACACATTCTCACAGTGATGACTAGTCATTCTAAGACCAATTTCCAATCCATTCATCTATCTATTATCGGTTCAATTATCTCTTTCCCTTTTTGTCTTCGCGCTGTTGTTAGTCAGAGATTTGTATGCCTGGTAATATGTTTGCTGTTTTTACCACTCTCTTTTTTTGGAAAGACAAGTTTTACATTCCATTCTACTTTGGACTTTTTACTGGTAATGTTCTGCTTTCATGTTTTTGAGGCAATGATTGGACTTACGCAATTGGACTTACTCATTTTGGTGTAAGGTCCTTGCTAGCCATAGTTGGGATTATCAATGCTTAATCCTCTGGATACTTCTCTCCTTTGCTGCGACATTTTTGTTCAGACTTGGATTGGTTCACAAACCCTCTGCTGCTGCGTGTTACACATTCTTTTTTTTTTTTTGTTCTTTACCGAGCATCAATTGCATCTATTTTGGTCCATCTCGTGCTGCCCTAGTACTGCAGCTGTATAGGGTTGTTTCAATCAATTCAGTTAGTTCATTTGATTGCAGAAAAGTTTGCATGCTTTTTAACTAAAAAGAGTGGGTTTGATTTGATTGACGTCAGTTGCCAATGGTCACAATTGTTCTGGAGGAGTTCACTCACTAGGCATATGTTGAAGAGCAAATCATGGATCTGAAATTTGTAATCCAGTGATGGAAGCATATTCTTTAAGCCAGTGGAATGCACAGCTCTCATCATGTGATAGTCCTGGATCAATATAGACTCCAGCTAGATTTAGACTGCTAAGTTGTTTAGTCAGTATTTGAGTGGATTAATGATGCCCTTGTAGCTTTAGACAGAGTTGCCTCTTGCCAGTCATGTACAATATAGTCAACGTTGCTCTGTTATTGCAGCTCAAGCACTGTGATTCGTTTACTTCCCTATCCCGGTCTTCTTTTTTAGCTGTTATGCATATGTCCAATTACACGGCCATTGCTGTCGTGTAACCTGTCTTGAATTACCCCCAGGATGTTTGATTTGTTTTCATGCAGGGCTTTTGTTCCTATAGCTACATTTTGGGCTGTAATGTTTGCCATACCTGTGTCATCATCATCATCAGTGACGTTAAGGTGTTTCCGTCTATTTTTTTCTATTGCATGCCTTGGAACCTCGCTGCTTTCACAAACTCAGTCTCCAGGCGCATGATACTTTTTACTATATTCTTCATCTTTGTGATTCTTTTTTTTTTCTTTTTTGGGAGCAATTAACAGCTAAAGTGCCATTAACTTGGCCTAGATGTCGCTATAGCAATGAAGTTCCTTGGCTCACTGATCAGAGTGAGCAAACTTTACCTGCCTCTGCGATAGATTTGAACTTTTTATGTATCATCTCATATAGCCCATCAGAGTTTGGTACACCCTAGTTTTCTCTTCATTATTGTACTTCCCTCAGAATATTTTCATATTTCTATTGAAGTCTACTGGGCAATGTCCTGTTATCTTTTCAATCAGTTTTATCGTGGGAACTTCGTAAGTACTCTGTTAATGGAGTTGGCATAACACTTACCTGCAAAGTTATGTCTGGATATCCTGCCAATTTGAAAGGTGTAACGTTCACCCTTTGCTATTCCTCAAGGTAGAGGAGGACTGACATACACGTCAAAAGGTGATTAAAGTGATCCCCCAATTTAGAAAATCTGATCCCCATCATTGGATTTTATCAGTTGAAGAGCATCTTTGCATACAAGGAAGCAAAATATTAGCATGCACAGTAGCTTAGGTTGTGAAGATGATCAGTATCGAAGTCGCTATGCAGATAATAGTAATTAATGTCGTTTATTAGTGTTGAATAGCTTGCTATGAGATACAGAGAAGGTAGTATGCCTCTTGAAGGCTAATGTTGTTCTGGGGTTTGGTGGGTCATTCAGTGTACTGCTGTACCGGCTGAGGGCAACATATCTGTTCCTTGTCTGCGGATAAAGATGATAAATACTGGCAGAAACACCGACTCATTGGAAGATTGGCTTCCATTAGCTTTTATTAGATCTACTATTGGCCTTAAGTCATTGGAGACGTGGTGTACTCGCTGTTTACAGTTATATTTGCAGATAATGATCTTATGTGTTGAGGTAAGGAATGGACCGACAAACTTTTGAAAAGGTCATACTGCTTGCTACTTTCTGGATCAGCAACCTTGTTCATTTAGACCTCTCTCTCTCTCTCTCTCTCTCTCTCTCTCTCACTCACAGTGTACAAATATCAACAAATTCGGCAGTGTGAAGATCACCGAATTTCCCATGTCAGTTCATTATGGTTCGCAGATCCCTTGGGCTGTCATGGTCCCCTTCTGGACCATTTCCTTCGTCTTCCTGTACATATCATGCCTCAGCTGAGCTATAATTAGGGAAAAAGAAGAAGAGAGAAGAAAAGGAGTCTGCAAAAATATAAATCCCACTGAATAATGGTTACCACACATAGTGGGACAAGTGGCCCTCCGTTCAGACAAAGCTCTTTCGTGCTGGTTGATGGACAAGTGTGCATGTGCTGATGATTGCCTGAACATGATTGCCTCGTGACCCTCTAATTCCAGCTTTCTTGGTATTATTAGTCTTGTAATGTCGAATGTGTATCGAATATTTGATGGCGTTAGTTTTGACATAACCACCAGCTGTGTTGGACTGGATATTGCTCCATGATTGCTCTCTTAAGCTCTTCTGTCTTTTTGGTTGTTTTATGTCTTTGCTTGGCTTGTTTAATTTTTCCTTTTGGCCAGCGAAAGAGTTCCTTTCAATTACTTCAAGGGGACGTGTGATAGAACACGGTTGCATCTGCAGTGGTCGATTCTCCCTTCTGGGTTGCATCATTTGGGCCAATATATTGCTTACGACCATCGGGCTCATATGTAATAGTATTGTACTGCATGGTTGTCAAGTTTTAGGAGAATCGGTGTCTCGATCGAGAGGGTCGTGCCATGCTGTTTACACACCTAGGCCTCGCCAATATATACAGCATAATGACTATGCTCCATTCTTTGACTATGGCTTCGGTCGCTTGAACTTTTGCTTGCATGATTTTTGGTTCATACCATTGCTTTAATGGACTGGAACAGGGTTTTGTTTGCCACGTGTATATTGGAGCTGTCTTTCCACATTGCGTGTTGTTTGTACGGTATACTCGTACAGAGAGCAGGCAAATGAATCCATACATTAGAAAGATCCGCGGTCTAAATGTAGCTCAGGCTGTTATAATACCAGTTTTAAACAAGGAAGTCGATAATCCAAATCAAACTAAACCAAGCTGAATTGACAAGTTTCCTTTTATCGGGTTATGGTTTGATTATGAGCTGTATTTTGGTCACTGATGTATCCATTCTTTCCTCGATCTATTAATCAAATCAAACCAAATCGCAACCCCATCTTAGTATCTTCTTATAAAAGGCCTGGCAGTGTGAGTTCTTCTTTGTTTATTCTCGTGTGCCATTAGATCTAGGGTTACATAGTCCCTAGTTAACATTAAACTTCTTGTATGTGCAAGCCTTATGTCACTGTTCAAACCTAATCGAATCGATTACCAACCGAAGGTATCTGTCTGATTTTTATTGGGTTTCGCTTATAAGTCCTTTCTGTCTGGTGTGATATGAACATTGGGTCTGAAGCTTTTCTGTTCTGTTCAGGTCGAGAAACGTCTCTGTATCCAGTCGAATCGAACCTGCTTTCTTTTGCCATCCACATTTAGAAATTGCGAAAAAATCAAGGATCGAGTTCGTCCCACGGATTTTATACCTAAACAAGCAATCGCGCGATATGGCTGAGATGCTAGAGCTGCCCGTAGGGCCCCAGCAAGTGCGCACAGAATCTATAGGCATGTGTACGTGCATGTGAAGGAAAAGAGGGGACCGGGAATTGGGGGGGGGGGGGGGGGGGGGGGTTGTTTATATCTATGTCGAAAGGTGCTTTTCCCAAACGAATTCGTGATTACAAGTTAGGTTTTGGCACCGGACTTGAGATTCGAGGGTAACTAATGCTTGTACGCATCCGAAAGCTTTGTAACTATTTATGCGCTAAAGCATGCATCGTCATCGCACCCTAACAAGAAAAGCTCTCCGTCTCTTTCTCTTTGACTAAATTTGAGATGGAGAAACAAAACTCTTGCTGCATGTGTTGCTTGAACTGTCGTCCCATCATTTTAAATACTCGACGAGTCATAAATATAATATGGGAAATGTGCAAAACTTGCAATAGAAGCCATCAAATTTAATGAAAGTAAAGAGGTGCATGCAACACAGAACATCAGCGTCTTCTAGCCTTGGTATCACCCAGTTTGGCAAACACCATCCTTCTAAGGGTTCAAATTGACAACCTAATTTAAGTTAACAATAGGATACTACTCGGTGTTTATAGAAGGAGAAAGAAAGTATTATAGGAAGGAAGATCATTCGAATCTATGTTGCTACTTTCACAATAGCTACTTTAGCAAATGAAAGGAAGATTTTCAACCGGAGCATCATATGAGTCTTGTATGAGAAATAATTGAACATAAAGAGACGACGTCATTCGCAAATTAAGATCAATAGAGGTAATGTGGTGACCAAATTTAATTCGAATAGAAAATTACTTACTATGTTCATAATTGAGGATTCCCATATAGCCTCAATTGCTAATAAGATCATAGGAACAAAGATATAGGTCTAAAATTTAGACAAAGTGGTTTTCCGCTGAAGTAGTATAAAAACATTTCTTTTTTAAATATCCCAGCACGAGGAAGCCTAACCTTTTGAATTCGATTACATACTCACCAATGTATGCAAGCCGCCTAATCCAAATAACTGGGTAAGGCTTTATTTACGCGACGATATGCACAAATCTCAAGGTTAATACGAGGGGAGATGCCGTAAATCCAAAAAATCACTTCCCAGGAAAATATAGTTAGGAAAGTCAACCCTTAATTGAAGCACAAATGCATGGTTCACATAAAGTACATCCATGCAAACGTGTGTAAAAGTGGGTACTCCATTCAACGTCAACCGCACCTCTAGAAAAAGCTTTGGTGAAAGTGGGTTACTACTTAACAAACCTTTACACAGGACCTATCACATCCAGGGTTAAAGGAGAGGAAACATACATGGAAGCAACAGAAACAAAAGGTCAAAAGCCCATGCTGGGGGGTTTCTTAGGACACCCACTTCACCACTTTGATCTAGTTTATAAGACGCATTACATCTTGAATAATACCGAAAGTAATCTTTTTAGGATTCCAAGGGAACAACTCAAAAAGATTACAATGACATCCAATAACAAAGTCGAATAATAATATATTGTGATTAGTATAGAATCTAGATAACCACGACATCAAATCCAATTTAACATAAAGTACTCCAAGGAGCCCTCTCCCAAAAGAGAAGAAGAAAATATAAGGGCTTCTTTTTTCTTTTTTTTTTTCCCATCATTATTATAGTATTAGAATGCATAAACTATGAATTATCCACTGACCCAAGAAGATAAAATCTTCTAATAGGAGAAGCTCGTAGGCCTAGTTGTCACACTACCAGGAGCCAATGGTTTATTGCTTTTTGAGATGATAAGACATTGGAAAAACTCAGTACAACTCAGACTAGCAAAAAAGCCGAAATTCTTGGCCAATCAATTGCGCTTTTTCAGCCAACATTAGGCTAATGAACTCAATTATTCCTTTTGTCCTGTGGGTTTTATTAGCTTTACCGTCATCATGAACCCTTTGATCAGTGTCTAAATTATTGACTGAACTTGACAGGAAGGCTGAAACCGATGACATTGAGCTGTAGCACCCTACCGGTCGGCCTTATTATCTAACGTAGGTCACCACGCCAAGAAGTCATATCGGCTGATGGGTCGAAGAAACCGTAGCATTAAGTTTCATTCATGCTGTGGCAATGAAAGAAATTTTGCACGGCGGACATTTGAGTTGATAAAAATGATATGTAGATGCAATTCGCATAACAATCTAGGTGTAAAAATATTCTAGATACACTACTCTAGCATCTACATCCGCACATATATAAATACACGTTCAAACTCGAACGATTAAAATGGAGGAAATAATAAGAAGTTTAAACACCGTCGCCAAAAAAAAAAAAAAAATCTTCAATATGGAGCTGGCAAGAAAGGTAAAAGTAAAAGCTGCAAGTACCACGGTTGAATGAAATCAAGCTGATGTAATGTGAAAACAGATAAAACCGTGCTAAGCTACATCTGTAACTTTATTTTGACACTCCATAAAGTTGGATATTTAGCAAATCGATAAAGCATGCTAGATCTTTCACTCAGTTTGCCATGCATGCCCAGATATGGTAAATAAAATTCTGAAACTAATATTAGAATCTCAGAACCTTCACTTGAAAATGAAAAAAAGAAAATAAATTTTAAAGTTCTCAGTCAATTAAATGGTTAGGACAGTAACGATCCTATTTTGGTCTTATAAACCAAATTTATTGATTTTTATTTTTCATACCGTTTAATTGAAATTCAAAGTTCTTACTATTCGATTTTTTGACTTCCAAGAGAATTTTGGTTACACTAATTAGGATTTGCAATTTTAGGGACGGGATATTCACCCTACCCTAACGACAACCCTATAGCGAAAAATTTCAAGTTTTTAGAATCTGATAACCAACTCTATAGGTTTCTGGAATCATTCCGAAACTTAAAACTTGTTAGTTTTACAAATTTCATGATATGTTATATCAACTGTATTTTTCAAAAATTGTTTTATTGAATAAAAAATAATCGTGGTTCTAGTTGCTAGCAAATCAAATATTCAACGCAAAGTATAAAAGAATTCATGATAAAAACACATGTTTATCATGGATTCCTAAATCAATAATTGCATTGAAAGTAAAAAAAAAAAAAAGGGTCAGTTTTCGCCCATAATTTAAATTTATGAATTCACATGGAAAATCTATTACACTTTACTAAGAGCATGAACTAAGATATTTATAAATAAATGTGCATATCACTAATTTAAGAAATAATACATTTAGTATCTTGTACCTTTACTCTATATATAATACATGATGCAGGGTGGATATAAGGTGGTATGACCCCAAACCCTAAGAACCTATCTTGGTCTTATTGAATTCCAAAATTTTGGAACTTGGAATCTACACTTTACTTAACGATTCCGAAATTTGGAATTTAAAACCTATCTTGTAAGCTCCAACATCCACCCTAAAATCTACCTAACAATGGCGAATGAGTACGGTTTGCCTTTTCTACGAATAAGACTACATTAATTTCTAACTTTAGACGTGGGCTTCCAAACCAATTCATTTTTTTTTAAATTTTATCTTATCAATGGTAAAATTAGTCAATTTCAAGCAATTATTTAAGAGCAATATATTCGTTGCGAATCTCTAGAATATTATGCTCCCATCCATTTTTACGGTCCTGTCCTTTAGAAATTTTATCAAGCCCAAGTAAAATCTCGATTAAGTAGTAAGTACTTGCTTCCCTATGTTGATTAAGATAGGCATGTAACTCCGGATTAGTCTCCTTTCCTTTGAACATAATTTGGAACGACACGAGTAACATTCTTCCTTAGTCTTCGACTATGCCTCACTGATATGTGCTCCGCCGAGAGAGTGAAGGATGTGGTTACGCAGAAATTACCCTAAAGAGGAGACGTTGTGATTTAAATGCGTTATCCATCACATCCAAGACAAAACACTTAATCATTGTCAATCAGCTCTTTAGTGATTAATCCCTTTAAGGATTGTAATCTACAAGAGATAATCATGTTTATATCTCCTTCCAATGGATATTTGGGTCTTGACATCATTTCAACTAGAGAAAATTTTAAAAATGATATCCACCTTTCAATTACATATCAAACTGCTTGATGAGTTTCGGAACCTACAATTTGCATCTGCAAACAAAATATCCAAACGAAAAGACTCACACAAACAAACACTATGCCCTATGCGTCTCTCTTCTTGGCCATGGCCGGGCTTGACCAAGGGTCGAGCTCCTTCGGCAAACAATCTCAATCCAAATTTGGTCCAGCTCCGGCAATATCAAGCTCAAATCTAGCTCCACGTGCGTCGACCTCGACAGAGTTAGGTCAAGCTCAACTAGATTTGAATCAAGCTCAATGCTGGCTTGCTCAATTGGGTTTTCCTTTTGGGCAAATCTGTAAATAGGGCCAAATGTCATGTGCAATTTGGGATGCTAATTGTAGGTTTTCAAAAATTCAAGATGCCGACTGATATGAGAATGAAATGTGGAGATGCTTTTTAAAATTCTCTCTTTCGGCATACGCTATGATATATATAAAGTCTACGTGCGATAGATTCCTCCAAGCGTGATATATATACTGACATAATACAAGCGTGGTTACATTTCCTTTTCAAGAAAATTAATGATTAACTCCACAAAAGAAAAAGCCTTTTTTCACGAGGTCCAACAAAAAAAGGTCCTGCCCATCAATTTACCTATGCTAAAGTTTTCCTCAATTCATTGACTTGCACGTGAAGCAAAGCGTGAAAATATATCAAGTATAGATGTGTCTCTCCTTCATTCTTACCTCGAACGAATTGTCAATGAAATCATGATCTCTTCTGCATAAATCCAGTGCTTGGCTTTGACTTGCAATATCTTGCTGCTATACAAATGCGAACCAGCTAAAAGAGCGTGGACCGATGAGCTTGATGTAAACGTAGCCGAAAGCACAAAAAGAAAAAGAAGGAAACAAAAGAAAAGGAGGGTGCCCTACCTGGTTTCTTCTCCTTTCTAATTCCATGGGGAAAAAGAAAACTTAAGTTGAATCCTCTTCTTTTTAAGCTCGGGATTCTCAATTGGATGCTGCTTTTTTTAGGCTCGTTGTAAAAAGCTTTAAGCACGAAAAGAAGGTTGCAAAGCTTGTTGAATGGATAGACACATGTACATGTGTACTCTAATGAGCAGTCTAAGAGGACTACAATGTTCTCCTACATTTTCTATCTGTTGTTCACTAATCTGCCGAAATTATCGTAGGCCTGTGCTGCCTTGATGATGGCTTGCAGATGGGCTCCTTATTCGGTATCCAGATTGCGATTCTCTTCACGTCCATGCAGCCCCGCCCATTGCGCTTGATAATATTAAAGGTTAGTGAATTTTATGTATAAAGAATGTAAGATTATGATTGTTTAGTGGCGGTAATATGTGTAATTGTCTTTCCTATAAAGGCGAAACATTCATGAAAGGGATGGAGAAGCTAAGGTGTCTAAACATTTTGCTGGTTAATATCCATGCATACATGCAAATTGTTCGATTCATGAAAGGTTTCACTGTGCAAGAGACCAAATCTGTCGGTGTGGAACCGCCAATGTGCTGTCTTTTCAACTAGCAAAATAGGCATGCCCACATGTGTGCGAAAATGGAGAATAATTAATGAATTTACTTTACATAGTAAATTTAAATGGTTAAGAATGAGGAATATTTGATCAAAATTTAGAACCCACGAAAGAGATGTATCTAACTATACGAAGGGTTATGTTTTGGAAAATTTAAAATTGTCATTTCAACCTTTTGCCTTTCTTCTCAAATTTTAAAGTGTGATTCTTACTGCAAAAGAAAAATTATGAATAAAATCATAGGTGAATTTAGGTATCGACATTTATATTATGAAAAATATCCTATAAAATCTAATAAAATCGAAGAAATTACTTCTTGCCACCTTAACATTTGAGGTTGAAGATGACACCAAATCTTTTTTTTATATTATCAAAATAGATGGAACCTACCCATTTGGTTATTAGGATAATAGATATATATATCTATATATGTATTAAATCAATCTTGATAGACATTAAGTTCCCAAACCCCCATAAGGAAAAAGAATATCTGCAGGGAAAGGGGTCCATCGGTGATGGGCAGTGGTCAAAGATTGTGACTGAAGTGACTCTGAATACGGGCCAGAAACCATCATTTGGTCTGCAACAATCTTTAACCCTCTGAACACAGAATCACTCTTTTTCAATCTTCCCCAAGCAATAACCGCGCGTGAGCAATGATTGAATTCACTGAGGCCACTCCCCCCTCTTCCCCTTTGCTTTGTTCTCAAGTCAAGGGTGGAGAGCGGGACCGAGCGCCTTCTGTTGTTTTCTTGAAACGTTGACATCTCGTTCCACCAACCCGATCATAAGCTTTATAATTATTATAGTAAGGTTTCGTCCTCCCCATGTTCACCGATACTTTAGGGTTGGAGTCTCTCGACATTGGTTAGGGTTTGGAGAGAGTGTGTATTTTTTTATACGTAGCTGTTATCAGTGTCTTTTGCAGATAATTCGTGCATGGAGAGCGTGGCTCGTGTAGAAAAAGAGGATTATCGTTTGGTGGATGGTGGGAGAACGGAAGGAGACAATGATTCGTCATCGACCACTTCGAAACAGCATGCAGTCATGACTGATTTCGCCGTCGTCATGACAGGATCCTACATAAACTACAAGATCTAGATTTGATGATGAAGTTTGTAATCAGGAAGAGGACTATTTAACTGCACACGTACATTGCCCAGATCGTTTACAAGTATTTTAGGAAATACTTATTAATATCCAATTAAGAAATATTTTATTATGATCTATGTATTAAAATAGAATTCTTTTTTTCATTGGGTGAGATTAAAAATGCTTATGAAGTACTCGTTAATAACACCATCGCATATAGTTCTACCCCCACTTACAGAGAGAGAGAGAGAGATGAGTAATTCATGGTTGGCGAGAAGGAGAGTAAGGGATGTTGGCCTTAAAAAGTGAACGGATCATGCTTTATTAGGAGAGTGATGATGTAATTGCTGTTTTATTTATTAAAAAAATGAATGGAAGAAAATTAACAAATTTTTTTAAGACACTTATTTAGTCTCATTAAATATGCTTCGAAAATATAAAATTCTCCAGGAGTGGTTTCTTTAGATGTATGTTTCTTCAATTTTCAAAAACTCGAAAAAAGTTATTGCTTCTTTTAGTTGACTTAATTAGTGCCTTAGAGGCACTTACCGATGACATCAAAAGAAATTTTAGTATTGAATTTGATAAGAACCTGTTATTTCACATCTTATAAGGGATAATAACTCCAAGACTTATAAACTTTTAGCATTCTAAAACTAAGCCGCATTATGACTTGCATTTGCTGTTGCAAAATAAATCAAATTAAAGATTATATAACATGCTTGATAAGGCATGAGTTCAAATATCATAAATGTCTGCTAGAAAAAAAGTTTCAATTACCCTACACACATATATGTATGTATTGCCCTAAAACATGTATTTCGTGTGGGCTCTTATTTCTCTTCTTCGTTATAGTTGTAGGTTTTAGATTTAAGTAAAAAAAAAAAAAAAAAAAATTGGTACAGGCAATTGAGACCTCACTTGACTCTATGAATTTCAAATAAAGAGAGACCAATATGGACGATGGAGAAAAAAGAAAATTCAAGTCGCGGGGATTCCGCACTCACGTGCCTCACCAGAGTAATGATGATCTGACTTCACGCTATCCAGCGGCCTTCCCCGTTATCATGACCACTGTACTAAATGCCTTTGACCGACGACCCCCAACTGATATCTGCTAGAGAGAGAGAGAGAGAGAGAGAGAGGGCAATAATGGGGGCCGACCCTCACCGTGTACAGGAGTCAATGGCACTGTCGTGTTAGAGCTCGTGGAAGGGTCCCTCTCAAGGGCACGAGAGAAGAAAGTTCAAAACGCATTTGGTATACCGACTTCGCTAAAACTCATTTCCGAACTCAATATCCTCTTCCCTTGTCATCTCATGATGTTATCCTAATGAATAATTGCCCAAACGTTCCTGAAAAATCGGATGCCGGTCCTGCCAAACTCCAAAGGAACGCTGGCAGATAGAGGTTTTCGGAAGCGCAGCAGATTCGAGGTGACTTGCAAAAAAAACTCATAGGATTTGAGACGGGTTTGGGTTCCGAACGCCGACACACATGACGTACTAAGATATCCTCATCTCACTAGAATCTTTAGGTTAACTGTAGAGATCAAAATGATAGTTTTTGCCTCTTCGCACGAAACTTCTCCTCCATCAACTATCCTTATCTCGCCATATTGTTATGTACATTCGTCTTGGTCACATGCAGAAACGTAACTTTCCATGAACAACTTGTTATGGAACGGTGGAATTGTCGTGTATCGAGCAGAAACAGCAAAAGAAGGAAGGAGAAGGAGGAATAGAAATCTCAAGAGCAACGAGAGGACAGAAAGGTAGGAGGTCCGTGTTGGGAGAACTAGCGCTCCACCGAAAAGGTGTGGTAACCAATGGAAGCACACCTCTTTGGCTACTGTTGAATGAGGGTTAGTAGAGCCCCCAAGCTTTACTGTTTGTCTCATTGACAGACAGATCCTCATGTTATGTTCTTTTCCCTGTGCTCAAATCAATCCATCAATCCAATCCAATCCAATCCAATCAAAATCGATTCGCACCAAAATCCCAGTCTTCATCAAATCCAGTTGTAAAAGGACTTGTCTCTTATTCTCTCTCTCTCTATCCCTCGTCTCTCTTTTTCTTTCTGTCATGTCCAAGCCTCGTTAATGATAAAGTACAGGGTTTGGTGCACAATTAATGTGTTCCCTCCTCCTACTGTTTGACCGCCATCCTGTCTACCCGCACCCACACGTGTGAACTCTCCTCGCCTCGCGGTGGCAATCATTTGCAGGGGTTGGCCACCCGCACGAGCGGTTAGGTCATCAGTCATCACCCCCCTTTGATTGTTGATGGCTTATCGGCCCCTTCCCCCGCACGAGCGATTATGTCATCACCCTCCTTTATTCCCTCTATAGTTATAGCCTCTCTCTCTCTCTCTCTCTCTCTATTAATCTCCAAACTTTAGAAAACTCCATATTGCTCCCCTAAACCTCATCATTGTGACAAAATATCTCCCGCCCTTTGAAAAGCTACAGATCAACGCTCTTGAACTTTGAAATTTGTTACTATATGCTATAAGTGTTACATGAAATGGGCTAGCTCATTTTCTTGAATAAATCGCCACTCTCACGAGGAATACCATTGAAAAGATATAGAGATTGTTTTGACAAAGAACAGATAAACTACTGATTTGAGACAAAAATTCTAAATTCAGGAGATCATTTGTAATATTTCAAAAATCGGAGAGCTATTATGCGATGGGACCAAAACTCAGGTGGATTTTACGCTATCATCCCAAATTTTAAATCATCAAGAACTACATGTGTGATAAGGGAGTGGAAATTGATCAAATTATTTGGCACTTGTTAATGAGTTTACATTGCATAAAAAGGAGTCCTTTATGCATGTTCTTTAGGGGTTCTTTAGTATTGCGTCAAACTCAGGATCCGATTTTTTTCCCAAAGTATTTTCAATTCATTATAACAAACTTCACGTGACTTGAAGTTGTTGATGGTGTTACATTACTTAGATATCAAGTAACATATAACCTTATACTCAACCGGTCTTGGAGGGGGTCCTCAAAATTTTATAATGTGATGTGTTGATAAAGTATTGTGCATCCGATAAATTTCTTGTTCAGGAGAATTCTTATGCTCAGTCTCCAATTGAACAATAAATGAATCAACATAGAGGTAGGGTTGAATTTTGAAAACTTTTCAACATGTTGTGTGATCTTTTAAATTAACTCAATCAAAATATTATCTTTATGTTCGTCTTATGTCACACCTCACAATTTTGTTCTTTGACATGCGTATGGATACTTTACTAGAAAGTCACCTATCTTGATAGTGGTTTTACCACCAATAAAAACGTTGTCATTATGTTAGAAGTCCTTTTTAGTGGTTAGTTATAGTTTCACTCATGCACTTTAGGAACACAATTTCTTTTATAGGGGTGCAATTTAGTTTATTCCCGCCCTCTTGGTCATCCTAGAAGTTTGCTAGGAACCACTCCTTATCAAGGCCTTTTTTGCCCAATGATCAATTCCCGCTCTCTTTAGAACAGATTGTTATAGGCCCTTTAGTTTTCACTTGATTCATCCCAGAACCACACACCTACTAGAGGAGATCTTGCTTTGATGTCATATTATAACACTCGTGAATTAACTTACTCGAGGTATTGTTTATTTTGAACTGTCCCACATTAGACTTCACGGTTTTGTCATTCAACCTACAATTATGCCATTTCTCAATAGGTCATTCATCATGATATTGCTCTCATCTAACCACATTCAATATTAGAGATTTAACGCTAAACGCATCATCATGTCAAAAGGCCCCTATTTTGAGTTAATTTCAGTTATATCTATATAATTCTATAGTGCCATCTCTTATTTGATGTGTAATTGAGTTCTTTCCCACTCCCCTTTGCTATCATAAAAGTTTATAAGGAGCCGCTCTTTATTCTAGATACTCTTGCTCCACGCGCTTGTCGGATCGGATTATTACAACTCACATTATGTGAATTTCTTTTTTATCCTAAAGGGTATGAAATACATACATACATACACTTGTCATTACCCTCGGCCGCTCGTTGAGAATAGAAAATCGGGGTCAATCTTTGAACTTCAACGGCTCAAAGTCGCGGAGTCCGCTCTTCTGGATGCACGAGAGGATTACAAGGAGGGGGCGGAGGCCTTGATTTTTATTTTAATTATTTATTTTTTAGACGTAAACACATATTTAAACATTTTGATTGGCTAATCATCATATGCACACGCAAATAACCCTGCTCACGTTAAGTCTCAACACATTAGGTGGCGGTGTGGCTCTCAAGGTTATTCAAAATGCGAGACTTGGACCTTTGAATGTCTAATCCATCACTGTCCAAATCAAGCATTTGAATGTTTGAACCGGCTCTCGAGAAATAATGTCTTATATTCTTTTTTATTGCGTCCTATATGTCATATACATAGAGCGCGACATGTACCATCAACTTTGAAAATTGGACATATAAGAATTTAGGTCAAAATTTTATGTGCATGATACAATTCAAACGCGTGATAAAAAGTATATATAGAGTATCCGAGTCCACATGGAGGAGGTGGTTGGGTTTAATGTGGCGTTCTCACGTTGGTGTTCTCTCTCTCTCCCCAATTGTTCTGTGAGAAAGATTAGGCTTTTGGCCAAAAGCGAATGTTGTATTTTGGTAAAGTGTCGTGGGGGAAAGAAGACAAGTTGGCAGATTGAGCGTGCACATGAAGAGCAATAATGCTAAGATGTGGAAGCAAAAAAGGAATAGACTTGAGACCTACGAAGGTGAAGGCGCGCGGAGGAGTCAAGTGATCAGGCAACCCTATTAGCATTAGGCTATGTATTACTTTGTTCATTACCTTTTCAATTTCGATAATCGGTCCATGCATTATTGAACCCATGTTTTGGGATCTATGTGAGGCGAAAGTAGAGAATACTTTTTCGTTTTATTATGCAGATTTATACGAAAAAGGGTTTTGAATTGTAAATAAACTAAGAAACTCTTATTTCTCGATCAAATAAAAGATGTAAGTACTAGAAACACAAATTATATCCCTAAAACTCCAAAAGAAAAAATTAACGACCAAGAGAACAGATAAAAACCTCGATTACCAAAACGATTCAATCCCGCGACATCTCATCACAATGGGCATCAAGCTGTATAGTTCTTCTCGTTCGCTTGGAATGGAAGAGACGTGAAGATATTCTTTCGTTCTTCTCTCTCCGTAGACGTTTGCATCTTTCCTAGTTGCTCAAATAGGACGCGCGCCAATAATGGAGGTTATAGATGCCGCTGTTCAGAGAATTGCTGCATTGAACAGAGAAGATGGCGTGTCTTTTTGAGCACGGATGATTCCGCGATCAACTGACGCACCTAGTGATCGTGTGGCATCTAGATGGCCACGAATCGTACAATATCCCCAGAACTGTTTCGATACAAGGGTTTCTCACGCACCGCCTTCGATGTTGAAATCTGCATGAAAATGGGCAGGCGGTCTTTTAACCTACTTGCCTAGGGCATGAGAGAGATCTCATGGCTGTGAAAAAGATGAGATCCCTCGTCTTCACTGGATAGGACTAGCTAGCTCGGAGGGAGGGAGAGAGACTCTATTTTCAACGTGGACATAAGACCTCGATGCTCTATGATTTCTAGGCCGTCACCGACCGGTCCTCAAGGCTCTCAAAGTCCTCCTCTTGGCCTGAGAAAAGAGGAGAAAAAGAGAATTATTCTCCCCCACCAGGGAAGTGGAACTTTCGATTATGTTATGGTGAGCAAGATAAAATCCTAGAGGAAGACAAAGGAGAGAAGAAGTTTATTTGAACAAATTCCATGCACTGAGCACCACGGTGGATGTGCGGCCGAGGTGAAAAAAGTTCCTTGTTAAAATTTGATCTCGCACGAATGAGTTGAGTTGACTACCAAGCCCAATTTCATGGTTCTAAAGGTTGATTTTTTTTGAAACCGTGTCATAAACTTTAGAATCGCGTGTTTAGTTGGATAGAATGAGAATGGAACGAGATTTTGATTCCATTTAACCCACGTTTAGTTGGTGCCCAAGAATTGAAATGACCATTTTGTGTTTGAATCATTATTTCTTCCCTTATTTTAAAATTAAATCATACTAACAAATAAATATATATTTAGTTTAAAGATAAATGATTAAAATATATTATTTAGAAATTATTAAAAATGTTGTATTATAGTTAATAAAATGTAATTAAATAAATCATTTATATCAAATATTGCAATTTTAAACTATAATTAAGGAATAATAAATAACTATTATACTATTTGACAATTATTTTTATTTCATGATTATAAATTATAGCAAATAACTCATTAATTATATGTTCAACTTTAAATAATAGCATCTTATATCCAAGAACCAATCATAATTAATAATCGATAATTTTAAAATTAGACTTGAATAATTATAATTAGCGAATAATAAGATTAATGTCAAATAATAATTTTAAGCTATTGTGTTGAGGGCGTTTCTGAGTGTCCAAACCCGAACATAATCAAACCTACAGCTTTGTTTCCTGCCTCCACAATTCTATATGAACGGGAGATTTGAATAGTCAACAGAAATAACTATTCATGGATGCAGATTGCCTCCATGAAGCGACGTTGTAATGGTACAATGCGCATGTCCTTCCAATCATCCGCCTCTAAACGTTGTAGGAGGCTCATAATTTTGAGTTCGACCCACCGACAAAATTAAAAGTCATATAATGAGGATAACTTATGAAAAACCTGTTCACATCAATCAAAGGATAATACAGAATGTCTGTTTTTCTTCATATAACGAGGAAATGCACTTTCTTTATTCCTACACGTACCTCGGGCGAATGAAATATCTTACTAACCTTAACAATGAGGCAATCATGACCTATGATTGGGGTGGAAGCGCCAAATATGATGTTGTTTGTATTTGGTAGCGTGGAGAGAATGGATACCTATTAATAACAGTGCCTTATTTTGGTAATTTAAACATGGCGACTGCTTGTCACCCCTGTTGTGTCTGAAATCTCTTCGATTCCAAGAATTTGTACTCAAAATGATGGAGAGATGGCGACTAACTTGAGATTAAGATGATAATAAAAATAGCTTGATTAGAGAGAGAAAATATTCGATTGGCCGTTTAGGTTAGGTCGGAATGAGAGCAACCCGGCTTTCAGAATAATCTTCACCAATAACATGCTTATCTCGTGTTTAAAGAATAAGCATAATAATAACAACCAAATAAGAACAAATGTGTTTCTCTCATGAACGCATTAGGTCATCCCATATTGATTCTTAGACTACAATTTTTTTTTTCAAGCCATCTCCAATAGGCCATATTGGTAATGCTTATATTTGTAACTCACTGATTTGGAAGGTTGGCAGCATAGTTGTTTAATCGAGATTCATAATGCGAATCAACATCTGGAAGTTATAGAGTAGAAATCAAATCATATTGTAGAATTTGGTGGGGTATCTAAAATTAGTAGTTCATGTCATAGACATTTATGTAAAGATTGTGTAAATAATACAATAAATCGGACATGTCGAGGGAGATTTATAAGCTACGAACAAAGAAACGATAATTTTGAGTACGTATCATGTTTCTATGCTTAAGGAGATATAATTTCATATTATTTTATAAATATAAGGATGATGTTCAAACACAAACCATTATTATTTGCCAGGTTTTTTATTGCATTGTGAAGTGATGCATATCAAAACATAACATGCATCTTAATGTATAATAAAGTACGTCATTGGATAGATAAAACTACCAAATATTTAATTGTTTGGATCGAATCAATCATCCTATACGAATTGACTGATCGACAGGTTTTAATACTATGGTTGGCAGCATGAAATTCCCAATTAATTTCTAGCGTTAACAGAGACTCCCACAAATGACAATGAGCAAAGAGAGGTTTTCTGCTATCCGAATGCGGAGAAACTTTTCTCTCTGGCCTCCTGCCAGCAATAATTCTGCTTGAGATTAGTTATAAAGAGGCAATTATCTCTTTACAAAATCTTTGCATTGTTTGAAATTTCTTCTCGTCTTTAACTAATAAATATTTCTTCATTGCCTTCTCCATATGATTCTCGGCATTATCTTAGTATCTTAGGTGATATATGTAACTTTAAATATCTAATAGGCTTACATTGCAAAATTTCTGGGATAGGGTTTGCACCTTATTTTTATGTTCAGTTGTCTAGACAGCTTTTAGCATTGAATCACAAAATATTTTCCTGTGCTTTGCACTTCTAACATGCTGCGACCTTGGTGTCGGACGAATCTAATGTGACCTCAGTTCGTTTATTTTCCATTAAAATGTGTCGGGATTTGCGTCAGATTCAGTCCCATTAGCCCATCATCCTAGAATCACAATTAGTTTGCTGACATGGCAACCGATTTCTCAATATAGTGCAACATTTAATGAAAGAATCGAATGGTTGAAATGAAATGTGATGCAAGCGTGGCTGGTGAAGACGTCCTAGGATGTTTGGACAAGTTAAAATTAGGATTTGAACAAGAATTCACATGTTGTGTGTATATATATGTGATGGATTCATTCTATCATATTAATTTAATTGCATGTTAAGAAATATCGTGATCGCTACAATATTACAATTATATGGGGACCCACACATGTGGATTTTTGTAAGTAGCTTCGTCTTCAATGATGTAGATCTAATGTCCCACGTCCCATTGAAAAGTTTTCCAAGGCATGAACTCATTTTAGTCTAGGAAAGCAATTGCCATGTCTATTATATGCACAACCCTTCCGAAAAATCATACCTTTCCCCTCTCTTTCTCTGTTAGTAATCTGAAAGGCACAGGAAAATAAATAACAACGAACAAGGTACAGCAACGAACTCTGAGAAAGCTAGACATTTCACTTGATTAAAATGCGGTGGGTTGGGCATTATGACTTTTTAAATTTCTGAAACACTTTAAACTTCTGCAAAATGCAAACGTTGATACGTAAAATCTAGTATAAATTCTGATAAGTTTTTGTGATCTTCATTATCCTAACTTGGGCTGCAAAAGCTCTCACTGGTCATGCCAATTTAAAGGACGTGCGTAAACGCTGGCCAAAAAAGGAGTTAGCCTCTAATGCCTACGATAACTTAGAGCATCATGCCCTTATAATTTAAATCTTCTCAGCTCCTGTTTGATATGTACTTAGCATAAAAATTAAAGATTTTTTTTTTTGCCTTGACAAAATTTGTTTAATAAGATGTTGTTAACGATTGTCTCAGACATATATTAATCATATTTAATAAGAAAAATTTTCAATTTCAAAGTACGACTTGTTAACAGGACCCCATTTTCAAATAGAGTTTTTTTTATTTTTTTTATTTTTTTTATAAATTACGATACAGTTAAATGACCTATTTATGATATTGTTAATGCTTGTCGAATACTAAGATTAGATAGAATGCTTATCAAAACCTCAACTTGATTAACTAGCGTAACATATCTACATCGAGGACAATTAGGATGGAGACGGATCTAATTATTGGATAAGTGAGTGCCCTATGATAAAACGAGTAGGTGTAATGTCTTTCTATTACTAATCAGATTAAACCTCGAATCGATTTGTATTGTATTACGTAACATCATAATAATGCGACAAAAGGAATCACTTTAAATTAATTCACAAACATGCGGACATGCACACAATTCCTCTCATGCAAAATTATGGAAAAACTCTCTCAATGCATTCTAAAAATTACTGTAAAAGTTTTTTCAAGACCTCACAACATAACAAATAAAAACCCATAAGTCCTGCATAATGCAAGATCATAATCAATCAAATAGGAAAATAGACAATTGGATAAAAACGATGGTAGAAAATAACCTGAAAAATAGAAAAGTTGCCCAAAATCACGAAAAGGATGGTACGTGAGACCCCTCATTTAGACATGGGAGACAGCTCAGAACAAGTTTTAGTATTACGAGCATTGTGGTTTCTCTCGGATCAAAATTTATGAACCATTTACCAAACCTTTTTATTTTGCCTCTTCAATTCATATTTTTGGATGTGAACATGAGCGGAATTCTTATCTAAACTTTTTCCATGACGGACCAAACAATCTGAGCTGCAAGATCGGGTCGATCCCACGAAATATCTAATGGTTCCCGCTCGCCCTGTCCAAGTCTATTCGCGATGGAACTGGTCTAGGTTAAAAAATTTACCGGAATTAGCGAAGTGCAAGCACCCCACGGCACGAAGGAAAAGCATATAAAGTCCAAAATGCTAACATGCGTTATTAGCATCATCTCAAAAGGACAGTTTTGGTTTCCTCGAGTGCTCCCGAGCTTTACTTTTGGACACGAAATGGAAGTTTCTTTGCGAGAGATGGACAACATCCGAAAAGCTTATATCTGATCTCATCTCTCTCTTCCTCTTTTCTCTCTCCAAACAACAGCTCAGCAGAACTCCACAAAAACCATACAGAACCAGCACCAGAGAGAGAGAGAGAGAGAGAGAGAGAGAGAGGAGAGGGTGGATGGAGGGGAGTCAGCCATCCATGTCTGACTCGGAGCTAATCATCCTCTGCCTCCTTCCCTCAATCTTGGCTCTGCTTCTCGCCTCCATCCTCATCCAGAGGAGGCACCAGACCCGGTACAAGAAGCTCAACCTCCCGCCCGGCCGCGCCGGCTGGCCCTTCCTCGGCGAGACCATTGCCTACCTCAAGCCTTACTCCGCCACTACCGTCGGCGCCTTCATGGACCAGCACATCTCCAGGTAAAATCAGCTCGACAACCCGACCCATCATCATAAACAGAGGCCACTCGAGAAAACTCACGGAAACAGAGTACCCTGTTTTTCTGTTCTGTTTTTATGGCTTTCAGGTTTGGGAAGATATACAGGTCGAATCTGTTCGGGGAGCCGACGATCGTGTCGGCCGACGCGGAGCTGAACCGGTTCATCCTGCAGAACGAGGGGAAGCTGTTCGAGTGCAGCTACCCGAGGAGCATCGGGGGGATCCTCGGCAAGTGGTCGATGCTCGTCCTGGTCGGGGACATGCACAGGGACATGCGGATTATCTCCCTCAACTTCCTCAGCCACGCCAGGCTCAGGACCGTCCTGCTCCGGGAGGTCGAGCAGAACACTCTGCTCGTATTGAGCTCTTGGAAGGAGCACTGCACTTTCTCTGCTCAAGATGAAGCCAAGAAGGTAATCCCAAACAAAGAACGAGAGAGAGAGAGAGAGAGAGAGAGGTTGATTTAGAAACGAGTCTTCTTGTTTGATAAATTTCACTACGCATTGACGGGGGCTTTGAGAGAAAAGATGATGGAAGCAATGACGGATCTCAGGAGGCCGGTGGGGTCGTGTCCCCTCCTCCCTTACATGCGCCGTGCGATTTCCAGTAAATTTTTATCGCAGCTTATGAAAATTCATGTGAAACTTTCGCCGAATTCCTGTCGGGTCTAAAGCTTCTGCGTTCTCCCGCTGATGCAGTTCACGTTCAACCTGATGGCGAAGCACATAATGAGCTTGGACCCCGGCGAGGTGGAGACAGAGCAGCTGAAGAAGGAGTACGTCACTTTCATGAAAGGCGTGGTGTCTCCGCCGCTGAATTTCCCCGGAACCGCCTATCGAAAGGCTTTGCGGGTAACGGAAACCCTTCGTCCCTTTACCGATCAACTTCTTTACTTGATTGATCTCAGCTCACGTGAAAATCCCAGAATCATTTCACCCTTATCTAATCAAGAACAGCAACTCAGGATTTCCATTCTCTTTTGGCGTACTGTGCTATTTCAGCACCTCTCGATTACGACAGTTTCAAACCACTTTCTGCTTTTCACCCTTTACATAGTTTCTTTTTTTTTTTTTTTTCTCTACAGTCCAGATCGACGATTCTGAAGTTCATAGAGAGGAAGATGGAGGGGCGGGTGCAGACGATGAAGGAAGGAGGAGCCCGGGATAGCTCAAGGGATGACGACGACCTGCTGGGGTGGGTGCTGAAGCACTCCCATCTGTCGACGGAGCAGATCCTGGACCTGATACTGAGCCTGCTCTTCGCCGGCCACGAGACCTCCTCGGTCGCCATTGCTCTGGCCATCTTCTTCCTCCAGGCCTGCCCCAGGGCCATCGACCAGCTGAGGGTATGCGCGCAGAGCGAGAGCGTTCAAGAAAATCACCGAAAATTCCGTTCTTCTTTTTCTCACTGCGTATAACATATTTACTGTCCAGGAAGAGCATCTGGAGATCGCGAGAGGGAAGAAGAGAGCTGGAGAGACGGAGCTGAACTGGGAGGACTACAAGAAGATGGAATTCACCCAGTGTGTAAGCTCCCTCTTTCACTACGAAATGAATTTTTCTACTTTCAACTGTTCTTTTTTCAAGATTTCAATGGATTAAGAAACTCAAATAATAAAATAATTATAACCCCTTTTTTTTAACACTTTGTACGATATTTCGAAATTAATCATAACACGGATGACCTGTCTTTTGATCGGATCGGGAAAACTCGAGCTCTGCGAGCTTTTTAGGTTATTGCATGATAGGTTAGACTCCGGACAGGATCCTGTGGCATGTGTAAGACGGTTCAGTTTTTTGGCTTTTGAGGTTTGAGAATGATGGGGGATGATGGTTGAAGATGGTTTTTGACGTGCTGAAGGTGATTAGCGAGACGCTTCGGCTGGGAAACGTGGTGAGGTTTCTGCATAGAAAGGCGCTGCAAGATGTCAGGTTCAAAGGTGAGGGACAATCCCACCATCCCTTTTTTTCCTTTGGGGCATGCCCGTACTTATTGCGACCCCCACAAAATATATACATACATATATACGCACACATATTTTCCAAAGACTTCGTCATCACGGATACCCTAATTAGGAAAAACATTATATTTTTCGAAACACCGATCGATCCTCTGGTTCCGATCATATGATTCCGATCATGGAAAACCCTTTTCTCGAACCCGAGTTATGAAAGCAAGAGCATCTTTATTTTTATTTTTTTGGGGGGGCGGAAGGAGGGGGGGTGGTGTTCATGTGTATTTATATGTGTGTTGTAATAATTTGTGCTGGTGGTGGTGTGAAAAAGGGTATGACATTCCATGTGGATGGAAAGTGCTGCCGGTGATATCAGCGGTGCACTTGGATCCTCAGCTTTTTGACCACCCTCACCACTTCAACCCTTGGCGATGGCAGGTCAGTTCTATCTCTCACTCACTCATTCCCCACTCTCTCTTGCCCTAGTTTTTCATCATCCAAACACCTCGCCCGATCAAACGGACCCGTTAATTTATAGTTTGCTTTTAAATTATTCAAATGCGACATCGATGATTAGGTGCGTTGTATTACGAACCCTATAGAACTTGGTGGCGCCCAAGGTTTAAAAGGTGGGAATTTCATATGAATTATTAGATTAAAATATGTAAGACAATGACCCTAAAATGGAAAATACAGAGTATGTGAAGACAAGTAAAAAAGATGCATGGGACACCCGCATGAGTTAAAGCCCCCTCGTGCGACTCGATTTCATCGTTTGATGTTTTAATCAATCATTGGACTTGAGACGCAATTTTAGACTGGACAGGCTTCTACGTTCATCCACGCGAGTCCTAATTGGGAGGACTTCTAGTCAAAATCGAGGTCGTGGGTTAGGGTCAGAGTAAAAGACGAAATCGTCGAAAGTGGGCGCGGCTTAAATCGCTATCTTCCATAATTGAGCTCTTTTGATTTGTCTCTTTTTATTAAAATCTTTGGATTCGATCGTGTTTTCCTGTTGTTTTTTCGATTCGACTCCTTTCATGTTTCCGCGATTGCGTGAAGTAGATGAGTATCGACTTTTCTTCCAACCCCTGTACCTGGCAAAGATTCATTTTTGTCTCGTTATCTTTAAACTCAAAAAGTCTTAGCCATTACCGAAAATTCATATAATAAGTTATAATAATAATTTAAAGCCTGTTAGATCTTCACTCTTGGGTTTTATGTTATGCCGTTTTATTTATCTGTTTTCTTGGATTTTATCGATCTAGACAAATGAAAAGCTAAGATAAGATTACAGTCGCTCGTAAAGCCAGCCAATTTTTTTCTTATTCTTTTTTCCTTTTTTTGGGGTCGTGAAACAGCTGTTTTAAGGGGTGCAAACCCGTATATACAAAAGTGGTCGAAAAACAGAAGCCATGTATGAAAAGAGCTCTCAGAACCGAAAGGGAACTCTTATTATACATTTTCTGCAAATTTGCATGGTACCAAAAATGTAAAACTTAAATCCAATTTTCGGTAAAAAGAATTAAGAATACTGTAGACTTGAAAGGGCAATTGAATTTTTGGGGTGCAGAATTTCATTGCTAATCCTTCCAATCTTTCGTCAAGTTTGCTCGATCGAAATGCAGATGCGAACATCCGGAGCATGGAAATGACCCTATCTGTTTGCTCCAATTCACTTTGGGCGCTCATCTAGGGCCGAATGCATACGAACTTTTTTCCAACTTTTTTCCCCAAATTTTTAAGAAAAAAATTTCATAGACCATTTTAAATCTCCTCCCTTTTTTTCAAAAAAAAATCACTTACTGGCGAAATTACTATCATTGTCTCACTGAAGACGCGCTTATATCAAGCCGTCGTCGGAAGGGGTTCCGGGACGGTAAAGACACCGGCGCCAGCAAGCCCCTTCCGACGGACTGTACGGACCGGGGGGGGTCCCGCGGCGACGTCGATCGATCACGTCGCACGTGCGAGGGGGGAGGGGGGGTTGAATTCGATGGGGTTGGGACAGATAGTGAAGCCCATGTGGGTCGTGGGCCTCACACGTGCACGTGCACCTCGCTCGCCTTTTTTAACCTTCTTCCATCTCTCCCATCTTTTCTGCGGTGGTGGGCCCGCCACGTCGCGAGCTGGTCCAAAGAGGATTGGAAAATTCCCTTCCGTTCGTGCCTAGAAAAGGGTTTGTGAAAAAGCCTCCCGCGACGACCCATTCACAGATGGAGAAATTTCTAGGTTTCTTTCTTTTGTCTCGTCTAAATCGAATCGATCGATACATCCATACCCTGTCAATTATTGTAGGAAATTCTATTCCATCTGAAGGGATGAGAGTTCTGTCATGCCGGTCGATTTAGATGGATGAATAGATGACGATGTCGGATTTAAAATTGACTAAGAGATTTCTCGAACGACATCTAGCTTTTTTGTGTTTTTTTTTTTTCAAATGTGAATTGAGGTTAGATTTTTTTTTTTTTTTTTTGCCCTACTCTTTTTCTCATCGGGAAATTGGTTGATGGATAGTAAGCCAATTTCTTAGGGCTGCCTAAGTTGGGATATGATAGATATTTCATTAGGTGATGCCTTGGTTGGACCTAGCCTTGACATGAGTTGATCCCAACCCTTCGTTTCATATGGATAATGTCATCTGCTAGAGGTATCATGAGTGACTACCACATGACCATGATTGGAAGAGATACGATTTGACCCGTTTCAATTCGATGGTGAATTAGATCTATATTTTGTTTTAAGTCGTAAATCCCTGGTGATGGCACGAATCATTGTCCACAATGATCGACCCACCTCCCGGTTGGTTGCACCTTCTTCAGCCAGCCGTCCTCAATTCATTTCCCTTCGGATCTTGGGTTTCATGCGTTGGCAAACTGTTTTCTATTTGCAACCCATTACGGTCAGAGATTCCTTCACGTTCATGATTTGCCGGTCTTTTCCTTCATAAGAAGAGGTCAAATCTAGACTTCAGACTGGAGGGATTGGTGAACTTTAGGAATTCATGCATATTGTTTAATAGCTCGTTGCTTACGATGTCTAAGTTTGCATGAATTAACGTAGCACCCGTGTTTCACGGAGTTTAAAACCGTGGGGGGACTTCCTTGGCCATCATGAGAATTTTGAGAATCCTGGCACGGATAAAAGAGGAAGTACTCGATTGACAATAAGTGTGGATGGACCATTTCGACATGAATTGGTCTCCCACCAGCTGTCCAAAAGCACGGTACGAAAAAGGGAGAAGGAAAAACCTGCATATTTATAATATGCGGCCAATTGAATCCTATGGACATGTCTGGTTCGAACTGGTTATTTTCTTTCCCATGTTTACGTTTCTTTTTTACATGCCATGAGCAATCTGCTTGTCTGCATTTTGCATTTGGGCTGTTTTCTTTAGCTTCTTTTTAGTAACTTGCTGAAGTTGGGGGGAAGAAAACACTAAGATCCTACCACGATTCTTAGGTGCAAGTGCATCCGATGAATGAGGACCGTTAGGTTTAAGCACCCTTAATAGGTGGGTCCGTAATTGATGTGTACACGACCTATGTGATGTTCCAGCTGTGATAACCTCGTTATTGCTTGTTAGTTTTTACGCGTCTTATGTTTAATACTATTTGTACTGTCTCTCTCTTGCACGTTTTAAGGAAGTCTTATGTGTTAAGACTAGGGCTCCTAGGTTATTAGGTCAAAAGATGTAGATATTCTCCTTGTTTTTATAATGTACTTCATTGTAAATATGCTTTGGCTTGATTATGCAGAACAAATGCGCTTCTAACCCTCGAGGACAGTCGTCGACTTCAACTTCGGCGTCTTCTTCAACGTGCCCAAATGCAAATTATTTCTTGCCATTCGGCGGAGGACCGCGGCTCTGCGCGGGATCCGAGCTGGCTAAGCTCGAGATGGCGGTTTTCATCCACCATCTGGTACTCAACTTCAGCTGGGAGCTAGCCGAGCCCGACGAGGCCTTCGCCTTCCCATTCGTCGACTTCCCTAAAGGCTTGCCGATCAGAGTTCAGGGCCACACTTTGCTATAAACCCCTTCACCCCTCCCCTCCCTCTCAAAAAAAAAAAAAAAAAAAAAAGGAAATTCATTCGAGAAATCATTTCCAAAAAGAGACCTCTCTCTCTCTCTCTCTCTCTCTCAGCCTCAGGTTCTGTGGGTGGTGTTCACGTGCTGGATACAGATAGGAAGGAAGGAATGAAGAAGAGAACAAAAGTGCCTCGCGGTCGGTGAGCGATAGGATTTTTGAGTTCTTTGGATTTCGCAGCAGCTTCGTGTGCGAGTTGTTTCTTAACTCGACGTGTAAAAGCTTCTCACATGACGAAAGGGAAAACACGGAAGTGCGGCGATTGATGGTGATGCGTCTTGGACCACATCCCCACCGAAATACATAATCCCTAAAACCACCACACACTTCCCCCCGCCCCTCTCTCTCTCTCTCTCTCTCCATTGCTCTGTAAATGTTATTATTGTATGGGTAACTCCATGTAGAGGTTGATTATTCATTTGTATGTGATATGAGGCTTTTTACTTTCTTCTTTTGCCTTTTGTTTTCCTTTTCCTTTTGTCCATTTTGGAATTCAACTTGGTGCCTGCATGTGCCCTGGACTCTCTGGACGAGTAGATGGACGCAAAGAGATCGATGTTGGGTAAAGAATTGTGATTGACAGCCATTTGGTTTATGAACTAGTCCTGTGCATTGCCCCCCATTTCTTGTTCGTATGTCTCGAATTTGACCCCGTTTTTGGAAGGACCTGACTCGAATGTGTGCGCCGCTTGTCCGCATGCGGAATCCAGAAGAGAAGGGGGCAGCCGGAGGATCTAACCTGAGCGCCCAGATGAAGACTAGGATTGCCCTGGCGAGCTCTGTGTAGGGCGGGCACTAGCCCCGACGGGGCGCTGTCCGGATTAGGTCTTTCGGGTGTTTTAGACTTCTTTGTTGGCATGTTGGATCAGACCTAATAAAGTGAATAGTGATTAGCTTGTTAGCTTGTTCATAGATTTCATGAGATCCTAGGGAGTGCTGATGTGAGAATCTATGCGTGTAATTAGGGCTAAAGAAACAGGAGAGCACTTTAGTAATTTCAAAGTAGTTTGTAATATCTATAATGAGATCTTGTACCGCTCTCTTGTGCAATGCGGATTCTCCCATATCTATGTAGGCTGAAAAGTGAGGTTTCGTGTCATGGATGCAGAGTGTGAATGTGAAAGCTGTAAAAGGATCGGTAGAACTAGGTAGTGGGAGTGATCCAAGTATTTGTGCTGGTAATTTTAGAAAGGACGATTATCATCTTGGAGGATCTCGAAGGAGAGATCGGTTACTTGTGCACAAATTGATCTAGAGTTGATGTTCTTCTTGATGCTCCCAATAGCCTAAAACCACTCTTGGTGTTAAGGTATTTGATGATGTGATTCGCCTAACTGTTCTTGGCGACAACTTACCGAAAGAAAGCTAACCTGATGTCTTGACTCATCGGGCTTTGCACGAGCTTATCTTCAGCTAAGTAAGTTTCAATACATGATAATTAGTATAAGAGTAGGTTTCCCACACTTTATGGGCTGATGCCATGAGAAGATCGATTACTGCGTTTCCAATCAAAAGCGAAAACCTCTGCTAGTGTGCTACGATCTGGAAAAAGCCTATTAGGTAATAGAAAGTATCGAGGGAGCACAGTTGGCTTTCAATGCCACACTTACCAAGGGAAGTATAAGTGATTGGAGATTTGCAAACAACATTAATAAAGGGAAATAAACAATGAAGTGAAGAGGCGTGTTTTGTTGGACAAGGGTTTGGCATTTATGTAAGTCCATAGGGAGAAGTGACGATCCTAGACATTTATGTAAGTACCTAGGGAGAAGTGACGATCCTTGAGAAACACAAGGAAAAGTAACAGTATAGCACGCAAAGAGTGTGCCGCGGGAATCAAGTGGGGGAGAATGTTAGGTGCGATTTTTCTCGTATTCATGTAGGCTGAAAAGCGGGTTTATGTGGCATTAGGGCGAAGTGTGAGAAATGTAGAAGGGTCAATACAATTGAGTTGTGGGAGTAACGTCGGGGTATTTGTGCTAAGAATTTAGATTAGGGATGATTATCATCATCTTGGAGGATCTTAGTCGAGGTTGGTCATCCATACACAAATTATTCAAAAACTGACACTACTCTCCCAATGATGGACACAACAAGTCGATAATAGCTGTTATATTGAAAAGATTAGTGTGTCTCACTCTAGAGACTTGATTCTCAAGTCGACTAGGGTGTGGCATGGTCAATAATGATGAAGTGATTTGCCAAACTTTTATTCAAAGTGATCTATTAAAAGAAGGTTGGCATGTCGTTCCGATTTATATAACGTCGATGGGTATGCCTTGGTTAGGAAAATTTTGGCTTGCAATGCCTTGAAAGAAGGTCACCTCAATTGAATTATGTAAATCCATTCTTTTTCATTTTTGGCATATTGTGTTCAATTGGCTTGTTGTTGCGCCTCCTCCCCCCTCCTCTCCATGACCCGAATGGTCTACTAAGCCTAGAATCTCTGAGCCCTATGACCTCTTCCAAGCAAACAAACGGTGCAATGGTTGCAAAACGCTAGCATGGAGGCATGCATTGAGCTTGCGAAATGCACACCGCACAGACACACGGATACAGAAAGATCAGCAAGCGAGTGATGCCCGGGTGCCCAATAGTTCTTTGATGGCGGGGGGAGAGAGAGAGAGAGAGAGAGAGAGAGAGAGAGAGAGAGAGAGAGAGAGTTTTGACAATTAATTTTGTGTTAACATTTCTAAACTCTTCATTTTGATGAAGTAATGACAAGTCGGTAATATGCTTAGCCTAGATCCTTTAGCCAACTGCTTGACATGCCAATAATTTGAAGAGTAATACAATACGTGAACGTGTCCCTCCTCAAATTTGATCTCTTGTCCGATCGACATTGCCCCAAATCAGTAGAACCGACAGAACTCGAGTTTGAGAGACACTCAAAGCTTCTTTGCAAGAAACATCCAAACAGGAAAAGCAAGACAATGAAGGCTGTCTTGTTCTTTTTGGAGTCGAGTCCTCCCTGTCTTTTCTGGCCATTCACAAACAATCTCATTGCATCCTTTGTTTGGTACAACCGATAGATGTCCCTTGTATTTTGGGCCCCGTTTTAATAAATTCCCTCTGTCCCATACGGAGCACCCGTCAGTGCCGCCCCCGATTTGATATATCAAACTGAAGAGAAGGCAATGTAAAATGAAAGGACAACTCTGCAAACCATTTTAGTAATGAGTTAATGAATCTGTGGTTCCAAATATGGAAGAGACATAAGGTTAGGTTGAGTTGCTTGAAAAAAGACGATGTTCTTGTACCTCTGCATCAGAATCTGGAGATGGGGTCCAAGCGATTCATCGCGATCTTGCTACTCTCATTGCCTCCCCTTTTGACCCAGTCATTCAAAGCACCGATCTCTCTATGTTCATTAGCCATAAATTCATGTTCTCGTCATCATTCTTTAGGGTGTCAAAATTAATAATTTTAACATGACGCGACATGAACTACTGGAACGAACTATATCATGGAATCCGATGCGAGATTTCAAGACTTTCTGACCTTAGAAATCTGTCCATTACTTTAGAGTGAAGCCACCAGTTGTCGGGTCCTCTCTCTTCGGCAACATCTCTTGTCCGCAGATGGCTCGAAATAAGAGCAACCTGGACATCCAATCGGTTCGAAAACGCACATGATGGCGTACGCCTCAGCAGCCACTAACGATCCATGCACCTGCACGGAAAGAAATACCCAACAGGCAACAAGACAGAATCTTGGTGTTCTTGGAATGACCCACAATAGCGATCATTTCTCTGGGCATTGCATGGTAGGTTCGCTTTCGCTTTCTGCCGTTGCTGGAGGAATCGATGCCTTGATCTAAGCTTGCTTCGTCCACCGATTTAGGATTTGGAACTTTGGTGGGTTTTGAATTGGTGGGCTCTGTCGTTTGGAGTATCTTTTACCTAACAAAGCTGGCCCAAAACGAAGCAATAGTATAAGCAGCTAAATGAGTGTAAAGTTCCTCCAATTTGAAATTGAGGAGTTTCACTATCAAGTTTCGAATGGTCCTACCATGGGGAATGAGATCTCATCACAATCATGAAGTCTTGTCTTTTCTTAAGTCTTGGATCCACTTGAACACATTATTTTAGGGCAGACATTAATAACGGATCACCTTTGAAATGCTACATTGATAGGAAAACAAAATAATTATATATGATTCAATTCAAATTTTTCATTGAACCTGAACCGACAAGCTTCAGGATTTTTGAACTCTGACAAATACATTGACGAACTTCTCTCATTTCTCTACCAATTTGTATGGACAAGTTTATTTCTTAGAAGATGGGTACTTTATTACAGATTCGAACTATGGAGGTCAACTATGTAATCTATAAATTATTTAGGATTATTCATAAATTTGTACTATTGTCCTTCATGGACCATGCTTTGCTTGACCAAAGTATTCGTTTTGCTCAGGACAATGTTTTCCTCCATCGCTAGTCAGAGGAAATTTTCTCCAACCGTACCTCTGATCCAAAAACTATGAATAGGGATGCCACCCGCTTTTAATTTTAGTTCAGTTTCCATCTGAATGATGCCCATTTACCTATAATTTGCCAATCAAAGACATGGTTAGACGAAATTTCCTTCAATTAGAGATGGAGGAAAGCATAGTCCTCAGCAAAATTGCGCGCGTTACGCATGGTAACTGGATGGGCTCAATAAGCCTATCAATCATTTGGGCTGCCTTAAACTAATTTTGAGTCTAATCCTCCCGGCTTGATAACGCTGTATCTGCCCTTTTAAGTAGGATGGGCCTATGTAATGCATTAAAGATCCAATTCGACCCACCAGAGCCCGATTCTTTATATACAAAGTCGGGATCTAGTCTTTTTCATTTCATCTTCTCTGCTTTTAATGTCCTCATAAAATACTCATAATCTAAACGAAAAACAACTTCCGGAAAAAAGTTTATCGGATTTTCAAACCTTTAGTTCACAGAAAATAAGCTAATTAAAGAAAATATTTTCGATCAATGAGATAAACACCTTCAAAAGTAGGGAAAATAATTCTCTCTTTTCAAAAAGAGGAAATCATTTTTCTCTTCTCCTCCTTACTACATTCCCGCGTCATTTTGCCTGCAAATTTGCCCTTGACAAGCTTCAGGCCATCCTTTTTGCCTTCCCTGTTGGTCCTGCCCTCGCCCTGGTCGATCCTCCCTCTCCCCTACTCGACCTCTCCCTCTTTGACATTGATCTCGTCTTCCAGCCCCTGATCCTTGCCCTTGACTCCGCCTACGGCAAGATCGTGGAGCCCGTTCTTGAGCACGCCTTCAAGCTCTTCTCGCTCAACCTCATCTACATGAAGATCAGTGACGGCGCTAGCTTTGGTGATCAGGCGAGCGTTGGTGGAGGTTCGGGCTCGACTTTGAGGCTATTGCAGGGCATGAATCAAGCAAGATCAAGGAGGAGGCTATCGAGTTCGATATGCTAAGGGTTGCCAGCGATACGGCCACCTTGCATTTTGATTCGAGGCGATTGCTTGGTGCATATACTGAAGACTTGTTAAATGCGTATCTTGGTGAGGTGGAGCCTTGCCCTAGGCCAGTTAACGGTCATTGCTATGGCTAGAAGCCGGGTGAGGAAGAAGGAAAAATTAAAGGAAAAAAAGAAAATGAAAAAAAAATCAAAATTTTTGGTCATTCTCCCAAGATAATCAAATTAGATTTTTTGCACCAAATTGTGGAAAATATTTTTTAGTTCATTTTCAGGTTTAAGCTAAAATCGGAAAATATTGTTATTTTCTAAAAATGTCACATTTTTTGTGAAATAAATGGAGTATAAGTTTGAATTTTACCGCATTGAAAATCTACCATCATAACGTAAAGATATCATGACATTTCAAGAAAGTAAAAAGGAGAATGTTTTCATAATTTCTTTTTTCAAGTAGATGATTGATTTGAACATGGGAAAGTTTTTGCATTTCATTAATTGATATTATGGGAATACAGGAGATTAGCTTCGGAGCATAATATCTCAAAGGGTTTGAGGGAATTTGAGACCTAATGGCGGGAAAAGGTTTTCCAACATTGGGCTTTGAGAACGGAAACTGCTATAGTATTAGTTTTTCTTGAGCAATGAGCTGTTTGGACATATACATATATAACAACCTCGTCCAACAAAAGCAGGAGTAATCGCCAAAGCTAGAAAGGATTGGGATAGAGTGTAGTTCTGACTCTAGGATAGTGATGGGGGCAAGAATGAATTGAATCTCACATTACTTGAGTGTGATGAGATAAAGTGCCTTATATGTGATCACATTTGTCTTTCTTGAGCAATGAGCTGTGTGGACATATACATATATAACGACCTAGTTTGACAAGAGCGGGAGTAATCGTCGGAGCAAGAGAGGGCTGAGATAGAATCCCACATCACTTGAGTGTAGTGAGGTGAAGTGTCTTATATGTGATGACATTTGTTCTAACTTGTAATGGGACATTTATTGAATGAAGCCCAAAGGAACAAAACTCTGTAGCTTTTAGCCCAAAGCAGACAGCGGACAATATCATTTATGAGCGGGACTAATCTTAGAGAATGAACCGAATCCCACATCGCTTGAGTGTAGTGAGGTGAAGTGTCCTATATGTGATGATATTTGTTCTAACTTGTAATGGGACATTTATCGAATGAAGCCCAGAGGAAAAAATGTTGTAGCTTTCGGCCCAAAGCGGACAATATCATTTATGAGTGGGACTAAGCTTAACAATATTAAAGTAGTCTTGACATTCTTTGGTGGGAGCTCTCTCTTCCTAGGCCGGGTGATCGGAGCCAAGAAGTGTGCCTATCAGTCTGAACTCTCCGACTCCAAAATCCGTCTCTCTTCAGATTGCAAACTAAAATATCTCAGGGCTTCGACGCACGTTAGGATTTTGCTCGAGACACAACAAAAGAAATTAGAAAATTGAGAAGCTTTACATAATTTTTTTTTTAAATGATTTAATTTTACGTTCACTTGTTGATACGCGAGGCGAATTTCTATAATTAGGTTTAGCCTCCAAACCATCGCGGAATATTCGACTTTTGCTTTGCAGCATCCATGAGAAATTAATAAATTCTGGAAATTGGCTTGTACCCACCTTCTTGGTTTCTTCACGTATTCTCCCGCCTCTCTGAGTGTGCATTAGACTTCCTAACTCACTTTAAAACTTTAAGCTTCTTCTTCAACCCTCGTCACTCTTGCATGTGCATCCCACGACCAGCAAACGTCACCATTTCGTGTTGTTGAAGCTACCGTGACTGCGCTGACATTGATCTGATTATATTATCTTACATGTGTTGGATATTTCAAGTTTTGAAATATTTAGAAATTATGATCGTTATGAAAATTATCATTTTTGTAACGGCTATATATCGGCTTTCTAATGAC
The DNA here is from genome assembly GCA_016097485.1 of Eucalyptus sideroxylon x Eucalyptus melliodora. Taxonomy (NCBI): domain Eukaryota; kingdom Viridiplantae; phylum Streptophyta; class Magnoliopsida; order Myrtales; family Myrtaceae; genus Eucalyptus; species Eucalyptus sideroxylon x Eucalyptus melliodora. The sequence continues at coordinate 44,794,910 of CM027832.1, read as the reverse complement.
AGTATAACAGTCTTCTAACATCTTTATAACTTTTGATTTATTACTTCATAAACTCTTCATTATTTTATAACGGCCATTTTTTTAATTACCAATTGATTTATGAAAATCTCCTAATAGCTCTCTCTCTTTTTTCTTGTTTAAATGTAAATTAAACTTCAAACCACAATTTTTGAACATACAATATGTTCTCATACCTTTCCTCTTTTTTTGCTGGGTTATACATAAGAAGTTGTTCTGTTTTTTTCTAATATTTAGTGCGGAGTATAGAGGAAAGTTTGTTATATCTTGGGAGGATAGCCGCTGAAGCCTTACGCACCGAATTCCCTACTCTGATGAGCGGAATTATCTTTAAGGACAGTGCTTGCACGTCTTAGACATTTCCTTTTATTTTCTAATCTTTTGTAATGTATTTCTAGTAATTAATATTATTTTATATGTCCTTATATTTTTCCAACAATCCTAAGGATAATTATTCCCTAGTCTCCGTCGTTTGGCACCAGTTTCTTCGACAGTTTGATGTTGGCTCACCGTTCTACTATTGTTGCGGTTCTTCTTAATCAACCGTGACTCAATTCAGTCCATTGATTGCGATTCCAATGGGGCTTCGGCAGCTTTATACTCAATCTTTTGCTACGTCTTTAGCTCTGCCGTCGTATATCCTACTCCATGACACTTAAGAAATGACGAATCCATCAATTGAGAACCACACGTTCCAGAAACAAAGGGACCCAGTAAGCTTCATGGCGTTTAGTGGAAATGTAGTCAAGGCATAGAACGTGAATGTTGACACCTAAATTTTGGTGATCCAGTTATTTGTTCATAGAAAATTAGGGATTAATTTTTAAGCTCTAAAAAAAGCAAATAAAAACAAATAAAATAAAACTTGCATCAGTGCAAACGAAAGGGAAATAAGGGGAGGATTAATCTGATTGATTATGAATGGAAGGAGGAAATTCTGATTACCACCCTTGTTCTGATGAATATTCAAATCAATAGTAAACGTGGAAGCAAATTTTCAGTCAAAAAAATCAGGTGAATAAAAAATGCAAGAAGTTTGATAAAAGGCAAGGAATTGAAGCATTCGAGGAAAAATCGAGCTGATTGTGAAATCACGCTTCGATATGCAATCTACGAATTAAGGCAATAGAGAATGGAACCTCAAAAATTGCCATGGAAAGCGGTCGTTTGGAACCACTATAGAAGGGGGACATTTCGTGAACAGAAAAGGGGGAGGGACTAAAGGGAGAATTCGCAAAAGAAAACCGTGACAGATAGAGTGAAAAAAAAAAGAGAGAGAAAAAAATCCTCTCTCTCTCTCTCTCTCTCATTCAAAGGACGAAGAAGCCAAGATTTATTTTCTGACAATTTGCAAAAGAAAAAGATGAGAAGTCAATAGGGAGGAAAAAGTCCATAGCAAAGTCCCAATAGCCAGCGAGAAAATATTGGCTGTAGCTCTTACTCCAACGTGGCTTCCTCCGAGTCCATTCATTGGGTGACACATGTTGCCCGGTAGCCACGTTGGAGTCCAAGCTCATCCCTTTTATTTTCAAAAGGGGCGCAGCAAAATTGACGAAAACTCTATTTCTCTCTCCTCTGCATGTCTTGTCCTGTCTTTCTGCTTTGCAAGGAATGGACTCCTCTGCGAAGTATTTGGTGGGCTCCACCAAATATTTCCTTTGCATCTTCACGTTCCCACAAAAATTTGAATGCAACTCTCTCTCCCTCTCTCCATTGAACCGAACTATGTTCTTTGCTTTTCCTCCGACAAACGAGGGAGGCCGTTGTCTGACGAACCGCGTCGCCTTGAATCTCTAGCTTTCGTGTTCGGTGTGTGAGGGTGGTCTCGGCTATTTCGAGCTCGGTAGTGAGCCCGTTGAGATCCTCGGTGTGCTCCATTGCTGCTTTGCTCTTTGCCCTTCCTTCGATGGACGAGGGAGGCCGCCGTCCGACGAACCACACCGCCTTAAATCTCTAGCTTTTGTGCTCAGCTGGTGCGGGTGGTGAGGGTGGTCTCAGCTATTTCGAGCTTGGTGGTGAACCTGTCGAGATCCTCGGCGCACTCCATTGCCGCTTTGCTCTTTGCCCTTCCTCCAACGGCCGAGGGAAGCCGTGGTCCGACAAACCACGCCGCCTTAAATTGCTGGCTTTTGTGCTCAGCAGGTGCAGGTGGTGAGGGTGGTCTCGAGCTCGGTGGTGAACTTGTCGAGGCTTAAATTGTATGATTCTACTATATTTATTGCAAGGGTTCTATTCAATGTTCAAAATTAATGAATCAATAGTAGTTGCTTTTATTACTCTGTTTCAAAAAGCTCATATCATACCTAATTCTTCTACTCAGCAAATTTCATAAACCAGTTGATAGTCCCGTATTAACTTGAACGGGCGACGACGACGATGTACTTTGGCGACGTGCAGGTGAGGGGTTGCTCGGTTGGCTTCCAATTGGCTCGGTGGCTAACCAATGGCAAGGTAGATGGCCAAAGAACGCAGAACAACGGTGGAGTAGAGGTTGGACTCGTGGCTGCACACGGCTGGGCGCGATGGGCGAAGGAGCGGCCATTAGTAGCGAGCAAGCAGGCGGCAAAGTGGCGGACAAAGGGGGGTGTCGGGCTTGCTGGAACCGGTTGGATCCTCCTTCTCTCTCCTCTTTCCTCTTTCCAAGAAGCTAGAGGTTGAAGATAATGTTGATGGGTGCTTTTTAAAGGCCAATCTACACTATCCACTTGTCAAGATCCCCTTCAATTTGGCCCAACCACCATGACATCACATGATGTCATACTCCACTATCTCCAATTTCCCACAACCTTATTCCAATGGTTGCAATTTCATTTTCCGTCTTGGCATGACATCTTGTACATTGAATTCTTCAATTCCATTCAATTTTCTTTCAATTGAGTTCAATTAAAGTCCATAAATTAATCCAATGTTCCTAATAAGATTTGTGACATAATAGGACTTCTAATTTCTGAATTTGATTTTAATTTCACGGTTAATTTCAATTCGGTGCGAATTTAGCGCGTCTTAATCCATCGGGTAATTTTTTTAGGAATTTTCGTGTATTTGACCCGTGGTTGATTATTTTTAAGCCACGAAGTACATATTTGACACATTGACGACTCTCGATTGTCGTAGAAATCTCAAAATTTCAAATATAGACACAGGATATCAAAACGATAGAAGAATCGGTCTAGTGCCGATCGACAAGAATTGTGCAATTAGGTGGAATCACTCACATTTAATCACATACTTTTGTTGAATCGACTTATCTCCGATTATTAATCGATCTTACTGTGTCGTAATGATCTTTTGCAAATTTGCACGGTCGAGCAGTTGTTTCCTGGTCGAATTTTCAAGTCTAATGCATTATAATTCCTTAATGGTTTCACCTGATAGACTAATTATCTCATGACTGATCAGTTCAGGGAAAAGAACTATAAACGTGTCGATAAAATGCCCAACTATATCGATCGAAATCAAAATCTGAAATTCAGGATGTCACAACTCTTCCCCTTTTATAAAAATTTTGTCATCGAAATTTAAACCTTTACCCATTTCTTAAACAAAAAGGTGGGGGTATAGTCGTTTCATCGAATCTCCTCTTTCCCTAGTTGCTCTTTCTATACTGCAATATTGCCAGATTACTTCTATCTTATCCCAAACCACTTCGGATCCAAAATACTAAACTCTTGCCCATTTTTGCAAAAAGAGATTTGCAAAAATTTGGTTTTTTTTTTTCCCTTTTTCCACTAAGCGGCTAACTACCGCGTCGGAGATTCGAACTCCCGACTTCGAACCTTTTTCTTCATTCTTGGGTACCACTTAGCTAACGGTGCCAACGATGTCTCGAATTGTTTTCTTTATCAATTTAAGCCAAAATCCTTCTTTGAACCCTCGATGGATTTTGATTTAAATGCCGTTTCATCTTCCATTCCTTAACAGATCAAGAGTCCTTACCAAGGGTGAGACCCAAGGAAAATACACTTCCTCACTTAAAATTCCAAAGGTCTGTGACACTAATCTGAGAAATTTTTTTGGCGGTATTGAGCAGTCTCAAAACTATCTCTGATAACTACAACTGAATCACTGATTTCTGAACTAACTCTAGACTTGCAATTTTTCGATCTCTGACCTCATCTCAACCAACTGAAGTTCTGAACACTCTACTCTGTTCTGCTTCAAAAGGAACCATCTGACTGTCATGTTGAAACCGGGAACCAACTGAAAACTTTGCTAATAATTGTTATTATAAGTGAACTCAAAGAAGAAGTTATTCCTTCCAACTTCCTTTGAAAACCAACCCACATGTTCTTAACATGTTCTCGAAAATCTGAAATGTTCTCTCAGACTGGCTATTAGTCTGAGGATGATAAATATTACTATATTGTAACTTCGTTCTCAAAGCACTTTGCAAACCTTTCTAGAAGATAGTCATGAACCTTGGGTCTCTGTCTAATGTAATCATCATCGGCATTCCATGCAGACAAAATCTCTAACGCACATACGATTCTGCGTGTTTGTCCAAAACAAGGTCATTCCGTACGGTGATAAAGTAAACCGACTTCAACTATTTGTTGACCACAATTTCAATTGAAATCATTACCCTTATGGTTCCTTGTTAAACTCGTCACCAGATCTACTGTGACACAATCCCATTTTCACATTAGGGATTTCGAGAGGTTGCAAGAGTCCTCTCTGTTTACAAAGCTGTGTTTTCACTCACTACTATGTCAAACATTTGGTGACATAGTTGGCAATGTGCGTCTTCATACTAGACCACCAATAATGTTCACGCAGATTCTGATACGTTTCCACACTGATAGAATGAATGTTGTAATTGTTACGATGAGCTTCTAACCAACTCATCTTTAAGCGTTGCATCGTCAGGTACATACAATCGTCCTCGGAACCTCAATGTTCTGTTTTTAGAATTCTGAAAATTAACATTTCTTTCTTCTGTATCTGCTTGCACAACTTTATGAAACTCTGTATCTAACAGTTGAAGTGTTTTGATTATGATATGCACTTCCTGCTCAATTCTGAGGATGGCCACAAAATTTAAAAGGTGGCCTACCTTAAATTTGAAAACTGAATCTCTACTTCCTCATGTAAAGTCCATTCCTTAAGTACCAACTGCGCTACTGATGGCTTCCGACTTAGCGCATCAGCGACCTTATTCGCCTTTCATGGGTGATACAATATATCACAGTCATAATCTTTTAGGAATTCCATCCAATGACGCTGTATCATATTCAATTCATTCTGAGAGAATAAATACTGAAGGCTTTGCTGATCAGTGAACAACTGGAATCTTTCTCCACACAAGTAACATCTCCAAATCTTCAGAGCAAAGATGATGGATGCGAGTCATAAGTCATGCATCGGATAATTCAACTTATGAGGTTTCAACTGATGGGACGCATATGCAACAACCCTATTATGTGCACCAACACGCAACCTAGTCCTCTAAATGATGCATCACTGTAGATCCCGTATCCTCCAGGACTAGATGGCATAATCAACACATGTGCAATAGTCAACGCTGAAAACCCTTCTACGAACTGTCTGAAATACCCTGCTAAACCCAGAAAACTTCTAATTTTATTACTATAGTTGATCTTGGCTAGTTGATTACTGTTTCTATCTTGGCTGGGTCCACGAAGATTTCTTCACTTAAAATCACGTGACCTAGGAATGCAACACGAGTCATCCAAAACTCGCACTTGCTAAACTTAGCGCACAACTAATGAATCCTCAAGACTTGAAATACTCTTCTCAAATGTCTCGCATGTTCAACAACACTCTTCGAACACACCAAGATAACGTCAATGAGCACGATTACAAACTAATCCAAGTACCCCTTAAACACTCTGTTCATCAAATCCATATGAACAGCTGGAGTATTCATCAAACCACACGGCATTATAGTGAACTCATAATTGCCATATCGAGTGCGAGATGCTAACTTAGGTATGTCTTTCTTTCTGATCCTTAGCTGATGATACCCTATCCTCAAGTTGATCTTGGAGAATATCGATCCATAAACGCAACGAACCATCTTTCTTCTTCACGAACAAGACAGTATTCTCCAAGGTGATGCACTGGGACGTATGAATCCCTTATCTAAGAATTCCTACATTTGTACCTTCAGTTCTTTCAGCTTTGACAAAGCCATTCGATAAGAAGCCTTAGAGACTAGCTTTATTCTGGATGCTAACTCAATCACGAATTATATTTCTCTTTCTAACAGCAGACTTGGCAATTCTTCATGACACACCTCAGAAAACTTCTATACCACGGCTATGTTCTCCAAATTCGATTCCTTAACTATTACATTCACTACAGTTGCCATACAGATTTGGCAACCTATAACTAGAACTAGGTCGTCTTCAGTGAAAAATAACAAGGATTGAAGGTCCTTTCAAACTTTCGTAATTCAAAACTTTCGTACGCTAATTAAACAAACTGAATTATATCGCTTCCACGATTCATAACAACAAAAAGCTCCTCGAACCAAACCTTCTTATAAATGACTTCCAAGTCATACCTAAGCAAACCCATCAAGTACAACTATAGTCAAAGATTCATCTTTCTATTATTTTATTACCACAACAAAAATTCTATAACATTCACTCAAAATTCTGTTGTGCTACTCTAATAAAAACATCTCAAAAACATTCTTCCCTTGATCGATGCATGGTCGATCCCTTCATGCTCCTCTAGCCATCCTAGTGGCGTCCTATCCACAGTAACAGTGCTTACGCTCTCCTAAACTTACGCGGACAGTTCCTAACCTAATGGCCGCGCTGGCCACATTCAAAGCATGCTCCGTTTTTACTTTGACACTGGGCTAACTCATACCTCCCTCCACAAACTCGGCACACAATTGGCGAGTTACCTCCCATCAAGTGACATCATGCATCATTCCTTGCACTAGGGTCGTTCCAAGTACCCCACTGAACATTCTGAATCGTGTTTCCTTTATTCTTTTCTATCGACGATGGTGATAGAAACGGTTGTGGTTCCATCAGTCTATACGGAAAATAATTTGATCAGATGACTGTATAGGTGACACTTGTAACAAGTCCCTTCTCTCTTACAGCACAAGATAGACTCATGTCTTTTCTTATAGACATGACACATATCGATCGAGTTGAGCATTGACTTTTCAATTCTACTCTTTCGGTGGGGTGAAACATGGCACCTTTCTTCTAACATCGGCCTTTCTCCCCAATTGATTTCCATCTCTATCTAAACTGAACTTTGACTTTGATATGATGGCTTGTTCCTTGATCACACTCCAGGTTGGACCTCAACAAGTGCGGCAATAAAAACGGTTACAACACTGGCGGCTATAGAAATAGCAGCAATAGCGGCAGCTCGATCCCGAGCTTACTAGCTCAACAAGTTCCCAAGAAACACTAGCACTGGAACAATCCCATCGAACTTAGGATCGCTTGGTGCTGCTACACTAGTACCGACTTGCGGCGGTACTCTCACACTCGCACTAGTCTGAGCTTGGGCTCTACCTCGAATACTGACTCTTGTCAGCGTCCTACCCCGAGGTATAGGTCCTACCGACCTCCTCCAGGGAGTTCTCCACTCCTGGTCATTCATGCTACAGGCTCTTTATAGACGCTTGTTTTCTGATTCCAATACCTCATTAGAATTCGAGTGACCACACAAATAAGCTACCAATCAGCTATCACTCACATGCATCAGCATATTAAAAACCTTTCATACTAACTATCCCATGACTCATCGCACCTTATCACTCCATATACAGATCATGCTTTGATATCACTTAAATGAGGTTGTCATGCCCCGAACCTCGAGCACGGTAACATCCCACCATGGTCATTCAAATATGCGACGTTCCCAGGCATTTGTTGTCGACCCATTCATTTTAAATGCATAAGCGGAAGTGTATTATAAAACCCCTAACAATGAAATACGGGATAGAAAAGTAGGAAGTAATTCCACAACATAACACTTTCATAAATCAACGGAGTTACAAACGAAGGCCTACAGTCAAAAGTTTATAAAAGACCGGCTCTTAAAAAGGAACTGTCCTACGATCTACAAGTCAGACATGTTCTCCAATCCTCATGAGTTCACCTCTACAACTCCTCAAGGCCAACCAAAACGATCTGGCCGCTCCGTCCACCAGGGACCTGAAATTGTAATCCCATAATCGAGATGAGACATTGTTTCAGTAAGTTCAATCCCCTAAACCCTTTTTAGAAAGAAAATACACCCAAGGGTGGCTTAGCAACACCGCATAGAGGACTTAACTCGCCTCTGTTCCTTCCTGCAGGTTAGCACAATTCAAATCACTTAATCGCGTTGATATCACTCAAGCATATACGGTAATAGAATTCAAACAATTCAATTACTTGGATCAACTCAGCAATCAATCGACTCAGTCGATTACATGTCATTGAGGTCATCACACGGTCATTCCGACTATTCATTCTCGACCCTCAAACACGGCCCTCCAGGAGAATCTAAATTTGGTGGTAATCACATATACTTGGCAACTTTCAATATTTAGTGGCTTTATAGTCCCACTCGACACTTTCCATATTTAGTGGCTTTATGGTCCCACTCGACCCTTTCAAGATTTAATGGTTTTACGGTCCCACTTGACCATTTCAAGATTCAATGGTTTTACGGTCCCGCTCGACCTTTTCAAAATTCAATGGCTTTACGGTTTCACTCGACCCTTTCAATAAATCTCACAATTTTTTGTAGTCTATCAAAACATTTTTGGCATTGTCAACTGATGCCCAATTATTTTTCAATTAATAACCAAAGATGATTCAATTTAGGAATAAATCCTAAAATCACTCATAAATCAATTTAGCACAAAATAAAGCTCAAATAAATAAACAGACTGTACCATGATGATCAGTATAAAATTTTGGTCACTGGCCATTCTCACATAATTTCCGGAAAATAATTAATTAATTAAATTTATTGAAAATAAAATAAAATAATATCCATATTTTTCACAATTCACCCTCAATTTATAATATCCAATCATCAATTTCAAAATCTGAATACACAGCAGTGATCAATGCGAAATTATGAGAATATAGGGTCTCGACAAAATTTTCAGAATTTAATAAATAATTAAATTTATTCCAAAAATTAATTAAATAACAATATTATAATAATTTTAGTAATATAATATATTATTAAATAATCCAAATAATTTCGAAACATTTATTTAAATCAAAATTAAATTCCTTTAAGTCACATCAATGCTTATATTAATATAAACATCCACTTAACCCTAAATTAAACACACTTTAAGTTAATTAAACACCTTAGTCTAATCTACACTTAAATAAATTAAACTAACCACCTAATAACACTTAACATAAACTAAACATCTCTAAGCATAATTAACCATCTAATTAAGGTTTAATGAGCTAAACTCATCGGATTAGCGAGCTGAGCAGTTCCAAACGACGGGGATGCAACGGGGATCGACTTTCCTTAAGGTGAGTCAAGTGATTGGGGCCGAGAAGCTAGCCAAAACAGGCCAAAACCGAGCTGAAATACCTATTTTTCGCTTGTTACTGGTTAAGGCCGAGAAGGGGCGGATCCGGCGTTGGTTGAGGCGGAGGAGGACCGATGGAGCTCGGGCAGCTTGCATGGACCTCCAGCGAGCAGGACGGTGGCTCGTGATGGCTCGGCGACGATGAGCAGCTGTTAGCAACGATGGACAATGGTGTTGGAGGCTCGGGGTCGCACGAGCAAGCGGTAGAGCGGTGAGTTGGCACAAGGGGCGATGCGTGCGAACGGGTGGCGATGGCGACGTACTCCGACGACGTGCGGGTGAAGGGCTGCTCTTGGCTGGCTTCCAGTCGGCTCGGTGGCTGACGAACGGCAAGGTAGATGGCCAGAGAACACAGAACAACGGCGGAGCAGAGGTTGGACTCACACGGCTGCACGTGGCTGGGCGCGAAAGGCGAAGGAGCGGCCATCGGTGGCAAGCAAGTGGGTGGCAAAGTGGAGAACAAAAGGGGGTGTTGGGCTTGCTGGAATCGGTCGGATCCTCCTTCTCTCTCCTCTTTCCTCTTTCCAAGAAGCTAAAGGTTAAAGATGATGTTGATGGGTGCTTTTTTAGGGCCAATCTACACCATCCACTTGTCAAAATCCCCTTCAATTTGGCCCAACCATCATGACATCACATGATGTCATACTCCACTATCTCCAATCTCCCACAACCTTATTCCAATGGTTGCAATTTCCTTTTCCGCCGTGGCATGACATCTTGTACATTAAATTCTTCAATTACATTCAATTCTCTTCCAATTGAGTCCAATTAAAGTCCATAAATTAATCAAATGTTCCTAATAAGATTTGTGACATAATAGGACTTCTAATTTCTGAATTTGATTTTAATTTCACGGTTAATTTCAATTCGGCGCGAATTTAGCGCGTCCTAATCCACTGGGTAGCTTTTAGGAATTTTCGTGCATTTGACCTGTGATTGATTATTTTCAAGCCACGAAGTACATATTTGACACATTGGCGACTCTCGGTTGTCGTAAAAATCTCAAAGTTTCAAATATAGACACAGGGTACCAAAACGACAAAAGAATCGGTCTAGTGCCGATCAACAAGAATTGTGTAATTAGGTGGAATCACTCACATTTAATCACATACCTTTGTCGAGTTGACCTATCTCTGATTTCTAATCGATCTTACTGTGTTGTAATGATCTCTTGCAGATTTGCACGGTCGAGCAGTCGTTTCCTAGTCGAATTCTCAACTCTAATGCGTTAGAATTCCTTAATGGCTTCACCTAATAGATTAGTTATCCCATGATTGATCAATTCAGGGAAAAAAACTATAAACCCGTCGATGAAATGCCCAACTATATCAATCGAAATCAAAACCTGAAATTCAGAATGTTGGGGCAGTGTTATATGATTGAGGCTTGTGTTACGTTCTGTCGAATCTAGATGTAAAGTCTTAGAGTAATAGACTTTATAATCTAAGTCTGAGTGCAATAAACTTTACAATATGAATCTGAACATTTTCTACTTCTGAACAGATTTAGCTTTAAGTTCTGAACACACTCTGAATAGGTTCAGCTTTAGCATAAAGTCTGTCTTCTGGTTCTTCATTCACGTTTAGTCTGAAATTTGTCAGAGTTGACAAATTTTTGATGTAGAACAGAATTTGATACTAAAGTCTGGCAGTTTTCAGATTTTGACATAGAAGTCTGAAAATCTTCATAATATACTTTGAACATATGTTAAGTTTAGTCTTCTGGTCGTTTTTAGACTTTGACAATATCCTTTAAATGTTCTATCATCTGCATGGTTTATTATTTAACCAATAAACACGTTAGTAACATTTGATTTATTTTATCTTATTGAAAACATCATAAGAGATTTCCTTATAGAGAGCATCGAGGATCTCGATGGGTTCACCACCGAGCTCGAAATAGCCGAGACCACCCTCACCACCCGCATTAGCCAAGCACAAAAGCCAAAGATTTAAGAAAGCGTGGTTCGTTGGACAATGGCCTCTTCATCCGTTGGAGGAAGGGCAAAGAGCAAAGCAATAATGGAGCGCACCGAGGATCTCGACGGGCTCACCACCAAGCTTGAAATAGCCGAGACCACCCTCACCACCCGCACTCGCCGAGCACGAAAGCTAGAGATTCAAGGCGGTGTGGTTCATTGGACGGTGGGCTCCCTCGTTTGTCGGAGGAAAAGAAAAGAACATAGTTTGGTTCAATGGAGAGAGGGAGAGAGAGTTGCGTTCAAAATTTTCGTGGGAATGTGAAGATGCGAATGAAATATTTGGCGGAGCCCACCAACTATTTCCTTTGCAAAGGAGTTATGTTCCTTACAGAGTAGAAAGATAGGACAAGACGTGCAGAGGAGAGAGAAAATCGAGTTTTTGTCAATTTTGCTATGCCCATTTTCGAAAATAAAAGGGACGAGCTCGAACTCTAGGCTGCCGGGCGACACGTGTCACTCAATGAATGGACTTGGAGGAAGCCACGCTGGAGTTGGAGCCACAGCCAATATTTTCTCACAGCCAGCGGCCCGCAACCCAGCGCCCAATGCCGCTGCCTGCCATCGCCCCAGACACCTACACCCGGAGCAGCTCGCCACTGTGCCCTTGCTGCCCACGCACCTCAGCCTGCTTGTCACTGACGTCCACTCCTTGCAGCAACCCAACTCCTGTAGCGAACCGATGCTTGCAACGACGAGCCGAGCAGACTTCCACCCTCTGTAATAACCCAACTCCTGCAACAAACCGACGCTTGCAACCCTAAGCATCCCTCGTTGCTACACTTCCGCCATCTTGAGCCCCTGCACATAACATTAACTTCTTGTTGTTGCCTCACTGTCCTCGATCCCCGGCGCAAATCGTCAGTTGCAAATCACACGCCAGTCCCATTTTTATTTTTATTTTAAGAAGTCAAGCTAGTCTTTTTAGTTTTTTCTTTCAATCAAGTTTCGTTATTATTTAATTGGAACATTGGATGTCCATGTTCATTTTATGAATATTTTAAGCATTATCCATAGGGTTTTGCCCAAAATTATTGCAATTATTAATTTGATCCATAAGACGTTAGATCATTTTTTAATTATATTGATTTTTGGGGCATTCTGATAGAATTTGATTATTAAATCATTATAATTATTAATTTGATCCGTAAGATTTCGAATCAAATTTTTAATTATTTTGAACTTTCTTATATGTTGTAATGTTTAGGGTTAAAATAATCGTTAATTTAATCCATGAGACAACAGATTATTTTTTTGGTTATTTTATTATTTATTTGATAAATATCTTGATTGTCTTGTTTCTAATGTCTGCCTGGTAATTGCTTGTCTTGAAAAACACTAAAACATCAAAATCAAAATCAAAAATCAAATCTTGCATCAGAATATGTTAGTTTCATAAATTATGATTGCATTTTTAGATTGCACGTTTAGGTAATTTTTGGAATAGATTAGGATTAGATCTAAATAATTTTTTTTTAATTATAGATAGGGTCTTAGATAATGTCTGCACATTTTAATAACCTCTTTTTTAAAGAAAAAATAATTTTCTAAGGTAGGATATGGTTTAAGTCAAACTAACCTTTAAAGCATATTAGAAAATTATTCTTTCTAGACAATTTAGTTAGGTTTTTTTTTATGACGAATTTTAATAAAAAAAATACCAAAATATTAGGTGCATGTTAGGTTCATTTAATTAGAAATTGCTTGTTAGTAAAATTAGGTCATGTAATTAAAGTGCATGTTATATAGTAAAGTTATAATTTCAAGATAAGAGAAAACCCAAAAATAATTGCTTGCTTTGTGCGTTTATTTCTTTTGGTGCAATTTTATTTGATTTGTTTAATAATGGTTGAGCATCCGTGTAATTATCCCATTGCATAATAGTGATTTAGATTAAAATTAAATCCAAACTGCGTGCAAAAACATTTTAGAAAATAAAATAATAGTACCGAAAGGGCATTAGAGAAAATCTAGTGTAATCAAGTCTCCATACCCAAAGTCTCTAGTTCGTAGGAGTAAAATAATTATCATGTTATTTTACTTAAGTGTCTAATTGGCCTACCGTAAACTCATTAATGGCGACTCCTAGATAAAATCCATTAAAAAAACTTAAACCTAAGTCACAAATTAGTATGAGCTTGGGAGAGCCCAAGCTAAATTTAAGACTTAGTAGTCCATTAGCCTAAATGCTAGGTGGTGCACCCGAAATTTAGGTTGTGATAGTAAACCACAGCACAGCTGCCTCATCATTGTTGTGCGTGATATCGCCTCACTGCTGCCAGGTTGGGTCTTATCCATTAAGTGAGCCGCAATTAATTCTGGATCATCTCACCTTACTAATTGAAGCCAAGTATTGGCATGGGACCATTAGGCCATTTCGTATCTAATTAAGCCTAGATTTGCCAAATTATCTCTACTATATTGTCTAGTTGAGTACCCTATGTCATATTATATTTTGAATAGTTAGCTATTATGTTTATTGGGTACTTCAGACCGCATGCTCACAACCCAATTGATAGAGTTCTTGAACCACCCATAGATGGTTAATTCCTATTGCATTCTATTTATAAACATTTTGATGCCTAATTGATGTTGGGTTGGTTGGGTTTTGCTGGATTTCCGTAAATGGTTGATTAAAATGCAATTGGATTGGATAAAGCTTGGATCGGTGGTGATTGGATTGAATTATGTAGACTTATAAATCTCATATTTTAGTATGTGCATTTTGAAAGTAAATGGGTTGGATCGGGTTAATGAGTGCAACATAATGAAGGTGAAAGAATAATCACATGAGCGTTTCATGGGAGCCTTGCAGTGTATTGTCTAGTTTCTAGAGTATAATTAGCTACCTTCCATTTCGTGTTTCTATGTTGAGTTGATATTTGTTCATTGCAATATGTTTGATGACTAAGATGTAATAATGGGTGTGAATCAAATATTCAATTACTCAAGCTAAAGTGACATGTTGTTCTTTTATATCAAATTCAATTTTACATTACATTTTTCTTATTAAATCTTGCTAGATAAAGGAGGTTGTTAAAGAGCCTAGTAACAAATTCACAATTCCCTAAAAAAGTCTTTCGTTTGAATTGTGTTGTTATAGAAATACACTGTTGCTCACTTACGTCTTTTCGTTATCATTATCGATGGTTAAAGATGTAAAAGACAATATAGTCATAACATGTCGTGGATGGATACATTAGCCACATCTGATTATCAAGCGTGGCAATATTTTTCCATGTCCTCTCAGTGTCTTTATTTCACTCACCAAACAGTGTTGTGCGTGTTCATTGAGTTGTTGGTGGCTTATGTGTTTTAATTGTATATACCTAAGAGAGAAAATTGTTTGAATAATGAAGATGAAATTGTGTGATCTCAAAAGTCAGTTATATCTTTCTATAGCTCTTTTGCAGCATCTATCGTTTTCAGTCTTTGAAAAATTAATTGTTGTATCTTGAGGTCTTGCATCTTTAGCTTGGCGATGGATAATTGAGATGGTAAATGGGATAATGACATTCTGTCTTGTTTCCCCAATTCCGGCTCTAATTGTATTGGATTATTTGGAGTTGTATTTTTAATCTATATATGGGGGAGTTGTAATTTTAAGAGTATGCTAACTCTTTTTGTGTTTTGTCATAGTCTCTTCATGACCATGAACTGAAACTTCATATTGTGGTAATTATTTTTTTTGGAAAATAAGCCATCTTGCTTTAAGCTATGTGCCAACATGTATTGGGTACTTGAAGACTTGCTTGAGCTTTGCAATTTAACCTCCTATTGCTGTGGAGATGAAATTTATTTTTATTTCTATGCATCCATAGCCAACATAAATCTATATTAAATAAGATTGATGTCTTTTGTGAAATATTTTGTTAAAGTGTGACTATTGTCAAGTTTATTATAGTGGATTTTCCACTGTATTATAAGGATATAGTGATGTTAACTGGATCTTGGATTCATATGAGATAAAATCCACTAGCAAATATGTATTCACTCGGTGGAAGTGCTTGACATAAAAGCAATCGAATGAAATTGTGGGGGAAATGGCAATCTTGCTAAACCAAAAGTCAACTTGGTTAAAGTAGATGCTTTGATGAAGTAATTGATGTAGTCATTCCCATGCCAATATTGTGGCTAATCGAAATTATGGGCGGTAGACTCAATTGCTACCAATCATATATGTGTAAACAAAATGCCTTATCCTCCTAAGCTCCAATGGATGAAGGAGAAGAAAATATTTACTATTCTTTGGTAAATTGTGAACTATTCAAGTTCTTAAGCTAAAGAGAAAAATTTTCTCAAACTCATATATGAAAATGGGGCTGAGTAGTTGAGAGACTCTTAGCAAATATTCCTTTGGGAAAATGACATATTTTGTGTTTATACATTATGATTGCCAAGAGGCAATAGCCATGCAAAATAAAACTTTCAATGGTAAAAATTGACACGTCCGATTGAGGGATGACATGGTAAAACAGCTGCTTAATGATGGAATTATGCCCATTAATTATATGAAGTCAAAATTGGACTTTGGCTAATCCTCTGACTATACATTGAGGGGAATGAGACAAACCAACTGAAGAAAATCAACAATGATAGTAACCTAACCGATGTGATATATGGGTAATAACAAGTCATTTGTTAATTTAGTGCACTATAAAAAAAATTATTGATCCATCCTAAGGTGAAAATAGTGCAAAATTGCAAGGAAAAAGAGGTTGAGCTAAGCTCTTAATGAAATTTCATAACCATTATTGGTGGTGTATTAAACTGCAGAATACACTTGATGGAATTATTTATATAAGTGTGGAGTGGGGCCGCTTTTATGAGAATTTTTGGCAAAAATCTCTAAAGCAATTTATAAATAAACCAAGCCCGTGCATGGCTTATTAGCGCAAAACCATGTTGAATAACAAAGTTTGTGGGAGTGTAATGTGATTAGTGAAAATTATAATTCACAAAAAGAAATTCTTGGTTCATAGAAGTTTCAAATTTCACCAATGATTTCGTGAATTATATTTCATTCTTTCTAGGGTTGGTTCATAGCCTACAAGCACCAGTTATGATACATTACTCTCCAATAACCAAGTATTATTCGATTTTTCTTGTCAAAACTTTCTGAAATATGTTGGGGATTGTTGGATATTTCAAGTAGTTTTGAAATATTTAGAAATGATGATCGTCGTGAAAATCATCATTTTTGTAACGGCTTTCTAATGGCCATATAACGACTTTCTAATGGTGGGTCTTCTAATAGCTTTATAATTTTTGATTTATTACTTCATAAACTTTTTATTATTTTATAACGATCATCTTTTTTAATTACCAATTGACCTAACAGCTCTCTTTTTTCTTGTTTAAATATAAATTAAACTTTAAACTTCAATCTTTGAACATACAATATGTTCTCACACTTTTCCTTTTCTTTTTGCTGGGTTATACACAAAAAATTGTTCTATTTCCTTATAATATTCAGTGTAGAGTATAAAGGAAAGTCTATTGTATCTTGGGAGGATAGCCGCTGAAGCTTTACGTATCGAGTTTCGTACTCCGAGGAGCGGAATTATCCTTAAGGACAGTGCTTGCACGATTCAGACATTTCCTTTTATTTTCTAATCTTTTGTAATGTATTTCCAATAATTATTATTATTTTATATATCCTTATATTTTTCCAACAACATGTTTGATAATTAGATTTATATGTTTTTTATATACATATGATTTCCTTTTACCTATCAAGTTTTGTCTGATCTCAAGTATGTCCATTATGCTAATCAATTTAATATTGACTTGCACGTGAGTAGGGATGTTGAAATGTCCCACGTCATTTAAAAATATTTTTTGAGTTTCTAGATTGATTTTTTCTAAGAAGTATCCAGAATCTTGCACCTAGAGATACCATGATTCCCAAAAAAAAACAATAGCTCATCGGCCGGTTTAAAAAATCATGGTCAGATGTGGAGGTTGGTAAAAGTTTGGAGTTCAAAATCACGATTTGAAGATTTGTGATTCCATAATCATTCTTTACGCCAGATTGATGGAAGAGGAAGCAAAGCTGATGATTTCAACTCAATCTATATATTCGTCACACACCGATAAGTGATCAAGTACCTTTTTGGATCGAGATTAATCGTCTTCCCATCATGAACCAATAAAGCCATCTATACTAAGAAACAAACGTTATACACATGCATTTATTTCTCTAACACACTCGTGATATACTTAAGCATACTTATCTAAATAAATCTAATTCGTGAGGTGCGTCCTAATACGGTACATCTAACATGCCTAAATATAAGTTATAGTTATGGAAATCGTGCCTATCACGTTAAGAACGGATTGAAATTTCACACGTTAAAACATCGCGACACGGCACGATCACAACATGCGGACACGGATGATCGGTCTTCAACAAACACGAGACAAGCAATTTGGTGCAGGATAACTACGTTTAGTCATGGTCGAGGCAGTCCTAGGTAAGGCAGGACAAAGCGACACGGAACTCTCCTTTTTCGGGGTAGCTAGCGAGCGGTAACGACAAAGACAACGTGGCCAACTCCTCCATCCGGAAAACTACATTTGGCTCCGAAAGCATCAGCGTATTTCGTTCGCAAGACCAGCGTCCCACGCTCTCTCATTGGTCCAGCCGTCGCTGTTCTAGCCTTCTTGGGCCGCGGGCCTCGTGTCTTCCTCTGGTCCTTTAGAATCTCTCTTTCTCTTCGCTAACGAATAATGACCAGTGCGGGGCATCGGGTCTCGTTAGTTTGATCGATCACTTTCGAAAACAGATTCTTGAAAAACCAATTTTAAAGAAAATGATCGATTTTTATTTGTTTAGTTTTTATAGGGGAGTGATTTCATTCTCACTAGAAAAAGAAGTCGTTTTGCTTTGATCTAAGCCTATCAGAGATTGATTAGTTTTTAGTCATCCGAATGTCGAAAATGTTAAAAAATAATTTCTCGAAAAACCATTTTCCTTTGAGTTGATGGGACCCCAAGGCTTCGAAAGGAAATCGCCTAGAAAGGGGAATCAAATCTTTTCACTTTATAGATAACGATAACTTCGAATACTCGTAAATATTGTTCGTCTACAATTCACCATTCGTAAATTTTGACAAAGTTAATCTTGATTTTTATATAGTTGACTTTATAAGAGCGAAGAACCTATAATATCTAATTACCATTAATATGAGCACTGAAGTCATCGGCTTTATAGAATATAGAGGATGATGGTAACGGATATTATATCAATAGATTAATTTCAAGCTCCTATACTTTGATTTGAGAATGACAATACGAAGCATGCAAACTAGAATCTATCTTTCTTCTTTAACGAATAATGATTAGTGCGGGGAATTGGGTCCCACTAGTATCATCGATAACTTCGAAAAATATTTTCTTAGAAAATCAATTTTAAGGAAAATGATCCACTTTTATTTGTTGGTTGTTTAGGGAGGGTGATTTCATTTTTACTAGGAGGAGAAGTCGTTTTCCTATAATTTAAGCCTATCATAATTTGATTAATTTTCTGTAATGCTAAAAAAGTTTAATTTCCTGAAAAACCATTTCCCTTTGAACCGATGGACCCCAAGGGTTTGATCGGAAATTGCATCGAACCAAATCTCAACATTATAGGTGGCAATTATTCTAAATACTCTTAAGTATTGCTCGTTTAAAATTCATGTTCTCCGAGACACGATAAAGATGATCCTAATTCTTATACGGTTGACTTTATAGGAGCGAAGAACCCGTAATATCTAATTAGCATTAATCCAAGTATTGATGTCATCGGAATCATAGAATATAGATGATCGATGATAATGGATATCATATTAATCTACTAAATTCGAGCTCCTTCGATTCGAGAACGACAATACTGACCACGAAAACTCTACACATGGGTTCCCCATGCCGCGCAATTAATTTCACCTAGTTGTACTCTTGCTCACCGTACATTATTTATTTATTTTATTTTCTCATTTTAGGCTTCCCTTTTCCTTTCACAAGAAGAAAAAAAAAAAAAAAGAAATGGATTTTCATATGACCCGTGATTTGAGTCGAAGGCAGATCGTCTGCCGCGCGACGTCATTTTCATTAAATGCTCAATTTAGTCACTAACGCACAAACACACTCCCATTCTTATTTTCCCAGCTCAACCTTTTTTTATTTTTGGCCAAAATACCAACTCAACTTAATTATCTCCTTTCTCTCTTTAGTACCCCCCGAAAATTAAAAACAAAAATTAAAAATAAAATATATATATATGAGAAAATAAAGGACGCGAAAAAGAGGATAGTCCCTTCATCGTCCCCGAAATCGCCTCCATTTTTCAGCAATCCCATCTCCCCTCCCTTTCCCCCACCGTAACTAAAGAACCTCTCAGGTGCGACCCGTCTCTCCCATCCCCCTCGCGAGAGCGAGAGTTCGAGCTCCTGGTTCGATCGCCGCAGGGAAAAAAGCCGAGATGTGGCGGTGCATTGCTCGCGGCCTCCGCTCTCCTTCCTCCGGCGGCGGCGGCTCCCTCCGATCTCGCGTCTCCCGATTCTTCTCCTCCGAATCGGTAACCCTCCCTCCCTCGCTCGCTCGCTCGCTCGCTCCCTCGTTTTTTCCTCCCCTCTCCCCCGGCAGCACTAGCTAGACTGCGATCGCGATCGCCACTGCGACTGCGACTGCGATGGGTTTGGTTTGGTTTTGCGATGAATCGCCGCTTGATTCGGTTTGATTAGTTTCCGCGCTGAGTTTTTTGGAGCTCGGGCCGTTTGCTTATTTGGCCGTCCCGGGGGTTTTAGATTTTGGAGCTTCGTTGCTTGTGGTTTGACCGTTGCCGTCCTTGTTTGGGCTGCTGGAGAAGCAAGAGAAGCGGTTGATAGTGGCTTCTTGGTCTTAGGGTCTTAGTTTTGTTTTTTTTGTTTTTTTTTTTTTTTTTTTTTTGGGAAGGAGCTGGTTTCGTTTTGGATTTAGCGAAATGGAGGGGAGAGTTGAGATGCTCCTTTTCATTTCGAGTTTGGAGCGTCTTTCCTGAGTTGTTAATGCGGTTCGTCGGGAGCAGCGTGGAATCCGATTTCACGATTTTTCTTGTTCCGTGGCGTCGTCTACCCCTTCTAGAGTTGTAGATCGGTACCTTTTAGTTTTTTTCTTGTGCAATGACAAGTAAAGGCTCTATCTTTTTTGCATTTTTTTTTTTGGGGGTTTTCGAGGAGGATGAATTTCTCTCTCTAAGTATCCAGTTGAGATTTCCTCTTTTCGTGCTGTATTTCCTGTTGCCAAAGTTAATTGATTACGTCCTGATCTTGATTGTTTCTGTGGAGGTAAGAATAGTCTTTTGCTTTTTTGTTGCAGTACACCATAGTCGACCATAAGTACGATGCCGTCGTCGTAGGAGCTGGAGGCGCGGGGTTGAGAGCTGCCATCGGACTTTCTGAACATGGTTTCAACACGGCTTGTATCACCAAGCTCTTTCCGACCCGGTCACATACTGTTGCCGCTCAGGTATGAGGAGCTCCAGCTTTCGTTATGTTGCTGATTATGCATGATGATGGGCAGATATTGTCAACAGTGTTCTGTAAAATGATTTTAACATTGAGTTGTTTAATTGTTTCTTTTAACCTTTTGACAACATTATAGCATCAAGTTTGCCGATGCCATGCATTAGATTGAATAGATCGAGAATCTTAGGTCCTACTATATGATGAGAATCGTAATGCATGAACCATGAAAACATGTAAAACTCGGCAAGTGTCCCAGAAACCATGGATGCAGAAGAACTAGGTAAGACGTTGATACTATAAAGTCACTTGCTTTTGGCTTGGCTTATGACTCTTAATTCAAAAAACTATAAAACATGTAAATGACTTTGAATGCCATGACTTGTATGTTCTTAAAGATATGATGTTTTAAGATATAGGGGGTGTCTGAATTGACTTTTGCATTTTGCCTTATCGAGATATTGTGACTTGCACACTTTGACTCTTTTCAATCTAAGACTTCTGAAAATCTCACGATAGAAAAATGGGAACACGTAAATTCACACACATTTTTCCATAACTTTTGGAAGTTTCGATAATATTTCAAATTTTGGTGGAAACTCTTTGCTTTTGCTCTATACCAAACAAAGAGGCCCTATCATTAATCATAAGCCACAGCCTATAACCAAATAAAACGAGATTCCAAATGCCAAAAATATGGCAATATTCAAGGTTTAAAGCCATAGTTGAAAGCCTCAACTACTCCGCAACTCACTTTAAGAGTCTGTGCTAACTATTCTTATAGGTGCTTTTGTAAGTCCTTAGCTGTCATCCTAATAAAAGATCTGTTCTAGTTAAGGGTTGAGTACACTCGATGGATCCTTTCGACCTAATTGACGAGCACTTTGATACTTTTCAGCTCTGTAGTGTGAATTTTTATATATATATTTTTATTCTTATCTTATGCATGTTGTTTGTTTGCAGGGTGGTATAAATGCTGCTCTGGGAAACATGAGTGAAGATGACTGGAGGTGGCACATGTATGATACTGTTAAGGGGAGTGACTGGTTAGGTAGGCTTTTCATGGTCAGATTTTAGTTTATTTAGTTTATTATTGTTCAGTTAAGGACCACAGCATCATGAATATCTTATGATTTGTCTCCAGTTTAATCGGTACTGCCATTTATGAGATGTGACAATCTCCACATAAACACCTGTCTTATTGAGAATCACATTTGTGGCTGATTAGCTAGTTGTACTAGGCATCTGGTTACATATACTTATTCTCCTTTATTTGCCTGCAATGGAAGGGTAGGCCTGGTTTTTAAACTGGCAAAGATCCCTTTATACACCACAGGCAGTGTCCTAATAGTTGATCATTTCAGGTCCTTTTGTTCTGGCCTTTTAAGTTGTTTATTACATTTTTTGCCAAGATAAAAAGAATTACATATTCTACCTTTAAGAAAACAGTGAGATTTTACATGTTTGCAATTTCAAATGTTCTTGAAAATCCCTGTGTCAAGGTCTTTAACGGTTGGGTGAGTTCAGTTTGAAGGAAGGCAAGTCTTAAATGCCAGGGTGAAAGAATAAAAGGCACTTCGAATGGACTATGAACTCTTGTGAAAGCTACTGTACTATTGGATACTAGGTGTTTACATTTTGCAGTATTTAATCAATGTTGAGTCTGTGTAGGTGATCAAGACGCAATTCAATACATGTGTAGAGAGGCACCAAAAGCAGTGATTGAGCTTGAGAATTATGGCCTACCATTTTCTCGAACTGAAGATGGAAAAATATATCAGCGTGCATTTGGTGGCCAAAGCCTTGATTTTGGAAAAGGTGAGGGATGAATTCAGAATGGAAATAGTTGTGATTAATGCAAAATTCAACTCACCTGAAACTCTATTTTGTCTTTACCACAGGTGGACAGGCTTATCGTTGCGCATGTGCAGCTGACAGAACTGGGCATGCACTGTTGCACACCCTATATGGCCAAGCAATGAAACATAACACACAGTTCTTCGTTGAATATTTTGCCTTGGATCTAATAATGAACAATGATGGTGAGTTGATCCGCTATGGGACCTCCGTCAGGTTTAAGATATTCAGCTTAGTGAACATTAGATGAAGTTTAGATACCTATCTCATATTCCTTTTAAGTGGCTAAGATAGCTTGGAGTTATCAGTGTAATTAACTTGAATGATCTGGACGTTCATTCAGCTATTGCATTACTTTCAAGAAAGATGTTAGAGGAGGTGGTAATAAAATTGCGCATCGAATGGTGTTAATTGAATTGTCGGCCAGCAGTTTCGGTTGTCATTATGAATGGATTTTAGCCCATAATACAAAACAAAAGCGACTAAGGTTTTGGTTTTCCACTCTTGAGATCAGTTTAGATCTGCTTGAATATGAAAAATCTGATCCTTACACTGAGTGAACCTCTTACTTGAAATTTTTCAGTTAATAGGATTTGAATTCTCCTATGTTGTTCCTTGTGTAAAAGGGACCCATCACTATGGACCTGTTGTTTTGCTATTTGCATGTCTTGTTGTGAAATTGTGAACAGTTACTTTGAAAGGATGAGCCGAGTGGATTTGTTCTTGAAATTCTTATTCAGGCAGTTGTCAAGGAGTGATTGCTTTGAATATGGAGGATGGGACACTACATCGGTTTCAGGCCGCTCAAACTATTCTGGCCACAGGGGTACTGTGTCAAACTTATGATCTCTTTTTGATAGCAAAGAAAGTAGATCTCTTCATTTCTTATTCTGATTCTTCAGGGCTATGGTAGAGCATACTTTTCTGCAACATCAGCTCATACGTGCACGGGAGATGGCAATGCTATGGTTGCAAGGGCTGGACTTCCCCTTGAAGTCTGTTTTCTGCCTTCCCTACTTGAGATTAGTCTTCCTTACAACCTCTCTGCTTCTTTATTATTTGACATAATCTTTTTACAGGATTTAGAGTTTGTACAATTTCACCCAACTGGAATATATGGTGCCGGATGCCTCATAACTGAAGGTTTCTTGCTATTTATGCATATTTGAGTAGCATAAATTTCACATATATATATTTTTTGTTTTATTAATTAGCTTGTGTTTTCTTATTCATTCCTTATTGTGATGTAGGTTCACGAGGAGAGGGTGGTATCCTTCGTAACAGTGAGGGCGAAAGATTTATGGAACGGTATGCCCCTACAGCCAAGGATCTTGCGTCAAGAGATGTTGTCTCAAGATCAATGACCATGGAGATACGCGATGGCCGTGGTGTAGGTAAGTTATGCTCTAATTAAATTGGCTCAAATAATTTTAGTTAAGAATGTTGATGCTCTGTGATTTTCATTATTCTTCTTTAATTTGTTTTACTTTGCCGCGGGAGATCCTTAAGTTGATATATTTTAGAGTCCTTTTACACTTTTTGGAATGAACGTGTACTTGAATATCTTATTCACATAGTCCCATTTGCTATAAAAATTGCTGTTAATTTTTCAGGACCACTTAAGGACCATATATATCTTCATCTGAATCATTTACCTCCTGAAGTACTGAAGGAGAGACTTCCTGGTATCTCTGAAACTGCTGCTATCTTTGCTGGAGTGGACGTGACAAAAGAACCCATCCCTGTCTTACCCACCGTGCATTATAATATGGGTGGTATACCCACTAACTATCACGGAGAGGTAAGTGACACCTCGTATGAGATGAGAGGCTCTTTATTGATTACTTGATTACTGATCAGTGTTATCCTAATAATATCGTAGAAAAGCCCTTGGTTTATACCATCTTAAGTGTGTTTGACAGTTGGAAGTTAAAAAGAGGATTTCAGATGACTATATATATATAACTGGAATACTGGAATCTGTTTCTGGACGAACAGTTTAGGAGGTCATTCTGAAAGCTCTCATTGTCTTTTGGGTTATTTAATGAGTAGTGGGGGTGAGCATGGTTCCAGGGTAGAACCTGGAACCTGAGGATCAGACCAATGGGAACTTGTAGATTCCAGGTTTAAATGTATGCAGGGTAGGTTCCAGGTTCCAAAAAATGGAATTTATCTCAATAGATAGGTTCCAAATTTTTAGTTGGAGGAACTTGGAACCTATAACCTGTGACCTATAACCTACAATCCGGAACAAGTTTTATTGTTTTTCTTAGTTCATGTCTTCGCCCATCTTGCAATATTCTATGACATTTGATGATGAGTGAATAATTTAGAAGCACTAGTATGAGGTTCCATTTTAATATTCATATTTTTCATGTGTTTAAATATAAGTTTTTATAAGTGAATTATAGCAGCAAGTGGTGGTTATTAACGATTTTAATTTATTGCAGTTGTTTAACTAATAATATAGGTGAAACTTGGGTAGACCCTGGAACTGACCTTAGAAACTGTGGTAGGGTAGGTTCTAGGTTCTAAGGTATATATGGTAGGTGCAAGATTCCAAAAAATGAGGAACCTATTCCAATGGGTAGGTTCCATGTTCTAGGTGGAACCTGTACATAACCTAGAATTGCCGATCCCTAATGAGTAGGACAGTTTCTATTATAAAGTATTTAAAGTGGTCCCTAGTCAATCAAAGTTTTATGCAAACTAGTATAATCAAACATTTTGTTATTTTATACATTCAAGAGCAAAAGTACAAGGGTTTGAACAACTGTTTGATGGGATAGGCTGCAGGGCAACTAATGAATGACTCCAGACATAACATGCTGGTTTTGAATCAGAGAGTTTAGTAGAAGTCACTGTTTTACGTTCAGTTTAAAAGTGGATGAATAATGAATTTCCTTAACTGATGGGAGTATGGAGGTAATTGATTTCTTTTTTAACTCGCGTCAGTTGTTAATTTTCCACAATTATGTGAACTTCAATTACATTAGTTCTGTTGCTGCTTTTTGATTTGCACACTTTCAACTCTAGGTTGTTACAATCAAAGGCAATGATCCAGATGCAGTTGTTCCTGGACTCATGGCTGCTGGAGAGGCAGCCTGTGCATCTGTTCATGGTGCTAATCGGCTTGGTGCAAATTCTCTTCTTGATATTGTTGTATTTGGGAGAGCTTGTGCTAACAGAGTTGCCGAAATACATAGGCCAGGCAAGTTTAATTTTCAGATTATGTGTGAGAAGTTGCTAAATATGTTAGACAAATTAACCAGACTATGAATTTGCAGGGGAGAAACAAAAACCTTTGGAAAGGGATGCTGCTGAGAAAACTATCGCATGGCTGGACAAGATCAGAAATTCGAATGGCTCACTTCCAACGTCTAAAATTCGGTTAAATATGCAACGAGTTATGCAAACCAATGCTGCTGTCTTCCGTACCCAAGAAACTTTGGAAGAAGGTAGGCAAATTCCTTTTTTTGAGACAAAAGCAGAGGGTGCAAACCAAGCTCTCTTTCATCATGTTATTCTGAGATTTGCTGGGAAAGGGCTTTAGAACTTCAAAGATTCTCGACTGTGCTAAGATAGGCAATTTTAATATACCATAGGTTTTAAGAACATCTTCTTTGAATGGTTATGAAGAGGAGATAATTTCGGGATCTAATTAGCTATGTTCTACTCATAAAATTGGAAAATAAGCTGGAAATAAAGGTTCGTGCATAGGCCTTTTGATCGTGCTGACTCTATGGTCTCTTTCTTAGGCTGTATTCTCTAATCTCTGACTCTATTTTTGCCACCTAAATGGTTTGCTTTCTATTTGCAATTCCAGGTTGTAAGTTAATTGACAAGGCGTGGGAAAGCTTCCATGATGTGCAATTGAAGGACCGTAGTTTGATATGGTAGAGAATACCATCCTTATTTAGTGAACAAATGTTTCTTGTGGGTTCTATTTTTTGGAATAATCTTGAGTTTAAATTCTTTTACAGGAACTCAGACTTGATTGAGACTCTGGAGTTGGAAAACCTTCTGATAAATGCCTGTATCACCATGCATTCTGCTGAGGCCAGGAAAGAGAGCAGAGGAGCCCATGCCCGTGAAGACTTCACGGTTAGTTGTCACTTTCAATCTTCTACAGGATGCTCATCTTATTACTCCCAATTTATTTGTAATAAAGTGAGCTCAACTGCTTTTGCAGAAAAGAGATGATGAAAAATGGATGAAGCACACTTTGGGGTAAGTCCTTTTCTTATTCATCTTGGAAAAATATATTTTTTTTGTTCATCTTAATAAAATATTCTCCTCATTATAGAGCATCTTATTTTCTCTCAGTAAATGCATTTGTTGCATCTGTCCTGAGATTGGGTTTGAATGAAACTGTAGAGATCGTATCATTGAGTCATTGAACTGACCACCAGTGCGTCAAGTGTGGTGACTTTATCCACACACTTAGTTTAGTGAATAATTCTCATAGCTGTCTACCGTAATTTATATCTATTTTGGCCTCTCTCTCTCTCTCTTTTTTCCTCCTTTCCTCTTTTCAATTCCTGTAGAGGGTGGAATCAAGGCGTCAAAGGCTCACTGAGCTGCTTTTGTCTGTTTACTTAAATACATAATTCAACTCTAGAAACATGGATGAAAGTACATGTCATGGAGCTTCTGCTTTCTTTATACTCATTTAACCTTCGGCTGGATGCTTTTTCCATCTCCTCATAATATTGAGTTGTTGCACAAAAAGAACAGGATAATCTGTAGTGCTAGTCTCTCTTGATGTACCTTCGGTGCACTCTCCTGATTGCTCTTCACATATGACTTGCAGGTTCTGGGAGAATGAGAAGGTTCGGCTAGATTACAGACCAGTTCATATGAATACTTTGGACGAGGAGATCGAGTCATTCCCACCAAAAGCTCGAGTGTACTAATGAAGGCAACAAAGATTTGGGTGGTGGATGGTGGCCAGAGAAATGTTCATATGGGCGAATAACATGCAACATTAATAGATTGCAATAAATTGCTTGTGATTCAGCACTTCAGCAATGACTGTCGCTTTCTACAGTTTTGCCAGATTAAATTTTGCATTTGCACAGGGGAGGCAAATATTTATCTTTGGGGATGGTCTGACATGGGTAGTATTGTATTTCCTGTGTCCTTAACCCTTGGGGTTTTTTCCACCTTAGTCATCCGAATCTCTCCCTAATGTTATTGTTGCAAGTTCGAAATTGTGGGCCCATGAAAATAAGAATTTGTACCTGGTAAGTTAAGAATGCCCATTTTCAAAGTAAAAAGGTGCCACTTTGGGGATGTATTGCATTATTGTAAGTTGGTGATTCCTTCTACGCATGGCCGAGGTTGTGATATCTGTGAATATGCAGCGTTTCTGTGGCGCGTACAGGTTGTTGATGGCAGTGAGATACTATGATTGCACTCATAAAACTCTTGCATGTTCCCTCAACCAGGATGGCTGCATCTAGTGTGTTCCGACTTCTGAGATGTTATTCTCACCAAAGCTTTTTGCAATGAGGTTCTATGTATCCAGCACTATAGAGGATCGGTGTTGGTGCCCTCCTTGTAATCGAGTCAAATCGATAAAGATTTCAATTCGTATCTGAGTTTATAAAACATGACTCAAATTCAAGAAAACCCAGATTTGTTTTCATAAAGCTTGAGTTCTGCTTAAAGAGACTGTTGAGAAGTAATCGCGATTTGAAACTCTAGTTCAAGTTGAAATTTCCACCTGCGCTCACTTTACTTATCTTGTTCTTCTGATTCCTTAAAGTTGCTTAAGGCTCTCTCCACAGGTTGCTCGATTCCAGCTCGTTTTCTCTAGTTATGTCGATTAGCCTGCCATTTCTGAGTTGATTCCATTTCATTGTCGTATGGTTTGTGACATGTGAACTTTTGTCTTACGTCTTGGTTTGCCTCTCAGATAGAACAGAATTACATGGCTAGGGTAGGGGGATGTCTCGTTCTTTCATTTCGATTGCTAAGTTCTTAATACCAAAAGCAAAATGGCCAAATGGCAATAGATCTTCTGCAATCTTATCCCTACCTTTTCTTAGTTACGGAAATAAATCGCCACCTCTTGAGATCACGTCAAGTCCAACCCATAATTAGACTCCCTCCAAAAAAATGCCCGCCGAGTGCCTTTTGCCCTTTTGCCTTATTGCAATCGAGACTGTGTCCTTTTAGAAGAACCCCCAACTTTTCATTTCTCTTCATACCGACAATTTCAAAGATACGTTTGATAAAGGGAAAAGCGGCTTATACTAAGTAAGATAACTATTCTCTCATGGATTACACACATCTTTTAAATTATTCTTCCTCTGGTATTCTCCAATCTACTTTCTTGAAGGGCAAAGTCGAGCTCGGAAAGGAATCCGACAGGAGCTCTCCCAAGCGAACCGTGTTAAAAGATCCAAGATACATTCGAAACGGTATTTTACCTAATAGGATCTAAAAGGGTCGGAGGACAAGACCGAAAACCCTCGAAAGAGAGAGTGCGGGAATCGTTTCGCAAGTGCAGAAAACACACCCACTGAGGGCAGCGGCGACAGACATCATGGTCCGGCAGGGGGGACAAGAATGGAAAAATCAGAATCAGAAGACGAATCCAACCGGCTGATGATTGTCCTCGTGACTGATGACCACGTCCCCATTGTAATAAATAGTCAGGTTGAAACCCTCCAAAAAGGAGATGACAAATTGCGTCTTGAGGTCTCTCTCTCTTTCTCTCCGACAATTCACGATGGAATGGAGAAGAAAAAGAAGAGAGGAAGGATCGATGGATACACGTACAGCCTCCACCACCACCACCACCACCACCACCACCGAAGTGAACGTCTTTTCTCTCCCCCGGAGGGACGTCCATCTGCTGTCGCTATTCCCTTTTTCCTTTCTTTTGGTTCCACGGTCAATGGTGGAATGTATTGCGCCCCGTGGACTTATCGCTCCCCGGCACTCGATTGCAATGTTTGACCTCCGAGGAGCCGTTGTTGTTGTTCATACGGATGGCCCTTTTCGATTCGCACCACACCAAAAGTCTCGATCCACATCGAATGGATTCATGCACTCGGTACGTATTTCGCTATGATTCAGACGCCGGATCGGTGCAGCTCGGTCGCATCGTGTTGTGTTTTCAGTGTCTGCCAGCTTGCTCTCTCGCCCCGCCTCGCCCCGCCCTCCATTTTTTCTCTCTCTCTCTCTCTCTCATCAATCATTGCCACGGTTTTAGAATGCCCTATTGGATTCGGTATGCTCGGGGTCTTTTCATGCTCACAGGTTTTCGTTACGTGTAAAGATTGCATTAACAGGATTCTCAGATTGTCTCATATCGAGCAAGGAGGCATAGTTAGATGAGAAAGTCCAATATAATCATATTCCGATCAGACTAGGAAAGAGATTAAGTCATATTTAGTTCTTTGACATCTTTAATTTATCTTTCTCACACAAATAAAGTCGTATAATAGAGGCAATTAATAGATTGCAAAAATTCGAATTCAAACATTCTAATACTGTATAAATTATTTGCAAGATCACCACCATCTGTTCTGAGAATTTAAGTTGTTAAATATTCTAACATTAAGCTCGTTTATTTGCACTCATTTAATCGCGGCGTCCTTGTAATTTATATAGTGAACGACAAAAAAGTGATGATACTTTAGTCCATTTTTTGAGGCCATGTGTCTCAATCCATTTGTCATGGTAGGTTGCATTAAATATGATAACATGTTTTGTCTTTCCTTTCAAAATTATACAGCGGTAGATCTTTACGAATAGATAGATAAATGGATAGCTGACTGCTTGACTAAATCGTGGCTTCATAGCTTCTACTCCAGTTTGAAAACGATATGTGGCAGACAAGACTCTTCCTCGTGTCTCTTGCGTGTCTAACCTTTGTCAGCAAGTTACTATTAAACATCAAAAGGACAAATGACAAAAGATAAATCTGTCGAAAAGCCTTAATACCCGATGCCATAAATCACGGTATAACTCTCTCAAAGCAAAAAAAAATTTAGCGATGATCACATCGAACGTCGAGCAGCCAAGGAGGCGACGGACGTCGCCGCCGGGAGCTCAAGCAATGCATAGAACCACAACCCGTCGCCGGAATCACTCTTTGTTTGGTAAGAGGAAATGAATCCTTCCTCATTTCACAGGCAAATACAGAGGCTTTGCAATGTGCATCACTCCAAGTGTGAATAAGAAATTTGATGATTTGACACTTTGGAATTTGAGACCCATTTGAGAGAGAGAGAGAGAGAGGGGTAACGTTAGACAAAAAAGGGAAAAGATAAGGTGCAATGTTGCTGATGGAGGGAGGGGGCCTTTAGAAAAAGAATCAAAGCAATGGAGTGGAGCCCCCCCTCCTCCTCTCCCTCTCTTTCTCTATCTTGTAATCTTTTTCCTAGTCAAATCTTTCCCCTTTCCTTCGCTCGAGCTTTTTGATTAAGACCCCTTTTAATTTCTGTCCACTTAGCTCGACATTAGGAGGGGGGGATGAAGGCTTGGATACTTACGAGGAAAACGACATCTATTGGCACCGTCTAGATTTGCTGCTAATCTTAAAGATCTTATCTTCCTTGGACTGATTGGACTGCAGATTTACTTTCGGATCGCCCAATTTCCATCCATTCACACTTCTCCACATTATTTTAATTTCTCTGTAGGCCAATCCTGCCGCTTCTTCTTCTCCTCCTCCTCCTCCTTTTCTCCACATTATTTTAATTATAGGGCAACGGTTGAGTATCTCAGTTTCGATTGCTTTCATTGAAGAGCTTTTTCTGGTTTACTAATTTGCAGCCTACGACTTGCACTCTGCCTTTGGCCTTTGCTTTTCGCTTTAACGAGATAGATAAAATTGATTTATCTTGCATTTCTGAAAATCAATATTTCTTCTTCTTAGCTGTGTATGTGAAAGATTTAGTACAACTCAGCCTTCAAATACTAAATTTAAGGAGTAAAAGTTTATCTTCAGATAGATAAAATTGATTTATCTTGCATTCTTCTTTTTTAACCTTTGATTGCTATAATAGGAATAAAATGGAGAAAACGGGAGGAAATGAAGTTAACTGAAATACCGGTAATAGAACAGGTAAATATTAAGTGACATTAAACGATAAAGATTAGTTAAAGTTTCGTGCCCATAGGCACTTTAATGAAACTAAATAAGATGCTCTAAGGAAAAGAATATCACGGATTAGGTAGAAAGGGAAAAGATGACGATAACAAAAAGGTCAGATGGCAAAATTGGGTGCCCATTATATATTTTAATTGGTTAATTAACGTGAGAAAAAATGACCAATTGATCAAAAGTACCGAAAAAATTATGAATGGAAATGATGTGTTTGAGATACCTTATTTAGTTTATCGTATTGTGAGATTATCAGTGATATTTATGTTTTCTGATTTTATTCAACTAATCTTTCTTCCTTTCTTATATTTCTTTTTCTCTAAAAGATAAATTTCCATAAAAAAATTAAGATGAAAACCAAACTTGCACCCCTTAAAGATGATATGCATTACATAATATGGAACACCGATCGAAAGTTCAATGGCAAATATCTATCACGCTTAAAGTTTAGAAAGTTTTTGTGTAATTTCCCCGAAAACAAAGAACTCCGTCGTTTGATTTTAAGTTTTTATATAGGATGCCAAAATCATTTAGTATGACATTTGTAGTATGAAACGTTGCTAATCATAATTATTAAGTGTCTAGATTTTGATTTTTTTTGGTCAAAGTCCAGATTTTGATTGAAGCCTAAGACAAATTGTGCACATCCATCGTACAACTCAGTCGATCGCGATGTTTTAGGAGCAAATGTGCAATGACGAGTAATCAATCATATATTAAGCCGATGCGACGTATGATAGTTATGTGACAATCATGTGATACAACTAACGTATGATGATGTTGTGAAGCATCAAACTCAAAAATTACTACTAAGGAACATGATATATTTTCATAACCATTCACAAATTTAGCGAGCCAACCATGAGATATGGAGAAAATTATCCAAAAAATCTTTAAAATCTTATATTTTAACCAATTTAATCATAGACTTTTTAACTTTACTACTAAAGTCTAAAACATTTTGACAATTTGCTAATCTAGTTAATCCGGTCAATTTTGGGCAAAAATCACTAATGTGAATGTCAATTGTCCTATGTGGTATCGTTAGCATTGACGTGAATAATTTTTGTAATTTTTGTAATTTTTTTGATTTTTTTTATCTTCTTTTCCCTTTTTCCTTTGTTTCTTTTTTTTTTTGGCTTGGGTGGCCTCAACTATTGTCTGGTGCCACGATGGCCCTAGGAAACTCCCTTCGCATCCAAGGAGGGTCGCCGATGACTCTCACCGACATAGGAAAAAAAGCAAAAAAAAAAAATGAAAAGAAAATTTTAAAATTTTAAAAAGTTACAAAAATTATCCACTTTAGCGCCAGTGATGCCAAATAGGACAATCGGCGTTAACTAGCAAATTGTCAAAAGATTTAAGATTTAGTTGATAAAGTTGAAAGGTTTAAAATTAAAATAATCAGAGTGCAAGAGATTTGGAACTTTTTGGACGACTTTCCAAAGGTGATATGTGATGATCACCCTCATAATTCTCATTCTTGTTGGTATATGTCACTAGCGTAGGAGAAAGTATTCTGCAAGTAATAGATTGAAATTAACGGACTATCAAATTCCAAAATAGAGGCTGTCATCTACAGTAATGCATAAGCACGTGATGAGTCGAAAATCAGTCCCTAGCGCTTGCTCCATCGGTCAATCTGATTGCATCTCTCTCTCTCGGCTGAATAGTAGAGACTCAATTAGACAAAATCGAAACGTTTAGATCTTGATAGAAAGATCAAGTAGTCAATCGACGAAATCAAAATGCCAAAGACTCAATTCGGCCAATAGTTCTAACATTAAGGATCGGACACCACACTTATTCCCAAAACATCAGCACAAAACGTCAATTAGAGCCCCACACTCGATTTTTCCATGTCCGTGAATGGAGCGGCTACATGGAAAAACGACGTGCTTTCCAATCAGTTCAGTCCGGCTATCATTGTTGTTGTTGGTGCTTAGAGCCCGGCTCGCATGAACCGTCGGATCGCACGGACCCGATTTCACATGATCCGAGTCCAAGCGACGCTCTTTTTTCTTTTGACGGGTTGACCCGAGCAGTCGCGGCCAACCGCGGTGGCCGTTGCTTTCGCAGCCGCTCCGTCCAAAATCGTCCTTCGCCACCGCCCCCGCCCCGCCCGCCCGGCTTTTTCCCACTTGCGTCGGCCGCCCGTCGGGCCCTGATTGGCCCCATCTCTCCGGGGTGGGCCCCACTCCGCTCCCCCATCCGATTGGTCCCCCGGTCAGCCCGGGCCCCACGGCCGCCCAAAAAGAATGCGACCGGAGTCTACTCCGCCACGTCAGCGAGGGGCCCCACGCCCTTTCTCGCCTCTCGATCCACCTTTTTTCTCACCTCATCTCGTCTCCTCTCCGCCCTTTTTTCTCTCTCTCTCTCTCTCTCTTACCACAATCCCCAGAAAACGACAAACCGGTCAAACGTAAGCCAACGAGCGCTTTTACCGACGCGGACGATGTTTTTCTGTAGCGACCGATCGACGCTCGATTCATGCACCCTCGAGTTCCGCTTGGATTTGGGAAAGTTGATTACCATTTGTAAAGACGTTGAAAACTCCAATTGAGGACCCCCTCTTTTCGGGTCGACATTGATTCTGGCGCGCCCGCTTTACCCTGAAAACGGCGCGGTATTTAGAGTTTATAATAAAATAAACATCATTAGGCGATCATGAACATATCCACAGTAATTTATTCATCTTGGATGTGCTCATAAATGTGTACCAATGCATGTGTAAAGTTTGTCATCAACTGTAGCAATGCTATGATATATGAGTTTTTATTGGTTATGCCATATTCAAAGTGAGCTCATCGATGCTAATATTTTTGACTATTTTTTTCGGGTAGATTATGCTCCAAGCGAATTGATTTGTGCTGTGTTCAAACCCTCTCGTGGTGTACTTGCATTTTGTTTTCGTCCTATCGAGGTGGTGATGACATAGCAAAGCACCGATGGTAAATGGATTTACGGCAAAGTAAAATCCAATTCAAGGCAATCTCGTAATGATGAAAGTTTTTTAGCGTGTGCACTTCATCATGAAAATGGTCTAGTATTTAGGGTTTGTAACAAAATTAACATCCCTAAGATGGCACAAAAGTGTCCGTAATAGCTTGACCATTTTACATGGGCTCATGAATACCTGTAGATGTATACCGGTGCATGTATAAAGTTTATTATCGGTCGTAGCATCGATTTGACAAATAAGTTTTTATTGACGAAAGTGAGCTCATAGATACTATTTTCGAACTCTCATAATTCACCTACATTTTGTTTCTGTCTTTTTGAAGTTGTGACCCCAAAGTATACGGCCTACGATAAATAGATTTAAGATGAAAACGAATCAGACATATTTATCATGGATAGTACGGAAATCATCATAGTCTTAGCAAAAGTAAATAAATGTACCTTAACGACTCCTGTGCATGACTTATCATTATCCGAAAAAAAAAATAAAGAAAATGCCGAATGATAATCGAAAACTGGAAAAAGGACTTCCACCGAATTTACCTATTTCACTCGTTCATAAAAAAATCTCAAATCGAGTTTGGTCAAAATTGGATATCAATCCCGTCTCGTCAGGGAAAAAGACAGAAAGAGAAAAAAATAAAAGAAGCGGGCCAAATCCCATAGTAAAAAAGTAAAACCCATTTTTTCACCGGTGGGCACGCTGCCCGAGGTGCCCCAGCTGCCCCCACAATCCCGTGGGGCCCGCTGCGCTCCGGGGAACGGACGGCCGAGATTTCACGTCACGGCCTCTGGGATTGACTGACGGGGGCCCCACTGCTACAGTTGCGTGACGTCAGATCGACGGCGACGCCCGCCCCTGACGTGTCGATTTCGTTCCCCCCCGGGGACAGGGGGCGGGGCCCACCACGCCGGGGGGGGGTGGCGCGCCCGAGGAGGTCCCCGCATAGTGCGGGAGATAAAAGTCGGTCCACGTAGACTTCTACGCCGAGGGGTCTTTTCCGGAAGCCTCGTGGGGCCCGCCGGAGTGTAGGGGCCACGTCAGCGCCTAGTGAAATTAGAGGTAACTTTTTCCTTTTGGTATTTTCGGCATTATTCGATCTTTTTGACTTCGACCGACCTCGAAATCATTCGTTAATCGATTGCGGTCTAACCGAGCTTGAGCCGGAATTTTGATAGTCGTTGGAGGACTCCTCGAGTTTCGAGAATCGGGTATGCGAGTCGGGTCAAGTCAGGTTAGGTTCGAACTTTGAAACGAGTTGATTTGGCTTTGATTAGGCCACGTCCTTAAGTATATGTATTAAAATGTATCTAGATCATTGGATCTAGCGTAACATATTGCGCTCGTAGGAAGGATATACCATATTCTTATTGCGTCTTGTGTAGTGTTAAATGAGATAGCATCAGAAGACAGGAATCTCTAACAATGGACTTATGTAAGGGAATTAATTCGATCATACATCCAAGGAAATAGGCCTAGAAGATTGCAAAAGCCAACGAGACTACATGAAAACACTTGACCAAATTGATACCCGTTACAAGGCAAAGTGCCATTGTATGATGAAGTGTATTTTTATTTTTACTTTACAAACAATGGTGAGAGATTCCACTATAAAAATCAAGCAATGTAATTAGACTCAGAAATACCGTATTCAACAATACTCCCTTCAACCATGACTAAAAATCTTGTCAAAAGCCTCTCTCGCAGTTAACTAGCTAATCTCTCCATAGGTTTGATCTAATATCAACAAATTAAGCTAAAAGCGGGCAAATGTCTATATTATCACATGAATACCCTATTATATGATGGAAGCCTCCCCCGAAAGACGGAGAATTATTAGACATTGCCTAGGCACCTCTTTGGCTAGCTCGAGCACCCGCTTGAAAAGTAGGGTTGGCAAATTCATGTTATCGTCTCGTATTGTGTCGTTTCAAACATGTTAATGTTGACTATATATGCTAAATAATCGGGTTACGATTAAAACATGTCAATTATTGTCAATTTGGTGCCGATTAAATGTGTAATATCGTATTCTATTAAGATTTTGTCATGGGTCGGGTCGTGCCTAACATTGCCAAACCTTGCCCATAGGCCTTGCAGCCTCCCTGATTATCACTCCGGCCTAGTCCGCTACTGGTCAAAGTTGGGGTGCTGGGTTGAATTCTCTTGGCGCCCCTCCATGTCCTGACTTCTTAATTTGATATTTTGCACACACATTTGAGTCATCTTTTCAAATAAGTTCAAACTCAAAGACATTTGAATGGTGCATGAATTGGAAGTTTGGAAATTACGTTCATAAATAGACAAAATTCGACCATAATTAGCATTGTTGCCAAGTGATAAATCGTCGTACTTTGACATTAAGCTCTTTATGTTTGAGTCAGATTTTCTTGTTTTCTAGTAGTCTTGTGCTCGAGACATCTTCATGGTGCAAAAAACTAGAGGAACTTAAATTGAAAGGCTAGAAAGTTTCCTCTTATGAAGGCCTCTTGTGCTTGTCCATTTGCATAGTAGGGATTGTGGGTTGTCAAGATACATTCATTATTTTTAAATATCAGTACAAGCATGCCTCACACCCCCTAATTGGGTCATTTTTTTAATTAAGCCTAGACTCTAGCCCTACCTCTTAACTGTTTTACATAATGGGGATTTCAAGATCGAACGAAACTCGATATGAAGCCTTTTTAATGATTTGTTTAGGGCGAACTGATTGTAAGTTTAGAACATGACATTCAACAAGCAGTGTCATTCATCCTCGATAAATCTCTTCATTCTTCTTTCGTTTAACTCAGGAAAAGTACAAATCACATGGCTCACATTTCACTCGATTATTATTTTCATGTAATCTCATCTTAAAAAATCACTCCGCACCTTTACATCATGGTCCCGGCGTCCTGTTATGAAAACGCCGCTCTCTTTTTGAAAAGTTAAGCCATCTCCAAATCCCGAATTCAATTTCTGCGGTGCGTGAATAATGCATGGTTGGTGGTTTCGCCCTTTTATACCAAAAAACTCATGAAACTTCCCGTTGCAACGGACAAGGCTGTCGTGAGCGACCAGCTACGATTCAGCGTAAAAAAAGAAAAAAGAAAAAAAGAAGAAAACGAAAAAAAATCTGAAAACCCCAGCATTTTTAATAAAACAATAAACAAAAGAAAGGAAAGAAAACACCGTCTGCTGTCAAAGAAAGGAGGAGCAGCAGGTGGGGCCCAACGCCCGTTCAGGAACTTTTGGCTGCACTCTCCCTGCGACTATAGCTCGCCGTCTCTCTTGCTTTTCCTCCTCGCCGAACCTACCCTCTTTCTCTCTCTAGCTGCACTAAAACCGGACCTCCCCCTCGTGTACTCTCTCTACTTAAAGCTAAAATCTTGCTTCTGACCGTTTGCACATCACTCACTCCCTCTCCCTTCCTCTCTCCCTCTGCGCGAGCCGAACGTCGTCGTTTTTTCTCCTCCTCGTTGTTCCGCCACTGTGATGTGAGTGCAGCTCCGGCGAACGCGCTCGGCCGCCGGCGAAGAAGAAGAAGGAGGAGGAGGAGGAGGACGGGAGGAATGGCGTACATGTGCGCCGACAGCGGGAACCTCATGGCCATCGCCCAGCAAGTCATCAAGCAGAAGCAGCAGCAGGAGCAGCAGCAGCAGAACCAGCAGCAGAACCCGCACCACCACCACCACCACCACCACCACCCCCACCACCACCACCAGCACCACCTCCTCTTGGGCATCAACTCCTTCGCCCTCAGCAGCCCTTGGGCTACCTCCGCCTCCGCCTCCGCCTCCGCCGCCGCCGCCCCGTCCTCCAACGCGGGCTCCCCCAATTTGGCCGCCCCCGCCTTCCCCGACCCCTTCCAGGTCGCCTCCGGGTCCGATCCCGCCTTCCCCTTCCCCAGCCTGGACCACCACCACGCGTCCGGCGGCGGCGGGTTCCGCTTCGGCGGGTTCGGCGGCGGCGAGTTCGACTCCGACGAGTGGATGGAGAGCCTGATGGGGAGCGGGGACTCCACCCCGGTGAGCTCCAGCCTGCCCTCCGCCTGCGACGCGTGGCCGAATGCCGCGGCCGATTTCGGGCTCTACTCCGCCGATCCCTTCGCCGCCTGCCCGAGCCGGCTCGGGAGCTCGGACCTCAACCGGGTCGTTAGCCCCACTTGGGGGCCTGCCACGGCGCCGACGCCTCCGCCGCCGCCGGCTGCGGAGGACTCCAAGCCGGCGAGGGTCTCGGCGTCGCCGCCCAGACAGCACAAGGGCGACGCGGCCACGGCCGCGGTCGGGACGTCTTCCGCTTCCGCTTCCGCTCCGCCGGAGACCGAGCCGTCGCAGCCGCTGCTGAAGGCCCTCCTCGACTGCGCCCGGGTCAGCGAGTCAGACCCGGAGCTGGCCGCGAAGACGCTGGCCCGGCTCCGGGAATCGGCGTCGGAGCGCGGAGATCCGGCGGAGAGAGTGGCGTTCTACTTCTCCGACGCCCTGCACAGCCGGCTCTCGCTCGACGGGAGCCCCATCGCGTCGTCGACGTCGCCGGAGGAGTTCACGCTCTCGTACAAGGCGCTCAACGACGCCTGCCCGTACTCGAAGTTCGCCCACTTGACGGCGAACCAGGCAATCCTCGAGGCCACCGAGAAGGCCAGCAAGATCCACATCGTCGACTTCGGGATAGTCCAGGGAGTCCAGTGGGCGGCTCTGTTGCAAGCCCTCGCCACCCGCTCCACCGGAAAGCCCGACCGGATCCGGATCTCCGGTATCCCCGCCCGGGCCCTCGGGGAGAACCCGGCGCCCTCCCTCCTCGCCACGGGCAACCGCCTCCGCGAGTTCGCGAAGCTCCTCGACCTCAACTTCGAGTTCGTCCCGATCCTAGCCCCGACCGATTCCCTGGACGCCGCTAGCTTCCGGGTCGACCCGGACGAGGACCTGGCCGTCAATTTCATGCTCCAATTGTACAACCTCCTGGGCGAGACCTCCGCCGCCGTCGACGCCGCGCTCCGGCTGGCCAAGTCCCTGGGCCCGAAGATCGTCACGCTGGGCGAGTACGAGGCGTCCCTGAACCGCGCCCCGTACCCGGCCCGGTTCAAGAACGCGCTGGCCTACTACGCCGCGGTGTTCGAGTCCCTCGAGCCGATGAGCCGCGAGTCCCTGGAGCGGCGGGAGGTCGAGAGGCTGCTGCTGGGGCGGAGGATCGTGCGCTCGGTCGGGCCGGAGGCGCCGCCGGGGACGGGGGCGGAACGGGAGCGGATGGAGGACAAGGAGCAATGGAGGGCCCTGATGGAGCGGGCCGGCTTCGAGGCGGTGCCGCTCAGCCACTACGCGGTGAGCCAGGCCAAGATACTGCTGTGGAACTACAAGTACAGCGACCTATACTCGCTGCAGGATTCCTCACCTGGGTTCCTCTCCCTCGCATGGAACAAGGTGCCCCTGCTCACCGTGTCTGCGTGGCGCTAATGGAGGAGGGAAGGTCTCTCCCCCTCCATTTTTTTTTCCTTCTTCTTTTCTTCTGGTTTTTCTTTCTTCTTCTTCTTGGGTGGAGGAGGGGGCTTCAAGGGGGTATATAGCGAAGTCCTTTTCAAATGGGTAATTTTTGTTCTTCTTGCTCTGCATTCCTGTGTAATTACATATCTTCTTGGTAATGGCTTGATGATGATGATGATGATGATGATGATGATCCGCAATTCAATTAGCAGCGGGGTGACTAGTTCAGAGCTTACAGTCAAAGATTCAGGCGTGGAAGGTGTGAAATCGAAAGATGTTTCATTTGGGATTTTTACTTCGGTCCTTGGTTAGTTCCAGAAGTTGTTCTTCCCTTAGCTTTGAGTTTTACTTCTTTCTTGCTGCCCTCTTTCTTCTTCTTGTTCTTGTTCTTCTCTCTTCTGGGATTTTTGGGTTTAATGTAGGTGAAAGCAAATGTAAAAACGGGGACTTTGTGTACCCCCAAGAATTGAATTTAGGTTTTCTCTTTTTGTTTTTTTGGCTCGGGCTCGGTGTAATTCTTCTTCTTTGTACATTAGTTTTTTGTCGTTCTCGCTCGATTTCTGTAGATTGAAACATTGAAGCCAGCAGATGGTGAATACTGCTAACTGCTTAGAAAGAAGAATTCAGGGTCGCTTGAAAGATGCATAATTCGAGGCCTCTTTCAGGGGA
Source organism: Eucalyptus sideroxylon x Eucalyptus melliodora (assembly GCA_016097485.1). Classification (NCBI taxonomy): domain Eukaryota; kingdom Viridiplantae; phylum Streptophyta; class Magnoliopsida; order Myrtales; family Myrtaceae; genus Eucalyptus; species Eucalyptus sideroxylon x Eucalyptus melliodora. The sequence goes on along the minus strand of CM027832.1, from coordinate 44,753,814 downwards.
ATTGCCATGCACCAGTCGTTTTCTCTTCAGGGAATTGCCATGTGACATTGAATTTTTTCTCAGGAAGTTCGAAAACCCGGAAAACGGGAAGGTGAGAACCGGAACATCCTTGTCTTCCTGGTGTCTCAAACTGGTGTTCAATTGAAGGGTGTTCGATTCATGTGCAGAGCTGGAGCATTAGATGTTAGCCGAGCTCTGTTACTTCAGATTTATCAATGGCCTATTCTCAAATCGAATTGCTGATTGATTAGGCTTTTTGCAATCGATTTCCCTTTGAAAACTACGAATGGGAAAAGCACTCGAAACTGTCATATGGTTTCTTGGTTCCCTCTCGCCGGTCTCTCTGCCAAAATGCGCAGGGGCCACTTTCTCTGTTTCTTGGTCATGACTCGTGATCCTAATGCTTGTCCCTTTCGCTCCGCATTCTCTCTGATTTTCGCGGAAGTTCCATATCGACATTGTAAGCTTTGCTAAATCTCTTTTACAAGAGCGCGTCGATGAAGTATCGAGTTTTGGAAAGGGAAGGCCATTGGTCGAATGTCGACTGACGCCCCATCGAGAAAATATCGGGCGTTTTCCATGCTTGCCCTGCAATGAGAAGAGGTAGATTCACTGAAGTCCCTTTCCCTGCGCTGTGATGTTGTTGGTATACCGCGTGCGCATGCGGGCTATCGCTTAAAATACCCGAAAAATCTCTTCGAGCAACGACAATCATCGCGTCCCGTTGAATTAAGAAATCTCTGTTGGAACTCGAATTCACGTCCCATGTTTATATAAAAACCAGTTCGAGATCGTGTCGTTTTCTAACTCGTCTCAGCCAGAGAGACGAGCCACAAAAAAGCCTTGCTTATCGCAACCCTCCAAAACACAATTCGTACACGCATTAACAGGGGATCGATGCTCGACTAGTACTACAACTTCTTGAACCGATCGCTTTCCGGGGTGGATCGGACTCGGATGTCTTAACTCCATGCCTGATCACCAACCTTCGAAAGGCCTCAAAGATTCAAAATTCACTGGGGCAAAAGCATGAAAGCGCCAAGAGAAAGGAGGCTGTGAGAGAGACAGGGAAAACAGAGTCTCATGCGAAGTGCGAGACAGAGCAGGCAGGCAAGTGGACTAACCCTGTATTTTGGGGTCCTCTGGTCCTAGTCATAAGCCACTGCAAAAACCAGAAATAAGATAAGAGACTTTGGGCTACTCTGAAAATTTCTGGTATTCATAGGCCCCCCCCTCCCTCGTTCCGTTCCATTATTGGCACTCGCGAATTAGGTAACCCGGCTCCACATTCTCGTCCTCTTCCGACGAATCCCCAATGTGCCGGTCGATGTGGCGGTCTTCCTGTGGGAACTTGCCATGTTACTTAGTAAATCAATTCTGCGAACCGATCCCCGATAGCTTGAGAATTATCCTGTTTTATCATAAGTAAGGCTAATCTAGGTTCATGAGCTCCTTGAAGTAGGGGAGTGTCCCCAATTTGGTATCCTAACTAAAATTAGAATGAGGTCAAACGTCACTCGACGGGGATCTCAGAATGTCACCGAACAATTCCACCCTGAAAGGGCTGATTTTCTGACTTTTTTGTCAAAAATATGGCTTTTATTTGTTTGGATTAAGTCTGAAAATACAAGACGGAAGCTTCGGAATACGATAAATCCAAAGGGCTCTCGAGAGAAAAAAGGGTAGGAAGTCCGGTTGTTATTAGGTGAGGTCAATTTTGATGGGCAGGATAGGGTCGGAGGAGACTGGTTGGAGTCCACTAGCTTCAGCCTTTAGCCATTATTTTTGGGGAGACTTTCCCAAATGGTGTCATTTCTCTTTTTTCATTCGAAGGGAAAGGGGAAATTCGAGGACGTTGGACTTTGGTGTCTTGAAAATTGCCAAGACAACGGTCGTGATTTGTCGGGGAGGTGTTTGCCCTTTTCTCGATCGAAATTCGCAACTTCTCAAATTGGTTTTCTGATGGGATTTTGTCATTGGGAAGGCTAATTCTTTTGGTGACACAGTCTGATGTCATTCTAAATTCAAGTTCCGATTGAAAGTTGATATCTTTTATGAGATTCAGGAAAAAAAAATTGGGTCGAAATTGAAAGACGGACTATAATGGGTACTTTTTTATGTAACAAAAAAAAAAATGTTTCGGTTAAATTTTGTGACCCTAGATAAAATCGATGCATGTTGAAATGATCATGTTGAAAATTGTCGAGAGAACAATTTTAATTTTGGGGGGAGGTGTTTGGCTTTTTTGATCAAAATTTGCAACTTGGTCAAAATTGTTCTTTATGGAATCTCCCATTTAAGTGCTTTTGGAAATTGTCATTGTGAAAGGGTCAAAGGATCCCTAATTTTCTGGTGACAAAGCATCTACGGCCATGGAACACGATCGCGTTTATAAAATGGTAGCATTACAACTACCACACAAAGTTAGTGATAAACAACTTTGAGTTCCTTTTTCACAGTAGAACATAATATTCGAGCTCTTTTACTGAACTGATCTCAAAGCAAATGCATGCAAATTGCCTTCTTTATGTGATTAGGGCAGCTTTTTCAAGGATTTTTCCGAAGTGAAAGATATTGCTGATTTAGACATAAAATCTAAGGCATCAAATTGAAATTGATTAACGTAGCTTTTCAAGGTTTTTTTCGAAGCGAAATATATTGTTGATTCCGACATAAAATTTAAGACATCAAATTAAAATCCTTGAGCTGTTCGACCAGTTTCTTTGGGTGCGTTTGTTTGTATTTGTTTAAAAATTGTTTTAGGAAACATAATATATATATATATATATATATATATATATATATATATTAAGTCAATCACCCGCCGTGGTGGCTCCACTAGTAGGTTCCATGACTTCTATTTGGAGGTTTGGAGTTCGAAGCCCCCGCAACATAAATAAATAAATAATATTTATTTTTGTTCCGAATAACAATTTTTTATCAGAAAAATGCGTTTGGTAAACTTGTTCCGGAAATAAAAAAAGAATCAAAACACGTTTGGTAAACAATTTTTTTTATTTTTTTGTTCCGGAACACAAAAAGAATAGAAACAAGAAACAAAAAAAAGTTAAAAAAAAAAGTCGGTGAAAAGGCTCGACTCGTTTGGTAAACTCGGCCTCGCGGAGGCCGGAGCCGACGACCGAAAGAAGAAAAAATAAAAAGAAAGGAAAAATTAAAAAATTAAAAATTTAAAAAATTAAAAGATTAAAAGAAACAAAAAAAGAATAAAAACAAAACGTGTTTCTATTCATTTTTTATTTTTGGAAAGTTTACCAAACGCGTTTTTTATTTTTTTATTTATTTGTGTTTTTTTTTTTGTTTATTTTAATTTTTAAATATTTTTATTTTATTTTTCCTTTTTTATTTTTTTTTCTTTATTTTTTCTTTTTTTCTTCTTTTAGCTGGTCGTCGGCCTTGGCTATGGCCGATGACCGACCGACAAAGGGCCGGCGACCTCACCCGCCGGCCCTCGGCGAGGTTGAGCTTGCCCAACCACTGATCACCTGGTGGTGGCCGGTGAGGCCGAGCCTCGCTAGTGGTTGCACAAGCTTAGCTTTGCCAGCAGGCACAAGATTGGCCCTGCCTTAGCCTTAGCTAGGCGAGCTTGAGCTCACTAGGATCCAGCGAGACCAAGCTCACCGAGCCACTGGCGAGGCTTGGCCTCGCTGGGCTACTGTTAGGCGATGCCGATTTGGCGGTGGTACGGTGATGCCGAGCCTCGCCAGGGGCCGGCAACGTTCGGCCTCGCCGGGGGCCAGCAACGTTGCGGTGAGGTTGTTGACCATGGTCGAGGACGATGACTAGCTAAAGAAAAAAGAAGAAAAAAAAAATTGTTTTTAAAAATTGTTTTGAAAACAAGAAATAATTTTTTTTTATTCCAAATATGTTTCGAGAACAAAAAAATATATTTGTAAAAAAAAACATAAATAAATGTTTTTTTTTTTTTTCGTTTGTTCTCCGGAACAAAAAAAAACAGGTTTTGTATTCATGAACAAAAAGAATGAACACAACATGCAGGCCCTTACAGACCCCAAAAAAAAAAAAAAAAAAAAAAGAAATCAGCTTCTTGAGATTTAAACATACGTCGAGCTATAAAGTGCAATAATATTCCAGGGCGCTTTTTTTCCGGCGGCGAGGGTGACGTCATCCTCTGAGTATTTCCAAACCCCCGCGCGCGCGCCACGTGTCCCTCGACGCTGGCCACGCGTCGCCCCGCGAAAGAAATCAGCTCGCCGGAGTCGGATCCATCTTGACCCAGTTCCAGTTCCGACCAGAATTCCGTCTATATAAATCGAGGCTCGGCGCCTCCCCTCGAAACGCAGATCATTCGCGCTTTCGAAGAAGAAGAAGAGGATGAACTCCGCCGTCAGATCGGCATTCACCAGGAAGAGTTGCCGCTCGCCCTCCGCCGCCCTCCTCCGCCGGAACGCGCCGCCGCCTTCCCGCCCGCTCGCCACGGAGGCCGCCCGCGACATGGACCAGCGCAAGGCGGAGCGCGACGCCAAGACCAAGACCGGGTCAGTTCAGTAGCGCCTTTCTTCTTCTCCGTCGTTCTCGCTTCTTTTAATTTCCAGTTCCAGTTCTCGTCAGCGCTCGCGCGCGCGCGAATGATTATTTAAACGGGTCGGAATGTGTCGGAAGGCCGGACTCGATGGCGCACTCGTTCGGAGAAGGCTACGCGACGAGGTCCGACGAGGAGGGCTTCGGCGGGATCTACGAAGGCAGCAAGTCCGTCAACAACATCCAGGTCGACAGGGATATCCATGCGGGTCATCCCGGTAAGGAGCAGCGCTCTGATGTCTCTCGATTTAGTTTCTTATAGTGCTGTCCACGTTTGTGGAGAAGTTTCGATGATGCTGACTTGAGTTCGCGTTCGTGTTCGTGTCGGTGTTGATGTGGGCGGCGGCGGCGGCGGCGGCGGCGGAGCGAAGCTTACGACAAGGCGCAGGGGAGCGAGGTGAAGGAGAAGGAGAAGGCGCGACACCAGACCGGCGCTTCGTCTTGAGCGATGGCTTTTGCCTTGCTCGTTAATGCTGAATTTGATTTCGTTTAATTTATAATGTTAGTTTGTGGGCGAGTACGAGGGTTTTTTTCCTTTCCTTTCTGCTAAGTGGTTTTCGTACTATCGATATTTGGATTATAAATTATTGCTTTTTTATCTTTTCACTCTTGATATTTATTAAATGAAGAGTAGGTGAGTCTATTCATAAACTTTTATTAATTTGATTATTGAAGGTAATAAAATAAACATAACACCTCTTGAAGCACCTTTGCAGGGCATGTCAATTAGAATGAAAATCCTTCACTCCATAGGGGGTGAGCCTCGAGGGGTAGAAAAATTTCGATTGATTGGAGGAGGATTTAAGATTTTTTTTTTTTTCAAAAGTGGAACATCTAGGAAAGGTATCTGAATTGAATGAAAATCCTTTACCCCATAGGGTGTTTTCCTTAGTGTCTCAATCGATCCCAATAGTCGATTACATGGACCGATTGAAGGAAGAACCTTGAGATCATTCGAGGGGAGAACCTCGAGGGTTAGAAAAAGTTCTTTGACTTGGGGAGGATTTAAAAAATGTTGCTTTTGATGGTGGAACTTCTCAGAGAGCGATTTGACTTGAATGGAAGGAAACCCCTAGCTTCTTAGAATTGATATTGCTATTATTGCTCGAATTAAATTGAAAAATCGAAAAGGTGACCAATGAACATAATACTCGAATTAAATTGAAAAATTGAAAAGGTAACCAATGGACATAATACAATCGTAATAAGAGTGGGAGTAATTCTAAAAAAAATGTTTTCGGACTCATTTATTTTTTGCGAAATAAACAGAGATTGTGTTTGTACACATCGAGTCCATATATCTACCATTTATGAGAGAAGATTATGCAGTTTCTTACTTTCGTTTTCTTCCAAAGTTTATATATATATATCAATTTTTAGTGAACATATCGTGTGTGAACGTGGCCTAATGATTTTAGTAATGGACGCTTCTTTTGTCAAATTTTTACACGGGTGCACTGTGGTCTACCCCCCATGTCGGACTTTAGAATGCATTTGTTGGAGAATTGTCTTCAACCTCCAACAGGGTTTCTCTCATGTGACCCGATTTTGGACGTTTTGAATCCAACAAAACGGCACCGAAACTTTACCTAAAAAAGGGGACATTTAGGTTGAATGGATTTCATAGGGTCCGGTAAGGGGGGCTAACTTTGAGTATGTGCATTGGTTGAAGAAACAAAAAATCTCCGATTGCTTGTACACGTTCGAAATGAATATCAGCTGACAAAAAAAAAAAAAAAAAAACCTAAAGGATATCTTGTCTCGAATCGAAGCGTAAAAAATGTCATTCTAGTTTGTCATTCTAGTTCAGTTATGCATTTGGGTAGAGAGAAGCTCTTCCGTAGAGAGATTAACCCACTAAAAAGAAAGAGCACGGGCGTGGGTAGTCTTTTGACTTGAGATGATTTTGATGGTGGCGCAGAGGAGAGAGAGATACATATCATTTGGTGGAAGAACTTTTGATTTAATTAACTCGAGTGAATTGCTTGAGGTAAGAAACTAAACTCATTGACTCTTTGCACTTTTCCTCAAGTCAGGGTGTGTTGAAGATACGATTGGAAATTATCAAAGATTCCAATTATGATACCGATTTCAATCATGGATTGATTGATCAATTGAATCAGAAATTGTTACAATTAATAGGAAATTGTAATCTTTGTATATTTTTTCCATTGTTTCTTTCATTCTTACATTACAAATAGATCAATGTACATGATGCAAGATATAATGTACAGAACAATTTCTCTCCAAAATTCTTCTTCATTTTCTGTCATGGCATTAGAGCCGACTTTCCTAACCTAGTTTTCGCGTTTCTTGAGTTGCCATTGGTTCTTGCTCTGGGTTGTTATTGCAAATCCATATCTTGCAAAATAGACCATCAAACTGAATAGGAATTCACACTTTTTTTTGGCTGATATCATGGCCAAAAACAAGAACACCGAAAGTTCCTCAATGGAGGAAACACCTCACTCACCTACATCATCACAAAACCAAATCCTGACACAAACGGAACAAATCGATTCCAGTGGAGAACACCTATTTGTTCAGCACCCTGACGATGCCCAACGCATAGCTGACGGTAGTCGTGCTCCTGCTCTTGCTCTAGCCCCATTTTTTGGCTCAACCTAGTGGTCATCGATCCATTAGTATCCTATTTAGGGCCATTGGGCCAGAGCAAACATAGGCTCGGTCATTCCAGTATAGGCCATCTAGAGAGGAGAGGATTCCGAGCTTTGGAGCCTAGCCTAATGCCGGCGGGCAGAACTTCCTTGCAGGTGAAACCAACTCGAATGATGGATCGAGTCAGACAGATTCGGACCCATATTGAGTGAAGGGGCAAATTCTTACCTAGTTTTTGGACTCAGATTTGCGTCGTATGTCTTTCCAGTTAGTGGCCGCAGCTACCCCGAGCTCGACGATCCACTGTACACCTCACCGGCCGACAGGCCCGAGATTTGACTCATCACCTTGCAGCTCATTGGACCAGAGACCTATAATGCCTGGGCTCGGGATCTTCGGCAAGCACTCATCACAAAGGACAAGGACAGCTTTCTCGACGGAGCTGTCCCCTTCCCAGTTGAGGAGCGCCTACAAAGACATTAGCGAAAATGTAATCAGTTAGTTTGCACATGGATGGAGATTTGCTTAGCCCTCTACATCGTCACTAGACTACCACCGACTGAACATTCAAAAAAATTCTTGGAAAATATTTGGGAAATGTATGGATGACTCAATAGAGCAAGATTGTTCATGATAACTCAAAATTTATCCGAGTTGAAGTAAGGGAACCTCTCAATTACCGCTTGCTTCAATCGGCTCTCAGCCCTTTGGAATGAGCTCGAGGCGATGGAGAAGCGGCTTGAGGGTCCCGAAGCCACTCTCCAACAACATAGAGAGATTAAAGAAATAGAAAAGGTGATGCATTTTTTACTTATCTTGAATGAGTTGTATTCCTCATTTCGATCATAGATCTTGGCAATGGAACCCACACCACCAGTCGAAATTGCATGCCAACTCAAATTCTTAATGGAAAAATTCATTTTGAAATGTTTTACAACAAGCAACTAGAAAATGACCACTTTAGGGTATTTGGTTGTTTATGCTATGTGACAAATGTGCGCCCTCGAGATAAAATGGGACCTCATGCCACTCAATGTATATTCATGGGATATCCTACCCTTCAAAAATGATACCGTGTTATGGAGATATTTATAGGAAATTTCTTTGTAAGTAGGGATGTTATATTTCATGAAGGCGTATTTCCATTCCTGGAGATGATACCCTCATCACAATCATCCTAGCCCTCTTCGGGGAATCGTCGACAATTTCTATTTGATGAGGATTTAGCCATCGCAACATTGTATTTTTTTTATTGCACCAGAATCATCAGTGCCAATTTAGGAGGAATCTGTGAGCCAGTAGTTGAATTGCCAACTTTACCTGAAGATAATTCTCCTATTTCCCCCATGGTGGTCACAACAAAGAATGTTCATGAACCTTCATTAGTGCATGCACAAGTAGCAACGGATCAACCTTGATGTTCTAAGCATCATACTTGTCCATAGATGTGGACCAAAGATTGTATATGCTCCATTATAGGCTATTAGGTACACGATATCTCGTTTCTTCATATGTCTCTTTTACTGAGTTATCTCAAAAGCATATGTGTTGCATCGGTCACATTTTAGAAGAGCAAGAGCCATCCCCATTTGTTGAAGCAACACGTGACCTTTGATGGCAACGTGCCATGGAATCAAAACTCAATGCACTTGTGGAGAACTATACATGGGATATTATGCCGTTACCCCCTCATCGAAAACCGATTGCTTATAAATGAGTGTGCAAAATCAAGTTCAAGGTGGATGGCTCAATTGAGCGCTACAAGCCTCGTTTGGTTGCCAAAGGATTCACTTGGTTTTGACTATCATGAAACCTTTTCTCTTGTTGCAAAAGAGGTAACTGTTCACTCATTCTTGTTAGTTGCAGTTATTCTTAATTGGTTGTTACATCAAATGGATGTCCACAATGCTTTTTTCACAGAGATTCAGATGAAGAAATTTACATGGATCTTCCATTGGGTTTACGTGGACAGGAGTGTATCGTTTGTACAAATCCCTATATGGACTAAAACAAGCATCCAGGCAGTGATGCACCAACTTCACTGTTGCCTTAACCAATGTGGGTTTTCAGCATTTTAAACATGATTATGCCCTATTTACATGGACTGCTGGAAAGTCATCTATTCACTTGTTGATATACGTCGATGATATTCTCGTTATGGAAAATAATGATTCTCATGTTGTAAAATTCAAAGAATATCTACATTCCACCTTCCATATCAAGGATTGGGAAATCCCAAATATTTTCTTGGCGTTGAAATTGCTTGGTCTAACAAAGGAATCAATCTCAATCATAGAAAATTTGTTCACAAATTGTTTCTGAAATAAGGTTATTAGGTTGCAAGCTAGCTGTCATACCAATTAAATACAATGTCAAGCTAATAACTCATGAGTATGTTAAGAACTTTTCTCCATTGGTTGAGGATCCATTACTTAAGGATCTATTAGGATACCATCGACTTATTGAAAAGTTAATATATCTTACCATGAGAAGACTTGGCATATGTTATGCGGTGCAAATCCTCAGCCAGTTCATGTATAGTCCGAAACAATCCTACATAAATGCAGCTTTAAATGTTATGAAGTATTTGAAGGGATGTCTAGGATTTAGTATATTCTTTTTTCGGGATTGTAGCATGAAGATGACGGCTTACTGTAATATAGATTATGCTACTTGCCCAATGACCAAAATATTCATTACTGGTTTTTGTATCAAGTTGAGAAAATCATTAATCTCTTAGGCTCCGTTCGTTTCACGGAAAATATCATGTTTCCGGAAAACATTTTCTTGGAAGTCATTTTCCGGAAAATGACTCTATTTTTAGGTGTTCGGCCAACATCTAAAATTTGAGTGGAAAATATTTTTCCACATTCGTTAGCTCAAACATTTTCCTGGAAAAAATTATCAAAAATTGAATTTTAATATTTTTAATTGACCCAAAAATTTATTTTATTTATTTATATTTTTTTTTAAATGATTTTTTTAATTATTTATATTTTTAAAATATAAATTTTTTTTATTTATTATTTCTTTTTTTTTTCCTTCCTCCTTCCGTCTCCTTCTTCCTCCCGATTCCTCCCGAGTGGCGGCGTCCCGTGGCCTCCTTCCTCCTCCTTCCGCCGTCGCCACCTCCTTCCTCCCGCCGGCCGACCAAGACCCGTGGCCGGATCCGGCGAGCTCGGCCGATCTCACCCGAGCTCGCCAGATCTGGCGACAGAGCTCGAGCTCGCCCGGATCGGGAGCCCGAGCTCTGCCGCTAGATCCGGCGAGCCGCGAGCTGCGCCGCCAGATCCGGCGAGCTCGAGGCTCGGCCGATCTCACCCGAGCGCGCCGGATCTGGCGACAGAGCTCGAGCTCGCCCGGATCGGGAGCCCGAGCTCTGCCGCTAGATCCGGCAAGCCGCGAGCTCCGCCGCCAGATCCGACGAGCTCACGGCTCGCGGCCGCACGACGAGCGGCCTGGACGGCGGGCTCCCCGCGAGCCTCCCGGCGCCTCCGCGGTGCTCCCTCTTGAGCCGGATCCTCCCTTGCGGCTTCGAGCTGTTGGGGAAGCGGAGCGCGGTGGCGGCGGTGGCTTCTCGGCTGGAGCAGGCGAGCAGGAGCGGCCGGGGAGGGTGGAGGCTGATCCCGGGGAAGGACGTCGTTGAAGCCTCCTCTGCAGGGAGAGCAAGAAAGAGAGAGAGAGAGAACGAGAACTGATGAAGGGAGGAAAGAGCAGCGGGAGCACCAGAGCTCGTGTGAGAGCTGCAGAAAATGTTTTCCTCTTTTCAAAAGAGGAAAACATTTTCCGCTCATTCAAGAGGGATTTTCCGTTGACCGTGTGTTTTTCGCCATCCGAACACCGGAAATTTCGGAAAATATTTTCCCGGAAGTTATTTTCCGCGAAACGAACGGACCGTTAGAAAACGAAGAAGCAGTCAACCGTATCACTATCATTAACTGAATTAGAGTATCGAGTCATGGCAAAAACTACCAACAAGATAGTTTGAATACAAGGACTGCTTTTGGATCTTAGAGTACAAGTCAACTGACCAAGTGAATTATTCTGTGACAATGGTGCCGCACTCCAACCAGTAGCAAATCTAGTCTTTCATGAGAGAACTACATAAATAGAAGTTGATTATCACTTCACTTGAGATAAAATCAAAGGATGAGTCTTTATAACAAGAGGAATTGGGACAATCCTTCAGACATCTTCACTAAACTATTGTGCTAAAAGTAGCATGCGTATCTATTAAGCAAGTTTGATATTCTCGACATATATAGGCTAACGGCTCGAGGGGCAGTGTTGAAGATATGATTGGATATTATCGAAGATTCCAATTATGATACTGATTTTGATTATGGATTGATTGATCAAGTGAATCGGTGATTGTTCTAGTAAATAGGAAATTGTAACCTTTGTATACTTTTTTTTCATTATCTCTTTCATTCTTACATTACAAATGGATAGATGTACATGATACAAGATATAATATACAAAACAATATCTCTCCAAAATTCTTCTTCATTTTCTATCACAGGATGATCACCGTCCTCTAACTTATATCGAAAGTATTTTAATACTATGATATGGTGACAATCATTAGTTGTTCATCTAGATACCTTTCGATGCTCATCATCGTGATGGAGATGAAGCCTTTCAATAGTGATGCAAGAAATTATTAATAACGCTCACTTAACTTAGGCAAATCTTCACAGCGATGTGAGAAACAATGTGCGGGCATATGCTTCGCGGGAAGAGTCACGTTATCGGGCCACTTAGCCTATGGAATAATGGGCGATTCTTGCCAACGCGATGTCGGGGTCATAGTTGGAAAGCGATCGGGCGATGACAACAATCTTATGTGCGACTATTTCGAGCACATGGCGACGAGCGGCTCCAATCAATCGATAGAGTCGGATCGGTCTCCGATCAAAGGTCGGACCTAACTTAGGGCAGAAGTTAGTTTTTAGCCCGGCCGGGCCGGCAACCGGGCCAGGCCCGTTAGTTCGTAAACCCGGTCCAAGCGCAGGCCCGTTTAGACCGGCTGCGGCGTGATTGACATGGAATCCGCACGCCGCACGTGCCGCGTGACGACGACGACGACGACGACGACGACGGAAGCAAAGGAAAAGTACACCGTCCTCGCTGTCTCCAACGCATTATTGCGAGTAAACAACGGGCAACAGCTCCTCCACGTGGCCTCCCCGTGGGCCGTCGATGGTTCCTCCGCCTTCGATCCTGCCCGTTCATCGGCTGAGCAGCTCTATATGATCACGTAAACTCGCCTGCTCATCCCAGGAATCCGGTCCAGTTCGATCTCTCTCTCTCTCTCTCTCGATTTCTCTCGATCGATCGATCGATGCCGATTTCGCCATCCGAATCGCGCGGATCGCTGCTCGATCTTCGGCTCCATGGCGGCTCCGTGGCAGCAGCTCGGAGCAGCTGGTTTGTGAAGATCGAGGTCGATCGGCCCGGCTGAGGTGAGCTTGTTCAGCTCGTCCTCCTCCTTGATCTGTCTTGTCGGATTACGTTGTCATTATCTCTTTTACCGTCTGTTGTTCTCGTCCGATTCGAGGTTGAGGATGGTGTGGTCGCTGTCTGGTTCAGGTTTGCTGGTCGTGGAATACGTGTGAGGACGAGTTCAGGCTCGATCGCGTCGATTCCATGGCGGGCGATGTCGCTTCTCCTCGGTGGCCGCTGCGACGAGCGGAACGATCTCCTGCTATGCTGCTTCGTGGCGGTCGGTTCACGATGTCGCCGGAGCCGTGTCCGGTGGAAAGTAGCGTGTGGCGAGGTCAACCTAGGGTTTTGTTGAGCATCGATAGGGCTCTTCAGAGGCTGAAATGAACTTGCTTGTCTGTGTTGCGACGCGTTGGAATCGTTGCCGAGGTTGTGCTGATGCTTGTTGAGACGCGGATGTATGAGAGAGGTCGGGGACGAGAGCTGCTCCCCTGATTTTTCGAGGGGGGTGCTGAGTCTCCGATCGTTCTTTTGTCATCCAGGCCTTTGCCATGACGGGTGCGCTCGCATGGCGGGTCGAAATGTCAATAAAAGATCACTTTTTTGGGGGGGGTTTCGAGGGGGAGATCGCATGGGGGTTGCCCGGGTTCTCCTCTCTCGTGTGCGTTTGTCTTTCTTCTTCCTGTGCGTTTGCTGAGCCCGATTTGCCCTTCTTCACTATCCCTCTGCGATGGCCCCAAAGTTTCATCCGAAGACTCCGAAACTTCATCAGCAGGCAAAGCGTTTATCCTCTATTCCACACTGCGGAAGCTGATGCTCTAAATGGAGGTACTAAAAACATCTCAGGCATTGAGTTCAAATTTGAATTGTGCAAAGCATAGTGCAAGTTTCAGACCTCGCGTAACTCATACAACTAATGCCATATATACTTGGGATATGGGAATCGTATTAGTGCGGATTTTAATGACGGTTTACGGTCTTTGGAGATAACTATAAAAAATATTAGACTTTTCAAGAAAAGTCCAGCACCATTGGAAATATGCCAGACAACTATAAGAGCTACCACTATGTTCTGATTTAAGGTCAAACATCTGTGCTCAGTGCAATGCGGAAGTAGTATGTTCACCGATAGTTGATTCAGCAAGGTTCATGAACTGCCGCTTTACCTCTAGTTTGGTCAACTGCCTATTTTGCTTTTGTTATAATCAAGTGAATAGTCAAGTTTGCTCAGTAGGGCTCTCGTCATACCAGAATTGGCATAATTGTTCTGATTTTATGAGGGAAAAAAAAAGCAACTAACATTTGTTGTATCGCACTTTGTTATCTTGCTTGAATCATAGCTGCATCAATAGTATCATGAATTAGTCTTTTTCGATTTATGTACCTCTATTGAATTCAGTATTATGTTGATAACATGGCGGCAAGCAAATAGGATTGGCATTATGATTATTAATTACTGGTAAGTGCTATCTGATAATTGCGCCTCAGTGTTTCGGTTTCTGTATTGACCTTGCCTAACCTCTGAGGATACATCAAACTGCAATATCTCCCTACCTTTTTGAAACTATTTTTTCCATTTGTGTTTCTCATTATGGTCAGCAAGTACATTGTTAATTGGTTGGTGATCTTGTACCTTTGATTGAGCAAAACCAATTATTGTTTCATGCTTTGAGTTATTCCTAGTTTAGTTCTGTAAGCTGGGCCCCTGCATGCAAAGTATGCTTTTTTAGCAGTCATGTAATCATCTATGGCAGATGTACTGTTTCTCTATGGGTGATGAAGACCATGGTGTTTGTATTGTCTCGGTTTCCTTGGCAAGTAGCCAATGTACCAGAGCTTTGAAAGCAAATTTGTTACCTGGTATTGGACATTGGCAATCTCCTTGAAGTTGGAAAATGGACAGCTAGATTGTCCCTGCTGCTGATTGCATGAAGAATGAGGAGGCGGATGTACCCCCTGCTGCTGGCTGGCTGTCAGTGCAATCAACATTATGGTGGCAAAACCGGATGTCATCCAAATGCTGAATTATCCCTTGCTGCTGGATGACTCTCGCTATGTTCGACTCTATGCTGCCAGACTTTGATGACTGATAACGATTTACTTCGAGTTGTATGTTGAAAATGGCCATGGTACTTTTCTATGTTGCGATTTGCACATTAATCTGTCGACTGGAGGCTTCTAAGTAGTAAACATTCTACTCATGTTATCCTTTGTTTTAGTTTGTCGTCTGGTGGAAGTTTTTTTTTTCTTATAAGACTTGGTTTGTTCTAGTCAGAGTTTGTCGTTAATGATTTGCTATTTTAGATGGATAAATCCTTGGAAAACTATATGCCTCTTCTTTTATAATGTTTTTCCCTTTTATATTTATTGTCATTTGTGTTAAATGCTACTATTACATGGTTTAGTATCACTTCGCTCTCTTCTTTTCATTTGATGTCAAATGTTATTCTGTTACTATTTGAATGGTTTGGATTGTTTGTTCTATTTTTGTATTTGCAATGTTAATCTGATTAGCGGAAGACCTCAAGTCATTTAGCACCTTGTTCATGCTTTAATTGTTATGTGCTTTGATGTACCAAGGTACTCGTTGTGTTGGAGGCATTGTTGCATTATGGTCGAGTAATCTGATGAAGAGGGAGGATGATAATTTTTTACTCCTTAACCTGGATCGCTTGCCTATTTCTTTCTTGGCAGTGAAATTGAAAATGGGTACTGGGTAGACCTTCTGTCTGTTTAATGGAGTGTTGGCACTGCAGTTTATTGCCATATTTCTCCTGAACCCAAGGGCATATTTGGTGTGAGATGGTCCGTTTTCTGATTCATCTCTATTTGAGGATGAGTTTCACTGATTATCACCCCAAATATCAATAATAAAATGAAGATGTGCATCTTAATTCTGGATGCATCACATCGAAACATGCTCTGGAAATTATTATGTGCCAAAAAAAAAAAAGTATTTGTTTCCGCCAATTAAACTTGTTTCAAAATATAGGGGAAAACTTATAAATATGCTGTCTGTTTTCATTTTCACTGAGGACGAAATACGAAGACAGTTTCGAAAACTGAATGGTCTTTTGGTTTTGTTGTATAAAATAAATTAACGCTAGTACTGATCTCACTTGACGTCATTGTTGTTTCATCACGGATATGAAGTATCAACCATTGTTGTTATCTTGGTTGGGAGCCCTCTGCAATTCTGGAAGGTGCTTGAATGATGAAGATTGAGTTAGGACATTCCAGCAGTGAAGCCATGGCCACTGGGCAGAATTATTATGAAGCACCTGGATTTTGTCTGTTGGTTGTGGCTCTTTGATGTTTGAAGATGCGCATTATTCAGTTCATGAAGGTATCAATACCTCAGTTTTAGATCGAGTCCTTTTTTATACTTCTAAAAAGAAAAATGTCTATGATTTGGTCGTTTCATTTTGTGTCTGGGGAGTGATACTGGTGGTACTGTGTCTGTGATCATGATCTGGGCTTGTTTTGAGCAGGTTGTCACTCTGCAAAGCCATGGACCAAGGGGTGTAAGCCTGGACTACAGTGGTAAATTCAGAGTATGTTTGTTTTGGTTCATGTGCTTCTGAGATGTTGGGTTTGCCTGGATTGTAGGTTATACCTAATTGTCATGCACATCTGTGCCTTATGAAGTGCTTCCTTCTGATGTTCTTATGAGTGATGTTGAAAGCCCTGATTCTCTTTGCTGTGTTTTCCTCCTTGCGACTTCCCCACATGATTCAGTTTGCACCTGTTGTATTTGGAATGACTTCTACCTCTTTGCTTTCTGGAGTTGCAAATTAGATCTCTCTACTTACTTTTTCTCTTGCAATCAGATTTCTATAATTCTATATTCCTTTTAGCTTTATGCTTCCTTTTTTTGTTTCCACTGTTTAGCAGTAAGAAATTTGACATCTACGTAATGTAGATCGGCTCAATTTTGTTTTTGAATACATAGATATGGTCATGCAAAGTCACTAGAACTTTTTCATTACACAGGAAATCCTAGTGCGGCTTTCCAAAGAACATCTTGTGCTAGAACCAGATCTCCTAGTTTCATGATCTCTCATTTGGTGATGCTTCTCTTGGTTTAAGGGTTCCGACGTGGAAACATGTGCTCAATAAAGATTATGAAGTCTGAATGTGCCAGCTACTGTAAATAGATCCCATGTGGTCAAAATCGTGCATTGCATAATCTTTTTTTTGATTTTGCTCGCATAAACTAGCTGTCATTAGTGTTTACTCAAAATTTGGGGAGTATCTTTCCTAGTTTGTGCCTTTTGTAGTTCACTTTTGATAATGGGAATAATGTTGCGGATTGCTAATCTTGCATGGTATCGGACAATGGGAAAGTTTGTGCAGAATTTTTTTTTTTTTTTTTTTTAGGAACTTTGCGGAGGACAAATGACTTTTGGTAGCTCTTTTTTGAGTTGTTTACTAGTATTCTTTTTCAGCTCTCGCCTTCACTTTTCAGTGACTTCGAAGTTTCAGGTACTTGTTTTTCCAACAATCTCTTCGATCGATAGGAATCGTGAATCGAGATATTTAAACTTTGTAGATAAGGATTGATGACTATTTTAGTTGTGAGCTTGCAGCTGGGACAGAATTTTGAGTGTCTCTCTGTACTTGAAAGATCCAAAAGCTTACAACGGGAGAGCGCTTGAGCCTCAGCCGAGGGTTGAGGGTTTGAGAGGATGGTGGTTCGAGTTCACCGGGATCTGGATTGTGTCATGCTTTTTATCAAGTGACGGTGATGATGTGGTTTAAACGATAAATCACGTCTTTTCGCATGCTTTTTGATAGGTGGATCTGGACTGTGTCATGGTGATGTCGTGACAGTGATGGTATGATGTAATTGATCAATCACCCCTTTTCGCATGCTCTTGATATCATTCGCATGCTTTTGATAGCCTGAATTGTGTTTCACTTCGATAGGCTCGTGACATCGTGTGGAACGTCACATGAAATACCTCCTCCAGGTTAGGCCTATTAAAATGGGCTTTAGGCATCCGATTGGGATACGGTTATGATCCAATAGAGCTGGCCTGTCCAAAATTAGTGTTTTGGAATTTTTTTTTCCGATATTTTCAAACTATTATCTGTATCTCCTAAAAAAATTAGTATACACGTGTCAGACTTTTTTTGTTAATATTTTTTTATTTTTTCCCCGGGCGATACAGATATTTTTAAAAAGACGATAATTTTTTATGTGTATGACCTTTTCAAATGGTGACCGACCAAAAAAAATAAAATGAAAAGATTGTGTTTTTTTTTTTTTTTTGGGGTCAGAAAGACTATTCAACTGCTTAGTTATCACGCAGGAATCCTCGGGCCTCGGCAAACGCGGAACTAGACGACACCCAAGGTTAGATTGGTGGGACCCGTCCGTTTGTTTTTAAAAGAATATAAAAAGCTAACAATTTTTTCTGGCCTTGCGTGTCGTCTTTTTCTTTTTGTAAAATAAATGGACGGGTCCCACCATTCTACCCTTGCGTGTCAGAGTTCGGCGTCTCCTCGTGGCCAGAGGATTCCTGCGTGATAACTAAGCATTTTAATAATCCACCCTGTATCCAGCACCGCAGGATCCTAATCCACCGCCTCCCGAAATCTACAAGTACGACGGCCAGGAACGCACCACGTGGCCTTTGGATCCGCTGCCGACAGCGTCGTCATCTCTAATCCTGACCGTCCACAGCCCTCAGCTTCTCTTTATAACCCGACTCGCCCTAATTCTTATCTTCTGTCCTCCGCCTCTGATTTCCAATCGTCTCTCTCGCAGATCAGATCCGATACGCCCCCGATGGTCTCCTTCCTCCCTCTCCATCCATGTCCGTCTCTTCCTCCAAAATCGATGCATCTGATCGCTCCGGGATCGTCGCTTCCATGGCGGTTTCGATCTCGCGAAGCCTCGAGGGTTCGTAACCCTAGCTGAGGTAAGGTTCTGCTGATTGTTCTAATTCACCTCGAGGTTCCTATGTTTCCAGCTCTTTCTTTCTTACGATTTGCTGCTCTGATCTGTGGTTTTACGAATTCGTCTTTTGTGGTGGGTTTTCATCCCGATCTGGCTGGTTTTTAGCCGTGTGGGGGACGAAGGAAGCTGAATCTGCAGGCCTTTGTTATGATCACCGGACTCTGGAGCTCAGCGGTGCTCGGCGAGGACGATCTGGCGGCGGTCATGGAGGAAAGAAGGGAGAAACTCCCTGAGTTTCGATTGCTGGACGGAGTCAACGACTGTAATCTATGTATTCGCTTGGGCTACGTGTTCGACGATTTGTGAGTGAGGTACTGTCGGATCGTGATTTTGGGAGGATGTATGAGATTAGATCGGGACGAGATCTGGCCTCCTTTGCTTCGGGGGGCCGGACGAGGTCCCGATCGATCTTTTGTCATCCCGGCCTTTGCCATGATGGGTGCGCTCGCATGGCAGGTCAACGAAAGTCAATGAAAAAAACAGAGTTTTTCGGGGGTTTTCGAGGGGAGATCGCACGGGGATTTGCCTGGGATCTCCTCTCTCTGCGTGTCGCTCTTGTTCTTGCGTGCTTTGTCCCTGCTCGCTCTCCGCTTACTCTTTCGATCGCATCACTCGCTCCATCCATTCAAATTAGGATCTGAAGGAGACACTCAACGCTTCGTCAACATCTGCTTAATATCTGATGCAGAGAAAGGTATGAGACTAAGGGTTTTAAAGGTTGAGCTGAAAGTTTAATTTTTTCCAATATGCCGACAGTTACATGGCACAATCACGTCGGAGCACGATATTTGTCTTCTGATTGAAGTTATACTCCAGTTACATAGCACAATCACGTTGGAGCACGATATTTGTCTTCTAATTGAAGTTATATTCCCTGAGTTGAGCACCATAAATTCACAATTCTTAAGCGACTTTTGCTGGTGTTATATAATATTGTCTTAACAGCGATATCGATCTTTTAAGTTGGAGCATGCTCTTCATCTTTTTCATCACGAGATGGGGGAAAGATCAATTAACTGGGTATGTGTTTCTGAAAATCTGCAACCTCGCTTGTTATTCTTCAGTAATTTAAGTCAATGGGTTTTTGTCTATTCAAATACTGGCAACGGTTGTTCTGTTCATACAAACATGCTGCGCACAGGAACGGGTGTCTTTTTATATTGGACTTACCACTTTGCCTCTTTGAACGCTGCCTCAATTAATTGTCGCCCTCAGAAACCATGACTGCTCGATGCTGCGTCTCTTTTTTGGGTTGTCTTTTGCTTTACGGTGGTATGTCAATTTTTCCATTTGCGGTTTATTACTCTCAGTTGACACCCTTCCCTTTATCAAAAAGGGAATGTTTTGTAAGCGTTACTGTATCAGAATTACTGCTTCTCGTTGTATATGTTCCTCGGCCTACGTGGTCATCAATGACGCTGAGAGACTTGCGGATGGAATCTGGGTTATGATGAGCCAACTGGATCTTCGAGCTTTTTGCCATGGAGGGTCACATCCTTGTTGCTGGTGAAGTGGAAGAAAGAAGATCGAGAAAAAGCTGACTGGGCATTCATGTTGTTGCGAGTTGAGAGGTGACGGTTTTTGCTTGGTGTGGGGTTGTGAGCTGTCGTATGCCCTTCGCTAATTTCGCAGGATATTTACCCGTGCTCCAAGTTTGTTTCATCTTGGATTTGATCATTGCCATGTCTAATAGACGGTGAAGACATTTTTCGTGCATGTGAAGGTCGTCTTCTGGTGTTCTTGGTCATCTGATAAGTATGTGCAGTTCCGGTAGAATGCTGATATTGGCAATTGTTAGATGAGTTTGAAGGATTGGTCCTTCAATTGTTCTGTTTCTATCATATTGATCAAGAGGTCCTTAAATTGTTCTGTTTTTATCTTATTGATCAAACCACTTGGTGCTTCACAGCTGCAGAACAGTGGGACAAACTTTAGGATTATTCGCTCCTTAGATGAGTATGTTTCTTCGCGTGAATAGTAAGGGTTTGTCGTCTTGAATGGTTTCAAAGGTGAAGGCGAAAGGAAGGAATCTTCTATTTGGGCAAAGCTTGGGCAAAGCTTGATGCCGTTTGGTCTCTGTCCATACGTTCGACATCTGCAGCATGTTTCTTCGCGTGAATAGTGAGGGTTTGTCGTCTTGAATGGTTTCAAAGGTGAAGGCCAAAGGAAGGAATCTTCTATTTGGGCAAAGCTTGATGCCGTTTGGTCTCTGTCCATACGTTCGACATCTGCAGCATGTTTCTTCGCGTGAATAGTAAGGGTTTGTCGTCTTGAATGGTTTCAAAGGTGAAGGCGAAAGGAAGGAATCTTCTATTTGGGCAAAGCTTGATGCCTTTTGGTTCCTGTCCATACGTTCGACATTCGCAGCCATGCTCTTTCCAATGGCTATGAAAATACTGATTTGCCGCTTTCATAAGGTACTGTTCCGGATATGGTTTGTGCCGTGGTCAGAGGTAAGACGGTGAGGAATTATGTTTAGAAATGCTGTCATTAAGTAATCACCTTTGTTTAACATATAGTTTTCTAGGAACAACCGATCTTACTCATGATGAAAAATAGTGGGGTGGTGCTCGTGCTCGATTTTTTTGTTCTGATTTTTCCTCAGCTGTTGAATTTTCTAAATCGTATGATTTATCACTATTTGTCCTAGTGCTTTGCTTAATGCGAATTAAGTTTCAACGAATGGGGAATATTTTTGACATAATAATTGCTTTTGAGAGATCGCAAGGGTTATATCTGATCTGATTAAATCGTGTCCGGCCGGAAGTTACTTGTGCCAAAAGTTAATGAGCAGAAGTTGTAATTGAAGGTAGTAACGATGGATGTAATTTCAATCGGTAATTGTTGCTGTTGGATCTCGTGACTGAGCACCAATGCCCCGAGTAATGGGGAAGGTAAGGTCCGTTATTCTCTGGAATCACGGGGCTTTGAAACAACTCGAGATTTTTTCCTTTGGAATTTCTATGATTTATTAGGGATTTCTATGGTTTAATATAATTTTAGAATTAAACGGAGTGTTCTTTTGAATTCCATGAGGAATGAAATATATAATAACAATTGAAAATAGAATTGAAAAACAAAATACAATAAATGAAGACTTTTCAGTGAATGAATAAGAATTTCAGATAAAGGAAATGCTGAATTTTTCATAGCCCTTAGTACTATAATATAATAAAAAGTGTCTTGCAAGGGGGAAAATTTGTTAATTCAACTTGAAACTTCTTATTTACCTTTTTTCGATGCTTTAGTAGTGAGTTTCTTTTCTAGTAAACGGGTGGTAAAACTTCCATTTCATATTTTGAGAAAAACGTAATTTAGGGTAAAAGCGTCTATCCAGTTGAGTATTAATGAGTACGAGTTGGTTCAGGTAGATAATTAGTTTCTTCCACTGGGAGCTTTTGGGATACGCTTCAGCCACCGTTCGACGGAGGAAGACCCACTGGAGACTCGTTAGCCTACATGCATTTCTAGATCCGTGAGCTCGAAAGGGGCAGAGCGCTCGAGCCCTCTCTTCTTGGGGGAGAGGCTGGAGAGGTTGGTGGTTCAAGTCCACCCGGATCTGTTACTCTCCTGTTGGCCTTTTAATTGTACGCGAGTTTGAGTAGGAAATCATTCCATCGAGTTTCATTCGACGTGAAAACATTTTTACGGCATTAAATCTGTCGCGTTTCTCTATGTCTCATCTCTGGAAATGTCATCCCGTGATTTTGTTCATGGAGCCGATACGGGAAAGGAGTGCCGTTGACACGTGCTTCGTGGGTGGGTAGTTTAGCATGTTTCGTTTTGAATATTTGTTACTTTCGAGCCATTTATTATTTGATTATGAGTTCAATGGGACATATGATAAAATTTTTGCGTCCATTGTTTTGAACAAATGCATTTGGGTTCATTTGTTCCTCTGTTAACTATTTTATTTTTAGAATGCCTGATGGCGCCTCATTGAAAATTAGTCGACAACACAGGAGTTTGCATAGAAGACGTACAATCTCTCTCTCCCTCTCCATGCACATTGAGCTTGCAGGTGCACCAGGGGATTAGAGTGATCAGCAGCGGCCTCAACAGTCCGGAGGCGGTCACTTCTCCGGCGTGGTAATGCCTCAGACAGGGTTTTTTTTTTTTTGGAGCAACATACGTTGAAATAATAAAGATTATTTTATATGCAAATAATAGAACTTTTGATGTGTAGCCGGTTTCTAGCATAAAGGAATGAGAAGACAAAAGAGAATAAACTTGTATGTTTAATTAGCCAGATATGAAATGATATTGTGTAAAGTTGCGATGTTAGCTCGATGATTTAAGAATGGACTTGTATGTCTAGGTGCATCAGGAGCTCTGATTTCTCGGACTGTCGAGTGCAGGCAATCCTGAGGTTTTTAGTGCTATCTAACTTAGGTTCACGAAATTGGTGCAACTTTCACGGAAAATGAATTATTTAAAAAATATTTTTCTAAAATTAATTGCTTAAAATAATTAGTTGATGACAAATATTCATTATTAATAATAATTTACATTTAAATATATTTGTAAACAATAGAAATACCTTGGTTCATTCATTTTTATAAATGGTATAAATGATTATTTTAAAAGAAAATCATTTATTTTTCATGAAAAAAAAAAAAAGAGACAGTAAGCTTTCTTTCTCATTAACAATTGAAGGATTATGGTGTCTTATCACTAGTGTGTGTCTTTGTTTTGTAGAAAACATTTTCCGGCATTTGGATTTTTAGGAAAATAAAGTATTCTTAGTCAAGGAAAATGTTTTTCTACAAAACTTTAAATTCAGAAAAATGATTTTTCCTTTGAAAAATGTTTTTCTAAAAATGTCTTTTTTTCTAAACTTAAAAGATAATTGATTTTTAATTATTTTTTATATTTTTAAAAAATTGAATTAATTATTAGTATTTCTCTTTTCTTTTTCTTTTCCTTTCTTCTTCTCCCTCTGCCGACTACTACGTGCCTTAGTGATGGTTGACGGCCTAGCAACCAACCATTATGTGGGTTGGCGAGCCCCAATTGGTTGAGGTTGCTGAGCTCAAGGCTTGCCAAATCCAAGTGAGCTCGTGGCTCACTTAAAATTAGCGAGCTCAAGCTTTGCCTGTGGCCGTTGTTGGGCATAAGAAATAAAATAAAAAAAATGAGTGCAGAGGCTTCTCGCTTGGTTCGCTTGGTATACATGTGATAATAATCAAATCGGGGACGATGGTTCGATTGGTTTCGGGTCAAATAAGAAGAATTAAAAGACTCTATCTTTGGAAAGCGCTTACACGTAACGGCTGAAGTCATTATTGCTATTTCCTTGCCGACCCATCACGTAAAAGGTATGCTTTCAGAGCGAGAGCAGTTTACTTATAGAATGGTAATCAAGGCTGTAAGCTTCGCTCCTTTCGATTAATTGTTCGCATCGGATCTCGGGCTCTCTATTTCACTCCCTAAATGAGATTCTTTTCATGTTTCCCCCATCATAAATAGTCCCTATACTATTATTTAATGTCACAAATAGTCCTTCTAACTAGTTTATTTAATGTGATTCGATTTTAGTTGATGAAAATTTACAAATGGTCCTATACTATTATTGATCACTAAATTTAGGCACTAAACTATTGATAAATGCCCGATTAGGTTCTTGAACTTTCAATCGGCTTAATTTAATTTAATTCTTAAACTATTGATAAATGTCCGATTTAATCATTCATTACTATTTTTCCTTTTCTTTTTTTCTTTACTATTGAAATTTTTTTTTTTTTTCCTTTTTTTTTTTTTCTATTTTTTACTATTTTTTTCTCTTTTTTTCGTTATTATTATTTCACTTTTTTTCATTATTTTTTTTTTTTTTTTTTCGTTACTATTTTTTTCTTTTTTTTTTTCATTACTATTATTTATTTATTTTCGTTCTTTTTTTCGTTACTATTTTTTTCTTTTTCTTTTTTTCATTTTTTTTATCAATTTCATTTCTATGAGCAAAAAAAGAAGAAAAAAAGGAAAAATAAAAAGTAACGAATGACTAAATCGGACATTTATCAATAGTTCATGAACCAAATTGAGCCGATCGAAAATTTAGGGATCAAATCGGGCATTTATCAATAGTTCATGGACCAAATTGAGCTAATCGAAAGTTCAATGATCAAATTGCACATTAAGTAATAGTATAAGGACCATTTGTGACATTTTCCCATTTTAGTCCCTCAGGCTGACTGTCTTGTGAAGTCAAAACGATCATGTATTCGCTCTCGCTCCCAACTTCCTGTGCGAATCACACAAACAGGGCACCCTTTGACGCTCGATTCTGTTGCCGAATTAATTTTTAGTGCAAGTGACATGTTAATAAGCTGCGACAGAGTAATCGCGAAATGTGACCGGTGTGCCACGCCTCGACGCGTCGTTTTCCGCACTATTTGTAACTTCATTTAGACAAACCTAGAGTTCCTTCCTCCTCGGAGGCGTGGGATCGTCCGGCTGCTTTCCTTTCCCCCTATGATGGGTGCCATCTCAACTTGCCAACCGTCGTCGTCGTCTCTCCTCATGTTCCTTTCCTTTCAGCTAAAGATCCAGAGGTGTGACTGCGCATGCTCGGATCACGTCATAAAATGTCATAAAATGATTTCATAAGATTGTGACGCGTCCTCGTAATTAAGTCTAAAGCCATGCGCAAAAGGGCCGTGAGCAGCTCTGTTTTGGGACGTGTGTACTAAAAATTCTAAAATTTATCAAATTAATTCGATTGCCCAATTCACCTAACAAAAAATACCCATGTAGTTATTATTATTATTATTATTATTATTATTATTATTATTATTATTATTTATTCTTTATGTGACGATGAAGTGGTAAAAATGATGTTAACTTGATCTAAATATGATTTTATTTAAACTAAAACTAAGCTTATTTTATAAATTTAATTTAAATAAAATTTTGTATGAAATGTAAGATTTGAACCAAAATGATGTCATTTTAGTCTTATGTTTCATGATTTAAAGAAAACAATAAAGAAGGCCACACATCAACATTTTCGGATGGAGTTAATTAAACGATTTTAATTTTAAGATTCAATTCTACTTTCGTAATAAATATCGGGATTTTACGGTGCACGCATCCTTATCCTTTTGTTTTTGGTTTTGTTTTTGTTTTTTATTGGAAAAAGGCAATTGCGCGTCGCACAAGTGTGTCTCACGAGTTTCCGCGACACGCACGTGCGAGCGCACTCAAGCGTGCGCCCGCAAGGGGTAGTTTCGGGAGAAGCAGGGAGGCGTTCCCCTAAATCGCATCTATAAAGCAAACCCCACACCCCATCCCTCTCTCTAGAACCAGCGGAGAATCCTTACACACCAGCACCGCCATGGAAGACAGCTTCAAGGTCCGGGTGGACCGCCTCTTCGGCTCCCTCTCCTCCTCCTCGGCGTCGGCGGCGTCGTCGGCGGCGGCGGCGGCGGCGGTGGCCCAGCCTTCCTCCTCCGCCGCGGCCTCGTCCTTCAGCTCCCTCTGGTGCCTCACCGACGGCGAGGTCGAGCGGAAGGAGTGGAACCGGGACAGGGGCAGCCCCGAGCCCGAGTTCGACCTCGGCCCCCGCCCGACGAGGGGCGGCGGCGGCGGGGGGAGGCGGGGCGAGGCCGGGTGGGGCCGGGGGGATTTCCGCGAGGATCTCGAGAGGGATCTGGAGGAGCTCGATGATTGCAACGGCGACGAGGGGGACGAGGAGGAGGGGCTTCGCTCGTCGGGGCAATCGGATAAGCCGGACGATTATAACGACGAGGAGTGGGAGATTAAGTCCTCCATCGGGCGGGACTGCACTTTGGACTATGAGGTATGATGGATTGTTTGTGGAGATTTTTGTTCGGGAAGGCTTTCGATTGCCGGTGCGATTGGTAGAATCGTCGGTATATATGAGGAATTGGTTGCGTCAGCAGGAGTGAGCGGAATGATTTTGAGATGCTTATGACTGGGGTTTTGGTTGGTGTGCTTTTGTGTGTTCCTGAATATGTTTGAATTCGTGTTGTGGTGGAGTGAGTGAGGCGCTGGAGCTGACAAAGGCTAGGTTTTGTTGTGATGTTCTATTTGCCTGATTTGAAATATGGTGGTGAAGATACTCCATTTGATGATTCTAATCAATGGCGGCGAAGATGATATTTGTTGCACCTGTAAGCTGCATAAAATCTTCTGTTGGGTGGTGCTTTTCTTCTTTGTCAGCATATATCATGTGTTGTCATTGTGCACTCGTCTGTCAAGAAAAATTGTTTGAGCCCGAAATTATTTGCTTGCACTTCGAATTTCATTACAGTAAGAAGTTTGTTGGACACAGTCAGTTAATTCGGGTGAGATGAACTGTTTCTTTTCTCCCCTGGTGGAGTTAAATGTGCCTGCACTTGTTGAAGGACACTTAGGAGGCTGAACTGAATTATTCTTGGAGTTTGCTAAACAGCGCATTACGTCTGCAGGTGGTTTGTTAAAGAAACCTTTGAAGAACATTTTATATATCCTTATCATTTTACATTAAACATGGTTCGAAAATATCATTTTATGACTTATTCTAGCATTTTGTGAGAATTTTGTGATTTTTGCAATTATTGGCCAAATTGAAACCTATAATTTTTTTTCCCAACCATATCTGTTGGGTATGCTTGTAACTTTGTTTTTTGCTTTGTCGATTCTCGGGCGACCCCTTTTTAATGTTAAATAACTCAAAATCGTTTCTTTACTATGCAGGAAGAGGAGGATCGGTTTGATAAGTTAGCTGTTGGAAGAGAGAAGGCCGGAGACCGCTTGTATATGAAGGATATAACAAACTATGGCATATCCATCGACCATGATAATGAACTTCCAACTACATTCAGCGATGTTTCTAGGGACCCACGTGCTGACCACATGGCTGCAAAAATTAGATTAAAGGAAGATGCAGAAGCAGCTGAAAAGATAGATTCTCTGCACGTCTCTGAGGAAAATGCACATTCAGTGGCTAATTCCCAAGTTCACACATCTGAAGTTGATGTCAATCTGAAATCTATTTTGAAGAGGAAGGATGGTCAAAGCGATTCAAAGACACAAAAACGTGTTCGGTTTGATCCCGAATCAATTGAGGAAGCATCATCTGAAGCTGAACTTGTGCCGATGGATCCTTCTGGAACAGAATCATCTGTCAGCGAAAATGGAGTAATCAGGCCTTCTCAAGATTTTTCTTCTGCCGTTCCTGATTATTTGCAGAACCCTTCCAGATATACACATTATACATTTGATTCCTCGACTGACATGAACGAACAATCTAACCGGCAAGCCTATATGGACTTTCTGAACATGGTGAGGAAGTCAAAATCCACGGATGAATGTCCAGATGATTCTCCTGTTGATCTTCCTAAATCGGTCACTTTCATCCCGAGGAAAAGAGGTAGTACAATATTAGACAATAGTGCAGAGTTGAAGCTAGATAATGAAGATGCAAGTAAAGATGCAGTACGTAGAAAAGTCGCCCCTGTTATTGCTGCTGTGGATGCCCAAGATAGTGAAGTGTGTGCAATGGAGGAAGATGAAGTGGAAGAAGCAGTTGACAAAAAGCACGCTTTGGTCCGATCAGGTCGGCAGTACCGGACAAAGGCTGGGACAGAGGAGGATTTATCATGAGATTTAATTGTTCATCGTTCCTGACAATTTAGCTTGGGTTTTACTTGTTTCCTTTGGTTTTCTTGAGCTACTTCTGTTGCATTTTATAATATGTATGAGCTCTTGTCTTATATGTAACTTTAACGATCTTACAATGCGTGGACCTGATGTAGATAGAAGAAAAATTTCCTTGGGAAGCTGGTATCTAATTTTGTTCTATGCATTTTTCTGAAAAGCTAAGTCCACTTGCCAGAGGCCAATCCACACAGTGTGCACACCTGGTCACATATGTGATCGAGAGATAATTAGATGTTTGTGTGACATGTTGTTGGCTGTAGTCACTCCACTCGCTCCACAAAATACTCTCATCAGGGGGCATGTGGATTATAGCAGGATAGACGCCAAACTGGATACAAAGTACTCTCATCAGGAGGCTTTTTTCTACAATTGCTTATGTCATTCTTGTATACCCAAAAACAAATTGGTGGGTCAGGTAATGGTGTTCTTGTTGGATTGAATTATTTTTTGCCTTCGTGTGTCCTTTCATCCCTTAATTGCCGTTGAGTTCTGAACTCGAGTTTTTGCCTTGTCAGGTTTATGTTTTCTCATCATCATATCTCTTACTGAGATATTTCCTGATGAAGGCATGGTATATTACACATAAGTCTATGACAGAAGGAGGAAGCTACATCTAAAGTTACAAACAATGATAGCAAACTATGATTAGCATGCACTTGAGGTATCTAGTAGATTATCATGATTACTGAAGAGGCTTTAATCCCTGTTACTGACTCCTTTTTGGCAGCTTGATCTTGCTTTCACAAGTCCCTAAATTGGTGCAGTGCAATTTTATTTTATCTTGGCCTTTGACGTATATAAGCCCGTCTTAGGTTGTAGCTCAGAGATCGAACCTTTCATTAGTGGAGTGGACACAATAGCTGGAGCCTTATACTTTGCAATCGGAAATTCGTGCCAACAATTTCTAAGCTCGTATCCAAAAAGTGGTGATACGGTAAGTGAAGAGTTCGACTCTTTGAACGTAAACCATTCCGATTCTCATACCATTGTAGGAATCTGTATGCTTTAGCATCTGTACAATATATGTTTTTTTTTCGTATCAGAAATTTTATTGGCAATTACTGTTTTTATCAGATGTCTTCGCGCAGATGTAATTGTGTTGTTACATTTGTGGGTTCCTAGTCTTTTGTGTGGCAATGGATGCATAATGAAAGTTGGTTTTTCCTGCTGAATTGGAGTATTATAGCACTTTCTTTCCCCGTTATTTTGGAAGAGTAGCTCATACCAGGGTTTGACGCCGGTTGTTTAGTACATGCAGAGAAGGGTTTGTTTGAAGTGACTTTTGCTTATTATTTTTTTCTTTTTTGTATTGTTTGAAATTTGACTTTTATTGTAACATCAAACTTTAAAAACCTTCCAACAACACACATGTCAATATAAAGACATTTAGGAATTTTTTTTTCCGATTTAGAAATTGGTTAAAGAAGCCAAAGGTGTTTGCTTTAAGATGGGCGAAACAAGACCCTAAATAGCTGAGGTTGTTGGAAGAATTTGATGGAAAGTGGGGCGCTCATGGGAAGTTATAATGGCAATGGCATTTTCCTATTTGTTTTAATTTTTTGATCCTGTGTTAAGAGTTAGTACCAAGACTTGGACCTTGGTCATGCAGATTTGTGTTCTAGATTTAAATCGAGTATGGTTTAATTATCTCAGCAATGACCAGTGGTTTAAATCAGGTTCCCTCTTTACCCCTGCCTCTCGATGCCTATATTGCATAGTCTTGACAAGACCATTTTCTTGGTGAACTGTGGCTTGGGTTTACACTGTTGCCTGTGTTTTTTAGTTGTTACTCATCAAATCCAAAGTACAATCAGCAGTGATGGTTCCAAAGTGTAATTGGGCGGCTTTAATCATGCTAGTCATCAGATTGTTGACATATGAAGTGCCAAGTCGTAATGGCGGCGGTTTCTTTATTTTGTTTTGTTGTGTGGCTTGGATTGTTCAAGTTCCCATTTTCTGATAACCTTTTAGACTGAGGCTGATAAGTTGCCATAATTCAATCTGAGAAGTAGCTGTTGATTTTACCTGGTATCAATCTTGAATCTGTTGTCCAGAAATCACTGATTGCAAGCACTGCATGATCATATTTTCCTCCACCGCTATTGCTAGTTGTGGGGTTTCTTCTTTTCTTCCTCCCTCCAGCATGTGGACGTGTGTACTAGTGAAAATTTGGGCGCGCAAGAAATGAATTAGACCAACAGGAAGATATTAATTGGAAATTGTTCTATGGTGATTGGAATTGGGTGGTGTCATGCACTGGGAAAGCCCTTTTTACGAGATTGTCTCACGTCAGTGGATTTAACCCCCTTACTACATGGTGTGAAGTACTTAATCTGTCATGGTCAATTTATTAAGTCGGAGCTTTTGTGTTCTGTTATAGTGGGTTTTGTGTCTTGCACTTCAACTTGAAATGCCACTTGGAAGTTGAATTTCGGTCAAGCTTATGTCTGGAGGGGGGAAAAGGTTGGTGTTATGAATTATTCTGGATTTTTACGTTACTTGGTTTTGCTAAGGAGAAGCTGACTCCTGGAAATGAGGATGGAACAGAGTGTAGGCCTTCAAAAGGATAGCAAGGCCCTGAAGTTGAAGGGCGCACCAGTTATCAGGTGACTACTCGCTATCCTGCATCATGCTTGTGAGCGCCGCGGTGTTACTGCATTAAGCATTTGGGCGTCACCAGGCTCGCGGCCTGGCGTGTGGGTGGTGGAGTTGGGGTGGAGGCGAAGACCCGGGATCAGGATCAAGTGACATGAAAACTGAAAAAAGGAGGAGCATGAACCGTTCAACTGGTCAAGGAGGGCCTGAAGCTCATGCTTGCTATCTTACCACTCTTGCACAAGTTGGGGCATAAAGAAGTCCTCTTTGCTCGGGTCATCTTTCACTGACGCGTATCGTGCGCGAGCCATTCCCCTTCTTGCCAAAGCATGAGCTCTGCGCCCAACTGCTCTCATTGACCGTTTCCCTGCACGATGACCTCCGATGGCCACTGCATCTGGACGTCGATCTATTCATGCTTCGGTCAGCATAATTCAATGCGTTTCAAATTAAATGAAGTGATTGGTTGATTTATGCTGAGAGAGAGAGAGAGAGAGAGAGAGAGAGAGAGAGAGAGAGAGCCTCTGCTTATGTTGAGAGCGCATGACAAAATTACTGGCAAGAGATTGATTTCTCAATTTCTATTCTCCGGATGAGCTTTTGAACAAATAAATGTGTTTGACAAAAATTCAAAAATTTCTGTTTTTTCAACAAAAAATTCATTTGATAATAAGAATGCATTTCTATTTTTGGGGGGTGTTGACGGGCGTCTGGTAACTAGCGGTAGGTGGTCGACATTGCAAGTGGCAAGTATTTGGAATCCCTTGGGTAACGAGTGGGTGATGAACAGTGATGAGAGTAAGCGATTGGAAAAGTTTCCATTTTTCATTTTTATTACAGAAATAGGAAAGTTAAAAATTTTAACTTTTGATTTTTGTTTTAAATTTATTTCTAGAATATAAATTTGTTATAGAAATATAAAAATGAAATTGTATTACTAAATGGATTTTTATTTCAAACCTTTTGAGAAACATAAAAATAAAGAAATAGAGAAACATAAATTTTGTCATGCGCGCTTTGAAAGACTCAATGCTGTGATCTAACTTTAGTTGCTGTGGATGTTGGGGACGGTCGCTGTAACTTTGAAAAACATGAGAAACTCACACATCCCTAGGCTAATAACAGATATAAAACCGTGGCCGAGTCAGATAGGTTAGAGATCCGAGTTCCTGACATCTCGCATAAAGATTAAAATGGACCATTGACGTGGACCGGGGCCACACTTTGAGCATCCTAAGTCCCGGGCCATCTCCCTCTAAGCCCATCGGGTCAGACCCGAATATAGCTCCGAACAGCGTTACCGAGGTGTACACTTTGATCCCTGAAATTGACTTATAGCTCGGCTTTGGAGGTACGCCAAGTGCTAAAGATATAAATACATTCTGCACTGTAATTCCCTTATCAAAGACGTCATGTCCAGCATAGTTCCGAGCTCTTTTGGATTTCTCACCCACATGAGAACAATGCACGATCCTTGCTGTTATCGCAAGAAGTCAAAGACGTTACCTGAGCGCAAGGGCCGTGTCACTTTTGAAAGCAAATCTCACCAGAGGATCTGCTGAGAAAATCCTATATTTCTGGATGAGCATGCAGTTTTTAATTGCATTTTTTTTTATGAGTGATGATTGACCTATCTTTTATCTTTCCTTTTTTTCCGGTGAAACAAGATTATCATCCCATTCTACCGATTTCTCTAAATATTTAAAATTCGAGATAGCTTGCATAATTAAAAATGTGAGTGTGAAGGTACTTCACTTAATTGGATATTTATGAGCTACCACAATGGGCATCATGATTTTTTAGGATTATCATAACGTATCATCGTAACAACCTAAAATAATATTTTATATTAAGTTGTTCGTGTAAGACGTGCCTGTCATTCATTAGAGACGAGAATGGCAACTGAGTAGTGGGCTTCTCTAGTCCTCGAGTGTCTAAACGTCAAACCGGAATTGGTGGAGTGAGAATCTTGTTTAATATCATCACTTTCAAGGTAGAACCATCCTCAATTGCACGTAATATGGTGGAGGGAAACGCCAAAAAGTCAACTGTTGCGGACACGCTGGCCAAGTATGGTCGAAGGTTTTTTCTATAATAGTTGTCTTGGCCTCCGGGGCTTGTTTTCAGATGAACCAATTTTGCGTGTGAGATTATGCACACGGTAAATTTTTCACTTTTTTTTTAATTTTTAATTTTTATTGTTAGGCACGAATATCTTCATATTACAATAAATTTGAGTAGTCATGTCTTACCTGAACCGTCATGTGGTTAGTGGAATAATCCTCGGATCTAGAAATCACCTGCTTTCTTATCAGCAAGATTCTGAAAAGAAAGGTCATCGTTGGAGGGTTGAATTATGAATTAGCATGACGAATTAGGGTTTGACAAAAGACAGTTAGACAAAACGGGGGTTGTAGTTGGAGGAGGGAATTGCAGAAAATGAAGCAACCCACATTCAAAGTCAATCACAAAACCAAACCCACGTTCAAATCATAGAGAGAGAGAGCCACGATCTAATAATATCGTAATTAAAAATTAGTCAAATTTGATTTTTTTAATTCGATGCCGCCTTGCTTGAAGGAGAAAGGGGGAAAAAAAAAGAAGAGAGGAAAAGGGAAGAAAAGTGAAAATCTGACAAGATGGGACGCTCCAGCTATCCGGAATTATTCCATTTTCTGTAGCCTACCTAATATGACTTTAACTACTAACTGCAAGTCAGTCTTTGGAGGTGACTCCTAACGGATCGAGTTTTAGGCACAAATATTCCATCTTCCGTAATTAAAGAGCAGGGTGAGGAGGGACGATTAGTCATGGTGACCATCTTTAGGTGTACCCTCGGGTGAGAAGTTTTGCATTGTCGCAAATTCTTCGGCTCAAAATCACAAAGTTACCGTCAATTTTGGCAGAATAGAAGGTCTTGAATTCAGATTTTTTCAAACTCTTATTTACCTTCTTAATTACATATTTTTATGCTTTGGAATTAAACCAAGGTCCAACCTACCCATGAGAGAGTATTGAAAAATTATGAATCAAATCATGCATTCATTGATCAGTTTCAACTTTTAGATCACTTAATAATAATCCCTCAAAATCTTTCATGTTGTATTAGAGTTAGGTTTTGCCCATTTCGCATGCTAATCCACCCCTGTTAGTCGAATCTCATGCGCTACTCTTAATCGAGCTTACATGTGTTGAAATATTTCAAATAACTTGATGACGAGGGTTTATGTGTTCTTTATATATATATATATGTGGTTTCCCTTCTCCTGTTTGCTAAGGCTTTTTAAATGGGAAGACTATTGGTGTCCTCACTACACAACCTCGATCAATATAATAGTTGTCAAAAATTAGTTACATGGAGATGGCAAGGAATTGGATTAAAGAGACCAATATTTATGGTCTATTTATTTTGCGAAAAAATGAATAATTTAAAAAATTTTTACCTAAAAATAATCACTTGTGTCACTTGAAATAATAAATTAAAGATGGATATTTTCACTATAAACAATAACTTATGTTTAAATATTATTGTGAATGATGAAAATATTTTTCATTAATTTTTTTATAAGTGATACGGGCGATTATTTCTAGATTGATTTTTCATGAAATAAATAGAGTCCATTGTGTCTAATTTTCATCTTCATTACATATGTCAAATGGCTACACACATTTTGTCAGGCAAAACCGGTCCCATAACTTTATTTTCTCATTTTTCCAAACCAAGTAATGCTTGATTGGTCCAACCCTTGATGGAGTCATATAACTCATCCTTCTGGGAAACAATGCCACGACCTCTTTTGAAGACTTTGGCGAAAGCATCTTTTGACTGGACCAGATTAAATTGGAACTCGGCAGGACTCAAATATACAATAAACATTGCAAATTCAAGTGAAAAATAATATTCGTCAATTCTCTCTCTCTCTCTCTCTCTCTCTCTCTCTCTCTTTTTCCATCCTGTCATGATTGGATTTGAGTAGCCCTTTGCACGATGTTGGTCTTCTAGAAAGGCTTAAATTTTCCAAAAGAAAATGGGAGTTATTCAAGAAAAGGAAATGAGGAACTAGAAGAAAGTCAACCCTTTGCAGCGCGTGATGTGAAAGAACTTTGCTTCTAGAAAGCTGGTTCATGCCTAATTTCGAATGAATTCGTGCGTTGAAGTGAGCACCTTAGGACCACTGATTGCGCATGGGACTCGAGAGGAGGGTTAATTTACGAACCTAACTTTTATTTTATTAGATCTGCTTAAATTGAATATTAATTAGGTAGATATAATAGCTGGACTGCCAGATTCATTAAATAAAATATTTTTACATGTTCCAACATGTTTTTTTTTTTTGTTAGTGTTTCTATAAGTAATTATGAATTAACTCTATCGTGTTTGACAGTTTCGAGGACCTCCAGAGTTTACTTGGTTGGAAAAAAAACCTCTCATTGCTCTCCAACTACTGGAGAAGTACTACTTTAGCCGAATATAAACACTCACGAGAGAGAGAAATCATTCCTCTATCTTTTATTGATTTAAATTTTTTTTTGTTTTTTTTTTTTATTTTTGTTCGAAATCATTCCTCTATTGGGAAATTTGAGGATTTTATTGATTTAAAATTGTTCTATCATACTTTTTCTTAAATTTTCGATTCTTTTATTTTTTCCTGATATGGCACTTGAAAGAAATGACTTCGTTTTGTGTCAACAACGCTATTTTGGGTTTAAGCAAACCCCCTTAGCTTAATAATGGCCACATTAGATGCAAAAAAATAATAATAGAAAAAAGCCAGCTCTCATGCATCAAAAGCTAATGAGGCTAGCAAAAGGACTAAAGTAGACTACTATGGTCAATTTTGGAGCTTAAATGTATGAAAGGAAAGTTTTAGGAGTAAAATGCAAGTTTTCAAACTTTTTATATAATCATTAATACAATTGAAACTTTTGATGTGGTCATGCCTTTACTTTTGTCAAGAGTTAGCAAAGTTGGTTGTGTATTTCATAAAAACTTGCTAATTTCGACCACCTGAGTTTCGTGCACCATATGTAGTCATGCCAAACACATGAAAGTCTACAACTTAAGATAACTAAAGGTCAAACCTAATTACTTGCCATTATAGGTTATGGTGAATTAATTATGAAGGAATTGCCATTCCTCTTGAGAATAATGATTTCTTTTAATTTCAAAGTTAGATCGAGAATTAACTCGATAGATGGTTTTTCTATTGGCTTGATGAAAATAGAACTTTCCACACCTGCCCAATTTTATCATAGCTCATAGTAATTCAGAAATGAGCGATGGCACTTTCCTTAAATTAGAAATAGAGGGACGGCTTTCATTTTCGGGTAAAAGTAAATTAGTTACTAATCGACAATTTACTTTTGGCCAACGATGGCATACAAGATTCCTAGTGCAGGAGCCGAATATTCCAAGTCTACATCAGGGACTCCAATCAATCAGATATAGAATTGCTTTACCATGCGTGCCCCGCGAGGTAATTGACAAAAAGAAAGTTGTACATAATGGGGAGACCGAAGAAATTTTTAAAAAAACTTTGATCCCCATATATGCATTATGAAAATAATGTTCTTAATTACGTAAATGACCACAGTTAGTCATTTCAATCGTAATAACAAAAGAGATTATCGTAGAGCTATTCTTCGGACGCAATTAGGTGTTTGTTATTGATTTTCCATCTCAATCTTTAATCAATCTTTATTTTACATCTATTGATTATGTTTGTAGCTAACCCTTACATAATTGTTTTTTTGGGTGGTCGAATTGGGTTTAGTGGTTAAATGTCTAACTGGATATGACGTATCTTGTGTCGTAATTACACTATTTTCAATTTTCTAATTTAGATTTACTTTGAAAGTCTAGGCTCGCCACCCTCCTCAAAATAAGTGGTTGTGAAGGTTTGCATGCATCCATGGCAATAATCCAAAATAAAAGGCTTTGACATCTCGTGTTATTTACTCAAAAAATAAATATAATCCTCCGGGGCTCCATAAAAAAAAAAAAAAAATTACATAAGGAAGATCCGAGGATCTTTTACAACTATGCATGGCTATATAACTATTCAATCTTTCAGCGTTCTCTATTGCTAGTTGATGAATTCCACATGGCTTATTAATCTCATATAACATGCTCGGCAAGAGACTAATACGAAAGCTACACGATTGTTTCGCGCTACATATCTACGATTGGGGATGGAGATGGAGCATGGCATCTTGCGGCCGCCCTGGCCGGGGCGAATTTTTCCCATGGAAATCGTGAAACAAGATTGATTCCTAAGTTCTCTTGAAAGTCTATTGATTCCTAAGTTCTTGAAAGTCTATTGATTCCTAAGTTCTCTCGAAAGTCTTTTGGTCTAGCACGGCGCCTATGTCGCCGTTCGATACTCTTCTCCACCCATGTCTATCCTTACCTAACGATGCGATACCTTAGATGATTGATAGATGTAAAAGGTCTATTCTAGGGTTTGCATCTATGCCTATGTCGCTATCGATTCGTGGTGCTTGCTTGTCGAGCCTCCGGAGTTGTTGGGCTCTTAAATGTCTATACATAGGGATTCTCTTTAGATAATGCGGGTCATTCACCTTCGTCGCTATTTGAAAAGACAAGAAAGGGTGAAAGGAGGCACCCGAAGCAGCTGCTATCCATCAGCGTAATCCATAAAGCCTGCAGCCAGCCACCGAATGCTCGGCTCGCGGTTTCGCTGGGCTCGACGTTGCATCGCCCTCGCCGGACCGCCGTGCACCGAAGCCGCCGACAGTGTCTTAAGGGTCTTCCCCGGAGCAGCCAAATCACTTGAACGTAAAGCCCTCATCCGGCTGAGTTATCACCATAATGGATGGCTCGAGTTCGATGCCTTCTTGATCACTCCAAGACTCAGCTTTCCATCGGCTGTCGAACAGATAATAACTTTTCAGCGGAGCAAGAGTATCTGTCGATATGGCCAAATTGGACGGTTTGTACTGTTATGAGATGAATTTGTTTGTTGGAAAAATTGCACTTGGACACAAAGTTGCCACCATCCCACAAATTTTTATGGAAAGTTTTCCTTAAGTCTTTTTCATTTCATTAGGTCCTTAAACTTTTAAATTGTCGCTATTCATGTCGGTCTTTTCAATCGAGGTGTGAATGAGATGTTGATGTGAATTGTCGCGTCGGTATTGATTGAACTGACCAATCGATGCGATAATGAGAAGTAAAAAGAGAAAATCCAAAGATGCGTGTCTCGCCGCCGCCCACACAATTTTCAGGGTTTCAACAAGTAATCGGTATTTACGATCAATAGTGTAATATAATTTATAATAACAGTCAATTGAAAAGAAAAATCTCGATTTAACACGATTTCTTTAGATACTTATGAATTCCATTAGACCCATAAATGATACATCGAAATAATCTTTTCGGTTTTTCAATATTAATAGATTGATTGTTCCACTACTCTATCTTACAAAAGGAGAAAAAAACTCTCTCAAAGCTGTTTATACTCAACCTATGCACGATACCTATCAATTAAATGCTAACGAAATTGCCTTTGGGAAGCCACCGACACGAAAATACCTTTTGGATTTTTCCGCGGACGACAAAATTAATAATCCAACTTAAATTTCTATTAGTGACATTTACCGTATTTATATCCTCCCCATTATTAATCGAGCTTGACGTGGAACGTGGTACCGTGTCGAGCCTAGCGTGAGCCATGCGACAGTTCGCACGTGGCCCAACTGGAACCGCCTCTCTCCCGGTTTGGATTTTTTCTTGTTTTATCGATGCCACGTCAATCCTTTAGCCTAGTTAGCATTGACGAGACATATCAATTCGGCATTTCCATCCTTCTCTAATTGAAAGGACTAACAGAACCGAAAAATAAAAAAAAAGGATTTCAAGAATCTAATGGAAGGAAGAAAAATGTTTAGAGACTTGATTGAACAATATACACAAATTCGGTGACAGTGATACTTTTATCATTATAAGTTATTTAACTTGTTTGAAATTATTAGTGTCTCTAGCTAAATAAGGCACTTCTTAGGCTTACCATCAAGGTGATTGGCCGATTTATATGAAATTTAGGCTCATGTAGTTTGGTGTCCTCTTGATCACAATTTCGAACTCCTCTACCGCTCTCAAATCTCAAGAAGTCCTGATTTATCC
The DNA here is from genome assembly GCA_016097485.1 of Eucalyptus sideroxylon x Eucalyptus melliodora. NCBI lineage: Eukaryota > Viridiplantae > Streptophyta > Magnoliopsida > Myrtales > Myrtaceae > Eucalyptus > Eucalyptus sideroxylon x Eucalyptus melliodora. The sequence continues at coordinate 44,714,821 of CM027832.1, read as the reverse complement.
GGGGGGACAAGTTTAGCTCGTGCACATGGCATGTGATAATTCTAGCTTTATCCTAATTTTGCATATGATGGTGTGGTGACAACGAGCTCACTGGAATCAAGCATTCTAGCTCGGGCCGAACATTCTGATTGTGGGAAAAACTCCTCTATTATAATGCTTTGGAAAATCGTTGATATCAATTGCCCAATCACACCCTTTGTTGTTCGTAATTATATAAAAAGAAAAAGAAAAAAGAAAAGGATATGTATAATGAAAATCCTAAATCTTATCATGAAATTGCAATTTAGTTCTAAAAATTTTAAAAAATAGAATTAAGTCATAGAATTTGTTACATAAATGCAATTTAAAAATGCAAGTCAAATTTAATCTAACCAAGTCCTTTTTTGATTATATTTTATTGAAATTTTAAAATTTAATTGTACTTTTGTTGTAAATTTTATGGGATGGAATTTGAGTGTGATAAGTTTTAAGAATTAATTATACATTTAGAACTTAGCATAGTCACCCCCAAAAAGAAAAGAGTTAGGTGCTGATGTTTTCTGTCAAGAAAAAAAAAAAGAAGGTGCTCGTTGGATCACACGTGGAGTTCACACACGAAAGCTCATGGAAATGGACGGTGGCGGTGCGCTCGATCGAATCGAGTCGAGAAAAGGAAATCCGATCAGACGGCCAGAGAGAGAGAGAGAGAGTTATTCCGCCGGCTGTCTGGTGGCGTCCGCAATGAAGTCAGTCCAACTTGGAGGTCTCTCTCCTCTTCCCTCCGTAAAAGCTCAGTCCACTTTGTCCGACGCTCCCCTTTCCCACTTAATAAATATTCTTCCATATATTCTCTCGCCATTGTCGCCTCCACCATCTCCCTCTCTCTCTCTCTCTCTCTCTCTCTCTCTCTGTTCTGTGCCGGCAAGACCGCGTATGGCATTCTTCTCGTGAGGCCCGGAGATCGCCGGAACCGACGAACGAACCCGTCTCTCGTCTCCTCGGCCCCCTCGGCCTCGGCGTCGCCGTCGCCGTCCGCTCCGAGCAGGTGCCTCGCCTTATCCCGGTGCGTGCGCGCGTGACTGTGCATGTGCCGTTCTTTCCTTCCGGGAACCGTGATCGAGTCGGGACGAGCTCTCGGCGTTCCCTCGTGCGCTCGTCGCCTCCCGGTTTCTGTCCCCCCCGCGCGCGCGCGCTGCATTCTTGAGTGGCGACTTAGAGAGCGTCTCGTTAGCACGGTCTCGGTCGGCGTCGGCAGTTTCGACCGGAGCGATCGTGGCTCGTGGCGTCGCTCCCGTCGGGTGGAGTTAGATCTGGTCAGCAGCGCTTGGTGGTCGTGGTTGACTTTATATTCCGTGTGGCGATGGCGGTGTTGGTTAATCGCTGGCCTTGGCTTTTGTTTGACCTCTGCGTTCCTCTCTTTTTTTTTCTTTTCTTTTCTTTTCCAAAGGATGACTGATCTTGGATGGGTTTAGCCTCTCGTGACGCTTCGCGTTACTGTATATTCTGAAGCTCTAAATCTCTAGTCAACCATGAGGTTTTTCTTTGGCCTACTGGTCCACCGTGAGTTTGCCAGTATGTATATTTGCATGTTCTGGCATGGTGGGGGGGGGGGGGGGGTGGATTTTGTTTAGAGCTAAAGTCTAGATGGCACAGCGCAAAAGCAAAAGATTAATAGTGCTGTTATGGAAGATTGCCCTTTTGATTGTTCTTTTCCATGATTCCAATGGATCCCACAAGATCACTCCTTTCAGTTTCAGTCACCTCTTGCTGAATTTTTGATTGAGGTTGCCTTATAGTTTAGAATGCCCTTCTGCTTCTTCTTCTCCTGGTGTGATTCATCCTCATTACTGTATATAACTCGGATAAATTTAATTTTACAGAGGACTGCTTGCAGCTTTGATATTTGCAATTCAAGGCTTTTCTGGTTGGTATAAAGTTAACTCGATCGGCAGAGATGATGTTCCTGCGGAGGAAGACCACTCAAAACCATCCGGAAAATGAGTCTCTGCAAAAAGATGAAAAGGTAAAAAAGTATACCATCTTCAACTGCTCACTGTATTTCTGTCCTTATAGGAATTTGCTTGCTAGCATAATCAACTTATGACCTGTTCAAACACAAAATTACTGCGACTTGGCCATAGACTCGTAGGAATATATTCCCAAACTTTACCATAGAAACACAGAGACTGATGATCATTATGTTCTCAGGTTAGTGAGCTCAGGGCCGAACTTGGACCCCTGTCTGGACGTAGTCTGAAATATTGCACCGACGGATGCCTGAGGAGGTATTTAGTAGCTCGAAACTGGAATGTTGAAAAGGCAAAGAAAATGCTGGAAGAGTCGCTTAAGTGGAGGTCCACTTACAAACCTGAGGAAATCCGCTGGGTAAGTTTGATGGAATACGATCACCTGGTCTTCTAATTATCATTGCTGTACTACACCCTCCATATCTTACATCTCCAAGTTGGTAGAAAATGTTGGATGGATTCTGTACCTTCAAACACAATCTGTTGCAAATTGTGTAAAAATCCTCTGGTAATACTATTTTCTGCCTATGTCAACTTTGAATCTATAAGAATCTGTGTTCTGTTCTGTTTATTCATCAAAGATAAAAACTATCGGGGAGTCAATTTTCTCCCTGAAAACTAGAGATCTGGATGTTTGCATTTTTGCTTCTCATGTAGCTACCGACTAGAGTAGAGCTTCAACATTTATAAAATCTTCTATTGGACTTGTAATGGTCTTGTAAGTTTTCTAGCTAAGTAGTCACGTTGCCCTGTCCAAAGAAAAAGTAGTCATGATGCATCTTTATTGAAGTGTTTCCTGTAGGCATAAGAATGTCATGCCCCCTTGCCAAAGAAAAGTAGTAATGATGCACCTTTATTTGAGTGTTTCCTGTAGGCATAAGAATGTCATGCCCTTTTCTAAGATTTTGATATACCTGCAGAGCACTTTCTTGGTGTTTCTTCTCATTTTGCATGAATATAGTACTTTTCACTGATGAGATACCTTGGTCATCTAGCACGAAGTTGCGCATGAGGGTGAGACTGGAAAAGTTTCTAGGGCGAACTTCCATGATCGATTCGGAAGGACTGTGCTCATCATGAGGCCTGGAAAGCAGGTTTGCCCATTGACTTTTTCCTTGGAAGTTTCTTTCCTTCTTTCAACTCACTAATGCTTCTGCTAAATACTGATTTTCGCAAAATTCACATGCTTATGTATGTATTTGTCTCAACTTTTTCACTCTACTGTGTAGAACACGACATCAGCAGAAGGAAATATCCGCCATCTAGTCTATCTGATAGAAAATAGCATCCTCAACCTTGCTGAGGGTCAGGAATCAATGTCATGGTTGATTGACTTCACTGGATGGACATTGAGGACCCAAGTTCCTGTCAGAACTGCTCTCGATATCATCAATGTCTTACAGAGCCACTACCCCGAGAGGCTTGCGGTAGCGTTTCTGTATAATCCGCCTAGAATTTTCGAGGCATTCTGGAAGGTTTGATTTCTTCCTGAGATCTATATTAATTTTTTTTATTTTATTGATTGAGGTGTGGACTTATATTTGCTCTACCATCCATTAGATTCCTAAGAGCATTTTCTGCTAGAAAGCATGCATTGCCACCAGACGAGTGTGATTGTTTTAAGACACTAATCATATGCACAATCCAGTAAGGATAAAAACGGAAAAAACCAGGAAGAAATCTATCTTTTCATCTGGCTTTGTCCGTTTTGCCTACATTTGAGAATTTGGATGTGCGATGCGGGTTGCGGCATTGCATTTATGCGACGCATTGCTTGTAATTTTTCGTGTCGCGGCAAGAGCATCATCTCTAACATTGAGATAGGATGACTTTTTCCAAGTATATCTGAATTCGCGATGCTTATGCCATCTTTAGGCAATCAAGTACTTCTTGGACCCGAAAACCGCCGAAAAGGTGAGGTTTGTCTACCCTAAAAAGAAGGACAGCGTGGAGCTGATGCAGACTTTCTTCGACGTGGATAACCTGCCGAGCGAATTCGGGGGCAAGGCCACGCTGGAGTACGACCACGAGGAGTTCTCGAGAATGATGACCGAGGACGACGTCAAAACAGCCACATTCTGGGGCCTCGGCGATAAGCCGCACAATCCTTCGAACGGGCACGCGGGCGTGGAGGCTTCCCCCGTGCTCCTCGCATCGCCCGTGAGTTGATTCAGCTCCTCCCGCCAGGCCGCCCGTCATCCGTGTAAGAAACTAGGCAAAAAAAAAAAAAAAAAAAAACGATGAGATCCACCTGCTTAATGTGAAAATGATGAGATCCTTTCCTGTAACTGCATCAGCCATTATTGATTCTATAAAACTACTCGTACTCTCTCAACAATGGAGGACATTCTTTAATCGCTGCATCCCTTGAGTAGTAAGCTCCAACGTTGAAAGATGACCACCTTCTACTGTGCTGGTTTTCACCCCCCCGGAGTACAGCAATTTCGTGTCCTAAAAATGATACTTTCCATGTTTAGGACGCCGGTCGATCTAGTCTTTCGAGTCCAATTTGTCATCTAAGGGGTGGTGTCCTTGATTCCCTTTCTGCAACATTAGAGATCGTAAGTTTGATATTCCTGAACATTCAGGAAACATAGATAGGCGAGCTGTACTTATTTTCGATGTGCATACAGTTCCCTGTTTTAAAAGGGCACCAGACCGGACCAACTAAATACACTTTTATTTTATTTTATTTTATTATGCCTTTAAAAAGTTGGTGAAAATGTGAACTAAATACTATCTTGGTCCGATTTCAAGTAATGAGGAGAAAAATAATGAGAAAAAAAGTTGTAGGAAAAAAAAAAAAGACTAATTTCATCCAGTTCTGAATTTTGAGAATCGGATCAAGAACTGACCACCCCTAGTCACGAATTCATTCCTTCTTTGTAATCAACATTTTTCTTGCTTTGGTTATGAGGCACGAGTCGATCTATTGAAAAATGCGAATTGCGGGGAATTTTTTTTTTTTTTTTTGTAAAGAAAATCCAATTGATAAATGGATTTTAAAGATGGGAAGGCTGGGATGGTTGAGATTTAGTAGGGAAGCCCAATTAAATGGCCTGCCGATTTGGTGGGGTGCAACTGGGGAGAGTTAGGTGATGACCAAATTCAATGAGCTTTGATAATTCAACCTCTCTAGCATGCTATTAAATGCGACGTAAGTCTCGCTCAATTACTCTGCGAAGGCCCACGAATCCGGCTATGCAGTTGCGTCCATTGAATGGCAAAATCACGACACCCACCACATTAGAAAGATCTCTGTACACTTTCAATTTTTTGAGGGCTTCTTTGATAACTAGCCAATTTTTCACTATTTCTATTTTTTCATTCTCCGAAATTAAAAATAGAAAACATGTTTGGTAAAATCAATAAAATTTTCTACTTGCGAAAGTAAATTTGAAACATAATCAAAAAGTAGAAAAAACTTATATTTTTGTTCTTGAGAATAATTTTAGAATCGAGTTATTATTTTTTTTTTTCTGTCTTCTCTTTTCTTATTCTTCTTCCTCCTCCTCTAATTGGTGGCCGGACTCAGTGATGGCCGGCGATCGGCCAAAGAGGAGGTCCAACGACCTTGTTGGCCCTTGGCGAGGCCGTCCTTACCTTGATTAGGCGGGGCTCGACCTTGTCTAGCCACAGGGAGGTTGGCCTCGCCATGGCTAAGCAAGGCTTAGGTTGGTGCTAGTTGGGAGAGACTCAGGCTTGCCAGAGATTGGCAATGTTGCCAGCAACAGGTTAGAAGAGGAAGAAGAAAAAAAGGAAAAAAAGAAGAAGGAAAATCTAATAAAATTATTAAAAAATTTAAAAAAATTTATTGTTCTTTTTTCTTTATTTATTTTGGAAATAGAAATTTTGTATAGTTACCAAACACGTTCAAATTATTAGATACTCATCCAAGGAACAAAATCAGAAAAGAAATTATTTTTAAGAAAAAATTATTCTCAAGAACAAAATGATTTTTAAACAAGTTCTAAACTGTTATGGCAGATGTGGAAAGTATTTCTAAATTGGAATTGAAAAGAATAAAAGAACATTAGATTTACATGGAGACCCTTGCGGGAAAAATTACGGGAGGAGAAGAAGCAAAATCCACTATAGAATTTCAAAGATTACAAAAGATGGCTATGGAAAAATTAAAACTTTTTCTGTTTTAACTTCTTGACCTAATAACTTAAGAAAAAAAATATTTATATTGCCCCAAGTCCTAATGTTGGCCCAAGCCCATAACAATAAAAAATAAAAAATTCTAGACTTCCTCAACAAATCTCCACCTTAACTTGAATTCTACGTAAGTAATAAACAATCTTCTTCTCACATTAGAGTAAAACTCAATTGCAGCAAACATTAACCAAATAGCAATGGGCAAAGGCTCCGTCAACACATTACTTGGATTGCTTTCTATACCAATCTTCAAGACCTTGATATAGCTATCAGCAATAATGTCTCAAATAAAATGATACAATATATCAATATGCTTTGTCCTTTCATGATACGTCGATATTTAATAAGACGTATAGCACTCTAATTATCACAATGGACAATAGTCATACCATGATCTATACTAAACTCTCCAAATGAGCCTCTTAATTGTATGGCCTCTTTAACTCCTTCTGCAATAGCCATATATTTTTCTTTTGTAATAGGCAAAGCTATTGTATGTTGTAAAGTAGCTTTCCAACTAATTGCACAACCTTTGATGGTAAAGATGTACTTAGTTAAAGATCTCCTCCTATTAAGGTCACCAATATAATCAGAATCAACATATTCTGTCAGAATGTCACAAGTTTTCCCAAACTCTAAATTAAAATCTGAAGTACCTAAATCCACTTCATAGCTTGCTAATGAACTTTGCTTGGGCATGATAAATACTATTTACCATGTTAATAGCATGTGAAATGTCAGGTCGAGTACAAACTATGACATATAAAAGGCTACCAGTTGCACTAAAGTATAGAACACATGACATATATTTTACATTATCATCTGTTTTTGGACATAAATTAACTGATAATCTAAAATGAGTAGTAGGAGGAGTACTTACCGGTTTGACATCTTTCATGCCAAAACGATCTAACACCTTTTCAATGTAGCTTTTCTGGGGGAGACATAATTTTTCTCTTTTTCAATTTCATCGAATTCCCATGTTTAGGATTTTCTTTGCTATACCTATATACTTCATCTCAAATTTAGTGCTCAATTGTGTCTTCAAATTCTATCTATTAGATTTATCTTTTACAGCAATCAACATATCATCAATATATATTAACAATTAAATGAAAGAGCCACTTAGAAGTTTGCACAAATATACAAAGCTATCATATTTGCTCCTATAATAACCAAGTTGCACCATAAACTACCATTGTTTAGGTGATTGCTGCAAGCCTTATATAGAACTTTTCAATAGATAAACATGATATTTCTTACATTCAAATTGAAAACCTTCTAGTTGACTCATATAGAATTTTCTTTTTAAGTTCACCGTGCAAGAAAACTATTTTCATTTCGAGTTGTTTTAACTCTAAATCATGTATAACAACTAACACAAGAAAAACTCAAATGGAGTTGTGTTTAACGATAGATGAAAACACATCATTAAATTCAACTCTCTCAATCTGATTGTAGCTTTTAGCGACTAGACAAGCTTTGAACCTTATGTCTTCAACTTTAGGAATACCTTCCTTTCTTTTAAAAACCCATTTACAACCCACAATTTTCTTTTCTTTCGGTGGTTTAACAAGCTTCCAAGTTTGATTCTTTTCAAGAGATTCACTCTCTTCATTCATAGCAACTAACCACTTGGCTTAATCTTTTGAAGAGACAACTTCTTTAGTCTTAGGCTCACTATATTATATTGACTCTACAACTGAAAGAGCATAAGCAACAAAAATTGAGAACCCATATTTCTGTGGGGATTTTGTTGTCCTTCTTGGTTTATCTCTAGTAATTATATATTGCTCCTTTTTTAAGCTCTTCATTCTCAATATTACCAGTAAACAATTTAACTAGTCACGAAGAAATTACTTGAAGCTCTACCTTCTTCGCCACACTTTCTGGATTTTCATCACAAGGAACAAATTATTCCATTGGATGAAGTATAATAGACTCATCTAAAGTAACATCTTTGCTAAGAATAATTCTAGATGAATCAGCACATCAAAGTCTATAACCTTTTACACCAAAAGCATAATCGAGCAAGATATTCTTTTGCTCTAGGCTCTAGTTTGTCCTCACTAATGTATATGCTGGACATCCAAATATTTGAAGAGAAGAATAATTAATAGGTTTACCTGACCATACCTCTTTAGGTGTTTTTCATTCAATAGATGCGCAAGGAGATTGATTTATCAATCAAATAGCTATATTGACTACTTCAACCTAGAACTCCTTGCCTTAACCATAGTTAGACAATAGACACCTAGTCCTTTCTAATAAGGTTTTGTTCTTGCAATTTGCAATACCATTCTATTGTGGTGTACTCAATGTAGTATGATACCTTACAATACCTTCAATTTTTCAAAACTCATTAAACTCACATTCACAAAATTCTAGCCCATTATGTATTCTCAGTCACTTAATCTTCTTACCAGTTTGCTTCTTAACAAATGTTTCCTATTGTTTAAATGTAATGAAAACATCACTTTTTTTTTAATAGAAAATAAACCCAAACCTTTCTTGAAAAATCATCAATGAAAGTGAGTAAATACCTTGAATCAAGTCCTTTCGAAGGAACTTTCGTAGGCCCCCAAAGATCGAAGTGAATAAAATCCAAAGGGTCCTTTGTTGTGTGAATTCTTGTTTTGAAACTGATCCTTTTTTGTTCTCCAAATATACAATGCTCATAGAAATTCAATTTTCCAATTTTCTGACAACACACAAAACCTCTTTTAATTAGCTCCTCCATTCCTCTAATACACATATGGCTTAATCTCATATGTTATAATTTAGTGTTGTCTGACTTTGTCATAGTGGTTGAGATTGGAGCTGAATCAGTAACTGTAATGCCTTGTGGTTAATACAAAGTGCCAATTTTTAGCCCATTCATCAGTAAAAGTGAACATCTTATAATTTTCATAAATCTACTTTAGTTGTAAATTTACAACTATTAGCATCATGTGTACCCAAAGAAATGAGATTTTTCTTCAAATTAAGAATGTGTCTGACGTTATCTAAAGTTTTGATGATGTCATCGTGCATCTTAATATTGACAGTTCCTATCCCAATTACTTTGCATTTTGCATTGTTTCCCATTAAAATACTCCACCATTATATTCTTTGTACATAAAGAATCAGTCATAAGTCATGATTAGGGTATATGTGGTACGGATAGCTTGAATCAAGAATATAGCTATCACTGAATTTGTCTTTATCATTTGCAATCAATAACCAGTCTTCGTTTTCTTCTTTAGCAACACCAGCTCGAGTGGAATTTTTGTTTCCCTGATTCCGCCTATTCTGGTAGTTTTGATTGTTTTGCCGATTTGCATTCCATTGATTTTGCTAGTTCATTTTATTTTCTCTTTGTTGCTTTACCTTCAATTTCAGACAATTTATCTTGATAGGTCCTTAGACTTACAATAGTTGTAAACCAGATCCTTATGCTTGAATTTTGATCTAGTATTGCCACCATTACCTCTCCCAACAGACCTTCCTTTACCAACTAAACCAACTCCATGATCATTATTGCCTTCAAAAGTCAATTCTATATTTAGTTTCTACTTATTTAGAAGACTAGTTTTGACATCTTCAACATCAATATTTCTCTACTAACAATCATGATCTCTCTAAAATTCTTATAAGAGGAAGGTAGTGAAACTAATATTAAAAGAACTTAACTAACAATAAAAGAACTTAATCCTCATTAAAAGGAGATTTAGGAGAAACACATTCAATTGTACGAAGAGTGAAGAGTCGTTGCTTGAATCTCAACCGATAGGTGAGGCATTTTGGTCAAAAGAAAACTATCCAATTTATTTCATAAACTTGCAGATGTTTTCTAATCTAGTATCTCATGCAAAACTTCATTTGTGAGACACAACCCAATAGTAGATAGGGCTTTTTCATCCAATTCTTTCCATGTTTCATCTGATGTGTTTTCCGATTTCTTCCCTTCCCCAAACAAAATTTTCTTCAACCCCGCTGCATAAGAATAACCAACATGTGAACTTGCCATAGGTTGAAATTGCCACTCCCATCAAACTTCTCAATATCAAATCTTGTTGTTGAACTTGAAGCCATAATCATAAGACCGAGAAAAACCCTAAGGCTTTGATACCAATTCATTATGGCAGATGTGAAAACTATAATGAAATTGAAACTGAGAATAATAAAAGAACACTGGATTTACATGGAAACTCTTGCGGGAGAAACCACCCTGGGAGAGGGGAGAAGCAAAATCAACTATAAAATTTCAAGAATTACAAAAGATGGCTCTGAAAAAAGTAATTTTTTTGTCTCAGCTTCTTGACCTAATAATTTAAGAAAAATAATATTTATATTGCCCCAGGCCCTAATGTTGGCCCAAGCCCATAAAAATAATTCAAGACATACTCAACATAAAGTAACTGGTCATGTCAATGTTCTGGCCAGATTCTTGGCATATCAACATAGGCATGACGAGTGGTGTTAGAGCATAGCCTTAGAATCGTAGCTTACCACGGTTGAACGTCGACGGAACAGCGAATTGGCTGCTCGGTACGCTCACCTCGACTAGCCGCCATATCAAAAGACGAGGGTTGCCATGCATTAACCAAACTCATAGAAAAGCCAGGACCTAAACCGATGAATGGCCATTGATGGCCACAAACAAGTAGTGGCTATCCTTCGACCAATTCCCTTGTTCAGCGGAAAACGAAATGGGCCAGAGACCGCGTCGGTTTGGGCTTATTTTCGTTCGGACAACATGCTGTTGCTCTCGTTTCGACGATTAGAGTGGTTTCATTTCTTTAGACCAGTGCTGGTAAAGAAAATTTCACGATGCACAACGCTTCAGAATAAACCCCAAGACTATTTTTCATAGCCGGTTGCTAGTTTATGATATTAAGATGAATAAGCTTAAGGTAGGAAATGCTGGTGTCCCATAATAAAAACACGTTTTAGCATAGTGAGACGACAATCTTTCCGATAATTAAGAGTTGCCTTTAAGACCAACAAAGCCAGTGATATCGATAAATGGCCTGCCGATGGCGCTACACTTACAAGAAGGTTCATTCCTAAAGTGTGAATTTGGTTTCCAATCTGAAATTGAACGAAGAATGCCACTCCATCTGCCTAAAAGATACTGAAAACAAGGGTAGATCATGCAGCAAATTAACTATTGTGAAACTATAGGTTGTATCACAGCAACATCGGTGCCCATGATTTGAAAAGGTTAGGGATGGCCAAAGAACAAAACCATATAACTAAGAAACCAGGCCCTCTTGGAGGTGTCTAGCGATTTGTACTTTTAAGTAACCATTTCAGAATATCGTTTAATTCAGCAGAACAAAACAAGCTAAGACCAGGAGACAGAGACGTGTTCATGGAGGAAACCCAAAATACAGAGACTTAGAAGTACATACTACACACTGTATTCCCAAAAGAGGATGCTCGGGTTTCATACACTAGGATTAGCAGATTAACCAGCTTGTACGACCAAAAAGTTCGGTTCACCAATATTTCAACCACTCACCACCAACTTCTCTATGTACACTATGGTTCTACGGCAACCATGGCATGCTTGGTTAAAGTTCACTGGAGTAGAGGCATTCATCCACGAGTTGGCGAAGGTTAGGGTTCTCCAGGGCAGCAGCAACTCTTTCTTTATCGTTCAACTGCTTATTCACTACAACATGGGGAAAGAAACATTTGCAGATTTTCTTAATTAGTCTTGATTAGGTAAGAACAACGAAGGGCGGTGGAGATTTCCCCATTTGCTTAAGAGTACACATCTTTATGCATTACCCGAACAGATATAAATCTAACACTAACTAAATATGAGACGATGCACATATTTGTGCCAAGGTGACAGAGATTGTGTTCTACAAAGAATGTAACCAGTGCATTTGGAATTGGATTGACATCATAGAATTATACACGTAAATTTGGAGTGGTAGTAAAGCTGCAAAAGCAGGATTTATAAGTGAATTTTGCGTGTGGAAAATTACCCAAATTTTGGTTAAGCAAATAATATCTATCAAACTCAGACACCTGATCGCAATCAGCTAACAGCTCATTTTCAGTAACAAACTTGTTCCATCTTCCTTTTCTCTATACTCCTACATACACTTAGAGTAATCTTTACACTGGGAGCTCTATTTCAGCCTACACTCGTTCTAAGTTCTTCAAATTCTATTTACAAACATCATGAAAAAGTCTGTGAACTCCACATGAACAGTTTGATACTAAAATGAGTACATAAGTCAAAAATGCAAAAGGAATCCATTGAGTATCACCTGATTCTTCGTCCGCATGAGAACCTGGGGCAACTTTGATGTCAACCTGCCAGGTATGTTCCAGCAAAAATGTCAATCAAGACAGAGGAATATAACATCAAATATGCATCATCCATTACTATATCAAATATATGAATCAAACAAGGAAATGCAATAGAAAGAGCCAAAAGCACATGATCCTAAGCTCTCCCAGCATGCACAATACTATTTAAGCAGATATGTCCCAAATGAGCTACGGTCCAAATGACGTATTTTAACTGTGATAATCATAAAAAGTGGAAAGCAAAAAATTACAATCATACACAAGCATATCAAAGACAGATGCTGGGGATCTAGAAAGTGCACAAAACACTAAAATGCTTAAATCACCAGATATACAGTTTTTAGCATCTGCTATCATAATCTTCTCCTAGCAAAGTCTTTAAATAAAAAAGATACCCAATTGGCCATCACTGTAAAGTTACTGATATATCTTTTACCTATAGACTGGGAGAAAACAATAAACAATCTTCCTGTTCCCATCTCTAGATAACATGTTTAGCTTTTCAATCGCTAATAAACTAACTAATTCAGTATGGTCCTTTGGTATCATCAATGAAGGAACTGTCTCCTCAGTCAACAACTCCAAGACAACTGCCTCAAGACACAGTAACGGTTCTCTATGTAGAAGTGAAGCTTGCACAGATTCAAACTCATCATTAAGTGCCATCAGAAATTAAATAACATGCGATATTCAGTGAACTTGCGAGCTTCAAAAACAGCTTTCCATTGTGGCTCGGGTTAGGCTAGTTGGTACTAGATATCATGCATTGTAGATAAAATGTCATTAACAGACTGACCTATCTCCTGACTTATATGATGCAGATTTCCAAACAGTCAATACTATTACTAGCACGAGTAGATGTTTATGAGCTATGAAGGATCGCATAGCTATGTTGACAATATGTAAGAATGTAAATTTTGGTGCCTCAATTATCAACCCACTTTGTCATACCAGACAGGGCGGACAACTACAGCACTACTCAGTTCAGCTAAACTCACTCAACCTTGGAATTGAATCATAACTACACGTTAGAGAATGTACTAAAATCTGCATGCAGCATGTTCAGGCGCGAAACAGACAACTTTCATTGCCGAACTGACCTTGAAATGTGGAGGGAAACAATCTTTGAGCTTCTCTCTCAAGCACAGTCCAATGACAGTTACCATACTGCAATGCTGGATTGTCGGAGTAAACATGATTCTGATAAAAAAAGAAGAATAGACTTCAAACACAAAATCACGACATAAGCATAATGACAAACAGACAATCACAACGCAGGACCAAAAACAAAACGACGACAATACTCAACAGGATACGCCCAAGTTTCTCGTCGACGGTGATGGACTCCTCCGACAGAACACTGAGCTGCTCCAGAGAATAGGGATGCTCCGGATCTCGTATGTCCCTCACATGATGTGCCGATTCAGAAGTCAAAGATCGCAACTTTATCACTTTATTACAATACCCACTTGAATTAAGCTACCGAAGCAATCGACAAAACAGAAAGCTAACGCTACTATCACGAATTCCCAAAGTAACAACGCCAAAAACAAATAGATTGCTCGATCGATCAGCGGTCAAAGGGGCCACGCAGAACCGGACGACTTTTTTCTCACGCGGGCGGCATAGCAAGTGATCAAGCGACGAGACAAAAGAAGAAGGATATCATAAATCTCGAGGGGATCGACGGCGTCGTCGGCGTGCGGGTCTTCCGTCCGAGCCACCCTCTCCTTCTTGGCGTGAACCACCGGGTTCGCATTGATCAGTCCCAGAGTCATCTCTCTCTCTCTCTCTCCTCCTACCCACCAACGGAGAAGATGAAGGATGAACCTTGAAGATGAAATGGGTCTCTCTCTCTCTCTCTCTCGACCCACGGGTGGAGAAGACGGAGGATGAAAATTTGACGATGAAACGAAATGGGTCTCTTCCCCTTCCTCGTTCCGACACGGGAAGGAACCTGCTCTGTGCACAGTGAGCCTGCTGTCGTGTCGAGAGTTCACGGGCGGGTCGCAGGAGGGTCCACCGTGGAGAATCGTCCAAACTCTGGACAAAGTTCAGTTCATCTCAGCGAGAATGACGGTACCATCGTTAGAGAAAATACATCGTACGGTCGCTTCGCTTCTCATATTTTCCCCCAACGTGTGTCACGCCATGGGCAACCTGATTCTTTCTTTTCTCCTGTTAAAATGAGGATCATCGGGAATATATCCATGGAAAAAATTAATTTTTACTCGTCAATGAGTATTTTTAAATTTTTGTATGTTATGATAAGTTTTAAAATAAAATATTGTGAAAAAAATAAAGGAAGTTACCATCCGTTATTGCCATAGATCAATACCTTCATGGACCATTGCATTATCCTCTCCAATCAAATCCAACCTCTTGTTTTTTCAGCATTTATGGTTGGTCCATTTATTTTGACAAAGATAAATAATTTGAAAAAATATATTCTTAAAATAATTATTTATATTATTTGAAATAATTAATCAATGATTGATTTTCTCATTATTGACAATTATTTTTGTTTAAATATTTTCTTAAATGATAAAACTATTTGCCTTTCATTCCTTTTTGTAATCGATGTAAGCAATCATATATTAGGAAAATGTTTTTTAAATTATTTATTTTCCACGAAATAAATGTATTTGGGCAAAAATTGAAAATGTTAAAAGATTTAAGATTAAATTAACATAATTAAAAAGTTTAATTGACTTTTCAACGAGAGAATTTTTCAACTGGCGGGAGAGCCCATGGGCCCTCATAGGCCCTCTCCACGTCACCGGACCATACCCGAAGATACCCGACCCGCCTGACCCGTCTTTCTCTCTCTCTCTCTTCTGTAGCAGTTTCTTCGTGCGATCTTCGCTCTGCTCATTCGGTTGTCGTCGCTCGTCGCCGTTTGATCCGTGGCTCGAGTCCAGCAGTGATTCCTCCGGCCGCCGTCGAGCTCGAATCTCTTTAACTTCACGCCGCGACGTTCGCCGCCGCCGCCGCCGCCGCCGCCGCCGCCGCCGCCGCGCGACGGAGATTGGTGGCTCCCGAGGCGAGTTGGAACCGGCGGAATCAGTAGGTATCTTTCTTCCGGTTTTCCGATTGCGGAACCAGTCCCGCGCGATGTCGCTTTACCTACCGCGTTTCCGCGATCCTTCTGGACGTCGCTCGACCTCGTTTCGAGGTAGAGATCGAAGAATCAACTGCGAATTTCGGCTCTACGGATCGAATCTATAGTTTAGGATCCGACTGGACCGTACTTTGATTTCAGTTACAGAAATGCTGCTCTCTTTTTGTGGTTGAAATCCGTTGCTGCGCGTTCAGCATGATCGGCTGACCGAGAAACAGTTGTTAGGATACGCTAGCGCATTTGTTTATATCGGGAAAGAAACAAAGTTCAGGCCTTCGGCTGTGAAAATGTATTGTCGACTATGATCACCGTCTTTTGAATTTTGGGTTGCTGGAAGTTCGTTCCTTTGCTGATAGTCTGTTCTGAGTCTGAGTCCTCGAGTTGTTGTCCAATGCCGAAGCTCGACTTTTTCCACGTTTTTGGTGGTATTACGATATGTGTCGTAATTATGAGGATATTGGTTTTGCAGAGGCGCGCGAGGTGGCTTGAGAGGCTGAGGATGGAGCTCTACCATGTCTTTTAGTTTATGATTTGAGATTTGAGGGACGCATTGTCTTTTGAGCGAGGGAAACCCTGTAGAGCTGCCGGAGTGAGCTACCAGGAAAAAGAGAACAATGATTAAGGCGGTGATGGTTATGAACACCCAGGGCAAGCCTCGCCTTGCCAAATTCTATGATTACGAGGTCTCTCTCGCATTACCATCTTGTAAAGAAAAGGGTTGTCATCATCTTCAAGTTTTGTTTCATTTTCCATCTTTGTTGTACTTACTGTCCAGCTTTACCTTTTAATGCCAGCCTGTGGAGAAGCAGCAGGAGCTCATTCGCAGTGTTTTTGCAGGTTCTTCTTCTCTTCCCCTCAAACCCTCTCTGATAGTTTTTTGAATTCTTAGCTTTCAAGCAAAATAAAGTCATCTCTTTCATGATGGAAGTTTATTCCTGATGTCCTTTGTAAAATAGCTTGCTGGGTTTGCAAAGTTGAGGTTGCTACTTTTGAATGCAGCTTTGAGCAGTAGAGCTGAAAATGTGAGCAATTTTGTGGAGGCTGATGGAATTTTTGGTCTGGTAATATCTCTGCCTTCTATCATTGTTAAGAGCTCCCGTATCTAGTTTAAGTGCTTGAACTTTGGAATTGTTGTGCTCTGGGAGATCAAAGAACTGGCCATTGTATGCTTTCTTTTGAGCTTTGCTTCATAATGTTCGGAAAAATGCATAATAGTTGAGTAGTATAGAGTTACCGGGTCATTGCTATTTAAATTTTACCTGATTTATTACACAACCAATCCATCCTTATCCTAGAAACTCATGATACTTGAGAATTTGCTAGCAATGTGTATATCTTTTTTGACGTGTGCTTAATCAGATAGGTTTTCATGATTCGGTCATATAATTTCCTTCAGGCATTTAACCCATTCTTTTCTTGATTGTCCCTCTTGCAGGACAGTCGTCTAGTGTACAAGCATTATGCCACACTGTACTTTGTGTTTGTGTTTGATGGCTCAGAAAATGAGCTTGCAATGCTTGACCTGATACAAGGTTAGTACTTTTGAGCTTTCCATACTGTTCTTGGGTTGTAATGTTTCAAAAGTCATTGCCACATAAAAGTAGTTGTTTCATGGTCTGTTCATCTTTTTTTTTTTTTTTTTGGAGTTTTTAACATAAATGAAACATAGTCCCTCATGAAAAAGTATGCCTATGCATACAAGAAGGTAGGACTTGGTAATTTTGTTCGGTCTTCTCTGATTATGTTTCTGATACTAATGAAGCCTACTATACCTTAAAATTGAGTCGCAAGATGGAATGATCACTAAATTAGTTGCTTCCTTCAGATCTTCTCTTCCATTTAATTAAGTTTGATGTTATGTGAAAGCCAAGGACAATGGAATCTATCAATAGGGTCATACGTCCTCTTTTCCTCATTCTCCCTCTTGAGTGAGATTATGATCTGCTGATACAAGATTTCTCTCAGAATTACGGATGCAAAGTTTAAAAAAAGTGGAACATATTTTATTAAGTTTCACCAAAGCAGCTGTGGATCTGCTTGGAAAAGTCTCTCTTCAATAGAAACTGTCAAACAGAATTTAGGGACTTGGTGCACACCATGATGTGCTTGATCTTTGTATACTGAACCAGTAAAGTCTCAACATGTACAGCTGAATGGCTAGCTTGGTCTCTGATGCTTTTGCCATGTTCTTCCCTGCACCGTCCTTTGCCCACCTGTCTGTTCCTGCTTTCTTCATCTGGAGAAGACTTCACCACTTCAATAATGAATTGCCTTAGCAAGACTACATCATATGCTTCATTGATGTTGATGCAATTGTTAATTTATTTCTAATCTGTTCTTTGATTGATGACTTGCTTGCTTGAACTCTCATTTTCCCAGTTTTTGTGGAGACACTGGACAAATGCTTCAAAAATGTATGCGAGCTTGATATAGTGTTCAACTATGGCAAGGTTACTCATCTTTCATTCGTTTGAAATATCTGATTTTACTTTTCAAGGTCTTTACTGCTGGTTTACCCAGATATGTCAATGAATGTGGGTGATTTTTGCTAGAACTTTTACCAATGCTGGTAAATATGCTTATGACATTAGTGGAGGCATCTCAACAACATTTTGCATGTCACTACTGCCAGATTATGTGTCTAAGCGGATTAATTTGATCTTGCTTTCTTTCTATTTTTTTTTTTTTATCTTATCAGCCTTATCATTGCTTTACTCAGGCACAGTCAAATTTGTATGAAATAGTTGTTATCGCAATTTGCGACTAATAATTTCATTTCGTTTGCGAAATCTCGGTGTGGTATTCCTCTGATGGCATCCATTTTTGATTTTTGCAGATGCAAACTATTTTAGATGAGATCGTTTTTGGTGGCCAGGTCCTTGAGACAAGTTCTGCAGAGGTTATGAAGGTTGTTGAAGAAATATCGAAGTACGTCTCTCTCTCTCTCTCTCTCTCTTTCTCTCTCTCTCTGTGCCCACCACATGTGCACCTGTGCAGGTGTGTTTTGAGAGGGATAATCAGGCAGGTTCTTGCGTGGAGACATGCTGTTTCATTTCTTAAGCCAGCCATTACAACCTTTGCTCCTTGTAGACGATGGGGTTAGGTGGTAGTTTTAAACTGATGACGCTCATTTGTACATGCAGGCTGGAAGCTGCCTCAAATGCTATCACACTTGTTCCCAAAACTGTTTCTAATTGGCGGGGGCGGTAGCGCATTATCTACCAGATTGCGAAGAAATCAAAACTAATGCTAACTCTGCCTTTCCCTTTTCCTGCGAGTCGGTGAGAGTGCAACTCTAATTCCAAAAACAGATCCTGGAGGGACTCCATACACATCTCATTTTTAATGGAACAGATTGTTCATTCTTTTCTCCTTATTCTTCTTTTGGACTTCCACAGCTTTGTTCATTCCAGTTGTAACGAAAGTCATAGACTGATGTGTACATACGGTTTGCTGTTTGTTGAAATATTATTGCACAATGAATGAAAACGGATTTTAGATACTCTTTATATTCATGTGGTCTCCTTTACCTATTATCTTAAGTTTTTAGGTGGGACCTTTCTAATATTTACTATTATTTGTGGGCTTTTCGATACATGATTTATGTAGTTTAGCACAGCATCTAGCACCTTACTGCTATACCCGATATAGGTGAATACACTATGCTTCTCGAGCCTCCCAACTGCTCTCATCCCATTTTGTTTCTGCTTTTGCCGAGCGCATATGCTATCCAGCCTGTACAATCGAGTAGCCGGAAAGATGCGCGCGTTCGTTCAATCCCATCTTTCGAGGGGTGCACACGTGTATATCCTATCGAGAACGGCTGTGAGTTCTGATTCGGACTGTGCAAAACCAGGTCGCCGTTTTAACTGGGCGAAAATTAAACAATTGAAGCAGGTGAAGCGGATCTATTCTGTCGACAATAAATGGATCCGTTTTCCTCTTATAAAATCCCAACATGCTAATAAACTATGCAAACGTCGTACCGAAAGATTCACGTTTGATGACAGACATGTTTGGCGATAGAAAGCGGAAGACTTTAATTGGAAGCAACTGAAACTGACCATCCCACGTACGTCCCGAAAAAAGGTTTGTTTTTCGACCCCCTTATGTTTCATACTGCCACTTCTCGATTATAACATACTTTTAACACTGATTCTGCAGGTTGTCCCCCAACTTGCACCGCCCATTTACTGTTCCTCTCCTCATCGTGACTTGACTCAGAGCCCTTCCATATCCCATTTCCTTGTTTGCTTCACTGGCTTCCAAGCTAACACCCTTCATTCTATCATCCTAATGGCATCGAATCCAGCTCTTTTGACCTGCCCCGGATCGACTTGGACTGCCGAGAAGAACAAGCTGTTCGAGGACGCCCTCGCGGTATATGAAGAGGGCATGCCGGATCGATGGCAGAGAATCGCGAATGCGGTTGGTGGGAAGACATCTGTGGAGGAAGTGAAGGAGCACTATGAGATCCTCCGACACGACATCGACCTCATCGAGTCGGACAAAGTTCCTCTTCCGCAGTACAAGCCATCCGAGGGCAAGCTTAGCAATCAACACATGAGGTAAACTGTCTTATGGCTCTATATGACGAGGCAATAGATCATAGAACTGAATCCTCACTAAGAACTTGTGAAAGAACCAAGATTTATAATGTCATCATGCAACTTTCACGGGACGTTCAAACCATATGGGAATTTCTTTCTCCGGTGAACAAATTTACTTTCTCCAAGGAGAAGATCCTCGAGAGATTTGAGTCGTGTGATCCTGAGTTCTGGTTTCCGCTGTGCAGCTTGAAACATTCGAACTTGTGACTCGAGAAGGAAGAGATAAACCTGGCGAGGACGCGTCGCACGTATCTTTCTCCTAGTATGATTCGCCGATCGGAGCTGCACTTGTGTAGATGGTTTTGTCCACTAGGTGTTCCGATTTGTTCTACTTCTTTCGATCTTTTCCCATCCTCCTAATTCCTCAGCATTTGTGCTAAGGATCATAGGAACGGCATAGCTCTCTGTGTTCATTAAACTATGAAACTGATGAAGATCACGAATTTCTGCTATATTTTATTGAAAAGTATCAATTCTTTTAGCGTACTAAATTTTATTTATATATTCGCACTAATGGAATGGAACGCATATAATATTTATAACTTGAGTTATCATACTATGCACTAATAATTACTCACTGTGGGGGAAAATTACTAACACTTGCAGTACGTTTGATTATAGTAATATCTATTAGATTACAGGTTTATTATAACTTGATCACCTTTTACAATGTTTCTTTGTAGTAATAGCTATTACAACGTTATCCCTATTATAGCCTAACTTTAATTTGACCTTTTTTTTTCTTCACTTACTCTATCAATACTAATTATTGGTTATAATTAAGATACATACTTTTAAGCACTCAAATTTCTTTCTAGTATTTATTAAATGATGTCATCAAACATTTTTATTTTGAGTTTAATGACTTATCATATGATTAATAAAAAAGATAGTATATAATAGGTAAATAATCGTTGTGAGTAATTATGTTATCTTGATAATAAATAATTACTTATTTTGCTAAACATTATTTTAGCATAATATTAGTTGCTTCTTATTAGGAACAGTTATGTAAATTTTCATAACTTAGCATCGCATTACTTGTAGTATAGTGATTATCTTAATTCTTAATTATACTAATTTGCAACATGATTGTAATTTCAATCATAGTATTTATAATGTAATAAATGATATTTTTACTAATAACAAATTTTAGGGTTAAATTAAGATCATAAATTTAAATTAATTGTTAAATGATAAATAAAGCTTTTATATATAGATAGATAGCAAAATCTTGATGATACGTATGATGTATTACACTTAGGATTATTATTAAACTCATAATTATTATAACTATAATATTTATTTTACCATAATAACATGTTGTGTACTTAATCTATAATAAATCATATGTAAATATTTGATACATTAGATGATGTATTAACAAATTATTTTGACTATTAAACTCATGAATGATAATCGACTGTTGACGTGATAATTATAATATTCCCTTTATTTCTGATTTTTGGGGTATTTTGAGAAATGCTGATCCTACTTACTCTTTATTATATATGTCATTCAAGAAATTGGACGGTGCACTGAATATTACATTATTTAAACAAATGATACATTATAGTATGAATGATATTATTCTGATTAACGTTAGGTCCAACATACTGTTCAACCTTTGTGAAAAGATAATCGACAATTTGATAGATTTACTCTCGCTTTGTTTGTTGGAAAAGTTACTTTCTAGAGGCACGCTTGACTTTATTACCAAATTCGATGTATCGATAAGGTGGAAAGTTTGCACTTAAACGGGTAGTGGGAAATTAACCCTAATATAATCCGTACGAACATTCCCATGCGTGCTCATCATTAAGTCTTGTCCTGTCGTTCTCGAAGTGCCCTTCTAGGATTAACACGAAACACGTGTGCCTCCACCTTCTCGACCCTAGACTTTCTCGACCATTAAGATTCTTGGGTCGAGGAGGTGGTGGAGAGGTGTGGTAAGAGCATTCACTCTTGACTGACGCTGCACCAGCTTTTGAAAACGCATGGTGACTGTTGCACTTGGCAAACGCACGCAACATCGTCACATTACACATTCTCTTTCCGAGAAGGAAGAAGAAGAAGAAGAAGAAGGAGAAGATGGCTTTGATGGAGTCACCGTTCAAGGTTCATTTCATCTCTCCCTTTCTCTCTCTCTCTCTCTGCTTCTCAAGACCTGCTTTTCGTCCTTTATCTTTGGAGTCTCTTCTCGTGTCACATTTCGGATGTTACTCGGTCATTGGGTGCAAAAACATTTTTCATGGTTGTTCTGGCTGTTATTGCTGTTGTTGTTGTAGTGCAGATAATATTGGGTTCGTCATCCATGCCTCGCCAGCATATTCTCGCTGAGATGGGATACGACTTCACTGTCATGGTTCGTTTTCGCTTCGTTCATTGAGTGCAAGATTCTTGAATTCGGTTGCGATTTCAGCCTTTCGTGGGTTTGAAAATAAGAGCTCGTGTTATGGTTTCTTCAGACCGCAGACATAGACGAGAAGGCTATAAGGAAGGAGAAGCCTGAAGAGTTGGTCACGGCCTTAGCTGAGGCTAAGGTAATGGCCTTCACTCTTCTCGAGAAAATAAAATCTTGTTGTGTTTGTGTTCTTCTCTTGCACATTGGCTTTGTTTGTGTGTTGGAAAGACTTTATGAGAAGTGCGTTTTATGGAGTTGGAGCTCGGTAAGAAGCTTGTCCTCCTGAAATAAGAGGTTTTCAGCTTAAATGTTTGTTTTCGTGTTTGAATGTGATTTGATGTGGAGGCATGGTGTGAAACATACAAAACAGGACACGAGTTATTGATAAGCATGTATTTTCATTTTTTTCCCTTCCTTTTCTTTGAAAAGGGGGAAGCTTGTTGATCTGATAATGATCTATATGACTGATGTATTTTTGCAGTATTCTGAAAATGTTTCGAAGGTACCTTGAAATTCTATTAATGGTGCCCCATGCTTTTTAGGCCATTTTCGTTCCATGATCCCTTGCATCCTTTTGTTGGAACATTCAAACGTGCAAGTCTTTTCTTCATTGATGTCCCATATGTCTCAGGCATGCTCTAGCTGCAGTTGTTAGCTTGAGTTTTGGCTCTGGCTCTTGTAGGCTCTAGCTTCAGCTTCGGCTCCAACCTATTGGCTCTTGGTCAGGGTTGGGTTCTAGCCTTAATTTTTGTTGAAGATGGAGAGGATGAACACCCAAAATCATTCGAATGAACCTAAGTCTGATATCATATTGTAAATTTAAATATGTGAGGAAGCATGGTTTTTGTATTGATGATGGTTTGTGTTTTGATGCGTGCAAGTGTAGGTGTGTAGGGTATATTTGTATTTGATAGAAGATGGATAAGGACATGATATTTTGAGAAGGTTAATGGGACAACGATAGTTTTACTAGGTTATAGAACATGTGATTTTACATAATTATAGGAGGAGATGTTGGCGTGGGTGAAGGAGAAAAAGGATATAGAGTTTACTCTTAACTCCCCACACACCCTTTTACAAGAATGAGCTATTGCCTTTCTATAGGCATTTCCGTTGACTAAGTACAACTGCCTTAGAGGATTTTGGATCTCTCTTGAATGCTGTCCACGTAGGCTTCATCCTGCAGCCACCACCAAGTTATTTCTGACTTGTTCAGAGATTGTTTGCTACTTACTTGTTGGACATTTTCCAGCCACTATCTTTAACTACCCAAAACTTAATCTAGGGAATTCTAAATTGTAGTTCAGTAAATTTAGGAATTTCTAGAAGATGGATTTGTTGAAATTTACTCGAATAGACCTAGAGAAAGAAAAAACACAAGAGAGTTGTCGCTGTAACTCTCGTCACAATATTCAACAAAACATAAGCGTATTAAATAGACAGAACATCCAAACAACTTTGCAAGAAAATAGCTACAGAACAACAACAACAACAAAGACCCACTAACATACCCCACTAACCAGAACATGTGTAGAAACTAACTCCTAAAAACAAGCCACTTCCTATTGACTAGGACTCCACTATTACATTATTGAAGACATGTAAAAAACCAAAAGTTAACTACTTCAACGCCCTCCCTTAAATCGATGTTGCAAACAATAGTTTAAAGGAATAAAACAAACCCTCCCTAATCTGGGACGTCCAACGAACAAACATCAATAAGCTTTCTTAGCTTCTAAAATGTAGACAATTTGAGAGGTTTGGTGAATAAATCAGCAAGTTTTTTTTTTTTGGTAAAGCTAAATCAGCAAGTTGATCTTCACTTCTGCAGAAAACAAGATCTATCACTTTATCTTTTGTGAGATCCCTCGAGAAATGATATTTCACATCTATACGTTTGCTCCTTCCATGTAGAACTGGATTCTTTGAAAGTTTAATGGCTGAATTGTTGTTACAATATATTGTTGTTGCTTCTTGTTGTTTAAACTGAAGTTCTCCAAGAATCTTCCTTAACCAAATAGCATGACAAGCACTTGAGGTGGCAGCTACAAACTTAGCTTCAGTTGTTGATAGAGTAACAATTGGCTACTTCTTTGAAGACCATGAGACAGCCCTTGAACCAAACATAAACACATAGCCAGAAGTGCTTTTTGATCATCTATATCTCAGCAAAATCATTGTCAGTGAAGCCAAACAAATCTAATTTTTCTCTTTTTTTTTTTTTTTTTTTTTTTTTTTTCGTAAAACAGCCCAAAAGTTGCAGTCCCTTGCAAGTAGCGAAAAATTCTCTTTGCAGCTTGCAAGTGTATTTCTGTTGGGCATTCCATATACCTGCTTATGAGGCTCACACCATGCATGATATCTGGCCTCGTTGCTATCACATACATTAAACTTCCAACAATTTGCTTGTAAAGTGTGTTATTCACCTTTTTCCCATCATAATCTTTCAATAGCTTCAAGCCAACTTCAGTTGGTGTGGTCACAGAGTTGCAATTCTTCATTTGAAATTCTTCTAAAATCTCTTGAACATATCTCTTTTGGGAAAGAAAGATTCCAGCTGCAGATTGAATTACTTCTATGCCCATAAAATAATGCATCAATCCAAGATTAGTCATCTCAAATTCATCCATCATAGACTTTTTAAATGTGTTGATCAAGACACTATTATTCCCTGTGAAGATGAGATCATCCACATATAAACATACTAGAAGCAATTTTCCACCGTCATCAACTTTAATAAATAATGTATGCTCATATGGACATTTTCTAAATCCTTCCTTCAAAAAATAAGCATCAATGCGACTATACCAAGCTCAGGGAGCTTGTTTTAACCCATATAGTGCCTCTCTTTTTTTAGTCTATAAGCTTTATGTTTACTACCATGCTCCACATAACCAAAAGGTTGACCAACAAATACCTTCTCTTGGATGTCACCATGCAAGAACGCTGACTTCATATCCAATTGGAAGATAGGCCATGAATTCTGTGCTGCTAATGCAATAACTAATCTGATTGTGTCAAGTTTTGCCACGGGAGCAAACACCTCTTTGTAATCCACTCCAAATTCTTGCTTGTAACCTTTTGCGACCAAGCGTGCCTTGTACTTGTCAACTTCGCCATCTTTATTCAACTTCGTCTTGTACACCCACTTGATCCTGATTGATTTGTGTTTGCTTGGAAGTTCTGTCAATTCCCAAGTATTATTCTTCTCAATGGCTGCGATTTCTGCATCCATAGCAATTCTCCAATTTTCTTCTTGCATAGCTTCATCATAGGTTATAGGATCACAATCTAAAAACAAAGCAAAATAGGTAAGTGGATCTTCAGATTGGTCAACGCCTGTTACTTCATAATCACTCATCCAAGCTAGTCTTTTCGAACTCAATGTGGCCGTTCTTCAATTTCTGCAGTAGCGTTTTGACTTTGTGAACTTTCTGTGATGGTTCGATTGGTTGTGGGCTCTTCATCATCTTCAAAATTCATTGGAATTTGTCTTTCAACACCTTTCTCACTCCATGGCCAGAATTGTTCATCAAATATCACATCACGATTGATGATGATTTTCTTGGTTATAGGATCATAAAGCTTGTAGGCTTTTGATTGATCACTAATGCCAAGAAAAACACATTTAACTCCCTTGTCATCTAGCTTTTTTCTCTTCAGATTTGGAACATGAGCATATGCTATACACCCAAAAATTCTAAAGTGATCTACTACTTTTTTTTTTGTCTGCTCCAAGCTTCTTTAGGTGTCATATTCAGAACAGCAAGAGTCGGGCTTCTGTTCAAAAGATGAATACTCCAATTATCAGCTTTGGGCTAGAAGCTCTTTGGAATTCCACTTGTTGTCAATAAACTTCGCACCATAGTCAAAATAGTGCAGTTCTTCCGTTCACAAACTCCATTTTGCTGTGGTGAATAAGTTGTAGTGAGTTGTCTCTTAATACCATGCTTCCCACAAAAATCTGTAAATGCACCTGAGTTGTATTCGCCACCGTGATCTGTAAGTAGGACTTTTATTGGATTCCCACTATCTTTTTCAGCAAGTGTTTTGAAGCTCTTAAATGCTTCAAAAGCTTCAGATTTTTCATGCAAAAATTAAACCCAAATCTTCCGACTATAATCATCAATGAAAGTGATAACATACCGTTTACCTCCATTGAAAACTGGAGATATTGGCCCGCAAATATTTGAATGGACCAGTGCCAACGGTTTCCTTGCTCTCCATGCTTTTCCTTGTGGAAATTGAGCACGGTGTTGTTTGCTAACAACACGGTCTTCACATATTTCGGACGGAGCAGTGGTTGGGGGCAATCCCTCCACCATCTTCTTCTGATGTAATGTCCGTAGTCCACCAAAGCTAAGATGACCGTATCTGAAATGCCATACCCAAGCTTCCTCTTTTAATCTTGCAGCAAAGCATGAGTGGGAAGTGCTATGAAGATGTAGTGGGAACATCCGATTGGCAGTCATTGTAACTTGAGCAATTAGACCCAATTTCTCATCATGGATTCTACAAACACTTCTATGAGTGTAATTTCATAGCCCTTCTCTTGTAATTGGCCAACACTTAGGAGGTTGGTTTTTAACTCTGGAACATAAAACACTTCTTTGATGGTATGTACTGAAGTCCCTTTAGGAACAATTGCAACCGTCCCTTTCCCCATGACTGGCTCAGTAGAGTCGTCTCCGAATTTTACTATGGTGCGGAACGACTTGTCTAATGTAGAGAATGCTTTCTTGTCTCCACACATGCGGTTGTTGCAACTAGTATCAAGATATCACAAGTTTGAAGAAGTTTTCTCCTTTTCCTGACACACCAATAGGAGAATTTTTGCTTCTTCCTTTTCTGCTACAAAGTTAGTCATTTCCATACTTTGTGTATCTAAATTGGTTCGACATTCAGATTTGTAATGCTCATACCTGTGGCATCAAAAGTACTCCACTTTGGATTTGTCTATTGACTTTGGTCTGAAATCTATTGAGTGTCGACCTCCACGTCCTCATCTTCTGCCTTGAGAATCACGAGAAAAATAGCCATCAGATTTTTTATTGAAATTGCGGTGATCATTGGTTTTATTGAAATTGCGGTGATCATTGGTTCCCCTTCCTCTGTTCCTGCCACTATTCATTCTTGTTGTTGATGAAAAATGATCTTTAGTTGAGGCCTTCAATGCCTTCTCTTCTAGTTCTTGCTATAAGAAATTTTGTTCAGGGACCAACAACGATTCTTGCAACTCATCAATTGAGAGTTCTTCAACATCCTTGGTTTCTTGAATAGAACAAACAACAAAGTTAAAGTTTGGTGTCAAAGATTGAAGAATCTTCTTGACTATTGTGACGTCTTCTGTCTTATCTCCATGGATTCGCATCTTATTGACAATCGCCATTGTCTAGGAAAAGAAATCCGTGATTGTTTCTCCCGATTTCATTTTTGGCAATTCAAACTCCCCACG
Source organism: Eucalyptus sideroxylon x Eucalyptus melliodora (assembly GCA_016097485.1). Classification (NCBI taxonomy): domain Eukaryota; kingdom Viridiplantae; phylum Streptophyta; class Magnoliopsida; order Myrtales; family Myrtaceae; genus Eucalyptus; species Eucalyptus sideroxylon x Eucalyptus melliodora. The sequence continues at coordinate 44,686,752 of CM027832.1, read as the reverse complement.
AAGCATTTGAAGTTGCTGCCTTGTTGCCCTTGCCGAGCCTTGATATTTCTTTTCATGGAATCCCATATATGTTTGGAGGTGTCCTTGTAGAGAATTGTCTCCAAGATGTATCTGTCAATAGCCTGAAACAGATAGTTTTTGGCTTTAAGATCCTTCAATTTTGTTGCTTCTAGAGTTGTCCGTTGTGCTGCTGTCAACTGAGCTCCTTCCTTTGGTTCGACAATACCAGAAGTAACAACATCCCAATACTCCTTAGACTTGAGGAAATTCTGCATCAACATACTTGAGGAAATTCTGCATCAACATACTCCAATGGTCATAATGACCATCAAAGCGAGGTATAGCAGGCTGTACGAAGTTCTCTGTGGCCATCACTGCTGCTGCAAAGAAGAACCATTACTGCTCTCGTGTTTGATCCCTCAAGACTCCTTTTGAACACCTTTTTTTTTCTTCTCTGTTGTGGCTCTAATACCACTGTTGAAATTTACTCGAACAGACCTAGAGAAAGAAAAAACACAAGAGAGTTGTTGCTGTAACTCTCGTCCCAATATTCAACAGAACATAAGCGTATTAAATAGGCAGAACATCCAAACCACTTTGCAAGAAAATAGCTACAGAACAATAACAACAAAGACCCACTAACATACCCCACTAACCAGAACAAGTGCAGAAACTACTAACCAGAACATGTGCAGAAACAAACTCCTAAAAAGAAGCCACTTCCTATTGACTAGGACTCCACTATTACATTATTGAAGACACGTAAAAAACCGAAAGTTAACTACTTCAATAGGATCACCATTTCCAACAGATTTTTAGTCATCAGCAGTTGGTTTGGTTAGTGGATGAGCGATACAGCTTGCCTCGCTACTTTCATAGGCCACGAAACCTAGCGATTCTCAGCTAGAACTTAGAAATGGCAGTCGTTCTCAGTTACCCTGCATTGTCAAAATGTACGATTGAGGACAATTCTTCGGTAGGCTGTAAATTCCCAGCAGAGTTTTTACAAGTGAATTGCTTCATTTTGACAATTCGAGCAGTTATCATTGGCTTTTCATTGTCAGTATTATTCAGCCATTGGATTGACAATTAGTGAGGATGTGAATGTTCATCTGCGCGACTAATTTAGACCTGATATTTTAGGCAGATGCTATCCTCTCCAGTCTCCAGAATGTGGATTCTTTTGTGGAGGATGTCCATACAACCCTCTTAATCACCGCTGATACAGTATGTTCTTTACCCAAATATTGTTACTCTTGTGGCCACATGCAGTGTTCAACATTCATCTGTCTTGTGCAGTCGTGTGAATGTTTATCCTTAAGTAAAGATTCCCTCCAAATGGGCGTGCACGGGTGCATGGTTCCTCTAGAGAAATCGGAATAGAGGAACTTAAAGGCGAAGTTATGGAAGCTGGAACTTGATTGTCTCTGTGTTCCATGGAGTATTGCTACTGAAGTAAGGTGTTAGTACCTTCCGTATGTCTTCAAGGTTCTTCCTCAAAGATAACCATCCAGACATGCCGACAGAACTTTAGTAGACGGAAATCACACAACTTTATTGTGGATAATGGGAGGTCCCTTTTGATATACTTACCAAGAAACATGATGAGGAACAGATTTTTGTCATGAGCCTTTCTCTTGTGAAGAGAAAAATCTTCTGAAGAGTCACGGGTTTATTAAATCTGTCCATGCTGGTTTTTATAGCAACCTCTCCATCTCAACCTTTGAATATTATGCCTCTGACAACAGAATAATTTCATTTAGGATAACAGTAAAGATAGGCATTGATTTCTTACCTTTGTAGCAGTCTTTGGTGAGAGTTAGTTCTGACACGTCTAATTGATTTGGAGGTGGTGGTACATGAAGGGAGGATCAGGGAAAAACCATCCAGTACGGACGAAGCACGGAATTTTATTGAAGGTTTGCTGTACACTACATCCCCTCATATTACCTTTAGAAAAAAGAAATTCTCCTGGATTCTCATAGTCGTGTATTTTCCAGGGTACTCTGGTGGTCATGCAGAAGTTGTTGGATCTGTACTTGTAACCAACCTGAAGACGGGAAGGAGGGAGGCAGGATGGGAGCGAGCAGAGGTAATGCATCCTCATAAATACTTGCTGAAGTTTAATTATCTACTGTTTCTGACTAGCTACATGCACATGGCATTCCAGTCTTCATGATTCTAGGAAGTGCATCAACTGGACCAAAAGCCATTGACATGCATTTTTGTTTAGTCTACTGTGTTCATGTTGCGATGGGTGCTTTAGAGACTTCAAAGCCGCATTGTCTATCTTGGCCCCCAAGGCTTGAGCTCCTAATCATGTCCGCTAGTTTGACAGCAAATTGCTTTTGGCAAAATGTTGGGTGTCATGCAGGTATACTTTTATGACATACCAGCTGAGGTTATTCAGAGTCTGGTGAGTCCTCTTAACCATTGAGGATCAGTGACTACTTGTCATTGTCCTGTTTTAGTACTTACCATCATTTGCCGCCTCAGATTGATGAGGGAATTACACTCAATGTCGCGGGCGGTTTGATGCTCGAACATCCACTTACATCACCAATCATAAAAGAAGTGGTCTCTCTCTCTCTCTCTCTCTCTCTCTCTCATATTCTTCATCTGCCTAAGGGGAGATATAGCCGTCTTTTTGTGACGAGCATTGAAATCGGTTGAAATTTTGGACTGAGTATAGGAGTGCCAAACCAGGATAGTTAATGCTGAGATATAGCCATCTTTTTCTTACAAGTATGTAACCCTGATGTTTCCTACAGATTGGGACTGCTGATACTATAATGGGACTCCCTAAGTCTCTCACGGAAAGACTCATCCAGGAGGCCCTAACTCGACCTTCAAGCGAGGCATGCAGGAACCCAGCATAAAAGTGCTGAAATCAGAATCTTCTGGCACCTTGTTCGTTGCTGGAGTTGACATTAAATGTCGTCATGAGCCTGATGTAGTAACCCCACCGAGGCATCAAACACAGGATCGAGATAATTGTTGCCATCTGATGCTCTGCTTTCCCGAGTTTCTAGCCATGGTCATGGTCAGATACGGCTAATCTTTGGGCCAGGAAGCTCACGTTATACTTGCATTATTGCCAGGAAGATTGCAATGATGGTGGAGCTTGATGGCGTATCGTTATGTCTAAGCAACGTGAAAAGTTTTTGTGCATTCATCGCAAAATCTCGAGAATGCACCTGCCGTACTTTCTAGATACTCCTGTTCAACGAGATACATTCTTGTTCTGTTTTCATATTGTTAATCCGATACTTTACCTGAAAGGAAATGAATTGACAAATCTCATTTTTTCACGTTTCTCAGTCACTCGTGTACTTTTGAGGAGATCTATATGTATACCTGATGCTTGAATTAGGTCAAGTAATTGAGAAGATTCTATTTTCAATGCATATATGTGATCCACACAGCAGATTACTATAAACAAAGCTGGAAAAAGAATGACATGTCATTTCCGGTGCGCCAAATCTAGTTTTTGTGAATAAAAATCAACCGTGCCAAAACTTTTACGTTTGAAAACATGTTGTTAGGATACAAGGTACTTTCTATTCTCAGTTCATGAGCCTTGGAGCCTTATAAGTATACAGTCCTCCGGCGCACTATGTCACCATCGGGAAACCCAGTAGAGCGGTTAAGGTGTTTGTCGATGCACAAGCATGGTTGTCGTCGTGATTTAGTTTACTTATTACCGTTCTTGACATACTATGCAAGTCTAGACATGTAGAGATGGCTAGTGTTCGAGGTCTTTAGAGAACAGTCTAAGTGCCATAACTTGGCACGAGAGGACACTTAAGTGCCATAACTTCAAAATGGTACACTTGAGTGCCAGTTTCGAAATTAAATGAAACACTTAATTGCCACTTCGGCGAAAATCCAGCCAAATGGCTTATGTGGCAACTTTCCGGCGAGTTTGGTCCAAAATGGCGTTGTTTTGCATGCTGACGTGGTGGAGAAAATGCAAAAACGATGCCGTTTCGTGTTTGACGTGTAAATAATAATATAAAAATTAATTAAATTAAATTTAAATTTAATTTTATTTAAAATATTCAAAAAATTAAGAAAAATTTAAAAACTTAAAAGAAAATTTAAAAATTAAAAATTAATAAAAAAATGAGGGGGAGATCGAACGGGGCGGTTGAGGGTTGAGCCCTCGTTGCCGCTGCCTCCCGCCGTTGCCGGGAAGGGCCGGTGACGGAGAGGGGAGGGTCGGCTAAGGTCATCGGCGGCGAGAGCTCGGCCCTCAACTACCCCGTTCGACCTTCCCCCCCCCCCCCTTTTTTTTTAAATTTTTTTAAATTTTTTAAGTTTTTTAATTTTTTGAACATTTTAAATAAAATTAAGTTTAAATCTAATTTAATTAATTTTTATATTATTATTCACATGTTAGATACGAAATGACGTCGTTTTTGCATTTTCTCCGCCACGTCAGCATGTAAAACGATGCCGTTTTGGACCAAACTCGTCGGAAAAGTGCCACGTCAGCTATTTAGCCAGATTTTTGCCGAAGTGACACTTAAGCGTTCCATTTTACTCCGATATTGGCACTTTAGTGTACAATTTCAAAGTTTTGGCACTTAAGTGTACCATTTCAAAGTTATGGTACTTAAGTGTCCTAAGTTATGGCACTCCAGGTGTCCCAACCTCAAAATTATCTAAAAAGTTCTAAATCTATTGCATTTTTGTCAATTCAGTCATAAATCTTTTAATTTTGTTAATTGAGTCGATTTGACTAATTCTAATTGAAAATCATTTACGTGGACATTGGTTACTTAAGACAAACGGTGCTGATGTGGATAATTTTTTTTATGATTCTTAATTATTTTCTTTTCTTTTTTTATTTTTATGTTTTCCCAATCAAGTCTAGCAAGGGCCATGAACCTCTTCTTAGTTATAGCCCTCGCTTAGTAGTGGCGAGGGTCAACCAGCCCATCTGGGCTTGGAAAAAAAAAGAATAAATAAAATAAATAAAATAAGAATTTTTTTTAAAAATTATGAAAATTGTTCACGTCAAACCTTGCATACCAACCGATATCTACGTTAGCGATTTTTAGTTGAAATTGGTCGTATGGACTCATTTAGTAAAATGTGAAAATGTTTAAAACTCAATTGGCATAATTAAAATGTTTATGATTGAATTGACACAAGTGCAATAAGTTTATGATTTTTTGAACAATTATCCCTTAGAAATACGATGAATGCAATATGTTTAAACCTTCGGCAAATTTTAATAAGTTAAGCATAAGATCAAGATTATTGAATGGACAGACATTATTATCTAAACATAATATTCTGTTATTCCTAAGGATGAATTGACTAATTATTACATTAAATGTCTCCTGGAAAATGTAATAGTCAATTGATATGGCCATTTAATTAAGGTCATATTCTATTACTACACTATAGCTATTGGCAAGTTATAGCTAGGAATGCTCCCATGTGAAAAGTTAGGGCTCGTTTAATAATATTCTTTTCTTGAGAATAATTTTTGCTTCGAAATGAATTTTTTTTTATTCTATTCCTAAGAACAATTTCTAAGCTTTTGAAAGTGTTTGATAACTGTCCAAAATATCTATTGTTGGGATAGAAATGCGTTTAGTAGGATTCTTTTTAATCTTTTTTTTCCTTTTCTCTTCTTCTTCCTCCTTTTTTGTGGCCAATTGCTAGCCAACGACTGGTTGGGATTGGTCCGGCAAGCTCATCGGAGGCTTGCATGGCCACTGTGAGCCTCGACCTCGCCTAGGCAGTGAGAGGTCAACCTTGCCCTCACATGGCGAGGCTTGTTGGCCGAGCTTTGCTGTGCCTCTGGTGACGCTCTGGCGAGGTCGCTGGGTCTAATTTGGCTAGTCTTCGGCCATGACCGAGGAGAAGAAGAAGTAGAAGGGTGAAAAAACTATTTCTGTTCCGAGGAATAATTTTTGAATAGAAGAACCGAATGGTGCATTTGATAACATTTCTGTTCAAAAATTGTTTTAGGGAACAGAAATAGAAAAAACTATTTCTGTTTCGAGGAACAATTTTTGAATAGAAAAACGTGTTGGTAACTTCACAAAATTTCTGTTCATGGAATAGAAAAAGAACATAAACACATTTGGTAAACTTGTATAATTTTTTTTATTTTTTCTTCCTTTTGGCCGACGGCCTTGTCTAGCTACGGCCTCTAGCGAGGCTCGGTCTCGCTTTGGCTGGGTGAATTCGAGCTTGCCCAGATTTTGACGAGGCCGAGCTCACCGGCATGAGGTCGACCTCACCTTGGCTGGGCGAGCTCGGCCTCGCCAGGGGCCAGCGACGCTCCGGCAAGGTTGCTGGCCCTCAATGGCTGGTTGCCGGCTATGGCCGAGGCCGGCGACTGGCCAAAGAAAAAAGAAGAAGAAAAGAGAGAGGAAAAGAAATGAGAGATAAGCCGGCTGTACGGGGTTCCTTGGGCATAAAAAAAAAGGAGAGATAAAAATTGTTTTTCGTAAGTGTTCCAGGAATAAGAAACAAGTTTTTCTTATTTCTTGTTTCTGTTCCAAATTTGTTTCCGAGAATAAAAAAAAATAGATTTGGAATAAAAACGTAAACAAATGCATTTTTGTTTTTTGTTCCCTAGAATAAAAAAAAACATAAATTGTGTTCATGACAACAAAAAAAAGAACACAAACAAATAGGCCAAAGAAGAAGAAGAAGAAGAAGAAGAGGAAGAAGAAGAAGAAGAAGAAGAAGAAGAAGAAGAAGAGAAGGAAAGAGAAGAAGAGGAAAGAGGAGAAAAAAAATTAGACTTGATTCTAAGAATTATTCCCGATAACAAGAAGTAACTTTTTTCTACTTTTAAATTTTGCTTCAAATCTATTCTTGCGAACAAAAAAAAAAAGAAGGATTTTTTGTTCGAGAACAAAAAATTTATCAAATAGATTTATGTTTCTTTTTTATTTCAAAAAATAAAATAAAAAAACAGAATTAGTTGTTTCGAGAGTGTTACCAAATAAGACCTTATAACACATTTGATAACATTCTATTCCCGAGAACAATTTTTACATATAAATGAATCTTTTTATTCTATTTTCAAAAATAATTTCTTAGTTTTTGAAAACGCTTGATAATTGCCCAAAATTTTATTCTCGAGATAAAAATGTGTCTAATAAGATTCTTAATTTTTTTTGTTTCTTTTAACTTTTTAATACTTTTATTATATTTTTCTTATTTTTTTTCTCTTTTCCCTTTTTTTTTCATCCTTCTTTTGTGGTCGATAAAAGAAGAAAAAAAAGGAAAGAGAGGAGAAAAGAAGAAAAAATAGACTTGACTCTAGGAATTATTCTAAGAACAAGAAGTAATTTTTTTTAAAATTTTTTATTTGTTTCAAATCTATTATTAGGAATAAAAAAAACGGAATTTTATTCCTTGAAAAAAGAATACTAAATGAATTTCTATATTTTTTCAATTCCGGCTATAAAAGATATTATTCCTGGACCGTTACCAAATAGGGTCTCACTGACCATGGAAGATGAAGGATTGCTGACAGGCACCCCAAGATTCTGACCCTCGTGAAAAAGAATGGCCTTCCGACACTTACTTTTCTGTCCGAAAAGAGTTACTGAGGGCACCAAGCTCGATTTATCATCGAGCAGGAGGAAAGCCTGCACTCAACTGAAAAGCCCGAAGATGAGGATGCACGTGGGATGAAGAGCTCAAGCGAGTGACCATGTGGATAAAAGTTCATGCGCGCTTATCATCAGTCGTTGCACGGTATGGACCGTATGTGCCGGACTGTCGGAATCTATTGGTTGAAACGAAGTGCGATATGATAATTTATTTCGCTCTGACCGACCCTGCGCCGGCTTTTGAAAGCATATGCTTTTGAAATTCGCAAACGCACAAGACATCATCGCATTGCACCTTCTGTTTCAGAGAAAGAAGAAGAAGAAGAAGAAGAAGTGGATGGCTTCAATGGGGTCGCCCTTCAAGGTTCATTCCATTTCTCCCGCTCTCTCTGTCCCTCTTTTGGTTCTCGAGACCTGCTTTTCATCTGTTTAACTGTCGAATCTCTTCTCGGGTCACATTTCGGATGTTACTCGGTCGTTGTTGGAGAGCAGATAATATTGGGTTCGTCATCCATGGCTCGCCGGCACATTCTAGCCGAAATGGGATACGACTTCACTGTCATGGTTTGTTTGTGCTTCGTTGCTTGAGTGCAAGAGTCTCGAATTTGGTTGGGATTTCAGAGTTTTTCGGGTTCGAAAATGAGAGCTCGAGTTATGGTTTCTTCAGACTGCAGACATAGACGAGAAGGCTATAAGGAAGGAGAAGCCCGAAGAGTTGGTCACGGCTTTAGCTGAGGCTAAGGTAACGGTCTTCACTCTTCTCGACAAAATCGAATCTTGTTCTGTTTGTGTTCTCTTGCACATTGGCTTGCTTTGTGCGTTGGAAAGACTTTATGAGAAGTGCATCATATGCAGTTGGAGCAAGGTAAGAAGCTTGTCCTCCTGAAGTAAGAGCTTTTTAGCTTAAATGTTTGTTTTCATGTTTGAATGTGACTTGATGTGGAGATATGGCGTGGAACATGTAAAACGGGAGAGAAGAGTCATTGGCAAGAACGCCTTTTTCTTTTTTTCCTTTTTTTTTTTTTTTGGAAAACGAGGAAGCTTGTTGATCTGATAATGATTGTATGATATTTAGTCATCAATAGTTAATCCGGTTAGTGGATGAGCGATTCAGCTCGCCTTGATACTTTCATAACTAGCGATTCTCAGCTGAAACTTCGAAATAGCTGTCCTTTTTAGTTACCCTGCATTGTCAAATTCTATGATAAAGGGCAATTTCTTGAGTACGCTGTAAATTCACAGCAAAGTTCTTTACAAGTCAATTGCTTCATTTTGACGATTTGAGCAGTTGTTATTGGCACTTCATGGTCAGTGTCTTATGATTATTCAGCCATTGGATTAACAATTAGTGAGGATGCAAATGTTTATCTGCACAACTAATTTAGATCTGATATTTTAGGCAGATGCTATCCTCTCCAGGCTCCAGAATGTGGATTCTTTTGTGGAGGATGTCCACACAACCCTCTTAATTACTGCTGACACAGTATGTTCTTTACCCTATATATTGTTACTCTTGTGGCTTCATGCAGTGTTCAACATTCATGTGAAGATTCATCCTTAAGCAAAGATTTCCTCCAAATGTGTGCGCATAGTTCCTCTAGAGAAATCAGAATAGAGGAACCTAAAGGCGAAGTTATAGAATGCAGGAACTTGATCGTCTATGTGTACCATGGAGTAATGCTACTGAAGTAGGTTTTAGTACCTTCAGTACGCCTTCAAGTGTCTTCCTCAAAGATAACCATCCAGACAAGCCGACAGAACTTTAGCAGCTGGAAATTGGGTCTTTTCCTCAAAGATAATTATCTAGACATGCTGACTAGAAGGCAGAAAATCGCATCTTTTCATAATAACTTTATTATGGATAGTGGGAGGCCCGTTTTAATATACTTACCAAGAAACATGATGAGGAGCAGATGTTTGTCATGAGCATTCCTCTTGTGAAGAGAAAAATCTTCTAAAGAGGCGCAAGTTTATCGAATCTGTCCATGCTTGTTTTTATAGCAACCTCTCCATCTTAACCTTCGAATATTATGCCTCTGACAACAGAATAATCTCATTTAGGAAAACAGAAGAGATAGGCATTGGTTTCTTACCTTTGTAGCAGTCCTTGCTGAGAGTTAGTTCTTACTAATACGCCTAATTTATTTGGAGGTGGTGGTATATGAAGGAAGGATCAGGGAAAAACCGTCCAGTAAGGACGAAGCACGGCATTTTATTGAAGGTTTGCTGGACACTACATGCTCTCATACTATCTTCAGAAAAAAGAAATTCGCCTGAGTTCTCATTGCTGTTTATGTTCCAGGGTACTCTGGTGGTCGTGCAGACGTTGTAGGATCTGTACTTGTAACCAACCTGAAGACAGGAAGGAGGGAGGCGGGATGGGAGCGAGCAGAGGTACTGCGTGCTCATCAATACATGCCGAAGTTTAATTATCTACTGTTTCCGACTATTTACAGTCACATGGCATTCTGGTCTCCTTGTTTCTAAGAAGTGCATCAACTGGACCAAAAGTTAGTTACATAAATTCTAGTTTAACCTACTGTGTTCATGTTGTGGTGGGTCCTTTAGAGATTTCAAAGCAGTTTGACAGTGAATTGCCTTCGAGCTACAGATTATCATAGCAGTCCTGCTATTTTCAGTTTCCCTTCAGAACTCTGCTTAAAGAATTGCGGATCTAGTTTTTCTTTAATTAACTCGAAATGGTAGGTACAGCGAGAATGTGACAGGAACAGCATTATCTTTTAATGGACAGTTTATTTTTATCAAGTTGCGTGTCCTGACAATGTGGTTAATGGAAACCTCATATATGACAAGTACCTTGCTTGACGTAGCATTAGTTATGGAGTAGTTATGCTTTTTCGATTTTCCATTGACGATGTGGCAAAATGTTGGGTGTTAAACAGGTATACTTTTATGACATACCAGCTCAGGTTGTCCAGAGTCTGGTAAGTCCTCTTAACCATGTTGAGGATCAGTGAGCTACTTGTCATTGGCCTGTTCAAGTACTTAATGTCATTTGCTGCCTCAGATTGATGAGGGAATTACGCTCAATGTCGCTGGGGGTTTGATGCTTGAACATCCTCTCACATTGCCTTTCGTAAAAGAAGTGTCTCTCTCTCTCTCTCTCTCTCTCTCTCTCTCTCTTTCATCTGTCTAAGGTGTGAGATCTATTAATCGTCGCATCTAAATCTGTCGAAACTTTGGACTGAGTACATGAATGTCAAACTTGGATATATATATTTATGGTCTTAGTCAAACCAGGATAGTTAATGCTGAGATATAGCCATCTTTTTTGTTACAAGTACGTAACTCATGTTTCCTACAGATTGGGACTGATGATACTGTAATGGGACTCCCTAAGTCTCTCACGGAAAGACTCATCCAGGAGGCCCTAACTTGACCTTAAATCAAGGTATGTCTAAAACCAGCACGAAAAAATGCTGATTTCAGAATCTTCTGGCACCTTGTTCGTTGCTGAGTTGACGTTAAATGTTGTCATGAGCCAAATGTAGTAACCCACCAAGGCATCAAACACGGGATCGAAACAATTGCTGCTATCTGATTTTTTGTTTTCCGGAGTTGCTAACCAAGGTCATGGTTAGATACAGAAAATCTTTCGGTCAGGAAAAGATCGTGTTGCACCTGTATCATTGCCAGGAAGATGGCAATGATAATTGAGCTTAGATGGTATCATTATGTCTCAAGAAATGTGAAAAGTTTTGTGCATTCATCACAAAGTGTTAAGAATGAACAGTCATAATTTCTAGATACTGTTCGATGAGATATATCCTTGTACCATTTTCATTCTGCTGATGAGACACTTCAAGAGATCTATATCGATACCCGATGCTTGAATTAAGTCAAGCAATTGATTTGAATCCAAAGCAAATATATGATTCACACGACAGAATAATAAAAACCAAGTTGAAAAATGTACAGTGTGCCATTTCCTGTGTGTAAAATCTAGTGTTATTGAATAAAAATCAACTGCGTCAAAACTTTTACATACATTTGAAAGTTTGTTGTTAGGATACAAGTTACTTTCTACTCTCATGTATCACAATAACCTGCAGCCGCAAAATATCCTAGGTAAACTAAGCCGTTTAAACAAATACACCACTCACCCAAGAAGACCTATTTCCTTTCATTCTCTGAGCAACAGCTCAACTATGTGGAGAATATGTGCGAGGGAATAACTAGAAAGTAAGAGTACAACACAGAACATGCCCTTATCCGAGATCCTTGGAATTGAAGACTTTTCAGTTCATGAGCCTTGGAGCCTTGAGTAAATATACACTCCTCACGAAACCCTTCCCAACCTCACCGACAGCTTTTAGCATATCTTCTGGGTCGCTCCTTCCTTCACCTTCCTCGTCACGTGCACGTTTCTGCAAATTGCAAAGGGATATAGACCAGGTTAATGAGACAAAAAAACTAGGCATTGTTGCACCAAGAATAAATTTGGTGAAAAAAGCCAAATGTACCAGTCCAGATCTTTCCCATGTGAGGCCTATTGCATCACCACCAAGAGAATCATACCACAACTTGAATGTTTCCGGGAACTCTCTCTATGAAAATTGAATCACAACATGAGGAGAAAAAGAATTCCTTGATGCATGATCCAAAATCAAAGCATTCAGCAGACATTACCTGTAAGTCCTCAAGAAAATACTGCAAAGGATCAAACTTTACCATAAGCTTATTTTTTATTTCTTCCAAGTTACCCTTCAAGTCTTTTGATGTCATAAAGGGGCGAAAAGCTTTACTAGCAGTCCCTAGTGCTATAGTTTTCCCTGTCCAAAGTATAGCAACAGTAAAAACTTGCGTCGAAAGTAAAAAGTAGAAAAGAGGTAGCACGGAGCACTTTAAACCCTCCTAAGTACCTCCATTCATTTCAGATGGGAAAAGCAGATGTTGTGGGCAAGGCAGTTTATTCCTATGTAGAAGAATGACAGCATCATAGTTGCTCAAAGGAGTCCGGAAAAGGCACTACAGGGAAAAATATGCAACATATCATTGTTGGTGGAAATGAGTCAATCACAACAATTAGATATTCAACTAAAACATAAATTGTTCACCTCCCATCTGTAAGTATCGATCTGATCATTCAATATTAGTTTCGTCAACAAATTTGCACTGCTTCTGGCATAAGCCACCAACCTTTTGAGTTCCTTTTTCCAATAATCACAAAAGTACCGTCAGAAATAGGTACCGCATGCAATAAAATTAGCCGTTTCAAACCCACATTCAATGTGGAAATTATCGGATTGCACATGGACAGGCCTTTTACAAATTTTTTCTATTTTTCCCCCTTCAGAATTTGCATCTAGAAAGTTAGGGTGCAGATTTTGCCAGACACACTCCTTCCTCACCTATATGAACATAGATGTCTTGATAGAAAAATCAATAGTGCAAATAAAAACTAGATTTTCAGAAAAAACAGTGGCAGGTTGTTGAAGAGAAGGATCTATGATATGCACCAAATGGACATATAAATTCTAGGAGCAGCATTTGCTTTATTAACCCTCACATGATTCACACCTGCTCTAGCCTACTGTGTTCCCCATTCTTAAAACTATAGTGATCTGATAGATGACGGAGGAACTACTCACCAGGAAATTGGGTGAGGATCTGGTCCAAGCTTCAGATGCCTTGTCATATGCTGTACCAATGAACATTGGAGGGTCTACAGCTTGTGGATTCTGGTCATAAATCTTTCTGCTCGTCATGAAATTTTCCTAGAGAGTTTGTACATGACCAATCTTAGCAACAAAGGAACATTCACTTCACCAGAAAATTTTAACGCTCCCCATGATAAGCAATTATTCGGACTCATCACTTACATTGATCTCTTTCTCATCATTTGGGCTCAAATCATTATTTATGTCAACAACTAAGGGAGAGAAGGTCCAATCATACTCTGACAGCAACCTCAGGAACCTGTATCCAAGTTATCAATGGAAATATTACTGAACACTTTCCTGATTTCAAGCACTACCCCACATCAAGCAATGGGATTATACAACAAAAGATACATTGTTTTGATGAATAGGCTCGATAAGAATATATCCGAGAGTGTGATGCAGCCCACATAAATAGGCTTACCATTTGGGACTGATTATACTGTATTTGAGGGTGGAAACAAGCATAACAAACTGGAGGAGAACAAATATAAAGTCAAATTGAGCTTCAGCATTTTACAGCTTTGCTCACAGGTGACGGCATCAACTCTACTAACTGGTAATTATAATAAGGAAATTCGCAGCTTATCTACTATGTCCACCGGCAACAACACGCCACTACTAACGGTACATAATAAAAAGAAGGTAATAACTACAATCAACCCACAGCCTCCATGTATCAGCTTGCAAGCATTTGCATGATAGAAACTGCTGCTAAACATAAAGCCAGTAAGCACCTTCACAGCTAAAGTGATTATCATAACAATCCAAGAAGGACATGGTATCTTCATTAGAGATCCTATGACACATACTCAATTTAACAAGTATGAAAGAACAATTTCTAACACTGCCTAGGAAGTGGGCTACAAGTATAGTTGCCAATCATGTGAAGAGTAAAAGTAGAATAACAGGAACAAGTGCAAATTGTTGGTTCACACAGTAGAAATCACTGAAATCTTTGATGAAATTAAGAGCAACTCAACCTCAAGAAGCCAGTGATCCGTGAGCAGGGAGCAGTAAATGGAAAAGGCTTCAGAAAGAGATACGCAACCAGTAGCTCAACTGACTCTTCCTTTAGGCAAGCTGAAAAGAGATGCGAAGCCACCCACCTTTTTGCCAGCCTTACATTGCAGAACAAAGGTACACCCAAAATCAAAATACTGTTGCAACAAAAATAACCAACAGGGAAGTAAAAAATGAACATCCTACCGGACAACTGGCCCGTATAATTGGTAACGACCCTGCAACCCATTAATCATGCTAGCATGCTGGCCATGAATGAAAAGTTTCTTATCTACAGAAGAGGCTTGCTTCCCTTGATCACTTCCAACTGCAAACCAAGTGTGATAAAGTAAATAGTTCCTGAAATGTAGAACTACAAACAAGCAGTCGCATTAGGAGTACTAGAACTTACTCTCTCTCTTCAACAAACTCAAGCCCCTCTCATGCAAGATTTTAAGACGAAAGGCAAATCCAGACATTAACACATCTACATCATCCTCACTTGCAGAACATGTCATTCCATAAGTATTCCGGAGACTGCAATAAAGCACATAAAATCATAAGTTCTAAAGATAATCAAATTTCACAAAACTGAACTGAAATACCTACCTTTCTGCAATTTTAAGAAGAAAAGCAATTTTAGTTTTCTCAACCGCTACATCATCCATTGGCCAATTCCCAGAACCTTCCAACTAAATAAGCCAATACCAATAAGTCAGAGCACATAAATTCATCAGTAACATCCATTGAGAGCTGAACGAATGAACATGCCTGAATCATCACTTCCAGGGGTTGAATGCACAATGGAATCTGCCTAACTTGTCTAGGGAGCTCGCTCTTCTCAGCAATCACCGGATGAGGTTCCGGAGGAAAAACAGATGTGAACCTGAAAGCTGTGAACACAAGTAAGAACTCAACTGCATTTTGCCCTCTGTTGGCTCCTATGAAGAAAGCCTGGAGTAAAATAAGATCGCCGCCTACATTCTGCTCACACCGCCAGCTTCAAAGGACCACACTTCATCTAATAATTCCAGCATTTTGTAGTATTACAAATAAAAGGACCAGACTAATATGATAGATTTCTAATTGTGAGTTGAGATATTAATTCAAAATAGGAGGAAAACCCTATAAACTTCTTTAAAGAACAGTGGTCATATTGCCAGTCTCTATTCCTAGCACCAAAATCTCTGATCTGTCTGCTTCTACATACACAGGTGAGCTGGAAAAACCTCAAAGTTGAATCAGCGTGGTAAATGACGCCATTCCATTTGCATGTTACAGTGGGCTTTTCATTTGGTTACATCAATATTATGTGCTAAAAAGAAAAAAGATAGACTGATACATACCCAGAACCACCAAGTACACAAAATGGATGTCGACGCCAATTAAAAAAAAGTAAAATTAGATGACAACAATAATCATACATCTACAAACTGTACTAAGTCCTGAGGAAAGAGACTGTACCTGAGTCCAGAGGCTGCACACTAGAGACCTTTAAAGGGATATCTTCAATGAGCCGCAAGCGTTTAGACAAAACCTCAAATGCTCGAATCAAGTATCCAGAAAATGCCATGGGATCTAACCAATTTAACATCGTAAACGCAATAAACATATTTAAAAGAAAGAAAAAAAGTATAACAGGCAGAACTTTGAGGAAAGAAAATCCAAGCAAGCATAAAGAAGAGGCAAAGCTACCTTCAATACCATGAAGCAAACAGAAATCAAGCTGATCCACATAATGTACTATGTTTTCATTTGAGAGAGAGAAATGTCGTGTAAGTACATATTCCACAATCCTTTTTATAATGAGATGTCTCATCCATGGTTGACAATCCCATACTGCAAAATTAAAAGGTACCAATTGTTGATCATCGAGGCAAAGGAATCGCTTTCAGAAGCATTCACTCACAGAAATACAAAATTGCCTTACCTGTGCTTTCTGCAATTTTGCCATCCTTAAATCGCCGAAGCTCTGCCCTCTCCCCCCAGAACTTTCGGAATTTGAGGGCCTAGCAAACAAGTAAACGAAGTCTATAGTTGAATGAAGAGAACTTTCTCGCATTAACATGAGAAGGAAACAGATGAGATACCTCCTCCTTGTTCTCAGCATTAGGGCCTATGTCGACCACCCTAAAAGCTTTATCTGGGGAGCTTATGGAAATTCCAACAAATAATGGCTCTTTACCAAGTGTTGATAATCCCTGGAATCATTAAATTCAAATGGAGATATCCACATACAAAGATCATTACATTCAAATGGAGATAGTTAAAAGACTTAAAGACACCAGAAAAAAGAAAAATCCAGTTAATACATTTTCTATACTATACTCAGAAGAGGTATTTTTCCACGCAACACGAACAATCTTTGCTCGATCACTCAGTCCTTGATGTAACACTGATTGCATCTTTTGCTCATATAATCTCCAGCATTCCTTGTCCAAGCAAAAGCCAGATGCAAACACCTCTTTATTTTCCTTCAAGTTAATCCTAGAGACCAAATATGTGAAAGCTATTAGCAAGGAAGACTATAATATGTACATGACCAAATACCATTGTTGATGATTGAAGGACCCAGAAATCATAAGAACTATACTGAACAGTCTGATTGGAAAAATGAAAGAAATGAGAAAAGTGATTTCTTCCATCAATTTCATGATAGTATAATAATGGTTTTTCAGTATATAAGTCTACAGTTCAGCTATTCCCAACTCACAATCTGCCAGTTGCTTTGAGTCACTTGCTGATTACATTAGCATATAGCTCAAGTATGATACCAAAATCAACTCAAACTTGATCGCATTTGCGGAACTTGTATGTATTTGTTGTCTTGTGTGTAAAATATATCACAACAAATAAGTGAGATGTTAACTACTTGATTCTGCTAGCAAGCCACCTAACTCAAGTCGTTATCTCAACTCGAGTCAAACTCCATAACAAATAAAAGTCACCTAAGCTGAGTTTCCAACAAAAAGTGCCCAAGTAGACTCCTAGAAGCATCTCCGGCTTAGCGCCCCTATTGCCAGCTGTAAAAGAACAGATGCATCTGCATTTGCATCCCCAAGGTAAAGCATATTGAATTCTAGTTTCCAAAAGTGTGGTTCTCAACTTCAAAAGAAAATAAACAGGCCACACTCTACGAAGCAATTATGGTGCCTTCAAAGTTATGACCCAAGTAGGCTCTTAGAAGCACCACTGGGTTAATTTTTGTTGACAGTTAAAGTAGATATTTGTTGGTAATAGGATTTGATTCCCTCACCCCCACACTCCCCACCATGTCAATTACTCGGCCAATGTGGTGGTAATGCCTTAAATGTGTGAATATTAAAATATGGTAGAGTAGGTAGAACAGTACATTCGTACACAAGTTATCACACTCACAATTGATAATAAGCCGTTTACTAGGATTTATTAGTAAACAGTTCAATGGACAGCTCAGTATGGTCCAACACTAGAATCTGATGGTCCTTGATGATAATTGGGCTTGGATTTGGGATCAGATGCAGGAATTACTAAGCATTTGACTGGCCCAGATCTCACAATTGATAACATAAGAGCATGGCCCAAAAGGACTTGCAAACACAATCATGCTCCATCTATGTGAAAATCAGAAACTGTACTAAATCAAGAATTAACATTGAGTTCAAAGGGAAATAAGAGGACTTCGTCTTCATCAGAACTGAGGTTATCTTTTTCATGTTTGCGGTAAGTCATGGCAAAGAGTCCTAAGACTTGGATCTAAACTCCATATTGGTGAAAGTTGGTTGGTGCCCCTGGGCCATAGTCTTCTCTTCATAACTAAAAGTTAAGCATCTAAGCTGCTTGTCGCAAGTTTTTCCAGCTGTCACTAATCAATGAAATTTAAGCCATAAGGAACTTATTTGTAGAGGTTTGTTTAACGTTCCATACATATATTTGATCTTTTTCTTCTTGTATTTCCATCACAAAAGCACGCACTAGTCACTCTTCATTTATTGAAAAGCAAAAGAAAGGCATCACAAAAGCACACAATTTGGCAATACAGATCATGAAGAGCAGGAGCCAACAATATTCTGCAGAAACAAAATGCAGTCATGCTAGTAGTGAAGGCTCAATAGCGCCATATGGTTTACCTTAAGCATAGATCATATTTAGCAGGAAAGTCGACCTTGGTCATAAAGATCTCCTCGAAGCCACCATCTTTACACTTCTCCATGCATTTGAGGGTCAAAGCAGCCTCATGTTGGAGCTGGAGCTCATTATATTATATAGCAATTGACAAAAATTTAGACTGAGAAATTTAAAAAAAGAAAAAAGAAAAGAAAAGAAAAGAGGCTAACATGTGATGCAAACAATAAATCAAAACAAGATTTATTACCTCAAGGAAACCATTGTCTGCTACGCGAAAAGCCAAATTAAGAGGAGCAGATGTACTGCATATGACCACTGGGAAAAGATTCATTAATTGTGTCCTCTCCTGCATTAATGAACACAAAGTGCATGTTAAGCTGCACAAGCCAATAACATCCAGAAGGAACTCACAATGACATTGGTGACCTCTTAGTATACTACACTCCTCCAATGAAATCAACCACCTTGTTATATAATGTCTAATGAGAAAAGACAAAGTATGTTTCCATAAGCCGAAGGGCACCCTAACTAGAAATCCAACACAAGTACAATTCTCGAAGGTCCAAAATCTTGCCTGAACTAAGTACCACATGCCACTTCACAATAGAACTCAGCAGCTATATTAACTTCTCTCTCTTCCCCCTTCCTTCCCCACCCCCACTTTGCAAAAAAGATGACATGCAATATCAAAAGGAAAAAATTGAAAGAAGAAATCAGACCTCCTTCAATATACCATTCTCTCCCTCTCCTTGAAAGAAAAGTCCACGCTTCCATAATTTTGAATTGGCTGCAAGAAAATATACTGTAAGAACTCAATCATACTATTATAATCTACTAACAGAATAAAATTTCTTGGCTGCCAAACAAACTAAGATGAAAAAATAAAGCATCCAATTTGATAACAAAACTTTAACTTAGAATAACAGCTGATTTTAATAGCTGCTTACAGTAAACCCAAAAATGTATTGATCGCTCAACCTACACCCTCAACCTTCAAAACTTATAGTGCTCAACTAGATTTACCAAATCTGAGATTTGCTTCCTTCAAGTTCAAGCTCTCATGTCAGGTAATTGCACAGATGGGGATAATCATAGGGCAGTTCTTCATTGAGGCCAAAGCTCTTTAAGGACAGGAAAACCACTGATGGTTATTTTCTATATGGATCTCCACTTTACAATGTGAAGAATCATCCTATCTGTCACTCCCAGTGTGTCCTGAGATTGGCAGTAGCATCTGCTAGCTTCAGGCACCTGCTTAGTCATTGTTCTATGGTTTCCGACTGCACATGAGGGGTGCTCCCTTCAGTAACATTTCTTACAGAAAGTTGAAGGTGCTCTATAAGATATGCTACAGTGTCTTTGACTACAGTTTGTGTGAGTCCCTGGCTAAAATCTCCTTATACCACTTTATCTTCCCAACCTAAATCAACTTTTTCTTTCCTTGTCTTTGTCATTAATTATGCAGAAAAATGGTTGCATTTCGGAATAAATTAACAAACAACTCAAAGAAACTCTTGTTCCCAAGCTAGCCAGAAGCTTGATTACTGCACAAAGTGCTAACAACAGACAATCGGTGGGGAGAGAGCAATATTAACATACCAATGAAGTCAAGTGTTATGCGGAATATCTGCATTGCTTTCAGTGAGTTGTTAGCCTTGCCAGAGTTTACAAGGTATGAAATAATGACAGATATTAAAAATCCATTTAAACAATCGTGGATGTACAAGGAACTCCTCTGCCGGGCCCAGACCTGTGGATAAAAGCATTATGCATTATTTCATCCGCCAGTAAATTACTCAACAACACTAAATCACCAAATTTTTTAGAGTCATACTTTGAGCAAAATTACTGCCTCCCTTAATTCCTTACATCCAACAAGCGTTTTGTTTAGTAACTCTACATTATTCTCCATAAACATGTCCTCCAAAATACTAGTATTGTACGTCGGTGTGGCTTGAGCAGTACCTTCCAAGAAGTAACATGTCAGTTTCAGTAAACACATTACCATACATACAGAATCCGAGCTTAAGGCAAAATACAACCTTGATTGAGAGCACGGATGTTGCTGCGGTTCAAGTTCAACTTTGAAATATTGAATAAGGATTTGGCGGTAGGAATTAATCGGACAAAGAATCCCGGAACTTCAACAGGCTTTGCAGCTAAGACACAAAAGGATGGAATTTACACTTCAGCTTGTGTTTTTAAAGTCATATTAATATCAAAACAAGGACCTAATGATCAGCCTCCGTTTAAATAGTGCAAATGAAGCTGATGCAGAAAAGGAAACCCAACCTGGATGTACTATTAACACTGGTTTTCGAGCCTCATTTTGGAGGAAGGACCACTCAATCTTGCCGACTGATCTAGAGAGCTTCAAATATTTTTTTATTGTGCAGAGGTATAAGCATCGTTTGGCAAAGTATCGATGATCCAGATAATCTTTTTCATGGAAACATTCCTGTAGATAAGACATTCATATCATAGTCAGAACATTATGGACAACTCGACCAAGCATGACCAGCAAAGTTGGACAAAAAGATCTGAACCCTTCATCTGAAATAAACCAGACTAGTATTCATAACTCGTGTCTTCCTTAAGTGGAAGCATCAAAACCAGATATGCCGAGGGCATAAGAACAACCACTGGAGATTGACAATGACACCTCGTCTTTTGTGTGCATGGGCAAGCACCTCATTAGGGGGAGCGTGGTTCCTGAGTAGAACCTGAAACCGAAGAACTAGACCTGTGGGAACTTATCCAGTTCAAAGTTCCAAGGTATACTAAGTAGGTTTCAAGTTCCAGAAATTAAGGAACCTGTTTCAACGGGTAGATTTCAAATTCTAGGTCAAAAGAACCTAAAACAAGATTTTGTGTTTTCCTTTATCTATGTCTTCGCGTGATCATGTGCTATTCCATGGCATTTGATGATGAGTGTATAATTTGGAATCACTAGTCTGAACTTCCATTTTATGACCGGGACTTTTACTTTATTAATGTTTCATATTCTACGTGTGTCTAAATATATGTTGTCGTAATTGGATTGTAGTAGTGAGTGTAGTCATTAAAGATGATAATTTATTGCAATTGTTCAATTATAATACAAGTAGAACTTGGGTGGAACCTAGAATTGACCTTCGAACCTAAAACGAGGTAGGTTCCAAGTTCCAAGGTTCGAGGTTCCAAAAAATAAGAATGTTATACCTACAGAACCTGAAACTGCTTACCCCTACACTTCATCAACTACAAATGAGATGCATGACCTTTAGATTACTTTTTTATCTCCACGTAATAGAATTGTCCTCTTTTGAGCTACAGCCTAGGTGATGCATACAAGTGAAGCTAAGCAGTTTTGTATTACATACTGATAAAATGTAAGTTATTTTGACACAAACTACATGGCAGAACTTGGTTTACCAAAAGGCCCTAACCTGTGTTGAATTCTACCAAAGGACCTCACCCTGTCCACATAGAAGCAGAGGCAACAAGAGACTCGTTCAATTATAATTGGTGAAGTCCAGCATCAATTGTCCCAAACGATCCCAACAATTAACACATGCTCCCAATTAGCCCACATTCAACTCCAACGGACCCGTAAGGTATTGAGGAAATCACCTAGAGAAGTACCTTTGGCAACCCAATGAAAAGGTCTATATTCACATCAGGCTTTGCAATGCAACGCGTCGCATAGCTGCCCCCAATGTCAATGGATGTCGGCTTCTTGAACTTGAACTCGACTTTATCTGCCCCGACGTCCCTCACAAAAGCCGGAGCCAAGTCTGCTGTGACCTGCACAAGTGTCGCCAATACTAATGACGCATTTTCTTTTCCTTTCTTTGATCTTCCTATAATCAGGCCACGCAAAAAATCGAAAAAAAAAAAAAAACCGCCTCGGCAGTTCAGTTCTGCGAAGCTACAAAAAAAGCTGCGGACTTTAAGGTCGAGAACAACGAGCCGGACCTGCAAGTCGTCGGGAATCTTGGCGATGGCGTCTTTGACGGCGGAGACCGCGTCGTCGACGAGCTTGGTGAACGAAGGCGAGTACTCGACCCCGACTTCCTTCAGCAGCTCTTCGGCCTTCGACGCGATCGGGTCGGTCGACGAATCAACCTCCATTTTCGCCGCCCCTTTCTTCGCGGCTTCTGAAGCTTCCAATTTTTACCCGGAAGAGTGTTTGCTGAATTCGCTGGAAGCTCAGAACGCAAACGGAGGGGTTTTAGCCGGCGTTAGGGTTTAACAGGCACAACGACGCTTTGGCGGGAGGAGGGAGGAGGGAGGTGCAGGAAAGAGGAAAACGAATTGGGCCCAAACCAAGCCCAATAAATGCTGAGGATTGTGGGTGGGCCGAAAGCCCAATTTATTTGCATTTTTTCTTTTTTGGTGGTGAATTTGCATTTTATTGTTTTTTGGTCTATTAATGCATAAGTTCGCCTCAATCAAATTGGAAAAAAGGCATTGCCCCATTTAACATCCTAATAAAACCGGAATCGATCGAGAAAATCATTTCTAGACGTAACCCCATCCGTTCTTTTTTTTTTTTTTTTTTTATAAATTTTTCGTATGCCTTAAATGCATCATTCATCATTAACTATCGATTTTTCTAGTGTTTGGATTAACTTTTAATTTAAATTTGTTTTGAATCTTTAAGGTAATTTCTCATAATTAAAGTTCCTTCATGATTTGTTAAGGTAAAATGTTTCTTTTTTATTTTGGCGAGAAAGACCACACCAAGTTTTTGCCATCAAAATGCAAACTATCTTATATTTAAATCATACCACTTGATTTTTTTTTTTGCTCGTATCTTGCCTTATTCATGAGATTAGCAAGGCCAGTTCCTAGAATAGACATTTGCTTATCTAGGGTTCGTATTGTCGTCATACAAAGTGAAATTTAGAAGAGACTGCAATCCCTTTGACTCTCATGTCCCTGCCAATGCTTGATGCTTGCCATGTGAGCTTTGTGTATGCCATGGAGGACAATTATTTGTATTATTGAACAGCAAAAATCAATGTCACAAGAGGAGGCAAGAATCATCTGAACGACGACTGAATCTCTTCCAGAGTTCTTCCCTTAGTTTCTGGAACAAAGAGTATCACAAAGACAAGGATAGAAGCAGTCACAACTGCGTAGATTGTGAAGGTACCTGTAGAAAATTGCAAAGGCCATGTCAGGAATAACTGTTAAGGACGAGAGAGTGTGTTGCAGGGGAGAGCGAGAGAGTACCTCCGGTGCTCCAATCCAACAGTAAGTTTGCGGTCATCGTGACTATCCATGACGATGTCCAGTTTGCCAACACTGCTACGCTGCCGCCGAGGCCCTTAATATTTACTGGAAGAATCTGATGTTCAAAAAGAATTAATATTTGAGTTAATATACATGAAATACAAGATGCTAGGACATATTTTCTGTAGTTAGTTTATTGTGACTATGGATCTATGCAAGGTAAAAGATGACTTGATCTTAGCCCATCAAGTTCTATGGATTTGTTGAACTGCCATTTGTTAAGTTGGAAATGATGTTGACCCACAAGCCCGGAAAATTCTTTGCTACAGAACCTTGAGGATAAATAAGTAAATTCTAAAACCTGAAGGAGAATTCTCCACTCTTGGATTTAGTAAAAAAAGTAAATTGTGCTTACCTCAGACATGATAAGCCATGGGATAGCTCCCAATCCCAGAGAGAAGCCAATAACAAAAGCCTGGATAGAAAGATGCTCAAAACATACCCTTAAACTTATTAAGCACATGAATAAGTACAGACAGTGAGTACAAATTGTCATACCACAACCCCAACCAGGGCCAATATTCCCATTATGCTGTATAATTTAGAGTCTTCTGAAGCAGAACTCTGGAATATGGAAGAACGATGCCTCAGGATAGCAGATATTGCATCAGAAAAGAGAGGGTTGTACTAACAGTATTACTGACCTCTATATAGAACGCTACAGCCACAAAAAGAAGGCTCAAAGTCATTGCAGATGAGGATATCTGCAACAACGATTTAAATAACCAATTTGAGCGTGTTTTAGAGAATCTCAACTTTAGTTAGAATTTAGTCATACGCACTATTAGAAGCAGCCTTCGGCCTGCTTTATCCAGAAGCCAAGTGGTAACCCCAGTGGCAAGAACCTACAGCACGAAAGGTCCTTACACCTCAGATTAGGTCAAAAGTATTTTGTATTGTTTAACTGCTGCAGAAGAAGACCGAAAGAATCACCAAATTACCTGGATAACACCAACTCCAACACTTGCGAGATTACTTGAAGAAATCCCTATTCAAAATTAATGCACATTAATGGAAGACCCTAATCAACCAAGAGAAGCTCTATTGGTTGCATCAGTCAACAGATGCTATCAGAGCAACAGCAAGTATCACTATGGCTTTGTTCATCCCGACTAAAGCAGAATCTAAAAGAAATTTCTCGTTTCATTGCAGGCTTCTAGAATCTGCCAGTACTATATCCCCCAGGAAATGAAACAGGCTAATTGGTTGAACTCTTGGTAATAAAATCAGTAAATTCTTTCACAATTTTGCATAGCTCAAGCTTAGGGTATTATTCTTCTTTTCTCGAACTTAAATTGATAGTCTTCTATTCAAGTTTATTTAAATAGAAAAAGAAAACATTTAACTACTAATCTGTTTAAATAAATCTAATATAATGTGACATCAGCATCCTCAACCAAAAATGGGCAGACAAATGAATTTTTGGGGGAGGATCATGATTAATAGATTTTCACTTTGTCCTTAACAGTAGCATTGAAGAAGGAGAAAGATTTAAAGTTGCAGGTTCTAATAAATTCACTTCTTTGCTCTAATTAGATGAAATAGAGGCTGCACTGCAACACAATCAATCGCCACCTGCATTTTCAAATATTGTGGCGGAATAGAATAAAACACCGTTGATGCCACTGAGTTGCTGGAGCCCAAGAAGTCCAATACCTACCTGCAACACATATATTTGACACAGGAAAGGATGAGATGTCAAGGTATGAGATGATGAAGTTCAAGGAAGATTCAAGTTAAACATTTACCATTAAAGGAAACCAATATCTTTTCCGCTTGAGCTCTGCAAAACTAATCGTTGTTCTTTTGCTTGCTGATGCAACAGATCTCTATGTGAAGTACATAACTCATTAGTATATAACTCATTATAATTGATCCTACTTCGTAAAGAGAGGAATTGAGACATATGTAGATTGATTAACTTTGGCTAACTATCTTGAGTTCTTTTGCATGAGAAAAGGCTCAAAGAACTGCATAAAGGACACATATCTATTAGGTCATGCCATTCAAGTTGCAAAAGATTTTTAATACCTTGATTTCATTAACTTCAAGGGAAATATCAGTATCATATCCCCGGAGGACCTGCAAAGAGGCTTCAAAGTCCTCCATCAAACCCATTTTGGCCTGCAGCATTTTAAAGTCCAAAGAACATAAAGCAGAAGAGCAACATAAGAAAGCAGCAAATGAAGAAATGAGAGCAGGAAGTTGCTCGGGGGGGTGAGTAAAATACAGAAAGCCACATCAGATTTCATACCAACCATCGAGGAGACTCTGGGATGAAAAATAAGCCAGGAATCAATATTAAACATGGAAGAGACCCTGCAAAAGATGTTCAAAATCAATAACAAAGAAAACAACTAGATATAAGTGAGTAGAGTGTCACCAAATTCATGGCATCAGAAAACTAATCAGTGTACTTGGCCAATGATCTTATAACAGAAAAGCCACCATTCGTAAGGCAAATGGGCATTTTGTTCAGTATAGTGGGGAGAGTTAAGATCAAAATTAATTAATAACAATCGATGTGGGAATTACAAATGTCCAAAAGCTTTTTATGTTGTTAGCAAAAAAAAAGACAAAAAAGGCTTTTTTTGTGTTGGAAGTCTTGTAAGGGTGTCAGAAGTTTAGTACATCTAGCATTATATACTTCTCTTTCAATAATAGATTTTTTCTTCATGGACTTACCAAAGACAGCAAGGATCCTCCAGCTGAGAAATAGTCCGAAAAAGTAAGCTAACAAAAGGCCTGCTGTAACTGAGAGCTACTAAATGAAAATGGAAATGAAATATTTTCCATAATTATGTCAAAACTACATCAAAATTATTACAAGAAAAGGTATCGCATCAAGCAGAAAATTTGCGGTAGGTGTGTTGACCTGATTCACAGAACCCAGGGCTCCTCTCATGTTCTGAGGTGCTATCTCAGCTATATATATCGGCACCTATATATACCAAGAAGAGCCAGAATTGAGATTTGTCACACTGCAGCCAAGTGCAAATGCAAAGGGTTTAACAAAAATGAGTTTTTGAAAGATTACCGTATAAGAAATTATACCCACACCAAATCCCTCCAACAACCTCCCCATGTATAAGAATGAGGAATCCTACAGAAGCAGCCAAGTGGTACATAAGGATGCTGCTGTGATTGATTGAGTTTCATGAATTATCTGAGCAAAATGATCACTCACCTTGGCAAATGATATAGCCAGCCACCCTATAACATTAGGGACTGCAGCGATCATCAGAGACTGCAGTTAAGCATGGTTAGGAATTGACAGTGTCCACACAAGAATCACAGAATACATAACAAAAGCAATCATAGTGACGTTTGTTTTGGACATTAGAAGGAACAGGTCAGCCCAGCAAATCAAGAAATTAGCAATAAAGTTCCAGAATGATAATATTTTGTTAGATTGTACTGGTATTCATTCAGCATATGCAGCAATTTATTTTATGCAGTGAATTACATCAGCAGCTTCACCCATAATAAGCAATAGAAAACTAGTGAAGCTTTAGAGCCTCATGCTGAAAAGCCAAAGCCATGGAAAAGGCTTGGGGGCACGGACCCAACTCTTCAACCTCTACTTATAGCTTAACGAAAGGTACTCAAATGACTCCAAAAGCTCTATCAAATTTAAAAAGTAAATTACTTCAAACCAAACATCTTATACTTTTTTTTTCAGGATGCTGATTGTTCAGTGCTGAAAATCTCCAAAAATCGGTCACATTGTCCAAACGAAAGTTCCGGCAGAAGAGCAAAGAGCCAAAAGAACTCAAACCTAGGCGGAAATTGCTTACAATTGACTAACACAAATGATACAAGAAACCCTTATGAAAAAACGGCAGCTGATCGAAATGAGCGGCGTTACCCCTTTCCGACCGATATACTCCGCAATCTGGCCGCTCGTGATTGCCCCGATCATAGCTCCCACATTCACCAACGAGCCAAACAGTGAAAACTACATCCAGCATTGTTCCACGATCGAGAAGAAATCGCATCAGTCAACAATCAAAAGCAGATTCAAAACCGAAAAACACGAAAGATTTCATTTCAGTTCCCGGAGCGAGTCGAACCTGCGAGAGCGAGAGGCCTAGGTCGCTCATTATGTCCTCCTCCGTAGGAGACGAGTATCCGCACTGAAAGCCGAAAAACAGCACAAAGACTCACAGGCCGACAGGTAGGTAGGTAGACGAGAAGAAGGCATCGCATCGTGCAAGATTCGGGCGCTTACGCTGAATCCGAACTGGATGGGGCCGAGGGCGACGATCAGGACGCAGAGGAGGACGGAGACGGAGCCGTCGCGGAGGACCTGCGCCGATCCGGTGATGCTGGACTGCCGCGACCCCATCCCCTGCATCTTGTACCAGCTCCCCGTGTGGAGGAACGGCTTCCTCAGCTCCCCCCTGTCGTCCTCGATATCTTCGATGGCGCTCATCTCGAAGCTCCTCCAACCCCGAAACCTCTCTCCACAAGACTCTCCCGCCGCCGCCGCTGCCGCTGCCGCTGCCGCCGCGTCGTCGTCGTCGTCGTCCTCCTCCTCCTCACGGCGCGGTTCGAATCTTCAGAGATCGCGAATGGCCATGGACGACGGGAGGATTTGAGAAGAGGTTGTTGCTATTGTATTGACCGTTGGTGTTGAAGAAGGAGATGGCGGCGGAAGGACATAACGACCGGTCTCGGCTTCGGAGATGGCGCATATTATATTCAATTTTTAATGAAGAGGTCGGGGACGATGGTGGTGATGACGAGGATCTGCATGTGTGTGTCGTTTCTTGTTCTGGTGTCTTGCCAAAAATAGAGTGAAATGAAAACGGAATGGGAGTAATTAACGGAAAAAAAAATTGCAGATTTTTTTACCTTCTTTTTCGGGATATAAAATGGTTTAAAGTTTAAAAGATTAATGGAAATTTTAAAGATGAATCTACCGCCGGTTATTTCGTACTTAAGATGTCGGGTATTTTATTCAATTAAATTAACGAATAAGTTACATGGGTGAATAATTTAACCTACACTTGATGGTTATTCTAGAAATTGACGCTGACAAAATATCCAAGTTGATAGGCTTGCTTTGTCTAATCCAAGCCTAATCAAACATGTGCTACTTTTTGACCAAAAAAACAACATGTGTTATTTCTCTCAAAAATATTTTTTATGTATAAAAAAAAGACATGAAAATCCTTTCATTTATGTGGTATTGTCACTATAACTCGATTGTACTTGAGTTATGAGAATATTTGCAAATATATCACCGGTCATTACGTATTTAGATATTGGATATTTTATTTAATTAAATAATAATCAAGTTGCATGAGTAGGTAGATTCAAAAAGAAGTCATACAGAGTTAAATTATTGTTAGGTAGTTCGAGTTGTACTTAATGGTTACTATGAGGATGTGCACGTGTCCAACGTGTCTTTTCTTTTTTTGGTATTTACCAAAAATAGGGTGAAAAGAAAACGGCCTGGAAATTATCCAAGGAAAAAATTGCAGATTTTTTACCTTGTTTTTGGAATATAAAATGGTTTAAAGTTTAAAAGATTAATGAAAATTTTATAGACGAATCTACTATCGGTCATTACATATTTTAGATATCCGATATTTTATTTAATTAAATAATGAATAAGTTGAATAAGTAGGTAGATTCAATGAGGTCGTACCAAGTCAAACTATTGATAGGTAGTTTGAGCTACACTTGATGGTTACTTTGGAATTGACTCCTTTAATTTTGAATCAAGCTGGAGCTCAAGCTCGAGCTCGAACTTGAACTTGAGCCACTCGAGTATTTAGTCAAGTGAAGATTGGGCGGGCCAATACCCAATTCCACAAGCTTGCTTAACCTAATTCAAGCCTAATCGAGCATGTGCTCTTTCTCTTAAAAGTACTTTTTGGGTAAAAAAAAAAAAAGACATGAAAATCCTTAAATTTTACGTGATATAGTCACGTGTATAAATGTATACCCATACATCTAGGGAAAACATCCAAGCTTATTAAGTTCGAAGGACATGGGCCCGAGTTCCTTCACAACTTGAATGTACTTGAGTTATGAGAAATATGTGGAAATACCTTGCCTTTTCTACTTTGGTAGAGCTCAAGTAGAAAATTTATAATTTGATCACGTTTGAGTTGAATTTTAAGCACGAATAAGATATTTGAGTAGAGCTAAAACTCGACTAAATTAAATTACATACATACATATATATATACATACATACATATATATATATATATATATATATATATATATATATATATAATTGTCTTGGTATTACATGGCTTGAATTTTGAGAATGTTGTTATTGGATGTATGCAATCTTGCATGGAAAAAAAAAAAGTAATGTTGAAAACTTCTGTTAGAGACTAATTCCGTCTCATTAAAATGCACCCGTTGAAATGCTTTGGAAATTCAAGAAATGAATTTTACAAAAAGTAGGTAATTTCAGATTGTGATGATAGTAGTTCAAAGAATGGAAATTTTGTCGTGTCATGTAAGGAAATGCGTGATTAGTCCGATTCAATGCGAGCCATTAGATTACAAAAGGGTAAAGTTTCACCGCAAGTTGATTTAAAAAGATAGTAAATTGCAGATATGTATTATAGAAATCATGTTGACGATAAGATTTTATATGTTACCATTGATTAATGAAAATCACACCATATAAAGATAGTAAATTCGATCATTTAGATAAATTACCTAGAACCAAAAAAAATTACAATGAATTCATGTCATTTAAAATTTTGACATGAAAAATTATGAATATTAGGATATTCAACCTTGTCAAACTTTGAGGTAGATTACTACGCTTGAAAGATGGTAGATTACCACGCTTGAAGGATGGACCACTAACTTGTCATTTATAAAAGCTTACAAAATAATTACAATTACCGAGGATAATTACTAGATATACAGGTATCAATATTTTCAACTATCTGATATATTTTACTGTGCTGCCGTTAATGATTGTTTGATAAAACTGAAAATTAAGTGTTGAAACGTAAGTATTGAATATTAGTGTTAAATTTTCGTTGAATATTTCATCTCTAAATAGTTTAATTAAGCACTTCTTTACCTATAGCATGAAGTGATTTTTAACTTTAAAAACATTCAATTAAGTTTTGTCTAGTCACGGATCATTAGACGCACTTAATGAGAAATTTTAGATCTACAAGTGCTACAAATGTTGAAATATTAAAAGATGATTAAGCGAATTACAACATCAAATTTATTGGGTAGTGAAAAAGATCCATAATTCTGCAATTGTTAAATCTATTTTGTCCCACTTTAACACGCTGCTCAATATAATTTTAAACATGACTTTCTTGCTATGAACGCTCCTTTAAAAAAAAAAATTGGAATATCTCATAAGAGTTGCAATCAATTTTTTTTTTTTGCTTAGGTTAATGTAATAAGAAACCCCAAATTATGTATACTTTGACTTAAATATCTTGAATTTTTTCTTTGGGTCACTAAAAAACCTCAACTTATGCATTGTGCTGCAAATATTCTAAACTTATACTTGTATACCCTACATGGAATTGAAATAGCTATAACCCATGTCTAAGTTTAGGTTTAAAAAAAGTTTAGAGTATTTATGCCATGGTGGGTAAAATTTGAGATTTTTTTTTTGTATTTTTTTTTTTGTTATAGCATATGCCCA
Source organism: Eucalyptus sideroxylon x Eucalyptus melliodora (assembly GCA_016097485.1). Taxonomy (NCBI): domain Eukaryota; kingdom Viridiplantae; phylum Streptophyta; class Magnoliopsida; order Myrtales; family Myrtaceae; genus Eucalyptus; species Eucalyptus sideroxylon x Eucalyptus melliodora. Next base: position 44,655,436 of record CM027832.1, on the reverse strand, counting down.
TTTTCCCTCTACTTTGCAGCCATAAGGTCATCTTAGACCTTTCCATTGATCATATTTAACATTATTTTCTGAGATAGATCCACGGAAGAGAAAACCAAAGCAGGCAGTAGCACTCAGTAGCACTCAGATAGATTCACGGTGAGTATGTCCGCATTCAATTTTGACTGCTTTGGAAGACTTAAACAGGGATGCCAGTTGTGGAAATAAGATAACAACATGATTAGCTGTCGGAGAATCTGCTTTTAATTGCAGTTGGTCAAAATGTCAAAATATGAAGAATGACCTTTCGCCAAAAGAAACAAAAAGTAGATCATCGACTGGTCAGGGATGCAGCGGTACTTCGCAGTCCATGCCTTGTTTTGCCCCTGACATTGAAGTTTAGGTGAGGACGTTGCTTTGGATCCTTAATATCTTTTTAATAGCAAGATCTCAAGAAAATTAGAATATGAAGATGAGAGAGAGAGAGGGAGAGATAGAGAGAGGATCGACTTATAATAACAATAATAGCTGGAAAATGTGGGACCAAATTGTTGGTGCTTTCTTATTTGCAATCTTGATGCATTCGTTCCTCTTCTCAAAACCCTAATCGTACTATACTTCCGGAAAGCGAGAGAGAGCCTTCTTCTTCTCAGGTCAGATTGCTTTGATCTGATAAGCGCGCTGACAAGCTCAGATCAGCCGAAGTGGAAAGCGGGAGTATTTATTGGAGAAAGCCATGGTCCGTCGCTTCGGTTGTTGGATATTCAATGGGCTCACTGTTTGAAAAGTCCAGTAGAATAGTTGAGTGGGTTGCTAAAGCCCAAAGATGAAAAGCCCTACCCGGAAAATTGATTGTCTCTCCACAATCTTTTCTGGATTTGTTGCGTTCAGAAATGTCTTTTATGTATTCTTCATGTTTACCCAAAACTCATTCCTGACCAAAAAAAAAAAATTGCATGAGGTGAATTCCATGGCAGACTCACCTGCTTTAAAATCCAGTGTTCATCGTTTGAACAATAGCCTGACATGGAGTACATTTTCGAATATCAAATATCTCTTCCAGAGAAAAACCAATGAACCGAAACTCTTGATGTGGTATGGTGGGGGTGAGAAAATCATCTAAACACGATGAATAGTAAATTTCCCAAAGATGCGAGTAACAATTAGATTACCGGTCCTCAAATTTGTCAACGTGAGATATCATTCTTAAATTATCAATTGCTTCAATTACGTTCATAAACTTTTTATCAATGTGTAGTATCTTCTTTTAGCTTTTAACTAGTTCAATTAGATCTTCGGATTTCTTTTAAAATTTACCATATCATCTCTACATTATGGCTACGTTTGTTTTACAAAAATATATTTGGGGATAACATATTCCTAATTCTTCAGCAAGCTTAAGAAAATGAGTTGACAAAAAATGTTTTCCTAATTAAAAAACACCAATGCTTAAATTTAGGAAAATGATTTTAAAATAAAATCAAAAATAATTTCTCAAAATATGACTAAATATTACCCTTGAACGTAAAATTCTGCACGTGGACACAAGAACTCCAATGCTTGTTCCTAGGTCATTCATGGCGATCTTGAGTCTAGAAGCTAGGGCCAAGTCCATCGAGTCCAATCCAGAGTCCAAAGAGAGCAAGCTCAGAACCCCAATGCTTAGGCTCAAGTCAACAAAGCTATGGCTTAGGACACTAGCGTGAGTGCTCGAGACCTTGGTGCCACTAGCTAGGTCCCTAGCACCTAAGCCCAAGTTTGTAGAGGCTAGCCTTAGGACCTTGGAACTGTTGCTTGGCTCCTTAGTGCCCTGAATTGACTCTACAAGGGGCGGGCTTGAAACCCTGATGCCTATGCCTTGGGTTCTCGACACGTGTGCCTTGGTCCATGGAGGCCAGGTCCAAGTCTATAAAACCCAAGCTTGAGACCCCAAAAGCCATGCCTAGATCTATGCCATCCTAGCCCGAGTCCGAGTTGTAATCCATTGAGGTCGAGGCCAAGATACTAGTTCCCTTACCAATGCTTGAATCTCCCACACCTAAGCTCCAATCCATTGAGGTAGAGGCTCGGACCTTAGTGTCCCTACTCGGTTCCTCGAAGCTCGTGCCCGAGTCCATCAAGATTGAGCCCCTAAGACCTTGATGCCTGTGCTTGGGTCCTTGATGCTTGAGCTTGAGACCATAGTGCCCATGCTTGGATACCCTATGCTTGAGCTTGCGTTTGTTGAGGGTTGGCTCAGGATTGAGTCCTCAATGCTCAAAGCTCGGGTTCATCGATGCTAGGTTCAGGACCCCGACACCGGTGTTAGGGTCTTTGATGTGCGAGCCTAGGTCCAACAATGCTAGACTTGGGACCTCAGTGCCCATGCTTGGGACTTGGCTATCGTGCGCAAGTCATTAGTGCCCAAATAGCAAATGTCTATTTTGGAAAATTAAATTAGATTTTCATTTCTAAATGTTGCAAAATATTTTTTATTTTTTATTTTGGATTTTAGCCAAATACTGAAAATTATTATCATTTTCTTAGGAAATGACTTATTAGATAACATTTTTCAGAAATGTACCATTTTTTTGTGAAACAAACGGAGCCTAAAGGAATGAATTCCATTTAGGATAGAAGTCTTACTCAATATTATTTTTTTTCCTCAAGTTTTCAGTCGAGATTGTGTAAAATGAATAATTTCAAGCCAGCTAATGCATGATGTGTTCATAAGAGTGGTGAACGCGTTTGATGGAACGGAAGTCGTTGGTATGTCTGAGGAAAAATAACTTTGAAAAGAAGAGGGTCCAACCAGTGCATAAAGGAGCATTTCACTAGCCAAGGACAAAGAACTTTAAAGTTTGCCCTCCGAAGAATCAGAGAAAGAAACTGCCAACTTGAGTGGAATTCTCTTATTTTGTCATATCAAAATGTGCATGCTTACAATGGAAAATGCACGTCCAGTACGTTGACGGACTATTAGACAATGGAAACATTAAATTGGAAGACTACTCAAACTTAGAAATCCCTAGATATTGATCTTGGAGGCTTCCTCGTCATTAGATTCATTGGATCATGTTATGGCCGAAATCTCCCTATTTTAAAGAAAACATCAAATGTGCTTGATTGATTGATGAGGTTTGAGGTGGGCTTGTGAATTGGCTATTATCGATGGAATTTGATGCTTCTGCATCTCTACAATGTTATTAAACAGCAAAAATCAATGTGAGAACGAGGCAAGAATCATCTAAAACGACGCCTGAATCTCTTCCAGAGTTCTCCCCTTTGTTTCTGGGACAAAGAGTATCACAAAGACAACACTACAAGCAGCCACAGCTGCATAGATCGTGAAGGTACCTGTCCAAAATTGCAAAGGCCATGTCAGTCAGCAGTTAAGTGTCAAAACATGAGAGAGCGTGTTGCAGGGAGGAGAGGGAGCGAGGAAGAGAGAACCTCCGGCGCTCCGGCGCTCCAATCCAACTGTAAGTTTGCTGTCAACATGATCACCCAAGTTGTTATCCGGCTTGCCAAGGTCGCCATGCTGCCAGCATGGCCCTTAATAGTCACCGGAAGAATCTGGCATGCAAAAAGAATAGAAAGTTTCAAGTTGGTCTCCATGAATCACGGGATGCTAGGACATATTCATTAATTTATTGAAATGACTATGGATCTAAAGTGGACAATTTAAGCTGGTCTCTTCTTTATGTTTTTTAAGCTATGTTAACTAACTCCTTTTCTTTCATCAAATATTTGCATAATTTGGAAAAGCATAAAAAAGTCTTAAACCTTACATTAGTACCAATTCAGTTCTAAACATTTCAATTGAACCAATTTAATTCTAAACATTTTCACAATAGTACTAATTTAATCTATTCGACCAATTTAAATAGGAAATTACTATCATGGCATGACCGTCACTAAGGTGGAAATTTTTTATAATATTTTAATAATTTTGTTCAGAATTTTTTTTACTATTTAAAAAAAATTCCCCTTTCTTTTTCTTTGGAGTATGGCTAATACTGACCATGGCCAGCGATTGGCCACATGCATAGGTGTCGTGGCCCTCGTCATCAGATCTAGCAAGGGCATGACCCTAGCCTAAGTGAGGGCTTGACCCTTGCAACAAGGGTCGCCCCTGTGACTTTTGGCGAGGATCGAGCCCTAGTTAGATTTAGTGGGAGTCGCCTTTGTGCAAGCCATGAGGGTTGTGCCCTCATTAGATTTGGTGAGGGCGACCCTTGGTTGTGGTTGACTGGGGCCATGACACCGTTGTCAGCTCTTGCCTATGGCAGGTGATCGCCAACCATAGTCTAAAGGGAAAAAAAAAAGGAAAGAAAAAACGGGGAAAATTTTAAAATGTGAAAAAAAAATATTAAAAAATATTAAAAAATATCTATGTTAATACTAGCCATGCCACGTAGAGCGGTCGACATCTACGTCAACAATTTTTCATCTAAATTGGTCGAATGGACTGAATTTGTATAAATGTAAACAGTTTTAGCACCAAATTGGTACGATTAAAATATTTAAGATTGAATTGGTACCAATGCTATTTGTTTATGACTTTTTTAGTATTTTTCCCTTCCATAATCATAAGGTCACATAACTCAAAGTTCTGTTACAAAATTTGACCCTAATAATTTATAAGTGTCAAAATCTCTATTTAAGTTCCAAAATAAAACAGGTTGACCCTATTTAAAAGAGAAACAATTTGAAATAATGATGATGATTGCATGCTAATATGTCTTATACATGATTGTGAGTTCACCATAAGCAAAGGAGACACATAACCTTATCAAAACTTTAAAAAAAAAAAAAACTAATTGAGTCATCGAAACATTTAGCATAACATGAGATATCATTTTAAAAACTATCACATTGTTTTTAGTGTGACAAAACATGGATGACCTGAAAGTTATCATTTTGATAAGTCTTCCTACTCTAAAATTATAAGCATATTTACATATAAAAGTAATTTTGGAGTTATTTTTCAATTGGTTTATAGAAGAATCTTCAGATATCTAGAATATATACACAAAACAGTCTAAACATTGTTGACACCTAAATTTTGGCAATTTGTTTAAGTGTTTCTTAATTGCATTGAAAAATTGGGGATTGATTTCCAACCCCTCAAACAAAAAATTTTCATTAAAATTGCATCACACGTAGACATTAGGAGAATTTGTGTCACTAGTCTTATAATCAATCAAAATTTTTTATCAAAAAAATTAGTACAAGAAAATTTCGAAAAAAGAAAAAAAGAAAAAAAAAAGGGGGGTAGCTGGGCCTGGGTTTAGACAAACCCTAGGCTAGCCCCTTTCTCCCTTTCTTTTTCCTTTTCCCTAGCACGGCCCACTAGCTCGGCCCATCCACCTTTTCCCTTCAGCCCAACCCGCGCACGAATCGGTCGTCTCCCTCCTGCTATCCTTCGCGCGACGACCTGCAGAGAACAGAAAAATGGAGCAACGATCGGGAGCAGGGGATTGGGATTGCAGGCGACCAGCGTGATCCGTGGGTTGGAGGGGGCATTTCGGCCGGCAAGTTGGCAGCCGCAGAAGCCATGCGCGCTTGCTGGCCGGGTATAAAACCAGAGGAAAGCGGAGAAAAAAAGAGACCAGCACACAAGCGAGGAAGAGAGCAAACCATAGAGGGGGGTTCACGGCTGTTTTTTGGTCAAGAGAGAAAAAGAACACCAGAGGGCGAGCTTGAGAGAGAGACGATTGGGGAGAGAGCGCGTCGCCGTCGCCTGAAGTACGCTCGTCGCTCGCCACCCGAACCAGGTAGGCTTCTCGCTTCACTTCGAGGTCTCGGGCCGGAGCTCACGGCCGACCTGTTCACGCGAGCTTCGGCTTCACCAGTCCTCCATGAAAGCTCATAGATGTCCTAATGCATGTTGATAGACGTCCAAGCTTGTCCTTGAGTCTATACTAGTCCAAAGACCCTTCGTTTTTGCTGTGTATGCTACCCGGTTGATGAAATGCCTGAAAGAGATTCAAATCTATGAGCATGTTGTGGCTGAAAATACTTGCTGTGTTCGCATCTGTTCGAGTGTGGTATATGTCCCGTGGATCTTGAGTGTTGCTTGTGCATATTGTGTCGATCTTTACTCGGATTCGAACCTCAAGTGAGCCCGTATGCCCTCTTTTTAGCTGCTGCACACCCAAGGTTTGACAAAATGTCTCAAAGAGAACCGAGGAAAAACCCGCGTTCAAACTCGGTTTAATTTGCGCTTGTCCATATATATGTTGGACCACGCCTGTCTCTCATGTTTTCATTGCAATTTCATGCGATTTTCATGAAATAATCATGTGTGTTTGAGCTGCGGGTGTTTGCATCCGAAAATGGTGTAGCAACCCTCGGAGTTAAACGGCCGGTAGCGTTGGGTGTTGTTGTCGATTCGTTTAAATTTTTGATGTGGGTCCGTGGGGCGAAATTCCGGGGTGGAGTTCATTAGTGGAAGGCTTCGGTAAAAGACGTCGCTGGAGAGCAAGGCGTGAAAACGCACGAAGGAAGAAGGTCAGAAGGGATGAGGGAAAGAAATAAATAAAAAAAGAAGAAAAACCAGCAAGGAAAAGAAAAAGAAATATAAGAAAAACGAAATAAATAAATAATAAAAGGAAACAATGAAATGGCAGAGGAAGCCTTGGGTGTTTAATGGAAGTTTTGGGTGAAGAAGGAAGCACGCAGAGAGACGACCTGAAAAGGGGCTTAAAAGAAAAACAAGAAATAAAAGAAATAAAAGGGCAGTGAAAAGAAATAAGAAAAAAAAGTAGAAAGGTTGAAGGCGTGCAGGGGGCAAGTACGAAAGAGAAGAAGACCAAAAAAAAAAAAAAAAAAAAGAATAAAGGAAAGAGAAAAAGAGAAGTAAAAAAAAAATGAAAAGTAAAACAAAATATGGAAAAAGCAAGTAAAAGGGGCTTCGGGAAAGAGGAATCGCAGAAGCATATGGTGCAGGGAAAAGGTGTGCAGCGAGAAAAGACCAGCGGAAGGTTTTTTTTTTTTTTTTTTTTTTTTTAATTTTTAATTTTTAACTTTATTTTAATCCAAAAGTGTTGGAGCTGGATTTAGGTTGGGTCCGCGGGCCGGATCGGGTTTACCCGGTCCGAACCCATTTTATTGAAGTATTAAATATATATTAAAAATTAAAAAATCAAAAAAATCAAAAATTTAAAGAAAAAATGATAAAAATTCAAAAAAATTAATTTTTTTAAATTTCAAAAAACTCAGAAAACATTAAAAATTCGACTTTCTTTTAAAAAAATTAATTAAAAATTTTAAAAAATTATTTAAAAAAAAGCAAAAAAAAAAAATCGAAAATCCAAGAATGATAGGGTTTGGTTAGGAATTGCTATGTATTTCCGCTTTAGTGTAATTAAGCCTTTATTTTCTTGTATGTTGTTTTTATTGTATGTTTGATTTGCGTGTTTTGTGTTTAATTTGTACGTGTTTAATTTTAGGGCTAATAGGACATTGGTAGGTATAATTATTACCTTATTGATTGCGCACCTGCATGCTCACTTCCTATGTTAGTGGATAGATATGAAATCGATCTAAATTGCCTGATGAAAATTATTTTGTTAAAATGAACAAGATCATGTACCGAAAGGGCACTAATTAGTCAATTAGTGTAATTAAATCCCCGACCCTAGATTTTCCGGTTGCGTAGGAAGTGAGGTACACTCCCATGCCTTACTTGGTTTCTAGCCGACCCCAATAGGCTAGTGGCGACTCCATTTGTGCAAAATTCATAAAAATACTCCAATGTCACGCGAGGTATGGGCTTGGGAGAGCCTGCGCCTAATCATGGGCCTTGGGCCCGTCTTTTAGGCAATACCCCTAAACCTGTTCCCTCCCCTTGAGGGGTAGGTCGTGACAGCTTGGCGACTCCGCTGGGGACTTAGTTTTAAACCTTAGAGGACTTAGGCCAAAATTAATCTTGTTCAAAAATATTTTTGTTTGACAGCGAAGATATCATGTACATCCATAACATATTGAACGTTGAATGTTGAATGCTTATGGGAGTTATAAGGGGCGGTGATTTCTAACCTTTGTTTTGTAGGGGTATAAGAGTGAATGGTTTATTCATGTTTGAAGTGCTGATTGTTTTTTAAATTTTCATGCATGAGTCTCCTACATTGCACTACACCATAGCACACACAACCTGCCGCCGGACCTGGGCCGCATAGGATCACCTAGGATGGTGTTGAGGTGGATACCACTCCGACTACAACCGCGTAGTACGAGTCGCCCACCTTAACCCCGAAATTTCTTTCTTCACGTCGAGGGTATCCACCCCAGTCTGCAACCGCACGACATGGGTCGGTTCTTTGACGAAGCCGGAGTCATGGGTAACCCGACCTAGTTGCGACCTTGCTGGTTCAGTCCGGTGATCCCATGGCTCCATTTTGAGCCATTAAGAGTAGAAATTGAACCACCGTCCATGCGTATGTCTATGTCATTGGCTTTGCTACTCAATGAGTAGGGTAAGATTTTCAAATTCTCTCTTTCGTAATTTACTTATTCGCTTTCTTTTTTTGGTTGGTTCATGGCAAATTAGGTTGATCGTAACTGTGAGTAGTATACGATGGGAGTACCCGAGCTTCACATCATTGCTACCCCAAAAGCCGAGCTTCGCACATGGTGGGATAGACTAGACCCGACTGGCCATGATTGGGTGCGATCCTATGTCGGACGATTACTTCCTCTCTTAGAAATAGAAGCTCATTATGGCGTTATACGAGCGCTGGCACATGTCTGGTGTCCTGAGACTTGCACATTCATGTTCAGTGACCACGAGCTCACTCCAACCCTGGAAGAATATAGTGTTGCCATGTGAAAGCCTTTGGTGTCAGAGTTAATTGGTCCACCTATAGGGGCTGAGCATGTATCAACTTTATCTGATTTCCTTAGGGTTAAGGAGGGTAATGTGATGAAAGTTTTGAAAGCTAATCGCAAGACCTGCTCGTTTTCATTCCTAAACGAGCTTTTTCAAAATGCCCAATCTTTTCAAAAGAATAGGATCTTCTTGTTAGCTTTCTTCGGGTTCGTGTTATTCCCACATTGTAGGAGCGCTATTAACCCTTCCATGGCATGGGTAGTTCGTGAGGTATGTATGGGAAAGGGCTTTGTTAACGCCGTTTTGACTGAAACTTTTCTTTCCCTCACTCGTTTTAAAGAAAACAAAAACAAAACTTTCCATGCTCCTCCTGAACTCTTGAAAAATTGGTTCTTCTCTCACGTTAAAGGGTTTGGTAACTTAATGACTGTGAATAACATCTCTGACTCTAGCCACCCTATCCTGAAGTTTAAAGATAGGAAGACGTTCGCCCCCGATTATCATTATTCTGAATGGTTAGCTTTCATGACCAACCCTGGACCTGAAGATTTCCAATGGCATGCCAAATGGCTCCGAGTTCGAGAAGCGCGTTTCATGTGTGGGCTTACTGGACCTATTCCTTTGTTGGGAATTACTGGAGTCACTGAGTATTACCCAACTCGGGTCGCCCGCCAGTTCCAAGAGGTTCAACGACTTCCACCGACGATTCAAGAAGACCCGCTTAGGATAGACTTCATTGACGGATGCCATGACCACGAAGACTCTGTCGTGTTAGTTAAGTCAATGTGGGATATGTGCCACCCTCGGAAGCTGATATGGCCTGAAGAGGAGTTGGAAGGGCAAGAGAAGACCTATTACGCCACGATGGAATATATCCTTAGGCACAAAATCCCAAAGAGCCTACGCCCGAAGATTCCCGACGTGCTATTAAAGACCACCCACCGAGCCGAGATCAAGTGCCTCAAAAGGAAGCTCGAAGAAGCCGAGGAGCGCGCCTCGAAGTTGACCCGAGTTAGTGGGGCTGCCACAAGCGGGAGCTGTCTTCGTTAGTTAGATTGAGTCGAGTGTGATATGTAATGGGCCCATGCCCACATATGTTACAATGTTAAAGAGTTTGTCTCATGTTGCAATATCGAGGGATAGGACTCATGATTAGCTTCGCTGTTTGGGGGGTTCTCCCTCATGTCTTTTCTTGCGTTATGTAGCAACCTTGCTTTCAATAAAATGAACAAATTGGGGCGATTAAATCTTTGTCATGGACCGACCACCTAACTATTACTTAATGCTTATATATACTTATCTATCATTAACCAGGTACTAACAGGTTGTCTACTTTCGTCCAACTGTCAACACGGCTAAGAGGAGATCTCCAATTCGTACTCGCGCAAAAGCCAGGATGGAGAATGAGGATGTCAGCATACGTGTGGCCAACATGGAGAACCAGCTGGCTCAACTCACTGCTTTGATGGCCGAGATAAGCCGAAAAATCAGTGAACCTCCAGCCCCGGCCATAGCCGGAACCTCTACTCCCGTTTTGTCGGGACCCACTCCACCCTCAGCTGGAGAACCACATGTCACCGATCCTGTTGAAAAAGGTGCTTCTGAGGAAGCCCCTTCTGTTACGCCTGTAATCGTTAATCTGGATCCCCCTCCAAAGGAGGGATCCGCCATCCGCTTCGACGAAGAAAATGCAAGACGCTTGGCTAAGATGGAGGAGCGACTTTGTGTCCTCCAAGGATATGAGATGAAGGGAGTGGACAAGCTAACCCCATATGCTAAGGTGAAAGTACCCGAGAATTTCAAAGAGCCGAAATTTACAAGAAAATATGATGGCACTGGCTGTCCTATAACCCACCTCAAATACTATATGAGGAGGATGACTCGCTACTCCGACAATGTCCCGCTCCTCATACATACATTTCAAGATAGCTTAGATGGTCCTGCCCTGTCGTGGTTTATTGCACTGGATATTGAAGAGCTCACTAGATGGGACGACCTCGCTAACGAGTTTTTATAGCAATATAAATTCAACTTTGAGATTGTCCCTACAATAGAGGAGCTAGTTCGGATGGAAAAGAGGAGGAATGAATCATTTAAAGCGTTCGCCCAAAGGTGGAGAACGATGGCATCACAAGTGAAGCCTCCACTGAGTGAAAAAGAAATGAGGCAGCTCTTCTTGAGGACTATGCCATCTGACTATTTCCAGGGATTAGTGTACTCTGGTTGCCAAACATTTTCCCAGCTGGTGGAGGTTGGTGAAGGGGTTGAATGGGCGATAATTGATGGAAGAATATCTACTGGGAATAACAAGAGGTTCACAACTAGGAAGGACAAGGAGACGGCGGTTGAAGTGGCGTTTATCCAGGAGCCAATTGCACCTAAATCAGTGTCGATGCCTTCACAAAAGCCTAGAGCTATGCAAGGAAGCGGGTCACAGGGATTTGACGGAAGCAGGAAGTTCCCCCGAAAAGAGTTCACACCTCTACCCCGACCTCTATCAAAATTGTTACCTATCCTCTTTGAAAAGAGATTGGTAGCCAAGGAAGTACCTAGAGACAACCCCCCAAGATTCCCAGGCTTCGATGTGACCAAGACGTGTGAATACCACATGGGAGAAAGGGGGCATGATGTCGATAACTGCTACACACTGAAGTTGAAAGTTCAGAATCTACTGGATAAAGGGAAGTTGACTTTTAAAGAAGCTACGCCCAACGTGCAACAAAACCCTTTGCCTGATCATGCTGAAGGAGTGAATATGATTATGGGGGAAATGCAAGCGAACGAGCGACCTTTTGCGGTGGATGTCCCTAAATTGTATGAGGCTCTTGAGCTAGCCGGGCACTATGAAAGAGGGGAAGACATAACCATGGAGGACAAACTAGAACGTATCCGCAAAATGATAGACATGGGGGTAATCCGAAGTGTCAACAAAGAACAAAGACAACTGCCCATGATGACACTATCCATGATTAGCTCATCATCTCACGATGCTACTTGCGACTGTGAAACGAAGAAAGCTAAACCTCCGATCCCAGAGGAGGGTGAACAAGTGGCGATAGAAGACGCCTTGAAGACGGATTCTGAGGGAACCTTTCGGAGCCGTGATCTCTTAAAGAAGATATGTGACGAAGGTGAAGTGTTTGATACGTTGGGTCAACCAAGCGAAAAATATGACTATTACGTGAAATATTCGCCTGCCTCGAGTTTCTTTGATGATCCTAAGGACATTATCCCTGACGGATGGGGGGGTATGGATGATCCGATGCCACGAGAGGAGGGGATGGTCGCTATGATTACCCCGGTAGTGATAGAATTGCCTGATGAGGATCGCACTAGTGATGTCGAGATGAAAACCACTGAGCCAATGACGATTGACCTTATGATCGAAGATTTATCAGCGATCGAAATCTTGGAGGAAAACCTGACGCCGGTTGTGATCGAACTACCACCTCAAGGAAAGGACGAGGTGATAATGCTATAACCTCCCTTGGAATTCAACACCAAAGCAATACCCTGGGATTACGGGACAAAAGAAGTAGATGCCATCACTCGATCAGGTCGTTGCTATGCGCCTGCTGGAGGAACTGAAAAGAAAGCCGTGACGGAGGAGGACGCGAAGCAATTCTTAGCCGTGGTGAAAACGAGCGAATTTAACGTAATGAATCAACTGCGAAAAATGCCAGCTCAAATCTCCATCTTGGAGCTAATTCAATCCTTTGAAAAGTATAGAAACGCTTTGTTGAAGGTCCTTAACAAGATACATGTCCCGAAAACAATTGATGACACCCAACTACAGGAGTTCGTGGGGACCATCCTTCTGAAAGATCAGATCGCCTTCACTGATGAAGACCTCCCTGCTGACGGAGGTGATCACACAAGGGCGCTGCACATTTCAGCGAAGCACGATAGCACCGTTGTCTCTAGAGTGTTGATTGACAATGGCTCTGCGCTGAATATATGTCCATTAGCTACACTCCACCGCTTAGGTGTTGAGATGGAAATGATACGTCCAACTAAGTCTACTGTGCGCGCATTTGATGGGATGAGGAAAGAGGTGCTAGGAGAAATTGAGTTGGAACTACTTATCGGTCCTGTGCTTTTCTCGGTACCATTCCAAGTTCTAGATATACCAACTGCTTTCAACTTTCTGTTGGGTAGACCATAGATTCACGCAGCGGGTGCTGTTGCCTCCAGCCTTCATCAGAAAGTACGATTTGTGGTGGACAATAGACTCATCACTGTGCACGGGGAAACAGACTTCAAGGTGTACCAGGAAACGGCCATCCCATACGTGGAACCCAAGTGCAAAGAATAGTCAAGCTTTCAGACTTTCGAGTTGGTGTCTATGGTCCACGTTCCTGTGGGCTCTTGCGCGGGAATTCCTGAATTATCCAAGCCAGCCCTGGCGGTAGGGAAGATTATGCTAGCAAATGGCTACAATCTTGGAGGTGGTCTAGGGTTGCATGGACAAGGGATTCGAAAGCCTATCGAGGCTCGAACAGTTCTAAGGAGAAAAGGCTTAGGGTTTGTTGAAGAGCGTGAAGGCCGTGGCAATAGAGGAAGCCGTAGCGAATGTGGAGGTTGAGGCACCCGAGGAGGTCGAGGTGAACGTGGAGGCCGAGGCAACCACGGAGGTCGGATTATAAAAGATAGAAGTTGCCAGAGTGTTTTCCCTCCTCTACTGAAAGAAACATTCCCAGGACCCCCGAAAATGCTGATGGAAGAAGATGGAGCTATTGACGGTATAGCCAAGATGTTTGAAGAGAATATTATATGCACCATCTTAGCTTGTGATGAGGCTGAATCTTCTGGGAGCATCGCCGACCCTTCAAAGTAGGACGGTTCTAGCTCAGCGTAGCTTTTTACTTTATGTTTTCTTCCCCTGCGTGAGAACTCGTTGTTATTTCAATTTGCTTGTTTGAGTCGCTTATGATGTAAACTCTGTTAAGCCCTTGACTTTGAGCCGTTAGTCTTGGGTGGAGTATGTTGTAATACGGCCTTATCATTTCCCTTTCAATGAAGATGCATGTTTTATTAAGGACATGTGGAAGCACACCAAACTGGTTCTATGATGGTCACTGAGGGCTGGGCTTCTACATGCTTCCTAGTTTCATAATTTCGTAAGAGCAAGGAAAATTCGAGGATATGAGGATGAGCTCTCGAAACAGTTTTCAAAAATTATTTGAAAAATCATCCACAAATGACACACGTTTTGTTTGTTATTAATGCATACTAACTCATCTCATCGCATCTCAGGCATTACATTACGCATAATCACGACAAAGATTCATGTGACTTGGATCCGCATGAGGGAGACCTTTTAGAATCTGACGCCGATGAAGATCTTACAAGGATCGAGCGTGATTGGAATCGACATGAGGGATCAAAATCGCTGACAGAAGAACAAATAGTCACCATAAATCTGGGCGATACACAGAATGTCAAGGAAATAAAAATTGGGGCATGTCTCTCGAAGTTAGAAGCGGAACGAATGATTAATCTCCTGAACGAATACCATGATATAGTTGCCTGGACTTACACCGACATGCCAGGGTTAGACCCTAATATTGTAGAGCATGCCCTTCCGACCGATCCTAATGTGCCACCTAAAAAACAGAGGCTCAGAAGAACGAAGCCAGAGTTGTCTAAGAAAATTGAAGAGGAAGTCATGAAGTTGTTAAAAGTTGATTTCATTGAAGTGTCACACTATTCAGATTGGATAGCAAACATTGTACCTGTCATGAAAAAGGATGGGCGAGTCAGGGTGTGCGTAGATTATCGTGACCTGAACCGAGCTAGTCCAAAAGACGACTTCCCACTCCCGCATATTGATGTTTTAGTCGACAGTACGGCGGGATTTGAGTTATTCTCATTCATGGATGGTTTTTCTGGATACAACCAAATTCGTATGAAGGAGGAAGATAGGAGCAAAACATCGTTCATAACCCCTTGGGAACTTTCTGCTACAAAGTGATGCCTTTCGGTCTGAAGAACGCTGGGGCAACGTATCAAAGGGCCATGGTCACGTTGTTTCATGACATGATGCACAAGGAGATTGAAGTATATGTGGATGATATGATCGCGAAATCAAGACAAGGCGAAGACCATGTTGAGGTCTTGCGGAAACTGTTCGAACGTCTTCGGAAGTTCCAGCTACGCCTCAATCCTGCAAAATGCGTTTTTGGAGCGAAATCAGGGAAACTGTTAGGGTTCATGGTCAATAGTAAGGGCATAGAGATTGACCCGTCAAAGGTAAAGGCTATCTGTGATTTACAACCCCCGACTACCACCAGGGAAGTCCGCAGTCTGTTGGGACGACTCAATTATGTAGCAAGGTTCATCTGTCAGTTGTCTGAAACAGCGAAGCCATTCTTCAAGCTCCTGAAAAAGAATGCAAAGATTGAGTGGGATGCTGAGTGCCAGAACGCCTTCGAGAAGATAAAACACTATCTCACTCACGCACCAGTCCTAGTGCCTCCTCTCCCTAAAATTCCTCTGGTTCTGTACTTAACCATACATGACGAATCATTGGGAGCCATGCTGGCACAGAAAAGACCAAATGACAAAAGAGAATGCGCGATATACTACTTGAGCAAGAAGTTCACCATTTCGGAAATGAACTACACAGAAGTTGAGAGAACTTGCGTGGCTTTAATTTGGGTTTTGCATAGGCTGCGGCAATACACACTTCATCACCGAATCTTATTGGTGACCGAAAACGATCCCATTGAGAGTGCTAGTATGAACAAAATAAAGGAGTTAGGGAAGAGAATAAGAACACAATATTTATAGTGGTTCGGCTTAATCCAAGCCTACGTCCACTCTCCCACGATAACAGCCTTCTTGGCTGGATTCCACTATGCAATCAATAAGAGATTACAACTTCGAGTGCAAACACTTAGTAGATCACACTATCTCACTAAGTCACTCTCTTGGTATTTCTCTCACGATTACAAACGTTTAAGCTCTCAAGAGACAAGTATATGATCGAAAGTCGCTCAGACTTTGGAATTATAAATTCTACGCTCCGTCTCTTACTTGCTCATCGGTCCATGATCTCCTTAAATACTCATCCACTTCCAAACTACCCGTTGGACAGTATCTCGGAGAATCGTCTTCCAATATACCAATTGGACAGCTCTGTATCTAGAAGATTTGGTAGCCGTTGAGTGATAAAGGTAAAATCCCAATTTGATTCCGATCGCCCATACAAATGAAATCTTGGTTTCCATAAGTAAAGCTTCTTCGTATAGAAAGTTCTTGTCTTCAATCAAATCAATCTTGATGTGGAATCCAAACCAGATCACTAGCCGTTGTATGATTGGGCTTGAGTTACGATTCATCGAATCTGGATGTAAAGTCCGAGTCGTAGACTTTACGATATGAGTCTTGAGACTTTACAACTGGGTCTGCAGACTTTATAATCTCGGGTCGAACATATCCGCTTCCGAATGCATTTAGCTTTAAGGTTCGTACCCAGTTCAGCTTCAAAGATAGAGTCTTGAGTCCGCGGTCTTCGACTTTGAGTCTTGAGTACGCGGTCTTCGACTTTGAGTCTGGAAATCTTGAATATACTGGACATATGTTACGTTCGGTCTTCCGGTCATCTTTCGACTTTGATAAAATCCTTTAGATGTTTTATCATCTCGCATGGTCTATTACTCAACCATCAAACATGTTAGTAGCCTTTGATTTATTTTGTCATCTTCAAAACATCATTAGGGATTTCCCTAACAATCTCCCCCTTTTTGATGATGACAAAACAATCTCTGAATATGCAGATTTGTAAATATACTTTTAAATCAAAGGATATCAGAAGATAACAAATAGATTGAGCATAAGAATATATAGAAAAATAATCACAGCTCAATATTATGCAATAAATAATATCAACCAATCAGCACATATGCATATTCATTTCTTCTCCCCCTTTTTGTCATAATCAAAAAGTGATAATAATTGATTCACGAAGAGAATGATAACAAATATTTTGCATGAATCACAATTTCCAAAAATCAGCTTTTATAAAGCAAGTCGAATATTAAAGATATGCAATATAGCTCACTTCGATCATATATATCAGCAAATATCCAATAAAAATCACAGATGCATCATGAAATTCACGTACACTTTTTGTCATAATAAAATGATAATATCAGTAAGAAATTTGTTAATGACAAAAGGTTATAAAAGATGCACTAACCGGATTTTTTTGAACAAATTCTGACACATTTACCTTTCATTTCATCCATAATAAGATCACGATCAATCCAAAAAGATTTTTCCAAAATTGATCAAAGCTCCCCCTCAATTTGTTGCCTTTTTGAGATGATCACGATTCTTTTCCTTTTCTTTTGGATTCGCTTTCTCCCCCAATTGTCGCAGGAGATATTTTCTGATTGCACCAAAATTTGCGTAGATTCGCAATCATCCTTCCCTTAAAGAATTTCCTGCAATCAACTCATTTCCCTTTTTGGTATCCATCAATTTGGATCCTTCCTTGACGTTAGAGTAAAATAGAAAATCTCCATAATCAAATATTCTTTCTTAATTCATCATAACAGAGTATTTAAAGAAAGAATATTATGCACAATGATATTTTGAAAAAATAAATTCTCACTTAGTCATAGTACAATAAAATCAGAGAGAATAAAATCCTTAAATATCTCAGAAAAAAATATCTTGCAAAATTAGTATAACGTAGAATCGGATTTTTACTTTGCAAAATATGACAATTTGAGAGCATAAAATTAAACCAAATAATCTGAATTTTCTCAAATAATCACACGTACTAAATCAAATCTGAGAGTATAAAATCAAACCAAATAAATTCTTTTGTCTTTAAGCATGATATCAAAAATGATCACACGTATCAAGTTAAATCTCGAATCACAAAAACAAATCATGGGATTCTTTCTTCAATAAAACAAAATATGATCATTATAAAATCTGAATCAATCAATGATATATCAAATATGAGAATTATTGCCTAAAAACATTCCTTACCAACTTCTTCATTTCCTTTATTTCCTTGATTTCCTCATCGGATTTTGAGTCTGGTTTCGAATCGACTTTGATTCCCGAGTCTATGTCTGAGTCAGACTCAGATTCTGAATGTGCCGTCAAGCATATATTTCTTTGCACATCATCTTCTTTCATTGTTCTTTTCTGGCCATTCTGCTTGTATTTTCTTCCATCGAAATATGGTGGCCTTGTGTTGCTTTGCCCTTCCATAAGTCCCGGTGCCAACATACTAGCCATAAAGAATCTTTAGCTCAAAAGTAAAAACACTTTTATAAACCGAGCACTTGGCTCTGATACCAATTGAGAGTGCTAGTATGAACAAAATAAAGGAGTTAGGGAAGAGAATAAGAACACAATATTTATAGTGGTTCGGCTTAATCCAAGCCTACGTCTACTCTCCCACGATAACATGACCTTCTTGGCTGGATTCCACTATGCAATCAATAAGAGATTACAACTTCGAGTGCAAACACTTAGTAGATCACACTATCTCACTAAGTCACTCTCTTGGTATTTCTCTCACGATTACAAACGTTTAAGCTCTCAAGAGACAAGTATATGATCGAAAGTCGCTCAGACTTTGGAATTATAAATTCTACGCTCCGTCTCTTACTTGCTCATCGGTCCATGATCTCCTTAAATACTCCTCCACTTCCAAACTACCCGTTGGACAGTATCCCGGATAATCGTCTTCCAATATACCCATTGGACAGCTCTGTATCTAGAAGATTTGGTAGCCGTTGAGTGACAAAGGTAAAATCCCAATTTGATTTCGATCGCCCATACAAACGAAATCTTGGTTTCCATAAGTAAAGCTTCTTCGTATAGAAAGTTCTTGTCTTCAATCAAATCAATCTTGATGTGGAATCCAAACCAGATCACTAGCCGTTGTATGATTGGGCTTGAGTTACGATTCATCGAACGGATGTAAAGTCTCGAGTCGTAGACTTTACGATATGAGTCTTGAGACTTTACAACTGGGTCCGTAGACTTTATAACTGGTCTGAACATATCCGCTTCGAACAGATTTAGCTTTAAGGTTCGTACCAGTTCGGCTTCAAAGATAGAGTCTTGAGTCGCGGTCTTCGACTTTGAGTCTTGAGTACGCGGTCTTCGACTTTGACACGAAGTCTGGAAATCTTCGGAATATACTGGACATATGTTACGTCGTCTTCCGGTCATCTTTCGACTTTGATAAAATCCTTTAGATGTTTTATCATCTGCATGGTCTATTACTCAACCATCAAACATGTTAGTAGCCTTTGATTTATTTTGTCATCTTCAAAACATCATTAGGGATTTCCCTAACACCCATCAGGTATCTCTTAGAGAAACCGGCATTAGTGGGCAAGTTAGCTAAATGGCAAATCTTAATTTCAGAGTTTGACGTTCAGAGCCTAGGACAAAAGTCTGTTAAAGGTCGCGCCATAGCAGACATGTTAGCGGAAAGTTCCAAGGGGTTCGGAGCATCTGATGAAGAATGTGATGCGGAGGAGCGAATTCTACTTGTATCCAGCGACACATGGACGATGTACTTCGATGGTGCAGTTAACTTAGCTGGGTCTGGTACTGGGGCGGTCCTTATTTCCCCAGATGGACAACACTACCTTGTCGCCGCTAAATTGACATTTCCTTGTATGAATAACATCGCCGAATATGAAGCATGCATTCTCGGTCTCCAAGCTGCCGTTGATATGAAGATTCGGAAGCTGCAAGTTTATGGTGATTCAACCTTTATCATCTTACAGACCGAAGGCAAATGGCGAACACAGGATTCTAAATTGATTACATACCATGAGTTCCTTGGGAAGTTGACGGAAGAATTCCAAGAAATATCATTCGAATACTTACCAAGGTCTCAAAATCAGTTCACTGATACCCTAGCTACCTTATCTTCGATGTTGCAAGTAGCTGGGGGCTTGGATATTGAACCGTTGAAAATTGAAATACTTCGGCGCCCGGCTTATTGTATGACGGTTGAAGAGGAACCAGATGGACAACCTTAGTATCACGACATCTTGAAGTATCTACAGAAATGTGAATTCCCCGAAGGAAGTGAAGCAGCAGACAGAAAGCATTTGATAAAGCTAGCATCAAAATTCTTCACCAGTGGAGATGTCATCTACAAAAGGTCATTTGATCCAACATTGCTAAGGTGCGTCGATGCCAAAGAAGCCAATCGTTTGATGAAGGCAATACATGAAGGGGAGTGTGGCCCCCACATGAATGGTCACCTCTTGGCGAGAAAGATCATGCGACTCGGCTACTACTGGTTGACAATGGAATCTGACTGCATACAACATGTGCGATGTTGTCACCAGTGTCAAATTTATGGGGATAAGATAAACGCTCCACCAAATGAGCTTCACCAAATGTCCCAATCTTGGCCTTTCTTTATGTGGGGAATTGACGTATCGGGCCCATCAATCCCAAGGCATCAAATGAACATCAATTTATCTTGGTGGCGATTGACTACTTTACGAAATGGATTGAAGCCAACTCGTACGCCAATGTCACTGCAAAGAATGTGGCCAAATTCATTCGCCGCGATATTATTGCCCGTTATGGGGTACCGGAGGCGATCATCACTGACAATGGGTCCAACCTAAACAACAAAGTTGTAAATGACTTGCTTGATGAGTTTCGAGTTCACCATTTGAACTCATCACCATATCGTCCTCAAATGAATGGGGCAGTTGAAGCAGCAAATAAGAACATAAAGAAGATCCTGGCAAAGACGGCTGAAAATTATCGTGATTGGCACGGAAGGCTTCTTTATGCATTGATGGGATACCAAACATCTATTCGTACCTCCACAGGGCAACTCCTTTTTCGTTAGTATATGGAATGGAGGTTGTCCTACCTATAGAAGTTGAGATTCCCTCTTTAAGGGTCCTTTCTCAGTCGAAGCTCGATGAAGCCGAATGGATACAGCAGAGGCATGACCAGCTAAACATGATTGATGGGAAGAGGCTGAAAGCAATGTGTCATGGTCAATGCTATCAGAAATGAGTCGCGAAGGCCTTCAATCGGAAGGTTCGTCCTAGGCACTTTGAGATCAATGACTTGGTGCTAAGAAAAGTGCTGCCAATCATCCCTGACCCTTGTGGCAGGTTCGCCCCGAACTATGAGGGACCTTATGTCGTTAAGAAGATCCTCCCAGGTGGTGCTATGGTTTTAATTGAAATGGATGGTCGTGAGCTGTCTAAGCCTGTAAATGCCGATGCTGTAAAGAAATATTTCCCATGAATGAGATCAAGGCCGTAGAGCCATTTCGCTCATAATCCGAGTCACATGGCATCATGCATACATCACATACATGTATATTTATCTGTATTTCAGGTATCCAACCAACTCGATGAAGTTACAACAGATTGGAAGAAGTTGATCGTTGTCCTTGAAAGGTTGATTCGAATGGCTACCCAACCTCTACAAAGGCAGTCGGGTATTCCTTGTCCTTTTTTTTATATATAAAAAAAATAAAAAAATGGTGAAAGAGATGAGTGAATGAAAAGTAGAGCGCCTAATGTCATTCATATTGTCGATTCAGTTGTTGTTAATTGTGTCTTCATGAGGGGAACTTCATATGAGTGATTTTGACAAAACTAAAAGGAAATGTTAACCATGCCAAATAAGAAGTGCTTAGAATGAAGAAAGGTAAGCCATTTCCAAACACGTCCTTCAAACACTTTTGAGAGTTGAGTGGAAAACGACTTCCTCTTAGGACGAAGGATTCATTTGCATTGAGCGCAAAGATCGAAATGATAAAGGCATTTCATTCATCAATCCCAAGCATTGAACTGACATCTTGCTAACACCCTTTCGGCTAAATAAAGATGATCCTTCAAAGTACCCCTGTTGAGAACAACCCTACATTGGGGGAGCATAGGAGGTTACGAGCGTGTTGTAGAGCGAAAGATTGAGAAAGATTCTATTATTTTCACTTGCATCAATCTTCTGGTGATAGCTTCAAAGGAATTCTCATCAAAGCTTGATTTATCCCAAGGTGAAGAAGAGCATATCCTTCTTTACCCAAGCATTGATATACATTGCTTTAACCAATTTGGGCCTGATTACTCATTTCCGAACCCCGAGTGGTGATCATCTCCCTTCACTGGGGCAAGGCATAAGAATTGACCAAATACAATTGACAATCACGAGAAAATGTGAAAAGCATCTCGAAAGTCATAAGAGCTCCAAAAGTTCAAAGAGCAAAAAGTTCGACAAATTTGGGGGCATGAAAAAGTAGTGTGCCTGGTAAAAGCAAGGCCAATGCCCGTTAAGAAAAGAGCCAAAGGGCTGCATCTTATAAGAAAAAAAAATTATCAAATCTAAGTGCATGCGCAAAAAAAAAAAAAAATCCATCGCAAGAATAAAAGACATTAGCGAAATGAGCAAAGCTCCCATGCATAAATGATTAGTCAGGGAACTTTTGAAATGTGCTGTGTTTCAAAAGCCAAACGCTTTCGAAAGGTCAAGTGACCTAGTTATGATGCCATGATGATCACCGACTCTTAAAAACCCTCTTGAAAATTTTAAGCCTTTCGAGCCTCATCCAAGCCAACATTATAACCCTCTTCCGAAGTCTCTTCTGATTGGGATGGTTTGAGTAAGGATGAGAATACCGCAAAGAAGTTACTGCCAGGAGGAGTGGAGATAATTCTATCTTGTCTTATCTTCCAAGTGCTCGACTCGTAAACCTGATGAAGATAATGACAAATGTTCCTTTATTGGCCTCAAAGCAATAATTCCTTTGTGTAAGCCCTAACCAAGCCTATATTGCGGTCCTTTCAAAAGACCCTTTTGATCGATCATATTGTGCTCATTACGAATGTTTCTGGAAGCCTTCGACATAGGTTATGTGAGATACCCTCAACAACCAGTTATCTCCCACATGAATGGATGAGATCAAATAGCCATTTTATCGAGAGTGTGTGAGAAACTCTTTCTGACTAAGAAGCTCTAGTTTGGCATGATTAATGATCCTTTTTCATGAGTTATAGTCATTCTAATGAGAACTTGTTTCCTAGAAAATTTAATGATTAATGATGCATTCTCGAGCAAGATGACAACTTTGCGTCACATGAGGATAGTTGACATTGAATGTTTCTCAAGGGAATCAGACTTAACTCGATTAGCTTGTTCAATTAACGCTGTAATATTGCTCATACGTCTCTTAATGACGTCTCTAACGACATTTGCTCAAGTTGAGTTTAACAGGATTCCTTAGTGAAGTCATGCGGTTTTCAAGGGGTGAGTGGATGCTTCCCCAAAAATCAAAGGTTCATGGTCAACCTCAAACCTTGCCATCTCCAAAGGTTCATGGTTAGCCTTAACTCATGCCATTTCCACACGGTTGGTGGGTCTATCATTAAGCCGCACGGTTCGTGGGTCTATCCTTAAACCACACGGTTGGTGGCTTTTCCTAAACCACAAGGTTCGTGGGTGTATCCTTAAACCACAAGGTTCGTGAGTCTATCCTTAAACCACAAGGTTGGTGGGTCTATCCTTAAACCACGGGGTTGGTAGCTTTCCTAAACCACACGATTTGTGGGTCTATCCTTAAACCACACGGTTCGTGGGTCCATCCTTAAACCACACGGTTGGTGGGTTTATCCTTAAACCACAGGGTTAGTGGCTTTTCCTAAACCACAAGGTTCGTGGGTCTATCCTTAAACCACAGGATTGGTGGTTTTTCCTAAACCACACGGCTTGCAAATTCATCCGTAAATCATGCTTGTCTGCGTTCGGTCAAAATCCATTTGTACATGGTGAGACCTTTCTTACAATCGAACTCATTATCATACAATAAGATTTTCTCATCTCAGTTGAAGGCTTTTTTCTCACAAAATGGGGTCGTCCTTTTATCCCATTTTCTCATCGGCGGCCCCTGATCGTCATCGTCCATGGGCAAAATTTAGGTGTCTCTCGTCTTTGAAAGGAATCTCTTCGAGTTCCCATTCAAAGAGGGGCAGCTGTTGACACCTAAATTTTGGCGATTTGTTTAAGTGTTTCTTAATTGCATTGAAAAATTGGGGATTGATTTCCAACCCCTCAAACAAAAAATTTTCATTAAAATTGCATCACAAGTAGACATTAGGAGAATTTGTGTCACTAGTCTTATAATCAATCAAAATTTTTTATCAAAAAAATTAGTACAAGAAAATTTCGAAAAAAAAAAAAAAAAAAAAAAAAAGGGGTAGCTGGGCCTGGGTTTAGACAAACCCTAGGCTAGCCCCTTTCTCCCTTTCTTTTCCTTTTCCCTAGCACGGCCCACCAGCTCGGCCCATCCACCTTTTCCCTTCAGCCCAACCCGCGCACGAACCGGTCGTCTCCCTCCTGCTGTCCTTCGCGCGACAACCTGCAGAGAACAGAAAAATGGAGCAACGACCGGGAGCAGGGGATCGGGATTGCAGGCGACCAGCATGATCCGCGGGTCGGAGGGGGCATTTCGACCGGCAAGTTGGCAGCCGCAGAGGCCATGTGCGCTTGCTGGCCGGGTATAAAACCAGAGGAAAGCGGAGAAAAAAAGAGACCAACACACAAGCGAGGAAGAGAGCAAACCGTAGAGGGGGGTTCACGGCTGTTTTTTGGTCAAGAGAGAAAAAGAACACCAGAGGACGAGCTTGAGAGAGAGACGATTGGGGAGAGAGCGCGTCGCCGTCGCCTGAAGTACGCTCGTCGCTCGCCACCCGAACCGGGTAGGCTTCTCGCTTCACTTCGAGGTCTCGGGCCGGAGCTCACGGCCGACCTGTTCACGCGAGCTTCGGCTTCACCAGTCCTCCATGAAAGCTCATAGATGTCCTAATGCATGTTGATAGACGTCCAAGCTTGTCCTTGAGTCTATACCAGTCCAAAGACCCTTCGTTTCTGCTGTGTATGCTACCCGGTTGATGAAATGCCTGAAAGAGATTCAAATCTGTGAGCATATTGTGGCTGAAAATACTTGCTGTGTTCGCATCTGTTCGAGTGTGGTATATGTCCCGTGGATCTTGAGTGTTGCTTGTGCATATTGTGTCGATCTTTACTCGGATTCGAACCTCAAGTAAGCCCGTATGCCCTCTTTTTAGCTGCTGCACACCCAAGGTTTGACAAAATGTCTCAAAGAGAACCGAGGAAAAACCCGCGTTCAAACTCGGTTTAATTTGCGCTTGTCCATATATATGTTGGACCATGTCTGTCTCTCATGTTTTCATCGCAATTTCATGTGGTTTTCGTGAAATAATCATGTGTGTTTGAGCTGCGGGTGTTTGCATCCGAAAATGGTGTAGCAACCCTCGGAGTTAGACGGCCGGCAGCGTTGGGTGTTGTTGTCGATTCGTTTAAATTTTTGCTGTGGGTCCGTGGGGTGAAATTCCGGGGTGGAGTTCATCGGTGGAAGGCTTCGGTAAAAGACGTCGCTGGAGAGCAAGGCGTGAAAACGCACGAAGGAAGAAGGTCAGAAGGGATGAGGGAAATAAATAAATAAAAAAAGAAGAAAAACCAGCAAGGAAAAGAAAAAGAAATATAAGAAAAACGAAATAAATAAATAATAAAAGGAAACAATGAAATGGCAGAGGAAGCCTTGGGTGTTTAATGGAAGTTTCGGGTGAAGAAGGAAGCACGCAGAGAGACGACCTGAAAAAGGGGCTTAAAAGAAAAACAAGAAATAAAAGAAATAAAAGGGCAGTGAAAAGAAATAAGAAAAAAAAGTAGAAAGGTTGAAGGCGTGCAGGGGGCAAGTACGAAAGAGAAGAAGACCAAAAAAAAAAAAAAAAGAATAAAGGAAAGAGAAAAAGAGAAGTAAAGAAAAAATGAAAAGTAAAACAAAATATGGAAAAAGCAAGTAAAAGGGGCTTCGGGAAAGAGGAATCGCAGAAGCAGATGGATTAGGGAAAAGGTGTGTAGCGAGAAATGACCAGCAGAAGGTTTTTTTTTTTTAATTTTTAATTTTTAACTTTATTTTAATCCAAAAGTGTTGGAGCTGGATTTAGGTTGGGTCCGTGGGCGGATCGGGTTTACCGGTCCGAACCCATTTTATTGAAGTATTAAATATATATTAAAAATTAAAAAATCAAAAAAAAAATCAAAAATTTCGAAAAAATGATAAAAATTCAAAAAAATTAATTTTTTTTAAATTTCAAAAAATTCAGAAAACATTAAAAATTCGACTTTCTTTTTAAAAAAATTATTTAAAAATTTAAAAAAATTATTTAAAAAAAGCAAAAAAAAAAAATCGAAAATCCAAGAATGATAGGGTTTGGTTAGGAATTGCTATGTATTTCCGCTTTAGTGTAATTAAGCCTTTATTTTCGTGTATGTTGTTTTTATTGTATGTTTGATTTGCGTGTTTTGTGTTTAATTTGCACGTGTTTAATTTTAGGGCTAATAGGACATTGGTAGGTATAATTATTACTTTATTGATTGCGCACCTGCATGCTCACTTCCTATGTTAGTGGATAGATATGAAATCGATCTAAACTGCCTGATGAAAATTATTTTGTTAAAATGAACAAGATTAGGTACCGAAAGGGCAATTAGTGTAATTAAGTCCCCGACCCTAGATTTTCCGGTTGCGTAGGAAGTAATGCCTTACTTGGTTTCTAGCCGACCCTAATAGGCTAGTGGCGACTCCATTTGTGCAAAATTCATAAAAATACTCCAATGTCACGCGGGGTATGGGCTTGGGAGAGCCTGCGCCTAATCATGGGCCTTGGGCCCGTCTTTTAGGCTATACCCCTAAACCTGTTCCCTCCCCTTGAGGGGTAGGTCGTGACAAACATTAGTCAAAAATATATTTTGCCAAATTGAGATTCGTAGAGAGTGCGCCAAATGTTGAAAAATTGAAAACCATCAAGCAAACTACAATACCAAATTTCCACTGTAATTAAAAGATTAAATACGTTGTGATTATTAAGTCTTTTCGGTCCCGTTGCCACGAACGTGTGTATATTCTAATAAACATGACTTCGGCGGGTTAATATTCTAATGAACACGACTTTCATGTGATGCAGGTTTTTCTTTTCAGCTTTGAAGTATTTGGAAAGGTTTTTTCGTTATCTGCCTTTTGGAATTTGCACCCTAAGTACACGCTGGAACTTCCCATCGATTCAATTCATAGTTTTTTGCGAGACAGATCCACAAGATAGATAATTTTTTTTTTTTTTTTTAAAAGAAAAAGAGGAGGAATAATGGAGTCTATGCCCCGAAGTTAGAGTACTTTAATTTGTGCTTTGACTTTTTTCAGAAAGAAGGATCGGGAGACATAATAGAACGAATGATAAGGAACGCCAGATGCAGAAATAACGTGGCTACTAGCTGTCGGAAAATCAGTTTTTCATTGCAGTTCGCGAATGACAAAAAATATTATCCTAATTAAAAAAACACCAATGCTTAAATTTAGAAAAATGATTTAAAAATAAAATCAAAAATCAATTTTCAAAATATGACAAAATATTACCCTTGAACCTAAAATTCTGCACGTGGACACAAGAATTCTAATGCTTGGTCCTAGGTCATTTGTAGCGATCTTGAGTCTAGAAGCTAGGGCCAAGTTTATCGAGTCCAATATGGAGTCCAAAGAGGGCAAGCTTAGAACCCCGATGCCTTGGGTCGAGTCAACAAAGCTATGGCTTAGGACACTAGCGTGAGTGCCTGAAACCTTGGTGCCACTAGCTAGGTCCCCCAACACTTGAGCCCAAGTTCATAGAGGCTAGGCTTAGGACCTCGAACTATTGCTTGGCTCCTTGTTGCCTTGAATCGATTTTATAGAGGCCGGGCTTGAGACATCGGTGCCTATGCCTTGGGTTCTCAACGTGTGTGCGTTGGTCCATGGAGGCCGGGCCCAAGCCTATAAAAGCCAAGCTCGAGATCGCAAAAGCCATGCCTAGGTCTCTGCCATCCTAGCTCGAGTCCGAGTTATAGTCCATTGAGGCTGAGGCTAAGATATTAGTCCCCTTACCAATGCCCGAATCTCCCACGCCTAAGCTCGGGTCCATTGAGGTAGAGGCTTGGACCTTAGTGTCCCTACTAGGTTCCTCGGTGCTCGTGCCCAAGTCCATCGAGACTGAGCCCCTAAGACCTTGATGCCCGTGCTTGGGTCCCCAACACTTGAGCTTGAGACCATAGTGCCCATGCTCGGATACCCTATGCTCGAGCTTGCATTTGTTGAGGGTAGGCTCAGGATCGAGTCCTCAATGCTCAAGCTTGGGTTCAATGATGCTAGGTTCAGGACCCCAACGCCAGTGTTAGGGTATTCAACACGCGAGACTAGGTCCATCAAGGCTAGACTTGGGACCTCAATGCCCATGCTTGGGACTAGCTATCATGCACAAGTCACTAGTGCCCAAATAGCAAATGTCTATTTAGGAAAATTAAATTAGATTTTTTATTCTAAAAGTCGGAAAATATTTTTTAGTTATTTTTTTATTTTAGTCAAATACCAAAAATTATTTTTATTTTCTTGGGAAATGACTTTCAAGATAACATTTTTCAGAAAATTTACCATTTTTAAGAAATGTACTATTTTTTCGCAAAACAAATAGAGCTTAAAGGAATGAATTCAATTAAGACAGAACTCTTACTCAATATTATTTTTTTCCCTCAAGTTTTCAGTCGAGATTGTGTAAAATGAATAATTTCAAGCCAGCTAATGCATGATGAGTTCGTGAGAGTGGTGAACGCGTTTGATGGAACGGAAGTCGTTGGTATGTTTGAGGAAAAATGACTTTGAAAAGAAGAGTGCCCAACCAGTGCATAAAGGAGCATTTCACCAGTCAAGGACAAAGAACTTTTTAAAGTTTGCCTCCGAAGAATCAGAGAAAGACACTTCTAACTTGAGTGGAATTCTCTTATTTTGTCAAATCAAAATCTGCATGCTTACAATGGAAAATGCACGTCCAGTATATTGAAGGACTAAGACAATGG
Source organism: Eucalyptus sideroxylon x Eucalyptus melliodora (assembly GCA_016097485.1). Taxonomy (NCBI): domain Eukaryota; kingdom Viridiplantae; phylum Streptophyta; class Magnoliopsida; order Myrtales; family Myrtaceae; genus Eucalyptus; species Eucalyptus sideroxylon x Eucalyptus melliodora. Next base: position 44,626,713 of record CM027832.1, on the reverse strand, counting down.
AAACATTAAATTGGAAGACTACTCGAACTTAGAAATCTCTAGATATTGATCTTGGAGTCTTCCATGTCATGAGTTTCATTTGATCATGTTACTGCTGAAATCTCCCTATTTTTACAAAAAGATCAAATGTGCTTGGTTGATTGATGAGGTTTGAGGTGGGCTTGTGAGTTGGCTATTATCGATGGAATTTGATGCTTCCGTGTCTCTACCATGTTATTCAACAGCAAAAACCAATGTGAGAACGAGGCGCAAGGATCATCTAAAACGACGACTGAATCTCTTCCAGAGTTCTCCCCTTTGTTTCTGGGACAAAGAGTATCACAAAGACAGTACTACAAGCAGCCACAGCTGCATAGATCGTGAAGGTACCTGTCCAAAATTGCAAAAGCCATGTCAGTCAGCAGTTAAGTGTCAAAGCATGAGAGAGCGTGTTGCGGGGAGGAGAGGGAGTGAGGGAGAAAGAACCTCCGGCGCTCCAATCCAACAGTAAGTTTGCTGTCAACGTGATCACCCAAGTTGTTATCCAGTTTGCCAACGTCGCCATGCTGCCGGCATGGCCCTTAATATTTGCCGGAAGAATCTGGCATGCAAAAAGAATAGAAAGTTTCAAGTTGGTCTCCATGAATCACGGGATGCTAGGACATATTCATTAATCTATTGAAATGACTATGGATCTGTGCTTACCTCAGACATGATAAGCCATGGAATAGAACCCATTCCCAGAGAGAAGGCGATGACAAAAGCCTGGATATGATAACGCTCAGAACATACCCTTCAACTTATATGCACAACGAATAAGTACAGACAGTGAGCATAAATGATCATACCACAAGCCCGACAACCGACAATATTCCCATTATGCTGTATAATTGAGAGTCTTCTGAAGCAGAACTCTAGAATATGGAAGAACAAAGCCTCAGAAAAGCAGATAATCGGAAAAGAAGGGGTTGTACTAATAGGAGTACTTACCTCTATATAGAACACCACGGCCACAAAAAGAAGGCTCAAAGTCATTGCGGATGAGGATACCTGCAAAGACAGATTTCAGTTCCCGATTTGAGTGTGTTTTAGAGAATCTTAACTTAGCGAGAATCTTGTCATACGCACTATGAGAAGCAGCCTTCGGCCTGCTTTATCTGGGAGACAAGTCGCTACCCCAGTGCAAAGAACCTACAGCATGAAGGGTCCTTACACCTCAGATTAGGTCAAAAGTTTATTGCACTGTTTAACTGCTGCCACCGAGAGAATCGCCACTTTACCTGGACAGCACCGAGTCCAACAGTTGCGACATTACTTGAAGAAATCCCTGTTGAAAATCAATGCACATTAATGGAAGCCTAATAAACCAAGAGAAGCTTTATTGGGTCACATCCGTCAGACAGATGCTATTCAGAACAACAGCAAGGATCAATATGCCTTTGGTCATCCTGACTAAAGCAGAATCAAAAAGAGAAATTTCTTGGTTTTTTTGCAGGCTTGTAGAATCTGCTAGTAATATCCTCTAGGGAATGGAATGTGCTAATTTAATGGACTATTGATAATTTATATCAATCAATTCTTTCAACAACTCTTGCATAGATCAAGTTCAGGGCTTTTCTCCAACTTCAATTGATAGTCCTCTATTCAAATCTATTTAAATAGCAAAAGAAAACTTCTGATTACTAATCTGTTTTATTAAACCTAACATAATGTGATATCTGCATCCTCAATTAGAAAAAAAGTACAGACAAATGCAATCTTTCTGGGAGAAGAGCATAATGAATAGCTTTCAGCCTAGTCCTTGATGGTCACATTGAACAAGAGAGAGATTTAAAGTTGCAGGTCCTAATAAGGCTGCAATGCAACGCAATCAGTCGCCACCTGCACTTTCAAATATTGTGGTGGAATAGAAGAAGACACCATTGATGCCACTGAGTTGCCGGAGCATAAGTAGTCCAATTCCTACCTGCAACACATATATTTGAAACACAAAGAGACAAGATGTCAAGGTATGAGATCATAAAGCTCAAGATAGATTCAAGTGCAACATTTACCATCAAAGGAAACCAATATCTTTTCTTCTTGAGCTCTGCAAACCTGATTGTTGTTGTTTTGTCTGTTGATGCAACACAGCTCTGCGTAAAGTGTATAATTCATTACAATCGATACTACTTTACAAAGAGAGAAGTTCAAACATAAGTACATCCATTATCTTATATCGAGTTCTTTTGTGGCAGAAAAGGCCCAAAGAACTGCACAGAAGACAATTTTTTAACATTACAACCTTCAAGTTGGAAAAGCTTTTGAATACCTTGATTTCATCAACTTCAAGGGAAATATCAGTATCAGATCCCCGTAGGACCTGCAAAGAGGCTTCAAATTCCTGTGTCAAACCCATTTTGGCCTGTGGCATTTTCCATTCCAATGAACATAAAGCAGAAGAAAAACACAAGAAAACAGTGGATGTAGGAATCAGAGCAGGAAGTTAATAAACGGGTGGGTTCAAACAAAGAATTAAGTACAAAAAAGACCAAATAAGATTTCATACCAACCATCGAGGAGACTCTGGGATGAAAAATAAGCCAAGAATCAATATTAGACATGGCAGCGACCCTGAAAATAATATTAAAAATCAATATCAAGGAAAATACCGAGAAATAAGTGTGTTGAGTGTCACCAAATAGCCCCAGAAAACTGATGGGTGTACTTGGCCAATGACCTTATAAAAGAAGCACCATCGTTTGTAGAACAAATGAACTGTTGTTCGTTGTATATTCTAGAGAGTTATGTTCAAAATTAATACGTAAAATTTATGTTGGCAGTAGAGATGTCCAAAAGCATCGTATATTTTTAGCCAAAAAAAGAAACAACAGAGGGCTTTTTTTGTGTTGGAAGTATTGTGTCCAAAGTTAAGTACATCCAGCATCATATACTTCTCTTACGAAAGACGATTTTCTCTTCGTGGACTTACCCAAGATAGCAAGGATCCTCCAGTTGACAAATAGTCCGAAAAGGTAAGCCAACAATGTTCCGAATGTGATTGACAGCTACTAAAAGAAAGGGAAATCAAGCGTTTTCCACGATTTGTTGAAACAACTTTAAAACTATTAAACGAAAGGGTATCAATCAAGCAGAAGATGAAGAGCGGTAGGCGTGTCGACCTGATTCACAGATCCCAGGGTTCCTCTCATGTTCTCGGGCGATATCTCAGCTATGTAAACCGGCACCTATAGATACCAAGGGCCAGAATTGAGATTTGCCACACTGCTGCCAAAGTGCACGAGTGCAAAGGGCTTAACAAGAAAAGAGCTTTCCAAAGATTACCACATAAGAAATTACACCCACTCCGTATCCCCCCAACAACCTTCCTATGTATAAGAAGGAGGAATCCTACAGAAGCAGCCAAGAAGTACATAAGGATGTAGTTGATCGAATTTCAGGAATTATCTGACCATAGTGATCACTCACCTTGGCAAACGCTATTGCCAACCACCCTAAGACATTAGGGACTGCAGCGATCATCAGAGACTGCAGTTGAACATTGTAAGAAACTAACAATGTCCACACAAAAATTATAGAATTCTCAACAGAAGCAATCCTAAGGAAATTGTTGTGGACATTTAGAAGAAACAGATCAGCCCAACAACGCAGGAAATCAGTGACAAATTTCCATCATTGTAATTACAGAAATTTGTTTTATGCAGCGAATCACATCAACAGCTTGACCCATAATAAGCAATAGAAACCCAGTGGGAGCCTTAGAGCCTCATGCTGAAAAGCCAGAAGCCACGAAAGGGACTCGAATGATTCTGAAAGCTCCATCAAATAAAAAATGTAAGTCACTCAAAACCGAGGATGCTGGCTGTTCAGTTGCTGAAATTTTCCAAAATTCTGCCCCATCATCCAAAGAATGATTTCAGCAGAAGAGCAAAAAGCCAAAAGAACTAAAAACTACCCTGAAATTGCTTAAGATTCGTCTAAGACAAATGATACAAGAAACTCCTATGAAAATGGCAGCTGATCAGAATGAGTGGCATACCCCTTTCCGGCCGATGTGCTCTGCCATCTGGCCGCTCATGACTGCCCCAATCATACCTCCCACATTCACCAAGGAGGCAAATATTGAATACTGTATCCACCATCGTACAGCGATCGAGAAGGCATTGCGTCAATTGACAGAAGAAAAAGAGATCCAAAACCAGAACTGAAAGATTAGACTCTAGATCCTGAAGCAAGTCGAACCTGCGAGACCGAAAGGCCTAGGTCGCTTTCTATGTCCTCCTCTGTAGGAGACGAATATCCACACTGAAATCCGAAACAGCACAAGAATTACACAACCACAGAACTCGCCAATAAACAGATAGATAGATGGGTTGATGGATAGGTAGAATTAAAACACATTATGCCAATTCGGGCTTACGGAGAATCCGAACTGAGCAGAGCCTAAGGCGACTGTCAACACACAGAGCAGGACGGAAACAGAGCCGCTGTGGAGGTTCTTTGCCGATCCGGAGGGGGTGGACTGCTTCGACGCCTCCCCCTGCATTGCGTACCACACCCCCGTGCGGAGGAGCGGCTTCCTCATGTCTCTCCCGACCTCTACGTCTTCATGGGCGCCCATGTCCAAGCTCGAGGCGACAGCTCCTTCACCAGATGCTGCTGCTGCTGCTTGTTCTTCTTCTTCCTCCTGCTTAGCTCGAGCGAGGGAGGGAGCGCGATGCTAAGTGGGTTTTGGACCTTGAAGGAGGAGATTGTGGAATTACTATGGATGGTGATCGAGAAGATGTGAGGAGATGATGAGTTGTTCCTCTGACTGTAGGTGTGGAAGCAGGGGGAGAAGGGTGGTGGAACGAAGGTGGCAGTGCTGACCCTCGGATGGCGCGTATCTTGAAATTAAATGACTGCGGCGATGCGAAGGCCTGTGTCGGGACGTGTCTTTTTCCGTTTTTGTATGTATAAAAAAATATGGTAGGATTCTCGAGAGTAAATGATTTGAAAATTGAGTTTTTTAAAAATAGTTACTTGTGTCGTCTACAAAAATGAACAAACAGAAGTTTTTTTCACCCATTATGAAAATGTCTAAATATAAATTGTTAATGATATATTGCAAATTTTTACTTTGTTTTCCAAATTTACAATGGTCCAACGCTTTAAAAGATTAATGAAAATTTTATATACAAATCTACAAGTTAGTATAGATTTAGATACTAAACATTTTATTCATTAAATAATAGAGAAGTTGCATGACTCTTTGGAATTAATAAGAAGTCTTACCAAATGGATTTGAGTAGGGGTGAATTTGAGTCAACTATGAGCGAGTAACTCGAACCGCACTTGATTTCAAGAAATAAAAAAAAAATGAATATCAAGAAAACTACTTATTTCAAATAGTAATTATAGTAATCCAAAGAAGGGAAAATATGGTGGTTTCGTGTAAGGAAAATACGGGATTGGTCCTGTTCAATGAGCGCCATTAGATTAAGAAAGAATAAACTTTGATTGTAACTTACTGACTAGAAGATATTACATCTTTAAGTCTCACTTAGGATTAAAGTGAAAATTGCAGATTTTTTTAGGCAAAAAAAAGTTCTGGGCATAATTAAGATTGATGCTGAGGGCTTTAAGGGAGTCAGTGAGAGTCTAGAATCAATGCAAGTGGGCTTTAGTATTTCAATTTTTTTTTAACTACTCCCTTATTTTTTCTTATTCCTTTCAAAAAGATACGTATGTTATAATATGATGCACCAAATCTCAACCTTTTCTCTTTGTTTTTCATCACTTTGTTTTTATAGTCTCCTTTTCTTATTAAGTTAATTTAAACTTTTAACATATAAGTAAATTCTAATATGTTAAAGAATGACTCCACATAAATCCAATCAATTATTATTTGATGTATACAAATTTAGTTATCATTCTTTTTTATTATCACTTAGAATTTAATTTTCTTTGAAATCGTAAATGGAAGTAAAATAAATACTAGGAGCGCTTGTCATGACTATTTTTAGGCTAGTAGAACAAGATCCCTCATTAGAGAATTAACATGCTATCCCAATTTTGCACCATTGCTTTGTTATTTTAACTTATCACTTGCTATCTTTGATCATCTTTATATTTTTTAAGCTATGTTAACTAACTCCTTTTCTTTCATCAAATATTTGCATAATCTGGAAAAGCACAAAAAAAGTCTTGAACCTTACATTAGTACCAATTCTGTTATAAACATTTCAATTGAACCAATTTAATTCTAAACATTTTCACAATAATACTAATTTAATCTATCTGGCCAATTTAAATAGGAAATTGTTGACATGGCATGATCGTTATTGAGGTGGAAATTTTTTATAATATTTTTATAATATTTTAATATTTTTTTTACTATTTTTAATTTATTTCCCCTTTTCTTCTTCTTTGGATTGTGGCTAATAACCATAGCTAGCGATCAACCATAGGCACAAGCGTTGTGGCCCTCCTCACCGGATCTAGCAAGGGCATGACCTCGGCCTAGGTGAGGGCTTGACCCTTGCAGCAAGGGTCGCCCTCGCGACCTCTAGCGAGGGTTGAGCCCTAGCTAAATTTGGTAGGAGTCACCCTCACCCAAGCCGTGAGGGTCATGCCCTCACTAGATTTGGTGAGGGCGACCCTTGTCTATGGTTGGTTGGGGCCATGACACCCTTGTCGGCTCTCGCCTATGGCAGGTGATTGCCGACCATAGTCTAAAGGGGAAAAAAAAAGGAAAGAAAAAAAGGGAAATTAAAAAAAAGTAAAAAAAAAATATTAAAAAATATTTCAAAATATCTATGATAACACCAGCCGTGTCATGTAGAGTGGTCGACATCTACGTCAACAATTTCCAATCTAAATTAGCCGGATGAACTGAATTGGTACAAATGTAAAAAGTTTTAACACTAAATTGGTCAAATTGAAATGTTTAAGATTAAGTTTGTATCAATGCAATTGGTTTATGACTTTTTTAGTACTTTTCCCTTCCATAGTCATAAGGTCACATAACTCAAAGTGCCGTTACAAAATTTGACCCTAACAATATATAAGTGTTAAAATCTCTATTTAATTTCCAAAATAAAATAGCTTGACCCAATTTAAAAGAGAAACATTTTGAAATAATGATGGTGATTGCATGCTAATATGTCTTATACATGATTGTGAATTCACCATATGCAAAGGAGACACATGACCTTATCAAATTTTATTTTTTAAAACTAATTGAGTCATCGAAACATTTAGCAAAACATGAGATATCATTATAGAAACTATCACATTGATTTTAATGTGACAGAACATGGATGAGCTTGAAAGTTATCATTTTAATAAGTCTTCTAACTCTAAAATTATACGAATATTTACATATAAACATAATTTTGGATTTTGTCATTGGTTGATAGAAGAGTCTTCATATATCTAGAATATGTACATAAAACAGTCTAAAATTTAGTAAAAAAATATATTTAGCCAAATTGAGATTTGTAGAGAGTGCTCCAAATGTTGAAAAATTGAAAACCATCAAGCAACCTACAATACCAAATTTCCACTGTAATTAAAAGATTAAATGCGTTGTGATTATTAAGTCTTTTCGGTCCCGCTGCCACGAACGTGTGAATATTCTAATAAACATGACTTCGGCGGGTTAATATTCTAATGAACGCGACTTTCATGTGCGATGCAGGTTTTTCCTTTCAGCTTTGAAATTTTTGGAAAGGTCTTTTCGTTATTGGTCTTTTGAAATTTGCACCCGAAGGACACGTTTGAACTTTCCATCGATTCCGTCCACAGTCTTGTGCGAGACAGATCCACAGACGAGAATTATTATTTTTTATTTCCAAAAAAAGAGGAGGAATAAAGGTGTCTATGCTCAGTAGTCAGTGGTCAGAGTAGTTTAATTTGTGCTTTGACTTTTTTTCAAAAATAAGGATCGGGAGACATCATAGGACGAATCATTAATAATGCCGGATGCAGAAGTAACGTGACTCCCAGCTGCCGGAAAATTAGTTTTTAATTGCAGTTGGCTGATGTATGAAGATCGACTCTTTTATGATTTGGTATCAATGCGATTAATTTATGATTTTTTAAATATTTTTCTTTTCATAATCATAAGGTCACATAATTCAAAGTGCCATTACAAAATTCGACCCTATTAATTTATAAGTGTCAAAATCTCTATTTAAGTTCCAATATAAAACATGTCGACCTATTTAAAAGAGAAACAATTTGAAATAATGATGATGATTACATGCTAATATGTCTCATACATGATTGTGAATTCACTATATGCAAAGGAGACACATAACCTTATCAAAACCCCCCCTTTTTTTTTTTTAATTAATTGAGTCATCGAAACATTTAGCAGAATATGAGATATCATTATAAAAACTATCACATTGATTTTAGTGTGACAAAACATGGATGACCTTGAAAGTTATCATTTTAATAAGTTTTCCGACTCTAAAATTATACGAATATTTACATATAAAGGTAATTTTGGAGTTATTTTCATTGGTTGATAGAAGAAATTTCAGATATCTAGAATATGTACATAAAACCGTCTAAACTTTAGTAAAAAATATATTTAGCCAAATTGAGATTTGTAGAGAGTGCTCCAAATGTTGAAAAATTGAAAACCATCAAGCAACCTACAATACCATTTTCCACTGTAATTAAAAGATTAGATACGTTGTGATTATTAAGTCTTTTCGGTCCCGCTGCAAAGAACGTGTGAATATTCTAATAAACATGACTTCGGCGGGTTAATATTCTAATGAACACGACTTTCGTGCGACTCAGGTTTTTCTTTTCAGCTTTGAAGTATTTGGAAAGGTTTTTTCGTTATTTGCCTTTTGGAATTTGCACCCTAAGGACACGTTGGAACTTTCCATCGATTCAATCCGTAGTTTTGTGCGAGACAGATCCACAAAATAGATAATTTTTTTTTAAAGAAAAAGAGGAGGAATAAAGGAGTCTATGCCCGGTAGTTTTTTCTTTTTTTTGGTCGGTCTATGCCCGGTAGTTAGAGTACTTTTTTTTTTTTTGAACAGGTAGTTAGAGTACTTTAATTTGTGCTTTGGCTGTTTTCGGAAAGAAGGATAGGGAGTCATCATAGTACGAACGATAAGGAATACCAGATGCAGAAATAACGTGACTACTAGCTGTCGGAAAAATAGTTTTTAATTGCAGTTCGCTAATGTGTGGTCGACACTTTTAAAAGCCCGCCCCCCCAAAAAAATAAAAATAAAATCACATGACCATCCACTGGTCAGCGGTGCAACGGCAATTCCCAAAATCGCGCCTGAATATAAGTTACCTAACCTTCTTAAGTTTTCAGTCGAAATTGCAAGAAATGTCAAATGTCTCATCCCAAAGAAAAATCGGATTTAATTACGACATATCAAATGTCTCATCCTTAAGAAAAATATATTCATGATAAAATTCTTACCCAATTCAAATGATGCGTTCTTCTCAAATTTTTAGTCGAGATTGCATGAAATAAATAATTTCGCGCTAGTTAATGCTCGAGGAGTTTGTGAGAATGGTGAATGTATTTGATGGAATGAAAGCGTTTGGTATGTGTGAAGAAAAATAACTTTGGATAGAAGAGTTTCGCTATTAAAACATAGAGGAATGTTTTACCAATGAAGGATATAGATATTGAGATTCATCACCAAAGAATCGGATAAAGAGTCCAAGAAACTACTCGGAGGAATGCTCATTTATTTATTATTTTGCTCGAAGAATCCTCATATATTGTCAAATCAAAATTTGCATGTCTGTAATGGAGAACGCTCCTCCTTTATATGGACAGACTAAGACTAGGAAAAATTTAACGGACTAAACATTAACTTAGAAGATCACTCAAACTAAAAAACTAACTTGAACTGGGAAACCAGTCTGAATTAGGAAGCTTAATCAAATCAGAAAAACCTATTTAAAACAGAAATAATCCTCCAGTCTTAGCCCAGCCGAAGTGGCATTTATTCTTCAATTTCTAGAAGTTCATCTCGGGGGCCTTCTCCTTATTGGATCCATCGGATCATGTCACGGCCGAAATCTCCCTTTATTTACATAAATATCAAAGGCGATGGGCTCATTAGTGAGGTTTGAGGCGGGCCTGTGAGCTGGTTATTATCAATGGAATTTGATGCTCCTGCACCTCTTACCATATTATTCAGCAGTAAAAATCAGCGTGACCCCTGGAGGCAAGAATCATTCATACGACGACTGAATATCCTCCAGAGTTCTCCCCTTCGTTTCCGGGACAAAGAGGATCACAAAGACAACAGTACAAGCAGCCACGGCTGCGTAGATTGTGAAGGTACCTGTCGAAAATCGCAAAGGCCGTGTCAGTCAGCAGGCAAGTGATAAAGCTTGAGAGAGCGTGCTGCAGGAAGACAAGGAGGGAGAGGGAGGAGAACCTGCAGAGCTCCAATCCAACAGCAAGTTTGCCGTAAGTGTGATCGCCCATGTTGTCGACCAGTTCGCCAACGTTGCCATGCTGCCGGCGAGGCCCTTAATGTTCGGGGGAAAAATCTGACGTGCATAGAGAAGCAAATCTTGAGTTAGTATCTACATGACCATTGAGCAACCGCCACTTGAATGCGCAACCTGGAGGAGAATTCTCTACTCTAGGATTTAGTGAAAAATAAGCAGATTGTGCTTACCTCAGACACGATAACCCATGGAACAGATCCCATTCCCACAGAGAAGGCAACCACGAAAGCCTGGATGTAATGACACTCAAAACATAGCCTTAGGAACTTATTAAGCACATGAATAAGTACAAACGGTGAGTGTATATGATCATACCACAAGCCCAACCACCGACAATATTCCCATTATGCTGTATAGTTTAGAGTCTTCTGAAGCAGAGCTCTGTCAAATGCAAGAAGAATGCCTCAACAAGCAGCCATTGCCTCAGAAGCCAAAGGGTTGTACTAGCTTCATTACTGACCTCTATATAGAATGCTACGGCCACAAAAATAAGGCTCAAAGTCATCGCGGATGAGGATATCTGCAGAAAAGGATTTAGATACCCAATTCAAGCGTGCTTTAGAGAGTCTTAAATTTAGTGAGAATCTAGGCCTACGCACTATTAGAAGCAGCTTTCGGCCTGCTTTGTCTGGAAGCCAAGTGGTAGCCCCAGTGGCCAGAACCTACAGCATGCAAGTTCCTTACACCTCAGATTAGGTCTAAAGTGTTTGGCATTGTTTAACTGCTGCAGAAGAAACTGAGAGAATCGCTAATTTACCTGGATAGCACCGACTCCAGCAGTTGCGACATCACTTGAAGAAAAACCTAGTGAAAATCAATGCACATTTTTGGAAGCCTAATCAACCAAGAGAAGCTTTATTGGGTTGCATCCATCAACAGATGCTACTCAGAACAACAGTAAGGATCAATATGCCTTTGCTCATCCTGACTAAAGAAGAATCTAAGAGAAATTTCTTGTCTTTGCAGGCTTGTAGAATCTGCCAGTAGCATCCTCTAGGGAATGAGATAGGCTAATTGATTGAACTATTGATAATTACTATCAATCAATTCTTTCAACAGAAAACATTTGATTACTCCAACTTCAATGGATTGCCATCTATTTAAGTCTATTTAAATAGTGAAAGAAAACATTCGATTATTAATCTGTTTAAATAAACCTAACATAATGTGATATCTGCATCCTCAGAAAAAAAGAACAATATGCAATCTCTGGGGAGAAGAGCATGACAAATAGTTTTCAGCTTAGTCCTTAATAGTAACATTGAAATTAGTAATCCATTAAAATTCCTAACATAATGTGACATCCGCATTCTCAATTAGAAAAAAGTACAGACAAATGCAATCTTTCTGTGGGGAAGAGCATAATGAATTGTTTCTGGCTTAGTCCTTAACAGTAACATTCTAGAAAAAGAGAGATTTGAAGTTGCAGGTTCTACTAAATTCCCTTTGCTCTGATTAGATAAAATATAGGCTGCAATGCCACACAATCAATCGCCACCTGCATTTTCAAATATTGTGGTGGAGTAGAATAAAACACCATTGATGCCACTGAGTTGCCGGAGAATAAGTAGGCCAACACCAACCTGCAATACATTTATTTGACACACGAAAGGACAACATGTCAAGTTATGAGATAATAAGTCCAACATCGATCCAAGTGAAGCAATTACCATAAAAGGAAACCAATATCTTTTCTGCTTGAGCTCCACAAGCCCAATCGTTGTTCTTTCGCTTGTTGATGCAACAGATGTCTAATGGAAATATAATTGATAACAGTTAATACTACTTTATGAAGAGAGGAGTTGAAACATAAGTAGATCCATTATCTTTGGCTAACTATCTCAAGTTCTGCTGCAGCAGAAACGGCTCAGAGAACTACACGGATGTATATTTATTATATTCACAACATTCAAATTGGAAACGCTTTTCAATACCTTGATTTCATTGACTTCATGGGAAATATCAGTATCAAAACCCCGTAGGACCTTTAAAGAGGCTTCCAGTTCCCCTCTATAATCCATTTTGGCCTGCAGCATTTTCCATTCCAAAGAGCATAAAGCAGAGGAGAAAATAAGAAAACAGTGAAGGGAGAAATTAGAGCAGGAAGTCCCTAAAAAGTAAGAATTAAATACAGACAAGACCATATCAAATTTCATACCAACCATCGAGGAGACTCTGGGATGAAAAATAAGCCAGGAATCAATACTAGACATGGCAGAGACCCTGCAAAAGATGCTCAAAATCAATATCAAAGAAAATAACTAGAAAAAAGTGAGTGTCCTGAAACCCATGGCATCAGAAAACTGCCGAGTGTCCTTGGCGAATGATCTTATAAAAGAAACACCATCATTTGTAAAGAAAATGGGCCCGTCGTTCGACAAATATCATAGATAGAGTTATGTTCATTTGTGGGCATTACGGATGTCCAAATGCTTATTATGCAGTTAGCCGAAAAAAAATAAGCTTTTTCTATGTTGGAAGTTCGTGTAATAGTGTCAGAAGTCAAGTACATCCAGCATGATATACTTCTCTTCCAAAAGATGATTTTCTCTTCATGGACTTACCCACGATAGCAAGGATCCTCCAGTTGAGAAATATTCCAAAAAGGTAGGCCAACAATGTTCCGATTGTAACCGAGAGCTACTAAAAAGAAAGGCAAATGAAGCATTTTCCATGATTTGTTAAAACAACTTCGAAACTATTCAAAGAAAAGGGGTCACGTCAAGCAGATGATTAAAATGGCAGGCGTACTGACCTGATTCACAGATCCCAGGGTTCCTCTCATGTTGTCAGGCGATATCTCAGTTATATATACCGGCACCTATTAATACCAAATAAAGGGGATTTGTCACACTGCTGCCACGTGCAAGTTTAAAGGGTTTAATAAGATAAAGCTTTCCAAAGATTACCACATATGAAATTACGCCCACACCGAATCCCCCCAACAATCTTCCTATGTATAAGAGCAAGGAATCCTGCACAAGCAGCCAAGGAGTACATGAGGATGCAGCTGCGAGCGATTGAATTCCATGTATTATCTGACCATGATATTCACTAACCTGGGCAAATGATATTAACAGCCACCCTATAACATTAGGGACTGCAGCGATCATCAGCGACTGCAGATGAACATGGTAAGAAATTTAACAGTGTCCACACCATAATCATAGAACACCTAACAAAAGCAATCTTAGAGACGTTCGTTTAGGACATTTCGAAGGAACAGGTCACCCCAGCAAAGCAAGAAATCAGCAGTAAAGTTCCAGCGTGACAATGTCTTGTGAGATTGTACTGATATTCATTTACCATATACAGCTTCACCCATAATAAGCAATAGAAACCCAGTGGACGCTTTAGAGTCGCATGCTGAAAAGCCAGAAGCCAAGGAAAAAGCTTGGGGGTTGCGGGATCCCAACTTTTCGACCTCTACTTGTGGCTTTCTATACGTAAGTTACTCGATGACTCCAAGAGCTCCATTGAATTAAGAACGTAAATTACTCAAAATCGAGAAGCTTACGTTTTTTTCATTCAAGATGCTGGCTGTTTTTAGTGCTGAAATTTCTGAAAACGGGTCACATTATCCAAACAATAATTTCGGCAGAAAAGAAAAAAGCCAAAAGAACTAAAGGCTATTGTCAAGAACATGTTCTGAGCTTGAGCCCATGAAAGAAATCCGATCTAATTAGTAATTTCAAATCTCAATAGAACGTTATTTAAATTAGAAAAGTCTTCATTGGACTTTTGGTTGAACGAACAAATGGAGCAATCGGTAAATTTTGGCTTCCTATATTGTGTGTGTGTGTGTGTGTGTGTGTGTGTGTATAAATATAAGATTACGCTTCCAAATAAATGAATCGAGCATTTTGTCGGAGTTACTAGGCCGCCGGCCTTCCTTTGAATGAGTAGAAATGCTTTTGATTGCAACAATCCATTATTTGGCGTCCTCATGAATTACATCCAAAAAACGTTGCAAGTATTTGAAGCCAATAAATTCCAGATGAGATTTGTGGATTCTTTAATTAGATCGAGAGACTGATTAGTAAAGAATTATGAGGTCCAATACTGTGTATTTGATGTAATTGGGGGCTTGAAACAATAATTGTTTGAGTGACTCGATGTGGTTGTAATTTCCATCATATTGCTTAATCTATAATAAAATCATGTGCTACTTCCCCATGGAGTGAGTCCCACCAATTGAACCACATAAATCCGATATCTAATTTATTTCTTTGTTATGTTTACTTTTTGTCCATCACTTGTTTTTGCTACAATTGGCATCATGGTCAAGTTCAATTGACTTGAAATGAATCAATGATGACAAAAAAAGGAAAGTGAAAACTAACAAATTTGATGGGAAGTATTCTGATGTCCGGAAGATGCAAATTACTTATACCAAATGAATTGGTGCCTACCCATGTCTAATGAGAAGCTAAAGTCAATGAAGCAAACTAATTAGGATTTGTTGAATAGACATGTGTTGAGTCTTATCCAGATGAAATTGGCTCATAATATCGTGTTTAACATTTTCATACAGATGATTATTATGAGATTGATGTCTTGTCAGACATGTAGGAGAAGCTCTTTAAGTCAACAAAGTCCATTTGATGTGCTATCTATTTTAGTTAAAATGGATGGAGATATGTTAGTTGTTGAGTATATCAGTGAATTCGATATGGTTGCTAGTTAATTGAGTTCGATATGCTTTGATTTTTTAATCCTCATAATATGATAGTTGAAATATAATTGTTACCACTGTCGGTAATTTCTCTAGTTAAGGAGGTCGACATTGGTAACTAAATTTTCCTGTTGACAAAGACAAATAATGCAAGAAACTCCAATGAGAAAGGCATCTAATCGAAATGAGTGGCATACCCCTTTCCGACCAACGTACTCTGCCATCTGACCGCTTATGATTGCCCCCACCATGGCTCCCACATTCACCAAGGAGCCAAATATCGAGTACTACACCCGGCATTGTACCACAATCAAGAACAAATCAGTTAACCAATCAGAAACAGATCCCAACCCAAAAGAGAGAGATTAAATTCCGGTTCCTGAAGCAAGTCGAACCTGTGACAGCGAAAGGCCCAGGTCGCTTATTATGTCGTCCTCCGTGGGAGACGAATATCCACACTGATAGCCGAAACAGCATGAGATTTACACAATCACCGAATTCATTGATAGACAGACAGAGAGACAGAAGCAGAACACATTAAGGGAATACTGGCTTACAGCGAATCCGAACTGAATAGGGCCTAAGGCGACCATCAGAACACAGAAGAGGACGGAGAAGGAGCCCTCACGGAGGATCTGCCCCGATCTGGAGAGGCTGGACCGACTCGATCCCTTCCCCTTCATCACGTACCAGATCCCTGGGTGGAGCAACGGCTTTCTCAGGCCCCTCTCAACCTCAGCAACTTCAATGCCGCTCATGTCGGAAGCTCGAAACCGAAACTTCTCCCAGAGATGCTGCTGCTGCTGCTGCTGCTGCTTCTTCTCGTTCTTCCCTTATCTCAAGTGAGCGAGAGGGCCATGCGACGTGGGATTCGAGCCTTCGAGAGTTCGCGAACGGTCATGGTACGACGATGGAGAAGATAATATGAGGAACCGAGTCGCCTCTCTGACCGTTGGTTGTTGAAGAAGAAGATGGATGTCTGCACGTACAAGTTTTTGCCATTGCAGTTGGCCGATGTGTCCTTTCTCCGAGGGGTCTTTGCCAGACAGAGAGTGACTGACAGTTACTACAAGACGTTGATGGCGCGACCACGTATTTTGGCATCGCACGTGGGAAAGGTGAGCGATGGTCCCGCACCGTGCAGTCGGCGGGGCCTTCCTGGACCACAAGATTTCAAGATAAAGGTCGAAGCACTCAGGCAACCGGTTCGAGCATCATTCCCTTTTCTACTTTAGTTTTTAACGTACGAAGCAAATCCACCGCATCGCCAAAAGGAGCATTCCTCCTTGGTACTGTTCTTTTTCTAGGTAGGGTTGTGTTTATTTTCTTTCTTCTTTTTCTTTTGTCAAAGTAGGATTTTTATCCTTTGTCATATCGGGTCCAATCAATGAGTGTATTGAAATGTTGGTTAAAACTAGTGCTGTTTTGTTTTAACTCTAGCTGCAAAAGATTCTTTAATGTTCTAGAATGACTTTACATATTCACATTTGTATTTACTAGACGGTTTATATGTTAGGCAATACATTAAGCTCAATATACAAATGATAAAAGAAAATGATTTAGCAAAAGAAGGGCACATAAAAGTCGTTTCAGACACACCGTTGATTTCCTTGAAAATAAATAAATCTAGTCATCAAATGTTTGAATGAAATCGGCTCCGTTGGTGCTTAAGCGCATTTTTTTATTTGAACATTATAACATATCTCGTTAGTTAGCCAAATCAGTTTTTGGCAACAAACATTAAAGAATGATTTTGGCGTTACGATAAATTGCAACTATTTTGAATCCAATTCCCTAGGTATTTCTTTTGTATCAGATTGGAATATAAATATACTTTTTATTTGAATTTGGTTTATAAGTATCCTCAAAAACTTTTGAAGAAGCAAGCGAAAAATATTCTACATTTTGATCGTATTATTTTCCCTGTCAGCATGTAATCAATGTTTTGACCATCAAAACATTACAACAAACGCCTACTTGAATGCAAGTTAAAACGAAAAAAAATAAAATTTATTCAGCTTTTTTATAGTCAATGAAAATTGTAATATGGATGGTTAAAAAACAGCACAATGCATTGAGACCTGCAATCTATGATTATCACGCAACTTCCTTTCGTCGTTTACTTTCATGAAATTACAAAGGGAGTAATTTTGATGAATTAATTGATGATGGGTTCATTCTTAGTTCCACTTTATCTATAAGGAATAATATAATTCTTTACACAAATTCTAAATTAAAGAATTTTAGATTTTCATGATTTATTCACGACAAGATGGATGGAGGCATATCTTTATCCACAGTAGTAACTTTGAGAAAATGATTGACGCAGAAATAGGATAAATGAAGAAATCCAATTTCTCTTCCTTAACCAACTTTTTTCTTAAATTATTTTATTTTATGGAGGATAAAATACAGCATTTTATCATCTTGGATAGCGAGAGGACTAAACTCTTTATACAAGCTATCAATCATTGTCTTCGATAGGTGTCTTCCATCAAAACATATTCTATTTTCATAAAAGTCGCATCTTTTATAAGAATTGCACATTCTCATAAGAATTGCATCTTTTCATAGCCAACACGAGTTTTATTTTTTTTTTTATAGCATTCAAATAATTATTGGACTATCAATTGATAACATCAATTGAGTCAAATTCTTACATTCTCTCACTAGGCCCATGTGACCTTTTCTTCATGGTTTAATAAAGATCATAATGTGCACAATAATATTATGCTAGAACATTTTTTTTTTTAAATTGGCTATCACGTAATAATTACAATCAAATAAAGAAAACTAATGCAAGTCATAGTGGTTGTATGTCATCGATCAACACAATCCTTCCATGTACAACAATGAAAGCTCTCTACTTAACATGATACATAAAAGAAAAGCATAGTAATGACCCAACTATAATGTCTTTGTTAGAGACTATCATGTTGAACATTCTTCTGTTTCCATCATGTATGCTTAATAAAAAAAAGGAAATATCAGAAACACGTAAATGATCTCGGAGTATCAGATTAATAAACTTATCGAAATCATAGTACAATATCATTTAATGACATCCGATAATGGCCATCTTTTTACATGTTCATTAAATATTTGGAGCGGCAGTCATTTTGTTAAGGGATATGTAATCATAATGTTAGTGCTAATGTGTTCAATTGGTACTATCTTCTAAACTTCGTCTTTAACAGATAAGTATTTAATTTCCACATATTTAGCATTCTCAAAATACTTGTTATTCTTATAAAATAAAATTGTTGTAGAGTTATCACAATAATTTTTCAGCGGCCATAAACTCTAAAATAAATTTTTGCAGTCATAATCCATAAATCGTGACCTTAAAGTATGTAACAAACTCGGCCTCCATAGTAGATGCAGTAATGACCGATTGCTTCATAATTTCACATGAAATTGCCCTCCGGCAAAAAGGAACAATTAACCAAACGTTAGTTTTCTTATATTGGCATATCCGGCTAAGTTTGAATCTAATTATCCAATCACCTCAAGATGACCGATCTTTTATAAGTGAATATATGATTTTTCATTCCTTGCAAGCAAAAGAGAACTTTTTTTGCAACTTTCTACTGATCCTGGGATATTTTAATACTACCCAGCATTTTGATAGCAAAAACAATGTCTGGTTTGGTGCAAGTTTGGGCATTCATTAAACTCCTAACAACATATGCATAAAAATATTTTTCATTTGCTGTTGTCCCAATTTATCTTTCAGACATTGCATGAGGTTAAATTTGCCCTAATTCTAAATTGAAACTCCTTTTGCTGAACATTTGTTCACATTGTATTTTTCTAAAAATTTATTAATGTAGGCTTTTTGAGATAACCCTCACGATTATTGTGATTTATTACACAATATTTCTATTCCTATCACATATGTTGCCTCTTCCATAATTTCAAAATTCTCGAGAAATTTATTGGTTTCATGTAACAAACCAAGATCATTAATCGTAAGCAAAATGTCTTAACATAAAAAAAAATGAAAAGATAAACTTACTTCCATTAACCTTCATATATGTACACCAATCAACAATGTCTTCTTAAATCTAAAAGAAGTTATGGTATCATTAAAGTAAAGATACCATTGTCAATAAGCTTGTTTAAGTCCATATAAGGACTTCTTTAACTTACACACCATGTTTTTCTTTCACTTAACTGAAAGGTCACTTAGATTGGTCCATATAAATCTCTTTCTCTAAACTCCCATTTAGAAAGATAGTTTTGATATTCATTTGATATAACTCTAACTCGTATAAGTCACTAAAACTATAGTGATTTTAAGTGAGTCTTTATTGGAGACTGGTGAAAAGATCTCCTTATAATCAATGCCTTTTTTTTTCCAAGCAAAGCCTTCAATAATAAGTCTAGTCTTATTTCGTTTGATATCACCTTTTGAGTCATGCTTAGTCTTAAAAACCCATTTACACTTATATTCTTAAGCCAATTCAACAAAATCTTAGACTTGATTCGGATCCATAAATTTCAGCTTTTTTTCCACGACATTAAATCATTTATTAGAATCATCACATTCCATAGATTGTGAAAATAAACCTAGAATATTACCGATTCCTAAATCAATTTCTGATTCTTCATAAACCACACGGTCATTGTCGCGACCCAACCTCGGCATCCATAGGAATCAGTGAACGAATTGGCATAAAGGTAGGGTTTAAAGGTGGTTAACCATAAGAGTGTCCTCACAGCACGTAACTCTAGTGATGCAATTACCTCATCCTTTGGGATCGACACCATGAAGTTTCTCGATCATGGTCGTGAGCTGTCTTAAGCTCACAACTCGTGTGGCAGTGGGATATGTCATGATTCTAGCTTGACGCCATGGCACATCTTGATCGATTGTTTTAAGGTCGAAAGGAAACCAGATGTAAATGTGAGTTTAAGGGTATTTCGATCATGATAATCCTCTCACCATACATTACTCTAGAAGATGTCACCACTTCATCGTTTGGGATCAACCACATGAGTATGTTAAATCATGATTGCGAACCTTCTCTAAAGGTTCATTCCCCTCACAACGAGTTCATTTAATATCTATGAGCTGTTTAAGACAACCTAGATAACATTTAGGAGTTGCCACTATTCTTGTTTTAGGGGCTGGCTATAGTGCCTAATCGAGGATTGAGAGTAATCTCTTGATACCTACACAACTGGGGATCTAAAATTCGGGAACTTGAGTTATACTAATGTTACTGTTAGTGCCCTTTCGATACCTAACAGTTAATGTGTTATCTAACGTGATCACACATCTCTTTTTACTTTTTCGGGCAAGTTTATGAGGAAAAGGTGATATGGCATGGATGGTTTGTTCATGCCATTCTACTCTATTACTAAGAAAGTGAAATGGCAAATCAATCAAGTAACTGAAATTGTGGTGCAAGTAAAACACCTAAGGATAACAAAAGAGTACGATGAAAAGAGTCTACACAATTCTAGGAAAGATATAAAAAAGAAACCTGCAACTCATCGGGTTTTTATATAACGCCACAACAACCCGAGACATACATCAGGGAGTGAATATTACAAATGGTAAGGTCGGATTGGATATCGACCATTCGTCTTCTTCGAGTCTTCGGGATCGCCCTCTCCATTGACCTATCCTAATTCTAGTCTATGGCTAAAAACTAACATACCAACAATGAAAATGTACCAAATAGAAGAAAAGAAAAACAATCACAATCAAAGGACCATATGAAGGTATTAGCTAATCAAACATGGCCTTAGGGTCGGCCTTTGAAGTTCATGCAATGGCCCACCTAGGATATCTACCCAATTCATTCTAATATGACTTGTAGCTATTAGCCATCATTTGTGTTCGTGTGTGGTGGCTAACGCTAAAAGTCCCTAATGCGAGTTCTAAATGTCATCCCAAAGTAACCCACGAGATCATTCATCACACCTAAATCATACATCTAAAAATTATATGCAAAGCGCATAAGAAAACATCCACGCAGGCCATTTAAGTACTCAATCAATCAATCAACCAATTGAGTGAGCCAATAGTGGACCACTTATTCAATCGTCATGTGCCAAACACAACCACATTCATTTTATGGCAATAAAGACAGTCAATATGTGATTCATGTGATGCCCAAAAATAGGCAAAAGATCGTTTTAAGTGCCAAAAGTTGGCACAAAATGACAATTAAGTGCAAAAGTTACGAAAGTGACACTTAAGGCGCAAGCATGACAATCGTTCTGTTTGAAATAGTTTAAGCAGAAATAGATTTTTCTATTTCTATTTCTAGAAAAGTTTCTAAGCAAAAATAACCGTTTGATAACGACACAAAATTTCTACTCTAAAAATAGAAATTCGTTTGATAACGACATAAAATTTCTTCCTTTCAGACGGCGGCGGCGACAATAACCGACGACCTTTAATATAAAAAATAAAAATAAAAATGACTTAGTAACAGAAAAATAATGAATAAAATAAAATAAAATGAAATGAAATAAATCTTAAAAATAAAATAAAAATATCCTTAAAAATAAATTTATTTTATTTATTCTATTTTATTTTAAAATGAATAAAATTAAAAAAAATTAAAAATTATTTGGCAAAACACTCAAGGAAAATAAAAATAAATTTATTAAATTTATTTTTAATAAATTTATCATAAATAAATGATTTTTAATAAATTTATTTTTAATAAAATAAAAATAAAATGATAAATAAAAATATTTATTTATTTTAATAAATTTATTTTTATTTTTAAATGAATAAAATGAATATATTTATTTTTATTTTTAATAAAATGAGGAGAGGCGGAGGAGGAGGAGAAGGCGAGACGTAGAGGAGATGAGGGAGGACTTACCAAAATTAGGGTTTAGTGAGAGAAATTATTTCGATTTCTTTTTCAAAAATCGAAGTAGAAAATTTTAGTTTTTGATTTCTCTTCCAAACCTATTTTCGGAATAGAAATCTATTTCAGAAATAGAAAAAGTGAATAGGTTTATCAAACGGATTTCTCTTCCGGAAACAGGTTTAGAACAGAAAAACTATTTATGGAATAGAAATTTTGGGTTGTCATGCACCCCTTAAGTGTCACATTCGAAGAGAAATTGATCACTTAAGTGTCAATCCTAAATTAAAATGTTGACATGCGCAATTTCTAGCGAAGTAAGTGCAAAACGACGCCGTTTTGCACGCGACGTGGCCAAATAATACGAAAACGGTGTCGTTTTGATACTAACGTGGTAAAAAAATAATAATATAAAAATAATTAAATTAAATTTATTTAAAATATTTCAAAATAAAATTGTTAATATTAAAAAAAATAAAAATAAAAAAAGGAAAAGAAAAAGGAAAAGGGGGAGGTGGTTGAGGATTCAGCCCTCAGCTGCCGCCGTTGCCTCCCCGCCGCCACTGGGAAGGGGTTGGCAATGGAGGGGGGAGGCTTAACGATCCTCCCCTGGCCAAGCCAAGGGCTGCCGCCTGTCGGGGCGACCCCAGCGAGCAGTAGCCCTTGGCCCGAGCGACATTTGGCGAGGGCTCGCAGCCCTCGCCCGCCCGGTCGATCGGGGTCGCCGGCCCTTGGCCAAGGCCGCGACCCCGACTAACCCTCCCCCTCCATTGCCGGCCCTTCTTGGCGGCAGCGGGGAGGCGGCGGCGGCGGTTGAGGGCTGGGCCCTCAACCGCCTCCCCATTTTCCTTTTTTTTTTTTTTTTTTTTTTTTAATTAAATTTTTTAATATTAAAAATTTTTATTTTTAAATATTTTAAATAAATTTAATTTAATTAATTTTTATATTATTTTTTACCACGTCAGCACCAAAATGATGCCGTTTTGCACTTGTTTCGCCAGAAAATCGCCATGTCGGCATTTTGGCTGGATTGGCACGTAAATGATCCATTTTGCTCCGATTTTGGCATTTAAGTATCCTTTATGCCAATTTTTGGCCCCCAAAAATATATTAAAATAAATTGGCAAGAGAAGACATCATCGATGTTATGGAACACATTTAGCCATCAAAGTTCACTTGGGTGCATCGAGGGCATAACTGATGAAGCGTTGCAGACATTCTAAATATGATCAAAATTTTGACAAATTTTATGTCAAATCATGATTTTCAAAGAAACTGTCGAATAGGAATATGATTTTATTGAATCAAGAATCATGCCTAGTCATTAAGGTGAGCTTGGGTGTATTGAGGGCACAGTTGATCAAGCATTACTAACGTCCTAAACATGAATCAAGAGATCAATAAAATCATGTCAAATTGTAGTTTGAAAAAATGTTAAGAGAAATTTCCTATGGGCATCACATGGGCTATCAAAACTTGAAATGATTTTGAAATCATGTTGGAAAATCAGAATTTCAAAACATTTGTTTTCGAATGGATGGTAAAAGTAGCAAACCGTGTTTTTATTTTGTGAAAATTTACAGCAACAAACTACAACATCTCACAATCAATTCTGAAAGACATCGAGACCTAATTCATCACACGTGATTTTTTAAAAATTCAAGAACAAGAGCATGTCAATTAGAAGTAAAATTGGGCAGCAGCAAAGCAGAAATTCGATGACCAATGTACCATACCAAATGACATGCAAAAATTATAAAATTTTGACATGTTATAGACCTAAATGTCATGCACAAACTTTATCAAGGACTCTACTTCAAAATTAGTCCACAGAAAGTCACACAAAATTGTCAAACAAATTGGATCATGGAAACAAGACAGGATTTCAGTTGAACCTAATTTGCTAAGTTTGGACTTGGTTGAGCCAAAAAGGCAACCAAGGCAAACGAAGAGCTATTGAGGGATGTTATAGGTCATTTTGAAGCTTGAAACGTCCTTTGTAAATGTCTAGAATACATCAAAGACAATTGAACATGTTAACACTTAATGATCAAATACATTTCTATTAAGAGGTCTAATTTGCAATAATCATATTCGCAATGTCTTGAACAAATCATAATTTATCTTCTTTAAATGACATGAGAAAACTACAGAATTTTTTGTGCTAATAGATTTAGATGTGAGGTTTAAGTTTCATGAAGATATCTCAAAACAATTTGATTTACAAAAAATCATGCGAAATTTGGAAAATAGGTCAAATCGTCTTATTGCGCAAAATTGCAGAACTGAAATCTATTTTCAATCATGCGATTAACCAAGCAAACGACAGCTGATTGGTGCGATCTATACCTTGTTGAAAAGCTTATGAGATGCATTACAACTATTGTGAAGGACTCAAGACTAATCGAATGCGTTTACTAGCTCATTTGAAGACAATCATCAATCATGTTACAAGCATGACAGAATAATGTAAGGACGATTTATCAGAGATTTTCCTAACCAAATCAATTTCAAAAAAAAATTCTAGAAAGAATATAAGCTGTAGCCAATGACATTACGAACAACTCTCAAGACATCAACCTCAAAATTTCAGCAAAAAGTTCAACAAAAAATCAACTCAATTTTAAAATGCTTAAAAATCCAGATCATCATATAATCCAATTTAGTTTCAGAACAGATCAATGAACTTTTAAAGTGGATTTCAGGTACGTTCGTTCAGAGCCCATAATATATCAAAACAAAGCTTATTGAATGTAGATCGAAAGTCTAAAAACACCTCAACTCGAGATTTTAAGGTTTAAGACCTCAAATCTGCCATAGTAGAAACTCAGTCTGTCAAGCCTATGAATTTTCAGCGACGGCACATGAACACGATGATCAAGTATTTCATCCATAATCAATTGTAGCACTCATAATCTATGATTTTAAGCATGTAAAGGTTCATAAACTTTGATTCTTAACCCCTATCAATTAACTCAACCTCGCTTCATCGGAACCAAGATTCAAATCGTTACCTTTTGATTTTTCTCAAATCGAGCTCGATCAAGCCTTGATCAAAGGATTGCCAGACTTCGAGGATTGTTGTCACAAATCATTGGAGGGGAAAGAACAGCTGCCGGACACCACGAAAGGCTGAGGACTGCCGGAGGACCGCCGGATCTTGATTAAGGCTCGCCAGGACATGCCGGTCTTTAACGCCAAACGAAAATAGCTCCGATCAGAGTTTCCTGGGGCCGAAAGAGGTTATAAGTGATTGTAAAGGGTGAGAGGGGAGGTCGGTGGTGCTCGGTGTGATGGTGTGTCGCCGGTGTGGTGCCGAGGGAGGACAGCGAGCGGCAGCAAGGCAGTTCGGTCGGGGGAGTGAGTCAGAGAGAGAGAGAGAGAGAGATCTGAAAATGTGGCCTTCTTCTTGTATTTTAGAGAGAAAATAAGTTATATAGTCTAAGTAAGACGTGATCCTAGCCCATGGATTGATCCAAGGACTACAGATCAATCTCCCTAGTCTAACAAACTTGATTAACTTTTTAATCACACATATGCTAATTTGAACGATCATGATGAATTCTCAATAAATGGTGATGATCAATTTTCAGGTTAAATTTGAAATTATGGCCTAATCAGGGGTATTTTTGTAATTCGGCAAATTTAGAAGCAATTGCATAATTTTGAAAAGTGAGGGCACAAGCTTGTTGGCCACGAGGCGGACCACCTCATGGTGGTTGACGATCGTTGAGAGCCGATCGGGAAATAGGCCATTTCCGCTGGTGACCGGCCGGACCGATTGAACCGGTTCGAACCGTTTTGACTGGTCATTTCCTCTTCTTCTTTCTCTTGTGCAATTTAGTCCCAATTGAAAGGAATCTTTGCTCAATTAAAAGTCTTAATGGGAAAATTTTCACAGTTGCTTGTCTCAAAATGCAAATTTGTTAAAATTGAATCTAGTTAAATTGACAAGACATTAATCGGTCCAATTGGCCATATTCGAATGGCATATCTAAAATAAGGGTACAACCTTTATGTAAAAAATAAATTGAGGACCAATGTCAAAATTGATCTTAATCTATCAAATTAGACCTTATCTTAGAATGGGTCAACTTGAATTGCACTAATCGGAGCTCATTAGCTTGGATTTCTTACGTATCCATCAAATTGGTAAGTTATTGAGTGAATATGCCAAAATTGACCAAGGATTTGGATTTAATTCAAGAAAATGAGTGGAACGGAAGTGCCAGTACACAAATCATGAAGGATCGATTTGAATCCCTGATTAAGGCAAAAAATGGCAATTCGCAATCCTACAAATCAAATCTCGAAATTAGCCACGTGAGTGAATGAGAAATAACCTCTAGACCAAATATCGTAAAAAGAACTAAATTAAAATATGAACCAAATAAAACTAATTTTATTTTTGGTCGATTTTGAACATCAAATCAGAAAATTTAGAAAATGAGGTTCTTAATCGATTTTCTCAAAATTTGTGATACTAAAGTTAAATTGAAGCTAAAAAGAAGTGATTTGTGGGTTTCTATATTTTTAAATTTTTTTTGTTCTACGATCAAATCTTTAGTTGACTTTCTCTAAAAGATTGATTTTGTGATCAAATCTTTGAAATTTTTGAATTCTAATGTGGCCAAAGTGATATTAAGGCTAAAATGAACTTTTTAATGCAAAAAGTCAATTTTTGACTTGGGGTTGACTTTTGGTCAAAAAGTTGACCAAAAAATCAATTCAAAAATCAACCGTTTGACTTTTTGTTTTTTTTTTTTCCTTTTGAAAATGAGTACGAAATTTCTTCAAAAATGATAGGCCAAGAGAAAAAAAAATGAAAAACAATAGTTTTGTTTGAGGAACAAGCTTTGTCATGATCGGAAACCCAAACTCGAGTTTCTTGTCTTTATCAATGCGTCAATTAAAAATTAAGTGTCAACAATCATTAAAAATAATTGATCTCATTTCTCTTTGAGTTCTTTTTAATGCTATTCTTCTGACTTTGACATTTTTCTTTGTGAAATGTTTGATTATTTTTTTATTGTTCTTAACTATTGTTGGATTGAGCCATAATATTAGAAATTACAATTTTAGAAGTTTTGGGTTTAGAAATTTCCGCCTAGACTTCTTGAATGCAAACATCATATATTCTTTCACTTCCATTGATGTCACTTTTTTGAATGAACTCAGCATTTCGAGCTTAACAATTATCATACTGTAATTAGGACAATAAAGTCCATATCTTTTGGATTTCTTTGTATAATCAATGAAATAACTATTGATCGTTCTAAATCTATTTTCTTTTCATGTGCATTGTAAAATCTTTTGTTGGACAACTTCAAATATGTAAGTTTTGTAACCCATCCACAGTTAAAAGGAAGTTTTTGGAATTGCTTTACTAGAAACTCTGTTTTATTAATACCTAGTCACGTACCAGAGCCCTATTATGGAGCAACGGCTTTATCAGGTTCCTCTCGTCCTTAGCATCTTCGATGGCACTCATGTCGAAGCTCGAAGCTGAAGTTTCTTCCGGAGATGCTGCTGCTGCTTCTTCTTGTTCTTCCTCGGCACAAGTGCGCGAGAGGGCCATGCGACGTGGGATTTGAGCCTCCAAGAATTTGTGAATGGTTATGGATGGTGATGATGATGGAGAAGATATTATGAGGAAATGAGTCGTCTCTCTGACTGTTGGTTGTTGAAGACGAAGACGGACCCGTCCGGGGGGCTCCATTGCCATCTGCACGAACCAGTTTTTACCCAATGCAGTTGGGCGTCTTTTCTCTGGTGTCTCTGTCCGAGACTGACTTGACAGCTATCACAAGACGATAATTGTGCAACCACGTATTATGGATTGCGTGTGGGGGAGGTAAGCGACGGTGCTGTACTGTGCAAGCGGCGGGGCCTTCCTCGACAACGAAATTTCAATACTGATCGGCGTACTTTGACCATCGGTTCGAGCATCGTTCCTTTTCTGTTTATTTTTTAACGTGCGAAGCATCGCCAAAAAGTAGCATTTGTCCATGGTACTGTTTTTTTTTTTTTTTCCTTTCCTCGGTAGAGGAATGTGTTTTTTTCTTTTCTTCTTGCTTCTTTTGTCAGAGTAGGATTTTATTTTAATTTCAATATTATCTTTTGTCGTATCAGGTGCAATCAATGAGTGTCTTAAAATGCTGGTTAAAACTAGTGTTGTTTTGTTTTAACACTAGCTTTAGAAGATTGTGTAATGTTCTAAAGTGACTTTACAATGTTCACGTTTGTATTTGCTGGACGGTTCATATGAGAGGCGACACGTTAAGCTCAAAAAAAAAAAATGATATATATGGAGGTTAATTTAACATTTAACAAACCATCTAAAAAATACAAACGTAAATATATATAAAGCCACTTTAGAACATTGAACAGTGTTTCGAAACTCAATGTATTTTTTTTTTTTGTGTCGAATACTTTTTCTAGTTAAAACAAAACGACATTAGTTAAATCAGTATTATGAAAAAATCAATTATTACGTCCAATATAATATAAGATAGTATTAAATTTGACAAAAATGGAAATAAAAAGAAACACTGCCCTACAGAAAAATAAGTAGTAACGACAATTCTACCTTTTGGGCTCAATTTCCTAAAAAAGCACAAAGTTTAGATCAAGCTCCTTGTTGTAAAAGTGTATGTGCAATCTTGATACATTTGAACTCTGAATATAGTGTATTTCATGGGAGGCTCACCTGATTTAAAATCCCACGCTCACCTGTATTTCATGTACCAAATGATACATTGACTCGAAATAGATTATGGAATAATAAGCACATTATTGTGATAGGGTTGGGTGAGAAAATCATCCAAACAAGAGAATAATAAACTTCTCAAATATCCAAAGGACAATGGGAGTGCCAGTCATTAAATTTTGTCAATATATGATATCATCTCCAAACTTTCAATTTCTTCAATTAAGTTCCTAAACTTTTTACGAACATGTCATGTATATTTTTAAATTTTTAAAACTTCCAATGAATTTGTATAAAATGTTCTAACGTCATCTTTACGTCAAAGCTCTTTTTCCATACTAATAAATTAATAATGACTTATTCTCAAGTTTTCAGTCGAGGTTGTGAAATAAATAATTCCAAGCCAAATCTCTCTCTCTCTCTCTCTCTCTCTCTCTCTCTCTGCGCACATGTTCATAAACAGCAAAAATCAATGGGACGACAGGAGGCAAGATTCATCTAAACGCCGACTGAATCTCTTCCAGAGTTCTTCCCTTGGTTTCTGGAACAAAGAATACCACAAAGACAAGGGTACAAGCTGCCACGACTGTGTAGATTGTGAAGGTGCCTGTCGAAAATTGCAAACGCCATGTCAGTCAGCAATAAGTATCAGGCATGAGAGAGCGTGTTGCAGGGGAGAGGCAGAGAGGGAGAGAGAGAACCTCCGCTGCTCCAATCCAACAGTAAGTTTGCCGTCACCGTGATTACCCACGTTGTCGTCCAGTTTGCCAACGTTGCCA
Source organism: Eucalyptus sideroxylon x Eucalyptus melliodora (assembly GCA_016097485.1). Classification (NCBI taxonomy): domain Eukaryota; kingdom Viridiplantae; phylum Streptophyta; class Magnoliopsida; order Myrtales; family Myrtaceae; genus Eucalyptus; species Eucalyptus sideroxylon x Eucalyptus melliodora. The sequence goes on along the minus strand of CM027832.1, from coordinate 44,597,235 downwards.
TGCTGCCGGAGAGGCCCTGAATGTTTGCCGGAAGGATCTGATGTGCAAAAAGAAGATGAAGATACATGACCATTGAGCAACCTTCACTTAAGCGTGCAACCTGGAGTAGAATTCTGTACTCTTGGATTTGGTGAAAAATCAGTAAATTGTGCTCACCTCAGACATGATAACCCATGGAACCGATCCCATTCCCAGAGCGAAGGCAACCACAAAAGCCTGGATATAATGACGCTCAGAACATACTCTTAAACTTATTAAGCACAATGAAATATGAATAAAGTACAAACAGAGAGTATGCATGATCATACCACAAGCCCAACCACCGACAATATCCCCATTATGCTGTATAAGTTAGAGTCTTCTGAAGTAGAACTCTGGAATATGCAAGAACAATGCCTCAACAAGCAGCCATTGCCTCGGAACCGAAAGTGTTCTGGTAACAGCATTACTCACCTCCACATAGAACGCTACAGCCACAACAAGTAGGCTCAGAGTCATTGTGGACGAGGATACCTGCAAAAACGATTTAAATACCCAATTTGAGCGTGTTTTAGAAAATCTTAACTGTAGTGAGGATCTAGTCATACGTACTATTAGCAGCAGTCGTCGGCCTGTTTTATCCGGAAGCCAAGTCGTACCAGCAGTGGCAAGAACCTACAGCGTGAAAGGTCCTTACAACTCAGATTAGTTCAATTTTTTTGCATTGTTTAACTTGCTGCAGAAGACCACCGAGAATCACCAATTTACCTGGATAGCACCAACTCCAACAGTTGCGACATCACTTGACGAAATCCCTAGTGAGAATCGATGCACATAAATGAGAGACATAATCAAGCAAGAGAAGCTCTGTTGGGTTGGATCAGTCAGCAGATGCTCTCAGAGTAACAGCAAGTATTAGTGTGCCTTTGCTCATCCTGACTAAAGGAGAATCTAGAAGAGAAATTTCTTGTATTTGGCGGGCTTAATCTGTCATTACTATCCTCTGGGAATGAAATAGGGTGATCTCCTGAACTATTGGTAATTAATATCAGTCAATTCTGTCACAACTCTGGCATAGCTCAAGTCTATTTAAATGGCAACAGAGAACATTCAATCACTCATCTGTTTAATAAACCTAATGTAATGTGATCTACGTCCTCAACTAGAAAGGTACAGACAACTGAAATCTTTCTGAGGGAAGAGGCTTAGTCCTTAGCAATAACATTGAAGAAAGAGAAAGGTTTAAAGTTGCAGGTTCTAATAAATTCACTTCTTTGCTCTAATCAAATGAAATATAAATGCAACACAATCAGTAGTCACCTGCACTTTCAAATATTGTGGTGGCATAGAATAAAACACCATTGATGCCACTGAGTTGCCGGAGCATAAGTAGCCCAATACTTACCTGCAATATATATTTGACACAAGAAAGGACAATACGTCAAGGTATGAGATAATAAATTTCTAGATATATTCAAGTGAAACATTTACCATTAAAGGAAACCAATATCTTTTTTGCTTGAGCTCTCCAATCCTGATCGTTGTTTTGTTCGTTGATGCCTCAGAACTCTACGTGAAGCATACAATTTGTTGCAATTGATTCTATTTTATAAACAGCGGAGTTGAAACACAAATGGATCCATTATAATTAGTTAACATCTCAAGTTCTTTTGCAGTAGAAAAGGCTCAAAGAACTGCATGGATGGCACATGCTAGTTATATCACTGCATTCAAGTTGGAAAAGCTTTTCAATACCTTGATCTCATCGACTTCAAGGGAAATATCAGTATCAAATCCCCGTAGGACCTGCAAAGAGGCTTCAAATTCCTTGTTCAAACCAATTTTGGCCTGCGGCATTTTCCATTTTAATAAACGTAAAGCAGAGGAGAAACGTAAGAAAACAAGTGAATGGAGAAATGAGAGCAGGAGGTTAATAAGAAGGTGGGTTTAAACAACGAATTAAGTACGGAAAAGACCATGTAAGATTTCATACCAACCATCGAGGAGACTCTGGGATGAAAAATAAGCCAGGAATCAGTATTAGACATGGCAGAGAACCTGCAATAGATGTTCAAAATCAATATCAATACCAGAATTTCGAGAATTGAGTCACCGAATTAATGGCATCAGAGAACTGATGAGTATAATGGCCAATGACCCTATAAGAGCAACGCCATCATTCGTCAGGCAAGGGGCGCTTGTTCAACATAATTCGCATATGAGTGGGGCGTAAGAGATGTCCAAAAGCATTTTATGTCATTAGCAAAAAGGACAAACAAAAATTTTGCTAGAAGTTTGGCAAGTGAGGAAAATTCCAAATAAGGGTATGAGATACCTTCATTTTCTTAAATAAGGGCTTGAAATGGATTTTATTTTAAATAAAGGCCTAAAGTGGCCAAATCGTCTCAAATAAATACCTGAAATTGAACTTATTTCAAATAAGGGTTGAGTGGCCATATCAATTTCAAAAAATGGCATAACCTTTCAGATCGAAGGACATTTTTGTCTTTTAACTTAATTTTTCTGTTTAATTCTTTTTCTTTTTTTCTTTTTCCCTATTCCCTTCGCCGGCCATGATGGAGGTCGCTGGACTTAGGTGAGGGCAACCCCTATTGGCGTTGGGTGAAGACATTCCTCGCCAAATTTGGCAAGGGCAGCCCTTGCCCTCACCCTCACATGGCCTCGCCAGCTAAGGCGACGGCAACTACTGCTAGCATCAAGCGAGGGCATTCCTCACCAGATCTAGCAAGGCCAACTCTCACCATCGCATGGCTTTGCAAGTTCATGCAGGGGCGAGGGTTGCCCTCGCCAATGTCGGGAGGCCACCCTTGCCTAATCTAGCGAGGGCAACCCTCATTGGCGTCGAGTGAGGGTTGCCTTACCTAGGCTACCTTGACATCAACGAGGGCGACCCTCACCAAATCCAGCAAGGGCAATCCTTGCCCTTGCCCGAGGCGGGCGACCTTTGCTGGCCATTGATGGCAATGGTGAGGAAAGAGGAAAAAAGAAAAAAGAAAACGAAAGAAAAGGGAAAGGAAAGGGAAAAAATTAAAAAGGTTTAAAATATATATTTATAATTTTTTTGACCAAAATACTCTTTCTTAGATGTGAGAATAGCCACCACCCAATCAAAGGCCATTATTGGAGATTGGTTACTTTATGTCCTTATTTAAGATGATTTGATCACTTTGTACTCTCATTTGAAATAATATCCGCTTTGAGCCATTATTTGAGGAAATGAGAGCATTTCGGACATTTATTTGAAATTTTTTCTGACTGAGTGTGTAGAAAAGTACATCCAACATCATATACTTCTCTTTCGTTAGATGATTTTTCTAATCGGGGACTTACCCAAGATAGCAAGGATCCTCCAGCTGACAAATAGTCCAAATAGGTAAGCCAACAAAACTCCCACTGTAACTGACAGCTGGGAAGAGGAAAAAAGACAACTTCAAAATTATAGGGGAAAAAAAAGGTATCTTATCAAGCAGACGAAGGAAAGTGGTAGGCATATTGACCTGATTCACAGATCCCAGGGTCCCTCTCATGTTCTGAGGCGATACCTCGGCTATATATACCGGCACCTATTGACACCAAGGAAAAGCCAAGATTGAGATCTGTCACACTGCGGCCTAGTGCAAGAGCAAAGAATATAAGAGCTTTCCAAAGGTTACCACATAAGAAATAACACCCACACCAAATCCCCCCAGCAACCTTCCAATGTATAATAAGAGGGAATCCTGCAGAAGCAGCCAAGGGATGCATAAGGATGCAGCTTTGCTAAATTTTGTTGAATTATCTTGACTATAATGATCACTCACCTGGGCAAATGATATTGCCAGCCACCCTATAACATTAGGGACCGCAGCAATCATCAGAGACTGCAGTTGAACATGGCAAGAATTCAACAGTGTCCGCACAATAAATCATAGAATACCTAACAAAAGCAATCACATCGGCGCTCGTTTTGGACATTAAAGAAGGAAGGGGTCCACCCAGCAGAGCAAGAAATCAGCCATGAAGTTCTAGCATGATGACATCTTGTTAGATTGTACTGTTTTTCCTTCAGCAATATGCAGCTAATGGCTTTTAAGCGGTGGATGACATCAGCAGCTTGACCCATAATAATCGATAATAAAAAAACCCTCTAGAAGACTTAAGAGTCTCATGCTGAAAAGCCAGAGGAAACAGCTTGTGGGGGTGCCGCAGCTTTCTTGACCTCTATTTATGCAGGCTTTCTACATTAAATTACTGAGATTGACTCCCTCGAAAGCTCCACCGAGTTAATAAAAGAGGCACATGTACCAGAAGTCTTAATATTACGGGCGAAAGTACAGTCAAGTCACTGCAATGGAGTACCGCGGTTTATTTGGTCCCAATTGAATAACGTAAAAAATATGGTGACATTTTTTTTTTTTTATCATAGTTTAACAGAGATTCACCAACGTGGCATTTGAAAGTCAAGCATGCTCTTCCTTGGTTTGTGGTCCAAGTCCTCCCATCTCCGGTCCACTCGTCAGAAAATATCGTCAGAAAATATTGAGTACAACTCTAATAACAATAAAATAAAATAATAGTCCAGTTACTCGAGTTCAAGCTCTGTCGCCATGGTGGCCGCAAGGCTTGGGGTCGAGCTATATGGCCATGGCCACGAGTTCTAGGCACGAGAGCAACACGTGTCACTCTCCGAGTGGCTTATGTAAAAATGAGGTGGCATTCAAGTTGTTCGTAATATTTTCTCGTTCCCGTCCCCGTCCTCAACCTCAAGGTCGATTTCCACGAAGCTCGAGTGGCACGGCCACAAGCTCGAAGCAGCCCGAAAGCTAGAGCAGCCATGTCCGAGCTCGAAGAAACTCGAGCAGCCATGGCGGGGAGCTCGACGAAGCTCGAGCGGCATTGGCCGCTAGCGTCAAGACGGCTCTGCATCGACTTCCATGACCTCAGGTCATGATTGATGTGAGGCCCGAGGAAACAGTAGAGAAGAAGCCATAATGATTGGTGCGAGGCCTAATCTGACCGGCTCATGGTGGCAAGGCCGATCTGTGTCAGTGGTGGGGCCATTGTGGAAGGGAGGTGGCGACGGGGCGCCGAGCCTCCTGACGGTAGTTTTAGATTTTCTAGCTTTCCTTACTCTTTTATTTTTTTATTTTTTATTTTTAAATTTTCAATTCCATTTCAATAGGGCCATTTGGTGGGGGCGGCATCAGCGCGACAGAAAATAATTAAAATGACACCTCCCTCACCTGAATGAACGAACTAAAAGCTAGAAATTGACCGATACAAATCATGCAAGAAACTCCTACAAAAACCGCAGCTGATCGAAATGAGTGGCGTACCCCTTTCCGACCGACATACTCCGTCAAATGGCCGCTCACGATTGCCCCGACCATGGCTCCCACGTTCACCAAGGAACCAAATATCGAATACTTTATCCACCATTGTTTCCACAATCAAGAAGAAATTGCATCAGTTAACAATAAAAAACAGACAGATTGAACTCTGGTTCCTGAAGCGAGTCGAACCTGCGAGAGCGTAAGGCCTAGGTCACTTATTATGTCGTCCTCCGTGGGAGACGTATATCCGCACTGATGGCCGAAACAGCACAGGATTTACAGAGTCGCAAAATCCAATGATAGATAAATATAAGGATAATGCACTATGTGGGTTCGGGCTTACGATGAATCCGTACTGAATAGGACCTAAGGCGACGACCAGGACGCTGAGGAAGACGGCAACGGAGCTGTTGCGGAGGATTCGCGAGGATCCAGGGAGGTCGGGCTGCCCGGGCCCCTTCTCCTGCATTGCATACCAGACCCCTTTGCGGAGGAGCGGTTTCCTCAGGTCCCTCCCCTCCTCCTCGACATCCTCGATGGCTCTCATGTTGAAGCTCAAACCTGGGCCTTCTTCAGAAGATGCTGCTGCTGCCGCTGCAGGTGAGCGAGAGAGCCATGCGGAGCGTGATGAATTGTGATTTGTTATAAGTGATGATTGAGAATCCATGACGAGAAAATGAGACTTCTCGTTGACTGTTGGGTGTTGAAGGAGAGGATGCTGATAGAAGAAGTCCTCTAACCTGCTGCAAGTAAGGAATTTCAGGCATTGCATGCTCCTATGCGTCCGTCTCCTGACGTGTCTTCTTCCGGGGTTGACCGACAGCTTTGACGAGAAGATGGCGGCACCAGGAGATATTATGCACTGCCAGATGCCCCGACGTGGTGTCCTCTGCTGGTGTAGGGACCATAAGAAGGCGACCGTCGTCCCGTACCGTGTAAGCGACGCCCTTTTTCGCGCACGAGATTTCAAATCACTTGCTCCGTCGCCGTCGCATTGCTCGACGAGGAAAGCCACGGAGAGAGAGAGAGAGAGAGAGCACACCCTAGAGATTGGGAAAGCTTAGGCAACCTTAACATTTTGTTAGAATCTTTCTGGAGAGACGAAATGAGAGAATAGAATGACGTCGGAAGCAGCCGCATCTGACATAAAGAAATTGGAGGAACTTTAGTTGTATTGTATTCTGTATCTAATGTACATGTACTCGTACCCATTTATTGTACAATGAAGAAAGATAAAATTAGAAAAAGAAATATAAAAGATCTCAATTTCCTATTATACAAAATCAATTATGGATAGAGTAAATCAATCGGTCCACAATCTACTCACAATAAATATCCTCCAAATCTTCAATCATATCTCTTACACTCCCTCTCAAGCCAGCAGTCTATGTATGTCCAAGACCCCTAGCTTGCTCCGGACATATGAACGTTATCTTTTTTTTTTTTTTTTGGTTAAAGGTAAGAATATATTAAGCTTTGGACAAATATACAGAAAACGGCGCCAAAAACTTGCACTCTAACTACAACTATAGGAAGAGTGAAAGGGGGCCATACAAAGGCCACAAGGGCAACAACAAGAAAAAACAAAACAACCACGGCTCAAACACGCCACAGAACAAGGCTTAACAAACCTCGACCAACAACCGAAAAAAGCATAGCCGACACCGCTACGGATGTGAGGCCGTACCAAAAACCGAGAGGTCAAAGCCCCAACTTCTCTGAAGCCTCTTGTTTCTTGGAGTAATCGGAACATTGGTAAACGTAAGAGCTTTGTCCTTCACAACCTTTATAAGGTGATTTTTCAGAGCTGAGACCACTAAGGTTTCCCCCTGAAAGATAATGCTATTTCTCTTCTTCCAAATAAGGTGGCACAAGGCTCCGAAGGAGAAGCGTGCGATGCTGTGATAGAAGTCCTTACCGAATAAAAACTTCAATGCCCAAGAGAGATTGTCCATCCAAGGTTTGTTCCGCCAAGGAAGGTTACACCTGGCTGCCCAAAAGTAAGCGAGTGTCGCCGAGGTATCACATTCAAAAAATAAAATGGTCAATTGAATCCGGTAAGGCATTACAGAAAGCACATATCGTATAATCAATTCTACCTTGAGATAAGAGAAGCGTTTGAGGAGGAAGCCGATTTTTGGTGATCAACCACAAATTAAATTGAAAGCAAGGAGCTAATGTGTTATCCCAAATGAGAGAGGCCCAAGGCACGCGGTCTTTTTTATCTCTGATGGTGTTCCAAGCAGAAGCAACTGAGAACATACCAGTAGTATCGTTGCGCCAAGAGAAACGGTCAAGAGTTGAGGATGGATTTGGGATGGGGATGCCCCAACTTTCTAGGAAAACTTTAAGCTTGCGACCCATGGGGGAGAAAAGATCCGCCACAACAGCATCACTAGGAAGATCAATGCACTCCATAAGAGAAGTTGGTACAAAAGAGTCTAAAGGGCCACATGATAGCCAATGGTCATGCCATAAGGACTCCGTGAAGCCATTCCCAATCTCCCAGAAGAAAGACAATATGAAAAAGCTCCTCAGTTGTAAGATTTTTTTCCATGCCCAGGAACACAAAGTAGGTTGGGAAGAACTCTAGAAATTCTCCTTCTTTAAGAAATTAGAATGAATCCATCGGCACCATAAAGATTCTTTGTCAGTAAAAAGGATCCAGATGTATTTGAGCATGGAAGCTCTGTTGCGGTCTTTTAATTTCCGAATACCTAAACCACCTTCTTTTTTCGGGAGACAAATGTCATCCCAAGAAACTTTGGCACCGCCCCGACCAAGGGAAGTGCCCTTTCACAGGAATTGTCTAAATATTTGTTCGATTCTATCAAGAACTGAGGAAGGCAAAGTAAAAACACTGGCCCAAAAAGCCTGAATAGAAAGCAAAACTGACCTTATCAACTGAAGTCTTCCTGCAAAGGACAGAAAACGGTGAGCCCAAGATTGGACCCTGGCGGTGATACGGTCAATCAGCATAATGCAATCAGCTTTCCCGAGTCTAGAAGTGATGATAGGAACACCCAAATAACGAATTGGAAGTTTCCCTTCCTGAAAACCAAAAGCTAGGCAAATATTTTCACGAACCGTGGAAGGACCACCCGAGAGGAACACCTCACTCTTGTTTTTTTTCGGAATCAACCCACTCTAGGATGAGAAGATATCCAGACTTCTTTTTAGTAAAGCCGCCGAGACCCAATCAGCTTGACAAAAAAGAAACATGTCATCGGCGAAGAAGAGGTGGGAGAGCTTCATAAACTTACACCTCCAAAAATACTTAAACTCCTTAACCAAAGTCCTAGCACTCAGAATTCCCGAGAACACATCCATAATAAGAGTGAATAGATAGGGAGACATGGGGTCCCCTTGGCGAAGGCCGCGGCCACTTGAGAAGAAACCGTGCAACTCCCCATTAATCGAGACAAAAAATTTCGGTTTTCGAACACAGACCATAATCAAACGGACGATCCAGTCAGGAAACCTGAAAGCCAAAAGGGTGAGCTCTAGAAAATCCCAATCGACGGTATCGTAAGCCTTCTGAAAATCCACTTTGATGGCGCATTTTGGTAAATAAGGTTCTCTATGAAAGCCAGCAAACAACTCCTGCGCCAAGAGAATATTATCTCTAATTCTTCGACCTTTCACAAAGGCATTCTGGGACGGGTTAGTTGTTCAGGATAGTCGCTAAACGATTAGCTAAGATTTTAGCGATAACCTTATAAATAGTGTTGCAACACGCAATGGGCCTAAAATTAGTGACAGCACACGCATTTGGGACTTTGGGAATCAAAGCAAGGATAGTATTATTTACCTCCCTTAGAAGGCAACCCGATTTGAAGAAGTCTCTAACCGCTTCTAAGACCAAAGGTCCCACAATTTCCCAATTTGTCTTAAAAAATTCAACTGTGAATCCATCTGGACCCGGTGCTTTACCTCTTGCAAGAGAGAAGAGGGTGCTCTTTATCTCTGAGTCGGATACAGGGCTGGCAATGGAACAACCCTGCACATCTGAGAGGGGCCGGCGAACAAATATCTACAGCTCTTGAAAAGTGGGCTTTGATGTCGCTTGTGGTGAAAGTAGATCTGAGAAGAAGGAAACAAAGACTCGCGGCAACAAAACGGGGTTTGAAGTCAAGGAGCCCGATTGATCCTTAACTGAAAGGATCCGGTTGTTAAGTTGTTTGCTCTTAACGGAATGGTGGAAGAACTTAGTGTTCCGATCCCCATCCTTTAGCCATCTCACATGAGACTTCTGTCTATAAAAAGATTCTTCATGCACACGCAAGTCAACAAAGATACGACGTTGTAATTTTTCAAGTTCTGCAAGATAGGAATTTGAAGGATCGTCTTGAAGACCAACCTGGGTGGAGCGAAGGGCCTCTCTTGCTTCTACTGTCCTCTCTTGCTTTGTTCTATGAACGTTATCTTTGATATAGTGGTTTGGTGAAAATATCCACAGGTTGTTCTACAGTTCCAATTCATTTGGTGACAAGTATTCCTATTTGGATTTTATCTCGAGTGAAATAATAGTTGACTTCTATATGCTTTGTTCTTTTATGAAAAACAGGATTTGCTACTAGTTCAAGTGCAGTATCATTATCGCAAAATAACTCGCTCGGTCCATGAACTTTTACTTTGAGGTTCGAGAGTAAACCTTGTATCCAAACTATTTTGCAAATAGTTTTCGCCATAACTCGATACTCTGACTCGATTGAAGATAAAGAGATGGCCGATTGTTTCTTTGTCCTTCGCGAATTAATGAATTTCCTATTTTGATGCAAAAACTAGTGATAGATCTTATGATCATTGGACAAGTGGTGTAATCTGTGTCGTAATGGGCTGTCATTTTCATATTTTACTATCAAGATAAAAATATACCAAGTCCTGGATATCCCTTCAAGTATTTTACAACATTTAGTGCTGCATTCATATGAGACTTATTTGGATTATGCATGAATTTGCTGAGAATTTATACTGTATAGCATGTGCCGGATCTTGTCATGGTGAGATATATCAGTTTTCCACGGAGCCATTGATATCTTGACAAATCTTTGAGTAGTGGGTCTTCTTTAGATGACAGACCCTTGGCATTATAAACTTGACATTCTACTCAATTGGTAAAACAACAAGTTTACACCTTGACAATCTTGCTTCCAAGATAATCTCCAAGACAAATTTCCGTTGACTAAGATAGATTCCCTTGTTGGATCGAGCTATCTCAATCCCTAGAAAGTACTTAGGAGGTCCCAAATCCTTGATGTGAAAAGTAAAATGCAAATATTTTTTTTAATTTCTCAATGCAGATTTATCATTTCTCATAATAAGTATCTCATCAATAAATATCAATAAGTAAAGTGATGAGGGAATAGACCATAGTCACATTTGGAGTGCTAGAAGTCTGTGTTTGTAAACGCACTAGTAAATTTGTATATTGCTACCAAGCGGCCTATTTAAGCCCATACAAGGACTTATGGAAACTCCCCTTGTCTTCATATTCCCTCTCGAAGCTCCACTTATATTTCTTTATCCATATCCCCATGTATGAAAGCATTATCAACATCCATTTGATATAGTTGCCAATTGTGAAAAGTAATAATGGATATAAAAAAAAAAAAAAGCTACCTCCTTGGTGATTAGAGAAAATGTCTTATGATAATCAAACCTCCTTGTTGTGTAAAACCCTTGGCAACCAAGCAAGCCTTATAGTATTCAACAATATCATCTACTCTGTATTTGATCTCATATACCTATTTGAAGCCAATGAGTTTACGATGTGGAGGCAATGGAACAATATCCCAAGTATAATTTTCCAAAAGTGCAAGTAATTTAGCCTTCATAGCAAGCTCCTAACGGGGATCATGCAATGTTTCTATATAAGAGGATGGCTCTTGTTCCTTGGAAATGCAACCGATACAGCACGTGTTCTGGGGATAGTCGACTGGATGAGACATATGAGGATATTGGATAGCGTGAACTTGAAGAGTCCAATGTAGGATATACATAATCCTTGGTCCATGTGGGAGAGCGAACTGGACGTCTAAAGCATCAAGGATGTTCAATACTCATCTGTTCAAAAGCTGCTAGAGGAAATCCATTAATAGGAGGTGATTGCAAAACCACTGGTGAAATAATTAGATGATCCTCCTCAGATAAATGATTTTCCTCATATGATATTGTTGGGGATCAAATAGTTACCTCCAAAGAATTAGCAGCGACAGGTATAGGTGGCTTTGGCACAACAACAAAAATATTGGGGAGCCATGGATAAATCATCTTCTGATAAAAAGGGACTATTGCTCAAAGATGGAATAATGCCATCTCCTAGAATGGGAATATGTCTCCGTAAGGATAATAACTCGACTTACAAAGAAGCACCCTTAAGATATCTCAATAACTTGATAACCTTTCTGTAGAGAGGAGTATCCCATGAAAATGCATTTGAAAGCATAAGGAGCCCTTTTAATTTGAGGACCCATAGTTTTGGCATAACATCGACATCTAAAAACTCTTAAATGGTCAATTTTAGGTTGTTGCCCAAAAAGCATCTCAAAAGGAGTTTGACCTTCAAGTATACGAGTTGGCATGCGATTAATTAAGTAGGTTGCCATGACCACACAATCTCCCCATAAAATTTCAAGAATGGAAGCTTGACATTTGAGAGCTCGAGCTTCTTCTAAGGGATGTCGATGTTTGTGTTCACAACCCCGTTTATTGGAGAGTATAAGTGCATGAGCTTTCATGGATTATTCCTTGAGAGGATAGTATAGAATTGCATTCACTAGTGAAAAACTCCCATCCATTGTAAATACGAATTCTCTAAATAGTTTTGTTGAACTGATTTTTTACTAAGGAGAGGAATTTCAACAGGTGAGAAGATGTTTGCCCTTTGGATTGCATAAGGAAGATCCAAGTGGCGCCAGAATAACCATCAATCATAGTGAGGAAAAAAGAGGATCCATCGCGATATGGAGTATGATATGTCCCCAAATATCCATGTGAATCAATGCAAAAACACTAGTAGCTCGAGATGCACTGATTGGAAACGGTGCTTGTGACTACTTAGCTAAAGGGTAGATGGGACATTTTGGATGGGGAAATCGAACACTATAACCTAGATGTTGATGAGAAAGAAGGTTTTTATTGCTAATAATGGCATTATCAGAGATGTTAACATTAAAATTTTCTAAAAATATAGTCCTTAGACGACACTATCCAAGCCCATCAACTTGCCTGTTGGATGGTCTTGAAAAAGACAATTTTGGGAATTGAATATGGCATGACCAGAATTATCCTTGTAAATTTTTGAGACAAGAATAAGATTGAACTCAAAATCATGAATATAAAGGACATTCTTGAGAAAGATATTCGAAGGACGGTAGACAATACTAATTTTACTAGCATAAGTTGTATTTCCATTCGGAAGATGTACAAAGATAGTAGATTGGGTTTTTTGTGAGTGAAGAGTTTTTCGTTGCGAATTATATGGTCACTGGCACCAAAATCAATTATTCACGCATCAACTGAAATTTAATTCCTTTTTGAAAAAGCCGTGCCTGAAAAAAAAATCCCAATCTTGTCAATAGTTTTTTATTAACCTAGAGCTTTCCTGATGTTTTGGTACTGACATCGAGTGATTGTTTGATACATTTTGTCACTCCTTTAAGCTAATACCTGGTAAGCAAAATATTCTCTCTTTCTTTTCTTTGTCATTTGGCTTTCTATGTAATTTTCCAACATGTATCAATAGTATAATGTGGACACTTGTAACAATCAAAAAATTTACCCTTTGTTTTGGAATTTTGTCTGCTACTCCTCTATGATGATGTGGCACCCCGTGAATCATTAGATGGTTTATAAACGAGTGCTAACGTGGCTTGATATTGACCATTGGATTTAGTTGAATGAGTGATTGGACGATGGCTGTTGGATCCTATCTTCAAATTATGGCTGTCCATTCGAGGGAACCTTTAAGGTTTGCGATCTCCTCCTCTTGGACAAACGCCACACATTATTGCCCTGGTGTAGTGATACCCAAAATCTCCCATAGGTCCTGAAATTTCTCTACAACTACTCCGTCGAAACTGCAAGGCAACACCCTCGTTTCGCCTGTGCTCAGCTGCAACCAGTCACTAGCTCTCCTCTCGGATAGCCAATTTATAAATTCAGCCAAGCAGCAGGTCCATCACCATAATCTATGACCTAAAAAGTGCGTACATTTCCTTGATCATTCAGTACTATTGAAGGATGGCTTTAGGTCCTTCTAGCTTTTCCTCAGCTTCCTCGAGCTCATTTCACAACATCAAGAGTTGGTTCAAGCAAGCAATGACTGATCAATTCCCTTGCTTTAATTCCAATAAGGCATGGGTGAGTGTGAAGAGCTGCACACGATCGAGTCTCCCATACATCTTACATATGTTCTCCCACATCATCTTCAAGTCCTTTGTTGGTGGGAGTCCAACCGTGATGTCAGGAGTTAGGTAATTATCGATCCAAGTACGAACTAGCTAATTACACTTCGTTGGTGATGTTGAATTTGTTCATTTGTCAGAATAGGGAGAGCTCCGTCAAGGAAGCCGTCCTTCTCTTTTGTGACCAAAGCTCGCCCAAAAGTCTCAAGCCCAAGCAGTGTAATTGTTCGGCCTGGTGACCTATTGATCGATTAGCTTGAGCTCTAGTACGTCGGCCAACAAGGCGTAAAGGGGATCTCTGAGCTTTGGGTGGTCACTACTAGTTGCGACATTGAAGGGGAGGAATCTAGGTTGGTAAACCAGGTAGGGATTTATCCCTTGACCCGATTGAGTGAATTCAGGTCTATCACCCGTATTTGTTCATCCCAACCCGACTCCAAAGATGAAGGGTGGCAACCCTCCTTTCATTGTGTTGATTTCCAAAGTCTAGGCCTATTTCCTCTCTATGTGGGCCATATTGGACCCAAGCTTGACTTGGTCCACTAGCCCATTGGCCTTGAAATGGAAACCAGTGGACTGTTAGCTATTAGGCCGAGCCGAAAATCAGTGGACCAGTGGCCACTGGATCGGAAGCAGATGTGGAACCATTAGGATGATGAGGAGGAGATTGCTTTTCTTGGATTAGTTCATCTTAATCTTAGGTTTTGTTGCATGGTGAGTTTTCACCTGAGTTCATATTTTGATCTTTCTATATGGTATCATAGAACATGAATTCCTACTGAGGTGTTAAATTGTTTTGCAAATGTAGGTTTGCAACAACTCAAAAGACCAAAACAAAGGCAATTCCAGAAGATTTTTGTGGAAGCTATGCCAAGAAAGAACGATCTGATACCATGATAGAAAATAAAGAAATTGGAGGAACTTTTGTTGTATTGTATTATGTACTTAATGTACATGCATACGTACCAATTTATAGTATACTGAAAAAAGATAAAATTAGGAAAAGAAATATAAAAGATCCCAATTTCCTATTCTACAAAATCAATTATGGATTGACTAAATCAATTAATCCATAATCTAATCACAATAAATATCCTGCAAATCTTCAATCATATGTCTTACAGCACGCTCTTCAAATACTCAAGTGACCGGCTCGTAAGCTTCACGGGTTTGTTGGCGGATTCATGCGATATCTATATAATACTTGGATGATGAGAGCTTTTTGACAAGCCCGATTTAGATTGGATATGATGCTAGAGCATTCCTAGAAGTCATTGATTCTATAAAGGAGTTGTGGATTTAGTGGGCAAATTGTTGATCACATTGTTATCGACTAACAACCTAGTCGTTGATCAACCGGGCAATTACCGGTCTCGAGTCTACCTCGATTACTTTGCCTTTATAGGGTGTCTACATTCCTTGAAGGTCATTAACTTAGTAACATTGGAACAAGCAAATATTGGATACATGCACCCACCAACATTTATTTCTTATATTTTCAAGGTCTAGTAAATGTCATTACAGTTTCTAGAGTCCTTATTTAATTGTCCAATAAGACTAGTTTGTCTTCCTTATGAGTTTTTTTTGTCTTTCCAAAGAGTCTTAGTTATTACTCATGCTTGGAAAGTTGTTCGAAGTTCATCTATATAAACATGCTAAAGATAGACTTGTTTTGATTCATAACTTATTTAGCCTTTGGCTTGAAAACAAGAAGGATTTCCTGTTTTGCTCTTATCTCTTAGGTGCATTCTCACGAGTGGTGAGCGACCAACCCCTTTAAATTTTCACTTGTGTTACCTCCTATTTCTCTACACTTTCTCCAATGTCCAATTGATATCGGAGCACTGTTCAATGGTTGGTCATCATTGACATGGACCAAACGATGAGTCTTCTATTGCTCAAGAAAGAGACCTATGAGACGTAGAGGTGGATGATTTAAGGAGACAAGTGCAGCAACTATAGGAGCATTTGCAACACTGCAAACTTTTGGAATGTGATGATTCACATCACGATTCAAAATATGCTCCCTCTGATGAAGAGGACATAAACCCCTTTGCTTGTTCTCAAAGTGATGCTTCAAGTGAGGAAGAACTTCCTCGACATTAGTATCGAAGGTTCTTTGGAATTGAACAAGATTCTTATGTAAAGATTGATATTCCTGAATTCAAAGGAAAAATGCAAGAGGAAGAATTTATGGATGGGTTACACACTGTAGAAAGAGTCTTTGACTACAAAAAACTCCCAAATTATCGGAAGGTGAAACTAGTTGCCATCAAACTCAAAAGCATGTGTCTATTTGATGGGAGCACTTGAAGAAACAAAGAGCCTGTGGAGGAAGAAGCCATGTCATTACTTGGTAAAAGGTGAGGAAAGAATTGAAGAAGTTCTTACCGCCGAGTTATTGTTAAAGTGCCTTCCTTAATTCCATGATTTTAAACCAGAGGAGCTGTCCATGGAAGAATAAACAACAAAATTTAATCACCACATGATATTTTGTGATGTTTTTGAATTAGAGGAACAAATTATTATTCTCTATCTTGGTGACCTTCAACTTGCAATCAATAATGTTGTCCAACTCTAACCCTGTTGGACTGACAATGATGTTTGTCAACTTGCATTTAAGGTAGAACGGCAACTTAAGAGGTGCGTGGCCGTAGCTCTTGGTATCGGAAAAAAGAAGACTATTCGAAAGGTGAGAGGGTATCTACTTCTAAGATAAAGCGCAACCACTTTATAGTCATCTCCTAAGAATGATGGAGCATTAAGTTCCAAGTGCCCTAACTTTGTCTAGTATTTCAAATGTCAAGGATTTAGACATATTGCATTCGAATGTCCAAATCACAAGATTATCTCTCTAATAGAAGAAGAGCTTGAGAAAGAATACGTGAAGGCTCCTTTAGTTCCAATGAAACATCCTAGGAGAAAGATGAAGTTATATATGGAGATCAATGAGAGTCTCTAATTCTTCATCGATTCTTGAATGTTACTCCTTGTGAGGACAATACGTGGCTTCGCAATGATATTTTTCATACTAGATGCGCTTCTCATGAAAAGATATGTGATGTTATCATCAATAGAGGACGCTACAAGAATGTAGTGGCCACAACAATAGTGGACATGTTGCACCTCATAATGGAGAAACACCCACAACCTCATAAGCTCTCTTGCTTTGCAAAGAGAATGACGTAAGAGTTGCGATGTCTTGTTCAATTCTCCATTGAAAAAACATATAATGATGAGGTCTGATACAATATTGTTCCTATGGATGCTTGTCATTTGCTTCTTGGGAGGCCATGGCAATTTGATAGGAAAACTAAGCGTGATGCGTTTAAGAATACTTACACTTAAAGGATGAAGTCAAAATTCGTCTTGTCTCCCTAGGCTACGTTGTTTCTGAAGAAGGCATCAAGATGGATCCTAACAAGTAATAAGCGATCATAAATTGGCCCGTTCTAACATTTATACATGATATACAAAGTTTATATGGTTTGGCATCATTTTATCGCTACTTTATCGAGCATTTCGACACTATTATTTCTCCTATCACCAAACACTTAAAGGGGGGAATTTCAAGTGGACTGAAGAAGCACAACAAGGCTTCAAACTTCTTAAAAATAAGGTAGCCAAAACTCCTATTCTTGCACTTCCAGATTCTAATAAAAATTTTGAAGGTAATTGCGATGCTTCTAATGTGGGAATTATTGCAATTCTTAACCAAAAATGAAAGGATATTACATTCTTTAGTGAGAAGTTGAATAATTCCCACAAGAATTACTTCGCTTATGATAAGGAATTTTATGCCATTGTTAGAGCTTTATATCATTGGCAACATTATCTATTGTTCAAGGAGTTTGTTCTCTATTCAGTTCATGAAGCCTTGAAGTATGTAAATACTCAACATAAGCTCAATAATTGGTATGCCAAGAGGGTAGAGTTTCTTCGAGCTTTCACTTTTCTTATCAAGCATAAAACCGGAACTCTTAATTGAGTGTCGGATGCATCAAGTCATAGGCAATCCTTGCTATCCACAATATAGGTGAATGTCTTAGGCTTTAACATGTTCAAGAAGCTTTATGAAAATGATGCAAACTTAGGTAGATATGGAAAGATTGTTCAAATGGTCCAAATTAGCAATTCTTATTGCAAGATGAGTTTCTTTTTGAGAATAATTGTTTGTGTGTACCAAGGAATTCTCTCAGGGAAACCATTATCAATGAAGCTCATGGTGGAGGATTAGCTGGTCATTTTAGAAAATACAAGAGACTCTCTCTTGTCAAAGAAAATTTTTATTGACCTCGAATGGAGAAAGAAGTTATGAGACATGTGGAGCGGTGTCAAACTTGTCACATTGCCAAAAGTCATACTCAAAACACTAGCTTGTATACTCCATTAGCAGTACCAACCGCCCTTTGGGAAGATGTGAGCCTAAATTATGTAGTTAGTTTACCTAAGACACAAAGGGTAAATACTCAATTATGATAGTTGTTGATCGATTCTCCAAAAGGGCGCATTTTGTACCATGTAACAAAAATTTGGATGCCACTCATGTGGTGAATCTTTACTTTTAGGAGATCATGAAACTTTATGGTTTCCAAAGATAATGACATTCGATCGGGATTCAAAGTTTATTAGTCATTGTTGGTGCACACTTTGGAAGAAGCTAGGCACAACTTTTCAATTTAGCTCTTCTCATTATCCCAAACTGATAGGCAAACTGAAGTTATTAATCAGAGTTTGGGAAATCCTTTAAAGAGCTTAATTGGAAATAACTTGCGTCAATGGGACTTTACTTTGTCTCAAGCTAAATTTGCTTACAATCGGTCTTCAAGTTAAACAATTGGAAAAAGTCCTTTTGAGGTTGTGTACTGAAAAAATTGGACACCCAGACCCCTAAAGTGCCAAAAGTTGGCACAAAAAGACACTTAAGTGCCAAAAGTTACGAAAATGACATTTAAGTACCAAAATCAAAGCAAAATAGATCATTTATGCTGCGCATGATAACGTTTCTTGGCTGGGGAAGAGTTTTTTTTTTCAGAAATAGTTCTTTTCTATTTTTGTTCCGAGGAACAATTTCTGAACAAAAGAACCTATTTGGTAACTGCACAAAATTTCTATTTTTGGAATAAAAAAAGAACAGAAACCCGTTTGATAACTGCACAAAATTTCTATTCCAAAATTTAATTTTTAAAAAAAATTAAAAATAAGAAAAAGGAATAGATTAGATATTACATAAAATTGACAAGATCAAAATATTATTAGATTAATAATACATTTGCTTAGGTGTAAGAATTCTAGTCGAAGATGAACCTGTAACATAGATGGTATTGTAATGGAACGTGAGCTATTATCTTAAATCTGTGTGTGAGGATCTTTACTCATGTAGTTTATAGCCTATTGAATTTATGTAGCGTTTTGAACTATAATTCTCAATAATATATTTTCTTTTTGCGAATTTCAATGTTTGGTATAGCAAACATTGCGGAAAAAGCATAAGGGATATTGTCAACCAAATTAATTTGTAGTGATTTCCTTGGGACTAAGTTTTTACTCTTTAAAAAAAAAAAAATTGTAATTCTAGTGCATGCGTGGCTTGGGGATTTTAGTCTTCTAATCTTGACATGGATGTCAGGTTGGGGTTGGAAATTTCCAACTATTGGAATGGTGCATACATGGCGTGGCTTTGCTGTCATTATGCATTTAGTTTCATAGTATGCTCCTAAAACACTTAGTAAAGACATCGGTCTCTTGCATTTTGAGCCGTCGATGCATCCCATCTTGTTGCTACTTTTTACCTTGCTTCTTCCGAATTACAAACTATTTCATTTTCGTGTTTCACATAAGCTTATAAGGTTTTGGCTAATTTTGATGAAGGGAGGTGTTTTTCCTCTCCTCTTTTGCTTTTTTTCTTTCTTGACTAGAATGCAAGCTTCGGACGGCGGTTTGTAGGTATTGAAATGTCAACTATACAATAGCTTACAATTTGCTTTTCTTCTGTTTGTCCACATTTATGATACATTCAATGGAATTTGTGCTCACAGAGATAGAATTTGATGACCTTAATACGATTAATAGAAATGTATTCATAATAGTTTACAAACACATTGCAAAAGTTTTCACCAAAAAACAAAAACACATCGCAAAAGTCGGAAATAAAAAGTCATGAAATCTCTTGCATATTGTGATCCATTGCCATCATATTTGCAATATTTTTCCTGATCATGTTTATCTCAGCTGCCTTATCACTTGGTGTATCATCTACAACCTCGTCTTGTGTAGGTCCAAATGGATACCCCGGATCTCCATATAGGGCAAATTTCCTGTCCATCTTGTCTTGGTCGCGAATATAATTATGGAGAGTACAACATGCGATTACAATATATGCTTGCTTTCGAATTGAAAATTGAGGCATATGTCTTAAAATGGAGAAGCGATTTTTTAATACTCCAAATGACCTCTCGATAACATTTCTCAATGAAGAATGCTTATAGTTGAACAATTCTTTTGCTGTTCTAGGCCGTCTAATTCTACCCCTATAATCATTCAAATGATACCGTTCACCTTTAAATTGAGTCAAAAATCCTGGAAGTGCTACATAACCAGAATTTACTACATAGAAATATATACATAAATTTGTTATGATATGCAATAGCTATACAATCATAAAGAAAATCACTTGATATAGACAAAGCAAATACCTGGTGGTGGTCAAAGAAATTACAATTGAGGAGTCTCGAGTGCTGTCAAGAGAACCCGATAATCATTGGCAGATCCTTCCCACCCAACACATACGAAAGTAAATTTCATATCGAACGAACAAGTACACAGCACATTTTGAGTGATAGTCCATTTCTTGCCTCTAAATGGGATCAGTTTTAACAGAGGGACGGATGCATTAATGTGGGTGCCATCAATAGCACCAATGCAGCCCTGTGATTTTATGAAAGTATAGTGTTAGACAATATTATCAGCTATATATATTTTAATAATGTAAAATTGATATAAAAATCATACCTTGAAGTAACGTCTGTGGTTAGGATCGATAAGAATCTCTTCTGGAACAATATCAAAAGAAGATGGCATGATCATCTCTTTTGATAATTCGAGAAGTACTTTTAATACTAGAGTAAAACACTTACTAATTGTTTGTCCCGAACATTGAAATCTCTCATATAAATCTCTATTTGAGTTTTTGTGACCAACCATAGATAAGAAAATCCCAACTTGTTCATCTACCCTTACATATCAAGTATCTTTCAGCCAGCCTCTTGCCTTCATTAAATCACATAAGTTAAGAAAAATATGTCTCTCTAACCTGAATACTTCATAGATCCTATCTAAATGTCCATAAACAATTTCCCTTACCTATTCTGCTCCTGATAATTTACTGTCCCTAATAGGCTCTTTCATATGCAAAGACATATCCAAAGTAACAAGAGTTAACCATGCTATTATTATGTTAATATCAAACTCATCCAAATACCATTCAACTGTTGCTACCTCTCCATTAGACATACTATTTGATTCATCTTCCATAGTACCTATGCCATCACACAAATACAAGAAAATCAATATAGATATATGTACAAAAAAAAAAAAAAAAAACCAATAACGTAAGTAATAGAGTGAAAACAAACCAAATATAAAAATTCAACATAATCCATCATATCCAAACCACAACACAAATGCAAAAGTCTCAACATCAATATCTTGAACAACAAAATAAAGAACCAACAACATAAAAAAACATAGTCTAATAAAACTCCATGCAATCTACGATATATTCCCTAACATCCATTAAAGACATCGGAGAAGTCCATATCTCATTTTACTTGGGGTTTTGATAAAAGCCTCCACGTGGCATTAACGCAGGCTCATTCCATAGCTTTGTTGTAAAGATCTGGCTCCAACGTAGGCATGGCAAGTAGGATATCAATTATAATAGATACGGAGAATGGGTCTATAGGTGGTAATGTGACTTGTGAGTTGACAAAACCACTCAAAGATTGACTAGCCCTACTTTTGATCATCTCTTGTAAGACTTTGCAAGTGCTAGCAACACCAAATGATTGACTCCTCATTTTCCTCTTACTATTTGGAGTTTTATCCATCCTATGTTTGTCATGAACTGGAGTAGGAGTTTTGTCAGACATAAAAACTTCCTCATCAATATGGTGTTCATTAAAGTTCGTTGGTCCATCGTCTGCATCATCACCACCAATGCCAAGTTCATCCGACATCACCAAATCTTCGGCATTTCCTACTGCATACTCCCCAATAGCATATGTATCACCAAATATAGTACACAAGTCGAGATATTGAGGAAATCCATCCTTCTTGAATTTTGCTCACTCAATATTATCCTGCAATTTTCACAATGACGACATATATCAGCAATACAATTAAACATCTTGCCATGTACATCTATAGTGATCTCAAAATGATCAAAGGTTAAATCATACCTTGACGTGAGATTCACATATACTTGGATCATCAACAACAACTGTTTTGTTCACATTATCACAGCCAAATCCGGATTGTGAAAGCAACTTCTTGAAACTAGCATACTGCTTTTTCAATTTGTTCACCTTGTTCTTCAACTGTACTTGAGTATATTGAAGTTCTGCTCGTTTATTGAATTTTGTCCGTATGTTATTCCAGCATGCTTTGTTGAAAGTAGAAGAGGTGCAATTTCCCTTTTTGACCTCTTCTACCAACAAACTGACATACAAGTTGGTTAGAGGCTCATTCCACTTTGCAATGAATGCCTCTTTTTGGGATGCCATGTAACCTTCACTAGTTGAGCATCATATGAGTTCAAGACAATTAAAAGAGAGTGCAACATGCCGCTTCCTTCTTTTCTCATCACCATTTTTTTACACTAAAGAAAGACACAAGTACCAAATCAAGTTATAGGATGATATTATCTCTAAACCTTGGATAGCTATTCAGTGCATAAAAATGTCATTATAGCAGCTACAAGCATCAAACCATAATCAATGGATCCAACTCTAAACTTTGGATAGCTACCCAATGCATAAAAGTTCATAAAAATGTCAGTATCTTTGTCATTTTGTGTCATAATTTTCACTTTGAGTTACTTTTTGCCTTTCAATGCGTTAATGCCACTATACCTTCAGTCATTGCAGCTTCTGTGTAGGTCGTACATTGCCATCCAAACATACTACGCTTGCCCTATACAACCCCTGGATTGGCTAAAACAGAGCATCAACACACACATACACAACCCCTGGATTGGCTAAAACATATCCTTTATCACAGCCTATCGCTAACAGAGCATCGACAACTTCAACCACTCACGCACACGCACACGTGCACACATACACAACCCCTGGATTGGCTAAAACAGATCATTTATCATAGCTTATCACTAAAACAGAGTATCGACAACTTCAACTACTCACGCACATGCACATGCGCACATATACACAACCCCCGGATTAGCTAAAACAGATCCTTTATCACAGCATATCGCTAAAACAGAGCATCGACAACTTCAACTACTCACGCACATGCACACGCGCACACATACACAACTATCTCATTTCATTTCATACTCCCACTAGTTTTGAGAGACAAAGAAGTGAGAAAAGTGCACCAGAATTTTGGTGTTGTTCATCATATTAGCTCTGGTTTGTCTTACTCAGCCTAGCTGATACATGTGAGAATCAAGGGCAACACAAGCACGAGGGAAGCAACATGAGAGAGGCGAGCACAAATAGAGGCAACACGACGGAGGCGACACGATTCAACTTCAGAAAAAGTGAGAATCACCACTAGAACAGGTACAATCAGACGGAATCAAAGCAACAAACCTGATTTAGGGCAAGACGACCACGAGGCGATGCAACCAGAGGCGATGTGACAGGAGAAAGGTGACCAGAGGCGACGGGACTAGAGGCAAAGGGATCGGACAGAGGCGAT
Organism: Eucalyptus sideroxylon x Eucalyptus melliodora; assembly: GCA_016097485.1. Classification (NCBI taxonomy): domain Eukaryota; kingdom Viridiplantae; phylum Streptophyta; class Magnoliopsida; order Myrtales; family Myrtaceae; genus Eucalyptus; species Eucalyptus sideroxylon x Eucalyptus melliodora. Next base: position 44,573,573 of record CM027832.1, on the reverse strand, counting down.
CAAAGGCGACGGCACTGCAGGCGGTGGATTCAACTTCAAAAAAAGTGAGAATCACCACTAGAACAGCCCCTCTAGCTTTACATAACCCGCGCCTTCAACTGCAAAATTTTTCCCCACATTTTCTAAAGATCAGACATTTACTTGAAAACCAACAGTTTCATCTTCTAACCAAATCCAACTTTAACATTACACTCACATGTTTAAGCATCAAATGCGACGCGGACTAAACAGGTTACTTCCAAACAAAGAGAAGAGTAGGTCAAGTTGAACGTTTTCAAGCACATTCCCCGAAAGCTGACAACTTTTTTTGGAAGCACTTAACGAAATCGCCTTAAAAACGAACCTCAGAAACAGGTTACACGGTAGATATAAACAGTTCGGGCGATGCAAGACGAAACCAAACCAAGAACAACCCGCAGACGAAATAAATCGTTGATTGAAGAAAGTAGTCAAACTCTAGAGAGGGAGTTTTGCACCTTTGGAGCGGGAGATCCGGTCGGAGCAAATTTTGAGGTTGCGGCGAGACTTGGCGAGGAGCTTGTTGAGCTCGATGCGGGACTTCTGGGCGGGCATGAGATCGGAGGAGGAGGAGGAGGAGGAGGAGGTTGTTCCGTCACCGCCATTTGGGGCGGCGGAGAGGGACTTGGCGACCGGCTGGGAAGAGGAGGCAACGGCACTGCAGGCTACAAAACAAACGCCACAAGACCGGCGGCGACGGGAGGTGATGAGATCGGAGAGAGGCAAGCGGATGAAGGGAGAGGTGAGCTAAGAAGGGGCGTGAGTTGAGAAGGGAAAAGAGAAGTTAGGATTAAGAGAAGTCATTTCTTATTTTTATTCTCGGGAAGAGAAACAATTTTTTTTTGTTTCTCATTTCTCTTCCAAAACCATTTCGGGCTAAGTTTTTATTCCGGGGAACAGAAAAACAACTTGGCGTTACCAAACAGATTTCTGTTCTTTTTTTGTTCTGAGGAACAAAAGAAAAGAAATTCAAAGAAACAGAAATGTTACCATACGCAGCCTTAAGTGCCAATCCGGCCAAAACGCTGACATATCAATTTTCCGGCAAAGCAAGTGCAAAATGGCATTGTTTTGATGTTGATGTGGTAAAAAAATTAATACAAAAATTAATTAAATTAAATTTAAAATTAAATTTATTTAAAACATTTTAAAATAAAAATACAAATTTTAAAAATTTTTAAAAAAATTACAAAAAAATAAAATATAAAAAAAAGGGAGGCGACAACTACTGCTGGGAAGGGTCGGCGACGGAGGGAGGAAGGTTGGCTGGGGTTGCTAGCCCTTGGAGCCCTCACCACCTCCCTTTTTATATAAACATTCTTTTTTTTTAATTTTTTTAATGTTTAGATTTTTTTTTAATATTTGTATTTGTATTTTTAAATGTTTTAAATAAATTTAGTTTTAAATTAAATTATATTAATTTTTTACCGCGTTAGCACCAAAACGACGTCGTTTTTGCATTATTTAGACACATTAGCATGCAAAACGACACCATTTTGCACTTACTTCGCTGGAAATTGTGCCAAATTTGTACTTAAGTGATCAACTTCTCTCCGATTTTGGCACTTAAGTGTCACTTTCGTAACTTTTGGCACTTAAGTATCCCTTTATGCCAACTTTTGACACTTGAAACGTACTTTTGCCGAAAAAATTGAAAGAAATACATCCCAAGTGCCCAAACTTGGTATAGGTGGACATATAAGTGCCAAAATTTTTAAAAAGTACACTTAAGTGCCACTTTTTTTGAAAATTAGACACTTAAGTGCCAACTTTGACAAGACTTGTCGAAATTCGATGTTGCATTATTTTATTAATAAATTTAGTCTATGTGGCAACCAGAAATCTGATGTGGCTTGTTGGAAATCTAACGTGGCTCGCCAGAAATTCGACATGGCTCATTGTTAGCACTTAAACATTCTTTTCTTCTCTGATTTTGGCACTGAAAGTTTTGGCACTTATATGTCTACCCATGACAAGTTTTGACACTTAGATTGTCCGCATCTCGAAAAAAATTCTATTAGTCCCTTGGACTTAGCTCCACTTCCCATCTCATAACATTTTAGTGGAGATGCCGAGAATCATGCCTACTATCTAAAGAAGCTTCATGAGCAAATTTGGGAAAAGATCATAAAGCATAATGCGAAGTATGAAGAGAGAGCCAACAAGCATTGAAAGCCTACTAAGGAAGGAGATTTGATCTGGCTACATCTTCAAAAGGAAAGGTTTCCTCAAGGTCTTCATGGGAAGTTGAAGCCTAAGACCGATGGTCCTTTCAAAGTGCTGCAAAGGATTAGAGATAACGCCTACAAAATTGAACTCCCTAGTGAGTATGTTATTTCAGTGACGTTTGATGTAACAGATCTTTTTCCCTACCATGAAGATGAAGACAACGAAAACTCCAAGACAAGTTTACACGCAGTCCAAGCATCTTATGTTGAGGCATTCCTAGAAGTCATCAATTTTACAAGGGAGTTGTCGATTTAGTGGGCAAATCATTGATCGCATTAGTATCGACTAACCACCTAGTCATTAATTGACAAGGCAATTATTGGTTCCGAGTCTACTTCAATCACTTTGCATTTGCAGGGTGACTACATTCTTTGAAGTCCATTAACTTGGTAACATTGGAATAAGCAAATCTTAGATACATGCACCTAACAACATTTATTTCTTATATTTTCAAGGTCTAGTAAATGTCATTTAAAGTTTCTAAAGTCCTTATTTAATTGTCGTTGTTTTCCAATAAGACTAGTTTGTCTTCCCTATAGTCATTTTGTCTTTTCAAAGACTCTTAGTTAATATCCATGCTTGGAGGGTTGTTTGAAGTTCGTCTATATAAGTATGCTATGATGAATAAGGAGGTAGATTTGTTTTGATCATAACTTATTTAGCCTTTGGCTTGAGAACAATAAGGATTTCTTGTCTTTTTCTTATCTCTAAGGTGGATTCCTACAAGTGCCAAGCAACCTATCCCTTTAAGTCCTCACTTGTGTTACCTCCTATTTCTCTACACTTTCTCTTATGTCAAGATAGTTCTTGAATATTATGGACTTGAGATCAAGCTAATCGAGAAATAACTTGGAACTATATCCTAATGAATCGAAACGCTTGGAACAATGGGGAGTACTCTGGTATCATTTCGAACGTTCATAAAGATGGACACTTCATCGCAGTATCGACATTGAAAGGCTGGACCATGGGGCCTTTGGTCCGGCGCTGATTCATTCTTCGGACAAGGCTTTGCACTCGTTTGAAAGCCCATTTCAATTTTACCATACAAAGCCCAGCCAATGAATTATATTGGGATACATTATGATCTTGCATTTTGAAGCCATTTTGTCAACCAAAAATTGGCAATTTTAAGACTAGATTTTACTTACGTAAAAATGTTTTGTTTCCCTTATATATGACATTGTTTCAGATCCTTGAGACTCAAATTTGAAAGAACATGCAATTGATTTAGATCATCCTGGCTCTTGTGTCGCGTCAAATATTTGAAAGACCAAGGGGCCTTTTGGTCAAGCTCTGATACATTCTTCGGATGAGGCTTTGCACTCGTTTGAAAGCCCATTTGATTTTTACCATACAAAGCCCAGCCAATGATTTATATTGGGATATATTAAGATCTTGCATTTTGAAACCATTTTATCTACCAAAAATTGGCAATTTTAAGACTAGATTTTACTTTTGTAAACATGTTTGAGAGAACGAGCAATTGGTTTCGATCATCTTGGATCTTACGTTGCGTCAAATAGATCATTCACAACGATTCATTATGAAGGTATATAAAAACCCATAAATTGCTTGTCTATAATTTTGTCAGTAAATTACCGACTTTCGTGATAAGTCACTGACATTTTATCATGATAGCTATTAGTGCCAGATCTACCCATTGGCAGCCTAAGCCCTTCGCCGGCTCTGGCAAAGGGTTTGAGTCTTTTTAATTAAAAAAAATATATAAAAATGCAGCAAAAACCTCCTGCAAAATCTTTTTGCTAAACATTACTTAAACCCAAAGTCACCTTATAAACAGTTTTTACCAAATATAATTTGTACTTTCCGGCTCTTAGCATTTACATTACACCAAAAACCTATTTCCAAAGTTGAACCAAACCCACTTTCGGTGTACTTGAGTTTCTTACCAACCTTTTTCTTGAAGTTACCAATCAATTTCAAATTACCAATTTTTTAGCTAGTTATCCACATTATTTAGTCTTTTGCGAATCCACAATTTTTCTTATGAATTATCAATTTTTATATTGAAATTGGTAAATTTGGGATAAAATTACTAATTTTTTTTTTTGTGCTTCTTTTTGTTTCCCGATGAAGTTAATAACTAGTTTTAGACTACCAACTCTTATTTGAGGGACACAGCAACGTTAATTCAATTGATTCTATGTAATCAAAAGCTGGTAGATTAATAGAAAAAGTTACCAGTTCGAAAACAATCAAATAAACATTGATAAGATATTCAAGCACGATTAACCTAAAACTAATTAATAACATTCATTGGGACAACAATAAGTTTATATTTCAAGTAAAGTTGGTAACTCCAATAAAAGTTGATAAGTCATATGAGAAGTTGATAAATTTAGAAACGATATATGATCAAATAGTCGTTGGTAAATGATTTCGATTAGAGTTGGTAACCTAAAATTAGGAGGTAACTTTATTGAAAAAAATGTTGGTACTTAACTCAAATAAGGTTGGTAATTTGAAAATAAAGTCAGTAACTTCAATAAAATGTCGTAAATCTTTTGTATGAATACAAATTCAGTCCTAAAATTTTTTATTTTGGCATGTTACGTAAAAGGACCGGTGATGACTGGACATCACATCAGCAATTCTTAATAGTAATTGGTCGAAAAAATTACATTAGAATTTCGCGCCAAAAGGTTTAGGATTACATTAGCAAATAAAAATTTTTAAGATTGAATTAGTATCAATATTATAGGTTTACCACTGATATAGTAATTACCTTGAAAAATTAGCAGGTTACTAGAAAGTTGGTAAGTTATTGAAAAGATTGATAATTTGAAAACAACTTTAACATAAGTTAGCAAATTATCTAAACAAGAGTTGATAATTTAAAGCTAGATGATGACTTAGTAACAAAAAAAAAAAGGCAGTCGGGGAATCACTTGAACTAAGGTTAGTAAATTCATATGAAGGTTGGTAACTTTGAAATATCGGTAACAATTTACAGCCGGCAATTGCCATCCAATCACAAGTGTGGGTGATTCAAAATAGAAATTGAAACAGTTGGTAATTGCAAACCAGTCAAATATAGACTGATAAAGTTAAACTAAGCACTTATAACTTCCCTATACGTTATCGGGACAATGAATCGGCCGGCTGTCATAGGTTATTTTATTCGAAACTTACCAACATTATTTACAACCCCCCAATGTTCGAAAACGTTCTAACCGTCGAGCATGCGGAACAATAGAATTCTGCCCGATCTTTGATGATTGGGGCAAACCCTTTTCAATCCGCCAATCATCTCATCTGGTCGAGGAAGGCCCCATTAACAAGTAATCACAATGATGATGAGGATGATAAGCGAGAATATATCTTGGGATTTCGCAAACCCGTGCCGCGCAACATCGAGCGGTGGCTTTTCCATGACGATGACGTTAATATTTGTTTAAGAGATTCCCCGTTCCATTATAAACCCTAGAAAAGAGGAAGAAAGGGAGAGAGAGACAGAGAAGTCGCGCGTGCGCAGGATGATGTGACTGGCTTTCCATGAGACGATTCGGATTAGATATGCCTTTGTCTTCCTTTCCATCCGGGACCAAAACAATAAAGCTCGCACGCACGCACACAACCTTCGCTTAGCTCGTACGTTGTGCCATGTTCCTTAACACGAGTCTCTCTCTCTCTCTATCTTCTATCTCTTCTTTTGGACTTTGGTATTGGGTTTTGGCCGCGGGGTGATTTGATGTGACTCTCTCTAATCTCTAAGGTTTGTTCGCTAATGACCTTTTGAGCTGTTATAATCAACGTCGGTTCCTGCGTTTTATCTCTCGCCCTTTTTTTCCTGCTTTTGCTTAGAGCCGCAGGAGATGCGGTGCGTTAACCACGACCAAGAGTGGAAGCTTTACGTCACGTCCAGGATGACTAAATGAATGGAAAGGATAACCGATAGAGAAGGATTTGGATGACTTTATAAAGGATTTAGATCAATATCACTTCGAATTTTAATTACGGGGGTCCTATGGCGAGATCCATTAAATTAGCAATGAAGATGAGTTTGGTACGCACCGTCTACGAACCATTCGTCCAGGGAAAAAATGGGTCAAATGAAAGATGGGAAAAAGATCAGCATTTGAACAGAGAAGCCGGCTCTTTCAATCAGTTCAAGTTTGTGATCAATCGGTCGATTCTTAGTCCACTCTCAAGTGGATGGACCTTATTCCGTTTTAGGAATTTGAGACATATCAAAATGAGATTAATGAAATCGTGGTCTCCAAAAAGTCCTAAACTAATTACACTTTTACCAAGTCAACCTCAAACATTTCAATTTTGTCAATTGAATCATAAATTTGAGTCTATTTGGTCAATTGTGATCAAAATTTGATGACATGAACATCGAACACTCGGTGTTGACGTAAATAATTTTTAATAATATTCCCATATTTTTTTTTTCAATTTTTCATTTTTTTCGAATTTTTTCTTTCTACTTTTTTTTTTCTTCTTGTGGCCAGCCATCAACCATAGCCAGGAGGGCTAGCCTCACCTACCATAGGCATGGCCCAATTGGGCTAGGGTGGGCCTTGCTTAGGCCAATGGTGAGGCGCTTGCCGATCATACCTTGCCCTGAGGTAGGCTAGGTCGACTACCAACGAACGAAGAAGAAAACAAATCATAAAAGTAATAAAAATACGATCATACCTTCGACGCTACCCATCCTATATGGCACAACCAACGTCCACGTCAACAATTCCTAACTAAAATTGGTCAGTTGGATTCAATTGGTAAAAATCGAAAAGATTTAGTACTTAATTAACAAAATTGAAAGGTTGATCGTTGAATTGGCAAAAGTATAATAAGTTTAAGAATTTCTGGACAATTTCCTCAATTTATTTAACCTCAAAACGAGGCTACCTGAGTTGATGCTAAGATTTGATAACTCTTCAACCAATGTATAGTTAAAAAATATGTGTAGTTACTTTAAGATTAATTAGATTTTTCAATTTGTTTTGGGTCGCCCACATCGTCCGCCGAAGCACTTGAGCCAAAATTCGGGGGAGGCAAAGATTTGGCCACATTCTCGCGATGGTAGTGAGGTTATGACCATCGCAGCCTCCTTTGTTTTTTTTTTTTTTTCTCATAGACTAATGGCAATTGCGTCGTTTTAAGGTACCCTAACTCTAGAGGATCCACATCCTATTACAAATGAGTGGGTATAAGTATGAAAGGTCGATATGTTTTGTAAATTGGGATGAGTGGTGACAAGACTTGATAATTTTGAAACACCCACAGAAACATTAGTAAGCAATTTAAATAAGAATTGCAAATAAGTTATGGGAAAATTTTGTAATTTCAAAAAGACCAAATAGATGTTGGTAAACGAAGCAAATAAGATTGAAGGAAGTGTACCAAAAGTTTTAAAACATGTTGCAAAAGTGCAATTGAATTGTAAAATTTTTGAAAAGTGCAGTTACATCCTAAGACTTGTTTGATTGATGCAAATAAGTTCTTATGTTAACTTCGTTCAATTTGATTAATGGAAAATTCTAGCATTACTTTTTTTATTACTTTCTTAAGCCAAATGACGCCGCATCAAGAAAAAAGTTTTAAAAGATAAAAAGAAAAATAAAGAGAAAAAAACTAAAGAAGTTGACAATTTTTTTTTTTTAATAAAAAAAGGCAAGTAACGTTTGTTTAGCTTCGTCGAAGCCACTCCTCCGATGAACTATGCCGGGCCACTAATGGCGACCGACGAAGGAATCGAAGGTGGCCTCGGGGGGCACAACTGTTCTGGAACTTCGACATGAGGTTGTTTTGGCGAGTAGTGTGCTCCAAATTCTGAGTAGGAGAAGGAGAATTCACTTGCTTGCGCTTACCATAAAAAAAAAAAAAAAAAAAAAAATTTGAGATAGGTGTATTGAAAATTTTAAAATTTATCACGGAAGCATAATTAAGTTGTAAAACTTTCAAAAAGTGAATCAAGTCTTTAAATTTGTTAAATTAATGCAACTAAGTTCTTTTGTTAATTCCGTTCAACTTGGATAACGTGTTTTTCCTATTATTTTCTCTCTTACAAAGCGTTAACGTGACTAAAACATGAGTGTTTTGGTCATGTTTTTTTTTTTTTTTGGTAAGGGAGTGTTTTAGTCATGTTAGTGCCAAGTAAGTCATAAAAAATAAAAAATAAAAAAGCTACATCAGCAATTGCCGTTAACCAAGTTGGAAAAAATTAATGGAATGACTAAATTGTAGAAATTTGACAAGTTTTAGAACTTGATTACACTTTTTCAAATTTTTAGAACTTAATTACACTTTCGTAATAAATTTTTACAACATCCAGCGCATTTATCTCAAAAAAAAGTGATAAGTACAATGGAAGTCTCAAAACTTGTCGTGAAAGTGTGAAATCCTAAAACTTCTAAAACATGCAATCACGTGCTAAAACTTATTAAATTTGTGCAATTGAGTCATTATGTCAACTCCATCCAATTTGACTAATTAAAATACTGACATGGCCACATTTAAAAAAAAAAATCATGTAGAAGAGAGAAAATAAGGGGGGGAAAAGCCACATTAGCAATTTATGTTAGTCAAGTTAGACAGAGTAAACGAAATAACTCAATTGCATTAATTTGACAGATTCTAAAACTTGATTGCAATTTTGTGAGTTTTAGGACTAAATCATAATTTATTGATAAGTTTTAGGACCAAACATGATTCAAACTTCTCTCTCCTCACTGTCGTGCTTAGCGAAACAGAGAATTCTCTACAGAGGGCTTCTTTTCTCCCTAGTCGCCAAGTTACTGTGAATCGAGTTCGCCCCGATTAAGAGAGAGGCAGTACACTCCGACGGCATGGAAAACGGCTCGAAGACAAAGGGCATGGATGGGGCCATCGCCTCGCAGCGACTCGAACCTGTGAAGAAAGAGTCAGCGCAGGCGACCTAGCAAGATGACTTTGCTCGCAGAGCCTGTGCTTCCTCTACCCTGCTGTAGAAAAACCTCATCAATGGTTGGCCACAACGTCTTCATTTTTGTTGAAGTTCGTTCTTCTGTTGTTTTATATGTCAAGTTTCTTGTTCCTTTCCTCGTTTCTTATTTCGTTCCCCTGAACGGTAATGTAAACCACGTTGGCTCAAGAAAAATAATAATAAAATCACATCAGCACTTTTTGTCAACTAAATTGATGGAGTTAACAAATTGACTTAATTATACAATTTTGACAAATTCAAAACTTGATTATACATTTTAAAAGTTTTAGGGCTCAATTGTATTTTCGTAACATGTTTTAGAATTTCTAATGCGCTTATCTCTAGGATTTATAATGCAAACTTAAATGGTAGATTATTGAAAAAGTTGGTAATTCACTCAAATTAAGGTTTGTAATTTCAGATTAAAATCAATATATTTGCAATGATGGCGCACCTTGCAAATAAAAGTTGATAAGCTATGACAAAAGCTGGTAATGTTGAAACAATCTAACGATGTTAAGTGAGTCAGATAGACATAGGTAACTTGAAATTCGTTGATAACTCAATATGAAAAAAAATCGAATCAATCAAATAAAGATGGTAAATTCATACAAAAGAGTTGGTAATTCTGAAACAATTTAACGTTGTTAAGTGAATCAAATAAAAGTAGGAACCTTGAAATTAGTTGATAACTCAACACAAAAACAATTTAACTAATCAAATAAATGATGGTAAATTCATAAAAGAGTCTATAACTTTGAAAGATTGGTACGACTTAATAAGTAAAATTGCCAAATTACGAATAGATGTTTGTAATTTCAAAATGACCAAATATATATTGTGAGCAAGTAAAAAGAAAAAAAAAAGTTGATATTTCAAAACTGGTTGGTATATTACTTGGTAAAAACACAGGAAATAACTCAAATTAGAGTGAGTGGTTAAGTACGAAAGTTGATAAGCACCAAAAGTTGAAAATTTTCGGACAAAATACGCCCCAAGTGCTAAAACTTGGCACAGAGTGACACTTAAGTGCCAAAAGTTTGGAAAGTGATACTTAAGTGCCAAAATCGGAGCAAAATTGATCACTTAAATGTCACTCCAGCCAAAATGTCGACGTGGAGATTTTCCGATGAAGGAAGTGCAAAACGACGCCGTTTTTTGAGCTGATGTGGTAAAAAAAATTAATATAAAAATTAATTAAAATTAATTTAAAATTAAATTTATTTAAAATATTTAAAGATAAAATAAAAACATTAAAAGCAGGCGGCGGCAGCGAGGGCTCAACCCTCAACCGCCTGCCCCCCTTTTTTTAAAATTTAGTTTTTTTAATATTTTTATTTTATTTTCAAATGTTTTAAATAAGTTTAGTTTTAAATTTAATTTAATTAATTTTATATTAATTTTTTTACGGCGTCATTTTTGTATTGTTTAGCCACGTCAGTGTGCAAAACGGCGACGTTTTGCACTTCCTTTGCTTAAAAATCGCCACGTCGGCATTTTGGCCGGATTTTGGTCGAAGTGGCACTTAAGTGATTCATTTTACTCCGATTTTGGCACTTAAGTGTCACTTTCCAAACTTTTGGCACTTAACTGTCCCTCCGTGCCAAGTTTTGGCACTCTAGGTGTCCGTACCTCGTAATTTTCAAATGCTAGTAGTTGCTTATAAGCAATGGTAACTTAGTAAGTTAATCGAGTAAGATGTAGATTGACAACATAATTTGAGACATGTTGGCAAATAGCTCAATTAAGATTGGCAATTTCCTACGCAAACAAAAGTTGGTCGTCTGATGGATTGTTAGTCTTCAAACAAACAATAAGTATTGATAACGGAAATAAGAGTTAGTAAACTAAAATTGAGTAATATTTGAATTGAACAATAATTTTGTACAACATTCACATTAAGATTGGTAATTTCGTATAAAAGTTGATGAATTAGAATGTTACTAAGTAACACAAATAAAAATTCATTATTAATTGAAAAAATCGACAATTTTCAATAGGTTAATTATCATAGGAATCATCAATATACCGACAATTACCAATTTGTTGGTTGGTTTTTGTATTCAATATACAAAACTTACTAGTAGACCTAAGTAAGTCCTTAAACAGCTTTGTCTAAACTCTAGGATGTATAATTTGGGGGTATTCCCACCTGCATAGGGTTTGTCGCGACCTCCTCGAAGCGGGTTGGACCACCTAAGGGTTCGGCTAATGGATTACTAAGCCTAAACTTAGCTCGGGCTCTCCCAAGCCCATACCAATTCGCGATTTAGGTTGAAGTTCTTAATATGCAAATGATTTTTAACATGGAGTCACCACTAATCTATTTTTGGTTGGGTCGATTAGAAACCTAAGTAAAGTAATAGGAGAATTACTTCACTCCTACGAACCAGAGATTAAATGAGTTCGTAGGAGTGAAGTAATTCTTCCATTACTTTACTTAGGTTTCTAATCGACCCAACCAAAATAGATTAGTGATGACTCCATGTTAAAAATCATTTGCATATTAAGAACTTCAACCTAAGTCGCAAATTGGTATGGACTTGGGAGAGCCCGAGCTAAGTTTAGGCTTAGTAATTCATTAGCCGAACCCTTAGGTGGTCCAACTCGCTTTGGGGAGGTCGCGACAACTTGGCGACTCCACTAGGGACTTGAGTTGAAACTCTTAATGGACTTAGGCCAATTTTCTTTTTGAAAAATATTTTTGTGTACGTCCCTAACATTTAAGGTGTTAAATGTTCTTGCAGGATGGGAGGCATAAGGGGAAGTGTGTGCTGACCTTTGTTTTGCAGGGAGGTGTAGGAATGTATGGTTTACTTTCATTTATGAAGTGTTGCTTGATATAAACTGTCGTGCATGCCTATGCATTTACACTACACTTTTGCACACACAACCTACCGCCGGACCTGGGCCGCATAGGATTATCTAGGATGGTATCAAAATGGATACCACTCTGACCGCATGCCCGCGGTACGAGTCGCCCATCTCGATCTCGAAATTTCTTTTTTTGGTGTCAAGAGTACCCACCTCAGTCCGTATGCCCGCGACTCGGGTCGGCTCTTTGACCAAGCCGGAGTCATGAGGACCCGACTTAGTCCGCACGCCCGCGGCTAGTTCGATCATCCTTATGGCTTCACTTTGCTAAACCTGTCTAGAGTAGAAATCGAGCCTCACATCTCATGTGCATGTCTATATGATTGCCTTCGATTTTTCTTGGTGAAATAAGTCTTCTATCCCTATACCATGCAATTTATTTTGTCGTGCTTTTGGTCGGTCCATGACAATTTAAGTCAATCATTAATTTAACTCCTTTGTCAATTAAGGATGAAATGAGGAAATTATCATGCAATGAATCATTTGAAAAAAAACTTGGGAGAATTTATTTTCAATTCATGTCTAGGAAATTTGGTATTGCTAGGTTCATTTAATTAGAAATTGCTCATCATTAGAATTAGGTCATTTGGTTAATTTAGATTGCACATTTAATTATTGGTCAATTTTTAATTTCGAATTTCATAAAAGAAAAAGAAAAATTAGAATTAGGGCATTCTTTATACGCCATTGCATATTAGGATAAATTACATGCTTATTAAGAAAATAAAAATCATGTGCCTGTTATATAGTTTAGGTCATACTACTATGTCATATCATTTAATGTTAAATTAGTGGCAAGCATCGCATAAGGCATGATTCTCATTAAATAAGTGAAAAAAAGAAAAGAAATTGCATGTTAATTAGAAATCATATCTAGAACTGTTGATATAAATTCTGATTTAACATTGCAGATGCTTTTATTGCTATGAGATAAGTCATGCCATTTATTCACTGTTTTATCTGGGTGTTAAATTGGTGGTTTGCGCACCCGCATGATCACCTCACATGTTAGGGAGATAAATTAAAATCAATTCAAGCTGCTTGTCAAATATTTTTTCAAAATAAAAGAAAAGATACCGAAAGGGCGTTAGAGAAATCTAGCGTAACCAAGTCCCCGAACTCACAATCTCTGGTTCGTAGGAGTAAAGTAAATCTCCCGTTACTTTACTTGGGTTTCTAATTGACCCACCAAAAATAGATTAGTGGCGACTCCTAATTAAAAAATCAATTGCATGTTAAAAACTTGAACCTAAGTCGCGAATTGGTATGGGCTTAAGAGAGCCGAAGCTAAGTCTAGGCTTAGCAATCCATTAGCTTAATTTTAGGTGGTGCACCCGAAATTTAGGTCGCAATAGGGTTGACAAAGATTTGCCCAGGATTGGCGGGCATTGAGAGAAAGGTAGACTTCCCATCCTTTCTTCAAAAGGGGCTAGCGTCAGATAAGTAGGTATAGTAGCCTCCCGCATCTAGAGTGAAATAGTGAAAACTCACAAGGGTTCCTGCTAAATCGACTTGTGCTTCGCACAGTGTCTTTCAACCAATATGTCGGCCTTGTACCCCCAGTTTCAAACAAACAATAAGTATTGATAATGAAATCAAATAAGAGTTAGTAACCTAGAATTGATTAATAATTGAATTGAACAATAATTTTGTAAAAAAATCACATTAAGATTGGTAATTTCGTATTAAAGTTGATCAATTAGAATGCTACTAACACAAATAAAATTTCATAATTAATTGAAAAATTTTGACAATTTTCAATAGGTTAATTATCATGGAAGTCAGTAATATACTGACAATTACCAATTTGTTGGTCATTTTTTATATTCAATATACAAAACTTACCGGCATTAATTGAAATATATTGATACTAATTGTTTACACCCAAAAAATGTCCAATTTTTTTTTTCAATATGTGATAACTTGAAGAATTGAGAACTTGAAAACCTAGACAAAAATTGGAGTCGATAATCTTGGATACAACCGTCAAAGAAGTAACCTTTGCTTGTAAGCTCTCTCTGTAACCTCTCTTTATAATCTCCTTTTGTAACCTCTCTTTATAATTTCTCTTTGTAACCTCTGTTGAGAATCATTGATTGTAAGCTTTAAATAGCCAGGCCTCCTATACAAATCATATAAATTTACTATCTTCAATTATCTCTACTTTTCCATATTGCAATTTTATTTTTTAGACTTGCATCATCAATCAAATTACAGCGTGTATCTTATCTTGGCATATTCAAGCTTTGTCGTTAATTAAATTTTGGGCAAAATTTGTTTATGTTTGATTTGTTAGTAATAATTTTACTTTCCATGCCTTATCATCGATTAAGTTCCAATATGATTTGCATTTGTACAGTCTTGTTCCTAGTAAAGCTGTTAGTGTCCTTATTTACCTTGATATTTCTTGTTCGAGGCCTTCATAGAACATGTCTCCTTCAATTTAAAAATTGAAGAACGACTTCTAGTCAAAGGTATTTCATTGCGGGAGAAATTTTAGCGAAACATCTTTTTGGCATTGCCTAGTGGGGACTATCGTGGCTGGTTTGAGGAGATACAATGGTATGTATAAGGAATCAACTTGATCCTGACAATAATGGTGGTAACAATATGCCACCATTGCTTACTAATGAAAGAGTATGAGAGAGTAGGACATGATAAGTTGTCAACTGCACAACCAGTTCCTCATCATTATTTGAAGGATCAAACTACTGAAATGGAAAAAATTAAGGAGGCAGATCAAGCTCCTACAAGAAAGAAAGTTTGTTCCTTCATATTTCCTTATTAAAATATATCTATCCAAATATGACAAGCACTCACAAACTTTGTAATCTTTAGGACAAAATCCCTGAGATAATTAACTCTATCAAGAAATTGTTGCACCTGTTTGTGATTGGAGGTATCGACATTCTAAAGCAACTCATAGATGAATAGAGAAGGCAGTTGGAGCCAAGTCTAGTGATGGTATTTGCTATGAGGAAGCTTTCAACAAACATCAAAATAAAACCACTAACCACATGATGGAATACTTCATCGATGTGGTCAAGCCAATGAACGTCAACACCTTCCATGAGATCATACACAGGCCTAGAACATTGAGCCTTTCAATTCAGATGCAAGCCAATCCTACCAATTTCGTACCTTTTGGATATGTTCCTTTATCTATTATTGCTCAAGTTACTTTTGGTATTGTAGGGCACATTGTATCGCCACCACCACCGATTAGGATTATATAAAGGGTTGAAACTATTAGTGCAATCCAGACCTGTGGGGCTACGCTTGTTAGAGGAGGCAATTTCTCCACACAAATCAAACAAATTTACTATCTTTCAATTATCTATGCTTTCTGTTACTGCAATTTTATTTTTTGGACTCACATCGTTGATTAAATTTCAGCGTGTTTCTCAGCTGTAGTTTTCGATTCGCATCAATTAAATTCCGGCGTGTATCTTTAATAGGGTGAATATGGTTCCAAGGTAGAACCTGAAACCTAAAAATCGGATCGATGATAATTTGTAGGTTTCAGGTTCCAAGGTATGTATGTTATGTTCTAGGCTCTAAAAAATGAGGAATTTGTTTTGACGAATAGGTTTTAGGTTCTTAGTTTGAGGAATTTAGAACTTGGAACCTAGAATATGGAACAAGTTTTAATTTATTTTTTTTTGTCCATGTTTTCGTGTGATTTTCCGATATTCAATGACATTCGATGATGAGTGTATAATTTAGAAACATTAGTCTGACTTTTCATTTTATGATTAAGATTTTTCCTTTATTAATGTTCATATTTTTCTTACGTCTAAATATAAGTTATAATTAGTGAATTTAATCGTTTAACTAATAATATATGTGAAACTTAGATAGATCATGAAGGCAACCTGGAACTTGTGACAAAATAAATTCCAAGTTCCAAAAAATGAGGAATTTTTTTTAATGAATATGTTCTAGATTTCAGGCGGAGGCTGTCCGAAATCTAGAACCGCTCATCCCTTATCTTTATCTTAGCGTACTTTGGCTTTGACATCTATTAAATTCCGATATAATTTATTTACATATGATTCGTTTGTAATAATTATATTTTTCAAGCATTGTCGCCAATTAAGTCCATGCACAGTTGTGTTTGTATGGTCTTGTTCTAAGTAAAGCTGTTAAATCCTTATTTACCTAAATATTTTTTTCGAAACCGCCACAAAATCTTACTTCTTTAATTGAAAAATCGAGAACAACGTTGGAAGAGAAATTCCGACCGAACAATAATTTTAATTCACTACATCCTTTTTATTCAACTTTTAACCACAAATATAAATAGAATGAGCAAGAGGACAAGACGTCACCTCGGTTTTTCAGAATTGACCTTTTGGACTTTTCTGTGGGTAGACTGCCTTGTGCTACACGCTCCTAAGAGCGTAGGGCTGCAGGCCCCTTGTAATTCGTTCTCATTGGCTTTCCTGAAAAATAGGATACTCTCTCCTTCTAATACTAGAGAAAATTACAGCTTCTTTTTTTGGTCAAACAAGGGGAGCTTAATAGTAATAAAAGCGGAGTGCACCCCAATTTTTTTATACTATAACAACAGTACTTTTAAGATCTTTCTTTTACCTTAACAGATCGAGGATAGAAATTAACAATAATTGTAATTTGTATTTATCTTGCCAAGGATAATGTTGCCAACAACTGATTCACTCCGTTGCACTAGTCCGATCATTTACACACTATTTATATCCTCAAATGGGCAAAAGGTGAGAGGTTCGAACTCATCAAACTCTAAATAGGTCTATAATTAAAACACGTTAGTTTGGTAAAACTTATAGCTCATTTCTTTTCTTCTTGACCAATAGCAACTTATGTGCCGTCTCTCTAGCATACACGTAAACCACCGTGGACCACTGAATAACTGCTTTACTTACTCAATCACAGAGCTTGACAAAAGGGCTCTCTAGCTCGACTAAAGGGTTCTCTCTTTTTCTCTCACAAAAAAATGGTCTGGACAATTATGGACGTAGATTTTAAGTTCATAAATAAGGTTGTCACAGAAATAGAGAGAGAGATTCATTACTTTAGGAGTCAAGGCAAGATACAAATGCGACTACCGACACTCGTGATCAAACATCAAGAAACGGTGCAGCTATTGACGGTGCCTCAGCAACTCAGATGGTAGTTAGATCATAGAGAGAGGAAGTGAAGGGAAGCCTTTTTGCTACCACGGAGGAATTTTATGCAAACTTTCTTACATAGACATAACGGTCAATTCGTGAAGAAAATCCTAACATGACACCCGAACCCCATGAACCCTAGGATTCCAATGGACACGAAAGATGTCAGTCATGTTCCTCCATCGAGTATGTATCTGACAAATCCAGCCACTTTAAACGTTTGCTAAGATGAGAATTAGTCAAAGGAACACGGGTTTGACGACATCTCACCCCTCCCAAAATAATAAATTATTTTCTAACATTAATAATGATAAGATTGAGGGGATTGGAGAAACTTGGATGGGCTTTTGCCACGTATCCCTAGTCCGACCACCTCCCAAAATTAGACACAAGATCTTTTGTCCCTATTTTAAATTTTTTAAATTAATGCATCTTTAATGTTCCCTCAGCTCAACGATTAAACTACTCGGAAATTGGACCCTTAAACTAATAGAGGGGATAATATAAAAAAAAATAATCTCCTTGGGAAAGCATCGAGTAGCTAAGTTTATATATTCTTTTTGTGATTTTATAATGTGAAAAGATCAGCCTTTAGGTCAAGTTTCCATTAATTAACTAAGTACCACATATGTCTCCAAACATCTTAGTTTCCTCATTTGTCATGCAAGGATGCATTCAGACAAGTGGCACAAATCTGCAAAACCTTTCTCAATAAAGAAACAATTGATCTCGCCATTCAAGCGACAAGAAAGTTGTTATGCAAAATAAAATAATATACAATAGGCTTTTTAGGGAAAAATGGAACATACAAGAATAGATGGTTCTACGCAACACTTCTTAATAATATGTAATCTCTACTACTATTTTCAAATATGTTCACTTTCTTTTGCTCACCGTGTCATCTTAAACTTGAGCATGGTGCCAAAGGCACTCATTGGTGCAGCACAATCAATGGACCAAATGATAGGAACAAATGGCGATTATCGTATGAAATATGCCGATTGATCCAATCTTGTTAATTAGAACTTCAAAGTTTAAACTACCAGTCTAATTCAAAGGCGAAAAGCTGATTGTTCGACGGAAGGTCTGCATCTACTTCAAGACGCCGTAATCTAAGAACAATTAAAATCACGGCAGAAAACACATCTACAGCACCTCAAAAGGAGCCTAATGAGTATGTTGCTGTTGTCAAATGCAGAAGGGCTGTAGAGAAGTATAACTATACAGTGCACCCAGCGGCTTAGAAATTTCCATTTCCATCCTCCGTAGAAGAGGAGGAAAAGAGGAAGGGAGGGTGGGGGGAGAGAGAGAGAGAGAGAATCTGACATGCACTGATAGGACCAAGTGCTGTCCTGTGGACCAGCACTTTTTTTCACTTTAATGCCCTCTTGCCTTTGTGCCTTTGCTGTGCCTTTGCCACAGAGAGAGAGCGATGGAGAGGGAGCTGATCATCTTAAGCTTTAAGCCCCTAGGTTGAGGGTTCCTTTAATTGTTGTTTGCTTCTCATCTTCCTCATGCTCAAAGGCTCTACGTTCTTGACAGATCTTGAGCTCCAACAACATCAAGATAGGGCCAACAAAGCCCTCTCTCTCTCTCTCTCCCTCTCTCTCTCTCTCTCAGTCACAGAACCCTTTTGAGGTTTGCAGGAAGGAAGAGAAAAGAAATGAAGGAATAAAGAGGGGATGGACCCGTGTGCAGGCTGTGGGAGAGGAAGAACATGACCTTGTCGGTTGTTCTGCAAATGCCACTCCACACTGTCACCGCATTATCTCTCTCTTTCGTACGATCCCCACTCACCTGTTCCTCTCTCTCCTGCTTCTTTATGGCCTGGATGGCCACTAGGAAACACAATTCCTTCCCTTAAACTACGTCTCTCTCTCTCTCTCTCTCTCTCTCTCTCCCTCTCTTTCTCTCTCTCTTCTCTCTGTGGATTCTCTCAGATTTTAGGATTTAACGAGGCTACTGAATCAGCTGCTTCCTTCAATTCCCCAAATCTAAAGTGTCCAAGACACTCAGGTAAGTCGTATGCTACTGGGGGACCCTCTTGTGCTTTAATCTCCTGATCTCGCAGTTTTCACTTTCAAGTTTCAAATACTTGACCTTTCTTTAGGGGGAAACAAAAGGAGATTGAGTTGGAGGTTTTTTGTGTGTTCCTTCCTTCTACTTTGGTTGCAAGACTTTGGAGCCCAAGTAAGGGAGAGGGAAGGGTTTCCAGAACAGTGAAGTGGGTTGGTTGATGGGATCAGCACCGCACACTATGTCAAAATCAGCATGGGAAAAAAGAGACTTGTGAGAACAAGTATTACTTGGGGGGTCAGCTAGGGGATTAGGCCTTAGATTAGGATATGCTTCTCTGATTAGATGGAGGATGAATTAGGGTGGAGACCAGCACAGGAGACTCCATGATTTAAGACGAAAAATATGATGGAGGGGAAGAAGACTATGACCTCTAGTTTGTTTTGACATGATAATTTTCATTAAATAAACACGTAGGAGATTCGAGGATCAAGGCTGTATTTATCACCAGGCCTGGGCAAAGATTGATGGAACTGGGAGACCAAGAACAGGAAAGAGAGATGCCGAGTTCTTTGGGGTACACCCCTCCACATAAAGATTCTTCCTCCAAATTCTCTGCTGCAAATAGAAGAGATCAAACCCTAGATCAGCCAAATCATCTATATCCTCAAAACCACCACCCACCAAATCCACACCAATTAGCTAACAAGCCTAGAAGAGAATATCAAGAAACCGACCAAGATCCATTTGCAGTCGCGTCTCCATCTCCAATTGCGGTAGCTACCGGCGGCACTTCGGTCAGCATTAGACCACACACGGAACCACCATCGCCGCCGCAAGGGCAACTCACGCAGTCCCCCACGCCACAGCCAGAGTCAGTGACGGCTCTTATCTCCGCCTCCGCCATCCGATATAGAGAATGCCTTAGGAATCATGCGGCGAGCATGGGTGGCCATATTGTTGATGGTTGTGGAGAATTCATGCCCAGCGGGGAGGAAGGGACGCCGGGGTATTTCAGATGTGCTGCGTGCGAGTGCCACCGCAATTTCCATCGGAAGGAGGTTGATGGTGAACCGCAGTACGTACCTCGTCTATACTATAGCAGCAACAAGATCAATGGCCAAAGAGCTGCTTTACCTCCTCCCCAACAACATCATGCAATTCCCCATCCCAACCCAATCAATCTGCATCACAGGTTCTCTTATTGCATATCAAGCGCTGCCACCACCATGACGACGGCCCCAAATCAACCAGTGATGATGGCCTTCGGCGGGGGCGTCCCGGAAGAGTCTTCTAGTGAAGACCTTACTATGATTCAACATAGTGATGCTGTGCTGCGTTCAACACAGCTGGCGTCCTCTAAGAAAAGGTTTCGGACAAAGTTCACGCAGCAACAGAAAGACAAGATGATGGAATGCGCCGAGAAGTTGGGGTGGAGAATTCAGAAGCAAGATGAGCAAGAAGTGATCCAATTCTGCACTGAGGCCGGTGTGACGAGGAAAGCTTTCAAAGTGTGGATGCACAACAACAAACAAGCCATGAAGAAGCAACAAAGGTAAAAAGATCCAAGTTACTCTTGTTCGGGAATAAGATTGTAATTGTTGAAACTGTCTGTTCATAATTAGAGGAGATAGATCGGAGCAGTCAATTTTGGCCGATTTTCCCTCATTTCCAAGGCTTTGTTGTAGCGTGATCTGCCCTTTTTAGATGCTTCTGAATCATCAACTCAGAGCTGCTTATTAATTCATGGCAAACACCTGGTCTGCCATGCCCACTTTGGGCCTCTTTTATGCTGGGGAACATTGAATTATACAGAAAGATAATAGCTAGAGTGAAAATTTTTGGGTCCTCGTGACAGAGATGAAGGTACATGTACTAACTTTGGTTTGGGTTTTCAGCTGGAAAAATTCCATGTTCAACATTTCTAGCTTCACTTCCTAATTTCTTTGTCCTTGAAATTTCGGTTCCTTTGGTGCCCAGTTTCTCAATCATCAGCTTTTCATAAGGATCAAACAATTATTAAAAAGAAAAAAAGAGTTTAATGTATCTCTCTTCAGATCGCTGAAGTACTATATTTAAGAAAACCATGTTTCAAAGTTTACATTATTCAGGCGCTGCTTAGGTAAATTTTGTAAGTCTTCTTAGAAGCTGAAAGACTAGTCAGGATTAGGGTCCCTTCTGATGAAAGACTTCACTGTGTACCTCCTACTTTTAATGCATGCGGGACACTGCCACGCCTCTGTCAGACAAATTCAGACAAATGGTCCCATGAGATTGATGTATCATTCAGCCTTTTGAATTTTAATTTCTGGAAGTTAATGCTATTGAGACCAGGAAAAGACAGAACCAGGAGGGATTTACATAGGAAATCTACTCGAACACACGAGATCTATCGTGTCCAAATAAAAATGTGGCAAGGATTGGACCGAGACCGCTTTCCCAAGAAATGTACAATCTACAGTTTAGGGGAGTTCTTTCCATAATTTCAGCTAGGGTGGTCCTCTAAGTGGGGTAGATGACCTAATAAAAGGCAAGGAAGTCCATCATCACATCTTTAGAACGATGCGGGAAGAGAAATCGCACTAGTGACAACGGAAGAAATGTTCAAGACGAAGCAGAAAGAAGGAAAATATCGAAATTCAATATCGAACTTACGTGGAAAGAACAAGCTTCATCGCTAACTGCAACTTGCTCATATAAAGATTTCACCACGCTTTGAATGCCTATTGTTCCCTCTTTGGTCTCTGCTCCTAACTCAATGGATAGATGTTCATTCCAGCACGTAGAAAGACAGATTAATTTCGTCGCCATTTATATAAAGCAAGGTTCCGAGGACACTGACCTCAAAGATCAATAGACCGATGCAAAGAAGACGACACAATGAAAGTGACTGAAGCTTTCGATGGAGCGGAATCTATTCAGATCCTAAGATTCAGACAGGCAATATCATCTGAAAGGATTTGAGTTTAAAAAAAAAAAAAAGCTTGTTTTGAGAGTCAGAACCAGCTGCAAAGAAATAAGAAAAAGGCTCAAGCAGAAAAGTTTTCACGCGTTCCTATCTAAGATATAGCAGCAGATGCTCTACAAAATGTCAACAAGCAGCACTTACCAAAAAAAAAAAACTTGAAGAGCTCCCGAGGAAGCCATTTCATCAAGTTTAGGGCTTTAAATCTCGTGAAGTAAACTGAAACACCTTTAGTTTGTGGACAAGTTTAGAGCTTTAAATCCTGCGGTGGGCAGGTTAACTAGCATAGAATGCAGTATCTGGGGCAGCAAAGCTCTCTCCATTGTTGAGCATCATCAGCAAACGACATATGCATATTCAGGAATTATTATTCTCGTCTGTGTAAAGACGACAAGGGCTAACCAAAGCGTGGTAATGAAAAGGTAAATTCTACATCACTCTCTTGACTAAATCCTCTCATACGAGGCTCAAGATCTTACCGTAAGGTGAGATAAAGGCCGTACCTAGTTAGTTTCATCATCAAAACTATGAAATGACCGAAAGCTACTGAATAACGCCGCAATAGTTGATTGGGCTTACAGCTCCGAGCCGTCTGATCTCATCTTTGATCCAAGATCACCTGCTGCCTGCGAAGCCTTTTCCTTCGCCGCTTCATAATTAGACTTGGCCTCATGCGTCATGGTCTCCTTGGCTGTTTTATACGACTCCCCGACCTTCTTAAAAGCTTCGTCATATGCATCAATTGCTTCATCTTTGTCGTAGCCCATTGCACCAGCCACTGATCCCCGACATCACCGGCTTTATCCGAGGCCATGTCCGATGCCCTGTTGACCCCGTGCTTTGCCTCGTCATATGCATTTGCTACTTTGTGCTTTCCATGTCCTACAGCTCTTTCCACAGCCTCCTGACCATCACCAATCTTGTCTGAAACCATGTCCTTTGCTTCGTTGTAACCGTCCTCTAGTTTGTCTTTTCCATACCCCATTGCATCTGTCATTCTATCTTTCGCGTCCCTAGCCCAATCTGAAGCCCCATCAGTGGCCATGCTCAGCTTCTCCTTAGCTTCACCATAGAGATCGGAAGCTCTCTCTGCGCCATACCGCATTTCCCCTCGCTTTTCTTCTTTGAAATCATTGGCGCTTTCTGAAGTCGTGTCAGTGGCCGCATTCAGTTTGTCTTTTGCTTGACCATAAAGATCAGCGGCTCTATCTCTTCCATGGCCCACAGATCCAGATATATCATTAGCTCTATCTGATCCTATATCAGTAGCCATGCGCAGATAGTCTCTAGTTGCACCATAAGTACCAGCTGCTTTGTCTTTGCCACAATCCATTGCTTCCGCCATGGAATCTTTGGCATCACCAACACAGTCGGATGCCTTTCTCATACGTTGGTCAGCTTTCTCCGAAGCAAAACTTCCTATGTCACGAGCTTTTTCATAGGCCAAATTGGCAGCCTCACCGGCTTTGTCAGAAGCATATTTCGAGGCATCTGAATGAATTAAAGAGTGACCGGGGGAAAATACATGAGACATTTATGTCAATTAGGGCTCCGATGCATGAGGTATCTCCCTATCCTGATCATACATACAGCTTGCGAAATATCAATAGAAATGCACTCCAGCATTGTAGACCGATGACCGACACAACGCATTTTCATGAAATCAGAAGACGTCCGAATTTAGTCATGAAGGTATTAAAGATAAGAAATTTCTTGCTTCACCAACCAGATTTGCAGTTATATACACATTCTTTTCAGCATATTTTTTAGACAATAACTCGCAGCTGTGTTGTCTCTCTCATTAAGTTGTGTCAGCCAGATGAACATATTCCACAAGAACTTCAAAGAACAAAAGGTGCAAGAGAAACGAAAACAAAAGCTACCCAACTCGCAAAAGTAAGGTCGCGATGAATTACCAGATGCGGCAGATTTCATTGTGCTGGTGGCCTTTGAAGCAGCATCCCCCGCCCTATCAATGACATTGTAAACATCTTCCACTTTGTCTTGCTTAGTTGTAAGCCCTCCCCTATCACATAATTCCTCGTGTCAGCAAGCGATACAAACTTCTATCAACAACATAATTCAAATTTCACATTCAAAACAAAATTAAAAAAAAAAAAACCTAATTTGAACTGGAGGACAAAGCAATAAGCTTAAAGCTTAGTGATCCCTAGAATCAATTCAAACTTGTTTGACAAATATTCGCAAATTAAGGACATAAAGTACCGCCGCAATCGCAGAAATCGTCGATAAATAGTGTACTGTTTACAAAAAATAAAGCATCTAACAACTCCAATTTCAAAAAATTTCTCAGCTCTCTCTCTCTCTCTCTCTCGGTAATAATAGGGGCATAAAGCGAGAGAATTAAGAGTTAATCTAGTGGAAAGCAACATACTTTACTGCCCATATTTGTCACAATAAAAGTAAATTTCAACTTTCAGCATCTTCGGGGAAAAATTAAGCCTAAGCTGATAGTCTTCAACATCTATGTGGATTCATGCTGTCTTTTACAATTAGGAACTTTTATCTGTCTGCTTCCAACAGAAAAATTAGTTCCAGAGACTAAAATTAGTTACCTAATGGTTTCTCTTGTTTGCAAGCGACTTATCAAACAAGAACATCGATTCTTTGAATAGAATAATGCTTGCAAACTCTCCAGCAAAAGCAAGAAGTCTAGGACAATGTCTCTTAGTAGATTTCCCCTTGACTGTAGTATAGATTAACAAACATATTGATTCCTACAATAGATGTACTCTATAAGCCTAATAACTGAACTACCCAAAGAGGATTAGTACCACAGCTGTACTGAGTTCTCTAAATTGCAGGGAGGAAGTTATAGTGCAAAATCAACGGTCTTGTCTCCACTTCGATGGTGATTTACGGAAGTAGCATTCCATCTATAACTATACTTGAAGACACAAAAACTTATTTAACCCCATTTTTTTAATTCATTACATTGAAATCTCAGATTTCAATCAAGATATTAAAAATGACCAATAAACAATTGAACGAGGAGATGATATACTGGCATGAAACAAATGATATCGATGGAAAAGCCCCCAAAAGTTAAGTGACCTTTTATCCAATTTACCCAGACATTTCAAGCAATATGCATATGAAACGCTAATGCAAAACCTCTTACCATGCATATCTTCATCTATGTGCAGTTAATTAACATAGCATCCCATGCCATCAACTAACTGAACTTAACCAGCAATCCTAGACAATGATTATTTTTGAAATTATGGTACAGCTATCATGTCATGTGATCGAATTCTTGGGAAGAATAAACTACTAGATTTTCTAAAGGAACATCTCATGTAGATAACATTATCGTCCATCTGACCATCTGAATTACTGTTCAGTTCGATTTGAGGTTTAATTTATATTCCTACGATGTCCATAAAATCACTCGATCAAGCACTCGATTGCTCTTGAATCCATACATTCACCCTTGATCTATCTGTTTCATCTTGGAAACTATCAAAACTTGCTACCACATCTTACCAATCAAAGAATGAATATCCATCATATTCTTTTAAAAAATATGCTGTAACCTTTGCAACTTACAATATAATGAAGGACAAAATGGTACAATTGAAAAATCTGTCACGCTTTTCATGTTGGTGCAAACAATGTGGTTAATCTTTACTTTAGAAAATTGTAAAAACACGTGCTTTAGACTGATTAACGTTTTGAGTAACGTGATTATCAGTAGTTAATTAATCCGATGACGCAAACAGTCATATCTGTTGGAACGCGATCGCTCTACCGCATCACACATCATGACCACAGCACGCTCAAAGCGCAAAGAATCCACACACGGGCTCAGCAGCAACACATTCCCCAAAGTACTCAGCTGGACCTGCCGCCCGTACCAATCCATCTTGCACTGAAAATCCCGGATGATCGACATCAAACACGAACGCGGATTCGAAATTGCCGAAGGATCGACCGATTCAATTACACAGAGAGAGAGAGAGAGAGAGAGAGAGAGAGAGAGAATTACTCCCAATCGGCCCAGGAGTCGGTCCCGCCGTGCCAAGCGCCCCGCTTGGCGTCGTACTCGGGTTCGTCCGCCGAGCACCAGCACGTCCCCGGCGCGACCGCCAGCAGCAACGCGATCGCAACCAAAATCCTCTTCGCCGCCATGTTTTCCCCCTCGGGCGCCGCGGAAGTTGCACTCTCTCGGCGGCAGCAGCAGCAGCAGCGATCGATCCAAAGACGAACAGGTAAAAAGTTCGTGTACGGCGGAGACAAGTGTTTTCTCTGTGCTTGAAATCTGCAAGGCAAGCGCTTGACGAAGGAAGAAGGAAGGAAGGAAGGAAGGGAGGAGAGGGAAATGGTGGAGTGAGTGCGGGGAGGGAGCCGTTAAGAAAAAGGGATTCCGGAAACGTGGCGCGACGAGGATCGACGTGGCGAGCGGGGGGCGAGGCTGGGCGCGCGGAGGTGGCGACGCGTGTCGCTGACCGGGGGAAGGGGAGCGACGCGACATGCGTGGGCGCGTCGGTGGCTTCGCGGTCGGGTCGTGCGGGGAGTGATTTCGCGCGCGAATCGGGGTTTTTTGAGCTGAGCGAGCGGTTGTCCAGAGGGAGGAGGAAATGGTCAAAAAGGAACGACGTATCAAAAGGGCGGATGATTTTCATCCTCGAAAAATATGATCGGGAATTTATGACTAAAATTTCGTTTTCATATAATTATTAAATTAAAAATTACTTTTTTAAAAATGATGTTTTATCGTTTGAAATGCTCGGCCCATGAAAATATTTTTATTATCCATAAGTAATGATTTTTATATAAATATTTTTGTGAATGATGAAAATATTTTTTATTTTTTTACGTTTAAATATTTTCGTAAATGATTAAAATATTTATTGTTCATTTATTTTGTAAGTGATACAAGCTATCGTTTTTAGAAAAATAAATTTTCATGAAAACTAATGTGCCCTGAAGCGAGTAATGTTATAATTTGATGACATTAATCAAACACTTTAGAAAGGTGCATGCACCTAATATCATAAAATTATATGTTTTGCTCGTTGTTTAGACATGTTTCCTTCGAGGAATTATACAGTTCACGGCCTGACTTGTACATCGAACACCGGGAGAACTTTTTTAGCCAAACTAAGGTACAAGATTTAATTTTATAGAAACTAAGTCAGAAAAGTTCCCTTTATCTTGAAAATTCATAGCTTTACTTTCATTTTCGAACATGCATGCATCCCATGTGCAGACAGGTTATGACGCACAGAATTGCAAACAAATATAGTCATGCAAGAAAGAAGATTACATATAAACTAAATATACCATGCGTGTGTGCAAAATGATGACACTGATTTAACTACTCTTGAACCTTTATGAATGATGCAATTGATTGACATATCTTGAAATTTTCAGCTCACAAATTGGGGATCTTATTCCAAATCTTACCCATTGCTTGCAAAACTGCTTCGAGCATGGACTGCTTACCTAGGCCGAAGGTCCATACTCAATTGGTTCATGAACTTACGGGGGAATCTATGAGTCCCCGGATTCAAAAAAAGAATGTACCGTTCTTGCAAAACTGAATGCTTTGGTTCTTGCGATAGAGCATAAGAGAGTTTCTAACGGGATCAACCCCACCCTCCTCTTTAACTTTAGCAAGGAAAAATGGCCTTCGTGATCAAACATAAACGAAAGGACATTCTCCTACGCTCGTGCGATGATCTTCCTCTCCACGTACTCATTTCAGGAATATCTCTAGTTATCAGCAGGAGGTAATAATGCACAGATCGACAGCACGGAAATCATAATCGCTCGTTCAACTGAAAGTATGTCGGAAGAATTTCAATAAGCGAATGAATAAAACCAACAAAGTTACAACGACGTCCGAAGACATTACCGGTGTTCTCGTATCATGACACGCAGTATCTTGATTAAAGATTAGGAATCACCACAAGATCGTATGCCGAATACATGAAGATGTACACCACATGAATTCTTCCCATTATTTGGGATAAAAATGGATTTTATTATCTTTTCTGACGGATAACTCGCCCGTGAAAAAGCAAAAAAGGTTCATCTCAATCAGGCGGAAGCAGCAGCTGCAACTGCCGCCGTGTAAAACCTCTTGAAGGAGCATCGCTGCTTCCTTCTATCTACTTCCCTGGATTTCAAGCGTTTTGTACAGTATGAGCATTACTCCATCTACCAAAAAATCGCATAGAAACACGACTTCACCGGCTGCCTCTCCATTTGAAGCAAGAATTACAAATGAGACGATTTCACCGGTCAAAATTTGGGAAAGCAGCCTCTCCATTAGAAAGAACAGAAACAAATTGCAAACCAGAATCTAGGCAGGTTGACCACCATTGGCTGCCAATTTTATCCGCTGTTGATGCTCTCCAACTTTGTATTCTACAATCTCCTTGAAAAGATCGGCATCTAAGACGCAGTCTGGCCTTCCATAGACAGCTGCTTGCACACTGGCCATTAGTTTTGCTATCTCACGGCCAGAGAAGCCCTCCATCTTCCGAGCAGCTTCTTGAAGCACATCATCTGATATGTCTTTTATGGTTATCTTTTGAGGCTGCTTCTTAAATAGAGAACCCCACTGAGATGTTTCGTCCCCTTCGCCGCAAAGGTACTTCCTCAAATAGAGTTTTAGAAGTCTAAATCGTTCCTCCTCCCCAGGGAGTGGGAACTCAATCACTTCATCAATGCGGTCAGTCACAGCTTTATCAAGATCCCCAGGCCGGTTAGTTGCTAGGACTAGAACAATGTCTCTGGATTGATCTCCAGTCCGGAAGAGCAAAGCATTTAGGGCACTACGCTGAGCCTCGCTCATATATCTACTGTTACGCCTGCATTGCAAGGATATTTCATAACATGTGATGGAAAATTGTGCATAATCAAACAGAATCTGATCCTAACAACCATTTTCATGTCTTCATGTTCCAATGGAGTAACGGGCTCATTTAAAAGCATCAATTTTACCAACCTCAAACTTCAAGAGGTTAATTACTAAACATTGAAGGGATTCCAACAAACGACATCTTTACCAACCAAACTACAATCTTACTGGCATATAAACAATCATAGAGCTATCCGCAACCTACTAGAAATCAGGTACACCAAAAAATCAGTTCTCAACTGCCAAACAATTTTTCAGGTCAATTTCCTCAAAGAAATCACATAAGTAAACATTAGCGACATTCCATCAAGCTGGCATCATTGCTAAGGCTTTGCTGATATAGTCATAAAGCAAAAGGCAGTTTCATTAAAAATATTCTAAATCAATATGCAAGAAAAGAACTCACTCGCATAGAAAAGCATCTGCCTCATCTATGAAGAGAAGGAGACCCTTCTTTGACTTTTTAGCCCAGTCAAATATTTGATGGATTTTGGTGACGGCCTGTGGACCTAGTGGGGCAACATCTCCTCCAGTCATCATGGCATAATCTAAACCCTGGAAGAAGAAATAAAGAAAATTAATAAAGTTTTGATGCACCCATTTGAATGCACACAGGACATGGAAAGGACAGCTAGAAAAGAAGCAAAATAAAAACATCAACAAAGAAGTATAAAAGCAACAAAATTGAAGAGAATATTTATGCAGATTTTAATAAAGACGAGATGAAGTTTACAGGGCTCATCAACAAGCCTTCAATGAGATTCAAGTTATGGCATTTTCTGCTGTTCTTTTCCTAGAGTTGTAAGGCTGAACAAGCTAACAGAGAAATGAAAGGAGCCACCAACTCGGGGGAAAGAACAACACTGAAATGAGCAATGGTTGCTACCATACCGATTTCCGAGCTATCTCCCTAGCGACCATAGTTTTTCCTGTGCCAGGAGGTCCATAAAACAGCATATTGCGGAATGGAGCCTCGTGAGCCTTGGTGTTTGCTGTAGCTCTAGCAAGTTGTTCTATTCTTTTCTGCAATGAAGGGTGGAGAACAATATTTCCAAGTCCGCTTTTATTCTCTGAAAGCGCTGTGGAGCCAGCTGCAGCAGCAGTGCTATAATTCATAAGTTTGTTTCCTCCCCGAGAAATAAGGCCCGACCAAGGAAATTTGGAAATGGATGATTCCCGAATAAGTGAGGGCTGCCCAAGTATTCGGTTTATGTAACCCCATGTGACTCGAGCACCTTCCCTGAAAAACAAAATACCAGAAGACTTTGAAGAGAAATAACAAGATCTATCTATTCCCTAGCATGCAGATGAGAGACCCAAAAACAGCTAAAGAGTGAATTTTCCACCTATGCTGAATGCCTTTGAGCAATGCCAAAGCTAAGCACTCCAGGATGCATTTTACTGAGTCTTTTTCAGCGTTCAAATCTGTCCCCATGGCAAAATTTCATTGTTATGTTGGCAGTCATGTTAGCTGTTAACATCTACAACAATATATAAGCGGCTTGTTATTCTATACCAAGGAGTCCTGCCTAATTCATTAATCTATGGGAAGATACTAAATTTAAGAATTGGAAAAATGTTTAAACTGATCGATCACAATTTCCAGTAATGCCAACAGCATTTACACGGGATTACTGCTATGATAAGAAAACAGGCATAGGTTTCATTCTGGATTAAAGTCATAGTCCCTCATCTGCACACAGCAATCATCTGTTGGTGTTTATTACGATATCAGAGAACACATGCTCTATGTTATTTTAACTTATATGTGAGTTTCAAGCAAACAAACCTGGTGGTGTAAATTCCTGCAGCTAATGCAGTAGCTCCACCGACAGTCATGACCAATGTGTTTCTATCATTCAGTAATATCCTAAAACCACCTGCAGATTCCATCCACGAAAAAATAATAATGAACATAATGGTAACGCCAGAATCAAACAACAAACTCAAGAATATGTTGAATTGGTGTCATACCTTCAATATGACTAAACAATGTATTGATGGCAGCAAGCCACTTCTCTCTTTCACCATTGATTCGTTCTATAAGCATTCTCCTATTGTGGTCTTCTGTCAATTTCGCTTCATGGGCCCGGCCTTCGGCCTCAGCCATGGCCTTCACTCTTATAGTTTCTCGCTCTATTTCAGCTCTTTCTTTCTCAGTTTGCCGTTGTTGGGCTTGAATCTGTTCCTCAGTCGCCTGTTTTTGCTGCTCTTTTCTTACAGAGGATTCCTCTTGCATCTGAACCAATTCAGCATTATGGCGCCTCTGAGCTTCATGGTCTGTCTGAGAACATTGGAATATGATATCATGAGCAGTTTGATAGTGATAATCTTCCGCGTGAATACAGTTTAATGTTTTAAAAGGAACACCACTATATTCGTAGGAGACAATCTCGTCAACATCTCAACATACCCAAGAACTTTAATCCTGAGAAAGAAGAAGCTATTCAACTGGCTCAAAATTTCACCATCGGTTAACTTCAAATCAGAAGTTCCAGACCAAAAAGAGAAAGAGCAAAAGTGAAGACATACTCAAGCTCGAGAAGCCTTTAAACAAATTAATCATTACATTACAGGACCATCTCTACAAGATGATTCTTTTAAAGACACTAGATAGACGTTCACAAAATTGAGTAAATACTAGTCTTTGCAGAATCTTCTATATTTACTTGCCAAGTAAAGGCCCCTCAAGATTTCTCCTTCATAATAACATATCGATGCCTCTATGTTAGTTCTTTTCATAACTGAAACAGCTTTTAGTGCAAAATGGCACCAAGGGGGTGCCAACCTATGCAACAAATCAGTAAGTACAACTCAAGTCTCTAATTGTCAACAAGGTCGATTCTCAATGTTACTCAATGCACCTGCATTCTCTTTCTCGCCAACTCATCCTCATATCTGAGCATTTGAGCTTTTGCCTGTGCTTGTTGCTGAACCAAATTTCTCTGCTCTTCAGCCAGTTTCCTTTGTCTGTCCTGCCAAACACAATGTCAAAGGATCGAGTCCATGAATACTCAATGACAGATCACAGAAAAGTAACAGAAATCAAAGAAAACAAATTGCAGCACAACATGAAAGACTCAGCACTGGAATTCATTAAGAAAAACCCACAAAACCCAATAACGAGCAAACACATCACGTAAACGTCAGTTACATGAATCAAGCAGATACAAGAGACTGAGCTCAAATTGTTAACTGAACAAGTGATTATACATAGAAAGACAGATGCATCGCTGACACGTCTAGTACTCACAATGTCAGTTTGAGCTTGAATTAACTCGTAATGGACCTTCTCCGCAGCTACCTCAGCCAAACGATTCTGTTCTTGCTTTCTCATCACCTCAAAAACCTGCCAATTCAGTCCACGCCCAAAAATGAATATCTCCGATTTCCAAATTCAAATCGATCACCATCAGAACCCCCCATTGCATATCCACTTGCCATCAACCGTCTCGGTTTCTCCACAACCGAGCAGAAAACAACGATCGAGAAGCAGTACAGACCTGTTTCGCATGAGGGGAGCTATTGATTTCCCGGAGGGCCTTCGCTCCCCTCTCCAACGCCTCCGGGTCGAACCCCGCCCCCCGCGGCTCCTCAGGAGGCTCGGGCTTCGCCGGCGAGGCCGCGTCGGGGGGAGCGTCCTCGGCGCGCTGCGACGGAGAAGGAGGCGGAGGCGGCGCGGAGGAATAGAAGCCCGGGAAGCGGAAGGGGGCGTCGGCGTACGCGCGGGTCGATAGCGTGGACAGAGAGGCCGCCGTCGCCGCCGCCGCCGCCGCGGCGATCGCCGATGACAGTCTCGAGGCCGCCATTTCCGAGCATAAATCCCAGGAGAAGAGAGAGAGACACACACACACACAGGGTCTGTCTAGGGTTTAAGCGGGATGGAGGTTTTAGGATTTCAGGAGGAGGAAGAAGAAGGAGATGGGCTTTTTCTTGGAGAAGAATCCACACCATGGGCCCAAACCCAGGGCCCAAATACAAGAACTCTCCTTTGAGCCCAGGCCTTGCTATTTCCCCTCTTTTTCTTTTTTCTTTTTATTCATCTTGTGGTGTAATTTCTCCTTGGATATTTTTATTTAATTTCTCTATTAATTTTTGTAAATTGTTTTCGCTATGTCTGTGATGTGACAAATAAGTTTTCTCAAGGTAGCGTGGCTGAGTATCTGGTCGACTCGAGTTTAGCACCTCATGCAATACTCAATAGGTTCACGCATTCGATTGAGTTTATACTTTTTTTATCAAAAAAATTCAATAGTTTTAAACATGACAAAAAAAAAATCTTTTTGCTTTAATCGATACTCACTTGCATTTTACCTGTAAATTGATTGTAATCGAGACAAGTGTTGATTAATTTTTCTTTTGGAAATTGTGCTTTTGTCCTTTTGTACGACCAACTTTACATAAACTTTTTTCTTTTATTTTTTGATTTTTTTTTGTTTTTTGAATGGCATTTCGAAAACCACCAATAGAAGAACAGAAAAGGAGTAGAAAATAATGGTGTGTTTAGTAACGTTTCTGTTCAAAAATTATTCCGAAAACAAAAATAAAAAAAAACTATTTCTATTCGAAAAACAATTTTTGAATAAAAGAACGTGTTTGGTAAACTTATATAATTTTTTTGTTTCTTTTAATTTTTTAATATTTTTATTTTCTTTTTTCTTTTTCCTTCCTTTTGGCCGGTCACCGGCCTCGGCCATGGCTAGCAACCGGCCGACAAGGGCCGATGGCCTCAAGCGAGGCCAAGCCACCACCAAGCAACGCTGAGGCTCGTCGGTGGCTGGGTGAGCTCGAGACTGAGCCTCGCCGGGGCCGGCGACCCTCCGGCAAGGTCGCTGGCCCTTGACGGCCGGTCGCCGGCCATGGCCGAGGCCGGTGACCGGCCAAAGAAAAAATAAGAAGAAAAGAGAAGAGAAGAATTATTTTTCGGAAGTGTTCCAAAAACAAGAAATAAGTTTTCTTTGTTTCTTGTTTCTGTTCCAATTTTGTTCCCTGGAACAGAAACAAGCCCCAGGAACAAAAACGCAAACAAATGCGTTTCTATTCTTTTTTTGTTCTCCGAAACAAAAAAATAGGAATTGTGTTCATAATCAGAAATAAAGAACACAAACAAACAGGGCCTAAGTTAGTGACGTACATCCACGCACGAATTGCAAGCTCTCAAAATGCTGGAAATTCACGCTCAATAAAGCACCGACGGCGATATGGAGCCTAAGCCACAACACTATGGCACCGCCGTCATCACCGATATATTGACTAAGGGTGAGCATAGTTTAATGGCAAAACTTAGAATTTGAGAACCAAATTAATGGGAACCATCTAGTTCCATATTTCCAAATGAGCAAGTAGGTTTTAGGTTCAAAAAATTGAGGAACCTATTTCAATGGATAGGTTTTAGATTTGAGGTTTCACTAACCTATAACTTGGAACCTAAAATCTTGAATAATTTTTTGTATTTTTCTTGGCCAATACCTTCGTGTAATTTTGAGATATTTCATGATATTCGATGATGAGTACATAATTTAGAATTACTGGTCTGAACTTCCATTTAATGACTAAGATTTTTAATTTATTAATGTTTCATATTTTTCATATATCTAAATATAAATTATGGTAAGTGAATTGTAGCGGCGAGTGGTGGTCATTAAAAATAATAATTCACTACAATCATTCAATTAATAATACAGGTGAAACCTGGTAGACCTTGACACCAGTCCTGGAACTTGTGATAAGGTAAGTTTCAAATTTTAAAAAATGAATAACTTATTCTGGTGGGTAGGTTCTCGGTTTTAGATTCCAAGTGAACCTATATAGACCTTATAACCACTCACCCCTAATATTGACCTTGGATCAGAGGTCAACCAACTCGATCTGGTAGAGAGAGAGAGAGAGATTATTTGCATGATCTTTAAGCAATGTGGCCGTCGTTTGAAACCTTATTACTCTCAATTGGTGAAAGAAACGCTAAATTTGTCTGTACTTTCATGCTGTTCTCCTGTTCTTCATCTTCTTGATCTGCCGCATCATATGTTCTGTTAGGCTGCGACTACTAATGTTGTCATTTGGACGAGGGCTTCTGAAAATGTCGTGAATTTGTTTTGCTCCGTTTGGTCATAGAAGAATTTCTCACGCCGCCATCAGTGTTACTGGTATCGATTTAATGACATTTTAATCTTCCCTTTCTGAACATATTGCGTTACTGTTCCCAAAATCATATGATTCAGTGTTGATATACCAGGCTTCATCCTTACTTCTACTCCCATTAAAATATGATAGCTTATCGGGTGATTATGTGTTTTGACATTGCTACAAAGTGGGAATAACTGACTTTTTCTTGACGGGACAGTTATATTCTGCAGACGGCCATGAGGATGAGACATTTTGGCTGAATATCATAGACAGGTGGTAAATGATACTTCATCCATTCACTTGTAATGACCCACTCAATTTCCAGTCGAAAATTACTTAAATCACAAAGACGTTACAAGTAGAGAACATCAAGACTATGTCGTCTACTTCTTGAGCCTCCTGCTTTCTTGGACATAATATGTAGATCAGAAACTGCTACCCTTCATCTTAAAGATTCAGGAAAACTCCATAGACTTCACCGAACCTGTTGGTGTAAAGCAACAAAAAGAATTGTTCTCAGTGAATTTAAAAGCAAAAAGAAAGAGATCTTGTATACTTGTAATCGGTGAAGAAACCAAAAATCCAGAAGGGCATGAGAAATACCTGGTCTTTTGTCTCTAAGTGGAGACAAAAAGTGGAAAAGCAATAAAGTTCACAGAGGAATAGGAGATTTGGAAACTTGGATTCATATAATAAACAAGCGAGTTGGCTGTACAGGAGAATCCTCACAGAAATCAAAAGGAAAAAGGAACTCTCTTGCTTTCTCATGGATTGTCCTCACACGCAAGTTCTTTGCAGTAGTGGTAAGCATAGGACCATTGAAACATCATCCACAGAAAACAGGAGGATCAGATTATTCAGATCTCATGAGGGATTTTTCTTTTCTTTTCTTTTCTTCTTTTGGATGAGAGACAGGATAAGAAGAGTTGCATCAGCAATGTGGTCGTACACTGGTTCAGGCATTGCCTTTTTACATGTGATCTAATGTGTTGCTATCTTGAACAGTTGGCAAATGGGACAAAGGCCGAATGATAAGAGAGAAGCAAAACTTGAGGGAGGACCAGTCAAGATTGCAACTTGGGGGTTTTCAGATTTCCAAGTTTCTTCTCTACCGGTTCATCTTATGGCCCCCACAAGAAAAGTATTCTCACCTTGTCAGTGTGGAAAAGGTAATTAGGTATAACAGCCTGAATTAAGACATATATCTTAAAAGCCAGAAAAAGTGTGAACCTTTATTTTTTCTGTGAAGTTCAGTGACACTCAAAGGTTTCTCAAAGAGTCAGTTAACGAGTCGATCAGACCTGGGTTTTGGCGAGAACAATCTCAATTGTTTGTGCACAGCCATTTAGTCATAGTTGGTCAAATGATATAGTTCCATGCGAAAGATGTGCACATCAATAAACTATTCTTAGTTTCGCCCACTCAGAAAGAGCAAATAAGTATTTATTTCTATAGAGAAGAACATTAACAGAACCTCGCCTTCGATGTGAAGGCATCAATGCCACAGCATTCGAGGTGGCCTCTGAGCCATGGACTAATGCAAGCAACCACTAAATGAAACTTAAGAGAAGCCACAGTCCATCCATAAGGGTATATTACCTTCAGCCGCTATTGTTGCTCGACCTGTAATTAGGAAAAGGAACTCTGCCAGACTCGATGTGCTTGACGTCCTCGATTAAAATTTCATAGTGTCTTTTCACTTCCTCTGCAGATTTCCCACCCACGGCCTTGGCAATCTTCTGCCACCTGTCGGGAGTGTCCTTGTCATATTGAGCCAATGCCTTCTCGAACATCTTGTTCTGCTTCGGCGTCCAGGATGAAGAAGTCAGAGAATTCGACGCCATTTGGGGAAAAACGGATCTCTCAAAATGCTAAAGAGAAATAATGTAATTGAACAGCTTGAGGGAAGATGGTAGGAGAGTAGCTCCTTATAAGAAGGAAGGAAAAGGAAGATGTGTGGGGTTGAGCCAGTTGAGAGGGAATATATCTTTGAAAGGGGGAGAATATGGAGTGACCCGTTTGATTAGCAACCACAAGAAGATGCAGGACAAAGGAACACAGCTTGTGAAAGAGGGGGAAAATTAGTATCAAAAGGACAGTATCTTTGTCTTTTCTTTTTGGTTTAAAAAAAAAAGAAGCAACAACAGCGAAATTCCCTCCAAGTTGGACAAATAGATTCAAGTACTGATGGTGATGGTACACGAAATCACCTTGTGTTGTCTTCTGGTAATGGCATCTTTCTGAGCTGCTAAACAGCGGCTGGTTTGATGATTGACAAGATTATCTGTCTCTTCAATTTAAGACAACATGAGATGATGGAATGTGCTTCTGGGGGGCAATAAAGGGTTTCTGACAATGGGTCAATTGCGTTACGGTCGTGACCCGTAGGTGTTTGGTTAATGATGATATATTTCACCTAATGCTCTGTAACTGGCAGAGCACAAGTTGTTTCGCTATGATTTTACAGTAATCCAGATTTTGTTCAGGTGGGGTTTTTTCTTTTGGGTTAATTCCTTATGCGCTTACACCTCAAACATATATCTCAGAATGTTGAACTCACCAAAATTCTTCCTCTTTCGAACTGGTACATGATTAGACTAGAGCACCATGATTGGCTAATTAAAAGGAAGTTATGTCGTCCAGTCACGCCTCTGGATAAGGGGGAAGTGGCTCTCCTCCTCATCAATGACATGTCTATTTTCTCATATTTCCTGACATTCTAATGGACGAGATGACAGGGTCACCCTCAATGCATTAATTCAGCGTGACTGGTAATTTGCTCTTAAGTAGTTTCCCCAATGCAGTTGCTTTGGCTAGAATCGGAAAGCGACAGCCATATTCAGGCTGGAGTCAATTGTGTCATGTTCTTCATCTCAGGATGAGCAGCCTTAAATTTAAAACTAGTCTGCTTGTAGTTTTTAATTCAAAGGGAAGGTGAGCATCAAACTGCCAAATTGATTATCCTTCTCCATA
The DNA here is from genome assembly GCA_016097485.1 of Eucalyptus sideroxylon x Eucalyptus melliodora. NCBI lineage: Eukaryota > Viridiplantae > Streptophyta > Magnoliopsida > Myrtales > Myrtaceae > Eucalyptus > Eucalyptus sideroxylon x Eucalyptus melliodora. Next base: position 44,535,393 of record CM027832.1, on the reverse strand, counting down.
TTGCACTTGAAGATCCCTCTAGATTCGGCGATAGTGGAGGATAATAACAAATCCGCAGAACCTTCAATGAACTCAGATAGTTCACACACTGATATTTTTCTCAACTGGCTCAGATAATTGGCTTGTTTACCTCCGGATGATTTCTTATTTGACAGTTCAGTTTCACAAAACAAACAGGGCAAATATTCTCCATTACAATACTCAGAATTTCATATGCAGATCTTTTGGGAAGGGCTTTTCTTGGTTTTTCGTTCCCTTCTTTTTTGTCCCTGTTTTCTGCTATGCAGTGATTGATCTTGCTTCCTCCTGTAGAAGAAGTTTATCTTATGTTATGGCCTTGTTCTTTGCTTACGTAGAAATCTCAAGATAGTTCCACTGAGTGCTCTTCCTAAGTGATTTGTTTGGGGCCACCCTGGTCTAAATACCCCAAGAATAGTGTAGTACATCGATTACCACACAGATTTCATTTGTGCTGTATGCAAAATTGCATCTCTATGTTTCAAGACTCTCTGATCCCTAATCATCTTCTCATGCTGCAATTTTCGGCTCATTCACATGTGACAGCAGACATTCCTCAAAAAAGGCTAGTGCCCAGTCAAATTATTTAAGCAGCTTCTGAGTTCTCTATAGCAATCATGGGCTCTTAACCTGTCTCTCTCTCTCTCTCTTACATGCAATTCAAGACAAGTGTAGCATGCCGCATACCACACAGATCTCGTTTCATGATGTATGCACCATGATATCTTTAAGTTCCAAGACTCTCCGATTGCTAATCTCCTGCTCGTTCTGGGGTTTTCAGTTCATTCATCACGTGACAGCAGACATTCCTCAAATAAGGTCAGTTCCCAGTCAAATCATCACAACAGGTTTCGAGATTTCTATGCTAATCAGGGCTTTTTAACTTGTCTGTCTTTTCTCTTACATGCAATTCAAGTCTTTCACTATTTCTCTCTGATCTGAACAGACTGAGAAGACCAGATTCTTGAAATGAAGTCAGACAAACACTAGGACCTGCCGACTCCTATTCTTATCTTGACAGCTTTATTTGTTTGAGCAACTTGGCTATTCTGGGAAGCCCAGAACCATAAAGGAAGATTAGGCAACAAGAATCTGACCTTTTGGGCAAGTGGAATGGCTCATATACACTTGTTTTCTACATCCAGAATCAAGGCATTGCTTTGTGATCTTAAAGTGATTGCTGTCAACTTTGCTCCTTTTCCAAACCACTGATCTGACATTGTCTTTCAGACATTAGATATGGATTGGTTGGCAACGATGCGAGCGCAACCACGACCCCTAATCATGAACTCAAGTCCTTGCCCTTTCATGCTTTAACATGCGTCGCTCATCTTCATTGACCAGTTTAGCAAAAAGCAAATTTGATATCTTAACCGTTTGATATAACATCAATTAATCCAAAGGGAGACCAGTTTTACTAGCACGCTAACATGTGCACATTGAAAAAAAACTGATCCACCGAACTATACCCATTTCTCAAAACTGTCATAAAAGCGAATGCAGGCATAAGGACCAGGCGCTGCACCGACCTTTACCAGTTGAAGAATGACGTATTACACATATCGGAGTGGCAATTGGCATCCGGGTCGACAGTAAAAAAGTTTATTCTCTCGTTGACATGATCTTCAGAGAACCGGGTATCGGAATAGCTTGAAAAGCACGAAGTTTGTTATCTGGGACGGTGCTAAATGTACGGGAGATATGAATCAATTAGGTTCACATCGATCTCACCAATCATATGAAAAAGCGGATGCGCATACATCGATTATCGAACTGTCTCTGTAAGTCGTCTGAGAATCAAGGTCTAAAGAATGTGTGTGGATAGATTTTGCTGATGTTCGGAATCCTTATCATATTCCCATCATTTTCGGCGTGAGAATTCTTGCAATGGTCCATAGCACTCCACAGATAATGGAAGATGCTGTCACCGAGATCAGCACATTCACCAGTAAACATCACGCCTAAGAAAGTTAACTTCAATGGTCAAAGCTTTGCTTAGTCATCATTTGAAGTTGCTTCCCCCAGCCCAGCCTATGCATAATCTGTACGATACAGACCGGATACCCTGTTCCCAACTGTCTCGTATAGCCCCATCACATAACTGTACGCATGCAACGGTTATTGACTGTGCTTTGCCTACATCTTTCTCCTTAAGAACATGTAAGGATATATGAGTGAGCTATGTTAGGGAAATTCCATATCGAAAAATTGATGTAGTGTAAAGCAATTAATATATCCTAGTTGGCCTATAATATATTGGTTTAAGTTTTTGAACAAAGATAAGTCCAACCGAATGTACATCTAATACCTTAATTTTCTAGTGTAAAGCAATTACTATTTCCTAATTGGCCTATAATACATTGATTTAAGTTTTTGAGCAAAGGTGAGTCCAGCTAAATGCACATCTAACACCTTAATTTTCTTTATCGTTTTTCCAAGTAGATGGATAAAAAGAAAGGCATGTTGACTCATCATTTTTAATGCTCCAACTCAACATATAATAATCCGCTTTATCACGTTTAATTTGTCATTAAGCATACAAAAGTAATACAATGAACATTTATTAATAGTTTAGGAACCACATCAAACAAATTAAAAGTCCAGGGACAAGATTGTGCATTGGGTCAAAGTTTAGATACCAATACATGTCAACACCATAATTTTTTTTTTCCTTTTTCCAAGTAGATTGATAAAAAGAAAGACATGTTTTTTTTTTTTTTTGGTCAATAAAAAGAAAGACATGTTGACTCATCATTTTTAAGCTTACAAAAGGACTCACTTAATATTTACTAATAATTCAAGGGAACAAATTAAAAGTCCATTGGTAGTATTTTACATTGGGTGAAAATTCATTGACCATTTATGTCATTTTCCCTTCCAAAATCCTACTCTCTTTTTTTTTGTGTTGACAGATTTCTAAAAGTGGTTATAAGTGTCAAACCAGCGTTATTTAAATCATGCACTTTTGTTATATTAACCAATTAATCTGCTTCTTCACATCTAATTTGTCGTTTAAGCAAACAAAAGAATTACACTTTACATTTACTAACAGTTCAGAGTCCACACTGAATAAATTAAAAGTCTAAGTATAATATTGCATATTGGATCAAAATTTATGCATCATTTGTGTCATTTTTCTTCCCAAAACCCTAATTTTTTAATGCGGGTAGATTTCTAAAAGAGGTTATAATTGCCAAACCAGCATTATTTGATTCTATTTTAATTATGCACTTCAACTTGAATTACCAACCTTTTTTTGTGGGATTTACCGTTTTCTCTTATCAACCAGTATGGCTTACCAGGTCTCCATGTTTTTTTCCTCCAAATTTACCAGATTTCCTATTTAGTTACCTGTTTGTATATGTCTTCCTTAGCGACTTGTTGAATTTATCAATTTATAAGAAATTAGCAACCTTAATTAATATCCAAACATGTTAATAACAAGTTTCAAGTTACCAACTTTTATTTGAGTTGATTACCAACGTTCATTTGGTTGTTACAAATTACTAATTTCCCTAATCTATAAAATTTTATCTACCTTCTTACAAATGTTTTAAATTTACCAGCTATTATATAAATTAACAACATTTATTTTAGTTATTTATCACTTTCCTTCAATTAAGTTACAAATTATTTTTTTGTTACCAATTCTCATCTGAGTCGCTTATTACCAAGTTCTATTTATGCTTTCCAATTATGTTGAGTGACCACATTTATTTATCATGCTTGCCAACTTTTCATAAATACCAATTCTTTTAAAAAATTAACAATATCAATTAGAGTGATTAGTAATTTTTCTCCAATTAAATTACCAACTAATTTTGTATTACCAAAGTTATTGATGTTTATTTGGTTCTTCTTTAATATCAACCTCTTGGAAGAAATACACCTTAAGTGCTAAAATTTGACATGGGTAAACACATAAGTGCCAAAAATTTTAAAAGATACACTTAAGTGCCATTTTTTTATTTAGAAAAATGACATTTAGGGTGAACTCCGACAAGGCTTGCCAGAAATTCGACATAGCATTATTTGTTAATAAAATTGATATACGTGGCTGCTGAAAATCTAACGTGGCTCGTTGTTGGTACTTAAGTGTTCATTTATTCTCCGATTTTGGCACTTAAGTGTATTTTTTGGAAATTTTAGTACTTATATGTCCACCCATGCCAAGTTTTGGCACTTAGGGTATCTGCGCCTTTCAATCTCTCTTATCTCTAATCGAAAATATAAAAAATGCTCTTATTGTTCATCCACTTTAATTACCTTTCTTACTAAAGGCTTAAACTTACCAACTACTACCAGAAATATTGACCTTTATTTAAGTGATTAAAAAAATTTCTCTAATTAAATTGCTAACTTTTTTTTTTGGGGTTACCAACTCTCATTTAAGTTATTTACCAACATTTATTTGTTTTTCCTTAGAATTATTAACTTTTTTTTTTTACTCAGTTACTAATTTTATCTGCATTACTCCGATTTTTTAAAATTTACCAACTCTTGCTAACCTCGTTTCGATTAGCAATTTCTATCCAATGAAATTACCAACTTATTTAAGCGAGTTACCAACAACTATTTGATATTTTGTTTTGCACTTACCTACTTCTCTCATCTCTAAAAATAAAGAACCTATCTAATTTTTTACAAATTTTTACTCTCCTTTCTTATAAACACCTTAAATTTACTATCTATTATGTTATCAACATTTTTTATATGACCCACCCCATTGGTGGTTACGTGGTTTGCGCTCAATCCCTCTTCCAGAAGGGAGCGAGTTCAAATCCTCGCATTCGCTTGTGCAACTCACCCACAGTTCGGGGGAGGTGGGTCCCCTCGGGTCGCCCCGAGTTTACGCCGCCGACTACCGGCTGTACGGCGATTCCCAGGTTACCAAAAAAAAAAATTATATGATCGACCAACTTTTCTCTAATTAAGTTACCAATTAGTTTTGAATTACCAAGTCTCATTTGAGTTGCTTACCTATGAAAATTTGATTTTTAAAAAAAAAAAATTTACCAATTTTTGGATTGAATTGACACTATTATGCAATTAAATTACCAACTAATTTTGCATTAATAACTCTTATTTAAGTTAGTTACAAGCATTTGTTATTTTTTTTGTAATTACCAACTTCTATTATCTTTGACAAAAAAATCTTCTCTTACTACTTATCAACTTTAATTGAACTTTCTTGCAAACAATTTAAATCAACCAATTATTAATCAATCTTTATTGGGTGATTTACCAACTTTATTCTTCATTAATTAACCAAATAGAATAGTTGGTAATTTTTTTTAAAAGTAAACATTCTTAATTAACTCACATGAGAGTTGGTAATTTGGAGCTAATTGATGACTTAAATAGGAGAAATGTTGATAAATAACATGACTTAAAGTTAGAAATTTCCATATAGAAGTCAGTGAATATAACCTGTAAATAAGAACGGTTTATAAAGTTGATAAAAGATAAGAAAGCTGGTAATTAATGAAAACTAAACTTGGTAAGTAACTCACATGAGAATTGATAATCCAAAACTAACTGGTAGCTTATTAATTTATTTAAAAAAATGAAATTTACTTTAATTAAGTTGCAAATTCTTCAAATAGTTGGTAAATTAAAGGGTCCTCATGAGATGCATATAAATGTTTATTATTGGTAAGAAAGTTGGTAAATTAAAAAAAAAATCAGTAAATAACTCAAATGCAATTTTGCTACTCAATCCTATGGGGTAGTTGAATGGATTTAGGTTGGTAATCTTTCAAAAGAGTTTGTATATAAGAGGAGTCGATAAATGAAAATTAGTAACACAATAGAAAAGTTGGTAAACTAATTTTTTTTAATATAAGTAAACTACTGGACTAAGAGTTGGTACCCAAAACTAATTGGCAATTTAATTTGACAAAATTGGTAAACCACTCAAATTTAAATTGTTTAATTTTATGTGAGTTAGTAATTATAAAGCATCGGTAAGTGGTGCAAATAATTTTATATAAGTATCAGTAAGTTATCTAACAAAATGTCATCGGTACATTTTTCTAAACGGTTTTGTGACATTCATAAACAGTTATCAAAACTTACCAGCACATAAAAGAAATCAACTTTTTCTAGTACCGAACAATAGAATTGTGTATAATGGTTATTTAGTTGGTGAATTAGTCTAGGTGACATCAATCTAACTGCTTTAATATCGAGACTTGTATATTCCATATCAACATTATACAAAAATGAAAGAAAATTTGTTATCATCAATAAAAAAAATGTAGATATAGATTATAATCGATAGTAAAACTATTTTAATTTTTGCATATGATACAAATAATTATTTTAAGAAAAGTCATTTCGATTTATTCATTTTTCATGAAACAAATCCAAACTTCAAATGATATAGCTCGAAAGCAAGAATCCAATAAGAGTCAAGAAGTCATGACTCATGAGCATCCAATTGAGGTGCACAAAGGAAGACAAGACAAATTGACCCCCCATTGCAAAGATAACCAAGAAATTTTTGTTCTAGATGCTTCCAAAACATCTGGCCGTGAATTTGACAATCAAGTAGAGATGGGTCTCAAATTACGCATCGTATTGTGAACTCTACACAGCCATGTGTATAAATTTGAGCCATAAGCCCCCAACTCATGGAATATGAATTAATTTACCTAATGTCGATTCTAGAACCTACCCAATAAAAAAATGCAAGCATTACGAGAACCACTTTTTTGTTTTTGTTTTTCTTTTTTTGGAGTGGCATTGGTACCAAAGTAGTAAAGGAGGGATTTGCCTTCGCGTTGCTAGATTTGATTCCAATGGGTGGGGATATGAGAAAGTAGTGAAAGGTTTCACTGATTCGGTCCCTATCGAGAACGATTTTTGACGTGAGATTCTTGCCTCAACCAATTGGAAATCGGGAAAAAGCATTCTTTCTTTTATCATGATGAGGGGCTAAAAAAGGGAGAGAACAAGATAAAGGTTAGGACCCGGTCAAGGTGATAATAGTCTTGTGGCTATAACCACATGAGAAGGACGTAGCTAGAGGGACGGGAAACTGGATAAGTTACAGGGATAATCATTTAAATAGTTCATGAGCTTTAATTCAACATGTAATGTTATCCATAAACTCTTAATTTATTTAATATATTGTTTGAACTTTAACTCAATGCGCAATTTCGTCATTTAATTTTTAATTTGTTCAATGTGATTTATTTAATCTATTTCCTCAAATATATGAAATATTTAATATTGTCATTCCATTGGTTCAAGTTCATGTACAATATTGAGTACTTTCATATAGTCTAGTCAAAAAATTGAATATGTCCCAAAATTTTAGGGACTATATTGAAAAATTTAAAGAGAACATTGCACATTGGATTAAAGTTTAGAGGCCATATTAAACAAATTAAAATTTATAGTCGACATCACACAATGGCCAAAATTCAGAGACTATAGGTGTCAATTTCTGAAGTTATACCTCGAGCCCTAGATTTTAAAAAATGCCTCATCCGACATTATTCTATTTCTTTTTAAGAAAAAATAAATCAGCTTTTTCATCTCCGGAACTTTGACTAGAGTCTTCATAAGTAAATTACCCTTTTATGTAGTAATTCGTCTAACATTCTCCGAAATTTTGTTAAATCTACTGTTATCATTTATGTTTACCAGTTGTAATGTGGCTACAGAGTTCGAAATGTATGTATGTTAGCTCTCAATAATTATCGCTAATAGTGAAGCGAGCTCCATTGAATTGTCGTTAGTGATATTACCTAAACTCCCATACCCAGACTTTTGATTAAAAAAAAAAAAAAACCTCCCAGACACGACAGTTGGTAATCTTCCTTCAAAATTAGTAAATTGTCTCTATTTCTTGTAAGTTTGAACATCCTATGGTTTATTTAAGGAGCCAATCGATAGTTACTTTCATGGCATGTCCGTAATCCTTTTTCGGTAACTTTCCTTAAACGATAGCAAGTTGCCAATAAAGAATTCCTGTTGTGTGTTAAACTCAGTGAAATGTTCTTCAATTTTCAATCAGTGCTTTGACGGCCTCAGAAGGCCGGGCTTGGAAGCCCACATGGTCCAGGCCGGTGCTGCATTAAACTCAACGTGACTTGCGACAATGTGACTAGAGATGCGTTTGGTTCAGTATTTTGAAAGTTCATAAAATAATTTAACCTAAATGACTTTAAGCAAATGCAAAAATCGTTTGGTAAATTATGTTTTGAGAAATAATTTTGAGAGAAATGCCGTTTGGTAAAAAACATATTTGAAAAAGCTCCTTGGGTGATTGACTATCAGTGTATCACCATCCATCGTTCTTGCAAACATCAAGTAATTCCACCCAAAAGAAAAAATATATGTGTAATCTATGTTCCTGGCTTGTACTGTTCTTATGCATCCATGTTTTCCATTTTTTTGTTAGAAGCAAGAGCGAAAGGGAGCGACCAGATCGCCATTCAAGTTTCAACATCTGGTTCTCAATTCAATGACAAGCCCTTTCGTGGCTCTTCCATGTCTAAAAACACCAGCAGTCCATACGTTATGCCAGCAGACCGACGGCTCCTTCCGGCTCAAAATTGTTCGTCTCAGGATAGAACCTCCGTTGCGAACCTAAACCGAAAGAACGACGAATCCCAAAACAGGTACGTTAATCTTTCTGCTCAATCATGCATGTTCTTGTTCTAATTAAGAAAATCTTGGGATTACGTAATTTGCATCCAACAAGAGAGTCACTTCTAAGTAGACATTCTAACATGACCCCATTTGATCTATAGCTCTATCGTGTTCATCTCCATCCCTGCTTTTTCGGAAGCACTATCGAAATTGGTCATTGGAATAACATGGAAGTCGATTTCCGTGTGATGGTTCTTCTTCCATCGAGCCTTCAATGCCCCATCCATGTCCAAATAATGACAGCCAACCAAGAAAGGTTTCCCCAATCAAATAGTTTGCCCTCAATACTGGGCAAAAATTAGTGACCTCTCCGATTTGATTTTCGGTTCACTTTTCAGAATATGATAGAACTTACATAGAACATTGATAAGAAGCACGTAATTTTCTTTGGATAAGCACATAACTTTTTTTTTCAACATTACGATTAGTTGTTTCGTTCTTGCAAAATAGTTTATATGAACATGTGGAAATATCTGTATAGTTGTCAACAAAGTCCTAGACCCATTGTACGATGATCAATTTAGTCTAAAATTTTCAATTTGACTAATTTAGTCTATATACATTTTAACGATCTGTTAATGTAGTTCTCTCGGCTAATTTTGATCGAAAATCATTGCTAACATGAAACTTTGTAGTTTTTAAATTTTTCTGATTTTTTCTTTCTTTTCTTTTCTTTCCCTTTTTTCCTCTTTGCTTTTTCTTTTCTTTCATTTTTTCTTTTTCCTTTTTTTTTCTATTTCCCACCGCTAGTCCCCAGCCTCAACAACTCCCCCGAAGTTTTATGATTTGCAATTTGTATGATCCCATGAATGATTCATTTGGGTGGCGAAAAAGTGCATGATTATACCAATGATTCTTGATTTATGTCTAATGTGCAATTGAACTTTTTATTTGTTTGATGTGGTCCATGAATTTTATTTCAATGTCATGTAGAAATTTTTAATTTGTTCAATATGATCATGAACTTTTAGTAAATGTTCAATCTAATCTCTACATTATTATATCCCTAGATTCAATTCAATCCTTAAATTATCTAGTTTAAGAATTCATTTGAACATATACCGAAAGTTCAGAATCCACATCAAATAAATTAATATTTCATGGATGATATTACACATTTGGTTAAAATTCATTAATCACATTGAATAAATTAATAATTCAAAGACGACATTGCACATTGGACCATAGTTCAAAGATCATTTGTCTCATTTTCTCTTAAGAATACCTTAACATCTCGCAACTTGTTTAACTCAAGAAAAGGCTTTGACTATATTTAATTGTAGACTTACGAGGGAAAAGATTGGTCCCATCCAGTGAAGCCCTGGTACCAATGTAGAATCTTTTTATGTATTAAAGTCCAACTAACCATCATCTAGTGTCGTGTGTATCTGATACAAATTGACACGTTCTAACACCATTAAATGACAAATCCGAACAGTGACACGAGTGGACACGAATCTAACACGCTAGGCCCACTATCATTCAAGCTTTCACCACGTCTTTGTTAGACTCCCTTGATGCCTTCAATTTAGGGCATAGACCTAACAATAATCAAATTCACGCAGTAGTGTACTCGGATATGTGAATTAATTTGAGGGTTTGCTTCCACATGGTTGTGGTGGACGAGTACTTAATTTAGATTTGTTTATTTCATGAAAAATGAATAATTTGAAAAGTATTTTCATAAAAATGATTATTTATAATGCTTGAAATAATAAGTCAATAAAAAAAATTTAATTATCGACAACAATTTATATCTAAACATTTTCGTGAATGACAGAAACATTTTTCATCCATTCATTTTTGTAAGTGACATAATTGATCACTTCTAAGAAAATGTATTTTTAAATCATTCATTTTCTTTGCGAAATAAATGCATCTTGAGATTTTTCAAGCGAAGCTTAAGTGAGTTTACTGGGAAGGCTACGTCGCACCCACACACGACACTATTCCTCGACGGGGTTAGTCAGTTGAATGATAATGTCCTTCGTGAACATCTCGGAAGAATTCCTGGTATATGTTGAAAGGTAAACTAGTTTCCAATGATTATAAGGTCGTTTTTGGGCATAAATAAATGAAATGCCCTTCTATTTTTTATCGGTGCTTTGACAGCCTTATAAGCCCCAGGCTTCCTCGGAAAGCCCATATGGTCCGGGCCAGTGGTGCAATACACTGAAGATAAATTGCAGTGATGTGGCTAGAGCACATGCCCATGTACTAAATTGGAATAAAATTACCAATTTAATCCTCAATCTCTTGTACATATGTTAATTCAATTATAAACTTTTCAATTTTACCAATGCAATCCTAAATCTTAACACAAAACTCCAACATAATCATCCCAACCAATTACCTCCGAAAATCACTGACATGACAACCCATACGTAAAACATCATTTTGAGTAAATTTATCCATGCCAGCAATTTCCGACAGTAGTTTACTAGAAGGACTACACTGACATTTTGGGCAAATGTCAAGAATTACATTGACAAAACTTAAAAAGTTTATAATTGAATCGGCATATGCATGATAGATTTAGGATTGATTTTGGTAATCATCCCCTCAAATTGTACACGACCGTGCCTCGTTCTATGTTTATGGCTCCAGAAAGAAGTTGCGGCACCCTACTCTCATGCATCAATTGTTTCCACCTTCTTTTTAGAAGGAAGAAGAGGAAGCGAGCGAGAGAGAGAGAGAGAGAGAGCGACCAGATCACAGTACAGCGACCAGACCAAAATATATGGACAAGGCTTTCGCAGCTCCTCTGCGTCTAAAAGTCACGCTAGCGGTTTCCGACGACTCTGTACCGATGGCCTTGTTTAAAAGTCACGCTTTAGGTGGACACATTTAACACGACCCGTGTCAGCTTTTTAGTTTTGTCGTGGTTATATGCATTGGTCTATTTTGGTAGCGCAATCAAAATCAGTTATTGATTTCGAAAACAGTTGATGGCATCAGATCACTGTCGACTTATTCATATCCACAAGAGTCTTATTCCGTCCAATGTGAATACCCTAAGATTGGAAAACGATGTCCGACCGGGTCCTTCCACAATCCTATTCCCTTTAGGGCACGGGTCTTTGGCCAACGTACTATCCCTGTCCAAATAATGATACGCTTGCAAGAACCGTCGCCATAGTCTTATGCCACAAATTACTAATGAAAATCGATCGCGATTATGTTGGCAAAAGCTTACAATTTTATCGATCAAGAGATAAATGCATCCCGAAAATCTTTCGAAAGAACTGTTTTTTTAAATTATTCATTTTTTTTATCGACCGTGATATAGTTGATCATTTTTAAAAATATATTTTTAAATTATTTACATTTTTTCATGAGACAAACACACCTTGCAGGCAAAATTTAATCTGAGTTTACTAAGAAAGTTAAGTCGCGATGACACAAGTGACTATTCCTCGACAGGGTTTGTCAGTTGAATGATAAACATTTCGAGGGAATTCCTGGTATATGCTCAAAGGTAACCTAGTTTCCAATGATTACACGGGCACGTGGCATTAGAAAATACATTTCTGTAAATAGATGCAACGCTCTTCCAATTTTCGTTAGTGCTTTGACTGCCTCATAAGCCCCAGGCTTGCATGGAAAGCTCATACGGTCCGGAAGAGGGCCCTATGGAGAATGTGGTCAGAAATCCATAATAGAGTCCGACCATAACGACCGAATTTATTATGTTCATGCAGAAGGATACTAAATTCCCTAGTAGAAAAGATTTCAAAATCATCCCAAACCTCCCTTTTTTCTTTTCTATTTCGATTTCTTTTTTGGATTATTATATGATGATTTTTCCACGGTTGCATCACTCTGAAAATAAAGTGCAGTGATGTGGCTGCATCACTCTGAAAATAAAGTGCAGTGACGGCTAGAGTATATGCTTATGTATTGAATAGGAAAAAATTCAAATAAGAACTTAAAATGTCATTATCTTTATAAAGGGAGAATTACCAAAAAAGTTATAAACCTATTGCAATCGTGCCAATTCAGTCCTAAACCTTTTATAATTGTGCCAATTTAGTTCATCCGGCCTAAATTGGCCGGCCGGCGCCGACGTGGACGTCGGGCGGAGACACCGTGGCCGGCAAACAATTTTTTAATAATTTTTTTATTTTTTTAACCTTCTTTTCCTCCGGTCGGCCAAGCACCGGCCGAGGCGAGGGCCGGCGAGGTCAGCCTCGCTGGCCACTGGCGAGGCTTGCCCCCACCGGCCACTAGCGAAGGCGAGCCTCGCCTAGCGATGGCGAGGCCTCTGTCGCCCAACCAAGGCGAGGCTTAGCCTCGCCCAGCCATGGTGAGGTCTAGCCTCGCCAGATTTGGCGAAGGCGAGGCCGCCGTTGTCTAGCCGAGGCGAGGTTCGGCCTCACCCAACCATGGCGAGACCTCGCCTAGCCATGGTGAGGCCGAGCCTCGCCTTGGCCGGGCAACGGTGGCCTCGCCGTCATTGGACGAGGCTCGCCCCCGCCGACCACTGGCGAAGGGGAGCCTCGCCCAACGACAACGAGGCCGCCGTTGCCAAATCTGGTGAGGCTCGACCTCGCCATGGCTAGGTGAGGCCGAACCTCGCCTTGGGTGGGCGAGGCCCGCCTTCACTAGTGGCCAGCGAGGGCGAGCCTCGCCAACCAAAGGAAGAAAAATGTATAAAAAAAATTAAAAAATTGTTTGCCGGTCAGCCAATTTTGGCCGGATGGACTGAATTGACACAATTATAAAAAGGTTTATGACTAAATTGGCCCAAAAAAAAAAAGGTTGCAATAGGTTTAGGACTTTTTTGGTAATTCTCCCTCTTTATAAATAAGGGATTTGAAGTAGACTTTATTTTGATAAGAGCTCAAAGGGCCCGTTTGGTTCGGCTTTTGGGGAATGTCTTTGGCCAAATGCAAATATCTTTAGGATAAAGGGGTTTTCGGGAATGCTCAGCCGTTTGGCAAATTACACATTGAAAAGTTGCTTGTGCGAAAATACTATTTGGCAAAATTTATTCCAAATAAGCTTTTGCTTTTAATTTTCTTTTTTAAAAAATCTGAAAATCAAATCCATGCCGGCAATGGCGGACGGCCAAATCTGGCCGTCCAGCCCTGAGGTCGCGACCTCAGGCGATGCCGTCGCCGTGACCTCAAGCGCCGGAGGCGCAGAGGCCGATCCGGCCTCCGGACCGCCAGATCCGGCGGCCGAGGTCGCGCGGACCCAAAGCGGCGCGCGGCGCGACCTCAGGCGACGTCGTCGCCGCTTGGAGGTGCGACCTCAGGCGCCCGAGGTCGTAGAGGCCAGATCTGGCCGCCGGAGGTCGCGCGGACCTCGGGCGGCATCACCTAGTTCCACGCGAACGGCGACGCCGCCCGAGGTCCGTGCAACCTCGGGCGACCTCAGCGACGCCTCGAGGTCCGCGCCGCTCGGGTCACGCGTCGCGGCACCCCCGCACGGTGGTCACCGGTGACGCGGGCGACCCTCAGCGCGGCGGCGTGTGGTCACGGAGAAGCTCGGTGGCCGGAAAGAAGAAGAAGAAGACGACGAAGAAAAATGATGAACAGTAGGCGTGGCATTTCCCAAATGCCGAATGCCCAATGCTGCCCCTCCCCAGCATTGGGCATTGAGCATTCCAAATGCTCATACTTGGGCAAAGGGGCTTTCAAAATATTTGCCAAACACTAAAATTTTCCCCCAATGGGCTTTGGGGGTCCAAGGGGCTTTGGGAATGCCCAACCAAACACCCCCAAAGTGTCCTTACTTTCTCAAATAAGAGTTTGAAGTAAACTTTATTTCAAATGAGAGCCTAAAATAGTTATGTCAGTTGCAAAAAATAGACTAACTTTTCGACTGATTAAGTGCATTTTCTTCATTTACCTTTTTTTAAAATTCTTCCCTTTCTCCGTCTTTTTTTTCTTTTTTTTTTCTCTCTCTCTTTCTTATCTTTATGATTTTTTTCTTTCTTCTTAATCAGTAGCTAGTCCTAGCCACCTACAATGCCTAGAGAGGGCTAGGCGAGGGTAGCCCTCGCCCAATCCAATGAGGCCGGCCTCCTCTTGATGAGGTGACCCTCGCTTGGGCAAGGCCCCCCTTGCAAGCCACAACCGATGACTGACCTCGCTTGGGCAAGGGTTGCCCTCATCTTATTTGGCAAGGGACTAGTGGTCAAGAATGTTGTCTAGCCCTCACTAGTCAGAAAAGAAAAGAAAAGAAAAATAAGTTTAAAATTAAAATTGTCTTTTGATGAAAATGCCCTTAACAGGCTAGTGACCAGCAAGATCAGGCATTTACTTGAAACTGTCATGGCCACTTCAAGTCCTTATTTGAGATTAACATAAACACTTCAAGCATTTATTTGATACAAGGTCCATTTCAGGTTTTTATTGGAGAAAATAAGAGTATTTCGGGCATTTATTTGGAATTCTCCCTAATTTATTATATGATGTTAATTTAGTTGTAAAATTTTTAATTTTGTTAATGCATTTATAAATCTTAACACGAAATTCTAATGCAGCCATTCCGGCCAATTGCCTCTAGAAATCATTGATGCCATGCCCTATTTTGAGTAAAGTTGTCCACATCAACTTACGCACAGGATGACCGGCAATTACTAGATGCCATATCAGCAATTTTCGATAGTAATTAGCCAGAAGAACTACACTAACATTTTGCACAAATGTTAAGCATTAAACTAGCATAATTGAAAAACTTATAACCGAATTAACATCCGTATAATGAGTCTAAGACTGATTTTGGTAATTATCTCCCCCAAATCATACATTACCTTATCTCGTTCTCACAAACATCAAGTGATTTTACACAAAAAGGACAACACATGTATCTAATAAAAGTTGCCAGACTGCTCTCATTCATCCGTTGTCTCCATTTTTTTTTTAAAAAAAAAAAAAAAAAAGGAAGAAGAGCAAGCGGGAGAGACCATATCGCACGGTACAGCGACCAGACTTTTCGCAGCTCCCTTGCGTCCAAAAGTACCAGAAGTCCATACGCGGTGTTAGTGGGGTTGTTTAAAAGTGAAGCTTTAGGTAGATATTTTTAGCATGACCACATCGCTTCTATGTTTTGTCACGGTTGATTGCATTGGTGTGTTTTCGAAATCGGTTATCGGTTCCGAAAACAGTTTGAAATCGATGGCATCACATCACCGTGGACCTGTTGACATTCGTAGGAGCCCTATTCCATCCAACGCGGATGCCATGAGGTCGGAAAACGACATTCAATCGAACCCTTCGACAATCCTCCTTCCTTTAGGTTACTGGTCATCGATCGATGTCCCGTCCCAGTCCAAATAATAATAGACTTGCAAGAAAAGTCACCCCAATCTTATTTCAAGGATTACTACTAACAAACTATTCCGATTACGCGGGGAAATGATTACAGTATAACCAATCGTGAATAGTGAGATTGGATTTTCAGTTCGCTCTTTAGAATATTAGGAGACTTACGTCAAGTATGTGATTTCGTAATAAAGCAAATGAAGACAGAATGAAGTCCAGAATACTATAAAACAAAACCAAATTTAGAAAATAAGAAGGATCAATAGAGTATAAATAGGGTCATGTACATACTCGTTTCATAAAAATAGATCTGTCAAGTAAAGTATTTTTTTTTTAATAACTGCGGCGTTGCCAATTGGTGATGCATGCTTAAAATTGGCTTCCTCACACCATCGTCGTACAAAGACAACTAAGCAAGCAGAACAAATACGGATATAATATTTGGAAGAACAAATCTTAGTGATTCAGCAAGACACCAAAAGACTTCGTGATCATAATTGAAGCTGGAGGCAGAAGAGCTGTACACAAACATAATACGAAGTATCGTATCCTCGAAAACATATTTGTTAAACTTCTAGATGTAAATTGGAAGAGTTCAAACACTCATATCTAGAATTAGATTTGGGAGAAGAGAACTCTCAACCCTAGACTAGGAGAGAAGAAAAAACAAGAAACCACAAACAAAATCAATAAGAAAGGAAAAGAATGGTGATGTGAGTAGAAACTCTCCCCACAATTGAAGGTTGAAGAAGAGGATGGACAGAAAGGAGAGAGAGAGAGAACACTTTTCGACTACAATTTGAGCGCTAGTCAAAAAGCGTGTAATTTCGGACAAGTTCGATTAGCAAATGTATCATAAGTTATCCTTTTAACATTATGATTAATTGTTGTACTTTTGTAGAAATAAATATATATATATATATATATGCATGTGTATATGTATATATTGGAGACAATATTGCGACCTAAAGCTATCTCTTGTCTCCAATTTCTAAAAATCGAAAATATGGAAGATGGTAGCCAAGAAGAAGACAAAATAAAAAGAAAATAGAAAAAAAAAGGAGGTGTTTATTTTGTCCATGCTTTCCCCCTTATTGAATCTTTACTCCTCCTTATGTATCATTACATCGAAATCGCTTAAGTGAAATAAAACAATTCCATTAGAAAATCAATCCGGAAAATCAATTCATTTATGCTAACAATTTGATATTAAAATACAGATTGCAAAAACTTAAATATGATTTGACACACATAATAAAAAGTTAGTAATTTAATTATTTTGCTTGTTCAATAAATATTATGATATTTGAGTGCAAATCCATGAATCATAAGATTGGTTATGACTCATCGATGTGTATTATTAATCCTAACTAACGTTGCCATGACCTTTGATTTGAATGTAATACTCTTCGAGGTTCTAATTACTAAGCCGTTGGATTGAAGAGAGTGTTAGAATAAGATGATCAAAATTCAATTAATTCCAAAGCTTTGAGAGTGAGAGGACTCGAAGCACACGCTTTGGCATGAAGAATCGACATTTTCTATCAGGGAAAAGAGAATCGATTATAAATATAAAACTGGACGTTGACCCGCGCGACATTTATGACCCGATGTAAAACTGGACGTTGACCTGCGCGACGCGTGGAAAAGTGTACACAAAAGCATTGGAAACTTCATGACCAAGGAATTGTCCTAAAGCTTAAAGCGTATAAGCCCGTGGGCACGTGTAGATGTTTCCACGACCATGCAATTATCCTAAGAATGGCAGGTACAGTATTATTAGAGAGAACAACAACACCCCCACGGGATGCACGAAATGATCATATGATAGCAATAAAAAAAAAACTAAATTAAAGAAAATATTTGGAATCGGGTGGAAATTGAATTCACCGAAATTGTAGACTTTGTTGAAAAGAACATTTAGAAAAACGTCATATTGAGAAATTGCATAAATAAGTTTTGGGTGAATGTGTATAATTTGGGTTGTCTTTATCTTTCGCTATCGAAATAAATCTTAGTGTGAGTGCAAGAAATATACATTAGATAATATTTTGAAGCGCATGGGGAAATGGCATTTTCCTTTTCCTTTTCTCGAAGCAATAAAAATTATCCGAATATTTTCTTACATTATTCATCTATAGTCTACACTATCATAAAAAATATAAATCGCATTCGAAATTTATGCCACCATAAAATGAATAAATACTTTATATTTCTTATATTGTCTTTGACTATGTCTCTCAAATCCAACATGTAATGACTCAACTATAGATAAGTTCCACCTTCTTTTGGCTTACATTAATTTAAACATGCACATCTAATGTTAAATGGCCGAAAGCAACAAGGGCATCCTTTAAGCTTTTTGAAAAAACCTAAAGAGACTTATACGTTTCAAATTCTTTGACCCATTTTAGCCCCGACCCTTTCCCTTGCCTCGACTCCATTCTTGGAATGAAAGAGATGCAACATCAAGTGTCACACGAAGAGTCACTCATCAACATCGAGATACCGTTAAGAGTCCGATTCCGCACAGTGATTTTGTCATGCCATGACACGCTAAAAGGACTCCTAACTTTCTCATGGCTCTTTCAAGCAAAATTTATGAAGTTCGCAATTATAAATGAAATGAGAAGTAGATGATCAGTAGTAGATGGAAAATGGTTGCTTATATTTCTTATAAAAACTAACAAATGAAATTGCTTTAGTCAAATAAAACAATTCCTTCAGAAAATCAATCCGGAAAATCGGGCTATTTATGTTGACGATTTGATATTAAAGCCCATATCGTCGAACACGGTTCATTGACACAATATAAAATATAAAATACAAATTGCAAATACTTAAATATGATTTGACACACATACTAAAAAGTTAGTAATTTAATTATTTTGCTTGTTCAATAAATATTATGATATTTTAGTGCTAATCCACGAATCATAAGAACAATTGTGACTCATCGATGTGAATTATTAACCCTAACTGACGTTGACGTTGACATGGCCTTTGATTTGAATGTAATACTCTTTGAGGTTCTAATTACTGAGCCGTTGGATTGAAGAGAGTGTTAGAATAAGATGATCAAAATTTAATTAATTCCAAAGCTTTGAGAGTGAGAGGACTCTAGCACTTTCGCATGAAGAATCGACATTTTCTATCAGGGAAAAGAGAATCCATTATTAAAAAAAAATCAAACAAATATCTCTGCAGGAGAATTTATGATTCGATGTAAAACAGGACGTTGACCCGCGTGACGCATGGAAAGGTGAACACATAAGCATGGAAACTTCATGACCATGAAATTGTCCTAAAGAAAACTAAATTAAAGAAAATATTTGGAATCGAGTGAAATTGAATTCACTGAAATTGTAGACTTTGTTGAAAAAGAACATTTAGAAAAACGTCATATTGAAAAGAGAAATTGCATAAATAAGTTTTGGGTGAATGGACATAATATGGGTTGTCTTTATCTTTCATCATCGAATTAATTCTTAGTGTGACCGCAAGAAATATACATTAGATAATATTTCGAAGCGTATGAGGGAAATTGCATTTTCCTTTTCCTTTTCTTGAAGCAATAAAAATTATCTGAATATTTTCTTACATTATTCATCTATAATCTACACTATCATAAAAAATATAAATCGCATTCGAAATTTATGCCACAATAAAATGAATAAATACTTTATATTTCTTATATTGTCTTTGACTATGTCTCTCAAATCCAACATGTAATGACTCAAGATAAATTCCACTTTCTTTTGGCTTACATTAATTTTAACATGTATATCTAATGTTAAATGGTCGAAACTCGAAAGCAACAAGAGTATCCCTAAAAAACTCTAAAGAGAGTTATACGTTTCAAATGCTTTGACCCATTTTAGCCCCGACCCTTTCCCTTGCCTCAACTTCATTCTTAGAATGAAAGAGATGCAACATCAAGTGTCGCACAACGAGTCACTCATCAACGTCAAGATGCCGTTAACGGTCCGGTTCCGCACAGTGATTTCGTCATGCCACAGCACGCTAAAAGGACTCCTAACTTCCCCGTGGCTCTTTCAAGCAAATTTTACGAAGTTCACAATTTAAAATTGAAATGAGAAGTAGATGATCAATAGTAGATGAAAATGGTTGCTTATATTTCTTACAAAAACTAATAAATAAAAAATATTTTTTTATTGTCTACAAAAATATTTTAACATAAATTATTACCGATAACAAAAATATTTAGGCAATGCAATTGACCATTTTTAGAAATATATTTTCCAAGTTATTTATTTTTTTTATGAAATAAAGGGGCCTAAATAATATTTCGAGGCATATATTGGGAAATTGGCATATCATTTTCCTTTTTCTGAAAAATAAAATGTACTGGAATATGTTTTACATTGTCCGTCTATAGTTTACAATATCATAAAAAAAATATGAAATGCGTTTGCAATTTACACCACCACAAAAAAAAAAAAAAAAGACTTATATTTCATACATTATGTTTGACCATGTCTCTCATATCTGACGTGTAATGAACCAACTATAGATTTGTTTCACACTAATGCAGTTTTTTTTTTTTTTTTGTATTGCAATTTTAGTGCCTTTGTCACTATTGTGGACAACATATGTTCACATCATATCATGTACATTTTTTTGATATAAACGGCATATCATTATAAATGAATCTAAATGTTTATAAACGGAGATGGTGAAAATCTCTTGTAACTATTCCTTAATTTATTTTTATTTTATTTTTCCTCTTTTTTATATTATTTTCATTATTATTTCTTTTTTCCCCTTTCATCATTCTTTAATAAAATTTTATCAAATAGTAGATTGTACTAACATACCTAAAATACAAAAATACATAAAATATATAATAAATATAAATATTTAATTTATAGATTGAATGTTTATTATAAGATAGAATTAAAGTTGAATATATAAATTAAAATAAGATGAATTAAAAATAAATTTTTACTTTTTTTATTTTTAATTTCTTAAATTAGAATTCAAATATTATTTATATTAAAATATAATTTCAATTTTGTTAATTTAATAAATTTGTTATTCAAGAAAAATAACTTTCCGTTATGGACATTAAGAATCCTATCCACATTTATCGCACCTCCCCTATGGGATAATTTTATCTTGTCTATATCCCATTTATATCCGACTTTATCATGTCCTGAGTGAGTACCAAACGTAAGCATATCCTACCTTGAATTTTATCTCAACTGCCAAACGCAGTCTAAAGAGACTCATATGTTTCAAACGCTTTGACCCATCTTAGTCTCGACCCTTTCCCTTGACTTGACTTCATTCTTGGAATGAAAGAGATGCAACAACAAGTGTCGCACGACGAGTCACTCATCAACGTCGCGATGCCGTTAACAGTCGGATTCCGCAGAATGATTTCATCGTGCCACGGCACACTAAAAGGACTCCTAGGCTCTGCATGTTTTTGTTTCCGAAAAGTGTTTATAAACACTTTTTTTTTTGTTAGGGAACAAAAAAAAAAGAAAGTAAACGCGTTTGGTTGCGTTTCTGTTCTTTTTTTGTTTTTTTGTTCTCGAAACGAAAAAGAACAGTAAACGAAAACAACAAAAAGTTGTTTTCGTTTCAAAAACAATTTTCAAGAAACAATTTTTTGTTTTTGTTTCTTCTTCTCTCTCTCCTCTTCTCTTCCTCTTTTCTTCTTCTTTTCTTCTTCTTTTCTTCGGCCTCGGCCTCGGCCTCGCCATGGCCGCGTCGTCGAGGTCTGGGCGACCCGCCGTAGCGTCGCCGCCCCCCGGTGAGGCGAGGCGTCGCGGCGCGGCCGAGCTCGAGCCTCGCCGGCGCGGCGAGCTTCCGGGCTCGCCCGATCCGGCGAGGCTCGAGCTCGCCCGCGCCGACGAGGCCGAGCGTCGCCGGATCCGGGCGAGCTCGAGCTCGCCTGGCCCATGGCGAGGCGCGGCCTCGCGGATCTAGGCGAGCCCGAGCTAAGGCGAGGCTCGGCCTCGCCCGCCGCCGGCGACGCCGAGCCTCGCTTGGCCGGGCGAGGCCGCGCCGCCCAACGACGCCGAGGCTCGGCCTCGCCCGGGGGCCGGCGAGCCTCGCCGTGGCCGGGCGAGGTCGCGGCGACCGGAAAGAAAAAAGTAAAAAATAAAGGAAAAAATGAAAAATGAAAATAAAAATATTAAAAAATTAAAAGAAATAAAAAAAGAACAAAAATTTACCAAACGTGTTTCGTTTATTTTTTATTCCCGAACAAATTTACCAAACGCATATTTTTGTTCAAAAAGTGTTTAATGTAAACACTTTTTTTTTTTTCGTTCCCGGAAAAAAAAGAATGTAAACGTTACCAAACGCAACTCTAACTTCCTCATGACTCTTTCAAGCAAATTTTACGAAGTTCGCAATTTAAAGTTGAAATGAGAAGTAGATGATCAATAGTAGATGAAAATGGTTGCTTATATTTCTTATAAAAACTAATGAGTGAAAAATATTTTGTTATTGTCTACAAAAATATTTTAACATAAATTATTATTGATAATGAAAATATTTAAGCAATGCAATTGACCATTTTTAGAAATATATTTTTCAAGTTATTTATTTTTTATGAAACAAAGGGGGCCTAAATAATATTTCGAGGCATATATTGGGAAATTGGTATATCCATTTCCTTTTTTTTGAAACAGTAAAATTTACTGGAATATGTTTTACATTGTCCATCTATAATTTACAATATCATAAAAAAAAAATATGAAATGCGTTTGAAATTTACACCACCACAAAAAAATAAATGACTTATATTTCATACATTATGTTTGACTATGTCTCTCATATCTGACGTGCAATGAACCAACTATAGATTTGTTTCACACTAATGCAGTTTTTCTTTTTTTTTTTGGCATTGCAATTTTAGTGCCTTTGTCACTATTGTGGGCAACATAGGTAAATGTTGTAGCTATGGTCTTGGAGTAAATCAGTTCCATGCGTGTCCACCCCACTTCGTTTTATTAAAAAATTATCTACATGAATGAAAACAAGTCAATTTTAAGGGTTGAAGGGTCCAAAGCAACAAGAGCATCCTCACAGCTTTTTGAAAAATTATGAAGATACTTCTACTTTTCGAACTTTTTGACTGTTTTAGCCCCGACTTTTTCCCGTGCCCAGTCTCCATCTTTGGACGGAAAAAGATGCAACATCAAGCGCAGGACGACAAGCCTCGCGATACCGTCAGGGGTCCACTTCCATACAATGATTTCATTGGGCGAGACCGTTGACTTCCGGTTCTTCTTTCAAGCAACTTCTACGAATTTCACCGTTCGAAATTCAACTTGTATTCTTTTGATTATGGGAGGGTAAAATTTACCTGGATATTTTCTTACATTATCCGTCTACAATTCACGTTATTATAATAAATAAAAAAAACTGAAACACATTCGAAATTTACACCACCATTAAAAGAATAAACGATATATATACCTCATATTGTGTTTGATCATGTCTATCATGTCTAGCATGTAATGACTCAACTATAAATCCAATCACTTTTAGTTTTACATTGAAAATTTATTTATATTAATTAAAACATCTAAATCTAAAGGTTAAATGGTTGAAAGTAACGAGAGCATCCTCATAATTTCCTGAAAAATTCTGAAATGACTTATGCTTTTCAAACTTTTTGACCCATTTTGGCCTCAACCCTTTCTCTCGCTCTGTCTCCATCCTTGGGACGTAAGAGATGCAAAATCAAGTGTAGGACACAAAATTACTCGTCGCCATCGAGATACGGTTGAATGTCCGGTTCCGCATGGTGATTTCGTTGTGCAAAAGTCCACCGCAGGCTAAAACGACGCTTAACATTCCAGTGGCTCTTTTAAGCAATTTTTATGGAGTCTGGGGTCCGAAATTTAGCCAGCGTCTTTTACTTTTGACTATGGGGGGACAAAGTTTGAAATTGGAAATGACGAGCAGATGATTAGTAGCAGATAATTCTTGTCTTGTTAGACTTGTAGGTCTTTAAACTGCTCTTTCCTGGAATTGGACATCCCTGAGAAACTCCCCCCCACAAATCATTTACGGGTAAGTGAAAAGGTAGAAATAAGGGATAATGTCCCCAAGGGCTCTCCCGGCTAACTCCTTTACGGAGTGGGAACCCCTCCTGAGTCCCGCGATGCCCTTCTCCTAGCATACTAGGCTGGATACACGGTTCTCATCTGCTCCTTCGTAGCAACTCTGACCCAAGAAAATGGAAATCTTCGCACAGCTTTTAGGAATGGAATCGAATTCCCCAAATGTTAGCCTCTCGAGTCGAATCGAGGCGAGGCCTACCATGGGTTTTGTCTGTAAGTTCACGACTTTGACCAGCCGAGTCGACTCGCAATCCTCCAAAAAGAGTCCTCAACTTCTCTGCCTCTCTCTCTCTCTCTCTCGCTCTCTCTCTCTCTTCGTCTCTACTTTATTTTACGTGACTTTCTCAATGCGGACTGTTCCAACATACACGACAACTTTCTTTTTGATTTAGATGCCTGAGGAACAGTTAATCCTCTGGATGCTTCGTCCTAATTCACCATGACCGTGTACCTCTTGGTCTTGATTTCCGTGTCTGCCATGCGACAAGGGCCCCTTTCCAAATTCGGTCTCCAATATTATATTTAGCCAAAGATTATCATTTGGTCGTTATCTCAACAACCCAAAATGTCATTCTTTTCACCAATATGGAAAATTGTTATTTCTATCAGCTTTTTGTGCTCAACCCGCAAGTAAAGATACTATTTATCTTACATAGTAAGATAAAGGGGATGCACTAATCTAAATTCAAACGTTGCTACAATCATCCACGATGTGTTGGACTTAGCGATCAGAACATATGAAATCCTATATTTCTTGACGTTGGATTAGTTCAATTTATAGCTTTAACTTTTTGTCCGGTAAAATACGAAAGTAATCGATCATATTTTCTTGACTCATAATTTTAGCTGTTTTGGTTTTTCCCGTAGGCTAGGAATAGTCACGAGTTCTGTGCTCGTTTGATCTTGGAATTGACCAGGAAGCGTTCCTTCGGGTCAGCTCGTTGAAATGTCAGCTAGCCCCTTGACGGCTCTCTTCAAAGGGCCAAGCACCACCGTTGAAAAGGGGGACTTCAGCAGCCGCTTCCTCAGGAACGAACAAAGCTGTTGAAGATGACGCCTCTCTCTCCCTCTCTCTCTCTCTCTCTATATGTATATACTAGGAACTTGAAATGAGGTGTCTTCTCTGACGTTGTCCATTTGTCTCCCTTCTGTGCAAACACTTCTGCTTGTCCTGAGCAAGATTCTTCACTCGGAGAACTCAAACACGAAAAGGTTGATTTCTTGGTGCTCTGGGTTAAAAAATCTGCTTAGTTGTTTTCTTCCCTGAAGACCCATTTTGGCAGAAAAGAAAAAAATGGTCTTGGTTCTTGGTACGAGCAGAGCATGTGCTCTCCTCTCGGGAGAGCTGTTCTTGAACTTCTCTTCTGGCTGTATGCTTCTTCACGTCTAAAAAGGAGGGCTCTTCTAACATTATCTGGTAATTCTCAGACTTCTTTAGATGAGTGCATCTTTGGAAGATTCTTCTGCGATTTTGTGGCTGAGGTTTGGCAGATTGCTTGTCTTTGACAAGGTTTCTCTCTGGTGATAGAGTCAGAAACTGTCTGTTGTGTAACAAAAAATGAGATCTTTAGGGGTTATTTCTTACGAAATTGGTTGTGACAGTTTGCTGTGAATTGGCTAGTTCCGAGAAATTGTTATCTACTTGCTTAGGGACGAAAAGTGAGAAGGAAAAGCTAGTCTCCGTATAATATAGTAGTAAGAGCCATATTGGCAGTAGGTTTAATTGATGTATATTTTCTTCCCAATAAGCATAGGTAGAAGTTTCATTACTATTCTTGGATGATAAAATTAAGGCATTTGCTTTGCTCGCAAAGGTCAAAATCTTCAAGAACGTTGCTTTTTGAGTATGACATATGCAGACTGGTAGATGCTTGGAGGTTGAAAGAATTGATGAGACAATTAATTGTGTGTTACCGCGAGGATGCCAAGAACTGAACTCAGGAATTAGCCAGCTCTGGTATCTTATTAAAAACGACAGGCACAGCCAGTTATTTTGATTGGTGCGTTACAAGTTGTAGACATCACCTACATGCAGAATTAACTAAATATGAATATGGGTTTACATGGTTGTAACCCATCATTGAGAAGGGTGTATGGAGGAAGTTTCCTCCAACATTTGGAGGAAAACAAAACCAATAACTATTAGCAAACAGTGCAATCCACTGTAATGAATGGAAACCTATATGTCGTCTTAATGAAGTTCAATCTCAATTTGGTAGAAAGGTCACATTCTTTGCCTAGTTTCTATGTGATCTTTGTCCTTTGCTCGAAGTGGAAACTCTGGATTCATCAAAACTCAGAACTATAATCCTTTGATGAAGATGTCCTCCTGTCCTTATATTTGTGTTTTAAGGGAACCCATTCTGAACATCCCATTTCCTTGTGGTGCAAAGGTCCATATGAAGGAAACCAATTTATGAAGCGTAAGCTATATATCTGGTTCTTTTCATGAGGAAAGGCTGTTTTGTTAAAAGCACAAGTTAATGGCACCGGAGAAGTGAAAGCGAAATAATCGATAGCATGTGGAGTTTGTAGAACACGTCAAACACTGATTTACGTGAAAGAAATTGATAGCACTAATGCCATGATATTCTGTGGTTTTCAGTGTAGAGATTCTTGATTTTGAGGAAGCAGAGGCCTAAATATAGTTATGGCGTGTCCTGCTTGTTTAGAATCTTTGTTTCTGGTTAGTTAGCCATTCTTTAATTTCTGCAGAAAAGCTGTATTCTCTATTCTTTATTCTGGAAATGTCAAACTCTAGTTTAAGTGTTGCCAATTAATTTTTGCATGTCAAACCTCTACTTTGAGGGGCAGGCAAATAAAATTCATACTTTGCTGGTGGTTATGTCCCTTAAATCCTCCGTCCATAAGCTTTTGCACCCGGTAACATATCATGTCTGCTGCATTTTCAGAGTAATGATTGGTTGCTATTATGCAATGTAATTGATATCTCAACATAATATTTGAGTCTCCTGTGATTGGGTTGTGTGTTGGATTTGCAAAAATGACATCATAATAATCTTTTCTTGTCAATACTTCTGCATCTGCAGATCAAGGAAAAATCAGTCCCTTTGAATGGGGAGTGGTACTGTGGTGGAGGAGACACTCTCTAAGTCTTATTTCAAGGTAAATATTAGTCAGGTTTTAAAAATTTTATTACTATGCATGAGATTGATCATTTAACGTCCTAATGTGCTGTCTGGTAACTTTGTTCCATACCTGTTATTTGGGCTGCTGTGCAGTGTTAATTATGATAATAGAGCTGCATTCCAGCTTAATTCTCTTGAATGAGAAGAGTTTCTGATTTTTGGTGCCTTTGGCTTCCAGATAAGTGAGATGCTATTAGGAAAAAATCACTAGCATTGATGAAGATGAAGCACTAAGTTGTTTCATTCTGGAATGAACTAAGGACTGCACATTAAAAAAAGCGTGCTTAGCTTAATGTTTATTTGGAAGCATATCAGCAATTCATGGTACACATATTAAAGCTCTGTATTGATTGGTTTTTGAAGTTATCCCTATTTATTGATCCGTCCAATTTATCATTTTTCCTTTTTTCTGATTTGGTTTAATATGATGAATCTAGCTAATGATTGCAGGTCCACTCTGAAGTGTGCATAGAACTTATGAAGTTGGTTCATAGAGTATCAAGTGTTATTCCACAAATAGAGGCAGCTCGACCTCGCTCGTCTGCAATGCTTGCACTTTCCTCTTTAACTTGTGAAATCGAAAAAGCCAAGCAACTCCTCCACTACTGCAGTGAATCTAGCAAACTCTACCTGGTGGGTACCTATGAGTTTGTTCAACTCCAAAGTGATGAGGTTAAAAAACATACACTGATTTGTCAAATGCTTGTTGCTTCTGGAAAATAGCAACTTGATCAGATTCTATGTGAAAGCGACACAGTTCAAATTAGAAAAAAGTCATGAAGGGACAAAGAACAGGCAGAAAAGTTGGATATAGATTTTTTGGTGCATCATTAGTGGGGAGAATTTTCACATGCTGTATTGACTAAACATTTGACAGTCTTTCCTCTGTATTTCTCATTCTCTACTCAGTCCCTGGGATTACTCCTTAAAATCTACATTAGGTCTGTTGCCAAAGTATATAGGTAGATTATATATCAAGTTCACATATTTGTTGGCTTCGTATGTGTGATGATTGTTATAACTTTCAGGCATTAACCAGTGATGCAATAGCCAGGAGATGTCAAAGATCAAGGGATCTATTGGCGCGCAGTTTAGACGTAGTTCGTAATTCAGTTCCAGTCTTGTTGGCTATCGAGGTTGGTTGCTTTTATACTTTATGTAGAGATCTCACACAGATTCTATTTTCTTGGGGTGTGTGTGTGTGTAGTGGGCATATTTCTGTGGCCAACATGGAAAGGACAGACTTCTTTGCAGCTTTCTGTTAAAGATCTGAGGCAACACTTTGTCCTATGCCTTCTGTCAGCCAGAAGAACAAAAATGCTGATCCTTGTTTCACTTAAGTAGTTTTCATCTTCTCTACATTAAGTCTTTTTGTGCATGCTCGATCTGCATGACTGAATTTGTTGCAATTTACTGATCCCAGCTTTCAATTTATGTGAAATATCTGAATTCACACCTAGTAAGGAAAACCTTCCTTGTTGATTGCACGGACTTCTTGTCAACCTCCCCTCTCTCCCCCATGCCCCCCCCACCCCACCCCACCCCACCCCACCCCAAAAACCATAGCTAAATCCACATCTTGTCAAAAAGATTACCTATGCATTTGTTGCAGCTCTCCTGGAGTTGGCATTTTCTCCGTAGATAGGTTCGGCGGGGGGTGCAGGAAATTTCTTTGGACGTGCATTATTCTTTATGCTTGTGAGAAGGATGTTCTTAGTTGTGTATTGGAAGGTCAAACCTGGTTTCGTTCCTTTCTTTAATTTCTTTGCTTGCTTGATGCATCTGCAGATATGTCACATAGTTGACGAGCTTAGAAATGCAAAATTTATCTTGGATCCTTCTGAAGTGGAGGCTGGAAAGGTCCTTCGTGAATCTTTAAGGCCACATTTATCCATAACTGTTCCGACAGAGACATTGGATATCGGAGCGCTTAAATTTGCTGCTTCAAAGCTTCATATCATGTCTCGAAGAGCTATCGTAAAGAGAAAAGATCAATCAAGAATCTTCTCAGAAAAGTTGGTGACGGAAACCCGGCAAAGAAAGAGAGGTTGAAATTCTTATTTTATCTCTTGGATAAGTACGGAAATTCCATTGTGACAGAGCAACAAGAGAATGCTATCCTTAGTGGTGATAAAACAAGTGAATTTCAAACCTCCAGATCCAGTAATGATGCTAAAGCTGATGTTGTCCCTCCTGATAAATTCAAATGCCCTTTGTCCCTGAGATTGATGTATGATCCCGTCACCATTGCTTCTGGAGTAACATTTGAAAGGATGTGGATCCAGAGGTGGTTCGACGAGGGTTACGATACATGTCCCAAAACAAAGGAAAAGCTGTCACATCAGTCGTTGGCACCAGACAGTTTCCTGAAACACGAGATATCAAAGTGGTGTGTAGAATACGGAATTAGAAATATTGACCCAAGCAGAGGAGCAGAAACCCTTTGCTCATTGGAATCTTCAATGTCCATCAATAGCCTTGGCAGTCTTGCTCATGGATATGGAGATTCCATCTACAATCCCGACCCTTCAAACAGTAAAGTTCTTAATGACCTAAGTTCAAACTCTATTCAGAGTGATGACAGTGATCAAAGATGCGAGACTTCTACACTGAGGACCTTGAGATCTTTAGCATTACTGCCTAAACTCAAGGAACTTAAATGGGAGTCCCAATGCGATGTTGTCGAAGACACAAAAAACTATTTGGATCGTGATGATCAAGCTCTTGGGTCAGCAACATTTGAGAATTTTCTTACACTGCTTGTACAGTTTCTTGTAGACGCCCATGACCAAGGTGACCTAAAAGCTCAAAGGACCGGGTCACAGTTGTTGCTGACATATGTCAGCAAAAATAGGTATGTTATTCTCTATAGTCACCTGGAATCCATAAATACTAGTAATGGTATCATTCCTTTTCAGGATGATGTGATGATGACACTGCTAGCTTAGGATGACATGATTGTTTGACTTCGCTAAATTTTTTTCCTGGTCAGCGCTTTCAACGATGCTTCGAATATTTAGGCAGATCATTTTATGGCTGTGGGTCGCATCATACTTCACTAATGAGACATGAAAGTGTTTAAATCTATGTTAAGATGGGAAGTGTCGTTGTTTAAGTTTTCCTTCTCTCTTTCCCATCAACTTAAATCAAGTCTAGCCTCCTGTTAAAAGCATATGCTTGCTGTCGCTTCTTTTCTGCAATACATCCTGCAGAACCTGATTTCTTATTTGCTTTATTCACTTCATGTAGATATGAAGCGACTTGTTTCGACAAAGGTGCCTTCTCACTGTTGCTATCATTGCTCGACTCGGAAGTGTCTGAACAAGTTCTTGCCACGCTAGAAGTCTTGTCTGCTCATGAAAACTGCAGACCTGAGATTGCTGCATCGGGTATTCTTGGCCCCATCTTTAAAATCCTTGGCTCTCAGAACAGAATTCTTCAGGAATCTGCACTTAAGATCCTCAACAATCTGTCACATGATTGCTACGTCTGTCAGCATCTTATATATTTAGGATGCGTCCCAAAGATGATTCCATTTCTTCAAAGTTCCCTTTTTACGAAGCTTGCCCTGACAATCCTGAAAAATTTGTGCAATAGCGAAGAGGCAAGCGCTTCCATTGCAGAGACTGATAAATGCATTGCTTCTGTTGCTGAATTTCTGGAGTCTGCAAGCAGTGAAGACCAAGAATATGCAGTGGCCATTCTCCACTCGGTATGCCACGAACAAGTTCGATACTGTAAGTTGGTCCTGGAGGAAAGTTTTGCAGTTTATCCTGCTCTAATCAACATAAAGACGAACGGGAGTGACAAGGCAAAGGCGAGTGCTTCCGAGCTGCTAAGGCTTTTCCAAGTTATCGAACACGATGGCTTGTGACATGAGGCATTCTATGCCTCTTGAAAGGAAGATATAGTCATTTTAGAAGAACTAATTTCTCGAGTGACCAGGGTGAAATTTAAAGGCGCATCCTGGGGACTCTGCTTTTTGACTGTGCAGGGGTAGATAATCTCCATCAACAGAAGATAGCATAGAATCTTCTCAAAGAAAGAGTTCTCATCCCGGCGAGATTCCGCATCGCTAGGGATGGATTCTTTGGCAAATTTTGCTTAGGCCAGGTCCTGACAGTAGGCTTCGTTTTTCCTCTTTGTTCTTAGGTTTCAAGCTAGTTTGATAGTGTCCATGTACATAGGAATCTACATTGTCTCTGCTTCAGTTTTCTCAAGCCATGAACTCAGTGGCGTTTGTACAGTTTTGAGTTGTTATAGGCCTTGAAGCTGAATGCAGTCATCGGATGCGGAACTTGTCGCGACGCCTGCAAACTAAATTGTCCTAGGTTCTTCCTATTAGAAAGTTACAGCAAGTTATTTGCAGCATTGTGAAATCATTGTCAAATAGACTGAAATAAAATAACCTTGCACAAATAAAATATGCTCACAAGGTTACCATCGTCGATTGTCAGTTCATGTGCCTCGTATTACCGATCCATTCCTCATTCTCAGGATAAGCACTGAAGAACCACCTCGGCGCACGATCTCTTCTGGTCTTATGCGATTAACCCAGAATGGTAGATAATGAACTAGGATGATTGCTCTTTAGATTTTGAAAGCATTCAGTAATGTCCTTCCTGATGTTTTCATGTCAGATTTCTTGCAGATGTATTCTTTCATGTCCTTCCTTTTTCCGGCTCAAGAGTATGCAAACCCCGAGTCCCGACCATAGCAGACTGCTCCGCAGCATGGATAACATAGAATGTGTAGGTATGTATGTTCGGATTGAAACGCCGAGTGGTCAGATCTGCAGCAGCCGTCTATCAAATTCAAGCAGCAAATTTAGGAGCTATGGAAGGATCTTGGGTTGAGACTCTGATTTGCAATGCGACTATGATCCTATCCCTACCTTTCATTGCCAAAGCGACATGATATAGAAACCTGCTGGACATTTTACCGCATGTCGAAATTGGCATTATGGAACTGATGTTGATCGCCTGCGATGTATCTTCAAACCAAAGACGGTTCGACATGTCCAATCTTGCCCCGGGGTTAACATGTGAAGAGACTATTATTTTAGCATGCTTTGACATTCATCAGTTCCGTCTTAAGCAGCAACTATGGCAAAAGGTATTCGGCGAGTCAATTGCCAAAAATTCAAGACTTCTTTATTTGACGTAACAAAAGCGACCATTAACCTGTACATATATTTCGAAAACTTAAAAGATATTATTCTTTGGGTCGCTCTTGTTTCGAGATATCTATGGGCTAATTAAACCAAAGAAACGCGAGAAACCTTGTCATAACATCAGGAGGTTGTAAACGAGGCGAGAAAGAAATTATAACATCCGGATCTCTTCTTTTTCATTATACAATAATATGACTGTAGGGTCAGACGCTGGCAAAGCAGCTGGAGTAGCTCAGTTGGTTAGAGCGTGTGGCTGTTAACCACAAGGTCGAAGGTTCAAGCCCTTCCTCTAGCGCCATCTTTATCATTTTTTTTTTTTTGCATCTTTTATTTTTCTTGGTCCATTTTCATTACGGATAAAAATTCCATTTATTTTTTCCCAAGTGATTGAAGATTAATTTAAATGATAGTATTATGAACTTGCAAAATTAAGTACATCCAAAGCATTAATCTAATTTTCTTTTGCTATTTTATCGTGTTGAAATTGCAATGAAATTTGAGAGTGTGTTTTTGTTTGAGTAAGAAAATTTTTTGCAAATTAGTTTTCTAAGTTTTCACATGTTAGGTTTACCAAAAATAATTATTCAACAGAAAATAATTTATGATCAAGGAAAATATATGTTTAAAATTAGGAAAATGAATTTTCTAACAAAAAAGCGGGAAAATATTTTTTGTAAGAAAATTTCTAAAAAAATATTCTATTATATCATGAAGTTTCCCCCAAAATAAATAAAATATATGATAAACATGTTTGTCAACGAAACATTAATAGAAAAAATTTTGTCAAAAAAATAATAATAAGGCCTGTCTTAAGTAAGACCTCAAACAACTTCATTTGAGGCTTCGTGTGGATCTCAGCATTCCTAAAAAATAAAGCAACGAAGAGGGTATTTCCTCTTCTTGGAAAAGAAAAAGACACAAAAGGACAATGACATGTAAAAGGTAAGGACACGACTATGGAATAGTCGAAGAAGGCCATTGTTGGAGAAAATATTGGGTACGTCTTATGCTCCAGCGTGGCAAACAAGAAGGCGGTGGTAGCGCGACACGTGTCCTCGTGAGACCCACAATGGAATGAAGGCTCCAAAGAAGATTGGCCCTTGGAAAAGAAAAAGACACAAAAGGACAAACTTAAAAGGTACTCAGGAAATGAATTCTTTAACAAAAAAAAAAAACATTTATTTTTTTTTTCTGAAAGAGATTTCTAAAAAGTACTTTCTTTTATGGTGAAACAAAAAAATATAAAATAAAACTAGCAGACGGTATTTATTTTTGTGAAAATAACAATAAAGAGGTCAGATGATAGGTTTTGTTTTATAATCACCCTGTGTTTGCGGCTTTTTCAATTTTTTCAAACAGCAAAAGCGCTCGAGTCGGATACCGTCGATCCTACTCTCTCTTTCTCCGGCTGTTTCCGATGGCGACGGAATCGTCGGAAGGAGAGGAGGAAGGGAAGATCACCGGCGGCAACCCCGTGCTCGCCGTCGACGACGACCTCCGCGAGATGGGCAAGAAGGCCGTCTGGAGCGTCAGCTCCTGCAAGCCCGGCAACGGCGTCTCCTCCCTCCGCGACGACAACCTCGACACTTACTGGCAGTTCTCTCTCTCTCTCTCTCTCTCTCTCTCTCTCTCTTCTGTGTTCTCTGTTGGCAGAAGGGAATTGGGGAATTGATCGTTTGGGTTTGTTTTGTGGTGGTGGTTTCCTTGGGAGGTGACGCAGATCCGACGGCGCGCAGCCGCATCTGGTGAACGTTCAGTTCCAGAAGAAAGTGAAGCTCCAGGTTCGATTCTTCAGTGATTCCTCATTTTAAAAATCCGAACTTTCCTGCATTTTTTAAAGTTATGAGTGTGAATTGTGCTCTTTGGGACTTGATTTCGGTTGAAGATGGTGGCCCTTTACGTGGATTTCAAGCTTGACGAGAGTTACACGCCCAGTAAGATCTCGATTCGTGCCGGGGATGGATTCCACAATCTGAAGGTTGGTTTTTTTTTTTTTTGTGTGGATTCGGACGAGCTTTCGAGCTTGGCGTGATTGATTATGTGTAGTTTCTTTTGATTTGATGATAACTTTGATTGCTTGAGTGAGTAGAAAGTCGGGTCGTTTCGCCGGTAAATGTTTTTTGTTTTTTTGTTTCAGGAGATAAAGACGGTGGAACTTTTGAAGCCGTCCGGGTGGATTCCTATATCTCTATCTGGAAATGATCCTCGGTGAGTTCCGAAAGCACATCGGGTCATGTTCCTGTAGTTAAGCGATGCTAGATAGTTCACTGCTGCTGTCTATGTATGAATTAATATG
Source organism: Eucalyptus sideroxylon x Eucalyptus melliodora (assembly GCA_016097485.1). Taxonomy (NCBI): domain Eukaryota; kingdom Viridiplantae; phylum Streptophyta; class Magnoliopsida; order Myrtales; family Myrtaceae; genus Eucalyptus; species Eucalyptus sideroxylon x Eucalyptus melliodora. Next base: position 44,500,711 of record CM027832.1, on the reverse strand, counting down.
AATAGGGGTGTGTCATGTCCTGGAACCTTTCTGCTGGTCGTTGTTGGTGCCAATTGTCATCGTGCTTACCTTGTATAACAGCCGGGGTCAATTTAGGATCACCGCTTTTCCTGGAATGCGATGGGAGCTGGTTTATGAACATGATCATAAGATATAGAACTATCTGTCGATATGTCCAGTGCTTTTAGGACAGAAAATTGTTGAACATGGAACTTTTCTGCCAGGACACGGAAATGATTTTTAACTGAAAATTGCTGAACATAGAGATTTTCTGCTAGATTGTTCGAAGGATTATGTGTTTCAAATCTTTCAACATGTTATTGGCCCTTCATAGACTTCCTGCTGTCTTCTTTTGGCACCGTTAGATCCATAAGGTACTGAAGAGTAGAGTACGTGCATTTTCTTGCATACTTGGTTGGTTGAAGCAACGTGGGGTTGGTCAGCAACACGGATACTCGAAGAACCGGAAACCATGTGCAGTGTCATATGATTCTCAGTTTTGTTACACACTCTATTAATATCCATATGTTTTTAGAGAGCACCTGAGACATAGTTTTATTTCTTCCCTTGCATTGGTTTTTTTGGAGTATCATTGTTGCAGACTCAAAAGGTTTTGTTAAGTATTATATATTACTTCTTTGTGATTTTTCCCTTTTTCTCTTGAGTAATAAGGAAGTGTTTGGACAGGGAAACTTTCGTCAACACTTTTATGTTGCAAATAGCCGTGTTGTCGAATCACCTGAATGGAAGAGACACACATGTGCGGCAGATCAAAGTTTATGGTCCTCGACCGTGAGTTCATTCATCATCATTAACTCATAATTGTTCGGCTTTTGATTTTTCATCGTTGCATCAAGGACGACTTATGGGCTACTTCTGGGAAGAACCATACTGTCATCTGTACTGACCTCAAAGCCAAACACCATCTGGTTTGGCTATAGTGTCTTCTTGCACATTTCCAGGATTTTAACTTCTCTTTTTCACGCTACACGACAGGAACCCATTTCCACATCAGCCTTTCCAATTTACGTCGACAGAGTTTATCACTTACTCCTGCGTGAGATGAGAAACGAGAATCTCCAGACTAAAAGGGGATGAGAAATGTAAGATCTTGTGCTTCAAGGGCCCTTGAAGAGTGTCTTTTGGGAATGCGAGTTATATGGCTTTATTCTCTACCTCGAGGCCATCCTGATATCTTCCTACATACCCAGGCGAGACTTCACTGGTGCAAGCGATCCAGTGCAGGGGCAGTGCCCATCCACAAGCTTACAGATTAATTGGAGAGTGGGTAGCAAAGAGAGACATGAATGATATTTTCAGTTTCTTCTCATCATTGCTTTAGCAGACTGTTGAAATTGCAACCATGTTGATGCTCTGGCAACCTGGCGACCTTCATCTATTGATGCTTGTTGTTGATTTAGCCTCCAAGTTCAATTGAGTTCAGAGAGTTAAATTACTTTCTAGCGCATGCTGCCTTGTCATCATCTGTTCTGTTTAAAAGTTAGCCTGCCGTAGAGTCTTTTCCCAGTAGTGTGCTGTAATCGCCGTTTCTCTTTCTATGGTCCGGAGTTGGCATTTTTCAGATTTTCTAGTTGAATTCAAAGGCCATTTGGTGTATTGCACCCCTTATTCTAGAGCCAAGAGGTCATCGTCATCAGTTGAAGTCTCCTCGTAAGCGATGTGAAATAGAGTTTAGCCCAAAAAGAAGGAACATTTACAGATGAATTCACATACTCAATGGTTGCCCTTTGAGTAGGTGCGCGTTTGTTTCTCCCAGTCGATCCTCATAACCCTGCCATCCGGCAAAGGTTTGGAGTCCTTGCGCAAAACATCCCCATGAAACATCATCTTATAAATGCGAAGGAAAATTTGCCTGGAGAGTTGGAATTGAGACAACCTAGGTACATCGATCAAAAAGAAGGAAAGCAGAAAGAGGGAAGGTCGGGTCCGCAGCAGGGGAAGAAGTCGAATGTGAGAAGACAGCGCCTAAGGGCCGAGGGGGATGCATCCTTTTGCAGGGCACGGTCTCATTAACTCTATTGCGAAACTTGCTTTTTCGGCAATATATCATACTTGCTAGGAGCAAAATGCCCAGATTCTCAAGCATAGGCAAAGACTAGCATCGGATTTGTTTACTTCTTCTCGTCCTCACTTTCACACCTTAGCTTGAAAGGAAGCACCCTCTTTTTACGCTTCTATGGCAGCGGGAAAGGAAAGGAGCCCTATTGGCTTTGGTCACGGGTCAAATTAGAGTACTTCAACATGGAAGCCGAAATCCCACCTAGGACGTAATCAGAACCCTATCTCCATTAAAGATGGAAATGCAGCGGGTGATAATATAAGGTATGAATTCACAACCCTATTTCCATTAAAGATATGCCACCGGAGCACTAACTAGGATGTAATCAAAAGCTCAGAGGTTCCAAGAGTTTTGATAATTAAGAGTCACGTAGCCAGCTAATAAAAATACATCCAAAGTGCGCTAGACCTTGGGAGACTTGATTAAGGTAATGCCATACAAACATAACATACAAGTTTTCAGTTTCACAATCCCCAGCTTCGATAGAGTAGCTATGGATGCTCAGCGAAGATTCTCCGCTGTTGATTTGCCATACAAACTTCCACATGTAATGATTATGCTTGAGCATTTGCTTGAGTTAAATAGTAAACACTGTCCATGGTGTCCAGCTTAAGTAAGGGTCATGTCATTCACACGCTGGCTTAGTGTCAAAGCTACTCAAGCAGATAGAAAAGGCTTGCAAAGCAGATAGTGGATAGCGGTAATCCATTGTAAAGATGTCTTTCCCAATCTTTCCGAATTGTAGGATTACCTTCTCTTGCTCTGCAGCTGAAATTTTGTGGGAGGGATCAACAGCAGCCACCAACTGAAAGTTCTTAACAGATGCAACTGTAACGCGTCCCCGGAAATTCAAGCACCAGCACTGAAGCTGCTCATGCCACCTAGGTGCCTTGTTTTTGAGAACCAGTGGCTCACCAGCCCCCGGAACGGGAACTGGAATATCTAAGAGACTTGTGGAGCTAAATTCTGTGACCTTGTCTTTTCCTTTTGAGGCAGGTGACAGAGAAGACGGTTCATCGAATGAGTGGGTGAACAAGCTTGGTGTTGGGACACTACCACCCTCCTGAAGGCAAGAGATAGGAATGGAGTCCATTTCACAATGCATCCTCCTCGGCCCTCTAGTGCGGAGGACATTCAATTCATAAGAGACGGTGCCTACACTGTAGTTACATGCAGAAACTCTCGGAGACACCTGCTTAGAATTGAATCTTCTATTCAACCGACTGTTTGATTGAATAGCCGCTTCACATGGAGGTTGGGTGTCATATATGGTAAACTTGGTTCCCAGAAAATTAGACCTAAAAGATCAATCCCAAGAGATCATTATATGAAGCAAATATGATAGGTGGATAGAGAAAAGTACAGGTTAGTTCAAACTTGCCTCAACTTTCCTACATATGTACTGCTGGCCCGAGAAAAATCATCTGCAACCAGAGATATAACAAAATCTGTGCACGTGGCCCTCCGAATCTTTCTGGCAGCTAACAACATTTTATCTTTCTCATCCTCAGCTGTCAATATGAACAAAGTGAATGAGATAATCTGAGCAGCTTAAGAAATCAACAATTTTATAGGCAAGAAAGGCTGGTGCTTCCATCTTCATGAAAAGGAAGGAGGCAGAATCTCAACATTGGTTACAATGGAGACTCCCAGTCACAACATTCTCTTCAAAGCTATATAGAATGAACTCCATCAGGTTCAGCTATTAAGAAGGAATTGCACAACACTTATGTATTGTTTGCAAATTAAAGCGGATGGACTGATCCGGCCACACTCTCCATATAAATTTCGAATGACCATGATCAATAGCAAGCTTTCTTCTAGAAATCATCTACATCTTTACAACTCAGTTCTACACTTGGCAAATAGCATCTATTGGGGATGAGCTTCAATGCACTGGACATGGGGAGTACCTTAAGTTATGTAGACTAGACTATAGTACGTATCTACTATAGATACATGGGGAGTACTCTTTGCTTTGGCCTTTTCTCATCTATCACTCGTTATTTCTTATACAAATAGGAGTGCTAAAACGCCAATAAGTTCCAATTTAACCGAAAGGAAGGAAGGGGACCAATCCATTTTGAGTTATATGGCTATTGCTAGAGAAATCTTCTACCTTGTAAGCCAGAGTTCCCCATATCAAAGAGTACAATGAATCACAACGGCAGGGTGAAATTCACGTGGAGCAATCCATATATTAATTTCTGTTGATTCTCTAAAAATTTTGAAAAATCTCAAGATGCACAGACCTGACAATTTTTAAAGCAGAATAACAAGAGAAGAATCAGACTTACAAGGAACCAAACCAAAGTACAACAAATAAGTAGAAGTAGCTCTGTCCCTTTTGATAAAGCACTGGATTGGACCTTCGCGAGGTCCAGGCTGTTTGTCATGCAATCGAAAGTTAGCAAAAAAAAAATTGTGAAAGAATGCGAAAAAAATCAACAAAGTAGAACCCATCATATGATAAATTGACATGGACTATTACCTGCTTTAAGGATATAGGAAAGGTCAGCTTTCCACATTGCTCAGGAGTTTTAACAATCTCTTTGGTGATCTCTCTCCACGACTTGCAAACCGATGCGCAAGCTACCACCACAGCACGAGAAGGCCACAATGTCTCGCTCTCTTCTACTCTCTGAATGATGTCCAGCAGCAACTCGGGTGGCAGGTTCGCCCACCGCCCTTGTTCAACCGCCGTCGAAGGTGGTGCCGCGTGATCCGGGGCTATGTGCGACCGCGTACGGCTACGCCAACGCCTCCCTTCCGATCCCCGCCTCGACACATTACCAATCCCATCCTTCATCTCTTTCAGCTCACGGAAAATGTTTTTGAAGGACATTTTAATTCGACCACACCAAATTCAACCTTCTCGGACGTACTGCCACCCTGGAGCAAAACTCAAAGGATCAATACACCAAAATCCAGTACAGTCAATCCAAAATGCAGGATGCAAATCAGACAATCCTCAGATTTTGCAAGCCTCTGGCCTCCAGTCAGTACCACTGAACTCAGATCATGTTATTAGAGTTCATAAGCTACTCCAAACTAAGAAACCGTAAGAACCAAATCAGTGTCTCTCAACTACAGCCCCAGCTACATCATCCGGCGAAGATTTCCTACCGCGATTCGCGCATAAACATCGCAAACTACAGCGAAAATGAAACCAAACCTCTATAATCTACAGCGACTCGGAAAAACACACTCCGAACACAAAAAATCAAGTCACTCTTTCCGCGATACAGAGCAAATCAGTGCTCGGAACGACGAAAAGCGCAGACAATCCACCGGTTCGCCGGCATTGCTCGAGGACTAACCTGCTCCCGCGAAGCGGATAGATCCGAACCCGCACCGTTCCAGAACCAGCTCGAGCGCCAAGCTACATTCGGAGCATCCGCAGGAAACAGATCCGGAACGACACCGAGAGGCCTTCCTCGTTCGAGAGCGAGATCAGATCGAGACGAGGAACCCCGGGGGCTGAAACTCCCCCCACGCGCGATTCTCGCGGCTGCGCGAGAGAGAAGAGCGCTTGACCGGCCCCAGCTCCGGTCCCTCACCGCCGCGACGTCATCTCCGCCACCGCCACCGCCACCGCCGCCGTCGAAGATCTCGAGAACACAGTCGTTTCTCTCTCTACTCTTTCTCTCGCTTTCTCACTCGCTCGCTCGCTCGTTCGCTCTCTCTTAAAACGGATCCAAGGCTCCTCCTATTTTTCGGTTGTTGTGAAATAAAAGTTGATTAAATAATAATATTTCGTTTTAAAAAGGTCATAAATTACGGGGACATTGGTATGAGCGAAACACGTCACGTTCGTCTGATTCTTACTTTTTAACTCTGAAGCTCCGTTTATTTTATTGAGAAATTAATTATTTTTTAAAAACATTTTCTTAAAGTTGATCCGTATAAAATATTTTCATTACTAAGAATAATTTACATCTTCGTCTATTCATTCACCTTTATAAAAAAAAAATGCATGCTATCAAACGGAACCCTAAAAGGAGCAAAATTTTTAAATTTTCAATTTCTGCCCAATTTTCTTTTTGAAGATCTTGATCACGCTATGTAAAAACTGTTTTTGGGTCGGGATAAAATATAAGATAGAGGGAAGAGAGAACGGATATGTAGGGAAAATAGACCGGAATTATTTCTTGATTAGTTTTGAATTGTTGATCGAACTATGTCAACATTCTCGCCTCGCTAATAGGAAAAGGAGAACTTTTCTCAACTTGCATTGACCAACCGCGTCATGCATACTTTGGCCAAAAACACCATGTTCGCCTATTTTTTTTTGGTATGCTAGGCATATTCCTAAACTTATTTGGAGCTTGATGGGCCCCTGAGGGGCCCATTTGAAAAAACCTCATAAACCCATAAATCAATTATCCAAAAGTGGAGGGGTCTTACCTTCCCATTCTCATGTGGAAATGGGGCCACTAAGGCTAGCCCCAGTGGTTCGCTTTTTCATTTAATCCATATATACTCAATACTTTAATTGTAGGCAACCTAACTTTAAAGTGAAAAAAAGGGAGAAATTAGCTGTGAAAAATGACCCAAAAAATTAACTTTTGACTTTCTATTAAGAAGCTGTAATTTTGTAATATTTCTTAATTGTTCACCCAGTGAAATAATTAATTTTATCCCTATATCCTATGCATGAGGAAATTTAGAATGCTTCTCTTATTTCGAACTTTAAAGCCTCACATGAATTTCAAATACTTGGATTTTTTAGCTCAAGTCTGTCGGACATGCATTGATATCGCGAACGTGGCATGCTCAAACCCTATCCAAAGACTTTTATAATAAAATCGACATGGCACCGCATTAATTGAAGATGTCCAACCATATCTTTAAATAATTGCGAGGATATTTGCCCACGTTTGTTGGATTAAATAAGGCATCCAATTTAGCAAATTGAAATTTTTCTAAAATGGAGTCTCCAGCAAATACAATTATTTTTTTGCCTGAAAAAGCTTCAATGGGATATATTTTGAAATTAAAGGAATTTTATTTTTTTGGGGTGGGGGGGGGGGGGGGGAGTAAATGCCTGTGAAATCAAATTAATTAATTAATTTTTCTATTTTTGGAGGGAGGAGTAAATGACGATGAGAAGAGGCAAATAACATGGGCGGGTGGGGTCAAGACATGGCACGTGGGTCAAGACCAAGTGGCTCGGTCCGATTAGCGGTCCGAATTTGGTGTGGTGGGCCTGCAGTGCAACCTGGAATTGGCCCAAATGATTGATCAAGTGACGGAGTGGGAAGATTAAAAAAATAATCATACGGGGGCCACAATGACTATATATATATAATAAAGGAAGAAAATTGAGGATCGCTCAGACTTAGTGTACGTTTATTTCACAAAAAAACTTAAAATTTGCTATAAAATGGTTAGTTATATTGCTTTGAAAAAGTAATTAATAAATAATATTTTTATCATCAACAATAATTTATAACAAACTATTTTCATGGGTGATGAATATATCTTGCATTCATCCATTTTTATAAACGATGTAAATGATCATTTTTCAAAATTGCTTTTCAAAATCTTGATTTTTCTATGAAGTAAATGCACCTTTAGGATATTTTTATTTCACAAAAAAATTAACGATGCAAAAGACATTTCCTAAAAATGATCCATTCTATCGTTTATGAAAATGAATAAATGAAAAAAATTCATCGTTCATGAAAAATATCTAGACATTAATTGCTATCGATTATATTTTATATTAGCCAATGAAATTATTTTCTCTATCAACAAAAATTTATGTCTAAAAATTTTCAAACCTAGGTGATGGCCGGCGACCAACTATAGGCAAGGTCACCTCATTGGGATCTAGCTATGGCGATGTAGGTTTGGACAATTTTTGTAATTTCTTTATTTTTTTTCCTTTGTCGTCCTATCCCTACTTGCGGGCCTTGGGCATGGCCGATAGACTAGGACGAAATTAATCAACCTGAAAGGTCTAATTGAATAGTATAAGTATAATATATTTATGACTTTTTTGACAATTTACTGCCGAGGCGGGAAGACGGGAGGAAAAGCAATCCACTTTATTTATTTAGGAGGCTGTGAACCCGGCTTTGGCTTTGACTTTGCTTTTGCGCACGACGCTCTTTTTCTTGCCGCTAAGATTCTGTCGGAAAGCAAAATATCGAATCGCATCACCGAACTTTTTTCCCGGGCACGCCCTTCTAATTAGCTTTTTAACCGAAATTTAGCCTTGGCATAATGTCGTAAAGGTGCCCCTGGCACCCGGTGCGTTCCATGTTTTCTTCTCCACGCTTTTGCTTTTTCGTGAGTAAAAAAAAGTTAAAGAGCAACGGGACGGGATGAGGACGAATTGACGTGACAAAAGGACGTGGTGGAATCTTGCTCCCCGCCGCTTTCGAGCGGCGGGTGCGTCGGGAAACGAAGATATTTTTCTTAGCGAGTAAGTTAGCGAGTGCTCCCAAGACATTCGTTAACAAGATCTCGAGAAGAGACTGAACCTTTTATGTGTTGGAACCTAGGATCTCTCTTTATGTGATGAATGATTGACATATACATAAGAGAAGTTTGACAACTGATGCCCTAATTCTAAGAAAATCGAAAAGTCCAAACCCATGAGATACTTAGGCCCTGTTTGGCAACACTTCAAATAGTGACTAATTCTGATTTTTTGTTCTCAGAATCAGTTTGGGACGAGAATTGCGTTTGGTAAAAATTTTGTTCCGGGAATAAGTTTGTTTTAGAATCGGTTTTGGAGTAGATTTGAGATTAAAAAAAAAAGTTGATTCTACGTTCGAGAATCAAAAAAAGAATCAACACAATAAAACTCTTCTTATTTCCTTCCGCCATCACGCGACCGTCGCCCGCCGCCGCCCGCCGGGGCTGGGCAAGGCCCGCTTGGCCACCGGCCGAGCTCGCCTAGCCTAACCGGTGGCCAGGCGGGCCTCGCCCAGCCCCGGCGAGGCCCACCTGTCCACCGGCGAGGCCGAGGCTCACCTAGCGGCCGGTGGCCGGGCGGGCGGGCCTCGCCCGGCCCGGCAAGGCCCGCGTCCACCGGCGATGCTCGGCCTCGCGGATGCGGCGAGGCCGAGCCTCGGTGGGGCTGGGCAAGCGTCGCCGGCAGCTGGGCGAGCCTGTCGGCAACGCTCGGCCGACGAGGGCTAGCCTCGCCGAGGGCCGGCGACGCTCTGGTGAGGTCGCCGACCCTCGTCCGGTCGGTCGCCGGTCCGGCGACCGGCCACAAGAAGAAAATAAAAATAGGAGAAAAAGGAAAAAATGAAAAGAAAAAAGGAAAAAAGGTAAAAAGAAAAAAAAAGTAGAAAAAATTATTTAAAAATTAAAAAAATAATTTGGAACATAATCAATGGACACGTTATCAAACGCAATTTTATTACAGAATAAAAAATATGTTCTTTTACTCGAATCGGTTCGGGAATAGAATCAAAAATAATCATTTCTTGTCGAATCAATTAGAACAGTAATCGTTTGTCAAACGCGCCCTTAGTTTCACTCACCCTTGTTAGCAAAGTTGTGCTTCTATTCAAGAATTGGACCGGACTACTCACAAAAATAGGTCCGATTCCAATGAAAACAAGTTCGGTTCCTAATTCCAAATTTTTAGAATTGGTATTTGCTAGTAGATTTCATGTTTTGGGTGTTGAGTCTACCCACTCATTCACTCACTGGGAAACCGTTTAGAACCTAAAGAAGATGATTTATTATTCTTAAATAAGCTTAACGTCCATATTGCTTGATATTTCTATTTGTTTTGTATCAATATTTTACTTTGAGCCATTTTGTTACTCATACTATTTTGTTATAATTACTATTTGTCTTGGCTTTAGTAAAAATGAAGCTAAAAAAAAAAAAAAAATTGGTTTTCAAGTGGACCCTCATGTAAGGACAACCCGTTACATGATCAAGAAATGACCGAACTAGCAATATAGGTTCAAAGTCAATTTCAAAGATAAACATGTTATGTTTTAGATTTCAAAAACTGAAAACTAGTTCTAATAGGTAGGTTTTAGGTTTCAGATCTGAAACCTACTTACCTTAAAACTGATTATCCTTATTTATTAATAAAAAATTTGGCATATCGAATAGCAAGCTCACTTAGATATGTCAGATTGTTTCTTCCTTTATGATGACAAACTCACAAGACTCCATTACTCTCTTTGGTCTTTGCATCTATGTCATGAACTCAACCAATGATTTCATCAAGTCACGATACAATTGAAAACAATGGCACTCATACTATGCAACAACCCCCATAAGATAGGGGCAGTTGGTTGGGTCGACAGAAGATTTCCAACTCAGAAAATGGAGATCGCTTATCTGAATTTCTCATTTACCGCATGCAAGCTTCTCTGAATCGGATGCCATCAAGCCTAGATTTATTTATTTCACGGGGCTCTTCGGGTGCTCCATCGATCTTCGATTCGATGATGTGAAGCCAGAAAAAGATCTCGGGCAAAAGGCTTAACCTACTTTAAGCAAGATTATCAATATCAACTCACACCAAAAGAAAAGGACGGTCTTGTTGGTAGTAACCGATTTGAGTGACTCCTATCATAAATGGGTACGACTATCCCATCGATCATATCTCATGGCAGGCAACTTCTCCGGAAGTTAATTCTTCCCCATTTCTAAATTCCAATCGAGCTTCGACCACAAAAAGAAAAAAAAAACCTAATCGAGCTTTGTTTTTTTCCATTTTTTTTTCTTCCCATGAAAAGGTAAGATGGACTGGGGAAAGCGAGACATGCTTGGCTACAAAGGATTCAAATCGAACCACACAAAAAAAAGAAAAAAAAATCAATTCTTTAGATCCAATTTCTGAAAAAAACTAGAAGGTTTTGCGTGTACGTGTTAGGAATGGAATCGCCATGATGGTATGCACGTTGGAGGCGGGGTGGGGGGGAGTCATCATTGTAACGTTTTCCCCCGCCTTTGCCCTAAAATTGGTGAGGGATGGTGGAGCCCCAGTCTCTCTCGCTTTCTGATCGTCGCCGTCCCGGCGTCGTAGCTCCATCTCGTCCTCTTATTGTTTTGTCGTTACGTGTTTCTTTTTTTTGCTCTCGTGTCGTTTTCCTTTTCGGTTTCTTGTAAGTTGGTGTGGTGGGTGAGGGACGATCCCGCGAGTCGGCCGTCCCCAGCCCTCCGCCGAGCCAATCGTGCATTTTCTAATTTCTCCCACAGCACTGGGGCTAAGTTTGGTTTCAAAGTAAGAATGAGAAGCTAAGAATCGGATTGGCTTTGAGTTCTAGAATATGCGGGATAAATTTTAGATCTTAAAAATTGGATTATCTGTTTCGAAGAGTAGGTTCTAAGTATCTAAATTTCACCTGGAACTCGGAACAATTCTTTATGTTTTTATTGTTCTATGTCTTCACGTAAGCTTGTAGCATTTTATGGTGTTCGATGATGAGTATATAATTTAAAATCACTAATATGTGCTTCCATTTTTTATTATATTCATAAACGAGAATTTTGCTTTGTTGATATTTTATAATGTTTGTGTCTACACTTGAGTTGTGATCATTAGAGGTGATGATTTAATACAACAAGTGTAACCTAACTAGACTCTGAAATCTATAACGGGATAGGTTTCGGTTTCTAGATATGTAGGGTATATTTCATGTTTCGAAAATTAGGGATCCTGTTCTTGGAACCATTTATTCCTACCCCACATTGCCTCAGTTGATGTCCGCTTCTCATTTAGAAGAAGTTCGAAAGATTATGATTAGGTGGGGATGTAACACGATTAAGAGATTCGAGACCATGTTTGCCCGACCAGTATTTTTGGAAAAAAATTCGGACTTTCGAGGGAAAGGATCTTGTCTAACAATTGCGGATTTCGGGCGATTGGGCCAAATTCCATCATCACCTCTAGTTATCATCATGCAAGTCAAGTGCGCCATTCGCATGAGGCGACCTACTGAAAATCAATCCCAATTTCCACATTTTCTTAATTAGGTCATCACCCACAATTAAACTGAACTCGAAATCGATACGGGTGACGTCCGTATCCACATTTCACGACAAAGAAACAGTGGAGAATTGCTTTTCCAATCAGAGACGAATAATATAATTCTCAAAAGAATATGTTACATGTTCATAAAGAACCGCTCGTTTCAACACACGATCAAGACTTTTCGAGACGAATGCTTTTCTTTTTAAATTTTTTCCCCGTAAATCCGGAGTACCTTCCGGTGATGCGGATGCAATGTTAGTTGGAGCAAAAAGGTGGGGGGGAGGGAGGGAGGGTGAGAGCGATGGGGACAAAGGCGGGGCAGGGCAGGGCGGGGGGCGGGGCGGGGCATGGAGGAAGTTGGAGAGAGGTTGGCACGTCACATCCGTCCCGGAGAGGATGAGGTTTTTTTGGGGCGGACGAGGAGGAGAGGAGAGGAGAGGAGGCGAGCCCATCTCTAGCATTTGCCAGCTAATCCCATCATCCGTTCGTGCGCTCAAATTTGCCAGATTTTGCCAGCGTGTCTAGGACCGGCGAGCCTCTCTCTCTCTCTCTCTCTGTCGATCGTGTGTGCTTTTTCGACCAGTCGCGCATCGAGCAAGGCCCCGGGCTAACGTGGGGGTCTGTGTGTGGTGTCGCGTCGTGCATAAAAGGACTTCGACTGTTGGATTATGCAAGGAAAGATAGTGAAAAAAAAAAAAAACCACTTGAACTTGGTCGTATTGGTGTTGTGCTTCTCCACCCACGGATGATCCTAATTTGTTTGGCTGAAAATAATTGAAGAAAAGATTAGAAAGAAAGGAAAAAAGACATAGAGTTCGTGACAAGCCGGACGGGGAATACGGCTATGGCCTACAATGGCACGACACTATCCCTTTGCCAATGAGGGTGGCGACGACCCTCACCACAAATAACAATATGGCTCTGTTTGGTAACCATCTATTATTTTGTTCCAAGGAACAAAAAAAGAACAGAAACCCATTTGGTAAATTTTTTGTTTTTGGGAATAGATTTGGAACAGAATAAAAATAATAGAAAATCCATTCGATAAAATTTTTGTTCTCGGGAATAAATTTGGAACAAAATAAAAAAAAAAGAAAAAATGTTACTTCTTGTTCTTGAGAACAATTCTTAGAATCAACTCCAATTTTTTTCTTTTCTTTTCTCTTTCCTTTTCCTCTTCTTCCTTTTGGCTGGCGACATCGAGGCCAAGCCAGGCAAGGCTTGGCCAAGCTCTAGCTCGCCCAGCCAAGGCGAGGCTAGCCTCGCGGTGGCCAAGCAAGCCTCCAGTGAGCTCGTTGAACCTTGCCTAGCCGATCGCAAGCTACCGCCGTGGCCGGCAATCGGCCACAAATGAGGAAGAAGAAGAGAAAAGGAAAAAGAAACAATATAATAAAAGTATTAAAAAATTAAAAGAAACAAAAAAATTTAAGAATTCTACCAAACACATTTCTATACTTGGAATAAAAATTTTGTGCTGTTACCAAACATGTTTTTTTACTTAGAAATTGTTCCTAGGAACAAAATTAGAAAAAACCATTTCTAATAAAAAAATTGTTCTTAAGAACAGAATAATTATCAAATGCGCCCTATGTGATTTAATGGGAGGTAAGGGACATTGATTATGCTTTATACAAGCAATTTACAGGAGTCAAGTTCATATTATAGTTGAAATGTCGGGACTCCATGCGGTGAGGAAAATTGCCCAAAAAGTCATAAACTTACTGTACGACTGTCGATTAAATCCTAAACCTTTTAACTGTGCCAATTTATTTCTTCCAATCAATTTTGGTCGCAAATCGTGGATATAGATGTTTGTTGTGCTGGTATTGCTGTAAGATTGGATTGTTCACATTAGCACCAATCATATTGGTGTTCATACATTGACGATTTCCACTTAAAATTGGCTGAAAAGACTAAACTTGCATAATTAAAAAGTTCATGACTGGATTGGCCATTGTATAAAAGGTTTAGGACTTTTTGGGCAAATAATCTCCCATCATATGTGCAAAAGAGTTTGATCTGTGGGCTACGGGCTTACGTACATGCGCAATTGAAGGAAACTGATGAAACTCTCGCTCAGTTCCATGTGGATTTAGCATCGGGCCTTCGAGCTGAATGTGGCCTTATTATGACCTCCCGCAATATTGATAGAGCCCATGCCTGATATCGCCTAAGCTGCATCGTTCCAAGTCATCGTCCACTCTCATTCGAGTCCCTTCAAATGAAAATCATCCAAAGCAGACGATTTGCAAGATTTTGGCGCATTGTAGTTTGTGGGTGCAATCGGTATCGATTCGTGCTGGTATTAGAATACTATGTAGGTATCTCTGGTGGGAGAGCTTCTTACACATAATTAGGAGCCAAGTGCATGCTCACGCATACTTAAGATGAGAGGCAAAGCTCATTCCCAAATGGGGAGCACCTACTTGGCTATTTTATAGGCCTCACAACGAGGTGGTTCTACTTCCCAGATATCTCGAGAGAAAACATCTTCTTAGATATCCCGAGAGAATACTTGATGCGGCCGATCTATTAACCGTGCATTCCTAAAGAAATATATCTTCCTAGATAGTTCTAGATAATACTAGATGTGACCAATTTGTCAATTTCATATTTCGACTTAAAATATCATACAAGAAAGTGTTTAGATATTTAATGTGTAGTCTTAAAAGAATCTAGAATTCTCACAAAAAAATAGAGAAGATGCAACATTTTGTTCGAATCGGCTGGGACATTACCCCTTTCTCTCATTATTTGTATAAACATACATGATAAAGAAAGAGGTTAGATTAAGGTGATCCATCAGAGAGCTCGTCTCGGCCAAAGCCTAGGGTACCAAGTTCCTTTTGATAAACATGATACATAGATCAAAAGTTTGTCGACTTAGGCGGGATAGGTCGACTAGATGGCTAAGGTGCAGGCGAAGGCCGTGGCCCCGTCGCCACGGGGACGGGAAGCTCGTTCTGCACTAGCGCGAGAAAGCCTAAGGCCGTCTTGGGTTCGACCGAGGATGATAATTTTCAGGTCTGTTCAGTGTGTACCCCCATACAATGAAACGTCCCAGGTTCTCTCGCTTAAACCCTCTTTACTGACTTAAGCATGGGGGGATCGATTCGGATCATCGGATTGTCATCTCAACAATGTCTGACGATCTCAACAATTCACGAACGTGGTCATCGATACGCCGTAGAGGAAGAGCTACAAAGATAACACGGAAGAGCATGCTATGTTGCTGTTGCATATATCGCGCGTCGCCGATTGATTTCAATGGCTGAAACTAATCTATGAGAGTGAGAGCACAATGAACATGCATGCAAGAACAGATCAGAAGAATATCAAATTGCTTGGGGAAACTTGGAGCTTCCAAGAAGAAGCATTAGGTTCAGATTACAAATCATGCTGTGCAGAAACCCTAGGAAACCGGCTAAATCACTTTCGAGAATCTTTCATAACTTCAAATTTTTTTCAAGAAGCCAACAGGGAAACCAGGCACACCAGCAGAATGATCGCCATCACGGCCCAGACCCACTTCGCCCAATGCCGGCCCTTCCTCTTCATCTGGTTCGCGTAGTACAGATTCGTCGTCCCGCCGCTGACGAACGCGTTCGCGCCGGCCAAGTTCTCCTCGATGTCGCCCAGCCCCTCGCCCTGCGCCTCCACGAGGACCGCCATGTCCAGGAACACCTGGTGGAGCTTGTCCAGGCTCTTCTGCAGGTCCCGCACCGCCTCGTGCCTCTCGGGGCTGCCCAGGCACAGCCTGGTCTTTCCCCCGAAGAGCTCGATCTTCCCGCCCGAGGAGACGATCTTCTCGATCACCTCCTCGCTTGCGACCTCCCCAGTCGCGTTGAAGTACCTCCTCTTGAGATCCTCCCTGTGGTCGGCCACGATCTTGTCCCTCAGAAGCTGGAACTCGTTCATCGTCTCCCTGAGCCTTGTCCTCAGGCCGCTGGTGACCGAAATCCTCGTCCGGTCCACCGAGCTTCCTTCTTGGAAATTCGCCGAAAGCCCGCGATTCGTCAGGTTCGACCTGTCCAGGGACTCGAGCAGCGCCTTCACGGATTTAGCCTTGCGGAGGACGGAGATCAGGTCCGAGTCTATCCGGTCCCGGAGGCCGCGAAGGGCTTTCGCGCTGTAAGTGGACTTCGACTCCTCGTTTAGGCTTTGTAGGTCGAGCAAGAGATTGGTTATCTCCTCCATTTCGGACTCGATCGCGTCGACTTCGTGGAAGAACTGCGAGAGGTTTTGTTCCTCCGCCGCGTCGAGTTGGCCCAGTTCAAGGTCGAGCTCGGCTTCGAGGTCCTTCTGGGCCTGTTTCTTCAACTCCACATAATTTAAGAACGACTCCGTCATGAGATCATTCATTTTTGCGAAATTTCGTGGCAAGCTTTCACCTGCAAACACAAGAAATCCCTTCTCTCAATTTCAACACGAACTTCTGAAGCAAGAAAGTGTATAAGGAATCAGAGAACTCTGTATCGTAAGCGATTGATAGAATTTAGCCTCACAAGAACAGAACGGAAAGATTTGGGCTATCTTCCCGAAGATCCGCGGTTATCGGTTCTCACTTCGATGCCGTCCTCCAAGTAATCTGAAACAAACCGAGCAGCGACGGCGAAGTTAAAGAACGCGCAGGAGAAACAAGAAAGCGAGATGATTCGCGACGAATCACGCAGCGTGAATATCAGAGAAATCAAATCATCGATATATGAAAAGGGAAAAATCTGTGATCCGATTCCGTGATAAGAATTCCAAAAAAGAAAAACACCATGGACTACGAAACCGAAACAAGATGAACAAAGAAAACACGCGCAGAATCGCATCAATTCGAAGTTTACTTAAACAAAACACGCGAAAAGGATCAATGTCGCGAAGTGAACGAAGATGATCGTCGAATGTTCACCGAAGATAACTCAGTTCGGAAGCCGAACCTTGGACTGCAATGACGCCAGTGATCTCTCTCTCTCTCTCTCTCTCTGGGGGATGATAGCAGAGAACAGAAATATTAGGGGTGTGGAGTTGAAGAGCGATTCTTGTTTGATGATAGACGATGACGAGCGTTTTAATAATTTCGAAATTTCAAATTTCGGTTTGGTGGTGGCCGTTACAAGTCCAAGCGTGGCGGTTACACTTTTACATAAAAAACGACGTCGTTTTTGGGTGAAACGGGGGCTTTTCGGTTTCTCTGAGCAGTCAACCCATTAACCCTCGTTTCATCTATCTTCGCATTTTACGTGATAACAATTTATTTGCTCTAAGCACTTACCAATTCAAGGTCTAATAATTCTTGGCCCCAAAAAAAAAAAGGAAATTGAAAAAAATTTCAATCGAGAATTTACAATGTATATTCACGATGTGGCATCTCTCCTTCTTTTGTTTTAAGATCAGCAATAGCGATATCAAACTCCTTGTCAAAGGGTCGAATCGATGATCCAGGCTGCTGTTGATTGCTTATTTTTTTCGTATGATGGCTTGCATTCTTCGTGGCATCATGATTGTGTATATCGCGAATTGAAAGGATTCGGTGTAGACATTAGGGTTGGGGACAAGCCGGTTTACATAAGCAATTTCCATCATTTGATAACACGAGACTCTCCACCCAGCACTTTAAATGAAAAATGGAAGGATCAATTGCAATAATTATTCATTAGATTTTGGAAATGACAAGTTTCTTATGAAGTTACAGAGCAATTGTACCGGGTAATGACTCAATACACTGTAGTGGCAGGAAAAGATACACAAAGAAATTGTTCCTGTGAATTATCTAGGAAAGCACGTAAATAGCTTCCTGGCTATTATTGTTTGAATTTCCTTGAAGCCGTTAATTTCGGATGTCGGATTTTGGGGGGACGGTATTTGTCTCGGCCGGTTGTTGATTAGCGGCCTTCTCGGCTTCGAGCCTTCGCAATGTGCTCGAGCTCAGCTTGTCTCCACTCGATCCTTCGGAAACTAAATCCACAACTTCGATCTACACGAAAAATCATACATTCATTCAGCCATGTATGTACAACTGGTGATCTACAAGAGGCATAGGAATGGCTGTGGAAAGGCGCGCAACTAAAAAGGATGCACAGAAAACTCTGAAATCTCAGACCTTCAACTGTGAAAGACCTCGGTCGGCCCTCTTTTTATTTACGGAGATTCCACCGGGTAATGTCTCCTTGCTGTCGCCAGAAAATAAAAAAAATGAAGGAAGAAGAATGCATTAGCTAGGAGGCATTTCAATACCATTTCTGCAAAAGTTCAGTCTTTAGCGGGTGCAAAAACCGATTGATGCTGCAACGGTGAGAACACAAGATAAAAAAGGCCAAATACTATATCGACAGAAACAAACCTGACAACAATAGCCTCCAATTCTGCATCCACAATGGAAGGCCCATAGGGATCGGTAATGGGTTCAACTTGGACTGTCAAATGAGGCTTAATAGACTGGCAAATATCCGTTGAAGGGAGAGAGAATTAGAAGATAAGATTTAATTATAACGAGCTAATGAGTTCCAGACAGAATAAGGATGGCATACACATTGCAACGCGGTACATAATAATGCTCCACACGTTTCAGCACCTAGTTATACCACAAGAGTTGCTGAGAACAGACAAATCCCTTTTGTGCAAACATATAGTTTCTGTATACTTCGATTTGATGGATATGCGTCCTTTGCATAGTACAGAGATATGAAGCTTTTAAGGAGCCATGTTGATTTGAGATATCGTCCCAGGGAATGTACCGCGTTAACCCCACAAAATTTTGGATATCGCACAACAGTCGGTCCATAGCACTAAGTGCATTATTGGCACTTGGAATTCTATTTTTCGACAAGTTCAAAAGCTTCTTCCATCAAGAAAGAGACACAAAGGTAAAACATAAAGGTTTCGTTTGAGATAAGGTTATAAGGATCAGAAAACATAAACAGAAGACTACCTTGATGTAGTTCTCAACATTTTGCATTCTCTCCTCGATTGGCTGTATTAGATCAGCAAACTGCAAAAAGATACTCTGGCCATTACTCTGGAGTGAACAATCCAAGAAGAATGAAGAGCGAGAGCTACAAGACTATCTATCATCACCAAACCAAATATTTGAGCACAGGAAATGGCAATAGCTCACACTTCCACAACCACCTTGGAGAGCAAATTTTTATTTCTTCTTTAGATTACATAACATGAAAAAAAAAAATGTCAGCAGCAGGATAAGTTTTGTAATTATAGCATATAGTACATCGTAGTTCTTATGATGACAAACCGAGCTTTCTCAACAATCAAAACATACCCTTTCGACAGCCAAAAGTTACTAGATATCCCAAAAACAAACTACAAATACTCGAACAGAGAAAATTGAAAATAATTTCAGAGGAAGGAACGTAAACAACAGAAATAATCACACCCCCAGTAAATACAGAAGATAAATAAAGTCTGCAGAAGGATTATTCTACAGCTCGACCAATGTCCAAGGGCATGATTGTTTATACAAGAACGGGAAGATCTTGCCAATTGAGGGGGCATTATTAATTAGCAAGTGCATTCAGAATATGTTTCTATCTCAGACCAAAGTAAAAGATTTTACTAACAATTAGCTCTGTCTGCTCACAACTTTACTTTCCTGAATACTCAAGCAGTAAGTAAACAAATTACCAACTCATAGAGAAGAAAACTTAAGGACTGTATCTGGCACAGAAAGTCACTGGCCGCTAGCTTCAACTTAGTAATGCTACAATCACCTTTAAAAAAGTGATATAACTAAGGGCTGCCTCTGCACAAAATCAAGACCTTCGTATGTATATACATAGCGTAGGAAATGAGAACAGCTAAAAAACATTCACTCGTTACTGATTGACCAAATTCCAAATTGCTACAGACAAACGGCAAAGGTTTGCACAATGCCACAGAAAACCAATCTCTCTCCATCCCTGCAGCACTAGCAAAGATGCAATAACTACATGGCTCACTAATGATTATCAGACAAGCACCTGCTTTTTGGCCAGCATGGGACCGTCACACACGCCCACCACGATGCGCTCTTTCGCCAGCTCTGCCGATGCCTAAAAATTTTGGCTTTGCCCATCAGTTAAGTTCAATCATAAGAACTGTCGCATTCACCAAGCCACCACATTACCAAGATAAGCAGAACACCAAGAAGCAATCTTCCCAAACTAGCAGAGCAGAGATGACCATGCGCAGACTACGCACGTACAGAGGGAGAAAAGAGCGCCGACCTTGAGAAAAAGTCGATGCCCCTCGTGCAGGCGATCGAAAGTGCCGCCGAGGACGACCGCGCCGTAGGAGTCGGGCGGGGAAATCGTCGAGCCCGCCGGTGAATTCTCCGAAACCACCATGACTTCACGGAGCAGATCGAACGGAACAAGAGCCTGAACCTGTGCAGAGGCGCCAAATTACTGCTTTTTATTCTCCTCGGATCGATAGGGACATTGAAAGAACGAGGCGGAGATGTCAAAGTGCATTGAATCTAGACATAATTCGGATTCCTCATAAAAAAACAAAAAAAAAAGAACCAAGGGGGCAAGTGAGGCACGTACCTGCCGAATTGAACCCAAGAAGCCGATCAGCGTGGTGTCAGGACCGTAACGACGCGAGACCCATCATGGGTATTTGACTGCGGCATTCCATCGAACACCTCGAGCGCGATAACGCGAGCACGGCGGGGGAAGAAACGAAAGACGGGTCGGTGCGATGGTGCGGGGAGAGGGGAGGGTGACGTCAGAGAGGGAATGCGGGGAGAGAGGAAAAACCTCGTCTTGGTCGATGCTTGATCGGAGATTCGTACTGTACAGGGGTTGGTTTGGTGGATGGCGTGGAAGGGTAGGGGGGCGGTTGGCGGCGGCGGTGGGGAGGCGGCGGAGTAATGGCGCGGTAGTTAGGCGGGGAGGATTCCTGTGGTGGCGGGCGCACGGCACGTGAACCAATGGAGAACGTACACGCGTCATGATAGACAAGGTAATCTTGGAATCATGCACTTTCTCCTCTTACACGATTTTTCTTTTTGTAACCCAGGAATCGACAGCCAGCGTGTGAGGGAGAGAGAGCCAAAACTATCGCGGTCACCAAAGTAGTAGTCCTCTTACATGATATTTATAAGGGAAAAAACCACAAAAAATCCTAAATTTTGCTCAAAGTGATAGATTTACCCAAAACTTTTTTTTATAATGTGAAAAACCTTGAATTTTGCTAATCATGACATATTTACCTCAAACATTTTTTTATGATACAAAAAACCATTTTTTTTGTGACACAAAAATTCCTGAACTTTTGTCGTATGACACATTTATACTAAATTATAGGGTATTTTTGTCATTTTACTTTCTTTTTTTTTTCCTTCTTTCTTCCCTCTACTGGCTAGCTAGCGAAGGAAAGTCGGCGTTCGGCAAGGGCAACCCTTGCCTGGGCTAGCTAAGGCCGCCCTCGCCAGTGTCGGATGAGGGCCTCCCTTGCACCCTTGCCCAGATCTGGCGAGGGCCATCCTCACCCGACCCAGCCGAGGGCCACCCTCGTCGGCGTCGAGCAAGGGCACCCCTCGCCCGAGTCTGGCAAGGGCATCCCTCACTAGGCCCTCGCCAGCAACGGGAGAGGACAGCCCTTGCCAGATCGGGCAAGGGGCCCGATCTGGTGAGGGAGGCCCTCGTCGAACATCGGCTTTCCTCTGTCGAGAAGAAGAAAAAAAAAGAAAAACATAAAAAAATAAGATAAAAATGCCATTGATGAGATAAATGTGTCACAGTTTAAAAAGTTTCGGATTTTTTACGTAATAAAAAAAATTTGGAGTAAATATGTCACTTAGGGCAGTTTGAGGTTTTTGGTGGTTTTTTCCTATTTATGAAGTAAATGATGATGCTTAGTAGGGAGAAAATTGATTGAGATTCCTTGAAAGAAGGAGGACCTCTTTACTTTATATACCGGTGTAGATTATTGCATCATTATATTATTGAAATTTGGTCATGACCACGTTACCCTGATTATTTGTATACTTTTAACTCTCATGTGGGGCGATGAAAAGAAGATTATTGTTTTAATGAAGTATTGTGAGCCGTTTCTCTTCTTACTGTTCCTTTTGTTAGGGTCACCACTGTGTCCTTATTATGTAGGGCTTCCTGCCATGGACGATGCTTGAGAATGAGTCACCAAAATTATTAGTTAGGTGTAGTGAGGTTAACTCATCAATTAAATCACTGTTAATATATTCAATTTACCCAATGTCAAATTAACAGCAAAAAAAAAATCATATTTCTTATCTAGTTACTTAGCATGCGTTTGATAATTTGATACCTACTAACTATGCATAAGTTAACCAATTTTTTTAAAGTAAATATCACTCAATGTTATAATAGGAATGACTTCTTAATTGATTGAGTGATGAAATATACAATGAAAAGATAAATCTTATCAATTATATTGTCCAAAATTTCTAATAATTCTAATTATTCTATGATTGGTAAAAACAATGATATCTATTAACTAATTTTCTTCCGATATCAAATAACTTCACCCTTTCATTTTTAATTGTCAGAAATGAATTTCTTAAAAAACGAACCAATACTGAAACAATCGAATACCGAAAATAGACATGAAAATATGCCCGAGAAACATGTAATACCGCTCTTCAAAAGGGAGTTTAATGTTATTTCAAGAGAAGAAAAAGAACGTATTGCTTCATTCTATTCTCAACCTTCCTCTTTCGTCATATTTATACATTAGTTATTTTCACTTAAAAAATAATTGTACCCTTTCTCTTATGGGCTTTTTTTTATGGACCGAGTTTGGCCCAACATGGGCGGGCACCGGTTTGATTTAGCCCAATAAATAAAAAACCCATCATCAACAATTAAAGACTTCAGCAAGATCTCTCTACTCTTGCAAAGCATACATTTGCGCAACTCGGCTGTTATTTATTCTTTACACCTTTTGAAGATCCTGTTGTTCTGGTATTTTGACTTTAACCGTGCGAAATCCCTCAAAGCTTTTAAACAAACGCCATGCGTTTGCCATAGCAGTCTTTGCGACAGAAAATTTCAAGACTTTTTAGTCATTGACATGGCGGTCGCCAGTACCATCATCCTAGACAAGACGGCTATGACTATTTCTGCAGCCCGACAACAGTGGTCACCAGTGCCGTCCATCTTTTCGCCAAGAGGAACCGCACAACAGGATGATGCAGCACAAGCAAAAGAACACCTATGTCCCAGCAAATTGTGACCTTTCCAGCTGATAAATTCTCATTACATGCGCTTACGTCGCTCTCTTCATCAGCTCTCTAAGTGCTTTGAATTGATTCCAGCCTACCGATCCTTCATGAAACACTGCCGCGAGGAAAAAGGTGCTCCAAACTGTCCGCAGGGCTTGATGATCCCATTCACTAGCAGAAGCTCAATCAAAATCAATCATGGTCAACATGATGAAGTCATGGCTCCGCATAGGCTACGTCAAAAGATTAACTGGAAGATCAATACACATTACACATTTATAGATTGTCACTAAACTAATCTAAGTCATCAGGGGACGGAAGATAAGGAAACCTATCCAGATTGTCAAACCCAGTTTGTCCTTTTTGTCCCCTACTATCACTACTCAAGAGAACAATGTGAGTTGCAGTATGTTAAAGTGAAGAACAATGACTAACTGGAAATGGAACAAGCACCAAAGATAAAACGGTTAATCAAACAGCATGAAGAGTGAGAAGATCGATCAACGTCACAGGTCTCATCATCATTTGCAGGTATTCACTTCTTAGCTGTAGCAAAACATTCTTTGATGAAATTATCGAGCTGTGACATGTAGAGATCAGGAAATGTCCTATAGTGGTCCACGTGAGGAGATGATCCAAAGTTGAAAGATGCCACTTTTCTTCCCATCCTCCTCTGAGTTTCCATAAACGACTC
Source organism: Eucalyptus sideroxylon x Eucalyptus melliodora (assembly GCA_016097485.1). NCBI lineage: Eukaryota > Viridiplantae > Streptophyta > Magnoliopsida > Myrtales > Myrtaceae > Eucalyptus > Eucalyptus sideroxylon x Eucalyptus melliodora. The sequence goes on along the minus strand of CM027832.1, from coordinate 44,476,782 downwards.
CACAGATTCATATGGTATTACATTATCGGCTGTACTATAGAGGTAGAGCTGCGGACAAGATGGCTGCGCCTCTGAGAGGGTAGAGACAATTTTTGTAAGCCTCCTACAAAAGCAGAAGCACGTAACCATTACATTTGATCATTAGGTAAAGACTCTAGTCTCTTTATAATAAATGGATGGGGAAGCTCTTATTGCAATTACCTCTCCACATCAGGCAACTTCAGAGCAGCAGAGAAGAACCATTCCAAAGCTGAAAGGAGCACTGTTTCAACTATGCCCTCATCTTCTTGTTTGTTTGATCCTTCGTTATTTAATTTATGTGTATCTTTTCCCTCAACTGAAGAGTTGCTTTTTTTTATCAGAGCAGTGGAGAATCCGGCAGCCCAAACCTGCCAAGATGGGAAAAAGTCCAACTCTAGCTTAATCACCAGGGACGGATCTAGAAACTTTCTTTATTGGGGGCAGAAATTGATAAATAATTACACTTAAATCAAGCGTATTTGTTTTAGTCACTAAAGTAGTATTTTAAAACTTCAAAGTACGAATAAAAATAAATATGGTGCAGTCTATATTAATCTAAAGCAAGTACATATTCATAATCTTCAAAATTGTACATTGAGTTTGGTTTATTTGTGAGGTCAATCTGTAATAAAAATATTCAATCTTCACTTACCTATAAAATTTTTTAGGTATATAATTGGGGCAAAACTTATTTGTGTAGCCTAGCATCACTTAAAGACCCTTAACTAATTCAATGAGCCCCACACTGGTACATATAAGTTCATCCCTATAAACAAGTAATGAGTCTCTTGAGGTTAAATTGACTCATTGAAGAGCTAATATCCTTCGAAATCAAATGCAAGAAAACGCTTAATATATCATCCAACCATGTCAGCTACTGGGAGGCTAATGTCCTCAGCTTTGTTAGCAAGCCCAAGTTTCCTCTAGGAAAAACTTGAGATCACGATCAACAATAGCTGTACATTCTCCAGTCAAAGTGGCAACTAGGTCTGATTCTCATATACCTGATGGCCTAGTCATGGACTAATACACAGCTATCCAGCATGACAACCATATCTGTCAATCAGTGAACATGGTTTAAAGGTGTTGTAGTCTACATAAAGCTCGCTATGCTATGGGGATCAATAACATTACATAACATTGACTCCTCATGATGGAGCAATGCTCAAAATTAAATAAAAAGTCGCAATTCTGTACATGCATCATACCATTTTAACTGCAAAGGCCATTTTCCTCACTTAGTATCTGTGCACAAACTTCCTTCAGGACTCTACCATTAATCACTACCGGTCACATAATATGTTCCCCATGCACTTAGATATTTAGTTTATGATTCTCGTCTACCAAAGCACTGAGTCATACAAAAGTTCACTGGTATGTTTTTAACAGAAGTAGCTGCATACTTTGGCTTTCGAGGATGAAGTTCCTTGTAGAAGCAGCTTTGCCAAGTCTCAATCTTCCTGACAAATCTAAATCTCGCTCCTCCTCCAATACAAGGAGAGATTCAAAGGCATTATTATATTCAAGGATCTGAGAAGTAATGATTTCATCTCACGTTCTTTTGGCTTCACAACCAAATGTATTTTTGATAGTTAGGCCCAATATACATGTGATTTTCCCGAGAGAATAGTTACTGTCAATAACTTTGACAAGCAAAGTGTATCGAAAGAGTAAACTTGAAGGTTGCATTACTTAAATAAGCTAGACTATGATAGTTGAAAATTAAAACCTGAAATTTGGTACCAAAAGAGCATAAATTTCTGCCTTTATTTACACTGCTGTTGTTCATAACATTGTCCAATCCTGAACAACTAGATTTTCAAAACAAGGGAGGATATAAAAAACACAACTTAATGATGCCTCGTTGCAAACACAAAACTAGCTCTGAACACTTCCACTAGAACAATTTCACACAGCAATAATCCACAAGACGACTCTGCATGCTACGAATCCAGCATAGAATTGCATCAGTGAGTAACCAAAACAGAACCAGAAACCAAGTAAAGGGTTAAACAGCACAGTCTCACACGAACCGGACCAAAGATTTTGCACTTATTCTTCAAATGTAGATAATCAACAATACAGAAATCGCAAACCAGAGCACAGGAAGTTTCTTAATTCACCTTTGGATTAAATGGTTCGGCTGCTCCAGAATCGACAATACAGCCTTGGATTTTCTCAATCAAATCCTGCCTACCACGCATCCTCTCCAGTATCGCACCATATCTGACCAATACAAGATTCTAACAAATGTTTAAGCCATGCATGCATTCTCAATCCTAAAGACCAAATGCTCAGGAAAAATCAATCCATCGGTGAATGAAAGAAATTAGAACCGGTCAACCTACACAAACCACCCGGTGTTGCTGAAGGTGTGGAAGAGCAAGCAACGCTCCCTGCCGTCCTCCTCCCTCTCCGAAACCCAAGCGCTCAGCTCACTCGCCAGCTCGTCGATCCGGGCCTCGACGCCGCGGCCCAGATCGAGCGACAGCATCTCCCTGACGCCGACGACGAACGTGACCGCGTGGAACCCCTTGGAGTTGTACCACTCCACGTACCTCCTCAGGTGCTTCCGCTTCGCCCCGAGCCAGCCCAGCAGAACCACGGTCACGGCGGGGCCACCGTCGCCGCGGGCCCCGCCCCTCGCGCCGCCGGAGGTCGCCGGAGCCCGGTTCCAGGCGAGGGAGGAGCCGTCGCGCGCGTTCGTGGACGGGGCGCCGTTCGCGCTCGGGGGCGCGACGGGATTGGAGGGGCGGTGGAGCGGGGAGAGAGAGGAAGGGAGGTTGAGGGAGCTCGAGCCCGGCGAGGGAGGCCGAGGAGGGGCGCAGGCGACGGGGAAGGGGCGGCTCCGCCCGGCGATCGCGGCGCGGCGGGGGAATGGGGACGGAGGGCGGACGGCTTGCATGGGTTGGTGGCGTAGGAGGAGGAGGCGGCGGTGGAGGGCGGAGGAGGCCAATTTCCTGACCGGAGCTTCCATCGGAGAGGAATGGGTCAAAAGAATACGAGAAATGCGAGAGTTTCAGCAGGATTTCAGATCGCCGCCGCGGCGACGGTCAACGGCGGCGGAAACGAGAGTGAGTTCTTTCACTCCATTTTCGGATATGAAGTAGAAACCAACTCCCTCCTTTTTCTCCAGGAAAATGCTAAAAAGCTAGTCATCTGATGAGTTACCTCAACCACTGAGTTTGCCCTAGGACCCAATCTTTCAACGTGGAAGATGGTGGGAAAATGATATAATTTCAAGTGTGGATTTTTTCTCCCACATCTCTATAAATAAGTAAGGCAAAAATCTAAAAGTAATAATTATAATAGGAATAAAGTAGGACCGGCCAAAAAAAAAAAAACAAGTTACCTCATTCAATGACTTTCTACTCGAGTCCTCTCATTCAATGACTTTACTCGAGTCCTAAATTTATCCCATTAATCCTTCATCCAAAATTTCTTATGAACAATTAAGAGATGAAAACTTTTGAGCATGAGCTGTTCGAGCATTCCAAACACAACTCAAAGATTAAAGACTAAGCATAAATCACAAATTCTCAAGTGAGATGAAAGAAAAACTCTTTTAAAAATAAGAGTAATGTAAGAAAATCAACCCTATCTATTCGAAAATTTACCCATATTTCATATTCAATGAGAAATCAATTTGGCTAACATGGAAATTTATATCAAAAACGGGTCTTTTAGAATTTGAAATTTGGGGAAAAATAATATGGAAATGCCACTTAGGATTATTAAGGACGATTTCGAATGTAGGGCTAATGAGGTAAATATGGGACTTAAGTAAAAGTGAGTGATGGTGATTTTTTATGAGATAAAAAAGTTTAAAATTGGGATTTTATCTAAAGTTTCAAACAAAAAAAGTTAGAGAAAATATTAGGATCGAAATTTTTTTTTTTGTCGGTTTTACTCTATTTCTACTCTAATTTTCACTCTTAGTCTTTTACCCTGCTTCCTCGCAGGGCGTGGAAGTCAAAACCTACAATTGAAACTAAATCGTCCCCACCCAAATTCCCTTGAAAATAAGAGGATTCGAACTCCCACCTCCCCTTTCCATGTTGGAAGGGTGGCTATTGGGGCAACCCCAATGGTTTATTATGACCGAAATTAAAGTTGGGGTTTTTAATCATTTTATTGAAAAGTTTAAGATAAAGGGTCCATTTGTTTGAAGAAGAGTCATTTGAGAAATTATTTTCCACTTTTTTCAATATTCGAATGATGAAAAACTAATCAATTTACGAAAACCATTTTTCATTGACTAGAAACAATAAGGCTTAGATTAGACAAAAGTGAGTCTTCTTTCAATAAGAAGAAAATTATTCTCCTTAAACCACTAACAAATTGTGAACAAAAAAAACCAAATAAATGAAAGCTAGCTATTTTGTTCAAAAGTATTTTTCATTCATAAAATTTTTATCTAAACAAATGCACCCAAAGTCCTAAATGTATTACTATGGTTAAAGTTTGGAGTTTTTAATGTCACAAAAGAAGTTTAGAATAAATATGTCACAATGCGCATATCTTGAGTTTTTTGCGACTTTTTTTTTTCCATAAATCTAAGATTTTGAAGCATAAAGATTTGAAATTCTTGTTTTCTTTTTTTTTTTTTTTTATTGCAATTGATATTTAAGAGAAAATTCCAAATAAAGATTTGAAGTGCCATCATTTTTCCAAAGAATAATTTGAAGTGGACATATTTTTCCAAATGAGGCCTCAAAGTGCCATCATTTTATTAAATAAGGGTATAACTAGATTTTATTTTAAATAATGGTCTGAAGTGGCTATACGAGTTTAAAAAAGATGCATGAATTTCCTCTTTTTTTTTGGACGATTGTGACTTTCCAATTGGTCAAGAGCATTTTCGTTATTTTTCTTGGTATTTTCTTTATTCTTCATTGATGGCTGGTCTCAAGCAATGGCCAGCCACTGGTAGTGCTTAAGAGGGTTGGGCAAGTCATCGAAAAGGGAAAAGAAGAAGAAGAAGAAATGAAAAAAAAAATATAAAAATAAATCTATCTTTCGACAAAAGTATCATCGACTGACTAGAATATCTATTCGGTTGAGAGATCAGGCCCATATTTGAAATTGCCATGAACACTTTAGGTCTTTATTTGAAAGTAAAATCGTTAGCTTAAGCATTTATTTGTTTAATTTAGATTTTGAGGATATTTCAAGCCCTTATTTAAAGTTTTCCCAAGATTTAAATTCGTCGCACAAACTTAAGAATCTTGAATTGATAGTTTTTCAAAATGTGAATGATAATCATTCTAATCAGAAATTAAATTCTAGAACAGAAATAGTTTTATTTTTATTTTTATTCTTAGATGAGTTTCTAAATAAAAATACTTTTTTGATAATGACATAAAATTTCTATCAATGAAATAAAAATTCTTTTAAAATTGACATAAAATTTTTGCCTCGGATGGCCGTGGACAATAGATGGCGCAGTGAGACGGCGAATCATGGCTGGAAATGGCGGTGGAAAAATGAAATTGCATTATTAAATAGATCTTTGTTGGAAACTTATTTTTGGAATAGAAATCGAGTTGTTGCGCAGAAATGGAATGGTTATTAGCTATGTTATTATCCCGCCCGCCCGAGAAATTATCACGGTCACTTCTCTTGCTGCAAGCTTTTGTCCGGAAGAAAATCATCAAATGGCTCGGAGTCGGCCACACCTCCAGAAGCCACTCTCACCACACGAACCACAGACCCTTTCGCAAGGCACGATCCAGGAGCCAGAAAAAATCCGAAATGGCTTCGCTTCTTCTTCTCCAAGCAATCCCAAGTCCGAAAACGTACCAATTTCTCGACGTGGTCGAGCTTCCTTTCAGTCCCCAGTGCACCTCGCGTACATACAGAAGATCCCATGTCTTCTTCTTGGGCCGTGCTCCCTTCCGCAAGAACCGGCTTCGTGAACCCGGGTCGCCAGAGATCGTTGCTGCCCTCGAGAGCTCACGAGCAAAGTAATCTTGGGTCCTCCTCTGAATCTGCTGTGAATTTTTAGTTCGCCAAAAGTTTTTAGCTTTATGCGTGCTCGTGTCTTACGTATCTCGGGTTTCCCTTTTTCCGTTTTCGCTTGAAGGAGGCAGATGTCACTTGGGTAGGAGGAGCTTCGCGTTCAGAGGAATCGTGGCGTCGGGGGTTACGATGGCTGGGTCGTCCCTATTGACTGAACCCGTCAAAGGTCAGTCGTTTGAGCTACATGTCATTGAGCTGATAAAAGATTTTTTTAGCTTAATTTGCGAATTTTACTTAAATGCACGCTAATGTTGTTGCGAAGTCCGCTTCTAATTCTTAAGATTGTTGGGGCGTTGTGTGGCGGATTCTCAGTGAGTGCCCATGTTGATCTGTTTGTTTGATGGCCTGCTTTATTCTTTATCCAATAAGAGCTCCAAGCGGGAAATTTGTGTTGTTATTCGACTTTTTGCCTGTAATTGAATTTTAGTTAGATTATGCTCAAAGGTGGTTGTGTTGTTTATTTATTCTGTAGGAGCTGATAGGTTACCTTTTAAGCCGGAAGGGTACAACTACTGGACATGGCGAGGTCGTAAAATACATTACGTGGTGCAGGGGGAGGGGTTTCCGGTTGTTCTGATTCATGGGTTTGGTGCGTCAGCATATCATTGGAGGTTTGTCATACGACTTTATCTTTGTAATTCCCCAGTTTTAACGTGGCCGCATGAATTAACTTTGCACGAGGATATGGGAAATACTGGTTAATAGTTAGCTACCATAGGGCAGTTCTCTTTAAAGTTGTTTTTGTTATGACTCCTGCTGAGAAAAGAGAAGTGTTGGCAATATGAAAATGGTTGTAGGAATTGGAGTTTCTTAAATATGATGTTAACCCGTGAGTTCTTCTAGAGAACCAGGTGAAGGAAGTCTGATAGGATGAGCTTTGTAGCTAGTGAAATAGAAATGATGATAGCTAGGAAACTCTCTGAACATATTTTCTTGGTTTGAGCAGTTTGAGTCTCCTGCAAAGAATCAGGTCTATTTCCAGTGAATGGGAAATTTGTTAGGGACTTAGGATATAACTTGTCAGAGAAGAAGATTGGTTTCACATCTTGCTAGGTGTGATGCGTTAGCGGTAGATTTTCCATTTTACAATGTTTCAGAGTGGATCAGGAGCATTATGCACCAGACGAGAAAGTTCACATACCCACTTGCATGGCCTTGCTTGGGTCTTTTCTTCAGTTGTCATAAGTGTCTGTCAACCCATTTGGGACCTCTCATAGTGCCAAGCCCGTCTAAGAGGTTTCCTCTCTTTTTTAACGCAATCAAATTACAGTATATTCTGCTGAGTCACTATCTAATATCACAAGCCTACCAAATTTGGCTTTACTATACTCACAACACTTTGCTCTTAATTAGCCATTTCTGTCGCTACATTAGGACTAACGTGTTCATTCACTCATTTGAGAATGCGTGGATTTTCTGCCTGCATATATGTAGGTATAACATTCCTGAATTGGCTAAAAGCTACAAAGTCTATGCTCTAGACTTACTGGGATTTGGTTGGAGTGAGAAAGCACTGGTTGAATACGATGCAATGATATGGAAGGATCAAGTTGTTGATTTCCTGAAGGAGATAGTGAGGGAGCCTGCAGTTCTTGTTGGCAACAGGTATTAAAGATTGTAGTAATTGAATCTCCTCTGTTTTTAGCCAACAGGAACATATGTATTTGTACTGTCTATCTGTCGCTTTTACTGTGAATAAATAATTGATATGTCATTTTGATAGAGAATTTTTGATTCGTATACTCCTGCTAATCTGATATGGAGTTTATCATCTCTGGATGTTGGTATCAATAACAATGATAATAAAATGAATGAACCACTATGATGCATTGGGTCTTGAAGTTAAAGCACATGTGTATGAGATAAAAGGGCTATATGTTGAGTATGGACTGAAGATCACTCCAGAAGCTGGCCATACCCTTTTGTAGAATATTCCAGGATAAAACGAATGACCTGCCTTGTTTTCTTACCCTCTTCTGCATTTCCCAACTGAGATGGATTGGTTGTAAGGTGGAGATTTCCCGTTATCTTGTTCTTTAGATTTTCAACCAGAGTTATTGGGCCAAAAAATACCATGCCATTGTTATAAAGAAAGCTTTGTGAAAAGAATACAAAAATTTATGGATTGAAAATGGTTTACTAAACACATATTGGAAATCGACAAATTTGCAACTTGATTAATTGAAAAAACCTTTTGAGTAATATCTCCAGAACCAAACACAACTCAACTCTTGTATCTCTCTCTCTCTCTCTCTCTCTCTCTCTCTAATGTGAAATCTTGATTAGTTCAGCCAAAAATGTCAGGTCTGCTTTCGACTTCTGTGGATTTATTTTAATTTTTTCCTCTTTCCTGATGATTTATTGCAACTCACAGTCAAAGACATGATGAGAAGCAGAAGATCTTCACCCCCCACCTCTCTTTTCTTTCAAGCAATGTTTCTGAAACTTGTATGTCTGATATAAGGCGACATGAGCCCCAATTAAAAAAGCCCAACTTCAGATATCTCGACTTTCAATGGATGCTTTGCATGAAATACTTTTCTATTGGCACATATGCTGTTTCATACAGTGAACTATGGGGCCCCATTCAAGAAAGCTTCTTAGTTCAGGCACATTTTAAAATGAAGTCCTCTGATTATTAAATTAGGCATCCATTGAAATGTTCGAAAAGTTGGTTGAGGCCTTAATGGTGTGCTCTTTTAACCGTAGCTAATGTTTTAACTTTTGTTCGCTTCATCATCATGAATACTGGATCCCTTCTTTGTACATAACTAATGGGGTTTCTATCTTTATATGCACAGCAGTTATTTTTTAACACCAAACATGTTCACTTCTTTTTGACCTTCCAAATAACTTGTCTTATCACATAACGGTGAATTCTTGTAAATGTACAGCCTTGGAGGATTCACTGCTTTGGTATCTGCTGGGGAATTGTCTGAGCAAGTCGCTGGAGTAGTACTGCTCAACTCTGCAGGACAGTTTGGAGACCCTAGTGCTAAAGCCAAGAATTCTGAAGAAAGTCTCTTGCAGAAGGTTGTCGTGAAGCCACTGAAGGAGATTTTTCAGCGGATATTCCTTGGGTTTTTGTTCTGGCAAGCAAAGCAACCAGCTCGTATCCAATCTGTCTTGAAGAGTGTATGTTGCTCTCTCACTCAATCTCCACTCTCACAAAGATTTGAATGGCTTAGGACCATATACCTGAGAGGCTGCATCACCTCCCAGCAAAGGGGAATGGCGAGATCTAGACTTGATCATGAGATGTGGGCTTTGGGTATCTAAAATTTGAAGAAATAATAATGGAGAGAGTAGGGATAAAATTGAAAAGAACTAACTGTTTCAGGCAAGTCGATGCCATAAGTTCTAGTTTTAGGTTCTGTTCAGGCTGCAGAAGCCAACAAAACAATATTCCATAAATTCCAGTTTTAGGACCATATATCTGAGAGGCCACATTACCTCCCAGCGAAGGGGAACGGCGAGACCTAGACTTGATCATGAGATGTAGGTTTTGGGTATCTAAAGTTATAATAATGGAGAGAGTAGGAAAAATATTGGAAAGAACTAACTGTTTCAGGCAAGTCAATGCCATAAATTCCAGTTTTAGGTTCTGTTCAGGCTGCAGAAGCCAACAAAACATTGTGTCTGAATTAAGCTAACTACAGAATCTCCATGCCTTTAATTTCATAATCTTGATTAATTAAGACAGACTTCCTTATGTTGTCTGTTCTGATGCCTTCACTTTTGTAATTTGTGAGCAAATGGGCTTGTTAATGAGTGTCCCAGGGTACTTTTTGCAAATGCTTAAACAAGAAACTTTCAATTTCCAGAACACTAATTTCATATAGTACAGAAGTAACAGTGCCTTGAAAACTGTAGATTTTTGTTATTTAAATCGCTTAAAAAGTGCCTCTGGATGCTCTTTAACAAAAATCCCTAGGAAAAACTGACAGGCTGAACTTGACTGGTGTTTTCTGATTATGTTTGTGGGCCGACTTCAGTTATGTGGCCACATTGTAATTTTACTTAAAGTACCTCAGGATTTGACTTTCAAGCTAACATAACGTGTCCCAATTGGTTGGTGCCTCTGAATCCCGAAAGGAGCAGATTGGGATTGCACCTGGTCATGCCAGCCTCTTTGCCGAGAACATGATAGTTGAATAAAACTCCACAAAAGAAAATCTTTTGAGCTGAGTGAACCTGAATGAGGATGAGCTATCTGGAGTTACTGAGTTTCAAAATTCCCTAAGTGGTTCAGACACTCTGCTCTGACCAGATGAGCAAAATATTAGATCCTCCACTGCGGAGGCGGGCTTGTCACGACAATTGGGTCAAGGCCTCTGATGGTGTCTAGAAAGGCTCTAGCTCTTCATGTCTAATAAGTGATTATCTTTTTCACTCCTAGACTCTATTCATGCTATGCTAATTATGCTATGGCCGCCCCATGATTCAGTTTTCTGCTTCTCCAGGTTTACATAGATTCCTCAAATGTAGATGACTATCTTGTCGAGTCAATAACTATGCCGGCAGCAGACCCGAATGCTGGAGAAGTTTACTACAGGTACAAATTGATGTTCCCTTCCTAAATGTGATCTACATAGGGCAGTCACATGGTCATGAATTCTTCAACTTGTTCCATATGATTCCCTTCAACTTGATCGGATATATGATATCCATCGGTATCCCAGTTTTCCTTTTTCTAAAGGTATTTTCCGTTTATGCTGAAGTGAAGAAATATATATATGGGTGCAGATTAATGTCACGGTTCATGATGAATCAGACCAGATATACCCTGGACAGTATCTTGAGCAAACTCTCGTGCCCGCTGCTGTTAATTTGGGGTGATCTAGACCCATGGGTTGGTCCTGCCAAGGCCATTCGTATCAAGGAGTTCTACCCGAACACATCCTTAGTCAACCTTCAGGCAGGCCACTGCCCTCACGATGAAGTCCCGGAACTTGTCAACAAGGCATTACTCGATTGGTTGCCAACCATAGCTCCGAAGACCTCCCTTCTGGAATTGTAAATACAGATGTAAATTTTTTCCTGCCAGCGCCACTGGCCCTGCTTCATATCTGAGGATTCAGCTACTACAGTGTAAATTCCATTTAAAGGCATTAATCAAAGTTTTGGCAGGTTAGGTTGGGAACTCCTTCTCCTTGGTAGAGGTCAATCACATGTTACTCTATAAGAAATTAGTTGCCGAATGATTAGGTTGCGCATCTGTCCGTCTCAACTACCAGTTTGTTTGACCTGTAACGTCGTCTAATACCTACAATCAGTATCCTCAAACGTTAGGGGGACAGGTCTAAGACAAGATAAGCCGAGCCCTTCCCCTGCCATCCCTATGCTAGACTAATGACTTGCTTGAGATTGGCTCGATTTCTTTTAGCTCGATTGAGTTCGACTAGCTTGTTGAGTCGCATTCCAGTAGCCTGTTGAGTCAAATTCGAGTCCAAAGATACTTGACTTGATCGACTCACCAGCCTAATTGGGTATCTCATTATATACACTTAAAAAAGATCTGACCCCAGCTGAGTATGTCGAGTATTTGCATTGAGTCGAGTGCGAGGGGGAAAATAATTAGTCCATCCAGCTCAAGTTGATTTTCGCACTTGGAGTTGAGCTTAAGCCTTGCAATATGTCGGATCGACTTGAGCCACTGCACGCCTACATGTCATCACCAACCAAGAACTTTCGGAGAGATAAATGTAGTTATATGCAATAATTTCTTGCCCAGGAAGAATTTTATTTTCCATTGATTGAGAACTTGTTGCAGCAACAGCCTTAGGTTGACACTCCTAAAACGTGGTCATTCAAACGGTCTTCTTCTCTTTCGAAGCTTCCCGTAATTTGAACGACAGGTGCATTCAAGCTAACATCCACCTAAAAAAAAATCGGTCTTTTGTTTTCGAGGATTGCGTTTATTGATTTGCCATTAAAGAAAGACCTCAGCATGGTCCACACAAAATAATCTAGAGGCCTGACGTTAGAATATGCAAATGCAAAGATGGTGGAAAAAGGCTTGAACCTGGACAATAAGTTAGAGGGGGTTCTGCGGATGGATCTTAGCTTCGAATCGGTCTGGATTTGGAGATGAAATCTGCTATATTCTCCCGCCGGAACATATAACAATTATCGACACTAAGAAAAAAAACATAAAAAAAGGTTGGACTGTGTCGGATGCATAACAAATTTATTGCATCCGAAGCTTTTTGCAATGTGAGTATAATGAGATTTGGTTGTTGTGCCGTGTCTTTTCCTTCTTTCTTTTGTCCTCATACAAGAATCTGCTGCTTCTGTTAATAACCTTTTGGTACAATATAAGAAGGGACATAGAGATGCTAAGTAAGGTAATAGTGGAATTAGCTGCAGTGACAGAGATACTAACTAATGTCAGGTGGAGAAGTTTATAATTGTAGCATTGACCTGTGAAATCTTGGAGTAACCGGTGGGGAAAGTGAGCTGCAGCACGTGATAGTCAAGTTGCCTTAATAAACTATAAGGCGACAAAGAATAATGTCAAATTTTCCTAATTTAAGATCCACTCAATCTGGTCTACTAGCCTACATCTCCGGGGGAAAAAGCCCAGCCTGCAAGGTCAAGTTTTCATCTTCTTTCTTTAATTCTCGTGCCTTGAGAAAGTGTGATAAAGATGGCAGAGAAGAGCAGGATTTTGGTCATCGGAGGGACTGGATATATTGGCAAGTACTTGGTGGAGGCAAGTGCAAAAGCGGGTCACCCGACTTATGCACTGGTTAGAGAGAGCACGGCTTCTGATGTCGAGAAGTCGAAGCTCATCGAAAGCTTCAAGAGCTCAGGTGTTTCGATAGTTTATGTATGACTCGTAAAACATTTTTGGAAAATAATCCTACTTGTTGTATTTCAACCACCTGGCGGCATAAGCTCACATTAAATTCTGTTCTATTTGACTTTTCAGGGAGATATGTATGATCACAAGAGCTTAGTGACAGCAATCAAGCAAGTCGATGTGGTGATCTCGGCTGTGGCAAGAGGGCAGCTCGCCGATCAGGTTAAGATCATTGCAGCAATCAAAGAAGCCGGAAATATAAAGGCAAGTGACAGTATTTGACAGCTTTTGAAAATACTCATCGAAAAAAATGGAATTGCTCTTTACCATGTTGTATGACGGAAGGTGTTGTTTATAATGCTCTCAGAAACTCTATTCAATATCTCAACTATCCATTTTGTCGCAATGTTTCCCATGAATCATTCCAAACGTGTTCATTTTGCATCGCAAAAATGTTGGAAAATAGAGATGTATACAGTGACAAAAGCTTCTGAAAATACAATCTTATAGTTGCACAACTACCATCCATAATTGATATGGATATATTTTTCCCTTTTGTCATAGCATTAGCTTCTGCTCCATTGTCTAGAACTCTTTTTAGAGATGTTCATGAATTTTGCAGAGGTTCCTTCCTTCTGAATTTGGAGCGGACGTGGACCGTCACAATGCAGTTGAGCCAGCAGCGAGCCTTTTTGGGGTCAAAGCTAAGATCAGGAGAGCAATCGAGGCTGAAGGAATTCCTTTCACTTTTCTTGTATCCAATGGCTTTGCCGGACACTTTCTTACGACCTTGGGACAGATGGGTGCTAAAGCTCCTCCGAGGGACAAAATCGCAATCATAGGTGATGGAAATCCGAAAGGTAATTGTTCTGAAGGCCAGCTCTCTGTCTTGTTCTTCATGTTGTAGTGATTAAATACATTCATATTCCCAGAAGACCCTATGGATCCTCAGGCATAATCATTCACACACCTCCGGAGACTTTGTGTGCTGTGGAGCAATTAATAATTTTAGTTGTCCCATAACTCATTAACTTAAACTTTTGAGTGAAGATGGGTCCAATGGATTCAGGTTTGCTCTTGGTATCTCTCATTGTGAAGCTGTTGAGCTTCTTCAGCGCGTCCCACTAATTATGCATATCTCAGCAGTGTAGACCTACCAGATTTTGGAGGGATGTTTGCCTGAAACGCGTCTAGTAGACTTAACCCATCATAGTTTAGAATACACATTAGATGTTTGCTGAGGTGTGAAATGCTATTGATCCCGAATTTTTATTCGCAAGTAGCCGCCTGATTGTTGTTGATTATAAGCAATGTCATCACTCGAACAGGGAACTATTTTGGTTGCTCTCGGTCTGATCTTAGCTCTATAATTGATCAATCATTGCTTTCAGGAGTGCGTGCTCAATCTGTGTTCCCTGTTCTATTTGTCAGTTGTTTTTGTCAAGGAGGAAGATATTGCCACATACACTATCAAGGCAGCGGATGACCCAAGAACTATGAACAAGATCCTCTACATGAGACCGCCAGCGAATGTTCTGAGCTTCAACGAGATTGTTTCCCTCTGGGAGAAGAAGATCGGGACGACCCTGGAGAAGACATATCTCTTGGAAGATGAACTCCTCCAAAAGATCCAAGGTTGGTTGATACGCAGAAACAGCATAAATAGAAAGCATATAAAAAGATATCAGCTTTCCTTCGATGGTTTCTTGGTTAATGCCCAATATTTACTCTCTTCTTTTCCCGAATTTTGACTGATGCAGAGTCTCCACTCCCCATCAACGTCTATTTGGCCATACGTCACTCAATCTTTGTGAAGGGAGATGCCGCAAACTATGAGATAGATGCTTCGATTGGAGCAGAGGCTTCGGAACTTTATCCAGAAGTGAAATACACAACTGTGGATGAGCACCTCAATTTCTTTGCCTAGTTCCCTCGTGTGTAATTGTCTCTTGCTATATATTTGAATCGCAGACCAGTCTCAACTCACATGTACTGAATGACTTTCCGTGCACTTTTATAACAACTACATGCATCCACGTACCAAAAAATTTCTCAGTTGATACTGGCAGGTCCTCCTTTTCCACTCGCTTGACGTAGCTTGATGATTAGATAAAGTATCTTAGAGAGTTTGGGCGGTAAAAGTACTGCAGAACGAATGAACTAACAATTTCAGGATGCTCGACTTTTTAAAAATGAAAAAGCCATCAGAAGATTGCGCTGCTCTTGCCAATCTTTTCAAGCAATATATGAGTCGGTTGAATCAGCAAGACTCGTGGTATTGCTGACGAATCATCAGGTATCGACAATACTTATTGCAGGCGTAGGTTATATCTTCATAAATAAATGAAAATTATTTTCAGGTCAGCCACACAGTAGAGTGTTCATGCAGTTGTTCTTCTGCGTTAAACAGGACCATGTTACATCAATTATCTCCATCTTAAAGTGACACGTTTTTGAGCCCTCACTTATCATTGAGTTAGTCTTCTCTGGTTCTGACTTCGTCCTCTTGCCTAACTTTAATAAGAGAAGAAAAAATAAAGAAAAAGAAAACAGGTTGCCTAGTTCTATTGAGGGGTCACGGTTATAACAAGAGAGGGTCATTGCAAACTTTAATAATGACTTTCATGACTATCATAATTTCTATAAAAAACGTTACTTTCAAATATATTGAAACTGTTGAAATATCCAACAAAGAAAGTGTCTTGCAGAAGGTAGTCTTGAAGCCACTGAAGGAAATCTTTCAGCGGATCTTCCTCGGGTTTTTAGTTCTGGCAAGCAAAGCGGCCGGTTCGTATCGAATCTGTCTTGAAGAGTGTGTGTTGTCGAAATTGTTAACAAAATGAAAAAAGAACCATTTCTCGAATCTGTCTTGAAGAGTGTGTGTTGCTCTCTCGCTCAATCTCCACTCTCACAAAGATTTGAATGGCTTAGGACCATATATCTGAGAGGTGACATTACATCCCAGCAAAGATAAAAACGAGTCCTAGACTTGATCTTTAAATATAGGTTTTGGGCCTTTAGATCTTTAAAATAGGTTTTGGGCCTTTAGAGTGTGGATGATAACTATTCTCGTATCGAATCTGCCTTGAAAAAATTAATTTCTAGGACCAAGAGAGAGTTTCTAAATAAAAATACGATCTACAAAATTTCCATGATCTTGAAATAGAAAAATGGAAATTCTTAAATAAGTTTTTAAATTTAATAACGACACAAATTTTATTTCTTTCGATTTTCTTTCTTCCGATGGCAACTAAAGACCTAGGCCAAAGCCAACAACCGATGATTGACGGCGATGTCGATGGGGTGGCGGTGAGCTAGCGATGGGTGACCAATGGTAGCAACGGCTGATGGTGAGGAGTGGCAACAATGGGCGGCGGCCGGCGACAACAAATGAGCAATTGACTAATAGCGATGACAAATAATGAGAAGAGTTTTTATTTTTCATTTATGTTCCATAAATCGAAAAGTAAAAGTTTTTTTACTTTTGATTTTGATTTTAAACTTATTTCTAGAGTAAAAAATGAAATAATTTTACCAAAAGAATTTATGTTTCAGAAACGAGTTTGGAATAGAGAAATTGTGATATCCCAAAAATGGGTCCCTATTTCAAAATATATGAAAATTGTTATTTCAACGATGTGCTTATGGTCACTTTACACGTTTCATTCATGAGTTAATTGATTTATTGAACGAGACTGTATAGGGTTAAAACGCGAAAGACTAGAGAATTCGATTAGGAATAGACTATTCGACTATTATGATCGATAATGGTCAATACTATGTTATATAAATTAACTAACAAACGGATATAAATTGATTCGATGGAAGTGCGTAATCGATTCGCGGGTGATTTCGCATGATTACGATATTTGCGTTGAATGAAGATAAATCGATTTTCTATTGATATTATATTCATGGTACGTAATTGACCCATCGCGATCTCATAGTCTGTCGAATTATCGACAAGTCGAAACTTTTGAAAAATGAATTATTGGAAAAAAAAATTAGAGAAGGGAAAAAGGGAAATTCGGATCTAGTGGCAAAATGGTGAATTATGGGTCAAGATTTTGATTTGAAAAAAAAAAAGATTTAAGAAGATATTTTGGAGACAAGGGACCTGGTGTAAAGGGTTTTAAGGGGAGTGGTTGATAGGAAAATTATGATTTTTGGAAGGAAAATTATGATTTCTAGAAATTTTATTTTTCTCTCTCTCTCCCATTTCCCTTCCCCCCCTTCTGCCGATTCCCCCCTCTCCCTGAGAAAGATGAAGAGCTTCAAACAAAATCAAGTGAACAATTCTGAAGACAATTTGTATTTCTGAATGATGATCATATCATTGTATCTTAGTACAATTGAAAGACAGAATATGAATATACTTCTGTTGTTCTATCTTCTAAGATCAAATGTACTTAACTTGCTTCAATGTTTCGGATTTGAGCTGTTCTTCATCCTCCGAAAACTTTCTTCTCTTTAGTATCGAGATCCTTTCTGCATTCGTTGATGACCTTGATACCTTGTTCTCTCAATTCTTGCGACTTCTCTCTCTTACTCTCTTTCTATCTATCTTCATTACTTCTTATGTAAAGCAAAGCAGAGTATTTATACCAGGATATGTAACAGAACTTAGTTACAAAGGAAAACTGAATATAGTAACTACTTTAATAGAAAGAATCTATTTGGCTATGCTTTAAGACTTTGGCGATCCAAGTCATTAAGCCCTCGAGCATCTTCGTTCATTGATCATCTGGCGATCCGAGTCATTAAGCCCTCGAGCATCTTCATTCATTGATCATTGACTTGGCGATCCAAGTCATTTGCTGGTGATCCGGTCCTCTCGTTTGGTCCTTTGTTTTTGCTTCGTATTGAGCATCTTTTTATACTTAACATCTCCCCGCAAATTGGAAGGGGGATTGAATCCCATTCCTAATTTGGTGCGAAGAAACAGATGAGCTGAGTGAGAAAGAGACTTAGTGAATATGTCAGCTACTTGAAGATGACTTGGAACATGTTGAATAGAAATGGACCCAGATGACACTTTTTCTCGAACAAAGTGGAAGTCAACTTCTATGTGCTTTGTTCGTGCATGTAGGACAGGATTGGCTGTGAGGGAAATAGCTGATTTATTATCACAGAATAATGATGTAGCTTTGGTGAGAGGAATTCCAATATCACGTAGAACAAAACCGATCCAAGTTAATTCAGCTGTTGTAGATGCTAATGCTCGATATTCAGCTTCTGTGGAGGACTTTGAAACAGTAGTTTGTTTCTTGGCTGACCATGAAATCAAATTTGAGCCTAAGAAGGTGCAAAATCCTGTAGTAGATCGTCGAGTAATAGGACAACCCGCCCAATCGACATCCGAAAAACCATAGAGATTTGTTAAACTGTTAGAATGAAGATAATAGCCAAGATGAACAGTTCCTTTGACATATCGTAATACTCGTTTTAATTGATGAAGATCGGCCATTGTGGGATGTTGCATCTTCTGACAGAGGAGATTTGTTGCAAATGCTAGATCTGGTCGAGTGATGGTTAAGTATTGAAGACCACCTACCAAGCTTCGTATTCGTGAGGATCCATCGAGGAACTTCAGCATTTGTCATAGCAATTGGCCGTAATGGCAGAGGTGTAGAAATTGGTTTACAATCTATCATCCGTGCTCTTTTGAGTAGATCAACCGCATATTTTGTTTGACATAAGAACATAGTCTCGTAGTGTATGTTTCACTTCAATACCTAGGAAGTAATGAATATAGCCGAGATCTTTCATTTGGAAGTGAAGACTAAGGTTCTGGATTAATGCTGTTAAGAATTGAGTAGAGCTTCCTGTAAGAATGATATCATCAACATACAGAAGTAATAATACTGTATCTGATTCAATACGAAGCACAAACAGAGATGGATCAGCTGTACTGCAGACAAAGCCAATTTCAAGAAGAAAGTTGCTGAATTTGTCAAACCAGGCTCTTGGGGCTTGTCGAAGTCCATATAATGACTTGTGAAGAAGACAGACATGGCTTGATTTTTGAGAATCAATGAAGCCAGGTGGCTGTTCCATGTAAACAATTTCATTTAAATCTCCATGAAGAAATGCATTCTTCACATCAAGTTGGTGTATTGTCCATTGTCTTGTGAGAGCTATAGAAAGTACTATACGTATAGTGGCATGTTTGACAACTGGACTGAATGTTTCAGTAAAATCCAATCCTGCTTCCTGATGGAATCCTTTGGCTACCAGATGAGCCTTGAGTCTTTCTAGACTACCATCTGATGTGAGTTTAGTCTTAAATACCCACTTATGTGCCCTACAACATTCATCTGGT
Organism: Eucalyptus sideroxylon x Eucalyptus melliodora; assembly: GCA_016097485.1. Lineage (NCBI taxonomy): Eukaryota > Viridiplantae > Streptophyta > Magnoliopsida > Myrtales > Myrtaceae > Eucalyptus > Eucalyptus sideroxylon x Eucalyptus melliodora. Next base: position 44,457,613 of record CM027832.1, on the reverse strand, counting down.
CTGTTCTTGGGACTAATGTCCAGGTATGATTATTATGGAGGGCATTCATCTCTTCTTGCATAGCATTGTACCATCCGTATCGCTAATGCGTACTTAATGGATCTTGGTTCCATAGGAACATGATACTCAGCTAAGCAGGCATATCTTGGATTTGGTTTGATAATACCTGATCTGAGTCGGGTCTGCATAGGATGATTACTAACATTTCTCTGAGAAGAAGACAGATCACGAGTATGTTGTTCTGTGTCGGAGTTAGTAGTGCTAGGTAGAGTACCTGAGAAAGATGAAGAATTCTGACCGGATTGAGTTTCTGTGATATCATCACTTTGCCTTGATGTCAGAGGAATATCTTGGAACTGTATTGATGCTGACGAAGTCTGTTGATGCATCTGCTGATTTTCATAATTATCCATAGTAGGATGATATTGGCTTCTCCCTTCTGACTGATGGGAGATACTTTGCTTTGCTGTATCTGTTTTTGAAGATTCGAGCAATTTGACTCCTTCAATCCACTGTCTATACAAAGGAGTATATTGACCATATTCATTGATCACAGTTTTTGTGAAAGGAAATGATGTTTCATCGAAGGTAACATGTCTACTGATATATATACGATTATCAGTAGGTACAAGGCATCTATAGCCTTTATGTATATCACTGTATCCCAGAAAAATACAAGGAAGTGATCTAGGATCGAACTTGTGTCTTGAATAAGATCTTAAGCACGGATAACATGCACAGCCAAATACCCGTAGATGATCATACTGTGGCTGAGTATTATGAATCTTTCTATATGGTGTATCCATGTTTAGCTTTGGTGTTGGAAGTCTATTTATGATGTAGTTTGCTGTAACAAAAGCATCGACCCAAAACTTCAGTGGGATCTTGGAATGATATAGCATAGCCAATCCCAATTCAACAATATGTCTATGTTTTCTTTCGGAAACTCCATTCTATTCAGGAGTGTGAGGACAAGATAACTGTTGTTTTATTCCACAACGTTGCAGATGATCTTGAAACCTTCTACTTACAAACTCTCCCCTCCATCACTTTGAAAGATCTTAATCTTGTGATTGTATTGTTTTTCGACTAATGTCTGGAATCGACTAAAGATATCAAAGAATTCAGATTTCAACTTCATTGGATATAACCAACCGTATCGTGAGAAATTGTCAACAAGAATCACATAGTATCTAAACTTTTGCAAGGAGTCTATCGGTGATGGTCCCCGGATGTCACAAAGTGGACCTTTTCTAGAGGTGAAGTTGATATGGAATTTGACAAAGGAAATGATAGAGCTGTACTTTTTGCTATTTGACAGCTGTTGCAAATGTTTGAAGAAATCAAGTAATCAAGTAACATGAATCAGTTTCGATGATGTAGATAATCCACTATTTGAGTATTTGCATGAGCCAATCTTTGATGCCATACTTCGCATTGACTCGCTTTATGTCTTTGAGTGAAAAAGGTTGTTGCTGGTCCGTGTATTGACTTGATAAAGGCCCTTAGTCTTCTTTCCGAGCTGAATTGTTGCCTTGGTATTGTTGTCCTTTACATAAACACCAAGTTTATCAAAGATAAAAGTGCAAGGGTAGTCATCAGTAAGCTTAGATACAGAAAGAAGATTCTTCTTTATTTCTGGTACTATAAGAACATCATTAAGGGGTAATGTGTTAACTTCTGTTTTCAGGTAAGTGTTACCAATGTGTGTAACAGGTAAACAAGATCCATTTCCAATCATTACTGTATCGAGACCGTGATATTTAGAAGAGGTATGAAGAATACCAGAATTCGCACTGATGTGTGCAGTGGCTCCTGTGTCAGGGTACCATTCACTTCCTTTTGGATCTTCAATATGAATTGCTGTCAGAGCTGCTGGAATTTCTTCTACTTGATAGGAATTGTCAAAACGGTACCAACAGCGGAGAGCATCATGCCCAGGTCGCTTACATATTTGACATTCTAGTCTAGCAACCTCTGTGTCTTTCTCATCCTGCAAACTTTTCTTTGAGTTTAACAGAGGAGGATAAGATTTGTTGTTTTGATACCTTTGAGGTTGTGTGGCATAAGGTCGAAATCCCTGTGTAGTTGGAGGAAAGACATTCTTTTGCCTTAGATATTGATCTCCTGGTCTTTGAAATGCTGCATCTTCTCTGTAATTCTGATTTCTTTCAGTGTAACCAAACGCTCGTCCTCTGTTACCAGCAGTTCTGCCTCGACCAAAACTACGACCACCTCTATAGCTTCCTCTCTCGAGCTAGAAAACCGTAGGTTGTGAAAGATATTCTTCATCAATACTTTCTTTAGGATACATTTGAATCTTTCTTTGGCCAAAATAGGCCAGACTAGGATTGAACTGACTTCTGGAGTAGGTCTTCATTCTAGATTCAAATCTCTCTAGTTGAGCTATAACTTCGTCATAGTCAGGTTGGGGCTTCAAACAGTTAATGGTGGTCCGAAGTTGCTCATATTCGGACCTAGTCCTTCTAGTATACCAAAGATCTTGGTTATTTCATCTATTGGTTTACCAATAGCATTCAACTGATCACATATATTTTTGTATTCTCTGAGATAAGTAGAGAGGTTTTGATCAAGTTTCGCGGGATTGTAATTTTCCTCTAAGCTCGAACTCCTTTGCTATTGATTTTTGTGTAAATCGTTTTAGAAGAGACTGCCATACTTCAAAGGATGTTTCTAATCCAATGATTAGGCTTAGAATATTCTCAGTGACAGCCCCACTAATCCATGATGAGATCAACTGATCTGTTCTTGTCCAATCAATGTAATCAAGATTAACAAGTTCTGAGTCACATCCTTCATCATCGTTGTGCAATATTCGTGAAGGAGCTACAACATCACCATTAACAAAACCGAAGAGGTCTTGACTCTTTAGAAACCTTTGAATTTGAGCTTGCCACAACAGAAAATTGTCTTCGGCGAGCTTGATTGTAACAAAGTTCGAGATGTTTACGTGAATTGGAAAAGGATATTTTGGTGATCTTATTGCCATTGCTTCAAACTTTCAGATCAGACCAAGTTATACAAACAACCTATGGCTCTGATACCATGAGAAAGATGAAGAACTTCAAACAAAATCAAGTGAACAACTCAAGACAATTTGTATTTCGAATGATGATCATATCATTGTATCTCAAGTACAATTGAAAGATTTAATATGAATATCCTTCGTTATTCTATCTTCTAAGATCAAATGTACTTAACTTGCTTCAGTGTTTCGGATTTGAGCTGTTCTTCATTCTCCGAAACTTTCTTCTCTTTTGTATCAAGATTCCTTCTGCATTTGTTGATGATCTTGATACCTTGTTCTCTCAATTCTTGCGACTTCTCTCTCTTACTGTATTTCTATCTTTCTTCATCACTTCTTATGTAAGGCAAAGCAGAGTATTTATACTAGGATATGTACCAGAACTTAGTTACAAAGGAAAACTGAATATAGTAACTACTTTAACAAAAAGAATCTATTTGACTATGCTTAAGACTTTGGCGATCCAAGTCATTAAGCCCTCGAGCATCTTCGTTCATTGATCATCCAGGTTGGCGATCCGAGTCATTAAGCCCTCGAGCATCTTCATTCATCGATCATTGACTTGGCGATCCAAGTCATTTGCTGGTGATCCAGGTCCTCTGTTTGGTCCTCTGTTTTTGCTTCTGTATTGAGCATCTTTTTATACTTAACACTCCCCTCCCCCACTTCCCATTTCCTCTCCCCCACGTTTTCTTCCCCATCCCCTCCGTTCTCCTTTCCTCTCCATTTCTTCCCCCTCCCCCAACTTCTTCTTCTTTTGCTTGCCGCCACTTCACCACCACCACACCACCGCCCATTTCCCCTCATCCCATCATCCCATCATCACGCCAGAACCTTCATCGTCCCACCGCCACCATCATCTTCTTCTTTTTCTTTTTCTTTTTATTTTTTTTCCCTTTTGTGGTTGCCACCTTCATCCCCATCCACCACCGCCACTTTCATCACCAAGACCTTGGCGCCGTTGGGCCGTCCATTCGGCTACCGCACGTCCACTCGAGCCACTGCTGCCGTCCTCGTTGCCTCAAGCCACCCCTCACCACCGAGCACCCCGTCTCTAAGGAGGCCGTGGACTTTGAGTGCCAAGCCACCGCCTTCGCCATACCGTTTGTGCTGCCGTTGGTGCTGTGAGACTCGAGCCCTTGACGCCGTCGCGCCGCTGCCGCCGTGAGCTTGCCGTCGCCGAAAATCCGTGAATTAACTTCCTAATCGTGGATTATGGTGTTAATTATGTTTAGGGGTAGATTAGTTAAAGATGATGGTAGTTAGAATTAGTTAATTTTAGTTTAGCCTTAATTGCGATTGAGGACGGTTTAGATTAAATCTAAGTGCTATTAATTTAAGAAATTACAATTAGATTAATTAATTGTGATTAGATTGATTAATTTAGTTTAAATAAATTATGATTTATTTAATCAATCCTAATTTAATTAATTAATTGTGATTTATTTAATTAAGCATAATTATTTTAGTTAAAACGATTAATTTTAATTGAGTATAGTTATGTTAATTAATCATAATTAGACTACTTAATCATTATTAGTTTAATTAATTGCAATTAGTGAAATTAATGACGAATTAGCCGTTAAGTAGAATTTTATGCTCGTTTTTCTAGTTGAGTTTATGCATAATTCCGATTGTTTGCACATGTGATGCTATGTTATTGATTGCCCAATTTTAGATTTTATTTATTATAAAAAAAGGGGTTTATGGGCAAGAAAATAGAGAATTTTGAGGTGTTGAGTTTGGACGCCAAATTTTACGTACTAAATAAAACAATAGGGTTTTAAAATAGAAGTGTGCAAAGTTTGACGGGTTAATTTCAAATACGTGACAACGTACGAATATTTTACTGAAATTTTTAAATGTGAAAAATTGCCAAAGTTAATTATTTGAAAATGAACTCTTTTGTTATGGGCTAATTAATGGCAATAAGAATTGGCTTGATTGTTGGTGTGCTTGAGTGGTCATTGGAGTTTGGGGACGATGTCCGATTTTTATCAAATGCTTGGTGGGGTCCAGATGCCGAGTCGTGGTTGAGGCCAAACCAATGCTCCTTTATGAAATGCTGTCTAGGCAGGGGTTCTAGATGATGTTGTGCCTAATGGAGCGGGACGATGTTCGATCATGCCAGAAAACCGCTGACTCTTGTGTTGGCCGTGGCCCGAGGGGTTGTAATAATTGAAACACGTATGTTTGACAGTGCACTTGGCTATTATGGATTGTGTTCTGATTATTATTTATGTGTGTTGCATTAATATTGCCATGTGAAGTGTACTAATATGCAAGGGTGTGCTAAGGCGAGATAAGATTGTATGCTGTTGCATGTTTAGGCTAACTATTGAGGCGAATTAGTTTTCAAAGTTTAGGAAGTTGACTCGTTGAGATTTTATCTAACCCCGTTGTTGTTAACTATTTTTAGGGCCGTAGAGTGGAAAATTGCTAAGTGCAGTTCTGGTGAACGCGAGATGCAACACTTTTTGACTAGCCTTACCGTTAGTGAAGCTAGAGTTAACCCAGACATTTTTAACCATTTTTGCTCATAAGTTGTGTAGGAGTTGCATTTTGTTGTAGGCATGTAAATGTTAAACTCCTTGGGTTAACAAGTGGATAAATAAATGTGTGGCTTTTGGAAATAGTTTATTGTGTTTTACTATCCTTGTTTTGTTTATTAATTGGGTGTTTATTTGAGTTGCTTCCGTATGCGTTTAATTGAAAGATAAAAAGAATGAGTTGGTGATATGTCTTGAGACGTCGCAATTTAATCGACCGCTAAGGGATGTTCGCGCACTCGGGGTTCGGGGCATGACATCCTCGTTTAAGGGGTATCAGAGCCTGGTCAAGGTCTGAAATGATAAGGTGTGATGAGTTTTATGATAGTTAGTAGGAAAAACATTTTCCTTATGCTTATGCTTGTAATTGATTGATTGTTTTGTGCGGGTTGCTCAGATTTCTAATTCCTTGTTGGAATTGAAAAGCAGGTTTCTGTAAGGACCTTGCGAGATGAGTGATCCTGAACATAGGTCATTTAATCAAAATGTTTATGACTAAATCAACATAATTGAAATGTTTAAAACTGAATTAGTTACCGTATAATAGGTTTAGGACTAAATTGGCATAATCGAATTGCTTATGATTAAATTGGCAACCGTATAATAGCTTTAAGATTTTTTGGATAGTTTTTCCATTCTCGGTCAATCAATCATGAAAAAATAACACAAGAAGTTCCATAAATATCGCCAACAAGTGTTAAATCATGTCTCGAGCTTGAGATTGTGTATGAAGTCTGACTTGATTGGAGAATATGGACCAATCTATGTTGCAGGAACGATCCGACGAGGGTTTGAAGAAAAGTCCAACTTTGGCCGTGAGAATATATGTGAATGGACGTATGTATACACCCGTGCACACAAGGAAAACTCCTTTTTGCCCACAAAAGAATTCATTTTTGTTGGCTATACAGTGGACGTCTCTTCCTTCTCGTGAGCGTTTGTCCTTTGAACTCTTAGAGCTACACACTTGAAAATATAAGTAGAGCTCTTGTTTAGGTTGTGTCCAACAGACAGTTTCGTACATAAGTGGTCGAGTTTTGCAGTAGTGCTTGCCATTCGAAGCGTGCGATTCTTGAGCGATATTCATACATAATGTGTTGATAAGAGTATTATATATATATACATCGGTATCCGCACGCCTCAGCCCCAAATTAAGAAGGATACTTTTCGTCCTCCTCTCCTAAGAATATCCCAGAGATTTCACGTCCCCCTATTCATACGTAGCACTTTAAGGATGTCCTAGGGTCCAATTCTTATAGGGAGACCCCAGCCACTATATTTTTCAAGGGGTAGGAGTTGTCTCTACCCCTACTATTTTTACATCACCAGAGTATTGGGACATGAATCCCCTCCTTTCTAGGAGCAGAAGCCTCGTCAGTGGCTTGAGGGCAGTTTTACCACTTACCTTGGGGATTTTACGGGAGGTCCCCAGCCATTATAGGCTGCGCATAACAACGCTTCTTGATTGGGGGAAGAGACCGCTGGTCGCCACTGCCTATTGACCACCGGCCGCCACGCCCGTTGTCACCCACCGCCGTTGCTGCACAATCACCGGCCGTTGACCGTCATCGATCGGGGTGATCGGCGCTGCATAGCCCATCGGCCACCGTCGACCGTCGATCATGGGAGGCGACGGTAGATGGGTTGTGCGTGGCAACGATGGGTGGCGATGAGCGGTGGTAGCGATGGGTGGCGATGAGCGGTGGCAATCGGCGAGATGGCGGCTACGGAGAGAGACGCGCGACGGTGAGCGGGAGGGGCGAAAAGCGTCGATCGGTTTGTTTTAGTAATTTTTTTTTAATATTGATGGCTTCGGCGATTAGAGGTGGTCGGATGCGGCAAGAGAGAGGAACAAAGCTTATTTTTAGAAATTGTTCCTGGAACAAGAAGCTACTTTTTTTGTTTCTTGTTTTTATTCCAAAATTGTTCCAATTCAAAAAAAAAATAGAGAAATTGTTCCGGAAACAAAAATTTTACCAAAATGATTTCTATTTTTTTTTTTTTTTTTTTTTGTTCCGGGGGAACAAAAAAACAGAAATTGGGAGAAACATAAAATTTATCATGCAAATCCTATATTTCTCAAGGTGTGGGGGCTGCCTCAACCTCTATTATTTTAACGTCCCCCAAGTATTGGGACCTAGGTTTTGGCTGATCCTTGGCTCCTCCTTTCCGAGAGCAAAGGGCCCCTTCATTGGCTGGGCAATTTCATTAGGAAAATTACCAAAACAATTCTAAATTTGTTGCAACTTTTCCAATTTAGTCTTAATTTTTTTGAATTTGTACCAATTCAGTTCATCCGGCCAAATTTAGCTAGTTAGCACTAATGTTGACACCGACTGTTTGGCCAATATTGACGTGGTAAATTTTAAATATTTTCATTTTTTTTCCTTTTTCTTTCTTTTTCCCCCCTTTCCTTCTTCCTTTGGTTGGTCTAGCAACTAGCCAGAGGCTAAGGCTGGCGAGGTCGACACCAACCACTGGTGAGGCTCGCCCTCATCGGTGGTGGTGAGGGCGAGCCTTAGCTCCCTTGGCAAGGCGTCGCCCTTGTTGTCATTGGTCAAGGGCAAGCCTTGCCATGGTGAGGCAAGGTTGACCTTGCTGGACCGGCCAAAGGAAGAAGTAAAGAAAAAAATAAAATAAAAATATTTAAAAATATTTAAAAATATGCTGCTCCACTTTGGCATCCATGTTAGCATTGATCGATTGAATTTGATCAAATGGATTGAATTGACACAAATATAAAATATTTATGATTAAATTGACAAAAAAAATGTTTATGATTGAATTAGAAAAATTGCAATAGATTTATGACTGTTTCGATAATTTCCATCAATTTTACCACTTACCCAGTTAGTAGTCATACGGGAGGCTTCTAGCCACCATATTTCTTGAGACGTGGGAGTTGCCTCTACCCCATTATTTTAACATCCTCGGAGTATTGACATCTAAACCGACCCTTGGCTCCTCCTTTCCAGAAGTGGAGGCCCCTTCATTGGCCTGGGCCAGTTATACCACTTACCCAGGTGGGTTCCTACATATATGGTTGAGTTTTACAATAGTTCTTGTCATACGAAGCGTACGATTCGCCAGTGATGTTCAGACATGGAGATTGGCTATGCTACCAATCGTTATGTTTGTGCATGGTCACATACGAATATGCATTTTCATGTTTTGGATTTCTTCTGAGACCTAAAGCCTATTAAAATGGGGAAAATTATTCAAAAATTTCTCAATCTATTGCAAAAAGTAACAAGATTTAAAATTCAATTAGTAAAATTGAAAAGTTTAAAATTGAATTGGTAAAAGTACAGTGGATTTGTAACTTTTAGACAATTTTCTCGCTAAAATGCACGTGTGAGTTGTGGATGTAGTGTGAAGTAATTAATATATCCTAATTCGCTCAAAACTTATTGATTTAAGCTTTTAAATGAAAGTGAGTCTAACAAATATGCTAATTGGCTCGGATTTCGACTTCCCTTGGCAATTTTGGTGATCTTCCTTAGTAAAGGTGCGTTCCAAACAAAGGTCCCGACTGAAGTTAGACTTGATTGCATACATATATTCAACAACCATTCATGGCCTGATCTGCCTTGATATCCATGCTTACGTCCTGATCTGCCTTGACATGCATGACATATATGCTTATGTACTGACCTGCCTTGACATCCATGCTTACGTAATGCTCATAAAATGTTACTTATGGAAATCAAATGCATTCCGCAAGCGAATTGCCTGGGCAGGCGATCCCGACAAAGTTGCTATCGAGCTGATTTCTTAAGTATATCATACCACAAACGAGTCGGAGAAATCTATAAACACGGTATAATATAGCCGACAAACATTTTGGGATTTCGTCTTCGGAGCCTTGCGGTACATCGGAAAGTACCTGGAGGCAAGTCGGAAAGCAAGATAACCCACTTTGTGTTTCTATGATTCATAAAATTTATACAAGAATCTAAAATTGATGCGACAGTAAGGGATGAGCATGGTTTTAAGATAGAACCTAGAACTTGAGAATCGAACCAATAGAAACCTATATGTTATGGGTTCTACGCTATATAAGGTATGTTTAGATTTCAAAAAATGAAGAATTTGTTTTGAATGTTAGGTTCTAAGCTCTTAATTGGAGGAATTTGGAACTTGAAACTTGGAACCAGTAACCCAAAACTTGTAATGTTTTTCTTGGTCCATATCTCTATATGATCCTCCGATATTTCATGTCATTCGATGATAAGTGTATAATATGAAAGTATTAGTCTAAATTTTCATTTTATGACTAAGATTTTTACTTTATTAATGTTCATATTTTCATGTGTCTAAATATAAGTTATGATTAGTAAATTGTAATCATTCAAATAATAATATAAGTGGAACTTAAGTAGGTCCTAGAATCAGTGAAAGGATAGGTTCTAGGTTCTAGAAAATATATGGTAAGTTTCAAATTTCAAAAAATAAGGAATTTATTCTAATAAGTAAGTTTCAAGTTTTAGATGAGACTCGTATGAAACTCGAAATTCCTCACTCCTACTATCTATCTTGTGTTAGACAACCTTTTCTCTACTATCTTGTGTTAGACAACCTTTTAATCAGAAGTTCTATTGAAGAAAGTAGTCACTGTAGTGATTTCGAGAATCCATGGAGAACCCGACAGGTTTTTACGATAACTTAAGTGGGGGATCTGGGAAATACTCAAATGTTAGTGGGACAGGTTTGAGACAAGACGTGCTGTCCCAAACCCGTCCAGCTGCCATCTCTAGCTCGACTAATGACCTGCTCAAGATCGCCCCGATTTTTTTCGAGCTCGAGTCGAGTTGAATTTGAGTCTAAAGATATTTGATTCATCAACTAGCAGGTGTAATTGAGTATCTCATTTTTTATATAGATTCGTTTTTAATTTCAGGGATAGATAATATTAAATAGACGTTTATTATTGCTTTTTTACATGTAATTACACTTTCATCCTTCAATATAATTTTTAACACTAACAAAAAGAGTGAATGTGAGTATTTTGACTTGAGGTCGAGTTCGATCGAGCTGGAAAAACTCAAATGCATGAGTATTATATATTTAAAATTGAGTTGAGTTGTGTCGAGCTTTGGTACATCGAGCATTATATAGAGTTGAGATTGAGCAGGAAAAAGAGTACTTGATCGAGCTTCGGTCAAGTTTCCATATTCGAGTACATGATTCGCATTGAGCTTGAGCCTAGCACTGTATCGGTTCCACTTGATTCAATTGCACTCCTATATCTCAGCACCAAACAAGAGCATCCAGAGAGATAAATGTATAAATTTGCAGTTAATCTTGCCCAGGAAATCGAGACCATGCTTGGGTTGACACTTCAAAATAGTTTTCAAAGTTTTTTGAAATATTGACGGAAATCATTGCCAACCATTCTAAAAACTTAATTTATTAAGTAAAGACATGATTTATTATTTAAATATTTAAATATTGTTTTCTTATATTTAGTTTAATCTTTTGGCGTAGTGCTAAGCATAAAAAATTCAACTGGGAAGGCAAATCGGGAATTATAAAAATTCGAACTTTTTAATACCGCAGTGACTGGCTAAAAAGCGACCTGCTGCACATAATCCAAGCCTGCACAGTCAAGTTTTCATTAATAATTAAGTCGGCTAAATAAAATATAACGCGACAAAAGATTAGGTCAACGTCTCCTCTTTTAAAAGCTCCTCTCAGTCCGGCCTATTAAATAAAATATAACGCGACAAAAGATTAGGTCAAATTCTCCTCTTTTAAAAGCTCCTCTCAGTCCGGCTTATTAGCCTACAACTCCTGGAAAAACACTCCAAGCCTGCAGAGTCAAGTTTTCATCTTCTTTCTCGATTTCTTGTGCCTTTAGAAAGTGTGATAAAAATGACAGAGAAGAGCAAGATTTTGGTCATTGGAGGGACTGGATACATTGGCAAGTACCTGGTGGAGGCGAGTGCAAAAGCAGGTCATCCCACTTATGCATTGGTTAGAGAGAGCGCGGCTTCTGATGCCGAGAAGTCGAAGCTCATCGAAAGCTTCAAGAGCTTCGGGGTTTCAATAGTTCATGTATGACACGCAAAACATTTTTGGAAAGTAATACTCCTTGCTGTATTTCAACCACCTGGTGGCATAATCTCACTTTAGATTTGTGTTCTCTTCGACTTTGCAGGGAGATATCTATGATCACCAGAGCTTGGTGACGGCCATCAAGCAAGTTGATGTGGTGATCTCGGCAGTGGGAGCAGTGCAGCTCGCCGATCAGGTTAAGATCATTGCAGCAATCAAAGAAGCTGGAAATATCAAGGCAAGTGATAATAGCTGATAGTTTTTGAACATATTGTCATTGAATAAAATGGAATTGCTATTATAGAAGCTGTCGTCTATAATGGTCTATGTTTTGGAAATTCACATCCGTTGTGTAAGCTATTCATTTTGTCGCAATTTTTCCCACGAATCATTCCTAGCGTGTTCATTTTGCACTATATATATGTCAAAAAATGGAAATGGATATTAGAGCTGTTAAACGGGTGGATTGTGTCGGGTCATTAATAGTCCGATCCGAATTGACCCATTAATCTATTTATGATCCATTTATGCCTAATGTAAATTTTCCGACCCATACCTGACCGACATATACCCGACCCAACCCACATTAATAAAAGTTTTTCATATATTAACTAAATTTTGAAAAACTTATTTCTATGTTTTTTTTTTAAAATTATATTACTAAAATACTTCCAAGCTTATTTCTATATATATATTATATTTTTAAAAAATGTTATTGCTAAAATAGTTTTATACAACACAAATTTAATGGAAAATTTTTATAATTTTTAAAATAATTATTTTTAAAAAATCAAATCTTACTTATTTTTTTTTTTTAAATAAATTTTAAATTATTTTATTTTTATTTTTAAATATAATTTTTTTTTTTTTTTTTTTCTTCTTCTTCTTTGGTTGGCTAGCCACGACGGCAAGCTCGAGTCTTGCTAGATTGGCGAGCCTCAAGCCTCGCCAAACGTTGACGAGATGAGGTCTTGCTAGATTGGCGAGCTCATGCTCGCCAAATTTGCCGGATCTAGTGAGGCTTGACATCAAGCAAGCTCATGCTCACCCCTCATTGAGTCTCGCCGGTGAGGTTCAAGGCTCGCTTGGCCGATCGCCAACCATCACCATGCCGGCCACCAAAGGAAGAAAAAAGAAAAAAGAAAAAAAATTAAAAATTATAATTTCGGTTTTTATAAAAATATATTTTTGTAAAGTTAAAGAGGGAAGAGAGAGATTGTGAGCTTTTAGTTGAAAATGGGTTCAACCCACTTAAGACCCACCTATCAAAGTCTTTACTTATTAAATCAATTTAACTATTTTTTGTCAAAAACAATTGACCTATATATGACCCATTTATGATTTAAATGGGTCATATATGGGTCTAAAACCCATTTTAACACCTCCAATGGATACACTAACAAAAGCTTCTGAAAGTATAATTTCATAGTTGCGCAACCCATGTCCAAAATAGATATGGATATATTCTCCTTGTACTTCGGATAATGTCATTACATGAGGCTGTGTTCCCTTTTTTGGAACTATTTCTAGAGATGTTCATGAATTCTGTAGAGGTTCCTTCCTTCGGAATTTGGTACCGATGTGGACCGCACCAATGCGGTCGAGCCAGCAGCAACCTTTTTCAGCACCAAAGCTAAGATCAGGAGAGCAATTGAGGCTGAAGGAATCCCTTTCACTTATGTTGTATCGAATGGCTTCGCGGGATACACTCTTCCATCCTTGGGACAGATGGGTGCTAAATCTCCTCCACGGGATAAAATCACAATCATAGGTGACGGAAATCCAAAAGGTGATTGGTTTGAAGCCCTGCCTTTTGTTTTATTCTTTGATTGTAGTGATTAAGTACATTCACATTCCCTGAAGACACCAACGATCCTCAGTCATAATCAAACGCCCTCTGATGCATATTGAAAATGCTCTGAACTTGGATTGGTTTCATGAGCAAAATTTAGATCTAGCAGATTTTGGAGAGATGTTTGCCTGGAATGCATCTAATAGACTCAAACCGTGATAGTTTAGAATGCACATTAGATGTTATCTGTAGTGTGAAAATGCTAATCCTCTCAAGTTTTTTTGTGGAGTGGCTGGGAATCATTGTATCATGTTGATTATAAGAAAAGTCATCAGACAAACAAGGAAACTATTTCGGTGTCTCATCTAAACTCTACGATTGATCTATTTCTCGATTATGCCAGACACGTTATAGTCGACTTTCAGAAAAGCCTGCTAAATCTGTGTGTCCTGGTTCAACTCGTCAGTTATTTTAGTCAAGGAGGAAGATATTGCCACGTACACTATCAAGGCTCTGGATGACCCCAGAACTCTGAACAAGATCCTCTACCTGAGACCGCCGGCGAATGTTCTGAGTTTCAGCGAGATTGTTTCCCTCTGGGAGAAGAAGATCGGGACGACCCTCGAGAAGACATATCTGTTGGAAGATGAGCTTCTCAAGAAGATACAAGGTGAGTGGATACCCGGAAGCAATTTAAACAGGAAACACATATAAAGATATCGGCTTTTCGTTGGATGGTTTCTTTGTTAAAGCCCAATTTTTACTTCTTCTTTCTTTCCCTATTTTTGACTGTTGCAGAGTCTCCATTTCCCAGCAACATCGTTTTGAGCATAGGCCACGCAACCTTGGTGAAGGGAGAGCACACAAACTATGAGATAGATGCTTCGATCGGAGCAGAGGCTTCAGAGCTTTATCCGGAAGTGAAATACACAACCGTGGATGAGTACCTCAGTTTCTTTACCTAGTCCCCCTATGTTACTGTCTCTTGCTATATGTTTATCACAAACCAGTCTCGACTCGTTTGCTGAATAACTTGTCGTGCACTTTGATATTGACTTCGTGCATCGATGTACCAGAACCATTCCGTGTGTTCCATCAAATATGTAAATTGATACTCGCAGGTCCTCCTTTTCCACTCATTTAACGTAGAATAAATCGAGTGAACTAATAACGACTTCAGGATGCTCGACTTTTGAATGGCGAAAAAACCATCAGAAGGGTTGCTCTGCTCTTGTTGATCTTTCCAAGCAATGTTTGAGTTCCATGGTTCGGCAAGACTTGAGCCGGCCCCAGCGAAGCATAAGTAAATGAAAGGTTATTGTCAGGTCAGCGACATGGAAGAATGCTTATGCAGTTCATCCTCCGCATTGAATCAGTCGTCGCTACTTCCAAGACTTCGTGCTCTCGCCTGACTTTGATGAATGAAAAAAGCTAAGAGACAAAAAGGTTGCCTGCTTCAATGGAGGGGTCGCACTTACACCAAAAGAGGGTTTTCGCAAACTTCGATGCAACGGTCACATTGTCGCGACCTAACCTCTTTTGAAGGTGTGCTGTTTGATGCGACTTGAAGAACAGGAGCATATTACCATACGCCTTTCCTCTCTATTTCTTCGCGTATCACTCACGAACGGTTGCGACAGAAAGTGCTCGGCGATCTTATCGGTGGAGGCACGGCCTTCGGATGTTGGGGCACGAAGTACCCGGCCATCAACTCTCTCTCCCTCTTTTTCTTTTCTCACGTGTATCGCTCAGCGTACTCTGAAGTTATGATTTGCCGGCTTCTAATTTGTGAGGCATAACGCTCTATTTATGATGCAAACCTAGGTTAACTTCAATATCCTGGGCTTAACTTAAGCCTTTTTCTAATTTGATGGGTTCTAATAACTTAAGGCTTGTCCCTAATTAAACTCTTGATGGGTTGAATTAAGTTCAAATTAGGCTAATTAAGGCCCTTCAAGCCTATGAATTTCGGTCACTATCTCCTCTAGGCTTAGCCAAATTTTCTCTCCTTCCGTGGGCTCAATTTATCAAATTTTAAGCTCAAAACCATTAACCATCAGTCCAATACTAATGCAATTAATTAAAAAATATAGCTGAATAATAAAAGCTCCTAAAACTATATGCTACGCAATTTCATTTTAATGCTTTTGTTTAGGGGTTAAAAATTAATCCATAAGTTTCTATCTAATAAATGAATAATTGGGTCGCTAAAGTTTCGGTGTCAACATAAACGACTAAGTTACAAAAAAAATCATGAAAACCGAGAAAGTTGTCGGTTCGAAAAACTATCATGTCCCACAATTCTTAATCAATTTACCATGAATAAATAGTATAAGAATTATGTCTCGAGTTTGACTCCGTATACGAAATCCGACTTAATTGGAGATTATAGACCGACCTATGATGCAGGGACGATCCATTGTGTTTCAAGAAGAGTCCAACTTTGGCCATGAGAGGCGGAATACGTATACACACAAACAGCAGAAGATTTCTTCTTGCCCACAGATTTCAATTTTTGGCCGTGCAGTAGACGCTCCTTTCCTCTGAGTGTTTGTCCTTTGACCTCTTGAAGCCGCACAAAAGGAAAAAAAAAATTGGTAGGGGCTCTTGTTTTGGTCGTGTGCAACAGAGAGTTTTGTTCGTAAGTCGTCGAGGTTTACGAGCAGTACTTGCCATACGAAGTGTTAGGCGATTCGCTGGCCATGTTCATACATGGAGAATGGCTATGCTACCAAACCTTTTGTCTGCGCATTGTTGCATGCGAATATGCATTTTCAATCTTCTGAATTTCTTCTGTTCGACATAGCACGTGATATTGACCTAAAGCCCCCAACAGAAGTGAGATTTGAATGCAGATATATTCAACAACCATTTATGCCCTGATCTGCCTTGACATACATGCTTGCGTAATGCTCATAAAACAGCTTATTTCTAGAGATCAAACGTTTCATTCTGCGAGCGACTAATCTGGAAAGGTGATCCTGACAAGTCGTTATCGAGCAGTTTCTTAAGTATATCATACAACACACGAGTTGGAGAAATCTATTGAACACAGTAATATAGCTAACAAACATTTCAAGATTTCCTCATTTTGAGCCTTGCGAGTTCTAGTTTATCATCTCTTCTTCTCTTGAGCCTTGAGAATGTGGTAACATGGCAGAGAAAAGCAAGATTCTGATCATTGGAGGGACCAGATAAATCGGAAAGTACCTAGTGGAGGCAAGTCGGAAAGCCGGATACCTGACTTATGCATTGGTCAGGGAGAGCACGGCTTCTAATCACGAGAAGTTGGAGCTGATAGAGAGATTCAAGAGCTCAGGAGTTTCACTGATCTGTGAATATGTGAAAGAGAATAATCATCAAATCCTCAAATGCTTTTTTTTTTCTTCCCACAAATATTCTCACAAGAGAGAGCTTCTTCTGTTTGACATCGCAAGGAGAAATTTTATAATCATGAGAGTTTGGTCACGGTAATGAAGCAAGTTGATGTGGTGATCTCTGCGGTTGGACCAGGACAGCAATCTGATCAGTTCAAGATCATTGCAGCAATCAAAGAAGCTGGAAATATTAAGGTAAGTATTCAGTGTTCAGCCGAATTATAGAAATTCTTGCACAAAAAAGCACTGCATAGCCCTAGTCGATGACAGAAACATTTTCTCTGCGATGTACACTTAGTTGACATTGTTGTCCACAACTCTGACCTTATGAAATTCATGAGTGATCTAGAGGTTCCTTCCATCCGAATTTGGAGTCGATGTGGACCGAATCAATGCAGTTGAGCCAGCTGCAAGCCATTTCCAAATCAAAGCCAAGGTCAGGCGAGTGACCGAGGCTGAGGGAATCCCTTTCGCTTATGTAGTGTCCCACGGGTTCGCCGGCTACTATCTTTCCAACTTGGGCCAAATGGGCGCCAAAGTCCCACCGAGAGAAAAAAATCACCATCTTAGGTGATGGCAATACAAAAGGTGATGTGAACAAGGCCTAAATATCCTGTCCGTGCTATATTCGTTTTCAGCTTTTCCTTGGTGATTATTGCACACGTTCTCAAACCGCCTGACTCATCCTTAGGCTCATGTTTATCAGACAACATGTTGAGCTCAGGTCGGTTTACTTTTATATGATTGCAGACACCATCATCATAAGTTCAATTTCAGTAATGACAGCTAAGATGGTAGTGTTGTCATTCTATATTACAGTCATTGTTCTCAAGGAAGAAGATATAGCTTCTTACACTATCAAAGCAGTGGATGACCCAAGAACGCTGAACAAGATCCTCTACCTGAGTCCGCCGGCTAATATCCTGACCTTCAGCGAGATCATTTCCCTCTGGGAGAGGAAGATCGGGAGCACCCTCGAGAAGACATACATTCTGGAAGACGAGCTTCTCAAGAACATCCATGGCAAGTTGGTAAAATAAAAAACATAACATTCACAAAGACGAATGCATGCCCTCTTGTTAATTACGTGGTTGAATCAGCTTTTGGCTTGATAGTTTCTTGACAGACACTCCGTTGCTTTTTGCGATGTCTCGTGCTTCAGAGTCTCCATTTCCAATTAACATCATTTTGTTGATCAGCCACTCCGTGTTTGTGAAGGGGGATCATGCAGCAAATCATGAGATCAACGATTCGATTGGAGCCAAGGCTTCAGAGCTCTATCCAGAAATGAAATACACAACTGTGGATGAATACCTGAATCTCTGTGTAGTTGAGGATCAAGAACTTCATTAGACCGTGCTCTATGTATGTTAAAGAACGGTGTCTGAATAATGATATTTCATGGATTTGCCTATGATCTCGCACCACTATGTATGACAAGCCACAGTTCGGCTTCAATTAAACACGAGGGTTTGTATCGTGATATGACTAACGATCTTGGAACGTCTGAATTAGAATGACGAAATCACATTGCTATTCGTCGAACAAGTAGCCCAGCGAATAGGCAATAACCAAGTTATCTTCAGCAAAAGCATCGGTTGTCAACATGACTCGTCGCAGGTCGAGTTGCAACTGTGCAAAAATTGTAACGTGTTCTGAGTTTTTTGTGAAAACTTCAACACCTCAATCAAATCTTCCGTCCACAATCAGCATAGCCAAAGCTAGTTCTCTTGAGAACCACTTACTGGAACCGCCCTTGAATCCCGGCGAGGCGATGATTCATGTTCCGAGTCGCACAGTAAATCCCGAAACAAGAACGCGTCCGTGGTCATGTATACCATCGTGGGCTAACAGGGACCAGTTCCTGTATCGAATCAGCACCGAATCTTCCCTTTCGTTGGCGGAGCGTAATTACAACTGAACTGTTACGAAATCTTTTCGAGCAAAAGAGTTGCCGTCCAGACGGTTCGGTTCTGACATGACAATAGAGAAACAAGACCAGGGTAGATAAGTCTGGAGTATCAATTGTCTTGCCTAGTTTGGGACCATGTAGTTATACGATGAAGGTAAAATCATGGGGAGAACCATTAAAAAGCCTAAAGAGCTGGACTCTAAAGCTGGACTCTAGCTACAAAGGCGGTATTCTTCCTTGCCTATTTTTGTTATTTTGTAATTTAAGAATACTAGCGTTACTAGCAGACGTGTAGCCCATTAAGCTACTCCACCTGGGGATTTTCGGTCCCCAGCACCTTCATGTGGTGATGGTCCCTCCATTTAAGGAGGTCACCCAGAGCACCGATCCGGGGTGACTGGGAGGGAACTTCAACGAAGCCCCTTGGCGCACCAGTCAGTGGGGAGATCGTTTTTCTAGAACCTCCTGGCTATACGGGGGCCCCCACGTGGGGACTCTCACCCTTGGGAGGTTTTCCCTCCTGTGGGGGGTTCCTTCTTGAGTAGTTTAAGGATCTACTCAGGTCCAAATTATTTGGGAGTTACGATACCAAGAATAACCGGCTATCCTCAAGTTATTGCAAATTCCTTGAAATCATCATAATTTGATTGCACTTACAATAAGTTTTCTTTATAATTCATAAGTCGAGAATGAATATCATTTAGTAATAAATTACAATCATGAAAGGCCCTAACTGATATACCTATAACAAATCTATCAAAAACTAACTTTTTAACTACTAAAAATTCCAAACTGATAATTTTGTGATAGATTTATCTCAAACTAATTTTTTAATTACAAAAAAAAAACCCAAATTAGTACATTTGCGACAAATTTGTCATCCATCAGTTTTTGTTAAATTTGATTAATATTACGAAAAATTACAAATTAAATATGGGATGTAAAACCCCAAAGCAGTACAGCCATCAACTATTATGTGTCACATGACTTAGTAATTTAACTACAAAATTTAACGGAAAATAATTGATGGGAAATTTATCACCAGTATATTAGTTTAGGATTTTTGGTGATAAATTTATGATAGATATATTAATTTGGAGTTTTTCATGGTATTAATTGTTTGGTAATCATCTAACAATAGTGTAATTTTCCTCAACATGCTGACTCGTAGCTTATAGTTCTTGTTCTCATTGATCGTACCTTTAATAATTGTAATTTACTCAAAATCAGAGAAAAATCAGGCTGCGCTTATAGTTGGCACTTTATTACCTACATAATAATTCGACTATATGTGCATAAAGCGACCATGTTACTACCAGTGGTGGTGTGACGAGTTCCCTAAAATTTGTGGGGGGGATAGTACGTATACATTGTAAATTTACCTAAAGTCCCAGTAAACAACAATTTACTTTCAAGTTCTTGTTTTAACGTTCATTACTTCTCTCCAGAAATCATAAACATTGCGAATTTATTGAAAATTATTTGTTTCCATCATTAGTAACTTATATTGACGACCACAATGGTCATTTTTGTTAATATAAAACACCTTGAAATCTTTAAGAATGGTGTACTACCGACACGTCGATTTCCATAAAATCTTTTTGTGTTTTTTTTTTTTTGAATATGAATAAAATATGGAATTTTGAGGAAAAAGGAATTGTCACTTTTTGACTTTTCAAAAGTCTAGACAAAGATAATAGAACCCAATGGATAATCATCTTTATTTTGAGAATATGCTTACTTTTTAAAATGGCGAATATAGGAAAACTAATAATAAGTAATAGGACATCGTGAACTTTTTTTAGTATGTTTTTTAGGTCTGTACGAACTTTTCTTGGTCACTCAATAAATATCTCCTCGTTTTTTTTTTTTTTTGAACAGAAATATCTCCTCGTTTGCCCGTTAACAAACTCCAAAAGTTAAAATTCCGACCAAAAAAAAAATCTAAAAGTTAAAATTCTTGCCAAAAGATAAAAAGACAGAATGGCATCGAAAAAGATAATTCCCGGCATATACTCCATGAGCTTAAACTCTACGCCACCGTTAGCTTCCGGTGGGTCGCTCTCACCTGATTGCGCCTCCGCACACGTGTGCTGCACCCAACTGGTCCTCCTCCTAGGAATTTCTCCACGGCACAGGGAAGCATAAATGATTAAGCGCGCAAATCTCAGTATTCTCTGTTCAGTATTATTCAATTCTTTCTCCTGTCTATTTTATTTTATCGAAACCCACTTCCAAAAGTAGCGGGATCGACAGCATATTCCTAACATCTGGATCAGACTAGAATGACAAGCTCGTCAGTTTCAATTAAAAAGCTATGACTCAATTAGAACATTAAATTAGAATTGAAAATCAAACTAATGTCTCAAGAATCGACTATAATCAATTAGTTCGACTTGATCTGTATAGTTCCTTTTGCTCACTCCTATTAAATCATACTTACTCAGTTGCATAGGTCCTCATATTATTCACATCCCATTTATTTATTTATTTGACAAGGTATTATTTAGACGTAAACTTTCGAGAGCAGGTTCAATATAGTAAAGTCCAACCATCACAGCTACCTACGTTCCATTTATTCTTTTACTTTGGTAAAGTGGTGACATCCCATTTATTTGCATATGTACATATCTAACATTTTTCAATGGTCCAGGTTCAATCAGGGCAGGATAATAAATTATTTTTCCCCGGAAAAGAGTCGCGATTCTCAAGGCCGCATAAAATCCCGACTCATGGCCCCGAGCCCTCCACCGTCCGATCATAAGCGCTTGCGCATCCGGCGGCCAGCATCCGGCGACGACCGACAGCTGAAAGTGCTTTTACGGCTTATTTTCTCTATCCAGAGAGAAATTAGACACTCGTCCTCCTTCTTCAACATTCCGTTACGCAAAGCTTATAACTCACTTTCCCTCTCTCTCTCTCGCTTCGGCTTGCATGCTCGCGTTAGGCTCTCGGATCGAAGAATAACCATCGCCGCCCGCATCCGCCGTGAGTTCCGGCCTCCTCGCTTCTCCAACGGCGGCGCGCCGCCGCCCGCGTCCGCTTTTCGTCTCCGTCCGTCGCGAGCGACGATCGATTCGTATTCCGGTTCGGCGAGTGGGGGGACGGCGGGCGAGTCGATCTTGCTCGCGTGCTTTCGACGAGCGACGATTCCCTTCGTGCCGACCTCCGCTCGCCACCGACTTTCCTGCGTTTTTTTCTTTTTCTGCTCTGCGTGTGCGTGTGTGATTGCTGTTCTCTCTTTGGCATGCTGGATTACTGTGCATGGCGATGGACTTGTTTCTCCGCGAGTTTTCGGATGCTCTGCGAGTGCTTGCTGGTGATTTTGTTTATCTCGATCCCTGTTTGTAGGAGGCGGTTCTGCTTTCTTCCTTGTGTTTGATTCTGCTACGAGTAATCTGCATGTGGTATTGCGTATTTTTTTTTTCTGCTTTTTTTTTTCTTTTGCTGTGAGTAACCCGAGTGTGCGCAGTTTTCATGGATATTGCAGAATCTGCACTGACTTCTTGCGTTTCCTTAGTTTTTAGAGTAGTTAGTTGGTTGGGCGCTGGGTTGTGATTTTGGGCTAGATTATGCTAGGCGTGTGGTTGGTTTTGATGAAGCATCTTAAATGGGGAAGCTTTCGGCTTCGCAAGTACCCGCGAAATTGCATTTCGTGTTTTTGCTAACGGAATGAGCCGGTCAACAGAGTTGCAAAGAATCTGCGAGATGTAATTTCACCTAATGTTGATTCTGTCTCCTTTTAAATGACTGTTCGGTTCTTCTGCATTGGGTTCTTACAGAGTTTACCATATGTAAAATGTATAAAATTAATCATTCTCTGTAGAGTGGATGCTCTTTTGGTTGTCTGCAATTTTAAAAATTAACCGATCATCATGGTTTGGAAGCATGTTGATGTACCTGATTTTTGTTTGATGTTTCTTCAAGCTGTTTCAAAAGCCGAGATATGGCCAACTCTGGTAAAGGAGCAAGTGGGAAGCATTCAGCATTTTCTGGCGTTGCCCTGAATGAAAGGATTCTGACCTCAATGACTCGACGATCTGTAGCTGCTCACCCGTGGCATGACCTGGAAATTGGTATCTCTCTGACCCTTTGGTCCTTTACTATATCGTGAACCACTTATCAGTTGTGAATGTCCAATGCTTACGTAGTTTGTCATTAGTAATCATTTTAACTCTCTATTTTCAAGTCCTGATGTTACAGTTTATTCGCTATTTGAATTGCAGGACCGGGTGCTCCAGCAGTTTTTAATTGTGTAAGTTCGGAGGAACCATCTCTCTCATGTGGATTGTAGCCATCATTTTCTAAACCATGTGAATCTCAAGAGCTCTGTCGTTGTGCAGAGTATATGGAAAACTGACAGTGTCCCTTTTTGGATTGTAATCTGCATATGATTATTTGTCTCAGCATTACATCTGCTATTTTGCTTTCTTCTTTCACTGTACACATGTTGAACCCTTTGTATAGGTCGTTGAGATTAGCAAAGGTAGCAAGGTGAAGTACGAGCTTGACAAAACCACTGGTCTTATAAAGGTCCTTCCTTTTCACTGTCTGCTCCACTTGTTACAGTTTTTTCTCAGGCTTAGCAAATTTGCTTATCATGTTGCCTAGGAGTTGTACTCTATGTAACTTGCCTCATAAGTTCATTGGGTACAATATGTGCTACCATTTCTTTATTAGGGCAGGAAGATCTTTTAAAATAGATGGTGGAGGTACTGCACTTATAATGACGATGATTATCTAATTTGTTAATTAAAACAAGACATTGAATTGAGGATTGAAAGCTCTCCTTTAGTCATGTGATCCTTAAAATAAAGTTGCATATGATGTGATTGTCACATTTGCGGAGATAGTCATCAATGGATGTCTTGCATGGAGAAAGGTTGTCCTTGATCTTTCATTTTATCGATGTCAATAGTTAATTAGCAAGCGCTAATGAGTGAAGAGAAATCTCTTTGAATCGAGGTCATGTTATTTATCCTTAGAGAGTCAAACAACATTTGTTGGACATATCCTCTATTCTACCTGCACTTAGCTGTAGGACCACCTTGTAGATGTAGAATTTGGCCTGCTTGAGTGCAGATATGTGTAATATTTCCAGTTGACATGGAAGAGCAGTGTGACTGATGCTTAAGTAAGGACAGGTTGATCGTGTTCTCTACTCTTCAGTGGTTTACCCACACAACTATGGTTTCATCCCCCGTACAATTTGCGAAGATAGTGATCCCATGGACGTATTGGTACTGATGCAGGTAGATTATCTTTGAACACAATATTTTAATCACTTTCAAAGCTTTCTACTTCAGCTTCTTTAATCATATGAGGAATTTCAATGCTTCTTCTTACAGGAGCCCATCTTGCCTGGTTCATTCCTCCGTGCTCGGGCTATTGGATTAATGCCAATGATCGATCAGGTAATGGCTTAGTTTTAGATATGTTCTGTTGCTGACGCAGTACACAATTACAAAAGCCAGAGAGGAAACGTGAGAGGAAAATTTATAATTTCATCTCTACAATGGTGAGACCACTGAACATATCCATCTGGCAATAATTTTGAGGTCTTATACATTGCAACTGTCTGATTCTTTTTGCAGGGTGAGAAGGATGACAAGATTATTGCTGTTTGTGCTGATGATCCTGAGTTTCGCCATTACACGGACATTAAGCAGCTTCCTCCTCATCGCCTTGCTGAGATCCGGCGTTTTTTTGAGGACTGTATCCTTTACGACAATTCAGTTCTTGAACTTTGCTTATTAGGAAGTTGTAATAGCCAGTATAATCTACTATGTCAAATTCAGTCACTTAGCTTGCTCCGTCACACTATCAAAACAACTTAGTGAACCAAAGTTTTGCAGTATTGGTGAAGATGCTATAGCTATAGTTACTATTTCTTCAAGAATTCACTGTCCAGACTAATACCTTGCTGGGAGATACATGATTCCTTTACTAGTTGCGATTGACAGACAAGAAGAATGAGAACAAGGTGGTTAACGTTGAGGACTTTCTGCCAGCTGAGTCTGCCATTGATGCCATCAAGTACTCAATGTGAGTGTTCTTCTCTCTTTAAGTGGTTTCAGATGAGTTTCTTTGGTATACTTGGGTACAGCATGAGAAGAGTCTTTTAGTCTGTTTAGGAACTAACTTGATTTCCTTTACTTTATTATCTCTTCAAATTATGGTTCCCAGGAATTGACTTATCATGTCATGTTTTTCCATAAATTGTGTCCATTTATCTTGGTAACCTTATCTGCAGGGACTTGTATGCATCCTACATTGTCGAAAGCTTGAGGCAGTGAGGAAGATGGGACGAGAGGATCAATGTTGTGTTGGGTAGTTATGGTTGAGGCCAATAGACTCCTTGCTGAATGCCCTTCTTGGCAAGTTTTAGCATTTCGAGTAAAGTTAGTCAACTCTTCTTCTTCTTCTGAACAGTCCTGATGCTGTAGTTTCAGCCTTCGGTATCTACTCTCTGAATACTACAAGTAAAGAATCATGAGAACGACAAATTAAATTGTTCATAAGCCCATGATCGAGCATGTATCACAACCTATAAGTACAATATATCGCGGTTTCATTATATCTGTACAGATGAGTTCTACGGTCGCGAATTGTGCTTATTTCACTGCGCCGATTTGCTTTGGTAGCTACACTCTCGCTGTTTTTGCTTAGTTCACTTGGTCATGTTCTCCCGAGGACAAATCGCACTTGCTTGTCAATCTGTTTCTTTCATTTCCATGTATAGGATAATTGTTTTGGCCAAAACGGAGGGTGGACAGTTTGAACTAGGAAATACCCGAATCTTTTCAATTACTAAATGGGCTATTTGACTGAGTGGAAGTGTCATTATGGAAATTGTAAAGGGCTGGGCTTTGATCTTAAGTATGGAATGGCGTGATATCGATACCATAAACTTTGTTTTCAAAAACAACTTTACATGTCCTGCAAGACCCTCGAATCGAATCCACCATCGGTGAACTTTGTCTGGAGTTTCGTCCTGGAGACTGAAAACCCTGTCATCTCTCGGCTAAATTATCCGCTGATACTCCATTAGGTCTCGAGCTTTTAGTCCCTCCGGACCCGCGGTGACCAAACGGAGCACAAATGGAGCACCAAAACGGCAGAGCAGAGTCTTTAAGAAAAGCTCTGTTGGGGAAGCACGAGGTGGGGGAGGCTGTTGGGCCAGGGCACTTTCACTGGTGTTTCTCTGCATTTGCTCTATATATTCAAATTCTTGCAAATGTAATTCGTCTCGACTACGTTTTTAAGCTATATTATGCATTTGAAAGAGCAGTAACAAATTAATTTTACTAGCGGGACAATCTAAAAATCGATCGAATAAAATTTCGCTTGATGCGTAACGTGATATCCCCACATAATTATGCTGTTTTTGATCCCATGACGGTTGTGAAATATTTGCTTTCACTCCCTTGAAAGTTCCTAGCATTTCGAACTTGATTTGCCCTGGATCTTTTGTTCATTATCTTTTTCTTGATTGGATTGTTTTACCCTAATTACCCATTGACAACTTGTGAGAGATTTCGAGTAGATATTACAGGTTATGTATGAAAAAAGAGCAATACTACATTTATTAATTTTGATTTGCAAAATTAGTTTATTAAGTGATGTGTTAGACTCAACTTAAAATTTAAATAAGTGGTTATATTCAATAACTAATAGCAGCTTGATATATCATTTAGTAAACTAATTTTGCAAAGCAGCATTAAAACTAGCCTTCCTCATAAAAAAAAAAAAAAAAAAAAAAGAGGACACTGCTGGAATAGTAAGCTGGGATGATTAAGAATAGAAGCAACACATCATCTTTCCTTTTATTTTTTTTTTTTTTCACTAAATAGAAAATTGTGATTTTTTCTCTAAGCAAAATGGTAGAAAAGAAGCATTGAAAGCCAGCCACGCCTTTGTTTCCAAAAGAGTTTCAAGTTCGCAATAAATATGTTTGATCCGAATCATAATTATAATAAATTTTGAACAAACTTGTTGTCGTTGCACCATTAGATGCAAGTCAAGGTAAAAAGTCGAAATCATCACATGCTCGATGTACAAGCCGATTCTACGCCATAGGCAAATTGGGATTTCATAACTCAGGCTAAAGGGATTCATAATCAACCAACCCTATCAAACTTGACCAGCTACCTCTACTGCTCAGTGCTCAATGTAGAAAATGTACCTATGTCACCAAAAAATATCACTAAAGTCGGCCGCGGTCGCAACTCCACCAGGCCGACACGTGGCACAGGACGATAGGCCGTCTCCGCAGAATCGCAAACGTTATGCCTCGTCAGCGACGTCGCGCCCCCCCTTCTCCCCTCCCTTTCTCTCTCTTCAATTTCCTCACTCCCAACGACAGTCTCTCTCTCTCTCTCGCAGCTCGGAAAACGCCGCCGTCGCCGTCGCCGTCGCCGTCGCCGTCACCGTCGCGAACCGCCGGCGCCGCTGCTCAGCGATCCTCGATCGGAGGCCGGGGACGGAGAGGATGGGCACGCTGGGGAAAGCGATCTACTCCGTCGGGTTCTGGATCCGGGAGACCGGCCAAGCCCTCGATCGCCTCGGCTGCCGATTGCAGGGGAGCTACTACTTCCAGGAACAATGTACGTCTCTCTACCCATCGTTCCGCGCGGATATCTTTCGTTATTAGCTCTGTTCGGTGCGGAGGCGATTGGAAACGAGGATCCGTGGAGGAATTTGGGGATTCCGGAGGTGTGGTGTTGGTGGTGATATTGTTGGATTGATGGAGTAATGATTTTTTCGCGGTGCTTTTTGGGGCGGCGAGTGATTGATTGAGGTTTACGAGAGTGGTTTTGCCGTCGGTTTGATGGTGCGGAGTTGAAAAGATGAGATTGTAAGTTAATCCCGCTATGAAAACCGCCCTGTTCAGTTAGTCAAGCGATAGGGGCTGGTGTAGGGTTTTGTAACTTGTTGGAAGCATGGGGTTTTCCTGTATACTCTTTCGAACTTGACTTTAGTTGGACTGCAATTGCCTACCGGAATTTATCGCAAGACATGAGGCCTTGAATGAGTACTATAACAGTGAGCTTCCGTGATAGTAATTTCTTGGTGAATTCATAATTATCGCGAGCATCATATTAATCTTCTATATTCCACAAAAAAATGAGAGTTACTTCCAAATCAGTTGTAGAACAGTTGTTATACAGCCCTCTCTCTCTCTCTCTCTCTCTCTAGTAGGTTGTACATAGTTTGCTCAATTGGCTCAAAGGCACAACATTTCTCATCCATGCATGAATGGAAGTAGTATTATGTCCAAAAAACCTGATTGCTTCAAAGGGGAAAATCTCTCTTTTGAGTGGTTAAAATTACTGATGCCATTAGACATGTTTTAGCTAGAGAAACTACAGGTACTTATCTACAGTTTGGTTTTTCGGAACCTGGACAAAGAATTTTTGGGGAAATTTTAGTTAGCTATGGAGTGAAACTTACGATTTTCATTCCATACCAAAATCTGTTGATGACTGAAAAACAAAAAGAAAAAAGAAAAAGAAAAAGCCATAGCCCCTCAAGGATATGTTTGAAGAATCTGTAGTTACCTTGTATCCAAGGTGACCAACCTCTTTTTGGTCATGATGTAGCTGAGTCATATTGTCACTACAAGCAATTTAATGAAGAGGGGTCTTGGCTTTACCGGGTTGATCTTGGTTCAAGCTATGAGGAGAGTGGCTTATCACTTGTTGACTTCTTGTCTTCTACTATTATTAATGGCAGAAAAATGACATTTCCTCATACTTTGCAGTCAAATTTTTTTGCACCTGATATATCATCCTTTATTGAGTTTAATTCTGCAATTTGTCTTCTAGTTGTGCTAGTAGCTAAATATAGACTGCCTTCAATGCATTTTCTGTTACTGTATCATGTCATGCTTTAAATGCTCAACTTTCAGTTGGTCATGTGATAAATGCATAATTGTGCGCACGCGCATGTGTGTGTTAAAGAAAGGAGGAAAAGTTGGGTTGTGTGTTTGGATGCACATGCCATCAAAAAGGTTGATCAAAGTAGAAATTTTACTTTTAGATATTTCCACTTCTAATTGAATTAGTCCTTGAGTGCCAACTAAACTTAAGGCGAAAGATTTGTAAAACTAAGATGTCTTAGTTGAAAATAAACTTTCTTCCAAAAGGATGAAAAAGGTATAATGACTAGGAAAAAACTGCATGATCTCCTTAAAAATCTTTGGAGGAGACAATTGTTTCGATTCGTCAGTGTCTTGGATATGATGAGGTTTTTAACTTGAACAACTCCACGAAGAAGTGTCTTGTATTGTCAATTTGAATTTCTTGTTTGAAATATGAGGGAATATTTCAACTATTCAAGGCTGCCTTGCTATGTAATGTGGCTAGCAACATTAGCTATTTGCTTGATGCAAACCAATGTTTTTATAATGGGGGGAAGATATGTTAAGCACATTCTTGCTGTGATGGGAGTGAGGGAGGAATTTACATACTGGCACATGTTACCTGGTATAATGTGCAATTATAGAGCCAAAATAACTGTGAGGGCACTGAAATGCATCGTTTAAGGTGGTGCATTCTTTCTGTTCTTAAATTTATTTGGATCTACTTTTACATTCATACTTCTGTTTTTTGTTTTCTTTTGGGCGCTTGCTAGGACATTCTACAATACCCTCTAAACTGTTTTGGTCCTAATTAGCTTTGTATTTCATATGTTGGCTGTATAAGAATTGGACTTCAGTCTTATACATTTACAAAGGTGAGAGGTGATAGAGGACATTCTGTTCTTATCTTTCTTTTCTTCTTGTCCTTTTTTCCAATCACATAAAAGGTTCCATATAAATTATGCCAATAGGTGTAAAAGGGCCTTCTTGCTGCCATCATTGCCTTTTTCTTGTTTTCAATTTTCATTCTCTGAAAAAACTGGTGTTATAGTGAACATAAGTTTGCATAACATAGAACGTTCTCACTAGATCTGAACTGCTTAGGCTCTATTTGGTAGTCCAGATAAGAGCCAAAAATAGGATATGTGCTTAGGGGCATACTTTGGACTGGACAGACCTGCATTAGGTCAAATAAATTCGGAATAAACTATTCCGGGTTTAGGGGTGGGATAAAATTCTCACACCTTGATTGGATGACAAATTTTTCTTTTAATAACAAAAATGCAAAAAAAGAAGTGTAATTATGTTAAGGGACGAACAGCGGTGCCACCATGGGGGCACCCCTCACAACCACTATGCATTGGTCACCAGAGACTCTCTCTCTCTCTCTCTCTCTCTCTCTCTCTCTCTCTCGCGTCCAAATATGACCACCACAGACCACCATTGTAACGTCACATGTGGTGGCCACACCCCAAAGCCCCCCTCCCTTCTCTCGGGGTGATGGTTACCCTCTTCATGGTAGATTTGGGTTTTTCCCTTTTGAAGTTATTGAGATAATTTTCTTTATTATTTATCCAATCCTAATCTAGGTTTACCGAATACAGTATCATATTCAGTTGCCCACTGAACGAGATATAGGATATAGCAATTTTTTTTTTCAGATTCCTGATGTTATCCTATGTTATCATGATCCTTGTCCTGCCAACCAAACACAACATTGTGGTTCTTTATATGATATGAAAACAGAAACATTATAGGTGCTTTTCTTTTTAACTAATCTATCTTCTTTGTACAGTATCAAGGCATCGGACGCTCATGAACGTATTTGACAAAGCTCCTGTAATTGACAAAGATGTATTTGTGGCCCCAAGTGCATCTATCATTGGTGACATTCAGATTGGCAGAGGTTCCTCCATTTGGTATGGGTGTGTTTTGAGGGGTAAGCTGTGCCACATTGAATTTGATGATCCCTATCAAAACATTATATACTGGATGCTACTGCAATGAGGGGATGCTCTTTCTTCCGTATATGCAATCAAGAAGTATGAGCTAATGAGTAAATTGTTGGTAGTGTTTTGAACTTTCTACCACGTATTAACCAAAACAATACACATCATAAGTGGGTGTTAGCATCCTGTCTGTATTGTGCTTATCTGTTAGTTTATCAATGGCCAACAATGTCATTATGGGTGAGCTCATTTCCATGAGATCCAAGACGGATTCTGAGTTTGGTATAGATTTGTGCTTTTATAACTTATTTGTTTGCGTCTTGTCTGTATCTGCATTTGGGCTTATCTGAGGTAATTGTAGTGCCGGTGAAGAATCTATCTCGTGCTAAGTCTTAACTGTCAAGACCTTCTATCTTTGCTTTTGGTTTCCTCAGCCTTGCTACTGGAACGGAGAACCATTCTATATCTAGATGCTGCCGGATCTTCTACAAGAATGAATTACTATCTGTATATATATAATCTCTTAAGAAGTTTGTCTTGTAACACAAATTGGAATTGAGAAGGAACTTGACCCTTGCAACCTGTTCTGATATTGAAAGATCTTTTTGCTGATTTATGTTCTGACATTTCTGTGTATAGGTGATGTAAACAACATTAGCATCGGAGCAGGGACCAATATACAAGACAACTCTCTTGTTCATGTGGCAAAATCAAACTTAAGTGGCAAGGTTTTGCCAACTATTATCGGAGATAATGTTACTGTAGGTGTGTCACCATTTGTTTATTCCAAACTATAATCAAATTGAATATCTAGTTGCATTATGTATATGTCATTCTGGTGATTTAGTTTGCCTTCTTCAGGTCATAGTGCTGTTTTACATGGATGTACTGTTGAGGACGAGGCATTTGTTGGTATGGGTGCCACTCTTCTTGATGGAGTCTATGTTGAGAAGCATGCCATGGTTGCTGCTGGAGCCCTTGTAAGGCAGAATACAAGAGTTCCTTGTGGAGAGGTTTGTAATATTAAGCCTGCTGATTTTCCCCTAAAATTTGTAAATCGCTGATTTGATTGTAAATTTGAAATCCTCATTCTATCCTTTTCATGTATGTTGATGTTTTTGCTGGCATTCTTCTCCTCATCATTATCCTCCTTATGTTATGGTGCACCATTGTTGTTATTACTGCTGTTTGCTAAGATTTGGATCCTTCATCTATTTTGAGTACTATAATTTGATCAACATTACACAGTTGACGTTTACAGCCAGATTTTAATCTGCCAATATGGTCAACCTTCACATGGTAATCTCTGAGGCTGACAGTGATTTTACTTTGCTTGGTTTACATTTTACCCAAAAGAAACAATGAGAAAAAAAAGAAAAAAAGAAACTGGAGGGTGTATGAGATATAGATATTGAATTGACGAGCTGATGACCAGTGCTTTTGGTTGAGGGCAATTGCATCTGCCTGCTCTGAACCTGGCTGAAGGGAAATTGAATAATCTGGAATGAATTGCTTGTGATTTCCAACATCTCTTCTGTAGCTCGTTGCTTGCCTTCCACTATGGTGTCACTCGACTCCTAACTGCTTTACATTTTTTGACTAAAACAACTGAATCACAGGTATGGGGAGGGAATCCAGCCAAGTTCCTGAGGAAGCTCACGGAAGAAGAGATGGCTTTCATATCACAGTCAGCTGTAAATTACTCCAACTTGGCTCAGGTCCATGCCGCTGAAAATGCAAAGAGCTTTGATGAGATTGAGTTTGAGAAGGTGCTCCACAAAAAGTTTGCTCTCCGTGATGAGGAGTATGACTCTATGCTGGGTGTTGTTCGGGAAACACCTCCAGAGCTTATCCTTCCAGATAATATTTTACAAGATAAATTGCAGAAGGCAACTTGATTACCCTCATGCTGAAGGTAATTATCTCCAGTTGAAATTTGATTTCAGAGGTATGCTGTCATCTGAAGATTAAGTGACTACACAATTGATAGCCAATAATATTTGTGGCTGGATAAGAATTCAAAGCACGATGCCTATGTGGCGTCTGGTCCTGCTTAATTTTTGAGGTCAAGTGGGCACTCATTTAACATTGACTTGGAGTGACTGTTCCTCCGATTACACATTCAGGTATTCCACCAGATGTTTTCTAAATCTGTGTCAGACTTGTTTTCCATATGTTCTTTCATTAATAAAGAAGGTACTATTCTTCCATGAAACCGATAAGTTCTAGGAAGTCGGTCATCATACTTTGCCTCGCTGATTGAATGTTGATGTTTGTGGTATAAGTTCAGGAACCTTCTTAGATCATCCTTGCGCTGGTTTAGTTTAATTCATCCAAGACGTTGACGAGCGCCTTCCTAAAAACCAAAGTACTTGTCCCGAAACACTCCTAAAGACCGTGTGAGCGGTGACCGATCCAATTGACATGATAAACAAACTAGTTTTTTGTTACTCTAGTGGTTTGCAATGTCACGGAGCAGACTTTGGGAGGTTCTCGGATATATGTGGCCACTGGCCCGATATATGTCGGGGTATTCGTGACTGGTGAAATCACTGAGAACTAGTGCAGAGCTGTTGAAGTCCAGGCGATGCGATTTGGGCTGGTCATAAATTTCCTAGCATCCACGAAAGATTCCCCTGAAATCAGCACCTGAACTGAATGTTGATTTGTCAAACTTTCTAGCAGAATTCGTGAATCTAATTTAAGCAATCGAGGATGGTACCATACACGAGAAGATTTTGTACCCTTCCATCAAGTATCATCTGTCTCCACGAATAGTTCTCCTGCTTTTCGCTTTGATTTTGCCTGATACGACGGTTCTTGAGAATCTCTCGATTCATTCATGGCTTAAGCTAAACACATATGGCTTGTTTTTCGTGATGCTTATAGTAGCTAGTAAAGAAAGGTTTCCTGGATTCATGGGCATGGCGCCCAAATTGCATATATATAGTCTCATTCATCAGGATGTGATATCATCAAGCAAGAGGCATTGGCTAGCTGTGCACTTACAATAGTTCGGTAAACTGTTGGAAGCAGCAAAATCAAGGCGCCAATTGGGGAAGAAATGAGAGCATCTGCTCTACTTTTTCAACGGCGTGCGCTTGTGACCTCACTGCAATCGACATCGGCCGCCTCGAGAAATTTGCTGCGGTTCAACGGAAACGAGAGTTGAATGGTGGAATCCCAGAAGAAAATGAAAGTTTGATTGCTTGAAAAGTCGTTTTGAAATATTAGAAACTTAAAATGGAGAAGTCATCAGTCGTGAGTTTGCAGACTAGGGATTGTAATTAACAGAACAAAAAAGTTAAAATAAAATGCTTTCTATGCTTTTAAATTGAAGAAATAATTTTATTCTAAAAATAAAAATTTCAAATAGCTTGCCCATCTTTTCGCAATAAGGTTGGAGGAAAATGATCAACCCACTGAAATTCGGGAAAATTGCCTAAAAAATCCTAAAATTTTAAACTTTTTATATTTTGCCAATTTAACTTAGCCGGCTAATTTTAGCTTGAAGTCATTAAAATAACATGGGCTGTCTTATGTGACATGGGAGGTGGCATTGATATGGACAAATTTTTATAATATATATTTTTTTAATTTTATTTATTCTTCTTTTTTTTTTTCCCTTCCATTTTTCCTCTCATCAGTCGCCCTGGCAACTGGCTAGAGGCAAGGCCCAATGAGGCCAAAGCTTGCCCCTATCAACCTTTAGCGAGGTCAAGCCTTGCTCGCCCTTGGCATTGGGTGAGATTGACCTTGCTGACCCTTGCCTTTGTCTGATCGTTGGTTATAGTCGAGGCTCGTGACTATCTAGAGAAAGAAGGGAAGGAAAAGAAAAAGAAAAAAAGTTTTAAAAAATATTATTTAAAATTATCAATGATGGTGCCAAAAGTAGCATCATGTAGAACAATTGATATCTATATCAAAGTGACTTCCAATCAAAATTATTCGGATGCACTCGATTTACAAAATATAAAAATGTTTATGACTCATTTGGCATAATTAAAAGATTTAGAACTACATCGACAAAAATGTAACAAGTTTAGGATTTTTTGGATAATTTTCCTAAATCAATCAATATTGCAGTTAAACTCCAATATAAACTTTAGCAAAGAATTGGTTGACGGGGATATTTCACTATAATTTTTCTCTCAAAAATTCACTTCGACAACAACATTCGAAGTAAAAAAAAACATAGCTTAGACCCGTGTGGTACAAGTGCAGGAGTTCCAAGCGAACGCACGGTATGTCACGATTTAGTCAATGATTCAAAAGAATGTGACAGCATATCTGTCTTTGGTCGATGACTGAATCATATACTCTCTCCAGAATCAATTTAAGTTGTGCGATTTTTGCTAGCCGAATAAGCTATCGAGATTTATTTATTGTAGGATAAAACCGCACTCCATTGTAGGAATCGCGAGTTTCGCAAGTAATCTTCCGGTGCAATTCTGCAAGTTTTGTTTTCTGATCTGTGGCGTCATATCGCCCCTTCTTGCTTCAGTCTCTTTGAGTGCAGCATCGACTCACCTGTGGACCTCCAGATTTCTTGCTAAGGAGAGTCTCTGATCCTATTAGCCACCGACAAAAAGCTCGACAACATCAGTAAACATCCAAATCGAAGTGCCTTCCGCACCTGAAATAGGAACACCGCGCCGAGTGCCGCGCGGATGAATAGGTTGTCGAACATACCTAATGACATTTCACACGGGATAGTTACCCGAACCGAAGCAAACATATAATATGGTGGGAAGAAGAAAAACTCATGACTTTTGTACGATGTTCACTTGGGTATCAAAACATTTTTTTCGCTTACTTGAATGCTACATTGGAATAAAATTGCTAATTCCGAAAAACCATCCCACGTTAATTTTTTAATTTTTTTTTGTTTTTTCTTTTGCCGACGAGTATCACCGCTTACTCTTGCCCTCAGTTGCAAAGGCCTTGGGCAAGGGCACAAGGCCTCTCACCTAATCTGAGCAAGGCGGTGTTGCCCACTGCTGCCTACAGTTGGCAAGAGCCTTTTTGCAACCAAATTTGGGCAAGGGGGCCCTAGCCCGGGGCCCTCGCCAAGGGCCTTCAAGGCCAGATCTAGATGAGGCAACCCCCTACCATTGGGTGAGGGTTTCACCCTTGACAACCCTAAAAAAGGGGAAAAAATTAAAAAAAATTCAAAAAATTGTCGACATCAATGCCTACAAAGCCACGTAAGAAGACGACCGGAGTCCAAATTGGATTTTCTGACAAGGTAAATCGTCAATGGTACCCAAGTGATCAATTTTTTAAATTTGCGGCACTTAAGTGAGCGAAAAAAAAAATTGTGATATTCAAGTGAGTATCATCTCTCTCAGATTATGATGCAATCGATATGCCGCTCCCTACAAAAGCCTGATCCAATAAAGGCATAAGTTTAATAGAGGCCTGCAAAAGGCATAAATAATCCCGACGCATGGTCCGATTTTCGAGCGTCATGACCCCCAGCTCTACAAGAATTTTTCAAGATCGTTAGCTCACTAGCGTAACGGACGGAGGACTAAACAAATCGCTTCTTCATTTTGAATCGTTCAAGAAGCA
This sequence comes from Eucalyptus sideroxylon x Eucalyptus melliodora, assembly GCA_016097485.1. Classification (NCBI taxonomy): domain Eukaryota; kingdom Viridiplantae; phylum Streptophyta; class Magnoliopsida; order Myrtales; family Myrtaceae; genus Eucalyptus; species Eucalyptus sideroxylon x Eucalyptus melliodora. The sequence continues at coordinate 44,421,495 of CM027832.1, read as the reverse complement.
GGAAGGCGTGAGAAGGTCGAGAAAGCTTCTCGTCCTATAAAATACGAATATAAAAACGCACCTTTCCGTACCTAACACTTGCTATTTTATGCAGCCAACGTCACATTTCTGCCCCAATACACCATACTACCGTTCCATATTCACATCTGTCATTTGACCTTTCACTGCTCATCTTCATATAATTAGCAGCCCTGTGTCCGAATCAAATCGATCTGGAGCACTGCAGCAAAACCAGGAATCGAGTCGAGCCATGTTCAGAGCTTTCAGCACCAGAAGAGGCCACGGCAGATACGAGAAGTTAGGCAATGAGTCCGCCGCGCCTCCTGTGGAAGCCGCGGAACTGAGAAGGACTACGAGCTTGCCCGCCGGAAGGTTCGGTTCGTCTTCGGGCCCGACGCCGGCGGTGGCCTTTCCGGCCGATCCCCAGGGGAAGCCTCCCAAGAAGGTCAACAAGAGTCACCCCCTGTTCGGTCTCTTCGACGCTCGCCGCAAGAAGAAGACCACGGCGAGGCCCGAACTAGCCAGGTATCTTGAATATGTGAAGGAGGGCGGGTCGTGGGATGCGAACTCGGATAAGCCCGTGATACATTTTAGCTGAAAGGGGTCGTGTTAATAGAAGTTTGGTAGATTTGAGAATCTAGGAGAGCTTCAATGAAAAGCAAGCTCCTTTTCTATCTTCTCTGAAGGGCAATTCAATGTGAATAGTCTAGTTGATTACCATGGCCGAGTAGGCTTACGAAGTCATCAGAAACATCAGAAACACGATATTGCAGATGTACTTTTTCGGTTTTCTGGGATGTAATAGGCAGGATCGATTCTTGTCCTGCTAAACCCTGCCGAATATTTCCGATTTGTAGTGATTTGAGGGGCTTCGTGCCCCACCTGTCTTGATACTTCAGATCTTAGGAATGGGGAAGTTATCTGTACGGTGGATTCAAGATCTTTTTCAAGAATCACGAGCTCTGGAAATGCAGGTGCTTTGATTTGGCAAGCCGAAAGGAGAGTAATTTGTCTCTTGGGATCACGGACGTTGTCCAAAAGAGATTCACAGGCATGAAACTCCCTGCAGTGACTTCACATCTCAATCATATACCGTTTTTCTTTCGGGGATCCGTTCATGGTCTTTCGTATGAATTGTCATTCTTCTGTTATTTTTTCATTCTTTGGTCATGTATGCTGAGCCCCATGGTCTCGGGCTTGGCTACAAGCGCTGGGGTCCTGGCTCCGGGAGACGAGGCCTCGACCGTGGCACCTAGGGCCGGAGCTTGGTCTTCCGGGTCAGGAACCTAGCCCTCGAGGTCCCAACCTCTGCCCTAGGGTCTCGAACCCCACTCTCGACCGGGCCCGACCCCCGGGTTCATATGTTGGCGCCGGAGTGTCTCGGCTTCGGGTGCCCGGCACTGAGATCCCGGGTTGCCGGAAGTGATGGAACGAAGTAATATAAATTGGGTTTTTCATGTCTTGAATGATCCAATTCCACATCCAACCAGACAACGGCCAGTGGCTTAAGTTAAAAAGAGAGAAGATAAAATAAATGACCTCTAAACCTTGATTCAATATGCAATGTGATATTTAAAGTTTTAATTTATTCAGTGCGATATCTTAATTTTAGCCCAATATGCATTGTCATCTCTAAAACTTTTAAATTGTTCAACATAACTCATGAACGTTTGGTACATATTCAATGTAGTCCATAAAAGATGTGAAATTATTCAATGCAGTCATTCCACTAATTCAAGCTCGAGAAGAATACTGAGTATGTACTAAAAGTTCAAGGAATATATTAAATAAATTTAAAAATTCAAGGACGGCATTACATACTAAGTTAAAGTTCATAAATCATGTTAAAAGAGCAACCATGTTGTTCATGAAAATTTTGTGTTATTATCTCTAGAAAAGAAGGCCAAAGTCCAGCGTGGGAAGGAACCACTCAGGACAGGCAGAGGTCCATTCTTTATTTTGAAAATGTTTTCTGTTTTGTCGTTTTTACGAAAGTGTCAAAGAAAGAAAAAATTACAGGAGATGATTACGAATGGACGGTGAGGTGATACTCCCAGATCTGAATAAGCTTTTTCCAGCTTAAGTGGACAAAGTCAACAATAGCAACCTGGGCATTGACCTTTTTTTCTTTTTACGCAATGATACCTACCCCAAATAAAAAATGCGAAGTAAATAATTAGATAATTCTGTATATTTTGCAGTCACGCATATGTCATGGGTCGGTCGATTACGATTGATCAAAACACTATGCGGCCTTAAGGTTATCGATCCCAAGTCAACCTTACATACACATGCTCGAACACAAGAGTTCATTCACTTGTGAATGAACTAGTTACAATAAGGGAAAGAGATCCCTATTTATACAAATGCAGATCGCATCTCAACCGTTGATCATCCTTCCGATCCAACAATCCATTTTGAATACATATCATTATTACAATGCTACACAAGAGGCTACTCGATGGCTGCACACAATAGGCCCTTGGGAAGATCGTGGGCGTGTGTCAGAAGCAAGATCTGGGTCTGCAGGGCCGTCTGACACGAGAGCAGCCGAACGGTCATGGGCTGCACATTGGCTAGTCGAACATTGCTCATGGGTCGTCCATGGGTCGCGCTTGGGCCTTTGCTCATATCGCTCATGGATTGATCGTGGGTCGGTCGTGGGCTATTCTTGGGCAGCCCTTTGTGCTCGACATAGTCGATCACAGGCGGTCTTGGATCATGCTCCGTCCGTGGGCTGTCACATACATAAAATATTTATAGATTTTACAATATAACTATTTAAGATAACAATATATTGCAATACAAATTACAATCAATTAAGGATATGTAACACAATGGTCAATCTGATATATATGGAGATATAGGAAAAATAAGAAAAATCTCCTATAGATCTGTTAATTGTATCTAATAATACCCATCGTTTTGTTCTTTTTCCTACATCATGGTTAGTAAAGGTAAATAAATTAACTTCAGAAATTGTTCAAAATACTGGCCATGTTGGAAAGAGGAACCGTATATGTTCAATATAGTGTACCGCTGTGGTCAACCATCTTGGTTTCTTCTCCTCGGTTTCTTTGATTGATAAAAAATTTGATTGGGCTAAGCAGGCCTGGGAGAACTCCAAAAAGAAAATTGTTCGCTTAGACCACACATTTTATCCTTTAGGTCGCTCGCCTCCTTGTCAGGTCTAATCTAATATTAGTAAATAATAAGAAATTTGTGTGGAGTGATAGTTTGTGATTCAGCTTCATCATTACAAAGCTTCAATCTGTCCATTTTCCCTTCACATAAGTTGAAAGTACAGACTAATTGGAAACAGTAATAGAATTTAAAATAAAATAAATAATTAATATTTATACTAAAAGAGACTCTTGAATATTTAATGTATTTCTTTCACAAATAGAAGTCTAAAACTTTGGTAAATGAACATAATAGAGAACAGTATTCCTAAATATGTAAATATCTGTCATAATTCATGATTTAAAGTAGCGGTGAACATGATTCTAGGGTAGAACCAAATTGGTAACTAGTGGGGATGGTTTGGTTCTAGGTTCCATTGTACCCTAATCCAATAATTCCAATTTATGGTTTCAATTTTTTTGGAATTGCCGGTCGCTAGTTTGGCCCTTAGTTCCCGGGGGAACTGGACCAAGAATGAGAAACCAAACCGAGGAAATCAAGAAAACCCTAAAAGAAAGTGTTTTGCTTTTTCCTCATAAGAACTTAGATGTGCTTAACTATAGATAGATCTATACTAATCTTTATAGCAATCTATAAGAATCAATGCGCGTGAGGTCATTATATTTGAAATAGGGGTTACTTTTAGGGAGAGATCTAATTCTCTACTAATAGTCACTTAAAAAAGTTCTAAAAAGGGGGTTAGATTGACTATATAAACAGACATTAAAGTTTTATCACACTAATATTCCGAGACCATTCAATCTATTCTAGTTTCATTTCTTGAAAACAAACACATAACATTGATGTCTTGTTGGAATTCACATCATTTTATGTCATTAATAGACTGAGATAAATTAACCTACAATATGTTATGGTGAAAATACGCAATGACAAGTATCATACTATCACAAAATTTCACATCACATTCAATATATTCAAGGTAGATTTGTTGTGCCCATTTAGATAGATTGGAATCCATGGACCTTATGCTCTGTAGGATCGTAAATATGGTGATTAATATGGTCATGATCTTCACTGAAGATTGGTGATCACATGTTAATCCGTATGGCAATAATTTAGATTTTAATCTCTCACTTGCTTTAATAATATGAAAGCCTTCCATTTATATTTTGTTATCATTGTGTACGTATGAAGTTAATGTATCAAGATAACATGTCAATGAAGGTGGAGGGACATGAAGACATGACTCCGATTACATGAGAGGGATGTAGATGATTGAGGATTAAAATTCTATAATTTAGGTTTTATGTTATGTGTTTTTAAATTTTTATTGTTTATTTTATTTTGTGTGTTCATCTTTTATTGATTTTTTTTTCTATTAACAAATGAGAAACGTTCATTTTTGTTATTGTATTTATTTTCATTTTGCTTAACTAAAACTGAAAAAAAAAAAAAAAAAAGAAGAAGAAGAAGAAGAACCTGTTAAACCTCGAAACCGATCTTGAAACTTATGACATAATAGGTTCGAGATTTCAAGGTATGCGAAGTTCAAAAAAAAAAAAAAAGTGAGAAACCTATTTTACCAGGTAAGTTCCATGTGGTATTTGGTACTTATAAAGGACCTGAAAGTGTTCACTCCTAATTTAAAGGAGCATATAATGTGATATTGATATATAAGCAACGTAAAATGATAAATTAATGAGACTTAACTTTGGGGAAGTTCTCTCGAGGAATTAGGTGCAAAGCTCGCTGGAGGATTTTTTTCTAGATTATTAACAAGAATTTAAACTTATTGCGTAGATTGTATTTACACGCACACCTTATTTAAATCCTTGTCCCATTTTTTTTTATAGGAATATCCATATATTATCCTGTCTAAATATATTCAATCAAGAGACATGCAGACTCTGACTTTTAATACCGTCAACGAAAACAACACTAATTAATGACGATGACAATAGTAATCATAGTATAAAAAATTGCTGAACGAACTTTCAAAAAAGTATGATGAAAATAATATGATAAGCAAAAATTCTACTTATGTCATTAAAAGCATTTGACAAAATGGGATGTCTGCACTGAATATGTGCAAAGTAAGTTTCGTTACGCTATATACACAATGGCACTGGAAAATTGCATGATTGGTCTCAACCCTATTTCGCCACATTCGATTGAGTCGCAAATTCATTAAATTAAACCAATTTAATCCTAAACTTTTAAAGAAAAATGCAATCAAAAGTCCTCTCAGTCTAGTCTCGACTAATTATCTGATGTGGGAGTCCAGTTAATTGCCAACTACCCTACATGCATCAACAAGAGTATGACGTGGACTGATATTTAACTTAATGAGACGCTTTTGCTTAGCTGAATGGTGTTATTTCTCGCTCTTGGTAGAGCAACTAGAGCCCAAAATCAGCCCCAATACCCAAATCAATCCTTCTTTATGCCCTAAAGGCGCGAATAGTAATCAATCTATTCTAAAAATCAACTTTTTGTCAAAAATAAATTTTTTATTTCTATTTTCCGAAAAAGTTTCTGAACAAAAAAATTACGTTTGATAATGATATAAAAATACTATTCTCACAACCGAATTCATTTGATAACATAAAACAAGCGCTTAGCGGCAGGTGAGTGGTCGGCTAGTAATGAGGGCTAACAATGAAAAGAATTTTCATTTTTTATTTCTATTCTAGAAAAAGAAAATAGAAAAATTTTACTTCTCATATTCGTTCTAAATCTATTTCTAAACTGAAAATTTATTCTATAATTAAAAAAAATGAAATTACGTTGTCAAATGAGTTTCTATTTCAAACTTGTAAGTAAAAAAAAAATAGTAAAATAGAATTATTATTATGTGAATCCTAATTTGTTGAGAAATCAAATTTCGATGATGGGGAGAAATTAGCAAAGTCGTCGTGATCGATGACAGTGATTCCTCTAGTCGACGCCAATAATTTATGCTTTAACCACTTTGTGCGGCCTGAAATTTCCTCTTAGAAACAGTAAGTACGAAGGAGAATCGGTAAAGAAATCTCAACTGCCGAGATACAACCTTAAACTGTCCAAAAGTCAACCTTCGATCATGCGTCATAGTGGTTGATCCCATATTCTACAATTCTCTTGCCTCTTTGTCAACATTGGCAGGTACATCATTAAATAAAAATGTGTTTAAGGATCTTTGCCTCGACTATCATCCAATTAAAAAAAAAAAAAAAAACAGAGTAAAATTCTCACCCATCAATAAAAAAAATCTTTAATTTTTATGTGTTACAATATTCGGCATAAAAATTATGAGAAACATACAAAAAGTTACGGCCTGTTACCATCCGAAAGTCAGTCCCTAAAAAATTCCTAAAATTGTCCCACGGCAACATCCAAGCACAAGTTGCCCGCGACATTAGAAATGGCCTTTTTCACGTTTTCTTCCCACCCAAAAAGTCGTACCTTCATCCCCCTTTTTTTTCTCTCGAAAATTATTACGTGACCGGAATTAAGTACTCGTTAATTTCAATTTCCGCCACAAACTTTTGATTAGCGTGTGAACTGTGTACGTCCACTTTAATCACGTTTTGGTTAATTTAATTGAATTTGGGCAGATGAGTTGGGCGATTGGACCTTAACATTGAAAATTGAAAAGGTTTAGTTGTGGGGTCATAGGCACGTGGGTGTTAGACAAAGCTTTTTCTTCTTTTTGTTCTTTAGACAAAGCGTTGAATTCGCAAGAAATCTCTGCAGGCGTCTAGGTTCTCCATTGTTCATGATTGGGAGCTGAAATGGGTAGGAAAAAATGACACAAATGATTCATGAATTTTGGTTTGATGTTTCAAGACTTTGGAGAAATGCTTGATTGTCCAAATTAGGGTTTATATTTGGGGCAAAGCATGTAGACTACGTCGAGCAGGCTATTCATGTTGACTGGGCTTGCCAATGAATCTCATCAATCGAAGATATTGATAAAATATGGCCACATCGAATTCTGGCTATCCAAATATGAGTTTGCATTTAAGTGATAAAAGTGACACTTAAGTGATTGATCGAAAAAAAAAAAAAAAAAACTTTTAACTTTAAAGTGAGCATTGTACGAAATTTTTTGCACTTATAATATCCTTATACTTTGCTATATGTATTCAATCAAGAAACATGCAAACTCAAACTTTTAAGACCGTCTATGATAACAACGCTAATAGTGACAATGACAACAATAATCATAGTTTAAAAAAATGCGGAACGAACTTTCAAAAAATAATGATGACAAGCAAAAATTCTACTTATATCATTAAATTCATCGGACAAAATGGGATGTCTCCACCGAATATGTGCAAAACTAAGTTTCATTGTGACACCGAAAAATTACACCATCAATTGTAAACCTATTGTGCCGAATTTGATCGAGTTGCAAACCTCTAAATCGGACCAATTTATTCCTAAATCTTTGAGGAAAAGTGTAATAAAATCATCTTGGTCTAGTCTCACCTAATTATCTGATGTGGGAGTCTAATTATCGCTAACTATCCTGCGTGTAACAGCGAGAGCATGTCGTGAATTGATATTTAATGAAACGGCACGTTTTTCTTAGCTGAACGGAGTTATTTCTCGGTCATGGTCGAGCAACTAGAGCCCGAAACCAGCCTCAAATGCCCAAATCCGCAAATCAATCCTTCTTGGCACCCTATTTTTCAGAGAAATCTGATAACCGCGACATCAAAATCCATGAATACATTAGCAAGCAATCGATGACAATGATTCGTCCAATCGATGCTAGTTGTTTATACTTTTACTATTGCGGCCTGAAAATTCCTCTAAAAACAGCAAAGACAAGCTAAAACGGGGAAGAAGACATCCATAACTGCCGAGGCATCGCCTCTAACCGTTCGAAAGTCAACTTAGGATCATGCATCAGAGATGTTGATCCCATATTCTAGAATTCTTTAGCCTCTTTGTTAACATTGGCAGGTACATCATTAAATATGGATGTGTTTAAGGAACTTTGGAGAACGATTCCTCACTCCCTTGACAATCATCCAATAAAAAAGATACTTAGGGGCGCATTTTAGAACGATTGTTCTTAGGAATAGATTCCGATCATAACCGATTTTTTTTTATTCGTTCCTGAACCGATTCTAAGCATTTTAAGCCGTTTGAGAATCGTCCAAAATTTCTGATTTTGGAATAGAATTGCGTTTGGTACCGTGTTTATTAATTCTGTTCCAAATCAATTTCTTTTAATTTTTAAATAATTTTTTTACTTTTTTCCTTTTTTTCTTCTCATTTTTCTTTTTTTTTCTTTTCGTTTTTTCTTTTCTTTTTCTCATCTTCTTCTTCTTCTTCTGGCCAGTGACCTCACCGGAGCGTCGCCGGCCCTTGGCGAGGCCGAGCCCCGCCGGTGGCCAGGCCGACCTCGTCGGGGTTGGGCGAGGCCTACCAAGCCACCGACATGGCCGGGCGAGCCTCGCCCGGCCACCGATGGGGCCGGGCGCCGCGAGGCTCACCCGGCCGGGGCGAGGCCCGCCTTGCTAGATCCGGGGAGGCCGAGCCTCGCCGTTGGCCGGGCAAGCCTCCGGCGAGCTCGCCGTGGGCCGGGCAAGCCTCCGGCGAGCTCGCCGTGGCCGGGCTTGCCTTCTCGGTGAGCTTGCCGTACCTCGCCATGGTCCGGTGAGCTCGCCGGACCGGCGGACGGCGGCCGGCGGTGGACAGTGGATGGTGGCAGGCGGTGGTGAACGGCGGTCGCGAGATGGCCGAAGGGAAGAAGAAAATTTCTTAATTTTAATTCTCAAATTGCGTTCCCAAAAACAAGAATCAACTTTTTTTTTTTATTCTTGATTCTATTCTCAACTGCTCCCGAGAACAAAAAATTTACCAAACACGATTTTAGCCGAAACCGATTTTAACAAAGAATCAAAATTTGGCCATATTTGGATGGTTACCAAACATGGCCTTAAAGTCTCGCCCATCAATAGTAATTTAAAAAAGAAAAATTTATGTGTTATGATGTTCAGCATAAAATTATGAGAAACATATAAAAATTATGACCTGTTATGATCCAAAGGTCCGCTCTTAAAAAAAATTCCTAAAATTATCTTATTGAATGTATGGCGACACTAAGCGCATGCTGCTTATGACGTTAGACATTTGCCTTTTTGACATTTTCTTCCCACTTAAAAAGTCGTACCTTCATCCCCTTTTTTTTTCTATCGAAAATTATTATGTGAACGGAATTATGCACTCGTTAAATTCCATTTCCACCACATGCTTTTGATCCGTACGTCTTTAATGGCGTGTTGTTTAATTCAATTGAATTTGGGCTATTGGACCTTGACGTTCATATTGAAAATTCAAAAAGGTTTGGTTGAAGGGTCAAAGGCACGTGGTTGTCGGACAAAGCTTTTTTTTTCTTTAGACAAAGCGTTGAATTTGCAAGAAATGTGCGCGTGCGTCTAAGTTCTCCATCATTCACGATCGGGAGCTGAAATGGGTAGGGAAAAAGGACATAAGGAGTCCCTTAATTTTGACTCAATAATTTATGAATGTTGTCCACAAAATTTTCTTTTTTTTAAATACGATTCCTAAACTTTTAGTACACGGTTAAGTCAGTTCCTAGACTACATAAAAATGTTTAATGTTATAATTTATGAGATTAAATTGAATATGTATCAAAAGTTCAAATATTACACATTAGATTAAAGTTTATAAATCACGTTAAACAAATTAAAATTGTTTAGGAATAACATTATAGATTAAATTAAAGCTCATGTATTATTTGCGTCATTATCCTCAATGGGAAGTCGTGAACATGTAGTGTGCAAATCAAGGAAAATAAGTTTGAACGGAAAATGGGGATTGGAATATAAGGGCATTTCCTGAAGTGAGGGATGTGCACAACTCCAAAAGACTATTATCTTTTGATTTAATTTCAATTCCAGTCTACGTATTTCGTCTCAATGTAATCTCAATTCAATCCACTTGATTTTCCATAGCACTTAGATTCACATAGTTGTCACCTCTTTCAAGCTCCATTCGAGCACTTTCTACTCAAGTGCAGAGGTCGCGGAGCAATCTCAATCGCTCTCCAATCATCTAAGGGTCAAATCGTCTCGATTCTCATTGAGTTTCGTCAACATCTCTTCTAGCATGCTTGCAGAGGTTGATGTTTCTTAGTAGTACAATGGCAAAGAGACAATAAAATATTTACTAGATTAAATTTGGATCATCGAAAACGAGGACAAGTCCCACATGAATTTCATTAAATTTAATGATCTAATTTCTAAAAAAATATTCCATGAGAGACAAAAAAAATTATTCATAGAGGGAACCAGATCGTCAACCTTAAATTCCCTCGTCATTAGATAGAAATTTCAAAATATTAGACAGGAGAGGCAATCATCCAGGATTGAAGTTTCTTAATCAACAATTGGCGAAACTACAAAGAAAATGAGATCAATTACTGAAAGGGAAAGGATGAGACAGCAATTTCTATTCCGGTATCAAATTAAGAAATTGAATATTCAGTTAGACTAAATTGAATTAGTATTGGAAACTTAAAAAAAGAGTCAAGTCTAAATTATATTTGGTCGAACTAAAAATAAATATTTGAAAAAAAAAGGAACTAAAAATAAATCGGATGGGCGAAACTTGAGTTGCTAAGCTGACTGTAAACTAAAAGAAATATTGAGTCATGAGCACAAATTGACATTTAGGCCCACAAAGAATTGAAATTGAAATTAAATCAATCTCTACTTCCAAAATAGATATCAAGAAAGTACCCAAACTTTCGAATTAAATTCTAGACTGAGTTAAATTTGGAATGAGGAATCCAATGTATACGACGTTTGTAGTAAATTTAAGTAAAATCGAGCTAAACACCACAATTGCAAAATGAAAAAAAGAAAAAAAGAAGCGAATCTTATAACAGGAATTGAACTAAACTTCTAAAATGATAAAGTTTTATTGTTTTCCAAGCTGATAATAATCAAAGAAATTCCCAATTTAAAAAGTTTACCGTAGGTTCGACATATCAAGATTGTCCACTATATAGTATATGACATAAAAAATAGGACTTAAGTCTATTTTATAATAATTAATTATCATTTTTTTATCAATCTAATTCTTTTAAGTTACTCTGAAAATGAGCATTTTCTTACAAGGTTCCCTCCCCCCAAGGCACAACATGCCAAGGACATTAGTTGCGACCGTACCAAGTCAACTTCGATCGAGCGATCACCATTAAGAAACTTGAAATCGAGCTCGCCAATCTAGCCAACTAGCCATAACATGTCATCAATGGGAGACATATGACTAAATAACACCACATGCCCTTTTCGAAGGGAGATCGGCACGTCGTATTCTCCTTACAAATGACAGTACATGCGCGTAAAGACATGACTGAGTGTTTAGAAATCTAGATTTATCTCTGCCCAATCGAAGTTAATCGGGAAGAAAAGAGAATATTTGTTTTTAATATTTCTTATTTCATTTTCCCTAACGTCAGCATTACGCCGGAATTAGCAATTTTCAAAGCCTATATCGCCGAAGCTACCCCCGTGACGACACGTGGCGCGACACGTCTCAAAAAGGCCCCCGTCACGTTTTGCTCTCTCCTGGTGCGAAACCCTAGCCGCCGCTGCGCTGCTGCTGGCCATTCATTGTTGCCTGTCTGTCTGCCTGCCGTGCCGTCATCGATGATTCTGGAAAGAAAATTAAAAAAAAAAGAAAAAAGAGGGAAAAATCGGGAGGACCGTGGAGAGCGCGCCAAGGAAGCATCCCGGGTGGGGCCCGGCCAGGGTCCAGTCACATCGAAACTTTTGGGAGGGAGGTGGGGGAAGGCGAGGGAGGGGAAAGATTCTCCTCCCCCCCAAACCTTTGACGAGGCAAAAGCGTATCAAGACCGCCGCTTTGGAATCACCGAAGCGGCGTCGTAGGGAGGCTAAGGAGAGCAGCCCCTCTCCATCTTCGTGTCCTCTTTTGCTACTTCCACGCGCGCCTCTCGTCGAGCGGTTTTCCCATATTGCCCCCCCCCCGCCCCAACTAAGTTACTAACCGTGCGCTCGCGCGTGAAAAGTCCATATTGTCCCCCCCAACCCGCGGGGGCGGGAGGGATATAAAAAGATTTGCGGAAATACTTGGCTCGTACTTATCGGATAAGAATGCAAAATATACGCGTTCTTGAGAATCACGTAATTTAAATGATCCTATTTCGAAGAGATTTTTTTTATTGGCAATATCAATGATGATGTAAGCTCATAGTGACATTACTTTAGGTTCTATTACAATAATGCGGAACCTCTTTATATTAACTTAAGAAGAATGGAGGCGTACGTAGGATTTGTATCTCGTACCTTAATACTTCCTATCTCGTACATTAACTATAGAGGGCGACACGCAACTCTGATTAGACAGATTGGAGCAACTCGAAATTAGTAGACTTGGATGGAAATTACTACAAGTTTGTAAAAAAAAAAAAAAAAAGAAGCGAAATATAAGTCATTGGAGTGGATGAATAAAGAGGTATGAGTAGAGCCCCATCCCTAGCTAGCATCCATGTACGTTGTTTGCATTGTCATTGGCGAATGGCTCGCCGTGCTCGACAATCAAAGCGACTAAAATGCATCTTACAGGATAATGACATGAGTATGTCATTATTTTGATAAATGAGACCTATCAAATGACTCGAGCATTTCGCAAAACTAACATTTAAGAAAATATTTTGCATTAATATTTGGGAGCATGCCAATGTTGGTTCAAAAGCACATAAATATTACTGTCGTTATGGTTATTTCTTTTGGCGTCCCAAAGTTGAGTACCCCCCCCCCCCCCCCGGCCAAAAAAAAAAAAGTCAAGGGGCAAAAGGAAGAAATTAAGAAAACACGAAAAAGATCCAGGGGCATTTTCGACTTTTCGCAGAGGACACGATCCTCAGCACCGAGCGGAGAGGATAAATAGGAGGAAAGAGTGGTGGTGGCGAGGAGGTCGAGGAGCAGCAAAATGCAGCTGGTGAAATTTAAAAATAATAATAATAATAAAAAAAAGGGGGAAAAATACGGAAATATTAAATAAGAAAGGAAAGGAAAATGATCGGGTGGCGTTTGAATCGCTTTGCGTGGGGGAAGAGGCAGACAGGAGGTAGAGATAGAGAGAGAGAGAGAGAGAGAAAGGCTCGACGAATTTATATTTCGCCTGCTGGGAATCCACCCGAAGGTGGACATGGATTCTTCGTCCCTTCCCCTCCCTCCCTCCCTCCCCTCCCCCTCCGCCTCTGAACCGCCACACGCCCCGCCTTTCCCCTTCTCTCCCTCCCTCTCTCTCCCTTTCTCTCTCTCTCTTTCAGTCCGCCTCCTTCCCTTTCCGCCGCCGTCCGTCGCTCGCCGGCTAGGGTTTCTCCGGGATCGCCGCCTCGAGGTTAGGACTCGCCGCGGTTTCCGCGCATCTGGGGGTTTGGCGTTTTTGTGCGTCGTCGTCGTCGTCGTTGTTGCTGGTTGGATTCGGGATGTCGCGTGTCGATGCGGCTCGCGTCGTTGGATAGGTGCGGCCGGGTCCCGCGCGTGTTTCGGCCGAGAAGCTTGGAGGCGCCCCCGGAAATGCTCCGGCGGCGGCTCTCCGGATCGAGACCCGGATGTCTTTCTCTCCCGCCTCCTCCTCCTCCCTCGGCCGAATTGACGAGCGTCGCCGTCGTGTTTCGTGCTTCTGGTTGTTGCTAGCTTTGAGTTCGCTTATCAAAAGGAGACAAAAAAAAGTATTCTGAAGGGTTGATTTGGTCCCGTGTTCGTCGGGCTGGCGGGTCGGATTTGTTGGATTTTTTTTTTTTTTTTTTTTTTTTTTGGGTTTTTGCAGCGAGATTGAATTTTTGAATTGTGTTCGTTTGTGGCCGTTAAATTTTTCTTCCTTTGTTTCCGGTTGCTTGATTTGACCGGGTTTCCCATGTTTTTGGAATACCGATGTGGCCTGTCTTGTCGATGTGTTTGGGTGGATTCGTTTATTCGTAGGCCTATGTGGTTTGAAAATCTGTGATTCTTGCTTAGTTGATTGGTTTATGCAAAATTCCAAGCTCGAGTCTTTTCATGGAGGGTAATCGGAGAATCTCTTAGAATGGTTTCCCCTTGGAAATAAGATGGGACGGGAAATTAGGGAATGCTCCTATGCTTCTTGAGAAGAGGGTTTCTTTGTTTTTCTATTTAATGTTTCGCACGCAAGAGCTTTTAATCGTTGTCTTTTATGTTTTTACGCAATCTAAGAAGTCTAATTTTGTGCTTTGTTTCGCAGAGCCATGCCAACTTTTACTGCAATAGCTTTGGATAGGCTATTGGAACCCAGAACATCCAGAACGGCCGATAAATCTGTTAATAGCCCCATGCCTGTTCCTAAGTCGAAGCCTCCTAGGCCTGAGCCGGTGCCTAATGCTAAGCTGGAGAGGAGGAGAAGTACCTCGGTCATGGAGAGGAAAGTTCAGCGGCCTCAAATGACTCCGGCGCTTTATGCCACTCCAGAGGCTACCCCGGTTCCGGATTCACCGTCTTCGTTCCCTCCGTCCCCCTACATCATCAATCACAAGAGACGTGGCCCACGTCTCGTGAAGAGCTTATCCGAGGATGATGTTTCTGCTAGAAAGAAGAGCATGGACGAAGCAAAGACCAATTCAACCGTAACTGAAGTGAAAAGTGAGGAGGTTGCTTCTGTGGGGGATGTCCCTGTAACGTTTACACTATCTAATACGGTTGAAGAGGAACATGTGAATGATATTGATGATGTGTGTGAGGTCGGAAGCAGTGACAGGTCTGCGAGTAGTGCTCTGGAAGTGGGGACTAGCAATTTGAATAATGGCTTTGTGGGGGAAACTGATACACTTGTTCCTGTTCCAATGACTCCCGAAAGAGAGGTTGATAGTGAAGATTTTTATGATCCTCAGGAAGCAATGAGTTGTACTAGTAACACTGAGGGAGAGGACAATGGCACCGCGGAACGGTCTGTGAAGTTCACCACACCAATGGGAGAGTTCTTTGATGCATGGGAAGGTATTTAAGATCTTTTGTTTTCCTATAGCATGTTCCATTTAATTTCTGGAATCTTGCTCTTGTTGTCTGGGTGTTTTATACTAGGTTTTTGTTTTTACTACAGCAAGCATTACTAAGAAACAGATGGTTTTACATATTATGCAGATGGTTAAGAAACAGATCTGTAACCATAGCATTACTAAGTTGTGGGTCTCTCTATAATTCTAATTTTCGCACTTATCATATATGAGAATCCCCTTTCCTGAAACTTACGTTGGTTAAGAAAGGCTTATGTGCATCCAACAGAACTATCCTCTGATGGTGGGGCACAATCTTCTCTGCGTGATCTTGAAGAGGAATTGCGAGGGATCAGATTAAGTTTATTAATGGAGATTGAGAAGCGGAAGCAAGCAGAAGAAACCCTTAGCAATATGCAAAGCAATTGGCAGAAAATTCGACAACAGCTATCACTGGCTGGTCTTACCCTTCCTGCAGATCTAACTTTGGAGTCTGACCAACTGAGTGTGGAGGCTGCAGAACAGCTGAATCAGCAAGTTCAACTTGCTCGTTTTGTTGCTGAAGCCATTGGAAGGGGCATGGCCAAGGCTGAAGCAGAGACAGAAATGGAAGCTCAGCTTGAGGTTAAGAACTTTGAGATTGCACGATTGTGGGATCGACTGCATTATTATGAGGCTGTGAATCATGAGATGTCTCAGAGGAACCAAGAAGCTGTTGGTGAGTTTCTGAACCTAGCCCTTCTGGTCTTCTGGTCTTTGCTATTTGGCCCATTCTGTATCCTGCAGAGCTCATTTCACTCTTTGTTCTCATTTGCTGTAGCATCCGTCATTATCAGTATATTTGCTTATCAATTCTCTTTAGACAATTTAATATCCTTCTCCTGCTCATTGTGGTAGAATACTGGATTGCTTTGTTTGCCTTCTTGTAGATGTTAGACGTCGGATTAGGCTTGAACTAGGCACCCCTATACATTTTCTTGGGAGAGCAAGAAATGGTTTGATTGAGTAATCCACTGCTGGGCTTCGGAGTGTTATGAATTTGAGTGAATCCACTGTTGAACTGCCCGATCCTATTTTGAAATTATTGGTTAATTCCTGCTATCTACCCTTATTGCAGCAGTCGGATCTATTTGTGAGGATTGTCATTTCTCTCAAGGAAAATAATCTCCATATTTTCTTCCCCCAATAAGTTAACTTTACCTTGATCGGTGGCTGTATTTGTTGCATGATGTTAACACTTGGTTTCCTGATTTGGCAAATGAAAACATCCCTTGTACTTGGTGACATAGTTTTTATCCATTATCCGTCCACTCACTTAGAAGAAGCATATCCATGCTTTGACAACATTCTTGTCAAGATTCTGAGGTCTCTTGGCAACTTGTCGTCATTGTCCTTTGTATACAGCCAACATGGGTTTGGGTTTTGTATGCCAATTTTTTTTTTTGAAGTTCTCATTCATTGGATTGTTTGTCAAGGTCATCATGGAAAGACTTTCAAGTTTAACCTCTCCTATTGTTTGTCTTTGCAGAGACTGCTAGACGACTAAGGCAACAGAGGAAGAGGAGGCAGAGATGGGTGTGGGGTTCGATAGCTGTCGCCTTATCGCTTGGTGCTTCGGCATTAGCATGGTCATACCTCCCATCGGGCAATGGATCGCGCAGCGATGATAATCAGGCGAGCAAAAGCAGCAACGACGCCGAGTGAGGCAGGCATTCTTCCTCCAGAGTCTACTAAGATGGGCTCTGTCATTAGAGGAAGAGAATAATAAGAAGGGCCAGTGCTGCCTTGTTGAAATTAATCATCTTCTCCTAGTAAGTGCGCAAGGCATGCCGCACAATATTAGTTCTGACAAAATAATATGCCAAGCTGCGATGTTGCAGCTAATCCAGAGGTTGATATACCGAGTCTGTATATTTGTTGGAAATGCATGATTGTTTTGCTTTAGCTCTTCCTGGCCTCTGGTGCCCGATTTGCGAGTTCCCGTGGACTTTGGAGGAGCTGAAGACAAGCTTTTTTCTTGAGCCTCCATGGATGGCGATTTTGTAGCAGTAAGACATCTGAGGCAAAGTTGTTTCGACAAGTTTTACGAACAGATTGATGTTTCATTGTGTAGAGCAAAATGAGTATATTGGAAGTGGGATGTGATGCGGCGGAACAGTAACACTAATGTCACGATGTGTACTGTATTGACTCTCAATTGTTACATTCATTGCAAATTAATTTTTTTATTACAAAAAAATTCTGAACTGATGTGCCACTGCCCGTGTCATTTAATGATTTGGAATATTTTGTCATACGAAAATTAGTTTGGGAGAAATTAGGTATAGATGCACGTGTTTCTGATTCTTTGTGACTTAATTCTTTTGGAGGAAATGTGGTGCGAGAGAGGAGTGATCGGTTGTCGGTTCGGTCCAGTTTCACTCAAGAATTGGGAATCGGATTGGGAGAATCGGTTCCCAACTTTTGGGACCGTGGATTGGATCGGTTGGTCCTGGAATTGGGAGCCGGACCGGTTTGGTCCAATATGGTCCAGTTCGATTTGGTCCTGCTTCAATGGGCCAAATCACTTTTTGTACACACGCGCTCGTCCCCTAGCTTTTTAGATCAAGAGCTCTCTTTAATCAAAATTTAAATAGAACGGGATACTCTTTGAAAGGTGTTGACGTCGAGCAAGAAGGAAAGGCATCAATGTTGAGGCTTGAGCGACTCGATTGGAGCGAGGCGTGTGGGAGTAAAAAAACGTTGGCGTCCCGACTCCCATGGATGTTGAGGAAAGGAGACTACGCGTGCAAGGGAGAGCATGCTGCTCTAGAAAGGACGAGAGAGAGAGAGAGAGAGATTCAAAGGGAGATTCTTTGTCAATTTCAGTAGGCTTGAAAATTAAATAAAAGAAGATGAGTAAAAAGAGAGGCCGTCATATAGCTTCCTTTTTCCTTCTTCTTCGATCAGGAGACTGTGCCGTAAGGTGCGCTAGGAGCTGCAGTGGGCATCTCACCCACTTTTCACTCATCCTAGGCTTGGGTGGCTACTATACCAGCCTACCCGACGATAGTCAAAGCATGCAAGTATGTCTCGACGTGGAGTTTACTTTCTCCACCGTGAGGCCTCCTAATTTCCTATCAATCTTTGTCTTCATGATAAAAAGAGAATCCAGAAAACAATGCAGGGTCTCTTACCTAGGGCGGATCTCTCACCCATATTCTCCTTGAGCATTTTAAGGACCCGCTCAGGTCCAATCCTTTATCAGTTTCAGTAGGCTTGAAAATAAAATAAAAGAAGAGGAGTAAAAAAGAGGACATTAGATAGCTTCCTTTTTCCTTCTTCTTCGATTAGGAGAGTAGTTGCATGACAAGTCACGTCTCATTCTGTGATTTCTTTCTTTCCTCGTAAAAGATATTGGGCACGCAGCACTTTTGATTTTCCTTTTCTCAAACTTCATTTTGCTCGAGACATCATCAGTAAAAGGGTTATTCAAAATTTTAAAAAAAAAATTATAGATGATCAATCCCGATCCCATTCACCAATTCCAAAAATAGAAACACGAGACTGGACCAAGACCCCTTAGAATCGCCTAGAATCGGTCGGTCCGAGTGGTTCCTGTCGACACCCTTTCGGGAGTGTCGACTTGTAAGGTTAGCTCAATTTTTCAGTAATCGAATCTCTGATTAAGGCGGTGTCCAAAAATTAGAAATCACCCATGTCTGTTACATAACTCTCTAATCAACTAATATAGCTTGCAAACAAATTCTTATTTTCCTACGTGGAAATTAGCACACAGTGCCGTCCGGCTCCAAAACGGTGCGTTTCAGTCGAAGCGCTCCGATGGAAAAACTCAAAAACGAGCAAGCTCTCCTTGCGACGCGCGTGGGCAGTGGGCACGTTATCCAGTAGTCAGAACGGAAAAACTCCGCGGGAGAATGAAGGGTAGACCGGCGCGCGACTAGCACCGGCCGGAGCTCCGGCGATGGAGCTGCTGTCTTCTCTGCGCCCTCTCTCCAACCTCTCTCCTCACTCCTGCTTCGCCGCCGCCGGCTGCTCCCTCTTCGCCACTCGCGGGAGCGCCCCCGCGGTTCCGCGGGCCGGGTGCCGGTTCCGGGCCCCGAGCGCCGCCGGCGCCGGCCGCCGGGGCCTCGCTCTGGAGCGGCGGCGGCGGCAGTTCTGGGTCGACGAGCGGGAGAGCGGCGCCGAGGAAGGCCGGGGAGAACCGAGCTCCTATGCTGCGGATGACGATGACGACGATGACGACGAGGCTCCGTTGTTGTCGTTGAGCGAGAAGCCGGACCGGAGCGTGGCGCTGCTCGATGATTACGAGATGGAGGAGCTCGATTATGCTTCTAACCCGGATCATAGAAGCGGTACGTGGCTTGTTCATCGATTCGAAGTTCCCGACGGCTAGCGCTGGGGTGTGTGTTGGATTTTAAGTTGCATCAGTTCAGTGGTTTGTGACTTGTATGCCTCTGTCTCCTGAATATAAACATGAATGGTTGAATTTCAACTTATTCTGTTGTCTTTTTCGTTGCGTAATTCGATTAAATTTAATCGGGTAGATTATACAATCTCGTCCTGATGGAAGTTCTCCAGGAAATGTGTCCTCTATCCTGAAAAAGTGGTCACATTTTACGAAATAGATGTGGGTTTTTGTTTAATTGCTCAAATTTCTCCTAGTATCAAACTGTAGAGCATTTGAGAGAGTATCATACATGCTGGAGCAAAAATGATCACATTTTACGAAAGCAATTGATTGACATGATTATTATTTGAAGTTGAAAATGTTATAACCTCTCATGTTTTGTTCCACCGCTGCGTGCATTTGACATGTGCTGGACCCCCACTCCATGCTATAGTTTTTCCTTGGCCTTGGTCTGGTGTGTGTTAGTTGTTCTCATATGATGAGCTATCAAATGCAGGATATGTGGCTGTTCTAGGAAAGCCTAATGTTGGGAAGAGTACAATTGCGAATCAAATGATAGGCCAGAAGTTGTCAATAGTTACAGATAAGCCGCAAACCACAAGGCATCGCATTCTTGGTATATGTTCAGGCCCAGAGTATCAGGTACGATGAGCATTGTGTTTTGAGTAAGATTTTTTAGTTATGATCTTCCTAGATAGGACTGAAGCAGTCAGTGGTTGTGTTAAGAGTTAATGCTATAAACAGAAGGCATAAGGGGAAAACCCTAGTATTGTCAAATGCAATAGACTATCTACAATGGGACTGGTTGAATTCTAGCTTGACACTGTCTTGTGTAGATTTGCAGAGTAACCTTGGTATGCTCATTGATTTGTAATCCCTTCATTTGAGCATTTCCTTCCTCGTATTGTCTATTCTTATTGTGTATATGATGTGAGGCTTACTCTCCCGTTTATCTATCTTGAGTTATTATAATCCTTCATTCACTAGAGATGAAATTGTCAGTAATAGGTTTGGATTCCTCTATTTTTCTTTCTTTGTTTTTGACATTATATGATCACCTAAGTTCATTACTCCGGAGACTTTTAGAGTGAGCATTTTCTGTTCCCTTGGTGACACTCATATGGGAATACTTTTTCATGTCCAGACAGACCATGCTAATGAAAATGCAACCTTATATAATACTACGAATCTGGGAGATTTCATGTTGAAAGACAATTGATTTGAATATGGTAATGTGCTACAGCAAATATATGAGTTCTTCTGTTTAGTATTTCCACAACAAGCATCTCTCCTTCCCCCTAATCTTCAACTATTCTTGCAGATGATACTTTATGATACTCCTGGTGTAATTGAGAAGAAGATGCACAAATTGGACTCCATGATGATGAGTAATGTTCGAAGTGCTGCTATAAATGCGGATTGTGTATTAGTTCTCGTGGATGCATGTAAAGTACCTGAGAAAGTATGCATATGTTCTAGAGAATGATTTGCATATCTTGGTTTCCCTCATCAGATTTATGTGAATTTTGCTTATGTAGATTGACGAAGTATTAGAAGAAGGTATCCGGGACCTGAAAAATAAGGTGCCAACTCTGCTAGTAATGAATAAGAAGGATCTGATCAAACCTGGTGAAATTGCGAAGAAGCTACAGGTTGGAATTTCTTACAGTTACAGGCATGACTGCATAGACATTCATTAGATTGGACTCCTGCTGTCACTGTGAAAAACACTATAAGAAATTAGATGGGGCGACTTATTTACTTTGCCAAATGTGATTTTGCTCCTTGTGCTTTCCCTTTGGTTTTAATTTCTTGGGAATTCGGATTTTGTCCTTGAGCCCTGGAAGCTCTTATACCTCACTCAGAATATCAGTTTTCAACAATCGTCTATTGTTGATTCTGATTGCATTCATGAGGTTAAATTTCTGCATGTACATGTCATTTCATACTAGCATATAGTCAGTTGCGAGGCCAATTTTTCTGTATCAATTTATTATCTCCTAGATATCGTGTGTTGTATTCTCTGATTCATCTCCTGAAGGTGTTAACTATACTTGCAGTGGTATGAGAAATTTACAGACGTGGATGATGTTATACCTGTGAGCGCCAAATATGGTCATGGTGTGGAAGATGTCAAGGACTGGATTTTATCCAAACTTCCTCTGGGGCCAGCTTATTATCCCAAGGCATGTACCAGGCTCCTTCTTCAATAAATTTTGCTGTTCCAGACTGCTACTGATAGTATATATCTATGTTAATGCTAGATGTATCATTTGCTAAAAGCACTGTAATGCAAATAGTGAATCTCCAAATGATTTTTGGTAATCTACAAACTAAAATGAAAAGAAGAGGCTTCATTTTATAATTTCTTTTCTTATCATCTCTTATGCTATACAGAGTAAAAAAAATTTAAAATTGCTGGAGTGTTCAAACTCCACACCTGAATCAGAGTGGTTCTCATAAGATGCTTCTGTTGGAGATCTGTGAGCAAGTGTCCTCAATCAATCTGAGTTTGATGGAAACTCTAGATCAAGTAGTCGAAGGATCAGCCAGGAACTGTAGCTTAGGTCCATCCAGTAGTTTCTTCATTTCTTGATGTTATGGTTGAGTCAGCAATTGTTGGCAGGAAATGACGGCGAATCTTTTCTTCTCATTCTAGTGTGACTGGCTACCTTTATGCAGTTTTGATCTATATCGGGCCACATCCTTTGAGAGATTCTAATAGTCAAAATATGCATGACATATATCCATTGGTTAGCAGTGGCGGAGTAGTAAGTTATGATTCAGGATAGGAGGCTGAGGCCAGACATGTTGTATATGTTTTGGCAGTTCATTTTCTTGAGGAGCATAACATTGTAAAGCTCAGAACTTTACAAGATTATCTATTACTGAAACTTCTTATTCCAGTCCTACATAATAGAATGACTTGCTTCCTTTCTAATTGCCATCTTGCAGAGGTATCGTCCTTCTAGATGAACCCATCTAGAAATAGTCACGTTGGGGCTTTAGGAAAGTCTTGCTCTTGCTGATGAGGAGTTTAACTGTGTTTTCCTTTGTTCTTTCAGGACATTGTTAGTGAGCATCCAGAAAGATTCTTTGTGGCCGAAATAGTTAGAGAGAAGATTTTCATGCAATACCGCAATGAAATTCCTTATGCTAGTCAGGTATAAATATACAATCTTAATTATATCTCCTGCTTTCTGTCTCTGTCTTCCCTCACTCTTGAGTTTTGAGTAAAAGTGTTGGGATTCGCATAATAATTTACTCTTTGGTTTTTGGCTTTTGAATACTCAAGGTTAATGTGGTGAGCTACAAAACCAGGCCAAATGCTAAAGATTTTATACAAGTGGAGATTGTTGTAGAGAAGAACTCACAGAAGATCATCATGATTGGAAAAGTAAGCTCTGGATCTTGCTTATGTAAGATAAGAAATAAAAAAGATAGGAGAAGAGGAGAAAATGAACATTTTTTTTCCCATGTATTTATTGATCGTTTCTGCATGATAGTTTATGGACTGCACTGTGAGTGTGTTCCTGTCATCTGGAGCTACATGGGTGTGCTTTCTAGGGTGAGATAGCTCCATGCTGCGTTGAGATTGGGATACTAACAGGGCATGGACAAGCATAGAAAAGAGAAGAGCAGGACGTGCCTTAGCATGAGCAATTGTGGCTTGTTTGCTAATTTTGAGTTTTAGGAGCCTTCAAAATCCAACATAAACTATTAAGTTGAGAATACTGGGCCTTTGTGCTGCAGGAGGGCTCATGATTATAATAATTTTATTCCTGAGATTTGCATGAACAGCGTCTGCATGCATGGCTTGTAAATCTTTCACTATATCAGTACCCGTTTTAGCTTCGGTTATGGAAAGTGTGGAGGGGCTACTCAAGTTTTTGCTTCTGATGTTGTTAACAGTTGCATTTTTTTATCTTTATTCCGGTATAAAACCCTAGACACTTATTGCATAATCTGACTGACTAAGGTTGTTCTGTCAACTATCAACTGCTATTTGGGGACATATTCCAACCTCATTGGTCTTTTCTTCCTCCTTGAGCAGATGCTTTGAGGGATTTGAGGGGGACCAACATTTTCCTGTCATTTTTTCAAAGGCTACACTTTCAATTCTGTATTTTCATGCATCATGTGGCATGCTGCAGTTTGGCTTTATTTCTTGGTATTTCAAGAACAATTGTTATATACTTTGCTGTTAGCCCTTGCATTTTGAATAACTAGTTCTCCTTTGTTGCCTGCAACATATAAAAGAATTTCAGGGGATTGAAAACATAAGTTTGGATGATGGAGATGGAAAAGATAGATGTTCTATGTATAGTTTTGCCTGCTTTTTCTGTTGGCTCATGCATTGGTCTGTATAAACTGGTTAATGTATCTTTGCATATATTTTGCAGCAAGGGAGGGCTCTCAAGCTACTTGCTACTGCTGCTCGGCTTGATATTGAAGATTTCTTGCAGAAGAAAGTATATCTTGAGGTGCCTAATTACTCTCTACTTTTTCTGTAGCCCTACATTTTCTAGTAAAAAAAAATTGTCGTATATGTAATGAATGCGTCTATCTTGTTTGTTACAATTTCTCTTTCTAATTAATAGCAGCTAAGATAGGCTATTCCAGGTTTTATATGATGGGTAGTTACTTTCAGAACATGCATTTACTTACACCAGTATTGAAATGAGAACATGCACTGAGGCTAGCTGCGTAACAGATTGAGGTGAAGGTGAAAGAGAATTGGCGGCAAGATGAAGGACTTCTCAAGTACTATGGTTATGGGGGACAGATTCGAGCACTATGATATAAATTTCTTCAGCATTGTTCTCAGCCCAACGTGCTATTCTAGAGGTCATGTCACTGGGAAGTCTCTCCAGCTGATGACCAAGCTAATTCTCACCTTGTCCTTTGTGGATAAAGGAGCGACCATCTCCATCTTCTTGGTAGCCAATCTTTGTTGATTTTCTAAGCAAATTTTGTTTTCAAAGTCCAAGTTTGTCTAAAATAGTTGATTGTGCCCTCGATTTGCCTGCCTTCTTTAGAAAATAATGCATTGTTTTCGATAGATTTATTTGATTTCTTTCTTAGAAAAGCTTGCAGTTGACTGACTGGTTTGCAGTTGTGTGCTTCATCTCGGAAGAGCGAGGATGCAGAGAAGAAGCATTTCAGTATCAAACCTGCAGGTTTTCGCTTTGTATCAAGAATTTCGAGCTAATTATGTTCTTTTGCGAAGTAGTTTTGGCAAAATTGGGTGAAGTTAAAGAACATGGAAGGTTTGCAAATGTTGAATTCTTCATTGCAATTTGCTTGGACGAAACATCAAGCTAAGGGTGGCAGCATCATACAACATTGATTTCATAGAGTTGGTTCATCACAACCAATACTTACAAATATATTGAAAACCCACTTTTTTTCGGTCAAAATTTTGAAAACTCAATTGCCTATCGACTTTTGCTTTCTTCAAAAGAAAATAAAAGTAGAGAAAGGACCGCAATTTGATCCGCGATTTTGGGCGTGACTTGGCCACTCATGTCCATTCATATTGGAGTACTCTTCTTTTCTTCCCATTCTTTCGGCCCTTTCCTACAGTCGTAACCAAACGCATTGCGCGATGGACATACCATGTAGAAATACGACAAGGTGGAGCCAATCGATCTTCAATATTCTTTTGCCTTCCGTTCTCACTTTCTCGATTAGCTTGTTATATCACGATTGTTGCATAAAATACGTTCTCATAATTGAGGGCCTTGTACAGCATCACTTGCGGTTCCCTAGGTTAAAACGATTATTTCAACGTAAAAAAAAAATCACCTCACAAGCCGACAGGCAAATCTAAACAATCGTAGCAATATCTCGCGAATTGGTGCACCGACACAGTCGAAATCCATTTAAGGTCGTAACCCTAGTGAAGCAATCCACCAAACGACGAAGGGTCGGTCCCGAACGAACCTAACGTTAGGACAGGGGGGATGTGAGTTAGGGGGCAGAGACACATGCGCTTGTGGTACAAAGGATCTTCACAAAGAAAATTCGTGGGGCGCATCGCCATCATCAATTGAAAGCGGACATGGCTGCGTGTGAAGCTGTAGGGCACCTTCGCTTTTTGGACGCTTCTTCTGCTCTCCCGCCGCGGATGACCATCGGGAGCTGTCGCCCTAAATCTTCATCCGCAGATAAAAGCGCCGCTTCGAGGGTGGGTCAGTGGACGAGTGGGGACACGAAGGAAGGAAGCGACAAAAAGGTAAAGGGTAAAAAAGCGTAAAGGGTAAAGGGGAACGAATAGCGTGATTACGCTCCTCATTTTCCCTCCTCTTTGGTTTTCGTATTAGGACAGTGCCCGGGCCCCGACCCATGTCATGATTTCAGTTTAGTGCGAGCAATGCTTCCGTGAACCCGGGTGCGCATGAGCCCGGCAGGTATCAGCCGTTGGAGCATGCGGGTCTCATGCGGCGATCCGCATGATTCGATCCGCATGATTCCACGGCTTAGGGCTTATAAACGTACCAACCATTCAAGGACTTTTCAGATTGTGCTGCCCTCTTTTACTTCGAGTGAATCACGACCTTGGCTCACCAACAAGAAGTAAAAGTGTGCTGGTGATGATTGAGGGAATAAGGACACTCGTTTGAGTATCTTAATCTTTTTTTTGACTACTTGAGTTCTATAATTTTAGAAAAATGTTCACTTTTAGTGTCATAATTTTCAATCAATCACTTAACTCCCAATACTTTTTTATAAACATTTACCTAAGTACCGGAAATTTGACGTGACATCACATTTATGGTAAATATTTTTAAAAATTTATTTGACACTTAAATAATCAAAGAAAAAAGTTATGATATTTAAATAAGTATCATACTAAAATTATGGCACTTGTAGCAATTTTTTCCTATTGATTGAGTAGTCAAACATCAGGATCATTTACCTCACAAAATGTCAATTGGAGGGAGTAGATTTTGATCTAGAGTACTTTAGGTTGCATATGACAACGCTTCGTTCCTAGGAAAGAGTTTTTTGTTTTTTGTTTTTTGTTTTTCAGAAATATTTCTTTTCTATTTCTATTCCGAGGAACAATTTTCGAGTAAAAAGAACCCATTTAGTAACGACACAAAATTTCTACTCCTGGAATTAAAAAAAAAATAGAAATGCATTTGGTAATACAACAAATTTTTTAAAAAATATTTATTCATTTTTTATTTTTGTTGACGGATCGCCGTCGCCGCAGACGACCATCGCCGCCCACATCACCATCAACCGCCGGAAGCCCATCGGCCACCGATGACCGCCGGCAGCCGATGGCTTCCGGCTTGGGCTTCGCGGTGACAATCGGTGGCTAGCGGTCGTGTAGTGGCGACGGCATGGCGGGGCGTTGACGGCGATGCGGAGTGGGGGTGGTGGCGACGACGGGCAGCGACCGGCGACCGGTGATCGGCGGCGGCATCGGTGGGCGGTGGCTCCGGGCGGTTGACGGTGATTGCAGTAAGAAAATAAAATTAAAAAAGAAAATTAGCTTACTTCTAGAAATTGTTTCCGGGAATAAAAAGTAACTTTTTTTTGCTTTTCAAAACTGTTCCCAGGAACAAAAAATTGAGAAATTGTTCCCAGAAACAAATGTTTTACCAAACGAATGCCGTCCTCCTCACAGGATTAAAGAGATGAACTTAGTCTGATAATGGCTACTGATCCGGAACTTCCCTTAAGCTACTCCAGGGAAAAAGCACTCAAGAGGTGGGCTTTGCACTAGCACAGTGATGATGCCTGAAGGGCATTAAATTCTTGAATTGCAATGCTCCATATGAAAACTACAGCTCCATTACTAGTCGGTCGGTTAGTCTAGTAGCTAGTCACTTTACTGGAGCCAGTGTCCCCATACACGCTCAACCGGACAAGAGGCATCAGAGATCCGCACCATAGATTTGCACCCTATCTCATCTACAGCAGAAATGAAAAGACAAATCTCACTCAACCCCAGATTCAGTCCATGCAATGCAATAAAGAGACAGCTCCTTTAGAGCCTCCCTCCTTAACCATCCTCAACTGCATCCCCTGCTTTCTCAGATACCCTCCACCACTCTTTTTCTCTCTCCCCTTCCTGCTTCACCACTCTCCATCGCTTATAGTTGCATGAGCCTCAGGGAGGGAAAGAAGGCCAAAAGGAAATAAGAAAGAATGAAGCATTTTGCTCTGCCTCTGCTCATCGCCATTGTCATCCACCAGGCTTGTCTCCATGCCCGCCAGGTGGAAGCAGGCGATGGGTTCGTGAGGGCCAGAGGGATACACTTCATGCTGAACGGGAGCCCTTACTATGCCAACGGCTTCAATGCTTACTGGCTGATGTACATGGCCTCTGACCCTTCTCAGAGGCACCAGGTCTCGGCTGCGTTCAGGGAGGCCTCGAGCCATGGCCTCACGGTGGCCAGGACCTGGGCCTTCAGCGACGGTGGCTATAGGCCTCTTCAGTACTCCCCTGGTTCCTACAATGAGCAGATGTTTCAGGTGATTTAATTAGTTCTCAGAACGATTCTTCATGAAATTGGGATTGTGGGTCTTCCAAATGTCTTGGATTTTGTGAGAACAAGATACTGATCTGTCTAAAGCAAACCATTTTCTTGGTATACTGACGTCTGGGTTCTTGGTTTTTCCTCTCTCTCTCTCTCTCTCAAGGGGTTGGATTTTGTGATAGCTGAAGCCCGAAGGTATGGGATCAAGCTCATACTGAGCTTAGTGAATGACTATGAGAACTTTGGAGGGAAGAAGCAGTATGTTAATTGGGCCAGGAGTAGTGGGCAGTACTTGACGTCTGATGATGATTTCTTCAGGAACCCTGTTGTCAAAGGTTTTTACAAGAATCATGTCAAGGTAAAGCAAAGGATGCATCAATCGTTATTTTGTCTCATTATGTCTCAGATCTTTCCTTGCGAATCATGGCTAAGGAATTGTGAGCATGAAATGGTGCTATTCTTTCTAATTCAAGCAATCTTGCTTCTGCAGACTGTTCTTTATAGACATAACAGGTTCACTGGAGTACGCTACAAGGATGATCCGACAATCATGGCTTGGGAGCTCATGAATGAACCTAGATGCACATCAGATACTTCAGGAAGAACCATTCAGGTCACAAATGAAATATGGTCTAACTAAGATCTTTTATAGTCCTTGAAGCAATGTAACTGTTCTAATCGTATAAATGGATTCGGATATAAATCTCCTGGAAATGCATTAAAGGCTTATTTGCGGAGTTTAGGTCCTTCTTTCTGTGGTTATCATCTCTAATTAACCTCCAATGAATTTCTCCTGGCGTGCACACATTCATTGAATTCACATGTATTTGTCCATGCTCGTTCTGCATCGATAGCGACGACTTCTCTTCAAAAGGAAATACTTCATGACATTGCCAGTTCAGAAACTTAAAGTTCACATGTCAACCTGCCATTATCTACTTTTTTGTGCTATCACCATCACGAGTCGATCCCTGCATGAATGGTATGGATGATACTTAAGTAGAAAAGAAAGGGAGAGATTCTGTTAAATGTAGTTACTGAGTAATGATTGCCAAACCTTCTTGGTTTCCTTTGCAAAAAATCTGAAGCTGATACGTAATCGTTGGTGCTTGGCTAACAGGCTTGGATAACAGAGATGGCTTCTTTCGTGAAATCAATAGACCGGAATCACTTGCTCGAAGTGGGTCTAGAAGGATTTTATGGACAGTCAACTCCTCAGAGGAAGAGACTTAATCCCGGCTTCGATATCGGAACTGACTTCATTGCAAACAATCGAATTCCTGGGATTGACTTTGCCACCGTCCACTCATATCCTGACCAATGGTAACTCTTCTCTCCACTGTAAATGTATTGCTTAAATTAGCTCAGACTTGCTGTTCTTAAGCTGGGAAGATGAAGATTGTAGACTAGGAATTTCTATAAGCCCTAGGATCTTGATTTTTGTCAGTCTCCACCGGTCTGGAAGGACAATTAGTGTAGAGTATTAACAGGTAATAGTGATCTTAGTTATCCTTAAGATCTTCATTATGCTACATCTTCTGGCCTAAGAGACCTCTTTACCAATCAATGTAAGAAAGCAGTAAAGTGAGATTCAAATTATATTAAGTTCCAACATCATTTCATGAACACAATCATTTCACTCATAGTTTCATAACAGCTGATTTGCTCAACATTTGTTGATTAAATCCTTGTGGGATGAGCAGGGTGTCGAGTTCGAATGATCAGTACCAGCTATCCTTCTTGAACAACTGGCTCAACACCCACATCCAAGATGCTCAGTACATCCTCAGGAAGCCGATACTCCTGACCGAGTTTGGGAAATCACAGAAGGACCACGGTTTCAGCACTTACCAGAGAGACCAGCTCTTCAACATGGTCTACTACAAGGTGTATGCGTCAGCTAAAAGAGGTGGGGCAGCCGCGGGATGCCTGTTCTGGCAGCTTCTAACCGAAGGCATGGACTCTTTCCGAGATGGTTATGAGGTTGTCCTCAACCAGAGCCCCTCGACCACGAACATCATCACGTATCAGTCCCACAAGTTGTATCAGATTCGAAAGATCTTTGCGAGGATGAGAAACGTCGACAGATGGAAAAGAGCACGGGCTGCACGTAACAGGGGAAGGCCGATCGGGAATTGAGAACGCGCATTTTGGTAAAACACTACGCAGGTTTCTCAAAAATTTAGAGAGTTACAGATTACAATGATGTTATGTTTGGGAGTGGGCAACCTCTCTTTAGTGATGAGTTGGTTCCTCGTCCAGGAGGGTAAGCTAAAATTAAGAAGCATAAATGTGTGATCTTTATAGGTTTCTGCTCATGTTAAGGGCATCATCCACCACCGTCTGAGAAGCTGCTGTATGGAAGCTTAAGCAGCGACAGTGATTTTATATGGTTTTCAACTCAGTTTATTTCCACATCATGTGTTACAATCTTCATGTTGCTACAAGATCACTTACCGAAAGGTTAAGTAAAAACCAGCGCTTCATAATGCCGACGACATTTGGTCCGCTGAGCTGATCAAATTACTGAATCTGCCAGATCAGCTGCGAGACCTATGTAATCTTAGAGATTCTTTCGAATGTTGATGCGCTTCACCTCGGAAATCATGTGGCGACCGTACGGCTAATGAAGGACACGATAAACCAGTAATAATATCTGTCTAGGTGAAAGTATCGCAAGTAACCTATCATCCACGAAGGAGATGGAAGCCGTGTTAAAAAAAGCACAGAAAAACTGCAAAAAATGATTATTTCCAAGAGTATTCTATTAGTATTTAAAATCTCTCGAGAGACTCATCCATCGTCCTAAAAATTATTACATTTCATCATATTTTGTCGTAACTCATAGACCATTGCGAAGATTTCGAAAGACCAAGATTTGTATTTTCGTGATCCAACAACGACCAATCCCCCCCAAAAACCGGATCCTCGGACTATAGATTTTTTTTTTTTTCTTTTGGGTGGAGAACCTCGGACTCCTCGGACTATAGCTTGGAGGAGAGAGAAGATTCTGTGTCTTTGTTGTTGGTTTTCATGGGCCAGATTTGCTTGGGCTGTGCTTCGGCCTCTCAGCTTTTTCTTCCTTCTTCAGCAGATGACAGGCCGCATATGATCAAGGGGCCTCCCGCTCTCATTCATCGTTTGTCAGCCACGTTACGAATCGTCTCTGTTTTCTGTGTTCCATACGAGATATCCATTGGCTCGATAAACATGGAGGTAAACATGGGTCACCACTTGCACCTTCAATCTTAGGACCCAGTAAAAAGAGGGGGAAGAGAAATTTCGACTCCATGGAGTCGCGTGGCTGTGTGTGTACAAGACGATGAGCTCGCTGGGCAGGCCTCGTGCTTGGAGGCTGTTTTCAAGCTCGAGCATGGCGCGCGCTGATCACGGACACCTTCCGTTTCGAGGGACGATGGCGGATTACTGTCCCGCTGAGCCCAGCGTCGCGGGTCGTCCGAATATGCCCGAGGCGAACTCGCGATTGAAAGAGCTGGTGAAGCTCGGTCAGTTGAGCAATGCTCGCAGGATGTTCGACAGTATGCCTCAGCGGGACGAGATCTCGTGGACCACGATGATTTCCGGGTACGTCGCTGCCAGGAACGCCGGCGAGGCTCTGGGCTTGTTCTTGAATATGTGGGTCGCGCCGGGACTCAAAATGGACCCTTTCATCCTCAGTCTCGCGCTCAAGGCCTGCGGGCTCGACGTGAATCTGAATCTTGGCGAGTCATTACATGGGTATGCTGTGAAAACGGGACTGGTGAACTCTGTTTTTGTGGGCAGTACCCTTTTGGACATGTATACCAAAACGGGCAGAACCGAGCTAGGTTGTCGGGTCTTCGATGAGATGCCACTGAGAAATGTCGTTTCTTGGACCGCCATCATCACCGGACTAGTTCG
This sequence comes from Eucalyptus sideroxylon x Eucalyptus melliodora, assembly GCA_016097485.1. Taxonomy (NCBI): domain Eukaryota; kingdom Viridiplantae; phylum Streptophyta; class Magnoliopsida; order Myrtales; family Myrtaceae; genus Eucalyptus; species Eucalyptus sideroxylon x Eucalyptus melliodora. The sequence goes on along the minus strand of CM027832.1, from coordinate 44,389,544 downwards.
TAGTGGTAATTGTAGGGAGGGGTTGTCATACTTCTCCAAAATGTGGAGATCAAAAGTGCAATGTGATACATATACATATGCCATTGTGCTGAAGGCATGTGCTGATTTGGGTGCTTTGGACCATGGAAGGGAGATACACACTCACACTGTTAAGAAAGGATTTGATGAGACCTCATTTGTTGCCAATACCCTTGCGACAATGTATAACAAGTGTGGAAAGTTGGATTATGGATTGCGATTGTTTGAAAGGATGCCAATGCAAGATGTGGTTTCTTGGACCACTTTAATTACTACCTACATTCAGATGGGTCAGGAGGAATCTGCCATCAGATCTTTTCTCAACATGCGAGAATCAGATGCTAGTCCTAATGAATACACGTTTGCTGCAGTTATATCTGGTTGTGCCAATCTTACCAGAATTGACTGGGGCGGACAATTGCATGCCCATGTTCTGTGCATAGGTCTTTTCAGTTCTCTGTCAGTGGCAAACTCCATTGTGACTATGTACTCTAAGTGTGGACAGTTGACTTTGGCTTCAATGGTTTTTAATGAAATGAAAATGAGGGATGTGGTTTCATGGAGCACATTGATTGCGGGGTATACAAATGGAGGATGTGGGGAGGAAGCTTTTGAGCTTCTATCACTAATGAGAAGAGAAGGACCAAAGCCAACTGAGTTTGCTCTTGCGAGCATCCTGAGTGTGTGTGGAAGTATGGCCATCCTTGATTCAGGAAAGCAGCTGCATGCTCATGTCCTTCTGATTGGTTTAGAACATACGCCTATGATACAAAGTGCTCTAATTAACATGTATGGCAAATGCGGGAGTGTGAAAGAAGCATCACAAATCTTTGATGTGGCAACAAACAATGATATTGTTTCTTGGACCGCAATGATAAATGGATATGCTGAACATGGATACAGCCATGAAGCAATTGATTTATTCGAAAAGCTGCCTGCAGTGGGCTTGAGACCGGACCCTATCACCTACATTGGTGTTCTTACGGCCTGTAGCCATGTCGGGCTGGTTGATCTTGCATTTCATTATTTTGATACGATGAGTGTGAAGCACCAGATCATTCCTACAAAGGAACACTATGGCTGCATGATTGATCTCCTTTGTCGTGCTGGTCGCCTAAATGAGGCAGAGAACATTATTAAAACGATGCCATTCAAACGAGATGATGTTGTTTGGTCAACTTTGTTGAGAGCGTGCAGAGTCCAGGGTGATGTCGACCGTGGAAGGCATGCTGCTGAGCAAATTCTTGAGTCAGATCCACAATGTGCTGGAACTCACATTACATTGGCTAACATATATTCTGCCCAAGGGAGATGGAGGGAAGCAGCAGATATAAGGAAGACGATGAAGTCTAAGGGAGTAATTAAGGAACCTGGATGGTCTTGGATCAAGGTGAAAGATCGTGTATCTACATTTGTAGCTGGTGACAGGACTCATCTAGAGTGTGAAGAAATATACAACACATTGGATTTCTTGGGTCTGGACGAAATTGATTTCAATGATATGGATATTTTTCTGGATGATGTTGGAGATTGAAGAAGCAATGCTTCATCTTTCATTACAGCTGAAGTCAGCTCCATTTATGTTGACTGGCTAGATCTTGTCATGACACAGATTTGTGGGGAAACCATTGCTGGTCATGAGCAACAACTCACAATGGCATGGAATATACTAGTTGTTCCTTGTGAAAGAATCATTTTGGAGACTTCTCAAAGTTCTAAGCAGTTCAAGGTCATCAAATTATCCACTACACAAAAGTCTTCAAAGCATCCCTGCGGGTCTTCTGGTTTTCAGGAGGGGATTGCTATCTTAAAGGGGAGCCGCAACAGTGTGAGAAGATGACGCTTCTCCCCTTTGTCGCATACTAACTATGCTGGAGATTTGTCAAATAGTATTCTGGTATCCACATTGCTCATTAGATGGTAAGAGTTTTTGCACATTGACGACGATTCATAGGTTCCTTGATGCTGAGATTGTGATCTTTGTTCAAGGATGCCTCTCGGTAAACTAAGGTTTAGAAGTTGAAGCAGAATGATTGTCTTTCAGACTTAAGGGCTTAAAGGAAATTTTTCTCCCCTCAACTGGGTTGATTCTATTAAATGGAATTCACATAGGATCAGCTTTCCTGAAGAAGTTCATGATAATGAGTGTAGTTTCTTTTCCAATTGAGTTGAAGAATAACTTTATGAAGGCTGGCTGTAGAAGTTATAGATATCTTGTAATTTAAAGGGAGGCGCTTTTTGTTTCTTCTTGATATTCGGATGTTCTGATCATAGAAGGCTGAAGAGGCATATTTTATCTTTTTATACTTGATCGTTGTAAGAGGGTCCGTAGTGTTGATCAATTTCCAGAATGGATCTGTTTCTGCATTATTTTTCACCTTTAAACTCCATGGGTCTTTTGTTTGGTATACAACTTGTTGAAAACGAAAAGCTTACAAAAGCTGTGCTGGAACTTGATGGTTTTGGATTATGGTGAAGCACTGTGTGTCCACATTTGTAGCTGTTGACAGGTCTCAATTACGGGTTGAAAAACTTTGCAATGTTCTGAACTTTCTTTGTTTGGGAGAAACAACTCTCGAGGATGTGGTTTCCCTTTCCCTCATGCTTGATGTTGAGGACCGAAATGGAGCATCCTTTCACTGTTCCATTTTGTAGTTTTCTTCATCAGTCTCGTTAGTTACCGGAGTTGGCAGCAGAAAAGGCGTGACTGGAAAAAAGCTGATGTCGCCCAGTATTGGTCTCAGGCAACAGGTATGTGGAAGGTGATTTTGTATGGTTGCCTTGTTCCTGGAAGAATGGATAATTTACTGATTGATGTTACCACATAGATCCAATCAAAATAGATATGAGAAAAAAGAAGGTGCATTATGCATGGTCTTCTTCCAGAAAAATGCACGGTCAAGCTCAACTGCATTTGCTGATTTTGAGTACAATCATTCTTTTCTCTTCTCTGCTTTACAATTCTCCAGCATTTAGTATTGACAGGTCTTCAGAAGGAATTTAAACAATGAAGCATTTTGTATTGCCTTTCCTCTTAGCTATATTTACATGTCAAGCTTGTTTACTTGTCCAGGAAGAAGCAGGTGATGGTTTTGTAGGGATCAGAAATATTAATTTGATGCTGAATGGAACTGCTGCTTGTGCCAGCGGCTTCAATACCTATGGGTTGATGTACACAGCTTCCGACCCTTCAGGCATATAAAGATTCAGCTGCATTCGTGAAGCTTCATGCCATGGCCTCACTGTTGCTAGAACATGGGTTTTCACTGACGGTGGTTACAGACCTCTACAGCACTCTACTGGATAGGCGTTTTCCGGAAATTTGCCGTCAGAGTATTTTGTGAAATTTTTTTTTGTCTTCAAATCACCTAAAATATTTCTAAGCACAAGATACTGATTATCTACTCCACTCCATGTTCAGAAGGATTGGGTGAAAAATGAAATAATTTTAGAAAGAGAGAAGAACTTCTGTATCTTTTGGAACTGAAAGTTCACTCCATTTCAGTTGAGTTTAGTATATGGTGAGAGTGGTAGATAAATAACTCTGCAATTTACAAGAAGTTAGGAAATCCTTCATTTTTTTTTTTTGGTGTTTCTAGTCGAGGAAGCAGCCTCTTTGAAAAATCAGGGTAAAGGTGCGTACGTCAACCTCTCCCCACTTCCCAAGAACCTATGCACCAGGGCGTGCCAAGCAGTCTTATGATGGCAGAGTATTGCTTTATTTCTGTTTGCTGATTATTTCACTGTTGAACACTGGCTCGACACGCATTCAAGATGCCTGGCACATCCTCAGGAAGCCGTCAGGCCTGAGTCCTGGTCAAGTTTAGTCAATCCTGGAGGGACCTGGTTTCAGCACTCACCTGAGACATCAGCTCTTCAACACAGTACACCACCAGGTACTTGAACTACAAGAGGCAGAGTGGCTGCAGGAAGCTCACTCTGGCAACTTTTAATTGATTGTCTCTACCCAAGCCAGTTATGAAATGAACCTGAGCCAGAGCCCTTCAAGTGCGAGTTTCATTGTATATTAGCCCAATAGTTGTTTCAGATGTGTAAGATTCGAGCTAGGTGAGAAATATTGAGGACTTGAGGAGAGCACTGGCTGCATGTAGTAGGGGAAGGCGTGCTGGAAGCTGAAAACGTTGGGTTTACGTGGGAAGTTACCGGGTTTCATGTAAATATGAAGAGTTGACGACAGTGTATTTCTTGGAAAGAGGTGGCCCCTCTCTCTGATTAGCTGTTTTCAACCCTAAGGGTAGCTGAAGATAGTATAAATGGATGATGTTCATAAGGTTCTGTTCTTGTCGACGGCTTTGAAATCTGTAAGCTGTCTGCTGTGAAGCTGTTTGCAGTTTCATATTGGTTTATTGCCGCATAAACTGATCTCTTCTGGATAAATCGGAGCTTTATGGTGTCAATAAGGCTACAAGATGATTCGTTCACTTCCATCTACGGCTGAGTTTTCATTAGGCAACAATTCCAGGGTTGCTCATTGATTAATTATGGTGTCGTTTTCCCCTTCCGTGATAGGAAAGCGGTTGTGATGGGAAGGGGATGCGACGAAGTTCTACAGTTCAATTCATTTCGACAAATCTTGTCAAGGGGGAATAAAGGGGAAAGGCTTCGAAAGTTGCTTTTCAACTTCATCCTATTTGGGTCTCCAATAAAATAAAAATAAAAATTCGTCCTATTCATTCCATAGAAGACTTTATGTCCATGCCATCCTATACAAATCGGCTACTTGGTCTGTACGTGCTGTTGAGAGATAAAAAGCTGAACTAAATGTTTGGTTAGGTTGACGTGATCTCAATCAAGCTATCTATTTATAATAAAAGCTGGGGATCAAAATTATAATATCGCACTCATTGCCGGCACACATAAAATAATAAAAGAAATTGATAAATATGCCCCAATCGACCAAGTACTCTCAACCTCCTCAAGTTAATGCATAGATTCACACATGCCCAACTTGCATGACTAAAATGGGATGAAATGATTAACAGGTAATTTTTTAGTGAACACATCAAATCACTCTTTAACTTTTTCTTGATAAAGTGCTTGTAAATCTACACATTTTTTATGGTCATGCTATAAAAGATTGTGAGCAACACTAATGGCAGCCTTGTTATCACAATATAGCATTAGAGGAATAGGTACACATACACCAAGATCTTCAAGGAATTCATTAAGCCATAATAGCTCACGAACTCCCTATGCCATTGCTTGAGACTTTGCTTTAGCACTAGATTGAGCAACCACATTCTACTTTTTGTTGCGTCAAATCACAATATTTCCTCCTAATAAAGATATTAGAAGTAGACTTCTGATTAGAAGATCTAGCCCACTCAACATATATGTATAGGTTTTAACTTTTAAGCCATCAGGAGGAGACAAAAAAAAATTCCTTTTGCTAGAAGCATACTTCAAATATCGAAGTGCTAAAAAAACATCCATATGAGAAGAGCATGAATTATCCATAAAATGACTCACTAGACTTATAGCAAAAAAACAATATCAGGTTGGGCGTGGGACAAATACATCAACTTGCCCACTAACTATTGATAATGACCCTTATTTACTAAATCATCATTTTTTTTTCTTGAAAATGAGTATTGGCCTCAATAAGCGTATTAGAAGGATGGCATCTCAATAACCCAACCTCTATCAAATGATCAAACACATATTTCCTTTGGGATAGAAATATACATTTTGAAAATCTAGCAACTTCAGTCCCAATAGAGTTTTGGAGCTTCCAAAATCATTCATCTCGAACTCTTGTCCAAGAAACTTCAAAGCATGCATCTCATCCATCATTACTGCCTTTCACTTCTCGTCTCCTCCATGTGGTTTATATCATCTATCCACAGTACCATGGCCCCACTAGTCGCGAGTGAGGCCACCTTCTCCCTTTGCTGGCTAGGCCATGGTGAGATGGCCTTGCTTATGGATGCCTACACCTCCCTCGAGGTTGAGTGAGGGCTGCAACCGAGTAAGGGCTTCGTGGCCCTCTCATAATGGCTGGTGAGCTTTGATGATCTCATCAGCCATAATGATAAAAAAAAAAAAAAAGAAGAAAAAGAAAATAGAAGAAAAGAAAAAAAATTGATTCAAAATTTCAAAAAAATGAAAAGATTACTAAAAATGTCCAAGTTAATACTAGATGTGCCATGGAGGACATCTAGCATTTATATTAGCAATTTTTGGTTAAAATTGATAAGATGAATTGAATCAGTACTATTTGAAAATATTTAAGATTAAATTAGTTTGATTGAAAAGTTTATAACTGAATTGATATCAATGCAATATATTTAAGATTTTTTTCGGCATTTTTTTCCAATGCACACTCGAGAAAACATACTGAATGCACTTTTCTTGAACTTGAAATGCCATTGGAAATTTCAGAGCGTATAAAGCGCCGCATAGCAAGGTGAAAAGGTCATGTTTGAGGAGGAATCTACTTTACAAATAAATGGATGCAATTCGAGACAAAGGGAATCTGAGGTACATATGCCGTTCTCTAGTCAGTGATCTATTCTGACGAACGCATGACGGGAAATACCGATTTGATGCCCTTTAATTCTTTTTTCTCTTTACGAACTAAAAGGCTCACGTCGTGCTAATTCATGTGCAGCTTATTCCCCCTCCTCTTCTGGTCCATCTACCTCTGCATCATCCAGGATAATGGATTCCCCTTGGAAACGTGCGAGATGTCGATCTCGCCTTTTGAGCGAAGTGAGCCAGCACCACGCAATCGAAACGAATTCTAGGACTAGGAAAGACACGGATTAAGATTCGATGAGAGTCCCCTAATCAAGTCTCTCCACTGTACCTTCACGAGCTCTTTACAGGCGAGAAAGTGGGCACTCGCGTTTATCTCCTTACGGAGAAAGATTGCTGCTCCGAATCAGCAAGCCACTCCCTCGAAAAGGGGTCGTCGGGCCGGAGATCAAGTGAAATTGGTTTTCATCTCCATCATTGCATGAATCAAGGGCAACTTTCGTTATCTTTTTACACAGTGTTTTAGGATTCCGCAGCTGCAATGTTTTTCCACCACTAAGTTTCCTCCCCCACTTTTCAACCCTTTTTTGGCCTCATTGTGGCTTTGCTTTTTCCCCTCTCTCCCTTAATGCTTTTGAGATAAGCTAATCTATACAAGGCATGCGAATGCAAAGTGTATCCTTTTGAAACAGTTCGCCTGAATGAGAGAGAGAGAGAGAGAGAGAGAGAGAGAGAGAGAGGGAGGAGGGAATAAAGCAGGAGATGCAGAATTTATGGGGGGAAATGGAGCCCATGGACTCATCTTTTTCTGAACTATAGTGGGAACTCGGGGGAGAGATTTTGGTGTGTTATGTGCCCCTCGTTTGCAAAGTGGATAATGGGGTGGGTCATTAGTGCTTTTGCCTTTCTCTGTAACAAGGATTTTTCTTTGGTTCTTCCATGTTTTCCTCTCCTTTTTGGCATCAAGAGGAGGTCAATGATGAGACTAAGGCAGGAGCTCATCCGGTGTCCAAGATCTTGTCGATAAGAGACATGACATATATGGGTTTTTAGTCTAGAATTACGAGGCTAAAACTTGCGAATGACGAGGGAAACATAATTCATTTGACGGTGCTGACATTGTTGAAAAAATTATCTTTGCTAATATTAGAATGCTCGGCTCTTTTGTCGATTGATTTTATATGGTTCAGTGATTGTGATGATTGGTGTAAGTCTTTTTCATAGCTAATGTAAGACAGCTTCTTCTTTTTTTATATATATATTTTTAAATAATTTTGTCATGCGCACTCGATGGATGTGAGATTAGCATATACATCTTCTTGATTTAACATTCTACATGTACAAGGTTCATATGACAAGGGAAACATTATTTGTGGTTCTTGATATTTAACGGTGCTGACACTGTTGGGGAAAGTTAACTTTGCTAACATTAGAACGCTGGGCTCTTATGTCAATTGATTTTATATGGTTCAATGATCGTGATGATTGGTGTACGTGTTTTTCATAGCTAATATAAGACTTTTTTTTTTTTTTTCAAAAATTTTCTCATGCGCACTAGATGCATGTGAGCTTAGCACATATATTTTCCTGATTTAACATTCCACATGTACAAGGTTCATATGTAGAGAAAATGACAAATGGTCTATAGACTTTGATTCTATGTATAATGTAATCTCTTAACTTTTAATTTGTTCAATATGATCATTGAACTTTACACCTGTGCGCAATATAAACCCTGAACTTTTAATATATTCAATACGGTTTTTGAATTTATGTTACACGCTCAATTTAGTTTCTGTACTTTTTTGAAAATGCTTAATTGGATCCATGAACTTAAATTAATGGAATGATAATATTGAACATTATTGTATAGTTCATGGATTAAATTGAACATATTTCAAAAGTTTAGGGATTACGCCGAATCATGTACGAGTGCAAGTTCTTATTTTACCAATTATGGAGGAAAAAAAAAAGAAAAAGGGAAAAGGAAGAAAAAAAATGCAAAAAAGAAAGAGAGAAAGATGATATAATTAGTCATGTGAGTCTTCGAAAGGCTTATAAAAGAGCATCACCTTGTCTCGCAGAGACAAAAAAAGGCCTAAAAGCTTTTCTTCCAAGCTTCCCCTTCTCCTTCTCCTCTCTCTCTCTCTCTCTCTCTCTCTCTCTCTCTCTCTCTCTCTAGACAGAGTCCATGGACACCGCCGGCTCCGACCGCAAGCCGGAGAAGCAGACGACCGGCCTCTCCAGCTACTTCCGCTTCAATGTGGTGCTGACGGCCTTCCGGTTGCTCGAGGTCGGGTTGGCTCTCTTCTTCCTCCTCCGCGTCTCCGCCCGCGTCCCGTTCGCCGTGAAGCTCTCCTGCGAGTACTCTTGCCTCCTCCTCGGCTTCATGGCGCGGCCGCTGTTCGTCTTCGTCGTCTGCAACGCCATCATCGCCGCCCTCCTGACCAAGCCCGGCCGGTTCTTCGCCCGCAGGCCGCCGGCCGACGACGACGGCGGCGGCGCGGCCGAGGAGCTCTACGAGGAGATCCTAAAGACCAGCGAGAGCCGGGCCAGGCCCGTGCTTCCCCTGTTTCGCGAGGCGGAGGAGGTCGTGTACGAGGACAAGGAGATCATCAGCGAAGTCAGCACGGGCGCCCGAGCTGGAGGAGGCGGCGTTGGCGCCGTCCACTTTGAGGAAGAGGTTGCCGAGGAGGAGGAGGAGGACGAGGAGTGCCAAGGGGGTCGCCGGCCGCCGCAGGCGGAGAAGAGGCCGAGGACGGCGAGAGCCGGCGGGCACTCGCGGGAGAGCTCGCGCACCGACTACTACGGCGGCGGCTGCGGCGGCGATGACGATGAGGAGCTGAGCAACGAGGAGTTCCAGCGGGCGATAGACGCATTCATCGCGAAGCAGCTGAGGTTCCGGCAGGAGGAGAGCTTGGCCATCGTGCTGCAGAGCCACTGAACGGGCGCCAAAACTGGTTTTCAAATCCTGTTGAATAGTGTAGAGAGAGAGAGAGAGAGTTCAGGAAGTTGCCGATGGCGAATGGCGAATCTTGTTTTTCCAGTTATAATGCCCGTGTGTACAGACAAAGATATCAAGAGCTGATGAGTTTTAGAGACTTGCTCACTTCCCTTACTTTTCTTCCACTCTATTCCCTCCCTCCCTCCCTCTCGTCTTTGAATTTTCTTTTACCTACTTTTCAGAAGCATACGATTCCCTCCCTCCCTCTCTCTCTCTCCTGCTTCTTCTTCTTTTTCTTCTGGTGGGGGATTAGAATAATGTGGGGGAAGAGCAATGGCAGGGACTGCAGTGCCGTCAAATCGCTCGGCATTCGGCGCTGAAACCTTTGGAGAGAGCCCCTCTGAGCCGAAAGCGTGAGGAAGCAGAGGCAGAAGCAGAAGGAGAAGCAGCAGCAGCAGCAGCAGCAGCAGCAGCGGTCATTTCGTCGGTCAGAAATAATTCACGGACGCATATATATTACCTATATCTGTAATCTCAAGGCCTGCGTTTGCCTCTTTCCAGTAAAAGAGCGAGTAAAATATTAAGCAAGCAAATGCCTTTCATAATTCATGAGTGACTGGCTGATAGTTTTCGGTTTCATCAAATGGGTTTCTTTTTCGAAGGAGAGAAATCATTCCGGACCTATAATGGACCGCAGATGTCACAACCTCCGTACCTTTTTTTTTTTTTTTTTTTTTTTGTACTTTTAACATTGCTATTAATCGCACGAGTGTCGCAATTCTTAAATAACATTTGGTTCGGCCTTGTGACTTTTTAATTGATCATTTGATTGATATCACTTTTTTAAAGAAGAGGTTTGCCACTAGTGTCTTTAGATTTTGATGGGATTTCGAGTTTTCCAACACTTGTGTGGTTGATTGAAAAAATCCTGACTCGAGTAATCGATTGAGAAAACGATGGCATCGAAACGAGCGTCTGTACGAAAGGATTGAGTGAGACTAAGGGTTGAGTGAGACCGTTCGTCAAAATGAAATAATTTGCATCTTGATGGTACATTGAGGCTTTAATACTATAAATTTAACTTTTTTATTTATTTTGCCCTAAACCCTCCATAGGTAGTGTAGCCGATGCAAGCTTCCTTTCTGCATTTAATTCCTAGAGTGTCGTTGTAGACGTAGACCAATTTTGTTATTATGCAAATGCTACATTGAACACCAATTATTTTGCCAGGCTAACATGTAGCATCCCTAGCTTTGTCTTGTCTCTTGGCCATATGTACTCTCAAGACAATCATATCATCTTATCAAAATTATATTTTCAAAAAAATGTCAAATTACTTACATAGTTGCGCAAGCACTTTGTCGCATTAGCCACGACATCATTTATCTAACTCATTCCCATATTGCCAATCACCTAGCTAACATTTTGCACCTTTTTGTTAGGCATATAGATGGAAATTTGACTCTAGAGTTTTATTATTATCAAATACATTACATGTCTTGTACCACATTTCATCTTAATTACGTGGAAATGTCTTTATCTGTAATGATGGCATATGATTAATCAATGTAGATCAGTTGGTTATATATGTTAAATATGGTGAGAAATTTACTTAAAACATGTGGTACAAGAGAAGTTTCCTCTAATGGGTGTTCCCAAGGCGACATCATTAACCTCTTGTCCTTGGGCTAGGGCTTTCTTTTCAATGATTAGGACTAAAAATCAAGATCTCATTTTTAGGTTAGGACAAGAATCATGATCAAAAAGTCTAAGAAACCACACCTACTTCTCTTTCCTTCTTCTCGAAAATGATGGGGTTGATCTTTTACAATGAGCCCTTGAGAAAATAGAATGAGAAACAACCATAAACTTTTTTAGGACATTAGGACCACTTTTCAAATTAATTTCTTTTTTGTCATCTTTAATGTGCCACTTTAATCTGTCCTCAGTTGAAAGCAAACTCCAACAAAAAGTCACTTTTGCTTTTTTTTTTTTTTTTTTTTCTCTCCATCGTTCTAACGGAGCAGATTCTTCAAGAATTCTTTAGATTTTTTTATTTATTTATTATAATATAGAGTGCACAACCTCTTTTAGCATGCTAATGACACTTTTCTTGCTCTTCTGTCATTAACATTGGGGCGTCATCATTACTTCCACCACCGATAATTGCGGGTTGGGCCGGTTATCTTATCTAATGAGGGATTCTTATGCAGTTCCTCTCCACTTTGCCTCTTTTTTATTATTATTTTATTTTATTTTTTATTACTATTTTTTCTTATTTTATTCTTGTTAGGACAAAATTTTAGGATTAATACCACAAAAAATTATAAATGGATCTACATGGACAAATTTAGTTAAAACTATTTTTTTCACTACCAAAAACTCTAAATCGGTATACCTATGATAAATTTATCATAAACTAATTTACTGACCACAAAAAATCTAAACTCGTATATTAATGACAAATTTATCTAAGTTAGTTTTCGTTAAATTGGATTAGTATCAAAAAAATGACATATTGATGAGGTAAAACCTTAAACTAGTACACTAGTCATGTCATGTATTATCCAACTCAATAATTTGATAGTAACATTTGATAAAAATTAATGGAGGGTAAGTTTACTATAGGTGTATTAATTTGATATTTTTTGTGATAAAAAAATTATTTTATGGTAAATTTATCATAAATTTATCAGTTTATGGTTTTTCGTAATATTAACCTAAAATTATAACATATTTCACATATTGTAACGAGCTTTCTCCATAAAATAGGTTAGTTTTTTTTAACAGCGACAGAAATAAATCTCTTCTATCTTGTCATGTGTGATTCCTAAGTTCTTCAAGGAGATTTCATAAAATTTAGGGATATATCGGCATCGGTTCCTATAATCTTTTGGAAATTTGAAAATTCTATATTTGTTATTTTTGTGAAAAACCGTCCGTGTGCTTTTCTAATAATCTTTTTGTTGGTTTTTTTTTGCCGGATTGCTCACATGCACAACTAATTTTTTTTTTAAAAAAAGGTTTAAATTAGGTTTTTGACTGGCTTGATGCTCTAGCGTATGATAATATGAACCAAACCCGGTGACCAACCGTTATCCGATTGCTCAGGCCTGGACTGATTCTTTTCGAGCTTGGCAAAGGCATGGTCGGACTTCAGGCCTTCTTTTTTCTTGGGCAAATCCAGGCCATCGATCGTGACTAGGTTTGCTTAAATAGCTTGAACCGGCTCGAAGTATTTATTTTTTTTAAAGTACGAATAGAAAAAAAATTATCTAGACATCGTAATAAAATTATAAACCAGTTGAAATACACCATTAAATATGAAATGATTTTTTACTGATTTGATGTTCCGACATTATCATGAGAAGAACCATATGGAATGTTCAATCACTGTCCGATCAAACTAGCTAGTTCAATCTGATTTAAAAATTGATTTACCGTACACTGAGCAAACCTGGAAAGGCATGGTTGGGTTTTGGACTGTTTTTCTTTTAATTTTTTCCTGAGCGAGTCCAAAAATACAAAAAAAAAAAAAACTGGAGAAATTCTTTCCATTTGTATGAGTTTAGTTAGACAAACGCGTGTATTGAAATTGACGGTTAGCTATCATATTCTTTTGTAACGTAATCTTAATATAATTGAAAAAACAGAGAAATTATTTCCTTTGGTATGAGTTTTAGTTTGACAAATACATGTATCTGTTTTGCGAGCGTCCATAGTTCCCAATTAAATACGGTTCCCAGTTACGTCTCTCTTATTTTCTTCCACCAAGAACCTTCTTGGCTTCTTGGATGCTCTTACTTTGGGTGTTGTGATCAATGGATTTCGGTCGAAACTATGCAAGTTATTTTCCCAAATGCGGAATTTCTAATGGCAATCTCTTCATCAAAATAGACTCTGGAGAGACTAGATCATAGCAAAAAGGGCGCAGACAAAATTGAAATAAACTTCCTGCCTTTACTATCAAGATAGGTCCCTCCCAAAGATTAATTCTAAGAATGAACCTCTCCCATTTTTAATTTTTTTTTTGTGTGCATATTATATTTCTTATTGCCACATTATACATAAAGATCGTCTAGTCCTCTTCACAAAATCTGTCGAAATAACATTTAAAGATTTATATGATCTTTGTGTTTTTAAAAAAAAAGGGTTAATACCACAAAAAATCCCAAATCAATATATTTGTGATAAATTTATCATAAACTAATTTTTTGGGCACAAAAAACCCAAAATCGGTATATTTATGATAAATTTACCTCATGTTAGTTTCCATAAAATTGGATCGGTATCACGGAAAACCACAAATTGATATACCTATGACAAATGGAGGGTAAAACCCCAAACTAGTATATCTGTTAACTGTTATATGTCATCTAGTTCAGTAATTTGATAGTAAAATTTAACAAAAATTAATTGAGTATAAATTTATTATAGGTGTATTATTTTAGAGTTTTTTGGTTGTAAAAAAATTAGTTTATGGTAAATTTGTTACGGATATACTAGTTTGGGTTTTATTTATTTATTATTTATTTATGGTATTAACCCCATAAATAATCAATAAAAAAGAATCAATCCGAAAGAAGTTGAATACATTCAACCTTTAAGCTTTTAATTGCTGATTTGCTACCTTGCAAATTTAATCTCTCTGATTAGGTCTAGATTCAAATTAATAAATTTAATTATTTTTATAGTAAATACAACACCATCATACCAAAAATAGAGAAAAAGGTTAATACCATAAAAAAAAATCTTATAATTAATGCATGAGCAAGCTGTTAATACTTTCACAATATTTCGGTGTTTTATGCCCTTCAAAACCTCACACTCTCCTTTGAAACTCTTGAGAGCACCATGCCATGTTAAATTAAGCACCTTCACTGCAATGACATTTCCATTCTCTTGGAGTAGCCCCTTGTACATGGACCCAAAACTTCCGACCCCAGTTAGATTAGTCAAAGAAAAGCCATTGGTCTTTAGAAATGTTCCATAAGAAAGATTCAACGTTGAAGCATCTAAGGAGCTTGAAATTGGCTCATTTCTTTTCTACTTTAACCAACATAGATATAGTAAAGTGACAATGAGAAGTATTATGAGAAGACCGAAAACGATGACGATGGTAAGTTTCAACTTATGGACTCCTCCGCTACTTTTGGCATTTTGAGATACACACTTAGGAAGCGTAAATTTAGGCAATCCTCCATAGAGCCTTTAATTCCTAAAAATTGTGGGCCTTCCAAATGATTGTAATATAGATTCAGCTTTTCCAAAAAACCAAAATGCCTCTAAGAACTTTGGATTTCACCAAAGGAACTGTTGTTGGAGAGAGCTAATTCCTTTGGTGAAACATTAAGGAATTAGCTCTTGTCGTAGAAAAATCACTGATGCATATTGCAACCGTCCCACCCAATCTATTGCTATGTGCCACCAATGCCATTTAGTTAGCGGCATCGGTTAGGGAGTAAGGGAAGCTCAAATCATCTACATCAGACCCTCCACTCCCGAGATAATTGTAGAGTAAGCCTTCTCTGAAAGTGTTCATTATAGAAAAGAAAGGTTCAATACATGTCTATTTGGGAATTCCAAAGCCTATGTTAATCCAGTCTAATGGAAGTAAAGTGGAGCCTAAACTAGCGTTCTCACCTGCTCAAGGTTATATAAATTCACCAATGAAGGGACTTTCTCAGAGAGCTCATTGCTCGAAAGTTGGAGCACTTTTAGATTTTTGAAATTGGATATTGACGAAGGAATTGATCCAATGAAGTGCTTATAAGCAATGCTAAGAAAATGAAGGTTCGGGAAAGTGAATCTTATATCTATAGGAAGATTGTTGTGGATTTGGTTCAAAGATAAGTCGAATGCAATCAACGAAGACAAGTTGAAGCCTGAAGGTGAAATGCCACTTGAAAGCTAGTTGAATCCCAAGTGGAGTACTTGTAGCTTGGTTAGTCGACCTAGAGATTGGGGAATAATCCCACTCAAACCGTTGTCGGAAAAATATATTCCTTCCAAAGATGATAAGTTATGGATGAAGAGACGCTACTAGTTAATTGTTTTATATTGAAGTTGATCAAATTAACATTTTTTTTTGTTGATCATACTCTATTCTTATCCTAACACTCACTCTTAGACTTTTGCCTTACCTCATTGCAAAACGTGGGAGTCGAAACCCACTCCTGAAACTTAATCGTTCACACCCCAACCCCCCCTGAGAAGGTGGGGATTCGAACTCCCCACCTCCCCCTTCCATGTTGGAAGGGTGGCCACTGGGGCAAACCCTAGTGGTTGATAAAATTTGACAAGGAGCCTAGCTGCACTAGACTCCCTCCAATTAACTAATTGTATGTGAGGTGGAGAACCACAAGATTTGGGGCCAATGCAATTGGCTAATTTGTGGTTCAAGGCTGAACCTATTGTTTTGGAGCCGTAGTTCTCTCAACAAGCTAAGGTTCCCAATGTGAGGAGAAATGATTCCCGATAATTCTTGGGAATTGAGGTTTAGTATTGTGACTTTGTGGCATCGATGACTGCATATTGCCCCCAGCCATTGGCAGAAGTTGGTGTTGTTGTTCCATGAGTGAAGTAACTCCAGAGGGTCACTAGTCATTTCAGTCTTGAAAGCAAGCAATGCAAGTCCTTACTAGTCATTTCAGTCTTGAAAGCAAGCAATGCAAGTCCGTATGTATCGTTATTAGCAGAAACAACTACACCAAAGCACAACTCAAGAAGGGCAACAAAAAGAATACAAGAACAACAGAGTTATGTACAATTGAGACGCGAGTGTCCCGTTTTACAAGCATAAATTGGGTATTAATTCGCTAAGGGAAGACAAGAAGGAATGAGTGAAGTGATATGTATTGGTTGAGCAGCGTGAGCTACATATTGAACGCCCTCACAGACAAGAACTTATATGAAAGCTGTATGGACCCTACAAGAGTTCTTTCCGATAGATGTTCGACCCACAAAATCGGTTTGAAGTATGAGGCAGCTTAAGATGGCCTCTTAAGGCTATAATTCTTGCACCAGTATTTCCACCATTCTTTTTTCCAATCTGAAAGCCCAAAAGACGTGCTTGGGCTCCCATTGGCAATATTCGTTTAATGTCAACAAAACCTCTTTGTGAAAGGATTATAATATGTTGATCTTAGGAACCATTGGACACTCCATACACATTATTTTCCACGTACTCATTGTGAATTTAAACCCAAATCACACTTCTGTGATTAGGGATCTTTACGTGCTTATTCTGCTCAACATCCAAGACAAAAAATTAACTTTTTCATGCTCTAATTAGGATGGTTGAAAATTTGTATCATCAAATCTAGTATTAGTTATTTGTGTCATTTCGCATTGATTGAAATATTTTTCAATTAAATATCAGTGACAATGTGTTAATTTGAATCATCTCCGTGGTGTCATATAGGATTCTTCTCGATAAATCTCTAACTTGTTCAAGCTCATCCTTATTATGAATTGCCACCTTTACCTCTGTTAGCGTGAGAATTTGTGGAAAGAGTGATTTGATGATCGCAGAATCATTCTAGCAGTGCCTTATTTGAGTTAAAAAAGAAGAAGCAGGAGGAGGATTAAGACAAAAGTTGATGATCATCGGAAGTTCTACCAATTGCGATTACCTTGCTCATATGATAAACATAGGAAAGAAAGATTACGTTAAAACTTTTAAACCCTTTTTACGAAATGCAATCAACTACTAAATATTTTCAAAAAGCATCCGTATGCAGTGCGATTATTGGCGGCAGTTCCCAATCACCAGATGTGGGGCAGCGTGGGCACGTCCTCCGGGGACAGCGTGAGAGAAAATATTTTCATTATTTTTTTTTTTGAATTTTATTAATGTATTTGATCAATTTTAACAAAATTATGAATTATTCTGCTGTAAACTTATGCATATTCTCTAATTAAAAAAATCACAATCTCATGAGCTTAATTCTACCTATCTATATTGATGCGTTTTATATATATATAGACACACACACACACTATAAGAGCATAGCAAATTATAGTAGGTTATATGACATAATAATCAAATCTTAATATATAACTTGTAATTAAGATGAGGTGAGATTAATAGCGACCCGCCCATCCCCATGAATTGCTCGCACTTCAATCTGTACATTTTATTCTGATTTTCCAATTTTGTAACACACATTAAATTTACTTAATTCTTGTCAACAACATACACAAAAATAACGTAGCTCAAAAAATTTGCTTAAATCAAGCCAAGTATGTACAAATTCTTTAGGACCAAAATGACTCGGGACCAACCCAAGGCACCCCACGCAATCGACGATGGTCTAGCTCATGACTACACGCAGTTGTGTCGAAATACACAATTAAACATCAATCATGCGAAATCCAACCGCTGCTATTTAATTAATTTAATTCACCGGGTGATCATATTTAAAATGAAGACGATCGATCGTGGGGAAGAGGTAATTTGATGCACTCAGCAAGGAGCTTTAAACGTAGTTCCTTATGTTTAGCTTATAAATAAATTGTGCAATAATTACAGTTGATTAGCAATGCTCTTATAAAATAAAAGTTGCTTATAAAATTAATTGTTCCGAGTAATTTGAAGGGTAGAAGCACTTATCAATGCAAACTGTATGGAATAATCATTGAAATGATGGAATAACTTTCGTATCGCCATTCTAAGTTGTATAGAGCAAACATGTTGATTCCATTCACCGTGGAGGATCTTTAAGGAAAGTACCTTTTTTCTTTTATCAAAAGAAAATTGTATTAATCGTTCGAAACGAAATATAAATAGTGTATATATTTCATAGCAAAGCAAATTGAAATAGAGCAAAGTTTGCAAAACAAAACCTAATCCAAATAACAAAGTGGATTAATAGAGCACCAATAAAGGTACGCACGCACTTGTTCCATAAGAACAAATCTATCAAGCAAAATATTTGGTGACTGATCACTGAGCCTCGTACTTTTATCAGTGATGAGCATAAGCTGGAAATTTCTTCTCCAATAACTACGGCATTGCTAGTTTGCGGCGCATGCTTAGGTTTAGCTTCCTCTACACTATTGCTGTATGGAAACAATGGAAACAACAAAAACAGGTTGCATGAACATATAGACACTTGTGAGAGCTTATCTACATGATTCAGTGAGATGCCAAAGCTCTTACGATTACCATTGAAACTAGGGGTGAGCGTGGTTCCGGGTAGAACCAGGAACCGAAACCGAACTGGAGGAGGTTCCGGTTCGGTTCCCGGTTCTAAGGGGACCGGTTCCGGTTCCCGGTTCTATTTTTCTGGGAACCGGCCAAGAAAAAACCCTAACCCCCTTTCCCACGTGATTTCATTTTCCCCCCTTCTGCCGATTCTTCCCCCCCTTTCCCTTTCTTTTTCTCTCTCTCTCTTTCTTTTCTCCCCTTTTTCCTCCTCACGTCACTTCCTGCCTCCCCCAAACTTTTTTTTGTTTTCTTCTCTTTCCCCCTCTCTAGGTCGAAATCACCCCCTTCTTCTTCTTCTTCTTCTTCTTCTTCCATCCTCTCTTTTTGAGGGTTTCCTTTTTGGCCGAGGGAGAGAGGGACCAAGCAAGGGAGAGCGACAGAGAGAGGGAAAGCAAGGGGGTTCTGGTTTATCCGTAGATTTTGGGCTGAGAGAGAGATGAGCTCGAGGGAGAGAGACCGAGAAGGACAGTTCCGTGCGACTGAGGGAGAGCGGGAGAGGTTCAGCCGTGCATGGGCTCGGTTAGAGAGTGAGACCGAGAGAGACCAAGGGAGCGAGAGAGAGAGAGTGAGTAGTCCGCTTCGTCTGTGTGAGAAAGAAGTAAGAGACTTGCGTCGCCGGAGGCCAGCCCACCGACCACCGCCCGCCACAGCACCACGCCGGCCCAGGTAGGCCTTTCTTCATCTGTGCGTGCCTTGTTTTGGGCACGCGGGGTCTGAGTTCGCGGCTGTTCAGCTTATGTGAACTCCAGCCCTGCCGGTTCTCCGTTGACGCTGATGTGAATTCTGGTACGCTTGTTGTGTGTGCTAGTATGCCTATAAAGAGTCTTCGTTCGGGCTTAAGCAGGGGTGAGCACCCGGGAACCGGAGAACCGAACCGGACCCTCCCGTTCTGCCTCGCCGTCGGCGACGTCGCTCGCCCTCGACATCGCTGGGCTGACGCGCCATTGCCGGACGCGGACGCCGTTCGCCCTCAACGCCGCCGCTGGACGCCAGTTGCCCCGCGCTCGTCTCGCCCTTGCCTCCTGCTCCCTCGATGTCGTGACCCCTTGCTTGCCTCGCTGCTCAGCCGCTCGCCGTCGACGCCGCCAAACTTTGGCTGAAGAACTCACAGAATCACGATTTCCAGCTCCTAGAATATTGGCATTTAAGGTTTCTCCTCCTTCACACTTTTAATGTTTAATTTGTCTTATGTTATTCACATGATGAGATGCTCATATTGGTTTTCTTGTTCAATTTGTCTTATGTTATTCACGTGATGAGATGCTCATATTGGTTTTCCTTGTTCAACAGGAGGGAAGCTGTACATAGTGAATGAGAAGAATGATTCTGAATCAAGGGTGAGTTTTTTTTTTTGGTGCTTTTAACTCTTTTACACGCTCAAAATGTTTATTTTTTGCGTGTGTTATAGTAATTGAGTTTAGTGATCTGCTGGCTAACTCATTGGTTGCTACTAGCTCATATTATCATTAGTCATAGATGTCTTAGAAGTCATCGATGTGACAACTCGCTTACATGTATAAACATGTTGCATCAGATGTCCCTGAATGGCCAATAGAAAAAGTCAATTCTGGGACAGTAGATTGATTAATTTTAAGCTATGTTCTTGTTGTCTAAATATCTACTATTACACCAGCAAAAATTTTTTTGGCAAAAAAAGAATTAACTAGTGAAGCTTTTGTTATACGTCAAATATGTACAGTAGATAGAGAACAGAGAGAGTCCTCATTGGTTCGGCAAAATCATCAGTGGAGAAGCCAACTGCCTACTCACAGTACATTTACCGTAATTTTTCATTGCGGTTCAGAGAAAATCTTGTTCTTCAATCTCTCTTTAGCTTTCTCATATCCTAATCTGTCTGCTGCAATAATGCCTTGAGCTGTTCTTTTCGTGTGAAATCGAAATGGCTGCAAATAGTTTATAGTTATGATGACAATTAATATCTTTTACTTAAGCAGGAGATCAGACTTTGAGGTTTAAGATGACATGTTTATGGTTTTGCTGTCTAATTTGGATTAAAAATGTTTTGATAGGGTTCAAAGTCTATATCCATATTGGACGGTCTAATTTCTGGTAACACGGAGAAAATTCCTCCATCACCAGTTATCAAGCAACCGGCCGTGGGTCAGTAGAGTAAGTCTTTATTATCTACAAGATAGCCATTATAACTTTTACCTCTATATATTTCTTCTATCACTTAGACATCTTTGGAAACTTTTCCCAGGAATGGGAAGAAATTTAGCTCAATGAAAGATTTTCGGCAACAAACAAAGGTTCTTCTCCTATCAAGGAAAGGGCAGGACTAAGTCTCTTTCTTTGTGAGGTCGCTTGTGCTTTGTGAAAAGGAAGATAACATATCCGAGTTTCCAGATGAAGTGAAGCTCTATTCTTTGATTAGTTTGCTGTTTGATGCAGGTAAATCAATAATCAGATTATCAAATTTACTAGTCCATGAAATAATACTCATCCATTATAAAAAATTTATCGGTTCTTTTTTAAAATTATCCATTATACAGGACTAAGTCTCTTTGTTGTAATATCTGCAAGATATTTGCAGGGGGAAAGTTTCTCAGAAGAAAGATCTGTTCCGGTTCGAAACCACCGCTGCAACATTGCGAGAGATATTCATGCAGCTCCACTTGAAAGCTTTGTTACTAAAGTTGCTGAAGTCATTGGAAGTTGTAAAACAATGAGGGATATGGCTTTATTTTGGTGCAGGGTTGTTGCTTTGAGGTAAGGGACTTTGTGAAGTGAACCGCTAGACTTTGCAAAAGAGAAATAGTTCACATTTTAGAATATTAAACGCTTATGAG
This sequence comes from Eucalyptus sideroxylon x Eucalyptus melliodora, assembly GCA_016097485.1. Lineage (NCBI taxonomy): Eukaryota > Viridiplantae > Streptophyta > Magnoliopsida > Myrtales > Myrtaceae > Eucalyptus > Eucalyptus sideroxylon x Eucalyptus melliodora. The sequence continues at coordinate 44,368,063 of CM027832.1, read as the reverse complement.
TATTATAGATTATGTTCATGTTATATTTTCTTTGATGAATGACAAGTTTGTTTATTATTGCTGCATTCGTTTCCATTTTTTTAAACTAAAAAATGAAAAAAAGAAAAAGAAAAAAGAACCTGTTGGAACCTGGAACCGACCCCGGAACCTGTGACAGGGTAGGTTCCAGGTTCTTGGTTTTGACGGGTAGGTTCCAGGTTCCAAAAAATGAGGAACCTGTACCCGAGGGTAGGTTCCAGGTTCCAAGCGGAACCTGTAAGGAACCGGGAACCGCTCACCCCTAATTGAAACTAGAGGAAGAGGACTTGTGCATGGACATAGCACTAGGGCATCAAATCCCAAAAACATATTTATTAAGCTCCCAAGTCTAGATCGAAAGAGATAATAGCTCACAGATTTAGAACTAGATCGGGAGAGTTTGCACTCTCAGATTTGAAATTTAATCGGAAAAAGAGATCTCCCACATCTAGATCGAGAGTGAAGAATAAATAAGAAAAGAAGAAATATACACAAATGAAATTAACAAGAGAGAGATTAGTTCAACCCTCTTCCTTGCCGGAAGTTGACGAACGATGGAGAGAGGAGAGGGAGTGTAGCGGAAGAGACAGCTAGGAAAGCACCTAATTTGAAACCTCTTAATCCATGATCTTGAAGTGTTCTATTCATGGTCTTACTTACCTATTAGAGCACATTTCTATGAAAAATTACAAATAAAAAAATTCATTTAGTTATCTCAGAAGTTATATTATAGAAGTTGGAGATTGCAAATTATATTTATCAAGAAAATTGACCCGACATTTGTGATAAGCAGCAAAACAGGTTTTTCTGGAAGTGGTATTTTAGTGTGCATTTGGTTGACGCAGCCGAGTGGTGTTTGACTGCAGATGTCGTTGGACTTGAATCAGGTTACTTCTCGGGTTCTAGTAATGCATGATAATTCTATTGCTTTCTCAAACATTACATTTCAATTGTTAGCAGAAGACTGTTAGCAGAAGGCTGATCGAGAGTGGAAAATGCGGTCAGTTTTGCCAATTGGGTTCTGAAGCTGATCGATTGTCGTGATTTGTCATCTGTTATTCAACTGTATATGTGATTTATTGAACCATTGTTATGCTGGAGGAGAAGTTTGTATCGCAGTGAGTTTTTGCTTATGAAATCTTCATTCAAGCTTACAAAAAAGGAAGAAGGAATGCGAAAGAGCCGAAGAAAAATAGAGAGCGAGGTTTCTTGCAGACGCAGTTGGAGCTTCAAGAGATTCCTAATTCGTGATGCAAGAGTACTGAGCAGGGAGTACAGCACAAAGCACAAAGCAAAAGCTAGTTCCTAGATTCTGGGTCTCTTATACTACCAGAATTCCTCGATCCGGTCTATTGGAACCACATAATTGATGGCTGCAATGGACCCGATCCGTCGAGGCAAGTGCTTGCCCTCGGTACTACAGTGCAGTCACGATTTCGTGAGAGCCAAGAGGAAAGTGACAGGCCTAATTTCTTCTCTGGCCGCTTCTTCATCTAGAACTCGTGCATAATTCTCAAACAGGCTGTCCACAATTCCTTCACCAAAGTGGTGAGAGATCATGGACTCTTGGACGGCCCTGACCGTGGTCGCCACTGCTGTTCCGTAGCTTTCCCCATCTTTCTCCTCCCTCTCAAGTTCGAACATCTCGAAGCGATCCAATCGGAACGACCCCTCTCTCTCGATCTCGTGCTCCATTTCATCCTTGGAAGGCGCATAGAAGTGCACATCATAGGAATCCAGCTTCTCTTCTTCCACTTCCCCCTGAAAGAATCAAGAAATAATTGAGCTTGCCGAAAAACATGCATTATTCCTGTCCAAAATCACCACCAAGCACAGACTCTTTCTCTAAGCTTTTAACCGGCAAAATTATTTGTATACATAACTACTTTGGATAAGTCAAATATTACACATGGCAACGCAGGATGTGGACGTAATCGCGTCATTCAGACAACAAGAGGCGGAAAAAACGGATGGCCTTACAAACCAAACCATTCTTTCGAAAAAGTTTTAAGGCATTACAAAACGGGCGAACCATGTATATTCATACCTTATTACTTGACAATTGAAAAAAAAATTAAAAAAATAAAATAGAGCTCGAGGATCCCTTAGGAATTGAGGTTACCTTGGCAACTAACATGGAGACGCTTCTTGTGAGAAGCTCCCAGAAGAAAGAGTTGCCTCTATCAGCATGGTGTGGGCCCCTCCTGCCCAGCAAGATCAGCACCATTCTGCCTCCAGGCACCAGCTCTTCAGATCTCAAGCGGAGGAATGATGTGAAGTCCTCTTGGAACTGCCGCAAGTAAGCCTCGGCTACACAGGGAGGGCTGGACTCAGAGATGTAGATAGTGCCCTTGTTGATTGGTTCTCTGTTCTCACGATAGAGTGCTGGAGGGACCTGAAGAAAAAGACAAGAGAGTTAGCCAGTTTGTGAGGCTGAGTCCATCTACGATTGGTCAACTTCGACATGCCTCATATTGATCTGATGATATGATGTTTTTTCATCATTTGCTGATAGTAAGTTAAGTACATTATGCCTTTAATATCCTAATAATGCCAATTTGAAGCTACATAAAGATACAATTTGGGCTACCAAGCCCACAAGTGTGTCCATTTCTTTCCGGGTGGTCCTTTTCATCCTTTAATTTGGTATAATTCTTCCGCTGAGTGCTTCATGTGTCTCAGCTCAATCAAGATGTAATGCTGCAAAATTCAAGATTCTCCTTGAAATAGTGTCAAAATGGGTGTTGTGACAAGTGAGGCTCTCACCAGTGACCCAAACAGGGCAAAAAAAAAAAAAAAAAAAAAGTGAGGGTGGGATAGAATCTTGTTACCCTTGACAGCCAGTGCAAACTGTAGGATGAATAGACAAAGTGCAAGCATTTGTTGGGAAAAAGCCTCCCATAAAAGGACCCAGGATGAGCTGCCATGTACAGAGGAGGATGACATAGCCCGCCCTCTCTCCTTCTTGCCTCCCTGAGCTCTCTGTGGAAATCTGGCAAGGCCTTGAAGATGGAGTTGAAGTCATTGGTGGGGAGGTCATTGAGGTAGACCCTAAACTCTGGGGTTGGACTCGTGACCCTGTGGCTTGTCCCTTCCACTACCTCAATCACATCCCTGATGAGGGACAGTGTGTTGGGTCCTGAGGAACACCCCAAGTCAGCTATTCCAATGCTCTCTGGCATGAGACTCAGGTACACTTGTTGCACTGCTTCCATGGCTATGCTCTTCACCATATCAGATGCCTTCTTCTGTGGAGAGAGAAAGAGAGAGAGAGAGAGAGTCAGGAAAGTGAATGAAATCAAATCGTGAGACATGAAAAAAAGATCCTGTTTGCGAGAGAGAGAGACCTGAAGCGAAGAGTTCTTGGCATAGCTAGTGTTGCCAACACCTCCTGTCATGTGAAAGACCTTCTCCACATCCATGATCTGGCTGGGCAACCGAACAAAGAAAAAGTTCCTTCTCTTTGATTATCTGAAGAGAGCTTGAAGAATATATGGTGTCTTATGCGCTTGCCCTCTGTACAGAGACAGAGAGAGTAGTGAGGCAGCCTTTTCACTTTTTTTAAATATATATATTTGGTTATCATGGTAGTTCAAGTCTTCAAGATGCATTTAAACTCTAGTGTCATGATGATTTTCGATGTTGATAGTAACTTCGTGGCAGGGGGCCTTGAATGAGCCCTCTCTCTGATTCTTAAGGATGGACCCTGTAAAATTAATGCTCCATTAGTGGGCAGCTCAATACACTTTTGTTACCATGATTAATGCACGACTTCGCTTTTGTGGGCTTCTTTTTCAGTTGTCAGCTTGGTTTGAGAAAAAAGTAGAAGCTCTGTACAAGTGAAGATCCGAGAGATTCTAAAAGCTTGCGGGACATGTCGGCTGGCTTCATGGACGAAGTGGCCATCTTCAGCTTTGATTACTGTAGCATGTCAGTGAGGATACCATGTACCTTCTCTATCGCAGGCCCACACTTATCTTCAAAATATCACAGAGCGTTTAATTAGAAAATTCGAGTCAATAGAGTTTAGGAGAGCTCGTCCAAGGTCGAATAGACTGTTTTGGCGCGTGGTGGGGAGCTATCGGGTACGGGGAACTTGTCCTGTCCCAATTTTGTTAAGATACTCGAACCGGGGGGGAGAAAAAGCATTGTAATTTGGAGGGTCTAATCGAAAAGCAGAGCGTGAAGCTAGCGCATGCAGAAAACTAGTGCATTATCGCCCATTATCTTCCTTTTGACAAATCGCCAAAATTCTGTGGCGTTTGCACAGTGCCATTCACTACCCCGAAGAATATGGGACAACTGAACTTTGTCCCATCTTTCTTCTTTTGACTTGAGGCCATTGGCCAATAGGGTGGTGGTGCGTTCAATTAGCTCCGTAGCAAATGCCTCCTGTCTTGTGCTGAAATAGGAGGTCTCATCATTGCTCCCACTCGGCGTGGGGATGCTATTTTTTGAGTCCATCAAATCAACGGTCACCTTGGCATGGGGAAAAGAATCTAACTCAGGATAAGAGAGGGACTCGCCGTCCACACAGAAAAATAACATTTTTTATTTATTTATTATAACCGATGAGTGACGGAATTGGAAAATAATCATAGAATTTGATCAACAACTAAAGTCATTGATGAAAAAGCCAGTCAACAAATTGAAGAGCATCGATAGCCCACCAAGGAGGTCATCGACAGTGAGCAATTGACACAAAAATGTAACTAATGTTTATCGTTGCTTTTTTAGACTTTCGTAACTTCTTATAAACGAGCGTAGTTGTAACTTCTTGTAATCGCAAATAGGATTAAGAAGTTATTGTTTTGAAGAAAGGATTATGAAGTTATCTTTTCAAATTCAATATACTTGTGACCATCGATTGTGGGCTATAAATATATCAATTTTACTCTTTGTAAAAACCCCCTAATCAATCGCAAAAGTCAATGTTCTTTGTAAATTTACCTATATCTTAATTTTCCACAATTTAAATAGTGGGCCACACCTCCACTTTTCGTTTCTTTAAATTATTTGTCAATTTTATGTCCAAAATCAAGTAAAGATCTTTCATATTCTTCGTCAATTTATTTATCCATTCATTAATACTTCGGAAGATAGGACCTGAGCAGGTCCTTAAAAGGCTCTGGCATCCTAGAAAGACAGGATATAGGCTGGGATCCGGGCCTGGAAAAATATACCGGCCCGCTTGGCGGACTCGCCACACAACCCCCTTTGGGGGGTTGGGCCGCCACACCTGAGCTCCACGATGCCTTTCCCCGGGTTGCCGGGGCGCGGTATAGGGCTATAATGGTGCCAGCAGAAAGGCTGGAGTGGCGGTGGCAATACTTCATCAACATCTTTTAGTAAAATATTTTTTTGGTATGCCTAGTGGGATGCATTGATTCGAGGAGACTATAGTGACAAGAACCGAATTCAACGAGAGTTCAATAATACTGCTAGTAACGATAATCTAGCACCACAATCAGGTGATGAAGTTGCCGCGCACTTCAACTCTTCAAGTTTTCAACTGTTAACCAAGTAGCAAAAGAAAGACAACGCCAATGGGCAGACCTTCCCTGATGTCTCATTGTTGCAACAAATCCCCATATGTTGGCTGCCATGAAGAGGTTATTTGAAGAGTAGCAGAATGATATGGCCAACTACATTGTGAGTCACACCTTCTATGTAATCAAGCCTCGTCATAACGTTGTGAATGTTGTTCTCTTGAGGTTCGGATCGTCCAATCAACCACCACTATTCAATCTAGTGGTAGTAGGTTACTTTCCTAATCCTTCTTCATTTATCGATGCTAATAGTGTTGGTCAAAACAACCAAATTGGAGACAACAATTTGACAAATCAAACTGGTCGACAGGCTGGTCAATTGCCAAATATTGAAAATGTAAGCCAATGGCTTCATTGGTATCACCCAATATGAATATTTCTGTTAGGCCTAACATGCCGATTAATGTAGACAAGTCGGCAAGACTAACATCATTGCCTAGGGGGTTAAATGGTTAGACAAGTCCACAATTACACCCAATATAATTTCTCAACAATTACGGTTAGACAGGGGTGTTATCATGCTTGATTATAGGAAACTATGTTTTGAATGGGTCGATAATCAGCCTTTTCCAAGAGGTTTGAAAATGCTTGACTTTGCCATTTTTATTGGCGAGGATGAACAATCGACCATGAACACATTGTTCGATGATGTGTTCCTAAAACTTACATCGTTTCTCTTGTCTTTGTCAAAAACTGTTATTACTCGATACACTAGTCTACTAACTAATTTGGTGTGTAATTGGGTAAAGATAAAAAGACAATTCTATTCTCAATTTTATAGAATGATTGCTAGACTCTATCGATACAATAATGAGTTAGCTGATTAGTTTGTTGCTCGATTTAAAAAGGTTAGCAATAAATACCTTACTTCACTCTCAGAAAAATAGTTCACGAATTTGGCTTTCGATGGATTGGAATTCAATATAAGAGAAAAATTCGAAGGCCAAGACTTCGCTGATTAATTTCAGTTAGTAATGAGAATGTCTAAGTATGGGAGATTCTTAAAGCTAGAGATAAAGGGCCACTTGAAAACTTTGCACAAAATGTGGTTTTAATGAAAGACTATGATTCAAAATATGAATTTGACTCAAATGAAAACATTAAAATGGAGCCAGAATGATGTTCGACAAGCCTTATGGTTGTCGACCCTTAAAGCTTGCCAGAATAAATGAAAGCATAATGACTAAGGCTAAAGACATTCAAGTTTACTTGTTCGACAATAACAAGTTGGACAAAATCTTTAATTTATTCTTAAAAGATAGCCCGATAAAATTAATGGGATGCCAATTTATCCTGAGTAAAGAAGATTTAGTAATAAAATATATTGCAAGTGACACCATTCGTGGAGTCATAACATGGTTAATTGTATTGTTTTTAAGAAAGAGGCAATTTAGTAGAAAAAAATCAAAGTTGCTGTTGATCAAGGAGCATATGTTGACTCCTAATTATCTAATTTAAAAGGATTGAATGATCGATGAATATTCAATTCTTTTAAAATGTTTATACAATGACATAACAAAAAAAAAAAAACTAACTTTTGGTTATAATCAATTAATGATATACTTAGTCAATAATAGTAGAGTTTGGAGAACAACAAAGTCACCAATGAAAAAGATAGTCGCTAACTTGGAGAGCATGGACAACTTGTCAAGGGAGTTATCAACAATAGGTGATTTACACAAAAATGTAATTGCCAGGTAGTTATATTTACAAACACTATTTTAAGATTTTGTAACTTCTTGGGATAAGTGTTGTTATAACTTTTGGTAAGCATTAATGGGATTAGGAAGTTATATTTTCAAATTCAATAACCACTTGTTGTTAGGAGAGGTGCAAGACAGGTGGGCACTGGCCCATTAAAATAAAGAACACATCCTCGCAGCTTGCTGGGTTACCAAATAGGCAGAGGAGTCCCCTATAGGGAGGAAACTCCACTATCTTGGTGAGGATACCCTTATGACCAAGCCGAGGATGCAAGGTAGCCTTGGTTTACTCCCACATAAGAGGAATTGGAAATAGTAGTGTATCGGGGAATTGATATCTTCTAGTTTTCGCCAATGTGTCCATAACATTCTTTTGCTCTTACTAATGTATCGGTCCTCAGCCGCATCACGTGCTACGTGACTTGCAGGGATGGAACATTTAATGGCGGGTAATTTTGTCATTCTCTTGGATTATCAGAAAAGTGAAAATAATTTTATCCCTTGAAAAGAAAATTCGTAGGTTTTTCTTTGGGATTAGGTCAAATAATTTTCAAGTGCCAAAATCTATAGTGCAAGAAATACTTGGATTATATTGGGTAATGCAAAGCTGCTTTTAAAAAATTTCTCCCCACCCCAGCTCTCTCAAGCCAAATTGTTCATGGGTGGGATCCTCACTCCCACTGAGATAGAAAGATTACTCAGATCGATCATTTCACCACTTTCACCATCCATACTTTTCCCCTAAAAGATGTAATGTTGCTTGACACGTGTCAGTTGAGGGATGACTGATAGTTTGACCATCTTTTTTTTTTTTTTTTTTTTTTTGGCCTTTTATAAGTTGAGGCCTGAGGGGGGGGCCAGTTTGGGGGACGCATTTGAAGTGGCCATTTTTGCTTAACATGCATGAATCGAGCGCCGAACCTTTGGTCCCCTAAGTTTGGACCCCGTTAGTGTCGTTCGGTGGGCTTTGAAAGGAATATCCATCCTTACCTATTGCCTATTGGAGCATGCTTGTCAAGAAAGAGGGTAGGATGTGGGAAGATAGAGTTTCACTTTCTAGGTAAGTGATTTGAGCCTTATCTGTTTCGTTCCCAAGCCGACAGAGTCATCCCTTTCTCCAAACCTCAGGTCTTCCTATTAGATTAGATCGCAATATGGTAGGTTTGACGGCGACTTTGGTCGGCCTCTTAGTCGATTCGAGTCACGGGTAGAAACCGGATCACATGTGTGCACTTTCTTAGAATCCCTGTACTTGTGAATTGTGATACCCAACGGGGTCGAGGAGGGGCGAGCAGAGGTTGTTGCTCCCCTCGCGATGTTCTGCTATAGGGTTTAAGGCCTATTATGTTGAAGGATTATTGAGGTGGCTTTAATTGTCGCGGCGTCCCTTCAACAAGAAACGCACTTTACTTATATCGTACACCCTTATGATGGAAGAAGAAATTTCTATCTTCGATCTGAGTCCATCTAAACCGGTTTAATGAGTCGAGTGATTATTAAACTATATGGGACTCCCTAAATCTAAGGATACAAATGAGTTTAATCCACTAATGGGGATGGGTAGGGAAAATTACTAATAAAAAGTTTTAGACATGTATGAATGCCAATTCGGCTTTAAAAAACTTTTCACTATATTCAATTTAATCCTAATTATTTTGACAATTTGCCAATTTTGTCATTTTGTTTAATTTTGATAGAAAATCACTAATATGGATGTCGGCCATTTTACATGGCACGATTTTTATAATTTTTTAATATTAATATTTAATATTTTCTTTGTTTCTTTTTCTCATTGTAGCTAGCAGAGGTCATGGTTCTTGCTGGGGACAGCAAAGACCTAGGTGAGGGCTGTAACTCTGGTCAACCACATTGAAAAAAGGGAAAAGAGAAGCTATAAAAATTATAAAAAATTAACAGCTTGAAGATTGAATTGGCATCTACATGATAGATTTATAATTTTTTTTTTTGATAATTTTCCCAATACGGGTATGGCTTGATAAGTGAGTGCAAGAGCCCCATAGGAATTTCAAAATTGTTTTATGTTAGATGGTTTATTTCTTAACTAGTTGATTTATACTTATAAGAGGTTTTGACCCTCACTGATCAGAGTAAACTGCGAACTTTAATCTCTCAATGCTATATACCTCATTTTTTTTTTCTGGTCAGATATATACCTCAGTTTAAAAAGCTTACTTCAACGGAAATCCAAGTTTCAATTTCAACTCATGAAAGATGTGAAATCCCATTGCTCACTCAACATGAATTTACATGTTAAATCTCTTTGCTGAGGATAATAAAAGGTAATCATTCCATTCATTTTTTTTTTTTTTGCAAAGGTAATGCCAAAATTATTTTTGCAGTTACATTTTTATGTTTTTAATCTTGTTACGGTTTTCTTTCGTGGCTCATAATAAGAAATATTCATATTTTAGACATGCGAAGAAAAACTAGACATTTGTTTACATTTCAAATAATTTAATTTCGTTATGTCACCGCACCCGGCGCGTCAAAGCACATGCTCCAACTCCGTCCGTGTCCACAAACGACTCATGGACAAGGAAGTTTTTCACGTCACGAAGATTTGAAGTAAATCGTAGGTGGGCAACTACCTAACTTTGACTAAACCTTTAGGAGCTCCTGTCACATGGAGAACCATATTCAAAAGTTTCTGACCTCATCGTGTATGCAACATTGTTACAGTATGAGATAGATATAATTGCACAAATTTTTTCTAAACTTTGACCCAATATGTAATATGATTTCTAGATTTTTAATTTATTCTATGCGATTATTGGACTTTAGTAAATGTTTAGTTTAGAGTAAATGAAAATATTCAATGTTGTATTTACCAAAAAAAAAAAAATTCAATGTTGTCTTTCTATTGATTTAAATTCAAGGGTAATATTAAATATTTTTATATAGTCTAGGAACTAAATTGAATATTTACCAAAAATCTAGGGATCACATTAAATAAATTAAAAGTTCAAAGATCATACTATATATTTGATTGAAGTTTAAACAACCACATTATACATAGGGTCGGAGTTCAAGAATTATTTATGTCATTTTTTCTATGAACTAAGATAGTTACATCGCAATTCACACTCATGATCAGTGACTTGATATCGTTAATGAATTTAAATAACACTAGGTAAATTCTCCAAGTTTGATGTGATTTTTGTAAGCCAAGCCAATATATCGGGGAACACATGTTGTCCATCTTTATTTGCTACGTATTTTACATTTTTAGTATTATTTACATTATTGGCAATAGTTATTCTCGGTATTCTTACCTTTAAACTTTTCCCCATTTATATTTCATGTCCAAGAATCAATGAAGGATCCTTCAAAGCTTTGTCGATCGGATAAGTTCGCGTAATTCGAAAGGTATTTCACCCTTTTGGTGGAACAAGTATAAAATAGGAGAGTTAAATTGCAACTCACGCCCACGATCAATAGCTTGATATAATTAATTATTTTGTATAATTCTAGGTAAAATTTTCATGCTATAGGGCAAATTCCCGTTAGATTTTGAGACGAAAGAAGACTCTTATTAGGTTCGGATATGACCACTCGTTCGGATATCGACTTGCCCTTGTACCACGTTATTGGTATATTTGTTTATAGGGGTGAGCATGGTTCGGGTTGGTCTGGGCCACCCCCTAACCCTAGGACCAACCCGTACAGTGTCGGTCTTCAATTTTTAGGACCGATGACCGACCATATTGAGCTTGGGACCAAGGACCGGACCGACCCAATGGGTTCGGAACAACCCGGGACCGATCGATAATTTTTTTCGTCTTATTTTTTATACTCCCTAAAAAAGAAAACCTACAAATTTAAATTACACATCCATCGACAATGCGGCATTGTGTAACTAAACTATAAATACCAATACATATTTAGCAAATTTAATATGACACAATAATAAAAATTTTGTACCTGCTAACCACTCATCGAGATATGTGACAAGATGGAAAGTTTTTGTAATCTTCTATCTTTAATATTCATAACACCATATGCAATAGTGTTTTCCTACATTTGATCATATAAAGTCCACTCAACCAAAAAATGAGCTTCACATCACTTGACTAGCAAATCACCGTAGAAACTGCAATATTACTGTACTTTTCAAAAAATTCTACTATTTAACACAAATTGAAAAGCAAAGCGCAGCTAAAATTCATTAGTAAAATACAATTAAACCATAAAAAATTCAAAATACTTAATATAAACCATGAATATATAACTTCACATCTTGTTAATCCACTTGAACTTTTAAAAACCTGAAAACAAAACAAACGACACATAATTAATACTCAACAAAAGTTTTAAATTGAAATTACTATTAGTGCCATTGATAAAACATCTCAATATAATATAATATAATATAACGGACATTTTACTTATGTTTGAATATATAAAAGAATTATAAATAATATAATATAATATAATATAATATACAGAGTTGGTCCAGGATTGGATCGACCCAAAACTCTTAGGATTGAGGACTAACCCGCATAGTGTTGGTCCTGGAATTTCAGGACCAAGGACCGACCCAGTCCCCTTGGGAACCGGACTAAGACTGGTAGGGTTGGGCTGGTCCAGGGTCGGTCCAGGGTCGACCCTAGACCGCTGCTCACCCCTATCTATTTATAAATCCATTTACCAACACTGCTTTAGATGTTTTATTTGATTCACTGTCGGAAAATATATTTCACTTTATAGAATCGCCTATTGTGAATTCTACTTTATGATAAGGTCCTAAATGCACCGACCAAAAAAAGATAAGGTTCTAAATGCATTTAATTTTTTTTCTTTCTCCATGATGTAACTGGAGGGAAGTTGAGGGTGGGAATGGAACTAATGATGCTGGTTGAGTGTTGAGTGGACTTTAAAGACTTTTTAAGCGTTCATTAACAACTTAGAGAATGTAGGCCGCACAGAGAGGAGCACCATACTGAAAATAATAATTATTTTGTACAAGGGAGAAGGCAGCGGTGTACCGTTGAAGAGTTTTATATATATTCAAGTTTAAAAAAAAGAAAAATACTTGACTGAACTTGATGGTGTGTGCACATGACTTTCATTTGCGCATCGTGCGTTTGATTAAAAACTCACCCTTTGAAACCCTTCGATTTCCATCTTATACAACTTTAAGACGAGGCTGGTTCTACTATGCCGTTAAAAAAAAAGTGTTTTTCTTCGTGCTGATATAATTCTGAAAGAGTATGGAAGCGTTGGTTAGGCGATTAGGTTACCAAATTTTCCCATAACTTACTGATAATTATCGGCCCAACTCTTTCTAACAGATTACAAATTGCTGGTTTTTCTTTGACAACTAAAATTTACTAACTCATATATGGAGTTTACCAATCTTTATTTAAATGAGTTACTGACTTTTTTCCAATTAAAACACTAATGAATTTTGAGTTACCGACTCTTATTTAAGTTACTTACCAACACTGATTTTATTTTAATTTATTTAACATCCACCTACTTTTATTCGTCTATCTTACAAATGCCTTAAGATATATTAAGGTCTTACATGGATTTATCAAACCTAATTTTTGTAACTTATTGGCTTTTCTTTCTCACAAGGTCAACAGCTAGTTGTGGTTAAGTCTTATTTAACTTACTTACTGACGTTTATTTGATTTATTTTAAAATTTAACAACTTTTATTTGCATCTACTACCAATTTGTTACATTTACCAACTTTTTGATAAATCACTAATCTTAATTGGGAGTAATTCACGACTTTTATCACAAAAAAGTTACTAACAAATTTTGCATTACGAAGTTTTATTTGAATTATTCACTAACTTTATTTTATTTTTTCAAGTTAATGACTTCTTTTATTGATGAAAGAATAATATTTTTCTTATAATCTACAAACTTTAAATTGCCTTTCTTACTTAAGTCTTAAATCTATAAAAGATTATGTGAAATTACCAATATTTCTTTAAGTGACGCTTTCATACCATTAATTATCAACGACTTTTGGATTACCAACTCTCATTTAAGTTGCTTATGGCTAAATTTTAATTGTTTATTTTTAATTTACTAATTCTCTTTAAGTTATTACTTTTATTAAATTTACATGCTAACTTTTTAATTTACCAATTCTTTATACATATTACTAACCTCAACTAAAGTGATTACCAACTTCTCTTCAAGTATCATATCAACTGCTTTTGTATTACTAACTTTTATTTGAGTTAGTTACTGAAATCATTTGCCTTTTAGTCGTATGAACTACAAACCTTTCTCCAGTTAAATTACCAGCACTCATTTGAGTTGCATACCATATTTATTATTTTTTAAAAATTTTACTAACTTCTCTAATGAGTTACCATTTTTATATGCCTTACTTATCAACTCTTATAAGTTTTTGATTACTCCAACACTTATAAATATTACCAGTACGGAAAAAAATTCCGTATTTGTGGTCACAGAATAGTTCTGCCTTTCAATTTTTTTTTTTTTTAAGAGAGGGTTTATTTGGCTTTTAGATTTTATTTAAGCATTTGAGTTTGAAAAGGAAACTTTATATAATATTAAGTATCTCAAAATTGGAAAATTGTAAATATATATTACAATATCTTAAATCACCTCAAAATCTTTACTCATTTGGAGAAAAATCCTTAAGAAGTATTTTGGTTTTGTTAATGGGCCCACAAAACCCGAAAAAAAAAAAGAAAAAAGAAAAAGAAAAGACACTCTATGCCTTTATATTACCATGTGGTAGTGGCACGCTAAGAGGGAATCTGACGTAAGGAAGAGTTTTGAAAAGTCATGCCTCAGATTAGTTGAGATTATCGTGACTTCGTGTATTGTACTATGTCGATCATGCAAAGGCCCAACCAAACAAGAAGCGTGATTGCAATCTGCAACCACTTATCTAACAAACTGAAGATCCAGATGCAATTAAACCTCAGATTTTCTACATGGAGTTACACTATGGTCTTTTTCATGTGCTTTGGTGACCGTGGATTATCTCATAAGTGGGTGTTGGCTGACTTTAATGAGCCAATGAGATTCCTCTCTTTGGCATTGAAACGTATACATAGCAGGCTGCAGTCATCATGGTAACTAATTTAGGTGTCCTTTTACACTTACACATACGGAAAAAGAGAGAAATATGTCAGTCCCTTGCTAGGGTTGGTGCAACTTTCGTACCTTAATAGGGGTTAAAAAAGAAAAAAAACTTGCGATCTAATTTGACACTACTCCGTTTAAGGAATTCTTTACCCCCTAATTAGCATATGAAATTACATGCGGTCCGTAATCATTGCTCATCAGCGATCACAGGTCGTGACCAATGAGCGATCGATGCAGAGATGATCAATGACTGTAGGTCACATGAGATTCTGTACACGGGTCTTTGTGAACCTCTTCGTGTGGAGCAGTACCTCTCTTAGGACTTAACTCCAATTCAACAGGTGGCGAGTTCATATGGTGGTTGACCAGGCTCCCAATCGACAAGCACATAAATCCAACTTCGCAACATTGGGGAAGATGTCATTGAAAAAAAAAAAACATTGGGGAAGATGTCATATGGCACGAGGATGAGGGGGTTGGAATCCCAAGGCTTTGTGGGGGGGCTTTCATTGACATAAGATTTGCCAAAATACGATTATAAAAAGATTGCCATTCTATGACTAAATGACAAGGGAGTTGAACCACTCTGAATTTAGATCCTCAAACCCTAATGCCGGTGCTCAGATTCTCCTTAAAAACCGTCTCCAGCTAATACCAAGTTCGAGAGCTCTAAGATTGTAATCGAAGTGGGAGAGAGAACACTGTATCCGTTCCTTAATTATGGTGAAGAAGACAGCCTTGAAGGTTAGTATCCCATGCGAGAAATGCAAGAAGAAGCTCCTCAAAGCAGTCTCTACATTAGAAGGTAAGTTAGAAGCTTCCCATCTCATGCACCTTCTTGCCCTGATTTCTTTTTGTCTGCCTTTTTTTTATTGCAGAACAGTTTCCATTCCAATGCGTTTTGGAATTTGAATGTGTGTTAGAGTCGAGAAATGCTCGCTTTTCCCGTTAATTTTCCCCATCCCGTCTCCACATCATTATTTGATACTATGCTCCTGAAACATGAAGGAACTGAATCTCGAGTCTCCTATTGTGATTTCATTTCGCAAATTTGGTCTAGATTATGGGTGATGGTTAAACGGGTTGCTAATTTGTGAATGCAGGTGTAGATAAAATCGAAGTGGACTCCTCCAAGGGAATGTTGACGGTGACGGGCGACGTGGACCCTTACGACGTCATACTCCAGGCAAGAAAAGCGGGCAAATACGCTGAGGTCGTGAGCATTGGGCCTCCTCCGCCCCCGCCTAAGCAAGACGGCCAGAAGAAGCAAGAAGAGAAGAAGCCTGCGGAGAAGAAGCCCGAGGAGAAGAAGCCCGAGGCGACGGCGACCCATATCCACAGTCCCTACGATTGCCCCATCTGCTGGCAAATGGCGATCGTCCATGCGCCGAGATGGGAACAGCCCGATCCGTCCTGCTCCATCATGTGACATCCCATCTGCACTAGGGAATCTGCCAAGATCTAGATTTGGTAGATGAGAGATAGCAGTCATTTAGCCACATTATTCTTACTTTCTTAGCAGCATGCGCTTTCTTCCTTATGATCATATAATTGGAAGCCAATCAAATTTAGTTTCAGATGGCCCCCAAATCTTATTTAAAAAAGGAATGGATTGTAAAATAATGAAGTAAAGAATTGGAGCTCATCATGATTGCAGTTTAGCTATGCTCCAGCTCATGAGTCGAATAATATAAAAATCGATTTCGAGTTAGCTACATATGAGATGAAATTTGTAGTTCACATCCAGTCTTAATTACATCTATCGACTTGTTGACCTGACCAATTTAAGTTAGTCATATATGATCAAACTAGTCATGCCGTGTCTTGTCTTGTGGTCAAATTCTGCTTTCGATTTCTACTCGCCTGGGAGCGCTTGAGTGATGGATATACTAATTCACTAAGCATTTATATGTACCATTCTTTTTCAATAATAGGCCAAGCATTTGACCTTAATATTTATTGTGGGAATTGAATATGGTAGATTTGTTAACTAAAGAAAAAAAAAGGTTAAAAAGGTAAGAAATATTAAATCAAGAATGGGAACCACAATAACTTATTAGTTATTTGTCGAATAAGCTATTTTATTTTTGGGTAAAGAGGGATACCAATTTCGGTTTTTTTTTTTTGGTGAAAGTAATAATGATATTGAGCTTTAACGAATGAATACAAAGTGAACTGGCACCAAGCTTGCACCAAAAATAAGACAAAGGCATAATGAGTGGAAGGGTGTCGAAAGAAAATAATAGCCAACAACAGCAGAACAAGCCACGTGGCTAAACCAAAAGAACCAACAAGGTAGCAACCAAAAGTAAGACCAACTACCCAAAAGGCAACTAGCTAGCCAAACAATGGCAACCCACACAGAAGACCCCCAACCATGATCGCCGCCGCCCTCACCAAACAACAACTAGGCACTTCATCTGCGCCAGCAGCGAGGCGATCCGAGCCAACAGCCAACCAAATAGCGACACTCCGTCTTGTACTGCAACCACATCCGCGAATCTCAACAGCCTCGAGCCATCCAGAAGTAACAACAACAATCACAGCTAAGGAACACTCAACTCC
This sequence comes from Eucalyptus sideroxylon x Eucalyptus melliodora, assembly GCA_016097485.1. Lineage (NCBI taxonomy): Eukaryota > Viridiplantae > Streptophyta > Magnoliopsida > Myrtales > Myrtaceae > Eucalyptus > Eucalyptus sideroxylon x Eucalyptus melliodora. The sequence goes on along the minus strand of CM027832.1, from coordinate 44,351,125 downwards.
ACAGGCGTTTAGCCACATTATTCTTACTTTCTTAGCAGCATGCGCTTTTCTTCCTTATGATCATATAATTGGAAGCCAATCAAATTTAGTTTCAGATGGCCCCCAAATCTTATTTAAAAAAGGAATGGATTGTAAAATAATGAAGTAAAGAATTAGGGCTCATCATTGTTGCAGTTCAGCTATACTCCAGCTTATAAATCGAATAATATAAAAATCAATTTCGAGTCAGCTGCAGACGAGATGAAATTCATAGTTCACATCCAGTCTTGATTACATCGACCCGGCCAATTTAAGTTAGTCATATACAATCAACTGGTCATGCCGTATCTTGCCTTGTGGTCAAATTTTGCTTTGGGTTTCTTCACGGCTGGGAGAGCCTGAGTGATGGATTTGCTAATTCACCAAGCATTTATATGTACCATTCTTTTTCCATGGACTAAAACAAGAGTGGTTTTTCAATTCCCTTGCGAATGCGTGTTTGGTAAGTGAAAATCAATCAATATTAGGATTATTTGTTTATATACCATCAGTGTAAAAAAATTTCCGCACAAAAGATCTTATTCACCTTTGATTTGAGAATTATAACTACTCACTCTCTCGAATCAACGGCATATAAAGCCGCTTGTGTATGATTCCTTTTCACATCAACATGGTATTCAAAAATGACATCAATATCTAACGAAAGAAAGTGCTTTATGCTTTGCCAGCGTTACTGATTAGGCTATTTTTAAAGTTTTCCAAGTGCCCTCGTCTTTCATTTTGGAATGAAAATAACATTTCTTTTAGATTTAGAGTAGCTTTTTAACTTAATTTACCTTGTTTTCAATTTGTCGATATTCTACATTCAAAGGATGTATAACTAAAATAAATATCAATTTGTTGGAACTAACAGAAGTGGCAAATTGTAACATCAAAAAAGTACTCCGAATTCTAAGTAATATAATAACTATTTATTGGACGTAAGAAAATTTGAGTTGCTAATAGGTGCGGAAAGATCTCAATGATGCTAATAGCTCTTGTAACTCGATAGGAGAGGAATGGATATTGATTATAATGATAGGCGACTTGCTGCTGAATTTATCATTTCCATCCTTCATAAAATTTTGAAAGAACTAAAAAGAAGGAAATTTATGATATCTCTAAATAAAGTCTTATTATTTACTTTTTACTAAATTTAAAATCTTGTAATGGAATTTCGTCTTAACTTTTTTCTTTTTTTGAACAGACAATTTCGTCTTAACTTGAAAAACTCAAGACTTTCTTGATACACAAATGCTGACACGTGTGTTCACATGTAATATCTTCATACATTTATGAAATTTGAATAAATTTTAAATTTTGGCGGGAAATTAAGAATTTTTCCCTTTGCTTAAGTGCAAACTAGAGGTGAGCAGTGGTCTAGGGTCGACCCTGGACCAACCCTGAACCGGCCCAACCCTGCCGGTCCTGGTCTTGATCCCAAGGGGACTAGGTCAGTCCTTGGTCCTGAAATTCTAAGACCAACACTGTACGGGTTGGTCCTCGGTCCTAAGAGTTTTGTATCGAGTCAAACCTTAGACCAACCCTGTATATTACATTATATTATATTATATTATTTATAATTTTTTATATATTCAAACCTAAGTAAAATTTTTGTTATATTATATTATATTGAAATGTTCTATCAATAGCACTAATAGTAATTTCAATTTAAAACTTTCGTTAAGTATTAATTATGTGTCGTTTGTTTTGTTTTCAGGTGTTTAAAAATTCTAGTGAGTTAACAAGATGTGAAGTTATATATTCATGAATTATATTAAATATTTTGAACTTTTTATGGTGTAATTATATTTTACTAATGAATTTCAGTTGCACTTTGCTTTTCAATTTGTGTCAAATGGTAGAAGTTTTTGAAGAGAAGAGTAGTATTGCAGTTGCTATGGTGATTTGCTAGTCAAGTTGTGTAAAGTTCATTTTTTGATTGAGTGGACTCTACATGATCAAATGTAGGAAAACACTTTTGCATATGATGTTATGAATATTAAAGATAGATGATTACAAGAACTTTCCATCTTATCCCATATCTCGATGAGCGGTTAGTAGGTACGAAATTTTTATTATTGTGTCATCTTAAATTTGTTAAATATGTATTGGTATTTATAGTTTAGTTGCACAATGCCGCATTGTCGATGGATGTGTAATTTGAATTTGTAGGTTTGCTTTTTTTAGGGAGTATAAAAAATAAGACAAAAAAAAAAAATTATCGATTGGTCTTGAGTTGACTCTGGAACTGGACCGAACCCATTGGGTCGGTTCGGTCCTTGGTCCCAGGCTTAATAGGGTCGGTCCTCGGTCCTAAAAATTGAAGATCGACACTGGACGGATTGGTCCTAGGGTTAGGGGGTGGCCCGAACCAACCCGGACCATGCTCACCCCTAGTGCAAACAAGTACATTCATCAGTTCTTATATAGAAAACAAACTTTTTCGTCCCAAAAAAGAAAACTATTTTTTGGAATTCGTGTAAAAAAAAGGGAAACACCAATTTCATCCCAAATGGGAGAAAGACAAAAGAAAGAAAGAAAAAAAAAAGGCCCCACATTTTATCTTAATATTTATTCTTTGAGAGTTTTTTTTATTGGTCATAAATTTTTTGAGTTAAACATGGTAAATTTGTTAACTAAAGAAAAAAAAATCAAAACAGATAAGAAATCTTAAATTAAGAGTAGGACCAAAACAACTTATTAATTATTGGGAAAATTCCAAATAAGGATTCAAAGGGAATCTATTTTCTCAAATAAAGACCCAAAGTAAACTTTGTGTTAAATAAGGATCCGAAGTAGACCAATTTTTTCAAAGAAGGACCTGAAGTGAATTTTGTGTCAACTAAGGATTCGAAGTGATCGAGTTAATCTCTATTAAGGACCTTAGCTCGCTGGTAGACATTTTCCATCAATTAAAATAGGAGCAATTTTGTTAGAAATTTGTGATTGGAAAAAAAAAGAAAAATTCTAAATTAATTAAGTTTAGGTTATTCATTTATATGTTTACGTTTTCTTCTTTCTTCTCCCTTGTTGTTCCTCAACCAAATCGCTGCCCGGTTGTCGTCGTGACTCGATTCTCGTTGCTCCTCGCCTTGCTCGACCGGCGGAGAATTTGGGTCTTCACAAAGAAAGAAAGAAGCATATGGTTTTCTTATTGTTTTTTAATTCATGCCTCAACCGGCGGAGAATTTGGGTCTTCGCAAACACACAAAGAAGCATATGGTTTTCTTTTTGTTTTTTAATTCGTGCCTCAACCAGCGGAGAATTTAGGTGTTCGACTTTGCGGAGGATGGGTACAAGGAATAGGGAGAACTTTGGTCTTTGACTTTGCAGAGGACGGGTACAAGGAACGGGGAGATTGTAGAAAACCTAGGGTTTTTTTTTTTTTTTTGGGTTTCTGTTTTAGGATTTGTTAATTTTCCTTATATTTTTTTTGGACAAAATTGCCCAAATTCCATTCGTCAGAAATGTCACATGCTTGATAGTCGGCGAATATTTGGCTGACCAGCAAGCTCAAGTTCTTATTTGGAATTAATTCAACCACTTCAGGTCCTTATTTGAGATAATGGGTCAACTTTAGGTCTTTATCTGACACAAAATTAATTTTGGGTCATTATTTGAGAAAATTGGTCTACTTCGGATCCTTATTTGGAATTTTTCCTTAATTATTTGCTGAATAAATTATTATGTTTTGCAAAAAGGGATATCAATTTCTTTCCAAACGAGAGAAAAACAAAACAAGGAAAAAAAACCAAAAAGAAGAAATAAAACAGCTGAAGTAATAGTCTGTATATTTGACCTTAATATTTGTTGTTGGAATTGAATATGGGAGGTTTGTTAACTAAATAAAAAAAACATAGAAAAGGCAAGAAATCTTAAATCAAGAAGGGAAACCACAATAAGTTATTAGTTATTTGTCGAATAGACTATTTTATTTTTGGGTAAAGAGAGGTACCAATTTCGTTCCAAATGGGAGAAAAAAAAACTAGAAAAAAAAAAAAAAAGAGAGGAAGAAAACCTAAAAAGAAGAAAGAAAGGTAAGAAGTAATAAGCCATACATTTGACCTTGATATTTGTTGTTGGAATTGAATATGGTAGACTTGTTAACTAAAGAAAAAAACGTAAAAAATGTAAGAAAATCTTAAATCAAGAATGGAAACCACAAAAACTTATTATTATTTGTCAAATATATATATTGGGTAAAGGGGGATACCAATTTCGTTCCAAATGGGAGAAAAACAAAAAAGAAGAAAAAAAAAGAGAAAAACCCAAAAAGAAGAAAAAGGAAAGAAGTAATAGGCCGTACGTTTGATCTTAATATTTGTTGTTGGAATTGGATAGCCTTTTTTGTTAACTAAAGAAAAAACGTCAAAATGTAATAAATCTTACATCAAGAGTGGAAACCACGATAACAAATTAGTTATTTACCGAATAAAATATTTTTCTTTTGGGGCAAAGAGGGATACCAATTTCATTCCAAATGGGAGTAAAACAAAAGAAGGAAAAAAAAAAACCCAAAAAGAAGTAAAAAAAGGTAAGGTTGTTTGAATTGAACACGATAGATTTGTTAACTAAATGAAAAAAAAAAAACGCAAAAAAGGTAAGAAATCTTAAATAAAAAATGTATCCACAATAATTATTAATTATTTACCGAATAAATAATAATTTTTTGGGTAAAGAGGGATATGAATTTCGTTCCAAATGGGACAAAAAATAAAAGTGGAAAAATAAACGAAAACCCAAAAAAAGGGAAAAAATGGTAAGTGTTGACACCTAAATTTTGACGACTCGTTTAATTATTTATTGCATTAAAAATTATGGGGTAATTTTATTCCTGAAAAAATATTAATTGCATAGCATTTAGATTTAGGTGCATTTATTTTAATTTTGCATTTTTTGCATTTATTTATTGCACTGGTGACGGGTGGGTTTGAATTAGTGGTTCTGAGCTTTAACTTGGCAGGCCAGATTAAGCCCACGAAGAGAGCAAATCGGCTCGAGCCCGTATCCTCGAAAAGATTTTACGGATTTATCTTTATAAGATTTCAATTCAAAAATAAGTATTGCGTTTGGAAAAGCAAATATTGCGTTTTTTGAAAAGAAATCTCCGTGGATATGGATTTGGAAAAAATTAAAACCCTAATCCGTGGCCTATAAATAGGTTATATGCATAGGGTTTTGGGGGGCCACACATTGAATATAAAGCCGCACAAATGGGGGCTTTTCTTTTCATCACTTCGTAGGGTTTTATTTTGTACGGGGAACTTCTTTTTTTATCACTTCGTAAGAGGGAGGCTACACGACCGTGCATTGGGTTGCATCTCATGTTGCTGGCCTGGGCGCCTTCATCAGAACGTTCTTGATTGGCTTGCCTTCACTTTGCAAGAGACAATCCAGAGAGAGGAGGGCATGAAGCATTGAGATGCCATTAGTGAGTGGAGGAATAAAAAATAAGGAATTAAAGAGGGATTGTGAGTGGTGATTTGTGGAGATTAATTCACGCAATTCTCACATCTCGGACGCCGCTTTTCTGAGACCAACGTTAACGAAGCCAGTCCTCGCCCACTCCGCAACTTTCCGGTGTTTCATCCAGCGATTCTAGCGGCCGCCGCATCGGTTCCAGCATCACTACCGCGAGCCTCGACAGCTTGCTGCACTTCCACTGAGACAACGCAATCGTTGTTTCCTTGACGTGGTGCTCGCCTCGCTGCAACGACGACATTGTTGCTTTGTCCCGGTGACATCGACGCTGCTGCACTGAGACCACGCGTCGATCTGTTGTCCAGTTGTTGCCTCATTGACGCTGTCCCTGCCTTGCTGATCTGTTCCGAACCGAGAGGGCCCTGCACCGTTTACTAGCCCCGACCTTCCAGAATCGAGTGCCACCGTTCGATCCACTGTCCTTCAATTACGAGCCACCGCCATGATCCCATGAATCGCTTCAGATTCATGCCTCCAATTTGAGTTTTTTATTTTTATTTTTATTTTCTCTTGACTACCCACTAACCAGGAAGAAAATTTGTAGGGGACAAGCCGAAAACACACTGGACTCATTATGCTCGCAAATTCTTCAACAACTTTAGTATTTTCACGGAGATCCTCAACGCGAGTTCCAGTCTCGGTAAATTACGTCCATCGTGGGCGTCGCCACCATCAACAATTGTGAGCCAAGCAAACTTGCTTTGCCATCCCTGTCCTGGTTCGCAACAGAGCAGTTGATTTGTCATTTGCTATTGACGTGCCTCAACGAATTGAAGACATTGACAAGCCACTTGCGATTCACCACGAGACAGCCCGTTGTCCTAACACCGTGCCAAGCCTACCGCCGCCATTGAGCTCACTGATGAACCGGGCCATCCCGTAAAGTTTCTGTTTTTATAGGTCAGTTGGCCATAAACTACCCATCAACGGCAGCGTTGTGATCTCGGTCACAATTGTGCTTGGTCCAAATTTGGAAAGAATATCCTCAAATTAGGCAAATGCACATCTCTAGTATATTTGCATATTTTACTGCCTAATATATGTCTATTAATATCTAACATGCATATCGATAGACATATCTCCCAATTAGGATTTATTGCCTAAACCGCAACGGTACGGATTTTTATTCCATCTATAAGGCTTTAGATGGAATAATTATTCACGTGGGAGTAAAATTGATATCTTGATCTTTAAAGCCTAAGATCACTTTATTGATTTTATTAGCGAAATAATCAATTTTGAATTTCAATTCGAATGGTGGATAATATTTTTGATGACCATAGATGATTTGGTGTTTATCTTTTAATTGTTTTGTTTATCCTGAAAATCCAAAAAAATTGCATTTGCATTCCATCTAGATTAGAATTGATTGCATGATAGGTTAGTTAGATTTTTTTTTTTTTTTTTTAAAGATGCATATATTTAGAATAGATAACATTTCACTTTAGTTTTCACTTTAGTTGGAGTTTCAGTAATTTTTAATTACGAATTTTCATAAAAGAAAACATACAAAAAAATCATGCGCATGTCATGTAGGATTAGGTTCATGAAATGCCCGATTGTTGCTAGGTTCCTTTAGTTAGAAATCGTTCATCATTAGAATTAGGTCATTTGGTTAATTTAGATTGCACATTTAATTATTGCATTTCTTTAAGAATTACTTTACTCATGTCATATAGTTTAGGCTATATTGCTATGTCATATCATTTCATGTTAGATTAGTAATATTGCATTGCATATAGATTAGATTCTCAACTAGCAATTTATGCAGCAACATACCACTAGCATAGTAGTGGCTGGTGGTGGCTTAAGTGGATGCTTGAGATGCTTGGTGTGGCTAGTTGTGATGATGGCTGGAGGTCGATGGTGGCCAGTGGTGGGCGGTGGTGGTGGCTGGTAGAAGCTGATGTGTACAAAAAAAATGGCACTTAACTGGCCCCGTTCTAAAAAACTTAGCACTTAAGTGTTTACTTTTAACAACAAGTGACACTTAAGTGATCTTTTTAATAATAACTTGACACTTAAATGACTTTTTTTTTTTTTTTATCACGACTGGCACTTAGGTGATCACTAGATACAACTTATAATACTCGAGTAATCACTCGTGTCTGTTCTATGTATATGGTGGTTTGCAGCAAAACAAAGAAGTTGTTGGTTTATATATTTGTTGTTGGTTTAAATTCAATTCAAGTAAAATAATCACCACAATACATCGACCTAATATACATTCCATCATCACTGATTTATATTTGAGAATAAGTAAAAATATTGTATAAACAATATTTGTCGAAATCATTCATTCATTCAAAACAAGTACATTTCTCTACACATTTACAATTATGGTAGTCGGAGAAACTTATTCTCATCTTCCAATACTTTACATTTCATCATAAAGTAGGATAGACAAAAAAAACAGTAACACAATAAACACTTGGTAACACTTCCGTTCAATTTTCATTTTTGAAACTTCATTCTTCAAATGGTTAACAGAAGATGCTTAGGCTTGAGTTTGCATTGACTCAACATCCTCCAAGTCGTCCACAAGCATAGATGGAGGTTGATGACATCCATCAAGTAGGTCCAATATTACTTTTGTGATTCGGTGAGAGAATTTCGCATCGACCAATTTGAAGTATTTGCACTTCGAGCCTTCTTTGTATCAGGCACATCCAAAGAATCTTCTCCCGGGATTCGTTCGAGTTCACAATGTTCTTCTTGGACTTGGTAACCCATAAAAATATAAACGCTCGCCTTCTCCTTTGCTTCAGCGAGAGAAATTTGAGCTGCTGCTAAAAGTCCTACTCTCCATTTCCAATGTTCGGTGGTAGAATTTGAGGCAAATCGAATTGGGGTGCGGGATTAGGGCTCCAGTGCTTCGATGGCATTTTTCTTGATTTAGGGTTTTAGGTTTAGGGCAAATGGGGAGACGATGGCGTTTTCGCTGATTTAAGGGCTCTATTTTGGGCCAACACCCAAAACGACGTCGTTTGGGGTGAATTCGAGTTGACTCAACTCTCCGGCGAGACACATCAACGAGAAATATTAATATTTTAATGCCACGTATGATTTCCAGCCAGTTTCGCCAGAGATGGCACTCATGTGTCCCACTTTTCTTAAAATGTGGCACTTAAGTGTACCTTTCGTAAGTTATGGCACTTAAGTGTCCTTTTGTGCCAACTTATGGCTTTTGAAGCATTCTTTTGTCATGAAAAATAATATGATCGATCTGTGAAATGTATTGTGAGTTATGAGATTGATTATGGATTGAATTTATGGTATAATAAGATGTGAGTTTGGTACTCAATATTGCTATGAACCCATTCAAAGGTTTGTGGGTATGTATACCCAGTTTAGGATATCCTTTTGGTCTTGTCACTAGGCATTGTGTCTTGACCATGGTAATATATCGAGCAATAAATTAGTTAATGGAATGGAACATTGACATGATTTTTGATAGAACTTAATCAATGGACTTGACCATTGATATTTAAATTGTGATAATGGTTTAAATGTGTTTTCTGATTAGTATAAAGCCTTTTTGATAAGAAACAACTCATATATGATTCGATATGTATTTTATACTTTGACTTTGAGTTATGAAGTTTTTGTATTGCTTTATATACATGCATAGTGATTGCTCAATCTGCTTAAAAGATGTACTACTCACTAGACTCTAGTTATTCATTCCACTGGTTTTTCTTGTTTTTAGGTCTCTTAGTTGGGGTGTGCATGATAACCATCTTTTTTTCTATTTCTCTTGTTTTTTGTTCTCCAAAATAGGTTTAGAATAGAAAACCATTTGATAATGTAATTTTATTTTTCTATTTCTAGAACATATTTCTATTTTAAAAATAGATTTGGAATAAATTTTAGAAGTGAGAATTTTTAGATTCTTTTTTCTTGAAACAAAAATAAGAAATAAAAGCTCTTTTCATCATTTACTTTTGTCACCACCCACTGCTCGTCGCCTGTAGCCAATCGTTAGTTGCCCATTGCTTATTGGCCACCTCTGAACACCATTTGGGATGGAGAAATTTTGTATTGTTATCAAACATTTTTCTATTCCATGAATATACATTTTGTAAGGTTATAAAACGTGTATTTTTACTCAGAAACTTGTCCGAGAAATAAAAATTGATTTCTAGAACAGAATAGTTGTCATTCATGCCCTTAGTGGCAAGTAGGGCGAGAGCACTATAGATGCATGCTAAAGGGATCTTAGCTATCCCACATCTCTTGGGAGAAGCCCTTTGGCCTGCTTTATAACCACTGCGGCCCCCTTCACCTCTCAAGATGTCTTTTGAGGCTGAGACCCCCAAATTGGTATTAGAGCCAGGTTAAGGTGGATTCGGTAACCACTGTGGCCCTAAGACCCCCAGATAAATCTTAAACCTATTAACACTTTAGCCAATGCAGTCCTAAACATTTTCACTTCTTGTTAATTGAGTTCATTGGGTCAATTTTGGTTGGAAAATGCTAATGTGGACACTTGTTGTGCCACGTAGGACCCCTAGCATTGATGTTGACAAATTTTAATAATATTTTATTTTTTTGAATTATTATTATTTTTTATGATATATATATTTTTTCATTTCTTTTTGGCATTTTCCTTTTCCTTTTGTCGATGGTTGGCCACCACCCACAGGCAATGGGCTAGGTGAAGGCTGGCCACTGGCCACAGCTAGCCTACTAGCCTCGTTGGCCACATGTGAGGCCCAACTGGGCGAAGGGCTTTGCCAGATCTGGCCAAGGCGAGGGCTTCCCTTGCTGAGGCTTGCCCTAGCTTGATTGGGCCTCGCCTATGGCGAGCGAGGCTAGCCAACTGGTCATCACCGGTAGCTAGCCACCGACAAAAGAAAAAGTAAAAATGTCAAAAAGAAATTAAAGAAAAAAATAACAAAATTAAAAAAATATTATTGAAATTTGTACATGTCAGCGCCGTACTACTATCTATGTTAGCATTTTCTAGCCAAAATTGACCAGATGAACTCAATTAATAGAAATTAAAAAAATTTATGATTGGATTGGCAAAATTAAGAGATTTTAGATTGAATTAATAAAAATGCAATAGATTTAGGGCTTTTTGGACAATTATCCCAGGAAACTTTTGGGAGTTTTATTTTTGGGTATGGCTTGAGGAAGTTGTGTATATCGTTGGAGATATATATGTTAATATCATGTTATTGGTTATGTTTGAGGCTATGCCTTTTGTGTAGAAGGATGTAGGGGTGTGCAAAATACCCGGGAATCGCCCGGACCGCCCGAAACCGGACTGGAACCGCCCGGAACCAGCGGTTCTTGAGGGAACCGGTCCGGTTCCCGGTTCCAATTGTTGAGAACCGGTGGGAACCGGTCCGGTTCCCTGTTCCGTGGGCGGAACCACCTGCCCGCCCACCCGGACCGGACCGGTACCTATTTATAATAAAAAAAAAATACTAAATGAAAGTGACGAAGCCCTAATTCACAAAGCCCTAATTCGTGTCTCATCTCTTCCGGTTTCTTCCTCAGTCTTTGATTCTCTCTCTTTTTCTTCCTCAGTCTCTTCTCTTCGTCTTCAATTCCTCCCCGAGCATCCACGTCGTCGCCACTGCTCCTCCTCCGCCGCTGCCGCTCCTTCTCCTCTTCCTCATTCACGTGTAGTTGACTGTTATTTAATGTTGAGCATTCATCTATTAATTATTGTTTTAGTTTTTGGAGATTGGAACTTGGAATTTTAGAGCTCAAAACTTGGGAACCGGACCGGACCGGTGGTTCGAGAAACCAAAATTGTTTCACGACCGTTTTATGTTGAAAATTAAAAATTTTCGCGTCAAGCGGTCCGGTTCCCGGGTGGATCCATACAACAAACGGGTGGATCCCGGTTCCAATTTTTCGGAACCGGTCCTTAGCAGGCGGTTCCCGGTTTTAGGTCGGGAACCGCCCGCCCGGACCATGCACACCCCTGGAAGGATGGCCATATCATCCCAATTTCTTACACTTTTCAGGGTGTGACATTTATAGAACGCATTCACTTATATATGCGGTGTCTCCTTCGGATCCAACTAAAATGTTTAGTTTATTTTGGCTATCTAATAATCTTTTCAATTTGGTTCATCTTTCGGTCTTAAAAAAATTTGCAAATCAACATATTTGATTTGGTTCAAAACTCACCCTGAGCTTATCTAGAGCATTTGGGTTCACATTCTGGAACTTGACAATCCATCATGGCAGCAGTAGTGGTGGTTTGCAAATTATTCATTTTCCATGAAACAAATAAAGCCTAAAATCTTACATGAATTTAGCAAACCTTATTTTTTTAACTTATCGTTCTCTCATTCACCAACTAGTTTTGATTAAGTATTATTTAACTTGCTTAACGACATTTATTTGATTTATTTTTATATTCAACAATTTTTATTTGTATTACCTACCAAGCGTTACATTGACCAACTTTTTTGGTAATTACTAACCTTAACGGGAGTGATTACTAACTTTTGTTAGGATAAGTTACCAACAAAATTTGCGACACCACCTCTTATTCGAATTAATTATTGACGTTCATTTGATTTTTTTTTTCATATAATCAACTTCTCTTGTTTTGGATAAAACAGTAATATTTTTCCTATAATCTACAAATTTAAATTCACCTTTCTTACAAAAGTCTTAAATTTATCATATAATAGATGAAATTACCAATATTTGTTTAAGTGAAAAATTTTATACCATTAATTACCAACTAGTTTTGGGTTACCAAATCCCTTTTAAGTTACTTATACCCAACTGTTATTTGTTTCTATTAATTTACTAACTCTTTCTAGCTATTACTTTTAACCTTACTTGCCAACTTTTTAAATTTACCAACTCTTTTTAAATACTATGATAATAAAAAACTCTTCTTAGGTATTACCAACGTCAACTAAAGTGATTGCCAACTTTTATCCAATTACCATGCAAACTGCTTTTGTAATACTAAATCTTATTTGAGTTACTTATTGAAATTATTTGCCTTTACTAGTGTGACCTACAAATCTTTCTCCAGTTAAATTTCCAACTGGATTACCAACTCTCAATTGAGTTGCATAAATGATTTATTTCTTTTTCTTAATTTTACTAACCTCATTAATCAGTTACCAGTTACCGCTTTTAATTTCCTTACTTATCAACTCTTATAAGTTTTCAATTACTCCCACCGTTATAAATATTACCAGTACGGAGAAAAAGAATCTGTATTTGTGGGCACAATATAAATCTGCCTTCCAAAATTTTATTAGGGTGTTTATTTGGCCTTTAAATTTTCTTCAATCTTAGTTTAAAAAGGAGAATTTTTATAATATTAAATAACTCAAATCAGAAAATTACATATATCTTACAAGATTTTAAATCACCTCAAAATGTTTACTCATTTGGAGAAAAATTCTTATTAAGTATTTTAGTTTCGCTAATGGGCCAACAACCAAACGAGAAGAATCCAATTTAAAAAAGAAAAGAAAAGAAAAAGAAAATACATTTTATGCCTTTAGATTATCATGTGCCCACGTGAAGAGGAAATCCGACTAAAAAAGAACTTTTAAAATTCATACGTAAGATTAGTTGAGATTATATCTCAAGGACTTTGTGTATTATAGTACGTCAATCATGCAGATGATGCATAAAATACTTCTTTCCCCAACCAAACAGGAGGCGTGATTGCAATTTACAACCACCTATCTAACAAACTGAAGATCCGTATGCAATTAAACCTCCGATTTTCTTCATGGAGTTATCCAAGGAGTCTTTTTCAGATGCTCTAGTGACCATTGATCATCTCATAGGTAGGTGTTGGTTAACTTTAATGAACCAATGAGATTCTTCTCTTTGGCATTCGAACATATACCAAGCAGCCATCATGATAACTAATTTAGTTGTGCTTTTACACATATAAATATGAAAAGTTAGAGACAGAATATGTCGATTTCCTCATATCTGAACATGTTGACGTTCATTCCCTATTTGCTAGGGTTGGTGCAACTTCCATATCTTTATGCGGGTGAAAGCACTAACACCGACCCCCCACTTAAGAAATTCTATCCACCCTATTTAGCATATAAAATCGCATACGGTCTAGAATCATCCATCGTCTTTGATCATGGGTTGTGACTAATGAGCAATCGATGCACAGATGATTAATGGCCATAGGTCACATAAGATTCTTTACCCGGGTCTTCGTGAACTTTTATGTATGAAGCAGTATTACTCCTTAGAACTCAAATCCAGTTCAACAGGTGGTGAATTCGTATGGTGGTTGGCCAAGCTCGCAATGGACCCAAGCACAAAAATCCAACTTCGCAACACTGGGGAAGGTGTCAATATGGTATGAGGATGAGGGGGTTGGAGTTCCAAGGCTTTTTCTTTTTTTTTTGGTTGGGGGGGAGGGGTTTCGTTGACATAAGATTTGTCAAAATAAGGTTATAAAAAGATTGCAATTCTATGACTAAATGACAAGGGAGTTGAACCACTCTGAATTTAGATCCTCAAACCCTAAAGCCCGTCCTCAGGTTCTCTCCTTAAAACCATCCCCAGCTGATGCCAAGTTTGAGAGCTCTAAGATTGTAATCGAAGAGAGAGAGAGAGAACATCGTATCAGTTCCTCTATTATGGTGAAGAAGACGGTCTTGAAAGTTAGTATCCCTTGCGAGAAATGCAAGAAGAAGCTCCTCAAATCAGTGTCTGCATTAGAAGGTAAGTGACAAGCTCCCCATCCCATGCACCTTCTTGCCTTAATTTCTTTTTGTCTGCTTATTTAATTGCAGAACTGTTTCTCTTTTAATGCACTTTGGAATTTGAATGTATGGTAGAGTCCAGAAAATGCTCGCTTTTCCCGTTCATTTTCGCATCCCATCTCCACGTCATTATATGGTACTCCGCTCCCGAAACGTGAAGGAACTGAATCTTGAGTCTCTAATTGCGATTTCACCTGGCAAATTTGGTCTATATTATGATTGATGGTTGAATGGATTGCTAATTTGTGAATGCAGGGGTAGATAAAATCGAAGTGGACTCCTCGAAGGAAACGTTGACGGTGACAGGCGACGTGGACCCTTACGATGTCATACATCAGGCGAGAAAAGCCGGCAAATATGCCGAGGTCGTGAGCATCGGGCCTCCGCCTCCGCCGCCTAAGCAAGACGGGCAGAAGAAGCCTGAGGAGAAGAAGCCCGAGGCGAAGGCGACCCATTTCCACCCGCCCTGCGATTGCCCGATTTGCTGGCAAACGGCGGTCGTCTACGCACCGAGATGGGAAGAGCCCGAACCGTCTTGCTCCATCATGTGACATCCCATCTGCATTAGGGAATCTGTCAAGATTTGGATTTGGTAGATCTGGGAATTGGGATAAAGAGTCATTGACCACGTTATTCTAACTTTCTCAGCAACATGTGCTTTTCTTCCTTGTGATCATACAGTTGGAATCCAATTAAATTTAGCTTCAGATGATCCTCAAATCTTATTTAAAAAAAGAATACATTGTAAAAAATAATGAAATAAAGATAGGGTGCATCATGTTTGCAGTTCAGCTATGCTCCAGCTAATTAGTCGGATAATATATAAATCGCTTCGAGTCAACGGCATATGAGATGGAATTAGTACTTCATGTCCATCTCAATTACATCTATCGATCTACCCAATTTGACTAATTGAGCCGGTTGCGTCGTATCTTGTGGTCATTGTGTCCAATTTAGGTCTCTACTCGCCTAATAGAGCTTGAGAAATGGAACTGCTCATTCACTAAGCATTTATGTGTACCATTCTTTTTTCCATGGAGAAAAAAACAAGAGCAGTTTTCAATTTCCTTGAATGTGCGCTTGCTAAGTGAAAATCACTAAATATTTAGGAATATTTGGCCATACACCGCCAGCGTATAGAAAAATTTACAGGAGGGTTTCATTCGCTTTTGCAACGAGGATTGTGATTATTTACTCTCTCAAATCGACATCATATAAAATCGCTTGTGTACTATTCTTTTTCGCACCATCATAATATTCTATATTTACTTAAATATCTAACTAATAAAAAGTAATAAAAGTGCTTTATGTTTCAACAAAGTTACAGGAGAGGCTGTTCTTTTAGTTTTCCAAGCGCCCTTGTTTTCATTTTGGAATGAAAATAACATTTATTAGATTTAGACTAGCTTTTTAACTTCATTTACCTTGTTTTCAGTTTATTGGTATTCTAAATTCGTACGTTGTATAACTAAGATAAATATCGATTAGTTAGAAATAGCATAATCAGCAAATTCATAACATAAAAAAAGTACTCTGAATTCTAAGCAATACTATAACTATGTATTGGACGTAAGAAAATTTTAGTTGCCTATAGACGAGCAAAAATCTCTATGACGCTAATAGCTCTTGTAGCATGTTAGAAGAGGAATCAATATTGATTGTAACAGCGGGTGACTACCGTTGTATTTATTATTTCATCCTTCGTAGATATATCAAAAGAACCTACAAGAAAGAAATTTAAGACACATTTAGATAAACTTTTATCATTTTCTCTTTATTGAATTTAAATATTACGATGGATACACTTTATTTATTGTCTTGAATAGAAGAACCTCAGACTTTCATAATATACTGATGTTGACATCCGTATTCCCGTGTAATATCTTCATACATTTTAGGGATTTTAATAATATTTGAAATTTTGGCAGGAAATTAAGAAAATACTTGGTCACTTTGCTTAAGTGTAAACAAGCACATTCGTCGAGTTCTTTAATAGAAAAGATCCGTAGTGATTTCTTCCATCAACTTAAAATTATATATAAATCAGAATTGCATTATTTGATATTGAAAAACAATTTTTTAAGATGGTTATCTAAATGGTAGTTATATAGAATTTAATTTTTAACTTTTGAAAACAAAAAAGAAACTTTATATGTAAATGCAATTAAGGCTTGTGCTTTTTCCATCCCTTTCTGCTTCTCATATTCTCTATCGTCTTAAATTAACTACAATATCCCTTGCATATCCTAGATATGAGATTATTTTTTTACCCTTTTTTTCCTGTTTCTTTGGAAATTATAATGAATTTAGAATTGACAAATAATATGCTTTTGCAAATTGAATAGATTGTCTAACAATGCAATTGCAGCTGTCATAATTCTGTTGTTAACAGCTAATTATTCCATGTAATCAAGGTAAACATAATATTCTATATAATTTTTTAAAGAGAATTTTCGTCTAAATTTGCATGATAATAATGGATGTTTAGAATTTTTAATATAGTTAATTTTGTCATACTTTTAAATATTTTGAAACTATCTTTTATAAAACCGTGCAGTGATGGCATGAAAAATAAATAAAAGTTGGAATATTACATTCACCAAATAAAACAAAGGTGGAGCAGTTAAAATACACAGATTATAAATTAATCCCACATATTAGAATTATAATTAAATTGGATGCATTCATTAAAATTAGCAGGTGATTTTTTCACTTTTACTTCTGCTTTGGTTATTTTTAGAATAATGGTTTCCTAGTAAACGAAAAGTAGAACTATACAACTCATTAACACAATAATTTATTAGTTATTTGTCAAATACATCATTATTTTGAAAACGATACCAATTTCATTCCAAACAAGAGAAAAACCAAAAAGAAAAATGAAAACCAAAAAAGAACAAAAAAAGCTAAAAAAGAGAGAGAGAGAGAGAGAGAGAGTAAACCCCATATTTGACATTCTTAATAATTTGTTTTTAAGGCTCTACTCATTTTGCAAAAATATAACGTTTTGAAAAATGTTTTTCAAGGAAGCCATTTTCTACGAAAATGACAATATTTTCCAATATTTTACTGAAACTTAAAAATGAATTAAAATATATATTCTCCCCTTTGGTTTCTCATTTACTTTTTCTAGGGGGAAAATTAACCAAAAATTCAATTTTTTTAATTATTTTTATTCTATTTTTCTTTTTTTGTTTTTTTTTTCCTTCTTCAAGTGAGGTGGAGCTCACTTGAGGCCAATGAGTTGGATGCGGTAGCTGACCTCGAGCCTTAACACAAGGTGGTGAGGGTTGAGCTCATTTGAGGCTGATCAATAGCTACTGTCGTGGCCAATTACTGGTCGAGGAAGAAGAAAAATAAAAAAAAGAAAAAGAGAAAAAAGGAAAAGAAAATATTTAAAATAATTAAAAAAATCAATTTTTTGACAAAAATAAAGAAAAAATTAAAATTAAAATTAAAAGATGTTTGGTGAAAAAAAGTGCTTCGAATAAAATTGAATGAAGGAGAATGAAAGATGCTTTCTGCTTTCCAAAAAAGCAGAAAACACTTTCCCTATTTTTTAAGGTTTTTTCCTTGTTAAAAAAAAGGTTTTTTCCATTGGAAAATTTTATTCTAGATTATTTTTTTCTTTTGTAAATCAAATACCGAAATATTCAGAATTTTTTTTCCCTTAAAAGTTGGTTTTTCGTGAATCTAACGGAGCTTCTTTTCTGTTAAAAAAAATAACGGAGCTTCTTTTAGTGGATTTGAAGCTAAAGAAAAAGGAAAATTACAAAAATAAAAAATAAAATGCATGGAAAAAGTATAAGGTCGATCGTCACTCTCAATATTCCTACTCATGATTTCACTCTCCTGTCTTCACCATTTCTTCAGCCAGCCGCTTCCGCCGCAGCGGAGTCAACCACCGACCCATCGCCAACAACCGCTTCCTTCTTCGCATCCCTCCTCGCTCCCCGGCCAAACTCCAGCTCGCTCCGATCGCCGTCTCCGTCGCGGCAAGATACAGAGGAGGCAATGGCGGCGGCTCCACCGCGAGTCTTCTGCATCGGGACGGCCGACACGAAGCTCGACGAGCTCCGCTTCCTCGCCGCCTCCGTCAAATCGCACGTCGCCTCCTTCGCCGCCGGCTCTCGCTCTCCGGTACGTTCGCTTCCCCGCTTGAATCCGAACGGCGTTCGCATTGTTCGGAGAGGACTTGATCCGGCGAAACGTAGATATCTTCCTTTGAGACGATCATGCTTCTGCACTCCGTCGCGAATAGCCTGCCGCGTTTGATTCCGGTTTTTGAGTATTGCAATTGTGTGAAACGACAGGTAGAGGTAGCCGTTGTCGATGTATCGGCCGGTCCGGATGAGATTCCAAGTGTCGAAGGCCTGATGTTTACCTCTCGAAAGGAGCTGCTCTCTCAGTACTTCGAATTCAGTGACCAAGAGCCCCAGAAACTTCCGGACGACAGAGGCGAGGCGGTCTCGTTAATGAGCAAAGCGCTGGAGATTTACCTGAAAAGAGCCAGCGAGGATCGGATTCTAGCTGGAGCCATCGGACTCGGAGGAAGCGGAGGCACCTCTCTGATATCAGCAGCATTTAGAGCTCTTCCACTGGGTTTGCCCAAGGTAATTGTGTCGACCGTGGCTAGTGGACGAACGGAGCCTTACATTGGATCGACGGATATGGTGCTGTTTCCTTCTGTAGTGGATGTGTGTGGGATCAATAGCGTGAGTAGGATGGTGTTTTCCAATGCTGCGGCTGCTTTTGCTGGAATGGTGATTGGGCAGATCGATAGGTGCAGGGAGAAAATTAAGGCGGATGCGAAGTCAACTGTGGGTATTACTATGTTTGGGGTTACGACTCCGTGCGTGAATGCTGTGGTGGAGAGGTTAAGTAAGAATGATTACGAGACCTTGGTTTTCCATGCCACAGGCGTCGGAGGCAGGGCTATGGAGTCTTTGGTTAGAGAAGGATTCATACAGGTATGTTCTGATTGCAACTTTCTGGCATGTAGTCTTTGAATGTTGTTAATTTAACTAGCTAACGTCCTGTGTTTAAAAGAAGAAACAACGGGACACATAGTTATGCTAAGGGGAGAAAAGACTATTGGTTCCAATGAGTGCGTTGGTATGGACTAAATCTTATTTTTAGCTCCACTTTTTTGTTGTTCAGGGTGTTTTGGACATCACGACAACTGAGGTTGCTGATCATATTGTCGGAGGTGTTATGGCTTGTGACAGTTCCCGTTTTGATGTTATTATAGAAAAGAAGGTTCCTCTAGTCCTCAGTGTGGGTGCTCTAGACATGGTGAATTTTGGAGCTAGAGATACCATACCTTCTACTTTTCAGCAAAGAAAGATCCATGAACATAATAAACAGGTGATGAGACTTGAATCTTTTTTCCCCTTCATTAGTAGCTGGCATCATGTTATTCTGCTCATCAGTTTTTTTTTTCTTCTTTTCCTGATGCCTTAGTTTGTACTTCATTTTTCAACACAATGTTATATGATTATTTTATGAGGAAGATGGACCTTTCTGTTCATTCAAATCACAACAGACAAGATGAGATGCCTCTTCCTATAACCAGAGTACAGAGCAAGATCTCATAAAAAAATGAAATTTGGCAGGTTTCACTTATGCGGACTACAGTTGAGGAGAACAAGAAATTTGCTGATTTCATAGCGGACAAATTGAACAAATCATCATCAAAAGTTTGTGTTTGTCTTCCGGAGAAGGGTGTTTCTGCTCTGGATGCACCGGGAAAGCCATTTCATGACCCTGATGCTACTGCTGCTCTTTTAAATGAACTACAGAAACTTATTAACACAAACAATGACAGAAAGGTATTTGGTTGCTTACCAAACATGATCAATTGAAATTTGATGCAGTCGTATTAGCTCTCCTACTCCAAAGACACAGTGTATCTACAATCGAATTGACTTTATAGTACCCCATTGTTATTTAACACAGATCAAAGTGTATCCTTACCATATCAATGATGTGGAGTTTGCAAATGCAATTGTTGATTCCTTCTTGGAGATTGATAAGAACAGTGGTAAAGAATTCAGTCCTCAAACTTCTGTAGCTGTATCTATTGAAGATTCCAATGTGGGAGCAGTATCGACGATGGGTTATTCAAGCTTCAAGGCTGCTATTTACTCTCCAAGTGATTTCCCAGATGCACATCCAGGTGAAAATTTGATCACTTTACTGTTCTGTCAGATGAGGGGCATGACTAGATTTACCTTTATGTGTTGCTGGAAGTTGTTTTAGGTGTATTATTTGGCTTACTGGTAGATTTAATGAGTAGTGACAGTTGAGAAGTGTGAAAAAGATCGCATAAAACAGAGAGAATGCTTGCTTGAGGTTTGTAACAGCCTTTGTGTGGTGTTCCAGATTTCAATTGCGGATTTGGTTGATGTAGCTTATTTGTCAATACATCACGTTCATTTGAAAAGATGGAACAGTTGGGGCAGAGTTTCACATCTTCCAAACAGTCATGTAGGCATGTAAAATATGGTGATTCTATATGTTATTGTTGGAAGCAGCCCAACATGTTCGGGAGTCGATTTGATATATCCTGATAATTGCTCATCAAGAATGCCTAATGGGAAGGAGTCCTATTATGGTGGGACGCTGAAAAGGATGAAATCTAAATAAGGAGTCTCAGTTAGGAAGAATACCAGGATGAAATCAATTCTGATGATTGCCCCCATAGAGGAATTGCAGTCAATTGGGGAGATTTCTAATTGGGAGGTGATTATCAATCAATTAGGGAGGATTCCTACTTGGGTGGAGGTCTACCACTATAAACAGAAGGGCTTGAGTGGAGGTTTCTTTGTGTGCTAGAAAATACTGGAAAAAGATCACAAGAATCTTCAATAATGTGTGTAAACACGAGATCTTGAGAGTTCATCAAGTGAGGATGTGTTTTTGTGACAATTGTGAGGATATATTGTGAGAGAAACACTGTTAAGAGTGTTAACCGTAATCCTTTGATTATAGTAGAGTAGTTCTTGGATCAGCTTCCTCTGGTTGTTCCCATTTGGGATTTTCCACGTAAAAACTTCTGATGTATTGTGTTATTTACGTTCTTCTGTAAAGAGAATATATGGCCGCATATTGCGTGATTCTGATAGTTAGAATTCCGCTACGATCAGTTGCGATCTGACTTAAATTACAACAGTTATTTGGCTAGCAATTATTACCATAGCTATCCCCATCCTCTATGGCTTTTATTTCTGTTCTTATATTTATTTATTGTGGCTGCAAGGCAACTATGTATTACTAAGCATCTCTCATCTTCTTCCTGCTTTGCCTACACGACTAGGAACTGCATGCAGTCCTAATCTCAAAGTATGATATCTAACTGTTTAAGTAGGTTCTATGTTGTTCAATGGCAGTGATACTTATGTAAGCAATTGATTGCAGAAACATTGAAAAGAACACAAGCTATATTGCACCAGCTGCAAGATCAAATAAATAGAGGGATTCCAATAATAGGGGCTGGTGCAGGGACAGGCATATCTGCGAAATTTGAAGAAGCAGGTGGTGTTGATCTGATAGTTTTGTACAACTCTGGACGCTTTCGCATGGCAGGAAGAGGTTCTTTGGCAGGGTTGTTGCCTTATGCTGATGCCAATGCAGTTGTGCTAGATATGGCTAATGAAGTGCTGCCTGTAAGTCTTCTTTCCAGTGCCATTGATAAAATAGAATCATTTGTTGTCAAATTTTGAATGAGCATACTTTAGTGCCATGTAAGCTTTTCACTTTTCTATGGCTGCCTTCTAAAACCGCACTAACCTTGAAGATATCTTCAAAGGAAAGAAAAAAAAGAAGTTTATTGGAGAATGCAATTAAGATATGGCATTCGGTATATTCTTTTACCATAACCTTTCTTGTATTCACATCGCTAAACAGAAAAAAAAAAAGATACAAATGTGGTAGAAAGAGTGGACAATTCCATTTTTTCACCCTATCTTGCAAAAGAATGGAGAAATTGATGAAGATCTCACTGGAAAACAAAATCATATTGAATGAAGTAGATAAGCGCATCTATTGTCTTGTGCAATCATAGAATGCCTTGTGTAAGATGGCAATGGGATGAGGATGCATTGCGCATGAGGTTGGATGGTTAAGCACCAATATACGTAGAAAATGAGCGGGGGAGATGAAAATTTTACGTTGTGTATGGCCTCACTCAGTGAAAAGATAGGATGCAAGCTGAGTGTCTAATTGGTGGATTTGCAATGGAGAACAATATGAAACTGTTTGAGGTGGTTTGTTGATGTGTAACAGTAGCCATTGGATGTTATGGTGAGAATATGTGACTCTCTCATTGAGATGCACATGAAAAGGGATGGGATGATCTTTAAAAAATGTGACAAGAGATTATGATGAAAATGTGACTCTCTAGTATCTAGATCTTTCTATAAACTCAATGTGAAGTGGAGTTCAACAGTGTCAGAGGGTCTACCAAGTCGACCACACTTAGTGGGATAAGCTCGGTGGCTGTTGTTGTTCCTCCTGTTGACAGCTTATATAATATCTCATCTAAGACACTGAGCAAGAAAGGGGGAGTGCAAATCTAAATAAGGTGTTAGAGAACCTTGGCAGCACTGGTAGGCAGAGTGGAAAAGGTGGACTCTTATCATCTCACTATGGGTATTTTTCGTTCAGTTACAGGGATATTTGGAAAGATTATAATGGATGGGTGAAATCTGTCAAGGTGGATTGGTTAGGAAAACACCTTCACATGCTCACAGAGTTTCCTTGGGAAGCCACAACCTAGGATGGTGCTAGATATGACTGCCATACTTGGGGAGAATTTTCAAAATTTTGCTTATTTGATATCTATCCACGCCTGTGCCATCTGAATATATCTAATTTATCTCCTGTTACATCTATTAATATCGGAAAAGATGTTCTTCCATGGTTATATTTGCTTTTCTTCCACATAATATGCTCAAATGAATTAATGGATGCTTAACCTTTAAATTTAGTTTTTCATTACCTTCTCAAAATAGGCGCCATCATATATCGAGTCTATATTTATGCAGGTTGTGAAGGCTGTACCTGTTCTTGCTGGAGTATGTGGAACTGACCCTTTTCGTCGAATGGATTACTTCCTTAGGCAAGTTGAGTCCATTGGATTTTTTGGGGTGCAAAATTTTCCCACAGTGGGGCTTTTTGATGGTAATTTCAGACAGAATCTGGAAGAAACAGGAATGGGATATGGGTAGGTTTTCCCAGATAACATCTCTTAGTTCTCCAACTTGATCCCTTATGGCTTAATGAGCAGTTTCTCTCTTTGATCTTTGTAGCTTGGAAGTTGAGATGATAGCAAAAGCTCACAAGAAGGGTCTATTAACAACTCCTTATGCTTTCAACGAAGATGAAGCTGCAGAAATGGCAAAAGCTGGAGCTGATATTATAGTGGCTCATATGGGCCTCACAACTTCTGGCTCGATAGGTGCAAAGACTGCTTTCACATTGGAGGAAAGTGTAGTTCGTGTACAAGCTATTGCAAATGCCACGCATAGGATCAATTCCCATGCTATCGTCTTATGCCATGGAGGTATATCATGAAAGCATCTTTTACGTTGTTTCTGTACTATATTTCTTCGTCACCTCTGATTGCATCTCTCTGGAGTATAATTATGAGTGGCATTTTTTTTACTCTGCTAATGCCCAACTTGTTGTGCTCGAACCATTATCCAAATCATTCTGGCACCTCAGAGTAACTTTTGTGCAGCATGACTGGAGAGATGTGTGCTATTAGTCAGTTCTCTTTTCTAGGCGATCTTAAATCGTGCATTGTCTTTGTTTCTTCCTTTGAGTTTTCTGGTTCTTCCACTTGTTTTGCTTGAGTTCTTTTTCAGCTCCTTTTTTTCTTTGTCATATATTGTAAAACATCAAATGCTATTCGCTGTTCTTGCTTCGGCCTTCGAACACTCTGTCCAACTTTACTTATTTTGCCTCAAATAGTTTATGTTCTGATCTACACCCTGGGTGAGTAGTCATATTGGTGGTTCTGTTGTCGCTGATCATCCAATAGTTCTGGACATCTTGGAAAAGTGAATGAATTTTGTTGTGAATGTGCAGGTCCTATATCTGGTCCGAAAGAGGCAGAATTCATACTAAAGAACACTGAGGGAGTTCATGGGTTTTATGGTGCATCAAGCATGGAGAGGCTTCCCGTTGAGCAAGCAATTAAAAACACAGTCCAAGAATACAAATTGATATCCCTGAAGTGAGGTTCAGTGCATCACTCTGTACACTAAGATGTTAGTTACAAGTTTGTACTTATCTACATCTGAGTACTATAACAATAAATTAGTTGTCAAATTTTTTGTGGCTGAATAATCAATAATATCCCTCTCTATCACGATTGGGAGCTTTTTGAAAATGAGTATGCTGACTGCTACTTTATAGTTATCATTAATAACTGAAGGCTGGTGAGCGATTCTATATTTTCTTCCATTCTGATTGAAAATGAAAATTACTCTTAGCTTCTTTGTTTTCCTGCTTTCCTGAAGTTTCTTTCGCTTTGAAATTGTTAAAATGGAGGAAACACTTTTAGTGGGATTGGTGTCTTGTCACTTCCTCCCACTTCAGCATGATTCGTGGACTTCTCTTTTGACACAAGAAGCACGCACAGTTTTGTTCTTACTTCTAGTGAGCTGGTGTTCCTGACAAGCGCCAGCAGAAATAGGCTAAGGGTGCCTGATTATGATTTCTTCTCGGAACTGAAATTAGATCTTTTGATTGACATGAAAGCCCTCGTTGCACTGATAGTACCCACAAATATCACCAAGTTTTTTTTATGTCTTTTCAAATATAGAGCTTCAGCTTGTTCTATCTGCTGATAAAACAGAGTAGGCACTTGTTGCACCACATCATCGCTAGGATTTTCTGAGCCATCTTTCTTCTCCTTCTCTATCATATTGCCTTCAAGGTTATGGGGCAACCACTCCTCAGCCTTGGAATATGTGCCTTCTTTTCTAAGCTGGTATCTGGGTCATCAACTGTCCACCTGTAACAAGAGGAAATCAAATTTCATGTGATAAAGACGAGGATTCTTCTAATACTCATAAATATTTTCTTTTGTTTTATTTTTTTGGCTATTTGAAAGGGTTATACAATAACGTCAAGATCTCTTCTATGAATGATATGGTAGACAGAACCGATCGTACTGAAGGCTACGTGATTGTTGATTGATTTGTGATGGGCTGAATCTTTTAGAAACGAGTTTATACAATGAACTTTTGGAAGGAAACATTGCTGGAGCTGCAGATAGACATACCTGTATCCACTTGTCAGCCGGTGCAAGAAGGCCAACATGGTAACTTTTGCCATGTTCATTCCCAAGCATGTTCTTGGTCCGGACCCAAAAGGTATGAAACTGTATGGCTTTTGCATTTCCTGAAGATTTGTAGCAGGTAAAGCAATGGTCAGAGCTTTGAAATGCTCATCAGTCACATGCTGATCAAGGAAATTACAAGACAGAGAAACAAAAGGTGGTGAAGATGGCATATTTACATCAAATCTAGAAGGGTTAAATTGAACTGGATCCTTGTATATGCTGGGATCATAGTGAATGCAAGTCACATCAACATTCACATGCCATCCTTTCTTGATACTGTGACCTGCATGTTCCACGGATGATTTAGTACGTAGTTTTCAGGTAAAGCTTCTCCGCAAAAGATAACATTGACTTGCCTTCGATAGTACAGTCCGTGAGTGCCACCCGAGGGTACCACAGGAGCACATTTGACATTCTAAGCGTCTCTTTAGCAACCTGGAATTTCATTAAAATGTCAGCATTGCTCTGATCACACATCCCATTGTCCACGGAAAGAGGTCAAAATCTGCACCCACGCATGCGATAGGGAGATTGTCACCTTTAAGCCGTATGACATGCTGTTGAGATCTTCAAGAGTGAGGGCAGCCCCTTGAGGTTTCTTCCTCAGAATAGCCAACTGCTCTTCCTGAAATTTCATCTTCATATCAGTTTTGTGTTTCAGTGAGTTTACACCGGTCTGTCTCTCTCTCTCTCTCTCTCAAGTAAAAAAGTGAAACTTATAAGTAACATAGCAAGTATTTCTTTGGATGACTACAGAGAA
The DNA here is from genome assembly GCA_016097485.1 of Eucalyptus sideroxylon x Eucalyptus melliodora. Taxonomy (NCBI): domain Eukaryota; kingdom Viridiplantae; phylum Streptophyta; class Magnoliopsida; order Myrtales; family Myrtaceae; genus Eucalyptus; species Eucalyptus sideroxylon x Eucalyptus melliodora. Next base: position 44,324,772 of record CM027832.1, on the reverse strand, counting down.
GGCATTTACTTATATATGCAATTTCTCATCCTGATCAAACTGAAATTTTTGGTTCATATGGCTGTCTAATCTCTTCAATTTGGTTTGGCTTTCAGTTCGAAAAAGATTTGCAAATCAACATTTTGATTCCGTTCAAAACTTACCCTGAGCCTATCCTGAGCTTCTGGGTTCTCATCCAGGAACTTGACACTCCACATCATGGCAGCTGCAGTGGTGGTTTGCCCAGCAATGATCAGGGTCAAAAGATTGTCCATGATCTCCGAGTCATCCAGCTTCTCTTCAGGAGGCAATGAATCTCTGTCCAGCATTGACTGCAGGAAGTCCTCAGGAGCTCCCTTCCCTCTTCCTCTTCTCTCCTCTATCATCTCTCTGAATGTTTCCATCAGCCTATTTCTTGCCTGCATCAACCATTTCACCATATTCTATCAGTTTCTTTTACTTTTGTATCTTTATTGCAATTTTATGCAATTTTGGGCTTCAAATGGCCGGCTATGATAACTGGATTGAACATTTTTTAATTGTTTAAACGAAATTATTCAAAAATTCCCAAGTAGGAGAAAAATTTCTAACCAAGAAAACATGCTGGACAATATCGTGAAAACAAACGAATTTAGTGATATCATGAGGTCTACTGTGATTAAGTTAAACATAGAAAACTTGATGAGTGGACTTAATGCGGTACTTTTCTAACTTCTTTTGAGTTTATATCTCTCTTTTTTTAAAATTTTTTAAATTTTTTTAAATTTAATTATTTATTTTTATATACCTTGAAGGAAAAAACACCTGTTGACATGCTAATGTCAGCCGATTGGTTTGGGAACAAATCATCGACCAGTCCAATTTTATTGACTTTTTTCCCCTGAAAGGCATTTGTCAATGTAGTTCGGAAAGTGGGACTGGAGTGCACTTGACTTCCCTCTTCTTGTTCTCTGTTTTTTTTGGAAGGATTTGAATTGTTTTCTTCCTTAAGGATGCTAATGATATAATGTAATGAATGAAGTATGATGTTCTTCTGGCCAAGAAAAAAAAGAATGCACTCGACTTCCCTCTCAACTTCTAGGGTCATGAAGAAGTTTCAAATTCTAGAACGAACTTCATTTCCTAGACAGAGTCAACCCTCTGCTGTTTAGTTGGGTCCATCTACCATCTTGGACAGTACCATATATTGCTTTCATGATTCAGCCTAGTTCCTACTCTAGTCGCACCATGCATGAAGGGCCCAAAAAGCATGTTACCTTAATTCCCCTGTAGTACCGAGTGCCTGGTATCATGACCGGGAAGGACAACATGGCGCTGGACACGTCCGTGCAGTCCTTCTCTATCTGTCGCAGCATCGATTCCTCCGTCATGCTCATCAGCATTTCGCACATTGCATCAAAAGCAATCTGTTCATCATAATTCACATGAACCAGTTGTGACAATACGTTGGAAACTTTTTAACTAACGAATCTTGTCTTCTTTGTCGCATTCTCTATATGTTACAAAGATTCATTGGTGGATTGAAACAATTATATAATTCGAGCATTGTTCACCTTCATATTGAAATCCAGCACCACAAAGCTTTTGCCATGCTCTTCTAGCTTCTTCAATCTCTGGCACAGCATCTTGTCAAACTTGGTAACGAACTTGGATAAAGAAGGCATCGAGAAAGGATCGGACAGAAGATGCCTTATCCTTTTGTGGCTCTCATGAGGCACACAAAGCAAGCTCTTCTTCCCGACAGCATCAGCCATGGACTTCACATAACCCTTGTTGAACCGGGCAAAGTCGTTCGCAAACACCGTTTTTGCGCCCCCCGTGGTTGGAATAAACACATGGACCTTCCCAAATATCCTCGTCTTGAACCATTTCCCGTACCTGCACTTTCACCAACAAATGGATTGTAACTTTGTTATCGGTGAGCCTGGAGGCATCAAATCATTAGTTAGTATTATTCCCACTTCATATGATTCGAAATTAAAGTGGATTTTCCTGTTTTCCCAATGATCTTCTTCATATCATGGTTGATGTGCATTTTAGAGATTAAGAAACCTCCATGTATACATTGAAGGTTTGTGTCTACAGCGTCAGTGGTAAACCAGTATGCAAGTTTCGATGGTATTAGGTATGATTTCATCGAAAGATCCCTCGTAGTTGAATTTGAGAGCAATATATATACCAGAACGAGGAAGTTTAAACTGAAATGATCAACATGAACTAAATTGGATGATCATGATAACATACAGACTAGTTAGGGGTCAAAACTACATCTCATACAGATGATATAGAAAATAAAAAATGGAACAAAATGAGAAGAAGAATAATCACTGACCAGAGTCTCCTGAGTCTCACAAACTCATAGCATCCCTTAGTGCTGTTGGTGGCTGAGAGAAAAGAGAAGGTCTCTCCTACGAATGGTACTCCCAATCTACCAGGAATATGGTCTCTCTCACCTGATATTTTCTTGGCTTTTGCTGAGAAATAAAACATGAACCCAACTGAAACAAGGACAGCAAAGAGAACATCATAGTAGCTCCTCACAAAGAAGATCAACTCTTCCTTTGACCTGATCATCATGATCCTGTGCTGACTTGTGCTTTAACAAAAAGGAACTCTTTTGCAGATGAAGAACATAAAGTGATCTACAATGGGGATTTAAGGAGAATCCAATCAGTGAAATCTTCAATAAGTGGACAGATAGAGAATAAAAGGTTTTGAAAAGAGACAAGATGCTTCGGGCGGCAAGAATTATAAAATGCAAAGGGCATCTTTGCTTAGGTCTTGACAAAAACAGTTGGCAAGATTCATAGAAGTACAAGACGAGTCCTCATTCTTCATTCTTGTTAGAAAGCCGAACCTACAATTTTAAACTTGTAAGCGGAGAGTGACCGGCGTATAAACCGTCGTTAACAGGCCATGTGCCATGCTTTAACCATTCTTTTTGGGACTCTAGTCAACAAAAACATGAGATGAGTGACACTGCAAGCAATAAAATAGTGCACTGAAACGGAAATACTTTTAGTTTCTTGATTATTATCCTGATGTGGACCTTGGACAATTCAGAAAAATGCTCCATAGTGATCCAGAGATGCTTTGCCGAAGCGGATTGCATGCTGAGATGTCTCTCTCTCTCTCTCTCTCTCTCTCTCTTCCCCCCAACTTTGTGTGTATGTTGGGGCACTACAACTGCACATGATGAGCCAAAAAGCTCTACAGTGGATTAATGGTGACATGAGGTCTAGTCACAACGTAAGCCACCCCCAAGTTACTTTGGGGAAGGATAATTGGCTCGATACACCGTGTTCCGCCCTGACTAGTCAAGTAGTCAATTCATACAACCTTTTTCTCTCCCCAAATGCACCACCCACGAATAAATGGATTACGTTCCTCACTTTATATCCTAAGTGATCCTAGCAATGCAAAAAATTTAGTTTGCAAAGCTCTCTGAAAGAGCTTTTTTTCCAATCTTATGGGGCTCAGTGAAAGATTATATACCTGTCCTTGGAGTGAAATATTCACTGGATATGACTCCCCCCTTTTCTTTAAGAAATTCACCGATGATTCATCGTGTTATTTATTTTGTAAATCAATCGTTGTCTTTCTAGTGTTCTTATATTCGTTTGTTACTCATGTTCGAAGAAATTTGATGATTAGAAGTGGATAAAGAGATGACATGTGAGGCTTTGGTGGATGTTCTATTCTGCTTCTGATACGCATGGATATCGAAGGACCCACGAAAAGAGAGGATTGGACATCCTGAATTAATGGGATACTGTCCCTTTACAGGTCCAACGTCAAAAATCGAATATTCATCGATCTCTAGGCATAATTATTGCCACCTTAGATAGATGGACTTCATCTTTATAGAGACGTACATTTGATTAACATCCACAAAATAGGCATAATCAAGGAGTCCAAAAGAACGCATGACCAGATTCCAATTGAAGGTGCACCTCCCTCCCTCTCAAGGATGTACAGGTCTGTCAACCTCACCATCTTAGCAGAGAGCGTGTGTGGAGAGAGACAGATGAGGACGGTAACAGCGAGGAGAGGATGACCAAGCATGGTCCGAGACTATGGTTGTGCTCGATGCGTGGCTGTGACAAGGAGAGGAGAGCGAGAAGAGAGAACAAAGGAAGATAATAAAAATAGGACTCCTTTTCTTGGATTTATTTGGGGTTTTTACGGGCGTGACTGTCACCAAGGTTCGTATATTTTATACTTAAATAGCCTCTCAAACATAATCAAGCAGCAGCAGTAATGATAGAGATTAGTTGCTACCCAAAATTAGACTTCCCACAAAGAGCAGCCTTTCATATAATTGAGAATTTGAGATGAAGATTTTCCCCAAGAGGGCAACGTGGGATAGTTTTCTATACTTACCACCAGATGGACCTTCCACCGTAGAGCTTTCAAGGATTGGAGGTTGTTGCTTTTGGTGATATAGCCTCGTTCAAATTCATGTTGTGTAACTTACTCGACAGGACCAGATCCTAATTAATCACGCATTATGCAAGATTTACTAATACATCCTCATGACCATTGGAGTCCCCACTCCCGCCACGTGGCAGTCTTAAATTGCTTGACAGCTGCTTAATATGATATCTTGTAGTTATTACTCTTGATTAAGAAGAGATTAAGTTCTATAAATTTACTAGCTACTAAACAGTTTGGATGATTAGGAAGAAATATAGTGCCTCAGGAGACGGGGAGGGTGGCAGTGGTAAGTTTGCCCGCACGGACTATGCAATGGATATTCATCTTCAGCAGACCCACACACAAGGCGACTTTCTAAGCAGCTACCAGTACAAGCTTTACCCATATGCTTTTTTAAATTGGATCAATTAGACAGATAACTCTCAGAAGACGGGGAGAGTGGCACTGGCAAATTTGCCCGCATGGCCTATGCCATGTGAAATTCATCTTCGGCAGACCCACACACTCGGATATTGTAAAGGCGACTTTCTAAGCAGCTATCAGTACAAGCTTTGCCTGTATGCTTTTTGGAATTGGATCGATTAGACAGATAACTCTCTCTCTCTCTCTCTCTCTCTCTCTCTCTCTCTCGCTTCTTTTGTTTTCCTTCTTTCCTTCCTTTTCTCGATTAGTCAGTTTGAAAAAAGATCAGAGACTTTGAGAACTTTGAAGAGGTTGACGACGAACTAATGGATATGCATGACTTCTTTATGGAACCTAGCATTTAGGTACCTGATTCATTTGGGACACTAGTTATTTGTTCAATCTAAGAGAAATTTAAAGCATGGAAAGCAAAGAAGAATAAAAGATTTCTGAGAAAGATCGGGAGCTCAATTGAAGAAAACACACTTGTTTATTAGAAGCACTCTCTATAATATAGATTGGGAGAACTTCTTACACACTAACACAAATGAAAGCACTTGGCCATTTATATCCTTCATAAAATCATGGTTCACTCCTCCTAGATCATTTTAGAGATTGTGGTCCCACCTCTCCCGCCTCCTCGAGAAAATATTGGTGCTGCTCTTATTCCAGCGTGTACTACTCGGGTGACATGTGTCGCTCGATGCCATGCTAGAACCAGAGCAGATTTTGGAAAATAGATATATTAGTTTCTCTCTCTTGCTGGTCCACCGGTCCCTAGGTCAAATTTGAAAAAGTGACTCTCTCTACTGCACACGCTCTCTCTCCTCCTAACCTGCACTCTCTCTCTCCTATGAAATACATTTATTATGGGAAACTTTTTTCTTTCTTTCTCAAGAAAGAGAAGCAGTCATTCCTTTCCATTTCTTTCTCCACACGAATGTTCCAAAATTTTGAATCCCATATTCTCTCTCCGCGCTCGTTGCTGCTCCGACGTTCATCAAGCGACGGTTCCCCTGTTGTCTCCGACGAAGCACATTATGACTGCCCCTGCTAGGGTGCTTGCTCGCTTTTGTCTCTACGCTCGTTGCTCCGGCCAAGGAGGAGGAGATCCAAAAGATCGGGAAACTCAACTCGGCGTTGGAGAAGTGGGTGAAGTTGTCGTGCATGGAAAACAAGATTTGGAGGACCTCGCCTAGGCCAATGAGGCCATCCCCAACGCCATCTACACCAACCTCGAGTAGGTCCTAGCAAAGGTCAGCAAGGATGACTGCCCCTACGGCAGGGCCTCCCTAGAGGATGAAGTGGATGTGGTGTAGTAGATAGGGCAAGAAGGGAGGCACAAAGGAGGGGAAACGAGGAAGTAGTAGATAGGGCAGGAAGGGTACCAAGAGATCGGCCGCAAGGGTAGGCTAAGCACCATTGATGAGTCCGGCGGAGAAAGGGCGGCTTGCGAGGGCATCTTGATCAATGAGTCCAAGTTCAAAACCAGGAGCTAAGTTCAAATGTAGGAAAAAAGATAAGGAGATGTCTAATATTTGCGATTGTCGAGATTTGTTGTCGTAAGGCAACGTGTCTAGGTTTTTTGTTTTTGCTAGTTCAAGGAGTGCACCATGCTTCTTGTATATTTGTGCTTCTTGATTGTGTAGGGCAATCACCGTAAGTACTCTCATACTTTCTTTTTCCACCTTATGGAAAAATGGCCACTAGGATATAGGTCCACTAATAAAACGGAGGGAAGACCCGCACACCGCGCACAAACACAGGTGCCTGCATGGCAACAATAGCACGCTCACCTCCTCCTTCTCGCACTTCCAAGACCACGTCGTCATCACCCTCCCTCTCATCTTATCCTCTTGTGCCTCCCTCCTGCCTGCCTCCTGCTCTCCTCCTCCTCGACTTTGTAATTGCTCTTGCAACACAATGTGGCATCGTCTGCTTTATCCTTTAGGGAGGGATGACCTTCGCTAGGACCTGCTCGAGATTGGTGTAGAGGGCATTGGTGGTGGCCTCGTTGGCCTGGGCAAGGTCCTCCAAATTTGGTTTTCCATGCATGGCGACTTCACCCGCTCCTCCAGTGCTAAGTTGAGCTTCCCGATCTTCTGAATCTCCTCCTCCTTGGTCGGAGCAGTAACGAGCACAAAGATAGAAGCGAGCAAGTGTTGGAGCAAGGGCAGCGTAATGTGCTTCATTGAAGACGGCGAGGGAACGGCTACTTGATGAACGCCGGAGCAACAACAAGCGTAGAGAGAGAATTTGGGATTCAAAATTTCAGAACCTTTGTGTGGAGAAAGAAATGGAGAGGAACAAGGGCTTCTCTTTCTTGAGTAGGAAAGAGAAAAGTTTCCCGTAATAAATGCATTTCAGAGGAGAGGGAGGAGGTGAATTTATGTTTATTCAATACTCTCCTTCACCAACTACTCTTGTCTCAATGTAGATCTAGCAACCGTACCAAGTTGCTTTTGGAACTTTTCAAACTTTGTAGTGGCAAGTCATTTGGTGAAACTATGTGCTGCTTGATCATTTGTCTATATGTACTCCATCTCTATCCCTCCCAACAACACTTTTCACATGAGAAATGATAGTGTACTTTTACATGAGTAATCCTTGCATGAAGGATTGAGTTCTCCACCAACCATGTAGCTCATTGATTATTACAATGGAACTCTACGAGGAATTCAATAGGTTGATTAAATCCTCCATAACTTGCGATAACCTCGTACTTTCTTGAGGCGCCATTACTGCTACTCTATACTAAGTGGTTGCCTCTTGCTGCACCATGACTCTACTCTCGATCTAAGGTGACACATATTTTCAGTAGTTGAACATCGTGTGTCATAGTAACCAACATAATCTGAATCCAATATCTTTTTACTTCACATTGAAGAGAATTCCAAAACCAAAGGTCCCATTCACTTGCCTTAGTATGGGTCTAACTACATCTAAGTGAGGCTTTCATGGTTTGTTTATGAACCGACTTATTACACCCATTGCAGAGGCAATGTTCATGTTATAGTTAGGTGGATTAGCTTCCCACTAATTGACTATGCATGATTCATCTTACAATTCTCTTCCTTCTACCATGCATAGTTTGTATATCCATCCATAGGTGTAGGAACCAGCTTGCAATCAAGAATCCCGAATTTCTCTAGAAGATCCTGTGCATACTTTTGTTGACGTAGGAATAACCCTTCCTTGGTTTTGTCAACCTAGAGTCCTGGCAAGTGTATTAGTTCACCAACTCCTTCATCTAAAACTGCATAAAGGGATTGGCTTTAATTCGATATATCACAACTTCATCATCTCCAACAGTGATTCGATCATTCACATAAATTAGTACAATTACAAGCCTTCCGCCTTCTTCCTTCACAGATAGACTTGAATTTGCTAGTGCTAAGGAGAAGCAATTGTGCACGGGAAATTATGTGATCTTCTCGGACCAAGCTTTTGGAGCTTTTTCAAATCATAAAGCACTTTCTTTAATTTGCAAACATAATTTGGATGAGTTTTAACATCAACAATCTGGCTGCTCCATATGTATGTCTTGATCTAACTCTCCATGTAGGAAGGCATTCTTCACATCTATCTACCACAACTTCTATGGCCTGTTTGTGGCCAACGCTAGTAAGACTCAAACTATAGTAACCTTTGCCAATGGACTAAAGGTTTCATCATAATTTATCCCATACTTTTGAGAGAATCCTCTAGCAACTAAATATGCCTTATATCCTTCTATAGACTCATGTGTGTATCAAGTTTGGCACCAAATCTCATGTCTCATTTTGCTCCAAAGCTTTGAATCTATTCTTCCATAGCCTACTTCCATTCTACCCTCTGTGAGGCCTCCTCATACATAGCTCTATTACTCCAATATCTTTGGGTGAAGTTGGTATATATATGATGTGATCTCTCATTTTTTAACCCACGTTTTCTCTTTAAAGTAGCAATTATTCCACATGCAGTTCTTATTCACTTTGTACATCTTCGTGACAACCGTCCATTTGGTAACCGCCTTGATGGAAGATTGTATATAAAAGGAATGATTGTTCATTTTCTAAGGGTAATAACAAGGTCTAACGCAAACCCTCTCATTTGGAATACACCATTAGTACGCGAGGGAATTGAGTTAGTAGAGCGTGCTTGATATTTCGCCGAATCTCTGTGAATTTCCAACAAATAATGTCTGGAGGTTTGTTTACATTTGATCTTGTTTTTTCCACATTTGATTTTTATGTCTAACATTTGGTATAAGAGCAAGTTTAGTGCCTCTGCCTTGTTTTTGTTGATGTTTGGTGTGTTTTTCAAGGCATTTTGAAATGAACAATAATTTGGAATTTTGGGGCCAAGAGAGAAACTCGCTGATTTCGGGCAAATTCCAACGATCGACCGCTCAACTTCGGATTGGTACGATCGCACCGCCATGAGGAAGAATAGCTGTAAATTATTTCAGCATATTGGTATATGCCAAAGGCTAATCCATGGACGGAAGTTGCAATGGTTAAGGGTTTTGCATTTTGGGAAATTTTTGTTTGATTCGGGGCTAATTACTTGGTCTTTTATACTGAAACTTGGACTTTTGTGGTCATGTCAGTGTAGTCTTCAAAACCTATCATTTTATTTTGGTTTGAAATGGGCTGTTGGAGAAGTAAAGGACGATGGAAGTCACGGTGAAATGGCGAAAAACAACAAGAGAACGCCTTCTGTTCATCGCTAGTACGTGGCGCCCACATGCACACGCGACAGCTACTAGGTGCGTGCAGGCCACACGCCCATGCCTGCGCCCACTCAATTAAGGAGGGCGTGTGCTATGCAGCACCTGGGCGGTGGTACATGCACGTGCATTGCACACGCATGCCCCATTTTTTCCTTTTCTTTTGTTTTGTCCCTGTCTTATGCCATTATTACGATTCTACCCCTTGGCATTTATAATTTATGGTTCTACCCTTGATCGAATTTATTTTATAGTTCTACCCCTTGGTGCATTTATTTACTATTTTGCCCTTTCATGCATTTTTAAGAATATTTTATAAATGAAATTAAATGTCTGATGATCCATATATTTAATTAATTAGAGAGTAGCCAAAGCATCTTTAATTAATTAAATTATATATTAAGAGCCTCCGGATCATATTTAGAAATGGACATTAATTGTAATTAATTATAAGTATAATGAATTTTATCCTACATGAATTTTTATTATATTAATATGATTAATTATGATGAAATATTATACTATTTTCTTCATTTGCCTTCATTTACTCACAAGGATTAAGAAAATGTATATATTATGGTAGTTTCTTCATGATCTAATTATGAATCCGTTTAAATTAAAAACTTAGCCCACATGCAGTTTTTATGTTATGTGATTCATATCCATTACCTATTTATATTGGTAAAACATGACTTATGTATATTTTGCTTCAAATTTTGTGACATAAGCATGATTGTTTGATATTCACTTTTGCAACCTATGAATTTCTCTAAATTTAAGTGTGATGTTCCTATACTGAATGGTGAAAACTATAAAGTTCGGAAGGAGTTAGTTTTCATTTTCAATTAGGGTGGATGGATATTGATTATGTTATAAGGAAAGATGAACCACCTACTCCGCGGTTCGGTTGGTCAGCATAGCAATGCTAAGGCTTTATCGAAGGCCATTGATGCATAGTTTAAGACTTTAGAGAAGGCGCATGCCATGATTCTAATTATGAAGTTTTCATCGTTGAAACTCACTAGTGTTAGAGGTGTGCGTGAGCACACTATGAATATGAGGGACATTGCAGCTCAGCTTAAAAACCTTAAGATTGAGATATATGAATCCTTTCTTATGTACTATAATCTAAATAATCTCTCGCAACAGTATGCACATTTCAAGATCTTTTACAACACACATAAGAATAAATGATCAATTAATGAACTCATGACCATGTGTATTCAAGAAGAAAGATTGATTATGGAATCGAGAGAAAAATGCTCATATGGCAATACAATGAAAGAATAAGGGCCATGGCAAGCATAATGGAAAATGTAAGATGTCACGCCTCGAACCTCGAGCGTGCGCCCATCCCTTAGTGGTCGATAAAATTTGCGACGTCCCATGATGTGTCGCCAACCCAATTAATTATGCACATGCGGAAGTGAATTACTAATCCCCTAACCACAACAAACATGGGATAGAAAAGCAGGACAACAAATTTCAAATCAAACACACTTTTATAACGAATCTGGTTTACACACAGAGGCCAACACAAAGGTTTATGTACATGAGGTCTATCTCCAAAAAGAACTACTGAGCCACCCATGCTCTTGACCCTTTTCGCATCAAGGTCCGAGTTCTTCACACTAGGGACCTGAAAATGGTAACCCACGACGGGGTGAGATATAAATCTCAGCGAGTTCACGCTCTAAACCCCGATTGGGAAGGTAATACATCTAGAGGCAACCTAACCACATAGCATAGAAGACTCATCTCGCCTCAGTTCCTTCCTGCACGTCAGCATAGTTCATATCACAGATGTATATAATAAATGCACACATCAATTGGAACGTCTCACACAGCTCAATCAATCACATGGGGTTCCGATTATAAGACCAAATCGTTATGACACGTTTCATTCCGTGCCACACAATTTTTTTCCCATAATTAGACATGTTTATCTCAATCAATCACGCGTTCCAATTGATTACTGCTCACACAGGCACGATCTACTGGACACAACGGTCTTCCGACGTAGCCGGGCGTCGTCTTGCACCATCGAGCACGGCAACATCTACCTCAAGACGGCATTCCACATAGGAGCATCGGCCCATCCTCTATTGTGACCGGTATCCATTGTCAAAGGCTTTTCATATAGGAGTATCGTCCACTCGTCGCACATTGGGTGATGGGTTCTCATAACCAGCACACGACTATCCAATCCCAGCCAAGGACATTGTGCATTGTACTCAAATGCCTAAATTAAAATGATGTGCTTAGCCTATTTTCTTTGTATTAAAAACACCTAGTAAAAATAGTTGTGTGTGGGTACACGGTCAGATCGAACCAGAAAAATCGATATTCTTCCTTTTAAAAATCCTAGTATTTAATATAGTACCTAAAAACATTTTCGGTGTCAAAACCCGACACTCAGTATTTTCTGATTAAATATCGAAATCTCATATTTTTGAAATAATAATTCGAAAATTAACACTCAGCATCAAATTGCACAAAGTAGCACTCAATTGCATAATTCAACCACACCACGACAATCGGCACGAAATTTTAGCTACCGGCTATCCCGGAATAATTTTCAAAAATAAATTATAATTAAATAAATTACAAAATAATTAAATAAATGCAATTAATTAAATAAACCACCAATTTAAATTAATATAAGCTAACCTAACCATCTAAGTACACGAAGTAAATTACTCCACTAAACTAGCTAATTACCCTAACCATCCTAACTAAATTAATCTAATAACTAACTACCTAAACTAATTTAGCTAATTAAATTAACAAACAATCCGTCCTAACTAAATTAGCCTAGGAACTAATTATTCTAACCACCTAGTTACATTAACTATCTAATTAGGCTAACTAGGGATCTCACTAATCCCTAATTAATTCAACTAATCCACCATAAGCATCATTAGCACCCTAATGAGAGTTTAGTATATAAACTCACCGGTTTAGTGCAAAAACCGGTTCACGGCGATGACGGCGCGACGGCGGCCGAAACTCAAGTCTATGGCGACGTCGAGGGGAGCTTAGACCCGGCCGAAAACGGTCCAAGACGACTCACGGTTGGACTAGAAAATCGTTCCTGCTTGCTGCCCAATCGGTTGCTGGACATGGTTGAGCGGCGGAGAGAAAAACCGAGCTGGCCTTGAGAGGGATGGAGACTTGCGATGGTGGTGGCTCTACGGGCTGGTGGCGCGGGGCTATGGCGTTGATGGAAATGACGAGATAGGGGTGATGAAGCTGATGATGATTGTCGCGACCTAAATTTCAGGTGCACCACATACGGTTTAGGTTAATGGATTGTTAAGCCTAGACTTAACTCGGGCTCTCCCAAGCTCATACCAATTCGCGACTTAGGTTCAAGTTCTTAACATGCAATTGATTTTCAATTAGGAGTCGCTACTAATCTATTTTTGGTGGGTAGATTAGAAACCCAAGTAAAGTAATGGGAGAATTACTTCACTCCTACGAACTAGAGATTGTGAGTTCGGGGACTTGGTTACACTAGATTTCTCTAATGCCCTTTCGGTACCATTCCTTTTTTTTTATTTTCAAAAATGTTTTTGCAGGTAGCTTGAATTGATTTTAATTTATCTTCCTAACATGCGGGTGCGTAAACCACCAATTTAACACCCAAGAAAGCGATGAATAAATTGCAGGACTTACCTCATAGCAACGAAAGCATCTGCAGTGTTAGATCAGAATTCACATCGACAGTCTAAATATGATTTCTAATGAACACGCAATTTCTCTTTTTTGGTTTTCACTTTTTTAATGAAAATCATGCTTTATGCAATGCATACTACTAATTTAACATGAAATAATATGATAATATGGCCTAAACTATATGATGCAAATGCGATGTTTTTGTGTTTTCTTAATAAGCATGCAATCTATCCTAGAAAATAAAACTAATTTATTCTAAGACATTTTTTTTTTTTCATGAAATTCGGAATTAGAAAAATGTGAGAATTATCTATCTAAATTAAAATGTCATCTAATTTGTATTAGGAATGAGGTTAAACCAAATCCTAATTTAAGCTAGAATGTTATCCTAATTTAGAAATTCCTAACTAAAATGCAATTTATCTAAAAAATTTCTTAAATTTAAAAACTATTATCTAGAATTAAACTTATGAAATTTTACCCTAAAATGCAATGATATGCAAAGAGTGCCAAAATTCTAATTTTTTTTTTATGTTTTTGTATTAATTTCGAAATTAAAAAAATTGCCAAGTACTTAAACATGAAACCTAGGTTAAAACTAGCAACCTAAATTGATCGATTTGATTTTTTTTTTTATATTCGAAATAAAATTCCTATTCTTAATATGCAAACCATAAAACATGGAATAAACCTAATTCTAACCTACAAGGAATGCAAATGCAAATTTTTTGTATTTTTGAGATAAACAAAACAATTAAAAGATACCAAATCCTCCATGGTTGTTTCGCTAATAAAATCAATAAATTGATCTTAAACCTTAAAGACCAAAATATCGATTTTATTCCCGCGTGATTAATTATTTCATCTAAAGCCTTATAGATGAAATAAAAAAATCATTGTGCGGTTGCGAATTAGGTGGTACGTCGGGGATTTTCAAACATGCATCAAGAACTAATTCAAATAAAGAAATGAAAACATAAAATATCATAACATAAAAAACGAAATATTAAAGATAAAATAACATAAAATAAAATAGATCTACCTAATAAAATAAACCTACCTAGTTTGAACTTTTTCCAAATTTGCCTTAATGGGTGGTGTTTTATGGACCACGATGGAGACTCAGACCACGGCTGGGATGGCTGTTGCTGCTGCGACGGGTGACCGTGGGCGGTGGGCGCGGTCGTCGGAGCTCCAGCGAAGGGCGGGAAGCTTGGAGCGGGTAGTGGCTACTGTGGTGGCGTCGTGCAGAAGGGGACGGCGGCTGGCGATGCTAGGCAGACTCGAGCGATTGCTGCAATGGCGTGCAGCGGTGTCGGGCAGAGGAAAACGAGGCAGCAAGGGCGGAGCAGCTTGGGGCACCGGGGCGGAAGTGCGCGGCGAGACGGGGCTGCGCGGCGAGACGGTGGCTACACGGGCTGCTGGTGTCGCGAGGGATTGAGCAGCGATGGAGAGCAATGGCGTCGGGCAGCGGCAGCTTCACAGAAGGACGGGATGAGGGATAGTAGGAGCGGCGTCGTGGCTGGGTCGCAGGCGTGCGGAGGCGCGGTTGCGAGTGCAGGTATTCGGACAGGGGTGACCAGCGTCGCACAGCAGGGGTCGGATTGCTGCACGACTGAGCAGACCCACGGAAGGCGACGGGGCTGGGCTGCAGGTCACGGTGGTGGGTGAACTGCTGGTGCTCGCGGCTGCGGAAGTGCTGCTTGCAGAAGCAGCGGTGGCGGGCGGAGACGGTGGCGCGCTTGGAGACGAACGGGGGCTCAACTGCTGCAGGTTACGGGCAAAGCAGAAGCAGTGGTAGAGTCGCTCGGGCGTGCGGTGGCTCGGCCTTCGGTCCTGGTAGCAGTGACGGCGGAGGAGCGGTGGAGCGGCGAGGCAGCAGCAACGGGCGGAAAAGGAGTAGCGTTGGGTCGTCGTGGGTTGGTGCGCACAGCAGGTGGGGCGGCGCGCGGCGGAGGTGGAGGCGCGGCGGTACGAGCGCAGGCAGCAGGGGTCGACGGCAGGAGCCTCGCAAAGAAGAAGAACAGTACATGTTCTTTCTTCTCTTTTTTTTCTTTTCTCTCGCCTCTCACCTCCACTCTCCCTCTCTCACTCTCTCTCTTCTTTTCAGAGTACTTTTTCTGTTTCTGTTCAGCGCTTGTACCTAATTTGTTTCTTTTTTTTTTTTTTTCTTTTTCTGACAAACCCTTTATCTTTTAATCTCCTCCTCCCTCCTTTCACTTCCCCCCACACTTCATTTTTCCTTGGTTCTCTCGACGAGCATCTCTTTTTTTTTTTTTTTAATCTTTTCCTTTCTCTCCACTCGTGTGTCTCTCTACGGGCTCTCTCTTTTTTAATAGCTCTCACAAAACCTCTTCAGTCAATTTTTCGTTCTCCTTC
This sequence comes from Eucalyptus sideroxylon x Eucalyptus melliodora, assembly GCA_016097485.1. Taxonomy (NCBI): domain Eukaryota; kingdom Viridiplantae; phylum Streptophyta; class Magnoliopsida; order Myrtales; family Myrtaceae; genus Eucalyptus; species Eucalyptus sideroxylon x Eucalyptus melliodora. The sequence goes on along the minus strand of CM027832.1, from coordinate 44,309,186 downwards.
CCCTGACTTCACTCTTTCCTCGCTTATTTATAGGCAACAGGTGAACAGGAGGCAGCCGCAACTTTTCCTTGCTTGTTCAAGTTTGATTCTTTTTTTTTCAAATATGGTGGCCACCGCCTGACAACCCACTTATTTTATAATATTTTATGAGTTCATTTTGCTTCTTTGAGGCTCCTTACGTCCGCCGAATTGTGTGCATGCATTAATGAGCGTGAGACAATGGACGTGTAGGAACTTCTTTCTTCTCCAGCCGATTTGCTCTCTAGGAAGGAAAGTAATATAAAATGTCAGCCCATCTTTTTGCATGCGTTTGTAGAATTTTCACGTCTCCCATTCATGCGTGCATGTGCAGGCATTAATGAGGGGAAGAAAATGCACGTTCATGGATTCTTCTTTCTTCTTCATGCTTGGGGTTTCTTATACGGCTACTTGTCTCTCCCTTCTATAGGATAGCCACAACTTTTGACTTTTCTTGTTTGTTATTTGCTTCCTCCTTCAGCAAATTTCTCGTTGCTTCTCCTGACAACCCACACTTGAGAGAGAGCATATTATATAATATTATTTCATGGGCTCATTTTGCTTCTCTAAGGGTTCCTCTAGAGTCCGCACGTCCGCCGAATTTGTGCGTGCATGCGCATGCATTAATGAGGGAGAGACAACGGACGTGCAAGAACTTCCTTCCTCTTTTTTTGACTTTCGCTGTTTTGCTTGCTCAGACCAGTGGAGAGAGACCGTCTTTTTGTGCATGTAATCGACCACGAGCCACTGCGTCTTGTTGCCTTTTAGTATCGATGCAAATGCGACTACATGAAAATGCAATTTTACTATTTCTTTCTTAGGGGTTAAAGATTAATCCCTAAATTTTCATGCAATTAATTATTAAATGATTAGTCAAAATTTAGGTGTCAACAGCTGCCCCTCTTTGAAGGTGAGCTCGCAGAGGTTGCATTCAAAGATAACATGATACCTAAATTTTGATCATGAACATGCAATGGATGATACTTTGGCGGGACTATTTTTTTTGTTTTTTGTTTTTTGTTTTTTTTTTAAATGCAATTTATATGATGCATGGAAATGCTAATGCCAGTGATAAAAAGAACTTACCTGGAATAACTTACCTTCGAGGAGGGTAGAGTAACTCGAGATAGTTGGTGTCACATGTCCAGAACCCGTACCATTCTACGGTCGCCTAGAATAGTAACATGACTTTACAAAGAGACTGCTTACCCAGGACCCGTACCATTCTACGGTCGCCCAGTATGGCATTGCTTGGTTGTGCCTAGGACCCGTACCATTCTACGGTCGCCTAAACGGGGATTCATTTTCCAGGACCCGAACCATTCTACGGTCGCTTGAATGAGGAAATAGATGTTGTCTAGGACCCGTACCATTCTACGGTTGCCTAAACGGGGATTTATCTTCCAGGACCCGTACCATTCTACGGTCGCCTGAATAGATGTTGTCTAGGACCCGTACCATTCTACGGTCGCCTAAACGGGGAAAAGTTTTGAGACATCCAGATCCAGACTGAGATGTCAAGAATTTGGGAACTTAACCAATAGACACTCAATGTTAGGTGAGATGAATATTGGATTAAGAGGGTTCGAAATACCTAGATCCAGACTAAGGTATAACGAAAAAGATCGGAAAGCATTCATATCCAGAATGAAATGCTTAATGAACAGTTTTGAGACATCCAGATCCAGACTGAGATGTCAAAAATTTTGGAAACTTAACCAATAGACACTCAATGTTAGGTGAGATGAATATTGGATTAAGAAGATTCGAAATACCTAGATCCAGACTAAGGTATAATGAAAAAGATCGAAAAAAATTCACATCCAAAGTGAAATGTTTAACGAAGAGTTTTGAGACATCCAGGATCCAGAGTGAAAAAGACATAACCGAGATGTCAAGAATTTTGGGACTTAACCAATAGACACTCAATGTTAGGTGAGATGAATATTGGATTAAAAGGATTCGAAATACCTAGATCCAGACTAAGGTATAACGAAAAAGATCGGAAAGCATTCATATCCAGAATGAAATACTTAACGAAGAGTTTTGAGACATTTATCAAGAATTTGGGAATACCTAGGACAAACCTGGGATATTCGTGAAGGTCACTTACCTCTTGGTAGAAAGAAGTTTTGGAACATCGAGGATGTATTTCGAATATTCATGGAGGTTTCTCACCTTGAGGCTTCTGAAAGGCAACATAAATGCCAGGAGCTCTTGGGTCTTCAAGGAAACATTACCTGTCAGACATGATTAGAGCAAAAATACATGTATTCATGAAAGAAGTAAGCAATTCAGCACACTTCAAAGTCCACTGAAGCTTTTATCCATTCAACCAAGATTTATGCATGATGGTTTTACCATATTTGCACCACCAAATTTCCACGGGGGAGAATCATCGTTTAAGACAATTTTCACTCATGACATGGATTTTCAAGAATACCAAATGAGAGACTTTCAGTTAGAAAGGACTTTCACTCACTCTCATTAAGAAGGCTATTTTGTCCCGACCATTAATGTCGGATCACAGGAATCACTCAATCTTACTTTCATCATGTCAACAAGGGTTCGAGTATTCTCGCAAGCTGTACGACCTGGTCAATCTGAGAGGTCTTTTTCAGGACTGTAATGTAGGCTCGGTCAATGGCTCAACAAAGAGGGACTCTTCGAGTCAAGGCTAATGAAAGAACAATACTTTGCAATCATCTTCGGGTTTACAAGTCAAGGAACCTGCGAAATGAGATAGAAATGGTTCTGCTCGCACTTCTTCGAGCGATGCTTTTAAGCATATGAATTCCTACGTTAATTTCGGTGCCCTAATCTGAAGAGACTTTGTAAGGGACGTAACGTAGGTTAAGTTCATGGGTTGAGAAGTGAATGGATCATTAGGCTCAAAATGTGTATAGGGGGATGAGGATTGGTGATCGTCTTGGCATTGTCACCGGTCTTCTTTTTCACCATTGGGATTCTCCTCATGGGTACTATAAAAACTTGGCATTTGAGTTCTTTGAGTACCACTCCATTGGGAATACACCCTTTTACAATTGATAATCATTTATCTTGACTCTTTCTTTCATTTTCTATGGGCATTGGCCTTGCTTTTACCAAGCACACTGCTTTTTCATGCCCCTTTTGTGTGTTTTTTTTTTTTTAATAACCACGTAATGATTTAACATTTGGGTTCTTGAGGAGTTTTCATTTTTTGTCAGCACTCGGGATTCTGCTGCTTGAACATTTGTTGTTTGCCTTGCCCCAGTGTGGGGGATGATCACCAATTGGGTTTAAATGAAACGAATTTACAGGCTCAAGGGGCTACGCAATGGATAAAGTGTGTTGGATAGAGAAAGAACTGCTCTTCATCATCCTAAGGCACTTAAATTACCGTATGAATTCAATGTAATAGCAATACCTGAAGATTGATGCAAGTGAGAGCAAGAATATTCCTATCAATTTCCTCACCTCATGATGTCGTCTTACCTCCAGCTTGCCCCAATGTAGGGTGGTTCTTGATAGGGGTAATTTAAAAATTATTCACGTGTGTGGGCTCAAAAGGGTTTAAACAATGGATGATCACGTAGTGTTTGGGATAGAGAATGAACCGCCTCTCATCATTTCGATCATCGTACCTTTCGCGAGAAAACTCTTTACCTTAGAAACATGGAATTTCCTACACTCATCTCACCAGTATATGAGCAAGGGACTGTGTATAGGATAAGGCTTGCCTTTCATCATCCTGACATGTCTCATTTAGCATGTTCAATTCATTCCACATCATTCATTAACTTGATTGATGGTGACAATCCTCAGTGGAATTGGTAATTAAACAGGTAAAACTATCACGCAAAATTCTCCTTTGAAAGGTCACAAGTACTTCATGAACTCATTAGCTTTGAACACAAAGAGTTTGCAGCTCAAAAAGAAAGAAAAAGGATTGGTAAAAAAATTTTTTTTTTTTGTGTGGCAAACTTGTTGCCATTTCTAGGGATCGAACCCTGGTCATTCTCGGACCCTTTCATTCCCCATGCCACCAGGCCGAGGCGCTGGTGGTGTCCTCAGGGCATTTCTTTTTTCATTTAATTGAACTGACTCTAGGTCAACACGTCTGATATACCGAATCAAATGAATTCGTTATGTATATGGAACAGGGCCTACTTCTCATCTTATTCAATCCATTCCCACACAATTTGATGAAGAAATGAGTACCTTCGATTCACAACAAATTCTTTCAAGGGTAATACTTCTTCACAGCATCAGAGTTAACAGGATTAGAAAACTCACGACCATCCATTTCTGTAAGGATTAAGGCACCTCCAGGGAGTACCCTCTTCACCATATACGGTCCGTTATAATTTGGAGCAAATTTGCCTCCAGGATCAGGAAAAATCGGCAACACCTTTCTTAGAACTAGATCATTCACTTTGAAGTGTCTCGGCCGTACCTTCCGATTGAAAGACTCGGCTACTCTTTGTTGATACGCCTGACCATGGCAAAGAGCTGTTAACCTTTTCTCATCAATCAGGTTCAACTGCTCGAACCTTTGTTGTGTCCATTCTGCCTCGGACAATTCCACTTGGGATAAGACTCTCAAAGAGGGGATTTCTACTTCCACAGGCAAGACTGCCTCCATGCCATAAACTAAGGAGAAAGGGGTTGCCCCGGTAGATGTTCGGATCGATGTCCGATACGCCATTAGAGCAAAGGGTAACCTGTCATGCCAATCTCGATAATTCTCGGCTGTCTTAGCCAGGATTTTCTTAATGTTCTTATTAGCTGTCTCAACAGCTCCATTCATTTGTGGGCTGTAAGGTGATGAATTCAAATGCTTGATTTTGAACTCACTGAACAACTCATCAACGAACTTGTTATTCAGATTTGTCCCATTGTCAGTGACAATTGCTTCGGGGACACCATAACGGGCGATTATGTCACGCCTAATAAACTTCACAACGTTTCGAGCCGTGACATTAGCATATGATGCGGCTTCAATCCACTTTGAGAAATAATCTATTGCCACCAATATGAATCGGTGCCCATTTGAAGCTTTGGGATTTATTGGGCCAATCACATCAATCCCCCACATTGAGAAAGGCCATGGCTCAGATAGCTGGTGTAACTCCGTTGGAGGAACATTTATTTTATCTCCATGAATTTGGCAACGATGGCAACTTCTAACATGATGTATGCAGTCACTTTCAAGCGCAAGCCAATAATAACCTAGTCTCATAATCTTCTTGGCCAACATGTGCCCATTCATGTGTGGGCCACAAACTCCTTCATGCACTTCTTGCATGATTCAGGTAGCTTCTGCTTCATCTACACACCTCAATAGAACTGAATCATAAGATCTCTTGTATAAATTCTTACCACTGACAAAGAACTTTGAGGCCATATTCACTATGTATTTTCTATCGGCTGGAGTGCTCCCTTCAGAAAATTCCTGCTTTTGGATATAGTTCATGATGTCGCAATACCATGGCTTCTCATCAAGCTCTTTATTCACGGCCATGCAATAAGAAGGTTTGGCTAGAACCTCAATTTTCAAAGGCTCAACTTCTAAACCATTAGTAACTTGCAACATAGATGACAACGTTGCCAGGGCATTGGCGAACTGATTATGAGATCTTGCCAAATAGTCAAACGAGATTTCATCGAACTCCTTTACCAACTCTTCGAGGTACTTATGATACGGCAGTAATTTGGCATCCCTGGTCTTCCATTCACATACAGTCTGGAGTATGATCAGTGCAGAATCTCCATATACCTTCAATTTGGCCACTCCCATTTCAATTGCGGCCTGAAGTCCAAGAATACAAGCTTCGTATTCAGCTATATTGTTAGTGCATGGAAATATTAATTTCGCAGCTATTGGGTGGTGTTGTTCATCTGGGGATATTAGTACTGCCCCAGTACCAGAACCGGACAAGTTCACAGCTCCATCAAAGAACATAGACCATGCATCTTCATTTATGGCCAAAATACGATCATCCAGAGGACAATCATCATCATTCAAGGTTCTAAGATTCTCAGCCAATATATCAGCAATTACTCGGCCTTTAACTGATTTTTGTGGCATGAACTGCACATCGAATTCCGAAATCAAGACCTGCCATTTGGCTAGCTTACCCACCAAAGCTGGTTGATTAAATAAATACTTGATGGGATCATTCTCAGTCACGAGAAACGTCTGGTAATGCAAGGTGTACTGTCGCAGTCTATGTAATACCCATACTAACGCAGCACAAGTTTTTTCAGCATCAGAATATTTTAGCTCTGAGACAGTGAACTTTTTACTGAGGTAATAAATGGCCCGTTCCTTCTGATCCACGGGACTTTTCTGAGCTAACATCGCGCCAAGTGACTCACTATGGATTGTGAGGTACAAAATCAAAGGATGCCCCGATATTGGTGGGACAAGAACTGGTGGATTCATCAAATATTGCTTCAACTTATCGAACGCCTTTCGACATTCATCATTCCACTCAACTTGTACGTTTTTCCTCAAGAGTTTGAAGAATGGCTTAGCGGTCTCAGAGAGTTGGGAAATGAATCGTGCAATGTAATTCAATCTCCCTCAGAGACTCCGGACCTCTTTCACTGTTGACGGAGGTTGCAGCTCACATATCGCCTTGGCTTTAAATGGGTCAATTTCAATCCCTTTACTACTCACAATGAACCCAAGTAATTTACCCGACGCTGCCCCGAACACGCACTTGGCAGGGTTTAAACGAAGCTTGAATTCACGGAGTCGATCAAATAACTTCCTGAGGGTTTCAACATGACTTCTCCCAGGTCGGGTTTTTGCAATCATATCATCAACATACACCTCAATTTCTTCATGCATCATGTCATGGAACAACGTAACCATGGCTCGCTGGTAAGTTGCCCCTACATTTTTGAGTCCGAAGGGCATGACCTTATAATGAAAGGTTCCCCACGGGGTGATAAATGCTCTCTTCTCTTTGTCTTCATCCTTCATTCTTATCTGGTTGTAGCCAGAAAAGCCATCCATGAAAGAGAATAATTCAAATCTGGCAGTACTATCCACGAGAACATTGATATGTGGCAATGGGAAGTCGTCCTTTGGGCTGGCCTTGTTCAAATCCCGATAATCAACACACACTCGGACTCGACCGTCTTTCTTCATGACCGGTACTATGTTGGCCACCCATTCAGGGTATTGCGAGACTTCAATGAATCCCACTTTGAGAAGTTTCATTACTTCCTCTTCTATCTTCTTCGAGAGCTTCGGTTTAGTCCTTCGAAGCTTCTGCTTCTTAGGGCGCATGTCTAGATTAGTGGGCAAACAATGTTCCACAATTGACGAATCTAAACCTGGCATATCAGCGTATGTCCAAGCAAAGATATCCTGATATTCCTTTAGCAACTGAGTCAGGTGTTCGGCCTCATCTTTGGGAAGATTTGCCCCAATTTTTATTTCTTTGGGATCCTCGGCATCACTCAGGTTGATAGTGATGGTTTGTTCGGAGGTGAGAACTTTGAGTTTTTCATGTTGCTCCCAACTATGTTGCACTTCAATGGAGTCACCATTTGGATCATCAGGGTCATCACTGTCATCGCTCATTGCATTGGATTGGACCATTTTCACCTCCTTGCCTGCCATAGGGTTGCTCCTGAAACATAAAATGGATAGTTCAGAAAGACAAACAGGGCTAAACAACATGGATTTCTTATCTATTTTCTGATTTTTCTTTTTTTGATTTTTTTTTCAAATTTTTATTTTATCTTTAAAAAAATTTGGCAAAACATTTTGGAAAAGCTTTTTGTCACGAGAAAGCATGATGAAGCCCAGGCCTCAGAATTCTCCTTGGGTTTTTCTTTTCTTTCATCGGTTGGATATCATCAACGGGTTGGTTTGGTATACCCCATCATGCCCTCAAAATAAAACTTGTAATTATAATTGATATTCATCAACCAAATTACATTTATTGGATTGAAAAGTACAGCAACCAAAGTGAAATGAAACCCTAACAATCAAACCCTAGCAAACATCAACTCCTGACAAACGACATGCAGAATACGATAAGCAAACCCTAGAAAACATCAAATCCTAAAAGCGATAAGATTCCCATGCAGGGGAGTGCAGAAAAGTAAATGTGTTACTCTTGTGGGCTAGCACCCATTTCCTCCGATGCTTCTTCGTCAATGGCACCTATAAGGAGATCATCGAATAGGCTCGTGATCCCTTCCATCGCATTATCTAGATCCTCTGTCTTTGAAGTTGTCGGGTCATCCATGCTACTCCATCCATCGGGTACGATACCACAGTTGGCGATCACTCCTCCTTTATCATGCATCATTCTAGCAGGGCCGGGGAATGTCTCACGGATATCGAGGAATAATGAGTTTTTCCTCTCTTGTTCATGTCCTCCACCTTTTCCATGGTACCCTAATCCGCCGGAACGAGACCTTCGAGGGGCTTCAATAGGATTCCGGATACCCTGCTCTTTTTTACCAAGTCCACGGCCAGGAATAAAGCCATTTCCAACCATCACTCTTGCTACCATAACTGCTGCATTCGACATATCAGGGATGGGTGCTGTCGATCCTCGAGATGCATGAATAGTGGATACAAGTTCGAACGATTGGTAACTTGACTCCTCCCTACGTTCCGGCTCGACGTAGGGGATGGCCGTCTCATGATAGATCCGATGACCCTCCTCGCCATGAACAATGACTAGCTTTCCTTTGACAACAAATTTCACGCTTTGGTGGAGACTTGATGGCACAGCTCTTGCAGTATGAATCCAGGGACGACCTAATAGGAAATTGAATGCTGTAGGAATGTCCATCACCTGGAAAAGGACGTTGAACATCACCGGTCCTATTTGCAGTTCAAGGTGGGTCTCCCCTATCACCTCCTTTCTCGTACCATCAAAAGCTCGGACGGAGGTCTTTGCAGCATTTATTTTTGAAGGATCTATTTTCAAGCGGTGAAGAGTCGCCAATGGACAGATATTCAAGGCAGACCCATTATCAATGAGTACTCGAGCCACATGGGAAGCCTTGCACTTGACGGATATATATAACGCCTTAGTATGTCCCCTCCCCTCAAGAGGGAATTCTTCATCAGAAAAAGGCTATTAAATCCTTAAGAAGAATCGACCCTACAAATTCCTCCAACCTATTTACCTCAATCGTCTCTGGTACATGAACTTCGCTCAAAACCTTCATTAGAGACTTTTGATGCGTAGGAGACGTTTGCAAGAGTTCAAGTAAAGAGATTTGAGCGGGCAATTTCCGCAACTGGTCGACCACGTTATACTCACTTGCTTTGATTATAGCCAAAAATTCTTTAGCCTCTTCATCAGTAACTGGCTTTGCAGGTTGGGTATTAGCTTGAGCATAGGTCCGACCAGACCTTGTAATCAGGTCAACATCTAGCTCGTATGACCAGGGGACTGCTTTGTTATCCTTGTACTCATACAGTTGGGGCATCTCAATAATTATTTCTTCATCAGTTGAAGGCACTTCCACTATCAGTTCTTCATGGTCGGAGGTGTCCTCAAGTGGGGGCATGTCCTCGATCAATGGATCTGGTTCACTCTTTTCAACACTTAGCTTAACAAATTCTTTCTCCCAGTCAATGATGACTTCAAAGATAGTTGACACTATTCCAGCTTGATCAACATACACGGTCACGCCAGTCTTAACCATTTCTTGAACCCTTTCCTTCATGGTAGGCAAGGGAGGATTCTCATCTGTCGGATAGTAACCAACTCTAACTAATCCGCTATAGATATCTTTGACAGACACCTTCAAGTTTGTCTTTTTGCCAGCATTGAAGTCAAAGATTGTATTCACGTTTCCCTTATGTTCCGGCAACGGATTCTTCTTGACATTCGGTTGGGTGGTACGGAAAGAGAATGCCTTAGTATTCAATAAATTTTGGATCTTGTGCTTCAAAGTCAAACATTCATCAGTTGAATGGCCGACCTCTCCCATATGATACTCACATTTTTTGGAGGGATCATAGTTGGAGAATTTTTCAGCATTGGGCCGCTTTGGTTCATGGGAGATCAATCCCTTCTTTTGGAGTATCGGCAAGACCTGAGATAGAGGGCCAGGAAGAGGAGAGAATTGCCTTTTGGTGAATTGCCGCGGTGCAGGCACTCGGCCTCCATCTTGCTGATTCCCAGGGACACGAACCATCTGAGGCTTACTAGGGGCTGGTTGCGCATATGCAACATTGATTTCAGTGGTCGGTTCTTTATCTTTCTTCATGGTGAACCTTTTGCCTTGATGAGTCGGTTCATTGAACCATCCATCCCTTAGCCCCATCTCAATCTGTTCACCCACTGGGATAAGTTGGTTGAAGTTCTCGACGTATGTACTAGCCATCTGGTTACGGAACTCGTACGGGAGAGTCTTGACGAACAACTTCATCAACTCCTTGTTTGTAGGCTCAGGAGTGATTTGAGCTGCCAAGTTTCGCCACCTTACAGCATACTCCTTAAATGACTCACTTTTCTTCTTCTCCATACGCTCAAGATCCTCTCGGGAAGGTGTAATGTCCATGTTGAACTTATACTACTTTAGGAAAGCGTCAGCCACATCATTCCAGGTATCGAGAAGGTTTACATTTTTCATTATGTACCAGTTGAGTGCGGGCCCAGTCAAGCTTGCATGAAACGATTGGATCATGAGAGGCTCGTTCTTGACGTATTGGGCCATGCGTACGTGGTACATCTGCAAATGAGCTTTTGGGCAGGAAGTACCGTCGTATTTTTCAAACTCCGACATCTTAAACTTCTTCGGCATTTTGACATTCTTATAAACCGACAAGTCGAACGGGAGTGAATTCCGCGACTCTTGCAATTGTTTCAGTTTCTCTTCAAGTTTGGCGAAGCGTTCATCTTGCTCCGCCTTATGGACATTGTCGGGCATAGCCTTTTCGGCAGTGACGAACAGTGGGTCATCCTCCAGCTCAGGCATGTCGTCATCACCCATTTGGGCCTTGTCCGTCTGCTTTGGGACTACTATCTCGGGGAGAGTGGACGCAAGAGTCTGATTCACTTGGAGGGATTGCATTTGATCTGTCATAAGTTGCATAGAGGTGAGCAACTGCTGGAGTTGATTTTCCATAGCGTTCATACGATCACGCATTTCGGTTTGATCGGCCATTTTTGCTCTTGATCGTGTAATGATAGGCGAACGTGAAGGATCCGTTATCACCTAATTTGAAGAAATGAACACACATAAGCATTTCGTATAAAACATGCCGGTCCATGACGAAAGTCTCTGTTTTTATTCATTTGACAATGTAAAAACTTGAAAGGCCCTAAACAAAAAGCTAATCAAGTAAAACGACTCGACTTCCTAAACATTAAGCTAAAGTAAAAAGACTAAGTAGATTCAAGCCACTTTATTTGGCCTGATCTATAAACAAATGGGAAGCCAACGCTCGACGTAATTGCCTCTTCTCCTTTGCGTCCTTCTTGGCTTGCTTCTCAAGTTCTTCAATCTTTCTTTTGTGACAGTTAAGCTCTGCTTGTCGAGTGGGTTTTTCAGTCACATCTGGCACTTTCGAGAGAAACTCGGTCGGGATCTTGTGCTGACGGATGTACTGAGCCGTGGCATAGTAAGTCTTTTTCCTTCCCCTCAAGCTCATCTTCAGGCAAGCTCAATTTTTGTTCGTGACATGCGAGCCAAGCTTGTTCAATATAGCGAAGCTCCTTTTTGTGATCATCATCCTTGGCAGTGAATCGGACTTGGAACAAACCCAGCTTAAGAGGGGGCGGTAGATCTTGCACAACTCGATATTGACGAGCCACTCGGAGTGGGTAGTAGGAAGTGGCGCCAGTGATCCCCAATAGCGGGATCGGCTCGTTATCGCCATGAGAGAGACGTGCCTTGGAGACTTGGAACCATTTAGCATGCCATAGGAAAATCTTGGTATTCGGATTTTTCAATAATTTGACCCATTTTGAGAAAGAAAGATTTGGAGTTCGATCTTGATGATTTTTGAACACCTCAATGGGATGATGGGAATCAGTGAGATTAATAATTTTCATGCGAATATCGATCCTACTCATATGAGAAAAGAACCAGATTTGTAAAAGCTCAATTGGCGCACGAAAAGTTTTATCTTCATTTTCCTTAAATCGGGTGAGTGACAAGAATGTTTCGGCTAAAATAGTGTTGACAAAACTAATCCCGGCACATACTTGTTTGACCACCCATGTGACAGAAGGATTAATGGCGCCTTTACGAAGAGGAAAAACAATAAACCCGAAGAAGGCTAGAAGGAAAATCTTACTTTTTAAAAGAGTGTCATCATTAACAAAACTTTGATCTAGGAAGGAGAAAGGACATGCATGACAATTATCTTTTAACACTCTTTTTATTTGATTCTTATCCATCCTAAGAAAGTCAGACAAAATTGATTCAGGTTCTAATCCAAGGGGTGGGTTTATTAATTCCAATTCCAAAGGTTTTCCTATGGTAATGCTGTATTCCTCCAGAGTCGGGGTCAACTCGTGCTTACCAAATATGAACGTTGATGTTTGGGGGCACCAGAAATGAGCAAGTGCTTGCATGACGCCACTTTGGACATCGATATCAAGGAGGGGAACAAGGCGACCAAGTCTACTTTCCACATAGCTTTGACCATCATTGCCGAGACGATCCCATCATGATTTGAGTTCAACCTTTGGTGCAGGCATGAATCGAATGTCGAACCTTCCCATTGTTTATAGACCAAGACTCGACCAACCTAATGTCATGGACCGACCAAAGACATAATAAGGTAAGTAAATTGCAAGAGTAAAGGGTAGAGAACTTACTTTACCAGGCGATTAAAGCAATCACATAGACAAGCACATGAAAAAGTGGGGTTCGATTTCTAACTAGGAAGGCTAAGCAAAGTGGAGTTAAAAGGGTAGGATGACTAGTCGCAGCCTCGCGTACTAAATCAAATCCTCTTAACTCCGGCTTAGTCAAGAATGATACCCCAATGCGGCGCAGTCTCGCAGGCAGAGGTAAGCATTCCTGACACCAAGAAAGAAACTTTCGGGATTGAGTTGGGCAACCTCTACTACGCGGCCTCGCGGTCAAAGTCATATCCAACTCAATACCATCCTAAGTGTCCTAGTGCGGCCCAAGTCCGGCGGCGGGTTGTGTGTGCAATAGTGTAGTGTAAATGCATAGGCATGCACAACAATTTATATCAAACAACACTTCGTTCATGAAAATAAATCATTCATTCCTACCCCTCCCTGCAAAACAAAGGTCAGCAAACACTTCCCCTTATACCTCCCATCCTGCAAGAACATTTAACACCTTAAATGTTAGGGACGTACCTGGGATCCTCGCTGCCAAACAAAAAACATTTTTCAAAAAGAAAATTGACCTAAGTCCACTAAGAGTTTCAACTCAAGTCCCCAGTGGAGTCGCCAAGCTGTCGCGACCTAAATTTCAGGTGCACCACCTACGGTTTAGGTTAATGGATTGTTAAGCCTAGACTTAACTCGGGCTCTCCCAAGCCCATACCAATTTGCGACTTAGGTTCAAGTTCTTAACATGCAATTGATTTTCAATTAGGAGTCGCCACTAATATATTTTTAGTGGGTAGATTAGAAACCCAAGTAAAGTAATGGGAGAATTACTTCACTCATACGAACCAGAGATTGTGAGTTCGGGGACTTGGTTACACTAGATTTCTCTAATGCCCTTTCGGTACCATTCTTTTTTTTATTTTCAAAAATGTTTTTGCAGGCAGCTTGAATTGATTTTAATTTATCTTCCTAACATGCGGGTGCGTAAACCACCAATTTAACACCCAATAAAGTGATGAATAAATTGCAGGACTTACCTCATAGCAACGAAAGCATCTGTAGTGTTAGATCAGAATTCACATCGACAGTCTAAATATAATTTCTAATGAACACGCAATTTCTCTTTTTTGGTTTTCACTTTTTTAATGAAAATCATGCTTTATGCAATGCATACTACTAATTTAACATGAAATAATATGATAATATGGCCTAAACTATATGATGCAAATGCGATGTTTTTGTGTTTTCTTAATAAGCATGCAATCTATCCTAGAAAATAAAACTAATTTATTCTAAGACATTTTTTTTTTCATGAAATTCAGAATTAGAAAAATGTGAGAATTATCTATCTAAATTAAAATGTCATCTAATTTGTATTAGGAATGAGGTTAAACCAAATCCTAATTTAAGCTAGAATGTTATCCTAATTTAGAAATTCCTAACTAAAATGCAATTTATCTAAAAAATTTCTTAAATTTAAAAACTATTATCTAGAATTAAACTTATGAAATTTTACCCTAAAATGCAATGATATGCAAAGAGTGCCAAAATTCTAATTTTTTTTTATTTATGTTTTTGTATTAATTTCGAAATTAAAAAAATTGCCAAGTACTTAAACATGAAGCCTAGGTTAAAACTAGCAACCTAAATTGATCGATTTGATTTTCTCTTTTTTTTTTTATATTCGAAATAAAATTCCTATTCTTAATATGCAAACCATAAAACATGGAATAAACCTAATTCTAACCTACAAGGAATGCAAATGCAAATTTTTTTGTATTTTTGAGATAAACAAAACAATTAAAAGATACCAAATCCTCCATGGTTGTTTCGCTAATAAAATCAATAAATTGATCTTAAACCTTAAAGACCAAAATATCGATTTTATTCCCACGTGATTAATTATTTCATCTTAAGCCTTATAGATGAAATAAAAAAATCATTGTGCGGTTGCGAATTAGGTGGTACGCCGGGGATTTTCAAACATGCATCAAGAACTAATTCAAATAAAGAAACGAAAACATAAAATATCATAACATAAAAAACGAAATATTAAAGATAAAATAACATAAAATAAAATAGATCTACCTAATAAAATAAACCTACCTAGTTTGAACTTTTTCCAAATTTGCCTTAATGGGTGGTGTTTTATGGACCACGATGGAGACTCAGACCATGGCTGGGATGGTTATTGCTGCTGCGACGGGTGACCGTGGGCGGTGGGCGCGGTCGTCGGAGCTCCAGCGAAGGGCGGCAAGCTTGGAGCGGGCAGCGGCTGCTGTGGTGGCGTCGTTCAGAAGGGGACGGCGGCTGGCGATGCTAGGCGGACTCGAGCGGTTGCTGCAACGGCGTGCAGCGGTGTCGGGCAAAGGAAAACGAGGCAGCAAGGGCGGAGCAGCTTGGGGCACCGGGGCAAAAGTGCAGGCGCGGGCAGAGACGGTGGCTGCGCGGGCAGAGACGGTGGCTACACAGGCTGCTGGTGTCGCGAGGGATTGAGCGGCGATGGAGAGCAATGGCGTCGGGCAGCGGCAGCTTCACAGACGGACAGGATGAGGGACAGCAGGAGCGGCGTCGTGGCTGGGTCGCAGGCGTGCGGAGGCGCGGTTGCGAGTGCAGGTATTCGGACGGGGGTGACCAGCGTCGCACAGCAGGGGTCGGATTGCTGCACGACTGAGCAGACCCACGGAAGGCGACGGGGCTGGGCTGCAGGTCACGGTGGTGGGTGAACTGCTGGTGCTCGCGGCTGCGGAAGTGCTGCTTGCAGAAGCAGCGGTGGCGGGCGGAGACGGTGGCGCGCTCGGAGACGAACGGGAGCTCAATTGCTGCAGGTTACGGGCAGAGCAGAAGCAGCGGTAGAGTCGCTCGGGCATGCGGTGGCTCGTCCTTCGGTCCTGGCAGCAGTGACGGCGGAGGAGCGGTGGAGCAGCGAGGCAGCAGCAACGGGCGGAAAAGGAGTAGCGTCGGGTCGTCGTGGGTGCGCACAGTAGGTGGGGCGGCGCGCGGCGGAGGTGGAGGCGTGGCGGTGCGAGCGCGGGCAGCAGGGGTCGACGGCAGGAGCCTCGCAAAGAAGAAGAACAGTACATGTTCTTTCTTCTCTTTTTTTTCTTTTCTCTCGCCTCTCACCTCCACTCTCCCTCTCTCTCTTTCTATCTTCTTTTCAAAGTACTTTTTCTGTTTCTGTTCAGCTCCTGTACCTGATTTGTTTCTTTTTTTTTTCTTTTTCTGACAAACCCTCTATCTTTTAATCTCTTCCTCCCTCCTTTCACTTCCCCCCACACTTCATTTTTCCTTGGTTCTCTCGACGAGCATCTCTTCTTCTTCTTCTTCTTCTTTTTTTTTTTTTTTTTTAATCTTTTCCTTTCTCTCCACTCGTGTGTCTCTCTACGGGCTCTCTCTTTTTTAATAGCTCTCACAAAACCTCTTCAGTCAATTTTTCATTCTCCTTCCCCTGACTTCACTCTTTCCTCGCTTATTTATAGGCAATAGGTGAACAGGAGGCAGCCGCAACTTTTCCTTGCTTGTTCAAGTTTGATTCTCTTTTTTTCAAATATGGTGGCCACCGCCTGACAACCCACTTATTTTATAATATTTTATGAGTTTATTTTGCTTTTTTGAGGCTCCTTACGTCCGCCGAATTGTGTGCATGCATGTGCATGCATTAATGAGCGTGAGACAATGGACGTGTAGGAACTTCTTTCTTCTCCAGCCGATTTGCTCTCTAGGAAGGAAAGTAATATAAAATGCCAGCCCATCTTTTTGCATGCGTCTGTAGAATTTTTCACGTCTCCCATTCATGCGTGCATGTGCAGGCATTAATGAGGGGAAGAAAATGCACGTTCATGGATTCTTCTTTCTTCTTCATGCTTGGGGTTTCTTATACGGCTACTTGTCTCTCCCTTCTATAGGATAGCCACAACTTTTGACTTTTCTTGTTTGTTATTTGCTTCCTCCTTCAGCAAATTTCTCGTTGCTTCTCCTGACAACCCACACTTGAGAGAGAGCATATTATATAATATTATTTCATGGGCTCATTTTGCTTCTCTAAGGGTTCCTCTAGAGTCCGCACGTCCGCCGAATTTGTGCGTGCATGCGCATGCATTAATGAGGGAGAGACAACGGACGTGCAAGAACTTCCTTCCTCTTTTTTTGACTTTCGCTGTTTTGCGTGCTCAGACCAGTGGAGAGAGACCGTCTTTTTGTGCATGTAATCGAC
The DNA here is from genome assembly GCA_016097485.1 of Eucalyptus sideroxylon x Eucalyptus melliodora. Taxonomy (NCBI): domain Eukaryota; kingdom Viridiplantae; phylum Streptophyta; class Magnoliopsida; order Myrtales; family Myrtaceae; genus Eucalyptus; species Eucalyptus sideroxylon x Eucalyptus melliodora. The sequence continues at coordinate 44,292,161 of CM027832.1, read as the reverse complement.
CATGAGCCGCTGCGTCTTGTTGCCTTTTAGTATCGATGCAAATGCGACTACATGAAAATGCAATTTTACTATTTCTTTCTTAGGGGTTAAAGATTAATCCCTAAATTTTCATGCAATTAATTATTAAATGATTAGTCAAAATTTAGGTGTCAACAATGATAAGGGGAAATGATGGGATGGGGATGGAGCGGTGATGGATGGACGCTGGATAATGGGCGTACATTGGCAACAAATGAGACAATGTGAAGAAAGGGGCTGGTGGGCTAACTTCGTGCATGGGAGGGCTGGCAGCGAAGGAGGATCGGTGGGGTTCGACTTCGATGGAAGGAGGGATTGACGAAGGTGGAAGGCATGCAGGCATGTGGCAGCAGGGAATAGGGAATTGGCATGAGGGTGGAAGCTCGTGGGATGGTGCGGTGGCGTAAGTAGGGCGACTTGTTCACTAGCTTGATTTGATTGAGGGTCAAGGAAAAACGAAAGGTGGCAGACGACAGCAGATGGTGGAGTAGTTGGATCGGAGTGAGGAGTTGGCTTCGAAGGAAAGAAAAATAAGAGAGGGCAGAGGCGGTTCATCCAAGGAAGGAGATGATCGAGCAAAAGGAAAATGAAATGAAGGTAGAAGCTGCGAAGGAGGGGAAAACAGCTAGCCAAGCATAAGTGAGAAGCCTAGGAGGGGTAGAAAGTCAAATAGAAATATCTACTCAATTAATGATTGGTTCCTTAATTCTTTCTTACACATAAATCCCACAAAAACTCAATTTTTGTGCCAAATGTTGCAGCTCCCATATCAGAATACGAATTTCCTTCAATTTCTTCACAAACTTATTCAATTTGATGACCAAATTTGCTGCGGAGGAAATCTACACAATTTCCCTTCACCAAGTAGCTCCCTTTGGAGGCCAAAAATCCCCTCAATCTGGCCCCTCCAAATTTCCTTTTTTTTCCAAATTGTCCGAATTGATTTTTCGTAAAAATCCCGAGCTCGCCGAAAATTCTTCAGAGGATGAGCCGACGTTCCTAAAAAAAATTGTGACACGACAAAACTTTCAATTTCTGAAATTGAGTTCAATTTCATGGTTAATTTCAACAAGATGCGATTTTAGCGTGACCTAACTTATCGAGTAGCTTTTAGGAATTTTTAGCGCATTTGATCCGTGGTTAATTATTTTCGATCCACATTGTGCATCTTCAACTCATAGGTGGCTCTCGGTTGTCGTAAAAATCTCAATGTTTTAAATACAGGGACAGGGTACAAAAATGATAGAAAAATCGATCTAGTGCCATTCGACGAGAATTTTGCAATTAGGTGGAATCACCCATACACTAATCACATACCTCAATCGAAACGACCTATCTCCGATTTCTGATCGATTTTGGTGATGCCGTAATGAACCTTGCAGATTAGCACGGTCAAGCGGTTGATTTTTAGTCGAATTCTCAAGTCTATTGTGTTTAGATTCTTCAACGACTTCACTTGATAGGCTAGTTATCTTGTGAGTAGCTAACTTAGAGAGAAGAATTATAGACGTGTCGATGAAAAGCTCAACTTATTCAATCGAAAACAAAACCTGAAAATTAGAATGTCACATAAGACACCTTCTTAAACTAACATTAAGAAAGAAACCAAATGTTTATTTTGTAAAAAGAAAGGGCATGTAGGGAAGGATTGCGTTAAATCTAAGGCCTAACTCGAAAAGAAAGGTAATCCAATATCTTGTATTTATTATGAATCTAATATGATTGATGTAAGTCACAACACTTAATGGATTGATTTTGGATCTGCAATCCACATTTCAAATTCTTTGCAGGGTTTTCAAAACCACAAAAAGCCATTGAAAAGTGAATAAAGTATCTATTCAAGAAACATGATGCATTCACATGTAGAAACTATTGGGACATGTAGGCTAGTTCTTAATAGTGTCTTTGTTTTTTATTTGGAAATGACCTTTTATGTTCCTAATTTCTCTAGAAAATTAATTTCAGTTTTAAGACTTGTACCTTTGGGTTACTCTTTTAACTTTCCAGATTCAAACTTCTATTTATCATTTAAATTTGAAATTGTGAAGAGTGGTACTTGTCTGATGGTCTTTTTCGAATTAATTTATAATATAATGCCCATTATAATGCGATGCATGTTCATGATAATGCTGATATAAAACGCTGTGTTGTGGATGAAAATTCCTCTATGTTGTGGCACTGGAGATTGTGACATATTTCCATAGATAGAATTAAATTATTGGTGAATAATAAAGTACTTAGTACTTTAGATTTTTCCGATTGTGATACATGTGTAAACTGTATAAAGGGAAAGCAGACCAACAAGACAAAGAAATATGCCAAGATGAGTATAGAAATATTAGAAGTTATGCATACGAATATTTGTAATCCAAATATGGACACGTATGGTCAGAAATATTTCATTTCTTTCATAAATGACTACTCACGTTATATGTATATTTACTTACTTCATAATAGCATGAAGCGTTGGATTCCTTTAAAGTATTTAAGGTGAAAGTACAGAAACAATGAGGTAAGCAAATTAAAATTGTGAGATTAGATAGAGATTGAGAATTTTATGATAGATATATTGAAGATGGACAAGCACCTAATCCATTTTCAAAGTTTCTTCAAGAGCATAGGATAGTTACCTAATATACTATGCCTGGTTCTCCGGACCAAAATGATATAGTGAAAAGAAAAAACTGAACTTTATTAGATATGATGCAGAGTATGCTTAACAGCTCCAAACTTCTTAAATCCTTGTGGATTGAAGCACTTAAGACGATAGTGTAAATATTAAATCGAGTTCTGACCAAGGTTGTCCCAAAGACACCTTTTGAGTTATTTAAAGGTTAAAAACTAAGTTTGCGACATGTATGCGTTTGAGGATGCCCATATGAAGTGAGAGTTTACAATCCACAAAAAAAAAAAAAAAAAAGAAGTTGGATTCAAGGACTATAAGTAGGTATTTGATTGGATATGCCAAAAGATCCGAGGGATGCATGTTTTATTATCCATCTCACACCACTAGAATTGTGGAATCAAGAAACGTTAAGTTTATTGAAAATGACTTGATTAGTGGGAGCGATCGATCGAAATACCTTATTTTTAAAAAAGATCATTCAGACATTCAACCTTCCATTTCAATATTAGGTTGGTTGTAGTTCGAGGTATGGACACTTGGAGTGCCAAAACTTGGCACGAGAGGACACTTAAATGCCAAAACTTTGGAAATGTACACTTAAGTGCCAAAATCGGAGTAAAATGGATCACTTAAGTGCCACTCCGACCAAATTGCTGACGTGGCAATTTTCCGGCGAGGTGAGTGCAAAATGGCGTCATTTTGCACGTTAATGTGGCGAGAAAATGCAAAAACGACATCGTTTTGTCTCTGATATGTAAATAATTAATTTTAAAAATAATTAAATTTAATTTAAAACTAAATTTATTTAAAATATTCTAAAAAAACTTAAAATTAAAAAAAAAAAGGGGGGTGAAGGGAGGCAGCTGAGGGTTGAGCCCTCGCCGCCGCCGCCGCCAAGAAGGGCTGGCGACGAAGGGGGGAGGGTCGGCCGTGGCCCTCGCCGCCGGTCGGCCAGGGGTCGGTGACCCCGGCCGACCCACCCCCTCCGTCGCTGGCCCTTCTTAGCGGCGGCGACGGCGAGCGCTCGGCCCTCAGCCGCCTCCCTTCGGCCCTCCCCTTTTTTATTTTTTTATTTTAATTTTAAGTTTTTTATTTTTTAGAATATTTTAAATAAATTTAGTTTTAAATTTAATTTAATTAATTTTTATATTAATTATTTACACATCAAAGACAAAATGACGTGGTTTTTGCATTTTCTCGCCACGTCAGCGTGCAAAATGACGTCGTTTTGCACTTACCTCACCGGAAAATTGTCACGTCAGCAATTTAGCCGAATTTTGGCCAGAGTGGCACTAAAGTGATCAATTTTACTCCGATTTGGGCATTTAAGTGTACATTTCCGAAGTTTTGGTACTTAAGTGTCCCTCCGTACCAAGTTTTGGCACTTGAGCTATATTTTTGCCGTTGTAGTTCATAATGTCTTTTCAGTTCAACCGAATATTGAACAACCAATCATTGAAGTTCCATAACCTTCTGATATTGATCTTATAGATCTAGTTGTTTAGTAATTACTAGAAACTGTTGAACAATTGGTTGAGCAACACGTTTCTCAAGAGAATGTTAATGCGATATTAAGAAGTCTACTAAAATAAGGAAATAAGCAATCCTTAGTGATTATATTGTGTATATACAAGAATTTGACTATAATATTAGAGCTGAGAATGATTCTAAAATGTTTTCAAGAGCCATGGACAACGATAAATCCAATTTGTGATATGATGCCATGAATGAAGAAATGAGTTCTATTATATCTAACGAAATCTAGGATTTGGTTAAGTTATCTAATGATGTGAAGGTCATTGGTTGTAAATGGGTCTTCAAAACTAAAAATGATTCATTGGGAAATATTAAAAGATATAAAGTTAGACTCGTCGCCAAAGGATTGACTCAAAATGAATGAATTGATTACACTGAGACATTTTCTCCTATATTAAAGAAAGATTCTCTTCGTATTGTTTTGGCATTAGTTGCCCATTTTGATATGGAATTATATCAAACGGATGTCAAAATGACGTTCCTCAATTGGAAACTAGAGAAGGAGGTCTACATGAAATAATCTGAAGGATTCTCCTCTAGTAAAGGTGAGCAATTGCTGTGCAAGCTCAAGAAATCTATATTGATAAGATCCTAGAGAGATTTTGAATGGAAAATTGTTCATCAAGTATAGGACCCATTATGAAGGGTGACGGGTTTATTTTGAATCAGTGCCCGAAGAACGATTTAAAAATGGAACAAATGAACAACATTCCATTTGCTTATGCTGTCGGAAGCTTGCTATATGCTCAGGTTTGCACTCGACCTGACATCACTTTTACTATGGGAATGTTGAGAATATATTAGAGTAATCCAAGTATAGACCACTGAAAAGTTGTAGAGAAAATGATGAGATACTTTTAAGGTACTAAAGGCTACATGCTTATATATAAACGGATTGACAACTTGGAAGTAGTTAGTTATTCGGATGCGAATTTCACGGGTTGCATTGATTCTAAAAAATTAATATCTAGATACATTTTCATGTTAGCTAGTGGAGTCGTGTCATGGAGGAGTGCAAAATAGACTTTGACTACTACTTCCACTATAGAGACTAAGTTCATTTCTTATTTTGAGGCTACCTCACATGTATGGTTGAAGAGTTACATTTCTAGGCTTAGAATTGTAAATTTTATTTCTAGACCATTGAGAATATATTGTGACAATTCACCTATAGTTTTTATGGGGGATAAGTACACTAATGGTGCCATAAGTTGTGTACGGCGCTCATTTTGGTGCCAAAAGTTTCCGTCGGATCATTTAAGTGTCAAAACTTGAAAAAAAAAATTAAGTGTCAAAACATTTGAAAAACACTCACTTTAGTGCCAACGCCGATCTCATCTGCCAGAATTCTGACGTGGCCTTTTTTTTATTAATTTCTTATGCAGATGTGGCTCGCCAGAGTTTCCATTGGATCACTTAGGCCTTCAAACGACGTCGTTTTAGAATCCTAACACCAAAATGACGTCGTTTTGTGTCATCTTCTTCCCCGAACAAATCCAGCAACACCAACAGCGCCGAACCAGCAACACCAGCAGCGCAGAACCAACAACACCAGTAATTTTCCAGAAAAGAAACCACGCATTCGCCTCCGCCCTCCCCCAGTAGCTTTCCCCCATTTTCAATCACCTTATCAACCTTTCAAATCCCCAAATCTCAGCCCCACCACTGCCTTTTCCCAAGGAATATCGTTGGGTGCAGAGGAAATGTGAGCTCGAAGAATCTCCAGAAGCACGAGCGATCCGGCTAATGGTAGCAACGAAGATCTGGAACGCCGCGGAGGTTGTCGACGAAGCCAACTGCTACGAAGGCGGTGGCTGTGGCCCCGCCATCCCCTCCTCCGCCCTCATCGTTGACACCTCCCTCTCTCTCGGGATTTTCTGTTCGTTTTTTTGTTTTTCTTTTGTCTTGTTGTTGCAAGCAACTACGATGGAGGTTGAGGGATGGCGGCTGAGCGACGATGGCCGAGGCATGGCGGCCAAGTGACGGTGGCCAAGGGACGGCGGCCGAGCGACGGCGGATGAGTAATGGCAAACAAAAAAACCTAATTTCAATCTCCAAAAAAAAAAAAAAAACGGCGTCATTTTTGTGAGGCTATCCACGTAGGACGGCAAAACGACGTCGTTTTCTTAAGGAAGACAGAAAACGACGTCGTTTAAAAGGCTTCTCGATGTTTTTTTTTTTAAATATAAAGCCACGTAATCATTTTGGCTGGAATCTGTCGTCGGTGGCATCAAAGTGATCGTTTTTCCTCCGATTTGGCACTTAAGTGATCCGGCAGAAATTTTTGGCACCAAAGTGAGCGCCGTACACAACTTATGGCACCATTAGTGTACTTATCCCGTTTTTATGGCTAAAAATGCCAAAAGTGACAGTTAAAATAAGCGTATCGACATCAAGTATTTAGACATAAGAGAATGTGTTAAGGAGAATAAAGTAATCATAAAACACGTTAGCACTAAATTAACGATAGTTGATCCTTTAACTAAAGGCATGCCATCAATGAAGTATAAGAACCATGTAACTAGTATGGGAATATGTCCCATCATGTGATTTGTCGTCATATGGACGATTTTTGTTGTGTGAAACTCTTATTCTATTGTAATGTCGATTCTCAATTTTTGGCATACACATTCTGTTGTTTATGAGAACAACATTTATCCTTGGTTCTAGAATAAACATAGGATTTATTCATTAATATGTGTTGTCACATATAGGCTGATATTAAAGAAATAAGATGTATTGTGATACGTGAAATATATTACTCTTTCTTAGAGGACATGTCACAATGATTCATGTGTTTTGTTTCGTTTCTTTAAGCATAAGGTTTTAGTGGATTTGGTTGGATAATTTGTATGATGAAAATGTTGGGATCAAGTGAGAGAATATATATATATATATATATATATATATATATATATATATATATATATATATATATCTAATGCAATCCCTCATTTCGAACCCACGTTTTCTCTTTAAAGTAGAAATAATTTCACATTGAGTTTTTTCACATTTCGTACCTCTTCGTGACAATTGCCCATTTGATAACTGTCTTGATAGGAGACGATATATGAAAGGAACGATCGTTCATTTCTTAAGAGTAATCACTAGATCTAATGTAAAAAAACCCTCTCATTTGGAATACACCACTAGTATGCAAGGGAATTGGGTTATTAGATTGTGCCCAATATTTCACCAAATCTCTATGAATTTCCAACGAATAATGGTTGGAGGTTCATTTACATTTGATCTTGCTTTTCCGCATTTGATTTTTATGTCTAACATAAGTTGCAATTGCATATTTAGGATTAAACTTCCTTTTGCCCTGTTGGCCTCTTTAGCTAAGGTGCTTACTCTTCAAGTTGGTCCATTTAAATTGGTTGAGGCTCTTCCATTTTATTTTATTTTATGTACACTTGTCCATCATGGGCTCTTTGATTTTTCAGGTAGTTTTCTCTGAGGTCTTCTCCAAATTCACATTCTATAATTACTTATTGAGATAATAATAGAAATATTCCTTGAACTTTGACCTAATGTGCAAATGTAGTCCTTGGATTTTAGCCTAATATTCAATGTGATCTCTAAACTTTTAATTTGTTCAATATGGTCATTGAACTTTTGGTACTTGTTCAGTGTGGTCCATAAAAAATGTTTAATGTAGTCCTTTTATTAATTCAATATCATTGACAATATTAAATATTTTCATATAGTCTAGAAATTAAATTGAACATGTACCAAAAGTTCAAGGACTATATTGCAATTGAGCTTTGTTTATGGACTTTTTGTGCCATTTTCCTTACTATTACAATCTGTTGGGCCTCACCATACACATCTTCTTCCATTCTTTCTTGTAACTCTTCAACTTATCTTGAATTTGGTAGTACAACGGCTTGCGAAGACCACGGCAATGGTGCTTTGTTGAACAACACATTCTTGGAAGTGTAACGTCCCCTTGTTGTAGGATTGCAACGCTTCCACCTTTCCTTTAGTCATCGTATCACACAAATATGCAATGAATTGTCTTCTTGTCGAACTTGTTTCACGGGTGATTGAGTATAAATGCATAACATATGCATCCAAACACTTTGAAGTGACTACTTGTGAACTTGTAGTTCCACAACTTCTTATATAGTGTCACCAAGTTTAGCTTTGAGGTATGCTGTAGATTAAGTGTGCTACTGTCTTCAATGATCCAAAAACTTGGTGGAACATTCTTAGCTTGCAGCATGCTCCTACAAGTCTCTGCCATATGCTAATTTGTTGCGGTGCAAGGAAAACTATCGGCGTGTCTTACCCTTCTACAAATATTTTGTAAACCCATATGATGTGTACTCACCCCATTGTTAGTACGAAGGTATCATATTTCCAAGCCTATTTCTTTTTCTGCTTTTTCTTTAAAGCTATAAAAGTCATTTAATGCCTCAACTTTTTCTTTCAAAAAATCAACCTAGACATAACTGGAGAAATCATAGATGAACATTATTGTGTATTCAGAACTCAGATTGATGGTTGCTTTGTTGGTTCAAATACAGCTGAGTAGAAGAGCTCGAGAGATGTCTTGCCTTCATACTTTGACTCCTCATACCAAAGTTGATGTACCTTCCTATCTAACACTCAGCAAATACTATGTCTTCTCAAATATCTAGCGGGGGAAGTCCCTTTAAAATAGCCTTATTCATCATCACCTTTAGCTTATGATAACTTATGTGTCAAAGCCAAGAAAGTCACAAATTAGATGTTTCGCTCTTTTGTGTTTTGTCCGTGTATCTTGCCTATGCGAACGTCACATAGATAGACTCTAGTTGATGCGCAACCATGATTGGTGTACTAATGGGTGTCTAGCTGTGGTACACCTTACATCATTGAGGCCATACAATACATGGTTCCCAAGTTTGTAGGTTGCGATACCAACAAGAGATATGTCTTCATTCTCGGCATGCAATATACGTTTTGCAATTCAATCTATTTGGAACTGAAAAGAGGTGTTATCACCGTTTGGCCAACATGTGTGATTGGCAACATTGAGTTGTTTTGTTAACGATTACTTGCCTGCTAATGTACTCAAACACGCTTGATAGCTTGTATTGATTTCCCCTCATATTGTTTGAGCATCTTGAGTTAAATCTCTAATCATCATCATCATCATAGTTGATAAACTTATCACATATTGTGACTAAGGCCATCTATTGCATCATCCAACTCGATAATAGAGGAGGCTGCAAGCTCTTCTTATTCCCCTAACTCAATGAGCGCTTAAAAATCCCACTCTTCTTTGCGGTCATTCTCCTTCTTGATAAACGCTGCAACATTTCCTTCTACTCATTTGAATGGACAGCCCTTTGCAAAGTGGCCTATTTTGCCATAAATGTAGCAACAACTGTCTTGCCTCCAGTTGTTCTTATCTTTGATCTTGTCATCTTTCCCTCAATTTCAATGAGTTCCCACTAGTTAAGTGCCCATCCTTTCTAATCGCCTCCGCCAGTCTGATAGCCTTTCCTCTATTTCCTATCTCTAGTGCCCGATCTGCTTTCCCTCTCACTCTTGAAGCCTTCTTTATCATTCAAGAGTGCACTTTCACCATCCTCGACATCCTCAATTGAGATCTTAGACAACTAACTATCTAAATCCTCTTGGCAACTAATTGTCTAAATCCTCTTATAGTCCGATGGTAACCAGTGAATGGTTATTCTCCTCATCCTTGTCTACGAAGCATGAACATGTTCAAAGGGCCTCTTTGTCGTGTCGGACACCCTGACACGTGTTGGACACACATGGACATACGGTCAACATGTGTTGGAAAATTCGACATGTGGTCAACTCTTTGTAACACGCTCCGACACGCGTGTCCGGAGGTTTTTGGGGCAGGTCTGCAGGTGCGAAGGGAAGATGGTGATGGAGGCTGAAGGCAAGGGTAAGGGAGCAGAGGTGAGGCCGCGAGCGATGGCGAGGGAGGGCTAGAGGAAGAGTAGAGATTGAGACAATTGAGAGGGCTGCGACTGTCGACTGTGATGCCAAGCTGGAGAACTGCGATGCCGTGATGGAGGGTTGGACGCAAGGCTATGACAGCAAAGGAGGGAGGGCTAGAGGCGAGCGATTACGATGAGGCGACCAAGAGGGAGCAGAGATCAAGAGGTAAAGACTGAGCAAGGGAGAGGAGGAGGCAACTACTAGAGTTTTTGGGTTGTTACTTTACTGAGGTTCCTTTTTTTGTTTTAGGAAGAAAAGTAGGGGAGGAGGCAATGGCTACTGGGAAGAAATGAGAGCTTGAGGGTGAAAAGAATTTGTGAATTTTCTTTTATTTTCTTCTTTTTAGAGGGAGGGGAGGATGGAGCCTCGTGCAGGATGATTTCAATTTTAGGAAGTGATAGGCGCCAGGCGGTGGGTGGGCCGGGGGAAGAAAGCAAATGATGAAATAAATGGGTGGGGCCCATTTAGCCCCACAAAAAAAAAAATACCGAATGCTAGATAAATTTATTAATAAATAGGTAAGTCTAAAAAATAAATAAATAGGTGGGTTAAAAAAGTTATTTCGAAAAATAAAAACACTAGATATTAAATAATGATAAATTTTGATCACCGTAGAAAATCATAAATTTGAATTGACTCTAATCTCTCGTTAGTTATTTGTTTCATCAATAACTTTTGTTATAGTCAAAAAAGTCTTTCCAATTTTTTTATGAATAAATTTATTAATGTTATTAGTGTAGATTCATTATAGGCTCTTTTTTATTATTTATTTATTTATGAATTTGAATAAATTAATGTAAATATAATAATTTATCATGTATATATAAAAATATTCATTTAATACACAACGTGTCCTAACGTGTCAGAATTCTCTTTTTTGAGAAATAATGTGTCGGCGTGTTGTGTCGTGTCGTGTCGTGTTGTGTCCCGTGTCACGTGTCCGTGTCGATGCTTCTTAGATCATTGTCTCAAAGATGGCATTAAAAGGGGAAAATTATCCAAAAAAGTTATAAACCTATCGTATTTTTGTCAGTTCAGTCCTAAACTTTTTAATTGTGATAATTGTGTCCTAAACATTTTCACATTTAGTCAATTAAGTCCATCAAGCCAATTTTTGACAGACATTGTTGTTATCCATGGCATAGTCGGCACTAACGCGAACAATTTTTAATAATATTTAACTATATATTTATTTTTTATAATATTCTTTTCTTTTTCCTTCTTTGCTTTTTTTTTTTTTTTTTTTATATTGTTAGGCAGACAGGGGGCAACTAGCCATCGGTCAAGGTTTAATGACCGTCATCAGCCAATGTGTGAGGGCTTATGAGGGTGGCCAATGTGGCCTTCAAATGCGATAAGTGAGCTATATCACTAGCCACTAGATGAGGTCATGGCCCTTGCTCATAGCTAGGCGAAGGCCATGACCCTCGCCCAATGGCAACAAGGGCAAGCCCTTGCCAAGTGGCTGGCGAGGATCACTAGGCCTTGGCCAATGGCTAGCAAGCCCCTACCAGCCTTTAAAAAAAAAAAAAAAAGAAAGAAAGAAAAAGAAAAGGAAAGAAAATAAAATAAAAATATTAAAATTCAAAAAATATTAAAATATTAATAAAAATTATCCACGTTAATATCGACTATGCCACATTGAATAAGTGACATCTACTTTAGTGATTTCTAGTAAAAAATGGCCTAATGAATTCAATTGGCAAAATATGAAAATGTATAGAACTCAATTGATACAAACAAAAGGTTTAGAATAAAATTAGCAAAAGTACAATAAATTAAGATTTTCTGAAGATTTTTCCCCATTATAAGGATCCAACTTTAAAATTTCTTCATAAAAATATCATTCTAGCAATTTGAGGATCCAACTTTGGAAAAGTTTTGACTCATTGTCATGTGTTGTTATGAGACTAAAAGTAGTTCATTCTCCAACCTTTACGGCTTGGCATCATTCGTCCTCTTGAGTAGCACCGCCAAGTTATTTTATGCCCCTGTTGGGATCTTGACATTCTTGATGTACCCTAATAACTCATCTTCAACGGTTACCGTAATAATAGAGCGCCTTACTAGCCTTTTGTCTTTCACTTTCTCTGCTTGTCATCATTTGTGGGTGGTGTATTATTGCTACTGTCGATTATAATCCACAAGTTGTAACCCAACAGGTAAAATTGAATGCAGGCACTTCGATTATTGGAGTTGTTGAACTTCTCCACATCGCTTATAGAGTTTGAGATATCCACTGTCATGACTTGGGGGAAAAGTACCAAAAAAATCTTAAGCCAATTGTATTGATATCAATTTAATACATTTTTAAATCTTTCAATCTAGCCAATTTAGTCATAAATATTTTTACATTATTACTAATTCAGTACATTTAATCAATTTAGATAGGAAATTGCTGATGTTGAGGCCAGTCGTCCTATATGGCATGGCTAGTATTTTTATTTTTTATAATTTCTCTTTGTTTTTTTTTTAATTTCTTTTTCTTTCCTTTTTGCGATTGTTGCCGAAGGCTAGCCTTGCCAAGCGTGGCTCGACAAGGCCGACCCTCACTTGGTCGGACATGGCCTATGACCAGTGGTTGAAGAAAAGGGAAAGTAATATATATATATAACCAATGTTATCACTAACCATGCCACATAAGACAAATGACGTCTACGTCAGATTTTTTTACCTAAATTGGGCAGATGGACTAAATTAATATCTATGTGAAAATGTTTGAACTAAATTAGCTCAATTGAAATGTTTAGAATTATATTGGTACCAATGTAATAGGTTTATTACTTTTTTTGTACTTTTTCTTGCACTTGATTATTTGCCAAGCACTATACCAAATAAGCCTAATCTCAAACTAGTCAACTTCATAGTGTCGAACTATGCACGAGTAGTATTGCAGCATAGTCTGATCCCAAACCATTGGGCTATAGTCCTTAACTGTCTACTCCGATTCCAATCGTTGAGAACTCAATTAAAGAAAACACACTTTTTTATTAGATGCACATCCCAAATACTGGTGAAGAAGGGTTTTGCATAAGCTGCCACTTTGATTGTTATGGACTTGGAAGGAGAAGAAAATATGAGGGTTGGACGAAGTCTCCTCATGAACTCTCTCATGCCATCCTTCGTTCTGAGTGAATTGCGAGCGCTAAGCTCATGTTGCCTTATTAATCAGCAGCATTAAGTTAAGCATTATATTCACTCTTCTAGCGAGCTGTCGCTTGGGTGTTCGGTTTCCTCTATCAAGTACGCAAAACCTTCGCAAAGCAACATGTTGACTGAGATGAATTGCATGGCAGTACGAGGATAAAGTGCCTGTCGTGAGATTAAGGGAGAATTCTTTCTGAAATTAGTGAACAATGTTAAAGCAGGGGCTTGTCACTAGATCCTTCCCAAATCTTAAAGAATTACCTGAAACCAGAAATATCTAAGTTGAAGGCACGAGAGATTTCACAAGCTTTTTGCGTACGTTCTCTTTGTATGCTCCGAATAGCTAAGATGACGGACGTGGCCACATAGGCAAGTGACGAACACTTGCACAATCAAATAGATCGACTGATTAAAGCAAGCAAAAGGTCGAGAGACTCAACAGATGAATTGTGTCACATGGAGGTCGCATGACCCCAACTGGCCGCTTGGGTTGTGACGCCTAAAGTTGCCGGGGTCGCATGACCATGGGCAATGGCCGCTGGCACTAGATTTGGCTCAGCGGTGGCCTTTAGCCTTTCACCGAAGGGGTTTTTTTTTTTTTTTTTAAAGAAAAATTAGACCCAAAAGTCATTTGTAAAAAAATATTCGTTAAATACTACTTAAGTCAAAGTAGCTTTACAAATGATTTTTTACTAAACGCAATTTGCATTTTCCCCAAGGGACTTTAGGTTAAAAGCATTTGCATTTCTCCAAGGTTCATTTGCAAAGCCGAACCAAACTCATCCTAAGCATCTCTCATCTTATTTTTGCTGCTTTGACTTCAAGACTAAGAACTGCATGCGGTGCCAATCTCGAAGGCATATAAGTGATCTCCAACTGTTTTGAGTGGGTTCTATGTTGTTTAAGGAATGTCACAGAAAATTATGTAAGTAATTGAAATGCAGATACTTCGAAAAGAACACAAGCAATATAGCAGCAGCTGCAAGATCAAATAAGTAGAGGGATCCCAATCGTAGGGGCTGGTGCAGGGACAGGTATCTCTGCTAATATTCGAAGAAGCAGGTGGTGTTGATACCATAGTTTTGTACACCTCGGGGCGCTTTTGCATGGCAGGAAGAGGTTTGCTGTCAGGGTTGTGGCCATATGCCGTGCAGTGCAGTCGTGCTAGTTATGGCTAATGAAGGTGCTGCCTGAAAGTCTTCTTTCCACTGCCATTAATCTAATAGAACTGCTTGGATTCTCGAATTGTGAAGGAGCATGCTTTAGTAACTTGTGAGTTTCATTTTTCTATTAATGCCTTCTAAAATTGGACTAATCTTGAAGACACATTCAAAGGGAAAAACATTAATTAGAGAATTCAATTAAAATGTCACTCCGTGTTCTTTTACTGTAAATTTTCTTGCTAGCCCATCGCTAAACAGAAAAAGATAGGAGGCAAATATGGTACCAAAGAGTAGAGAAATTAATGAGATCTCACTGGAAAAAAAAAATCATGTTAAATGACGTAGATAAGCGCATTTATTGTCTTGTGCGATCATATGATGCCTTCTGTGTGAGATGGCGATGGGGTGAGGATGCATGGCGCATGATGTTGGGTGTTTAAGCACCAATAAACGTACAAGAGGAGCGAGGCAGATGAAATTTATCCATTGAATGTATGGCAACTCAGGGAAAGAAAGGATGTAAGATGAGCGTGTCAAATTGGCGAATTGCCATGGAGAACAAGATGAGAGAAACCATTTGATGTGGTTTATTAATTGGTGACAATGGCTATTGGATGTTATGGTGAGAATGTGCCTTTCTGATTGAGATGCGCATGAAAAGGAACGGGAAGATTTTAAATTAAATGTGAGAAGAGACGATTATGAAAAGATCACTAGCATCTGGCTTTTTCTGCAACTCAATGTGAAATGGAGTTCAACGGCATAAGATGATCAATCAGGTCCTCCCCACTTAATGGGATGAGCTTGGTGGTTGTCGTTGTTCTTCCAGTGCACAAATTTTTTATATTTTGTCTAGGCCATTGAGCGAGAAAGAGGCAATGCAAATAGATGAGGTGTTAGAAAACCTTGGCTGCACTGATAGGGAAAGGGGAAAAGATGGACTCTTTTCTCACTACTGATATTTTCTTTTGGTTACTGGGATATTTAGAAAGATTGAGATGGATGAATGAAATCTGTAAAGGTGGATTGGTTAGGAAAAAACCTTAACATGTTCATAGAGTTTCCTTGTTAAGCCACAGCTTAGGACGGTGCTAGATATGACCGATATACTCAGAGAATATTAAAGAACTTACTTATTTCATAAATGCTCAATTATTTATTTCATACTTTCCCCGTAACATCTATTAATATTGGGAAAGCATGTTCCTCCACGATTCTTTTGAATTAATGAAATGCTTCGCCTTTAAATTTTTTTTCATTACCTTCTTGAAATAGCTCCGTTCTGATATGGAGTAGATATTTGTGTAGGTGGTGAAGCCAGTGCCTGTTCTTGCTGGAGCATGTGGAACTGACACTTTTCGTCGAATGGATTACTTCCCAAGGCAAGTGGAGTCAATTGGATATTTTTGGCTGCAAAATTTTCTTACCGTGGGCATTGGCAATTTCAGACGGAATGTAGAAGAAACAGGAATGGGTTATGAGCACGTTTTCCCAGATAACATTTCTTAGTACTCCCGACTGGAGTATTTCCGGGTTTATGAGCAGCTTCTCTCTTTGCTCTTTGTTGCTTGGAAGTTGAGATGATCGCAAAAGCTGGAGCTGATATTATAGTGGCTCATATGTGCCTTACAACTTCTGGCTCAATAGGTGCAAAGATCGCTGTCGCAGTGGAGGAAAGTGTAATTCATGTACAAGCTATTGCAAATGCCACACATAGGATCCATTCCCACGCCATCATCTTATGCCATGAGGTATATTTTGAACGCATCTTTTAAATCTTTTTGGTGCTGAATTCCTTCACCACCTCCCTCTGGAATATGATAATGACTGTCATTGTCTATCCTCTGCTCTTGCACAACTTGTGGTTGAACCATTATCCAAACAATTCCAGACACCTCTGAGCAATTTTCACGCAGCATGACCGGAGAGATGTGTGCTATTACTTAATTCTGTTTTCTAGGTGTTCTTAATACTTCCTGCATTGTCCTTTTTTCTCCTTTTTGAATTCTCTGGTTCTTCTACTCGATTTGCTTGAGTTCTTTTTCAACTCTTGTTTTCTTAGTTAGAGATTGTGGAGCATCAAATTCTGTTTACTGTTCTTGCTGCGGCCTTCGCACTCCATCCTACTTTGCTTAGTTTGCCTCAAATAGTTTATGATCTGATGTCCTACACCTTGGATGAGTCATGGTAGCGGTCTTCTCTCCCTGATCATCCAACAGTTCTGGACACAGTAGAGAAGTGAAAGAATTGTAATGTGATTGTGCAGATCCTATATCTGGTCCAAAAGAGGCAGAATTCATACTGGAGGGAGCTCATGGGTTTTTTGGTGCATCAAGCATGGAGAGACTACCTGTAGAACAAGCAATTAAAAGCACAGTCCAAGAATAAAAATTCATGTCGCAGGGGTGGGGTTCAGTATATCACTCTGTATACTGAGATGTTAATTAGGATTTTGTACTTCCCAACATCTGAGTACTATGATTGTCACATTAATCGGAAAATTTTTTTATGGCTGAATATTGAATAATATCCTTCTCTATCAAGATTGAGAGTTTTTGAGTATACGGATGCTGACTGCTACTACATGAATAATCAAAATTTGAAGGCTGATGAGCTTAATCCTTGTTTTCTTCTGCCCTTTAAAACAAGACAAAGGCCCAACTCTTTTTAGGAAAATTTATGGCTGACTTGTGAATGATATTTCTTGCTAGGATTTTTGTTTTCCTGCTTTCCTCAAGTTCCTTTCACTTTAAAATTGTCAAAGTGGAGGCCAGGAATGATCTTCTGTCACTTCCTTTCACTTTAGCATTATTCATAGACTTATCCTTTGACACAAGAAGCAAGCACAGTTTTGTTCTTAATAGTGAGATGATATTCCTGAAAAGCGCCAGCAGAAAAAAGCTAAAGGTGCCTGATTATGATTTGTAGACTCCTATCACTTCCTTTCACTTTAGCACTATTCGTTGACTTCTCCTTTGACACAAGAAGCAAACCCAGTTTTTTCTTAATTCTAGTGAGCTGATATTCCTGAAAAGCACCAGCAGAAATAAGCTAATGGTGCCTGATTATGATTTGTTCTGTGAACTGAAAATTGATCTTCTGATTGACATGAAAGCCCACGTTGTTTTCAGTGGAATAGGCTTACTATATCTGCAGATAATCATCAAAGTGCTTTATTTCTCAGCCATCTTTCTTCTCCTTCTCTATCAAATTGAATTCAAGGTTATGGGGCAGCCATTCCTCGGCCGTGGCATGTGTGCATTCTTTTTTAGGCTGGTGTCTGGGTTCATCAACTGTCCACCTGTAAGGAGAGCAAATCAAATTTTATGCAACGAGGAAGATGATTTTTCTGATATTCATAAATATATATATATATATATATATATTATTTTTCTTTTTGGCTATTTGAAAAGGGTTGGAATATTATTGTCAAGATCTATTCTATGAATGATACGGCAGACAGAACCGATCATACCCAAAGGATAAAAATTTTCTTTTCGTTGGGTGGACCCCGTTGTTTATTGATTTGTGAATGGCTGAATCTTTCAGAACTAGTTTAGCAATGAATCTTTAGAATGATGCATTTCTTAGCAGAGCAGCGGGTGACATAACTGTACATGCTCGTCAGCCGGTGCAAGAAGGTCAACATGATAACTTTTGCCATGTCTATTCCCAAGCGTGTTCTGGATGCTGATCCAAATGGTATAAAACTGTGGCTTTTGCATCCCCTGAAGATTTGTAACCTGCATATTCATCGGATGACTGAATGGGACTTACTCTGAAAAAGAATGATACACATAACTTTTAGTGCATAGTTTGCAAGCATAGCTTCTCCGCAAAAGAGACGTTTGACTTGCCTTCATTATTACAGTCATTGAGTGCCACCCAGGTGTGCCATAAGATCACATTTACCATTCTAAGCGTCTCTTTAGCAACCTGGAATTTCGTCAAATGTTGGCATTGTTCTGAACACATGCCACGTTGTTCATGGGCATGAAGAGGACAAAATTTGCAATATGCATGTGATAGGGAGATTCTCACCTTTAAGCCGTATGACATGCTGTTGATATCTTCAAGAGTGAGAGCAGCCCCTTTTGGTTTATTCCTCACTAGCCAACTGCTCTTCCTGAAATTTCATCTTCATGTCAGTTCAGCGTTCAGCTAGTTTATACTACTAGATCATACTCTCTCTCTCTCTTTGTGGTACTCTGGCCCGGTTTTAAATTCCATTTATTTACCAATTCAAAATAAACAGATAGAAGACATTCCGTACAGTTTCTTTGCACATTGCATCTCACATAATTAAAAGATTCACGTTAACAGTTGTTCAGGCCCTATGCTGAAAACTTACTCTAGAATGAAAAGTTAAGAATGTAACCTGCAAGTAACATAGCAAGTATGTCTACGGATGACCACGTAGAGGGCATTCACTTATATCTGCAGTGTCTCATCTGGATTAAGCTGAAATTTCTTTTTCCCTTGCCTATCTAGTCTCTTCAATTTGGTTTGAGTCGCAGTTCAAAACATATATGCAAATTAGCATATTCAATTCAGTTTAAAACCCTCCCCAAACCAAACTATGGACATCCCTCACACGACACACGGATTATGATTGGATTAACAAGAAAAACTTAACCAGAACCTATCCTGAGCATCTGTGTTCTCATCCGGGAACTTAATTGTAACAACCTCCTCTCTTGTCCCACATCGCCTAGGGAGGGAGGTCTTGGTTAGCTTATAAGGCTTGGGTCCCTCTAACTTATGTAACGCGTTTTAAAGCCGTGAGGGAAAAGACCGTGGCTGGGATGGCGGTTCGTCCGCGCCAGGGCGGGTGACCAAAAGCGGACAATATTACACAGTGGGGCCCGGGATGTTACAAGTGGTATCAGAGCCGACTCCCGACCACGTGTGGGACCACAGCTCGAATGCTATTCTGATGCCCGTGGGGCCATAATGAGGATCTTATTCTGTTAAGAGGTGAAGAGTGTAACAACCTCCTCTCTTGCCCCACATCGCACATCGCCTAACAACCTCCTCTCTTGCCCCACATCGCTTAGGGAGGGAGGTTTTTGTTAGCTTATAAGGCTTGGGTCCCTCTAACCTGTGTAACGCGTTTTAAAGCCGTGAGGGAAAAGACCGTGGCTGAGATGGCGGTTTGTCCGCGCCAGGGCGGGTGACCCAAAGCGGACAATATTACACAGTGGCGCCTAGGATGTTATAAGTGGTATCAGAGCCGACTCCTGACCGCGTGTGGGACCACAGCTCGAATGCTGTTCTGATGCCCAAAGCGGACAATATTACACAGTGGCGCCTGGGATGTTACAAGTGGTATTAGAGCTAACTCCCGACCGCGTGTGGAACCACAGCTCGAATGCTGTTCTGATGCCCGTGGGGCCATAGCGAGGATGCTATTCTATTAAGAGGTGGAGAATGTAACAACCTCCTCTCTTGTCCCACATCGCCTAGGGAGGGAGGTCTTGGTTTGCTTATAAGGCTTGGGTCCCTCTAACCTGTGTAATGCGTTTTAAAGCCGTAAGGGAAAAGAACGTGGCTGGGATGGCGGTTCGTCCGTGCCAGGGCGGGTGACCCAAAGTGGACAATATTACACAGTGGGGCCCGGGATGTTACATTAACACTCCACATTAAGGTAGTTGCCATGGTGGACTGCCCAGCATGGATCAGAGTTTACAAATTGTCCATGATCTCTGAGTCATCCATCTTCTGTTCAGGAGGCAATGAATCTCTCTCCAACATGGACTATAGGAAGTCCTTAGGAGCTTCCTTCCCTCTTCCTCTTCTGTCCTCTCTCATTTTTCTAAAAGTTTGCATCAGCCTATTTTTTGTCTGCATCAACCATCTTACCATGTCACCGCCTGTTGTTCTCATCCTAATATACTATTTGATATATTTTTTTTATTTTATTGGAACTATAGATACAAATTTGTCTTTCGAATGGCAGGCTATGATAACTAGGTTGAACCATTTTTCATTGCTTGCACAAAATTATCCAGAAACAGCAAAGTAGAAGAAAATTTTCATACAAAGAAGATAAGCTGGATAATATATCATGAAAACAACAAATAAGTCCGTTACTGTGTAGCCCCTGGTTTTTAAAATCATGAATTTAGGGATATACATGATGTTTAGTATGATTAAGTTAAAAATAGAAACTCGAATGAGTGAACTTAACGCAGTTTTTTTTTTTTCCAATTATTTCTTGAATCTCTTCATTTATATCATTGTTATGTATTTTGAAAAAGTATATGTTGACATGCTAATGTCAGCAGATTGTATTTGGATCAGATCATCAAGCAGTCAAATTATTGAACTTTTGCCACCAAAGGCATTGGTTAATGTTGTTCAGAAAGTGTGAGTTGAGTGAACTTGACTTCCCTCTTGTTCTTGTTCTTATCCTTCTTCATTTTTTGTTTTGTTAGAGAAGGATTTCCAAATGTTTTCTTCCATAACGATGCTAATGATGTTATGTAGTGAAAGAAGTACTGATATCCTTTTGGCCAAAAAAAAAAGAAAAAAGAAAATAAGAATGTTCTTGACTTTCCTCTCAACCTCTGAGGTCATCGGGAAGTTTCAAATTCCAGAACTCATTCAATTCTTAGACAGAGTCAACTTTTAGAGGATGATTTGCTAAACATAAAGAGACATTTTTCCACAGATGAACATAAGATGATATCAACAATGGAGCTTCAGGGAGGGTCAAATTAGTGCAATCTGCAATAAGAGGACAGATAGAGAATAAGTAGCTTTAAAAAGAGACGAGATGCTTTGGAAGCACGAACTATGAACTGCGAAGGAATCTTTGCGTTAGGTCTTGACAAAAAGATAGTGGCAATGTTAAGAACATTCATTCTTTGAAGCTCGGAACAGAGAGGAAGCTTGAAACAGAGAAGTTAGACTGTACTGAAGACAAATCTATGGCTGTCATTGGAGAAGCTTGGAAGAAGTAGAATTCGCAAATTGTGTAACCAGTAATGCTGTCAAATAAGGCCAGCTGTGTATCTACATAAGACGGTGAAGATAAGTCGGTGAAGAAAAGACATCACGTGAACAATTTCCAGAAGGAAAAGAGAGGCAGTTAATTCTGTTAGCTTAGCTTTTGTGAAATAAGTTCTTTTCTGTTTAAAGTCTTTACGTTGACAGCTAGCATTCGGTTTTTTTTCATCAAGCTTCTGTTGTATATAGATAAAGAGCGACTTCTTCTTCAAAGATTGATTCATTGTAACCATCTATGAGAGAACAGAGAGGAGAATACTCCATTGAAAAGGTGCTCTGTATTTTTGAGGTGAATACACCATAATACAGGTGAGAATAAAGGAATCATCTTCTTCAATAGCATTCATCTGTAATCTTGCTGTTCTTCACATGGTATCAGAGCAGTTATCGATCATCTGGATTGAAAAGATTTTTCACGAAACACACAATTGTTCGTGAAATCAAATCAAAGGTATCTGGATTTCAATGATTGCAGCAGATCAAAGTAGCTGTTGATCATCTTCGTGTACTGATTTACTGAAAGTTCTCACAAGAATCTTGCATTTGATTCTTCTGTTCCCTGGTAAGATCTGAACCTTGCTGGTATCACGAACAGATCATCATCTCGATCAACAGGTAATCCTGTTTTGAGTCACAAAATCGACTTCTGTCATCAAAAATCTCGATTTCAATGATCGCAGCAGATCAAAGTAGCTGTTGATCATCTTCGTGTACTGATTTACTGAAAGTTCTCACAAGCATCTTGCGTTTGATTCTTCTGTTCCCTGGTAAGATCTGAACCTTGCTGGTATCACGAACAGATCATCATCTCGATCAACAGGTAATCCTGTTTTGAGTCACAAAAATCGACTTCTGTCATCAAAAATCTCTGAAAGTGCAGCAATGGCAGGAAGGACACAGAAGTATCCATTTCCAATACATGTTAACATCTCCAATTTTGTCACGATTAAACTTGCTGAAGATAATTTCCTGTTGTGGCAAGCACAGTTTCACAGGTTCCTTCGAAGTCAAGAACTCTTCGGTTTCATCAGTGGTGAAATATCTTCACCTCCTCGAATCCTAAACACTGAAACTGAAGATTGTGAAACAGAAGTCATAAATCCAGATTATACAGATTGGACAAGGACTGATCAGCTAGTTTCATCCTGGATCAGTGGAGCTGTATCTGAGAATATTTTGAGCTTGATTATTGGTGTAGAAACTTCTTATGAGGTATGGCAGACTCTTCTTAATCGTTTTACTCAGAAATCGGTAGCTCGAGAGTTTGAACTAAGAGGAAAGTTACAGGCATGTCAAAAACGAGATAGAGCGCTTTCTGTCTATCTGAGGGAGTATAAGTCCATTTGTGATCAGCTGAATGCGATTGGAAAACCTATAGATGAGATAACAAAAATGTTTGGTGTTCTTGAGGGTTTAGGGTCTGAGTATGAGAATTTCAGAACTACTATCTACTGTTTGAAGCCCCAGCCAGATTATGATGAAGTGATAGCACAGCTTGAACGATTTGAAACAAGATTAAAGACATATTCGATGAATCAATTCAACCCTAATCTGGCTTACTTGGGACAAAGAAGTTCTGAAACACAAGCGAAAGGAAATTCGAAAGAGAATACGGTTTTCGAGACTTCAAGTTTTGGAAGTCAAAGAGGTGGTAACAGAGGAGGACGCTTTTTTGGTCGAAGCCGTGCAATGAATAATGCAGGCCGGAGTTATGGATACTCAGGAAGAAATCAGTACTACAGACCAAACAATTTGAATCAGGAACGAACTGATCAACAATTCAAGCAGAGGATTGATTATTCTAGTCCTGGACAGGGGTTTCGTCCATATGCCAGTTATTCACAAAGGTATCAAGACACTAAATCCTATCCGACTCAAGTCTTGATGCCACAGAAACATGTGCAAAATGAGAAACCAACAGAAAGCATCCGGTTAGAATGTCAGATTTGTAAAAGACCAGGACACGATGCTCTTCGGTGCTGGTATCGTTTCGATAACTCTTATCAGGCTGAAGAAATTCCAACTGCTTTGGCAGCAGTTCATCTAGAGGATCCAAGAGGAAGTGAGTGGTATCCTGATACCGGAGCAACAGCACATATTAGTGCTGATCCTGGTATTCTTCTCAACTCTACTCGATATACTGGAAATGACACAGTTATGATAGGTAATGGCTCTTGTTTACCTATTACTTATACTGGTAATACTCAGTTGAATACAGAAAATAACACGTTACCTCTAAATGATGTCTTGATTGTGCCTGAAATCAAAAAGAACCTTCTCTCTGTTTCAAAACTGACAGATGACTATCCCTGTTCTTTTATTTTTGATAAAATTGGTGTCTATATAAAGGACAACCAAACCAACAAGACAGAGATGCTCGGAAGGAAACTTAGAGGACTGTACTGTGTGAATCCTCAAACTACAGCAGCATACTTTACTCGAAGACACAGAGCAATAACAGCAGAGATGTGGCATCAAAGATTGGCCCACGCAAACTTCAATATAGTAAAGCATTTGCAGAATAAAGACTTGATTTCCTGTAATACAAAGTCTGAATCCATTTGTAGCAGCTGTCAAGTTGCAAAAAGTGCAGCCTTACCTTTCCCATTATCAGACTCTACATCTACTATACCATTAGAAAAGATACATTGTGACATCGGGGTCCCTCACCAAAGTGAAATCTTCACGAGAACTTTCAGTATTATGTCATATTTGTAGATACTTTTTCTCGCTACGCCGGGTCTATCCAATGAAGTGAAGTCGACTTTTATGACATCTTTGTCATGTTTCAGAAACTAGTCGAGAAACAGTTTGATCATCAAATCAAAATGTTTCATTGTGATGGTGGAGGAGAGTTTACTAGTAAAAGGTTTCAAAGTCATTTACAGAATTGTGGCATAAAGCAGAGTCTGTCTTGCCCTCATACACCGAATGAATGGAATTGAGAGGAAACATCGTCATATAGTCGAGTTGGGGTTAGCCATGATGTATCATTCTCGAGTTCCTTTGAAATTCTCGGGTAGATTCCTTCATAACAGCCAACTATATTGTCAACATTCTTCCTACACCGAAATTACAAATGGCTTCTCCTTATTCCAGACTTTTTAATAAGCAGCCTAGCTATGACCATCTCAAGGTCTTTGGGTGTGCTTGTTACCCGTGTCTTCGATCCTATGCTCAACACAAGTTCGACCCTAGATCTCTCACTTGTGTTTTCTCGGGCTATAGTGAAAGGCATAAGGGGTATCGTTGCCTTGTACCTACTAATGGCCGAATTTATGTTAGTCGCCATGTGGTCTTTGATGAAACCTTCTTTCCATTTAAAAGGAAGGTAATATCTGACTATGATCAGTACACAACTTTGTATAATCAATGGGCAGATGTGGTTAATCTTCTTGATTCCACAAATACAACCTCAGTGGACAACCCTTCCACTAATCATACAACAGCATTTCAACTACCTCCTTCTGTAACAATCGATCGCACTCATATATCACAAAATGAGGGTGTTCCACATATATCAGCTTCTTCTCAGCAACAGTCAGACTCGATTACTACAGAGCAACAAGATGCTCTATCTCAAATTGCCGAGTCAGGAGAGCTTATCTTTAATCAAGTTCAACCAGACTTAACAGCCACTTCTTCAGGTACTTCTCCTGTCCATTATATGCAAACTCGATTGAAGTCTCGGTATCATCAAACCTAACCCCAAATATGCATATTTGGCTGACTATAAAGTACCTTTGGAACCAAAATCAGTCAAAGCGGCTTTAGCTGATAAAGGGTGGTATCAAGCCATGAAGGAGGAAATGGAAGCTTTGTATGAGAATCGACATGGCTCTTAGTTCCTAGAACAAAGCGAGATGCATGTTATAGGCTGTAAGTGGGTGTTTAAAACTAAACTAACACCTAATGGCAGTCTAGAAAGATTAAAAGCTCGCTTAGTTGCAAAGGGATTTCATCAAGAAGCGGGGTTGACTTTTGAAACATTTAGTCCGGTCATCAAGCATGCCACTATTCGGATAGTCCTTTCTGTTGCAATAATGAAGAAGTGGACTATACACCAGCTAGATGTTAAAAATGCATTTCTCCATGGTACATTGAATGAAACAGTTTACATGGAGCAGCCCCCTGGTTTTGTTGATTCTCCACAATCTCATTGTGTATGTTTACTTAAGAAATCCCTATATGGCCTTCGTCAAGCACCACGAGCATGGTTTGACAAATTTAGCAACTTTCTCCTGGAGAATGGTTTCTTCTGTAGTACTGCTGACCCGTCTCTCTTCGTGCTTCACTCCGGTTCAGACACAGTTCTACTACTACTATATGTTGATGACATAGTTCTGACAGGAAGCTCAGCTCAGTTACTAACCACTTTGATTGAGTTACTGAGCCTTCACTTTCACATGAAAGATTTGGGCCATCTTCACTACTTTCTCGGCATTGAAGTCAAACGCTCTCCTTATGATCTATTTCTCTGTCAAACCAAATATGCCATTGATCTATTAACAAGAGCTCATATGACCAGCTGTAAGCCCGTATCAACTCCTCTTCCACTTCGAGTAATTCCTATGATGAGATGATACTACTTTGCTCTCGAACCCTCTTGAATATAGAAGCCTTGTGGGAGGGCTTCAATACTTAACAATTACTCGACCTGATCTTGCTTATGCAACAAATACCTTGTGCCAAAAATTGCAGCATCCAACAATTGCGGATCTTCATCGGTTAAAAAGAGTACTTCGCTATGTCAAAGGCACTACTCATCTTGGTCTTTTTCTTCATTCACGTAGCTCCACAGCTCTCTATGGCTTCTCAGATGCTGACTGGGCTGGGTGTGCTGACACCAGGCGATCCACAACTGGCTACTGTACATATCTTGGATCAAATCTCCTTTCTGGTCAGCTAAGAAACAACCAACTGTTTCTCGTTCTTCCACGAAGCCGAATACCGAGCTCTTGCATCTACTTCAGCCTGATCTTACTTGGATTGCTTTTGTTTTGCGTGACATTGGTATATCTCTTCTGTCTCCTACTCTCTTATTTTGTGACAATAAGTCTGCTATATCTCTTACAGCCAATCCAATTCTTCATGCCCGAACCAAACATATAGAGGTAGACTTCCATTTTGTTCGGGAGAAAGTCTCCTCAGGATCTCTCCGTATTAGTTATGTTCCTAGCCATCTTCAACTTGCAGATATTTTTACAAAATCTTTGACACGTTTTGTTCATATTAATCTTCGTACCAAATTGGGCATGGGATTTTCATCCCCTCCCAATTTGAGGGGGGATGTTAAGAACATTCATTCTTTGAAGCTCGGAAAGAGAGGAAGCTTGAAACAGAGAAGTTAGACTGCATCGAAGACAAATCTATGGCTGTCATTGGAGAAGCTTGGAAGAAGTAGAATTCGCAAATTGTGTAACCAGTAATGCTGTCAAATAAGGCCAGCTGTGTATCTACATAAGACGGTGAAGATAAGTCGGTGAAGAAAAGACATCACGTGAACAATTTCCAGAAGGAAAAGAGAGGCAGTTAATTCTGTTAGCTTAGCTTTTGTGAAATAAGTTCTTTTCTGTTTAAAGTCTTTACGTTGACAGCTAGCATTCGGTTTTTTTTCATCAAGCTTCTGTTGTATATAGATAAAGAGCGACTTCTTCTTCAAAGATTGATTCATTGTAACCATCTATGAGAGAACAGAGAGGAGAATACTCCATTGAAAAGGTGCTCTGTATTTTTGAGGTGAATACACCATAATACAGGTGAGAATAAAGGAATCATCTTCTTCAATAGCATTCATCTGTAATCTTGCTGTTCTTCACAGGCAAGACTCATTCAAGTAAAAGACAAATCCTCATTCTTTATTCTTCCGGGGACTCCTAGTCAACTAAAACGTGACATGAGTTGACATTGTAAGCAACAAATAGTACACTAAAACTGAAGTATTTATATTTTCTTGATTATCATCCTAACGTGGAGCTTAGAAATTTCAGATGCTCCTTGATGAACCTCAGGTACTTTGCATGCCTCACAAACTCTCTCTCTCTCTCTCTCTCTCTCTCTCTCTCATGAGGTCTAGTGACACCAGAAGCCACCCCCAAGTTACTTTAGGGAAGCATGATTAGCTTGATACACCGTGTCAATTTAACCTGCCAAGTAGTCTATTCATCAAACTCCATCTCTCCTCAAATGCACCAACAAAGATTAATGGGTTACAGTCCTCACTTTATATCACAAGAGTATACTAGCAGTGCAACAATTAGTTTGCAAAGCTATGTGATAAAATTTTGTTTCTTTTTTGGGGCTCGGTTGAAGATTGTATATCGTTTCTTTCATAGATTTTTGTTGGGTACATGACTCAAATGCACCGACATCCATATCTGAGGTCGACCTCGAAGCGGCGACCGGAGCTTGCCCCAGATTGCATCGATCGATGAGGGGGGTGGGTCGGTGACGGAAAGACGAGGACGGCAGCAGAGGTGTACCGAGTTTTTTGAACTTTTGCAATCTCTCTCTCATCTAGTTTGAATTTTCTTCTCTTTTTTGTTCGGTTTTTCAGTTTGTCTATTTCTTTTATAGTCTTTTTCTAATGCAGCGCCCAACACTAGGAGTGAGTATGGTCTAGGTTAGCCCGGTCCACTCCCTAATTCTAGGGTTAATCTGCACAATGTTGGTCCAGAGACATTTTCCTCATTTGTAAATTATAACTATTGATGTTGCAAAAGACATTAAAAGTCTAAGCTATTAAAGAACATTGTAAAATTACTTGGACTCCTCACTAAGGAGGCGTTTAATGCTATTGACACCGTTTGATTTATGGTTTTTTCTATATAAAAAATATAAATAATATACTATATATATAATCATGGTTGGTCTGGGTTGAACCAACTCTAAACTCCCAAAATTAAGGACTAATCCGTACAGTACTAATCCAAGAATTCTAAGACTAAAGGCTAATCCAGTCCTCCTGGGAACCAGACTAGGACTGGAAAGGTTGGGCCAGTCTAAGGTTGGTCCAGGATTAACCCTAAACTGATGCTCACCCATACCCCATTTGCTCTTGAGATATATCAATAATACCTTGTCGGCCGCCACTTCAACTTTCAAATGATGGTCTTAAACAAAACCTTGATTGGAGTATATATGTGACATATGAATACAGGTTTGAATATTTCATAATATAAAAAAAAAAAAATTAGGATAATGATGTCAAGATGAATATAA
This sequence comes from Eucalyptus sideroxylon x Eucalyptus melliodora, assembly GCA_016097485.1. NCBI lineage: Eukaryota > Viridiplantae > Streptophyta > Magnoliopsida > Myrtales > Myrtaceae > Eucalyptus > Eucalyptus sideroxylon x Eucalyptus melliodora. The sequence continues at coordinate 44,263,472 of CM027832.1, read as the reverse complement.
TTTAGACTTTTTGGCGTTATCTTTTCTAAAATAAAATAAAAAGGGGGCGAGGAGAGGCAGATAGATGTGGGAAGTTAGCCCAGATGGCCCATGCCATGTGATATTATTATTCATCTTCAGCAAGCCCACACGCTCAAATCAGAAAAAGGTGTCTTTCTAAGCAGCTAGTAGTACAAGCTTTTCCCAATTGCCTTCTGGAATTAAATCACTCAAACAGACAACATCTCTCTCTCTCCCCCTCCTTTCCTTTTCCAATGTAGTTTGGTGGCAATGTTCATATAATCGGATGCAATTGCGTGCGTTCTTTCGATTAAGCGAGCAACGCTGACTGGCACTTGGAAAACCCTCAAATCAAGTCGTCCAAAGTTCAGCAAAGCTTAGACTGCAAAATGCACATACGACTTCTTGGAGTTTCCTGGCAACTTCGATTTTGGAAGGCATAGAAAACGTACAAGAATTTCTGACCAAAATAAATAAATAAATAAAGTACAAGATTGGACCATAGTCTATGTGAATTTCGGGGGACTGAACCTTGGTGTTGAACCTCGAGCCTATTCTTTTCACGCTCAACAAAATGTGTGAAAACTTCATTAGCCCCTAATGGTGCTATGGCGACGAGTGGATCATAATTTTCACACGAATCACAGAGAAAAGCTTGAATAGGCGCTGCTATAACCAGGTGCTTTGGATGTCTCCTCCACATGGTATTACACCCTGCGTGTCCAGGAATTTGGCGTCAAACTAGCTGGGCATCAAGGATCACGTGCTCCTTGGAGAGACTGAGGATTCAGCCTGGACCGCCAAAGTCATTCTGGCCTAGCTTGCGAAGCAGACTTTGAAGGACATGATTGAGTTTCTTCAACATGAAGATGAAGGAGAATGAGAAGCTCATAGCCAAGAAGGCTGAGAAAGAATTGTTAGTAGAAAAGGAGGGGAAGATAGTGGAGGCGCAACAAGTACAGGATGCGAATGAGGGGTGGGATGAAACAGATGATGACGAAGAGTGACTATTCTTATTATTATTGGCCTTTTGTATTTGTGTATTACATGATTATCTTAGATCCTAGTACAAATCATTGGATTGGAGCATCTAAATAGGCTTCCACGAGTCTTGTCCATCCTCCCAATCGCTTTTTTAAGCTTTTCGACAGATTTTCATATGTTATACTAACAGCGTAAAAAGATTATTCGTTAAGCAGGACTTAAGCAATGACACAGGTATTTCAGTAATCGGAACTAGATAAATTATTGGGGTTAAGTGGGAATCTGTTGAATTATCAATATTTCTTGGCCTCTGGCGAGCTGGAACTAGATAAAACAACAAAAGGAAGAGCTAGAATTTGTATGAACAACATATAGGAAACTTTAAAAAAAGAAAAAAGAAGAAAGCAAAAGCAAAATAATTGGCTACATAGAGGACAGATCGCATCGGGATATTTTTAATATGCGTCCACAACATGTGAACCAATTGCAGCGTCCTCATTCATTTTGATGATTTTCACATGAGATTTCGCTAATCTAGTTGTCGCGGTGCGACCGGCGCACATTAGCCGAATGCGACTGATAATGCCTCCATCGCATCGAGGAGAGATGCCAAGGCGACAAGAGTTAATCGGAAGCTGAAAATACAAATAAAAATAAAATAAAATAAAATGACCTTTCTTTCTTCTTTGCCAATAGTTGGGCATCCGATTCCGTTAGTAATCTCGTAGTTATTTATGTTATGGATCTATGGTTGCTCTTGATCCAATAATTCACGCGTGACCCAAGGTTTACCTTCATGAATCACAAAGGACGAGACCCGAGAGCCCTTTGGTCTATAGTATAGTTTTTTCCTTTTTAGTCAACATATAAAAATAGGGAAAAGTGTTAAAAAAAAGTTCTAAACTTTTTGCATTTGTGCTAATTAGTCATAAACCTTTTTTTTGTGCTAATTTAGTCATAAACATTTTCATTTTGTGTCAATTTAGTCATTTCCGATTAATTTTGGTTGGATTTTGCTGATTAGGCGTCGATCGGCTAACGTGGCACAATCAGTACTAACATTGACAACTTTTAATAATATTTTAATATTTTATAATTATTTTATTTTATTTTTTCCTTTTTCTTTTTTCCTTTCTCCTCCTCCTTCCTCTAACTAGTCACCAGACCTCGGCAACCGACTAGAGGTGACGGCTAACAAAGTCGACCTTTGGCGAGCTCGCTAACCACTACAAAGCTTGAGCCTCACCCATGGCCAGCAAAGCTCAACCCTCACCACCCCGCGCGAGGCCGTCCTCGCGGCCAAGGCCTCACTAGACGTTGGGCAAGGCTTGACCTTGCTAGATCTAGCGAGGTCGAGCCTCGCCCATTGTCAGCAAGGCTCGACCCTCGCTAGATCTGGCGAGGGCGAGCCTCGTCGCCCTGCACGAGGCTAGCCTCACGACCATTGGCAAGGGCTTGAGCCTTGCTGGTTGTCACCTCTAGCCGACTGGAGGATGGAGGAGGAGAAAGAAAAAGAAAATTAAAAGAAAATTAAAAGAAAATTAAAATTAAAATATTATTAAAATATTATTAAAAGTTATATATATGTTAATGTCGATCATGCCACGTCAGCTAGCCAATGCCTAGTTAGCAAAATCCAATCAAAATTAACTGGAAATGATTGAATTGACACCAAAGGAAAATGTTTAGGACTAAATTGTCATAAAAAAATGCTTATGACTAAATTGAGATAAATATAAAAGGTTTATGACTTTTTTAACATTGTTCCCTATAGAAACATGTAAATCAAATGGACTTTATATATTCGACCCCAAAAGTTGAATTATATTGGTGTAACAGAGAACGTTCCACAATCAAGGTTAAGATATGATTTTTTTTTTTTTTTAAAAAATTATATATGCTTAAATTCAATAGATTGCCCTCTAAGTAGACTGCCGAATAACGCTTGACAGATTTAGATCTTCAAATAAAAAGTGGATGAGGTGGGTTGATAAGAATAGCATCTGTGCTCCCCTTAAAGAATAATACATGTTTGGCCTTCCAAATAGTAGTGGCGCCGTTTTCTCCTCCGATGAGATAATTTTAAATTGGTTTCTTATCAAGTATTGTATGCGGTGCGACTCATGCCCCGAGATCATTTTCTAAAGAAGAGACTCGAGAGGGAATTACGAAGATAAAAATGGTCAGCCTCATATTTACGTGCTTAAATCAGCATCGATAGATATACCCTTTCGACGGATTGTCGAGTAACACTGGACAAATTTAGATCTTCGAATGAGAAGTGGATGGAGTGGCTTGACAAGTAGCATTTGTACCGCCCTTAAAGAACAATGTATAATGAATTTTTGAACCTCCAGAAGATACTATAGAATCTTCATAATTTTTAGATCGAGCTTTTCAAAATCCATATGGAAGATTCTATTGCCACTTGCAAAATATTATATAATAAATAATAATATTTGCAAAAATGTCACATAATATATTCCTTTGATTTGCATATCAAACTTGCTAGATATAATATATCTTCTAAAAATATAGCAAGAATATGTATAAATATGCAATAATATCTTTCGAGATCAAAGGGATTTCCTTGAACATAAATTTCAAATATATATTATTGATGCATTTCGCAAAATAAAATATGATATTTCTATCATGTACCAAATCAAGTAAAAACTTGCAATGCCTTATATTTATGACAAAAAATATTCGCAATATTAATGATAAGCAATCATCCAAAATCATGATAAATGCACATAAAAATTTGCAAGGTAGGATGATAAAAGAATTTCTCTTACCTAAGGTATATATTTGAAAAAAAAAAAAAAAAAATCATTACCAATCTTCGCATGAGATACATTTTTTATTGTATCATGATTTACATAGATTTGCGATCATTCTTCCCTTAAAGAATTTTCTACAATCAACTCATTTCCCTTTTTGGTATCCACCAATTTGGATCCTTCCATGATGTTAGAACAAAATAGAAATCTCCATAATCAAATATTCTTTATTAATTCATCATAACAAAGTATTCAAAGAATATTATGCACAATGATATTTTGAAAAAGAAATTCTCACTTAGTCATAGTACGATAAAAACAGAGAGAATAAAATCTTTGAGTATCTAAGAATATTTTGCATAATTAACATCATGTAGAATCAGATCTTTACTTTGCAAAATATGACAATTTGAGAGCATAAAATCAAACCAAATAAACTCAATTGTCTCTAAGTAAGATATCAAAAATAATTACAGATTCTTTCTTCAAATCATAGAATATGGTCATAATAAAATCTAAATCAATCAAGGATATGTTGAATATGAGAATTACGTGCCCAAATCTAATTTAAAAACAATTAGTTTCCTTACCAAATTCTCTTTCTTCTTTCTTCTTTATATCCTACAAAAACAACTCACATTTTCTTTGGTACCCATTTGTTCTTGAGTCCATGAGAGTTAGTAGAATATGTTGTTTTTACCCAATTTTTCTTAATAGGTCTCCAAACTTTAGGACATTCTTTCTCAAAGTATTCCAAATCTCCACAATTTAAACACTTGAGGGCATTTTGACCAACAGGTTTTACAAACATTTTTTGAAAATAATTTTTGTAAAATGCCTTTAGAGGTCTTTGTCTAAGTCTCTCCTTGGCTTTAGAAAAATCTATTAGAGAATCACTTTCCTTTCTGAAACCAAGTCCCGACTTATTATAGTAAGGTACTTGTATGGAAAGGATATGCTCTAATATTTTCGAACCATTTGAAAATCTTGTCGAAATATTTGAAAATTCTTTCTTCAAAGAATCATTTTTTTTAACAAGTAAATCTCTATTTTCTTTTGTTTGTAGAAAATATTTTTGCAAAATTTCAAACTTTTCTTTTTGAGAAAGATCCTGTTGCCTTAGCCGAGAATTCTCCTTTTTAAATTCGAAAATCCTTTTGAGAGAAGATTTGAGATTTAAGCAAAGCTCATTTATATACTTGAGAACTTTGATGGGAATTTTTGAATGGCTTACCTCGATTTCCTCATCGAACTCTGAGTCTGTGTCTGAGTTAGACTCCGATTCCAAATTCGAGTCTGAATCTGAATGTGTCATCATGCATATATTTCATTGCTCATCATCTTTTTTCATGGTTCTTTTCTGCACATTCTGCTTGCATTGTTTTCTTCTACTGAATTTCCTTCCTTTTCTACTCAACTTTTTGAATTTCTTAATCATAAAAGTAAGTTCTTCATCGTCCATGTCATTTTCTGAGTCTGTATCATTAGAATCAATGTTAGTTTTTAAAGCGATGGACTTCTTACCTTCGGGATCTTCACCGTTGAGTTGTTCCACTTCATAGGATTGAAGAGTGCCAATTAATTCATCAATGGAGAGTGGCATAATCCTTTGAGTCTCTCTTATTGAGGTCTTGACATGGTTCCAATCTTTTAAGAGACCTCGCAAAAGTTTGTTGACCTTCATTGGGGAAGAAATTGGATGACCTTAATATGTCAAACCGTTTACAATTTCTATAAAACGATCGAACATATCTCCAATCGACCCTCATTGCTTTATCTTGAAGGATTCACATTTGCCGAGCAAGAAGTTTACTTTTGTCTCTTTTACACGATCAGTCCTTTCATATGTAACATGAATTCTATCCCAAACTTCTTTTGTTGTTTCACATGAAGAGATTCTGTTATATTCAGCATGAGACAAAGCACAATATAAAGAATAAATGGCTTTTGCATCAAGCGCTTCTCTTTTGGACATCTCTGTTCGAATTATAGGATCGGGGGGTTTGATTTATTTGTCTTTGTCATTCTTATTTGATGTAGATGTAGGAGTGGGATTGATTCATTTTTCCACAACATCCCATTGCAAGGGATCTCTGGATCTTAGGAATGCCTTCATTTTGTTCTTCCAAACGTTGTATTCATTTCCATCAAAATATGGTGGTCTGGTATTACTTTACCCTTCCATAAGTCTTAGTGCCAAGATACTAGCCATAAAAGATTTTTAGCTCAAAAGTAAAAACACTTTTATAGACCAAGCACTTGACTTTAATACCAATTGAAAGTGCTAGTAAAGACACCTAGAGGGGAGGAATAGGTGTGAAGAAAAAATTTCGCAAAAGAACAGTAGAAATATTTTTCTTTTGAAACTGAATCTGACGAACAACAAACTTTTGAAACTGTGTCTGAAGAGCAGCAGACTTTGAGAGAAATCAAACTTTAGTAGTTAAATAGAACTACGAACAAAATAAAGGAGTTCGGGGAAAAGAATAAGAACACAGAATTTATAGTGGTTTGGCTTAGATTAAGCCTATGTCCACTCTCCCACGCTAACAACCTTTTTGACTGGATTCCACTATGCAATCAACAAGAAATTACAACTTTAAGTGCAAACACTTAGTAGTAGATCACACTAGCTCACTAAGTCACTATTTTGGAATTTCTCTCACAATCACAAACGTTTAAGCTCACAAGAGATAAGTGTATGATCGAAGGTCGCTCAAACTTGGGAATTATAAATTCTACGCTCCGTCTCTTACTTGCTCATCGATCCTTCATCTCCTTAAATACTCATCAACTTCCAAACTAGCCATTAGACAGTATCTCAAGGATCATCTTCCAATCTACCCATTGAAATCTAGAAAATTTGGTAGCCGTTGAGTGACAAAAGTAGAATTCCAAATTGATTCCAATCGTCCATACAAACAAAATCTTGGTTTCTATAAGTAAAGCTTCTCCGAATAGAAAGTTCTTGTTTTCAATATCCAATTGTCAATTAATTAGATTGAGTCAATCAAATCAAACTTGATGTGGAATCCAAACCAAATCACTAACCGTTATATGTTTGGGACTTATGTTACTATCTGTCAAGTTGTTTCATTCTAAATTTGCTACGTTCGAAACTTCTGTCTAAAGTAGAGTCTGAGTGCAATAAATTTTACAATCTGCGTCTGAACATATTCTGCTTCTGAACAGATTTAGCTTTAAGGTTTGAATACAATCTAAATAAGTTTGGCTTCAGCATAGAGTCTGTCTTCTGGTTCTTCATTCACGTTCAGTCTGGAATTTGTCAGAGTGAGCAGACTTCTGATGTAGAACAGACTTTGACACTAAAGTATGGCAATCTTCAAACTTTAACACAGAAGTTTGGAAATCTTCAAAATATACTTTGGACATGTGTTACATTCAATCTTCTAGCATTCTTCAGACTTTGATAATATCATTTACATGTTCTATCATCTGCATAGTCTATTACTCAACCATAAAGCACGTTAATAGCTTTGATTTATTTTGTCATCTTCAAAACATCATAAGGGATTTTTCTAACAGAATTGAATGCTAATCAAACTTGGAGGACTACACGTACTCTATCACTTCTTTGGGAGTTTGGTGGATAAGATGTCGGATGGAACAAATGAGGGAAAATGATGAAGAGGGTTTAGCAAAAGCGGAATATGGGTTCACAAGAGGAAGTTGAGTTTCAGATATCTTTGTGTCATCACTAAGAGAGATCTCATAAAGATAATCAATCTTAGAAACATTTGACATACGAAAGTTTGAAAGAGAAGAAGAAGATGGAGATGAATTAAAAGTAACAGGTGCATTGAGAGTTTCAGGGTCAATCATGATGATGAGAAAACCTTCTCGGCACTGGATTCACCATCTTAGCGCATGAAACTAACAAAGTTGTAGATGAAATCATGGCTCTAATATTAATGAGAGGATCTATGCTTTGAACTAGGGAAGACTAGGTGGCTGAGGGATTCTACAACCTCTTACTCCTCGAGGATGTACTAAATCTTTCGATACCAAATATCATAATTGTCACCATTCATCTTCTCACACTTCTTTAGGTTAGCCATAATGGTTTTGTATGCCGAAACCATAATCAATTGCTACTAAACATTGATATAATAAACATAGAATCAATAGTAGCACATTTTCCACAGTAACTCACATATGAAATATGCAACAAAGACAAACTAAGTTAACGATAATTCAACAAAAGACACAGAAACGAAAGTTCACTGTGTTCCTTCTGTGTACTATTATTATACTATTATTAACTTGTTTAATTTGCGTAAATTTTAATTTTGAATTCTACAAACCTATGAATTCCCACTAGAAAAAATAATTACATGACTTCATATATTTATCATATATTCAATTAAACATAAAATAAAATAAAATAGCATGATATGAACCAACATACAAAACAATCATGTAAAAACTATAATCAAAAGCGAAATTCATAACGTAATAAAAAAGATCAAGGATCTCTAGCTATTATTCAAACTTGCTTGAAATTAGGAAATTGCTAGCACGTTAAACCATATACGTGTTATCATCGAACCAAACTCTACACAACTTATATGTGATAATTTTCATGTAGGCTAACTTCTGTATTTCCAAAACCATAGGGAAATATAGATTAGAAGGAATAAGCAATGCACTTATACCCCAAAAATATGCATATTTAGGGTTTCACACGTGTTTTTATACTTTTAAAAGTCTCAAACTTATAAAACAACCATACCACAATGTAGTGCACTTTAATATGAATGCATTGACACCAAGCATGCTCCAAACGGAGCTGGCACGCGCCCACACGCCTTGTGGGTGGGGCATGTGGCGCACACTCTAGCAAGCCAATGTGGCTTCTGGCCAGTCTGACCAATTAGACCAGTCCAATAGTCAATCGAGTCGGATCATCGTTAGTGAATTGGTTACCAGTGGTTTGCTAATGTCAGCATCGTCACGCGGCCCTCACGCGTTGGCGTTCCCAGCCTTGAGATCATGTTCTGATGGGTCTTACAATCAAGTCGTGCACTTTACCCATCGGGGAAAAAAAACAAATGCCAATTGTCAAAAGTTTAATTAAAAGAAGGCTTTTGATGAATTTCGTGAGGTGCACAATCTGAATTCGATGTGAGAGATCGACCGACGAAGAAAGGTCAACAAAAAAACAAAGCCACGATGTTTCCTCAATTTGGAGGTTTGTTCCAAAGCTATTCAACCCGGATGGCCGAGGAAACAAGACGTATATAACATAACACCAGGAAAAAAAAAGTGGGGAGCATCATATAAGGCATCTTCATCGTCTCAAAAGATCTCCTTCATTTTCAGTCTAGAAGAAGGAAGAGGGCAGAAAAAGAGGCTATTCGATGGAGTCAACTTCATCCTCCGAGTCCAATCTCGCCACGGCCAAGGCAGTGCTCTCGGCCGCCGCATCCGTCACGGCCACCGTGATGGTCGCTCGCTCCATCACCCAGGACCTGCTCCCCGAAGACCTCAGGTACTACTTCTCCTCCGCCCTCCAGGGCTTCCTCGCCCGCTTCTCCTCCCAGCTCACCCTCGTCATCAAGGAGTACGACGGTCTGGTCAGCAACCAGATCTACGATGCCGCACAGACCTACCTGTCCGCCAAGACCTCCCCCACCACGCGCCGTCTGCAGGTCGCAAAGCCCGAAGGCGAGGACAACCTCAACGTTTCGATGGAGCCGTGGGAAGAGATCGTTGACATGTTCGACGGCGTCAAGCTCAGGTGGGTCATGGCCTCGAGGAGGGTCGAGAATAGTGTCAGACCCAACCAAGGGTGGTGGATGATGGAGGGCCCAGTTGCCATGGAGTCCGAAACCCGGTACTTCGAGCTCAGCTTCCACAAGAGGCACAAGGACATGGTCATGGGCACGTACCTGCACCACGTGGTGGAGGAGGCCAAGTTGATGAAGCGGGACAAGAAGACGCTGAAGCTGTTCACGCCGAGCTGGGAGAACATTTATCACGACAGCCTCTCCGATGCGTGGACCCCGGTTAACCTCGACCACCCTGCGACGTTCGAGACGCTTGCAATGGAGGCGGGGACCAAGGAGTTCGTCATGGAGGACTTGATGAGGTTCGTCAAGAGGAGAGAGTTCTACAGGAAAGTAGGCAAGGCGTGGAAGAGGGGGTACTTGCTGTACGGACCGCCAGGGACGGGGAAGTCGAGCCTGATCGCGGCGATGGCGAATTACTTGAAGTTCGATATTTACGACCTCGAGCTGACGGAGCTGACCCGGAACTCGGAGCTGAGGAAGCTGCTGGTGGCAACGGCGAACCGGTCGATCTTGGTGGTGGAGGACATTGACTGCACCATAGAGTTCCACGACCGCATGGCTGAGGCCCGGGCGGCGTACCCCGCGCCCCAAGGCAAGCAGTGGAACCAGGTTCATCTCTTCATACTTCGATTATTGAGGTTTTTTCTTTATCATTAGGTGGTTAAAAATATCTGTCCTGTACGTTAAGCAGTATAAGCGAATTACGGTTCATTTCACAAGTGTATGCATGTCATGATCCTGAGATTGTCAATAGAAAGAAAACTATGTTTCTTGTAATATATCCTCATTAACTGAAAATAGACTAGAACACCAAGCACAAGCATAGAATCTTACTCACGCGACTCATTATTGAATTTGCCAGTGTTGGTGTTGATAGAGAGATTTAGAATTGGAGATTTTATCAGTAACTAGGTTTTCAAAAGGACATGAATCCTCTCACTTTATTTAGATAAATTGATCTAATTACTCTCAAACATATCAAAATTGATCCAATCTTTTGTTTAATTTAATTTCGTGCTCAGATGTTAAAGGGTAATTAAGTATGTGACATGACAGTACATGGAAAAGGAACCCCGTCCCATGGGTTAGAAAAAGAAAATATACACATCCAACTTACACTGACCCTATGAAATTTTCAAATGGTTGAATTCGTCAGTCCAGATAATACAGTTTTGGACAAAATAAATTATAAGGATTAGAGTACACAACAAGTGGCCTCTTCTTCTATGGGAGTTTTCTGTCAAGGCGTGGATCATCTTGCGACCCACTTAGAAGCCAAACATTAACGGAGAATAATGAACCTTGGTTTTCAAGAGGAAAGCCTAATTTATTATCTAAAAATAATCTATCACTGACCCTAAAGCTTAAGTCGGATTTTAATTTTGACTTAAAAGAGACAAATTAAGGATTTCGAAATCATGTAAAATTTTGTGAGATTATTATTAACTATTACAAAAGCCTAAACCGTTAATTGAATACATGATTAAATTTTTTAATATTTTAACGTGACCCTTAATGAAGTCCATACATGAAGATTGATTGTGGGACAGAGAATATATTTCGGTTTTAAATGGGTTTATTCACTCTCGGGCAAATGACAAAATTGAAGTTGCAATGAGAGAAAAAGGATGAATAAACAATTTCTTTAAATCCTCATACCACATTTATTGGCCTGTGCTTTTGGATTTTGAACGAACACATGCATCAAATATGAAATTTGCATTTTGAAAGTGCGGAAAGATAGAGATGGAAATCACAAGCAAATTGAAGTCACGGCTAAAGCTGGAAATCAAAATTCAAATAGCCACAACCGAGTCAACAGCACAATTATAGTCCAAATCACTTGTCTGATTTCTCTTTAAGTGAAATATATATATATATATGTGCGCGTGCGCGTGCGTACTCTCTCTTTGCTCTAATTGTTGATGATCATTGACTTTGGCATACCGCAGGTCATGTTGTCAAGTTTCCTCAATTTCATCGACGGATTGTATGTGTACCCTTTCTATTTGCTCCAATTGTTAATGATCGTTGACTTTGGCATGCCGTAGGTCACGTTGTCGGGCTTCCTCAATTTCATCGACGGACTTTGGTCAAGTTGTGGTGACGAGAGGATTATAATATTCACCACGAATCACAAAGAAAAGCTTGACCCAGCACTTCTTCGGCCGGGCCGTATGGACGTTCATGTTCATATGTCTTACTGCACCGCATGTGGGTTTAGACTCCTGGCTTCGAATTACCTCGGGATCAAGGATCACGTGCTCTTTGAAGAGATCGAGGACTTGGTCTGCACCGCCGAAGTAACTCCAGCTGAAGTCGCGGAACAGCTGATGAAGAGCGAGAAGCCCGAAGATGCATTGAGGGACGTGATTGAGTTCATGAAGGAGAAGATCAAGGAAAATGAGGAGCTCAAAGCCAAGAAGGCTGAGCAAGAATTGTTAGCAGAGAAAGAGGAAAAAGTGGAGGTGCGAGAGGTTCCAAATATTACTGTGGAGGAGGACAAATATGCAGATGATGAGGAAAACTAAAATCAATTTATAAGCTTTTTGTACTATAATTATCTCGAAAATTCAAATAATAATCATTGAGTCTTTCTTGCAGAGGAGACGTCTCAAATAAATTTCTCATTTCATATCCTCTAGTAGTAACTTCTTCCATAAATCTCACGGACGCTGTACCATGGCCACCGCTATCAACACATTTCACCACCGCTTTATTTGCAACATTATTGTCACGCTTCGACATCGTCACTACATCACATCGACCACCACCATCGACAGTATTCCACCACTCTATTTATTTGGGACAAATAAATCCCACGTCTTTTGCCCTTATAAAGTTCACTTCACTTTGGCGGCAAGTCACGTTGGTCGAAATATATTAAAATATAGTTACATCGAATTTTCCTGCAACCCAAATTAGTAATGGCAATCTAAATTGATAATGGCATTAAAATGATCTTCTTCTTCTTTTTGATAACCAAAATGGCATTGAAGTGAATGCTTGAAAACTTTTAACGTTCAACTCGAAAATTATCACACTTTTAGTATCTTTTTTTCCTATTCTTATAATTATTTATGTTATGGATTAGTAACTTCCCAAATTGCTCTTGATCCAAAAATTTACACGTGACTCAAAATTCATGTTTGTGAATCTTATAGGACGAGACCTAGGAGTTGCAATGGTAGTCTATTTTATCTTGGACTTAGGACACAAATCATCTGATGGTCTCCCTTTTCGCTCATTCATAATTTTCTTGTTGTTTAGGCTTCGTTTGTCTTACAAAAAATAAATAATTTGAAAAACATTTTTCTAAAACCAATTGCTTGTATCGCTTACGAATAAATAAGAAATATTTTCATTGTTCACAAAAATATGTAAACATAAATTGATGTCGATAATAAAAATATTTTCTATTGATTAATTATTTAAAATGATACAAACAATCATTTTTTGGAAAAATATTTTTCAAATTATTCATTTTTCGCAAGCTTTCATTTTGCTTTCTAAATTCACTTCCACAATAGGTTGATTGGCCATGATCAATGTGTTTGAGGGGGACAGTAATATGGCACTGGAAGTGGTGCGTGCTCATAGCTAAAAATGGCTGTACAACGGAGGAGCTGCCGATAACTGTTGAGGATAGCAACGGGCCGGTTAAGAACAAAGGGAAAAAGAGAATTATAGAGAGGAAAAAAAGAAGGCATGAACTTAGAAATTTGGTATGCGACATGAAAGGAGTTTTAAAAATTAACAGTCAAGATATTACAAGAGTTAGACAATTTTGGCCACATCAAACTACAAAAGACGTACGTAACATGTGGCTTGTTCTTCTATGGGAGTTTCCTGGCAACTTCGATCGGGCAAAGGCGTGCATCTATTTGAGACCGTTTTCGAAAAATTCAACCATTAAAGTTTGATAATGGGCCGTGAATAGACCATATAAACATGTCAAATCACCCCGATATATCGTGCGATTTCTCTGAGTAAAATGTATGTGCCGTATAATCATTGCTTTTGGGATGTCCCAGGCCACATTATCAAGGCTTCCTCAACTGTATCGACTATGAACCACAGACAAAGAAAAGCTCGACCTGCCGCTTCTCCTGTTTGATCGTAGATGAGAATCCAATTCAAAAGTTTAAATTGATGGGTAATACATGAATCTATTGAGTATTTAAGACCCATTATCAATCGATGAGGGACAATATAGACGTCCATGTTCACATGTTTTACTGTACTCCACATGGGTTCAAGCTCCTGACTTCAAATTACCTTAGGGTCAAGGATCACGCACTCTTTGGTGAGATCGAGGATTTGATCTACACTGCCAAAGTCATTTTGGACAAAATCACGGAGCATATGATGAAGCGAGCAAAGTCTGAAGATGCATGTGTAATAGTTTTCCTAATATTGGCTCCATTAATTGATATTATAATTTACCATTTTATGGGGTTAATTTAAGGTGAGATAGAAGGTCTCTTAATTAGTTTAATATGAAGCTGGTTAGTATGGGCCAAGTTGAACCTGACTCGTAATGAGATGGCCTAGTTAGAAATTCTATAAATAGTATTCAAATCTCTCTTCTAATATTAATTTTCACAATTATCCTCACAATAAAGCATTTACCTAGCGCTAAAGAGTGAGGGTGCCATCTCATTGAGCCAATGATATAGAGGGCAATAAAAGAGAAGTTCTTGAGTTTGGATCATCGCTATTCCGCATTAGGAATAGTGGTCCAAATCAGTTGTGTAAATCCATTTATATGATTACATATGTGTTCTTATTTCTAGTTATGAAGACCTTGGGTTGCGGTTTCGCGTCTTACACCTTAAGGTGAAGATTAAGGAAAATGAGGAGCTCAAAGCCAAGAATGAGCATAAAAAAATAGCAAAGACAGAGGGGAAGATATCGGAGGGGGAATAAAGTAACGAATGTCAATGAGGAGGATGAAACGCGATTATAATGAGAGTGAATAAAGTATCGAATGTCAATTTGGTATACTAACGGCGTAAAAAGATTATTAGACAAGTAGAAATAAAGCAATGACACGTATATCTTAGTAACTGCATCAATACCATAATTTGATTAAAATATCTAGTTTATATTTTCTTGTATGAAGTAGATATTTTACACAGACGGTATTTTTTTTTAATATAAAAACGATTATTTTGAACTCGCAAAAAACTTAAACTTCCATCGAGATCGGCACCTTTGGCCATCGCTTGATTTGCACCACACACTTTACCTATCATCGTCCCATCAGCTTAAACGCCGTCAGCCGCTGCCCGCCCCCGTCAGCATGACCACCACTAATTCGCTATTCCACCATGGCCGGTGGCAGTGAATCCGCTTAACATTTTCGGTCTATATCTATTATGCACTATTTCAATCATCTATCTAAAATGTCAGATAGTCAATATCGGCACTCACTTAAATGATTTGCTTCAGAATTCCATTATGGTTCGTGGGAGAACCAGTTTTGATTGATTCAGATTTCAGAGGAAGACAAAAAGTCAAAACAAAAGGCGAGATGGACCCAAATTCAATTAGATCCATTTCTCTACAATTTAGCATTTGCGAATGAATGGAATGGCTGCCTCGCGATTAACAAAAGATCTTCTTTAGAGGGTTAATTTTTTTCTTTTTTAGTTTATCGTCGGTTGCCATGTTTCCCTACACAAATTGTAGAATCAAAAGAAGTTTAATGGTAGCTAGAGAGAAAATGAAAAGGCAATTAGAAATACGATTTAGATGAGAGAGAGGAGAGGGTGGGGGTGGAACCGGCAGCAATGATGGTTGCAACTCCTAGTGGTGAAGATTGTCATCACCAATCATTCGAGTGTTCTCGTTTGGGAGCACCCATGCATGCACGCGAGAGTATGTGTTTGTCCTTGGCAAATGAAGTCTGGCAAATTCAAAAGGGCACTTTGGCTAACTAGATCTTAGGCGAAAAATCGACTCAAGCACCTAAGAAAGGGTATTGTAACCCACCATGTAGACGTTGTTGGGGAGAACTCGGGCACAACAACTCACCACGGCCAAACGCAATTCATGATCAATTTCTCCCTCAAAACTAAATTAACTAAAAATCTCTTAACCCCCGGCAACAACCAGCAATGTATAGCCTCACAATATGTAAGTATAATACCGAAATGATAAGTAGATAAAGCAAATAATAATACCAAGAATTTAACATAAAAAACCCAATGCGGGAAAAATTACGAACCACCCAAAAATATCCACTAATCACCAAGAATAGTAAAAAATATATATATATATATATTTTTGGTATTGGACAAACGCGCATAAACCCCCAAGTGACAAGCAGTGAGGACCCACCACCCTTGAGTCACACTTAATACACCTAGCGCCTCCCCTAGGTTTTGAACCCTTCACCTCTTCGTTGAGGATCAGCAAAGCCTTATCCAGTAGAGCCACGGCGGCCGGTGGTAAGAATAGTAAAATATTCTTCTCTAGTCACATGCCAGAGGCTCAACATCAACATTACAATAATCTTTTTTCTCACCACATAGGTAGTCAAATAAATTTAGAGCAAGAAAATATTAACTGCAATTGGAGAATTCGAAATCAGTTCTCGACAAACAAAAACCATCAACTTGTAATCCTTGGTCTTACGAACAACATACTGAAATTTGAGCCGATTTCGTCAATATTTGGCTTCGAATTGGAGCCACAAAGTTACGGCCTTCTTCCTTTCTTCTCTTCTCCCTTGCTTCTATGAATTTGTTTTCTCTTGTTTTCTCTCTCCTCTTCACTTTTTGGATGCGCACATGCACGACCCCACTTCCACTTCTTTTTGTTCTTTTCTTTTCTTTTTGTTATTTTTTTTAATACTAGCTGGGCCCCACATGAAGGCAGATCCAGCCAACAGAAGGCAGATCCAGCCAACAGAAGCGCACAAAGACAATGATACCACATTCACACGTACAAAAGGTCACGTGATAATGTTCTCCAAAGCATGGGAATACCAAACGCAACAAGTTGGATGAATTAAGATAGGTCCATACCCAGGATGAGTATTTCTATAGTGTGATCCTAGGTCACGAGTATGAGATGCGTACTGTGATTTGAATTGCATGGACATCGGATGGAACCCGTCAGGACTATGCGATCAGGATTCCACTCACCGGACAGAGGCCATCCAAACCCGCCATTAGCTAGCCCGTAGATTAGGATCCCCGGCAGGCCCGGAGTCTTCGTTTCAGTTCAGGGAATCGTCGTCGGTCTGCCTGGTTTACTTTCTAGAAACCTCAGTCAATGCCGTTTCGTTTGGACTAGGGAGTCTCGGAGAACGAGTCTACACAAGCCCATCCTAAAGTCTCGAGCATGTCTCCCGGAAGCAGGAAAGTCTAGGATGCGTTTCCACACGTGTCGAACACGATGTGGTTTCTCTTGATAAACGTGTTGATAAGCCATCAGATGTGTGGACATTTCTTTGTCCTTTTCACCTCTTTTTTATGTGGGTGGTCAGTTGGAATCTGTTGAATTATTGTTCCTTAGCCACTACTCGAGCAAGCTGGAATTAAATTGGACGACCAAAGGAAGAGCTTGAATCGTTCAAAAAAGGCAGAGCTTGAAGCTTCATTACCCACGAAGAGGAAAATTTAAAAAAGAAAAAATTGGCTACCGACATCAGGAAATTGTAAGACACGTCCGTGGACATGTGTTACGAGTTTAATGCTCTCGTTTATTTTAATAATAGGGGTACGATAAGTGCACATGAACTGAACTGGATGCACCAGATAACGCCTCCATCATGCCGAGTAGAGACGTTGGGGCGACCGGGGTTACTCGGAAAGCAGAAACGTGAAATGAGATGCTAATTTGCTTCCTCTTTTCCCACCCCCAACCTAAAGTAAATTTGTTTGGCCAATTGGGGTGTCTTGCCAGTAGTTGAGAATCTGATTTTGTCATTATTCTTGTAATTTTTTATGTTATCGCTTTAGTAATTTCCCACGTTTTTCTTTATCCAATAACTCACCCATGACTCGAAGTATCACGTTCGTGAATCATGAAAGACGAGACCTAAGAATTCTTGGTCAATAGTACTATATTTTAATCTCAAACTAGGGCACAATGATCGAGTGTTCTCCTTTTCACTTATGCACAACTTTCACAATAGAAGTTGCACAATATTGGACAATAGTTCACGTGATATAATGGAGATTACAATCATACTATCATTATTCAAAGACTCACTATTTTCCAGTTGCTAATTATTCTTAATCACTCGAAAGAATTCACAAATTTTACAATTTCAAAATACTTATATTTTATTTAGAATGTAATTCACACGCGCCCACCAAAAGCTCATATTCTCATTGATGTGCAGAAACCAACACTCACCTCTTCTGTATAGTTAAGAAATAATAATGCAGAAAAAGAGAATATGGAATTTCCTATATATTTCAATATATTTTGATAAATAATAAATGACACTATATAAAGTAACAAGATAAATATAATACAATACATAATCTAAAAGATATACAGAATCAAGTAAATGACATAATATCACTAGCTCGTCTAATAGTTCTATCTTAAATAAAAAATCTAGGAAACCTACTCAAAATTCTAAAACATAATTAGATTGAGTTCTCTTAATGGGATCAAACTCGAGTAATATTTTCGTTGGTAAAGCTCCGGCTAAAATAAAACAAAACAATAAAAGTAAACGAAAAGTCAACAAAATTCAAATTCGAGGCTCATTCAAAAGCTATTCAAGCTTGATGGCCACGGTTCGACCAAAAAAAAAAAAGGAAAAAGCTTGATGGCCAAGGAAACAAGACTTTTATATATATAAATATATATGTATATATATGTATATGTATATGTATATGTATGTATATATATGTACATGTATATATACATATATATATGTATATACATATATATATACATTTATTTATATTTATATATCCCCCAGCAACCACACCCGAACCAGAAAAAGAAAAGGAAAGTTTTAATCCTCCAGATTAAGCCCAGAAGAAAAAGATATTCGATGGAGTCAACTTCATCGTCCGAGTCCAAGATCGCCACGGCCAAGGCGGTGTTCTCGGCCGCCGCATCCGTCACGGCCACGGTGATGCTTGCCCGCTCCATCGCCCAGGATCTGCTCCCCTACGACTTCCAGTACTACCTCTCCTCCGCCGTCCACGGCTTCCTCGCCCGCTTCTCCTCCCAGCTCACCCTCGTCATCGAGGAGTACGACGGCCTCGTCAGCAACCAGATCTACGATGCTGCGCAGATCTACCTGTCCGCCAAGATCTCCCCCACCACTCGCCGTCTGCGGGTTGCCAAGCCCGAAGGCGAGGACAACCTCAATGTTTCAATGGAGCCCCGCGAGGAGGTTGTAGACATATTCGGCGGTGCCAAGCTCAGGTGGGTCATGTCCTCGAGGAGGGTCGAGACAGGTTTCGGAGGTGGCCGAGGGAGGTGGGGGATGATGGACCCGGTCGCCACGGAGTCCGAGGCCCGCTTCTTCGAGCTCAGCTTCCACAGGAAGCACAAGGACATGGTGATGAGCACGTATCTGCCCCACGTGGTGGAGGAGGCCAAGTGGATGAGGCAGGACAAGAAGACGCTGAAGCTGTTCACGCCGTGCTGGGAGAACATGTACGGCGGCAGCCCCTCCGATGCGTGGACCCCGGTTAACCTCGACCACCCTGCGACGTTCGAGACGCTCGCAATGGAAGCGGGGACCAAGGAGTTCATCATGGAGGACTTGATGAGGTTCGTCAAGAGGAGAGAGTTCTACAGGAAAGTAGGCAAGGCGTGGAAGAGGGGGTACTTGCTGTACGGTCCGCCGGGGACAGGGAAGTCGAGCCTGATCGCGGCAATGGCGAATTACTTGAAGTTCGACATCTACGACCTCGAGATGACCGAGGTGACCCAGAACTCGGCATTGAGGAAGCTGCTGGTGGCGACGGCGAACCGGTCGATCCTGGTGGTGGAGGACATCGACTGCACCGTCGAGTTCCACGACCGCATAGCTGAGGCCCGGGCGGCAAGCCCCCCAAGCCGCAGGGGACCGGAGAACCAGGTTTATCTCTTCATACTTTGATTATTAGGTTTTTTTTTTCCTTATTATTAGGTGACTATGTAGATATACTTGTCTCATGATCTCGAGCCCTCTCATAAAAAGAGAACTTTGTTTTTGATAAAATTACTTATTTTTTTATACCAAATTAACAGAAAATAGACTAGAACAGGAAGCACAAGCATAGAGCCTCACCTACACCACTCATAATTGTGCCCGATAACGTTGGTGGCGATGAAGAGAGAGATGCAGAGAGAATTTGTGGGTTTATATTGGTAACTAGGTTTTCAAAGGACACAATTTAGTGTTGTGTCCAGATATTAAAGGGTGAATAAATTAAAGGATCCAACTCTCTTTCTTAATCTAGTGAACTACAAATAAAAAGTAGCGAGGAAATCAGATAGAAAAATGCATGATTAGGCGAAATTAAGGATGTGACGTGAAAGGAGAAGAAAATCGACCCCGTCACATGGGTTAGAAACTGTCCATTGTATATAACCTACTTAATCATAATGGCCCTTTGAAAGTTTCAATTGGTTGTACTAATCAGTCAAGACACATTAAATTAGTCATTTTTGGACAAAACAAACTATAAAGCAGTAGAGTACATAACACGTGGCCTCTTCTTCATGGAAGTTTCTTGGAAACTTCATTATTGGCCTTTGCAATGTGCCGTATATGTACTCTTTCTCATGTTAATGAGAAACTTCACGTCAGTGATATTTGCCCTTTGGATGCCCCAGGTGACATTATCAGGCTTCCTTAATTTTATCGACGGACTTTGGTCAAGTTGCGGCGACGAGAGGATTATAATCTTCACCACGAATCATAAAGAAAAGCTAGACCCGGCGCTTCTCCGACCCGGTCGTATGGATGTCCATATTCACATGTCTTACTGCACCCCGTGTGGATTTAGACTCCTGGCTTCGAACTACATCGGGATCAAGGATCACGATCTCTTTGGAGAGATCGAGGATTTGATCTGCACGGCTGAAGTCACTCCTGCCGAAGTCGCAGAGCAAATGATGAAGAGTGAGAAGCCCGAAGAAGCTTTGAGGGACGTGATTGAGTTCCTTAAGATAAAGATCAAGGAAAATGAGGAGCTCAAAGCCAAGGAGGCTGAGCAAAAATTGTTAGCAGAGAAAGAGGGAGAAGTGAAGGTGCAAGAGGTACAAAATACGAATGCGGAGGGAGATGAATAAGCAGATGATGACGAAAATTAATGTCTAATTATTAGCCTTTTTGCACTATAATTATTCTGCAAATATAAATACTGATCATCGAGGAAAAAGCGAAGGGGTTTGTACTATAATTATGTCGAAAACGAAGGGGTGTTAGCAGCGAAAGAGGGAAAAGTGGAGGTGCAAGAGGTACAAAATACGAATGCGAAGGGAGATGAATAAGCAGATGGTGACGAAAATTAATGTCTATTTATTAGCCTTTTTGTACTATAATTATCTTGCAAATATAAATACTAATAATCGAGAAAAAAGCGAAGGGGTTTGTAATTTTTTTCAACACGTTTATTTAATGGAAAATCTTTGTATTCACGAACGGCCTCGTTTAGTGTTTGATCCGAAAGGCGTACGCTGAGTCTTTCTTGCACCGGTGATGTCTAAAATAAATTTCTTATTTTATACCTACTAGTAATTACTTCTTCCATAAATCCCGCAAGCACCATCACCAGTACTTTATTTGCAGAGGTTTTGCCGCGCTTCGACATCTTCACTGCATCACATCAACAACCGCCGCCGCTGCCGCCGATGGTAGTTCGCCATTTTACCGCTGCCAATCTCGATCAAACCATTGCAAATGCGTCTATTCTTATTATACCGTGGCTCTCTTAACTTGAATTAATATGTAGTTTTTTACTTATACTATTCATTAAGTGCTATTTAGCTAAAGATGATCACACGCAATTAAAAATCTTGGAAGTTATCATATGCCCTCTTATAAGCAAATGAATAAGTAAAAAGAAAATAGCCGAACAATCTAGATCCAAAATGTGCAAAATTCACAAGGACTTGACCATATATTGGGCCTGGCCCATTCATGTCCAAAACGGGCCGGGCCGGGCCACCCTTTCCCCTTCTCACGTCCTCCGTCTCCTTCTAGACCTATTATGCACTATTTCAATCATCTATCTAAAATGTCAAATAGTCATTATTGGCACTAACTTAAATGATTTGCTTTAAATTTACCTTTCGGTTCTTGGCTTAACCAGTGTTGAGTGATTCAGATTTCAGAGAAGACAAAAGGTTAAAACAAAAGGCCAGATGGACCCAAACTCAACTAGATCCATTTCTCCCAAAATTTAGCATTTGCGAATGTAATGGTCGCCCTGTGATTAACAAAAGATCGTCTTCTTTAGAGGGTTCAATTTTTTATTTTTATTTTTTTATGTTGAATTATCCTTGGTTGCCATGTTTCCCTACACAAATTGTGGAGTCAAAAGAAGTTGAACGGTAATTAGAGAGAAAATGAAAAGGAAATTAGAAATATGAATCAAATGAGAAAGAGAGAACAGGGTTGGATAGCGGTGGCGGCGACAATGATTGCCAATCCTAATGATGAAGATTGTCATCACCAATCGCTCGAGTGTTATTGTTTGGGAGCACCCATGCATGCACGTGTTTTTCCTTGGCAGATGAAGTCTCGTAAGTCCATGTGGCGTGACCTAAAAAATGACAATTTAGCTAACAAGAGATCTTATGAGAAAAATCAACTCGGATAACTGAAAAAAAAAAAAAAAAAAGTATCGGAACCCCACACCTAGATGCGCACAAAGAGATAATGATACCACATTACTAAGCACAAAAGGTTACATGATAGATTCTATTGAAAGATCAAATATCAATCAAAATAAGTCAAATGAACTAACATAGATTAGTACACTCCATAATCACGAGAAGTATTTTTGTTGTGTGGTCCCGGGTCACAAGGGCATACTATAATTCAAGATTAGAATCCGCCGGTCGGGCCTATGCGATCGGGGCAACACGAAAATCCCCGGCAGAAAGTCTTGGTCGATGCTGACTCGGCTGACTTGGGGAGTCTCGGACAAGGAGTCTACAGAAGCTCATCCTAAAGTCTCGCACATGTCCTCGGGAAGCCGGAAAGCCTAGGATGCGTTTCCCCGTGCGTTGAACAGAGTCTAAGTTCTCTTGCTCGTCGTGTCGACAATTCATTAGATGTTAAACATTTCTTCGTCCTTGTACCCCCCTTTTTTTATTTGGTTGGTGAGTTGGAATCTGTTGAACTATCAGCGTTTCTTGGCCGCTGCACAGGCAAGCTGGGATTAAAATAAAACGACCAAAGGAAGACCCAGAAGTTTTATTATCGACGGTGCGGAAAGTCACATAAAAAAAAGAAGAAGAAAAGTTGGTTACGTTGAGGATACAACGTTAGAAAATTATAAGATGCCATCTGCGGATGTGTGAACCGAGCACAGCGTCCTCATTCGTTTTAATAATGAGGGTGCGACAGGTGCACATAAGTCCGATGCAATTGATAATGCCTCCGTTGCACCGACTAGAGACGTTGAGGCGATGAGTGTTACTCGAAAACCAAAAAGATAAAATGAGATTAGTCTTTCCTTTCCTGTCTTGCCACTCTTAACCTAAAGTAAATTACTTTGGTCATTTGAGGTAGCCTGCACTGTGGTTTTTTTCCTTTTTTATAATCAAAAGAAAATTATATTTATTGCTCAAAAGGTCACATGAGAAGTACATAAATTTCATGGCAAAGCAAATCAAAAGAGAGTAGAGTTCAAAATACTACAAAATAAAGGCAAATCCAAAAAAACAAGAAAATTAGATAGAGCACTAGTAGGATTTAGCACACACTCCTTTTATAATAATGGATCTGTCAAGTAAAATAATTGATGGTCAATCACTAGATTTCATGTCTTTGTCAATGATAAGCATAAGTCGGAAATTCCTTATCCAATAACTATGGTGTTATCGGTTGGTGATGTGCACTTAGGTTTGACTTCATCTACACCACCGTTGTATGAAGATAATCAAAACAAGCTGAACAAACACAAGTATATCATTTGAAAGAGCAAATTTTCATGGTTAAGTGAAATGTGACTAGAGGCAAACGACTTGTATACGGATGGAGTCAAAAGGTATCGAATCCTCAAAAGTATAATTATTAAATTCTCAAATCTAGGTTTGGAGAGTATAGCTCCCATATTTAGAATTAGATTGGAATAATAGAGATTCCAAATCTAAATCAAGAAAGAAGAAAAAATAATAATAAAACACAAACAAAATCAATAAGAGAGGGATGGGAGGGTGAACGCTTTAGTAACTTCCCACATTGCTCTTCGTCCAAGAACTTTCACGTCGCTCAGAAAATTCTCGTTCTTGAATTATAAAGGATGATGCCCAAGAGTTATTGGTCAAATTACCATACTTCATCTCAAACGAGGACGCAACCGTCCGGCGGTTTAC
This sequence comes from Eucalyptus sideroxylon x Eucalyptus melliodora, assembly GCA_016097485.1. Classification (NCBI taxonomy): domain Eukaryota; kingdom Viridiplantae; phylum Streptophyta; class Magnoliopsida; order Myrtales; family Myrtaceae; genus Eucalyptus; species Eucalyptus sideroxylon x Eucalyptus melliodora. The sequence goes on along the minus strand of CM027832.1, from coordinate 44,239,369 downwards.
TTTTCACTTATTCACTAGTTCCGTGAAGACAGGAGCATGGTATTGTATGATGGACCAAAGCGTCACATTAGAAAAAGGAAAACAATCATAACATTAAAAAAAAATTATAAAAATTATCCACATTAGTGCTAGCTATATTGGTTAAAATAGCCAACATTGACTAAACTGTTATGTCATGGTATTGTATGATGGACCAAAGCGTCATATTAGAAAAAGGAAAACAATCATAACATTAAAAAAAAATTATAAAAATTATCCACATTAGTGCTAGCTATATCGGTTAAAATAGCCAACATTGACTAAACTGTTATGTCAGCAATTTCTAATCAAAATTTATAGGAAGAATTAAATTATAAATCATTAGAAATGTTTAGGATTAAATTAATATAATCAAAAGGTTTATGATTTAATTAGCAAGTTGTCAAAATGATTAAAACTAAATTAGCACAATTGAAATATTTAAAATTTAATTGACCATTTAAAATAGATTTAAGATGTTTGGGACAATCTTCTCTATTTGTATCTAAAATAAAAGTTCTACTCAAGAAGAAACTACTCAAATGACAAAACATAATTGGTTCATGTTATCTTCTATAGTTCAAACCAAGGAAGCACGGACACGTTCAGAGGGCCTTTGTGTCATGTCGGACACCCCGACACATGTTCGACACGCTCGGACACACGGTCAACACGTGTCGGAGTTTCCAACACGTGGTCAACTCTTTCTGACATGAGCATCGGAGCGTGTCTAGAGGTTTGTTGGGCGGATTTGCAAGTGCGAAGGGAAGAAGGTGATGGAGGGTGGAGGCAAAGGTGAGGGAGTCGAGGTGACGCTGCGAGCGACGGTGAGGGAGGGCTGCAACTGCCGACTACAACACTGACTACAATGTGGAGAAGGCTGCAACCGTCGATTGCAACATGGAGAAGGCTGTGACAACCGACTACAATGCCAAGATGGAAAACCGCAACGCAATGGAGGGCTAGACGCGAGGCTACGACGACAAGGGGGGGAACGAAGGCGAGGCAATGACGTGAGAGGTGGAGACCGAGCAAGGGAGAGGAGAAATAAGGCGATTGCTAGGGTTTTGGACTTGATTGCTTTTTCAATTTTTGGAAGAAGATCAAGGAGAGAGACGACGCGTCGACGGCTTCTGTGGAAGAAAGATAGCCTTGTGCAGTGTGACTTTGGGAAGTGACAGGCGCAGGCAGTGGACGGGGTGGGGGAAGAAAACAGAGGCTGAAACAAATGGGTGGGACCATTTAGCCCTAAAAAAATTATTGAACATTAAATAACTTTATTTTATTTTTTTTGGTAAAAACAATAAATATATAGAAGAAAGGCCAAATGTACAAAAGATCATGGCATCAAAAACTTGCACTAAAGATGAGAAAACATTATGAGTGAAAGGAAGCCATGATGTAAAAGCCGCAGCCACGACGTCCAAATACAAGGACTAGGAAAACAACAACAAAAGCAAGCACGGCGGAAATACAACCGGCTAGACACAACCCCTCGGCAAAGGAGGAGGGACTTCCTCAAGCATCAATAATGAGATGGGCCGTTTAAGGACCCTCCGTGAAGATAATGAGATCAATGCCCCAACTTCTTTGCAACCTTTTGTTCTTGAAGTTGTCCTCCACATTTCTGAAGGTGCTAGCCTAATACATGACAAGGCTAAAAAATAAATAGATAGACGGGTTAAAAAGTTATTTCGAAAAATAAAAGCACTAAATGTTAAATAATGATAACCAGACAGAAGCGACCATGTTTCCTCAATTTCGAGGTTAATTCAAAAGCCATTCAACCTTGATGGCTGGGGAAACAAGACGTGGGTATAAATATATGTATAGCCCTAAGACACACATACACAGGAACCAGAAAAAGTAAAAGAAAAATTTGCATCATCCAGATCAAGCCTAAAAGAAAAGGCCATTCGATGGAGTCAACTTCGTCGTCCGAGTCCAAAATCGCCACGGCCAAGGCAGTGTTCGCGGCCGCCGCATCCTTCACGGCCACGGTGATGCTTGCCCGCTCCATCACCCAGGATCTGCTCCCTGACGACCTCCAGCACTACCTCTCCTCCGCCGTCCGCAGCTTCCTCACCCGCTTCTCCTCCCAGCTCACCCTCGTCATCGAGGAATACGATGGCCTCGTCAGCAACCAAATCTACGACGCAGCGCAGATCTACCTGTCCGCCAAGATCTCCCCCAACACTCGCCGTCTGCGGGTTGCCAAGCCCGCAGGCGAGGACAACCTCAACATTTCAATGGAGCCCTGCGAGGAGGTCGTGGACGTGTTCGGCGGTGCCAAGCTCAAGTGGGTCGTGGCCTCGAGGCCAGTCGAGACGGGTTTCGGAGCCAGCCGAGGGAGGGGGAGGGGGAGGAGGAGGACGATGGACCTGGTCGCCACGGAGTCCGAGGCCCGCTTCTTCGTGCTCAGCTTCCACAACAGGCACAAGGACATGGTGTTGAGCACGTACCTGCCTCACGTGGTGGAGGAGGCCAAGGGGAAGAGGCAGGAGAAGAAGACGCTGAAGCTGTTCACGCCGTGCTATGAGCGCATGTATCACAGCAGCCTCTCCGATGTGTGGACCCCGATTAACCTCGACCACCCAGCAACGTTCGAGACGCTCGCGATGGAGGCAGCGACCAAGCAGTTCATCATGGAGGACTTGAACAGGTTCGTCAAGAGGAGAGAGTATTATAGGAAAGTAGGCAAGGCGTGGAAGAGGGGGTACTTGCTGTACGGTCCCCCGGGGACAGGGAAGTCGAGCCTGATCGCGGCCATGGCGAATTACTTGAAGTTCGACATCTACGACCTCGAGCTCACCGAGGTGACCGGGAACTCGGCATTGAGGAAGCTGCTGGTGGCAACGGCGAACCGGTCGATCCTGGTGGTGGAGGACATTGACTGCACCGTCGAGTTCCACGACCGCATGGCTGAGGCCCGGGCGGCGAGCTCCTCAGACAGTGGCGAACCCGAGAACCAGGTCTGTCTCTTCTAACTTTGATTATTCTTATTCAGGGTTTTTCTTTATTGTTAGGTGACTAAATAAATATACTCGCCTCATGATCTCGAGGTCACTTAATAAAATGAAAACTTTATTGCTTATAAAAACACTTTTTTTTTTTTTACCTAATTAACTGAAAATAGATTAGAACAGGAAGCACAAGCATAGAGCTTCCCTCAGGCCACTCATGGTTTGTACCTGTTAGCGTTGGTGGCGATAGAGAGAGAGATGAAAAGAGAATTTGAGGGTTTTCATTAGTAACTAGGTTTTCAGAGGACATTAATCCTCTCAAGAATCCATGTCATTTGCTCTCCTCATATGGATTTCGTCCTTTTTAATTTAATTTAATGTCGTGTCCAGATATAATAAAAGGTAATTAAGTTAACAACAATGCTTAGCTAACCATACTGTTAGCTTGGAAAATGGACGGTCAATTTTCAACCATACATTTTGGATAAGAGAGAAGGAAATTTGTATCTTGCTTGGAAACTTCCTAGTGCTTGTGTTTGGAAAAGGAAATTTTTGTGGACATCTTTTGATTGTCGCACTGTGAGACGGTGATACTAGCATCACTATTAAGTTAAAGGATTCGAGTCTCTTTCTTAATTTTAGTGAATTAAAAATTAATAGTAGTGAGAAAATCAGAGAGAAAAATGCATGATTTGGAGAAACTAAGGATGTGAACGCGAAAGGAGATGAAATTTAAGCCCGTCGCATGGGTTAGAAACTGTACATTAGACATGTTCTACTTACTCATGATGACACTAGAAAATTTTAATTGGTCGAACCAATCAGTCAAGATATAGTAGATTAGTCAACTTAGGCCAAAATAAAATATAAGTTATTTGAGTACATGAGACGTGGCTTCTTTCTTCGTGAGAGTTTCTTGGAAATTTCATTATTGGCACGTGCCATTGGATTTTGAATGAACACGTGCATCTATAAGAAATTTACATTTTAAGATCACACAAATTACAATTCGAAAGTTACAAATTCCAAACAACAAACCTAATAGCACTTTTCACACGGGAATAATGACACACACAGTCTTTACACTTTAACTCAATGTGCAATTTAGTCCATAAATTTTTAATATGAGATCCTTAAACTTTAGCATAATGTATAATGTAGTTCTTGAATTTTTTTATACATGTTCAATACAAATCCTAAACTATATAAAAATATTTAATATAGTCATTTATTAATTCAAGGCTAGAGACTATATTGAACATTTTTATACAGTTCAAAGATTGTATCGAATATGTACCAAAAGTTTAAGAATTATATTGAATAAATTAAAAGTTCATGGACTAAAATGCATATCAAGCTAAAAGTTTAGGAAATATTTGTGTCATTTTTCCTTTCACACGTGCAAATCACACACAATTCGAAGTTACATTAAAATAGGGACAAAAAAACAAGACCATAATTGAATCAAAAAGCATGTTTGTAGTCAAAACCAAAATGATTATTGCTTTGGAATGACACAGGTCACCTTATCAGGCTTCCTCAATTTCATCGACGGGCTCTGGTCAAGCTGTGGCGATGAGCGAATTATAATCTTCACCACAAACCATAAAGAAAAGCTCGATCCGGCACTTCTTCGGCCAGGTCGTATGGATGTTCACGTTCACATGTCTTATTGCACCCCATGTGGGTTTAGGCTTCTGGCTTCAAACTACCTCGGGGTCAAGGATCACGCGCTCTTTGGAGAGATCGATGATTTGATTTGCACTGCCGAAGCCACCCCCGCCGAAGTGGCGGAGCAGATGATAAAGAGTGAGAAGCCCGAAGATGCATTGAAGGATATGATTGAGTTCCTCAAGATGAAGATTAAGGAAAACGAGGAGCTCAAATCCAAGAAGGTGGAGCAAGAATTGTTAGCAGAGAAGGAGGGGAAAGGGAGGCGCAAGAGGGGTACAAAATATGAACGTGAAGGAAGACAACAAAGCGAATGATGCCGAAAATCTTTTAATTCCGATAAAGTGATGGCCCACTCCCTTTTTTTTTTTTTTTTTTTTTTTTCTTTTTCCACTTATAATAATTACTATAAATAAGCATTTCATATGTTTTGTTTTTAAGCTTATTAAAGATAAGTGCATTCGGACCCACCCGTAGGTAGCCGTGATAGTTGGGCTTCATCACCTCATCGCCAAAGGAACGAGTTCGAATTTCCAGATGTTCGCAACTTTGGAGGTTCCGGGAGTGGTTTACTAGGTAGCCCCCGAGGGTTTACGTCTATATAGCGGCTTGCAGCGATGTTCCACCAGTGCTATCGAGTATCGGAGAGTCGTGTGATCCCCAAAGGGTGATCTTCGGTGAATCCCTCAGTCATAAAAAAAAAATAAAAGATAATTACATTTGAGCCCCCATTTGGAACGTTTTCTTATTTTTTGTCTCTCCTATCTTAAAAGCTCACTTTCTTGGTAAAATTTTTATTAATTTCATTAATCTAAATAGCATATCAAGTCCCTTTATTTGCTATATCAAAGAATTTATCTTCTTTCCTTATTATACTAGTGAATACTTTATACAGAGTATGTAAGATGTTAAAAGAATATATAGGAATATACTAAAAACATTTATGCATGATGAACTACCTTAATATTTTTCTACAACCAGTTTATCGGTGATATTAATTTTTGTCAATCCAAAATAATGATATGTCGCTAGTATTTTCAAAAAAAAAAAAAATTAATGCTTTTAATTAAATTTCATCTACTATAGCAACTTATCCATAAATATGATCGGCAACATGGAAAAGAAATAGATTTCAAATTTCTCTTTTCGACAAAACAAATTAGTATGGAAGTAATAACTAACAATAAAAAAAAAAATGGTGCCTTTACTGTACATGGAAAATCAGCAATAAATAGAAACGAAATATATGAAATTCTTAATTATGGTAAGTAGATCTTACATAAATTTGGGAGCCCAATTTAAATTACAATTGAATAACAGACGACAATTTTGTCTTCTTGGTAAAAAGTGGGCGAATTTAGTTATATAAAGGATAGAAGTAGTGCCACCATAAAATAAAACAAAACAACAAAAGTAAAGAAATGTTGACAACAAAACAAAGTCACGGCGTTTCCTCAATTTCGAGATTCATTCAAAAGCTATCCTTCCTTGATGGCCAAGAAAACAAGACGCGCGTGTCTATATATATATTGGTACATTCTATCCATGATTAGGCCATATAAGTAATATTTTTTAGGAAGTATTTTCCAGACCATTCATGTTTTTGTGAAACGAGCGCATCATTAGTCTATGTCAATTCGGTTGACTTGGGAGTCTCGGAGGAGTCTACACAAGCTCATCCTAAAGTCTCGAACATGTCTCTTCCTTAATTTAGTGAGTTACAAAGTAAAAATAGCGAGAAAATCAGAGAGAAAATGCATGATTTGGAGAAATTAAGGATGTGAACACGGAGGACATCAAAATCAACCCCGTCACATGGGTTCGAAACTGTACATTAGGTATATCCTGCTTACTCACAATAACACTTAAAAAAAATTTAGTTGGTTGAACCAATCAGTCAAGATATGTTAGATTAATCAACTAAGGCCAAAATAAAATATAAATTATTAGAGTACATGACACGTGGCTTCTTTTTCCATGAGAGTTTCCTGGAAATTTCATTATTGGCATGTGCTTTTGAATTTTGAATGAACATATGCATCTATATGATATTTACATTTTAAGATTACAGAAATTACAATTTAAAAATTACAACTTCCAAACAACAAACCTAATTGCACTTTTCACATGGAGATAATGAGACAAACAACTCCAAAATCTTGATCTAATGTACAATTTGGTTCATAAATTTTAAATTGGTTTAGTGTGATCCTTGAACTTTAGCCAAAAGTACAATGTGGTCCCTGAAATTTTAATTTGATTAATGTAATTCTTGAACTTTTGATAAATATTCAATACAGTCCATGAATTGTATGAAAATTTTGAATATAGTCCTTCCATTAATTCAATACTAGAGGCTACCATATTAATATAATTCAGCAACTGTATTAAACAAAGTAAAGCTTAGAATTACATTACACATTGAGTTAAAGTTTAAGAACCACGTTGAACAAATTAAAAGTTTAGGAATCAAATTATATATTGGGCCAAAGTTTAGGGACTGTTTGTATCATTTTCCCTTTCACACATGCAAATCACACACAATTTGAAGTCACACTAAAGCTAGAGACCAAAAAAAGAAAAAGAAAAAAAGGACCATAACTTAATCATAAAGCATGTTTGTAGTCAAAACCAAAATGATTATTGCTTTGGGATGCTGCATGTCACATTATCAGGCTTTCTCAATTTCATCAACAGCCTCTAATGGAGTTGCGGTGACGAGCGAATCATAATCTTCATCACAAACCATAAAAAGAAGCTCGATCCAGTACTTCTCCAGTCAGGTGTATGAACGTCCATGTTCACATGTCTTATTGAACCTATTGTGGTTGTCGGTTTAGGCTTCTAGCTTCAAACTACCTCGGGGATAAGGATCACGCGTTTTTTTGGAGAGATTGACAATTTCATTTGCACTGCTGAAGTCACTTTGACCAAAGTCGCAGAGCAGATGATAAAGAGCGAAATGCCTGAAGATGCATAGAAGGACATGATAGCGTTCCTCAAGATGAAGATCAAGGAAAACGGGGAGCTCAAAGGCAAGAAGGTTGAGCTAGAATTGGTAGCAGAGAAAGAGGGGAAAAAGAAGGGGCAGTAGGAACAAAAAACGCGAAGGAAGACGAACAAGCAGATGATGAAGAAAATTAAGAATGATTTATTAGACTTTTTGTGCTGTAATTATCTTTGAAATTCAAGTATTGATCATTGTTTGGAGGATGTAAACCAATAAATATGCGCATCCCTCATATAATTTTATAATTTTTTTAAACATATTAAATTTATGAACAAAGTTTATATCTATGATAGTAAAAGAACTTTTGCAAGTGACTTTGTCTACACTGATATAATAGCTGTAACTATACATTTTTACACTGAATGGCGTATGCTATAAGAATTTATAATTCATGCCCACTAATAGTTAATGCTTCCATAAATTGTGCATGGATACCACACCATGACCATTGTGATCAGCACCTTTCACCTAACTATAATTCGCACAACTATTGTCACTCTTTGCCATCATCACGGCATCACCTAAACCACCGGCACCACCACTGGCAGTGGTTTTAGCATTACCGATCTCGATCAAACCATTGCGATTGCGATCCCATCTATGCATATCATATCATGTCTCTCCCATCATATACCCCGAAACTAAATTAAAAAGAGTGTCGTGGAGCAGTCTAATTCCAATATGAGCAAATTCACAATGGCGTGAAACCATCTATTGGGCCCATTGGGCCCTGGCCGAGAACCGTTCATTGGGCCTGGCCCATTTATGTCTTAAAGCCTGCAAACTCTCCGGTCCGACCCGGCCCGTTTTCCCGTGCCTCGCGTCGACAAGGTTTTCGAAATTCAACAGCTTTTCTTCCGCTCCGCCTTCGATCTCGAAACCTGTCGCAGGAACCAGCCGTCCCGATTCTAGCCCGATCCAGATCGCGCGGGTCAGTAGCGAGCACAACCCGCCTCCGCTTTTCGAGGCTTCGGATGATCCTGCTCTCGATCTATTCTTGCTTTTCTTGAATTTTTCTCTTTTCCGGTTCTTCTGATCGGTGTCCCGATCGATTCAGGTTTTTCAGAAAGAGAAAGAGAGACAGGCGAAAATGGACCCGGATGCGGTTAAATCCACCCTCTCCAATTTGGCATTCGGGAATGTAATGGCTGCCGCCGCTCGCGATTATCAAAAGGTGCGTTTTTTGAACTTTTTTAGCATCTGGGTTCGTTTTCTTTTGCTCTTCTGTTCGTGTAATTTTCTGGGTATGTTGAGATTTTCGGTTCTGTGTTTCGAATTTGTGGAAAGCTGGGAAATTTGCAATGACGGTCTCTTGCTGTCGCTGGGATTGCTCCTTTTTGATATAGTGACTGTTGAGATTGGATTTGATAGCAGCAGCTCCTTTTCTGCTTCCTCTTCTTCTTTTTTCCTTACTGTTTTTGTTAGAGGTTTTGAAGCTTCAAGTGTAAGCTCTAGCCTTTTGTACATTCTTGGTGTTGTGCTTGACCATCTACTGAATTTCATAGGAGGTACTGGCCCAGCAGAAAGCTCAAACTTCCACTTCTACCCACCAGGAGGTTGATCTTGATGAGTTGATGGATGTAAGTCTGTATCTTTTGTTATGATATTTTACATGTAAATTCATAAGCATATGCTTGAACCGTTGTTTCTACTCTGTAGTTCTAATATCGCCTTACGATGACAGGATCCTGAACTGGAAAAATTGCATGCTGATCGGATTGCAGCCCTCAAGGTGAGAAATTTAACTACTTGTGAGTTGTAAATATGAAATTTCGGTGGTTGATTTGTCAGTTTCACTGTCTGTTTTTCTTTTCTGCTTGAACAGAAAGAAGCTGAGAAGCGCCAAGCATTGAAGCGGCAGGGACATGGTGAATACAGGGAGATAACTGAGGGTGATTTCTTGGGCGAAGTCACTGGGAGTGAAAAAGTGATCTGTCACTTTTATCACCGAGAGTTTTACCGTTGCAAGTAATGTCACGAGAATATTCTTCCTCACTTGCAAGTTTCCTAGTGTTGGTGTTTGCTTGGTGCTCAATTGTGTATGTGTTTATACTTGGGTAATGCCTTCACAGAATAATGGATAAGCATTTGAAGACACTTGCTTCAAAGCATTTGGATACCAAGTTCACCAAGCTTGATGCAGAGGTTGGACATTTGCCCTTCAGATCGCTTCTTTGAAACTTTGGCGTAGAAGTTATCCCAAAAGCAATGAAACCAGAGTCCTAATATCTGCTGTTGGCTATGATGCAGAATGCACCCTTTTTTGTGACCAAACTAGGAATCAAAACATTGCCTTGCGTCATACTTTTCAGGTCAGGGCTCAGCTATATATTTCTGCTATGTTTGTATTCAGTTATTCATTAGTGTGTGCTACTCGTTTGCCTCAATTTTGGATATTTACCGTTTCATTAGCCAGGCAGAGTCTGGCTACATCGAAGCTTGAGGTGATCCAGAGTCACTCTGTTCATGTTTACCCAAAGATGAAATGTTAAGCTTGAGATTTTCCTCTGTTCTCATTTCAGGAAAGGGATCGCAGAAGATAGACTAGTGGGATTTCAAGATCTTGGAGGGAAAGATGATTTTTCTACAAGGGCACTGGAGGCTCTTCTTATAAAGAAAGGTCTCTCTCTCTCTCTCTCTCTCTCTCTCTCTACACACACACACACAGGAGCGCGCAAGCACATGCATGAGTTTGATACTAAATGCTCGTTGACATACAGGCATAGTTAGTGAGAAGAAGGACAATGAAGACAATGAAGATAGCGAATATCTGGAAAATAGGCACAGAAGTGTGAGATCTTCTGTGGATCCAGATTCCGATTCTGACTAAAAATGGAAAGCAAATGCAAGCTCTTTTCTCCAAGGTTTTGTAGCTTTCACCGGCAACATGTTGTATAATTGTTCTCATATTTTTGTTTGCTATCATGTTTTCACCAATCAAATGCAGTTGACATGCATTTCCCGAAAGTCTGAAGCTTGATGCTGTATCTGACTAGAAAAGAGAAAACCAGATGCAGCTTTTTCTTGAAATATTGTTGCTTCCATACCACATGTTTGTATGACTATGTCACATTTGTTATGCTTTCGCCATTCAAATGCAGTCACCTGCAAATGTTGCTCTAGTTATTGGATCACATACCTTAAGTGCCTGTGACACCTTCAATCGAGAGATTATGAATAGTGAAATGAGACTTGAACAGATTTTGCATCTCTAACTTAGCCGAGCAATGTACTTATATATAACTTGCATCTTTTGGTGTGTGCTTTGCTTGTTTACGTTTCCACCATAATTCTCGATTTGAGAACGAAAGACAGGATTAGCAAGAACGAACTCTTTTTTTCCAAGGAGTCCGAAGAAAGAAACTCTTTGCTCACTTCTTTTAGCACTAGAGAAAAGATAATCAAAGGTTGCACTACTGCCTCTGGTTGGACTTTGGGGAATGCAAAGTCATTTTTCCAAAGATCATTGACCCGATGTGTATTCACCGAATGCAAATGGCATTTGGATCATTGACACCGAATCGAGCTTAGATTGGGTCAGCGACAACTGCAAATGGCTCGTCGGCATGGCGGTCGAGTGGCATGGGGTGGATATAGGGAGGCTCATTGGCGGAATGGGCTCGTTGGTATTGGTGGCTAGTTGAGCACGAGGGAGCGAAGGAGTTGATTGAGCTACGTCAAAGAACGGCGACCAGTGGCCATAAAGGCTGCTGCTTCGCGACTTCTCTTCTTCGTCCTCTTCACCGATCGTTGTGGCTGATCTTGTTGCTCCGATTTTTCGTAGATGTCATGGCTGAGGCAATCGATTTGACTGGCTCGTTGGTATGGCGACGATCCAGTGACGGGGTGTGGTTGAGCGGTGGAGGTGGGTGTGGTTAGGGGTGTCCATGATTCGGTTCGGTTCCGTTTTTCAAAAAAACCGAACCGTTAAAAAAAAACTTCCGAACCGAACCAAATACAAACCCAACCAAAATTTTGGTTCGGTTCAGTTTTTCGGTTTTTTGTTTTTCAACTTTCAATTTTCGGTTTTTGCATTTGTTTTTCTTTTTCGTTTTTTTTTTCTGTTGTATATATTTTTCATTTCCAAGAAATAATCTCTTATTGGTTTGTTGGTTTGGTTCGGTTTGAGTAACCGATAAAAACTGAACCGATAACAAAAATTTCGGTTTTTAATGAGAACCAAACTGAATGAAAACCGAACCGAAAAAATCGAATTTTTTGGTTCGGTTCGGTTTTTGACACCCCTAGGTGTGGTCATAGACTTGCCGAACATGGCAAGTGAGCAACAGGGGGTGGACGGGAGAGAGGAAGAGGACAAAGATAGTGTAACGTAAGGGTAGAACTAGAATTTAGATAATATAATGAGGGCAGTTTAGGAAAAAAAAAGTTCATTAATCCTTAAACTTGCCTTTCAAAAATACTGAAAGCCCGTGAAAATGTTAAAAGCCAAAAACAAGTCTCTACCTATCTTATCCCACCTATCCTGACTTTTAGTTTTATTAAGGTTAGCACTTTCCCAACATGATTCCAATAAATAGTGTTTGGAAAAAGAGTTTCCAAATGCACCCATGAATATAATAAAGAACAATAGATCCTCGTTCAAGAAGAATTGACTTCTTACTGAACTTGGTTCTTTTAATAATGAAATAGCTAGGTAATATGCTTGTCTTTCTCTCATTTTCTATTAGTTGAGTCTCGATCTTTTCATTTAAAATTTCTTCGTTCGTACCGAACCACTAGCAGAATCAAATCCCGTTCAACAAGATCCTATATTAGCTATACATCCGCCTAGCTCAGATGTCACCGCCTGGGGCTTTGAATGGTTCCGAGCATTTTACAATAGAAAGGTTGATGACAAATAGCGATCCTCCAATAAGATATGCTAAAGTAACGAATAACATCTTTTTCGATTAATGTTTGGCCGGCATAAAAGAGTAGGGCGAGGATTTAATCTTCCTTGGTGAGTTCCACAAAACCAAAGCAATGCTTTTGCAAGAAACAAAGAATTTCCTAGACTATTCAAAACTGAGGGGAGTCAAGGTCAACACTCGAGATAGAGGGAACGAACTTTCCCGGGAAAATTTGGTAGGACGTTGATGGAGTCGTTTCGGGCTTTCCCATGATGTCAAAGATGTGTCAAAGATGTGTCTTGAACGGATTTGCCTTCGAATTCGCATGGCACGCGCGAACTCGGAAAGTCTGCATGTTCCTGTCTGTTGAAACGCACGTCATGTCCGAAAACCGCTCCCCTCCACTGGACAATCGTGAGGCTGTGCTCTCCCTTCTTCCTCAAAACCCTCTGCCTCTCCGGGAGCACCACCCCTCCAAAAAAAGAGCAAAAAAGAATCATTACACATTCCCCACCCGCTTCCTGTTCTTACCCTTTTGGATTAGGTGCGCATTCTTCAGCTATGAATTTCATTTGATTCGTATGCTTTCATCTTTGGTATCGGATTTGGGTTTTGAATCGCGATTTGTATCGGGGTGGCTTCGAGCTAGGATTCTTGTTGCACGTAGAACCGACAATTTGTGATGGCGGCAACGCATTTGCGAATATCATCCAATGCAATCCCGCAATTTTGTGTTTCGGGTAGTTGTCGAAGTTTTGCAGATTTGTTTTCCCTTCGTAATTTGTTTCTTTGGGACGTATGCAGATAATTGATTAGGCATTCAAGGTCCTGGCATCGGATTTTATTGAGGCGAAATAGAAATGAGCGGCACCATGTCGGGACCACTATCTCCCAAACCAGGTAATGCTTTCCGCTACGATTCGCGACTTTATTTATTTGTGGTTGCATTAATGTATCGGCATTCAAGATTCGAGAGATTAGTCTGGCCGGCAATATTCCAACATATACAAGAACTGCTAGCGTATTGATCCATACCTAGAAAGAACAGACAGTGCTGAAAGCTGATTGAAGTACTCTAGACGTTGTAATTCGTCGCATGAAATCTTGGTGAACTTTTGGGCAGCTACATCTTTCATATTGCCGGAAATATCCTGAGCATTGTTACGGACTCAGAATGGGATTTCTGATGGTTTTCTGCTCCTATTGTTTTCAATATGCAGCTGATGAGAGACATGATGAGAAGAACAAGATTTCATCTTTCAAGAAGAAAGCTATCAATGCGTCCAACAAGTTCAGGCATTCTTTGACCAAGAAGGGTAGGAGGAGCAGCAAGGTCATGTCTATTGACATCGAGGATGAGCACGATGCTGAGGAGTTGAAAGCTGTCGATGCTTTCCGTCAAGCTCTGATACTGGAGGAACTCCTGCCGTCAAAGCATGACGATTACCACATGATGCTCCGGTACCTGATAGTCATTTCAGCTTGTGAATGCATGAGTTACTGAATTAGCTATCATGCGAGGAGCAAAAACATGAGTTTGTTTTAACTAATATTTTGTGTTGTGTCATGTTGTGTATGCTTGATATATGACAGCATGTATTACATATTTACCTTACTAGGGATGTTTATTTTTTTCACTGTTGCTTATGGCAAAAGTGTCTATGATTCTGCTGACCAGTCACTGCATCCGGTGTGCTAAGATATCACCATTCTAATTGTTGGTTACTTGACAGTGGTCCCTGTTAGCAATTAATACAGAGTCATCAGCAAGCAAACTCTGATAGATTCATGTAGAAAAACTCGAAGAGCGGAAGTGATTTTCCTATTTTCCTAAATCACACATAGAACACGGCTAAATTTATGGAGAAATGTGCTTTACCTAACAATTTAGACCCTGATACTGTAGGTTCTTGAAGGCCAGGAAGTTTGACATCGAGAAATCGAAGCAAATGTGGGCCAATATGATCCAGTGGAGGGAAGAATTTGGCGCTGACACCATCCTAGAGGTAATTGTCGCAGGAGATGTTGTTGAAACTAAAGAGTCTCTCTATGAGTGATGCCTCGAGATGTCGACCCACACGCTGTTTTATCACGAGTCTGGTTTCCTGTCATGAGAGTCAGCATATCCTTGAGTTGCAATGTATTTATGCGAATTCCTGTTTGTTTGTAAGGAATTCGAATTCGAAGAGATTAATGAAGTCCTCAAGTATTACCCCCAAGGGCATCATGGGGTAGATAAGGACGGTCGACCCGTGTATATTGAGAGACTCGGTCAAGTGGATGCCACAAAGCTGATGCAAGTCACGACCATGGAGCGTTATGTGAAATACCATGTTCGGGAGTTTGAGAGGATCTTTGCTGCAAAATTCCCAGCTTGTTCCATAGCGGCAAAGAAGCACATTGATCAAAGCACCACAATCCTGGATGTGCAGGGAGTGGTAAGCCAAAAAGCGATGATAAACAAAGGTTTTCATGTTACTGATATGAAAAGAAAATTAGTTGCTTGTCACAAGTACAAGATGTACAAGAACAAACCAGATTAGGGCCTTCTCTTAGAATTCGTTAAATCTGCAGGGGCTTAAAAACTTCAATAAGGCTGCGAGGGACCTTGTCACTCGCCTTCAGAAGATTGATGGTGACAATTACCCCGAGGTACTACATCACTCTCACCTTATCTCGAGGCAACTCGCTATTGAGCATCAGTCGTTAGTCTTTACTAGCTATCAGTTCTTTAACTTCACTTGATGCGACATGTTTTGTCTCCACTGCAGACCTTGAACCGGATGTTCATCATCAATGCGGGTTCCGGCTTTAGAATGTTGTGGAGCACTGTCAAGTCTTTCCTTGATCCAAAGACCACGGCTAAGATTCATGTAAGCTCGTGCAATGTGCATCATATATATTTGAGCTATTGGACTTACATTGAAGACTTGAATTAACAAGATTACGTACTCATGCCAGGTCCTTGGTAACAAGTACCAGAGCAAGTTGCTTGAAATAATTGATGCAAGGTAAGCCTGTAATTGTACTTTCTCTTTTTGTTTTGTCACATATTATCCTAATCTTTAGGGTCCTGATCATTTTTTCCTTCGATCATTCGGCAGCGAGTTGCCAGAATTCTTGGGAGGCACTTGCACTTGTTCTGACCAGGGTGGCTGTATGCTTTCTGACAAAGGCCCATGGAAGGACCAAGAGATAATGAAGGTCCCCCAGAACAACCCGCTTTTCGAGTCTTTGCTGTTCATTAGCGTTGGTTTGTTGAATTCTTTAGCTTCAGTCTTCGACTTAATCTCACTTAGCCACACGCTTTGCAGATGGTTCAAAATGGCGATCACATGTGCCGAAAGAAATCAACGCCTGGATTTGATGGGAAGACAACTTCTGAGGATGAGATGGCAAATGCCAAGGTTCGTCTTCTTTCTTAATCTCATTATTTGCTTTGTCTAATCATGTAAATGCATTTTTTTTTTGTGGCATGGTGGGTACCATGGTAACTTCTTTCTAGTTGTCGGGTCATTTTTTGCAGTCTTTACTTCGTTTGTTTCCTTGCTGAGATTTGTTGCTAACTTCTCCAGGGATGTGATCACCCCAATGCTGATGCTTTGGACGCACGACCTCAACCTCCCCATCTTTCTCCTATTGTTGAAGAAGTACGTACAGCTAGCTTCTTAACCTTCAGACAGAATAGATTAGCGAGTAGAAGGCACACGAGAGTGTTATCATTTCTTAGCAACCACTTTCTTGCTCCCAACCGTGTTCTTGTTTCAGTCCATTCATAAAACTAAGAAGCAAAGCAAGAAACTACGATGGCCCGCGTGATGTTTCAAAGTCCTTTTCAACTCTACAAGATTCGTTTGTTTAGACAAAAAGCTTTAAGGAAGCATGCACTTTTTCTATTTCTATTTTTTTTGCTCCCCTTATGCACACAAATTAGACTGGCAAGGCTATCTGTAATCACTTCCTTGCCTCCAAATATTAATTCCATTGGTCTCTTTTAGCCAGAAAATTGTTCATTTTATTCCTTTCATTTTCCATAGTATCCACATTTATCAGATTTTGCTATTTCCTGCGTCCCTAAAGAAGAGTTTTTGCAGGGTTACAATAGCCAAAATTGCAAGAAATCTTTCAGGAGAGAGGATTTTGTGCCAGTGGTCGATAAAAACGTTGTCATGGCTTGGGAAAAGTTTGCACATGATGATAAATTGGCACTTCCAAAAGGTACATTATGTCTTTTATTTTTCTGCCCGCCTCCTGACATACCATGTTCTTTATTAAGTTAGTTACTTAACTGCCTCTTGATCAACGACAAGTCTTCAATAGTTACTTAACTGCCTCTTGATCAAAGACGAGTCTTCAATAGTTTGTGCATAGAACCCTCCAATTCAATTTCTGTCCTAGCGGTTAGGCATAGTATGTTGCGCCAATATATCTCCAAGCTTTTCGAGAAATGAAGTGATCCATGTACTATTCTTTTTATTTGTTCTTGTCCCCCTGATCTGTGTTTTCTTCATGCTGCATCAGGAAATCACTTTGCCATGGCTGATCATCATAAGGCCCCCCCATCTGAAGGCTTTAGCTCTCATCTTTTCTCCGGCCTAATGACAGTGGTCATGGGCGTCGCCACCGTTATTAGAATGACGCGCAACATGCCCAAGAAGGTCACTGATGCTACCTTGTACTCTAGCTCAGAATACTATTCTGACAACATGGTTAAGAGCCAGATGCACGAGTTCGCTCCGGCCCCCATCTCTTCTTCTGACTACTTCATGATGCTGAAGCGCATGGCTGAGTTGGAGGAGAAGGTCACTGTCCTGAACATGAAGCCCGCTGCCATGCCAGTGGAGAAGCAGGAATTGTTGGATGCTGCGATAAGCAGGGTCAGCACATTGGAGCAAGAGCTTACGGCGACCAAGAAGGTTAGTACATTTGTCACAGTGGCCAAACGGTCAATACAACACTTAATCAGAACAGCTTTAACTTGCACCTCCCATGCACAATGATTGGAGTTTGAACTTGAAAATGAGGTTTCATCTATTTGATGTGTTAACATCCATCCAAATGTATCACTGTCTAAGCATCCTGGCTTTGCCCCTAAGTGAGGGTTCTTCAAAAAAGAGATTCTTCTGAAAAGTTCACGGTCATAATGAGCAGCAAGGATTCGAATAGCCATGTAAATTCTTGAAATTAGTTCATTGATTTATAGTTATCTAGCTGGATGGGCAATTTCAATTGTAAGCTGTCAAAAAAGATAACCACATGTCTTGTTGCTTGTCCAGGCTCTGGACGATACGATTAGCCGACAGCAGGAGCTCCTGGACTACATGGAGAAAAAGAAGAAGAAGAAATCTCTGGTAAGACCGACTGCTTCTTCTTCTCTTCCTCCATTTTTGCATAATTTTAAGTCCCACAGAGTGAAGATGCTTCACAATCTGAATCCTTTTTGCTTTGTTTTTTTCTCTGATGCAGTTTGGCTGGTAAGGGAGAGACACTGAATGCCCACCAAGGGAGATTGCTGGTGATCCCAAAAAGTGGTGGTTGGGTTACGTTCAGAGTTTTCAAGGCCATCCTGAAATTCCCAGTATTTTTCCTAAAACAGTTTCCTATAAACTTGTTCTACAAACTATTAAACATTGCAAGGGCTTTCACTATCTGGTGTATATATGATGTGGAAGATCTGTTTTGCGCTCGTTTTCCCGGCAACGGACCGCGCCGACTCCGCAGTTATTTTATTGGATACTAAACAATCATCTCCACCTTTGTCGTGTGAAGGAGAGATTCGAGAGAGCAAGAGTTACGAATTGAACTACTGACTTTATCATTGCCACAACGAGATCATGCATCTTAAAGGCTGTATATTCGTGGATATAAGTGAAGTGAGAGAGGAAATAAATAGGCTGCAAATCAGGAGAAATGAAGGGAAACCGTTGCCTCTGAATCCACGGAGTCGACTACCAGTTGAAACTTTCTGTCTAGCCATAATTTCCCTCAATTTGATTTTCAAAGGCGAATAATACGACCAAGGATATGTCGGTACGTCGGCTAATGTACATAAGTCGAGAAGTTACGGGCACCGTACCTTCTAGTTTCCTATGCCAATGATTTGTAAAACTTATATTCTCCTATGGTACTTGTCAGCATCTCCCAATAGTGAAAACCCAATCTCACCAAAAAGGTTTTGACATAAAATGACATTATTGACAAGGAATTAACAGTATATTTTTTTCTGGCCTGAAACATCATCTCGTGGAAGAACATGATCGATTATGTCTCCTGCTTTCAGCTAGAAAAAATTAAGAAAGCGTTTAGTTCAAATTAGCTTTCCAAGATGTTTGGCAAGTTTTCTTAGGTATTTTTAGGTCAACAACATCTGCATTTCCACCAAATTCATCCTGAGCCGCACTTGTTACTAGAAAATTCGAAGTGAAACGTATCATTTTGTATAAATTTAAATGTATTGAAGTTTGGGTAACACTCAGTGGCTGTAGTTTAGTGGTTAGAATTCCACGTTGTGGCCGTGGAGACCTGGGCTCGAATCCCAGCATCCACTTTTGCTTCAATTTGCACATGCATCGGCTTCTTTTTAGAAGTATATGCATCTGAAATCGTCGAATATAGTTGCAACTCTATGATAATTAATTACATGATAATTAAGTTTATTTCATTTTTCATTCTCATTATTTATGTTAGATTGATCATCTCTCATACGCTAGTCATGAATGAGAGAATGTTACGAGTCCGCATCATTTTAAAATTGGGTTTCCAATTTGCTGACTTTGGATTAAATCCTATTCTCTGAAAATAGTGATGCAAAACTAATGATGCGTCGAATGTAGTTGCAATTCTATGATAATTAAGTTTATTCCATTTTCTATTCTTCTTCTCCTTTTTTAATGTTAGATTGATCATCTCTTATATACTAGTCACGAGAGAGAGAATGTTACAAGTTCGCATCGATTAAAAATGGGTTTCCAATTTGCCGACTTTGGATTAAATCATATTCTCTACAGATGACACATTAATAATGATAGTACTTTTTGGCGACATCCCACTATCCGAAAGAGGGCAACACTATCCGAAAAGGGCGATTGAGCAAACTTGATCATATTTTTCACAAGAAGAGGATCGCCACCATCAAATATGTCATTTGCATTGCACGGATGGTTTTTTCCTCTAGACAATATCCGACAAGATCACGCAAGTGGTGAGCCTTTTTTTCTTTCATTTTGCGAGTGATGAACGGTGGAAAGTGGCAAGAGCATTCCGGAATTGCCCTTTAAAGTGAGGAGCCAATCTTAGTAGGGGCATGAAGATAAAATATCCAAATGGACACGGATGGCGACACGAGTGAAAATGGCTGCGTCAAAGCATTTGCCAACGTGCGTGTAAACATTGTGGGTGGGTGCATGTCGAAAAGTCAGAGAAGGTGGGTTGCTAATTTGCTTTCGGATTTCATCCGAAGTTGAAAATAAAACTTTCGAGCCCTCCCTCATCCGGATCTCCAGTATCTTTTCGTATTGCAAATGTAATAACATGTCATGAAATAGTAACATACGGTCTCTATCGACGCTTAGGAGGAAAGGATAAGCGGTATGACGACCGCCTGAACAAGTTATCGCCAAGTCGAACCATGTAAACTCGGGATTGCTCGACAGCTAGCCACACGAAAAGGGTTCGCAACAAAACCGAGTACATCGGATTTCGCAGACCCACTTTGAATTAATTGCGTGTCTTAGCAGCTTTCTTCATATTAATAAATCCACCATGCTGGCCCTCTATGATCAGCATCATTTCTTTTCTTCCATCTTTTCCTCAGAGAGAGAGAGAGAGAGAGAGAGAGAGAGAGAGAGAGAGAGAGAGAGAGAAATTTGTCTTTTCTTAGGATATAGAACAGAATTAGAAGGAAGGAAGAAAGAGGGTCTTCTCTTAGGGGCGGTTGGCAATTTCCGCATTCTTCTGTGGAGAACAATCAGTGGGCTTCAATCATCATCCTAGAGCCGACATCTTGTAGACAAGAGATGGTGTCTCATATTAACTTATTAAAAGATGCAATCTTTGTATGCAGCCTTACCCCAAAAAAATTATAATGATAGGATATGATTCTTCTCTTCCTTTTGTGGGCAGCCTTTTAGAAAAATTATTTTCTATATAGGTTTTGTGTTTACTAATTCATTTTATGTCCTGAAATTAGCCTTTTCTAGTGATATATATAAAATTACTTGCTTAGCCTTTACAATTATCTTGACACGAGATTATTGTGATTTGCGCGATTAATAATAGTAAATGAACTGCAAAATGTCCCATTTTTGGACCAATCATGATCGCTTGTCAAAACGCATATAAGATCCATCATTATTGACAATAGAGATTGCGTCGGTTTATCAAGATCTGAACAGAAATTGTACAAAAAAAAAGGAGGGTTGGGGACTTCACAGAAGCTTCCCTAAAGCTATTCATATTCAACTTCGCCAAAAAGGAAAAAAAGGAAGGCTATTCAATGTATGCATAGATTAGATAATTAGAGCAGAAGCCAAGTATTATATAGCTGATAAATGTGGTAGCATAGGAAAGCACTAATTATAAGCACATGCTCATATCATTCGCCCACCACTTAGCTATTACTTTAGTTCTTCATTGCCCGTGGCATTTGTGGCCGTGGTTGTTGAATGAACCGTTTTATGTTCATTGGGGGATGTATTCAAGAACTTTGACCCTCTTTGTCTATCTATCTATAATATATATACATATATATTATTTGATTGAATGAAACTTGCCAAAACTTCAACTCTTTGGCCAATAAAAGGGGGGCGAAAGGGTAATTAAAAAGCTTAAATTTTAAATTGAGCACGTGCTAGTGATTTCACTTTCTATCCTTTAAATTTGCACCTTTAGGCAAAGAAGGGTCCATGTGACGGAACAAGACTGTAAAGTTGAAAAAAGGATTCAATTCAATTCAACCCCAGTGGGCTGCTTTTCTATCGCTTTTGCAATGAATATTCAATGTAATGAGATAGGATTCAACCCAAAGTCTTTTTCTTTACAATGTTTGCAACCGAGCTAAGGCACCGTGAGGAAGTGCCCTAGGCACCATGATCTTGACATCACATGTCACGTTGAGGGTCGGCATATACCTCCATGCCTGTCCAAGGGCCATTATTGAATATGTTGTCTTGTCTGCTCGATCACATACTGCTATCAACATAACCGATTACCAATAATTGTGATGGTTGCTCCCCCCCCCCTCCCGTGATAACCATATATGGGTCACTCACTTTTTGAAGAAATTAGTTATATGAGTTTAACAGTTAAAAACTTAAGATAAATGAGTCTTAAATGAATTGGATTTAGAACCCATTTTCAACCAAAACCTCACAAATATCTCTCTTTCCTCTTTAACTTTACAAAGATATTATTTTATAAAAATTGAAATTATAATTTTTTTTTCTTTCTTCTTCCTCCTTCTGATAGCTAGCATGATGACGGTCGATGACCAGCCAGGTGAGCCTAGAGCTCGTTGGATTTGGCAAGACTCGAACTCACCAGCATTGGGCGAGGCTTGAGCCTTGTCGATCTGTTGAGCCTTGAGCTCACAAGCATCGGCCGTCGGGCGAGCTCGAGCTCGCCGGATCTTGCGAGATGGAGGCCTCACCAACGTCTAGTGAGGCTCGAACTTGCTGACATCAAGCGAGGGGCGAGCTCGAGCCTCGTCGATCTGGCGAGCCTCGAGTATGTCGACGACGAGCGAGCTTGAGACTTGCTTGTAGCAGGTTGCCAGTTGTTGTCGTGCCAGCGGCCGGTGGTTGGCCAAAGAAGAAGAAGAACAAAAAAGAAAAAGAATATTAAAAATTATATACTTAAATAATAATAAAAAATAATTAAAATTCGATATTTTTAAATAATTATTTTAAAATTTATAAAAATTGTCCATTAAATTTGTGCTATATAAAAATATTTTAGCAATACCATTTATTAAAATATATATACTTTCTTAGGTTTAATTAAATGGGTCAGGTATGGGTCAAAAATTTTGCACTGCAATAAAATGGGTCATAAACGAGTTAAATGGGTATATTTGAGTTGGACCAATTATGACCCGACCCTAACTCGACCCAACCCACCTGTTTAACGGATCTATTTCTTCTAGATTTTCTATTATAAAAAGAGCGAGTGAGGTAGTAAAAGGTGGTCACGCTTAAGTATCTAAATGTATTAAGGTCGTTATCCAATGCTATTCTTACTTAATAATCAAGCTACCGCTTCATACATGGATAGAGCTACGGCATATTCTCATTCTTACCTCATTCGTCCATATGTGACCGAACACTGAGTAACGATAAATCAGGAGAGTTTCATCCGATGTATCTACGATGCCCTTGTCCTCAATACGTCTCTTGTCAGATTGGACACAGGAAAAATCATAACTTGGATTTGCTTACATAAAGAAAAGATAACAAGAAAAGGGAGGGAGAGCACGAAACCGTGCACTGATTCCCTTCTTTATCATTTGTTTTGTGAAGTAAGCAAGTGGTTTTCTTGATGGACTTTCCATCATCCACAAACCACATGCAATTGTGAACCCAATTGGGTTTGAAGGAGTTTACATCTCTGACCCTGGTGGTAAAACCCTCAACAAAGGTCGCTTTTTAGGAGTCGTGCTGGACTTCGCGTTCCCTTACGTGCTTTCTTCTTCTACCTGATTTTGACTTAATTATATACGAAAAAAAAAAAAAAAAGATAGGTCGAATAATCTTGTGAACCAAGTCGCTATTAAGATCACTCAACCATGAGGTCAGCGTACCTGGTTGGAGTCATTGAAAGATTTCCAACTCATGGATTGGAGTCATCTAATCAAATCTCATCAACTATGAGCAAATATGTATGAATTTGGCCTCCTATATAAACCAAAGATCTTGATTTAACCCGTTCATGTGGCTTGGAGGGTATTCCATGAATTTTCTGATAGTTGAGTCATAAAAGTCATGTTTCAGATTATCATAATAGAAATAAATTATAATGAGAATGCTCTACCATGCGTAGACAACTTAACCATAAAAAAGACGCTCAAAGTCAATACTTATAGTGCCCTACGTAAGCCACAAAAACAAAAGGGTTATGGAGTTTTAGAATATGCTTGTCAACGTAAATCGTTTGGCTTTCTAAATCTTATAATCGTGCATTGGTGGGAGGTGATGTTTCTTTTCAAGCTTTTGATATTTGCATCATTATTCATATTTCCATCAACAATTACATCATAATTGGTGTGAGATGTATTTTCTTAAGTGACATATTTTACTTTATCTGTCATGGAGGGTTCACAGGGAAAGTTTTATTTTCTTTGCATCAAAATATTAATTTAATGAAAGTAAAAATCTAGTAGAGAGACATCTATATGGGATCCTACATCCTAGTCACTTTCAATTGATAAAAAAAAGGCCAGAAAAAGAAAGAAAGAGAGATGATTTCACTGATATAACAACCCACCTAAGCTGTGACACCATCATGTGGAAAGATAACCAAAGGCTAATATTTTAACAAAGTAAATCGAAATGCTTGGAGCACTATAGCACTCAGCACGTCCTTTTCCTGATGTCAGGACTCTAGGAAGTGGTAGAATTCATGATCTGCAACTTGTGTCGATAGCAATGCGTACGCAAGAGTTCCAATAAAGCATTGAAATACTCCCATTAATTGTTCACGGAGTTTCAACGGGCCTCATATTCATTTAGCACATCTACATTCACCACTAAAAAATTTCGGATTTGGTTTTCTAATATCAAAATTGTTGTCGAGCACTATCTAACGAATGTAGAGATCTTTCTTGCTCAGCAATTATGGCACTGATCTTCGCTGTGATAGCTCGAGGTCACTATCATTCGAAGGGTTGGCACACAAAGCAATCGGTTCATTAATTTATAAGAAAATTTTGAGACGAGTGGACCAAGATCAATATTGAGTTCATGTCCTCCTTTCGTTATTTTAAGGCAGAAACCCAAATTGTTGGAGTGCGTATAAAGCAAATTATATGAACTGGAATTAGAATGAAGCATGATAAAAGGGACAAATTGTACAAATGACTCATAAACTCTATCTTAATGTGCAATGCAGTTCTTGAACTTTTAATTTGTTCATTATGATCCATAAACTTTATGTTAATCTACAATTCCATCCATAATTTTTTTATTTGTTTAATATGATCTCTAAACTTTTAATAAATGTTCAATCTAATCCCTATGTTATATGAAAATATTCATTGTCATCCTTTAATTAATTCAAAATTTAGGGACAATAACGAACATTTTCATATAGTTTAGTACCAAATTTCAGGGATCATATCAAACAAAATAAAAGTCCAAAGATGATATTACATATTGAACTAAAGTTTAGAAACATCATTGAATAAGTTAAAAGTTCGGGAATTACATTACACATTAGGCTAAAATTCATAGACCATATGTATCAATTTCCCCATAATAAAGTGTAACCTTGATATTCTTCATCATGATAGAAGGTTGCAAAGATGATTGAAAAATGTCTTGAGAGTGCAAACTTAATATAGGGCAAAAGAATGATTGAGATCTAAGATGTATGTTAAAAGAAATTACAAATTACTTTAACCGCTATTATCAACTCTACTAATATAGCCATACCAAGATTATTAATTTTATTTTTCATTTCAAGAGGCTTGATTTATTCAATAAAATTATGTAACATGACATTTGAGACGCATACATGATCATTTCCAAAATGAATGTGCACACCATTAGTTAATCCTTGCCATTGGATTTGATGAATTATAAGCCTACATATGTAACAACTTATACAGTCACGTAACACGTGCACCCATTTCACACAAAATTATATTGTCCACGTTCCACATGCCAATGAATTTTTTTTTGCAGAAGTTTGAGATCGATGCGGCTACATATTTTAGTCATTAAATTATATGCAAACAACTATACGGCACGCATGATTATGACCAACTGTGATTCATGAGATGTCCAACATAATCCTGTTTTAAAGAAGTAATTACCCTCATATGAGTAACTATCTCGTGGAAAACAACAACAGAAAAAAGCAAAGATCATTGAAAAAAAAAAATGAACCGGATCCACGTCCCTAACTGGAAATTCACATTATGAACGGCTCGGATCGGATCCAGATTCGAATCCGGACAACATTTCCTGGCCCCGGCCAGTGCGGTGGGTCGCGGCGCACTGACCGGGGCCCACCTGCTCGGGAGACCCGACGCCCCGCACGTGCTGCCGTACGGCGAACGCTTTTACCGCGGATTTTCCAGACGGTACGGTGTTCCGTCCTCGCGAGTTACCAAAGCATTCCGACGACTCTCATTGGTCCTCGCTCCCACATAGGCCAACCGGCTCCCGCCACGTGGAGCCTCAGCTTCTTTATTTCCACTTTTGCCCCCGGTAAAAGCGCGCGGTTAACTGCCGAACGGTAACTCCCACTCGCGCACGTCTGGCAGTTAAAAAATGTGCACACGGAGTTTCTTATCGCGCCGCGTGCACCGGCACGCAAAACTGTACTGCGGAAATCAAGATTCTCATTGGTCTACACTATTTTTAAATAAAAATTACTTTGTCAACACTTTCTATTTTTCATCCAGAAAGGTTTTTTTTTTTTTTTTTTTTCCAACATCCAGAAAGGTTGAAAAGGGGGAAAAGTATTTTGAATTTCTCAAAACTACGAAACAGTTAAATATAACTTTACGCTTCCATAAATTACACTTCTTGAAAATTTTAAAGCTATTTTCAAAGTCTCTAACCAATAATCAAGTGAATCACGTGATTTCACAAAATGATAAAGAAAGAAAAAAGATGCTCCAACTGGCTTAAATTTGTACGTAAAACACATCCTACCACGTTCACTAACTTTATTCCTTAAACAACATTTTTTTACTCATTATATTACTTTTGTAAAGATGAAAGGTACAATTTTCCGATGTAAATACATTGGGGGAATAAAATTATTTTTCCTAAATGTGTGTTTATTTTATAAAAAAATGATTTCGAAAATATTTTTTAAAAAATGATTGTTTAAATCACTCGCAAAAATGAACAAACGAAAAATATTTTCATCACCCAAGAAATTATTTAAACATAAGTTATTATCAATAATAAAAATATTATTTATTAATTATTTCAAATAATATAAGTGATCATTTTCTGGGAATTATTTTTCAAATTTAACAAACGAAGCCTAATTATAAGGTTAATATTCTGAAAAACCACAAACTGGTACACTTGTGACAAATTTATCCCAAATTATATTTTTGATCATAAAAAACCTAAATTGGTATACTTATGACAAATTTACCCTCTATTAGTTTTCGTTAAATTTTATTATCAAATTATTAAGTTAAATGACACATAACAATTGAGTGGTATAACCACCCGTGGTGGTGGCGTAGGTGGTTGGGCAATGGTACTTTTCACGAGAGGTCCAAGTTCGATCCACGGCGTCGTCGTTGCTTAAGTGCTTAGCCATGTCTTAAGTGGGTTGTCGGGGGTGGTGGGTCCTCCGCTTACGCAGCCCCCCTGGGTTTACTCCTTCATTTTGTCGGCGTGCGGGGGTTCCGGGTCACCAAAAAAAAAAAACAATTGATCGGTATATTAATTTGAGATTTTACGATCCGTTTGTTAGAGTTTACAATTATTATGATTTTTTTGTAGTATTAATCAAATTTAGCGAAAAGTATATTTGTCACAAATTTATCGGTTTAGGGTTTTTTGTGGTCGAAGAAATTAGTTTGGGGTAAAATTGTTAAAGCTAATTTCGACATTCCGGATTTTTCGAGCTTATTTCGATTTCGGTAATCGGTCTCGGAAATAAACCACTAACTGTTGGAGTGAGCGATCCGAGGGTGAGTTTCTCTTATCACTCTATCGGAAGAGGAGAGGCTATCCAACATCTTTTCTAGGCCTAGGCAGTACACTTCTACATTAGCGCACTCTCTCTTGCATTTCTAAATCGGAATAAATTTATTACGGGTGTACCGGTTTTTGGTTTTTCATGATTAAAAAAATATTTTGAAGTAAATTTATGTCAATTTGGGATTTTTCAGGTATTAACCCATTATAAAAATAACCTCGTCACAACACCAATTTAATGGTGGAAAAATTTGGATGATCTAGGGAGGCGTGACCTTTCACTTTTTCTTGTGTTTCATCATCGTGGCTTTGAAGTTTATTAATTAAAATGTTTTATAATGGCGAAAATAAAACAAAAATGAAAACAATTTCCTCAGCAAAAAAGAAAAAAAGCCCTCTCTGTCTCAGCTCAATGATATATGGCGCCCAACTTCTTCCTCAGCCCTCCATTAAACAATTATTTCCCCCTTTCTCTAAAAATAAAATAAAAAAGATTCCTCCAGAGCTTTTCAGCTTTTTCCATTTGTTTATCATTCCTGAATTCAGCAGCCACCAAGTTTTCTCCGTCATTTTTCCACCATCTCCCCTTATAAATTCCACCCTCCATTCCTTCAGAAAACCTCTTCTCCTTCTCCTTCTACCTTCTACCTTCTACCTTCTTTCCCTCTGGTTTTGCCTTCTCCTCCTTCCTTCCTTCTTCCTCCTTCCTTCTTCTCCTTCCCGTTGCTCTGTCCCCGCGCTTCTCGCCCTTTTCCTCTCCTCCCTTCCCTCGCCCCGCGCAGAAACCGAGACTCCCGTCGAGACCTCCCGGTCCCCTCCGCCCCGTTTTCATGTTTTCCCACGAGACTTCGCGGCTCTTGATGCTGCGAGACTCATGACGTCTCCCGTGCTCAGCGAGATCCTGCTCCTCGGTTTTATGGTCAACTCCACCCTCCGTCGCAGGACCCACCTCGTTCAATCCTTCTCCGTCGTCTTCCTCTACTGGTTCTACGTTTTCTCATGAACGCCCTCCTCCGCTCCTCTTCCTAACCCTAGCGTCCCGTAGAACTCCCCCTTGTAGTCTTTCCTGCGTGCTTTTTCCTAGGTTCTGGGCTGTAGTTTTGTTGTTTCTTTTCGTGTTCTGGTTGCCGGTGTTGTGCTATTTGTACCGTGGTCATGGCTTCTTCCAGTACGGGAGCATCTTCGGGGTCGTCCTCCTTGGCACTCCAGAACTCGGGCTCCGGCTCCGAGGGGTGTGTGCAGGAGCAGAACCAGATCATGGACCAGCGGAAGCGGAAGCGGATGATCTCGAACCGCGAGTCCGCCCGCCGCTCGCGGATGCGGAAGCAGAAGCACCTGGGCGACCTGATGGCCCAGGTGGAGCAGCTCAGGGGCCAGAACGCCCAGATCGCGCACGGCCTCAACGTGACGACCGAGCTCTACCTGAGCATCGAGGCCGAGAACTCCATCCTCAGTGCCCAGGCGGCGGAGCTGAGCAACAGATTGCAGTCGCTCAACGAGATCATCAGTTACGTGAATTCCGCGAGCTTGCTCTTCGAGAGCGACGAGCAAGTGCCGGTGCTCGGCGGGGACGATGGATTCATGAACTCGTGGAACGCCTCGGCGGCGTGGATGAACCAGCCCGTCATGGCTCCGGCCGATATCTTGATGTACTGATGGAAAATGGGCGTGGTTGACCGAAGATCAAGAGATATTTTAGCTGCTGGATGGTTCCTTTTCTATGACGTTTTTCCCTCTTTTTCTCTTCTGATGGTCAAAACAAATTTGGCTCCTGGGAATATTTTAGGCCTGTAAGATGGACGATCATTAAGTTGATCATGTGTCATTAGATCATGTGTCGTCAGATGCAAGTGGGTCCCCGCTGTAATTCCCTGTTGATTAAATGAAAATTTGTTTTATTATTCTAACAAGGTGTTGCTCTCAGCCTATTGCCGATAAAATAATCCTCATTGCGAAAAATAGACCATATGTCAAATCATCAGCGAGTTTATTCCCTTTGGCTCTACTCTTACACATGAGATCCTATATTCAAAACTGAAGAATACCGTCCTATTCAAGCATTACATGCGTCGTTGTACTCTTCTTGATGGACTAAACTCATAATATGAATAAAGTAATGTAGGTAGGGGGAATTGAGTCAAGCAACTCACGGGTCACTCAAGCTTCAGATCAATGATTACTCGGATATCAACTTGTTTGAATTCTACTGGAAGCTCGAGCTACCCTGACATTTGGTTTGGTCGGGTTTCTACTCATTGAATCTTAGTTCGGTCGCTCACGAGCATATCCTCAACCTCCGCCGCTCGTCGATGCCATAGATTCTCCTATGCTCATGTCAGCTAGTCCACAAGCCCCTAACCCGAATCCCTCTCTCGATCTCCTTTCTCCTCTCCATCCAACCCCGCACGGTTCCGGTTAGGGCTCACAACGCCCTATCCTACGTTGCTGAGCCTAACCCTGTCCTCACTAAGCTCGGGCGACACAATATTTGGCATAGCTCAGCCATAGGCAACCGACCCTCCTCCTGTGACATCGATGTAGAGGATGCAATGTTAAACTCGGAGTGGCTTGGCAAGCAAAGCGATAACAGTAGGGAGGCACGGAGGCGAAGGGACAGCATTCAATTAAGTTGCAACGGCGACGGAGGGGAAGGGACGACATTCAATTAAGTCGCAATGGCGATGCAAACAGGCAGCAGCTCGATGGTGTCAACTACAACTAGCAAAGCTCCACTAAGAGAGGGAAAGAAGGAAGGAGGGAGGGGGAAGTTTGCTTGGGATGTGTGGTTTGTTGTGTAAATACCATATTTTGGCTGCGAGGTAACTTCATCAGGTAAATTTGCATTTCCTATCCGTAGGGGATCCTAAATCCTAATCAAAATAGGGACAACATCGATATCATGCGCACGTAGCACCATGTTTCATTTAATAGTCGAGGTAGTGTTGACATCCGATTCAACAAAATCCAAAACAATCTCACGGTTTTAATAATGCCTTTGTGGAAAGCCCTTTTAGGGAAGGGGAAAAAAAGGAGGAAAATAAAGAAAAGAAGGGGACATATGAGATCACTAACCATGTTCTCTAACTTTTTCTTAAGCTTTAATCGCATGCTGTTAGATCGAGATTAGATGTGAATCGAGCAAGACCAAAGCATGTGGCCAGCAATCAACACCAAGGCTAAGCAATATAATAAAATCGACGCGGAGGTGGTCTAAATTTCAGGGGAATGCATTGGTCTATAGTGGAATCCTGCGGCTTTTGTCCTTCATGTGGACATAGAACAAAGCTGTGCCGATGATGTCATCGAAGTGAAAATGTATTAGGTATCATGCAATACCCACTTCAAGTTTTTTAAGTAACCTATCTAAAGGATATTTAATTATTTAATTAGCTTTGTTAGGCGATTTGGACCCCCGTTGATTGCGTCATCTGAAAACCCATTATTAAGTGAACATTATTCGATGTGCCGATTGGGTGGAGAGGAGGGAAAGCTGATCGCCGCAGAAACATTATACTTCAATTCCCTTACCAAACGTTTATATTCTTCTTCGTGAAATTTTTTAAAAAATACATTCGGGCTATTTTTTTCCTAATTTATCACCTAATAGATCCAGAAAAATCATGGACGGTAGCATAGTCAAAATTGGATGAAAAGTCCGAACCCGACGCAATCAGTAGCGATCCCAAGCTAGAAATTTATACATCGATTATGACTAAACAAATTAGTTGATTAGATAAGGTTATAATGGCTAAGACAATCGGCGGCATTCTTTACTTGAATTCAATAATCGTGCTTAATCGTGGCCGTATGGGATTCTACGACTGATCTCAAGCTGGCCTACTTTAACTTTCTTTTCCCCCTGTTTTATTCTCCCCCCTATTATTATTGAACGAAGAAAAGATTGAGGATCGAAGGCATGTTCGTCGGTCAAAAAAATTTCTTTTTATTTTTTATGATTTTTAAATAAAAAGACGCAACTGTGCCTTCGAATCAAAGAAATGCCGTGATTGGTTTGATATGTGTGTCGTGCAACTTTTTTTTTACGCCTTTTTTTCCTTTTCCTTTAGGGAAAAAATAGTAGCTTTGTTTTTTTTTTTTTTTATCTTTTTGCTCTACAGTATTTAATAATATATAAAGCTTAAGATACAAGGAAAATGGTGTGGCAAGGCACTCATAATTATTATTTTTTGAGTTTAGGGTTTTTGGATGCTTTTTGCCTTCTCCTTGATTTCATTAGGAGAACACCAATGGAAGCACAAAACGTTGGACTATTACATATGCAATAGTGGTGATTGCATCACATGAATTATGAATAAATGTGAGATTATTTTACAAAGGATATTTTAATTAAATGCCCAAGTTTCATCCTGTCCCTCTCGATGTCGCCATCAAAATTCACACACTAATTGACGATTCTATGCTACAGTAAAGTGATTCTAATGACACGAAATTCAGGGTCAAATTCCTCTTAGATAACTACACATTGGTAGTGAGAGAGACCACCTAATGATATCGAAATTTTCCCCGGGTCCTGAAGATACCACCCAAGCATCTGACGTGAGGTTTGGCAGTACGAGGCTGCATTTTAATTAATATTGTACACATATTAATACTGCAAAACACAGATGAAGAAGTTATTTGTCAGTATTTTTTGTCAAAATCCCAAACACCATTGTAGTTTAGAGTAACAATATTAAACAAGCATAGATCTAACACTTAAGAGATTGCCTTTACTTGACAAGAATGAAATGAGTCCTATTTATAACTAACCTCCTGAATATTGCACGAGTCCGGAATTCGATATTGAGGGCACCTACGGTGCTCGGTCGGACGTTTTGGGGAGTTCGATCGTACTCCCGATGGGCACGTCCAGACAAGGACAAAGTCTCTGGGCCTTCGAATGAGGCCGGACTTCTCGGATGGGCTTGGGCCCTAAATGGTTTGGAAGATGGATTTTCGTCTTTATCTAGTTGGTCTCATTCGTGTGCGATTGTTGTATTGCACCGTGCATAACCCAAGGCCCGGTCCACATCACGACGGTAATCAGGGATCAATCCGGGTACTTTATGGGATGTAAGCCCCTCGTCATAATTAATAATAGAAAAGTGGATTGTCGGTCAGCTAATGACTAGATGAAGATGTTGATTTTGGACAAACTGCATGGTGGGGTTTTTTCCCCCAAGACATCACTAAAGTACCCTCGCCTAACCCAGTACAATGAGCATCTCCTTTCATTTGATTTACTCTTTATGTATAGAATAATTACACTATCGTTCAAGAAGAGTTACAACTTGCATTGAGCTGATACGTCGTAAGTAGATGTGCTCCAAGAGCTTGCGATAGATTCTTTAAATTGAGAGAATCCACTTCTGAGGAGCGATTTGAGCTTCCTTGAAGAAAGAATGAAGAGAGTCTTAGTCTAAGATTCTAACAAGGAGTGTAGAATAAAGCCAACCCCTTTCTTTGCCAGAATAGAACAATTATATGGAGAAAAGCAACTAGCGTGGATCATCCAACCAGACAGATCTAAAATCGATATGGTAGTCGCTAGACTTACCACAATCAGTTTACAAAATTGGTTTATCGAGCGATGTGTCGGGCTTGTTATTGATTCCGGAATCACTAGTGGACCAAATTTGCCAATCCATTTTTAGTAAGTCTAGCGCTGCTCAATCGATAGGGAAACGAAAGCAAAGTTTCCTTAGGTTTTACTTAAATCAGGTGGCAGCATTGCGCCAATTTATTTTTGTGCCCACTGCCTGTAGTTTTCATACAGCCTGGCCCAAGCATAGCTCGGTACCGATCGGGTCTGATTCTCGAGTTGGATCGTTTTAGCGGCTATATCAACCTCTCGGACTGGCTCGGTTAGCACCCGGATTCCGATTCAAAGTTTGGAAGCAAGGAATACGGGTGTCGTTAAAAACTTCTCGAGAGTCGGATGCCCATAATGTGCTCGAATTCGTCAAAAGAAGAGAGAAAGTAGCGGATCCTGATCTCCACGGAATACGAACGATTGGTTCGCTCGTTGAATGAATCAACGTGACTTCCAACAGCACCACGCGTGTCTCATCCCGGATTCCCCGCCCCCGCGTTCGCCGTTTACTCGCCCGACCAAGATCAAGATCGTTGCGAACCTGGTCAGATAAATCTTATCCTCTTCCTCGGACATCCATCCACGTAGCTTGCCCGTTCGTTTTTGTCTGTTTCCCAGCAATTTTTTCGGTTTGTGGAGCCGTGTCTCATTCATTGGCCGCTAGGATGTTATGAGATCTGCCCAGCATACGTGAATTTCACGTGAGTCCTATATCATCCGAAGATGTTCGAATAAATTGGGATCATCCCACGAAATGAAGCTAAGCTAGGTCCAACGAGATCGATTAGCCAGACAGTTGAATTAACTGATTCGATATTAGGCAGTATGTGAATGAGCAAGCTGTATTTATCTAGATAAGAAATCGTCTCATCATTTAGTGCATCTGTTCCAATCTGCCGACGAGACTTTTCATACATGGATAAGAAAAAAGCAGTCGACAAGGCATTAATATCATTGATCATGCAAAGTTGATAACGTACGTAGGGACCTATTGACGTACGACGCGTGTAATAACATGTGGAGCAGTTTCTGTGATTCACGAACGAGTCCTTTCCATTGCCGACACGAACTCCAACAGCTCCCGTAACGCTGTGAAGTGCCTCCGTGGCCGTTAAAGCTCTTCCGGTGGAGCTTAGCGACAACCCCGCCGACCTCATCCACACGCAGCCGACACTACCGGACACCTCTCCCCTCCCACAACCGGACACGTGTCCTCATCCGAAGTAAGTGGGCGTGGCATGCACGTGTCGCGTGGCCGAGCCACGCACTTGGAGGCTCGCACGGCAGGGCTCCCTATAAAACCCCCCTCGGAGTCGGATAGATCGATCATCAATCTCCAAACAGAAAGAGACATTCAGTGCGAAAGAGCGTGATTTCTTGGTACTTAGTTATTTGCACGGTCACTTTGCGTAGAGACGTTTGAGAGAGGAAATGGCAGGATACGGCGGGCAGTATGGTAACTCTGACGTGCGTCGCTCTGGC
The DNA here is from genome assembly GCA_016097485.1 of Eucalyptus sideroxylon x Eucalyptus melliodora. NCBI lineage: Eukaryota > Viridiplantae > Streptophyta > Magnoliopsida > Myrtales > Myrtaceae > Eucalyptus > Eucalyptus sideroxylon x Eucalyptus melliodora. Next base: position 44,204,897 of record CM027832.1, on the reverse strand, counting down.
GACGAGTTCGGCAACACCATCCGCCAGACGGACGGGTTCGGAGACCAGGTCCAGCAGACTGGATATGGAACTGGCGGTTACGGTGCCGGAACTGGTGGTCATGGCGCTGGAACTGGTGGTTACGGTGCCGGAACTGGTGGTTATGGCGCTGGAACAGGTGGTTATGGTGCTGGAACTGACAGTTACGGCGCCGGAACCGGCGGTGTTGCTGGAGCGACTGGTGGCCTCGGTTATGGCGGAGACCAGCAGCAGCAGATGAGAGGCGAACGTCGTGGAGGTGGCGGCGGTGGCGGAATGCTCCAGCGATCCGGAAGCTCCGGTTCTAGCTCCGTCAGTCTCTAACCCTACTTCATGTTCAATTTCCTTCCTTTCCCTTTTGTAATCCAAACTTTCAGCAACATTTAATTTCACGAATGCACGTAAATTACTCGTCAGTTGTCCACACATTCTGTCAAAGCTTTGAGAATGTCACGGCAAGTGCTTCAATTCATAGGAAAGCCATGCAAGTGAATCTCAACTGTTCTTTAAAAAACAATTCTTCTCTTATGGGTGCAGTCGGAGGATGATGGCCAAGGCGGGAGGAGGAAGAAGGGGATTAAGGACAAGATAAAGGAGAAGATTCCAGGGATGGGTGGCGACGATCAGCAGCGGCAGCAGCAGGGGGGGTCGTACCCATATTCCTCCGCCGGGAGCGGAGGAGGCTATGGGGCGGAGATGGGGCAGCAGCAGGAGAAGAAGGGGATGATGGACAAGATCATGGATAAGCTGCCCGGAAATCATTAGATACCATTATTGCATAAGTCCCTCGATAAGTACTAGATATCTAAGCGGGGGTACGTATTTGTCATTCTGTCTCTCTGTATATGAGAGGGACTTCGAGTTTTGAGTTTTCCAAATAAGTGCAAGAAGGCCGCTACTTGTCTACTTCCCTTTCCTTGGGAAGCTTGCACCTGAAAGTTGTTCTTGTGTGTTTTGTACTGAGATCCTTTGCAGTTTAATTACATATAAAGAGCTTTTCTTTTCGCTTGTTTAAAGTGATGTATTTTGGACATTGCGAGTGACCATTTAAATAAGCGGGTCTTAGTAACGAATGCGGTGCTGCCTACCCGCGGCAAACCGGCCAGGCTTCCAGGGACGATTGTTCCTGATGGCCTTCTGTCTTGCATCCTACGATTCGTGCAACCGAGATCTGTTCCCCGTTGCACAACCTAAGAGCCGAGGACAGCAACAGGAGCTGCGTAAATATCTGCAAGGAGAGAGAGAGACAGGATATTCTTCTGTTCCAATATTTCTATTTATATTTTTCGTGAGTGTGCTTTTGAATTTGAGAAGTGAAAATTATGGGATATACTCAGCTAGTAATGATGGTCAAAGCGAAGAGAACTGATCGAAAGGGTTTGACTTGAGTCTCTCCCACAGCCATACGATTTAACTTGAAGACAAGTGACTAACCCATTGGAAAACATCTTTAATGGATACATTTTGCCGGGCCCGATTCTCTTAAGAAGCACTCATTACAACTAGATCTTTTTCCCTATAAAAAGCACTTAATAAGGGTCTCAGTTTTAATTAAAAAAATTATCTCATAAAAGGCACTAAATTTTAGTTAACACCCAAATCTGACCCCTTCAAGTTTATGTCCAATCACCAAGTAAACGCGGAATAACGTGTCGCATCTTCAACGCCGAAACTTGACAGGGCCATATTTGGGTACCGACTGAAAATTGGTGCATCTTTTTTAAGACAATAAAAAATTTAGATTAAAATGGGATGCAACCTAGAATTTGCGCTTTTAATGATGTAAAAATAATTTGGGCCTGATATTGAGATCTAACCTAAAATTTGCAATTTTAGGGGGGTTAGGCCTATTTTAAAATAGGCATTTGGAATCTCAACAGTAAATTCTTGAGTGTGTTCTCAACATGGAATAATTTCACAGATGATTCTCAAACTTTGATTCAATGTGCAATTCTACGAATGGTTCTTGAATTTTGATTCAATGGACAATATCTTTCCTAAACTTTTAAATTTTTGTAGTGTGATCTCTGAATTTTTATATTTGTTCAATCGCTCATGAACTTTTAATATTTTCAACAAGATTCCTAAACTTTTGAAACATATTCAATCTATTTCTTGAACTATATAAAAATATTCAATGTTATCTCTGAACTTGAATTAGTTGAATAATTATATTGAACATTTTTATATAATTCGGAGACTAGATTGAACATGTATAAAAAATTTTTAGATATCACATAAAAAAAATTAAAAGCTTATAGATAATATTGCGTATTGGACTAAAGTTTGGAGACTAAATGAACAAATCAAAAGTTCAAGGATGACATTGTACCTTAAGGAAAAATTCAAGGATTATTTATGTCATTTTCCCAATTAATAATATAGGTTTTTTTCAACAGAGAGGACAAGTGTTGTATTGCTTGCTATAAAGTGTACATGGGGTATCTGAAAAGCACTACTTATCTTAGCAAGAATTGCCATTTCAAGTGTGACATCCCAAATTTTTTATTCTGTTTTCAATTAAATGAGACGGACTTTTCATCAATGCACTTATAGTTCAATTATCTGAGCTGATCACTCACAAGATAACTAATCTATCATGTGAAGCCGTTAAGGAATTTAAATGCAATAGGCTTGAGAATCTGACCATAAATCGGCTGCTCGACCATATTAATCTGCAATGATCATTACGACACTGTCAGAATCGAATAGAGATCAGTAATAGGTTGATTTGACTAAGATATGTAATTAGAGCGTGGGTGATTCCACCTGATTGCAATATTCTCATCGACTGGCACTAAACTGATTTTTGTCATTTTGGGTACCTCGTGTTCGTATTTGAAATCTCGAGATTTTCACGACAATCGAGAGTCGCCAATGTGTCGAAGATTATGTTGTGGCTTGAAAATAATCAACCACGGGTCAATTACATTGAAAATTTCTAAAAGCTACCCGGTAGATTAGGACGCGTTAAATCGCGCTAGATTGAAATTAACCGTGATTTTAAACCTGAATTCAGAAATTGAAAGTTCTGCCATATCACAATTCATTTTAGGAACAACGACTTATCTTCAGAAGATTTTTCTACAAACTGAGATTTTTGGCAATAAAGCAAAGTAATGCCGTTTTTGTTCGAGATTGTCAGAGAGCCATTTTTGATTGAATCTTTGGGATGCAAGTTGGATCATTTGATGGGAAAAAGTCATAAGAAGGTCGAGGACATATGGACTGATTTATTTGAGATTCAATTGAGCTTTAATTGATTGGAATTAAGAGAGAATTGAATGGATTGAATGGGGGAATGTCCAAAATTCGTAGCTCCCATGGCACACCACATTTTGCACCTATTGCCAAGCTTGTAGAGGAAGATTGGAGGAGAGAGAGTGGCTGAGGTCATGTGGTGTCATGGTGGGGGCAAAGCCAATGAGAAGATGGCAAGTGTTGAGCTCTAGAGAGCCCAAAGAGACCCCCCACTCTTCAACAGCTTCTTATCCCTTAATCCAAGGATTTCTCCATTGTTGTTGTCCATCTTGAGCTTCAAAGAACTAGAGGAGATCATCCCTCAGCCGCCCAAGACCATCGCTTGCCCGCCGGACCTCTTTTTCCCCTTGTTTTCCCCTCGTTCCAATTTCTGCTCCAACCAACCTTTCGCCAAAGATCCGAGTAAAAAGTTAACTTCCCGGTTGAATTCGCGAACGAGCCATCCATCGTCGCAAAGAAGACATCAAGCCCGTTCCGGAGCACCTGGCCGCTCGCCGGAATGATTCTCCGGTAGTCCCATACGGCCACCCGAAGCTGCCGCTCGCCGGACCGTCTGGACTCGCCTGGTTCCGCCTGTTTCGCCCGTTTCACGGTTTTCAGCCATTTTCTCCCCATTTCTACCCTACCTCCACCCATAGCAACCTCCAATAAGATTTTCTTGACCCCCAGGAGCCGCCGGTTGCTAACCACCCGCTCGCCGGAGCTTTGATCAGCCCGTTTTTGCCATTGAAGTTCTTTGGTTTCTTCTGCGCAGTTCGCCCGGATCGAAGCGAGAAGACGAGAAAGGTTTTGGAGACCTCGTGGCCCGTTTTCAAGCCCTTCCTGGCCTCCGTTGGTGTCGCCGCTTCGGGGTTTATCGACCGCCTTGGCGTTATGGTCGTCGTGAACTCACCGACGCGCAAAACCGATGAGTTTATCCTCTAAACCTCGCTTAGCAAGTTAATCATGCTTAAGGGGTGTTTAGATTAGTCTAATTAGGTTTAGGTGGTTAGATTAGATTATTTTAATGTAAATTAGATTATTTGTATGATTAGTTTAATGGATGTTTAATTAGGCCTAATTGTATGTTTAAATTAGTGTAATCTAGTTTAAGCCCTAATTAATTATTTTTTTAATTAATTAATTATTTCGAATTTTTAAGTATTATTTTATTATTTTATATTATTATAATATAATATTTAAATTTAATTATTTAATAATTTCAAAAATTTTGCCAGGATGGCCGATCGTTAGAATTTCGCGCTGATCGCAGCAGTGCGGTCGGTTTGTGCTAATTATATGTTAAATTGAGAAATTGAGTGGAAAGGATGATTATGGTTAATTATTCCTAAGTGAGGAATTGAATAAAATTGGAGAAGTTTTGGTATTTAACTTGAAAATACCCGGTGTTAGTTTCTAGCACCGTGATTGGTTTGTATGGCCAATTTGAATCGATTGGATTTATTGATTGATTTATTTGGAGTATGGATTAGTTTATTATTGAATTATCAGCTTTTGAGAGATATATATTAGTTACAGCTTTGGTGAGCTATTATATCAGTTACAACTTTGGTGAGCTATCTATTTATACACTTGAACGAGCTACCGTCTATATATTACAGCTTTGGAGAGCATATGTCATATTAACGACTGCTTTGGAAAGATTGATGGTATGATTGAATTGAATCGTTGGATCAATTGTTTGATTTGAGAAATGTTCGAATTGTACTGACGTGCAAGAATGGACTGAGGCGAAGTAAGTCCTCAATCCTCTTTGTGTGGCTAGAGCACTCCATGGCTTATTTTCTTCCTAATTGAGTTTTAGAGGGTAGGACTCGCTAAGACATTGTCTCATCCCGGTTGTGGGATAATATTTCAGGTCCTTAGATGGCAGATCCTCCGGAGCTTTTTGGTAAACCAGTGAGGGTCGCTGAGAGGATTTTTGACTTCGCTAATCCCAACTGAAGAGCTAGCAAATGGACATGTCTAGCTGATCTTAGGACATCTTAGTTTTTGAGGACTGATCTTCTATAGATCTTTTGTAAATAGCCTAGTCCTGTAAATGAATTTGTTTGATATGTATAAAAAGTATGTGGTTGGTTTTGAAAATGTGATCCTGCTTTTCTATCCCAATTGAGTTTTGTCTGGGGATTATTTATCCGCTTCCGCATATACAATTAAATGAATGGGTTGGCGACGTGTCTTGGGAAGTCGCATTTCTATCAACCGCAGTGGGATGTGCACGTGCTCGAGGTTCGGGGTGTGACATTAAGAATTGCTAGAAAGTGTACATGGGGAATTTATGTTGCATGCAGGGGTCAAGTCAAATGGGGACTTTTGGCTTTCTTTTACCAGTCAAAAAGATAATGGGATCCAAACAAATAGGTGGAAGCTTAGGGCGCGTTTGGTAACATTTATGCTTAAAAATTATTCCAGGAAATAGAAATAGAAAAAAGTGTTTCTGTTCTAGGGAACAATTTTTGAACAAAAAAACACGTTTGATAAACTTGTTCCGGGAATAAAAATAAACAAAAACACATTTTGTAAATTTGTAAATTTGTAAAATTATTTTCTTTCTTATTTTCTTATTTATTTTTCCTTTTTTCTTTCTTTTTTTCTTTTTTCCTTTTTTCTTTTTTCTTCTTTTGGTCGGTCGCCGGCCTCGGCGATGGCCGGCGACCAGCCGACGAGGGCTAGCATCCTCGCTTAGCCACGACGAGGCTTAGCCTCGCCGTCGGGCGTCCCCGCCACCGCCATGGCGAGGTCGGGCTCGCCTTGGCTAGGCAAGCTTGAGCTCAAAGGCCGAGCCCGACCTCGCCTAGCGGCTGGCGAGGCTCGGCCTCGTTGGGCCACCGCCAGGCGCCGACTTGGCGGTGGCTCGGCGATGTGGAGCCTCGCCGACTGCTGGGCGAGGTCGGGCTCGCCGGATCTGGGTGAGCTCAAGCTCGCCCAGCCAAGGCGAGCCCGAGCTTCGCCAAGGGCCGACGACGCTCCGGCGAGTTAGCCGAGCCCCCGATGGCATCGCCGGCCCTCGATGGTCGATCGCCGGCCCTAGCTGAGGCCGGCGACCGGCCAAAGAAAAAAGAAAGAAAAAAGAAGAAGAAAAGAAGAAGAAAAAATAGAGAAGAAAAAGAAGAAGAAAAGAAAGTGTTTCTAAAATGTGTTCCAGAAACAAGAAACAACTTTTTTTTGTTTCTTGTTTCTGTTCTAGATGTGTTTCTGGAAACAAAAAAATAATTTTAGAACAAAAACGCAAACCAACGCGTTTCTGTTCCTTTTTAGTTCCCAGGAACAAAAAAATAGAAATTTTTGTTCTTGGGAACAGAAACAATTTTTAACAAACGCAGCCTTAGTATTTCAATCACTAGGTGATCTCGATTTGCATAGATAGCTGTAATTACCAATTCCACAAGGTCCGAGGATTGTTTCATGCTCCTTTTCTTTTATATTAACAACATAGGTCGGAATGACAAGGATAATTTGGTGCTCCCATCTTTATACATTGACGGCTTAGACCAAAAATGACAAGAATTATTCCATTATTCAATAATTGTTTCCCAACTTTGAGATGAAGGTGATAGAGTTATGAAGTCCGATAGAAGAAAATAATGTTTGAGCGTAGAAATATTTTTATTTTGGGTAGACATTTCCTGGTAGATCACCCATCCCGTCATGTTAAAGCAGACAATATGGCTTTTATTGTTGCTAATGGCATATATGTAATTTCCATAATAACTATGTATGCCCTAAACTCCTGCTATATATAGGGCCAATATCTTTTTATAGTTGTACTACTAAAACTTGTAACTCTAGAGCTTATAACATTGATATTGATAGTGGAGATTCCACTGTTTTCTCTCCTTGATTTTGGGAAGAGTTTTCCACGTAAGAATTCTTGCTCATTTTTATCTCTATTTTTCTCTTCATATATTCACGTTCTTAACAACTGATATCAAAGCTTGGTTTTGGCGAAATAGTGGGAGCGAATATGGACAAAGGGAAGGTCAGGATTAATTGGTTCGATAGCAAGGACTTTAGTTTATGGAAGATGCAGATCGAGGATATGTTTTATCAAAAGAATTTGCATCAACCTTTGTCTAGAGAGGCACCATATTCTAAGAAGCAAGAAGAGTGGGAATTGTTAGATTAGCAAGCTCTGGGTTTGATTCATCTTACATTGGCAGGGAACGTCGTTTTCAACATTACCAATGAGGCAACGATGGTGGATTTGATGGCGGCATTGTCCAACATGTACAAGAAGCCTTTTACATCAAATAAAGAAAATTTGATGCGTCGTCTTTTCAATTTAAAGATGGACGAGGGTGCTTTTGTGACAAATCACATCAACGAATTCAACATGATCACGACTCAGTTGAGTTCAGTGGATATCAAATTCGATGGCAAGGTAAAGGCTCTAATTTTATTATCTTCTCTATCTAAAAGTTGGAGTACAACTATGACTGCAGTAGTAGTTTGTCTCGTCAAAAAAAGTTGAAACTTCAAACTATCCAAGATTTGATTCTTAGTAAGGATATTCATAGAAGAAAATCGGGTGAATTTTCAAGTGCTGCCTTAAATATTGAAGGCGGAAGGAGGAGCAATCAATGGGGGCAAACCCAATACCATGGTAGATCAAAGTCCAAAGAGAGAAGTAAATCGAGACCTCATGGAGAAATAATTTGTTGGAATTGTGAAAAGAAAGGCAATTTGAAATGAAATTATACATCTTCAAAAAAGAAAATTCAGTATCAAGATCAAAATCAAGAGGAAGGAAAATTTACGAATATAACTCTTGAAGAGACGCATGATATTGATGCTTTAATTTTGAGCATTGACAGTCCAATTGACTCTTGGATACTTGAATTAGGTGTGTTGTTTCACTTTATTTTGTGTAAAGATTTAGTACACAACTTTGTTGCTGGAAACTTTGGAAAGGTTTATCTTGCTGATGATTAACCTTTAAATATTATGGGAAGGGGTGATGTTTACATATAATCCACTAGTGGATATCAATGGAATTTGCATGATGTTAGATACATTCTAGGACTTAAGAGAAATCTAATCTATATAAATAAATTATATGACATAGGATATAGAACTATTTTTGGGGATAGCTCTTGGAAAATAGTTAAAAGTGCTTTGGATGTGTACATGATATAACCATAAGCTTTCAAGTTCTAGGAAAAGAAAATTATGTTTGCAAACTAAAGAAAAGTTTGTATGGCTTGAAACAGACTCCTAGACAGTGATACAAGAAATTTGACACTTCTATTTTTATTTATAGGTTCAGTAGAAGTGAAATGGATCACTATTTTTACTTCAAGAAATTTGATGACTACTATATTATTTTGCTGTTGTATGTGAATGATATGCTCATTGCAAGATCTAGCATAAGGGAGATCAACATATTGAAGTAGCAATTGTCAAAAGAGTTTAAGATAAAGGACTTCAGTGTAGCAAATTAGATTATTGGGATGAGGATCACGCGGGATAGATCCAAAGGAATTCTAAGATTATCTCAAGAAAAGTACATTGAAAAGATGCTAGACAATTCGGAGTTCAGAATGCAAAACCCAAAAGTACCCCTTCAAGAAATCACTTTAAGCTCTCAAAGATGTAGTCACTTCAAGTTAAGGTGCCTTATGCATAAGCTATTGGCAATTTAATGTACCTTATGGTATATACTTGACTAGACATAGCTTATACAGTGAGAGTTGTGAGCAAATACATGGCAAATCAAGTAATAAAGTATTGGAAAGCTGTAAAGTGGTTATTAAGATACCCGAGAAACACTCTAGGTATGTCATTATGTTTTATGAAAAAGATTTAACTTTAAAAGGCTTTCTTGATGTAGATCTAGATGGTGACTTAGATAATAGGAAGAGCACCTCGGGTTATGTTTTTACCTTAGGTAGGATTGCAATAGTTGGATATCTAGACTTCAAATGTGTATATTTCTTTCAACCATTGAGGCTGAGTATGTTGTTATATCTAAAGTTGGTAAGGAATTAATTTAGCTGAAAAAATTTCTGAAAGAAATAGGCAATGGGCAGGATAATAGTGTTATTTTTAGTGACAATTAGAGTGCTATTTATTTCACAAAGAATCTTGTATTTCATTCAAGGACAAAATACATTGAGTTAAAGTATCATCAAATTTGTTAGTTGATAAATGATGGGACTTTTTCATTGAAGAAGATTCTCAGTGCATAAGGTCTAGCAGATATGTTAATAAAAGTTATCACTGTTTAGAAACTAAGGTTGTGCATTACCTCAATTGGCTTCTAGGGTAAGTGATGAGGGGGGCCGCCACACTAGGACAATTTAGGCTACAAAGATAAAGACTATGAAAGATTATTGTTATTTTTTGAAGATCAACCTCCAAGTAAGAGAATAATGGACTATAGGAAAATAATGTTCAAGTGCAAAAACAATTTATTTTGGGTAGGCACTTCTCAGTAAGTTACCCATCCTGTCATGTTAAAGCTCATTTTGGGTAGGCACTTCCCAGTAGATCACTCATTCTGTCATGTTATAGCAGACATTATGGCTTTTATTGTTATTAATGGCATACATGTAATTTCCATCATAATTATGTATGCCTTAGATTCTTGCTATACTTTTATAGTTGTAATGCTGAAGCTTGTGACCATAGAGCTTGCAACATTGATACTAGTAATGGAGAGATTGCCTAGTGTAGCGCCGCAGTTTTCCACATCTTGATTTTGAGAAGGGATTTCCACATAAAAATTTTTGTTCATTTTTTTTTCTATTTTTCTCTTAATATATCCACATTCCTAATATAAGGACGTGGTTGAAGTTAGCTATGTGCAGTGTGCCAAGATCGCCGGACATAAATTTAATGAGTTTCTTAGTTTATCTCAAGAAATTTACGTCAAGAAGTAGCTTGAACGATACTTCCAAATGCACAATTGTAAACCTGAGAGACTTGCACGGAAAAGAATGTAGGACTAAGCCAATCAAGGATATGACTTTCCAAATGTCTCAGTTATTACCCCATCCGTTTTGGAATCCTTCACCACTTCCATAGTTTATTTCGGGTGCAAATCAAGAAGAGAAGAAATTATTGTGGGATTTATAGACCAAACAGATCAAAATCATCTAAATCATTAATCACGTGAGTCCATCATAGACACCACACAATCGGATAAATGTTAATCCTTCATTGTAAGTCTATAACTATTATTTGATTCGCCAATTAAGTGAGATTAGCATACAATCTATTAAATTATGGTACAAAACTTGATTTGGCTGGGGTTGACTCGGAACAGACTGTAAAAAAGAGAATAGTTTTCCAATTCAAAATGTGAGAAAACTTAAAACATTTCGTAAGCTTTATGTATAAATGGACGCTCATAATGTATTTGAATTCGTCAAAAGAAAAGAAAAGAAGTGGATCGTGATTTCCCCGAAATACGAGCGATTGGTTCGCTTGATACTTTCCTTCCCGTGATCAACGAATGAATCAAGATTGTTACGAACCAGGTCAGATGAATCTTATCCTCTTCCTTGGACATCCGTCCACGCAGCTCAACCCTTCCTTTTAGTTTATTTCCAAACGACATGTCTTCATAACACTGCATAGAACTCTTTCCTTTTTTCTCGATTAGCCAAATTAACTTATCTGATATTTGCACAAGCTTTTATGTGAATGAGTGAGATGTATTCATCAAAAATAGGGAATCATGTCACTATTCAGTACATCACTTTTAACGGAAAAATTACTAAAACAATCCTCAACCAATTTCAATTCAGTTTTAATTTTTTCTTTGTCAAATCAGTCATAAACTTTTTGCAATCATGTCAATATAGTTTATCTAGCCATTTTTTATTGGCCAGCGCTGAAGTGGACACTAACTAGCCGACCAATATCGACGTAGACAATTTTTTAATAATATTTTATTTTTCAAAATTTTTATTAATTTTTTTCTTTTTTTCCTCACTTCCTTCTCCTTCCTCCAGTTGATTGCCACCAACGACCAGCCAGAGGCAAGGCTAACGAGGGACCTCACTAGCCTCGAGGAAGCCTAGCCGTGGTTGTGTGACCTTGCCCAAGCTACCAGCTACGTTGGCAAGGCTCACCCTCATCGAATCTAACAAGGGTCAAGCCTCACTAGTCATGGGCGAGGCCCAACCTCGCCAAAGGCCACAAGATTAGAGGCCACAACCTTGTGCAGCCTCTAGCGAGGGTTGCTAATCGCTGGGTGAGGCTAGCGCTCACTATATTTGATGAGTCGAGTCTCGCTAACCATGGACAAGGCTTGGCCTCACCAAAGGCCATGGCCTCACATAGCCTTTGGCAATTGCTACCGGTGGCTAGGTGAGGCTTGCCCGACCTTGCAAGATTTGGTGAGTCTTAACCTCACTTAGCCATGGCGAGCCGTAAATTGCCGATGGCCGGCAAGGCTAACATTGTCAACGCTCACCTCTAGAAGGTGGCTAGAGGAAGGAGGGAGAAGGAATTACATACCACGAAGACCACTCATGGGCCATTCAGAACAAAAGATGCTCCTTTAAGGTTAATGGAATTCCGTATCCTGTCAGCATTAGGTGGTGGTAGGATTGTTGGCTTTTTTGGAAGGGCAGGATTGCATCTTAATTCTATTGGAGCGCGTTTGGAATCATTTTTTATTTAACACCATCCTATCCCTTAGGCTTTTTTTATTTTTATTTTTTATGTCACTTCTTGATTTAAAAATTTAAACTTTTTAAACAATTAACAATGATTTCACAAAATTTTACATTGTATTAAAACAGTAGGTCCTGAGTTGAAATTTTTTCACACGCCTATTTGAATCACTTTTTTGAGAGTGAGAGGTGTGCCACTTTGACAAGATCACTCGGTCCCCTTTCCCCTTTCAAATCCCTCCCTTGTCTCTTCCAAGAGTGCATGAAGTACCCTTGAAATTCTCTTAGACTAGGCATTTGGGTCAAAGAAGTACTGGGATTAGTGAGCGTATTAATGGACAGCGAGAAAGCCCATATTGGCCGGCCTTAATGGGCTAAAGTGGTCCCAAATGGCTGGCGATGATGGGCTTACGTGGGCCGGTTAATGACCGGCCCAAGCTCTCCTCAGTCGAAATTGTGGTCGTTGGAACCGAGGCTTCGAAATTATGATGTCCTTAGTTTGAAAATGCAGAAGAAACCTAGTAATGCGGGCTTTATATAAAATCATTGTTTATATCAAGGGTTGAATTTCATTATTATTGGCGAATTCGATCTCTCAGATTTTTTTTGAAAATGTAGATATATGATTGATCCATCGGCAAAATTTGAATGTTGGTAGGTATTCAGTAGTCTTTTGTATTTATATCAACTTCCACGCTTAGAGTAACCTATGCTGAGATTTGCGCCAAAAAGTTGAGTGTAAATATAAATGCTGTAGTTATTTTTCTCCTTACAAAGCTGTAGGTTTTTATTGTGGAACTCCTCGTGAGTTAGACCCGGCAATTTGACCTCACATGGGCCCTAAATATAAGGTTCACATGAACATCACGAGATGGGCCAAGTCCGTGGATGCAAATCTAGACGAGTTTTTCTATGCCTCGAGACAGGGGGGGGAGTAGGTGGCTTGTTTGCGTTAAATAAAGAGAAAAAAAAAATGTACGGTGGCCGATGACCGCGTCTCGTTCTGCTCACGAATTCAAACGAAAAGGATATAACAAAAAAAGAAGAACTAGAAAGAAATATTAGAAGGCGTTGAATTGTCCACCAAAGGATGGCGCGCTCCTGAAAGTCAACTGTCAACTGTCGACATCTTTTCGCAAGCACTGGTTTCAGTTCGGTCAATTTTCGTGCGAATATTCTATATTCGATTCTGCATACATAGGTTGTAGTACTACTACTAGTAGGGGAGAAAGAGAGGGAGGGAGAGAGACTGCTTCTACCATTCAATATTATTTTCTTTCAGAGACGTCAAATACATCCAAGTTGCAGACTCCAGATTCATGAACCTGTCCCGGGTTAAGTTAGCTGCCTTTTTCCGCCATCGAAACGCATCCCACCAATATTGAACGACAAGGAGACGCGCACGTTTAAGTTGAATTTAATTATCTTCAGAAAAGAGAGAGAGACATAATTTCCTCGAAGTCGTCTGAAGAAGTCTCCGCTTAATGTCTTTTTAACATAGATACAAATAGCCTCTTAATCAAAGCTTCTACACCACATATCAACAAGACAGGATCCATGCCTTCTCATCAATGGAATTACGACGTCTTCGTGAGTTTCAGAGGCAAGGACGTTAGGAAGAACTTCATATCACACCTCTTCCACGAGCTGAACCATGCGGGGATTAACTACTACAGTGACGAAGACAGAGAGGACGCTGGGGAGGAGATCAAGGACAAGCTCTTCAGAGCGATCAGGCATGCGAGGTTCGCCCTCGTCGTGTTCTCTCCGAGCTATGCTGACTCCAAGTGGTGCCTGAATGAACTGGTAGAGATCCTCGAGTGCAGAAGGCAGCTCAAGAACCAGGGCCACGTGGTTGTTCCCATTTTTCATGGCGTGGCCGCGGCTGATGTTTCGAATTTGACGAGCGGAACCGAGTTCTCGCAAGGTTTCGAGAGGTTGTGTATGATCCAGAAAGATGTTAAGCAGATGAACACATGGAAAAATGCTCTAATCGAGGCTAAGCAAATTTTCGGCTTGGATTTGCAGAACGACGCCAATGGGTAAGTACCTGTGATTCTTACTCCATGTCGAAACTTAGTATCGCCTTCTGTGAATTTTCCTTTTTTGATTGTCATTTTTTGGGTTTGTCTGCTTTGTAGATGGAAATTGTGTATAATCGACGAAATTGGTTTTCTTAAGGGAATGGAATAAGTAGAAGTCTTGTTCCACTTTCCTGAAAATTCTTATTGCCATCTTTTGAAGGATTACGACTGAACCCTCTTTGCATCTCTCTTTCTCACAATGCTCTCGGCATCTCCCTCTTCTCGGGCATGGTCGGTGTCAAACTCGACTCAGATCTGTCGAGTTCGAGTTGGATCTGACCCGGGTGTATGGTGACAGCGTGGCGGTTGTCGAGGGGAGGGCCTGAGCATTGGGTGGGCGGATGGGTTAGGGTTTCGGGCAAAGTGAGTTTTCATTGATGGTGAAATTTGAAATGGTGGGAGGGACAAAATTGAAACGGAAAGGACAAATTCGTAAATAGGATTAGATGTAAATATAATTGGAATGCTAATTATAGAGTTGCATAACTGAAGGTACAAATTGACATAACATTGAAATGTGATAATGTTTTAGATAATTTCCCCGTAAAGTGAAAGAGAAAAGCCGGAGTAAATTTCCCCAAGTTTGCAGTTTACATTGTTGAGGTTTCATACCCTTTTGGGGCCAAATTTTGGAGTTTGAGACTTAAAATCATGATTTTTACTGTTTTTAAGGCTTTAAATCAGAAGGGTGTCGCTTCTTCGGATTCATGGTACGGCGCAACGCAAGACGACCAAGAAAAACCATTAAAAAAGAAGAAGAAGCTGGACGCACCCTTCTCTGCCGTAGGATTTATATCCAAAGTCGAGCCTAGTCAATCACCCTTCTCTGCCGTAGGAATTTTCGTTACACATGCCAATGTCTCTGGTGATTCAGTCAAGCTCGATTTCTTATCTTCACAAACCGTAGAAATTTGAGTATAATTTTCATCGTATTTTGTCTCTTGGGGTATATGTGTCTGTCTATTTTCTCATACATATTGCTCATATAAATTTGGTACCAACATTTAACGTCAGCAATGAGGCGAAGCTTACAGAACACATTGTCAAGTACCTTGCCGAGAAGATACGTCCAACACGGCCTCTCTACCCGACGAAAAAAGCAATTGGAGTAACTCATTTAGCAGAAGATGTGATTGCCTTGCTAAGAAATGGCGGAGAGGAAGATGTGCGCATGATAGGCATATGTGGTACGGAAGGAATAGGGAAGACAACAGTGGCTGCGGTTGCTTGTGAGGGCATTCTTGCTGAATTCGAGTGTTTTGTCTTTCTCGAAAATATTGGAGAAGTGAATCGAGACTTTCTCGGCCTGCAGAAGAAGTTACTCCAAAATCTCATGAAGGTAAAAGGATTGAAGTTGTATGATGACATTCACACCAACATCAATGAGATTAAAAGTAACATGTGTCGTAAAAAGATACTTCTTCTGCTTGATGGTGTTACTGAGAAAAAACAAATGGACTATTTTGGCGCTGGAGAGCGAAAATTGTTTCACCCGGGGAGTAGAATCTTGATCACAGCAAGAGATCCAAATTTGCTGAAAGTTCTCAAGGTCGATGACAAGTACATTGTCAAAGGATTGAGTCCAGACAAAGCACTTCAACTCTTCTGTCATCATGCCTTCAATAGAGAAGAACCTAAACAAGGTTATGAAGAGCTGTCTGAAAGTCTAATTCATTATGCAGGGGGTCATCCATTGGCCCTTAAAAGATTAGGTTCCTACCTTAGTGATGAGTCTAAGGATCATTGGCATAAACTATTGGACAAGTTGGGGAGAAGCCCTTATCTTGATTGCATCGATGGAGTTTGTAGTTCACCCACTCTCCCATTGCAATCCGTTGGGCCGTATGGAGGTCAAGGTGGTGGTGCTTATGATGATGGAACATACACAGGCATAAGGCAAATCAGTGTCCTCATTATGTCGGTTATCGATTCCATCACCATCGATTATGATCAAGAGGGCTGTTTGGTACGTTCTTTCGAGCACGGCAGACATCCTGCTGGTAAAGTTTTTACGGTCAGTATACTATTACTCTTAAAAGTTTCATTGGACAATAAATATTTAGCATTTGAATTATCATGATCAAGAGATGGATAGAAATAATCATGTGCTTAAATAATACACATTATTAGCATATAACACAAAGAAGCAATAACCCGTGATATGATTAATATAAACCTTCAAATAGTTTTGTTGAAAAGAAGTCCACCTAGATTAAAGAACAGATGAAAGGGACGGAAAAAAGTAAGAAAGTTAGGTTGCATGGATGTGTATATAGGAGAACAGTGACACTTAAACAAATTCTTGCACTTGTTACAGGTCAAATTAGATTATCCAAATGAATACCTAACTTCGATCTCAGGCCATATAAGAGACTACCATATTCCTATTGTTATTCAATCTCTCAAATTCCATACCAACAGAAAGACATACGGACCATTTGGCTTTGAAAGAGGGCAATTTTTTCATTTTCCACAAGTTGATGGCGGAAGAATTATTGGGTTTCATGGAAAATGTGGCAGTCATCTTGATTCAATTGGAGCCCACTTTGGGCCAATTTCTCATGCATATCCTTTTGAAGCTTTTGGACCATTTGGGGGTGATAAAGGTGAGGACATTTGGGATGATGGGAGATATACAGATGTGAGAGAAATCGTTGTAGGATTCGATTCAACAATTAATTTTATCTCTGTTCTATACGACAAGTATGGATGTCCAGTTGGTCCCTTCACGCATGGCGCAAAAAGAGGAGGCAAAACGTACAGGGTAAGTCATTCTCTCTCTCTCTGTCTCTCTCTCTCTCTCTCTCTCCCCCCCCCTTTTCTCTCGGGATTGTATAGCTGAGTTGAGTTCCGCTCATTTAAGCTATTGGAAAATAGATAGGGCCGAAAAGAGTTAAAAGAAAATTCAGAAGAATTGAGATGTCATAAAACCAAGAAGTGAACATAACAATTTTCCTTCATTCTCATCTCTTGAATCTGTTTCTTGCTTTCGTCACTTCTTCTCAAATTTTGATTTTTTTTCCCCTCAGATTAAGCTTGACCATCCAAGTGAGTACTTGGCTTCCATCTCAGGCTACATTGGAGAAGTTTCTAAAAACACTATTCTTCAATCATTAACAATCGAGACTAATCTGAAGTGTTATATGCCATTTGGAACCGCAAAAGGAAGGTATTTTTCATTTCCATACAGCGGCGGCAAAATTATTGGGTTTCATGGGAGGTGTGATGGCCCTCGTCTCGAGTCCATTGGAGCTTATTATGAACCGATTCCCCATACGTATCCCATTAAGGTCTTTGGGCCTTTTGGAGGTGCAGGTGGAGATTCCTGGGATGATGGACAATATGTCCATATAAGCAGAATCGCCGTTCGGTATGGAAGGGTCATTGATTCTATCGCTATTGATTACATCGACACCAACGGATCCAAACGGTCGATTAGGCATGGTGGAAATAGCGGGAAGAATATTTGCGAGGTTGTTTCTAAGACTCTTTCTTTTTCTCTTTCTCCTTTCCTACTTGAATGTAATAAGGTAACCTTCCTAGTTTATAGATCAGAATCATATTTCAAAAAGATCTACAAATTAATTTGTTCATGGAATGATGCAACATATAGTCACTCATGTCAAATATGTGTTTTTGTGGCCTGTTTGCAGGTTAAATTGGCATACCCGGATGAGTACATAACTTCTTTTTCTGGATATATCAATTCAAACAATAGTCACGGTCTAATCAACTCGCTCACATTTCGAACCAACAAAAGAATATGGGGACCGATTGGAAAAGAGGAAGGGAAGTACTTTTCCTTGCCATCAGAAGCTGGGAAACTTGTTGGGTTTTTTGGGAGAAGTGGTACTTTACTTGATTCTATAGGAGCACACATTGAGCTCTTCTCGAACAAGCTGTATCCCTTCAAATCAGTGGGGTTATTTGGGGGTTCAGGTGGTTCATCTTGGGATGACGGCAACCACCATGCTAACGTGAGAAAAATCATAATTGTATTCGAACCAAGTAGAGAACCGATTATCGAGTCAATCACATTTCAATATGAAGAAGAGGATGGAGATCTAAGGTTATGTGAAAGACATGGTGGCACAGATCAAGGCGAGATTCATGTGGTAAGTCCCCGTATATATTCCTCATAGAAATTTTGCATGTGTTTCTGTTCATGAGTTTGATATAGTCGCACCCCACTAATCTATGCAGATTGATCTATATGATTCGGATGAGTATCTAACTTCAATATCGGGGTACATAAGAAGTTCTAGTTCTTGTCCCACTGTCATTCGCTCGCTCACCTTTCAAAGTAACAAACGAACAATTGGACCAATTGGCGATGAAAAGGGAGTCTACTTCTCGTCGCCTACAACGGGTGGCAAAATAATCGGATTTTATGGAAGAAGCGGTGACCATCTTGATGCGATCGGAGTATATTTTGAGCCAATTTCTCATCTTTACCCGATCAAATCAATTGGACCATTTGGAGGCCTAGGTGGGAATGCTTGGGATGATGGTAAGTTCAGCGGTGTGAGGGAGATTGAGATCATGCTCGACGATATCATCCGTTACATTTTCTTTTGTTATGACAAGAATGGTGAACCGGTTTGCTCCAATAGACGGGGTGCTGACCCCAGAAATGGCAAGGCCAAAGTCACCAAGGTTAGCTTCTTCCACTTCACTTTTCTCGCTAAGTACCCTATCAGTTGTTTGTTCATATGTTTGACTGATTGGTGACGATCAAGACTGTTTCGAGTTTCTCGAGAGTACCTTAGCTACTGGTCCCGCATATGGGTTTAGCGCAAGTCCCTTATGAAATCGTGTAGTCTTATATAAAGGTTTTGTATCTTCACTGTTTTCACTGTCCCGTTAAATATATCACTTCGGTTCTGCCGAGCCAAACTTTATGAGAGAGAAATTGTGTGCAGGTTCGATTGGATTATCCACGAGAGTACTTGACATCAATCTCTGGCTACAAGCGAGAGACAGACGAACCCATCATTGTTTACTCGCTCACATTTTATAGCAATAAAGGAAGATATGGTCCCTTTGGCAAAGAAATAGGAAGGTACTTCGGGTATCCATCGACCGGAAGCAAAATCATCGGCTTTTATGGAAGATCCGGTTCAAATCTCGATTCTATTGGAGTATATGCAGAACCAATATCGCACTTGTACCCTTTCAAGTCCCTCGGACCGTTCGGAGGTGAAGGTGGAGGTCCTGGGATGATGGAGTACATACCGATGTGAGAGGATTTGATATTGTGGTTGGATCTGTGATTGAGTCCATCAGAGTTGAATATGATTATAATGGTTCCTCGGTTCAATGCTCTAAACATGGTGGAGATCGTGGAGACAGACATGAGGTGAGTTCCTGGATTCACAATTAAAGGTGTTAGAAATTCACATAATTGTAGGAGTTTTGGGTATTTATCTTTAAAAGAAAAGGTCAAATCTCAAAACTAATATACATATATAATAATAGCGGGTAATGCTCGCACGAGGTTGAGCCACGCGGCACACTCAAATATGAACTTTCCCAGCAGTTTAATTTTCATCGTCACTTTGGCAAATTCCTCTCCCCGATAAATCTCTAAATCTAGATTGCTAATTCTTATGCATATTTTGGTAATGATTATATGTCTATTTATGGATTTTGTTTGGAGATACATGTATATTATATGTTCAAAAATAATTTTTTATAAAGAGGCTTAGAAAGAGTTTAACAATTTAGGGATATTTATCTCATATTAACTCATATTTTAAAAAATAAGATCAATCTGATATAGGGCCAATATTTGATGAATAAATACTATTTAAATTATATTTGAGAAATAATAAAAATTTTAAATGATCTCATAATCAACTCATATTTGAAAAATATATTATATTAAAAGAATAATGAAAAAACCCATCATTGCAAAAAATTATGTGATATAAAGTATCAAATGAATGTAATGAAATGATCCTTCAGAAGGTAAATATATATAATAGTATACCAACATGTATTATAAGTGATGATTGTTATAATTGAAAAGTTGTATGATAGATTTAGAGGATTTGTGTTGCAGAGAGTGCAAGAAGTACATAAAGGAGATGTTTGGAGGAGAAAAAAAAATAGGAGAACAATTAGAGAATTATAAGTTTAGGCCGACATGTGGACAAATTTGGTCACCGCAACTATATCTAAATACATGTCACTCATCCAACGATAAATGTGTAAAAAGTTGTTTAATTAGCACTGAACATAATAAAAGCTCTCTTTACCAAAAAAAAAAAGAAAAAAAAAACATAATAAAAGCTCCGAAAGAGGTGTTATAGGATTATGAGAGATACTAAGGTTTGCAGAAGATTTTGTTGTCTGGGCTAATATTCCAGCGACAAGTAAAAGCAGAAAAGTAAAAGCCAGCTAAAAGAGGAAAAGGTATGACCACCCAACGCACTACCTGAGATAGTTAACGAATCATCACATATTTCATTAGTGCTGTTGGCAAGTGAAAATTGAAAGGACTTTGAATTGGCTAATTATGCAGGTCAAGCTAGACTATCCCAAGGAGCGTTTGATTTCCATATCAGGTTACATAAGAGAAAGCGGAGGCTCTCCACCCACCGTTATCCAATCTCTGAACATACATACCACTAGAGGCATCTATGGACCGTTTGGCAAGGCAAAGGGCAAGAAATTTTGTATTCCATCAGATGCTATTGGTGGCAGGATCACCGGGTTTTATGGACGATCTGGATCACATCTCGACTCAATTGGAGCACGTTTGGAACCATATAATTAGGCTTAAGTTATAGGATGTTCGTATTAGTGATTATCGTTTCAATGGCATTTCTGTGAAATAATCACAAGTAGTTGCTTTGCATTGCAATGGTTCATTCAGTTTAACGTTGTGAAACCATGTCTCACATAAAGCCAAAGAAATTTGATCCCCGGTTTCTTTTTATCTACTTGCTTTATGTATCTTAAATAATGTTTCATAATAACTTTAGAAAACTATACCTTATGATGCAAGAAAAGCATAAATGACGAGTATATATTTTAATGGCTTCTCTTCCTTTTGTGAAGAAAAGATAAAAATTTCACTTTTTCTTTTCCTTCATTTTCAGAATCATCTCTCATTTTGTGGATTTGGATTCTTAAAATTTTGGTTCTTTTCTTACAGAATAGAACACTCTTGTTCAAAGTGTTTTTTTGGAGTTAATGAAAGCTTTCACAGAAATCTTTCACAAAATCATCAACGAATATTATCAACTAATCATAATGGTTCTTTATTATACCATGGTATCTTGGCCAAAAAAACTTCAGATGCCCTTCAACCTGGGCCATGTCTTCCGCGACAATCCTGTTTTTTCACTTTTAGATGAGACTCAGCGTGTTTCAATTTGGAAAGATAATTTTCAAAGAAAACCTGTGATCTTCTTAGCGTTCAGTGCCAATATATATATTCTTTTTGTTCTCGGTTGATGGTTAATTTCAATGTCTCACTAACTGCATTTCTTGTGGTGTATTGTTTCAACTGAAAAATATGTGGTGGCATTTTTTCTTAAACAAAATGGAAACTTATTTCCATTTTTATTTCAATGAAGAGAAAATTGAAAATAGTTGGGGCTATGTTTTACTGCCAACATGATGTACAAATAATTAATATATGCTGTACTTTGGCTTAAGATTAAGCATGAAAATAGATAATAAGATATGCAAATATGAAGTCATGGTTTAATTTTTAAATATTCAAACACATAATTGGGAAGTATCCCTCAACCAATTTGTAGAATCGATGGCAACAAATAAAATCATGTGTATGGACAGCTTTAATCACAGCTAGAAAAACTTAACTTCTTTTCTATGTTCCCCTTTCTAGCTTAGCTCATCCACCCCCGTCATTGCTTCGTCATGGCCCTTGACACCTCTACCTTGCAATTCATACATGACACATACTTAGTAAAAAGAACATCGTTGAGGAAAACATGGTCCAAGTTGTTTTTCTTAATGCCAAATAGATATTCTGTCTTTAACATACTTTTATAATGAAAGAAGTGCACCCCAATAATCAATGGTTCGCTTTTCCTCAAATAAGCTATTGCATTGAACCTGGTCATGGAATGACAACTCGATGGGTTTATCCAGGCCTAAATGCAATATAGGTGGGCTCAAGCAAGCATCATTTTCCACCTGAGCCTTCCACTTTTGTCTACTCCATCCTGCTCACGTCTAACCATATTACGAAGAAAATTTAACATTACAATGGATATGCATGGGTAAGGATTATAAGCTCGATATCCGAATTGCAATAAAAAATTATTCACAGACAATGGTATTACTGGCGATTAAAACAAATATTCTTAAGAAATAAAAAGAAACCGACCTCTGTTAACCTCTTCTTTTATGTGCTTCCTCGCTGTATTTTATACTTTTCAATTTTTAGCTAGGTTTTTTGGTCGGACAAATATTGCCAGTTGAACCAGCATAATCGTAACTCATCCACTAAATATTACACAGGGATGTATAAAATTGAAAAAAAAAATCTCGATCACGATTTTTTTGTTTTGGAAGTTGATTTCTGGGCCCGTGAATATTACTTTGCATATATTCGTTCTTTCTATTGACTTATCTCTCTTGGATGCTTCTATTCGAATAATGAGTTATTTTTTTGAATCCCAAATGATGAATTTATATCGAAATCACATAATAGTACGAATGATATGTTATGTGCCACTCTGTTGGAAGGGTCTTTGCTTTTTTGTATGAGATATACCACGTAGTGAAGTAGCCAAGATCATCTATTTTTATCAGCTCATGCACATTTGCTTAACTACCTAGAAGTAGGTATCATGTGCTAGTTACTGTCATGCATAACTTTTTTGCTTGTTGCTCATTAACTATTCCTTACGTTTTAATGATTGTTACAAATAAGTTTGGAATGCTTAACTGAGTGTCTAACTTCAGTTTCAATTCACTCACATTTCAGAGCAATAAATGAACATAGGGACCATTGGGTACTGAAAAGGCAAGGAATTTGTCATTTGCAGCCATTGCTGGAAAGATAGTTGGATTTTATGCAAGTTCCATAAGGACCCTGGGGCTATCACTATGTAATATTGTCCTCTTTGAGTGATAACTCTATTTTAGATAGAGTATTTTTACTAATTTAAGTTTGATATTTGCTAAGTTTTGATGAATCTCGGGTGAATTTATTTGCAACTCGTGTAATTTTATTGAATTTTGTAGGAAACACGACTTTCGAATTTATAAGGGACCATGCACATCATTTGCAAAAGACGCGAGGACCAATGCGTAATTTTCCCGAGTCTATGCTGGATTTATAGAGCAATCCCTACGCCTCAATATTTTTCAAAATATTTGAATATCGTTAAGGATATTCAAATATTTTATTTTTACTAATCCAGCTGAGTCGACCAACTTTAAATCGTTGACCATCTTAAAATCACAGGGAGACCGATTCAAAATAGCCACCGAAACTGCTCTTGCACTCAATTATGTGCACTCCAGAGCCCCCAATTTTTCATGGCAATATCAAGTCAGCAAACATACTTCTAGATCAAGAGTACTCGGCGAAAATATCCGATTTTGGAACTTCGGTACTCATATCACCAGTGCATAGACATATCGTAGCCACTGAGAGAAGAGACTCTTTTGGGTACATCGATCCAGAATATCTAGTCACTGGTAAGCTAACAACTCAGAGCGATGTATATAGTTTTGGAGTTGTCCTTGTGGAGTTGCTTATGGGAAAGAAACTTTATGTTACTGAGTCTGGAAGGTCGATCAATATTATCCACTGTTTCATCTCTTCCGTGAAGGGCGACACACTCCCTGATGTCATAGACTTTGAGGGCGCTAGTGAAGATGAAATGGAGAGAGCACGAAGCGTAGCTATGATTGCAGTGAGCTGCTTGGACTGAAGCGGTGCGAGCAGGCCAACAATGGCGGAAGTGGCTCAGCAACTCGCCAATATCAACCGCAGCTCGACAGTTGAAGAAGAGAATGAAGAGACCGAACGGGTACGTATTTGTCTTTCTGTCTCTCTGTGTATGGCAGGGACATTTAGTTTGAGTTTTCCAAATAAGTGCAAGAAGGCCGCTACTTGTCTACTTCCCCCTCGGGAAGCTTGCACCTGAAACTTGTTCTTTTGTTTTGTGTACTGAGATCCCTTTGCAGTCTAAATACACATTAAGAGCTTTTGTATTCACTTATTAAAATTAATGTGTTTAGGATATTGCGATTGACCATTTGAATACACGGTTCCTAGTAAAATTGATCTCATAAACCGGTTCTTACGGTGAATGCAGCACCACCTAGTGGTGGCAAACCGGTTGGGCCTGCAGGGACCATTGTTCCTGATGACCTTGTCTTGCATCCTACGATTTGTGCAACCGAGGAGGTGCGGACCCTTGGAGTGCTATAACTTGGCAGAAAATGACACTTAAGTGTCATAACTTTTAGAAGGCACATTTAAGTGCCAAAATCAGATCAAAGTGAATCACTTGAGTGCCAATCCGCCAAAATCCAGTCAAATTGCATACATGGTATTTTTTCGATTGAAGCAAGTGCAAAACGACGCCATTTTGAATCCTATAATACAATTATAATAAAGTTGCGCTTTACATTGTCATATGACTAGAACACTAATTTTTCTATTAATTAATGATCCTATTTTATTAACCGTTCCTTTTTCAATTTTTTCCCTTTATTTGGAACTACTATTACAAATGTACTTTCAAATGCTTGGCTCATTTAATCAAAAATCAGCGCATATCGTTAAAAAAATTCTAGAGATTATTGTAAAATTATAGTTTTTGATGATTTTAATATATCTTTATATCACTCTAAATATGGATGCAGGTATATTATGAGTCTACCTGGAGAGTACACAATATTTATTAATATACATATGAGGGGATTGCTTTTTTTCAAACACTAGAACGAGTGCATTTGATTTGGCTTGTGGGAAAGGTTTTTGAGAAATACTAGTATTTAGTAAATCATAATTTCAAAATGTATTGAGAAACAACGTTAGTTTAAACAATGTTTGAAAGAATCACATTTTGTAAAGTAGATTTACTTTTTTTAATTAAAAAAAAACTCAAAAAGCGGCGAAGGTTAATGACTGGCTAATGGCTAGCAAGGCACATAGCAAGGCACAGGCAATGCTAAAATTTGACATGTCGACAAGCTAGATCTGGTACCGGCAGCCTCGCCTACGATCACAAGACCCTAGGCAACGCTCACCTAGATTGCTCAAATCGAAGTGGTTACACAAACCCTCGCCTAGGTCGCATAACCTCAAACCACATTGCCTTAAGTAACGAGACCTAGACAACGGCTGTCTAGGTTCAAGTGACTCATTCGAGGGTCACTTAAGGCCATGCCACCTAGGAGAAAGCTACCTAGGTTCGAGTGACCCAAGTGAGCCCTGCTTGGGTCACGCGACCCCTGCTTGGTGTTGAGTGACCATCAACTTCCATCAGTGACCGTTGACTAGAGTCTACTGAGTAAAGAGAGGCCACGTTCAAGGAGAAAAGCAAGCGGCTACTTGAGGTATATATCTAGGATTCTATTTAAAAGAGGTTAAAGTTCAAATTTTAATAAATTTTCTAGGGGGCGATTAAAAAGTTCATTAACTTGTTTCAGCTGCTTTTTGATAAAGCTAAAAAAACCCAAGGCAACGTTCTACTTGTCTTAGGCTCTCAGCCGTATCGAGGCTAATTTTTCCGGAATGTGTTTTCTAAAATTCTTCCTAAACACTTTATATTTGGGCCCAAGGGGAAAGTCCCTTGAGAATCAAGCCTTTCCCAAATCTGCCAACGTCATCATCTCCGTTATTCGACATGTGAAAAGTGGAAAACTATAGTTCCTAGAGTAAAAAAAAGATAATTTTATGTAGAGATAATCACAATTATTTTCTTGGGTTTCCCACCACTCCCCCTTTCTTTGCCTTTTCTCTTGCATTTTGTCGTGTCCTTCGAAGGACTTCGAGACGACTTGTAAGTCTTCATCCACCGTCACCAAGTCTTTTATCAGGCATTGGGCCCGGAGGTTTTAACGCGGATCTAGGCCACACTTGCACGAACCAGATGCACAAAGTCCCAATGAATTTCAGCAGTTAGATGACGTTGGTCTTAAGTAGAGCCCACATAAATGAACGTTGGAGATCCTCTGGACTCATCTACATGCGGAGCATCTTGTTAATGTTTGGATGCAGGGTCGAGCCAACTTGAAAGGAAAAGGTCTCCTCAAAGGTTGATAAAAAGGTATCGTCCATGTTTCACTTTTGTCGTGAAACACTTTACTTTAGATTGGATAATATAAAAAATGACTGCCCAAAAGAGGAGTCAATGCTCAAAATACTTTGTTGGACAACTTTTATCTTAATTTTATTTTAAAATTTTTGAAATATTGATTGAAGGATTAAACATTTCATTTGTACAAGATAGACTCCATCGCAGCTTCTCACATTAAATTCTATAAAGATATAACGTTAGTAAAAGCAACCAACAACTATGATTACAGGCATGAGCTCAGCGAGGGCGGTTAGGTCTCGTTTATAGAGGGGATGATGGTGCAAGAAACCTAAAGATGTGCACGAATCTCTAATGAAGGGGGATTTCCAGCTTGTTTGTGGCGTGTTCTAAAAACAAATATTTGCTATCATATCAAGAAAAAAAGTTATATGAAGGGGGATTTCCAGCTTGTTTGTGGCGTGTTCTACAAAAGTCACTATAATAAAAAGTTCTCATTATTGTTAAAAAAATTCACAAATAAGATTTACCTTCAAATCGCCATCACTCTTCTACCGTAAGCACTATTTTGTCATGAGGGAGCACTTGATTTAACTAATTTAGCCTAAATCATCCTTATAGCTCATTCGTTGGAATTTTAAAAGATTAAGTGCGTTACAAAGATTGAAACATCAATAATCAACCTGGGGACAATAGTAGAATCGGGTCGACACTATTTCTATATTTTTATAAGAGGGTTGAAACTTAATTCTCTCAGAAAATATGGAAGCTTTAGAGGCAACCAAAACCCCTCCCTCTTTAACCATTGGGGTTTGCCTCAATAGCCACCATTCCCATATAAGAAGGGATAGAAAATGGTCGAGCAACGACCATTTCGTGTAATGACCATTCGTCAATGTGAAATCTCCCATGTGATATCCTCAATTACGTAATACATGTGTTTACCCCAAAAAATAATCAAGTCATCAACTTAGATTAGCACACGCTTGACACTTGAGCACAAATAGTCACATGAATAACACATGAATATTCTCATCACTGGATATCTTATCAATGACCGTAGAGGTAAATATACCAACACACATTTATTCTCATGTACTGGATATCTTATCAATGACCGTAGAGGTAGATATATCAACACACATTGATGACGCATGTTCAGTTGTTGATATACGACGGCCAACAACTAAGTTATGAATACTGGCATGAATATTGATGAAGGAAGAACTACATACCATTAGAGTTCTTCGGAGGCTTGAGAAGTATAGAAATAAGGTTTCTTACTCGAAAGAAGAATCGAGACAATGAATCGACTGACAGGTGTTTGCCTGAGAAGCGTCAAAACACAACAGCAGGGTCCAAAATTGGCAGAGCAAGTTAAGATTGAGAAGAAATGGGCATGCCGTTTTGGAGGGAACGATTACCACTTTTGAATCAAGATCATGAGGCGATGAGCATTGACTTTTAATAGTGATAACTGTTCGAGCACAAAGTCAAGAGATCGTGGAGGCGTGGATGCAAGACTCTCTGAAACAGAGGAAGATACAAATAACCGACGGTAACCGTTCGAGAAAAATACAACTATTACAAACCGTCAAAGAGCATTATCACATAACTATTATAAATACCATTAGCCATCTATCAAAGAGCCCTCCCCACAAATCAAATAAATTTACTATCTTTTCAATATCTATACTTTCCCCTACCGCACTTTACTTTCCTAGTTATAGTTTTCAGATTCATATTGTGGATTAAATTCCAACATGTATCTCTATCCTTGGTGGTGGTGTGTCAAGGATTAGATTCCGACATAATATCTCTATGATTTCAAGCTGTGCTGTCAGTTAAAGTTCGGAATAGTTTGTTTACATGCGGTTACCTTATCAAATCTGTATTTTTCATATTGTGCCGTCGATCAAATTCTAGCATGGTTTGCATTGTATAATCCTATTCTTTACAAAGTTGTGGGTTGTTGTTTCCTAATTGCTTGTGATATATTACGTCTGAAATTAGCGCAAGACCTTGATTCCCTTTAATTCAAATTCAAAGAACTAATTTCGTTGAAAGGATATTTCACTGTAAGAGAAATTCTGGTGAAACAAGACGTGTTGTCATCGGGAAAGGTCATCTTCTATATGGACCATAGAGAAGAGAATCCCACGATGTCTCCTGATATGCTTCTTCTCTGGCATTTGTCTTGTTCTTCTAAAGATTTCGACACTACTGGAAATCTTCTTGCATCGAGAAAGCATTACGAGTCTCGACAAGTCTCCCCTGTTGGTCACCAGGAGTTGGGCCCGGTGTTTTTAGTGCGGATCCAAGCCACACTTGTATGAACCGGATGCATAAGATTCCAATAAATTTCAACTGTTAAATGAGTCAGTCTTATATGGAGCCCACACAAATCAACGTCGGAGATCAACTTGGCTTTTTTACGTGCGGAGTACGTTATCCATTCTTCTTCTTGGGTCCAGGGCCGGGCCAGCTGGGTCCGAAGCATGCATACAGAGGTAAAGGTCTCCCCAGAAATTAATCCCATATACTTTTCTATATTTAATTTTATCATGTAACACGAGTTACTTTACTTTGGTCAAAAAGAGGGGCTGAACGGACTTTGCATCCTTTAAGAAAAATGACGTTTCTAAAGGCCTCTATGATCAAAACAACTTGGTGATGACTCCCAGTCAATTCATTTTGTTTTATAATCTCAAATTATTGGTTGAATGGTTAAATGTCTAATTTGTATGCGATAAATTCTGTCAAGTGTCTCATTCAATATAAGTCTCATCAACCACACTGTGGAGGAGCTTTATTAGACGCATGTGAATGGGCAAATTGCGTGTGTTCATGACATTCGTTAAGTTGAATCATCCGAATACTTTGACTTTTAAAAAAGAAAAAGCTAATGACTTCTTTTGGACTATGTGTCAAGATTTATTGGATTGGCATAACAAGCCAAATATACAAATCAAAATTAAAATACAACCATTATTTTATTCACCGCCTAAGCAGGACCTTCTCTATTAGTGATCTTAATTATTACACAAAGTACCACTAATAACTTAGAGATTTTTTTTTTTCTATAGTGATTTAGATTGCACCTTCATGCACTACAATTATTTTTAGAAATTAAGAAGGTGTCATCTTGTGACACTTGTTAAGTAACCAAAAAGTGTATGTATCATTAATTTTTTATATTAATTTTTATTGTTATATGTGTAATATTATAAGTCAAATCCTTTTCCATAGCAAGGTGGCATTGGTTTTTCAAAACTCAAACATAAGGTTGACCAGAATTCATATAATGGACATTGTGATTTACTTGTTACATCATATCAATATGCAACCTATCCATGATATTAACAAGAAAATTCTACGAAAAGGGAGTGTGTTCCATCTTACGGGCAGTTCTAACTATATTAATTGCTAAGCATTGAAATATTGCATAGAAAAGGGCAAGACTCTTTGGTTCATTGTCCCATAAACTTTAAATAGAGGCAATTTTCCAACTAAAACATTGCGGTAAATAAATAATCTCTTGCCTGGTCCATCAATCCAATGCAATTGGAGCCATTGATCATGTGGGAGCTCATTTGTGTGGTTTGCATGATCAATAGCTATGACAAATCTAGTCCAGTGGTCTTAGATGCATAAAAAAAATTTACCGTTAAAGAAACACATTTTGTAAGTAGTTTTCCAAGAGAACATAGTCATTATGAGATTGAAATAATATTTAATATTTCCCATAAATTAGGTGATTAAAGGTTAAGAGGATCCTATTTGGATCCTATGATACAATGATGATGAAGTTATGCTTTACTTTGTCCTATCCATCTTTGTAGTGATTAATGATGTATTTAACTATAATAACCATCAACCAAGTCCCTCTTTCAATTTTTTTCCCTTTGTTTGGAACTACTATTACAAATGAACTTTTGGATGATTATCTCATTTAACCAAATAAAATTATTGAAATTATTGCAAGATTATTGTTTTTGATGATTTTAATACATCTTTGTGTGACCCTAAATATGGTCATGGGTACATGTCGAGTCTCTATATTAAGTATATGATATTTGTTAATGAGATTAATATCATGCAAAATCAAAACAAATGTAATAAATTTACCCAAAATTAATTTTTTGACTATGAAAAACCACAACCTGGCACAACTATAACAAATTTATTCCAAATGACTACATAAAACTCTAAATTTGATACACTTATGACAAGCCTATTCCAAACTAATTTTTTTTACTACAAAAATCCAAAACTGATATATTTGTAACAAATATACCCTTCGTTAAAGTGGATTAATATATAAAAAAAATTTATAAAATTGGTACAATTGTATTAAACATAAAGTAAAATATCAAACTAGTATACTAATCAACTATCACGTGTTATCCAATTCAATAGTTTAACAATAAAATTTAATGAAAATTAATAAAGGGCAAATTTGTCATAAGTATACCAATTTAGGGTATATTCCAATTTGAATTTTTTTGTGGTTAAAAAATTAATTTGGAGTAAATTTATTATAGATACACTAATTTGAGATTTTTCATGATATTAACTCTTGTTAATATATATAAGATGAGACTTTTTTTTTTTTTTTTTCTCAACACTAGCACGTGATTTTGTAATTCATCTAACTTCTACTAGAAAGTAATAGTTTTCATAGTTAAAAAATAATAATAATCCTATGTAAAGATAATCATGATTATTTTCTTGACAATCCCACAATCTCTTTTCTTTACTTTTTCTCTCACATTTTGTCATGTTCTTCGGAAGACTTCGAGGCGACTAGCAAGTCATCGGGCACTGTCACCAAGTGTTTCCGTACGAGACATCAGTCACTAGGCGTTGGGCCCGGAGGCTTCAGTGCGCATCCCATCCACACTTGCATGAACCGGGTGCAAAAAATCCCAATGAATTTTCAGCAGTTAGATGGGTCTATCTTAGATGGAGCCCACATAAACCAACGTTGGAGATCCACCGGACTCATCTACATGCGGTGCATGTTGTTAACGTTTGGTTGCGGGGTCAGGCCAACTGGAAAGGAAAAGGTCTCCCCCAAGGTTGATAGAAAAAGGTGCTTTTCTATGTCCCCCTTTTGCCGTGAAACACGTTTCTTTAGTTTGGTCTTGATAGAGATGCGTAAGGGATGATATAAAAATGACTGTCCGAAAGAAGACTCAATGATCGAAATACATTTTTGACAACTTTCCTCTTAGCCAAATCATTTTGTTTTAAAATTTGAATTATTGGTTGAATAATTAATCATTTAGTTTGAATATGACATATTTCATCGCATCAATCTCTCTATTTATGAAGCTTTATTAGATGTATGTGAACAAACGAATTACGTGCATTCGAGACATTTGTTTAAATCGAATAGTTTTGATTCTTTGTATTTAGAAAAAGATGGCAATATACAGTTTTGGACTATCTTCAAGGTTTTGGGGTTGTGATAGCAAGTCAATTACCATTTAATCTAAGATGAGTTCAATCAAAATTAAAATAAAATTGTTGCTCTATTCACAGCCTAAGATGGGTCTTCTCTTGCAAGTGATCTTAATTACTACACATAGAATTTACTAATAGTTTAGAGCTCTAGACAGCACCAAAATCCGATACAATTATATGAACTTTCACATATTAGGAAAGAGACACCCTTACGACACTTATTATAAAATCAAACAGAAAAAGATGTATATTGATAATCTTAGACAATGATTTTTATCATAATAGGTTTAATTAATATTGATAAATCAAATCCTTTTTCTAAGAATTCATTAACAAGATTTCATACATTTATTTAGGGCAATGTCTAGCGAGTCTTCTCTCCAGCCGTGTACTCACAATAAAATACAAAAAGAACACCACAACTACAATGTTTTCTCTACACGAGCAATATTATATGCAGTTGATATGTGCTTATTCTCCTACTAGATAATTAATGGGCAGAAAATTGGTAGAATATGAGAATAATAGGAATAACGAGTATGAGAAAATTCGGAGGAAGTGTCGGAATTCAAATCGTTGACTTGTGTTTTGAGGCTATGTTAAACTTTTGTTTTTTCGAAAATTTAAACAATGAAAAAACGTGTCAACAATCTACTCATCACAAATTAAATCACGAAATAATGCGGCATCATACATTCTTGTGATCGATTTATTGCTGAAAGCATCAGACACAAGACAAAGTGTGCCTTCTTTCAATTATTCAGCAATTACATAGTGCATCATCTAGCAAGGCATGATTCACTTTATATAAAAAATTAAAATACTACTAGTTTAAAAGAAATTTTACATAAACAAGCTCATCCGTCGAGTTTTCATGTGCTGCAATTACTATATCTTTTCCAATATAGCATTTATCACCTTGCAATTATGTATTTTTACAACAAGGATACTATGCAAATAAAACTTGTTATCGTAAAAATATAGACTGTTATTTTAAAGTACATTAAAAATTATCATACAATTATTTCTCTTAAAAAAATTCCAACGAGTTTTCATACCATTTGTAAATGGAAAGAGCTAAAACAGTGTGCTGTTAATGCTTCCTCATTCTTTTTTTGTTTTATTGTAAACCTTCTTCATTATAATCGAGGAAAGACATATGGAGTAGTAATAGAAGACGCTTATGTATTTACAATGAGTTTTTTTTTTTAACGAATGTATTTACAATGAGTTCGATTGATCAGTTTATAATTATACGTATTAAATTTTAAATTAAGACTTTTTATAAGGATTGTTACCCGATACATAATATGTCCGTCATTTGTCACAAAAGCCATTTATGTCGCCGTGAAATGATGTAGTTATGTATTGAAAAATTGACCAATCATCTAAAACAATGGTGATTGACGTGGATTATGCACAAAAAGAAAGATTAATCGAGATGTTTTTTTTTTTTGTCGGAATTGAGTTGTATGTCTAAAATTGCTTTTTTTTTTAAAAAAAAAAAGTTGTATGCTTGAAATTACCTTCTTTTTTTTTTAATAACTATGTGGACTAAGGATTAGGTTTTTGAATCGTTAATCTAGTAACATATATTCTTTGGTAGCGATTATTGTGGACTTTCATCTTCATCACTAATGGTGCTTTAGTCTTCGATGTGCGGAGGAGGAGAAGTAAATAAAAAAAACTTTAAACAAGATGGAGGAGAGCTCTTGAAATTAGGGGTAAGCATTGTTTTACAGTAGAATCAAGAATCGGAAAATCAGATCCGTGAGAATCGATCCAATAGCAAATACAACGGTGTTCGTTTCGATTTTCAGTTCCATATTTTTGGGAACTTGTACTATGTAATGCAATTTTCGATTTCCATATGAGAATCGAACTGAGAACGGTCCACCAACCAGCACAGTCTCCTTAGTCTCTTATTTTAAACACTACTTTCTTCTCTAGTTTTCACACCCACATCTGGCCTCTCTCTCTCTCTCTCTCTAGTCTCTTAACTTTCTCTCTCTTGAGTCTCGCCGACGCTGTCTCGTCTCCTCTCTCTCTCGATCTCGCGGGTTGTGGCCTCGGATTTATTGGTCGAGTCAATCAGCCCACTGTTAGCCAGGTTTGTTCTTTCTTATAGCAACTAATTAGAGAGAATCTCTGTGCTTTTGATGAATGGCCTGAGCATTGTACGATGCGTTTTCCCTTTTCCTTTTGTA
Organism: Eucalyptus sideroxylon x Eucalyptus melliodora; assembly: GCA_016097485.1. Taxonomy (NCBI): domain Eukaryota; kingdom Viridiplantae; phylum Streptophyta; class Magnoliopsida; order Myrtales; family Myrtaceae; genus Eucalyptus; species Eucalyptus sideroxylon x Eucalyptus melliodora. Next base: position 44,170,971 of record CM027832.1, on the reverse strand, counting down.
GAATTCCCGGAAAGCGAATGGTAGAATGACAAATACTGCCATAGAATTTCTCTGCTCGATGCTGAGATAGTTTTTGTTTCAGCGGTGAAATGTGAACTGCCGAGATGTTAACTCATTCTGCAAGTGGGCATTCACACAAATAAATAAATAAATAAATAATGAAGCCGATAGCTATGATAATAGCCATAAGATCGGCAAGGGCGGTTTAGGTCCCTGTCTATAGAGGGCATAGTAGCGCGGCACCGGTGGTCACAGTCACAAAACCTAAAGATGTGCACTTGTCTCTAATGATGGGGGATTTCCAGCCTACTTGTGGCGGGTTCTAAAAAATTTGCTATCCTATCAAAAGTTCACATTAAATCGGAATAACAGGGTTAAAAAATTCTTAAATAAGATTCTGTATATTTTGCGAAAAATATTACTTTTTTAAAAAATATTTTTAGAAAATCATTTTCCATGAAAATAATAATATTTTCCGATATCTTGCCTAAAATTTGAAAATGAACTAAAAAATATTTTTCACTGTTTGGTATGAAAATTTTGATCTAATTTCTCTATGTGCACTCATTTTAATCAATTTTTATTTTTAAAATGAATTTTTAATTACTTTTATTTTTTAATTTTTTTTTTCTTTATACTTTTTTTTTCTTTTCCTCCACATTCTTCTTCTTCGGTTGATGTAGGAACAACAACGACCGGCGACCGACCAAAGGCGAGCTCGAGGCTCGCCAGATTCAAGCTAGCCTTGAGCTCACTAGCCTAAAAAAGGCTTGTTGATTTGATGAGGCTTGAGTTGGGCAAGCCTTAAGCGCCTCTAGCAAGTTGCAAGCTTGAGCTTGTCAGCCTCGGGCTCACCAATCTGGTGAGGCCTGAGGCTTGTGCTCGTGCTCACCAATTTGGCAAGTGGCCAGCTCAAGCTCACCAATCTAGTGAGCGACGAGCTCAAGCTCGCCTATGGCCGATTGCCGGCCATCACTATAGCCGGCAAATGGCCCAAAAAAAGGGGAAAAAAAAGGAAAGAAATAAAAAAAAAAAGAAAAAGAAAAATGATTAAAGGTTCGAATTCTTTAAAAAGGAAAAAAAGAAAAAAAAAAAGGACAGTGGCATGAATGTGAGATAAGAGACATCAAATAAGGAAAATGTTTTCCCTTACTTGGAAAGTGGAAAATTATTTTCTCCTATTGTAGAAGACTTTTTCAGTTGCTAGAAAATGTTTTCCTTGATCAATTCATTTTCTATGAAATGAACAGCAAAAAGTCCAAAAAATATTGTTGTGGAAATTATTTTCCGTAAAATGAACATGCATAAGATGCACCTTCAAATGTCACAGAGGGAGCACTTGATTTATATAATTCGGCCGAAATCATCGTTATGGCTCATTCGCTGGAATTTAAAAGATCAGGTGCGTCACAGAGATTGAAACATCAAGAATCAACATGTAGACAAGAGCAGATTTGGGTCGACACTATTTCTTTATTTTTTGGTAAGAAGACTTAATTCTCTTTTGAGACCCCCGCCGAGCTCTCTCCCCTTCTTCCCTTCTCCTTCCACAAAGTCTAGTGAGGATCAAGGGAAGGCTATGGAGTGAGCCCGACAATTGACATCAGCCACAGTAACCCTGACTTTTCTGCTCATTTCGTTCACACCAACCGAAAGTTACTCTCACACCAATAAACACAAAGTGCGTGTCCAAGCAAATTCTTGTAGATATGTACAGTTACGGAGTACAATCTCAGACGATCGGTTTGTACTGCAGGACTGGCTTTTTCCAAGATGGTTAATATTGACGACCTCTCCAGTTGCTCCAGTTTCTCCAGTACCATTGAAGACGATAGCTGCAACAACTTCTCGTATCAAAGTGGAAGCCACAACCTCTTGCGTAGAATCAGACTCCGTGAATTCTCGGTCTTGCAGAGTAGGGTGAGAAACATAAATTTCAGAAGAAATGGAGGAGAGCTCATGAAACAGCTTAAAGTTTCAATGTTCACGAAGTCGGAGCTGGCAAAAGCAACCAACAACTATGATGACCAAAATAAGCTTGGCAACAGCACTTTCGGTTCCGTCCATACGGGGACACTGGCAGGGGACATTATGGTCGTGGTCAAGAAGCCTAAAGATGTGCATGCGTCTCTACTAAAAAGAGATTATCAGAGTGAGCTTGAATGTTTGGCGAAGAGAAGCTGCAAAAATGTGGTGAAGCTCATAGGCATATGCTTAGAGACTAAAATACCAACGCTGGTTTATGAATACGTTCCAAATGGAACCCTCTTCGAACACATCCATCCAGCTGAGTCGACCAACTTTAAATCGTCGACCATCTTAAAATCATGGGGAGACCGATTCAGAATAGCCACCGAAACTGCTCTTGCACTCAATTATATGCACTCCAGCATGAAGCCCCCAATTTTTCATGGCAATATCAAGTCAGCGAACATACTTCTGGATAAAAATTACTCGGTGAAAATATCCGATTTTGGAACTTCGGTACTCATATCACCAGAGCATAGACATATCGTAGCCACTCAGAGTAGAGACTCTTCGGGGTACATCGATCCGGAATATCGAGTCACCGGTAAGCTAACAACTCAAAGCGATGTATATAGCTTTGGAGTTGTCCTTGTGGAGTTGCTCACGGAAAAGAAACCTGATGTTACCGAGTCTGGAAGGTTGATCAATATTATCCACCGTTTCATCTCTTCCGTGAAGGGCGACACACTCTCCTGATGTCATAGACTTTGAGGGCGCTAGTGAAGGTGAAATGAAGAAAATACGAACCATAGCTATGATTGCAGTGAGGTGCTTGGACCAAAGCGGTGTGAACAGGCCAACAATGGCGGAAGTGGCTCAGCAACTCGCCAGTATCAACCGCAGCTCGACAGTTGAAGAAGAGAATGAAGAGAATGAAGACGATGAAGAGACCAAACGGGAAGTAGATGCAGAAACTCTAAGCGGAAGTACGTGTTTGCCTTTCTTCTCTCTGTGAAAGGGAGGGACATTTAGTTTGAGTTTTCCAAATAAGTGCAAGAAGGCCGCTACTTGTCTACTTCCCCTCGGGAAGCTTGCACCTGAAAGTTGTTCTTTTATGTTGTGTGCTGAGATCCCTTTGCAGTCTAAATACACATTAAGAGCTTTTGTATTCACTTGTTAAAATTAATGTGTTTAGGATATTGTGAGTGACCAGTTGAATACGCGGTTCCTAGTAAAATTGATCTCATAAACCGGTTCTTACGGCGAATGCAGCACCGCCTAGTGGTGGCAAACCAGCTGGGCCTGTAGGGACCATTGTTCCTGATGGCCTTGTCTTGCACCCTACGATTCGCGCAACCGAGGTTTGTTCCCCATACAACCTAAGAGCCGAGGACAGCAACAGGAGGCTGGAGCTGCGTAAATATATGGAAGGATAGAAAGAATGTTCTTGTGTTCCGATGTTTCGATTTATATTTTTCATAAGTTTGCTTTTGAGCTTGAGAGATGAAAAATCCATTATGATATGCTCGGCTAGTTATGATTGTGGTCGAAGAGAAGAGAAATGATCGAGAGGGTTTAACTTGAGCCTCTCACACAGCTACAGACTTCTAACTTGAAGACAAGTAGTTAACCCCTTGGAAAACATCTTTAATAGATATATTTTGCCGAGCCCGATTTTCTCAAAAAGCACTCATTCTAACTAGATTTTTTTTCCTCGTAAAAAGCACTAATTCTAAGTCGGATCTCAATTTTAATAAAAAAATTTATCCCATAAAAAGACAGGAACTTTTAATGAAAACCCAAATCTCACACCCTTCAAGTTTCTGTCCAATAATTGAGTAAACGTGGAATAACGTGTTGCATCTTCAACGTCCTTAGACGGAAACTTGATAGGGGCCGAATTTTGGTACCGACTGAAAATTGGTACATTTTTTATGAGACAATAAAAAAAAAAAGATTAAAATGGGACTCAATCTGAAGTTTGTACTTTTTTATGTGGTAAAAATACTTCGGCCCGAATTGAGATCCAGTCTAAAGTTTGTACTTTAAGGAAGTAGGCCTATTTTGCTGAATTGGCATAAAAAGTAGGCATAGGGAAGCTCAACTCTAAATTCTTGAGTGTGTTATTAACTAGGGATAATTACACAAATAATTTATGAACTCTAAAATAATATGCAATGTCATTCCTAAACTTTAGTTTGTTCAACGTGTTCCCTAAACTTTTAATACATGTTCAATCTATTTCTTGGACCATATAAAAATTTTGATATTGTCTTTGAACTTGAGTTATTGGAATAACTACATTGAATTTTATCATCTAGCTCAAGATATATATCAAAAGTTGAGGATCATGCTGAACAAATTAAAATTTACTAACAATATTGCACATCGCATTAAAGTTTGGAAACCATATTAAACAAATTAAAAGTTTGAAAACGACATTACAACTTAGGCCAAAGTTTAAGGATCATTTGCATTATTTTTCCTATTAACAATATAAGTGTTTTCAATAAAGATGATCAAGTGTTCCGTTGCTTGCTATAAAGTGTACACGGGGTACCTGAAAAACAATATTTATCTCAGCAAGAATTGCCATCTCAAGAATTGCTAGAAAGTGCACGTGGGGAACTTATGTCCCGGGCAGGGCCCAAGTCAAATGGGGACTTTTGGGCTTTCTTTTCCCAGTCAAACAGATAACGGGATCCAAACAAATAGGTGGAAGCTTAATATTTCAATCAATAGGTGCTCTCTGATTTGCATAGATAGCTGTAATTACCAATTCCACAAGGTCCAAGGGTTGTTTCGTTCTCCTTTTCTATTGTATTGACAACATAGGTTGGAATAACAAGGATAGTTTCGTCTTCTTTTCTTTATAACTTCACGGAGTAGGCCGAAAATACCAAGAATTTTATCGCTAATCGATAATTATTCCCCATTTGTGAGATGAAGGACATGGTTGAAGTAGGCAATGTGCTGGGTGTCAAGGTCATTGGAGATAAATTTAATGAGTTTCTTAGTTTGTCTAAGAAATTTACATCAAGAAACTGCTTGAACGATACTACCAAATGTACAATTGTAAACCTATGGAGACTTGTGGGAGAAAAAAAACGTAGGAAGTCAATCTGAGGATGTGACTGTCCAACTCAGTATTAACCCCATCAGTTTTGGAACCCTTCACCAGTTCCATAATTTATTTTTGCGCACAAATCAGAAGAGAAGAAATTATTATGGGGGTATTTAGACCAAACAGATTGAAATAACCTAAATCATTAATCATATGGTCCACTGTAGAACCCCACGATCAGATAAATGTAAATCTTTGATCATAAATCGCTCTGTGTATGTTGAATCTTAGAGATATCTAGAACTTTTATGTGTGATAAATATACAATCTATTGAATCAAGGTGCAAAACTTGATTTGGTTTGGTTTGACTCGGAACAAACTATGGTAAAAGAGTATAGTTTTTCAATTCAAAATTTGAGAAAACTTAAAAAACATTTCACAAGCTTTATGTGTAAATGCTATTTTAGACGCTCATAATGTATTTGAATTCGTCAAAAGAAGAGAGAAAGAAGTTGATCATGATTTCCACGAAATACAAGCGATTTGTTCGCTTGATGCTTTCCTTCGTGTGATCAATGAATGAATCGAGATAGTTAGGGCCCAGGTCAGATGAACCTTATCCTCTTCCTCGGACATCTGTCCTCGCAGCTCAGCCCTTCCTTTGTCTATTTCCCAACAACCATGTCTTCATAACTCTGCATAGAACTTTTTCTTTTCTTTTCTTTTCTTTTCTTTTCTTTTTTTGCTGTTAGAGCCGGGTCTCATCTATATTTGTTCACAATGTTAAGCAAAACATACGATGTTAAGGAGACACTCCTTGCATCTGTTTAATACATTCGGGATTTTACATTCAAAAACATATTAAATTATATGAGTTTCACATGAGTTCTATATCATTTCAAAAATACCAATATGAACTGGGATCATTTCATAAATTCTTTTTTCCTTTTTTCATCCCTAGAAATGAAGCTAAGCCAAATTTAACGAGATCGATTAGCCAAATCAGCATATTAACTAATCCGATATTATACCAGCTAGAATGTAAACGAGTGATGTGTATTAATCTAAAATAAGGAATCATCTCATCATTTAGTGAATCACTTCTAACATTATGAGAAACATTATCTTACATACCTCAAAGTTAAAAAACACTCCATAAATATATTAATTTCGTTGAATTATGAAAGCTAACAATCTAGATGAGAACCTATTCACATACGACGTGTGCACCGACGAGTCCTATCCATTTCCGACACAAACTGCCAAAGCTCGGATTACGCGGTGAAGTGTCACCGTTGCCCCTAAAAGCTACTCCGGCGGAGCTCTGCGGCGGCAGCCCAGCCGACCCTTATCCACACGCAGCCGACACTACGGGACACCTCGCCCCTCCCGCCCGAGGACACGTTTCCTCATCCGGTACGTGGGCGTGGCCTGCACGTGTCCCGTCGCCGAGCCATGCACGTGGAGGCTCGCAGAGTCTCCCGCGACCCTACAGCTCCCTATAAAACCCCGCTCGGATTCCGATCGATCGATCATCAGTCTCCAAACAGAAAAAGAGACATTCAGTGTGAAGAGCGCGTTTCTTGGTCCTTGGTTGTTTGCACAGCTTCGCTTTGCGTAGAGACGTTTGAGAGGAAGCGAGGAAATGGCGGGATACGGTGGCCAGTATGGTGACTCCGACGTGCGTCGCCAGAACGACGAGTACGGCAACACGATTCGCCAGACGGACGAGTTCGGGAACCCGGTCCCGCAGACCGGATACGGAACAGGTGTTTACAGTGCTGGAACCGGCGGTGCAGCTGGGGTGACCGGCGGCCTCGGTTATGGCGGAGACCAGCAGCAGCAGCAGCTGAGAGGCGGACATCATGGAGGTGGCGGTGGTGGAGTGCTCCAGCGATCCGGAAGCTCCGGTTCTAGCTCCGTCAGTCTTTAACTCTACTACATTTTCTTCTCGTTTTTTCCCTTTCCGTGGTCCGAACTTTCAGCTACATTCAATTTCACGAAAGCACGTAAACTAATTGTCAGTTGTCCACATATTTTGTCAAAGCTTTTGAGAATGTCACGGCACGTGCTTCAATTTATAGGAAAGCGGTGCAAATGAATTTCAACTGTTCTTTAAAAGACAACTCTTCTGTTATGGGTGCAGTCGGAAGATGATGGTCAAGGCGGGAGGAGGAAGAAGGGGATTAAGGAGAAGATAAAGGAGAAGATTCCGGGGATGGGCAGCAAGGACGAGCAGCAGCAGCAGCAGCAGCAGCAGGCGGGGTCGTACCCGACGTCCACCGCCGTGAGCGGAGGCTACGGGGCGGAGATGGGGCAGCAGCAGGAGAAGAAGGGGATGATGGACAAGATCAAGGAGAAGCTGCCCGGACATCATTAGATATTACATATGTTGATCAGTTACTTGATCAGTACTAGATATCTAAGTGGGTGCACATAGTTGTCTTTTTGTCTTGTGTGTATGAGGGAGGGACTTGAATTTGGGTGTGCCAAAATAAAAGTGCAAGAAGGTCACTATGTCTACTTCCCCCTGGGGAGCTTGCACCTGAAAGTTGCTCTTTTGTGTTGTGTACCGAGTCCTTCGCAGTCTAAATATGTGTTGAGTTTTTGTATTCAGTTGTTATAAGTGATGTACTTTGGATGTTTTGAGTGCTCATTTAAATAAGAAGGTCTTAATAAATCAGTCTCGCAGCAGACTGGTTTTACGGCGTATGCAGTGCTGCCTAGCGGTGGCAAACCGGCCGGGCCTCTGGGGACCGTTGTTCCTGATGGCCTTTTCTTGCATCCTACGTTTCGTGCGACCAAGGTTGGTTCTCCGTTGCACAACCTGAGAGCCGAGGACAGCAATAGGAGCTGCTTAAATTTCGGGAAGGAGGGGGAGAGAGAGAGAAAGGGGATATTCTTCTGTTTCAATGTTTTAAGGGTACTTTTGAGTTTGAGAGGTGAGGACTCCATTTGGATACGCTCAGCTGGTCATGCTTGTGGTCAAAGAGGGAGAAATGATCGAAATGCTTTGACTTGAGCATCTCCCACGGCCACACACTTGAGGACAAGTAATTAACAAAAGGAGAACATCTTTAATGGATATAATTTTTCTGGGCTCGATTTTCTTAAGTGCACTCATGTTAGCTCATGTTTTCATTCTTACTCGGAATTTATAAGAATTTTTTCTAATAGAGAGCATTAATTTTAAGTTGGGTCCCAATTTTAGTATAAATTTTTTTATTGTCTCGTAAAAAAGGCACTTTTTTTTTATTCACCAACAAGATTTGACCCCCATCAAGTTTCCTTCCATTGATGTTGAAGAAGCAACATGTCATTCCACATTTACTCGGGAACAAGATTTGACTCCCTATCTAAAGTTTGTGCTTATGAGGTAAAATAGTTCTGAGTCCAAATCGAAATTGGTCCTAAAGGTTGCACTTTAAGAGAATAAGGCCTATTTTGCTGAATAGGCATAAAAAAAATAGGCATATGGAATCTCTAACTCTAAATTCTTGAGCATGTTATTAACAAGGGATAATTACACAAATGATCATTAAAATTTGATCGGATATGCGGTATTATTTTGAATTTTTAATTTGTTCAATGTTTTTCCTGTATTTTTAATTTTTTTTAACGTGATCTCTAAAACTTTTGCATTTTCAATCTAGTCCAAAGACTATATAAAATATCCAATATTCAATAGATTCTTTTTCGGGAGCAATTTATCCTTACCATGGCAAGTTTTCATGAACTCCAATGAGAAGAAAAAAGAATGCTTTAAGAGAAAAGAGATAAACAAATAGACACATCCCATTGCACTAACCAAGGGCATTCTTAGTGACTAAGGGTTCAATATATAGTGCAAGGACTAAATTGAATATATACCAAAAGTTCATAGACCACATCGAACAAATTAAAAATTTAGGGACAGTATTACATATTATGATAAAATCTAGGGACCATATGAAACAAATTAAAAGTTGAAGGAAGACATTGTACATTAAGCTAGAATTTGGAAATCATTTTTGTCATTTTCCCTATTAACAATATAAGTTTTTCTAGCAAAGAGGATCAAGTGTTCTATTATTTCCACATCAAGTTTAGAAACATTTGCATTTCCTTCTTAGCTCTTCAATTGCTTGCTAGAAAGTGCACTTGGGGGTAAGGGAGAGCAAAAGAAATCGATCAGACCGGAAACCACCCAAATCAAACTAACCTGCTGGTTCGATCCAGTTCTTGGGACATCGGTCTAGTTCCTAATTCCATAAAATTGGAATCGCTAATTTCAATATGATTCCAAATATGGAACCACCTTGACTAGACCAATTTTTTTTAAAATTTTAATCTTATTTCTTTGAAATTATTAAATAAATAATTTGAACTCGTAATTGTTAGGGATTTTCTCAATGTTGTTGAGATGCAAATATTTAGAAAAAAAAAAGTCGATAAAGGTATGCTTTGTACATATGCGTGACTTGGCTTTGATTGACAACCTCTCTTATGATCTTTGCACGCTTGTTCGATGTGCGACTCTCAAGGTGTATTTGGTTCAGCATTTCCAATAAGCTTTCTCTTCCAAAATCTCTTAGGGAAATGCAGAACTATTTAACAACTATTAAAAGAAGCTTTCACTTGAAAGTCAATATTGTGAAAACTAAAAGCCCAATGCTAGTAGGGATTATTATTAGGCTTTCAACATTTGACCCAATGTTGAACTCATTTTTCTCCTTCCAAAACTACCCTTACCAGTTCTTTAAATTTTTTATCATGTCCCTTATTATTTTTTTTTATTAAAATAGGACCAAACCCTTTGCCAGTCCGACAAAAGGCTATAGTCCCCATGAGCTAGATCTGGTGTTGGCAATTGTCAGTCAAGCGACCTAGGAGGCGCATGATCCAGGTGACCTTGGTTGATGGTCATCGACACCAAACCTGGCTCGCCGGTGACCATAGCCCTTCGCTGATTTGGCAAAGGGTTTGGTCTTTTTCTCAAAAATATATATATTTGATTTTTTTTCAATTTTAAACAAATAAAAATAAAAAAAATTAATATTAATTACTAAATGACTTTTCAAATGTGTTTTCTACCAAACGACATTTCTCTCAAAGTTGTTGATCAAAGCTTAGTTTACCAAGCGACCTTTACACTTTCCTAAAGCCCTTTACGCTAAATTGCTTTGAGCTTTCAAAATGCTAAACCAAATGCACCATCAACATGTCTGGCTTGTCTCTCTTGTGATGTCTAGCCTTCCATGCAAATGCCTCTGATGTAGGACTCTTGACTTGTCTCCGTTATTGTATCAAGCCTTCCACACAAATGCCGAGAGTCCTATATTGAACGAGCACGCAAAGACCATAAAAGGGTTTATGAATAAAAGCCAAGCCATGCTCCAACAAAAGTACATCTTTCTTGGCCTTTTGGCTAAGATTCGGTATAGTATTTGTTAATGTGTGATGCTCACACAATTTTTGAAGCATTTTATCTTCTTGCAAGTAAAGAGCAAATGCTTGATTTTAAAGGAGAGGGTAAACTAGTTTATCACTGTGATTCACCAGTTCCATTGGACCACCCAAGAACTAGATCGGCTCAATTTGGTTTCTAGTTCCACAACCAGTTCATTTGGTTCCCGGTCCTAGAAATGTGGAACTGGTCTTACCAGTCCAATTCCCAGTTCCTTGATGAGACCAAATTTAACCGGGAACCAATCACCCTTACATGGGAAGTGAACATGGATCTAAGGTAAGACCAGAAACTGGACTAATTGAGCCATAGAAATTGGTCCATTCCAAGTTCTAGCAATTACTAATTCAGTTCCCAATTCCAAAAAGGTTGAACTGGTACTGTGCAATTTGAAACCTGGTTCTAGGATAAGAATCAAATTAGGAACCAGAGAACCAAGCCAGGAATTGGGAACCAATGAACCATGTTCATTTTAAACTTTTTATTGTTTATTTTATTTTCCATGTTCATCTTTTTATGGATTGTTTTTGTTGTTGCATTCACTTTCAATTTGCTCGAATAAAAATGAAACCCAAAAAATAATAATAATAAAGAAATTGGTCAACTCGAGTAAACTTTGTAACTGATTGACGGGATTGCTTCTAGATTTCAGGGTATGCAAGGTAACTTCTATTGGAAGTTTGTTTGTAAAATAAACAAATAGTGTTTCTCCTTGTCCCACATGGGAAAGGTGGAAGGAGATGGGTAAGTTAATAAGTGTGAGCGTTCTTTAATATACTTAAAGAAAAAATATTAGGTGTAGGGCGTGCAAATGTGTGAATAATTATGTGATTATTTTATTTTATTTCGTACGGTTACTCTATTAACCTTTATTTTTTCAAAGGTTGTTTTTTGTTCATTAAGTATTTTTAGAAATTATGAAAATTCAGAATTTTATTTATTAAAAAATTATTTTTATTATGTTTATTCCTTTTCTTTGTTGCCTTAGTACGGCTATGTCATCCTTTTATGAAATCGATGGAGCCACTAGACTTACCGCAAGAGATCAAACAAAAGGAAGAAAGGAAGAGCTCAAACTTTGTTTTTAACTTCTCCCTAGTTAACCGTAGATTCTGCTTGAGATATATACCCACATAGGGGAACTACTAACTAGTTGCTCGAATGAAGGAACTAATCTTAGCTCGAACAACTAATTCACCCGCTTGCTTCGCATAGGCTCCACAAGCTTCGGTGTGGTACACGGAACACAAATAAAATATTGATGAATAAGCAAGGAAAAGAAAAGATTTGACATCGGATTCTAAAAAGAATGACTAGCACCCAAGTCGGGTGTGAGTCTTGCCGAACTGATTGGTACCACAAACGCTGGAGACAAAAGAGAGTAACCTATTGGCAAAGAAGCCCCCTAACAATAACAAAAAGGAGAACTCATATGTGTCTTTTCAAAACAACTTTTGGAAATTTTATTTATTCTATTTGAGAAAATTTCCGAAGGGTTGCATTTGTTCATTTTGCAGCTCCTTCCGAATGATACGGATATCCTTGTTTAATTTGCAACTTTTTGTGAAGAGTTGTATTTGTTTTTAAGACCGATTTATATATATGTCATTTTTTTGAATGAACGGGCATGAGATCATTTTCAAGTGTTCTTTCCAAAACCTACAACCATTTTTCAATTGTTTTCTAGAAAGACCCTGGAGATACTAAAATTGGTATCTAGTAGTCTCGTTTGAAATTTTGTTATATCCTATAAGATATTTGCCGGTGACTATTAGCAACATTATAGAACAAATAAATCCTTAAAAAAAATGATATCACGTCTCAAAATCTAACTTAATTGATCTATTGATTCGAAGTCATATTTTCCAACAACTTCTAGGTTTCAAAAACTAAGAAACCATTTTTAACATAATAGGTTTAAGGGAAATCAGAATCAATCTTAAAACGGCCTACCCTGGTACCTGAAAAACACTATTTATCTCAGCAAGAATTGCAATTTCAAGTCCCTTATGGGTAGAGCTATGACGCCCTAAAATTAGCGGGAACATATGTCTAGTGCAGGGCTCGAGTCAAAATGAGGGGCCTTAGGGCTTTTCTTTTGCCTGTCAAAAAGACAGCAGGATCCAAACGATTAGGTGGAAGATGAGTACTTTTAATCCGTCGGTGGTCTCTGATTTGTATATGACAGCTGTAATTAACAATTCCACAAGGTCCAAGGGAACTTCCTGGCTGCTTTTTTCTTTTTTATTGACAACGTAGGTTGGTATGACAAGGATAGCTTAGGCTCTTTTCTTTTTACCTTTAATGGCGTAGGCTGAAACTGACAGGAATTATTTCATTATTCAATAATTGTCCTATAACTTTGAGACAAAGGAAATGGACGAAGTTAACTATGTGCTTGGTGTCCAGATTATCGGGGATAAATTTAATAAATTTCTTAATCCCTACTTAAACAATAGCGATTTCGTAATTGCAAATTCATAGAGATTCCAATAGAGACTTGGGGAAAAATTTGTTGAACTAAGCCAATCTGAGAAGATGACTTTCTTAATGTCTATCCTAATGTCTATCCTAATGTCTTGGCATTTACCCCATTGGTTTTGGAATCTTTCATCACTTTCATAGCTTATTTTCGCGTGTTTTCGCACAAATCAAAAAGAGAAGAAACTGTTGCATGATTTATAAATAAAAAGATCGATATCATTAATCACATAGCTTTACTATAGACCCCACGCGATTAAATAAACATTAATTCCCCATCGCAAGTGTCCTTGTACATTGAAACTTAGAGATGCCTAGAATCTTCATTTGATTCGCCAATTAAGTTATAAGTATACAAGCTATTAAATTAAGGTGCAAAACTTGACTTGGGTCGACTTGGAACGAACTGTGAAAAAGAGTATAGTTCTTCAATTCAAATGCCTGTCCAAATAGCATTTTCCTTAGATGTAGTCGTGCAATTGTGAACTGAGTTATGGTACCGAGTGAAGTAACTGCTCATGCGTTGTATTCTCATGTTTCAGATGCCTCAACTCGTTCTCGAATCAGTGACTAAATTAGCCTCCCCACTTGAAGTCGATAACGGAGAGTCGTCCGCTGCTTTTATAATCGAATCTATAGAAAGCAACATTCGATCAAACTTACTTCTCGCCTTTAAGCAACGTACAACAAAAGATTCCCCCGTAGAGTTTACGTTGAGCAGTCATATTTTACTTAGATTAGTATAAGCATCAGGAGGAGATCAGATACTTGTCCAACTCCTGAGACATCTCCGTAATTCTCTTTGCGTTGGCAATTGCATATTCTAGGCAGATATAGCATTATTTTCTGAAAAGTTTTATTTATCTTTTGGACTATTGAACTATGCTTGAGCAAGCTTCAAAACCAAGAAGGAAATATGATGCTAAACCACTTGCGGCAAGGAAGAGTGTATTTAACTTTTGGACTGTTGAACTATGCTCGAGCAAACTTCAAAACCAAGAAGGAAATACGATGCTAAACCACTTGTGGCAAGGAAGAGCTCTCTCTCTCCCTCTCTTCATTTTTTGAAATAGATTCCTAAAGCAGACAACGTGGGATTTCTCTCTCTCTCTCTCTCTCTCTCTCTCTCTCTCTCTCTCTCTCTCTCTTCATTTTTTGAAATAGATTCCTAAAGCAAACAACGTGGGATTTCTTTTAATCGATTGCTTTAGTCACCCTCTATAGAAAATCCTCCTAAAAGCTCATTACTCTCGAGACCCATCATTCAATGCATACCCTCACACCAGTCAATGATTGAGATGTCATCCGGGCATTTTCAACAAAGCAGTTGAGCCTACTGCAATAAGAAATTCCCCTCTTTTGTGGGTCCATCTATGGCGTGCTTTTTCAGACTCCAGGCTGCCTGTCGCATGTTTGTAACGGTCCGATCGACCAAGGTAAATGTTCCTCCTTATTCGAGTGATGTGGACCCAAAATTGCCTCGAGTAGAGAAGTGGCTGTGGATATGTCTACTGAAAATAATCGAGGAGAAAAAGGGGGGAGCATCATAATGCAGTCTTTGACTGACTGGCCCTCCCTAATCCCATGAGCATTTTAGTTATTATCATGACCAGAAACCAGCAGGAATCAAAGAAAAATGAATAAAGATATCCAATTTTCTATGCGTGGAACTTGAGACGTGGTGACATTTGTGAGGCTTAGAGAGGCTGAGGGGGCTAACGACTCCAATATGTTTTGTGATCTTCTGTTAGCAGTAGCTAGTAGAGCTAATCAGCTACCCACTCCAGCTTTGTTTTTCCTTTAGCTGATCCCTCTCTCAAGGGCTAGTTCAATAGAAAAAATCTATATAGACCCCTCTAAAGCACCCTATTTTCCTCATCACAAGCACCCAAAACATTTTCTCTTCATATTACAAGAGCTCTTCTGTAGAGATCATTCCTAAAAGAAAGAAGGGCAAGAATGAGTCAATCCAAGAACTTCCTCACCATTTTCTGTGTTCTTGCTCTGGCTCCACTCGGTCTCTGTGCCAAGGCAGGTTATGGGGGTAACCTTTATCCCCAATTCTACGACCATTCTTGCCCCAAGGCTCAAGAGATAGTGAAGTCGGTGGTGGCCAAGGAGTTTGCGAAAGATCCTCGCATGGCCGCTTCACTCCTCCGCTTACATTTCCACGATTGCTTCGTTAAGGTCAGCGGCTAAGCAATTACTTGGAGTAAATAAGTTTACACGTCTAATCTTTGGTTTCAAAAAGTTGCAAAAACCGTTTCTTATACATGTACTCTAAGTCAGCACTCTATGCGAAGAGTAAACAATCTCGTCGATCATTTTTCCTGGTTTAGAAGCTTTCTCGATGCTTTCAGTGCATTAACTGCTCGTCATAGCACAACAAAGCATTTCTTATCGCCACTGTCAGGAGTAATTTGTACTTACATTTTGCTTCCTATTAGAACATGTTTATAATATGCTCTGTCTAAGTACCAACGTTGTCGGTGTATGTGACAGGGCTGCGACGCATCCTTATTGCTGGACAGCAGTGGCACTATAATCAGTGAGAAGCGGTCCGTCCCTAACACGAACTCAGCCAGAGGCTTTGAAGTTCTTGAGGAGATCAAATCTGCACTGGAGAAGGAGTGCCCTCAAACAGTGTCTTGTGCTGACCTGTTGGCCTTGGCTGCCAGAGACTCCACTGTTCTTGTAAGCATATGTAGATACAGTAGTGCCCAACTTCTCTCAGAAAGAATTTCAACTTTTCACCCAAGAAAAAAACCAGGAAAAAAAAAGGCAAAAAAAAAACTAATTTGAAATGCCTAATGAGCATAAATCAATGCTTGAATGTGTAAACAGACTGGAGGGCCTAGCTGGGTAGTGCCACTGGGAAGGAGGGACTCAAGAGGAGCAAGCTTGAGTGGCTCTAACAACAACATTCCTGCTCCTAACAACACTTTCCAGACCATTCTCACCAAGTTCAAGCTTCAAGGACTTGATATTGTTGATCTCGTTGCCCTCTCCGGTAAAATAATTGGAATTTCTTGACCTTAGTTTTGATTATAACATTCGAGTCCAAGTTAGGGAAAATAAAATTGGAAATGTCCCGTTACACAGGAAGCCACACAATTGGAAATGCAAGATGCACCACCTTCAGGCAGAGGCTCTACAACCAGACAGGCAACGGGCAGCCCGACTTCACACTCGACCAATCCTACGCCGCTCAGCTCCGCACCCGCTGCCCACGGTCCGGGGGCGACCAGACCCTCTTCTTCTTGGACTTTGTCAGCCCGATAAAGTTCGACAACAGCTACTTCAAGAACCTGCTGGCTAAGAAGGGGCTCCTGAGCTCCGACGAAGTCCTCGTGACGCAGAGCCAGGCCACGCTACAGCTGGTGAAGCAGTATGCGGGGAACCAAGAGCTCTTCTTCGAGCAGTTCGCCAAGTCCATGGTCAAGATGGGCAACATCACCCCACTGACAGGGTCCAAGGGAGAGATCAGGAAGCGTTGTAGGCAGGTCAATAAATATTAGTGCGAAGAAGAAATTTCCAATCTAGTAATTGGAATTACTTCTTCCATTTCCGGAATGAATCAGTCCGTGAGTATTAATTTGCTTGCTTTGTCCTACTCTGTTATGGCTGTTGTGTATTGGAATTGCAGAATCGCAATTTGTTGTTCTGTTCGAATAAAGTCAATAATTTTTCATTCATAACGTCTTGTTTTCTTCTCTATTCATGAGTCAATTCCGTATCGAATCAGGCAGCGTTAGGATTTATCGAATCTAAAATGCATTTGCATATCCAGATGAAGAGTAGAGAGCACTTGCATCAAATTGTTGTGTCATCTTATTTCTCCACCTCGAGCGTTAATTTTTCTCAATTAACCATTAATTCAGTTGATGAACGTAAATGGAATCTCAGTTAACGAGTAAATCAAGTTAGGTATACATAACTAGATTGATTGTAAATCACAAGCTGTGCACGAATCAATGCAAAATATATGAACATTCAAATGAAATCAAGCATTTGAATTTACTTATTTCTCTCAGTAACTTCTTGTTCGAATGGGAACACAATGCTAAATACGAACAACAATTTGTTACGGTCACAAAACCTCCCGAAAATGGCATATGAACTGGCACCAGTAGTGAAAAATCCATCCAATGCTCCTTACATCGACCTCGCAACCACTGTTTTGAGGAATGCGGCAATTGTTACAGAGGGTACACCTCACAAACAGTGGAAAGAAGCCACCAGGTATGTGATAACAAGGTCAGTAAGCTAGATCCCTCGTCTGCTTTTTC
This sequence comes from Eucalyptus sideroxylon x Eucalyptus melliodora, assembly GCA_016097485.1. Taxonomy (NCBI): domain Eukaryota; kingdom Viridiplantae; phylum Streptophyta; class Magnoliopsida; order Myrtales; family Myrtaceae; genus Eucalyptus; species Eucalyptus sideroxylon x Eucalyptus melliodora. The sequence continues at coordinate 44,153,722 of CM027832.1, read as the reverse complement.
CTACAGCAGGGTACAGATCTATAAGCACAAAACAAACTTGAGGTTGATGGGTATGAAAAAGCTCAACAGAGGCTGAACGTCTACTTTTTCCAAGTCTCATAAAAAAATTAAGCTGTTTGAACAAGGAAAGCTCCATGTTATGAGGAAATAACAGCAATCTCCAAGCTTGGCAATAACGTTGCCACCAATGGCATCGTTTAGAATCGCTTGCACCAAATATCTCCCACGGTTCCACTGCTATTGCATTTTCACTTGCTTCAGTAAATCTGAAGACGAAAATATGAAAAAGCGGGTCTTAGACAAAAGTGCAGATATATGGGGAAAGCATATCAAAGAGCATATTCGTCCTGTCGGCTGTTATATTCTCTGACAAAATTTGAGTGGGGTGCTCTATGACTGGACAAATAAAGCTGCATAATTAATGAGTTATATCAAAAACATTAGATGCTCCCAACCAAAAACATACTTTTCGACCACAATTAACCCAGCTCTCTTACCAAATGAATTATATCACAGAACAGGCAGAGCTAAAAACTCAAGCATCCCAAATACTAATTACACACAATTGAAAATTCCACGATGCTTGTTAGCCTCATCCCTACTGAAATTAGCTGGTTAGCCTTATCCCTACTGACACTTACCATAACACTCTTTCTGCTTTTGCTCCGTCTCTCACATGCATAAAAAAAATTTAAAGGTCCATGTGCTCCGAAGGGACACAACCTTACGTTCTCAGTTGGCTAAGTCTTCTTGCCTTAACATATTGAATCTGGCGTGCTCCAGAAGGACACGACCTTACACTCTCAGTTGGCTAAGTTTTGTAGCCTTAACATGTCGAATCTTAGATGCCATTAAAAGCATCATCCTTGGTCTTGGTCTTAGTCTATTTCCCAGGATAATCATCATGTATACTTAATTTCCCTAAATTGTAAAAAATTAACACAAAATGTTCATGCAAAGTAGAAGAAAAGCTCATACTTTGTAGAAAAAGCGATCATTTCAAAATTTCTTCACTTATTCCTGGTACAATTAAATCAACAAAATCACCGGAGAACATTCTTTTCAATCAATAAAAAGAAAAATATAAGCAACAAGCTGATCTGTGGGTTTTAAATTAAATCATCTTTTTGCCCAAAAAAAAAGCCTAAATCTGAAGTTTCATCGCACTTGCTCAATGTTACAGTCCTATAGAAGTCCCCACAGTAAAAAATCAAAAATGAAGATCAGAAGATGATAAGGTGCAATAACAAGTAGTTATAATGAAAAAAGTGTGCCCTCATCCAATACATGTGCATCTTGCCATCTGTAAACATGGCGCAACATAACAACTGCCCCCACCTCCTTTCTTGCAATGAACACATAGATCCATTTCTGTAGCACAGCAATTTTAAAATCCTTCAAATTGATGGGCTCAGATAGTTTGATCCTAGAAAACCCGGTTGGAGGGGTAAAGACAAGAAAGTAAAAGGGAAAAGCAGAAACGAGCTGTGGTTATGATAATTGATTGTTAAGACTGTGGAGCATAATATGCAGCGAAGGTCATGACTTGGAATAAAGAGAAGCCAGTCTCTTGACAGCGGCAATGAACTCGCAGCCAGTAAAAAGGAAAGAAATGAATCCTGCGCTTCGCCAAGTCTCCAAACACACTGTCCACTAAAACCTCCATAATTTTCCCTAGCACTTGTCTAGACCAAATCGCGCCGGTCCAATCCATGCACATCTATCCACTGCAACTTCAGATACATTCCCACCAATGATTCAATTTAGACGATGTTTATTCAGTAAATGTTTGGACTTTATGTTGAAAAGGCACGAATTATAATCCAGCAAGGTCATGACTTGTAATAAACAGAAAAGCCAGTCTCTTGACAGTGGCAATGAACTCGCGCAGCCAGTAAAAAGGAAAGAACTTGTGGTTGTGCCGTTCATCCGAGTGCACTTCGCCAAGTCTCCAAACACACTGTCCACTAAAACCTCCATAATTTTCCCTAGCACTTGTCTAGACCAAATCACGCCCGCCCAATCCAGCACATAATCTATCCACTGCAACTTCGGAGACATTCCCACCAATGTATCAATTTAGACGATGTTTATTCAGTAAATGTTTGGACTTTATGTTGAAAAGGCACGAATTATAATCCAACACAAGATATCAAGCAGACCACTTTCTTCAATACTCGGCCAAAAAGATTGGACACACAAAATTGGTGGCACGAAATGCAACAAGAAGCAATTTTTAAAAAAAGCAAATGAAGGGTGATTCATTACCTCACTCCATACTGACTTTGGCACCAATTGCCTTCATCTTCTCCACGATCTTCTCCGCCTCCTCCTTCGCCACGCCCTTCTTCAACAGCGTCGGGGCCTTCTCCACCAGGTCCTTGGCCTCCTTCAGCCCCAGGTCCGTGCACGCCCGCACCTCCTTGATCACCTTGATCTTCGCGGCGGCGTCGAAGCCCTCCAGCTTCAGGTCGAACGCCGTCTTCTCCGCCTTCTTCTCGTCCGCCGCGGCCGCCGCCGCCCCCCCGGCCCCGGCCCTCCCGGGGCCCCGCACCGCGAACCCCATCCCGGGCATCATGACCGCCATGGCCGGCATCTCCTCGACGCCCATCCTCTTGCGCATCTCCTCGGTGAGGTCGGAGACCTCGAGCAGCGTGAGGGCGGCGATCTCGTCGACGAGGGCGGAGACGCGGCCGGAGGGAGGGGGCCGCGGCGACTGCTCCGCCGGCGAGGCGGCGGCCGCGGAGAACCCGCGGCTGAGGGGGCGGAGGGTGCGGCGGGCGCCGGCGAAGTGCGGGGAGATCGATCGGAGGAACATCATTCTGGAAATGCTACGCGAGCAAAAACGACATCAGATTGAAGAGAGAGACTGCAATGGGGAGTGATGAATCTGCTGCATCGTCGTCGTCTTCTTCCTCGTTTCGCCTGCGCCGGGCATAAACCCTAACGGGAAGGAGGATTTAGCGAGCAAATACGGGTCGGGTTCGGGTTCGGGCTCAAGTAATTCGGATTCGGGTTTCATGCGAGTCCGAATCATCGTCACCTTTTTGCGCACGCATGAACAGACAGAAATCCCAAATGACAAATTCATTGTTCAATAAAAATACTCTGCTTTTGTTTCGAGAAACATAAATTATTTGAAAAATATTTTTCTGATAATAATCGTTTTTATCACTTAAAATAATTAGTCAATTCAAAATACTTATGTTATTGATAACTATATATGTTTAAACATTTTCGCAAACATTTAAATATTTTTTGTTTCTTCATTTTTATAATTGATATAAATATTTGTTTTAAAAATATATATTTTTCAAATCATTTATTTTTTTCATGAAAAATGGAACTTAGATCTAATTAATTCTTATGAATGGGCTACGATTCGCTAAAAATGTATTTCAACCCATTTATATTGGGTTGACCCCTTTTTCTTTAATAAGTCAAAGATTTAGGTGCATTGCGACACAAATATAAATTTAGAATATTTGTATCACAATGGACCAATTGGGGATAGGACTAACCATCCCTCTGGAAATATTGTTAAAATATCATCAATCCTTAATGAAATGAATGTAGTAGTGGCTCGTTGGAAACCTAGAATCTCTACTCGATCTAGAATGTGTGATGTACATGCCAATCAGAAGTGACAAAAGAAAGTTCAAGGTATTTGTGTTATAATGAGTAGAGTTTAGGATCCTAATCTTTTAAATAAATCTTGATAAATTTGGCAAATGCATATTTTGCTCATTTCTACTTAGGACTAATGATGATCAATTACTAGTACGATTCAATTCTAAAATGGAATCAAGAATCCGATCGAAGAACTGGTTCCCAATTTTGGGAACTAGGGACTGGCCCGTTTGGTCCTAAGATCGAGAGCTGGCCAGTCCGACAATACTAGCCACTTTTTTATTCCATAAAGATTTTAGTTTGAAGTTAACTTATATATATATGTGTGTGTCTAAGAAATAAAATAGTCTATTTTGGGATTTACGGCTATTTTTAAGAAATTAAAAAATATATTTAAAAAAAAAAAAAAAAAAAAAAAACCCTGTCCAATCTAGACCTGATTCCCCTCGAAAGTGGGAAATGGACCGAAAATCACTGATTCCATTTTTATGGAAGTGGGAATTGGACAGATGCCTCCAAGAACTAAACCAAACTAATCAGTCCAAACAATTCCTGTTTGGAGAGTCCGATATGCTCACCCTTACTTAGGACATTTTAGATCATCCCATGTTCTTGTCCAATAATCCTAACGAATTCCATGAAAAAGTCGAATTGGTGATGCAAGAGAAAAAGACATCCAGCACTTTTCAACAGTCAAAATAGGGCCCAACTTTGTCATCCCAACCGACCAACGGATCATAGAACTAACCGAATCTTTCATATCGAAATTGACTACACTCGATTTTGTGACCTTTAACTCGATTACGAAGTCATTTCGACTCGATTCCTATGTGATGCTAACGCAAGATTCGTTAATATGACTTTCTGGTGTTCGTGTTTGTCACGATGATTGCTAACGAAGGCACGACAACGTTGTCTTAAAAAGCATTGTCTTTCCCTTTCCTCACGATGCGTGGCCTTAAAGGACCAAGGACGAGAACTCCTCCGCGGCACAGTACCTTACCGTCAACCCCAAGACAAACTTCCCCATCATCGACCCGTCGCTTCACCCGCCTGCGTACCGCAAGGAAAAACACTGCAACCGATTCGCAAGCACTGCAAATGCCTCTAGTCGATGCAACACAGAAGCCTAAGGATGCTAAGGATGCGAATGCAGGCTACCTACCCGAGCTCGACAAGCTTGATGAGGTAAATACCGTCCTAAGTGATTCTAGTTCATCGTCACCACCAACTCATTCCCAATAAGATGGCGAGGGCAACCTCCTTGGCCAACTCGCAGGTCCTGAGCAGTCTGACATTGAGAAGGGTATGATTTTACCAGTACAAACACTGTTTTGTTTGTCTCATAACTTGATTGCGATAATCAAAGCTCTAGCTGTACCAATCACGAAACAGTGCACTCCTTCCAGCACGATTAGATGCGAAAAAACCCTCGAGTTATCGGTGGCCTAGAGCATAAACAGCACATCAAGGCTCGATCATATTTCATGCGACAAAGATGGCTGGAGGAAGCAACGGTGCCCGAATTAAGAAGGCAGGGCCTTTGTATTACAAGCTCAACCTCAAGCTATGATAATATGACGGGGTCACAGCAAAAGATTCATAAAATCAGAATGACAAGAAATGGAGATGACATTAAGCTAAATACAGGAGAATATCATTGGCAATCGGACTAGGCACACAATGTACTGCAAGGAGTTATACTGGTTAAACCCAGAGAAAGCATCCCAGCAATTTTAAAGAAGCTGTAATTAATTAATATAACCGATTCAAATTTGTGGACGGAAACCGCACCAACCATTCTTTCGGAGAATTGCAAAGACCCCAGTTTGTTTTGCACACAGTTAAAGCAAGAAATCTTCCTCTTCCTTTACAAATGCCAGACATTGCGACTTTACAGGAGGGTTATTAAGCATTTGACACAATCACTAGTTTTTTTCCCAGGATTTTCTCTTTCTTTTTTCACCCTTCATTTTTCTTTTGAAGAGATGCCCTCTACCCTAGTGCTTTAGTGACTACTAGAGGAAGATACGTTCGTTGTTATACTTTATCGTCATGAAACCACCACCTGGTCTCTTTAGGAGACCTCCCATTCCGACAGTTCTTCACATAACGATCGTTATCTTCTGGGCGTTGCTGAGAAGCATAAAAACAGACTGTCAGACCAATTGAGAACAAAATGGAAGAACTACTCCCTCCAAATTGACAATAGGGGTGACACATATAAGTAGTTTGAACTTCACCATTCAACCAAAAATCCAGTCTAATCAAGATAAATTTACGTAAGTTAGTATGGCATCAATTGGTAATCATACTCAGTGCAGTAGTGAGTGCACCAACAAACATTAGTAGCTGCAGTAGAACTCAAAAGATATAAAGACAAACCTTAACAGTCGAGCTAGAAAGCATCGACAGAATGCTGATGCAGACGGAACTGACGGTCATAGCAGGCGACCAAGAATCATACAATATGTCTAGCAATGATAAAACAGAGATCCATATTAATACTACTGCCAATGTAGCAAAAGCCAAGTCAAATAGACATTTATGTATTTGCTTAAGGGAAATCATAATCCTGATCAAAATGGAAACAAGAAGCAAAACAATGATATCTCAATAATCCGGACAGCAAGCTCTGTATGAGTGCGTAAGAGAGTGTGTGGGTGTGGGTGTGGGTGTGTGTGTGTGTGTGTGAGAGAGAGAGAGAGAGAGAGAGCTCTCCTACACAACTTGACTAATCTTACAAATTTATAAAACTATAACACCAATCAAATTGTAACTACCATCTCAATCGAAATCCATGACTCGGAAGGATTTATCATTGTGCCTTTCAACCATTTATCTTAGCCACACACATCATATTCCATTGGTTTATTAGTGAGGACTATCGTCCAGACAATAAAAGGAAACCATCTTAAGCTGGTGTGAAAAGACTATCTTTTAATAAACAAGAATCTTCTTGCTGATATGAATTGTGGAAGCAGGATTTGAAGGGCAGGACAGTCTAATGGTTCACTTTCAAGAACTGTGATCTGTCTATACAAGCAGCAGATCACAGAAAGCATAAACCTATAAAAAAATAGTGACATCACCTTTCTGAAGTTTCAGTGGCAAAGCCACTTAGAAAACAAAACCATTTGAAAGCTTCAAGATAAGTTAAGACCATAGTATCAATTTATTCAGTGGTAATATATGGCATGAGGAGCAGATATTTCAGCCACAATTAATAACAAAGCAGTAAAGAGAACTATCAAAGTTACTTAAAGAACTAGTTTGATTAAGTAGCTATGGATCCAACACATTGGATACACTGACCAGATCCTGCATAGAAATAGACAACTGTTTTAACAAAAATTATGCTGAAGCATCCTAGCTTTGAATTATTGAAAGTGAAGTAGTTTGTCAAATAGATATAATGTTTATTTCAACAAGGTGCAATACGTGCTTATTGATTCAACAAGCCTTCCTTAACGTAAGCCAACACATAGAAGAAGACTTTCCAGTGAGATTAACATCATTGTGAAGCATTAGGTAAGACTTGCATGGAAGCTGGTATCAGTAACTAAATAACTTATTTACAAACCAAACCTCATGATGAACTTAAAATTGTTTTAATGTTAATGATAACACCACAAAACGTAATTTGAGCATAATCTGCTTAATTAAGATATGAACCACCACCTTATGTTATTTCCTGTCAAGTTGTACACAAACTCCATCTCACTAATGTGCACAAGCTGATTTCTACAAACAATTTTTTCAAATGTATTTTAATTTTTTTGGTAGTCTTTGTTAATTAACATGTCTTAAATATAAATTATAGTCACAACTTTTAACTTAAAAATTCCCTAGAAAAACTAGAACTAAGAGTTATGTATCACAAGGACTTGTTAGAGATTGAACTTTAGAGACACCTTCGAAAAAAATGTACATTATCAATAATCTGTAAATTAGATTAAAGATCTTTGACTTATGAAAATACTCAAATCTTAGATGAATGTCACAAAGAAGCAACAAAGATTTAAACTTCTCCAATTTGAACTCAGAAGAAGAAGAAGAAGAAGAAGAAGAAACGGCGTTTTAGGAAAGATTGATAAAAATTACTAGCTTAATTGATCTACAACAAACGTATAGTTTTCCTCTTATATCGATCTTACGATTAATGAGGGAAATTTTGCACAATTTAAATATTAAATGTGTCTAAGACTATATGAGGGATGGAAATAGCATGAACATTGTAGGTTGTGCATTTTTTGCTTAATAGTGCTCTGAACCTACTTAGCATTGGCAGAATAAACTAGTCCAAACAAGAAAAGTGCTCTAGTGATACATTCGGCTGTGGATGGGTCTTTTAGCAAATGTTTCATTCATTAATCCTTCAAGGCTAGACTAGTGATTCACAGAATTTATCTAAAGCAATCACTTTAAAGAAAGGGCTGGCAATTGTATTAATACAAATAAGAAAGATTGACTTTAAAAGAGGAATGCCCCACGATGAGAGCTGTAGCACAAACGATTCTATATAAAAGCTCACTACATAAATGGAAAGCAGCAATTGCAAGCACTGGTTGCTAGAGCTGGCTTTGTAATTTAGACTCAGAAGACACTTTGAAAGAAGGTTCAATATCAAATTTGAGAAATATGAAGTGTAACTTATACAGTTCTCACAACAAAGACTTCTCTGACGATATGATTCTCCAAAAAGAAAATCAATTACAAGCAATTTCAAGCCACAAGAAGTACATTGAGAGCCGAAGTCACAAACGCAGAATTGAAACCAGCAGAAACACATTGGCAAGCTAAAGCCAAAGACACAAGCAAACAAGAGAGACTCCAGAGTAAGCTATTAATGGTTTACTTCATCACAAAAGGCTGGCTTAGACAATTTAGCCTTTCAAAGTTGCCAATACAATAAAAAAATGTATGGAAACAAAAGTCCCAGGAAAAATGTATAAATGTCACGATCCTTGACAAGATGAATAGAGTGTCACCAAAATCCAAGTCAAGACTTGGATGATACTGTGCTTTTGAGGTAGCCTGAGATAAAATCATCTCCTTTGGGTTGAACAAAGATTTTTATGCACCTGATTCTCATAGAGAAAGACAATACAAGCTTCTAACATCCATTCTCGATTCCATAGTTGGGAGCTACCCAGTGAAAAATAGATGCATTTCCCAAGAAAAGGTTTGTCTTCAAAACTTCAATAAATAGCGCACAGGACATATAATCTTCTCAGAATATAACCAACTTCCACTATAAAGAAACCAAATAAAAAACAGCAGAAGCAAAGAAGCACAAAAAAAATGATGCCGAGCTACAACTTTGAAGCAATCTGCATAAATTACCTAAACAAATATGGCCATTGCTGTATATATGAGGATGGAGAGGAGCCGGAGGCACAAAAATGACCTGTCAGCCACAAACCCATGTTGGACAAAGATCAGAAACATAATTCATACTCTAACCCCAAACTCAAATAACAAAATCCGCACACGCAACGCCAATCCCGCACATCAAAAGTACTCCGACAGAACAACGATGCGAAAAAGACATCGGCTTCGACGAAATTACCTGGGGGGCTTCCATGGGGTAATGCTCAGGGAAGTCCACCTGAAGCTGGTAAGTCTCATTAGCATACAGAGTTCCTGGAGCTCCATTCACTTCGATAACCCACCTATATATCCCCCCACCAACAATCGCAGAAGGAAAGACAAAAATCAAACTTCACAACGACCCAGCACTACTTTTTTGCAGCCCAGAAAAAAAGATCGAAAATTTCTCAGAACCCTAGAGGAGAAAACTGATGGGTACCTCTGGAGATTGTCGGTGACCTTGTGCTTGAACCCGGTCGGAGGATTGACCTGCCACTCCACCAGCTCCTTCTGGAGGCGGTTCGAGGCAATCTTACTCAGGGCCTGAAAACCCATCGGAACCCCCAAAAAAAAAGAAAAAAAAAACACAAAATTAACAAAAAGGGGTGAAGAAAAACTCGATCGTTTTCCCGGAATCTTCCCGGAAACGACGGGCAATCGAGCCGCGCGACCAGAAACGCCGGGAAATCCTCCGCGGCGCGAGCGAAAGCGCGTCGCCGGGGAGGAAATCAGAGAGAGAGAGAGGGGAGGGGCGCGGAGGAGGAGAGACCTTGCGAGAGGCGGCGGAGGAGCTGGTCATAGTTGTCGTTCGCCCTGCAATTGGCGGAGAGTTTGAGAGAGAGAGAGAGAGAGAGATGGATTGATGGCGTTGACGAAAAGGGCGAGAGAGAGAGAGAGAGAGAGAGAGGAGAGAAGAAAGGGAAAGAGGGAGGAGCTCGCGGGAGTTTCTGACCCACCAGAAGTACTACCACCACCACCACATCTCTCCCCTCTCTCTCTCTCTCTCTCTCTATAAACTTCGAATGGGGGTTTGTCTTTGTCGTCGTCTTTCCTTTTGCTTTGGCCAGGTCCATTCGTGTAAATGGGGGAAGTGAAAAATAATCAAGAAGATTTGATCATTTCGAAACGACTGATTACTATACGAGGAGTACTCAGCAAAACCCTTCTGGATATTGCTTTGAAAAAGATTTGTGGCGTCGACAGGTGAAAAAAAGAACTCTTATTCGTAGAATCATCTCTCAACAACGACGATTTTTGATGGTCAGTCTATTTAAATAATTCTAATTTGACTAGACTATATAGCATGGATTATTTGGTCGAGCCATATCACTCAAGAGGAAAAGTGAGGCTTGCTTGGCATAGCCAGATTTGTCGTACATAATTTTATGTCTCGCTCTCTTGCTTCTTTTCTATTTTGCTTCCTCGTGAGTATTTGAGTTTTTGTCAGCATGAGGAGTGTTAAGAACGCATAATCAGCCTTATTTCATGGTACTTCCTTCACGCTGAAAGTTTGTTCATTGAAATCAACAGTCAGCTTCGGAGTCTATTATAACGTAATCTTAATACATTTTTTTTTTGTACTTTATAACACATATGTCTAACTTGATAAATTAACTTAATCATCCGTCTCGGAGTCTGATATAAGGTAATTTGAATATTAAAATCAGTTTTCTTTGGTGCACGGTTTTGTTTAGTGTTAGCAAAGCATATTAAGTTACTGTCATGATATCACAAAAAGGAGCATATCATTCTCCAACGACAGCTGAATCTTGTGAGTTATTGCACCTCCTTTTCCAGCATTATATTGTTGAATTTGCATTTCTTAAGAATTAAGCCAGAAATTAAAAACAACTCAAGAAAAAAAGAGCGACAAGAGTAACTTATCAACCTAATGAGCTCCTTGATTTCTTACTCTTTGTGATTTGAATTGCATACGGTCAATGTCGTAGTTGGTTGAGTTGATTTCATTGGCAACTTTTGCCCCTTTCGATGCACTTTGAATTGATACTTGCTTTCATGCATAAAAGCACCAGACCATGGCTTCCAAAGGGTACAAACCATCAACCCCAAAAAAAGAAAAAAGAAAAAATGATTAATCATTCGCTTAGTGGAAGATTGAGAAGAAGAGTAATAGAGTAATTCATTTCTAGCCTATAAGCCCCCAATATTTGAGTAATTGAGGATTGGAAAACACTTAGATATCCGTGAAACTCAAATAGATTTTCAAATGCATCCTGAATTAAGAGAAAAAATTATTGGAGAATGGCCGCTTAAATATTGCTAGGCATGGGGTTCCTGGGTCAAAAAAAAAAATATATATATATTATTAGGCACCTACTGAAATAGGTGAGAATATATGCTGAAGAAATTTAACATTGGGTGGGTCAGCAAATTTGCATCTCCCCCTCTAATTCAGAAGAATATTTAGTTCATCTTTCGGCCATATAAAATTAAAGAATATTTCGCAAGTGGGGTGGTTGCAAAGACAAGCACAAAGGCAAGCCATCGGTCAAACTTCAGCGGCAGAGCATATGGGGGGATTTCATGTGGGAGTGGGGGAGGAACCTTTTTCCTCATTGGCCTTTTCTTTGATATCGCAAATGTTCTAATTCCTTCTTATCCGGCATAGAATAAAGGCGGAGTGGAAAAATATAAAATGGAGGAAGAAGAAGGGAGAGAGGGTTCATGTGCAAATCTCCATTTGCTTTTTCTTTTTTCTTTTTCTTTTTTTTTTGGCAAGCCCCATGAGGAAGGTATATGCCTGCCTTTTGACTAATTTCCTAACGTGTATAAACAAAATAAAAGAAAGGACCACAGAGATCGGCGCACATCCGCATCCGAAAAAATTTAAGATGACACGACCATCTGAACCGTGAGAATTTTCCTGTCTCTGCTCGTCCTGCTTGGACATTGCATGTGTATTTTGTTGATGAACATCGACCCAAGATGAGGATAGCTTCACTCTAAGTAAAGGGTGCTAATGTGCCTATGGAAATTCATGTCTGTGTGTCTCTTCTTGCTCATGTCTCTCAGATGTCATTTCTTAGGACTCTGTTAAACCAGTTCAGTTAAGCTCTTCCCCGACGGACATCCTTGTCCTCTCCCCCATTTCGAAACTTCTTCCAGTGAAAGAACATCCGACCCATCCTCATCCCACGATCTGCCGGTCAATATTCCCTCATCCACGATCCGCCGGTCAATATTCCCTCTAAATCGTGTGAAGCCGCCGCAAGGCATGGATGCCAAATTTCTTGCTGCACGACGAGCCGTGATCTCGAGCCTTGACCCCTCCTGATTTGCCCGCCTTCAGTCTGCGATGGAGAACGTAGCGGCGATGACCATTGAGATTGCCAAGGCAGTAGCCATGGCCTTCATGGCGGCCTTGTGTGAGGACGATCAGTACGTCAATAGCGGATCCTGCGGCCTCAGTCGGTGCAACCTTGGATCTAGGACTTTGAATTGATGAAAATACACTTTTTTTTCTCTGCCCATTAGGTCCGCTGGATCGGGCAACTCTTAACTCATCCGCTGCTGGCCAATAATTTTAGTTCGTTCACATTTGAAAGATCTAGAAGCCTGCCTTGTTCAAGTTTGATTCACAATTGATGAATAAAACGTAGCTACAAAATGAGTCTTGGCTCCCTACTCTCTTTTGAAAGTAGATGCATACTCATCACCATCTCTTTCATTCAACTAGTGAAAAGTGGATGGAATGTTCAACCGCTTAAGTTGATAGGTGGAAAATGCTATATTAATATAAAAAAAGTATATAAATCCCCTAATCAAGTAATGTGAAATATTTCAACAATTACCATTGGTAACCGCTCGGCTAAGGGCAAGAAGGGCCTCCATGGAAGGGGCGAGAGGAGAGGTGCACACTGAGTGCCGAGTGAGGAGAGAGATGGGGGAGCTTACGAGAGAAAAGAAAGGGATGGCAGGGCCCACAATTTTGTTTCTTTTTAAATTTATTATAGGGCAGTTAATTATGTTTTAAACTTTTCGATTATGTTAATTTAATCATGAACTTTTAGTAGATTTACTAATGTAATCATTTGAGTCAATTTTAACTAGAAATCACTGACGTAAAATTATTAGATAAAATCTTTAAAGTAGCGTAAGATGTGAGTAGCCAACGAAAAAGTAGGGTGATTACCACCAGCTATATTATGTGGCACCACCGTGGCTAACATTAACAATTTTTGAACTTTTTTGAAAGTTCAATTTTTTTTTTTTTTTTTTTTATACAACTTGGGCCAATGTAATTAAACATTTAGAAAAAAATAAAAATAAAAATTTGCTTGTTGGCCAAGCCGTGTAGAATAACCGCATTAGCACTTTCAGATCAATTTTGGTTAGAATGATTATATTAATCATCAAAAGGTTTAGTACTAAATTAATACAATCAAAAAGCTTAAGATTGAATTGATCATCATATAGATATATTTCAATAATTTTCCCTAATTTCGCAAGGCGTGCAATGAAGTCACTTCGGGAGTGAATTTTAGGACGGTCCTAAAGAAACCAAGAATAACGGACCTTGCAAAGCAGGATTAGAATATGCCAAGGCTTCATTAGCGGAATTGCTTCCCACCCCCGGCAATGTCTTTTGGAGAATCTTGCAGAGGGTACAACCACGACACATGCCCAAGTTGGGGGCAAGATCTTAGCTGGATTTGGTCCGCGTGGGACCGGGTCTGGATCCAAATCGATTATTGTCATTGACCTTGGAACTCCTTGTAAATTCATCAAAATCTAACCACTTTCTTTCACCGTTCTGTCCCTTTCGCACCATCCAACCTCGAATGTTCCGGGAAGCACAGGTGGACTCAAAAGTCAATCCCAGAAAATGCCCCCCCGGCGATTTGTCTTCTTGCTCCTTTATGGATCTGATTTCTCAATCTTCACATGAAAATTAGGTGGTGACTTTCTTTTCTCTTAGCTAATATCACGCAAAATCCAAATTGATATATCGTGACTAATTTGTCCTTATTTAAAAGCCTAAAGTAATATACTTGTCACAAATTCACCTTCATTAATTTTGTTAAATTTTATTGTCAACTTGCTAAATTGAATGACACATAACAAGTTATAGGTATATAAATTTAGGGTTTTACCACGAATTTCTCACAAGTATATCAATTTATGATTTTTAGTCGTTAGCAAAAACTAACGGAAACTAAATTTTATCACAAATATATCAATTTAGAATTTTTGATAATAAAAAAATTAGTTTAAAGTAAATTTATTACAAGTGTATTAACTTAGAATTTTTTATTATCTAAAAATTTTATTAAGATAAATTTATTATAAATATATTTATTTAGAGTTTTTCATCATATTGACCCTTTCTTTCTTTTCTACCTTCGTTGATGCATAGTTGTGACTTCCACACAAAACCTGACAAATAGCTGACTCCGAGCATGGAATCTTCTCCTTGCTTAAGAATGTTTGCAGCCACAGCAACCAGTTCACAACTTCCATTTAAACAGCAGCAGCAAGTAGCGACCTTCTTTCTTTATGCCGTGCCGAAATATAACAGGATATTAGGGCAAATGTTCGTGTTGGAAACTATCCAGCGTGAAGAAACTATTTCCATCGACGGACTCATAGCCGGTGGTCTTTGAATTCAGATCTTTAGATCAGCCTACATCTCTCTTTACCTCTCTTTACCTTACAGATATAAAGATGTCGGACATTGTCAGAAGAAACAGTACAACGTTCCAACAATAAGATTTTATAAGATTATCCTGTCACAGCAATGAACGGGACATCATATTGCACAAGATTTTACAAGATTATCCTGTCACAGCAATGAACATGACCATATTATTGCGTACAGCATTTATATTGCAGAGATAAGATACTATATTACATCTCCCAGAGATGAGAACCAATGTTATGATTGATATCTACACAGAAAACTCCTCCATTTTCCCACAATGGCGTGACCCTTCACCGTGAGATTATGCTCGATTAGTTCCTGCAGTTGCTGTAGCAATGTCTTAGTTACAACTAAAAGCCGGAATTAAGAACTGAGAAGCAGACAAAGCATGTAGTGTGTAGGACTTCCAACCTCATCACGGGGAACTTAGAGAATGGGGAAGAACTTTGTACGGGTTAAGTATGTGATTGGGGTCCAGCAAGTTCTTGACGGAAGCCATCAATTGCACCTATACAGGCAGAGTATAATTCACCAACTTGCACAACTAGAAAAAGAAATATCCACCCTCGACTAGAGGTGGTCATAAGGGAATTTTTGCCAGGGCCCGGCCAAAGATGTGCGGGCTGGGCTTTATCATGTACGATCTTTGCCCAAGCCAGCCCATTTACCTCTCGGGCCTCGCGGCCGGGTGGGGTTGATCACTTTTACCCTTGAGACATCTAAAGAGCATGCTTTCTCGTGAATTTTTAGATTGCCCAATTGGCTAGAAGATCCTTCAGCTATAGAAATGAGTGAAATAATGTCTATTGCTACCAATAGAAGTGTCTATCTAATATATAGATAATGGATCATGCTATAAGAATGTCATGAACTACTAGGAAAAATGGTGTATGCATTATGGGCATGACTCCAGACAACCTAAACTTTGGGGGATAAGGGCTGTTCAACACAGTTAGGGCACAAGTCAATGTCCAATGCCTGTTACTCATCCTTACTATGTCAGTTTTCTGTCATTGTGGTCTAGTCACTAGTTATCGCCTTGATGTGGTTATGTCCAGCTAGTGCGCTTCACACATCTCACTTGCATGAGAGAGGGAACTTTCACAAATATGCTGGATTTACATTGGACCATTTCTAGACAGCTTAAATATTTGGGGCAGAAAATGGCTGTTAAGCACGAGCAATAAATCAGAAAACCATTTTTAGGCAGACCTTAAACTATGTAAAAAGCAATGCCTCCAAGCAACTAAGTTTCAAGGTAAGTTATAAACATCCCAAGCTTCCAGCTCTGGGCCATTTTCTATCAGTAGTCTTTGCCACATCCACTTTGTGTTAGATAGAGTTCTAGTGCCATATACAAGTATTGCCCACACCACGTTTCTTTCACGAAAGGCCACACCTAGACACAGTACAGTTGTTATCATCTGCCATATAAGTTAAGCTCTGGAGGAACCATAGATTCTCAACTAGATCTCCCCGTTTCTTAAATGGTAGACCATGTCCAACAAAGGATGACCGTTTTTTCTCTTTGCCCTATATGCTGCAAAGAAGCTTCTGAGTACTTGATATTAACCATCTAAACTAGCTGTTTTTTTAACTCTAATATATCAATGTCAAACTTTACTCCCTATGAGAAGTGCATCTCACCCCAAATACCTTTCCTGGTCATTGTTTTCCAACAAGTTTTGTTTTGCGATCATCGAAATATCGACAACTATGGAATGCTACAAATACTTAAGTCTGCAATTCCAGGTTATAAACCCCCACAACTTATGTACCAGTACCGCTGCAAGAAGCTCAACTTACAGCTGCAGGTGACTTGCTGTAGAAAATCTTATCAGCTTTCATCAGTCCCAAGCCATGCTCCGCACTAATACTTCCACCATGCTTAGAGGTCCATTCATAGACAAAAGGTTCAATCTGTGCTAATACCTGCAATGCACCCCTTCTTATGAGATTGTATTCAAATGCATAGAAGCTTTCTAAAGAAAGACCAAGGAGATTACAGCATCATCATATCGAGGACATGAAATATTGAGATGCAGGTTTCCATCTCCAAGGTGCCCAAATCCCACGACCCTGGCCAAGTGTCCTACAAATTTGAAAACCAATAGAAAGTTTATTATTGGCTAATTATTCATGCTCTGGCGTCCTTGGAAGATTATGACAAGTGACAAAATGCTGGTTACATTCATGGAAGAAGTAACTCCTGTCTATCACACTGTAAACATCAATCTCAAAACTGATGGCTACAAACATCCTAGAACGATTTATACAAGTAGCTTGATTTCACTCTTTAAAGTTCACCTTCAGGTTTATAGTCCATGACCTCCTAAACATGCACACAAGGAATTCCAGCAACATGTTATGATGTATGACAGAGGTGAAGTGAGACATTGGACCAGCTTAGGATTCTTAAGGATTCTAAAAGGGAGTATCTTTTAGCCAACAGAACACCTGCTAAGACATAAAACCTGTGGTTCACATTACGTAACAAAATCACTCTTTTCATCCCACATTAAGATTATAGACCTGGAAAAAGAATATCATGGCATTCAAGTATTGAATATGTAACAGCAATAAGTTCTCTCACCAAGTTTATTTCGCAGTTCCTCCACAATATCATAAATCTTTTCAACAGGTATTGATAAATCATATTTGTAGACAGCCCCTGCTTTCATCAATGCTTCCGCTATACCCTGCGATGCACCAATATGGCTATTGCTACTCCCAATGTATGTAAGCAGGAATTTGACAATAATAAGAAATCACAGAGAACTGGAAACCTCACGAATATTCCAAACTGATGATGCCTGCTGGATGTCCTGTGCAACAACACCATCTGAAATCAAGCCTTCTTCCATGGAATGAGCAAGGAAAGCTTCAAGCTTTTCTCTGAAATTATCCAAATTGAATATTATGTACAAAGGTGATAAAAGGACCATAACCTTTTCTTTTGCTACAGCAGAACCAAACAATGCATGGCACTATCAAGTTACCACCAAATTGCAAACAGAAAATACCCAGCACACATATGCTATTGCAATCTCATATGCTTAGTTGACAAGAAAAGGTCAGTAATGCAGAAAGCCGAATTGCAAAATGTGTGGGGTTGCCTCTTGACAGTGAGCTTCCATTCTAATTGCAAGTCCAAGAATTGCATAAAGTAGGTCAGGCACTATATTCTAGATCAGTTTTTAATCTCAAAGGTTAAACTTGAGCGGCAGAATAACAAAGTGATGAACTTTCATCCTAAGTTTGAGAAATCTGATTGCCTGCAACTTTAAAATCCAGGAATGAATATCTCTACTCTGCAGCAAGGATTCGATTTGTCTTAAGCTTGGAATCCCCATTGAAACTAGATTCACCTTTTTTTCCTCATCGAAGATCTTCATATTGGAGCCTTCGCAGTTCTCCAGTTAATTCAGACTAACAATGAAGAATATTCAAAGGTAATCTTGCATTCTGGCCAGTTAATATAAATAATAATAAAAATTGGGCAGTGACCAAGGAGAGGAGTGTAATTTTCCAGTAGATGCAGGTGCATATAGTGCATCAGAGCTTCATGTGGACTTAAATGGAACACCTCAATTTGAGCAGTAGAAGAAGAGATTTACCTGTCTGAACGTTCATTGCCGCCTGTCGTCTCTATCAGAACATAAAACTTGTGCAGTGCAGGAGGTAATGGATTTCGGACTCCTTCTAAATGGTTTAGTGCCTGCCACGAATAGTGAAATCACTTGGCTTAAGGATCTACTTTTACTTTTACTTTCAAGACTTGCTTCACAGTAATAAATAGACTGTCAAGCAAAAAGGTGTTAATTTAGATGTAGTCCATCTATAACAGTCAAGCCATGTGTTTCATAGTCATAAAACAGCATGCCAAGAATGACAAAAAAAAAAACGAAGAGATGATCATAAACGTAGCATCTTCTAGACCAAGCAATGGAACAAACTACTGAAAATTACTAGAGTGACATGCAGTCAACTGTAATGGAAAATGGATGAACTAAAAGTGAAAATTATTTTTTATGGAAAGTGGAAGTAAGAACAGAAAACTGAAGACATAAATGGCATATAGATGGCAGCTCTAGCAGCCACATTCGATCCTGTTGCAACTTACAACTCTATTCCAAGATAGGCGATATATCCAAATTCAAAGGATAAGATAGTTATGTTACTTATGTACAAAATGCCTGATGTAATACTTAAAAGTTAAATGTGCAGAAAGCTTACAAGATCCATTGCCTGTTCATCCAAAAACTCAAAAGCAGAGAGAATTTCTCCCAGTTTCCTCCTTGCTTCCAACAAAAGTTTCTGATGCACATGATAAAAAATGATACTGACTTGTGCTCAATTAAAAGAGGCCTTAAGACCATGGGACAGAGTATGCCCGGATTATAAGGTTAAGGTCTAGATCAAAATGTTGTCATTCTGGAATATGTAAGTCAATCTGGAGAAGAAACTAATTTTACCTGGCAGCTTAAATAGTCTGTACATGCAAGAAAAGCTACATTAACTGATGATAACTTTGGAGGAGTCAGAATTGACACCTTTGTAACAATTCCCAGGGACCCCTCACTGCCTACAACATCAAATAGAATCATTGTTCAGTGGAATACTATGCTATTAATCATATGGGTTGTACCATAAATTTGTCAATTGAAATGGTCCGTTATATTGATTATACCTATAAACAAATGCTTCAGATCATACCCAGTGTTGTCTTTGCGTAAAGTACCGAGCATGTCGAGCACATCTCCATTAGCTAAAACTGCTTCAAGACCTGCAACACAGACCTAAACTATGAACTCCAGGATAAAAGCAATAGAAGTCCTAAACTTTTTGGCTGTCAGTCGGTTAAGTCCTAAACGTTCTATTGTAGGCAATTGAGTCCTAAACCTTTGAAGGATGTGTAGCAGTTTGTTTTTCTTCACAAATCAATCATTATATCAACCATAATCAAGGAAAAAAAACACATGGGTTTTATGAATAATTGAGCAAAGAATTTGAATTTATGAATCAATTGAAAATTAAAACCAGAATGTCATACAAATCAAGGAAAATTCATAATAACGAAAGTTGGGTTCTCCTCCCTATTAGAGTATAAGGGTAAAGTAGTCTTTAGGACCTTTAGCGTTTATTTTTTATGTATATATTGAATATTATTGAATAATACAAAATACTTTTTCCTCTCACACTACCTATTTACATAATTTTTAAATTTTCTTTCAACTGATTCCATAATTGAGCTTGCTACTCTATGATTCAGAAAACTCGTGTTTTATTCCTTGAGTATAGTCAAAAATTATGCTTAACTGCAAATAAAGCCAATAGCTGAAAGGGTCCTTTCTCTGGTGACCAAATTACACCGATGATGAGAGCAAGCCTTGATTGCACCTCTTTCAAAAGGTTTGGGACTTGATTAACCAAAATAGAAAGATTAGGACACAATCAACGAAGAGTGAAAACATTTATCCCTCCAGTTGCACTATCCTAAAACTTCACAGAAACTTGATTTGGAACGTAAATGGATGCAGATTAAGTTTTGCAATCCATGTAAAGTTAAACCTTTGAGAAAGTAACTACACATCCAGCGCCATCATCATAGTTATGCAAAAGGGAGAGATGATAATCAGAAGAAGAAGAGACTAAGTATTCTCTCTCCCAAAAAGAAACTATACATTTTGAAGATCTACTTACCGAGTACAGTAGCATGAAGTGAGCCATATCGGATAAGGCGCAGCCCACCAGCATTAGTTGAAACATTTCCTCCAATTTGGCAGCTTCCCTTTGAACCTAAGTCCAGTGGCATAATAAATCTGAATGGAAGCACGATGTACTTAAAGACAAAGTTGATGAAGGTCTGCCATTTTCATAACTTTTATCTCTTTTTTGCTTCCAATAAATAAATCATATGCGCAAATTCCTAATTTACAACCTGGAGCAGGATGATCAGGAAATCGATTTCCACTAAGAAAAATTAAGCATATGAAGATACATTTAGCATGTATTTGGTTTGGGGAAAATAGCAGAGTTCACGATCCGCACATACACAGCCTGTCATTCCCTTCCAGGAAAATTATGTCTATGCAACTATTTATGATCTGTCTTTTGTTTCTGTTATTGGCATCATGCACAAGACCTCTCATTCCCCAAGATGCACAATCCTCTGTGAACTCTGCAGAAATAAAGTTATGCTAATAGCACTTACCCTTTGTTGTCTAGAAAATTCACCAAGCTTTCCAGTATGCACCCTGCTTCAGAAACTAGTATACCACTAACCTATAAAACACTAATATAAGATTTCGAATAATTTGAAGCAAATATCTTCTCAACATCTTATCAATGACTTCAGCATGTCAAACTGCTGAATAACAGAGCTTGCAGAGCTATCAAAACCCAAAGCAGGAGATGAAGTATCCGGTGAAAAAAAAAAGTGTGCCCAATAGGATAATTTTAGGGGACAAACCTTCTTGAAATAAGAAGGTTGATGATAAAAAGATTCAATAGTGAAGTCTCACAAGCATATAGAGAGAATTCAGATCCTAGACAAAAATATACGTGTTACTTGGAGGAGAACCAGCATAAAATGACAATCGATCGTGCTGTATAACGTACCTCATCAAAAGATATGACTTTATTCATTGAACCTAAGTTCACAATCACCTGCGGAATAAATAACCAAAAGCCATTCAGATAGCAGGCAATCAAGCTACATCAGGCATACTCTTATAAAGATTATGCTGAACAAATTTACTGTTGAAGACACTTATGATTTCTTATCAAGGTTGTCCACTTTTAGTGCTCAAACTTCACTTTGAGACATTTGCCATTTTTCAAACTCCATAAATAATGTAGTTGTAGGACAATCGCCCAATTTTTTGCCAAACACACATGATAACGGCATGGTCAATAGTGGTTCACCTTCAGGATCAACAACAATAGGCAACACAAACCATTTTTCTGCCAAATCTCTGAGAAAATCAGAATCTAAGTTGGAATCCGCTAGCTAAATTTCTCTCTCACAGCTTTCCCAAATTCAAACACTCCTCCCATTCATGATCACTCTAGAAAGATTCGGCTACTATACACTTTAGTTTGGTAAACAACGGTCGATTGCATGATTTTGATTTTCTTTTGTGACAGAACTCTAACAATTGTCCTGCATCCAACAACTTATAAAAATTTAAGGATCATGGATACTATCAAGTAAAATTCAATCACCAAAAAGAACCATCAAAAGTCGGTTCGTAAGTGTATTTAACCACCAAATTTTTATGTAGCACGCTCTTGAAGACCATCTGGCTATATGGTGTTTTCCATCTGCCGGTCATCAATGTCAAAACATGTCAACATGGAAGCACAACTAGAAGTTCCTAGCAATTTCTAAAACATATTTTCTTTGGTGAGTTGTAAAATTATAAAAATAGAAAATAACCATTCATCTGTACTCTAAAATCATATTCTTACCATCTTCATTTGTGCATTTTTAGGTTCATTTACACTTATATACAGTTTATACCAAATATTCAAAGGATATGATGTGAAAATATCCAGCTTTATTACTGCAATTCACCAAACATTGTCTACTCTCTAGGACCACAGAAAAACATTAATATCCTCTCAAGTCTCAATAGTCAATGTCTTCAGCTATAAACAGATATTCAGAATGGCGATACTTGTAAAGCGATGAGAAAAAGAAACCATTAAGATTATCACATGCTTTTCGCAGTATGAAAGGAAAAAAATATGAGGCGGCTTGATGTGTAAAAATTTCAAGTTTTGTAAATTACAAATCTTGTTCTTAATGCTATTCTCTAGGTACAGGAAGGACATTTTAATATACAAAATTGATGTTAGGTAAAAGAAGAAAATAGGTGAGAATGATGTGATGGTGTCAAATAACTTCAGCATGCGCTCTCTCTTCCTAGTGCCATCTGCCATTTTGACTAACTGGTTTTTCTTGCTTGTTAAGTCTGTTCATAACAGAACAGGCATTCATAATTAGATGGCAGAAAATTAAAATATTATAAAGAGACCAAAAGGAGACTGGTCAGTGCGTGCACAAGCATGCATGCAATGAATTTCATTAAAAAAAAAGAGTATCATATCAATAACAGGTGTACCTCATCAAAAACGGGCACGCTTCCTCCAACAAGACCAGTGTTCCCACCCTGAGGAGCAACAGCCAAGCATCTGGAGTTACAATATTTGAGAACTTGAGAGACCTGGGACGAAAAATTTCCACAAGCATTCCATGAATCAACTATATGACAGCATGAACAAAGCAGAAGACTGAATAAGAGAGGTATTTAAGGCAGAATGGACATTGTGCATGTGAGCAACATGCGTGTTCAAATGTACAGCAAATCTATTAAGAACTTAAGACTATTATAGTGTGCCTAAAAGTGTGCAGATCAACAAGTGGGACATGCGGACGTGCATGCACAAACACCCACAGAGAGAGAGAGCTGTCTTATACTTGATACTTGAGAGTCATATGAACCAATGTAACCAAGCACAAGATAATATGCAACTTCCAAAATTTTTAGAGGGAGAGAGAGAGAGAGAGAGCAACTGTCTTATACTTGAGGCTTGAGAGTCATATGAACACAATGTAACCACGCACGAGGTAATATGCAACTCACAAAATCTTTTGAAAAAAAAGATATCTACTATTGCATTGACATTTTGGAGGTCGAATGCAGAATGTTTCATCATCGAGAGAAAACCAAATATATCAAGAAGAAGAAAGAAATGGACCTCTTCAGTGCTCCGAGGCAGAAGCAGAAGCTTACTCGAACCTTTGTACTTCCGCATCCAATCCATATTTGCAGCCAGTAGAGCATCTTCATCCTGGACAACATTTTTCTCCCCCAACAAGTCCCTAAAATACCTTATGTCATCCGAATTTATCGTGGCAAACTCGGGGTTCCTCTGAATCTTTGTGGCCACGGAACCAAAGCGTTGACTTTGGATAAAGCCTACTCCCAAAGCACGTTCTTTCCCTTGTAAATGCACGGAAAGAGGCTGCTTGTGTCCGAAATAAAATTGAGTTCCTCGGCAAGATCCGCCAGAGCGATGCAGTGAGCCTGTATTCAGGACAGTATCATCAGGACGTGTTTATTAGACCCGATGTCCATTAACTGTAATCAACAATCGAATTACGAGCGAGTTCAGGCATTAACAGAGTTATTCGGTATTCTTATGTAAGAACAACTCGAGACTTCAGCGCATGGACATTAACTCATCTACTGTTTCATCTTGCTTCTAATATGCCACTCGGATTGCTCTCGAATTAGCTCGTCCAACCTCCAATCCGTGGAAAAAAACATAACAATCGACGCCGTGTCATCTACCGCGACGCGCAATCCGTAATACCCGATCACATTCCATCATGTGATCGACCATCGGACAGGAAAGACTCGAACACTCAGAAACCAAGTAATTTCCGTCAACGAGTCGCCGGCTGATCGGCGGCGCACCTCATTCCTCACGACGCGGACGATAAATAGGAGCACAAAACAACATCATGCTCCACCAGAGAAGCTATCGAAACAACGTCCAGAACGACAGAATCGAAGCGCACAACAGCACGACGATGCTCCGGTCGCATAATTCCAATTCGAGATGAACGAGCTCCGAGAGCGACGATCTCGCTAGAGAAACTTCCCGATCGGAACGGAAAAAACAACGGTCGAAACGACGGGGAAAACGCGAGCCGAGTTTTTTGAGGCGCTCGCCCGGAGCGACCGTACCGTGACGAGCCGGATTGCCGCGACCGGGGCGCGAGGAGAGGTTGAGGATGCGACGAGCCGAAGCTCTCCACCCGTGCATCTTCATCGCCTTCCTCCCCACCGCCCAACTTGGAGGACTACTTTCTCGTCGGGACTTTGCAGAGCGCGAGCTCTCAGTGGCGTCGACGACGAGTGAGATTCCTGCTGCCGTCCGGGAAGAGACGAAATGAGGGGATGAAATGACCGCAACGCCCCCCCTTCTACTTGGACTTTTAAGAAATCAGTTTCAGCCGGCCGTCATGTTGCAGCGGCAGGAATTAGCGGCGGCAGATGATGATGATGGGCCCACGCATGCAACGGCCGGCAAATCCTTCAGTCCATACGCAGCCAATGTCCACCCGTGGAGTGCAGTGCCCGTGCAGTACTGAGCTTAGAGTGACGATTCTCCGTTGAGCATTAGCGAGGGAGCCTTTAGTCTATCGATTATTTGTGATGGCGATGCCTATTAGAAATATATTTTGAGTATCATCCTGAATATACGTTGGATTCCAAGTATTATATTGAATATTGCAATGTCCGTTGAATATCATTATTCTGATTTATTGTAATATTATGTTATTATAGATCATCGTTCTGTAAAATTTATAAATAGGATCATGTATAATTTAATACAATATATTGAAAATTTCTCAACTTCATTTTTTTTTTTCACTTTACACTTATTATGATATTAGAGACCCTCTTTTTTTTTTCTTTTTTTCTGAGAAATTTTGGCAACGCCAATTGAAATAGGCCATGTTTGCTCCATGAAGGTGTCACGACGCTAGCCGAATAGGCCGCATCGTTCTCGTTTCTCCACAGAGTCTGCAACTTCAGTTGTCATTAAAGTGACCTCCAGTGCTTGTTTCGTCACTGAACGTCGCTACCACGCACCAACTTCTCAAACCCATCGAAGTCAAATATTGTAAGTCTATTTCGGATATATTCAGCTGGTTGTATTGACAACACAAGACCACAAATAGGTTCTTCGTCACTCAAGTGCCGATTTTCTTTGAACTAAATCTATTTTTTGCCTTATTTTCTGCATATCAACTTTGGAAGTGCCGGTTTTCTTTGAACTATACTATTTTATTGCATATTATGGAAAAATTGGAAGTTTCATTTCAAATGGTTTCAATTATATTTTATTAGCTCAAGAAATATCCAATTTTTTTGAGAGGATGCCAACTCTAGCGCTATGTCACCAGTGATATTTGTGAACCTACTCAAACTATTGGTACAACGAAAGACAAGTTTAATGAACGCTTAGAGGATTGGGATAGCAAAAACTATTAGATCCTTACATGGTTTTGCAACACTTCAATTCCCTCTGTTAGACCTCACTTTGATCATCTTAATACGACCGAGGAAGCATGGGACTTACTTGCTAGTCAATATTCGATTTGGATATTGCCCATCAGTATTAGCTATTAGGGAATCTACATTGCATGCATCAAGAGGCAAGATCGGTCTATTAATGATTTTTTTAATCATCAATGCATGCTATCTAGAATCACCGGCATTACTTGAACCACAATGAGACACGGACTCTGATGCTAGCAAGTTTGCTAAATATCGTGATCGCACAAGGGTTATGCAATTTTGTATGGCACTTAATGATGTATTTGAACCTATGCGAGCTTCACTTCTATATTGAGATCCACTACGTCATCTTGAGCCAATTGTCTCAGAGTTGTTGACTAAAGAGACTAGACTTGCTACCTTGACAATGCAACACTTTATATCCTCACCTATAGACACAGTACTTTCAACTCCTAGTTCTTCCTCCATACACAAACAATATTGCAATAATTGTCATCGATATGGTCATCTTCCATTCAATTGTTATCGACGGCAGTCCAAGCAACCTACAGGGACAAAACAACCAATCCCCATACAGAGGTCCATCTCAACCTGCACGTCAATCCACTGCTGCTATCATGGAGGGTTCCACCAGAGACTCATCCGTTACTCTATCATTAAAGGATTTTGTTCTATTCTTTGAGAATCTAGTAATTCTCGCTCCATTGTCCCTAGCACTTCCACTCCATCGGTCACTCAAGGTACTCCCGATTCATAGTTCTTTGATTTTGTCTACTGTAATCACATGACTTTCAATTCCAATCTATTTAAGTCAAAATCATTTGCTTCACAAGTACCTACTATTCATATAGCCAACAACTCACATATGATAGTTAGTCATACGGGGAACATTTTGACACCAAAGTTGTCTTTATCTAACACATTCTTAGTTCCTAAATATCTATGGGGCAATTATGTAAACTTAGTTTTGACATTCATTTCTCTTCAAATGGTTGTCATGTGTAGGATCCATGAATGGGACAAATAATTGGGACATGCCGTAAAGTGGGACGTCTGTTTGAACTTGTCTCCTTTCAACTTCTAAACTAATTCATTAGTTGTGTTGTCACACTTTCTTCTGAAACTTGGCATTCTCGTTTGGGTCATGTTTCTATCTCTAAATTAGGTCTTTTGATTTCTAGTGGTTATCTAGGTTCTGTTGACAACAAAAATTTTGATTGCTTATCTTGTAAGTTGGGAAAACATCATGTTTTATCAGTTGATCTTAATAACTCCATCTCTCATGCTCCTTTTGATCTTAATCACTCCGATATTTGAGGGCCATCTCCTACTCCCACTGTGGGAGAATCTCATTATTTTGTGATTTTTGTTTGATGATCACTCTCGTTATACATGACTTTATCTTATGAAAAATTGCTCTAAACTTATTAATATCTATCATAATTTTGTTGCCATGATCAAAACACAATTTTCTCGAGATATCAAGGTTTTTCATACCGATAATGTCATGGAATAAAGATACGGAGTTTCTTAAAATTATCTCTCAAAACAGTAATGTCATGTATCGTTCTTGTCCAAGAACTTTACAACAAAATAGTCAAGCAAAGAGAAAACATAGACATATCTTAGATGTTGTTCACACTCTCCTCATCTCTTCCTCTTGTGCAAAACAGTTTTAGGGAGAAGCTTGTCACACTACCGTGTACACTATCAATCGTATTCCATCACCTACTCTAGGTAACGTATCTCCTTATGAACGCTTATACGGCAATGTTCCAAATTACAATCCTCTTCGAGTCTTTGGCAATGCATATGTTGTGCATCTACTTCCTAATGAACGCACGATGTTAGAACCTCGTGCTCGATTATGTTGCTTTCTTGGGTGTGGCATTGAGCACAAAAAATATAGATGTTGGGATTCATTATGTAACCATCTACGTGTGTCTCATCATGTTACTTTTTGGGAACACAAGATATTCTCATCTCTCCATCCTTTTGAGTCATCCCTAACCATTCGTTTCTTTAACAATCCTTTGGTGGAACTATTTCCTAAAGATGACACATTTATATCTTCCTCTTGTAGTCTTAATGCAGGTACATCCAACGATCTCATTTCAGCAATTTCTGACATTTATGTGCCATCCGTGGATTCTCTACCCTTAGAAATATCTTCTTCTCCTATTTGTCATTCTACCTGTGTAAGTCAACCTTCTGTTTAGCTTTGTGACTTTCATTGTTACTCTACTATTGTTTCTTTCCACGAGTCTCGTACATATAGGGAAGCTCATACCAATCCTTTTTGGCAGCAAGCAATGGTGGATGAGTTACAAGCATTAGATAAATCTCAGATTTAAGATTTGCTTGATTTGTCACCTAGGAAGTCTGCTATAGGTTGTTAATGGGTGTATAAGATCAAAACAAAGGCAAATGGTACAGGGGAACACTCCAAAGCTCGACTAGTAGCAAAGGGTTTTACTCAAGAGTATAAGATTGATTATGATAAGACGTTTGCTCTAGTTGCACGTCTTACATCCTTTCGCAGCCTTCTTGCCGTCTAACTTAGGAGTATTTGTCTAATTGTAGTATCCGTCGGATTTTGAGTATCTCTCGTATCATAATCTCATTATTTTGATTTATTGTAATATTATATTGCTATAAATAGTCATTCTGTAATATCTATAAATAAGCTCATGTATAGTTCAATACAATATATTGAAAATTCCACAACTTCATTTTTTTCGCTTTAAACTTATCATGGTATGATTGGTATCATAGCCTCTATCCTAAGAAGCTCTTTTTTTCTTTTCAGAAATTTTTGCAACGCCAGTCAAATGGGCCGCATTTGCTCCACAAGATGTCACGACGCCAACTGAATAGGCCGCATTGCTATCATTTCTCCACGAGGCCCACAACTTCAATTGCCATTAAAGCGACTTTTGCTGCTTATTTCATCATCGATCGCTACCGCCACCCGCCACCTTCTCGAACCCATCAAGGCCAAATACCGTAAGTCTATTTCAGACATATTTAGCTGGTTGTATTAACAACACAAGACCACAAATAGGTTCCCCATCACTTAAGGAATCCAGCCGGCCAAACCACACCCCCAAACGATGCCACACGCGTCCACACGTGCCACCCGTAGACTCTGCATATGAGATCCATGTACCCTCGTACATATCACATGATCGAAGCCAGCCATATATTGTTGACGTCATTGTTACGTCATCCTAACATCACCCGCTGCTTCATCCACCACATCGCCTGCCGCGCCATTGCCACATCACTTGCCACATCATCTACCACGTCACTCACCACGTCATCTTTTGACAAGAGTCGACCATTGACCGCTCTTGACCACCGTTGACCGTCATTGATTGGCATTGACTAGACCGGTTCGCCTACCGATCTAACCGATATGCCACTAGTCTTCTTTCTCGAGCGAGACTCATTGATAACAAGATTGCTACAGCTCCCATTGAGACTAATGTCAAATTTAACGACAAAGATGAGACTCCTCTTCCGAATCCTAGTCTATATCGATAGCTAGTTGGCAATCTTGTATACCTCACTATGACTCATGCAGAGATAGCCTACGTCGTTGACATTGTTAGTCAGTTCATGATTGTACTGCGAACCACTCATTCTGCTATAGTTCTTCGCATTCTTCGCTATGTTAAAGGCACCTTATTTCATAGTCTTCACTTCTCTGCTTAATCTACCTTGGAGTTGAAGGCTTACTCTAATGCTGATTGGGTTGAAGACCCTCTTGATCGTCGCTCCACCACTAGCTATTGCTTCTTTCTAGGTAACTTACTAATCTTATGGTGTAGTAAGAAACAAATTGTTGTTGCTCCATCTAGTACAAAAGCATAATATCGTGATTTTGCTTATACAATAGCAGAATGATTATGGTTGCAATGGTTATTAGAGGAAATGGGTGTCCATCATAACAGTGGGACAATACTTTATCGTGACAATTAGAGTGTTATTCAAATAGAACATAATGATATTTTTCATGAATGCACTAAGCATATCGAGATAGATTGTCATTTTATACATTCTTACGTGCATCAAGGCACCATTCATCTTGTCTCCACTTCATCAGTTAATCAAATTGCCAATGTATTTTCGAAGGCACATCCACCAAGATGTTTTCACGATCTCTTCTCCAAACTCCAGTTGACTTCTTCCATGTCACCTTGAGTTTGAGGGGGGATGTTAGAAATATATTTTGATATCTATCTGAGTCCGCTTCCAAATATTATTCTGAGTATCTATTTGATTGCAATATCCGTTAGATTCTGAGTATCTCTCATATCATAATCTCGTTATTCTGATTTATTGTAATATTATGTTATTATAGATAGTCATTCTGTGAAGTTTATAAATAGGCTCAATGTATGGTTCATATACTGAAAATTCCACAACTTTATTATTTTCACTTTACACTTATCAATGCCAACAATTGGAAATAATGTCTTTGAGACCACAATTCTTCAAGCCTGCTCGAGGAGGATTACTTTTACCGTCGTACATTTCTCATGCTCAAAGACAGTTTGTATGCAAGTGGGAAACGTTTAAAATGGAAAACTTTGTGAATGGTTACCATTAGGATATCGCAAACGTGTACCTACTAGTCCTTCCACGAGATACCGCGTTATTTGATCGAGACGGGTTTGTCACTTGAAGCATTGACCGAAGGATTTCAAATTTTACATCACAAGTTCAGGGCATCATCCTTCGAGCTTGGCACTTGGATGTCTATGGGGAATGTGCAAGGGAGCCTACTCATCTCTCTTGTTGATATCATTGTCCCCCTTCCTGGAGCTTTAAAGTTTTTGTTATCTTCACATTTGGATTCATTTTCTGATACTGAAGTGTGCTATTTTCAATAGTCGTTCCGTTGCTACATCGGTTAATTTAGTCTGGCAAGACATCCAAGTATGGGTGCATTTGGGAAGACTTTTGGGGAAAGTCTTTAGGAAAATGCAAAAACCTTTAAGTTAAAGGTATTTTTCAAAATGCAAAGTGTGTTTGGTTAATTGTACTTTGAAAGCCCATTTGAAGTACCTTTAAGCAAAATGGTGTTTGGGAGAATTAATATTTGCAAAGGGCTTTGGTGATAAAAAAAAACTATCAAAAGAAAAAAAAAATTGACCGGCAAGGCAGACGGTCGCCGACAAGGAAGGTGGCCGCCGGCGGCCTCAAGCAACCCCCGAAGAGGACCGGCGAGGGTCGCCCAGGGTCAAGTGACCTCCGGTGAGGGTCGCCCGACCCGAGGCAACCCCGGTGGCCTTTCACGGAGGTCGCCCGACCTAGACGGGGTCCGCCGGAGGTCGGGCGACCTCGCAGCAATTGATGCGACCCGGATCCGGGTCGCCGGAGGTTGCGCGACCTCTCGGCGACCCGCATTTGGTCATCGGAGGTCGCGCCGAGGTCGCGCGACCCGCAGAGCATGAACCGGAGCCGGTTGTGGCGACGCGACTTGCGTGTTGTCGCCGGGACTCACGGGCAATCGCCGCGACCTCACCGACCTCGGCCGTGCCCTTGCCGGCCTCTCGGGCTCGTCTCTAATCAGCGGCGTGGCTGGAGAATGAAGACAATGAACAGTACCATAAACAGTACCTTGGGCATTACGAGAATGCTGAAAGCCCAAGGCATCCTAAGACCTACCTTGGGCCTTCAGCCTTGCAAATGCTAGCTTCGCCCATAAGCCCCTTCGAAAGTAGTTCCCGAACACACCCATTTTGGCCTAAAGATCTTTAGCCCCCCAAAGCCCTTTCTAAAGTAGTTCCCAAACGCACCCTATATCTTGAGATCAGCAAAACTTGTTGTCACAAAAGAAGAAAAATGCACTGAGCCAGTTGATGTGGACATCGAGTCATATCGAGGAGGAGGTGCTAGGGACCCATTGTCTATTCCTACTGGTTCGATTACTCGAGCGCGGGTCAAACAATTCAAGCAAGTCATTTGTTGGCGTCATGGTTCGTGATCTTTGGCGTGAAGATGACCTTGGATCAAATCTTGAAGAATCTTGGAAATCTTGGTGCAATTTAATTATCTTGTCACCAAATAATTGACAAGTCAATTTATATATATATATATATATATATTCTTGTTTAAGAATATTCTAAAATAGGAATATTTTAGAATATAACGCATTAGATTTTTAGGGTTGGTTTTTAGGATTTGTGTGGCAGCCTATATAAATGATTTGCCAAATTTCTTTGAGGAGGGAGATATTTTATTTTTGAGGAAAAAAATTAAGAGGTTCTCTTTTTACTGTTCTTTTGAGAACTTGACCTAATCAAGATTCTCTTCGACTTATCGAGCGAGACAGCGAATTCTTTCGCTCGTGGTGTCTATAACGTTGGTTGGTTGACATGTGTTCGTCAACAGGTCACGTTCATACCGAGGTTGCCAATCACAAGTTTGATTGGAGATCGAGGTTTGCAATTCGCACCATCTGGGCCTTCGTAGAACGATCCTTCCGCAACGATTCACATCACCAGTGGTCTACTTTACTTAATCCATCTTATCTAGATCACAATTTCACTGCCAAGAGAAAAAAATTGGCATTTAGGTTACACTAGCGCATTTACATCCACTCCTTAAAAGTTTGTTTCACAGCACGGAAACAACATGATGGATCAGCAAAACAATTGTTTCATTGCATTTCATGCTTCAGAGACAAACACTAGATTGCAAGCATACTGAGCAATATTGCCAATTAATCTAGAACTAGCTTCACATTTAAGTAAAATTGAAGTGAAATATAAGAAGAAAAGCATGAGCCAGATATAATCACAAATCGAATTTACTTAATAATAGTTGTACATGATATAAAAGCCCCATCTAAAAGTCATTAAAGCACAATACAAGTTGTTGTGCTCTCTCCCCCTTCCACGAGTAGTCATCTTCATTCTTCACACTGAATGAAGGCATCATATACCTACGGTATAATAATTTTATTTCTTGTCCGATTATTAAGATGAAAATGCAAGTGCAAATACAAGCACGACTACGAAATATTTCAATTAAAAAATTAATAACCTCCAAGAAATAAGTCCAGACAATTCGAATAATATTTGCAAATATTGTATTTTGATATTACCTAAATCTCCAGAGCATATTTGACTACATTCATTATCCTAAAATAAGTATTCAATAGCATTTGGAAAGTTTGTAAGCATCATATCACTTTATGATGACAAATAATTAGGATTCATCCTAGCGTTGAGCATTCATGCCAACATATATTATAAAAACAAACTGATATTTAAAATGACAAATGGAATGTTAAGCATGGAAAATCATGTTGAGTTTTATAGGTACAATTGCTCTGAAATTGAAGTCATAATAACATGTTGATTGTAGATACAAAGAATGACATAATTTTCATCATGGAGAGGATACAAAAGAGCAACACAATGGAATATATCATAAAACTAACCCGCACTGCTATTTAACAAAGACGCATTGTTCATCTTATAGTGGCAAGTCCTGTCAATGCTGAAAGGTAGATTAAGCTGCACGAAGACATGGTACTTCTGCACACACCATTGTTAATGAAATCGCTGGCCATGCGTGCCTTAACCTAGGATGGAAGCAATAACTCTAAAATTAACCGAGTCTCATTTGTAGCTAACCATGCCAAAACCCTTAACGTGGAGATTTTGCCCGGAAGTAATTTCCAAATGTCTAGAATGATAAACTTTGACGGACTTCTATAGAACTTCTATAGGCAAAAACGAGCGTGGCTTTAATCATCAACCAATAACTCGCCCATCAACAAATTATTCGTGCACTAGGAATAGAAACTGCAACAATCAACTTGGATCTTATTCGATTGAAGCCTTCATTCCTAAGCTGCTAAGATCTAATATCAAACACAACATCTACCCTTCCCAAAATGAGGTTCAGCACAAGTGTGAGAGGAACTAACTGACTAAGAATCAGTACCTACCAGAGGCGGTATGATTCATCGGGCGGCGACGTAAAGGGCGAGATAGAGCTAGTCGAGAGAGACGAAGATAACACGGCGTCTTTCAGCGTGGTTTCATCGAATGGCAGAGACATCAGAAGCGGCGGCATGCTTCGTTGGGCGGCGAAGGTGAGAATAGAGAGGGGGGAAAAACCTTGAATCGCAATAAAACAAAAGGTATGCAATGTTGGAGTAGACGAGGCAGATGTGGAAGCGGCGACAGCGGCAGCTTGGTTCGTCGGACGGCGAGCTCCGTCATGAGTCGGAGAAGGAGCAATACGAAGCGAGGGTGAGAGCAAACGGGAGAGAGAGTTGAGAGAGAAAGTCCCTCTTTGCTGAGCAACAAATGTTGTCCAATGAATAGGTTGGAATTTTCACATGCTGACATCCCGGCAGTACTAAATTTTTTCTCCGGAGAGTCTCCTATGGTCCAAGAAGAGCCAAATGACAGGATGAAATGACCGCAACGCCCTTTTTATTTTGATTTTTGCCCAAAATAGGAGAAAAAGAAAAATTCATTTTTAGGTACTCATACTCAATTTCTTGATTTTGATAATCCAGAGAAAGAAATAACGGACACGGAAATCTGATTATTTGGAATTTGATACCAATTTCAAAAGAGGTCGATGTTATGTTAGTTTGGCAAATAGAAAATGACACAAGTAATCTATGAACTTTGACTTACCATATAATGTGGTGTCTAAACTCTTAATTTTTCAATGTAACATTTATGAATTTTTGGTACATGTTCAATTTAATCACTAAATTCCAACCTTAAATTAATGAAAAGACTAGTTCAGAGATTATATTGAACTTAATACCAAAAAAATTTAGAGAACATAATAAGCAAATTAAATATTTATGGACCACATTGAACATCCGTATTAAACAAATTAAAAATTCATAGATCACATTACATATTATACTAAAATCTAAAATATTTTTTGTGTCATTATTTCTTTGTCAAAGAGAATATTGTTCGCCAATTGACTTTATTACCCCTACAATAGCTCATCTCCAAGTTCACCAGGTTCCGCCACATTTCCTGTCCATCCTCTTTCCCACCCTCTCTAACTGCAACTGCACTGTCGTCTTCCCTGACGTCGCTCTCCTCCATCAAAATCCCCACCCGCTGTTGCCGGTTCGCGCTCTGGCGTCGACACCTATCTCTCGCTATTCGCCTCTGGGCTGTTGCTTGGCTCTGCGACCGCCCGGGGCTTCGCAGAGCCAAGCAGCGGC
The DNA here is from genome assembly GCA_016097485.1 of Eucalyptus sideroxylon x Eucalyptus melliodora. NCBI lineage: Eukaryota > Viridiplantae > Streptophyta > Magnoliopsida > Myrtales > Myrtaceae > Eucalyptus > Eucalyptus sideroxylon x Eucalyptus melliodora. The sequence continues at coordinate 44,118,729 of CM027832.1, read as the reverse complement.
CGTGTTCTGGGCAAAATGCTCCCAGTTGCGTAAAACCCTGGCTGTGTCTCCAAGGGCCTGCATGGAAACATTCTTTATTTCTGTTTCTGAATAATTTTTTTTGTTTTTTTTGTTCCCGGAACAAAATAAGAACAAAAAAAAAAATAACAAATTTTCACTTCTTGTTCCAGAAACAAAAATGAAGAAACGTTTCTCTTCTCTCTCTTCTTCTTTTCTTCTTCTTTTTTTCTTCTTTTTTCTTTCGCCAGTCGCCGGTCTTGGCCATGGCCGACGACCGACCATCGAGGGCCGGCGACTTCGCCGGACCCTCGCCGGCCCCGGCGAGGGCCGGCCCCGTCGGCCGGTCACTAGAGGCCGATGACCAGCCGAAAAAAGAAAGGAAAAAGTGAAAAATAAAATAAAAAATGTTTAAAAAATTAAAAGAAACAAAAAAAGAATAAAATTTACCAAACGTGTTTCTATTCATTTTTTTTTCCCGAACAAACGTTACCAAACGCGTTATTTTGTTCAAAAATTGTTCCCCAGAACAGAAACACTTTTTTTTGTTTCTATTCCCTAAAATAAAAAAAGAACAGAAACGTTACCATTCGCACCTCAAGCGTCTGATTTTTTTTATGTGTAAGGGATGTTCGGATGGTACAATGTTGTGAAGTGCCAGCAGTTATGTTGGCACTAGTTCATTCGCTATCGACACGTGTCGCTAGCGAGCCCACCTTTAAGAACAGTTACAAGTCCCTCTCTCTCCTTGGTTTCTCTTTCTTTACTGATTCTTTCCTCCTTTGCTTTTTGCCTTATGGGACCATCGACGATGCTCTCGATTGCAGTGGCCAGCCATGGATGAACCGCTCACAAGTATGCCACCGCTCATCTATGGCCGTCACCGACATCGTTCGGGCATTTTATTGATCCTCAGATATCCATCTTTCCCATCCAGCCATGGACGAATGGCTCACGAGCAACATTGATGCTCATCACAGGTCGTTGGCCACCCCCGCAACTCTCGTTGGAACCTTGCCAGATCCAACGACCGTCACCTCCCAAAACCTCGCCAAATCCGGCAAGAGTGACCCTAGCCTTGGCCACGAGGGTTGAGCCCTCCCCGAATTCGACAAAAGCAATCCTCACCAGCCACAAGCGAGGGCCAGGACCCCCTTGCCAGCCTTGACCTATGCCTGTCTGCTAGCCATAGGCCTAAGGGAAAGGAAAAAAATAAGAGAAAAGAAAAAAAAAGGAGAGAAACGGTGAAGAAGAGAGAGAAAGGAAAGAAAGATAATAGACTTGCAGCTTTTCTTAAAGGTGGGTCCACAAGTGACACATGTCGCTTGCAAAATGGACTAGTGTATTACTGAGGTGGCTACCCCAACTATACTTAATATTTTCTCAATGTGAATCGGTGACCTAATATGAGACTTATGGCAACTCTTTTTTCAGCATTATACAGTTAAGTTTGCATTTCTTAAGAATTAAGGCAGAAATTGAAGACAATTCAAGGAAAGAAAGAAACAACCAGAGTAACCTATCCACATGATCAGCTCCTTGATTTCCGACTCTGTGATTTGAACTGCAGATGGGTCAATGTCGTAGTTGGTCGAGTTGATTTCATTGGCAGCTTTTCCCCCTTTTTGGACGCACTTTGAATTGGTAGTTGCTTTCATGCATAGAAGCACCTAACCAAGTAACCATAGCTCCCAGAGGGTACAAAAACCAAATAAGAAATAAAATGGATTTTTCATTTGCTCCACGGAAGAATAAGAAGGAGAGTCCATGCGAGTGCTACGGGTTATCCATTTTCAGTCCACGAGCCCCCTGAGATTTGAGTACTTGAGGTTCGAAGAACACTCATATATCCCCGAGCTCAGAGAGATTTCCAAATGCATTCCAAATCGAGAGAAAAGACAATCAAGAGTCGCCGCCTAAATATTGCTAGAGAGCTACTAAATAGGTAGGAACATATGCTGAGGAAATTTAACATTGGGTGAGTCAGCAAACTTGCATCTCTCCCTCTAATTCGGAAGAATATTTAGACTTCTTTCATTTTGCCAAAAATATGATGTGTCTGGAATTTTTTTCAGAAAGTAATCTTTTAGAAAAATGATAATATTTTCTAGTATTCGGCTAAAACTTAAAAATAAATGAAAAATGCTTTCCACCATTTGATATCTTACTCAATTTTTCTTCGTGCACTCATTTTAATCATTTTTATTTATATTTATATTTTTTGTGTTCTTTTTTATTTTTTAAAAGTTCAAATTGTTAATATTTTATTTTTAATTTATTTATTTCTTTTTTTTTTGTTATTTTTTATTCTTTTTTTCCTAGCTTCGCCATAGGGCGTGGCTCAGGCCTCACCACCCTCTAACAATGCTTGCTATAGGGGGGCCCAAGCCTCACTGCCTTCTGGCATTGCCCGAGCATCGAGCTCGAGCCTCACGGCCCTTTAGCAACGCTCAAGACGGCTCAAGCCTCGCCGCCTTCTAGTGACGCTCGAGCGCCGCTGATCTAGTGAGCTTGAGCTTGCCAATGGCCAATCGCCAGCCTTCGTCATGGCGGGCAACTCACCGAAGAAGAAGAAAAAGGAAAAATAATAAATCAAAAAAATCAAAAAAAAAATAATAAAACAATAAAATAAAAATTATTAAAATGAGTGGGGAAAGAAAGGGTAGTGGAAAATGTTTTCCCCTTTCTGAAAGAGTTTTCTCCACTTTTGAAGGAGTTTTCTTTGTTGATAGGAAATGTTTTCCTTCATTAATTTATTTTCCCAAAAATTTGTGACTTTTCGTGATATTAATTCAATTTAAAGAAAATTAAGGAAGATAAATTTGTTACAAATATATCAATTTGAATTCTTTTGTGGTCAAAAAACTAATTTGAGATAAATTTATCAAAAGTGTAATAATTTGGAGTTTTTTGTGATAAAAAATAATTTAAAATAAATTTATCACAAATGCACCCAGGTGCATTTTGAAGTTTATTTGTCATATCAACCCTAATTTTGTCCATATTATGTGATGCATAGTTGTGACTTCCGCACAAAACCTTACAAATAGCTGTAGCTACAAGCAGAGAGAATCTTCTCCTTTGCTTAAGAATGTTTGCAGCAACAGCAACCAGTACACATCTTCCATAAAAACAGCAACAGCAACCTCCTTTGTTTATCCCGCGCTGAAATTTAACAGGAAATTAGGGAAAATGTTCGTGTTGGTGCAAAGAAAATAGTTCCACCGACGAAGCCATAGCTGGTAGCCTTCAAACTAAGATCTTTAAATCAGCCGACATTGTCAGAAGTAGCAATACAACGTTCCGACAATAAGATTTTACAAGATTATCCTGTCACGGCAACGAACGTGACCTTATTATTGCATACAGCATTTATATTGCAGAGATAAGATGCTCTATTACATCTCCCAAAGATGAGAGCCAATGTTCTGATTGATATCTACAGGGAGAACTGCTCCATTTTCCCACAATAGCATTACTCTTCACCATGAGATTATGCTCGATTAGTTCCTGTAGTTGCTGTAACAACGTCTTAGTTACAACTAAAAGCCGGAATTAAGAACTGAGAAGCACACAAAGCATTTAGTGTATAGGACTTCCAACCTCATCACGGAGAGCTTAGAGACTGGGGAAGAACTTTGTATGGGTTAAGTATGTGATTGGGGTCCAGCAAGTTCTTGACAGAAGCCATCAATTGCACCTATACAGGCAAGAGTATTATTCACCAACTTGCACAACTAGATAAAAGAAGTATCCACCCTCGACTAGAGGTGATCATAAGGGAATTTTTGCCAGGGCCTGGCCAAAGATGTGTGGGCCAGGCTTTATCATGTATGGTCTTTGCCCAAGCGCACCCATTTACCTCTCAGGCCTAGGCAGCCGAGCAGGGTTGTTCACTTCTACCCTTGAGACATCTAAAGAGCATTCTTTCTCATGAATTTTTAGATTGCCTAATAGGCTAGAAGATCTTTCAGCTATAGAAATGAGTGAAATAACATATATATTGCTACCAATAGAAGTGTCTATCTAATATAGATAATGAATGGATCATGTTATGAGAATGTTATGACTGCTAGGAAAAATGAAGTATAAACATTATGGGCACGACTCCAGACAACCTAAATGTTGGGGGATAATGGTTGTTCAAAACAGTTCGGGCACAAGTCAAGGTCCAACACCTGACACTCGTCCTTACCATGTTAGTTTTCCGTTATTGTGGTCTAGTCTCTAGTTATGGCCGCGCTTCACACGTCTCACTTACACAAGAGAGGGAACTTTAACAAATATGCTGGATTTACATTAGACCGTTTCTAGACAGCTTAAACTTCTGGGGCAGAAAATGGTGGCTAAACACGAGCAATAAATCAGAAAACCATTTTTTAGGCAGACTTTAAACTATGCAAAACGCAATGCCTCCAGGCAACTAAGTTTCAAGGGAAGTTATAAACATCCCAAGCTTCCAGCTCTGGGCCATTTTCTATCACTAGTCTTTGCCACATCCACTTTGTGTTAGATAGAGTTCTAGTGCCATATACAAGTATTGCCCATGCCACAGTACAGTTGATATCATCTGCATATAAGTTAAGCTCTGGATGAACCTTAGATTCTCGAGTAGATCTCCCATTTCTTAAATGGTAGACCATGTCCAACAAATGATGACCATTTTTTTCTCTTTGCCCTAATATGCTGCAAAGAAGCTTCTGAGTTTTACCTGATCTTAACTATCTAACCCAGCTGCTTTGATTTGCAATCGTCGAAATATCAACAACTATGGAATGTCACAAATACTTAAGAGTGCAATTCCAAGTAATAAACCCCTACAATTTATGTACCAGTACCGCTGCACAAAGCTCAACTTACAGCTGCAGGTGACTTGCTGTAGAAAATCTTATCAGCTTTCATCAGTCCCAAGCCGTGCTCCGCACTAATACTTCCACGATGCTTAGAAGTCCATTCGTAGACAAAAGGTTCAATCTGTGCTAATACCTGCAATGCACCTCTTCTTATGAGATTGTATTCAAAGGCATAGAAGCTTTCTAAAGAAAGACAAAGGAGATTACAGCATCATCATATTGAGGACATGAAATATTGAGATGCAGGTTTCCATCTCCGAGGTGCCCATATCCCACAACCCTGGCCAAGTGACCTAGAAATTTGAAAACCAATAGAAAGTCAAATATTGGCTAATTATTCATGCTCCAGCATCCTTGGAAGATTATGACAAGTGACAAAATGCCGGTTACATTCATGGAAGAAGCAATTCAAATCCTATGTTATTAATCGTCCACCACACTGGGAGTGTCAATCTCAAAACTGATGGCTATAAACATCTTATGACGATTTATACAAGTAGCTTGTTTTCACTCTTTGAAGTTCACCTTCAGGTTCATAGTCCATGACCTCCTAAACATTTAATGCGCACAAGGAATTCCAGTAACATGTTACGATGTATGACGGAGATGAAGTTAAGACAATGCACCAGCTTAGGATTCTTAAGGATTCCAAAAAGTAGTATCTTTTAGCCAACAGAACACCTGCTAAGATACTGCAACCCCATGGTTCACATTACATAACGAAATCACTGTTTTCATCCCACGTCAATATTATAGACCTGGAAAAAGAATATCATGGCATTGAAGGATTGAATAAGTAACAGCAATAAGTTCTCTCACCAAGTTTATTTCGCATTTCCTCCACAATATCATAAATCTTTTCAACAGGTATTGACAAATCATATTTGTAGACAGCCCCTGCTTTCATCAATGCTTCTGGTATACCCTGCGATGCACCACAGAAAAGTGGCAACCTAAGCATGCAAAATCAGTTGCAAGCAAAAACAATCATCTTCTTGCACTCATAATTATATCCACTGTAGCTGACTTTTTATGGGAGGTAATTACATGAACTTTTAGTTCATTTCTATTTTTAACAAGTCTTGACACAAATTATCGATCATGAAACCTGGAAATTCATCTTAATCTACAAAAGGAGAGACAGTGTTTAGCCTGTAATAAGCTTCAACCCATATAAGCTTTTCTCACACCATTGTTGAATATTTTTTATGTATCTTCAAAAGAGGGAGAACAACTGAGAAGACAGCATTCCAACAGGGTTTGTTGTATTCAAGCAGCAATCAATGCACCTTTATAGTCATAGCCTTCAATTTTTCAAATACAGGATATTGCAGCTTCAGATGCAAACAAAAGAAAGAGAGCTGTCAATTCAAAAAGAGGGAAAGAAGAGCCGATTGGTCGACCAAACAAACATCTGGGACTACAAGAAACACTTGTCATAGAGTTGACAAGAGACAGACAGAAAGTAAAAGCTCCCGTAGAGGGGAAAATCTAAGTGTATATATATATGATATAACATAGCCCAAAGTCCTATTTCTCATAGTTGAAGATCAAGAAACAATCTGTGAATCATCTTAAATTCATGAATAGCAAACCAAATCAAATTGAAAGATTCAGTGAAATGATTTAGTTTTCTTATGTAGTATCACAAGTACATGTCATGTTTCATACATGTTAATAAGTATCACATTTAAGGATAAAGACAGAATGTTTGCATACCATTTGTTCAATAAGCAGATTAAAAAATAAAAAATTTAGTTGTCTTGCTGTCAGATCATTAAATATATAAGATATGCCATGGACTATACCCAAAAAAAAAAAAAAAATGCATAAACTATACTATGCAATGCATAAACTCATTAAATTTATATCATGTTAGCAAAACTCACTGATGATACAATGGACATGCGTGTGATTCCAATATATATGGATTCATTGGATAAACCCAAATTTTACAGGCCTTAACTCTACTCAGATCGAAGTAAATACAAATTGCAGAATTGATAAATTGTGATAATTATGGCTATTGCTACTCCCAATGTATGTAAGCAGGAACTTGACAATTAAAAAATCACAGAGAACTGGAAACCTCACGAATATTCCAAACTGATGATGCCTGCTGGATGTCTTGTGCAACAACACCATCTAAAATCAAGCCTTCTTCCATGGAATGAACAAGGAAAGCTTCAAGCTTTTCTCTGAAATTATCCAAATTGAATATTATGTACGAAAGGTGATAAAAGAACCATAACCTTTTCTTTCGCTATAGCAAAACCAAACTATGCATGGCACTATCAAGTTACCACCAAATTGCAAACAGAAAATGTCCAGCACACATATGCTATTGCAATCTCTTATGCTTAGGTGACAAGAAAAGGTCAGCAATGCAGAAAGCCAAATTGCAAAAGGTGCGGTTGCCTCTTTACAGTGAGCTTCCATTTTTATTGCAATTCCAAGAATTGCATAAAGCAGGTCAGGCACTATATTCTAGATGTATTGTTAGTCTCAAAGGGAAATTAAACTTGAGCAGCAGAATAACAAAGTGATGAACTTTCATCCTAAGTTTGAGAAATCTGATTGCCTGCAACTTTAAAATCCAGGAATGAATATCTATACTCTGCTTTGATAAGATCAGCAAGGATTCAATTTGTCTTAAGCTTGGAATCCCCATTGGAATTAGATTCACTTTTTCCTCATTGAAGATAATCATATTGGAGCCTTCGCAGCTCTCCAGTTAATTCAGACTAACAATGAAGAATATTCAAAGGTAATCTTGCCATCCTGGCCAGTTACAATAAATCATAAAAAAAAAAAATTGTGCAGTGACCAAGGAGAGGAGTGTAATTTTCCAGTAGATGCAGGTTATAGCGCATTAGAGGTTCATGTGGACTTAAATGTAACACCTCAATTTGAGCAGTAAAAGAAGAGACTTACCTGTCGGAACATTCATCGCTGCCTGTCGTCTCTATCAGAACATAAAACTTGTGCAGTGCAGGTAATGGATTCCGGACTCCTTCTAAATGGTTTAGTGCCTGCCACAAACAGTGAAATAACTTGGCTTAAAATTACCATGAGGATCTACTTTTACTTTCAAGACTTGCTTCACAGTAATAAATAGACTGTCAAGCAAAAAGATGTTAATTTAGACTTAGTCCATCTATAACAGTCAAGTTATGTGTTTCATAGTCATAAAATAGCATGCCAAGAAGGGGGAAAAAGGACAGAGGAAGGTTAAGAAACACACAATCTACAACGGGAAACGAAGAGATGGTCATAAACCTAGCATCTTCTAGACCAAGCAGTGGAACAAACTACTGAAAATTACTTCAGTGACATGTAGTGCACTGTAATGGAAAATGGATGACCTAAAAGTGGAAAGTATTTAGTATGGAAAGTGGAAGCAAGAGCAGAACACTGTAAGACATAAATGGCATATGATGGCAGCTCTAGCAGCCACCTTCGATCCTGTTGCAACTTACAACTCCATTCCAAGACAGGCGATATATTAAAATTCAAAGGATAAGATAGTAATGTTACTTATCTACAAAATAACTGATGCAATACTTAAAAGTGCAGAAAGCTTACAAGATCCATTGCCTGTTCATCCAAAAACTCAAAAGCGGAGAGAACTTCTCCCAGTTTCCTCCTCGCTTCCAACAATAGTTTCTGATGCACATGATATAAAAAAAAAATGGTACTGACTTGTGCTCAATTAAAAGATGCTTTAAGACCATGGGACATGGTATGCCCAGATTATAAGCTTAAGGTCTAGATCAATATGTTGTCATTCTGGAATATGTAAGTCAATCTGGAGAAGAAATTAATTGTACCTGGCAGCTTAAATAGTCTGTACATGCAAGAAAAGCTACATTAACTGATGATAACTTTGGAGGAGTCAGAATTGACACCTTAGTAACAATTCCCAGGGACCCCTCACTGCCTACAACATCAAATAGAATCATCGTTTGGCGGCATACTATCCTATTAATCATATGGGTTGTACCATAAATTTATCAATTGAAATGGCCCATCGTATTGATATACCTATAAACAAATGCTTCAGATCGTACCCAGTGTTGTCTTTGCGTAAAGTACCAAGCATGTCAAGCACATCTCCATTAGCTAAAACTGCTTCAAGACCTGCAACACAGACCTAAACTAATTGTCCAGAAACAAACAAAAACCTGGCAATGTCTTCAAATAAGTTAAAATCAGACACTATATTGCAGCATATGAACTCGGGGATAAAAGCAATAGAAGTCCTAAACTTTTTGGCAGTTAGTTGGTTAAGCCCCAAACGTTATACTATAGGCAATTGAGTCCTGAACCTTTTGAAGGATGTGCAACCATTTGTTTTTGTTCAAAAATCAATCATGATTTCAACCATAATCAAGGAAAAAAACACATGGCTTTTAGCAATAATTGAGCAAAGAAATTGAATTTACGAATCAATTGAAAAATAAAACCAGAATGTCATACGAATCAAGGAAAATTCATAATAACGAGAGTTGGGTTTTCCTCACTATTTACATAATATTTGAATTTTCTTTCAATTGATTCCGTAATCAATTTCGTACTCTATGATTCAGAAAACTTGTGCTTTATCCCTTGAATATAGTCAAAAATCATGCTTAATTGAATATAAAGCTGACAACCAAAAGGGTCCTTTCTCTGGTGATCAAATTACACTGATGATGAGATCAAGCCTTGATTGCAACTCTTTCAAGAGGTTTGGGACTCAATTAACCAAAATAGAATGATTAGGACACAATCAACAAAGAGTGGAAACATTTATGACTCCAGTTGCACAATCCTAAAACTTCGCAGAAACTTGCTTTGGAACTTACATGAATGCAGATTTAACTATTGCAATCCACGTAAATTGAAACCTTCAAGAAAGTAACTACACATCCAGTGCCATTGTCATAGATATGGGAAAGGAAGAGATGATAATCAGAAAAAGAAGAGACTAAGTACTCTCTCTCAAATTTTGAAGATCTACTTACCAAGTACATTAGCATGAAGTGAGCCATATCGGAGAAGGCGCAGCCCGCCAGCATTTGTCGAAACATTTCCTCCAATTTGGCAGCTTCCTTTTGCACCTAAGTCCAGTGGCATAATAAATCTGAATGGAAGCATGATGTACTCAAAGACAAAGTTGATGAAGGTCTGCCATTTTCATAAACTTTGTATGTTTGTTTCCAAAAAATAATTCATATCCGGGAATTCCTAATTTACAACCTGGAGCAGGATGATCAGGAAATTGACTTTCATGAAGAAAATACGTTTAGCACTTATTTGGTTTGGGGAAAATAGCAGAGTTCACGGTCCGCACATACACAGTCTGCCATTCCCTTCAAGGAAATTATATCTATGCAACCATATATGATCTGTCTTTCGTTTCTGTTATTGGCATCATACACAAAACCACTCATTCCCCGAGGTGCACAATCCTCTGTGAACTCTGCAGAAATAAAGTAATGCTAATAGCACTTACCCTTTGCTGTCTAGAAAATTCACCAAGCTTTCCAGTATGCACCCTGCTTCAGAAACCAGTATACCACTGACCTATAAAGCAATAATATAGAATTTTAAATAATTTGAAGCAAATATCTTCTGAACATCTTATCAATGAGTTCAGCATGGCCAAACTGCTGAATAACAGAGCTCACAGAGCTCTCAAAACCCAAAGCAGGAGATGAAGTATCAGGTTAAACAAAAAAAATGCACCTAATAGGATAATTTTAGGAGAAAAACCTTGAACTAAGAAGATTGATGCTAAAAAGATTCAATAATGAAGTCTCAAAATCATATAGAGAGAATTCAGATCCTGGACAAACGTATAATGTGTTATTTGAAGGGGAGAATCAACATAAAATGACAATTCCTTCATGCTGTATAACATACCTCATCAAAAGATAAAACTTTATTCATTGAACCTAAGTTCACAATCACCTGCGGAATAAATAACCAAAAGCCATTCAGATTGCAGGCAATCAAGCTACATAAGGCATACTTTCAAAAAGATTAAGCTGATAAATTTAGTTTTGAAGACACTTATGATTTCTAATCAAGGTTGTCCACTTTTAGTGCTCAAGATTCACTTTGAGACATTTACCATATTTAAAACTCCATAAGTAATATTTAAAACTCCATAAGTAATGCAGTTGTAGGCAACAGAAACCATTTTTCTGCAAAATCTCTGAGAAAATCAGAATCCAAGTTGGATTCCGCTAGCTGAATTTCTCTCTCACAGCCCAAATTCAAACACTCCTCCCATTGATAGAGATTCGGCTACTATACACTTCAGTTTGGTAAACAACTGTGCATTGCGTGATTTTTTTTTTTTTTTTTTTTTTTTGGTCACAGAACTCTGTAAATTGTCCTACATCCAACAACTTATAAAATTTTTAAGGATCATAGATACTATCATGTAAAATTCAATCACTGAAAAGAACCCTCAAAAGTCAGTTCGTAAGGGTATTGAACCACCACATTTCTATGTCAGCACACTCTCAAAGGCCATCTGGTTATATGGTGTTTTCTATCTGCCAGCCATTCATGTCAAAACACATCAATGTGAAAGCACAAGTAGAAGTTCCTAGCATCTTCTAAAACAGATTTTCTTTGGTAAGTTGTAACATTATAAAAATAGAAAATAACATTTCACCTGTACTCTAAAAAATAGAAAATAACATTTCTATAAACCAGAATGTACTTGTAAAACAATGAGAAAAAGAAAAAAACATTTGTCACAGTTTGAAAGGAAAGAAATATGAGGCGGTTTGATGTGGGAAAATTTCAAGTTTTGTAAATTACAAATCTTGTTCTTAATGTTTATCTTTTAGGTACAAGAAGGACATTTTCATTTTCAAAACTGACGTTTGGTAAAAGAAGAAAATAGGTGAGAATGATGTGATGGTGTCAAATAACTTCAGCAGGAAAAATCTCTGTTCATAACAGAACAGGCATTCATAATTAGATGGCAGTAAGTTAAAATATGATAAAGAGACCAAAAGGAGACTGGTGAGTGCATGCACAAGCATGCATGCAATGAATTCCATTTAAAAAAAAAAAAAAGTATCATATCAATAACAGGTGTACCTCATCAAAAACGGGCACACTTCCTCCAACAAGACCAGTGTTCCCACCCTGAGGAACAACAGCCAAGCATCTGGAGTTACAATATTTGAGAATTTGAGAAACCTGGGACAGAAAATTTTCACAAGCATTCAATGAGTGAACTATATGACAGCATGAACAAAGCATAAGACTGAATAAGAGAAATATTCAAGGCAGAATGGACATCGTGCATGTTCAAATGTACAGCAAATCTATCAAGACTGAATACTGTTATAGTGTGCCTACATGTGTGCAGGTGAACAGTGGGACATGCGGATGCGCATGCACGAACCCAGAGAGAGAGAGAGAGAGAGAGAGAGAGAGCTGTCTTATATTTGATACTTGAGAGTCATATGATTATGAACCAATATAACCAAGCACAAGGTAAATGCAACTTACAAAATCTTCAGAGGAAGAGAGAGCAACTGTCTCATACTTGAGACTTGAGTCATATGAATCAATGTAACCAAGCACAAGGTAATATGCAGCTCACAAAATCTTTCAAAGATATCTACTATCGCACTGAAATTTCAGAGGTTGAATGCAGAATGTTTTATCATCAAGAGAAAAACCAAATATATCAAGAAAAGAAAGAAATGGACCTCTTCAGTGCTCCGAGGCAGAAGCAGAAGCTTACTCGAACCTCTGTACTTCCGCATCCAATCCATATTTGCAGCCAGTAGAGCATCTTCATCCTGGATAACATTTTTATCCCCCAACAGGTCCATAAAATACCTTATGTCATCTGAATTTATCGTGGCAAACTTGGGGTTCCTCTGAATCTTTGTGGCCATGGAACCAAACCATCTACTTTGGATAAAGCTTGCTCCCGAAGCGAATTCTCTCTCTCGTAAATGCACAGAAAGAGGCTGCTGGTGTCCAAAATAAAATTGAGTTCCCCCACAAGATCCGCCAGAGCAATGCAGCGAGCCTGTATTCAGGACAATGTCATCAGGATTTGTTTATGATCCACAACGTCCATTTAACCTAATCGAAGGTCAAATTACAAGCGAGTTCAGGCATTTATGGAGTTAATTAGTATTCTTATTTAAGAACAACTTGAGACTCCAGTGCATAGACAGTCAACGATTGTCTAATGTATTATCTTGCTTCAAATTAGCTCGTCCAATCTCCATCCGTGAAGTAACATAACAATCGACACCATGTCATCATATGATCGAGTATTGGACAGAAAACACTCGAACGCTAAGAAAACACGTTATTTCCGTGGACCGGTCGCCGCCGGTCGCCGGTCGCCGGCACACCTCATTTCTCGCGACACAGATGATAAATAGAAGCACAAACGCCATCATGCTCCCAGTAAACCTCGGACCGGACTCCACGCACGAACGCACGCAATTGCTCCACGACAAAATCTACGAAAACAATGTCCAGAACAACAGAACCGAAGCGAACAGCGCCGCGATACTCCGGTCGTATAATTCTCATTCGAGACGAACGAGCTTCCAAAGCGACGATCTCGGTAAAGAAACTTGCCATCGGGACACAGAACAACGCTCGAAACAACGGAAAACGCAATAGATGCTCGCTCGAAGCGACGATACCGTGACGAGCTGGATTGCCGCGATCGGGAGCGGATCGAGGAGCGGGATCGGGGCGCGCGGAGAGCTTGAGGATGCGACGAGCCGAAGCTCTCCACCTGTCCATCTTCATCGTCTTCCCCACGCAGCCTGGGATTCCTCGTCGGGAATTGCAGAGCGCGAGTTTTCTGGTCGTCGACGACGTGTGAGATCCTCCTGCGGTCCGGAAAGAGCCGAAAATGGCGGAACGAAATGACCGCAACGCCCTTAATTTTCATAATCTATAGAGGGAAAAAGAATATTAGGACAGAAGTGGAAATTTGATGCCGATCAATGGATATGAATGATTCCTTAATTTTGACTTAATATATAATGTAATTTCTAAACTTTAAATTTATTTAATATAGTCTCCAAATTGTATAATGTAATTTCTGAATTTTTTGTATATATTTAATTTAATCCTAAAATTATATAAAATATTTAATGTCGTCATTATGTTTGTGTGTTTAAACTATACAAAACAAACTCTCCCTTTATCTTCAAATTTCTGTCCAATATTAGAGATTTTAAAATGTGCTCTCCACATTCACCTTCTTAACAATCTCGTACAAAAACCAAGGCCAAAAAGCCTTATATTTAGAATGAGATTTAACTAGATGCAAAAAATTTGTCCCAACAAGATAAGGTCTAAGAGAGGCATTGCAAGAGGACTGAACACCTACATTTACTAAAATTCTTGTTGTGTATGACTATATTTTCAGGGATTACAATGAATATGTATTAAAAAAATCCAGAGAATATATTAAATAAATTATATTAAATATTAGATTAAAGTTTATTGATATTCAATTAGCAAAAAGAGAATATTGTTCGCCAATTGACTTTATTACCCCTGTTGCCAATTTGCTCATCTCCAAGCTCGCCGCAGCTCCGCCACAATCCCTTTCCATCCTCCTCTCTCTCTCTCTCTCTCTCTCTCTCTGCAACTGCAATGGCGTCTTCCCTGACGTCGCTCTCCTCCATCAAAATCCCTAGGCGCTGTTGCCGGTTCGCGCTCCGGCGTCTCCCCTCGACGTCGCCGCCGCCGACGCGCGCCTCGCGCTATTCGCCTCCGGGCCGCTGCGCGGCGCCGCGGCCGCCGGGGGCTCCTTTCTCTATCGGTTTCTCGAGAAGACTGTCTCGGTCTTCCTTCTCCGGCGGCAGCAACAGGAGGAGCTCCGAGATCCCGAGCCTGAAGGACTTCATGGTCGCGCAATCCGCAGCGTCTCTCGCCGTCTCCGGAATCCAGCCCGAGTGAGTTTCTCTGAACCGTCTTTTTGCTTGCCTCCAGATGTAACGTAGAGCCATCGGTGTCTGACTTGAGTGTCCGGCTAGATTGTTCGTGCTTTCGGTTGCTGGTGTTCTCGGTGGCGGCGCTTCCCTGTGAAATCCTGGTTTAGTGTGTCTCCAAGTGTTTGGCTTTTTGCGCGTAAGGAATGGTTCGGATAGTACAGTGTTAAGAAGTGCCGTAGTTGATGAATCCTCGACTTGATGTCCAACTGGATGTCATGAACTTCGTGCTTCCGCAGAAGCAGAATTGGTTCTCTTATAATGACTCGCGAGTACTATAACAATTGGAATTCTTGAACATTCCTTCGACAGTGGCTGTCGACGTATTTACTTGATATTTTTCTCGTTCTAGTTGAGCAGTGATACTTTCACTTGATATTGCTCGTGGAGACTTGATTGTTGACATCGGCCCTTTAGTAATTGTCCAAAACAAACTTGCATACTATCAATAAACCGTATGAGTACAGGTAGCATTCTCCTTTCAGTTTATTTGAGAGTATGCCAATGTAGTACTTTGCAAGCTGTACCTCACTGTGGCATTAACATCAAAAGCGAAACATCATAAAACTGGAAGCTTTGCTGACGGTCAACTGAAAAGTGTGAAAGTTCACAATCATTTTAGTCAGAAAATTATATGCAGGATTATAGGAATATGCAGCTATTCAGTAATTCATTATAAACATCATATCGTAGAACATTGGCATTATTTCTAGAAAACCATTTAACATCTTATTGCTTTCTGAAAAACAGAAGTTCCCTGTTTTTTTGCCTTGAGAAATATGCAGAAAGTCATTTTCAAGAAGAAACTGGAAAAGCTCAGCCTCTTTCTTCTTTCTCTTATTCTTCAATATGAGTAATTCTAAAACTTATAGATGCTTTCTTACTTTTCTTAAATCCACTAGTTTTGTACCAGCTGCCGAAGGTCTTTCAAAAGGTCGAATTTATCAAGAGACTTATGGTTGTCAGATGAACATCAACGATATGGAGATTGTCCTTTCGATTATGAAGAATGCAGGATATAGTGAAGTTGTGGATGTCCCTGAAAGTGCTGAGATCATCTTTATCAACACCTGTGCTATAAGGGACAATGCAGAGCAGAAGGTCTGGCAAAGACTTAACTACTTTTGGTTCCTCAAGAGACAGTGGAAGAGCAATGTCAAAATCGGTAGGTCACAGTCGTTGCGCCCTCCAAAGGTAGTTGTGTTGGGATGTATGGCAGAGAGGTTAAAAGAGAAGATACTAGATGCTAATAAGATGGTTGATGTGGTTTGCGGACCAGACGCTTACAGAGATTTGCCTCGATTGTTGGAGGAGGTTGACTATGGTCAGAAAGGAATTAATACTCTCCTCTCACTTGAAGAAACTTATGCTGATATCAGTCCAGTTAGAATCTCTAAGAACTCTGTTACTGCTTTTGTCTCAATAATGAGGGGGTGCAACAACATGTGCTCATTTTGCATTGTTCCTTTTACTAGAGGTAGAGAACGGTCACGCCCTGTTGAATCAATTGTAAGGGAGGTGGAAGAGTTGTCAAAAGAAGGTGTGAAGGAGGTGACACTACTTGGCCAGAATGTTAATAGCTACAACGACACGTCTGGGCTTGAAAAAGATGTTGAACCTGGCACAAATTGGAAGTTGAGTGAAGGATTTTCCAGCATGTGCAAGGTGAAAAAAACGGGTCTGCGTATTGCAGATCTTCTAGACAGACTGTCCACAGAATTTCCTGAAATGCGATTCAGATACACGTCCCCTCACCCTAAAGACTTTCCTGATGAGTTGCTGTACCTGATGAGAGACAGACATAACATCTGCAAATACATTCATCTACCAGCACAAACAGGGAGTTCGACAGTGCTTGAGAGAATGCGTCGCGGCTATACCCGTGAGGCATACCTAGACCTTGTGCAAAAGATAAGGGAAATTGTTCCTCAAATGGGGATAAGCAGCGACTTTATTTGTGGTAAGAAATGTCATAACATTCTGATCTGATTATGTTAATCTCAAATGTACAGTTCTGTGCCCGCTACTAATTGTCCGGGAATCTTATGACTATGAGGTTTATTGTGAAGCTTATATTAAATCATGAGGGACTAAGATTTTATTGATGTTCAACTTCCTTGCCATAATCTGTCCTTATGATGATCTGGCAGAAATTACCTTCCTTCCTTCGCACTGCATATGGAAATTGATTGACATTGGATCATTCCCCATTAATGTTCGCATTTGTTCATGTGTCAAGTGTGACCTCCAACTTTGCATGTGTAGCTCCAGTTGCTCATTTTCTTTCTGCCTGTCTCTTTAAGAATATGGTTGGTTAATCTCCTCATTTTGACTTAATGTCCTGTCTGCTGTCTGCTGATGCTAATTTAGTTTTTGTTGTTTATTGTTCCACATTGCATTCTGTCACCTCTGCAACTGGGGATCTTTTATATGGGTGCATGTAGCTCAAACAAACATAATCCAACCTGACATGAAAGAATTTAAATAACACACAAAAAAGTAGGAATAAACCAGAGATGCAATTATATCAAGTAAATTATGTGCTATTTACTTTGTGCCACTTCACCTAAAAATTGAGATAGTTTAGCAGAGACACCAAATGACATGGTCCAAAGATAAGTTAGAAACACAAGCCATTAATGGTTTGAAAATGAGTTGATATGCTTAATCGTGGCATTATGGATGGCTAATATGCCATGCTTAATGGTGGCATTATGGAGGCTAATGTGCCATTCCAATGCTAAAACCTACAAGTTATGTTTTCCTTCTTAAATTTCTCTTCTAATGAGGTTGTAGGCTTTCTGATTCTTTTCTGTCCCTTCATTTCTTTGGCTCACAGGCTTTTGTGGAGAAACTGAAGAGGAGCATGAAGACACACTTAGCCTTGTAAGAACAGTTGGTTATGATATGGCATACATGTTTGCTTATAGCATGAGAGAGAAAACACATGCTAATAGAAACTATGATGACGATGTTCCTGAAGAAGTCAAGCAAAGGAGGCTGAATGAACTTATTGAGGCTTTCCGTGAGAGTACAGGTCAGTGTTATGATTCCCAAATTGGAAGCATCCAACTTGTATTGGTTGAAGGGCCCAACAAGAGAGCTCCTGACACTGAACTCATTGGCAAGAGTGATAGAGGCCACCGAGTGTCTTTTGCAAAGCTCCCCATCATTGATCGTGCTGATAATTCTACTAGCAAGAGAAATCCTTCCGTTGGTGACTACGTAGAAGTCTACATAATGAAATCTACACGAGCTTCACTGTTTGGTGAAGCTCTTGCCATAACCAAGTTGAGTTTATTCCACAGAGTCCAGGATGAGGAACTGGTTGCCTGTGAAAGCAGTGCTTAGAGAATGCTAATGTACCAATGTGCATATTGAGTTAAATTACGTCTCGGAAATGTCATAAGCCACTCGAGGATGGCTCAGCTGTTTTCTGTTGTCAATTTGGAACGAGCCAGCCGATGAAAAACTCGAATTGAGATGATATGCGGTACAAAATTCTTTGATTGCAGATGTTGAGCAGATCAGAGTAATATATAGAGCAGAGTCGAATGACATCTGCCTTTGTCTGCACTCTTATTTGGGAACTGATTTTGCAGCAATCGCGCACCCGAGAGAGCAATTCTTTTGAGCAAGTATTGCCCGCCCCGAGTACACGTGAGTCAACCTCGCATGTGTCGTTAGTTCAGGACCACCTCATACAGGAGGGCACGTGCTCCCGTAGCAAGTCGGTCTGTTCAATCTTTTTAGGTTATATTCGCACTGATGTGTACTTGTTTCAAATTTCCCTTTGTGCTCTTGCCTCTGAACAGTTTTGTAAAGAGTAATTTTGTCGAAACCATTGGATTATGATAAAATGTAAGCTCAGCATTTGACATTTATAAGGGTGGTGATTGGGATTTAATATTGGAATTTTATTAGGAGGAGTGTAAAGTATTTAAATATCATATCACACACCCATCTAACAATTTTGGTTATTAGAACGGTGGGCATTGATTTCACAAATTTAACCTCAGGCCGAAGTTACACATGAGGAAGTTAATGCATTTGAATACTAAGGGTGCGTTTGGAAAGACTTTTGGGAAAAATCCTTAAGAAAATGTAAAGGCTTTTGAGTCAAGGGTGTTTTTGAAAATGCAAAGTGTGTTTGGTAAATTTATTTGTGAAAGTCCATTGTGAAGTATACTTGTGCAAAATAGTGTTTGAGTAAATTAAATTTACAAAATACTTTTATTATTAAAAAAAAAGGAAAGTTGGCTGGCCAAGGCTTCGCCGATGACCACAGGCCAAGGCTTCACCGGTTACCGTCGGCCAGGCTTCACGCCGGCGAAGGGTAGGCAATCCGACGAGGGTCGCGGCGACCCTCGCCGCGCCGTCGCACAACCCACTGCGCTGCGAAGGTCACCACGAGGTCGCAGAGGATCTAGGTCGCAGCGAGGTCCTGGGTCGCCTGGGTCGCCATGACCTCCGGCGACCTCCGCAACCCAGATCTGGGTCGCCGCGACCTCCGGCGACCTCCGCGACCCAAATCTGGGTCGCCAGAGGTCATGGGTCGCCAGAGGTCACGGCAACAGGCCTCGCCGCGACCTAGGCGACCTCCGCGACCCAAATCTGGGTTGCGGAGGTTGCCGGAGGTCACGTCAACCGACCTCGCCGTGACCTAGGCAACCGACACGACCCAGATCTGGGTCACGCGACTGGTCGGCGACGGTCGTCGGGGTGCGGCAACGGTTGCCAGCCTCTCTCCAACCCATCGCCGACCCATCGCCACCTCGCCTGTTGACATCCGAGAAGTCGACGAAGAAGAAGATGAACAGTGCATCGCCCTTCCGAAAATGCTAAAAGCCCAAGGCAGCCTAGGACTTGCCTTGGGCTTTTAGCCTTTGGAAGGCCAGCATTTCTTCAAGGCAGGTCTAAATTTTTTTCCCGAACACCCAATATTTGGGCAAATGGGCTTTGGGTACCCAAAGGTACTTGGCAAAGCTGGTGCCAAACGCACCCTAAATCATACTGCTATCTAATGCATTGATACCTGCACATTGATTCAAGAAATTAAGCCCGAGCCCAAATAAAATCAGGCCCTGGGGAACGCTATATTGCCATAATCAAGTAAAATAACAGAGGCTGTAAACTAACTCCTAAGCCAGCTCCCCGCCATATCCAATCTCGGTTAGGAGCATCAATTGCAGGGTATTTATTCCTAAACTCGTTCTGCATTGTCAAATCTATTATCATTGCAGAGCAAGGTTTCTGTGATCTCACCGAAGAGACTCAAACACTCTCTTATAGTTTTCCATATGATGATCAGCCTGTCCATCACATCACCCATGAAGTTGATCTTCCCATTATCGTTCTCAAGTACAAAACGAGCGGACCATCAATCGGATCATGTGGAACCGTCCTGTCTCCGGTCCAAAAACAGTTGGAAAGCGCAGGCAAAGCGCCTTTTTGCTTGATTCAATCTCAAGGAAGTCCAGAGAAAATGACCCACTGGACCACGAATAACACACATTCAATCCGCATAAGCATGCCTTGTCCGGCCACATCCACAAGCCCACGACGAAACACTCCCCATTGATCACCGCCAACACCGTTTCCGCACGCGTCGCTCGAGCAAGCAAAAGCAGATCACGCCACGATTCAAAAGCATGGACTCACGCCAATGATTGCCTCTCTTTGCTTAGGTTTCAGGACTCATCCCCTATACGTACACGGCCGTATATATACACGTATGTGGTCGCCCATCATGATGTCGCCGCTGCTTTTCACATACGAGGAGCAGGGACATCACGGTCCAGCTTCATTAAGTCCTTTGCTGCTGATCTAATCATAATGTCCGTCCCAACAGCTTCGATAATCGCTTGCGAACTCTCGCTGTATGAAGAGGGGCAGGCTTATCATCTCCGAGAGAGGCCCGCCTTTAAGAAGTTAGAGGAGTGTCACGTACTATGAAAAGCCGAGCATCGAGATAATATATTGTACATATTCTTTCTCGATTCTCCACTACGATAAATATATATACGCGCGTATGTATGTATGTATGTATGTATGTATGTATGTATAGTAAGGCCCTTTTGAAGGATATTATTTTTTTTTTTAGATAATTAAGGGCTCTCAAACTTAAAGCATGCGATTATGACGTCAGAATTAGTGTCCTTGAGAAGTTCATTGACCCGACAAGGAGACACAAGAAAAGAAAAACCCTTGTGCATTTTTTAGCATTTTTTTTTGGTTCCCATTTTCTGATTTTGTAACCTAACTTATTTGGTCTTGACTAAGCACACATATATAGACTGTTAAGTGTTAAGTGCATCAGATTCACATCATACAACAATCCGCCTCGACTGCCTTACTTGTTTGTTGGGCTTGACTTTTGTAGACCATGTCAATATAAATAGTTAAGAAAATAAGTAAATTAGGACTATCATAACTTTCGTATCATACTCACTTAAGTATTATAACTTCTTCTTTTATTTTTTTACTTAAATATCATAAATTTGAAAAATCGATTACTTGAATGTCATCGATTTATCTCATCAAAAAAGTTGATGTGGCTTTAATTTATAACATATCATCCCATGCGGTGTGTCAAAAAGCCGAAACCAACGCTTGATAAGGCGAACGATGTCACTTGAGTGTCTGATTGAAGGACAACGAAAGTTCCAATGACCTTCACGAATGATCGTTTCACTGTTATAAATTTTTAGAAGCGAACACTTAGGCTCATTAATTTTTAAAAAGTGACCACTTGAGTGATAGGAAGAGAGAGAGTTTAAAAATGTTGTTTGAGGAAGAGAACAAGAGTCGAAAAATGATGTTGTATAACTATGTAAAATTTCTTTAAAAAACGCACATTGGACTTCAAGTTGTTTTTAAAAAATTCCACATCATAATGGAAAATTAAGAAAAAATTCAGTAGCACAATTTGCCAGGAAATGACACTCAAGTGTCAATTTTACACCAATTGTCACTTAGGTGATTAAGAAAAAAAAAAGACTGGCCTCAAATGAGCGCCAAACGAAAATTATGACTCTTCTAATATACTTATCCTGATTGTTAAGCATATCGGATCCGCGTCACACACCAACCGGTCTCGACCCCCTCACTTGTCCGTTGGGCTTGACTTTTACGGACCAAAGTTTAGATAAAAAGGATTTTCGAGCATACGAAAAGGGCTTGCAATCCCATACTTTACGACCCCACCAAAGCCAAAGAAGAAAAGTGAAAGAAGAAAAGACGTAGGAGAATCCAATCCCCACTTTTCCGGGGTGCCCTCAGTCATGCTGAAGGAACATAAAGAGATTAGCTCTCGATGATGGAAAGAAGAGAAGAGAAACTTGTTGGGGAAAAGGCGTGGAGGGATGGCGCCACGAAGGAGAAGGAACCCTAGGAAGAATCCCAAAAGCTAGAAACACTCAGGCCCCCAAAAGGAGCAAAAAGAGAAAAGGAGATAGAGGGAGAGACTAGTGTCGTTTGGATAATGAAACTGTGAGTGACCTTTAAGTTTAAATAAATGGATGGCCCCATCACTTTAGAAACCAGTACATAGGGTCACCCTTAGTAAGTCTAAGAAGAACTCATCAATCAATGTTATCAGCATTCCATGTTGGCCCACCAATCCATGCTTACCTAACTCGGAATGGACGTTGAATTCTCCAAATAAATGCAAGAACAAAAGAAAAGAAAGAGAAAAATTCAGAAAGAGTTCGGAAATCATTTATCAACTGTGTTTACCGAACGCCCCAAAGATTATCATTGGCTCTTAACATCTGTCCATGCCGATAACTTCCTCATCTCATTAGAGGCAAGAAAGACGTACATGCATATCGTATACCTAACTCCTGTACGTACGAACTAGAGAAACAAAAAAGGCATA
Organism: Eucalyptus sideroxylon x Eucalyptus melliodora; assembly: GCA_016097485.1. Classification (NCBI taxonomy): domain Eukaryota; kingdom Viridiplantae; phylum Streptophyta; class Magnoliopsida; order Myrtales; family Myrtaceae; genus Eucalyptus; species Eucalyptus sideroxylon x Eucalyptus melliodora. Next base: position 44,096,008 of record CM027832.1, on the reverse strand, counting down.
TCTCTTTTAGCACTTGAATCCCTTTCATCACAATAACGTTGTACCTCCATCCTCATACTCGTCCAAATGTTATAATTGGCATCATAGGTATGAAACAAATGATACTACGCGTTACAAGTAGATTACACAATAAAAGATGTCTCTCCATATGTGTTGCATCCATTTTTAAGTTCTAAGCGAGTTGAACGCGTCGCATCTACTCCTGATCTCTCCATTCCGACCAGTCTTGGCACCAAGAACACCGAACTTCTCCATGGCACGCGAAAACGCCTGGAAAAACGCGGCTTGGTCCTTGGCATACATCTCCACGAACGGCCGTGTCCTAGGGCTCGCGTACAACGCATGGTCTATGGCCAATAGCCCTAGGCCACGCGGCAGGTTCTGATAGTACATGTTGTCGAACTTTCCGGGCGTCATTACGTCATTGAAGGCGGCCATGCTGCCACCCCTGGTGGAATTGGCGCACAGTTGCCTTAAGCCAGCAACGAACTTGGGATTTAAAGCGGGATCATAGCCGGAGGTCTTGCCATAATTGAAGATCCTGTCGCTGAATTCCTTGCAATGGGAGAACCCGATGGTATGTGCGCCCAATAGAGCTGCGAATTCTTGCACGGTGAACCCCTTGGACTCGAAGATCTTGACGGATTCATCAAAGTTCATGGTAACTCTTGGAAGATTTCCTTCGACCCTGGATGCCTTCGACACCAAGCCATCCTTCCTACCAAGCTTAACCGTATAGAATGGACCGCCGACCATGCTGATGAGGTCCCGGGTGGCTTGGGCCAATATATCGGCACAGGAGACCGTCTTAGGGCAAGAGAGCTCCAAGGCGGTCTTGGCGCGAGTGACCACCTCGAACGCATCCCCTGGGAGAGACAGGTTGATGTCGTGGTCGCGCTCCGCCTGGTTGAAGGAGTTGGAGGACACAAGGACGGAGGCGTCACAACCTTCGACCATGCAGTCGTGGACAAAGAGGCGCAGAGTGCCAGCCGCGGTGGTCGGTGTGGACATCTGCTTGTTGGTGATGGTCTCACGGACGATCCTCTCGAAATCGGGGCATGATTTCTGGTAATAATTAGGGCTGAGCTTGGCTTCGGAGAGAGAGATGGAAACGAAAAGGACCAGGAGGATCAAATGGTGGAAATCCATGCCGATTTGGATCGGGAACGAGAGAGGGGAAGGAGGGTTGTCCAACTTCCTCCTTCTCAAGTTGTTCCTTGGGATGAACGAGGAAGGAGCGGTGGGGAGAAGAGGAAGACATGCAAAATGGATTGAAAAAATTGAACAGAATGGGAATGAAGAAGGTGGAAAAGAGTGGATGGGAGGGATTTTAGGGTTTGTTTTGATAATAGGGGTGATGGAAACAGAAGCAAAGATTATTGTCCACCCGTCGAATTTATTTTTTTGTTTTTTTGTTTTTTTTGTTTTTTTGCATTGTTGAATTGAGGGTAGATGTGAAAGAAATTCCACGTTTAAGGAACCAAATAATTCGAAGTGTAAAAGAAATTCCATTTGACGTTGCAAGGCATTGACGCTCTTTTTCCTAACTTTCAGAGGATTTATTGGTTGATTTTTTTTTTTAATGAACATTGATATAAGATTATTCTTCCCCTTGTCTTATTGTAGTTTCAGTTTGCTTGTGAAGAAATCTTAATCTAAAAAAGAACTCTCCACAGAATTTCCTAAAATGCGATTCAGATACACGTCCTCTCACCTTAAGGACTTTCCTGATGAGTTGCCATACCTGATGAGAGACAGGCATAATGCAAATACATTCATTTACCAGCACAAACAGGGAGTTCAACGGTGCTTGAAAGAATGCGTCGTGGCTATACTAGGGATGTACAATAGAACTAGGACCCACCAGACCGTTCGGAATCGGACCGGAACCGCCCGAAACTGGTGGTTCTTAAGGGAACCGGTCCAGTTTCCAATTCCAATTTATAGGAAACAATAGGTACCGGTCCGGTTCCCAATTCCATGGATGGATCCGCCCACCCATCCAACCGGACCAACTGGACTAGTTATATTATTATAATATATTAATTTTTAATATTAAAAAAATTCGAAATTAGCAAATATAAAATTTAGAACTCTAATCACCATCTTGTCTCAATTCATTACTCTCATATTCCATCTCGTCTCTCTTAGTTCAAAATCTCCCCAAGCTCCCTCTTCCTCTCCAATTCACCTTCGGATCTACTCATCTCCCTTTGAGTCCTAGTATAAACTCGATGAAACAGTAAGTTGATTCTCTTTTCCCCCCTCGAACTTGAACTCTCTCTCCACGTCGTCGTCATCCTCATCGCCACCTCCGTGTTCACTGTCACTATCGTCCTCTTTGTTTTTGGACTCATCCCACTTCTACCTCCCCTCTTCCTCCTCCCCCTCCTCAAGCCTGCCTCCCATCGTCCTCATTTTTGGGGACAAGTGCGAACTCCAGATCTAAGAATGGCTCATCGTCCCCATTGTCCTCCTCATTGTCAATCTCGAGGGAGGAGCAAGAGACGACGGAGGTGGTGACGGTGGCAAAGATGGTGGTGGTGGTTGGGACTGAGGCGGCGCGAGGGTTGCGACCACCACCGCCGCGATGCTAGTACCTGAGGAGAATAAAGCTACCATGGTCGGGAGAGCCAGAATAAGTAGATGTGGGGAGGGCAAAAAAGGGGAAGGTGCGGAGGTTGGACCGATTCTATGGATCCACCCGAAAACCGAACCAAACCAGCAATTCGGTTCCTAGGTGGATCAATGCAACCAGCAGGCGGTTCCCAATTTCAATTTTTCGAAACCAGTTCTTATCGGGCGGTTCCCAGTTCTAGGTCGGGAACCGCCCACCCAGACCATACACACCCCTAGGCTATACCCATGAGGCATAGCTAGACCTTGTGCAAAAGATAAGGGAAATGGTTCCACAAATGGGGATAAGCAGCGACTTTATTTGTTGTAAAAGATGTCATAACACTGATCGAATTATGTTGATCTCAAATGTACGGTTCTGTGCCCGCTACTAATCGTCCGGGAATCTTATGACTGAGGGTTATTGGATTGCTAATATTGGAATCATGAGGGACTAAGATTTTATTAATGTTCATGTTCCTTGCCTCAATTGTCCCTTATGGTGTTCTGGCAGAAATTACCTTCCTTCCTTCGCCCTGCGTATGGAAATTGATTGACATCGGGTTATTCCACATTAATTTTCACATTTGTTCTGGTTTCAAGTGTGATCCTCCAACTTTGCATGCGTAGCTCCAGTTGCTCATTTTCTTTTGCCTGTCTCTTTAAGAATATAGTTGGTTAATCTCCTCATGTTGACTTAATGTTCTGTTTGCTGTCTGCTGATGCTAATTTAATTTTCATTGTTCATTGTTCCACATTGCATTCTGTCACCTTTGTAACTGGGGAATTTTTATATGGGTACATGTAGCTCAAATAAACATAATCCAACCTGACGAAAGAACTTAAATAACACACAAAAAGGTAGGAATAAACCACAGATACGATTATATCAAGGTTATCATGTGCTATTTACTTTGTGCCACTTCACCTAAAAATTGAGATAGTTTAGTAAAGACACCAAATGACATGGTACAAAGATAAGTTAGAAACACGCGCCATTAATGGTTTGGAAATGAATCGATATGCTTAATCGTGGCATTATGGATGGCTAATGGGCCATGGTTAATCGTGACATCATGGAGGCTAGTGTGCCAATCCGATGCTAAAACCTACAAGTTATATTTTCCTTCTTAAATTTCTCTTCTAACAAGGTTGTAGGCTTTCTGATTCTTTTCTATCCCTTCATTTATTTGGCTCACAAAGTTTCTGTGGAGAAACTAAAGAGGAGCATTAAGACACATTTAGGGTGCGTTTGGGAGTGGCTTTTCCAAGTCACTTTGGGCATCCAAAGTCCTTTGGGCTAAAAAAATGACGTTTAGGAACTTCTTTTGCAAAGATGATTGGGGGAAAGTAAGCCTTTGAAAGGCTGAAAGCCCAAGGCGGGTATGAGGTTGCCTTGGCATTCAACTTTCTCAGAATGTTGAGGGGAGGATAAGACAAAAAAATTTCTTCCACAAATATCCTCATTGACATTTCATTTTTCCAGTTTTGCCCTCATGAATATTAACATTCTTCTCCATTGAGGTTGGCCGGCAAGGTTGTGTGGAGATGCGAGGGGCCGACAATAGGCTGGACAGAGGTCGGCTTGAGGTCGATGTGGTTGCAACAACAATCGCTAGCAAGTCGCGTGACTTCGGTGACCCCCCGCAAGTCGCATCACTACGACCCAAAGGTCGCGCATCCTTCGGCAACTCAAATTTGGGTCGCCTGAGTCGCACGACCTCCGACAACTCAAATTTGGGTCACTTGTAGATGAAGAACCGAGACTTGGAGAGCTCAAGGGAGCGGAGGACGTTCCCACGAGACAATAGTGACAACGGCGAGGGAGGCATCGGTGATGCAAGGGCAAAGGGAGAGGTCGAGGGCGATGGCATTGGTGTAGCGGGTGAGGGTGGTGGGGAGATGCTCGGCATGAAGGAGGTCAAGGGACTTGCAATGGTGAGACTCAACGGCCTAGAAGGAACAACAAACAAGGGAAAAGGACTTGTAGTCTTTAATGGCCGCCTGAGGTCTTGTAACCTGATAGTTCAGCCGCCAGCGACAGATCTTGATCGCCAGCAGCCACCTACCCTTCACTAGCCAACTATTTTTTCTTTTTTGTTTTTATTACAAAAGTCCTTTGTAAATGTAAATTTCTCCAAACACTATTTTGCCTAAAACTACTTCACAATGGACTTTTAGATTATAATTTACCAAACGTAATTTGCATTTTAGAAAACTCATTTAACTTGCCCACCCCATTGGTGGTTGCGCAGTTTGCGCTTTACTCTCTACCATAATGGGAGCGAGTTCAAATCCCCATGGTCGCTTGTGCGACTCACCCGCAGCCGGGTCAGGTAGGTGGGCTCAGTTGGTCATGGGTTTACGCTGTTGGCTACCGGCTGTACGATAGTTCCCGGGTCACAAAAAAAAAACTCATTTAGTTTGAAGTTCTTTGCATTTTCCCGAAGACTTTCCTCAAAAATCCAACCAAACGTACCCTTAGCCTTGTAAGAACAACTGGTTGTGATATGGCATACATGTTTGCTTATAGCATGAGAGAGAAAACACATGCTAGTAGAAACTACGATGACGACGTTCCTGAAGAAGTCAAGCAAAGGAGACTGAATGAACTTATTGAGGCTTTCCGTGAGAGTACAGGTCAGTGTTATGATTCCTAAAGTAAAAAGCATCCAACTTGTATTGGTTGAGGGGCCCAACAAGAGAGCTCCAGACAGTAAACTCATTGGCAAGAGTGATAGAGGCCATCGAGTGTCTTTTGCAAAACTCCCAGTCATTGATCGTGCTGATAATTCAACTTGCAAGAGAAATTCTTCCGTTGGTGACTTCGTAGAAATCTACATAATGAAATCTACACGAGCTTCGCTATTTGGTGAATCTCTTGTCATAACCGAATTGAGTTTGCTCCGTAGAGTCCAGGATGAGGAACTGGTTGCTTGTGAAAGCAGTGGTTAGCAAATGCTAATGTACCAATGTGCATATTTAGTTAAATTACACCTCGGAAATGTCATGAGCCGCTTGAGGATGGCTCGGCTGTCTTCTGTTGTCAATGTGGAATGTGCCAGCCGATGAAAAACTCAAAATGAGATGATGTGCGGTGCGAAATTCTTCAGTTGCAGATGTCGAGCAAATTAGAGCACCGCAACAGAGGAGAGTAGAATGACATCTGTGTTCGTTTGCACTCTTATGTTGGAACTGATTTTGCAGCAATCATGCACCCGAGAGAGCAATTTGTATACCTGTTTGGGTGGTGATTAAGATTTAATATTGGACTTTTTATCAGGGACATTAAAGTATTTAAATATTAAACTACACACTCATCCGACGGTTTAAGTTTTTTACACATCGAGCAGTGATCTCACAAAACCTCATATAACATATGCTTTAGCCTCAAACTAAAGTCTAGCATATACATGATGGAGTCTTGATGTATTTGAATACTAAATCATGCCATGATCTATCGCAGTTTGATACCTGTGCATTAATCCAAGAAATTAAGCCCAAGCCCAAATAAGATCAGGCCCTAGGCAACACTGTATTATCATAATCAAGTAAAATATTAGAGATGGTTTTGGCTAACTTCTAAGCGAGCTCACCCTCCCCCCTCCCTCTTGTCCAGTCTCGGTCATGAGCATCAGTTGCAGGGTATGTATTCCTACACTCATTCTGCGATACCAATTCGATTATCATTGCATAGCAAGGTTTCTGTGATCTAGCCGAAAAGACACAAACATTCTCTTATAGTTTTCCATATGATGATCAACCTGTCCATCACATCATCCATGAAATCGATCTTCCCAATATCATTCTCGAGTGCAAAATGACGGACCATCCAGACCATTGGTCCACCGGAACACGTGGGACCGCCCCGTCACCAATCCAGAAAGTTGGAAAGTGCAGGCAGAGCCATTCGCTTGATTTAATCTCAAGGAAGTTTAGAGAAAGACCCACTGGACCACGACTACGCATGTTCAATCCGCAGAAGCGTGCCTTGACCAACCACATCCACAAGCCCACGACGAAACTGCCCGTTGATCACCACCAACGCCGTTTCCACACGCGTCGCTCGAGCAAGCAAAAAGCAGATCCCGCCATGATTCAAAAGCATGGACACTCACCAATGATTGCCTCTCTTTGCTTAGGCCTCAGGACTTCATCCCCTATACGTACATGGCCGTATATATCAACGTATGCGGTCGCCCATCATTATGTCGCGGCTGCTTTTCAAATACGAGGAGCAGGGACATCGCGGTCCAGCTTCATTGAGCCCTTTGCTGCTGATCTCATCATAATGTCCGTCCCAACAGTTTCGATAATTGCTTGTGAACTATCGTTGTCTGAATACGGACAGGCTTTATCATCATCTCCGCGAGAGGCCGAGCGTCATTGGCCTGCCCGCCATTAAGAAGTTAAGAAATTAGAGGACTGTCGCGTACTATGAAAAGCGCAGCATAGAGATAATATATTGTATATGTTCTTTCTCGATTCTCCATCATGAGATATATTATAAGGGCCCTTTTGAAGAATATTGTTTGTTGAAGATAATTAAGGGCTTTTCTCAAACTTAAACATGCGATTATGACGTCATGATCGCGTCACCCCCACCATCATGAGGCCACAGCGTTTGCATGTGCTTCTCGCGCCAAAAGGGGCGAAAAGCCGCCCGTGGATTGGTGTTCTTGAGGAGTTCACTGACCCGACAGGGAGACACAAGAAAGAAAACCCTTGTGCATTTTTTAGCTTTTCTGCTCGTTTCCATTTTTCTGATTTCGAAACCTAACTTGTTTGGTCTGAACTAAGCACGCATTTACCGACCATTAAGTGCATCGGATCCACGTCATACAACGATCAGTCTCAATTGCCTTACTTATCCGTTGAGCTTGACTTTTGTAGACCATATCACATATAGACCATTAAAAGGATAAGTATATTAAGAGAGTCATTATTTTTATACATTACTCACTTGAATGTCATACTCTTTTTTTTGCTCGCTTAAGTGCAACAAATTTGAGAAATCAATTATTTGAGTGCCATCAGCAATTTGTCTCCTCAAAAAAGCCGATATGGCATTTATTTATAATATATCATTCAACGTGGCTTGTCGGAAAGTTGAAGTTAACACTTGAGAAGGCAAACAATATTGCTTGAGCATCTAATTGAAGGACGGCGGAAGTTATAATAACCTTCACAAATGATTGTTTCGGTGCCATTAATTTTCAGAAGTGAACACTTAGGTTCATCGGTTTTTAAAAAACGACAACTTAAGTGATAGGACGAAAGAGAGTTTGAAAACAATGTCGTTTAAGGAAAAGAGAGAGAGACTGAAAACGGCATCATCTAATTGGGGAAGATTTTGAAGAATTCCACATCAAAATCAAAATTTAGGGAAAAAAACCTACATAGGACGATTTGTTGGGAAATGACACTCAAACAATCAATTTTATACTGATTGCGGCACTCAAGTGAGCAAAAAAAAAAGTTGCAGTCCTCAAGTAAGCGCTGCACGAAAATTATGGCACTCTTGAGATACTTATCCCGACCGTTAAGCATATCGAATCCGCGTCACACAACGACCGGTCTCGCCCCCTTACTTGTCCGTTGGGCTTGACTTTTACGGACCAAAGTCTAGGATATAATGGATTTTCCAGCGTACGAAAAGGGCTGGCAATCCCATACTTTATGACCCCGCCAAAGCCAAAGAAGGAAAAGCGAAAGAATAAAAAGGCGTAGGAGAATCCAATCCCCCCTTTTCCGGGGCACCCTCAGTCATGCTGGAGAGAAGAGAAGAGAAACTTGTTGGGTAAAAAGGGGCGTGGTGGGATGGCGCCACGAAGGAGGAGGAACCCTAGGAAGGACCCCCCAAAAGCTAGAAACACTAAGGCTCCCAAAAGGAGCAAAAAGAGAAAAGGAGATAAGAGGGAGAGACTAGCGTCGTTTTGGATAATGATTTGGCCCAAAAGGAGTGAATCTTGCAAACGAAGGAAGCACCGCCCCTCATCAAGAGCGCGCCAGACCCTTTGATGAACTGAGATATTCCCTCCCTGCTTTAGAGATCCTTAATGGAGTCAGGTAACATGCACGAAATCTCGTTTCTGTTCGCCCTAATCAAGGAACTGATTTGCCCCGCTTTCGGGACTCGCGACAATTACATTGCTGCACGCTTGAGCTTGGGTCAGCTTGCATGCCTGACTATCGGGACTCGACTTCGGTTCGATTAAATTTATGCTCGACTTCAACTCGAATAGGAAATAATTATACAAGAGTTCGACTTGACTCGACTCAATAATATGAATTTACAGACTCCATCATGAGAAGCTCGAAAAGAATGTGGATACATTAGGTAGATTTTCCATTTTCATTGTATATTTTTTCTTTTTTCAAGAGATAATGCCAACTCGATAATGCTTTTGAGTCTATCGAGTTAAGTATCTACAAGTTCGAGCTCGGTTCAACAAGATACTCGAACTCTCATGGTACTTAAGTTTGTCACGAAAACATAATCCATTTCATTGTTGGCATTGAGAGAACAACCTGTGCACATCACCAAAGGGGTGCTGGGACAGCCTATGGGTCAGCCACGCCGAACATGATTTGTAAGCCAACCATCTCTTCCTCTGATCGTCTATCAACTATCATCCCCTTTTGTGATGTCGGGAATCAGCTGACTCAGAGCACCAATGGAGAGTTTCAAAAGTAAAAAGTAGGGCACAATTCATTGGTTCGGATGATTCTGTATATGAGCCATGCAACAGGATTCCAATTCATGACTACTTGATGCTAAATGTCGTAATTTCGATAAGCATCTTTAAATGTCGTAATTTCGATGATTCCTATGTAAATGTTGCCCTTAGTCGGAGCATTCGGAAATCACGGGGGCAGTTATAACCGATTTGTGTGACCCGGTTAAAAAGCTCGTTAGGATTGAATAATGGGGGTCGAGTCGGTTGATATCATGTGCCGTGCTGCACTCAAAAGTCAACGCCTAAAGGAAAAAAGGTGAAAAGGGTGAGGATGAACCGGCGACATAAGTCAAAGGCCCCCACGTTCCGGCACGTGGTCTCGAATATTACCTTAAGCCAAGACATTCAACTGGCCCTTTTTTTTGTCTTTATTTTTTTCTCCTTTTGCTAGTGTACACATGAATACGCCTTTAATTTGCTGTTCTAAAGTTCGTCGCCGTATCTCGTTTTACTGCACATAGATACTAACATCCCACTCGGACAAAAAGATACCCATGTGAGACCACACATTTATCTTTTTAAAAAGAAAATGACGAGATCTATATGACTAATTATTTTGGTTGATTCATATAAATCCGTATCTTGATTGTTGATTAGGCATAATAGAATACCAAATACCTGCATTGAGAGGAAATGAATAAGAGGAAGCCCACCTCCACACATCGAATGATCAGGTGTTGCCAAGCGGCACAAGATTAACACTAGCAATAATATCATTTCTTTAAATGAGATAAATCATAACATTCCAAATGTCTCATATCAAACAATAGGGATATTGTCGACTAATTCATAAGCAAATAGCCATCCTTGAACAATCCCCATCTCATGTGGTTACTTGGGGTGTGCATGACAATACACTTCTATTTTTTTTTTTTTCTTTTTTTGGTTCTTCTACTATCTGGAATAGAAAAAGAATAGATAATTAATTTTTCTATTCCCCAAAATAGAAAAGTGACCGGAAAATAAATTTGAAACATAAATAAAAAGTAGAAAAAAAATAGTTTCTTATTTTCAAGAACAATTTCTAAAAATAAGTACTTTTTTTCTTCTTCTTTTTCTTTTCTTCTTCTTCCTCTTTTAATCGACCTACGGAAACTCATTGCCAATTGCTAGCCTCCGCACTAGCCATTGTCAACCGCTATCGCTAGGGGTGTGCATGGTTCGGGCGGGCGGTTCCCGACCTAAAATCGGAAACCGCCCGCTAAGGACCAGTTCCGAAAAATTGGAACTGAGATCCACACGTTTATTGCATGAATCCACCTGGGAACCAGACCATCGGTCCAATCCGATTCCCGGGTGGATCCATGGAACCGATCTTGACGCGAAACAATTTTGATTTTCAACATAGAACGACTACGTGACATCAAAGCAAGTCAAAGAAAGAAAAACCAATTTTAAGTACGTGGAGATGCAAATGGCGGGAGAAGTAAACGCAGCGAAATGGCGATAGGATTAGGAGCCGAAGACGAAGGTAGTGAGATGAGATATAAAGTTTCTTTTAGTAATTTTTTTTTAATATTAAAAATGTTTCGGTTCGGTCCGAGTGGGCGGACGGGCGGATCAGCCCATGGAACCGGGAACCGGACCGGTACCCACCAGTTCCCATAAATTGGAACCGGGAACCGGACCGGTTCCCTCAAGAACCGCCGGTTCCGAGCGGTTCCGATCCGGTTTCATAATATAAATTTTATATAGTTACTAAACGCGTTTTTTTATTCAGAAATTATTCTTGAAATAAAAAAAAAATTTTTTTTTGAGAAAAAAATTATTCACAAAAATAGAAATGTTATCGAACACACTTTTAGAGTATCTCTCAATCCATATGAAATGGGCCGGGTCCTCACACGACGTCGGGACGCTCTCCGACAGATGTCCGGTCCGCGGGCAAATTAGGCCCCTACTTAGACAATGACAACGGAAATGCACTTGGGACGAAGGATCGGCCATGTTCGCGACCGACAGAACGATTGTCGCTTATGCCGTCGTTAATCACACGTATCTCCTCGCTTTTAGGTTAATGTCAATCACGTCCTAAAAAAGGCACTCCGAAAGCAGACACGAAGTCGGACACGAACCGGGAACCGCCCCACTGTCGGCGCACGCCGCGAACCCCGGCTTCGTCGCGCGAATCGTGGCAAGCCAGCGCAGCATCAGGGACGGGGAAAAGAAGGGTCGCACGGCAAGGCGAGGGGGGGCAAAATGGTCAAAGCACACGACGGAAAGGCAGCCGCCGTCGCCGTTTCCACCGACGCTAACGGGGGACACGGGGGGGAAGCGAATCGCGAGGACGAAACGAGATGACGGCGGTCGACGGCGCCGCTTGCGTGATGTTTGGGTTGGGGGGGGGGTGTTCATGCGGGGCACGTGCACCGACGCCTTCGTCTTTTGGGCGTGCATGCGTGGGGCCGCTTCTCCCCTCCACCGCTGATCTGATCCGGATGCAGGAGGACAGTGGTGGGGCCGGACGCAGTGGACAACGTAGCCTCACGTGTACTACCGTCTCCCTCTCTCCGGCCCGTCACATGGCGCCATTTCATTTTTTTCCTTTTTGGTCTGAGCATGGCACCATTGACCCGTGTAGCTTTCAATGTCTCGAGAGTCGACAGCTTTCCACAGAATCATTCACGAGAAACAATAATTAAATTTCATTGGTTTTATGGGGGTGTTTGGTTGGGCATTCTAAGGGGCTTTGGGCTCCCAAAATCCTTGGGGAAAATTTTAGGTGTTTGGCAAGGGCTTTTGAATGCCCATTTGCGAAATGTAGGCATTTTAAATGCTAAAAGCCGAATGCCGAGAGGGACCAGCTTTGAGCATTTGGCATTCCTGATATGCGGTTTTACTGTTCATCATCTCCTCCGCTGTTCGCCTTCTTCTTCGCCGTTCGTCTTCTTCTTTGCCAAAGGCAACACTCAGCCACAATCTGGCCGCCGAGAAGCCTCGCCTAAGGTCGCACAACTTAAGGCGAGGTGGCTCGAGGTCGGCGACCTCGGCCGGCGTCGCCTAGTCTCACGCGAGCCGGGCGACGCCACCGAGGTCGCCCGCCTCGCCCGGCGTCACCTAGTCTCGCGCGAGCGGCAACCAAAGCGAGGCGGATCTCGGCCATTCGGCGGCCAAATCTGGCGGTCTTGAGGCCAGATCTGATGGTCCGGCGACGGCCAGATCTGGCCGTCCGGTGGTTGGCCGGCAGTGGCCAGCCGCTGGAATTTGATTTCAGACTTTAAATAAAATAAAAAATACCAAAAGCTAATTACAAATGCAAAGTTTGCCAAATAGTGTTTATGTGAAGTTGCATTTCAATGCTAAAATTTACCAAACGGTCTAACATTTCCGAAAGCCCATTTCTCTCAAAGATATTTGCATTCTCCAAATAGCATTTCCCCAAAGTCAAACCAAACGGGCCATGTATTGCAGAAAATAATTCCCCTCTTATCATAAAAAAAAAAGATCGTTTTCTACCTCGATCTAAACTCGTTGTTTTTTGTCCATGAAAAATTTTATTTACAGGTTGATTAATTTTTAACTATACAACCACCGAAGAGTCGAAAAACAATTTCATATTAACAATTTTCCTTTCAATAGATAGAATTAAGGTGCTAAAGAATCTAATATATTTCATCAATTCTTCATATCTCTCCAAATTACACATATCAAGAAATGCGTACATACCTAATTGATTATTACCAATATTGTATTGTCTTGTTATCTTTACCCGATTCTCCTTCTCACTTTATTAATTTGCAAAATCTATTTTTTTTAATTGAATTTTCGGAATTATTCTAAAAAATTAAGGTATATAGTGTGGTGGTTGGGTACGGCGTGGATTAGAGCAAAAGCACTTGTACGGCGCCAAGTGGGTGATGCACTAAAGGGCGAAGACAAAAGGTCCCCCCCGCAATCCCGATCCCAATATATAAAGAGGAAAAAGAAGAACATTGAGTTTGGTCATTGTTCATCTCGGACCAGTTGTAGAAAAAGGAACCTCAAATTAATTTTAAACTTGCAAAGCGAGTTTTCCCCACAAATGTTAGATAGAACGACCAAAAATCTCTAACTTTATCGATTCATAAAATATCTTCCCTAAATTTCTTTTGTTCACATGATAAGATCTTTAAATCATATGTTTGAGTATTCACCAAGCTTCCCATTCCCGTGATGCTGGCGGCAGGCCTTCTCAAGGGTCCCCCTAACCCTTGGTTTGTGATGTTTGAAATCTTTCTTTCTTCGCCTGTTGGTGTTTACTAGTCATTGTCCATGTTAACACTTAGTAAGAGGAGTGTTTACATGACAATGACGTGGGCGGTAAGTCAATTTCTCATTCAAATATTTAACACGTGAATTGACATGAACAAAACAAATAAATGATTCAAGAATTCAATTGCCAAAATAATAATAATAATGATGATCTAGGAACGACATTGCATAGATCGAAAAAGTTCAAAAAAACTTTTGGTGACTACATCCCTAATTCGTTTCATATTTTCTTTATCACTAAAAAGGAATGAAAGGTTTTCAATATTGGTATCTAGTATATGTACATATGTGCATGCATGCGAACATAATAGATGTAATGCCTGCGCACGACTTGTGTGCCAAAATCAAGGCGGGCAATTCAAATATGACATTGTTTGTATTTGATGATGTGGGGGCACGAAACCCATCCGCACTTCTTGTCTATACCCATTTTAGTTCCTTGATTGTTAAATCCAACCTCATGGGTTGCATGCAACATCTCATTTGGCCAAAAAAGAAATTACTCAAAATTAATTTTCTCCTTTGTAAGCATTCGGAGCAACCTACAAAATTCAATCAAGAACGACCGTTCTCAATAAACTGAAGATGTGTGAAAGGAAACATCGCATGGACTCGTTTCATAAATAATGGAATGAATAGAGTCGATCATAATACAAAATTTACAAAAGGACTAATCATCATATGATTGACATAATCTAATAGACTAAATCACCAATAACCTCTTAGAAGTCCAACTTTGAGAACTTCATTTGTCATTTTAACCCATCGAATTCAATTTCCACAGATCTTGGTCGTTCGTTCATGCTTAAAAGCAGTCGGATGTTACACAATGTTGGTCCACCCCATAAGCATAGTTGTGCGCATCTCTAGTAGTTTTCCGATGTGTCCGGCATAGAAAACTAACCAATAGGAATTATTCAGACGTTGAAAGAGTCCTAGACGCTGCATTTATGTGGGAAAAAAAAATAGGCATACCCGTGTGAATGCAACTTGAAGTAAATACATAATTTCCCAATCGACATCCATGATTTTGACCTCAATCGGGTCAATTTTCGATTCTTACTCTTCCATCTCGATGATAAGACGCGTGAACTAATGGTATTGAATGAGATACTTGCTCCAAAGCAATAAATTCTCAAGGGGCCAAAGTCAAGCAATGAATTGATGAGGACCCCATAGTTGGAGGAGATGGTGCTTAAATTTGGCAACAAACTCTGTACAGCCACCACGTCTCCGGTCGCCGTCACGCGGCGGCGGTAGGATCCGAGCATTAATCCATGACGGATACGTTTTCCCGATACATGGGCCCTTCCTCTGCTTCTCTTCGACCTGCCCTCGATTCCATTTTCAGCTTAGCTTCTTGGTATCGTTCGCCTCGAATTTACACTAATGATGTAACAATGTTTTCATTAGGACCAGAGCTGGAGAAATATCAACCCAGATCGACTGAATGTATATAGATCTCTCTTATTTTTATAATGACAACATATTTAAAGATTTTGTGATTTGAATGTAATGTTGTCTCATTTTGTGATGTAAGAAGATCCTTGCACATGGGATGCCTAAAAGCTAAACATGGCGACAGTTGTAGATTCATTCGTATCGGCTTTTCTTATAATTATTGAAATAATGGAGGCGAATGTGAAATAAACAATACCATGCAAGCTCGTCAATTTAACGTCTAGATACTAGACTTGGGCCAGGTCCTGAATTATTTTTCCGTATTTCATCGTATGCACAGTGGAATGCACGCCACGTGTCCAGATAACTATGATTGAATTCCTTATCTCGTTATCTTTATCTCTAAAAGAAAAAAAGAAAAAAATTGACAGAACAAAAAATCATCCGTTCTTTAGTTAGATGAAGATTCTCTACTTCGCACGGTGCTTCCCTAAATGTAGCAATCTCAAACCTCAATAATAACGCGACTTTCATAAAACAAAGCATCGAAGAGAATCTTTAACCTCTTTTCAATTTCTTCACGTGATGTTAGGTAAATAAGGGATGCGTGACGTGAATCCAATGGCTCATTAACGGGCGATAAGACATGATCATTGAAATACGGTAACGGCCCCCTTCCCGCTAAACTCTTTTTTTACAACACTAGAATCAAGATTGTGTTGCATACTCCCGATCCATAATGACAGTGTAACATCCCGTTTTAAAGCCATGAGGGAAAATACCGTGGCTGAGATGTCGGTTCGTTCGTGCTAAGGTGGGTGACCCAAAGCGGACAATATTACACAGTGGGGCTCAAGATGTTATAAGTGGTATTAGAGCCGACTCCCGATCGTGTATGAAGCCACATCAAGAATGCTGTTATGATGCCCGTGGGGTCACAGCGAGGATGTTGTTCTGTTAAGAGGTGGAAAGTGTGGCAGCCTCCTCTCTTGTCCAACATCGCCTAGGGATGGAGGTCTTAGTTAGCTTATAAGGCTTGGGTACCTCTAATATATGTAACATGTTTTAAAGCCGTGAGGGAAAAGACCATGGTTGGGATGGCGATTCGTCCGTGTCAGGGTGGGTGACCAAAAACAGACAATATTACACAGTGGGGCCCGGGATGTTACAAACAGAATGTCTCAATCAATCAGATCGGATACACAACAACCAAAAAGCGACCTGCCCATATCATAATGCCGTCGCACTCGCAGCACATCGAAACCCCCATCAGTCCATGCTCATCATACAAACTATAGTCCTAAAGACAAAATGATGCGTACCCGCAGAACTTCCGAGGGCTAGGAAAAAAGGGGTTTCGATTCCTCTTCCCATCCGTTGACGGATTAGAAAAGCTTAAGGCGAAGATGCGAAAAAATGATGGGTCGTTTCCACGCTAAATCGACCTATTATCGACCGTTGATAAATCGAATCATGAGGGGGAATGTGATAATGCCGGAGGAATCCCATCATGCACCATGTACGCTGCCCCTAATCATGGCTTCTTCGTCCAACGTTCCTCATGATAATGACTCTCCAAACGGGAGAAAGACCGAAAAAAGGAAGAGGTCGGACCCGACCCATGATGAAGGCGACCGTTCTAAGCAAAGCTATAACCGTTGGAAATATAACGTAACATAATATAATATCGTTAATTAATTAATAGTAAACACGCATGATGTTATCGTGGTGTTGATTAGGGTTACTTCAGTGGTTGAGCTCGAGTTAGGGTGTGGCTGCACCGAGATATGGGGCCAACTTGGCAACTTGGAAAGACTTCGCTAGAAATCCGGTTTATAAAAAAAGATCAGAAAATTGAAATTTGGCATACCCAGACAGGGAAATTAGTTTAGTTTTCATGGGAACTCGTCTCTTCTTCTATTTTCTTTAATGTTTTGTTTCTTTGGTTTGATCCGAGGCCTAGTGCCAAATCCCGATAGCTGGAATGATGAATATAAGTGATATCAAATCGAGTGATGATGAATTGAAATTTTGCAGATGTCTTACACATTCAACGCCCATTGTATTTAGTGGACCGATGTCGATAACCGAGTCTTTATGTACCTAATGATAGTTTCGATATTAAGTTGGAATGTGTAACAGTCCATGTTACGAGAAGGAAAATATATTCATTTCAAGTGCATTTCATTAGAAGAATAATAATGTTAATAACATGAAAAATCTCCAACTACACACATTATAATTCCAACACCCATATTTTTTTATATCATCGATACCTTACGCCAATATCCATTGTAACACAATTCTCAAAACTTCTAAACTATATTCACCGTAATACTAATATCTGAATTTTTGTTATCACGATCGCACAAGTTTTGGGTACTAATGACACAATGAAAAATTTGGAGTTTTTTATGGTAGAATGAGCGTATTTTTATCACATTGGCACAAGATGGAGAGTTTTGGGGATACCCAAAAAAAGTTCGAGGCATTATTATCGCAGGAGACATAATTCAATATTTTTTATGGTTTTTCGGCAAAAAAAAAAATCCGTTGTACGGCATGCACTTAGAAAGTGGGTGACAAAAAAAAAAAACAATTCGAGCGGGCACTACAACTACTTTTATTTAATATATTTTGAGGGAAAATAAAAAAAAATATCCTCAATCAGCGGTGAGGAGTGGGTAGTGGTCAGTGGTCAGTGGCCAGATTAGGCGGGAGAGGCCCGGGCCCCACCACCCGTCCCCAGGGTTTTCCAAATTTCCGCCCTTCTCGCCGCTAAAAGCATAATTGATAAGGGAAAAAAGGAAAAAAAAATGGAAATTGAATACCAAATAAAGGCCAAATAAAGGGAAATAAAGAAAAAGAGGGAGAGATAAAGCGGCGAAGGACGACGACCGAGGACAAAACTCGGCCTAACTTCACTCGCTCGCCGGCTCACTCGACTCGCTGAGTCAATTCGGGGCGTGGGGACACCCCGGGTCAAACTCGCCGACCGTTCCTCTTCCGCGTTCAGCTTCCCGCCTGACTCGCTCAGGGATTTTCATCATATGCCATGTGCTTAGTTCGTTGATATAATTGCGCAAACAGTTCATGAATTTTGATTTACATTGTAATATAGTTTATGAATTCTCTTAATTTATTCAATATAATTTATGAAGTTTAATTTAATGTACAATATTATCTTGAGCTTTTAATGTTTCAATGTGGTCCCTAATTCTTTTAGTATTGTTCAAGTTAGTCGATTATCTATATGAAAATGTTCAATTTTTTCTCAAACTTGAATTTATAGAAGGAAAATATTGAATTTTTCATATAGCCAATGGATTGGATTGACCACATTGAATAAATTGAAAATTTAATAATCACATTACACGTTAAATTAATTTATAAATCATTTTTTCATTTTCCCTAATTCTTTATAGTAACATGATCTTGATTGTTGTGCTCAGCTGATTCATGACCCGTGACAACTGATTCATGACCCGTGACCTTAAGACTTAACAAGACTTTCTCTTTCGATCAAGCCTTGCTTTCCGGCTTCACCGACCTGAAGCCGATGAAACGGCTGGCGATGAGCCAGAAAAATTTACCCGCTTGATCATATTTCGAGATTTTGATTGTTGTTGGCATTTGCGGCGTCGTTGTTTATAGTTGCTTTCGATTTTTTTCTCTAATAAATATTAAAAAACTAATTCCAAGTGGCAAAAAAATTAAATTAAAAAAGATAATTGAACAAAATGAAAACATAATTAATGCCCATAATGATGAAAAGGCCAGTACGAGGGCTCGGGTCGCGAAGCATCTTCACAATCCCCGGGGAAAAAGGAAGGGAATGTGCAAAATCAAGAACAGTTTCATGAGGGCAATTTAAATATTATTTTCTGGACTGCCAACAAAAAATAAAAAGCGAAAAAATAATTATTATTATTTTCGGCTTTTTGGACTGGCAGGAAGCAAGAGGATTCTGCAGAATACTGACTGCTTTGCTCAGTGTTTTACTTTGACCGGATTTTTCCAGTTCTATTCCCCCTTACTAAAACCCTCCAGGATTCCCGGATTGCAAATTACCTTAAAAGAAAAGGCCAGACGAATGAAAGAATGCAAGACAACAGAAAAGCCAGCGTCCAATTACATGAGTTTCTGATAATTTGCTTTCATCTTTTGTCCTGAATGCCTGTCATTTACTTGACCCGAATAGGGTTTATGTGTGGAGTACGGTGCGAAATATGTTTTATGCACCTCTATTTACGCAAACTTCAATCTATCGGCAAAAAGTCTTGAATGGTGGATTTTATAAATCCGGAGCTTTTGAGGAAGGAGCTCCTAGATTTTACTAAGTTGACACTTCCGGCTCCGATCCCAAGTGGAGATTGAATGTGTCCCCATTTTATTCCAAATGATTAAGTTAGCAAGAATGCGGTGTGGAATGTTTTCTATATGTCATGACCGATTATTGGACTTAGTTTATTGCTTGATGCAAAAGTCCATTTTATGCCACCCAATCATAGATAACATAGTTGGTGTGCGTTATCTCCTCATCGTTAAAGATCGAGGGTTCAAACCCTCTTATTGCTAAAATGTCTTAAATGGGGGTCATAGTATTGGGATCCTAGGCTAATCCCCCTCTAGGTACTGACGTCTAAATAACGGCTTGCGGTGAAGCTCGCTGGTGCCACCAAGCACTGGTGGGTCGTGTGAACCCGATTAGCGTAAGTGAAAAGGGGTTCCGGCGAATCTAAATATAAAAAAAATAAAAAAAGAGAGTCCATTTTATGCCTCTATTGACCCAAGCAAACATACATTGAGATGCGTGCATAGATTGGTAAGGGCTCTAAGTGTCCTTGCTTAAAGAATTATTAGATTTTCTATCTAAATTCAATTGGACTAGGCAAGGGATTGCTTGCCCATTTTGCCCGTTAGCTTGATCAGGCAAAGGCAAGTCTAAGTAGGGCACTGAGACGTTTGTCTGTTGATCGAGTCTACATACCAAATAATGGACAAGAGCATGCATAAAGTAACGACTTTAAGGTTCTTAAACTCGAAAAGAATGCGAAAATATAGTGATTCAAATCCACATTGTAGACCAACACATTGAACACTCGAGCAACCACACATGCTTTAGTTTTTGCAAATGCCAATGTCAATACATGCAGTGCCCAGATTGGATTCTGGAATCTTCTGGTGGTTACTTTGTCAAAATTGGGTGGGGCTTGATTTTTACTCACTTTTATCACTTTGGTGACCGAATCTTTATTTAATTGCTGCTTCACTCCCGCTATCGTCGCACTTGATCGATTAGTTTTATTTTTTAATATATGTTTCGGGTCGAGTGCATAGCCTGGAGATGAGTAAAACACAATTGACACTTTAATTAGCATTGAGAAGGATGATGTGATCCTAGTTGGCATTAGTTTTTAAAAGGCAAAATAGCATAATTAATCCATAAAATTTAACTTAATATATAATATATCTTCCAAATTTTTAATATGTTCAGCATCGTTTATGAATTTTAATCAAACGTTCGATATGATTTATGAGCTTTAGGGATTGTGTTGTACAAATTAAAAAATTCATAGATGACATTGCATACAGAATCAAAATTGAATGACCATTAATGCTATTGTTTTTTTTAAGAGTTATTTAATGATCCGACATTCAATATTACTTCGAAGTCAAGCAAGTTATTGAACATAATTATATAGACTCCTGTCTAGATCTCGAATTTAATAATTGAATCTTGGTTTGACAAATTGGACGAATAATGCTTCAATCAACGAGTGAAGAGAGACAGATGGATAGACAGAAAAGATGTGTTTTGGGGTAAATCGGAAGGAACTTGCGACAAAAATTGACGAGCGTGTACGAAATGACGCAACTACCCTTCTGCTTCCTCGCCTTCCTCGGCGGATCACGGTCAGCGAGTCGACGGCTCGCGCCCCTCAATCTTCTGCGCCAGAAGTGGGCTTCCTTGCCTGCTGTTGCCACTCTAGAATGTCCTTCGAGTAAAATAAATAATAATAATAATAATAATGATAATAAGAAAAATGAGAATAAAATAAATAAATAAATAGGGAGGAACGTATGGAAGGATGTGACAACTACATCTCAGTCGCAGTCAATGCTCAAAACCCACCCCCAACACTTTCTCAAGTTCGGTTAGTACGTGGGACAGATGTTTGCAACTAGGAAAATTCCACTTCCTTTTTTTTTTTTTTTTAAATTATAAGAAAAAATGCAATCAATCGGAAAAAAGAACAAGAAGCAGGAAATCAAAATGAAAATTAAATTGCCAGTCTTCTTAATTACAATACATAGAGGACCCATTTTTTTTTAAATATTTTTATCCCGACTCAATGCATCCTTGTCAATAGTCTTTATTGTTAAGGTACCCATTTTTCCTTATAGTGAGTGACCCGAAAAAAAAAAAAAAATCTATCAGGCGCTATTTAAGCTAATCATAATCGATGCTTGATAGAAGCCGGTCAGATCAGTGGAAAAAAAAACTATTGGGTTACGATTTTCTTTTACTCTTAGCATTATTGAGAAGAAAATATCTGTGAGAATTCAATTATTTGGGCATGTGGGACTTAGATAAAAGGATCCAAAATACTCTGGGGGCCAAACGTGAAAAAAGAAAAGAAAAGAAAAGAAAAAGACAAAATACTCTGGCAGCTAGAAAAATTCACTTGGAAAACCATTGTACTTTTCTACATTAAAAAAAGAAAAACAGGACAGGAAAAGAGAGAGAGAGGGAAAGAAAAAAATGGCGGTGAACATCCCAAAGATTCTGTTAGCGCTGCTGCAACGCCCGCCAAGAACACACTAATCTCACTCAGACAGACACTGTAATAAAAAAGCTTCCTTTGATTTAACTTTATTTCATTTTCCCCTGTTTTTTCTGTTTCTTTCTTTTTGCTGTTGCTGTTGTTGTTGTTGGCTCTCCCCTGTTTTTGAGGTCCCTGTTCAACCCATTTTTTTTTTCTTGTGCTCTTTTTTGGCCACGCATTTTGCCGTGCCGTTCTCTATACTAGTGATTCCCTTCCTGTATATATTCACACTCGCTCCTTGACTCTTCTCGCCCATTGCTCACTGCCGCCTCCTCCTCCTCCTTTGCTCCTTCACTTTCACACCTGTGAACCGTCGTGTCCCTGTCCCGAGGAGGCCAGATGGACTCCGCTTCTCCCTCCTCCTGGACGCCACTAGCTTAAGCCGAGCACCGAGCGCATTAAGTTCTGGCCTTTTCTAGTGTCGAGACCCAACAGAGATCTCTCCTTTTCTGGGTCTCCTTCCCTTTCTCTCTTTTCTTTCTCTTTCTCTTGTTTCTCTTGCGGGCATTGGGTGGCTGAAAGAGAGGAGAGAGCGTTGGGGGCGTGTGGGAGATGGCAATGGCGGGTGGCTCGGTGTCCAGGGTGGTTTGGGTCGTCGGGCTTGTCTGGGTTCTGGGTCTTGAGCTGATCCAGTGCAGCGTGAGCTATGACAGGAAGGCGCTTGTGATTGATGGGCAGAGGAGGATTCTCTTCTCTGGTTCTATACATTACCCCAGAAGCACTCCCGATGTACGGAGCTTGAGCTTCCATCTTTCTCTGATTTAATGTCTCTCGAGTGAAAAGTTTTGTGCTTTTTTCTGATTCTTTTTGGCCTTCTTTCATGTGGTTGTGTGTGTAGATGTGGGAAGATCTTATCCAGAAGGCTAAAGATGGAGGCTTAGATGTGGTTGAAACGTATGTCTTCTGGAATGTCCATGAGCCCTCTCCTGGCAATGTATGTTGTTCTGAGCACTCTTTTTCTCTCATTTTTGCCATACGGCTAGCTTATTTTCCACTAATTCATTGTTGGTATTGATGTAGCTTTTTCTTCTAACTGTCGGTGCATGTGTGTGTTACAGTACAACTTTGAAGGAAGATACGATCTGGTGAGGTTCATAAAGACCATTCAGAAAGCAGGGCTCTATGCTCATCTGAGGATTGGGCCTTATGTTTGTGCAGAATGGAATTTTGGGTATTTGCTACTTCTGTTTATTTCTTCATTTTCTGGATCTAGAACGCTCTCACTTTGCTTGCATTCACCATTAATGTGAGCACAATCTGTGTCCAGTGGGTTTCCTGTTTGGCTCAAGTACGTGCCTGGAATCAGCTTCAGAACAGACAACGAGCCTTTCAAGGTCTGTTCAGTTACTTCAAGCACAATTTTACATTCATTTATGTTGTTGTCAAGGAATGCTTCAAGCAAACGGCGAACAACTGATTTTGCCAAACTAAATTTTGACTGGATGTTTGCAGAGGGCAATGGAAGGGTTCACTAAGAAGATTGTCAACTTGATGAAGAGCGAAAATCTGTTTGAGTCACAGGGTGGCCCCATCATTCTCAATCAGGTATTTGTTAAAGATCTTTTGTTCTAACTTTCCTTGGATACGTGTTCTTGTTAACGGGTCGGAATTCATTAAAATGTTAAACCACATCATGCTCAGTCAATTTCCTATCCTACTACAGCAAAAACGACTAGTAATTAAGTTTTATCCTACTAAATTGGGTCAATATATGAGCTGTTTTATGCCATTAGGCTTGAGTCTGCTTCGGCTCTTCTCTAAGATCTAAGATCTAATTTTTGGTCATAGCAGAAGCCAATTTCTCTGACTTAAGTCAAGGTACAGAGTTGAGGAATATGAGGTTATTCTTTTTCTTATTGCTGTAGATTGAGAATGAATATGGAGCGGAGAGCAAATTGCTTGGGGCCGCTGGTCACAACTATGTAACTTGGGCCGCCAATATGGCTGTCAAATTGGGAACCGGGGTTCCGTGGGTCATGTGCAAGGAAGAAGATGCCCCAGATCCAGTGGTGAGATATTATTCTCTCTGACCTCCAGATCTTGGTTTAGTCTCCAGACATTTTGTTTGGGTGTTTCCTTCATGTTTCAATTGACTTACCTTAGCATTTTTCTTCATTCATTTATTCTCTTTGTGGTACTGTTTTGAGTTTACTTGATAGACTAGTATTGTTTAGCGTGGAATAGTATAACTATGGTATGAAGTATGTGTGTCAAATCTATAACTAAGACCCATGTTTGGAGAAAAGTCTTCTCTGCTTCGTGCATATACTTAGACCTGATTATTGATACTGGACACAGATAAACACATGCAATGGCTTTTACTGTGATGCGTTTACTCCAAATAAGGACTATAAACCCACAATCTGGACAGAGGCGTGGAGTGGTTGGTAAGTGAATAACTCCCTGATTGTAAGTTGACATTTGGTAAGGAAATATGTTCTCAATTTGTCCCAATAAGAAATGCAGGTTTACAGAATTTGGAGGCACACTTCACGAGCGGCCAGTTCAGGACTTGGCATTTGCCATTGCTCGATTCATCCAAAAAGGAGGATCCTTCATCAACTATTACATGGTTTGTCTCTTTGAGTTCAACTACATTTCCATTTACTGGTGGTTAGTACTAGTCCAATTTATGTATTGCATGAAACAAACAGTATCATGGAGGCACAAACTTTGGGCGCACTGCTGGAGGCCCTTTCATCACTACCAGCTACGACTACGATGCTCCAATAGATGAATATGGTGAGATTTAGCAACATTTTAGCTTTCGATGCTTGAAGATTACTGTTTAAATGTTTTTCCAGTGTTTTATGGGAGAACCTTATATTTCTGAGTCAGCTGTCCAAGCTAATTGTCTCTGTGCTTTTAATTGGCAGGTCTGATTAGGCAACCAAAGTATGGTCACCTCAAAGAGCTACATAGGGCTGTTAAGATGTGTGAACGGGCATTAGTGTCGGCTGATCCAATGGTTACATCTCTAGGAGCCTATCAACAGGTACTGTATAACCCTTTTTCCCATTCTCGAAGATGTGCCATTGATTTACCTCTCCTGATCTATTGCTTTTGCTGTTTCTAGGCTCACGTATACACCACTGAATCTGGAGATTGTTCTGCTTTTCTTGCAAATTATGATACAAAATCTTCTACCAGAGTGATGTTCAACAACATGCATTACAATTTGCCTCCTTGGTCCATCAGCATCCTTCCTGATTGCAGGAATGTAGTTTTTAATACTGCAAAGGTATGAAATTGGGCAAGTTCTTTATCATGCTCCTAAAAGTTTTGGGGAAAGGGATGTTACTTTAGTTGGTGTTTGTTCTCTTACTACGACCAGACTAGAAGCTCTAAAATGACAGCTTGATATGATTCTGATTTTAGGTTGGTGTTCAAACCTCACAAATGGAAATGCTACCAGTTAATAGTGAGATGCTTTCATGGGAGAGTTATGATGAGGATATCTCTTCCCTGGATGACAGTTCAACCTTCACAACTCACGGTCTCTTGGAGCAGATCAATGTAACTAGGGATACTAGTGATTACCTGTGGTACATAACTAGGTGAGCTCGAGTTACTTTAGTGCCTCAGTACTACTTTTACATTGTACTAGGAGCTCTCTCTCTCTCTCTCTCTCTCTCTCTCTGTGGGTCTGTGTCTCTGCTCGTATGGCTGTACGTGGTGTGTACCCCAGTACCAGTTTACGTGTGTGTGTGCGCACGCGCGTGTGCGTGTGTTACAAGGGTTGTGCACATTTTCTTCTGTTTCCGTCTGCTTTTCTTGGACATGCCAAGGAGTGAAGTTTGCAATCTTTTGCCATCAACAGTGTTGGCATTGGCTCTTCTGAGTCCTTCCTACAAGGAGGAGAACTCCCCACTCTTATTGTTCAATCAACAGGACATGCCGTGCATGTCTTTATTAATGGTCAGCTTTCAGGTGCGTGTGTAAATTCTTATCACTATTTCTTATTCGAATGTCCTGTGAAAAAAAATAAAATGATGAGTGAATTGTGTTCTGACAGGTTCTGCTTTTGGGACAAGACAGAATAGGAGATTCACATATTCTGGCAAGGTTAATCTACGTGCAGGCACAAACAGAATAGCACTCTTGAGTGTTGCCGTTGGATTGCCAGTAAGTTCCTCTTTCACGAACTGTTCTCCCTTCCTGTTAACACAAAACAAACAATGACCTGAGGACGTTACAGAAGTAACATAAACACTGTATCCTTAGTTCAACCAATTGTCATAAATTTATTACAGTTAGATGAGCACATTGAAGGCGTGCTTATAAGAAATTAAGATTCCTTGGACAGTCATTACAGTTGGAAACATTGCAAAACAATTTTGTCATGGTCTAATAAACAAAGTCCAATCCAACTAACTGGAGAAGATGAGTGACACTCTTGTCAGGACTGTGGAAACTTAGCGTGCAAGCCGAAGAACTCTGAATCAGACAGTCTTTCAGAACTCATAATGCTGAAGGATGCTAAATCTACTTGCATGAGCTTCCAAATCTAATGAAAGATTCCCTCATTTGGTTTATAATACCACTCTTACTTGTCACCTGAATGATTCAAGTTTCTGTTTATTGGTTTAGAATGTCGGTGGACACTACGAAACATGGAACACTGGCATCCTTGGACCAGTTGCATTGCACGGGCTTGATCAAGGAAAGTGGGACTTGTCCTGGCAGAAATGGACCTACCAGGTTGAACAACCTTCTGTTGTTCTCATTCTTTCGTTTGGTTTAGAAATTTCCTTAATCCTGCCTCCATGAACAGGTCGGGCTTAAAGGAGAGGCTATGAATCTTAACTCTCCCAACAGCATCTCCTCAGTTGATTGGATGGATGCGTCATTAATCGCACAAAGACAACAGCCACTGACCTGGCATAAGGTATTGCATATTGAAGGAGATTACTGAGTTAAATCTGTTACAGATCACTGAAGTCTCTGATGACATTTTAATTGCAGGCTTATTTCAATGCCCCAAAAGGTGATGAGCCATTGGCCATAGACATGAGTGGTATGGGGAAAGGTCAAATATGGATTAATGGACAGAGCATTGGAAGATATTGGACTGCATATGCCAGTGGTGATTGTAATGGATGTAATTATGCTGGCACATTTAGGCCTCCCAAATGTCAGCTTGGTTGTGGACAACCAACCCAGCGATGGTAAAGTCCTTATTCATAACATCACCTAAGAGTTAGAAAAAGAAATGTCGTATTTAGCAGAGACAGAGATATGAAATTGACCTCTGTCGCTCATGGGAATTTAATTCTTCAGGTACCACGTGCCACGATCTTGGTTGAAGCCAACGCAGAATCTCTTAGTTATCTTTGAGGAACTTGGAGGTAATCCATCCAAGATTTCTCTGGTGAAGAGATCGATGACCAGTGTCTGTGCGGATGTGACCGAATTCCACCCAACTCTTAAGAATTGGCATATTGAGAGCTACGGAAAATCGGAAGAGTTCCACAACCCAAAAGTTCACCTGCGGTGCAGTCCAGGTCAATCAATAAGTTCAATCAAGTTTGCAAGCTTTGGAACTCCACTCGGCACTTGTGGCAGCTACCAGCAAGGAGCTTGCCATGCTCAGAGCTCATACGACATCTTAGAGAAGGTACTAATAAATAGGGACTGGTAAATTTGTAGATGTTCTAGCAATATATAACAAACAACGATCTGGCATGTTTAACCCTATCAATGACCTGAATCATTGCATTTAGAGTAAAAAAGTCCATTCACCGCATTCATACAGTTAAATAAATCTCTGGCATTCACAAGAACTCAAAGCATGAACATGCACCATAGAATGCAATATGCCCATGTTGAACTGTGTTGAAAGATCAATTTTACTTTTTTGCATGTTAATTCAAGTTCCTCTATATAATTGCAGAAGTGCATCGGAAAGGAGAGATGCTCAGTGACGATATCTAACAGCAACTTCGGGCGAGACCCATGTCCGAATGTGTTGAAGAGATTGTCTGTCGAAGCTGTTTGCACTCCCACGGAATGGAGGGGCTAATTAGATACCCAGACAGAATCACCTCTCCTCACTTAACCATACACTGCCAGCAAGACAAACAAGAAAAAAGAATAAAATGGGTGCCAGAGTCTGTTGTAGGCTTAAGTTATGAGGTAAATTAACTAGTGTGTAAATTAGTGATTGGTAGATGATAGGTGAAATTGTGAGTTCCTTGGGGTTCTGCAATTCGGGGCCCTTAGGCGAATTCTTTCCCGGTCCCCGGGCTTTTAACCGGATAAGCCACTGGGAAAATGAGTTCATTTGTAGTTGTGTGAGTCCATTTCATTTTCTGTATTGGCTGGGGACGAAAAATGAGGACCCAGTTAAGAGGTTCATGTTGGGAGTGGATCCTGGTGTGACCATTTGCTGTTGTTACCCTTGTGCAGTTCCTGATGAATTGTTAAGTTTTTCAGCATTCTGATTTCTTGGCTTCAACATGCTTCGTGCATTTAGTTATAGCACAAGGACTCTGTTTTGTGGTATTGGGTGCGCGCCACCGATGTGGTTGCGAGCGATCGAGTAAAGCAGCAGTTCGAGTGCGAGCGATCGAGTAAAGCAGCAGTTCGACCCTAGCACGGTTACGGAATCATATTTCCTTTCTCTTGATAATGAGAACTATCGGGATGCTGTCCATCCATAAGCAGAAATTTCATGAACTGCCAAATTTTACTGGAGGAACTCACCTCTTTTCTTTCTTCCCTTTTGTTTTCTGAGGAAGATGCCGTAAATGGGGTCCAACGGGAACAACTCACATGGATTACAGTGTCTTTGGAACTCGTTCAGGTCCTATCAAACCTCAGCTCAGATTATGTGGCAATATTGCGTAGGAGCTCCATCCATGGCTGGAACACTTACCCCACGAGACTTGGCATGCATTATCTGCTCATCCTAAAGACTCCCAAAGTAGCACGATATGCAAAATGGTTGCTTGGGAATCACAATTTTACGGAGATGGACGGAAAAAAGAAAAAAAACATTGAACATCCTATGCATTCGATTCTGACCAATTCATCACTAAAGCTATTGGTATTCTTGAGACGCACTGGAAATTTTGGTCAGCAGTTTGATGGCTCTTGAACATGAAGAGCTTAATCAGCTACACTAAGGGCGCGTTTGGTAACGATTCTGTTCCCGGGAGTAGATTCTGATTAGAACTGATTCTTTTTTATTCTGTTCCCGGGAACTGATTCTAAGCATTTTAAGCCGTTTGGTAATTGTCCAAAATTTCTGATTCTGGAATAGAATTGCGTTTGGTACTGTGCTCATTAATTCTGTTCCAAATCAATTTCTTTTAATTTTTAAATAAATTTTTTACTTTTTTCCTTTTTTTCTTTTCTTTTTTCATTTTTTCATTTTTTTTTTTTATTTTTTCCTTTTTTTCTTTTTTTTTTTTTTTCTTTTCTTTTTTTCTTTTTCTCATCTTCTTCTTCTTCTTCTTTTGGTCGGCGACGCTAAACGGGCCGGCGACCTCACCGGAGCGTCAACGGGCGGCCGAGCCTCGCCGGGGCGTCGGCCTCGCCGGGCGGGCGAGGCCCGCGGTGAGGCGGGCCGGGCGAGCCTCGCCGTGGCCGGGCGAGCCTCGCCGGCCACCGGTGGGGGCCGGGCGTCGCGAGGCTTGCCCCCCCGCCCAACCCCGGCGAACTCGCTAGCCCCCGCCCAGCCCCGGCGAGCTCGCCGGACCTCGCCCTGGTCCGGCGAGCTCGCCGGACTGGCGGCAGCGAACGCCGGCGGCGGTGGACGGCGGCGGACGACGACGGACGGTGGCGGGCGGTGGTGGACGACGGTCGCGAGATGGCCGAAGGGAAGAAGAAGAGTTCTTGATTTTGATTCTCAAATTCGTTCCCGGAACAAGAATCAACTTTTTTTTGGTTCTTGATTCTATTCCCAATCTGTTCCCGGGAATAAATTTGTTCCCGGGAACAAAAATTTTACCAAACGCGATTCTAGGCCCAAACTGATTCTGGGAACAAAGAATCAGAATTTGGCCCTGTTTGGATGGTTACCAAACAGGGCCTAACCCATTTGCACATTCTTCCACAAAAAACTACCTATTCTATCACCCAAACAAAGTCACTTGCTACCAAGAGTTCGCTAGCATACTGTTGATATCGCCATAAAAAAAATTAGAGTAGTGTAAATAGCAAAATATATTTTGTGAGAAAATAGAATTAAAAAAAAAAAAGCGAGTGATATGGACAAATTTGTCCCTCTTAATTTCATACAAGAGTGAGACAACGAGTATATATGGTTCCATTTAGTGAAAAAAAATCATTGTTTTTTAACAAATTTGCTTGAATTACTAGCAAAACTTAAGATGGTCCGAAAGGAGAACAATGAACCAAGCAAGCTTCTTAGCATTGTGGAACCATACACCAAGTATTCTTCTCATCCAATAATCAGCGAGTTGGCCAAACACAGCACTGCATTGTATATTCGAGTAATGCTATATGAAGACATATTCACAACTCTAGCATATTAAGTGTTGTGATAGATTGTTGCGGTATTTTAAACAAGTGAATCATATTCAGAGGAGATTATGTAGCTAACGCTTATCTGACCATAGGTTCACCAAAGACCCCCATATCCACATAAACTTTGCGCTCTCTCTCTCCCTCCCCGCACGCCACCTTGGCCATGAGCCCGCCATCTTCCTCCATCCCTGCTGATGCCACCGCCCATCCTCCATCACGAACGCCCCATCCCCACAGCCGGCTTGCCACGTTCCAAGGCAAAACTGTATACAATTTGGAAAAGAAGTCTTATCAAATAGCGCCCGGTTTGATCGATGAAAGTTGATAAATAATTTTTTTTTCCATTTGGCCAAAAAAATACGATAACAAGTCTCTTTGAAAAGCAAGTTCGCTAATCGAGAAAATATTACATTTACTAGTTCTGCCACATCATCTATACACCAATCAATTCAAAACGCGACATGTGCCGCATCGGGCCCACTTTGCAAAAATCTTATCCTTTCCTCTCTCCTCTATTTGTTATTGTGTGGTGCCCACCTTGCAAAAACCTCTCTCTGTGTATATCATCCATAGCCCAACAGTCGAAGCTCCAATGGCCACGGGCTTTTGCAAGCTTGAGCTCAAGTGACACCATGGTGGCAAGATGTCAAAGTTCAGGTGGCCATGGCTATAAGCTCGAGATATGATAGCCATGATTGTGACCTTATCCTCAAGTCACCATGGCTGCTGCTAGCTTGAGTTCAAGCTAGTAACTTTAGGCTCAAGCAAGAACTCTGCGGCCATGGAAGCTGGACACTCCATATTGAGCATTCATGTCATTTTAGTGTCTCGATCTAGCAACCGTGGATAGGAATTTTTTGCCATGAATGAAGAGATGGATTCTCTTGTCTGTTCATAAAACTAAACTTGGATCTTGTGTAATTGCCCGAGGGTAAAAGAATTGTTGGATGCAAGTGGGTCTTCAAAAGAAAAGTGAAAATTTCAAGAGGGTAAAAGAATTATGTAATTTCAAAGCACGTTTGGTAGCGAAAGGTACCAAAAGGTTTTAATCAAAAAGAGGGGATCGATTTCAATGAAGTGTTATGTCTCATTGCAAAATATAATTTTATTTTTGTGAGTTCAAAGCTCAGCCACACTATGGCCACGAGCTCGAAGCTCAAGTGGCCGTTGCCACGAGCTTGAGGCCGAGCTCGAAACTTTAGCGGCCAAAGCTACCCAAGCTCCATGGCCAAATCAACCATGAGTCTTGTCCTCGGGCTTGAGTTCTAGCCATGGCGAACACAGGAGAAAGAAGAA
Source organism: Eucalyptus sideroxylon x Eucalyptus melliodora (assembly GCA_016097485.1). Classification (NCBI taxonomy): domain Eukaryota; kingdom Viridiplantae; phylum Streptophyta; class Magnoliopsida; order Myrtales; family Myrtaceae; genus Eucalyptus; species Eucalyptus sideroxylon x Eucalyptus melliodora. Next base: position 44,064,381 of record CM027832.1, on the reverse strand, counting down.
AAGCAAGTGCTAAATAGAGAAGATGGGCTTGACGCGAGCATGACTAACAAGCTCTAGGCTCGAGGTTGAGCTTTGTGGCCATGGTGGCCACAAGCCTTGTGCTCGAGCTCCACAGCTGGGGATGGAGTAGATGTCAGTGACACCAATTTAGACGAGCCACTGGGAGGCACTTCGACGTCGTTTGATCTTGTGGAGAGTCGAGGAATTGCGGAAGTAGTTGGAGAGACAAAGTCAAGAGAGAGTGAGAGACAAGAGGGGAGAGAGATAAGTGGGCTCCACATCGAGTACGTGTCGCCACATGAATGGACTATGGCACGGATGACATTAAATTAGAGTTGTATGCAACATTTTCTTAATTCTAATTGATGTGTGTTTTTTCTGATAATTTGCTTTTCTTGTTACTCCAGGCTGGTACCAAAAAGAAAAAAAAAAACCGCAATAGAAGCTACTGTTTTCAAAGAATAGACACAAAACTATTGCTTCAAAAGCCATCATAAAAAAATTACGTTTCGTCAAACACCAGCCCATCTGCTACTACTTTACATGAACAAGCCAAACTAAACAACAATATATCGCATCAACAACACCAAATTCATATGCATAAGCTGTATATCACGAAGATCACGATAAAAAAAAATAATCCAAAATTTACCAGCTTGCCTGGTTCGTTGCTTTTGTTGAAGTTTGCTCGTAATGTGGCAAAGGATCACTCTCCCTCTTCCACCATCTCTCTCTCCCCCTCCCTCTCTCAAACAAACTTGTCCCTCTTCCGCCATATCTCTCTTTCTCCCTCCTCCTCTCTCAAACACACCGGACGTACAAGAATGAAGAATAGGTTAGAGAAGGTGACCACGCTTGTATTCACTTGTGAGATGAATACAAATGAGGGGAAGATACCTCTTTATATGTTAGTACGGGCTTAATCACAACTGTAAATCTCTCCTTAATCTAACAGTTGAGATTGTATTTTCCCATTTACCAACTTCCCACATTATTATAGAAGCCTCTAGAATAATGTACAATTACGATATTGCCATCCCTTTAGAACATTCTAGAGAACAATAGAGAAGCTTGGCTGTTATTCTAGATAACACTAGAGAAGCTCGCTTGGTCTTCTCGGATCGTTCATGGTCCTTCCAGTATATGGAAACCTCAGGGTCGTGTCATTCTCCCCCGTCTAATCAGGCGACGCCATCGTTGTATCTTTGGAATTGCATCGGCTTGCTTCTTGAATTGCCAAAGAGCATCTGTGGGTTTCCAACTTGCTTCACTCTCTAGAACACATTTCTATCAAATTAAATACTCATGCTTCGATGCACAATACCACTTCCATATGACTCAATCTGCTATGATGAAGTCGATGTCTCAATCATATGAGATTTTTGCCCCAAGTGGTGCCCTACATTATTTGCTCATCCTAAAGACTTATAAAAGTATAACTGTCACGACCCGAACCCCGGGCACATGCATATCTCTCAATGGTCGATTTAAAATTTGCAACATCCCAGGAACTGTTGCCGACCCATTCATTATTTTGCACATGCGGAAACGTAAAACAATCTCCATACAACAAAGCAGTGGGATAGAAATGTAGGATAATAATTTTCACAAGCCAAACCTATTATATTATAGTACTTATGTAAATAGACCAGTTTAACACCCCAAGGTCTGATACAAAAGTGAAGCTGTTCGATTACCCACTAACTAAGCTTCTATCTATAAGATTGGGGTTTACTACTACAATACCATATTTCTCGATATCTTGGGGGTGAGCTGTCACCCTACATCCAGTCTTGACGGAAAACCCGTCATCACTTGGAAGGAGATAGCAAGAGTCCTATTCCTCCTTTACTGCGACCGACTGTACACGATCCGGCCTTCCTCCATTTAGGGACCTGAAAAATGTTAGCCCTCTAAAGGGTGAGATCACATTTCAGCGAGTAAATCCCCTAAATCCAGAGTAGGAGAATGATACACCATGCATGTAATCTAATCACGTTTCTTACCACTCTTTTAATACCAGCAAGTTCCTGCATATTAGCACCAAATAAAATATTCCTAACAGTATCAAGTTCACACATCACAGGAATACTTTAACATGAGCATATGCAAGGACGTGAATATCCATGTAAGCATACAGGCCACAGTCAATGCAACAGATAACAGTCTTCCGGCAAAATCGGGTATCTCGTGTGTCACAAATGATGCCAATGTTCAGATAACAGTCTTCCGGCATAACCGGGCATCGCCTCACACCGTCGAGCGCGGCATCGTCTACATCTAGACGGCATTCCATATAGGAGCATTGGTCCAGCCTCCACTGCGACCGGCATCCGTTGACGTGGGGCATTCCCGAAGGAGCATCGCTCGGCCTCAAAGGCTCGTGGCGGAATCTCATGTTGTGAATGCATATGATCGATGTCACATTTCAATAATCAATTATATATAGCATCCACAGCATCAATTGAGCACATAGCAAGAATTCTTCAAAACAAGCATATACTCTTATTCATCCAAATTGACAGAGAACTGCCCAATAACGCTCTCCCAATTTCGAAGTCAGAAACTCATCCATACAATCTCGAAAAATTCTCAAATTCGGACACGTGCTAGAAAACATATAAAAAAACATTTTTCATGAAGACACCGAGATCCAGATCCCTCTGGATTCGGCCTAGAAATTATTTCTATCCAGTACAAAAATCGGGTCCAGATCCAGAGAGCCTAACTTATCGAAATCAGTTCGTTTTTGGGTCAAAATCTGGTCCGTTTGACTTGAAATTTAATTATGTTAAACTAAAAGTTATGAAGAACAACTTTCATGAAGGAACCGATTGAAAATTCGACCTCTAAAGGTCATTAACAGCCCTCGGAATCATAACAGGTCACGGGTTACAAAACTGTCCGAATTACTGTTCCGAGGATGACATCATTAAAATCGTTGTCTTTTTAATTTATAAAAATTCTGAGAAAAATATATGTTATTATTTAGGATATATAAAACATTTCTTTACAACAAAATTTCTTCAAAATCGTAACACAAAGTTGTCTACAAAATTAGCAAAACACACACGTCTTGGAAACTGTTTCAGAAATCAGCTACTGTTCTAGTTCGAATCTTCCTCCACGACGTTTGTCTTGCTCTCTAAACCCTATCTAAGCTTTTCTATGGCCATCATAACATCCCTAACCAATATCCATCCACATATAACGTCATCTACATATTTTTAATTTGCACGAATTCCTAATAGAGGTACTCAACCCCTAGTCCAGATTTAGAAGACAACTCACCTAATCACAGCTAACGGCGGCTCTCGTTGGTGGTTGGGCAGCAACACAGAGACCAGCCTTGGTCTTCTTGGTGATGGTGTTGAGCCGAAACCGCAGAAGAATGTGCCGTGGTGCGATGGCAACAGCAACACACGAACTTATAAATTTTTCGGTAGAGGAAACTAAATATGGAGTTTGGTCGGTTGTACGGTTCTTGTGCGGGTGAGGGGGCTTTTTCCTCACTTCAACTAAATGACTTATATATAAAAACCATGGTGGTAGGCGGTCGACGTTTATGTGGGTCCAAGAATATTTTTGGTAACGTCACGTTCACGCCTTGCTTTGTTTTGTTTCTTAGTCTCCGGTTTGTCGTTCAAGAGGGAGCCGAAATGGAAGTTGCACGTTCAAGGGAAGAGAAAGCAACATCTTGTACGTTGAAAGAGACAAGGGAGAAGAATAAAATAAGAGGAAGAAAGTGAAAGATGGAAGTTGCCGTGTAAAATATAGCAGACAGACTTCCATGAGTGAGAAAAGGGTGGGGAAGGAGAGTGGAAATTGCTTGGAAGTTTCATTGAAGTTTCCTTCAGCTTTTGGCCTAATTTTTCATGGAAATTTTGGCCACCTATCACCATCATAGGCCCCACAAAGTTTCCAATGTTGTCTCTTCTAAATGGGATGAAAGAAAAGATTGGAATCCATGTAAACTGCTGAATCCGAATTTTGAAGTTGATTCTCGTAGCTTTTTCCCATGGAGATTGAGTTCCTTTCCCTATCAAGTGGTCCCTCTATCTTTTCCAAGTCCATCTCCATCAATTACCAAGGAAATTGAGGTGAAATTGTAGGAGAGAGGGATTCCTACGAATTTCCTTTTGAGGAGAGTTCTCTTCTTTCTTTAATTACCAATCTAACATCTAATTCAATAGGGTCAAGTCCCTTAGTAACAACTTATAATACCTCTTAAATTGTTTCACATTAGAGGTCTTAAAATCCTACTTAAAATGTGGCAATTCCCTTGCTCTTTTAATTTGCTGATCTTGCACATTTCGTGAACAATTCCCATCATCAATAAATTTTGAGAAGACGCAACAATGTCCTTGGGATGAATTGTGACACGTGACAATTCTTAATTTCTGTAATCGACATCATTTCCTCGGTTAATTTTAGTCAAAATGTGATTGTAGTGCAACTTAAACTATCAGTTAGTTTTTGGGAATTTTTTTGTGCACTGACCCGTGGTCGATTATTCCCGAGCCACGATGTACATCTTCGACGCATTGACGACTCTCGATTGTCGTGAAAAATCTTGAGGTTTCAATTTCGAGCACAGGGTACCAAAACAACAGAAAATCGGTCTAGTGTCGATCGACAAGACTTCTGTAATTAGTTGGAATCACTCAAGCCTAATTTTATTTCTATCGAATCGACCTATTTCTGATTTCTGATAGATTTTCGACTGTGCTGAAATGATCCTTGTAGATTAACACGGTTGAGTAGTCGATTCCTGGTCGAATTCTCAAGTCTATTGCATCAAAATCCTTTAATAACTTTCCCGATTAGTCAAGTTATCTCATGAGTGATCAGCTCAGAGAATAGCGCTATAAGCACGTTGACGAAAAGCCCGATTTATTTAATTGAAAACAGAAGCGAAAAATCATACTGTCACAATAACGATATGCAATGGTCGCTTGGGAATCACAATTCTACGGAGATGGACAAAAAAAAAGAAAAATACAGTGAAGATCCTATGCATTTGATTCTGACCAATTCATCACTAAAGCTATTGGTATTCTTGAGACACTACAATATATTGGGAATTTTGATTAGCAATTCAATGGCTCTTGAACATCAAGAGCTTAATCAGCTACACTAACCCATTTGCACATTCTTCCACAAAAAACTATATGTTTTATCACCCAAACAAAGTCACCTGCTATGATAGTCTGAATTTCTACTTCTGTTTTCAATTGAAAAAATTGAGTTTTTCATTGACGTGCCTATAGTACTATTCTATGAGCTAATCACTCATGAGATAACGAGACTAGTTGGGGAAGTCATTAAGGGATTTTAATGCAATAGGCTTGAGAATTCGACCAAGAATCGACTGCTCGACCGTGTTAGTTTGCAAGGGTCATTGCGACACAGTCGAAAATCTATCAGAGACTAGAAATAGGTCGATTCGACTGAAGTATGTAGTTAGGCGTGGGTGATTCCACATAATTGCAAAATTCTCGTCAATTGGCACTAAACCGATTTTTCTGTCGTTTTGGTACCTTGTGTCCGTAATTGAGATATTGAGATTTTCACAACAACAGAGAGTCGCCAACGAGTCAAAGATGTACATTGTGGTTTGAAAATAATCAACCATGGATCAATTGTACCAAAAATCCCCAAAAACTACCCCATAGTTTAGGTCGCACTAAAACCACGTCTAACTGAATTTAACTGTGAAATTTATTCCGATTTCAGAGATTGAGAACTCTAATATGTCACAATTAATCCTAGGAATATTGTTACATCTTTCCAAGAATTATTGACGATGGGAATTATTGGTGAAAATTTTCGAATGCATCAGATTAAAAGATAGAAAGAAATGCCTTATTTTAAATAGACTTTTGGTTTTTATTGTGGAACCCTTAGAGAGAGAAATTATAGGAATTTAAATGAGGATTTATCCTTATTAGTTAAAGTTGTGAAATGGTAAAATAGAAAAAAAAAAAGGGGGAAGCTTATAGAAAGAAGGCAAATTCGTATGAATGCCCAACACCATGGATTTCATCAACATTTGCATCTCATTTGGGCAAGATAAGGATGTGTAAGAAGTGTGGGCCACTTGATAAGGAATGTGGTTTAAAAGTTTTTCCATGAAAAAAAAGGACCACAAGACTTTGTGGAATTTAGGAAAGTGGTCCCCCTAGTCCTTTTTCCCTTTCCTTTCTCACCCCCCAATCGTGTGCTTCTTTTCTCTCCTTCAGCCGTGCGACACTCCCCTCTCTCTTTCCTTTCTTTTCATTTTCTTTTTCCTTCCCTTTCTTAGCCATAAAGTCCTTGTCTTCTTCCTCATCAAGCGACAACCCCAGTTTCGGTTTCCCCTTGACCGACCAACTCAAAAACAGCAGCCAAGAAAACAGAGGAAGGAGTCCCTTGATTTTTTCTGACCAAATAGAAGTGTAGCAACCAACTACCACCTTCGATGCCCTTTATGTTCCACTTCTCTCTGTCTTGGGATTCATTTGAGGACCAAACCCCATCGCCAGTAAGCCAACAGCCCACCCAAACAGGTGCCACTCCAGTTTTTTTATACCGAAAATTCTGCAGTTCCGTTCATTGGTGTCGCAGCTACACTTCAGCACACCCCTCCCCTGTTTCAACCCAACTTCACCACCGAAAGACCAAAAGCCTTCCTATGTGTTGCTATCTAGCCACCAACAAGGACTCCTCCCTGCCCGGTCGCAATTGCCCACCGTTCAAGCAAAACGGTTGCAAGTCCTTCACCTCCAAGAAACTCCTACCGGCTTCCACTAGCTCAGCCGAGGAACCAGCTTCTCAAGAGTGAGCCGAGAGCTCCTCCAGTTCCGAGAAGTTGATCTTGAGCTGTCGGCACCTCTTGGAGGTCATAGCTCACCGCCGTTCTTTCATCAAGTGCAATCTTGAGTTTTCTTAGTTAGGTGAGTTGTTTTCCTAAGACTTGATTAGGGGATGTGTACCTCTATTTATGAATTTAAATAATTTAAGAAATGTTTAGATGTGGTTAAATATAGCTTAGTGTTAGTTTAGAAAGGTTAGATTAGTCATAGAAAGGCTTAGTCTCCGTTTAAATAACAAGCTCAGAACCTTAGAGGATAGTTTAGCTAAAGACAGAGACTGTTCTCCAGAACTAATTTTTAGATGCTTGCGATTTACTATATTTGTAGACTGAGGTGTGTTGCGATTTTGAAGTGATTTTCTTCTGAAAAAATGTTTTAGACCTCTTCAATCATAACGTATATTTTTCTCAGAATTTTTGGGAATTTAAAAGAAGAAGATTTTAACTCCGTTATCTTTAAATAGAAAGTCGAACTATATAAGAAATCTTGACCTGTTGGGATTTTAGGGGTCTTTACTGACCCTTAGGGTCCCAATTTCCAAATGGTTCGTTCACAAAAGTTGTTTGTTGTATCTTTTAATTTAATATGCTCGAATTTCAGATCAAATGGACCTGTTTCGGACCTCAAACTAAGCTGATTTTAGAAAACAAACCATCTGAAACCGGACTCAGTTTTGGTGCTGGATTGAGTGAATTATTGAGCCGAATCTAGAAGGATCTGGGTCTCAGTGTCTCATGAAAAATGTTTGTTTACGTGTCCTTTATCACATGTCCAAGTTTGAGAATTTTTTGAACTCGTCTGAGTTGATTTCTAGTGTTAAACTTAGAAGTGCGCAAATGGACAGTTTTTGCCAGTTAAAGCAGGTAGTAATGTGTGATTGTTTTTAATGACATGCTTACTGAAAATTTACTTATTTAGTGATATGGCTGAGATGCACAACTAATTGTTGAATTGTGAAATTGGATAAATACATTTGTTACATGAGAATCCGTCACGAGCCTTTGTGGCCGGATGATGCTCATTCGGGAATGCCCCAAGTCAACGGATGCCGGTCGCAGTGGATGTTGGACCGATGCTTTTAATCGAAATGCCGTCTAGATGTAAACATTGCCGTGCTCAATGGTGTAAGACGATGCCCGGCCATGTCGGATAATCGTTATTTGTTGGGTTGACCATATCCAGTGAATTGAAATTTGTTAAGATGTGTGAATGATCGAACTTGAGGGATCTAATTATGAGACGGAATTGTGTAGTGCGGTATGGGACGTACTATAACAATTTAGTCTAATAATTGGGGGCCGTTACTATTGTGTTAATATTTACATTTCTGCATATACATTTGTGGAAATATTAATATGAGATATGATCTTGATACAATTATGTATGATTTGATTGATACTAATGTGTAGGGAAATGCTAGGGTTAAAAGAGTTATGAAAAACGTGACTAGGTTGTATGTAGAGTGTACTATTCTCCTAATTGAGATTTATGGATTGAACTCGCTGAGATGTGATCTCATCCCGTTGTTGGCTAAATTTTTCAAGTCCCTAGATGGAAGGCCGCCAGGTAAGGAGTAGAGGGTTACAGGGAGTGATGTATGGATGCTTCAGTAGCTTCTGTCAGATACTGACGGGTCTGCCGTCTGATCTGGATAATGGGTGACTCTTCACCTAAAACTATTGAAGAGTCTGGCAGGGTCGTAGGTAGGGACTTGGCCTCATGGACGAGGAGCTCGGAGCATAGATAGCCTAGAAGCTCTTCATTTTGAAATATACCATGTCATGTTAGACTCTTCTGTACAAAAATACTATTGTAAAGCTATGTGTGTTTGATGAAAATATAATCCTATGTTTGCTATCCCATTTCCGTGTTGTTTGGAGTTTATGATTATGCTTCCGCATGTTTGATAAAATAATGGGTCGGCAACAATTCCTAGGATGTTGCAAAAATTTGTATCGACCATAGAAGGGTGTGCATGCGCTCAGAGTTCGGGTCGTGACATCCCCATTAAGTGGTATCAGAGCGAGTTAGTGTTTGGAGTGATAAGGTGCGATGAGTCATGAGATAGTTAGTAGGAAAGACTTTTAATACACTAATGCATGTGAGTGATAGTTGATTGATAACTTGTTTGTGAAATCACTCAAATTCTAACATGATGTTGGAATTTGAAGTAGGTGTCTATAAAGAATTTGCATCATGAGTGACCAAGATCAATGAACGCCTAGGAAAAAGGCGATTGGACTCATTACTCGGGCTAGGACGCCGACTAGAGGCGGTGCCCGAGGTAATAGGGGTAAAGCGTCGGCTCAAGTTAACGCTAGTGGTGCAGCATCGCAGTCGGTTCCGCCGGTTGGTGCTAGGGTAGCAGCACCTAGTGATCCGGGAACTGTTGGGATCATGTAGGCACTAGAAGCGATGAGAGATCTGATGGGACAGCAGGTCCAGAATTAAGCAGCTGCCATTACTGCCGCCGCTACAGCTGCTACTGCCGCTTTGCCAATGCTGTTGTTGCTGCTGCACCTGTTGCCGCACCTGATGAGATTCCACCAGGGAATGTGGTTGTGGAGAGACCCATACACAAGCTGGTGGAACAATTTTTGAAATTGAGTCTACCGAGATTCACTAGCACAGAAGATCCAGAGACTGCTTCTCGCTGGATTCGAGATTTAGAGAAGGCATTTGCACTTTCGAGGTGCAGTGAAGAAGAGAAAGTAACTTTGGCAGTTTATCAATTGCATGATAACGCCAATATCTGGTGGACAACCATCCGAGAGACTGTGTTTTGGGGAGGAGTAGTTCCGTTGTAGGACGCCTTCCTCAGGGCATTCAATGAGCAGTATTTCTCGAAGAGCGCCAGAGAGCAGAAAATGGAAGAATTCCAGTGTCTCCGCCAATGATCAATGACTGTTAACTAGTATGAGGTCAAGTTTGCAGAGCTTTCTCAATATGCTCCAAGGCTGGTAGAGGACCCCGAAGAAAAGGCTCGAAGGTTCAAGAATGGCCTTCGATTAGAGCTGAAGCAACCATTGGTGCCTTTTAACCTGCATGATTATCGGGAAATTTATCGACGAGCTCAACTGATAGAAAGAGATCTGAACGAGCAAGTTGCTGCATCAGGGTTGAGGTTTAACGCGAACAGAAACAGTATCAGGTTCGGGAAGAAACTCATGGTCGGAAGAAGGTACCCTGTTCCACATAATAGGAAAGGTGGGGTGGGTAAGTCAGCACCAAGTAATAATGGAGTCTGTCGCTTCTGTGGGAGGCGACACGGATCTGCACCGTGCCATGCTAGGACGGGAGCCTGTTATGGATGTGGCCAACAAGGCCACTAGGTCAGAGATTGTACCAGGCGACCAATGGGACAATAGCTACCGCCTCCACCACCGATGGGTCAGAATAGGGGGTATTACCCCCCAAAGGCATAGCAGGGTGAACCAGTTAGGCCTCCAGCACGCGGAAGGACATATGCCATTACTAGAGGTCAGGCAGAGGATGCACCAAATGTGATCACAGGTACTATTTTCCTAAATGATCATCCAGCATACGCTTTATTTGACCCTGGTGCAACTCATTCATTTATACCTGAACAATTTATTAAGCTAATATGATTAAGTCCTAAGTTATTAGAATCAGCTGTTAGTATATCGATGCCATTAAAAGATAGAATATTGTCTATGATGGGCTGTCCTGGTTGCAAGTTGGTGATTGGTGAGCAAGAGGGGAGAATAGACCCGATAGTTCTAGCCATGTATGATTTTGATGTAATAATTGGCATGGACTGGCTCACCAAGCAACGAGCTAAGATGGACTGTTATTGTAAAATGATTCAGTTCAACCCGCTTGAGAGTGAAAGTTTCGAGTTTAGTGGAAGTCAGGTAGGACCTTTGATTTCCCTAATCTCGCCACTAGACGCAACCTGGTTGTTAGACGAGGGTTGTCAGAGTTACTTGGCGACTGTCATGGACACGACAGTCGAGGAGTTGAAGGTTGAAGAAATTGCAGTGGTACAAGAATTTCTGGATGTGTTTCCAAAAGAATTGCCAAGTCTACCGCCAGAAAGGGAGATAGAATTTGTGATTGAATTAGCCCCGGGGACGGAACAAATCTCTAAGGCTCATTACCGAATAGCATTATCAGAATTGAAAAAACTGAAGGTACAGATGCAGGAATTGTTAGATAAGGGATTTATACGTCCCAGTGCGTCGCCTTGGGGAGCACCAGTTCTGTTTGTGAAAAAGAAAGACGGTTCGTTACGTCTGTGCATCGACTACTAACAACTCAATCAGGTGACTATTAAGAATAAATATCCGTTGCCGAGGATAGACGACCTATTTGACCAGTTGCAAGGAACATCGATATTTTCAAAAATCGACATGAGGACGGGATATCATCAGCTGAGGATTAGGAATGAGGACATTCCTAAGTCAGCGTTTCGTATCCGATACGATCATTATGAATTCATGGTGATGCTGTTCGGATTGACGAATGCTCTAGCTATTTTTATGGATTTAATGAACCAAGTGTTCAAGGAATACCTAGATCAGTTCGTAATTGTGTTTATTGATGATATCCTAGTGTACTCTAGAAGCCCAGAAGAGCACGAAGGACATTTAAGACTGGTACTACCAACGCTGAGGACTCACAAGTTGTATACCAAGTTTAGCAAGTGCGAGTTCTGGTTGACTCGTGTTGCTTTCTTAGGGCATGTGATTTCAAGTGAAGGAATTTCTGTGGACCCAAGCAAGATTGAAGCAGTGATTAATTGGTCAAGACCGACATCAGTGATAGAGATTAGAAGTTTTCTAGGATTAGCAGGATACTATAGACGGTTTGTGGAAGGATTTTCAGCATTAGCTTTGCCGTTAACCTGCCTACTGAAGAAGGAAGAGAAGTTCGTATGGATAGACAAGTGCGAAGATAGTTTCCATAAGCTCAAGCAGAAGCTGACTGCCGCACCTGTGCTGACCATACCATCTGGTCCAAGAGGATACGAGATCTATAGCGATGCGTCATTTAGAAGATTGTGTTGCGTGTTGATGCAATATGGTAGAGTTGTTGCATACGCGTCCCGTCAGTTGAGACCTCACGAATTGAACTACCCGATGCATGACTTAGAACTTACAGCAATTATTTTCGTTCTGAAGATTTGGAGATATTATTTATGTGGAGAAAGATTCTAGATCTTTACAGACCATCAAAATCTCAAGTATTTATTTTCTTAGAAGGAGCTGAACATGAGACAACGTTGTTGGATGGAACTCTTGAACGATTATGATTGTGATATTTTGTATCACCTTGGAAAAGCAAATAAAGTTGCAGATGCGTTGAGTCGGAAGTCTTCAGTGGCTCAGATGATGCTCAAGGAATGGACTTTGATCGAGAAGATTAGAGATTCGGATTTCAAGTTTGAGGTAGGCCACATTTCAAATCTCATGGCCACCCTCAGAATTAAACCGGAACTATAAATGAGAATCAAAACACTTCAATGGACCGATCCAGAGATCTAGAAAGTTGTACAATAGGAGGTAGGAAAGAGAAAACCAGACTTCCAAAATTTAGAGGACGGAACGTTGAAAGTTAGAGGACGATTGTGTGTACCCGATAATGCAGAGCTTAAAGAAGAAATCCTATCAAAAGCACATCGTAATAGTTACAACATACATCCCGGCAATACAAAGATGTATTAAAATTTACATAACACTATTGGTGGTCTGGTATGAAAGCGAACATAGCCAAACATGTTGCCAAGTGCTTGACATGTCAATAGTTAAGGCTCATCATTGTAAACCGGGAGGACTTTTACAACCTCTCGAAATTCCCAAGTGGAAATGGGAGCACATCACAATGGATTTTGTGACAGGCCTACCGAGGAGTCAGAGGGGTAATGATTCCATTTGGATAGTGGTCGATAGATTGACAAAGTCGACTCATTTCATTGTAGTACGAAAGGATCTTGATTTAGACAAACATGCAGAGCTATATGTCCACTAGATTGTCCGCCTACACGGAGTACCAGTGACGATCACCTCAGACCGAGACCTAAGATTTACAGCTGCATTTTGGAAAAGTTTGCAGGTTGCCTTATGAATGAAGCTACAATACAATATAGCTTATCATCTTTAAACGGATGGTCAATCTGAAAGGACCATTCAAACCCTCGAGGACATGCTATGAGCTTGTGTACTAGATTTTAAAGGAAGTTGGGAAGAATAGCTTCATCTCGTCAAGTTCGCCTACAACAACAGTTACCAGCAGAGCATACAGATGACTCCTTTTGAAGCATTGTATGGCCGAGCGTGTAGAATGCCGGTGTGTTGGGACGAAGTAAGGGAACGAAAGATCACAAGCCCAGAGTTAGTCCAGCGGTCAATGGATGTCGTTATAATGATCAAAAATAGATTAAAGACTGCCCAAAGTCGCCAGAAAAGCTACGCCGACAAGCGACGAAGACCACTAGAATTCCAAGTTGGTGAGCACGTCTTTTTGAAGGTGTCACCCATGAGGGATACTTCACGCTTCGGCAAGAAAGGAAAATTAAGTCCGAGATACATGAGTCCCTTTGAAATTCTGGAAAGAATAAGGACTTTGGCATATCGCCTTGCGTTGTCACCGAGACTTGCTCAAGTTCATAATGTCTTCCACGTATCGATGCTGAGAAAGTACGAACCTGACCCAACCCACGTATTGAATTTTTGAAGAATTGGACGTGGATGATAGGGTGTCATACGAGGAGAAACCAATTCAAATTGTGGATCGACAAGAGCAGGTCCTACGTACTAAGACGATTCCGTTGGTCAAAGTGGTTTGACAATATCATGGCACGGAAGGAGCAACTTGGGAACGTAAGGACACGATGAAACAACAATACCCTTACCTTTTTGATTTGAGAGATGTAACAATTTAAATTTCGTCATTGAGTGCTCGACCGTGTTAGTCTGCAATGGTCATTGTGACACGGTCGAAAATTTATCAGAGATCGGAAATAGGTTGGTTCGACTGAAGCATGTAATTAGGCGTGGGTGATTCCACCTAAATGCAAAATTCTTGTCGATCGGCACTAAATCGATTTTTCTATCATTTTTGTACCCTGTGTCTGTAATTGAGATCTTGAGATTTTCATGACAACCGAGAGTCGCCAACAAGTCGAAGATGTACATTGTGGTTTGAAAATAATTGACCATGGGTCAATTGCACCGAAAATCCCCAAAAACTACCCCATAGTTTAGGTCGCGCTAAAACCACGTCTGACTGAATTTAACTATGAAATTTATTCCGATTTCAGAGATTGAGAACTCTAATGTGACACAATTAATCCTAGGAATATTGTTACATCTTTCCAAGAATTATTGACGACGGGAATTATTTGTGAAAATTTCCAAATGCATCAAATTAAAAGATAAAAATAAATGCCTTATTTTAAATGGACTTTTGATTTTTATTGTGGAACCCTTAGAGAGAGAAATTATAGAGATTTAAATGAGGATTTATCCTTATTAGCTAAAGTTGTGAAATGGTAAAATGGAAAAAAAAAAGGGGAAGCTTCTAGAAAGAAGGCAAATTCGTATGAATGCCCAACACCATGGATTTCATCAATATTTGAGTATCATTTGGAAGAGATAAGCTTGTGTAGCTATGGTGGATCACTTGATAAGGAAATGGTCAAGTTTTTCCATGGAAAAAAAGGACCCATGCTTTGTGAAATTTAGGAAAATGGTCCCCCTAGTCCTTTTTTCCTTTCCTTTATCACCCCACCAACCGTGTGCTTCTTTTCTCCCCTTCAGTCGTGCGACATTCTCCTTTATGTTTCCTTTCTTTTTCTTTTCTTTTTCCTTTCCTTTCTCAACCATAAAGTCCTTGTCTTCTTCCTCATCAAGCGGCAACCCCAGTTTCGGTTTCCCCTTAGCCAACCAACTCAAAAACAGCAGCCAAGGAAACAGAGGAGTCCCATGTTTCGGTGCTGCCAAATCTGGTGCAGTAACCGGTCACGCTCGAGCTGCCCTTCATGTTCCACTTCTCTCTTTCTTGGGATTCATTTTAGGACAAAACCCCCTCGCCAGTAAGCCAACAACTAACCTGAACGGGTGCCACTCCAGTTTTTTATACCGAAAATTCTGCAATTCTGTTCGTTGGTGTCGCAACTGCACCTCAGCACACCCCTCCCTTGTTTCAACCTAACTTCACCACCGAAAGACCAAAAACCTTCCTCTGTGTTGCTGTCCAGCCACCAGTAAGCGAACCAGCGCCGCCGTGTCGCAGCCGCGCCCTTGCGGTTGCAAATCCTTCACCGCTCGGCTTCCACCAGCCGAAAGCCAGCCCTCTCAGCCGTGAGCCAAGGGCTCCTCAGCCCTGTTCTAGGTTGACCGGAGCTACTCTGGCGTCCTTGGAGGTCGCAACTTGGCTACTGCCGTTCTTTCATCAAGTGCAACCTTGAGTTTTCTTATTTAGGTGAGTTGTTTTCCTAAGTCTTGATTAGGGGCTGTGTACCTCTATTTAGGAATTTAAATAAGTTAAGAAATGTTTAGATTGGGTTAAATATAGCTTAGTGTTAGTTTAGAAAGATTAGATTAGCCATAGAAAGGCTTAGTCTCTGTTTAAATAACAAGCTCAGAACCTTAGAGGATAATTTAGCCAAAGACAGAGATTGTTCTCTAGAACTGATTTTTAGATGCTTGCGATTTGCTATTTTTGTAAACTGAGATGTGTTACGATTTTGAAGTGATTTCCTTCTAAAGAAGTGTTTTAGACTTCTTCAATCATAACATATATTTTTCTCAAAATTTTTGGGAGTTTAAAAGAAGAAGATTTTAACTCCGTTATCTTTAAACAAAAAGTCGGACTATATAGGAAATCCTAACTTGTTGGGATTCTAGGGGTCTTTACTGACCCTTAGGGTCCGAATTGCTAAACAGTTCCTTCACAAAAGTTGTTTGTTGTATATTCTAGTTTAATATACTCGAATTTCAGATCAAATGGACCTATTTCAGACCCCAAACTAAGCCGATTTCGGAAAACATACATTCTGGAACCGGACCCGATTTTGGTGTTAGATTGAGTGAATTATTGGGCCGAATCTAGAAGGATCTGGGTCTCGGTGTCTTCATAAAAAATGTTTGTTTACGTGTCCTTTGTTACATGTCCAAGTTTGATAATTTTTCGAACTTCTCTGAGTTGATTTCTAGTGTTAAACTCGGAAGTGCGTAAATGGACAGTTTTTGCCAGTTAGAGTAGGTAGTAATGTGTGATTGTTTTTAATGACATGCTTACTGGAAATTTGCTTATTTAGTGATATGGCCGAGATGCACAACTAGTTGTTGAATTGTGAAATTGGATAAATGCATTTGCTACATGAGAATCTATCACGAGCCTTTGGGGCCGGATGATACTTGTTGATACCTAAATTTTGACTAATCATTTACTAATTAATTACATAAGAATTTAGGGATTAATCTTTAACCCCTAAGAAAAAAAATAATAATAGTAAAATTGCATTCATGTAGTCACATTTGCATTGGTACTAAAAGGCAACAAGACGCAGCGGCTTGTGGTCGATAATATTCACAAAAGGACAGTCTCTCTCTCCACTAGTCTTAACACGCATTAGAGAGAGTAAAAAAAAATAGAAGAAAGAAGTTCTCGCACGTCCATGGTCTCACCCTCATTAATGCATGCATATGCATGCACAAAATTCGGCAGACGTGAGAATTCTGGAGAAAGCCTCAAAGAAGCTAAATGAGCTCATAATATATTACAAAATATGCTCTATCAATTGTGGGTTGTCAACTTTGGTGAAGCAGCAAGAAATTTGCTGAAGCAAGTAACAAGCAAGAAAAGTCAAAAGTTGCAGCCATTCTCTTTCACACAAAGGCGGTGGAACGCCTGTCAAAGGGGGGGCAATGTGCAGAGAAGAAAATAGAGAGAGACTGATTAGAAAAAAACTCTAAGCAGCCACACTTTTCAGTCAATTTGGACAAGTAGCCGCATAAGAAGCCGCGAGCATGAGGAAAGAAGAAAGGAGAATCCATGAGTGTCCACTTTTTCTCTCCCTTATTAATGCATGCACATGCATGCACAAAATAGGGAAGACGTGAGAAGGTATGCAAGAGAAATGGCTCACAATTTCATAATATTTTATTGTGAGTTGTTGCAAGGAATTCTTTCCTTCCTGGAGAGCAAATCGGCCGGAGAAGAAAGTCAAAAGAAGGGGCACACATTTTATAATATTATAATAGCTACTGGAGCCTTCAAGGAGTAGGAAGCAAAGTTCAAATTGCTAGTTCTTGGACGTAAAGAAAAAGTTGCGGCTGTTCTCAATTCACACTGAAGACGGCAACGTGAGGCGGTGAAGTTTGAGCCTATAAATAAGGCTTGGGAGTGCAAACGTAAAAGGGGGCTAGAGGATTGAAGAGAAAAAAATCTATGAAAAAAGCCCGCAGAGAGACATACAGACGAGTGGAAAAAAGAAGAGATTAAGAGAGATAGAGAGTCTCGTTAGAGAGAAACCGAAGGTGAAGTCAGGGAGAGGGAGAGCGGAACGAAAAATTCACTGGAGAGGTTTGTGAGAGCCATTAAAAAAAAGACAGCCTGTAGATAGACACATGAGTTGAGAGAAAGGAGATTAAAAAAAGAGATGAATAGAGAGTCTGTCAGAGAAAAACCAAAAAGAAGGTGAAGTCAGAGAGGGCAACAGAGAGAGAGAAAGAACGTGAGAAAAAAAAATAAAAAAAGGGATGGGTTGTCTTCTTCCCATGGTGTCTTCTTCCTAGGGGGCTTCGAGCGTTTGTTTGACGCCCGTATGCAGCAACCCTCTGCTGCCTTCCTCCGCCCGGCGAGTTCCGAATGCCGCTGCCGATGTAGTCCCGTGCCTCCGCTCGCCTGCCTCCTGTAGCTCGAAGCTTTGAGCGACGCCTACAACTCCCCCACCGCAGTTGCTGTTTCGCGGTCGCCGGAGCTCCGAACACCGTAGCCGTCTCCACTCCTCTTCCTGCCCGTGACCGCACCTCAGCCTGATCGTCGTCACTCCGAGCACCAAACACCACGAGTGCTCGCCTCTACGCCTGCAACCCGCGCATCTGCACCGTGCCATCACTGCTGCTGTGCCTGGTGCTCGACGCCCACAGCCTAGCCTCCGCCTCTACCCTCGATGAGTAGTCAACGCCGCACCTCCACCTTCGTCGCGCGCCGCCTCGCCTGCTATACGCACAAACCCACGACGACCCAACGCTGCTCCTTCTCCACCCGCTGTTGCTGCCTCGCCGCTCCACCGCTCCTTCGCCACTGCTTGCTGCCGTCTACCTGCGTATCGCACTCTGCCCGCCGAATGCCGCCGCCTCGCCACACCGGCGCCTGCACCACCAGGTTGCCGTCCGAAGCTCCGCTGCCGTGACCGTCCCCCACATAACATCTCCACCACCAGCCTCCGCCTGTAGCCCGCGCCTTTGGTTGCCCGAGCCTGAGTCGACGCCGAGTCGTCCCTGCCAAGCCGCTCCATCCTCTATTGCAGCGCCTCCGTCTCCCTCGCTACGACCCAGCGCCGACGACCGCAGTGCTCGCCTTGCTCCGAGCACCACCGCGCCGCAACCCGATCGCCTGCTGTTGATCGCCGTGCCGCCTCTGCTAGCCCAGCGCTTCTGCTCCGCCCGACGAAGCTGTGCAGATCCGAGTCTCACTTGAGCCTTCCGCCCGAGTGCCGCTGCTGTTTCACCCGAGTCCGTTGCTGCCAACGTCGCCGGTCTGCCCTCGCCGGAGCTCCGACGACTACCCCCCACTCCGACGGTGACCGAACACCACACGAGCACAAGCATTGGTTGGGAGGAAGGAAAAGGAGGAAAATTGAATTAGGTAGTGTTTTTGTTTATTTTATTTATTTATTTATCATTTGTTTTGTTCTTTTTTAGTAGAATTATTCCTTAATATAAGATTGAGAATGTTCGATATGAAATAGCCTGTGAAATTTGTGATTGACAGTCCAATTTTCGCGCCCGAAATCCGACTCGCAATTGCTTGAAAAATCGCCAATCCGATCTCACGCCCGAGATTCGATTTGCGATTTATTTAAAATTGGCCAACCCGATCTCATGCGCGAGATATGGTTCGTCAATTTGGATATCAATCTTGCTCGATTTGCTGTCGTGCCGTTTGAGTTAATTTCACTTTCATAAAATAAAATAAAAATCCAAAAAATATAGGTTAGAATTAAGTTTATTTCCTACTTTAGGGTTTGCATATTTAGAATAGGAATTTTATTTCAAATTTAATAAAATCAAAAAAATCAAAAATTAAATCAATCAATTTAGGTTTCATGTTTAATTACTTGACAATTTTTAATTTCGAAATTAATACAAAAAGATAAAAAAAAAAATAGAATTTTGGCATTCGTTGCATGTCACTGCATTTTAGGGTAAAATTTCATATAGTTTAAGTCTAGATAATAGTTTTTTACTTTATTATAAGTTTAGATAATTTTTTAGATAGATTGCATTTTAGTTAGGGATTTCTAAGTTAGGATAACATTCTAGTTTAAATTAGGATTTGGCTTAACCTCATTCCTAATACAAATTAGATGATATTTTAATTTAGATAGATAATTTTCACATTTTTTTCTAATTCCGAATTTCATGAAAAATACAAAAAATGTCTTAGAATAAATTAGTTTTATTTTCTAGGATAAATTGCATTTTTAAGAAAAAAGAAAAAAATGTCATGTGTATGTCATATATAATTAGATTCATGAAATGCATGTCATTTAGTAATTGTTATTAGGTTCATTTAATTAGAAATTGCTCATCATTAGAATTAAGTCATTAGGTTAATTTAGATTGCACATTTAATTATTACATTTCTAAAAAAAAAATTATTATTTTGCTCATGTCATATAGTTTAGGATATACTACCATGACATATCATGTTAAATTAATAGCATGCATTGCATAAAGCATGATTCTCATTAAATAAGTGAAAACCAAAAAAAGGAAATTGCTTGTTAATTAGAAATCATATCGAGGTTTGTTGATGTGAATTATGATCTAACAATGCAGATGCTTTCGTTGTTACGAGGTAGGTCCCCGCATTTTTTTATTTATTTGCTTTCCTTGGGTGTTAAATTGGTGGATTGCGCACCCGCATGATCACCTCACATGTTAGGGAAATAAAGTTAAAATCAATCCAAAACTGCCTGCAAAAACATTTTTGAAAATAAAAGAATTGTACCGAAAGGGCATTAGAGAAATCTAGTGTAACCCAGTCCCTGAACTCACAATCTCTGGTTCGTAGGAGTGAAGTAATTCTCCCATTACTTTACTTGAGTTTCTAATCGACCCACCAAAAATATATTAGTGGCGACTCCATGATAAACATCATTTGCATATTAAGAACTTAAACCCTAAGTTGCGAATTGGTATGTGCTTGGGAGAGCTCGAGCTAAGTCTAGGCTTAGCAATCCATTAGCCGAACCCTCAGGTGGTCCAACCCGCTTCGGGGAGGTCGCGACAATGCTCATTCGGGAATGCCACAAGTCAACGGATGCCGGTCGCAGTGAATTCTGGACCGATGCTCTTAATCGAAATTCCATCTAGATGTAGACGTTGCCGTGCTCAATGGTGTGAGACGATGCTCGGCCATGTTGGATAATCGTTATTTGTTGGGTTGACCATATCCAGTGAATTGAAATTTGTCGAGACGCATGAATGATCGAACTTGAGAGACCTAATTAAGAGACGAAATTGTGTGGTGCGGTATGTGACGTACTATAACAATTTAGTCTAGTAATTGGGGGCTCGTACTATTGTGTTAATATTTACATTCCTGCATATACATCTGTGCAAATATTCATATATGATATGATTTTGATACAATTATGTATGATTTGATTGATACTAATGTGCAGGAAAATGCTAGGGTTAAAAGAGTTGTGAAAAACGTGACTAGGTTGCATGTATAGTGTACTATTCTCCTAATCGAGATTTAGGGATTGAACTCGCTGAGATGTGATTTCATCCTGTTGTGGACTAAATTTTTTAGGTCCCTAGATGGAAGGCCGCCAGGCAAGGAGTAGAGGGTTACAGGGAGTGATGTATGGATGCTTCAGTAGCTTCTGCCAGATATTGACAGGTCTGCCGTCTGATCTGGATAGTGGGTGACTCCTCACCCAGGACTATTGAAGAGTCTAGCAGGGTCGTAGGTAGGGACTTGGCCCCATGGACGAGGAGCTCGGAGCATAGATAGCCTAGAAGCTTGTCATTCCAATTTCTTGGCTTCAACATGCTTTATGCATTTAGTTATAGCACCAAGTCTCTGTTTCATCAGGTCACCTAATTGCTTATTGGTATCAGATGCACGCAACCGATGAGGATGTGACCGACGGATGCAGTTGCCAAATTACCAAGTAAAGCAGCAGGTTCAACCCTAGCATGGTTGCGGAATGATATCTCCCGTCTGTCGATAATGAACACCATCAGGGTGCTGTCCATCCATGAAGTAGAGATTGCATGATCTGCCAAATTTTATTGGAGGGACTCGCCTATTTTCTGTTTTCCCTTTTGGTTTCTGAGGAAGATGCCGTAAGTGAGGTCCAAGAGGAACAACTCCCAAGGATAATAGTGTCTTTAGAACTCATTCAGGTCTATCAAACCTCATCCCAGATTATCCAGCAATATCACGTAGAAGCACCATCTACGGTTAAAACACTATCTGCATGAGACTTGCCATACATTATTTGCTCATCCTAAATACTCCCAAAGCAGCATGACATGTGTTACTTTCGCTTGGGAATCACAATTCTACAGAGATGGACGTAAGGTGCTGTGAGACATTCGACGCAGTAAATGTAGACAGGCATGTCTACTGAAAACCAGATTCAAAGCAATCTCATAACATCAAAGGGACACTGCATGCAACTCCTTAAAAGAAAGAAAGAGAGGCTGTATGTAGCTTGGTCGATAGCATTTATATAATGATTAAGCCGAAGCGGTTGCCATGTGCTTAGCTAAAGTCATCTGCAGCTGATCCTTCTGGGCTCCTACCACCCTGTCAACAATCTTTCCTCCCTTCACAAACATGAAAGTCGGCATTGCCTCCACGGCCCACTCTTGAGCGACCGTCTGCAAAAAAAGAATGGAAAGTCATTCCTTCATGAGTTCGACAACACTTGCAGAGCAGAAATTAGACAGCTAGGCTGTCATCTATTAAGACAAATTTCCATCATTCATATAGGCCCCGGAAATGTATTCCTTGGATTATTTTACCTTCAGCTCATCAACATCAACTTTCAGAAACAGAACATTAGGAAATTTCTTGGCCAGCTCAGCTAGGAATGGTGCAATGAAACGGCATGGTCCACACCATGAAGCAGTGAAATCGACAACCACCTGTTTCAAACAAAAAAGAAACAAACTCGGTGAACATCATATGCTTTTCAATCCTGACCAATTCGTCACCAAAGCTACTGGCGTTATAAAATTAGACGCTACAGCAGAAACATCCTGGAAATATTTAATTGGCAGTTCAATGGCTCGTGAACAGGAAGAGCTTAATCAGCCGCACTGACTCATTTGCTCATTCTTCCACTAAATTATACTGAAAGAAAAATAATACCAGTACTATGACCCAAACAAAGTCACCTGCTATTAAGAGTTCACTAGCAGACTGCTGATATTGCCATAAAAATCAAGAGTATTTACCTTCAAAAGCCATACAACGACCCTAGTCATGAACTATGACTCAGCCAGCTCCTCTGTAGTACTAGTAGAGAAGCAATGAATGTACTTTCTCCATGAGAAAATAGAATTCAAAAGAAAAGGAGAGTGATATGAACAAATTTCTCCCCCTTGATTTCATACGAGAGTAAAAATATGACTAAGTATGATTCTATTTAGCAAAAAGAATCACTTTTCTTGTGAGATTTACTTGGGTTACAAGCAAAACTTAAGATAGTCCAAAAGGAGAACGATCAACCAAGCAACCTAATCAACAACGGGGAACTATGTACCGAGTATTCTTCCCGTCCTATGCTCAGCAAGTCGGCCAGACATGGCGCCGCATTATAAACTCAGGAAAAATGCCATATCAACCCCTATTCACAACTTCGGGATACTAAGTGTTGCGACAGACTGTTTGTGGCATTTCAAACGAGTGAATCATATTCGGGAGGAGGTTATGTAGCCGACGCGGCAAGCCATCACACTTTAACGCACTGCCTGTCAATTTACAGCCAAGCACATAAAAACCCTAATAAGCAAAGACAGCCGAACCCGCACGATCTCTGCGCTCGCTCTCTCTTCCTCGGCCTCGAGCCAGCCATCCTCCACCATCCCCGCCGCCACCATCACCACCCCATTCCCCCCACAGCCAGCCCGCCACCTTCCAACGTGCAGCCGTCGCCTCCAGATCCCGTTCCCATCACATATGATTTCGGGAAAAAAAACGAAAAAAAAGTCTTATCGAACAACACTCAGTCTGAACGATGAAAGTTGATGATAATCTCCTTGAAAAGCATTGCTTCTCTTCCCCGTCAGCGTCATTGCTCAGATCGACGTGCTTCTTTCTGAATTCTGAATTTTCTTTTTCTTTTTTCTTCGTTCCACCGATTAGGTTTTCTCGTTCGTCCCGGCCGGGGCCAAAAAGAATAAAAAAAAAAGGAGCGCAAACAAATGCGCGGCCGATCCAGAAGACTCAAAGACAAACTACCGCCTCGAAAGCCGGCTCGAGATTGCATTTCGTCGATCGCCATGCCCATCTGCTACGACTACTTTCACGCGCGGACGCGAACTAGACTACAATGTATCGCATCGACAACGCCAGATTCATGTGCGCAACGCATGAAAAGGACCCGAAAATCTCTCACCAGCTTGTCGGCTTCGTTGCTCTTGGCGATCTGCTCGCTCCACGACTCGGCGCTGTGGCAACTGATCACCTGACCCTCTTCCGCCATCTCTCTCTCTCTCTCACAAACACGCGGGCGCACAAGAAGGAAGGAGGAAGAATGATGAAGGAAAGGAGAGAAGGTGAACACGTTATTGATGGAGAACCGCCTTCCTGCGCATTTAAGGAAGTTGGTGAACTTCCTTAAAATACGTACGACGCCAGCTCGCGTTTGATCCTGTCGTTTTGTCGTAAATTGCAACTTTGCCGCCGACGGATAAGGATCGTCTCCCTCGCTGAAACGATGGGCTCGTGCTCAATTTGTCGCGATCGGCACTTCAAAAAGAGAGCAAAGAAAAGCTTGTACAAATCTAAAATCCAAACGATGTCGTTTTACAAAAGAATTTGTATCACAGCCTTAACCCAGAAATAATTTACTCAAAAGCAAATGTACTCTAACTTACCAAGTACTCTCGTATAGGACCAATGAAATTGATTTATCACATAGAAAATCATTCTGCAGAGTCAAATTCCACTCATCCGAAAAATTCTTTTGGATAGCACAACGTGTTCTAAAGTTAGGCCTCCATTTATTTCCCAAAAAAGAATAATTTAAATATTATTTTCTCACCTGAAATAATTAATCACTGAAAAGTATTTTTATTATCGATAATAATTTATATCTAAATATTTTACAGCGAAAATATATTTCATCAATTTATCTTTACAAACCATCCAAGTGATTATTTTTGGAAAAACGGAAGATTTGAGTGATCCCTAGGCAAAATCTCCTGCCCACCCCTCCAGCAAAGAGGCAGAACAGACACTACCAACCACACAGCACTGACTAATTCAAGAGACCAGAAATCAGAATGACGCTGCAGCATATACAGTGTGCACTAAAAACCGCGTCTTGCGTGGGTGATAAGAAATCCCTGCGAAGGTGTTTTTACATGCCACTATGGGGAGAGCTCTACAACTGGATCACATTCGGAAAGCAGTATGTCCCGAGGAAAAACCACCCCACGAGGAGGAAGGTCAATGATGCCCAGATCGCCAGGAAGGTCGAGCCTCCAAGGATGAGCCCGAGCGGGAAGACGATGACGAATGGCAAGACAGATCTCAAGATCGCTGCCTTGTTCACCCAGCGGCCCTCCAGAAGGAACAGGATAGCCAGGTTCACCATGTTCCATCCGCCGGATTGGAAGCCCAACCTGTTCAGGTTGTTGGCCACGAAGGAGTGACAGTTGCAAGTGAAGAGGTTGTAGTGATGGTGTTGAAACTCCTGCGTACTCTTTCTCAGCGCTTCGTCCCAACTCAACACGTCTCTTCCAAATTCATCCTCTTGGTTTTGATCCTCGTTGTAGTCGGATTTACAGGGCAGAAAAGAACACTGGAGAACATGTGAACAGATAGCATGATGCCCGGCATAATTCATACTATAGAAAACCATTAACAAATGGTTTAGTGCAAAACTGCCCGATAACTATGAAGTGGTGCTATCTCATCTCAAAGTATATTAAAGAGTTTAATAGCTGAAGTCATGGCCATATGGGGAAAAAAAAAGGTTCACTTCACAATTGAAACGTGAGCCTACCTTCTCTTTGCTTATCTGTAGGTAACGAGTTGCTGCCCCGAATGTGAAATTATCTACGCATACAAAATTGGGCCCTGCAAAGTCCAAGATTACTCCATCCTCTCGGCATATTCCAACATGCCCGATGAAAGGGATAAACCACGAGATGACCGGAAGGGGTGACCAGACAATGCAGTATGGGAAGCGTGCTCTTCTTGGATCAATTTGAAAGCTTTTAGGAGAACTTTCTTCAATCATTACATGGTGTTCAGGGTCCATGTTTGATTCCATTTGAAAAGACTAAACACAGTCACCTGCATCGAGTGATGATCGAGACATGAAAACATCCACTAAGCAAACAGCAAAAGAGTCGAAAGACAGTGCAAGGCTAGATAAATCATGGAATGATTACTATAAAAACAAAGGGTGCTCATCTAGTCAAAGTCTTCCTGGTGTGAGTGCCCAAGAGACAACAGTTTTAACTGTAAATTCCCTCTGATAAAGCACACACAAACTGAATTGTGGATTGCAACATCACATCCTCTAGCAAATCATCAATATAAATCAGTGGAGGAGCATTACTAATCGGTATGCTACCTCTAGAGACCTGCTGCCTCTATCACATGATTAATTGGATAAATTGTCTGCCGTCTAAATACAAAATGGATTGTCTAAAGTATGGGCAACTATCTGGCAGCATTTTCTGGGGGAAAACAACATACCCTTCATTTGCTATTTATTAGGAAAATCTAAAGCAAGCCCCATGACTAAAGTCTAAAACCAAACTTCATGCACATTGATCTTAGAAATCTAAAGAAACTGCCTAGAATGGATTAACCAACTTTTAAGCACATTTCAAGCCCGCAGAAATTACGTAATTTGCAGCCCAGAATTAATACATGATGCCAAACACTCACATTGGTAGCGGCAACATCAATTGTCAACATAATACTCCAAACAGTTACTGCAAATAAAAACAAAAGACAGAACACTGCAAATTATACGCCTGCATGCTGTGCCCAGTTTTACAGATAGTGTGCTTTCTTGACAACTCTCCCTCCTAAATACAGAGTAATACCACAGAGGCACTTCTTCCATATCCATAACGAGAAGCTCCATTACTCAGACCTTTCCTCCATTAAAGTCTCCTCACAAATAGTCATGTTCTATCCATCCAGTCAATATATTAACCTGATTTAGTTGAGATGAACAAACATCTCCATCAGCGAACATCAATACCAACGCATCATGCTCACCTGATTCTCATCAATGAGCGAACCAGCTTCGACACCAAACACATTATGTGCTCGACACGACCAAATCAACTTTATCAAGCTACGAAATGATACGATCAAACCTATTCCGACTAAAGAGAAGCGAACAAACGTCTCAATTGCCGAACTCATCATGCTCACCTGATTCTCACTAATGAGCGAATCAACTACAATGCCAAACACATTACACACCTCGACACAACCAAATCAAGTCTATCAAGCTACGAAATGATCGGATCGAACCTACTCTGACTAAAGAGAAGCGAACGAACGTCTCCATCGCCGAACATCAACAGCAACTCATCATGCTCACCTCATTCTCCTAAACGAACTAATCAACTTCGACGCCGAACACATTACACGCCTTGAAACGGCCAAATCAAGTTCATCAGGCTACGAATCGATAGAATCGCACCTATTCTGACTAAAGAGAAGCACGCACGCTCTGCATCCGTGGCGATCCATTCCTATTGGCATTTTGACATTCCCAACACAAGACGACACGAGAATCTACCTAGAAAGACTCACCTCCGGGATCGCGAGAACAGGAAAAACCGCGGAGACGCAGAAAGAAGCGAAGAAAAAGATCATCAGAAACGAACGAACCTCCCGGCGAAATTAATCGCTTTCCGAATCCGATCAACTGAACATCGCCGGAGAATCGATAAAAAGCGAAACCTGACTTCCGAATCGAGAGATTCCGTTGCCGGCGAGAGAGAGAGAGATACCTCGTGCGGAGGAGGAGGAACGAAGCTCTCCGGTTCCCGAGTCCGACGGAAGACGAGAAATGGACTTCGGGAGGAATGGGAGACTCGCATCTCCCGGTCCGCCCCCGCAGGACCCGAACCGAATGACCGATCGGGTCGGATCAGCGGGGCGGCAATTCCGAAGCGTCTACCGATTTCGCCGTAATCCCCCTTTTTTGTTTATGCTGGAACCTGCATTTATTCGGATTCGACGTCCCTGGATTCTTTCCATGTTCCAATTGCAATAATATGGTATCTACTATTCATAAAGGACGATCGATTACCGGTCCAGTCTAATTCCAAGATAGAATAAAAAATCGGATTGGGAGAATTGATTGGTTTTGGAACTGATCACTCTTTTACCCCACTAAAAAATGTTTGTACACAATACAAGAGAGTGAAAAATCTTAAGATATCGATCACTTCCCCCTTCCTCCGTCACCGGCCGTCAGTCACCGCCGGTAGCTGACCACCAGCCCTTGCCATCAATCCCCCGCCGTTGGCTAAAGGAGAAGCAAGAAGAAAAAGTGAAAGAAAAAAGAAAAATCTAAAAAAAATACTAAAAAATTAAAATAAATTCTACCTTATAAAAAAAATTATAAATCATACTAAATGCATTTTTATTCTTTTTTATTTCAAGAATAGAATTTTTGTATAGTTGGCAAATGCGTTTTTTTTTCAAAAAATATTTTAAGGAAGAGAAATAAAAAAACTATTTCTAAAAAAAAAATTGTTGTTAAGAACAAAAATATTACTAAAGGGACTGTTAGTGTTATTATAAATTCATTTTGTTCATCTTTAAGCCCTCATTCTTCCTGACACTCCTCCATCATCAATCACCGCCCGCCTCTATGACAAGCAAGCCTCGTGGTGTTGCCATCATTGTCAATCCTTTGCTTGGTTGGCCAAACCTGTACATTATAATTGTATCGTGAAATTCACAAAGACTTGCTAGGGAGAAACTTTCGTTTTAAAAAAAAAAAGAAAAAAAAGAAAAAAGAAACTTTCTTTTTGGGTTGGCTCTTTCTAGCTTTGGACAATACATTTAAGAGAAGGAATTGTGGTGTTGGTCCTCGCTATATAATTTTCTAACTTGTGTGTGGTTGAGCCATTTCGACAAAAAAAAAAAAAAAGTGAGGTTGAGCCTTTATTATGCTCAAAGGGTAATACTAGAAATAATTAATTTAGTGGTGAAATCCATCTTCCCGCAAATTGGTTGAGCAAGAAAGGATGGGGCTGTTTGGACAATTCAAATGAATCTGTCACTCTAACGATCGAGTCTTATCTGTTTTTGTGTATGTATTGATGAGTTTAGATCAACTCCAGTCCTCGTATCGTCGCTCTTGGGCATCGCCCATCAACCCACCCCCAATTTGTGTCATTGTCTCTCTACTCAAAGATCACGACTACTTGCGAAATTGCCACGGATGGCATCGTTGGCTAGGGGAGAAACTAGATCTTGAAGAAGTTTATGCGCAAAGAAGAAATTGGGATGAAGAATCTGTAGAGAGATCTTGAGATGAAAGACTCTTTTCTATTCTGTTTTCATTGTGTTGCATTCAATCGAGAGTTAGCCTTTTATATACAAGGACTATCTCTGAAATATGTTTTTACAGGTGTTGAATCAGTTGAAGAGAATTTAACTAACTGAAGCAAAAAAAACTAACTTCCAGAACCAGAATTACACTAGACTAAGTGCCGAGACTAGCCAAGACTTGCAACGCTATACAGAGTGTTCGAAACAGGTTTTCTTCTCATTCTTCTCAGCAGCATGTATATACTCTACTTCCTCTTCTTCATATGTTTTCTCTTTATTGCTATTGTATATCTTGCTTCCCCTGTTTTTCCTGGTATCAGTAATATCATCAGTTGAGGAGCTTCGTTCTTCATGCTTTTCTTAACAGCCCCCCTCAAATTGGGAATGGGTGAGAAACCGATTCTTAATTTGATTCTTAGCTGATAATGTGTAATACAAGAGAGAAGTTTTGTGAATATATCGGCAAGTTGATAGTTACTTGGAACATATTTCACTTAGTGACCCTGATGAGACTTTTTCCCTAACAAAATGAAAGTCTATCTCAATGTGTTTGGTGCGAGCATGAAGGACAGGATTGATAGTGAGAGAAATGGCTGATTTATTGTCACAAAAGAGCTGTGTTGGACGAGTCAATGAGCATCCTATATCACGTAAGACAAAGCTGATCCAGGTAAGTTCAGCAGATGTAGAAGCAAGAGCACGATACTCAGCTTTTGTAGAGGATCGATTGACTGTGGATTGTTTCTTTGCTGCCCAAGATATGAGGTTGGAGCCAAGGTATGTACAAAAACCTGTTGTTGATCTTCTTGTTTCAACACATCCTACCCAATCTGCATCTGAGAACCCATACAGATGGAGAGAGCTTTGAGAGTGAACAAAGACTCCAAGGCTTATAGTGCCTTTGACATATCTTAAAACTCTCTTGAGTTTATGTAAGTCTGCAACAGTGGGTTTATGTAATTTCTGACACGGTTGATTTGTGGCATATGCAATGTCAGGTCTTGTTAAAGTCAGATACTGAAGGCCACCCACTAAGCTTCGATACTCAGCAGGATTGAAGAGTAGAGTAGAGTCATTTATCAGAATAGTTGGTTTTAGTGCTATAGGAGTAGTAATTGGTTTGCACTCAAGCATATGAGCTCGAGTAAGAAGATCTCTGGCATATTTAGTCTGGCAAAGAAATAGATGATCAGAAGTATTTTTGACTTCAATGCCAAGAAAGTAGTGTAGAGGGCCAAGATCTTTCATATAGAACTAAAGACTTAGAGAATGGATGAGATTGGAAAGTAAGTGAGAGGAGCTTCCAGTCAAGATAATGTCATCAACGTATAGTATTAGAAGAATAGTGTCTGTATCATTATGATAGATGAACAAGGATGGGTCAGTTGAGCTGCAAAAGAACTCATATTCAAGCAGAAAGTTGTTGAACTTGTCAAACCAGGCTCGAGGAGCTTGTCGAAGTCCATAGAGAGACTTCCTAAGTAGACATACATGATGAGGTTTCTTGGGATCTTGAAAACCAGGAGGCTGCTCCATGTAAACTATCTCATTCAATGTACCATGTAAGAATGCATTTTTAACATCTAGTTGATGGATTGGCCAGTGTTTCATCATGGCAACAGATAGAACTATACGAATTGTAGCATGTTTGATGACTGGACTAAATGTTTCTGTAAAGTCAAAGCCCTCTTCTTGATGAAATCCTTTAGCAACTAGTCGAGCCTTAAGTCTATCAAGGCTACCATCAGCTGCAAGCTTTGTTTTAAATACCCACTTACAGCCAATGACATTCATTTGACCAGTTCGAGGAATTAATTCCCAAGTTTTGTTCTGATAAAGTGCATCCATCTCTTCTGTCATTGCCTTATACCAACCTTTATGTGCTAAGGCTGATTTGATTGTTTTTGGTTCAGTAGGTACTTCATATATAACAAGACATGCATACCGAGGATTGGTCTTGATAATGCCAGACTTAGACCTAGTCTGCATAGGGTGAGTAGGTAATGTACCTTGTGAATCTGTCTGATTATTTGAAGTGTGTTGTTCCATATTTGGTTCATCTGTTGTCTCAGTTATGGAAACAAGTACTTCAACTTGTTGTGGACTATCCTGAGTAGTGGTGGATACTTGATTCATAGTAAATTCAGCTGGAGAGACAGAAACTGCTTGTTCTGTGCATTCAGGTGAGATTACTCCATTTGTTTGATTGGCTGTGGCTTCTTGTTCCCAATTTGTATACTGAGAAGTTGAATGTTTTATGTGATTTGTAGTGGAGGAAGCTAGGAACTACTCTTCTTCTGTCCACAATTTATACAAGTGTGTGTAGGAAGGATAAATTGTTGCTAATTTATGAGAGAATGGGAAAATTTTTTCATCAAACACTACATGCCGACTAATGTAGACATGACTAGTAGTAGGGAGAAGGCATCGATATCCCTTATGGTGATCACTATATCCAAGAAAGACACGAGTTAGTAACCGTGGATCAAGCTTATTCTGTGCATATGGTCGAAGACAGGGATAGCAAACACAGCCAAAGGTTCTGAGATGGTCATATCTTGGTTTATGCTAATATAATTTGCTGAAGGGAGACTGCATCTGTAATTTCTGAGTAGGAAGAATGTTAACAATATAGTTGGCTGTTACAAATGCATCTACCCAAAATTTTAATGGAATTTTTGCATGGTATAGCATAGCCAGACCAAGTTCAACTATATGTCGATGCTTCCTTTCAAGTATCCCATTCTGCTCAGGTGTATATGAACAGGAGATATGCTGTTGAATGCCACAGTTCTGTAGGTGAGTTCTGAATTTTTGGCTAGTAAACTCTCCTCCACCATCACACTGGAAGGTCTTGATCTTATAGTTATGCTGATTTTCTACTAACTTTTGAAACATGAGAAAAATACTATAGAAATCTGACTTCAACTTTAATGGGTATATCTAACTGAACCGAGAGAAATTGTCAACAAAAATGACATAGTATTTGAAACTCTGAAAAGATTTAACTGGAGAAGGTCCCCAGATATCACAGTGAATCTGTTCTAGAGGTTTTGTAGCTGTAGAACTTGATAATGGAAAAGGTAGAGCAGTACTCTTAGCTATTTGGCAACTTCTACATACAGACCGTGGTTCTTTGTTATACTGAATCAGATTTTGATCCCTCAAATGCTTCAAGATATTCTGATTTGTATGAGCCAATCGTTGATGCCAGATACTCTCTGCAACAATTCGTTGTCTTTGTGTGAAATAGACTTCTGCAGGATGAGAGTCTACTCTGTACAACCCTCTAACATTCCTTCCTATCTTCATGGTTGTGTTGGTTGTGCTGTCCTTGAGGTACACACCAGTTTTGTCAAAAATAAAGGAACGAGGGTAATCATCAGTGAATTTTGACACTGATAAAAGATTTTTCTTAATCTTAGGAACAATCAGCACATCATTTAGAGGCAAGGCAGTAATTGCAGTATTCAGTATTGCATTACCAATGTATTTGATAGGTAAACATAGACCATTGCCTATCATGACTATATCAGCATTGTTATTTTTAGAAAGACTATGAAGTATACCAGCATTAGAGGTAATATGGGCTGTTGCTCCAATGTCCGGATACCATTCTTGATCATTTGCCCCCTCGATATGCAATGCTGCTAAAGCTGTTGGTATCTCCTTAGCTTGATAGGAAACCAATACCAACAATGTAAGGCACCATGACCAGGCCTCTTACAGATTTGACACTCAAGTCGAGTGTGTTCTGCTAGTTTCTCCACTTGTACCTTTTTGTGAAGAGTTGAATTTGGTGCAAGATATGACTTGATATCAGTATACCTTTGTGCTAATACATTATATGGTCTAAATCCTTGAACAGGACACAAGCCAGATTCATAGTTTGAGTTATTATTTCTATAACTCATATTTCTTCCAGGATAGCCAAAGTTCTTATACCTGGCATTATATGTTCTTCCTCTTCCATAATCTCTTCCTCCACGATTATTTACTCTTGATCCTCTAAGAGTAGCGTTCTGTTGTATATATTCTATGTCAACCTCTTATTTATGTATAGCTTTAGTTTTCCTTTGGCCATAGTAAGCTAGGTTAGGTCTGAACTGGTTTAAAGAATAATTCTATAACCTGGCTTCGAATCTTTCTAAGTGTGAGATTACTTCATCATATTCTGGTTGGGGCTTCAAGCAATAGATTGTAGTTTTAAAACTTTCATACTCAGATCCCAAGCCTTCCAGAATTCCAAATAGTTTTGTGATTTCATCAACTGGTTTTCCTATGGCATTCAATTGATCACATATTGACTTGTACTCCCTGAGATATGCTGATAATGTTTGTTCACATTTCTAGCAAGCTTGCAGTTTTCCTCTTAACTCGAACTCCTTAGCTATTGATTTTTATGTGAACCGATTTAATAGAGTTTGCCAAACTTCATAAGCAGTGTTTAAACCAATTATCAGGCTGAGTATATTTTCTGATACTGCACCACTAATCCAACAAGATACAAGCTAATCTGTTTTTATCCAGTCATTATAATTAGGATTAGGGATCTCAGAAATTTGACCTCCTTCTTCAACCTGTATTGTCTTTGCAGGTGGTGAAATTTCCCCATTCACAAAATTGAATAGATCTTGGCTTCTTAAGAATCTATAGAATTGAGCTTGCCACAGGAGGAAATTATCCTCAGCTAATCTGATTGTAACAAAATTCGAGATATTAACATGAATAGGAAATAGATATCTCAAACTTCTTGCTGCCATTCTATTCTTCCTGATCTCTGATCAACTCTAGTTGGAGACACAAATTCTACTGATTTGCAGTACGCTGCAACAAGAATATTGCTAATGAAGATTTAGATGTGGATGAAAAATACCAACTCATAGATTTTGTTGGAAGATACAGATATCTTCAGAGATCAAAGAAGCTTTGAATCTAACTTCGATCTGGTGTAGATCTTCACTATTTTGTGCAGCATCAAGATGATTTCTTCAGGATGCAACGGCTCTGATACCATGAAGAAGTTTATGTGCAAAGAAGAAATTGGGATGAAGAATCTGTAGAGAGATCTTGAGATGAAAGACTCTTTTCTATTCTGTTTTCATTGTGTTACATTCAAACGAGAGTTAGCCTTTTATATACAATGACTATCTCTGAAATATGTTTTTACAGGTGTTGAATCAGTTGAAGAGAATTTAACTAACCGAAGCAAAAAAAACTAACTTCCAGAACCAGAATTACACTAGACTAACTTCCGAGACTAGCCAAGACTTGCAGCACTATATAGAGTGTTCGAAACAGGTTTTCTTCTCATTCTTCTCAGCAGTATGTATATACTCTACTTCCTCTTCTTCATATGTTTTCTCTTTATTGCTCTTGTATATCTTGCTTCCTAGTATCAGTAATATCATTAGTTGAGGAGCTTCTGTTCTTCATGCTTTTCTTAACAAATCTAAGGTTGCCCATGGCTAGCGACATTGAATCTAGGCTCGATAATGTTGGATTCGACATCCAGAGCCTAGATTCGACACTCTATGCACAAGGACAGAAGAAAGAGCTTGAGTGTTTGGAGGTTTAAGGATAGATAACTTTATATCGAAGCAATGGATTGGTGGGATTATAGCTTTTAAAAATTGAGAAACCTGTTTTGATGGGTAGGTTCTAGATTTTAAGAAGGTGCCACGTGGAACTTGGACTTGAATAAAACTTTTATGTTTTCTTGGTTCATGTCTTCGCACAATCCGTATTTCATAACATCTAATGATGGGTAGATCATTTGAAACTATTAGTCTGAATTTTCATTTTATAATTAAGACTTTTATTTTATTAATGTTTCATATTATTTATGTGTCTAAATATAAGTTGAGTTTAGTAGATTTAGCAAGATGTTGTAGTTATTAAATATGATGATTCTTTATAATTATTCAATTAATGATATAAGTGAAACCTAAGACCGACCTTGAAACCCATGACAAGGTAGTTTGAGGTTCCGAAGTATAATTTCCCAAAATAAGGATTTCATTCCATTAGATAAATTTCAAGTTTTAAGTGAAACCTATATGGAATATGGAATCATTCACCCATACTTGGAATTGGGCCTAACTGCTTAGTGCCTTGCTTGGGGAGAATTGTCCAAAAAGTCCTACACCTATTGCAGTTTTGCCAATTCAATCCTAAATATTTTAATTTTGCCAATTAAATCTTAAATATTCTCACTTCTTGCCGATTCAGTCCATTCGGCCAATTTTGGCCGGAAAATGCTGGCATGGACACTGGTAGTACCACGTAGGACCGCCGGTGCTAACGTGGACAATTTTTAATAATTTTTTGATATTTTTTAATATTTTGAATTTTTTAATGTTTTATGTTTTTCCCTTCTTTCTTTTCTTTTTGGCTTTTTGTTTGGCCTTTTTTGGTGGCTGGCCACCGGCCACAGGCGATAGCTAGCCACTAGCCACAGCCGTCCGGCTGGCCTCACCCATCACAAGCGAGGCTCGGTCGGGCGACGGTGATGTCGGGTGAGGCTGCCCTCGCCGGGGCTCGCCCTTGCCCAAGCGAGTGTCGGCCTCACTCTTGGCCGGGTGAGCGACGGCTGGCCATCGGCCACAGGCCAACGCCCACTCAGCCAGGGACGAGGGCCGACCTCGCCATATCTGGTTCACTTGGGCGAGGGTGAGCCTTGGCGAGGGCTCCCCTCGCTAGATCTGGCGAGGCTGCCCTGGCTTGGGGGAGGGCTCCCCTCACTGGGGCTCCTCCTCGCCTGGCCGGGCATCCTTGTGGTCGAGGCCCGTTGGCCGTCGCTTGTGGCCGGTGGCTGGCCACCGAAAAAGGCCAAGCAAAAAGCCAAAAATAAAAAAATAAAAAAAAAAGTAAAGAAAGAAGGGAAAAATAGAAAATAGAAAATAAATATTAAAAATTCAAATTTCACAATAAAAAAATATTATTAAAAATTGTTCATGTCAGTACCAATGGTTTTACGTGGCACCGCCGATGTTCACATCAGCATTTTTCGGCAAAAATTGGTCGGATGGACTAAATCGACAAGAAGTAAAATGTTTAGGACTTAATTGGCAATATTAAAAAGTTTAAGACTGAATTGGCAAAATTGCAATAGGTTTAGAACTTTTTGGGCAATTCTCTCACTTTGCTTGTGATAACGGCGAAGCGGCGAGAATGTGCGCGTGCTATTTGTGAGGATGCCCTAGGAGGTAGAGCTGATTTTGGGGGTGGCATAGCTCTCCCTTGTGCCATTCTTGCCTTTTACCACCATAGATATCCACTGACTTAACCATCGGAGAGTTCCTGTGGGCATAATTCCTAAGAACTTCTTTATTTGAGGTGTGTTAAAATTGAATTTGCATGTTAAAATTTACGTGCTTAGAAAAGTTTATAGCTAATTGGTTGCCACGAAAGACAAGATAAATTGTAAGGACATGCATACCCTTTTGGTCTAATTAACTACTAAGTTTCGACCAAAAAAAAAAAAATACTACTAACTAAGTCACTATGAAATTAATCACATAGCCAATCTTTCCACATAAGAAGGGAGAGTTAGGGGCTTTGAATCCCCTCTTCTTGAGGGGATTGGGGTGGGGACATTTTAATTTCAAGTGTAGATTTCGACTTCTACTTTTCATATGACAAATATTTGAGAGCAAGTTGAGAATTATAATATGATAGGCAAAAAAAAGTGACTATAGAATTTATAAAATAAGAGTTGAGAGTTAGAATAAGGCAAATTAAAAAAAAGTCACTACGGAATTTATAAAACAAAATGTTATGTGTCAACGATATGATATTATGAATTTAGTAGTTGATATATCATATTAGGATACTCTTATCACACAAAGGTTCATAAATTTTAGTTCAATATATAATGTGTTTATTAAAATTTTAATTTATTTAATGTGATCTTCGAACTTTACTTAAGTATGCATTATTATTTCTGAACTTTTAATTTATATAATATGATCTATAAATTACATGAAAATATTTAATGTTGTCTTTTTATTAATTCAAATTTAAGTACATCATTAAACACTATTATGCAAGTACAAAATTGAATACTTTATATTAAATAAATTAAAAGTTTACGGACGTGATTTGGACTAAAATTTCAGATATCACGTTCAACAAATTGGGTAAAGTTTTTTTTTTTGGTAAAAAAACAAATTGGGTAAAGTTCATGGTCATTTTGTGTGATTTTCAGCTGCATCTTATTCACTCCCGTCACCGACCAAAAAAAAAAAAAAATATTCACTCTCGTCGCTCGCCCGCCACTCACAGAGGTCGCGATCCTCCCCTTTCGCTCGCAATCCATCGTCGTTCGGCCCGTGGCCGGTCGGAACCCGCAAGGCCCCCCGAGCCGCGCCGGGAGCAGCAATCGCGATCGGCGGTTCCCGGAAATGCCGCCGAAGAAGGAAGCGCCCGTGGTCGTCGACATCGAGAGCAGCGACGACGAAGGCTCCGTAGAAGTGGTGAGACGGGTCGCCGACGACGACGACGACCGTAAACCGGCGATCAGCAACGCGGCGAGAATCGCCGCGATTGCTCCGCCTCCGCCTCCGCCTCCGGCGGCCGGCGGCGACGGCCTAGAGTCTCGAAGCTTCTGGAAAGCCGGGAACTATGCGGTGGCGCCCGATATGAAGCTGGCTTCCGATTCGAGTCCGTTTCGGTCGCCTCTCGGCTTGTGCATGCGGGCTAGGTTTTGTGTGTGTGTGTGTGTGGGTGTGAGTGCTTGATGCGATTTCTTTCGATGTGCAGGCCTGCTGGAATATGCTCGTGTCCATCCCAAGTTTCTTCACTCGAACGCGACTTCTCACAAGTGGGCATTTGGAGGTGATTTTTTTTTAGTGAACTGTAGTAAAGATTTCGTTATCCACTTGTGTTGTCAACTGGAAATAGCGTGGGGGACATACATTGCTGCTTGTGTATGTTTCCAGTATTTGCTAATCAGGAGCTTAGCTGGAGATTTTTATGCAGTTTTTGGGGCATTGATGTTCATTAGGTAATGGTTATTGTGTTTTGCTCCTGAAATGTTTCTTCGTTCTCAAAGATGGGCATTTGCAAGTCAATTTTAAGTGAACCAAAGAAGATGAACTTTAATGTATGTTTTATCTTGTGGTAGAGCTTTTAATTCGTGGTATGTCTGTGCATTGAGCACTGTCAATGGTTGAGCTCAGCTGCGTGCTTGTGTGGCCATTCAATATTTGTGAAGTAACTTGATGGTGCTTATGCAAATTGTCCTATGTTGATGACTGAATTCATGAGGTCAATGATGGACGTTTGCTCTTTCTGACTTAGTTTCATTCGTTGGCTAAAATGGCCACCTCTTGTACAAACACTTTAATTGTAATGATTTCTTGAGGTTGAAGGTACATGTCCCTAAAACTTATTATTCCCATCTCAAGGTCAATTTCGTGAGGTGATTGTGAGATTGTATCTTTTTGTTTTTTCTTTCAGCCTCAGGTGGAGGCGATTCTTCTTTTCGAGAAAACTCACATGGTTTGCATGTATGATATTTTATACGGTCAAGAGATATGTTAGATATACACGCCTTTCAATATCAAAGCATAGGTCATGAGTCGAATTTTGAAAATACCTCTTGTTTTATTTTATCTATTACTCTCTGTAGTTGTGTCTGATTTCTTGTTTCCCGATTATTTTGTGGATGTGGTTACATTCACATAAGGCCCTGCTTACATGTGAGGCAGGGTGTTAAGAATTATGTCATATATACATGGTTGGTCTATTTCCTGGTCGTTTAAACTTTTGAAAAAAGGGTACGTCAAACAAATAATGAAACTGCGAGCATTTCCTTTTGGTTATCACCTTTATATGATAATTGGTTGCTTATGGGGATGAGGGCTCAATGACTTTGCGATTTGCCCTTTTGGCATATTAACACTATGCATATATCAAGATCTTTGGCAATTCATTTTATTAGGAAAATGAAAGAAGCCAAGAGAAATGAAATTGCTGTTTTGGTTGAGATTCTTATTCAGGCTTTAGGCAAAAGTGAGAATGTACAAGCAAGTGTTTTATATTGGAAATATTTTTCAGTGGGAAGACATGAAGTGGGTGGCAAGGGGAAGTTCGTTTATTCAATTTCCATCCATTTCCTTCATCTTTTATCAGCCAAAAGGAGGAAATATGTCTGTCTGTTGTTATTTTTTATTCAGTTCCTTTGCATCCATTAATTCAAACATGGGAAAAGTTTCCACCACTAAATATTGCAGCTTTAATGTGTCAGTATTCGAAACATTAAATATTGAGTGTTTTTCCTCTCCCCTAGGAACAGCAAGGACCCTTCAGGTGAAAGTTCATGTAATTTAAACCAGCTTACAGATACAGTCAAAAACTTGTATCTCATGTCAAAAGATGTCATTGCATACCTATTCAAGATCTGCTTTATTCTATAGTTTGCACAGTATTGATTGGGCAGAATATGGCACAAGTACAGATAAGTGTTAGCACACTATGTAACTTTTTTATTCATTTGTGAGGATTTTATTTTACAGTTGCCAAACAGGTGATAGTTGTTTTCATTTTCATGAGGTTTGTATATGAAGTTAGAGAGATTAATCTTGATGGGGACAGATTTATATTTGATGTTTGTTATTTAGTGTGGATGAAATTCTTAGTTTCTATTAAATCTTCATCGGTTTACCTTCTCATCCCTCCTTTCTGCAGCAATTGCCGAGCTCCTGGACAATGCTGTAGATGAGGTATGCGAAAGAATTCTCTCTTTGGAATTCTTGCATCAGGAACAGTTCATAGATTCTTCTTATGTGTATGAATTTGTCTAATAATCAGCTAAATACAAATCCCTTGATAGCAAAAAGCTGGAAGAGGGGAATCTTTGGTTTGTTCTTTTGGTTATAAGCATAATTGAAACTGCAGAATTCTAATAGTATCGTTTTAAGTGTGATATTGAAATTGCATTTGCACATAGTTGAAACAATTTAGGCATTTAAACATTGGTCGAGTAAAAATCAAAGTACACTTAGGCAGCTTTTCTTTTATTGATGGATGTGTCTTTAATTTACCTGAGATCTGGTTGTTGATGCTGTTCTGGTGAGTTTATGACCAGCATAAACAGGGATTACAGGACAAGAGTTGCTCTAAAAGTGTTAGTACATTTGTCATACTTACCACAATACCGAGGCTATTGCCACAATGCTAACTTCAAATCATAAGCGGACAAAACATTCATTCGTGGATAGATTCCGAAGGAGGCAAAACAGGTCAAAAATCAATTTAAGGAGATAGCAAGGGGAGAGAGGGAGAGAGCATGTGCACTAAAACTAGATATCATGAAGAAACGATGGGTTGACCTTTGCCTCGATTTTTTTGACTCACATTCACTTGAAGAAGTACCTTCAATCCCCTACTGAGTGATTTGGTATCTTGCTCCTATGAAACAATTTGTTGATTCTTGGTGATGAATGATAGGTTTTGGTAGTTAACTGGCAAGATTTGCGTGGATTTTAACTTAACTGGCGTTTTTTTTTGGTCAAAAGGAATCTATATTGTTCCAGAAATTCTTTTCTTCATTCATCTTGAATGTGCTTTTCTAGTCTTTTTCTTTGTGCTTGGCCCAATGTTATTTGCTACTTATGTTCTTTAATGTATAATAGGCTTCATCTAAAGATGCTTTTCTGGTTCCGAATTGCATACTACTTTTACCTATTGGCTCCATTCCATATGTCATATTATCTTTTTGGTTGAGAGCATATATGTTGCTATATGCCCTTCTCCGTTCATCTTGT
The DNA here is from genome assembly GCA_016097485.1 of Eucalyptus sideroxylon x Eucalyptus melliodora. Lineage (NCBI taxonomy): Eukaryota > Viridiplantae > Streptophyta > Magnoliopsida > Myrtales > Myrtaceae > Eucalyptus > Eucalyptus sideroxylon x Eucalyptus melliodora. The sequence goes on along the minus strand of CM027832.1, from coordinate 44,023,769 downwards.
ATGTGCTTTTTCAGTCCTTTTCTTTGTGGTTGGACTTGTGATTTTGAATTTTCTAGTTGACTTTACTGTTCTAAAATGCAGTGCCTATAGGCTTAGTCTGACTATGCCTTTTCTGGTTTTGACACTGTACTACCTTTACCTTTCGGCTCTATTGCAAGGTCTCATCTTATTTCTTAATTCGAAGGGCGGTGCTCTGATCAATTTTTACTGTTGATACAGTGATGTTTGATCTTGTTGATGCTGATTCTGTTCTGTACAGGATCATTGAGAACATTAATTCCAGTGTTGCAAATTGCTTGTATATTATGAAAAGAAAAGAATGTTCTGAATTCTGAATCATTGAGGAAACAGTGTAATTACCTAATATCGAGAATCAAAATGAAAATTCCAAGAGATCAGGACCATTTTATATTCTATGTTGTTGATCGATGTTGGCTTTCTTAGTGCTCTGTCTTTTTAAATGTCAATATTGTTAGCTGTTACACTCTAAAAGGCTTTCTTTGGTAGCAGATTCTTTCTTGGGAGTTATTTTTGAAATTTTGTATGTGGCATTCACTGGATCATAATGATTAATTTGATTTTGATTTGCATGCTTATAGATTCTATTAAGGAAATAAAGAATGGTTTTACAAAGAATTATGCATTTTCAAATGATGGTTGGGACTGATTGAGCATTTCCAATATCATTCTTAGATACATAATGGGGCAACGTTCGTGAAAATTGACAAAATTGATATCCTCAAGGACAACTCCCCAGCATTACTGATCCAAGGCATGGGACTTCATACTTTACTCTTCAAAATGGCAGTGTATGTATTTCAGATAAGTTCAAGTTATCATTTTGCTAACTATGCAGATGATGGAGGTGGAATGGATCCAGATGGTATCAGGAAATGCATGAGCTTGGGGTATTCTTCAAAGAAGTCGAACACTACGATAGGACAATGTAATTGACATTAAATGTTTTCACTTTTTATTAGCTGGTGATCTAATTGAAGGATTTTTCTTTTGCTTTAATCCTAATTTCATTATTCCTCAAGCTCATTCAGCTCTTTGGTCCTTTTGCACTGAAGTTTGTTCTGGATCAATTATGGAACCAACATTGAGGTTCACTCATTGGCAATTCTGACCGAATTATTTGATTGTAATGCTTGCATATGTCCAGTCTAAGGTAGACTTACCGATATTTAAACCTAGGGAAGTGGATGATATATCTTTAGCTCCTAATGTCAACTATCTTGAGATCTATGAATTACATTTATGCTTCCTTTTGTGATGATCTCTAGATCCGCATCATGCCTCTGCCCTCATTTCTTTGGGGACATAGGAAACTGTGCTTGTAAAGTAAACAGATATTGTCATGGGCTGAGATTATTGAGCTATTCATGGCATAAGCAGTGGCCTTCATCTCCATCTTAGAATATAAGATTGGGCAACCAGTATAAATAATTACTAGCATTCATCACTTACAATGTGCATAGAAGAACCAAACTGACTCTCTCCTCTCATTTTGCAACCTTTCGATTCCCTGAATGTTTCCATTACTTGTTCTAGCATATTTCTGATTTCCTTTTAGAGTCTTGCAATTTCTGTCATACTATTTGCCTTTTTTTGTTTGCTTCATATATTATTGAACTTAATGGTTGTGTTCCCCACTCATGGTTACGAGGATGTATTTCCAGATGGAAATGGATTCAAGACAAGTACAATGAGACTAGGTGCTGATGTAATTGTTTTTACTCGTGCTATTCGTGCTGGGTAATTGACGCTCCTTTGTTTACTGTACCCTTTGCATTCTTATTTTCTTAATAATGGGTGCTGTTTGTACAGACTTTAGAGTTCATTTTTAGTGGTCATTTGGTACTAAGTTATGCTTTTCTTTGTTATATATTCTTCCATTTTGGTAAGTTATTGGTGCCATGTGGTTTCTTTTTTATCAAGTACATCTATGTCTAAATTGATATGTTATTTACTAAACAACACTTCTTATATTAGATTCAAATTTTTTCATCATTCACAGAAATATGTTATATGCATGAGTGTATGATGTAAGTCTTTAATTCTATTCTATTAATGCTAAGTCCCTTCTTATGTCAGATGACATGGCATGTAAGCCCCGCAACATAGTTTGAGTGGCTTTAACCAGTATTTAAGAATTTGGGAACCGTAGGGCAATCTTTCTGAAGGTTGTTATAACTTATTCAACCATATTGGATCTGGTGTCTTGTCTTGTTCTGAAGGACTGTTATTTATTTGGCTTCAAACTGGCAGTTTGATATGTAAAGTCTAATCTCTCCTCTTGTGACCTCATTCAATTTCCTTTTTCCCTTTTCCATTGAGTCTTTCACTAAGTTGGTCGAGGGCTAACTTCTTCAAAAGTTTGAGCTTGTGTATTATGCTGCCACTTTTATTTTGTATTGTACCACTTCCTGAGTCGTAAGCTGATTAATGGAATCTTAGCATTTGCAAACTATAGATACAAGCCTATAAGAAACAAAACTAATTCTAGTTTATGACTTGATCTTACTCTTCCTAAAGGGGGCAACTTGCTTGCAACATAATTTCCCTTTCTTGGCAGATTGATAGGCTTCTCTTCAATGATCATCAAGTTCAACTTATTAGAGTACATTAATAATTAAATCGAATTGCTAAGCAGTAGCTTCACTTGAAGAAATACTTCCAGAATCAGCTCTTTTTTTTTCATTTTCCATATATGCTGCATAGGAATCTAAGTTGTATTTGTGTGATATTAGGAACTTATGCTGTAGAGCATTTGTGCATATTTTCCTTCATTATGAAGAATATGTCATAGAGTCTTGAATCATTTATGAATTTGATCTCAGCTTGGTTTCTATAAAAGGTGCTATTTTTTGAATTCATTTTGAGGCAAAGATTAGTTTTTTTTTTTGGTAAAGATGAGGCAAAGATTAGTTCGTGCCCTGGAAATCTAATTTTTACCATTGACTTCTCTTTACTTGCTCAGTTCTTGGTCTGAGATCTACTAGTACTTTGTATTAGAACCTAATATTTTCTTTAATGTTCTTATAGCCGAGCAACCCAAAGCATTGGGCTTCTATCGTACACCTTTTTGAGGACAACCGGGCAGGATGATGTCATTGTCCCAATGGTGATTCTTTTATTTCTATATTAAGTTTGCACTCTGAGGATTTACTTATTCGTTAATCCTATCTTGCCCCTACATCATCTGTGTCTCACTCTTAGCACTTTGCATCTATCTCTGTAACAGAAACATTATGATTCTGATTAATTGCCTCATTGGGCTAGAAATATGCTTCAAGCTTCATTGGAATTTTGGCAATTAACATCAGCAGAGGTTGGCACTGGTTTTTGGAGCTTTGTTAGGTTCCTACAACTTAAAAAACTTAAAAGATTAATTGCTCTATCATTTTGTTAGCGGAAAGCAAAGTTGAATGCAGATGAAATCCGTAGATATGTTCTCTCCATGGAGTGTCTTGAAGTAGGCCAGTTTCTTTAAAGCTTAGCTCGAGTGTAACAGGCGCATGCACAGAGTGTACATAAAATGATCTATATGCCCACAAGTTTATCATAGCAAGTGGCTTTGCCTTTTCAAATTTGTCCTTGGTGCTTAACTTGTTCTGTAGCAATGAGGGGACTCCAAGTTTGGAATTACTAATTGTAGACACCTCAATTTTGACTAACCATGGGGGAAAGACTTGGGAACTGAAGGAGGTGAAAATGGTCAGACATACCCAACCATTAAACACCCTTGCCCTTCCAAACAATTTGAGTCTGCTCATGCGTCAACAGAGGAGGAAAGGGAAGAGGAAGGAAGAGGAAAAAGGGGGGGGTTGTTTGAGGAGAAGATGCTAGAATCAAATCCGAGTAGAAGGGTGTGTGTTCTAGTACTGTTTGTTCTCTATTTCATTGAGAGGGAACTTCGAAGAGCAGACTTGTGGATGGAGATAATGCAGTGCTTTGTTTGCACGGTTGTGTTGTCCATAATTTGAGTGATGATTTGGTTGTTTCAGGAACTTTTAGCAAGAATTTGTAAAGCGGTGTTCCTGTGATGGTTGCTAATTGTTGAAAATGGCTCTAGTTGCCCATTCTGAGGTGTGTGAGAAATGTGCAAGGACTGGCTGTGAGATGGTGCGGTAGAAAGTGAGAACTACTTCTAATCAGCTTTGATTGTAGGCTCTTAGGTAGTGGAGCTACAACTGCCACTCAGCATTATTATCAATGTGTGGGCTTACAGAGGGACTTTGTGGTTTAACCAAAATTTTGGAGAGATTTCAAGCTTGTCTGGATAGGCTTTTACTTGTTGCTTAATCTAGATCTTGTTGCAGTTTTTCTTAGTCTTGAACACCTGAAAGTTTCATGATATACAAATGTTGATGTGTAGATTTGCAATTAAATTTTTTAGAATTTGGATAATATGTTAAATTATGGTGGGAAAGCCAAAAAAAAAAAAAAAAAGCAAGCCTTTTGCTTTTAAAAAGCACAAACAAGCAGGCTCATCAATCAGTGTCGTGCAACATGGTTAACTATGGTTGTCCTAAAGATGAGTATCATTGCAGTTACTCTCATCATGATCACCTGCTTTTCATTATAGTCATTAATCGATTTTTTCTTTTGATTCAGTTTTGGTTTTACATATTTTGTAGATAGATTTCGATATCTCTGGTCACTGGACTGAACCGATAATCTATGGCTCAAAGAATGATTGGTCTGCCAATTTGCAAACTATCCTTGAATGGTCTCCCTTTGCATCAAGGGAGGACCTAATGCAACAGGTTTATCTTTTGTTTTTAGCTTTCTGTTTCATTTCTTTCTTCCCAATGCTATATGTTTGCAATTCCACCTGCTCTCTGCTGCTCCTTCATCAAGGCAAGAAATTTAGTTTCTTAGTCTCACTTAAGGGTGTAAATTATTTGAACCAGCTTCATGCGATCAAGTGTACTACTAGAATTGGACTTTAAACTCCAAGTGATTACAATAGGTTTATGAGTTACTGGAGTTAAGTGATATGAAGCTTGACGTTGAATATCCTCAAGCTACTTGAACTTGATAGCAAACAATTAAAAACTCAAGTAGCTTTCAGGCAATGAGTAGCTTGCAAGTAGCTAGACCAAGCTTGCGGTTGCACTTTTAAATTTCATTGTATTTGGTTGGCAATAGCTTTATATGGTTGAGGTACTGATAAATGGGATGTTTATCTTCTTTGCTTAATGTTAAAGGTTATGGAGGTGGGATATGGTGTCTTAGTAATTTTCTGACTAATAATTTTTTTGCCAGAGTAGGAAAAACAAAGGCATGTAATAACGTTCCTTGGTGTATGTCAATGATGGGAAGGTCTTAGATAAATTTTTAGGACCACATAAATTTTGAATGTCAAAGCATTTCCTATATAGTATGCAGTATCAAGTGAGGGGAGATAGATAAAATCTGGCAACTGAATGTCTGACAGTGGAATTTAGATCCTTTAGAAGTTTTACGTTGAGAGCCTGCGTTATCAAATGTGGGTGCAATATTTCTGAACGTGTCCGATGCAGCTGGTAAGTTTTGACCCCTTATGCCTTGAAATTCCTTGAGAGGAGGAGAATTTTGTTAATTTTGAGTTAAGCTGTTTCTTCTGAAAGCTAATTTGCTGCAACTACTCTCTGGTTGTTCCTGAATATTGAATCTTCTTTTCCCAGTTTGAGGATATTGGGTCACACGGAACCAAAGTCCTTATTTACAATTTGTGGCTGAACGATGAAGGCGTATATGAATTAAGTTTTGATGACGATGAAGAGGTATATATTGCATGTGGGAAATATGTTTTCCATGTGGTATCTTTGTGTGTTCTATATCCATATTGTCAATTACAACCTCTTTGGCCTGCTTTTGTTGGAATGAAATTTTGGAATTGTTCAAGTTTGCAAATCGATCCAATGGAATCATCAGGCTCTTTCTCTGTACCTCTGGGCAACCAGTGATGATTTATTTATTTCATATATATTTTGTGCTGTATTTTGTAGGACCATAGATCTCCATGTTACTATATATTTTAAGAGAACACTTGAGCCTGTCTGATTTGATTGTGAACTTTTTAAAAGCTTCCATTTTGAAATGAGCATTTTCAAGGGGAAGTTTGACTGTTGGTCCCTTATCTGAGGCATGCACTGTCTAATTGTCTGTTGGCATTATTTGTTGGGCTGCAAAGACTGAGTTATCCAGAGAAAAAGAGTCACTTTTCTAGGGCATTCATAGATGTATAAGTTCAAGTAACTACAAGTAGTTTGGACCACTGTTAGTTTCTGCTGTTCCTATAACCTCCAAATCCAAAATATGTACAGGATAATGAAAGAAACTCCAAAGCTTGCCTGCAGAACCTGTTATTTTTGTTGAACCTTGGTAGTGCTGGTTTGGCCAGTTTACTTTGAGCATGTATATACATATCTGATGTATTCTTTTCTCATTCTTTTTCTGGTTTCTTTTTGCAATAATACTTGAATTCATGAATCATTAACAGTCTTTAAAATAGGATATCATGCTGAGAGATGAAGCTAATCAGGGAAGTGCGACAAGTTTAAACAAACGGACAGCTGCAGTCCAAGCACATATATCTTACCGGTTGCGCTATTCATTGAGGGTTGGTCTTTGACTTTCTAAGTTCTCTATCTTGTTTAAAATATGGTATTTGTTCTTGTGCCTCATTTATATTATACGTAATAACTGGTTCTTCTCCTTAGGCATATGCTTCCATACTATATCTCAGAAAATTTACCAACTTCAAGATTTTATTGAGGGGGAAACCAGTTGACCAGTATATCATTGCGGATGACTTGAAATACTTGAAGGTCGTATCATATAAACCCCTAGCTGCGGCAGCATCAAAAGAGGTAAGATGCACGATGCAACTAAGAGAAAATGAATCCTCTTGTGGTTGCTAGATTGTTAAAGTTACTAAGAAGTTTGTTTGGACCAACTTTTGCCTTTTATTTCTATCTTAATTCATGTTTTTAGCAATTGAAATTTGACTTAAAGAACACCTCAACTTTTTCCATAAATGTCTCAACATATAAGTCATTTGAAATCAAGGAAAATCTTTTCATAGGTTCAACAAATAATTATTTTCTTTTCTGGTTGAAAATCCAAATATTGGAGGGAAAGTGGAATAAGTAATACTATAAGTAGAGAGCCAAATGCAGACTTAAATTCTTCCCCAGAAGTGGCTAAAAAAATCAATATGAGCCCAACAGCTGTATCTTTATTTCTGTTCTGGTTGTGCAAGAGATTGCTGCCACACCACATTGGATCTCTATCTGACAGTAGCAAGTGGGTTACCAATTTCTTTGTACTAGCTCAAGTCAATTTATTGTGGTGCAGGTATTTATCAATAGTCATAAAGCAGGTGTTTCATTGATGTGTGATGTCAAATTTGTAATTCCATGAATTCTACCCATTAGCCTCTTTTCTCTTTCTCTTTGATGTACTTATATGATACTTTTGGTTGTTCTTTTGATCACAACAAACTATCAAAGATTTCTAAAAAAAAAAAAAAAAAAACTATCAAAGATTCCTTTGCTTGTACCCTTCACCTGGATTTTTTTTGGTTCCTGTCTTGGTCAATCACGGTCAATTAGTTTAATGGTTATGATTAGTTGAACGTCTGACGTCGCAGGTCTGTGGAACATATGATTTCTGATGCTATGCTCTATTTTCACGGCTCCATATGTCGGGGTGGAAATAAAATACATTTTCTGCCTGTGTTGAGGCAATTGTTTCCAGCAAAAGTTTGTGGATGTCCTCAAGGGGTTTTAGGGATCTTTATAAGTATTAGCATAATTAGTTTTAGTATACTAAGCTTTTAAGGAGGGATTGTACTTTAATGCCTTTTTTCTTGGTTTAGGTTGCTGTGGAAACAACCATTGGCTTTATAAAAGAGGTTGATCATGTTGGAATTTGTGGATTTAATGTGTACCATAAGAATCGCCTCATCCGGGTATGCTCTTTCAATTACTCGATCAACAAATTTGCACTTTATATCCTGGGTTTCAGTGCCTGCTACAATGCATATTGATATGGAACTGCATTTGATCAATCTGCGGATGTTTTTACATTTTTCAAGTAACTGAACATTTTCAGAAACTGAACTCTAAAAAGCTCACGAATCTTTTATTCTGACTTAAGAAAAATGTGCTTGCATAATTAGGGAAGATAATTAATTTGTTTTAATTTCATTGTGAGTTGTTGTTATGGTCACTGTACTAATTGAGTTTCATACATTCTTCAGCCTTTCTGGAAAGTCACCAGTGATGGGTCTTCAAAAGGATATGGTGTTGTTGGTATTGTGCTTACCATCTATAAGCTTTCATCAAGAAATATCTGTTGGAATATTTATTGTTTACCAGATTCTTTTGATATATTTTAGGAGTTTTAGAGGCAAATTTTATAGAGCCTGCACATGACAAGCAAGATTTCGAGAGGTCATCATTATTCATCCGACTGGAAGCTAAGCTGAAGCAGATACTTTCAGAATACTGGTTGGTTATTCTTCTTGTAGTCACTTTGAATGGACAATTGTGTGTTTATAATGTTTCATGATTGGTTGAATGATGACTGATAAATGTACCCTCAGAAAGTAGTGGATAAAAAAGGCATGTTGGCTATCAACTGCCATTTTGTGCTCTTAAGCATATTTCTGGACTTACAATTCTCTAATTCTCAATGAGTCTCAGATGATGGTTAAACATTTTGCTGTGGAGTGACTGCTTTAAAATTCTTGGTCTATTTCTCCACTTCACGGGTTATGGAAGCCTCTGGAGAATTCTTGCCTATCCCATCTCTTCCTGCAGTAGTTTGGAAAACATTTGTTTCACTGATGTATTTTTGCTTCTCTACTTAAACCATCACTGGCATCACTGAAATGCCTTGTCATTAGGGAACGTTCTTCATCACTCATGAGGGAGGTAAAGCTCGTTATGAAGCTGAATCGAAGAAAAACTTTGGGTGCTGTGTATAGGATTAAAATTCATGGATCTGCATTTGTAAATGAGTTTCTTCCTTTCCTCATCTAGGCCGGTCAGTGGGTTACTTCATTTGTTAGTATCTACGCCTGTTTGGCTTTGGCATTGTGCTTCTTGTGGGTTTTGGTATTAACATATTATTGTCTATATATCATGTTATTGTGGCCATTGTTTTCTTACGGCAAGCTAATGTCAGTAGTGTTCATGTTGTTTTGACCTGATGGAGATTGTTCTGAGACAGGAAAAGTTACTGTCACCTTATTGGTTATCAGCCTCCTGGTTTTAAGGCACAGAAGGTGCAAAAGGGAAATGTAAGTCCCATGGGGGTAGAAATAAATGCGCAGAAACAGTCCAGAGAAAGTCATCACTTGGCCAGTGTCTATGAAGGAGTGCAACTAAATCCATCGACTGTTAGTGTTGCTGCTAATGTCAGGCGGGGTTCCATTGATGGGCAATCTAATAATCGCAAAGAATTGTCTGTTAATCAGCCCATTGCTGGATCTGCAATGGTAAGTGGGGTAAAGATATAAGTTTCCTTTAATACAATTTGTCATAACTGCATGAATTTCTAAAGAGAATTTAACTATGTGCTAGTTATTACGGGATAGGTGTAAGCAAATTTTATGGATTTGTTATCGATAGCTGCACATATGCTGTTTGGCAATGTCTGATTTCCCTTCTCTGTTATGTTACTCTATAATGTCATTAAAACTAAAATTAGTAATGGACTAATGGGCTGAAGTGCATGTATTGAGGAATTTATGATAGGCATGGTGAATTAATTTCTTTTCTGCTTTCAATGCATAATGTGGGTATTGCATTTACACACCTATCCATTCTCACAACTTGGTATGGATTAACAATTGAAGTTTCATTGCCAATTTAGACATGATGTCATGGTTAGACTGCTTTCTGAGAATGCCTTGATTATTACTTCATGAAATGCTTGCATCGTGGTGTCTTATAATACGTAAAACGGACATGGTGGGGCTCATTATTTTCTGTGAGAGTCATGCAAATTCTTAGTTCGTCCGCATCGGTAACGATATTCTTTTGTCTGCCTGTGGAAGATCTCAATAGATATCTCATGTAGGTTCATAAAGTTGGAAATACCTTGTGATCCTGACAACAATGATCTTTCTAACACAAAAATCGAAAATTCTCCAATCAAAATAATTTCTATCTGTAAATTTATCCAAAGAATCCAGATGCAGAAATGGTTATAGCTAATATGATATCTTTCTGGATATATATTATGGGATCAGAAAGTGTGTAAGGTGATGTGGGTATTGATGTTACGGACAGCTTTTTTTTGAGAGACTTAGAAATAAATGGTGTTATAGCTGTTTTGGTATGTGAAGGTGTGCTAATTCGAGTTGTTTGAGCAAATCTAACAATTTCCAGTCACTTTTAACTTCACCTGTCAAAATGGGTTGGAAGATTTGATTATGATACCTCAGGAATTAGAAAAGAGAATATGATTTGAAGAATTATTATGGGTAGACTATCCATCTAACTAACTTCTTTTGGAAGAACTGCTAAATGTTTGATTTGCTTTTCTCTAAATGCCACTTGATTCACCTTCTAGATCTATTGATCATGTATTTGTTCAATTGTTTTAAATGATAGAGATTTAATACTGATTCTAGTATTTACTGTGGGGGGTAAGCACCCTTCAATTGCATGATGGTGATTGGTGATAAATTTAGATGGCTTCCGTAGATTATGTAGTGTAATTCTCTCAAGCATTTGTGTTCATAGTTCACTAGTTCATGTGCTTCCCTTTGTAATCAAAGTAACTCTGCAGTTGTCCATTCCAATCTTTACCTTGCTCATGTAAGTTTAACTAGACAGATGAGTAGATTTTCACTCTTCATCACTGTGGATATTATGATGGATATGTTGCTTTCATCTTGAAGTCACTGAACTGTATCTTCTTAATGGTCTGATATGCATATTGCAGGGTTCGGAAAATGCATCAACCAATGGTATTGAGTCGATGTCCTTAGATCAGATCTGTGATGAGAATTTACAACTCTTTATGAGGTACAGTGGCTTAACGTGAGTTTAGAAAGTGGGTGGAAATTTGTGTTGTTAAAGAAAATGAGAGTTTGTCCCATTGCGAGTATCAACATGCACATTCAATTTCCACAGACATCTGTTTGATGCTATGAAGTAGATCAAGTGAGGTTTAGATGAAATTCCGACCACTAATGCATAAATAATCCCTCTCCTATCTTGATTGGTTATATTCACTCTTGGTTACTGGTTAGGTTATATGACTGGCTAGGATATAATGGGATGAGGGTTTTTTTCCCTTTTTTTTTTTTTTTATATAATATTTTGCTTGGTAAATGGCCAGTTATAACATGAGACATAAACATCTATTGTCCAGACTGTTTGATGAGCTGTGGATAGGACCTTGGAGATATCAGATTATATTATGAGACATGATCATTTAAGGTTCTTTCTAAAGAAAGCTGAGCCCTAGGGATGGAAGCGGATTGGGTTTGGAACAAAGATTTGGGATGACTTACCTGGTCCCATACCCATCACAATAGTTCTTGAATGTCTTCCAAACCTGTCGAGGGTCTTAATGTTAAATCCCAAGCCTACCTCACTAAATTAATCAGGTACCCATAAAACACCAAAAATCCCACTAGAATATTTTTAAAGAAACGAATTCTCTCACAATAAATATGTAATAGAGCACCACAAATTGGTGACCACATTTGTTTGTTCAAAAGCTATGTGCTAGATCTCCAATTAGAAAATGTAAGAGTCTCAAGTATCGGATTGTAAAAGTTTAAGATCATATACTCTACTACAATCTAACGACGTGATAATGAGAAGACTTAAAATGTGGTTTTTATAGGAGAAATTCTATTTGGGCTTATCCCGCATAACCAAGTATTTATTGGGCTACCCAGTTATATATTATTAGGAGACATCATCAGACCCTGGATAGAACAAGTAGGTCTTATTGGGGCTCTATATCCAGGCAACCACTTGTAGCCTTTATACTTGGTTCACCACTAACCACTAAGTATTGATGGTGAACTTATAAGTGATGTTGCCACATTGTTTTCAGTGTGCCCAAAATTTTCCTTTATTCCGACCTGCCTCTAGGCTTGAAAAGTAAAATCAGATGATTCCTCTAGCAGTTTTGATAGTTACAGTCTTGATATAATTGCTTTTATGCAGGCTTCAGGGACACAAGGAGAAAGAGATTGAGCTGATAGAGATGGTATTTATTTTTTGGCATCCATATTTTGTTCATGCAGTGTGACTAAGTAGTTGGAAAAAATCCTGTTGCTGTTGATATGCAATTTATACTTGTCCATGTTCACTTGGAGTAGATACAGAAGGTGGAGAAAGAGTTGGAGGAAACTCGGAGGAAATGTGCATCTCTTTCTTCATATATAGAGACTCAAAGGAAACAAAATCTATTGCAACAGCATGCTCGAAAAGTCTAGGTATTGGGAGTGCTCCAAACAGAGTCGGCTGGTAAGTTTGGTTTGTGGGAGTTTGGTGCTATACATTTGCCAATTCCCATGTGTAAAAATTAGCTAGACGTAGAACCTCACATGTACAAGGTCATTGTCATAAATCTCAACGATTTTCCACTCCTTGCTTTCGTATCAATGATTTAAAACTCACCTAGTCTTGCCTTGGGTAGTTCCATTTCCTGTGAAGCATGTGCACGTTGATGCGTAGAAGAGGCACATGCTTGTGTGCTTTTCCTCCCAGATTCACTGAATATATTATCCATGTGTAGGCGTAGTTCAATTACACATGCCTTTTCTTTTGCTTTTGTGGGCACTTTTCTATAGGCGCTATAGGCGCTTAGGGCACACAACCAGTAATATCCGTGCTTAGGGTGGAACATTCTTCCATGATATTTTTAAGCCAACTACACATGCTGCTTCTGCCTTTGTGATTTTTTTCTCCCCTCTAATTGCAAATAAGGAGCCAAAAGCTGCTGCCGCTACTTGTTATCGGACTGGTCACCTCCTTGAGGATTATTTTTCTCCCCCAAGGAAGATATCACCCAGTACTTTCGTTTTTGCGGTAAAATGAATATGGCTGAATTTGATGGTGAATTTAGGTCCTCCTTTCGCAAGTACAACCCGTGCAGTTAAAGTGTATCCAGAACGTATCATTACATTTTGTAGCAGTGTCCTTTTTGGGGCAATTGCAGCAGTATAATCTTATCGATTATTTTTTTTCGTCAATGAAATGGGATTGCTGCCATACATGCATCGTCAGATGTTAAACAGAATTGTGTCGTAAAAGCGACTTAAAGTGGAGGCTTGCCTTCTCTCTCTCTCTCTCTCTCTCTCTCTCTCTCTACTGCTCACCGTTAAGAGTCCTGATCTTGCATCGTCAGTTTCGGCATGATTGTCTAAAAAAGTAAAAATAAATAACTTACATTCACACTTCATTCAGCTCGCAGCAAAGGTCGCATGCGAATCACGATTTCAACAAGCTCGGACCGGAAATACTAGTTTTCTTGAGGAGCCATTTGCACCACAAGAATACATCCGAAAGAAAAGACCCACATTCGAGGCCTACCACGTTTTATGTTTGGTATGAACGAATTGGTCGGCGTCGTCTGCTACTGAACTCTACTTAACTCGGTTCGCTCAGATGAGAAGCAGGACTAATATGAAAGCAAAATATAGACTGTTGCTGCCACTTTTGGTCGGGGGAGTCGTTTCTGCTTGGAGCCACTGAACCTACATGTCCTTCTAGGGGAAAAAGAACAAAAAAGGCCAAAAAGCCATTCTTAGCTTTGATTTTTCACCCGCGGCTCCCCTCGTGCACTGCTTAGCAAATGGTTAATTTCTCTTTTTTTCAAAGAAAAGCCATTAGTGGATTAGGTCATCTGCGCACATGCAGAGTCGCCAGAATCGAGTGCCGACAGTAGAAGAAACGTTTTCAATTTGACGCCCGGCGTCCTAATATTAAACTCCGGCAAAAATCATGTCACGACGCTTAAATTAACGTTTCTTCTTCGTCATTTTCTCAATCTATTGCAGATCTATCAAGATCTCGCTCTCGCTCCGAGATCGGCAGGGGCAGAATTCTTCCTCCCCATCGGGATTCCAACTCCCCAGAATAATTAAGGAGAGATTAGTGGGTGATGAGCGCTCATTAAAAATACGAAAAAAGCTGTAACCTTGAGAAGCGCAAAAAATATTTCATCTTTTTGACCACGCTAGATGGTGAAATAGGAGGAGGATTATCCCCATGCGTTAATATTTACCTGGGCCTTTTCATCGGATTCTGGACCAAAGATTCGGACACCAAGGGCTTTTTTGCTCGTTTTCCCAACCCCCTTTATCCTATTCTAGATTCTGAAACGCGCTTCTCTCGCTAATAATGTTTGTGACTTTATCCTATTGCACGTCCATTGACTAGCTCTGTATTATATAATGCCGCATCGCGTGTCTACAGATGTCGGGACCGGGACATAAAATAAGGGGAAACCGTAAATAAGTCGATGGGGGGAGAGCGCGTGAAGCTTTGAGCTCGTGACTCACCTCTAGTACGATGTCGCACTACTAGAAATTTAAATGAAAATTGGAAATGCATTGCATTCCATTGGAACATGCTTGAATAGTGTTTGCCGTCGACGCTTCAGTGGTAGATATATTGGGGGTGCTCTTTCGCTGGATATATGAATAGGTGCCGCGCTCTCTCAAAAAATTAGGTTTGGATAAGAGTTCTAACCTTGACTCAATAGGATGCCGAGCAAAAATGCTAAATAATCTTGAAAATATGAAAGTTCTCGAGCTAATAAAGCAAGTACTGAACACTCCTCAAATAATATAGTTGGTGAATTTAGGAGCAATCACTTCTGCAAGTAGAAGTATAAAAAAAAGAAAAGTGCTAAATTTATTGTACTTGTATCAGTTCAGTTCTAAATCTTTCAATTATACCAATTGAGTTTTAAATATTTTGATGATTTGTTAATATAGGCCATCCGGCCAATTTTGGTCAATACCAATTGTCCTATGTGGCATGATTAGTACTAATATGGACAAATTTAACAATTTTTACTATTTTTCTTGATTTTCATTGTGGCCTCCACTAGGCAAGGGCTTGCAAGCTCTCACCAGCCACCAGATCCACACACGAATTGAAAATTGAAACGCCATGAACTTGCCAATACTATCCTCATCGATGTCCTCCGAGCCAAAGTTCATGGAAATTTTCCCTCTTAGAGGAGCGCATCACCACGTAACCACTTACGTAGTATATATACATGGCATGGTAGGCGCTGTACCGGTGACGTAGGGATTCACTTTTCGCTGCTCTGAAGAACACTGCAAAAAACAGCGATCATAGGCGCATCCCCAAAATGCACAAATCCTTAGACATCACTTCGCTCTCGGTCAGGAGCAAATGATGATGAACAAGGCCTTTTTTCTCCGCCCCAACCAACGCAGATAACATACGCAGAACAGAAAGTACGGTGTGCAAGAAGCCTTGCCGTCCTTCCAGAACGATGCAGTCTGCCATTCCTAGGACAGAGAATTTTACAGAGGGCGCCAGTTTGCACATACGCACAGGACAAGGGCCCTTCTTGCGTTCTCTCTACTTCTTTCAACAACAGTTAGCTCGAGCATTGTCGGGACCACAGAAGCGAAACACGCTACAAAAGAGAAAAGAGGAAAGGAAAATTTTTTACCTGCATTATTATCCATGAGGGGGCTGGAGGGGCGGTGCTGAAGATACCTATACTACAACTGCATTATTGGCCTCACCCTACTGCCGTCAGCTGAAGATGCCATGCTTTTTTCTGTGTTTCCTTTCATTATACAAACCCCATAATACAGAAGGAAAAAAAAAAAAAAAAAGCCTAGAGCGACTAGCTACATTATTGGTTCTCGCGTATGAGCTTTCCGAATTTCATTGCGATTGATTGAAGCGCGACCGTTTTATCTTTTCGGGAGTGCTGTCATGAGCTTTCTTAGCCTGACAAATTAGCCCGACAAAACCCGACTCGAGATTGAAGCGTGTGGAGCCCTAAAGATGAAAGCCTTAGCAGGATCGACCCTGTTAATTGGACCTCCGCTAGATCAATATGGGGATACTTTGATTGACATGACCATGAGTCATGGATCATGGAGTGGATGCAATTATAACTATCGAATTTTGTGGGACCTACATGAAATCCACATGATCATTGAGCTTTTTAGCCCGACAAATTAGCCCGACAAAATCCGACTCGAGATTGAAGCGTGTGGAGCCCCAAAGATGAAAGCCTTAGCAGGATCGACCTTGTTGATTGGACCTCCGCTAGATCAATATGGGGGATACTTTGATTGACATGACCATGAGTCATGGATCATGGACTAGATGTAATTATAACTATCGAATTTTGTGGGACCTGCATGGAATCCACATGATCAATAACTATAATTGACTCGATTTACCTTACAAGGGTGAAGCCAAGCATTTTTCTTAAGACTAGATGCCTAAAAGTATCAGGGCAGAAGTAAGAAATGGAAGCCTTATCGAGATCGACCGGACCTCTGCTAGGTCAATTTGGTGGGATACTTCGATTTACAAGGCCATTAGTCATGGACCATGGACCGAATGTAATCATAACTATTGAAATTTGTGGGATCACATGGAATTCACAAGATCAACAACCACGATTGATTTGGTTTACCTTAGAACTGGTGTAGCCAAGCATTTGCCTAAGACTCCATGCCAAAAAGTATTGATGCTACAAGCAAGAAATGAAGAAATAGGTGAGCTGACCCAATCATACACCAGCTGAAGGTGCACATTCGCAGTGCATGGTTGGACAGCTCTATATTTCCTGGATAAGAAGTTCACACGAGTTTTCAGTGTCGACCCATGTATACTCGAGTCTTACTAAAAAACGACAGTGTTTTATCTCTGTTATAAGGAAGAAAAAATGAGATCAAAAGTCGGATATCCATCTGGAAACTCGTCGTGAGTTGTGAATCTCTGTGAACTTTGTGGAACTCTATTTCTTCGATGAAAAATGCTAATCAATGCGAGAGAGACGTAATTAGGGTTTGGATTGACATTAACAATATCAGCTGGTTATAGTAATCATTTCACTTTAAGGCAAAATAGCTTCCGATTGCCATGTTGGTTCCCTCAGCACTTCTCCTTCCCTTTTCCCAGTTTTTCCTCTTCTGGTTCACTCGCGGCATGGGAAGAAAGAGACTTGAAGGAATGGGCACTGCGCAACGGCCACTGCGAGAGTTACTATTATTGTTCACACGACACATGAAGAAGATCGACAGTGAGAATACCTATGTACATAATCAGAACAAAACAATAGGACAGAACTCCATCGACACAAACAAAAGGTTCTAAAATCTTTTCCTCTCTTTCTTGTCCACCGTCTCTAGCTACGATCATATATAATCCGTTTGATCTCCGACACTTTCCATCTCGGAAGCCATCGATGAACTGTATGGAGTAGCCCCACGAGTCCAAGCGCGTACACAATTGCGTTCACGCTTTCTCTTCAGAATACTCGACTCATTCAACCGATTATCAGGTATTTTTCATGTATATATGCATACACTGCATGTGTAAATCTAATCCAGTTGAAGCAAGTATTTGCATAGTCTATATACACGCACGAGCGGAACTTGGGATGCTTGGTTTGGAAGTGTCAAAGGGCTCTTGAGAAACTTGTAGAATTAGCTGCTCGATGGTATTATTGGGATATGCCAGCTTTGATGGTTAAAGCGATGGCCCCACTCTAACCCTAGCTCTAATCCTAATTCCTAACCCAAGCCCTAACCCTACTTAAATTTTATTACGCGACACGTATATCACGCCATACATGGATATGACGTTATTTGCTTTAGCTTATAGACAAATTGAAGTTATTTGCTTTAGCTTATAGACACACACCGAAAATAAGGTAAATTAATTAATATCACGATTAACCGTGAGCTAGCAACCATTTATACATAAGATGGTTACTCTTTACTCTAAATTGTTAATAAAAATTATTTTGTCAATAATAGGTAGACAAAATTTCTTTTTCAAAGGCAGTGCTAGCCCATTGCTTTGTATTTCTTTGTTGTTTCTTTTTACAATTTTTTTTTTTAATCTCCAGTCCATAACGGAAAGAAATAAGTAAAACATTGTAGTTGATCAAGGATACACTCAATGACAAATTTAGTAACACCAATCTCCTGTAAAATTTATTTTCTCCTTACTGCCGGAGAGAGAATACAAGCCCTCATAAAAATGGAATGGCTTATCAATTCATTAAAATAATTTAATAGGCACACTGCACATATATTTTTTTTGGTCGGTCATACTCTATTCCTATTCTAACTCTCACTTTAAGACTTTTGCCCTGCCTCCTTACAAGGCGTGGGAGTCGAAACCCACACTTGAAACTAAATCGTCCCCACCCCAACCCTCCGAGAAGGTGGGGATTCGAACCCCCCACCTCCCTCTTCCATGGTGGAAGGATGGCCACTGGGGTAAACCCATATATAACGACTAACTTAATGCTTCTAGAAAAGCTGTTTTCACCCAATTTGCTTTTCTTTTCTTTTCTTTTCTTTTTTTTTTTCGTTCTTATGTGTGTAATTTTGATTTGTGAACCTAATACATTCAAACTTTTTATGACAGTAGAACTAATGTGAGCCCTACATGAATTTGAAATCTCGAATACACCGACTCACATGCACATGATGCCTCCAAGAACGTCTCCATTGCTAGTGGTTTCGTCCTTCGCCCATGCACATCAACATCGTATTAGGGGTGTGCATGGTCCGGGCGGGCGGTTCCCGACCTAGAACCGAGAATTGCCCGCTAAGGACTGGTTCCGAAAAATTGGAACCGAGATCCACCCGTTAGTTGCATGGATCCACTCGGGAACCGGACCGGCTACTTAAAAAGATGTCTTCACAACATCTAGCAAGCAATTGCACAACACAATCGCTCAAGGGTATCCAACGACAAGCACTGCAGGACCCTAGCTACAAAAAAATTTAAACAAACAAACCACTTCCTGCGACCTCAATCCCTCGTCCAACGACACAGCCCGACCCCACAAGGTGACAAAAATCAAATTGCGATCAATCTGTTCACGCTCTATCATCTTCCTTGCATAAAAAACCCCCCGAATAGAGAAAGGGATGGATGGACCTGCTGCGATCGAGGGTTTCCTCGCGAACCCTAGCCCGAGGGGGTTCCTGGGTTTCTCGAAAGCTCCGATCTTGACGCGAAACAACTTTGGTTTTCGATCGAAATTGCTGGTTCTTCGCCCGACCTATTCTTCTTCTCCTCCTCCTGCAGCCCTGCTTCTTCGTGTGCTTGCTTTCTGCTCGGCATTTTGTCAAGGACTTAAGGTGCGCTTTGGACTTTTTAGCTTCTGGACCTCTCGATTTGGTTTGACTAGAGATTACCCAATTGGGCTGGCCAGCCTTGCTTTGGATGGCTTTGGACTTTTTAGCTTTTGGGCCAGCCCTACTTCTTCGCGATCTTTACTTAATTTTTTTAGTTATTTGATTTGGGTTTATTAATTAGTAATTTCAATTTTTTCAATATTAAAAATTAATATATTATTTTAATGTAATCGGTCCGGTCCGGGTGGGCGGGTGGACGGATCCACCCATGGAACCGGGAACCGGACCGATAACCGGACCGATACCCACCGGTTCCCATAAATTGGAACCGGGAACCGGACCGGTTCCCTCAAGAACCACCGGTTCCGGATGGTTCCGGTCCGGGCAGGTCCCGGTTCTTTTGCACACCCCTACATCGTATGGGTAACAATTCCAATAATTTCACTACTTTTGTCTTGGAAATAGTAGGTAATGATAGAATATTCCAGATCATATTCTTTTTGTTGGACAATTTATCGGAGTGTCCTTCACACATAATAAGACAATGAAACGTACCACTTCTTATCTTTTCGAATTTTGGAAGAACATTAAATGGGACTTAAAAAATTGCACCCTAGAGACACTCCAAAGTATCCACCTGCTATTATAAGTGGAATTTATGCATCCACCAAGTTTTAGATCTTCGGTCCAATATGTGCGCACCCAATAAGATGCGCCACTAATTTATAAGTTGCTTCCTTCGCTCCAATGATGGAATTTGGTTGATCAAGTGCTTGTTTAGTTAATTTAAAGTTTCTTTGTCAAATAGGATTGTCGGAAAAAATCATCATGGAACGTATCAAACAATCAAAACTTTAGTATTTGAAGCGAGATGAGAACACCGAAACTTCGGCACTGAGCAATGCGCTTTAAGATATAACCATGTCTCAATGCTGCTATAAGGGACTTATTGATCTACCAAACACTCAAGGGAACAAATTCTCACAAGTATATTATAGTGTCGTGTTTTCGAAATTTCCTCCTATTTAGGCCCCCATTTGGTCGGACTGCCCATACTTGGATAGATCTGGGTAGTTCCAAGTCAATCAAGGCCGCAACGGCCGAGATCTAGGGAGGCCCTAAATTTGGACGAGGATCACGACCGGTTAATGATCACCACCTATCCATATATCCCAGTTTGACAAGGGAGTCCATTGAGATTGATGCTACACAGAGAGTGACTGATTGATTCCAAGGTGGGCCAGTTCCCACCTTGGAATTGGGAACCACCCATGAAGGGCGGATTCCACAAATTGGGAAGCAGGAATCACCCATTGGTTCCTGCTCCCTCTCGGAAACCGGACCACTAATGGTGTGGTTCCCGAATGGGTCCATAGAACCAGCCATGCCTTCCAAAGTTGCCTAATCCCCATTGCAGAGAGTGACCGTGTTGAGACTTGAGAGGATTCTTGAAAGAGAAGAGAGCGAGATGAGATGTCTGTGAGCATCAAGTTTGCTTATTGGAATCTGAAACCAGACTGGTTCTCATGGAAATTGGCTGGTTCGGTCTAATTTTAGGCCGTCTGGATGATTTCGTGTTTTTTTGTACATCCCAAGTTAGAGAGAGAGGTGATTCTTGTGCGGAGGTAGAGAGATAGGGAATGACAGTAAGAATCTGGTCTTGCGGAGCGAAGCGGTCGGAGATGTCGCAGCAGCAATTTCGGGAAAAGGGCGGTGCTGCAGATGGGGGAAGGAGAGAGAAAGGGAAGATAGAAGGAAACTGGCTTCGTTATGAAGTATGGCTAGGGTTTCTTTCTCGGGTTCTGCTTTTTCTAATGTAAACTCATACTTACATGATGTTAGCGTGATGATTATTGACCAATCAAGAGTCATATTGGAGTAGAACACAACTCTATATTCAACCACTACAACTAAATCAATCACGCAGGGACTAGTTTGCTGGTTGCAGGTATTGAGGGAAACCAACATGAATTCTCCTAACACTCGCAATATCCTCAATTGGTTGCCACGTGTAAAATCGCAGAGTCGTTGTCGATTTAAGAGTATCATGATGGTCTACACATTGCAGTTTATTTTCAATTTGTCAATAGAAGTAACTCTTTTCTGTGAACCGGCCAAGTGGGTTGTGTTGAGAGAGGAGCTCTCTGGCGTCTAGGGTTGGATTCTCAAGGATAGGTTCAAAAACAGTGCACTGGGTGTACTTAGATCTGCGTGTACTGTACATATAGTTCACAATTCGATCATTGTAATTGTTTGAGCTAGCATGATCAGACTTATCCTCAATATCACTCATCTTCTTCTCAATTGGATTTTTAATGTCAGGATATGGATCAAATAATAAATGTTTATTTTAAGGGAGCCTACATGCCGGCACTCACCTAGGTTATGTTTAACTATTTTACCATACCCCAATTAAATTTGTGAAACGAACGCTTAGGGCTAACTAAGATCAAAAGACCAGGAAAATTACTAAAAAAAAGCTTTAAAATTATTTACCGTGGCCATTTCAATTCTAAAATTTTCAATTTGGTTATTTTAATCCTAAATATCTTGATGATTTATCAATATAGTTATTTCAGCCAATTTTAACAAAAAATTACTGACATAAATGTCGACTAGCATGCATTGTATGATTTATGTTAATTTGGAAAATTTTTGCAATTTTATTTAAATTTTATTTATTTTTCTTTTCTTTTTGTACTGTGGCCCAATCACCCTTGTCAACATTGGGTGAGGGCATTGTAGCCCTCACTCAAAACCCTTGTTGGCCACAGTGATACCTTGGCTTATTCAGTGAGGCCGTTATTGTTGCCAGTTGCCATTGAGGCCACGGACCAATGTGGGGAAATAAGGAAAAAAAGAAAAAAGAAAAAGGAAAGAAATGTAGATGACATAAAAAAAGGAAAAAAATTCAGATTTTAAAAAAAAAAATGTTCACATTAAGGTCGATCACATCTTGTAGAATGGTTGACGTGCATGTTAGCAATTTCTAAACAAAATTAGTTGAAAGACAACTATATTGGTAAATTGTCCAAAAATTTAAGACAAAATTGACCAATTGAAAATTTAAGACTAAATCGACATCCGACATTCGTACAATAGATTTAAGACTTTTTTTTTTTATAATTATCTCTCAAAAGACAACTTCCCATTTTAGACCATAGGTCCTGTTAAGCTTATCAATTACGGTAGAACTGGTACAACATGATTTTCCATAGAAATTGAGCCCCCAAAAAAGATTATGACTTTGAAGTGCTGTCGCTTGCTAGAAGCGATTAAAGGCCACCAAATTGGAGCCATATCAAAGTTGCAATTCATCGAATCAACTAAAGCATGCATCTAACCAAGCCTTATTTACATTCAGAAAAGGTAAATATAAATCAATCTCTACGATTCATCAGAGATGAACTATCTCTCTCCCTCTCTCTAAAAAATCTAGGGTCTCTTCTGTACCTAATAAACTTTGACAGTTTACTGCTATAAGTCTACTTGGTGGTTGAGTGAGGTGGTTATATAGCATATAGCACACATTTATCGATTGTGTGGGGACCTTCACGAACGATTCTGCATAATTGCTCACAAATTATCATACTCCATCCAACCTATATTCATAGGTGGTCCTTCGGTGGAAATATTGGCAAACTATTTGTCCAATCTGAGTCATAAACCTACCAAAACTTCTGGAAGTTTCAGTCTCAACTAGAATTATTTGTACTCATAGCAATGCATTGTCATGTCAAAACATTATCCTCCAAGGTACACCCTAGTTACCCTAGACAGGCATGAGACTTGCACATGCTGACACCTATATTATTCTACATCAATTCATCGGTCAAAGAAACTTTCATTGGTATAGTGTTTCATTGTTCACCGCGTTTTGTTTTCTGATGAAGATACGTGAATCGTTTGATTTTACAATTTTCTCTTTCCTGTAACTTTTATTTCCAATATCAAGAATACCATTTCAACTTTCATTTTGAATTTTTTTTAAAGCATGTTTAGTATGTGAAAACAACGTACTGCTCCAAGTGAGCACAACATGAAATAGAAGGAAGAATATGGAAGAGAAAACCCTAGCGGTATCACCTGGAGATGACACAGGAAATGAATGTACCCCGTTTTTAAAATTCTTTTACAAAACTCGTGTGAATTACACAATTTTCTCTGAGATTGGCATTGTTCCCTCTTTCACGACAATAAACATACGAGAGAATGTCTCTAAGAATGCCATTCTCTTAGATATATCTTTTGATTCATCATTCCCGTGCTTTCCCTTTTCATGGAATTGTGAAGGTGCAACCAAAAGCTACCCGTTATCAAGCCAGAAAACAATGCATGTTGACGCCAGAACCTTACATTTTTAGCCCTTGTACAATAATTGCTAACGTGATAAGCTAGGGTAATTATACTTCACAAATCATGTGCAGATTCACCGCATCCGGTAAGAAAAATAGTCAAACAATCCCCGAATCACCTATCTTTATGTACACCCTAGCCACGTAAAGCAAGGTGGTTTGGAAAATTAAATCAACACCGCAACTTGGTTTGAAATACTAAAACTAGGAAGTCGTGATTTGATTTCATAGGTTAACGACGATTCAGAAAGATACGGAGTTAGACGATACGGTGAGGGAAAGAGAGGAGGGCTATAAGAGAGACGGCGGGCGACTAAGAAAGGGTGCCATGCTCTCGAAAGACAAATTGAGGAGAAAGGTGAGGGAGAAAATAACTGCAGCGGGAGAATGACGCTAGTGTCATTACTCTAGTTGTCGACATTGTTGTGAGAATGACGGTGTCAATGAGGTGACGAACAATGTCCACAGTGGCAATACCCCTCTCCGCAATCCTTTCCCCTCAAGACCTAGCCCTCGCGTTTTCTTTATATTTCTAATTTAATTTTCTAGAAAAACAGAGCCTAATTATATTTCCCCCAATCGTCTCTGCAAGACCACCCCATTCGTCGGATAGGATACAAAACATCTTGCTCTATCGGTGCCGAGTAAAGCCTCCACAAGACTTATATTTTGAGATGCACTTTGACCGCGCAAATGCATCAAAATCATTTTCTAATAACTTAAAAGGCGAAAATATGGATCCTTCTACTTTACAGGATCCGGATGATGATATGTCGCTCTACAAATAGAATTTTGGTAACAAATGTCCTGGAGGCACTAATTAAAATAATTTATCAAAGACAAGATGTTTAACATATATATTGCTCTCGTATCACATGTAATCAATAGTATAAAAATATGAACTACTCCAACTTAAGCATGCTTAATAAGTGTCCTAAGGCCTGAAAAAAAAATTAAATGTCCTGAGATCCACCCCATAAAAAAATTCTCGAAAATATAAATGGGTGTTTGACATCGATTTCCAAAAGAAATATACCGTTTGATCTTGTTTTCTTTTCCCCGGCAAGAACATGCCCTTATCTTAATAGGTGAATAGAGCCATTTGGAAGTAATCCATATATAATTCCCAAGTTTGGCAAAATCAACGCCCGTACAGTAGCAATAATGAGGACAATTAGTAAAAAAATTGGAGGGAGTAACTCGAGGTGTCAGTATTCAAGAAGCCCTAGTATTAAGGCAAATCAAATCATCAAAAGGAGAGAGCGTACGTACAAAAAAAAACCATAAATTAACGATTTAAAAACGTAGTTTAAGTTTTTTCCTCTCTCTCTCTCTCCCTCCCTCTCCCTCCCTCCCCCCTAGGGATTGCGAAACCAGTACGAGCGCTCGCTCCAGCATTCGTGTTGGATAACAGTTCATACATCGGATTGAGTACGTTTCCATGTGGTCTTTCCTAATTTCCTTGTCGAAGGGAAGCTGCTTCTATGATTGGAGATTAGGTCAAAACTCTTTGCTCCGTCCCATGTTAGTACCATACAAAACCTGCCCATTTTCTATTGGCGCATCGAGAATCCAAGTAAAGCAAACGACTACATGCAAGAACCGGCAACATCTATCCATGGCCAAACATAAACCAAGACCGTAGGCAACGTGAGAGGAAGAAACACGCGACGAAATAACAAGGAAACGGCCCTGAGAGTGGCTCCAAAATTCAGCGATATATTATAAAGTTTAATGCATTTGAATCTTTTTTGGATTTCGGGGGGATACATGAGAGTCACTTCGGAGAAAGATCCATCACATCCATTCGGAACCAGCAACATGCAAAATAATGTCTTGGGACAACCCATACCCCCTCACAATGACAAAAAGATGTTCTTTCCCCATGTGAGATCGACAACCATACCGGTAAACGAGGGAAGAAAGGCGCATGCAAAGAGTTCCGAACTTCAAGAACCAACCCATAACATGTAATCAAGATCGACCCAAGAATGGAAAGGCCACAAAATCCAAAGCAAATACAACAAAAAGACGATGGAGAGAGAGCACAAACAATTGAAGTTATCTCGTACACAGGTTCAATGATTCCCAAGAAGGAGAAGAAAACAAAAGATGGTAACTAAAACCTATGTCTTCCACATTCTCTCTCTCTCTCTCTCTCTCTCTCTCTCTCTCTCTCTCTCTCTCTCTCTACCCTTCTCTCAAATGGATTTGTCAAATGATGAGCTACCATACTACTAGCGCTACTGCTACTGCAACAGCAATAACATTATCTCAAAGAGTTTGCCTCCTTTCATATTGAGTGAGAGAGAGGGAGAGAGAGCGAAAGAAGAGAGGAGAGGGTTATGACTTAGAGTTAAAATGCAACGAATGTGATGTTTGTGTCAAGATCTTGGATGCGGGAAGAATTGCGTACCAGCCATGTATGTGCTGAGCGGAGGCGGGTACAAAGAAGACGAGTCGAAGAACGGTGCCGTCGCAGATGAGACGTGCGCACTCTCAGCGTTGGTGATGGGGGATGCGGCCGCGGTGGCTGCAGCAGCTATGAGGTCGAGAGGCTGAACCAGTCCACCACCACCACCCCCACCGGAGGAAGAGTCTCCGGCAGCTACATTGCTGTAGGAGGGGTGATCGGGTCCGTGATCATAAAGAATACCTCTGAAGACGTGACCTCCGATGTTCACGGCCGTCTGATACGCAAACTGTTCGTCAGGGTCGTCAACGGAGCTCACTTTTACGCACCGGAACACCGCCGGAGAGCTCACCTCGGCTGGGAAGTTGCCGACTAACTCCAACCCTAGAGACCGGGAGAAAGAAAAGATCAATGGTACGGTCAGCGCATATATATGACACAATATATATCGTTTATATCTTTATCATACGCGACGAAACTCATTAGCTTTGTTTTGACAAAAGAACCACAAACTTTCTGCTTCTACAATGGAATTCCCCTAGAAAATCTTTTGTCACAGATATGAAAGATCGCATGATGAAGAATACACGCATAGACTAGGGACAAACATATAAATCAACACAGACACTCCCCACAGAGACACAGAGAGAGAGAGAGAGAGAAGAGCTTTCTTTTCTGTCAAACCAATCGTCAGGAATACTAAATAACAGTATGTTGGAAAAGGGAAACAGATAAGGCAAAGAAAAGGAGAAAAACCAAGAAAAGAGAATAATGGGGTTTTCAGATTTCTCATGGAGGTCGAGCACCACACACGCAAACGATACGATCCCCAGCTCTTTGGGTACTAGAAGTAATGATAATAGCTGAAAACATGTTCTTTATCTCAAAGCCCACCAAATCCCTGACTCTCTCTCTCTCTCTCTCTCAGTGCGGAGAGTGATCCTGAAAGCGAAAACAGGTTGACTAATTCTCTTGCCCAGAGTCACCCAAGAAGAAGCACACGCGTGTACATATGTACATACATATACCTGAGCTGTTAGGCCTCCCGCGATCATCCCTCTGCCGTTTCGACGCCTCGCCTCGAAGCTGCAGCCGCTGCTCCTGGTGGTGGTGCTCCTTCAGGGCGGCGAGCTGCTGCTGCCGCTCCCGCCGCTTCGCTGCAGGGACCCAGGTGCTCTTCACGTGGGTCGAGCAGTCAAACCCGCGGCTCTTGCAGCAGGTCCGACAGCGCAGGTGCGGGCAGTCCTTCTTGGCCTGGTTGCCGCAATCCTGGCAGCTGATTCCCCCTCTCATCCCCCCGCCCGTTGTCGCCGCCGAGGTCGACGTCGTGAAGCCTCCTCCCGATCTCGAGCTCTCGTCGGAGAAGACGTTGATCGAGCCCCTACCGCTGCCGCCGCCGCTGGGCCCCACCCCGAGGCCCGCGGCCGACGCGTAGAGATCCTGCTGCTGCTGCGAGAAGAAGTGTAGCTGTTGTTGGGTTTGCGGCTGGTTTTGATGCCATAGCTCCAAACCCTTGTAAGTCGACGACGTTCCCACGTCGTCCGTGTTGCTTCTCGGGTAATAGAACCAAGGAATTTCGGCGGTGGCCGTGGCTTGTGGGTGGTTGATCTGCTGATCTCCTCCTCCTCCTCCTCCTGCTCCTCCTGCTGATCTAGCAGCTGCTCCTCCTCCTCCTCCTAATGGAATGAACCCAGCCATTTCGCGACGATTGACCGGGCAAATCTCGATTCCGACTGGGAATTCAAATCCATATCAGAGCACACGATCCTCCTATCTTTCTCCTCCTTCCTCCTTCCAGAAGCTGAAAAACCCTAGAAGATGGAGAATTCAAGCAGAGTTCAAACGGGTGTGGTGTGTGGGAGCGAGGTTTAATGGATTATAATGGTGAGAGGGAGTTGGGTGTGTATAATTGCTGATGGGTTCTTTTTGTGAGACACACGTCGGACGATTCTGTGGCAGAGCCTTCAATTCATTTCACCTTTCTTCCTTCTTTCCTGCTCTCTCTCTTTCTGTCTCTCTGTCTCGCTACTCTCTGCATTAAAGGGCCATGGAATTTACAGCTCTCTCTCGCCCTGCGACGCCGCCATGGGTCGTCCGCTCTTTCTCTCTCCTCTCAGTATCTGCAAACTCCTGCTACCTCCATTTAAGTCTCGACATATCCATCAAACACCATACACACACAGCACACACACACTCTCTCTCTCTCTCTCTCTCTCTCTCCTCTGTGTCTTCTGGTTTTGTCGCAGGTGATTGAGTTTTTTGGTGAGAGTGAGCAAGTTCGAGAGAGCCAAAATCTGTCTCTGTCTCTCTCACTCTCTCTCTCTCTCTCGCGTTGGCTGTGGATTTCATGTTTCTAATCTCCGATGAAGATTTCAGAGGACACTCTCATTCCAATCCGACGGACGGTATGGCGCCACGTGTCGATGCGCCAGCTTTTTGCAACTTTGCACCGGAAAACCCGCTACTTTTTTTTTTTGGCGGAAAAAAGAAGAAAAAAACACTCCAAAATGATTTATTACTACCTAATATCCTTGTCAAAAATTTGGGAGCAAAAAATGTCCCTAAGGCAACTATGTCATGATCAAATAATATCATTTGTAATTTTTCAAGACACTTATTCTTTTTCGTGGTGCATATGACAAACAATAATTTGGAGATCGGATGATTTCTCACTAAATATGATTAATAAGTAATTTCGGACATTTGTTAACATAATCCTTTTGTAAAATGAGTTTAACTCATTCATCTAATTTTAACATCTATAATTAGCCAAAAATCATATAGGTATTAATTCATTTTCTTTTCCAGTGTCTCCTTTAATGGTTTTGCTTGCCGCCCATCTTAACTCTTTGGACATGGATAAACAAAAAGTGCAACAGTTGCGCCAGAATTCTTTGCAAGGTTTTGAGCCAATATGACGTAACTTTTACAACTACTTTTGAGAAGTTGCATTTCTCGAAGTTCATTTTATTCGCCACATTAAAAACATATTATGTATATACGAAATTGTGAACATGCATTGACAATATTTACTGAGAGAAAATCAAGTGCTAGGAGCTCATGAGAAGCTGTTTTGCTTAAAGACATCAGCTACTTCAGCTCACCATATTGCTTGCAAATTGAAGACAAAAAGGGTTTACGTCATTGGGTTATATCTTTTTTTTTTTTTTTGGTCAATGTCATTGGGTTATATCGATTAGCATCGGTTTCTTAATGTTTGCCAATGGAGATGTGGAGGGAGGGATGTTCCTAGGTTGCTGCCAGGATTCTCTTTCGTTCCTCTAACGAAATGACACCCGTCTCCTTTTCATTTTCTTTTCGCGCTGTTCTTGCTTTGTGTGTATTTTTTCTTTTTCTCTTTTTGGTGTTTTTGAATATGGTTTCTCCTTTTGATGCATGTTCAATAACTGAGGCACAGAGAGAGAGAGAGAGAGAGAGAGAGAGAGAGAGTAGATTTGGGCAGCGAAAAAGAGGCGCATTTTCATGGGACATGTGAACAATGATCTGGGGCGTATTATGCGATGCGGTCGGAGAGGGGAACATAGCGCCACCTTCTCACCCCCGCTTTTGCTGTCTTTCCTTTTCTTTGGGGGTAAAGTAATATCTTGTTGTCGCCCGGTTTTTTCTCATTCTTTGGTTGGTCTAGAAAATCGAACGCTAGTCAATTACGAAGCTTGACGAGACCATTTATGTCACCGGTTTAAGTGTACTTTGTGAGGGTATCGGGAGTCTTTTTTAGGGTTTGAGTTTATTAACATGTAGTTCGACGGGCTTTTACTCAAAAGTTTAGGGAGTTAAGATGTTAGCAACTGGATTAGATTCATTAACCGCTCCATCTCCCACATCAACTATCCAATGTGGGGGATTTAATGTGTCATTCAACACTCTTATACATGCACCTCAACAATTAACGAAGTATGGACTAGTTATAATGGGTCATAACATGTTGCAATAATCCCAAAATAACCGAGACGTCTCTACTATCATGGGGATTTGCCCTCAAACCTAGACACAATCCAAAAATCTCTCTCTCACGCACACACAATCTTGTGCCACTACCACACCCCCATCGTGCCTCCATTACTGCCCAATCTAGCCCAATCCATTCGGTTGTTTAATCATCTCTTAATGAAGACAGAGAGAGCTTGAGGTGGCCACAAGTGGTAGCCCAATCTTATTTAGTTCAAAGTCTTTTCATAATTTACTAATATGGTTCTTTTGGTTAATTTTAATTAGAAATCACTGAAATTTTTTTTTTTTTTTGCAATTTTCTGAAATTTCTTTAAAATTTTAGAACTTTTTGGAAATTTTCTTTCTTTTTTTCTTAATCTTCATCCACCGGTCGCTAGGCCTTAGCAATGGTTGGTTGAGGCTTACCAGTTCTGGATCTAGTGAGGTTGCCTCTTGACAGCCATCACCGAGGCGCGGGGACTAGTGGAGAAGTAAGGAAAAAGAGAAGAAAAAGAAAGGAAAGAAACAAAAGAAAACATTAAAAAATTCATAAAAACTTCATAAAAAAAAGTACAAAAAGTGCCAACGTCAGTAATTTATGACTAAATTGGCTTGAATAATTATATTGGCAAATTGTAAATTTTGACAAGAATTTTTTCCCATTGAGAATTTCCTGCTCTTACCTAGTAGGACAATACAAGTGCAACTTTGCTTCTGTTAAATAAACTTTGATATGCATGCTATATTCCTCTTGTGCGATCAAGTGCCGTGATATATCCCAATCATATTCCTCTTTTGTTAATATAATATGGCGATAATTTCTGATAAAGCAGAGATTATATTCTTATAGGCTTTTTTCCTCCTAGATTTTTTTTTTTTTTTTTTTGAGCAAGTTCCTCCTAGATATTTGAGTGATACATTCTTTTATTGTATACTTCAAGGACACGTGGTCAGTGATTAAGAGGGGACTTCCTTATTACCTTCCTCTACACGATTATGATAAATAAAGCTCATGTAATTAAGCCCAAATTAGAGAAAAAATTAGGGATAATGACACAAAATGTTTTTGAACTTTGATCCAGTGTGCAAGTAGTCATTGAATTTTACTCCAACTTTACTCAAATATGTAATGTAATCCATGAACTTTTAATTTATTCAATGTGACTCTTACGGTACATATTAAATTTAATCCTTGGATTATACGCAAATGTCTAATGTCGTGTTTGAACTTGAATTAATAAAAGCATAAATTTAAATATTTTTATATAGTTCGTGGATTAAATCGAACTTGTACCAAAAGGTCCATGTGGCACATTAAACAATTTAAAAGTTTAGAGACGATATTATCCATTAGGCTAGAGTTTATGAATCACATCGAACAAATTAAAAATTTAGGAATCATATTATAAGCTAAAATTCATGAATTATTTATATCCTTTTTCCCAAAAAATTAAGAATAGAATAGAAACAAAGCAGTACAAAGGAATCAAGCTATGGCGGTATGATGAATAGGGGGGATGAATGCCGATGGCGACTCAGCCGACCTGCAATTCCGGCGTCCGAGATTTAGGTCCATCAGCAGAATCGTAGGCGTGTACAATTCCAAGTTGGCTTTTGCTAAATTAAGCATCTCATTAGCTAATTCTTTTGTGTGTTTTGATTACTCTCTTTTCCCGAAATAATGTTTGGACAATAAAGTCACCATTATTTCAATCGCCATCAGTTTTGTAATAATGGGCTCCCGCAGCGCAATTGTTAGGCAGTTTTCCTATCAACTTTTCTGTGCAAAAGTTTTTTATTTTTTATTTTTTAAATTCAAACATATAGGAATGGAGATCTATTGAAAATTCATAAAACGCTCTGCAAATCCGTGAATTCAAAGTTTGATTCATGTGAGTGGTCCCAACTTAGTAACCTTTACAATCGATGGAATTCAAATGAATGATCTCTAATTCATGAACTTGAAATTTCCCGATATCAATCAATTGCATCGATCGGACAATAATCGGGAGATCG
Source organism: Eucalyptus sideroxylon x Eucalyptus melliodora (assembly GCA_016097485.1). Taxonomy (NCBI): domain Eukaryota; kingdom Viridiplantae; phylum Streptophyta; class Magnoliopsida; order Myrtales; family Myrtaceae; genus Eucalyptus; species Eucalyptus sideroxylon x Eucalyptus melliodora. The sequence continues at coordinate 43,991,674 of CM027832.1, read as the reverse complement.
CTAAATAATTAATTAATAATCATTCAATTCTTTGGTGAAAATATTTGAGTATACCTTAGTTCTAGAAAGGCTGCCTAGTAATTATTCTTCTTCCTTTTCTCCTCGAGAACAACCGAACTGGAATGCTCCACCATCTTCTTTCTATTTATCGTCTTTTAACACATAAAATTGCTAATTTTCTCCACATCTATTTTTTGGGAAATATATTTTTCGCTTTTATCTTTCCTAAATTTTATATAAATGGAGATAAGGAAGTTAATTTTCCTAAACATTATGGTCAATGTCACGTATGACTTTGTCCTATTTGATTTTTTTCAAGAACCGTAAAATATTACTTCAAATGAAAAATATTATTAGTGGCACAGAATGTGCAAAATAGCAAAAATACAAAACAATTTTCGATCTCAAATTTTGATAGGAATATCAATACATATGCCCGTTGTATATGATGATAACCACACGCTTTTAAATGCGGATAATATATTAATTCTAACAGGGGAAAACATGACATTTTTCTATGCCATAAAATAAAGTACTTCATAGAGGATAAACCTCCGTTGAATTATCCTACAATTTTCAAGGAAGAAATTTAAGCACCGAGATACTTACAATCATCACTTTTGATCAGACGGAATATTTTGTTTTCGAATCAATTTGTGAATTTTCGAACTCTTACCCTACTCTTTGATCATTTTTAGGTAATGCATTGTATGGAGTACCTAGGATTTACGTATATAAATTTGTGGTACCCTCTTTGTTAATTAGAATAATTACAACTCTTTTTTGCAGCATCCTCATAGTTTATGAGCTCTACATGTACCTGCGCGTTTCCTTTTCCTTGCTTGGCTCAAGCTTTTTGCTCGACGAATGTTGCGCACCACCTTATACGCGATTCACATGCATTCCTATCTTATGTCAAATAGCCCTTTTCTTTTTCCTGGACAACTCTTTTTCTTCTCAATTTTTTCCCTAATTCTAATGTTCATTTATTGTATAATTTTTATCAAGCATGAGATAGAGGAAAACTATCACGAGATCCACTAACGAGGGGGGTGTAGCCATCGGCTAGAAATCGGAGGAAAACGGTGCGAAGGACCACCCTATGCATGTATAGTTCTGCTAGATCGAAAAAAAATATATAAAAGAGATAGTATAGAAAATGAATTAAAAATAGAAAAGTTCAAAGTCAAGAATTGGAGCTGCTAGCCATTCGATGCCTCTCAAATTCGCATGCAAAGCCTTCAACCACAAAAAAAAAAAAAAAAAAAAAAAAAAATTATAAATAGAAAAAGGGGGTCTGCGTGCATGCAATGGTCCTTCGGGGAGGGTGCAACTTCGTGTCGTCTCTTGCCCGTGCTTTCTAATGCACGCCATAAAACGAGAGGATGTATAATCACATGTAACATGATGTCATGTGTAGCAATTTGTAAAAATAAAATAAAAAAATACTCGATTACGGGTTTCATATGATGGACTAGTCCGTTCTCTTGATCCTGTCCAAGATAAATTATCCACACAAGTGCTAAGACATTAATGAGTTTTTCTTTTTGTGACTTGATGCGAGAGGCTCGGCCGTTGAATAGGAACTGAATGCGAAACTCGCAATAGGATTCCGGTCACTTTCGACGGGTAGGTGAATCCAGCCGTGCTTCTTCTATCGAGATATTATGTTTTCGGAGCAACTAGTCTTTTCATTGTTAGCAAATCGAGCAATCAAATAGTTTAACATGTCTTGACAATTGAGAGACTAATTATGAACCCCAAAATGTTCGGACATTTCAAAAAAGGATAAAATAAGTACTTGTGCATGCAAATAGTTCAACTTGTCTCAGCAATTTAGAAACTTATCATGAATTCCAAAATGTTTGGACTTTTCGAAAAAGAGAAAAAAGAAGTTTTTGTGTACACGATCTGTGCATGTAGATAGTTTAACATTTCTCAACAAATGAGAGACTAATTATGAACCCCAAAATGTTCAGACCTTTCGAAAAAAGAAAAAAAAATACTTGTGCACATTATTCATGTATGCATCCATTGTAAGATACATCCACACTTCGATATACGTGAATGCCAATTCGATCCTTGGAGAATCTCAGTCTATACAGTGTACTAAGAGTTACGTAAATTATTGAAAATTACTTGGATATTACCAGATAAATTAAGCAATTTAGGACACCCTATGCAAATTAAAAGAAAACAGAAAAAGATTTACGACTTGCGGGTCGGGTTCCCTAGCGGAGAACCGGATCGAGCGACGCCCACCAGGATCAAAGTGAGGGCCCATCTCCTGGTTAAAAACTCTGCCTTGTCATTTTCAGCCTTTTCCTTTTCCCCCTCCGACAGCTGTATTAAACTATTTGCGACTTAAATAGAGCCCACCAATTTCTTCTTTTTTCTTCTTTGGCCCCCTTTCTTTTTCCTTCTCTCTTTTTTGTCACTCGCGGATTTATTTTTCAACCTTGGATTTCTTAATTGAGAAACATTCCCTCAAAATGTTGAGTAATTTCGCTGGCATATTTATGTTCCCCTTTATAGCAAATTTAACCTAGGACGTATTACTCCGTGTTCGGACCGTTCTCTCGGCTTCACTAAAGTCAAAAGGGATTTCATGCTTTTAGCAATGCGTACCCGATCGGGTCACTATTCAGCAGACCAGTCTATTTGCCTCTCTTGAATCCCAATCCTTGATCTATCCGAACGCAAAACTTAAAAAGAAACCCTAAACATATAAATCGACGGTTGAGATAACCGAGATATCATACTAGAACGTTGATGAGACTAACGTATATTCTAAAATGATACTTTTACCCTAGGAAAAGTATAGAAAAAAAGGTCCTAAAATTATTATATCTATATAAATTCGGTCATAAATCTTTCAATTAGATCAATTTAATCACAATTTTTTTTACATTAGTAGTAATTGAGTATATCCAGCTTAGGTTGGAAATTTATTAACGTGGACGTCGGCTTTTCTACGTGGCATGGGCCACGACTAGTACTGACATGGACATTCTTAAATATTTTTCTTACTATTTTTTCTTTTTTAACCATGGCCTCGCTTGAGTGAAGGTTGCCCTCACTAGTTTTGGTGATGGTGGCCTTGTAAGTGCTTGCCCTTATCCAGGCGAGGCCATGGAAGAAAAAGAACAAAAAGTAAAAACAATCACTTCACGCGCCATTGGCGCTTTGCTCTCCTCTTATTCTTCATTGGACGCTTTGGATGGACTTTGCCAAACAAAAATTTATTGCAAATTATTTAAAAATATCCACATCGTCGCTAGTTGTGTTACATAGGACCATCGATGTCCACATTAGTTATTTTCAACCTAAATTGGTCGGATGAACTGAATTGGTACAAATATAAAAATCTTTAGGACTAAATTGGTTCAATTGAAATATTTAATATTGAATTGGTACTAACACAATGGATTTGAAACTACTTCTTCTTCTTCCTTTTTTTTTTTTTGGGTGCCTTTTCCCTTTCACCCTGGTATGTCTAAACTTCTCGCCTCAAATCATAGGTGGAGAATATATGCGAGGGCTACCTGGACAATAACCTTAATTAAGCGGGCCCAAAAGTTGACGCTCTTAAAATTGGCTAAACGGGCAAGCGAGTTTTCTTGGTTTTCCACAGAGAGAGAGAGAGAGAGAGGTTATTATATTTTTCTCTCTCTCGTTTTCGAGCCCTGTGTTTGGTCGCAGTTGACTCTAGCTACCTCGGCAATTTTCCGGTCTTCAAACAAAAGAAAAGGACTTGACGACCGGTGAAAAGAAGAAGAAAATGTAGGAAAAGGACTTGAGAGAGATAGAAATCGCGACCTAGCCAAGAGATGCTGAAGTTGCATAAAATAAGGACCGCATTTTTCCTATCTACCCTTAGTTTCCAACTGATAAATTTTTTCATAAAATGGATGCCATACGATTATGTTAGATCACAGAATGTCTGCACGATGGGAATTGGTTTCAAATGACAAAGAATTTAATCTTCAACAGGCTCTCTTTTTAACATCTCATATCATTATCACGCGACATGATCGTCGAAACAAATAAAATTCCAACCCATTTTGAGCGATTTGCGGGGCATTGCAGCGTTAAATGAGCGCAAGAGGCGATTACAACCGAGCGGTCAAGTTGGTAGACTTTATCCCGAGATCAACGGCTATAGTGGACCCGACTCTAAAAAAAAAAAACGATGGGTCACGCATCACGCACGATTTCGTCTAGCATCCCTAGGGTTTTTGACGAGATACAAAAGGACGAGATTGCATATAATGAATGTTTGGTGTTTTCGCATCAACGTGATCAATGGAAGAAACGAATCTTATTATTTTCGCACCTCACATTTTGACCATTTCTCGCAGTCTCCATGTCCCTCTGGCATCCCGACACGGACCGATTTGGACCGTTCGGGGCGTTGTTGTTTCCGCTGGAGGCCGTAAGAACCATGCATTATTTTTGCTTGGTCCTGTAGGGATCTATGGGCGGGTCTAGGCGCGATAATGATATCATGAATGTCGTTGAGCGACTCTCTTGGGTGGACTGTTTCGACTCGAATTCGACGGTCGAAGAAGACGGGGGCGAAGTACGAGAGCGACGGCCATTCATGATTCAACAGTCGTTCACGCGGCAGAAGCATCTGGCAGCACATGCCAACACATGGGAAATTGCTAGGGTTTTGGCTTAGATTGTTATTCAGCGAGTCGTGTCTGTCGACGGCCGACTACCTTAGCGGACGAAAATCACGGAGTTTGAAGTCGTGTCTAATTGAGTCGTATCGATTATAGGCAGACTGGGGAGACATGTGAGACATGTTTGGTCATCTGCATTTTCGGACGATGTTGTTTCAACTTGTTCACGCATCTCTTTTTATTGGTGAAGGAGAAGACATGTATATATATTCCTTTTGACCATTGACCAGAAGTTCTTGTGCTTATTTTCTCCAAAATTCAATGTCCATCAAGATGCAAAATCCGCCTTATGGGTTCGCCCCCATCTTACATAGCGGTCAAAAATGGAGGTGATTGATTGTACCACACGGTCTTGTTTAGGATGACTATGACTTGTGTGTTCATTTTTCAAACGAGGGTCCTTCTTCGTCGCATGGTGCTCTCGTTAGTGTCTCTACCAACTTTTCACCGATAATATACGTGGACGAATCACGCATCCAATATCAATGGAGACACCCTCACGACAGGACCGCCGACATGGGATCCTTGTTTCCATCATCATTCAAAATATGGGTTCACAATCTACTTAAATCAAGGTCACCTCTATGACTCTTTTTACTTTCCCTTGCCCTTACTTGATCTTGTGCTCGCTCACTTCGCCCTATCACCTCAATTTGGGTATGAGTTTTCCTAGATATGATTAAATATGAAAGCATTAACAATATGGATCGGGTTAGACATGTATTAGGTTAGACATAGGTTACTAGATTTATATTATATGGAAATGGGTCAATTCTAGTCGGACAATTTTCAATTGACCCAAGCTCAATCCGATCCACTTGCTTGACAGGGTTCACCAACAAGCAAAGTGAAGGACCCCAATTTCAAGAGTTTTGATGCGGAGTTGAACTAGCATGTGAGCTTTGAGCAAATGCAAAATTCCTCCATTAAAGAATGAGGCAAAAAAAATTGCAAATATTTTAATTAGATTTTACAGTAAATTTGGTAAACTATAGCAAATGGTTGAACAGCATTGTGCCAAGCGTAAATTAGTGAGTTTTACATCCTGTCTCGTCGAAACGAACATTAATCCTAAATCTTTTTTTCTTTTTGAATGATAATTGGCGCTATCACTCATTTCAGCAATTAAATTGAATGCATACCATACAATAATCGAGATGCACGTTGCTTTTTTAAGAGGTTGAATGTCATGCGACTAATTTGGGCAGATGATGGTCACAGACAATTGGAATGGAAGAGGCAAGAGCAAAGAAACATGTGCAGAAGATAGGGTCAAATCCATCTTCTAAAATCCCTTCGATTACCCCTTTTTTTGGTCCATTTAAACGTTGAATTTTGTAAAAAATAAAATAAAAATTCAACACTCATTAAACAATCAAATAAAGAAAATTATAATTTCAATGCACCGATGGTTTTTGCGACACACATAATTAATATTTAACAAGCATGCCTATAAAAAGTACTACGCTCGTTAACAAGGCCTTAAATTTTTTTTTCTCTCTTTGACTCTCTCTATATATAAATTGTAGAACATCGCAATCGTGGTGTGGTCCACCTTAAAACATTTTCTTTTCACGGTTATTAAGATATTGATAGGGAGATTGTCGACGGTAAACTCATGATTTATAAATAATAAAGGACATTGAACGAGTACTATACATTAAAAATGATTATATTTTTTAGGGCCCGAGGCGCTTGGATACTGTCTCCGAGGGTTGACGTGGGGTCGCATCACGATTTTCACGGTAGCATTACGCGGAAACCTCTGCATGCTTTAGGAAAAAAAGGAGATCGATAAAACGTTAAGCATCATCCTTAAGGGCTGCTCAAAGCCTCAAAAGAGAAGGCTTCGTTAAGCGTCAATTGGCAAAAACCATATTCGAATGGTGCGCAGATAAACTTGCCAAATTGGCAAAAAACATATTTGAAAGCTCTTGAAATTAACTAGCCGGGGCTTTGAAACTCCAGTAAATCACTCTATGAATTAACAAAGTCGGATTGGATTGCACAATGGGATGGATTAGTATAAGTTAGGTCTATTTTCTCATAGTTGTGAGTCGATTGATGAAGTATTTTCTTCCCAAAAAAGGGATGTCTCAATCCCATGGGATTCGACCCAAAAAAAAAAAAAAAACATGGGATTGGTTTAGTGGTTAACGAGTCATTTTGCTTGTATAAATTAGCCGCCCACTAGATTGTTCAATTTCCCACGCCATCAAATATAAACAATTCCATATTTGTTAACCACCGGCCGGTGGCATGGATGGTAGATCCTTGGCCCTCCCCGGTAGAGGCCAAGGTTTGAAGCCCCTGCGAAGCAAGGAGACTGAAGCACTGTGTGGTGACTTAAGCGTGACGTCGGGGTGGTGGTTTCCCTGCTAGCGTTACTGGGGGGTTTACGGCGCACTATCGGTGCAAAATGGTTCCTCCTGTTCCAAAAAAAAAAAAAATTCCATATTTGTACAATCGACTCAGCCTTTAGTTCACATTTATTAGGCTCATGAGGTTAATGGGCCTTTACATATAATCATTAAATAGAAAAATAGAAAGGGTGTTTGTTATTTTTCCCTAAATTATGTCCATTGTTACAAATTATTTTGAAATTTTTTTTTTGACATCAAAAAATCCCAAATTATATCCATTGTGATAAATTTGCGCTAAATTTTTTTATAATATAAAAAACTCCAAACTTGTACTCGTGTAACACGTTTATTCTCCATTAGAGATTTATCATATGACTTTCCAGCTAAAATGACGTTTATTTCACTTAAGTCACGTGAACACTATGTTAATATTGTTTGTTCTTTGTCATCCATATAGATAGATTTTTAATGGCGCTCTTGATGGAATCTTGACGGAGGATAAATGTATTAGACAAATACAAGTTTGGGACTTTTGGCGTTATTAAAAAAAATTAAGGTATAGTTTAAGATTTTTGATAGCCTTTTCCCTTTTTTTAATACACAATCATAACTTTCACTACATCTACAAAAGAGGACTTTATAAAATTGCAACCTAAACTAGCTAGCGAAAGCATCATGGAGAGTGCGCAAGTATATAAGTGAGTAAAACAAGAGTAAGTGTAGCATGTAATGATAGTATAAGTCATCTTTTTCCTCTTTGTTTTGATGGTTAGTAAGAGTGGGTTGACTTTTTTTTTGATAATTGAATAGCACAGACGTGGGAACCCAACTATATATGTTAGATTTTGTAGGATCACTGCCAACTATTCTAAAAGCTTAAGCTATTAGATGAATGCGTAGTTTATTATTTAAATATTTTAACACACTCTCTCACGCTTAGTCTGGTCTTTTTGCCTAGTACTAAGCGTAGAAATTTAATTGGGGAGGCAAATAGGGGTCTAGAAGATTTGAACTCAGGACCTCTTAGCTCTGATATCATGTGAGATTTTGTAAGACCACTGCTAACTGTTCTAAAAGCTTAAGCTATTAGATGAAGGCGTGATTTATTATTTAAATATTCTAACACTATATGAAGGCCTATGGAACACATTGTAAACACCATGAACCAATCAAATCGAAAACTTCAGCTTGTGCAAGTGCCCTGGACTAGAGGTGATTGCATGTAGTTTCTAGGATTCGAATAATTGACTTCTAACCAACTTTGTTAAGGTTTGAGAGAGAGAGAAAGAGAGATTATTAGAACCCTCAAATCAAAGGTGATTCGACCAAAAATAAAATAAAATCAAAGGTGATTAGAACGCATATGAAATTTTGTTTACACCAGCCATGTATGCTATAATTTTATATGAAACAGCAGCCACTATTGTGCAACGCGGCATCTTGTTGCTCTTCTAACAGGACCAGCCTACCATGCCATGAGGACAAAGAAAGAAATGCTTTTTATAGAGGCTACACAATTAACTATCTATTTTCCGCTCAATCATACGCGGGGACACTTAGATTTTGCATGAATTAAATAATTCCTACTGATTTTTACTTTGTTTTTGTTTGTTTAGACTTAGTTTTCACCAGAGTTAAATAATTCCGGATAGACCACCTGTTCCTACTAATCTCGTTCTTGTTTATTTAGCCATCCCATATAGACACTAGCTGGTTTTTCGTCATACATAAACTAAACACCAAAATGTTCCCCTAGAAAAAACACCAAGATGTCAACATGTGAGGTAGGAATATTCCTCGAGTTATTTATTTATTTCCTATGTTAACATTAAATCAATAGGAGCATCGCTACATTGGTGTATACGTCCACATTTTAGTGCGAGCCCGTGAGGTCTCCATCGATTGCTCGAAAGATGCTTCTCCCTATCGACACTCCACTTATCCAGAAAGGAACAGGTAATTGTCCTATTTTCTCCACTAAACGTATAATTTGTTGACTAATTGGAAATGGAATTGTTGGCTCGTTGAGGGTTTTTTCTATTATCTCAATTGTGACTATTGTCGGGTCCATTCGAAAATTGATTACGTCGATAATGGATATCTACGACTATTAAAATAGGATCATTATTGCGTGCTGTCGAAGTAAAAAATGACTTTACAAGTTTATCGTGAGACAGTATTTTATGCAATAATGATATGCAGTGTCATGATAATGTGTTATCCCTTCATTAATCATGTTCTTGAATATAAAAGTCAGGTCATTCTAAAGGGAAGTTACATCAACAGGCTCAAATGATGCGATTAGCAGAGGATGTGAAATAAGACACTAATTTCTCTGAGTACAGTCATTGCATCACTCTACTCTGCTATGAATAAAAACAGCGACTTGCATGGGAAAAATAACCTGAAACGTATGTGATTATGACAACCTTATTTTTTCTAATCTTTTGTCTAGTTACTAGATTTTATAGGAAAATTCTCTTGGTCATGTACAAATTGGACTGCTTTGTGTTTTCCTCGACAGAGTCATACAAATTTGACTAGTTGAACTCTGGAGTTTTGCAATGGCCAAAAAAGAGGGAAAAAAGGGAACTAAATTAATTTTGTTGTTGTTGATTTCGGATCATAAGAGGTCTTCATTACCGAGACTAGGATGCTAATGAAATTCCTTTTCTTCTGCAACAAGCTTTCCACAACATACAAACAGGGGAAAACTCCTCATTTCTCGTGGGGCTTTTTGCAATCATGAATTCATTCATTTGTTTTGAAGATAATTATGTTTTAGATATGAATTTTTAGAAAATCGTCCATTTTCCCGTCAGTCTAAATTATAAGTGATTTTGATGGGAGTCCAGATCTAATTACAACTTCTTCTCAATTAAAATTCGTACTTATTGATACAAAATAAAATAAAATTGAGGACACGATTCACGAGCAATATTATAATTTTCTTCATCATTGGACAGTAAAAAGTTTAGTCTTCAACTTTCTCCTTCATTTCCTTATGTCCAAGATTGGAAAGAACAAACAAAGTGAGTTACCGAATTGAGTTTCTAGTTGAATACGGAGTTGGGTTTTGCTTTTGCTATTTGAAGGACCAAACAAATTGTTTTGTTCAAACTAGGTTCAACTAAGAATGAAAATGGAAATTTTTGAATTAAATAGGAAAGTAAAAACTCATAGATCATCAATTTCCCTAAAAAAAGGGGTTGGTAAATATTACTCCATGCTTAATGAAGTTGAAGGCCAATGCAATCAATTAACACAAAATGATGCGTTTTTTTATACAAGGCGTGAAAATAGCACCTTTCCGTAACTTTTTTTTTTTTTTTTTTTTTCCTTTTTTCGTTTTGTAATTACAGAAAAATTCCATACCAAACCCAAAGTATCATGGTCAAAACATCACATTTCGTGCTCTCTCCCGAGTGGTACCTATGATCGTGAAAGCTTTGGCACCACCGCGCGAAGCTCCTATCAATGTCGAATCAATGTCCAAGTATAAAGCATCTGTCGCCAAACATAATTCAAGATTTGACTTGCTGGCTCAAGGGTGGCTCCAAGCCCCTCTTCTTAAATAGCCCCAACCCTATAAAGTCACGCCACGTTGACCAAACAAGAGCTGTGCCTAATTTTAATGGGCCCCACCTCAATTAATTACTTGTATTTTACGTGTGGGCAAGTAGATGAAATTTAGACCCGACACATGCAAGGTTGATTTGAACAGGACTTGGGGTTTGATTAGAACAATTCGGTGCAAGTCAAATTGCATAACAGGAATCAGTTTGATATCAACCATTCATTGTAAGGTTCAATCATATAGGGACCACGCGAGGTAACCCCTTTAGATGGTCTAGAAGTCTTCGATGTTCTTTGCAATCACTTCATCTCCGCTAAAAGCAAGACTACTGATTTCCATAGATAGAAGGGGAAAGAAAAATGAAGAATGGATTTTAGCAAATCATGTTAGATTGCTTCTGCTTTGCGTTGTCAGGATCTTTGATGATATCTTGAGGAATCGATTCACCTTTATAATGAAGAAATTGTAGTAATCTCTTTCATTGTCTTGTTAGGATTTTGGAAGGTTTGGGTAAAATGACACTTGTGTAATTGGTATTTTCCATTTCGCCTATGTCTTGATTTAGCATAATGTTTTGCTTTCCTATATATTTTGCTTTTGGCGTGTGTTACCATTATCCGAATCCTCATCTCGGGGATTGTCCAAGAGAATTAAGACGATTGATAAGATTTGTTTATGGCTAATCTCCTGGAAAAAAATTCGTTGTTTTGAATATTACGTCTCATTAGGAGAAAGGAGAAATATTGTAATATACAAATTATCTCCCCTGCACTCATCATTAACCAAAGAGATAAGCTGCTTTTACAGTGGAAATGGAACTAATACATGGACTGCAACCCAACCCTATAGAAATTATAACTCAAACTATGAAACAAGATAAGTACGAAAAAAGCAAACGAATTGTTTTAGATATAGGATCGCGTATCGAAAATTTTCAAGGTTATTATTTGTGGTCCTTTTAACCTAACTTACGAGATTTCCCACATAGAATATCAGTATAATGTGCAATCCAGGAACAGTATTGTGGAGGGATGCAGTAACTGCATACCAAATAAGGTAGTGAAGAAAGAAAACAGAAGTGAAATCCGAGAAGACTTTGTTGAAAAGGCTGTTCATGATCTTACGTTTCGTGTTCTCTGTCGGGAACACCACTCAGATTAAGCACTTGAGAACCAAAACAGAACCAACAAACATCTTTTAGACTCACACACCAACTTATCTACTTACCAACAACCCCGACAGATGTTTTCTAAACTTGGGTTGGAGAAATACACGCGTTGCTTTGCTTTTGTGAGTTAGGCAAAAATGGTACAACCAATGAAAAAAGAATGAAGAGCCACTGAATCGCGTTCTTAGGCGCGAGAGGAAAAAAACATGGCGATACCTTGGTTGGCTTGGAGTATCCAAAGAGAACTGAAGACGATAGCATAGCAAAATATCCTTGTGAGAACTTTAGTACATACATATAACTTGTTAAGTTGCACGTGAGGGTGTTGGTGGAAGAAATATCACATTTGGATGTAATGTATAGCAGTTAATTTATCGAAGTCGACTCATAAGTCATTAGCTTAATTTTTTTAGTGAAAGTAAACCCAACTAGATATGAAAATTCCTCTATGAAAATTCCGAGCTTCTATTGTGTCAACTCAACAAGTGATATCAAAGACGATTTTTTATTGGTGGCCCACATCCAATTTGTGTTGGGATCTAGTGAATATTTCAATGAAGGAAAATCTTGAATGTGACTCCCTAATCGAGGTGGTGGATGGTTTCCCCCGGCTTCCCTTCATGCTTGGTTGGACCAAGACAATTGAGGTGCATCATGAAGGGTAGTTTGTTGTCCTCACAAACGTCTGTGAAACTTGATCGGGCCAAGGTTTTTGAGTTGGGATAATATTGGTGCGGGACAATATTTAGATTAAGGGGGAGGTGGCATAACGTAAGTTGGTTTTCATGGGAGGGGGAGATTTGATAAGGAGCATGTGTGAGGGAGTTGAGCGAAAGAAATCTTACATCTGAATGAAATATTGAGCAATTAATATAATCCTAGTTGGTTTTATAACACATGGAATTAATTTATTTTTTATATATTGGTTTAACATGATATGTTGACGAGTATGGACTCGAGCTTCATGAGCTTCATCTTAGTGATTTCTCCATATGAGGGTATTGGACTCGTGTTGCATCAACCCAAAATAACCTCTCAAGCATTATCAACTCAAGTAGCTCAGTTTCACAATTTAGTAAAATAGGGTCACAAATCAAAACGTACTAGAAGAAGAAGAAAAAAAGAAGAAGATTCCTGTCGCAATCGAACACGGCAGAATCGTTCTTTTTAGATTTGGAATTGCATTATGCCCCTAAACCTCCTCCCCATTTCTCTGAAAAGTACGTCCGGCTTGATGATGTTCTGGAAAATTATTGATAAGCTAAAGTGCTAAGCAATGATTAAACCCAAGATACTAGCTAGGAGGTAGTATATCATCAAACACGGATAGCTCACAGATTTTCTAACATGAATCAAGTCATGCAACAATTGGATACATTTACTTGATAGGAATTGTAAAATATAGGCCAATCCTTTCATGTTAGAAATATTACAATCTTGCAGCTGAAACAGCAATAAAATTGAGAAATAGTTAACAAGCAGTCGCGAAAGAATATATATTGTTTTGGACACATGATCAAGCATTTGACCTCGCAGGGGCTAAACTTTCTTAAGATTGAAAGTCCTTCCTTTAACATGAATAATGACCCTCAACTTGTCATCCAAATTTTGTGATGTTCGTTTAGAATCAAAATAAACTCCACTATAAATAAACTAAACTGCAAACCTCATAAGATCAAGTATTTGACCGCAATGAATTTAACCGGAGGTACAAGCACACGTCATTATTTTTGTAATTTGAATAGAAACATAATGCTGCTCCAAAACATCATACTGTTGGGCATAGCAGTATCAATCCATCCGATTCTTCTAAATAAAGACAAGCAACGATGATAATCCAAGCTTCGGACACCTCGTGTGCGTGCGCTCTAGGGAAAATAAATCTCCTCACTTATGACCTTGCTTGGCTCAGCCGGTTATTCCAGAATGTCCTCATCGCCAATCAATTACCAAGTGCTCCGCACAGCAGAAACCAATCATCTCAACCTATCTTTTACAACAATCTCACTATTCGACCGTGATGAACAAGCCAAGCTCGAGAATGTAGCTGCCGTCCTATCTCTCCTTTTGAATTTGAATATTAGGAACGAAACTTTTTGGTGCAACTCCTCCATCATTCAAGTGGATGACACCCATGATTATTCCGACCGAAGTTTAGGGAGGAATAAAATCTGCACTCCTTTCTTCACATCGTGGACGTCCCTTTCTCGGATTCTGATGAAGTCACCATTGGATTGGATGAGCAGAAACTCCAGGGAGAGGACTGAACAGCGACCGATGAGGGCCATGTTTCTGGTGCAACGTGAAAGGCGATCCACCGCCCAAAATAGTAACTTGGCACATCACCCTTTTACTTTCTCAATAGTTTATTATAAGGTCTTCATAGTGCCGGTGCAAATGCCCAAAAGCCATTTTTCTCGCACGTAGTGCAAGTCGATTTATTGCCCATCCGTGTCCGTCCACCTCGACTCGCATGATGACTTCCTCTCGGGAAGCATACTGCTTCAGGGTCTCTTGCGAAGACATGAATGCATATGGGAGCATTTATGTGTTTGGAAATGATAATGTCATTGGAATATCTCGTGGGATTCCTTTATAGGGTCATAATTCGGCTGTTTTCGATTGACAAAGACATCCTCCAATCGGTGTTTTGATTGGTGGATTACAAACATGAATATAATGTTTACATGTAATTTACATGTATAATGAGATCAATCTATAATTATGTTTCTATTTAAGCATAAATGCAATTAATCACTCTTAGAAATACATATCATGTTACCCTAATTGGCGTTAAACCATAAAAAAACACTCAATCATTACATTCTCTTACTCTGAAGATCAATATGGTGTAAGAGCAGAAAAACACATCAAATTCTTCAATATATGTAGCCCAAATCAACCTTTCTTTTACGCATATTTCTATCTCAACAATGTTTGATGTATCTATAAGGTTAGGTTGTTTTGTGTCCACTAAAACTTGTCACTGATCAAAATGTCATTGTGATGGTCAATCCCTCCTATTCCACTGGGGTTGAGACAGATTAGTTTGTTTGTAATTTGATCAACTGTCGAGATTTTTCATGAAGTTCACAACCTTTGGACATCTAGAGAAATATGGCTATCGCTGTGCAGCCCAAGAAATTAGACTTAAACTTAATTTTCAAAAAACCATCTTCAAAACCCAATGTTGTGGACTTTCTCATCGTAATTAATTGTGCTGTCTCCAACAAGTACTTGGTGATTCAAGCCCTCAATGGGCTCCGATCTAAGCACGATTTATTTGTCGCCATGGTCACCAATATAATTCTTTCCTTCAGTGATATGTGGTTACTCCTATCCGGAAAAAAAAAATAAAATAAAACAATTGCTTCGAAAATTGAACGCTTTATTGTTATCTAATATTAATCCTGCTTTGATTGGCGATGCCCCTTCACCCACTTCCCGTTCCGATGGTCTTGGGGGTGGACATAATTCTGGCGGTTGAAAATCTAGTTAAGGCCATGTGGACAATTTTACCCTAATGGATCAAGCTTGCAAACCTCTTATGATCGGTTCAGTTCGCAGTCATATGCCGATCGCTCCTCCAGCTCATCTGGTTGGTCCTATGGTGGTTCGAAGCCCTATGTTCCCCCATTCACCTGGGGAGGCATCTTAGATCTATGCCTCATCTTTTTTTGTCAGATCTGTAAAGGTGCTAGCCACACCACGTTACAATGTTGACAACGGCTCGACCATGTCTTCACCACCACCGATTTCCCGGATTCCTTCTTATGTTTCTCGGTTGGTGAGACTTCTGATCTAATGTGTTATCTTGAGAGTGGAGTGACGGCACATATAATTAGTGACATTGGTAAAATCTTAAACCCTAGACCCTTTTACAACTCAACAAAAATTGTGATTGGTGATGGTAGTTTATTACCTATTAAACAAGTCGAGCCTTTTGACATACTGTTTCTTAGTCTTTGCGAATTCCACCACTTACCTATTCAGCTTTGTGAACTCCTCCACTTACTTCTCCTTCCATGGGGCCTTTCGGTTCTGGAAATGGACCGTCACCTGCCTCGTGTTGAGCCCGACCTCCGAGGCTTGCTGGCCCTTCATACTTGTTAACCATTAGTAATACACTATGCAGAAGTTGTTTCTTCTGCAAACACATAGAATTGTGTTTTTGTCAATGTGTATGACAAAGGGATTTGCAAGTCCACTGTGGCATCAGTGAAAGGAGTGAGGTTGATTTTGACGTAGGGCATTAGCAGAGGAACTAGTCTTGCAGAAAATAAACTACATGAAAATCTGGTTATGCCCCTTCCGGTTAATTGGAGAAAAAAAAGAAGCCGAATTACTATAAATCTAGTCTTGATATTCTCTATCCCTATCCTCTTTATTTTTTGGGTATTCTTGCGTAAGTAGCTTTGAACGTTGCGCTCGCATAGCTTTCCAGGAGACTGAAAATCCACAGTTTTTAGAAATTTTAAAATTTGCACTTGCACGAAAAGAGTTTGTAAAATGTCTACTTGATTATGTCTCCACCTGTTCAGCCCCACCTGTTTGCTATATATCCGAACCTAGCACCCCCTATTGTCTTGGCCCGCCATTAGATACTTAAAGATAAAGCAAAATTCGCACGTGTTGTGCTCGTAAATAAAGGAAACTTTTAAAAGTCTTCGGCAACCATAAATTTTATTGAATATATTATATATTATAATATTTTTGGAATAGTATATACAAATATTTACTGTAGATTAATTTTGGAATAGTATATGCAAATATTTACTTTAGATTAATTTTCTATTATATGAGGTGGGATAGAGTTGATGAGGGAAATCATGATGGACAAGATAAACGCAAGTGAAGCGAACTAGTATAGGGGAAGTATATCTAATTTATATCAATAAAACGTAAGGACGTAAGGACAAATTGAGTTCGTTGATAGTGTTTTAGCAAGATTTAGCTTAGTTTGTTTTGAGGTATTATCTTAAATTATTTGTGTTGCCGGTTGGATTAGAGAGGGAAAGATTTATGCAACATGTGCTAGGAAGTGAAAGTTGAAAGATTTAAATGAGATGTCTTTAAGATAGAACTGATAATTTAAAGCATCTAGAATCATGATAACTTTTAAATATGCTGAGGATAGAATTGGAAGTTAGAAAAATTTCAAATTAGATGTGTTAAGGTTAAAATTGTAAATCTAAAAGGTCTAGAAATATGCTGATTCTTTGTACTTTAATAGATGATAGATTAACTAGTTAAGTTTGCATGTGAACATGTCCATATATGCTAACCGCCAATCAAAAGCCTAATTGGAAGCAATCAATGGAAAACATATTCCTTCTTTATGGTATAGATGCATGTTCATGAACTTATGTGAGGATTATTGCATGATTATATATTTTGGATTATCGAAAGGTGATTATTTACCCCAATCTTGTTTAATTAACCAATCTTCTCAATGGTCTGTTACATTTTCTGAACATCATCCATATTATTTTTTAGTTAAGTTTATTTATGGTTGATGTTCATTATACAACTTACCAATTACAAACTATCTTTAACTCAGGAAGAAAAATATAATCCTGATTAGAAATAAAGTAGTAGTGAATAGATGACTTTCTGCAATCTCGGACCACATATCATAAAAGTATAGTCCCAAAATGGTCGGCCAAGCCTAAAGGCACTGTAATACGTCGAATTTGGGCAACTTAATAGGCCTAAAAAGATGTCCAAAAAAATGTTCCTCGTGGTGCTGATAGTATAGGGTGCTAAAAAAAGCTTTCCAAATTGGTATAAAATCAAACGGACTGATGATTTTGACAATTGCCTTCCCAAACTACTATTCTCCGGAATCAAATATCATCAAATAAATGTGTACGAGGACGGGAGATGGAACTGAGTATAGTTCCGAGCCATCGCTTTATATTTATGAAATTCATGAAATCTTTGAAAACAGATGAAAAGAGGTTTGAGAGGAGTATAGGAGGGAGCGTAGTGAGAATATAATATTTTTTGCAAGGGGCTTTGATTTCTTTTAACCTACTCCCATTTTCCATTCTTGTTCTTTCTGATGTTATTATAATACTATTTATGCATCCGTTTAAAGATTATCTTTTGTGCTCATTACTTTGATTTTCACTTTTTAAGTTTTAATCTTATGCATTCTCCGAATATTAGTTTATATCTATCTTAATCTTCACTTTTCTTTGTTATTGTTACATTGATTTTTTACATTTCAATATGCAAATAGGTTACTCATACGGATATCGTTCCACTTAAATCCAACCAATTTGTATCATATCTCTATTATTTAGCGCCATAAATTATTTATTCCTCATTTGCAAACAAGATTTTGTTCATGTACACTATGGATGGAATAAAAATTGAAATACCTTAGCAAAACGAACATATATTTCCATATAAAGTACATGATAAAATATTTGGCGAGCAACAAGGATTCGTGAGTATCATTCCATCTATTAGTGTTGGAGAAGCCGGCTGATTTTTTTACAAGGTTGCGATTTTGTCAATTTTGTTCTAATTCTTTATATGAAATCCCAGTGTAATTTTTCTAGTCAATTTTCGCCAAAAATTGTAAATATGACGGTTCGGTCATTACCCATGATCCTACACAGCACACCATCATGTTAGCGATTTTTAACGAAATTGACTAAAAAGAGTGTCAATACTAACTTGACAACTTTGAGAGTATTGACAACTTTGAGAAATTCAAGATTGTATTGACATTTGTATAATATGTAGGATTGATTTGACAATTTTCTTGATTGATTGATGTGAGATTCTTATAATATCGACTTTGCAAAAATAAGTTGCCTTACCCCCTTATTTTCCCATTAAACAAAAACAACTACCACCTAATTCAAAATTTTAAATTTACAGTACTAACCTTATCATTTTTTGAAAATAACCTAAAGATAAGAATTGATGAACTTCATTCAATGAGGATGATTTTCTGCAGTGAAACACGATCATATTCGAGTACCGATAAATTGTTAACGATGATAAATATTAGTTTATAATGAACTCTACACTCTATATTTTTCTACCTTTCTACCAGTCTACAGTAGTTCCATAATTGCTTGGTAACGCATGTTTGTGCTTGCGGGTTTGTGATATAGTCTCTCTTGGAATATAGAAAGTGAATGGATTGAAACCGCAGCGCATGGAATTGCAATAAGTGCACTGATTACCAAAAGGTTAATCAGCAAAAATTGCCTGATCAAGCAGCACGCCTAATTACTTAATTATGTTTCGAACCTTCAACAAGCAAGTCGCACGTTCATATCTCATGTCGATCGGTTGTCGCATACCACTTGTGTCGGTGTTGGTAGGATCACATGTGCAGATTTAACGCCGGAAGTCAAATCTGGTCTGAGAAAGTCAGAACAAAGCCCAAGTCTTCAGGAATATCATTATCTTCGACAATGCCCCATCTAATCATTACTTAAGAGAGAGATTTATCCAGTGACTGATGCCTTGAGTTCATTATGTGTTTTCTCTCACTAATAATCCATTGCCAGCTGACCCGACCTGAGACCCATCATGTCATCTGAGCTCCCGTATGATGGGCCTTGAGTGAAAATTTGATGGCAGCCCAATCCAGGGGAGTTCACTGAACCAGTCATCAGAAGCAGCACTTCCTAAATGCAGAACTTTGTTGGCTACAGTACGAACATTTCACATACAAAAGTGATTGGTGAATCCATGAAAATCTTCGCGTAGAGAGCAGGAGTTAAGTAGTTGTCCACATACCGTACTTCCTTGGCAATTTGCGCGTCGGTGGCCTACACCGGATGGGTCAAGTCCGGGAAAATCAAAATTGAACATCATCTCGTGTGTTCGAAACTTCATACGGGTTTAAGTTAGATGAAGCAAAATATACGAAGAAAGAAGAATCAAAACCAAATCACGACTCAGTGTATAGTTGTCAGATTTACATACATACATAAAGTGGGGAAAAGAAAACATATTTTGCTATCCACAATGGTTTAAGGAGTTGTGTTCTGTTGTTAGATCGTGTTGAGGAGGTTTGCTCCGAGGTCCTCGAGCCTTGAGGAAGGGTTAGCGTCTCGCGGCAGTGACACTGTAAACGAGGTGAAGTAGAGAGGGCATGAGAGGAGGAGCGATCAATTCTAGTGGATCCAGATGTCATGTGGCAGGGAAAGAGTTTCAAATCATTGAAATCTCCCGAAGTTTGGAGAACCCAGGTTTAATACAAATGTCGAAGCCCAAATTTTCCGAAGAACCGAAGAGCCAACGGCCAAGAACGTCACCAAATAAGTTGATCAATAGGGTACTTATAGTGAGGGAACCAAGATAATTTGCTAGAAAGATCATGATATGCGACAATCCTAATGTAGGGAATCTAGTGTAGATAAGTTGCCCCGTGCCAAAGGGACATGGGCCAATCATGGGTTGTCTTGTGTCAAGAGGATATAGGCCGATACCAAGCCCATTAAAATGGGTAATAAGATAGGCAGATTTATCTGTAATGAGTTTCATTCTGAACCCATTAAGTCAAAACTTTCTAAAACATTGCACAAGTTAAATTAGGATCTTGCCACCCATCCTAAGTTCATTTTTGCACTAAACAATGTTTGCATAAAGTGAGCCTGCAATAAATACCGAACGAGGGTATTTATTAGGGAATTATATTAGAAGATAATATGGTTACGTTTAATAACCATGAATGACAAATTTATGAATCTACATTTCCCCTCCCGCGTGACAAATCTTTAAGACATGCAAAATTAACTGTCGTGCATAGAGAAGGATTATGCTTTGCAAAAATATCCATGTGACAATGATCAGTGTAGATTTTTTCATCCAATAAGATTTGGTAGAGCAACCCTGAGGCTTAGAGCTTTAAGGCTTGGCGCTTGGCGCTTGGTGCTTTGCCCCTAAGCTCTTGCGCACTGCCCCGTGCACAGCTAGGGCGTACATCCCGCTTAGCGCAACTGTCAACAGTGCTTGCGCTCGTCTTTTAGCGTGCAGCGCCTTGCCGCTTTTGATCTAAAGCACGCTGCCCCTGGAGCCTGCGCACTGCCCTGCGCGCAACTGGAGGATGAAAGTTTGCTTAGAGAAAACTCATCTGTTTTGCCTGTTTGTAGTTTTCGCAGTCACGAATTTGCGATCTCGTTGCGTGCGAGAGGGTTCCCAGGAGAAAAAAATTGCTTTGCTGAGAGGAAAAATGTTATACACCTAGTTCCCGGATGAAGCCATTTGAAAAGCAACGCTCCCTACGGACCCTCTTTGGAAGAGAGTTACCGTCCGATCACGAGGGACGCGAGCATCATCTTCTTGTTCCCAAAGACAGGCTTGAAAAGAGAGAGGTTCTTCCAGGGAGTTCAGCTCTGCGCGACGAGGTGAAGAGAGGGCAACTTCTACTTTCTCACACTAGTTTTGGATATCCCAGCCGCACCAAGAGTTGATATACAACAAATGTGACGAATGAGTCAAGATCTTGGGTGTGGGAAGAATTGCGTACCAGCCATATATGCGCTGAGCTGAGGTGGGTACAAAGAAGACGGGTCGAAGAACGGCGCCGCCGCTGATGACACATGCACACTTGCGGTGTTGGCGACGGGGGATGCGGCCGCAGTGGCTGCAGCAGCTATGAGGTCAAGAGGCTGTTCATTACCGCCACCGCTGCCGCCAGGGGAGTCGTCTCCGGTAGCCACATTGGTGTAGGTGGGGTGATCGGGCCCATGATCGTAGAGAATCCCTCTGAAGACATGACCTCCGATGTTCACGGCCGTCTGATACGCGAACTGCTCATGGGGGTTGTCATCAACGGAGCTCACTTTCACGCACTGGAACACCGCCGGAGAGCTCACGTCCGCTGGGAGGTTGCCGACTAACTCCAACCCTAGAGACAGGGACAAAGGAAAGATCAATGGTGCGGTCAGCGCACACATATGACACAATCTACAATTACATATCTTTATCGTACATATCCTTTGTTTTGACAAAGGAACTACAACTTCCTACTTCTGCAATGAAAATTACCTAGAAAATGTTTTGCCATAGATATAAAGATAGCACGATCAAGGATACACGCATGGACTAGGGACAAACATATAAATCGAGAAACACTGAGAGAGAGAGAGAGAGACTTCCCTTTTTCAAACCAATCGTCAGGAATACTAAGTAACAGCATACTGAAAAAGGAAAACAGATAGGAAAAAAACAAGGAAAAAAACCAAGAAAAGAGAATAATGGGTTTTTCAGATTTCTCATGGAGGTCGATCACCGCACACGCAAAAGATACGATCCTAGATCGTTGGGTACTAAATCTCTTGCCCACCAAATCTCTGGCTCTCTATATCTCTCTCTTTCTGCAGAGAGCAATCCTGTAAGCCGAAACAGAAACAGTTTTGACTAACCCAGAACCTTACAAGAACTAGCAAACACGCACAAACCCACACGCGTATACATATAAACATATACCTGATGTGTTAGGCCTCTCATGCTTCTCCCTCGGCCGCTTCGGGGCCTCGCCTCCGAGCTGCAGCCCCTGCTCCTGGTGGTGGTGGTGCTCCTTCGGGGCGGCGAGCTGCTGCTGCCGCTCCCGCTCCCGCCGCCTCGCCGCGGGGACCCACGTGCTCTTCACGTGGTTCGCGCACTGAAACCCGCGGCTCTTGCAGCACGTCCGGCACCGCAGGTGCGGGCAGTCCTTCTTGGCCTGGTTGCCGCAGTCCTGGCAGCTGATCCCCGCTCTCATCCCCCCGCCCGTCGTCGCCGCCGCCGCCGCCAAGGTCAACGTCGTGAAGCCTCCTCCAGATCTCGAGCTCTCGTCTGAGAACACGTTGCACGAGGCCTCGCCGCCGCCGGGCCCCACCCCGAGGCCAGCGGCCGACGTGTAGAGATCCTGCTGCTGCTGGGAGAAGAAGTGCAGCTGTTGTTGGGGTTGCGGTTGGTTTTGATGCCATAGCTCCAAACCCTTGAAAGCCGAAGAGTCGTCCGGGTTGCTTCTGGAGTACCAGAACCAAGGAATTTCGGCGGCGGCCGTGGCTTGTGGGTGGTTGATCTGCTGATCTCCTGCTCCTCCTGCTGATCTAGCGGCTCCTAATGGAATGAACCGAGCCATTTCGCGTCGGTCGACGGGCCAAATCTCGATTCCCACTGGGAATTCAGAGCATATCAAGAGCACACGATCCTCCTATCTTCCTTCTTCTTCCTATTCTAGCAGTTGAAAACCCTAGAAGATGGAGAATTCAAACAGAGAAGACATGAGTGCTGTGTGCGAGTGATCTTTAATGGATTATAATGGTAAGTGGGAGTTGGGTGTGTGTAATTGCTGATGGGTTTTTCTGTGAGACACACGTCCGACAATTCTGCGGCAGAGCCTTCAATTCATCTCACATTTCTTCCTTCCTTTCTGCTCTCTCTCTCTCTCTCTCTCTCTCTCTCTCTCATCTTTGCATTGAAGGGCCATGGAATTTACAGCTCTCTCTC
Organism: Eucalyptus sideroxylon x Eucalyptus melliodora; assembly: GCA_016097485.1. NCBI lineage: Eukaryota > Viridiplantae > Streptophyta > Magnoliopsida > Myrtales > Myrtaceae > Eucalyptus > Eucalyptus sideroxylon x Eucalyptus melliodora. Next base: position 43,968,406 of record CM027832.1, on the reverse strand, counting down.
GCTCTGCGACGCCGCCATGGTTCGTCCCCCTCTGTCTCTCTGTCTCTCTCTCTCTCTCTCAGTATCTGCAATTTCCTGCTACCTCCATTTAAGTCTGTACATATCTATCGAACACACGCCCACGCCCACGCCCACCCCTCTCCCTCTCTCTGCTCTGGGTCTTCTGGTTTTGTTGCAGGTGACTAAGCTTTTTGGGTGAGAGTGAGAGACTGAGCAAGTTCGAGGCTTGCAAGAGCCAAGATCAATCAATCTCTCTCTCTCTCTCTCTCTCTCAGTGACCATGGATTTCTCGTTTCTAGTCTCCTAGGAAGATTTCAGAGGACGCCCTCATTCCAATCCAACGGACGGTTTAGCGCCACGTGTCGACGAACCAGCTTTTTCGCTTCTTCGCACCGGAAAGCCCGCTACTTGTCTTGGTGACCCCTATACGAAAAAATGAAGACAAATCCTCCGGCACTGGTTGTCTTATCAACTCCTTTGCCAGAATGATTTGTTACAACCAATAGTATTGTCAACAATTTGTGAGTACAAATGTCCCTAAGAACTACTATGATATGATCAATGAGATAATTTATAATTTTTCAAAGCACTTATTCTTTTTCGAAGTGGATACGATTACTAATATTTCGGATATAGGACAATTTCTTATCAAATACGATTAACAAGTAATCTCGAACATCCATGAACATGCCCCTTTTGTGAAATGGGTCTAATTTATTCATCTTATTTTGTCATTTATGACTAGCCAAAAAGATATAAGCATTCATAGGTATTACTGTATTTTCTTTATAAGTTTCTCCTATTAGAGATTGTTTGCCGCCAATTTTACCTCTTTGGATGTGGACAAATATACGGTGCAATATTTTGTCGATGATAACTTTCTCACGGTGAAAAGATGGGTTCTGTTTTTTTCAAGGTGTTGTTCAAATATCATATAAGAAGAGCAATCTAGCAAAATATAAAGCTATATAGCACTCTGACTAACTACACTATTAGTTACCTATTATTCACCTAGAAGGAAGAGGGAAAGGAGGGCAGTCCAATCAATTTCTATTAGAATGATAACCTTCGACATTTTGCTGATGAATGTGTTTTAAGAGGAGTATCCAATACTTTTAAGAAGTTGCTCCACTTGAGTTCATGATGTTGGATACTTAAAACACTTTAGTATACATGAAGTTATAAACATCCTTCGACAATACTAATATAAGAAAAATCAAGTGTCAAGAGTTCACGAGAAGCTATTTTCTCTAATGACATCAGCTGCTTCGGCTCACCATATGCTTGCAAATCAAAGACAAAGGGTTTACGTCATTGGTTTATTTCAATAGCATCAGTTTCTTAACGTTTGCCGATGAAGATGTAGAGGAAGGGATGCTCCTAGGTTTTTCTGGAATTCTCCTTCGTTTCTCAGTGAAAATGACACCATCTTTTTCCATCGTATTTATGCTTTGTGTGTGTATGGTTTTTAAAATAAAGTAAAAAATTAATAGGGTTTCTGCTTTTGATGCATAATTAATTGATGAGGCTATGTAATGGGGTCGGATAGGGGAACATAGCGCCACCTTCTCTCTACCTTTTGTTGTCTTTCCTCTTCTTTTGTTTTCTCTCGGGGTTTAGAAAATCCAACATCTCAATTAGAAAATCTGAGGATACCATTTTCGTGACACTGTTCGAGTGCACCTGTGAGAGTATCGGCGGAATGAGGCCCGCATTCGAAACGAGTCCCCCCCTCGGGGAACTTAACATAAAAAGAACCTTTCAGGTTTGAGTTAATTTATGAGTAGTTTGACCAACTTTTTGAGACATTAGCCAACAAGAATAGATTCATTGGCCACCCTGTTTCCCATATCAACCATCCGATGTGGGATTTCATGCATCACCGATAGTGTTATATAAGTACCTTCACAATCAGTGAGGCGTGGAGTAGCTTAGAGAGGGATAACATCATGTTGCATATAATGTGAAATTAATTAAAATGTCCTTGCTGTTTTAGGGATTTACCCTAGAACCTTACCCAACCCTTCTCTCTCTCTCTCTCTTCTTCCTGCTTTTGCCACTACCACACCCGCATCGCGCCTCCATCGCCACTCTAACCCCGCAATCATTGAATCATCCCTGTTACTCTGTGCATCTCTGTCGCTCTCTTAGTTACATCGATGACTTAGACCTAAGTTGATTCGAAAAATCCTAAATAAGGTTAGGCTACCACAAGCTCCCTCCGTCTTCAGAGAGAGAGAGAGAGAGAGAGAGAAAAGAAGTTGCGGGCAACACGGGCGGTTGTATGGTGTGGCTCAAATGGAGACCGGTGGAGTGGAGGGCGATGGTAAGGAAACGACAGAGGAGGTGCATGTGTGTTGCTATAGTGGGTTTCTGCTTCATGAAGGAAGCTTAAAATAGGGAAAGAGTACATTTAGGTCGTCCAAAATGCGCATGTAATGACGTGCAACTTCTCAAGCCCTAAGCCCAGTACGAGCACTTCATTTTTAGATCGGTTAATAACTCGATCATTTGAGCTTCTAAATGGAGGTAAGTTCCATTAGATATGTTTGAATTGGTGGGTTCAAATATAAATGTCCTCGAGGTGATGTCTCCACAACAAAGTATTCAGACTCTACCACTCTTATCGAACAAGACCATACAATTGCGACAACCTCGTCATTTGAAGACTTATGAGACAAAGCCAAAACATTCCACAATATTGATAAACTTTGATTCTTTGAAGTTTGATTTGACATGATATATTCGTTTGGAGTGATCAAGTGCCATGATGTGTGCTAAACGAATTCCCCATTGGTAATATAATATGGCGATATAGTTGGGTTGGGTTTACTCCCATGTGGAGAAAGCCCAATGAAATGCTATGATCCTTTGTGGGGGTGAAACTTTGAATCATTTCTTATTCGTGCTTGCTTGTTGATGCACGCTATAATACAAGAGGACGTGGCTAGAGTCAACCTCTAGTGTTATCTCATATTTTTTCATACATAACTCATTCCAAAAATTCTCAGAGAATAATACTTCTCTTGTTTGCTCTTGTGTGCCGTGCCCGAGTAGAATTCTATTTGCCGGTCTTAGTTGGAGAGAATAACCTAAATCTCCTTTTAAGAAATCTACTCATATTATGAAACCTACTTGAATTGATCCCTTTTACAGACTCAAAATTGAGACACATTCTCAATATATCCAATCACAAATAAAAAAAGAAAAAGAAAGATTATATATTTTGAGACTATCGAGACACCATAAAAATACAAGAATGGAAATAATTAATATCCTGAAATGATACTTTTATATCATGTATGTTCGAACTTCTCGGCTCAAATCTTATGTCGAGAATATATGTGAGGGTTACGTAGATAATAACCTTAATTAAGCGGGTCCAAAAGTTGATGCTTTCAGAATCGGCTAAACGAGTTACTGAATTTTCTTGGCTTTCTATATATATATATATATATATATAGAGAGAGAGAGAGAGAGAGAGAGAGAGAGATTCCCAGTTATTGTATTTTTCTCTCTCACATTTTCGAGCCCTGTGTTGGTCGCAGCTGACTCTAGCTAGCTACCTCGGCAACTTTGTGGTCTTCAAACAAATTAAAAAAAGAAGAACAAAATGTAGGAAAGGGACTCGAGATCTATAGAGATCGAGACCTAGCCAAGTAAATGCTCGAGAAATAAAATATGGACCACATTTTTCCTATCTATCATTATATATATCACTTATTCTACCTATAACTACGATATTGTCACAAACTTCAAGACTTTTATTTTGCGATATTACATCTCATCCATTGATAGCTTTTGATCTGGTATGGATTCTATCTTTAGAAGAAATTGATTGACCTTCTGTGCTAATATTATCTTTGCAATGTGTTTAATCACGCAATATATCTTAATTGATGGCAATCATCTTGAAGACAAAATTCTTGCCTTAGTTGAAGAATTCCACTTATGGAAACCAAAATTTGATTATATGGGTGACCAAATTGATAGGATCTCTAATTGTTCTATCTCAACGGCTATCCTAATCTTCTCAAAAATTGTGCAATAGCTAGTTTGAAGAGTGATTCTTGTAAAGATTGTACAATGGACAATTTTGGATATTGAGGAGTATAAAAGAAGACCAAGGTGCTGAAGCAAGAGATAGATCAAGAGTTAACAATTCCAAAATTTGAGAGAGCTTCACATTTTTCATTGTCTTTAGTGAGCTTACAAGTGTAATCACATGAGAAGTGTTTGCAAAGTATTAGTTTATGCTTTGGTGTGAGATAGTGAGTCTTATCAGCTTGTGTATAAGCGATACCAATTTCGAGAAAAAGTGCTTGAGAATAAGTAGCACATTACTACTATAATTTCCCATTGATTTACTAGTGAAATCCAATCAGTAGGCTATTAGCATGAGAAATTGAATGTGGGCTTATATTGAGCCAAATCACTATAAAGCATTGTGTACAAAGTCTTCTATCTCTCTATATTTATCCATTGCTTGATAGAAACAACTGCACTCAATAACTTAAATATTACTAGAACTCGCACTTTTAGATATCGTAAGAATCTGTTCATATCTTTACTCTATTTCTCATAGTTACATTCATATCCACTTCACTCTTTTAATTTCACATTTATTTGTCAAATTCTTTAAAATTTCCCGTTCATCCCCTTCTAAGTGATTCTACTAGTCACTGCAAATTTGTCTTCGCCACGTCTTACTCGGTCCTTCTCAGTCCGAGTCTGATGGATGAGGATTTCGAGCATTCTTTGGTGTCAACAAAAACAATAGCCACTGATTTTCTGAGCAGCACTTTGTCGCTCCACTAATTGGACCAACCCATAATCCCATAGGGTAAAAAAAATAAATGTTTATTACAGAGGCTAGACATTTGACTACATATTTTCTGTCCAATCATACGTGGGGGCACTTAGATTTTGCATGAAATTACAAAATTCCTACTGATTTTTACTCTCTCTCTCTCTCTCTTTTTGTTAAATTAGACTTAGATTTTTCCCGAGTTCAATAATTCCGGATAGACCACCTGTTCCTACTAATCTTGTTCTTGTTTATTTAGCCATGCCATATAGACACTAGCTGATTTTTCGTCCTATATAGACAAAAACCAAAATGTTGCCCTAAAAAAACACCAACGCATAAAAATGTTAGAATATACCTTGTTATTTCTTTATTTCATATATTGAAATTAAACTAATTAGAGCATCGCTTTATTGGTGAACACGTCCAAATTCATCGATTGAAAGATGCTTCTGTCTATTAACATTTCACTAAACAAATAATTTGTTGACCAATTGGAAATAAAATTGTTGGTTCCTTGAGGATTTTCTCCATTATTTTGACCGTGACTATTATTGGATTCATTTGAAATTTGATTACGTTGATAATAACAATTACTAGATTTTTTTTTTTGATCCCCTGCATGAGTGTTAACAGAAAGTATTTCTTGCAATAATGATATAAGAATCATGTTAAAATGCTGTATTTCTTTAAACTAATTTCTCTGGTAATAGTACTAGTTCCTATAAGACATAGAAAAATGTAATTGATCCCATGATCTCCATAGTTAGAACAAGAACACACATAATCAAGTAGAAAGATTAACGCACATATTTTGAGATCTATCGATCCTGATATGGAAGCGGAAAAGTGACAATCCACGTACAAGTCTTTCTTCTCTATTGCTTTATGTATAATTGGCTCAATGAGACAGTCCCCTCACCCTTTAATATTAGGTAAACACTCATTTGCGAAAATAATTATGAGAATTAAAGTTAGATGAGAGACTTGAACATTATTGATAGAGTTTCCAACTAGGCCCTCTCATTATGGGCTACGATCAACTCGGCCCACACTAACCAGCCATATATTAGACTAATTAAGAAACATTTTATCTTACCTTAGACCAACCCCATAAAACGGTAAATTATAATATCAATTAATGTAGCCCACATTAGGAAAACTCTTACATTCTCTCACTTGGGCTATATTAATTAAAATTATAATGTATGTGCGTACTTTAGTCTAGAGATTAATTTTAATACTTAATCATATCCCATAAAATATCAAATACCAAATCATGTTGGTAACTGCATGTATATACACAAAGCCTACTATGATTATGAGCATTTTCAATTTTATTGATATGGATCTAATATGATAGTGTTGCAAATGAATAACGCTTCTTATAGAGAGATTTTATTTGTTAGGCATCATTCGTTTACCTTAAGTGTCACAAAACTCTGTGTCACTAGAGAAAGTTTTTGTGGTTCCTGTGAAATCACATATGCCTGATCCTTATGGTTAATCTTTCTTTATGTGTAACAAGACATATGCTTAAGGCTAATTACTAGATGCCCTTAGCCTTCACGCTAGATTTATATAATACATTGAGACTTTTATTAATATGTATTCAACATAATATCAATATATTCATAAATATTTTTCTTGAATGCAAAAGTTGATATAAATCAAAACGTTACTAAAAGTAACAAATATAGATATAAACTTTATTATTAAAAAAAATGAGATAAGTGCTGTAGAAGTCCTAAAACTTCTCACGAAAATGCAATTGAGTCCTAAAACTTTCAAAAAGTACAATCAAGTCCTAAAATTTGTCAAAATTGTTCAATTGAGCCATAAAGTTAACACCGTTAGTTTTATTAACGGAAAATGCTGACGTGGCGACGACGTAGTATTTTAAATGATTCTTTTTAATTTTCCAGCTGGCTTTTTAAAATAATTTTTATTCAATTTTTTTAAACGGTTAAAAAAGAAAGAAAGAAAAAGGGCATGAGTTGCCGGCTGCCGCTCGACCAGGGTGAGGCCTCGTCGACCCCAGGCAAGGGTCGGTGAACCTCACCTAACCCGAGCGAAGACGCCTAGATCTGGGCACGCCGGCCCTCACGGGAGGCCAGCGATTGTCGCTTGCCCTAGGCAAGGCCTGGCCAACCCTCGCCTAGGGCCGGCGGGGCTTGCCCAAATCTGAGCAGAGGCCTCACCTAGGGCGAGCGACGGTCGTCAACCCTCGTGAGGGCTGGCGTGCCAAGATATGGGTGCCCTCACCCGCGTCAGGTGAGGGTCGCTGGCCCTCGCTTGGGGCCGACGAGCCCTTGCTCGCACTAGGCGAGGGTCACTGGCCCTCGCCCTAGTTGGGCGGTGGTTGGCAAATGTCGCCGGCCCCTCCGATGATGGGTGGCCACCTCCTCTTACATTTAAAAAAAAAAAAAACAGTTTTTTAAAAAATGAATTTTAGTTTTTAAATATATATTTTTAAAAATTGGATAAAAATTATTTTAAAAAGCCAGTTGGAAAATAAAAAAATAATTTAAAATGCCACGTCAGCATTTTCCGTCAATAAAACTGACGATGTTAACTTTAGGACTCAATTGAACCATTTTGACAAATTTTATGACTTGATTACACTTTTTGCAAGTTTTAGAACTTTCATAGCACTTATCTCTTTTTACAATGCATGTGACTTTTAGATGAATCGTAGGGTCAATGCATATATTGAGGGAAAACCTTAGGATCGCATAAATCGTTTGATTAAGAGACTTATAAACGTAATTGATCATGCGACAACACAATTAGTCAACAATTGCTATAAGTCATAAAAAAAAATGGATTGGGTAAATGTTTTATTGGGGCCCTCGCATGAAAGATAAAGGCCGACCCCGAGACCCCAAAGTTTGATTTTCATATTGAACTTTCTTTAAATGATTGATCTTGACATGATGTCGTGTTTTTAATTGTTTTGATGTGTATGTTTATTTCTTTCCATTGTATATACCTAGTTATAGATTTCTTAAACTGGGTTTAAATTAGGACCCCGAAGATGGAGAAAGTGTGAAGATGGTGGAGGTTGATATCCATTCCGACCATTATTATGTATTATTCATTATCCCGACATATGTCTCAAGTTTCATTTATTGTATAAAGCACGACGAGTTGCGAGTTTTCTCTCTTCCTCTCATCTTTTTCAATTGTGTTTTTCTTTTATATTTTCTATTATTGCATGGTAAATTTACTGCTTTCCTTGATTGTTTACTTACTGTTTCGTAATTTCAATTCCATTATTGCTTCTTCTTTTTTCTTCTTGTTTTCTAGAAATAGAATAGCATGAAAATGACCAACCACGTATGATCACTTAGTTTAGGACTAATGATCCTAAAAATGTAAAAAGAAACGCATGGACACGTTAGGAAAAACACAACATGCTGTTTAGGTACCGAAAATGCGCTAATAGAAATATTAGCGTAACCCAAGTTTCCGAACCTAGATATTTGGTTGCGTAGGAATCGAGGGAATACTCTCGACCCTCGATTGAGTTTTCTAGCTAACCCCCAAAACAAGTCTAATGGCGACTTCTGTCTTATTTTTAGGTTGTCATAAACAACTAGACTGTTTAAATAAACATGTCATGTGGGGTACGAGTTTAGATGAAACTCACAACGGTTTAGTATACTCGATATGGGAGTACCCCAAAGGATGAAGTGATGCCATTCTTATGGGCGAAGCATACTGTCGAGAGGGCTATCATGGTAAATGTACCCTTAAATCCAATATCCACACCCTACCCCTTCTTCTAAAGTGTGTTGCTCGCGTGGGTATGAATCGCGACACTCCGCTGTCACGCGGGGTACGGGTTTGGGAGAGCTCACGATCTTGTGGAGGGAACTCACGAGAGGCTTGATCCGAAATGCGAGGCGATGATGTCTTTTGGAACGCGAGCCATAAGGGAATTCTCATGATCAAGTACCCCTAAACCCGACATTTCCCCCTTTTTTCTCTCCTCGTGATGGTAAGGGATCAAGAGCGGCGAGACCAAGTCACGATAGTACTTTCAACAGTAAAATCTGTCAACTTATCGGTAATAAGAACCATATGAACATTTGCTATCTCTATACCAAACAAAACATAAAAAACTCAATAGTAACAAAGTTATTATTTACAGAAAATGTGACTAAAAAAATAAGTAATGTATATAATTAGTACCATGTGAGTACTATGTAACTTGAAAACGCACAAGTACACATTCAGAAAGTTATATGCACTATCACAAAAAAGTATGACATGCAGTTGTACACTCCTCACATGACAGCAATTATGATAATATATTTCAATTTTTGTGAATTCATTACTTTTGGGTGTATGAATCACTAGAATTAGTCACTCCTCCATCGCACTATCATATATTCCTCTATGAACTAATACATAATAATCTCCTTTGGGAGTATGATTATGCATTAGAATAAAAAACATCCCGTTATTATACAAGAGGGAGAGACCGATATTTCTCAAACGTAATTAAGTGTGCCACTTTGGCGATCATAACTCAACTAATCCTTGAAACTCTTTCATACCGGAGATATAAATTTTACTTCTCATATATACCATATACATGTTATTTAAACTTCAGTGATAGGGGCAATTTATCACTAAAATCACATATCATACTAGTTACATTACTTTATTAATTGATACAAATTAAATTTTATATATATTATCAATAAATCACACTCTATACAATATACTAGTAAACTAGCATCGATGTTTCTAAAATCATAGAAAAATACAAGAAAATACACTAAAAATACAAAATATTTAGGGTTTTGTATGTATTTTCCACATCTATATGATCATCAAAAATATAAAATAAATAGACCAAAAGGTAGAGCATCACCATAAGAACACGTAATTGTCGACTATGCACCGATTGGAGGCTCCACGTGCCCGTACAAGCCACCTGAGTGCGTGGCATGTGGAGCCCACGTGTAGACGGCTCCCTGGGCTATTTTTCGGTTCGGCCGACAATGGTACGAACAATTATTGGTCCAACCATACGGTCTGACCAATTGATCGGTCCGTTCAATGGTAAACCTGGTTGGATCTCAGGTTAGTTCACTTGTCATTCGAGTTGGGTTGTCAAATTGGGTTAGGTCGCCAGGCTAGTGATGTTAGATGATGTCAGCTCTAGCATGTGCAGTGCATGCACAACTAGCCACGCTCGGGCGTGAGGTCGCGTGGGCTGCATGCTTGACGCCCTGGTAGTGTATGGCCATGCGTGGGCGCGCATGCGGCCTCCCCTTGGCGAGGTACCACCCACAGTTTTGCTCATCTTGTTGTATATATATATTTATTTATTTATTTTTTTGCACAAAAAATCATGAAAAATGGAAAAAATTATACGTTTGTACTCTAATTTATGGAGGCTTTGATACCACATGTAAGACGCGAAAAAACGGAATCCCACAATCTCCATAGCTAGAACAAGAACACATATAATCGAGTGGAAAGATTAACGCACTTGTTTTGGGATCCATCGATCTTGATGCAGAAGCGGAAAAGTCACGATCCACGCGTAAGTCCTTATCTGTTGACCTCTATATCATTGGTTTAATGAGACGATTCCATCACCCTTTAGCATTAGGTGAATGCTCTTTTATGAGGATAATTGTGAGAATTAGGGTTAGAGAAGTAGACTTAAGTACTATTTATAGAGTTAGACATGCCCTTTTATAATGGGCTGAGCTCAACTCGATCCACACTTTAGACCAACCCCATAAAATAGTAAATTATAATATCAATTAATGTAATCCATATTAAAAAACTCTTACAGTTGCTTCCCTCAATTCTGAATTAAATAAAAAAATAGCAACTTGCGTATAAGATTATGACAACCTTCTTTTTCTAATCCTTGCCTAGGTATCTAGATTCTATAGGAAAATTCTCTTGGTCTTGTCCAAATTGAACTACTCTGTGTTCCCCCAGATGGAGTACAAATTTGACTAGTTGAAATCCAGGGTTTTGCTATTGCCAAAAAGAGGGGAAATGGAGGAACAAACTTCAAAATCTGTGGGTGAAGATCATGAGATGACTTTAATAGCGAGAAATTAGTATACTAATGAATTTTTTTCTCTGGACAAAAAGCTTTCCACGACATAAAAAGAGTGGAAAACTCCTTATTTCTCGTGGGGCTTTTTCCGATCATGATTTCATTAATTTTTTGAAGACAAAAATGTTGTTAATTCGACTTGTTATAAAATTCATTCATTTGTCTTTTATATTAATTTTAATTGATTTTGATGGAAGTCCAAATCTCATTTTACAACTTCATCTCATTCGAACTTAAAATAATTGATAGCATAAAATTTTGTGGACCTAGTTCGTGTAACATTGTAAATTTTTCTACATGGTTGAACAGTAAAAATAAAGTTTAGTCTCAATCTTTTTCTTTGCTTTCACTTTTCCTGTCTTCATATCCAATGTTGGAAGGAACAAACATATTAAATATCCTTAATTGAGTTTCCGGTTGAATAGACCGTAGGGTTTGGCTTTTGCTATTTTGAAGGAAAAAACAATTTGTTTTCTTGGGAGTTGGGAAGAGGAGGTGCAAAGGTTTCCTGGGAGGACGTGTATTGCCCAAAAGAAGGGGGGGGGCTTGGCATTTGAAGGCTTTGGGAGTATAACAAAGCTGACATATATGGATCCTGTTTGCCGATAAGGAATCTTTGTGGTGCAAATGAATTCACTCGACCTTCTTAAAAAGGTCGAATTTCTAGGTAGCCAAAAAGCCGACTTGCTCTTCGTGGGCTTGGAAGAAGATCCTCCAACTTAGGATTGAGTTTCGAAGTTCCTTCTTCTGAAGAATTGGGGATGGTTGCTCGATATCCCTTTAGTTTGATAATTGGCACCCCAGGGGTTCTTTGAACTTGTATTTTCCATACTCAGACATATATGCATTTGACCTGTCTAGGCAAGCAACAGTGGCGGACCTATTTACCGACCGTGGAGCTATGATCAAGTTGGTCTTGGACTCTTGGGCGGAACCCCTTCTCACCTTTTCCCACCTCTCTGATCGTTTCGGTTGGAAGGGAAACACCTCACATTTCTTCATGGTGGCCTCGGCTTAGGATTTTACTAGGAGGAGGAAGACTCTGGTCTCTTGGAACAAGTTCATATGGAATAACTCAATCACTCCAAGGTACCAATTTAACCTATGGCTTATTGCCAAATGAAGGCTCCCTACCCAAGCTCTTTTATTATCTTATGGTATGATAGATAGTGCCTTGTGTCCCTTTTGCAATGAGGTGCCAGATTCTATGGATTGCTGGCATTGCTTTCTTTTGGGCCTCCAAATGCAATCTTTCATAGCAAAACAGGTCATGGGTTGAGAACCTCAATTGGGTCGCCTCCTTCCTTGCAGGCAAAGACTTTTACAAGTGCATTGCTCGCTTCTCTTTTGGTACTCTTTGTTATTTCATTTGGAAACACATGAATAGCATCCTCTTTAGAGAGCAGAGCTTATTAATTCCAGCGGTGAAGAATCAACTTATCAAGGTCGTCAAAGACAAGGCCACCACCTTCAGGAGTGTGGACAATAATTTCAAAATTCGGAGGCTGCAACGTAGCTAGGGTATGTATCCAATCAATTTTTTTTTTTTTTTTTTTCAGATGGGGACTCTTTATTTCTGCAGGGCCCTAGCAGTGCTTGCTGTTTGGATACTCTTCCTCTGCGCAACTGCTTCCTTAATGGTTCTTCACTTTGTCATTGGCAGATGCGGGCATAGATTGTGGTTCATCGGGTCTTCAGTGGCCTCCCGTTGCTTCCTTTTCTTTTGCCATTGTTTTGGCTGTTTTTGCTTCTTTAGGCCTGCTTCTATGGTCCTCTTTTGCATTCGGTGGCCTTCCACTCACTCTGACTTGTTGTCTTGTTGAATGCAAATTTTGTGGCGCCGGATCTTTTGTAATTGTTGGTTAAAGCTCTATATATTTTTACCCTTTACAAAAAAAGAAAAAGAAAAACAAATTGCTTTCTTCAAGATAAGTTCAAATAAGAACGAAAGAGGAATTGCCTAAAAAAAGGTGTCAGTAAGGCTTCACAAATTTGAAAGATAATCTGATCGGTTAACATAAAAATGGTGTATTTTTCCCTTTAATAAGCCTTGAAAATACTGCGCCCATTTTCTTTCTTTTTGTAATTCCAGACTAATATCAAACCCTAGTCAAATATCTCGGTCTCTTTTTCTTGTCGGCAGTCAAATATCATGGTCAAACATCACATTTTGTGCTCTCTTCCAAGTGGTACCTATAATTGCGAAAGCTTTGGCACCACCGCACGAAGCTCCTATCAAACGTCGAATCAATAGGTTTCTGTTGCTAAAAATAATTCAAGAATTAATTACCCTAACCCTATAAAGCCATGCCACGCTGACCAAACAATAGCTCTGCCTAATTTCAATGGCCCCCACCTTAATTAATTACTTGTATTTACGTGGAGGCAAGTAGATAAAATTAGATCCAATACACGTATGGTTGACTTGAACAGGACTTTGGTTCGATTAGAACCGTTCGGTGCAAGTCAAATTACATAAGTAAATTCGGTTTCATTACAACCATTCATTGTAATGCTATCATATAGGGACCACACGGGTAGCCCTTTGGATGGTCTAAAAGTCTTCAATCCGGTTCTTTGCAATTACTTCACTTTTTGCATCTATTGAGAAATTGATTTACTTTCATAATATGCGTAATTAAAATACATTTGGTCACAATTTCTATAAAAAAAAAAAAAAAACATCAATGTCGTAACACATATATGCTCAAAAGGGTTTTTATAAAGGGTAGAGATCTTCAATCATATGTTATCCAGCCATCGAGAAATGGCTCCTCAAGGGACCATAGTACTCTCTCCAATTGTCTTGTTAGGGCTTTGGAAGTTCCGGGAAATGATAGACATGAATTAATAAAATAATTCACCTTAGTCTTGATTTAGCATAAAGTATTGGCTTTCCTTTATATTTTGCTTCTGTTGTCTGTTAACGTTATTCGAGTCCTCATCTTGAGATTATAGAAGAGGATCACGACAATTACGGATTTATATGTATGCACATTATTGGATTGGAATAAGGTTGCTGATGATAATAAGGTGGAAAGTCACTTTTGTTTGTGCTTGGTCAAAACAAGAAAATAAATCATATAAGAGATTCCGATCACGTTACACATTTTCTAGCTTATTATATGTGGTTCTTTAACCCATTTACCAGATTTCTCACATAGAATATAAATGTCATATGCGATCCAAGAATGATGACGGTTGAAGTAATTGCATGCCAAATCAGGAAGTGGAAAAACATAAAAACGAAGAAGATTTTTTTGAAAACGTTGTTGATTATTTCACGTTTCGTATTGTCTCTCGTGAACAGTACCCAGATTAAGCACTTGAGATAAAAAAAAGAAAAAAAGAAAGAACCAACAGACAGCTTTTAGACTCGCTTACACGCCCACTTATCTACTTACCAACGACCACCACAGAAATTTTCCAAACGAGGGTTCGAGAAATACTCGCCCCACTTTGCTTTTGTGAGTTAGGCAAAAATGAAATTGGTCAATAACCAATTGCTAAATAGTAATTATTTTCATAATCTGGTCACTAAACCATGTCTTGGGTCTACGCAGCATAGGTTCAATACCTTCATCAAGAAGATTTGCCAAAATCAAAGGAGAGCCTAAGTCCAAATCCATAAACATGTCTTTTTGGATCGACATTTACTTAAAAGCTTGAGTAAATGAGTAATTGGCTAACTAGAATATATTAATAAATCTATATTACATCTCAATATTGGATATCTTTCACCTAATGCCCCCCACACATGTACCTTAACAAATCTCCCCTCATGTGTGAGCTGCCTATATTGTGCCCATTCCCTCTTAATCTAGGATCATATTTCCACCTTGGCCTAAGCCAACTTTGGTAGATGTTGGTAGGGATAACATCTACTCTTCAGACTCCACCTCAATCACCTTGGCCCAGCCGTGCTTGGCAAGAAGCTGGAGGACACCATCAGCCACCTCAATAGGGAGTCATCCAAAAATTTTCTTTCTTGAGATATTCATTAGACACAAATAAAAATTAGAAGTGGATCATCGATCAATCATTAGTTGTGATATCTATCACTTGTTCGGTCGGCACAATATAAGCCTAATTCCTTCATCCAGGAAAATTGCTAAAAGAGAGCCTAAATTTGAATCCATCAATATATCTAGTTGTATCAACATTCACTAAAATATTTTAGCTATTAAATTATATATCAATTAAAATATGTTAATCGCTCCACATTATATCCCAATATAGGATTTCTTGGAGTAACACTTTCATACTTGTACCTTAGCATCGCATTCTTAGGTGCAAAAGGAGAAAAAATTGCCATACGCTTGTTGGCTTGGAGTATACCAAGAAATTTTTTTTTTTTTCTAAAATGCTTTTTGATTAACTATAATCAATATATCATGCTGGCGACGTGAAGAGAAAATTGAAGACGATGCATAGCAACATATTCTTGTGAGAAACTTTAGATCATGCATATAACCTTTATAGCATTGTCAACTCGAGTTGCTTAATTCACAATTTTATTGAAAAGGGTCACCAATCAAAATGAACTAGAAGGAAAAAAAAAATATTCAAGTCGCAATCCAACAACGCGTAATCGTTGTTTTTGAATCTGGAATTGCATTATGCCCTAAACCACCTCCCCATTTCTCTGAAAAGTACTTCCGGCTTGATGATCTTTTGGAAAATAATTGACAAGCTACAGTTAAGCAATGATTAACCCCAGATCACTTAGGTACATAGATTGTAGAATATCATTGAAAACGGATAGCACACAGATTCTCTAATATGAATTAATTCATGCAACGATGGATCGAGAAATGGTAAACAAGCAGTTGCAAGAGAATTACGCCTTGCCGAGCACTTGAACCTATGTCCACAGGAGAGAACACCACAAATTCTGCTAAGGAATTTGACCGGAGATATAAGTATACGTTGCGATTTCTGCAGTTTGAATAGAAACACAACACAGTCCAACGCCGTTGGTATTGCTGGAAACAACAGTGTAAGTCGATCAAGTATTTAATAGGTGGTCATAAATAAGGAAATTAGGGTTTTATTAGTGTCCATAACACAGTATAAATGGAGCCATTAATGTACTATTTTTATCAAGTTATTGAGGAAAGACGCAACCTTTGACTAGTTTCTCTCTCTCGTGAAGACCCTATGATAAATTAACAGAAAGATCTGCACCGATGATAATTCCAAACTTCAAACAATTTGTCTGAACATATTCAACGAGAGATTCCTTCAATTTTCATACACCTCATATTCATGCGCTCTAGAGCAAACTGAATCTCCTCACCTATGACCTTGCTCGGCTCATAGTCAATCAATTGCTAAAGTGCTTTACACAGCAGATATAAAAAATCTTAACCTTCCTTCTACAACAACCTCGCTATTCGACTGTTGCGAACAAACCAAGATTGAAAATATAGCGATCATTATGATACTCCTTTTGAATTTGGATAACATGAATGAACTTTTTTAGTGCAACTCATCCATCTATCAAGTGGATGACACCCGTAATTATTCCAACCGAGGTCTAGGGAAGAATGAAATCTGCACTCGTTTCTTCGCATCGTGGACGTCCCTTTCTCAGATTCTGGTGACGTCGCCATTGGATAGGACGAGCGGAGACTCCAGGGGGACGATTGAGTACCAACCGATTAGGCCATGTTTTAGGTGAAATTGAAAGGTGATCCACCGCCTAAAATAGTAACATGGCACATCACACTTTTTTTCTTTCTCATTAGTTTATTGTAAGGTCCTTATAATGCCTGCAAATGCCCCAAAAGCCATTTTTCTCGCATCGTAGTGCAAGTTAATTTATGCCTGTCCATTTCTGTCCTTCTCGGCTCATATGATGATTACCTCTTTGGGAAGCATACTGCTTCATGGCCTCTTGTGGGGATATGCATGCATGTGAGAATTTTGTGTGTTTTGAAAATGAAATGTTGTGGAGTATCTTATGGGGTTTTTTTACAGTGACATATTTGCCGCGGTTTTCGATTGACTGAAACTTCTTCCAACCGGTGTTTAGACTAGTGGGTTACAAACACGGACATTGACCACCCGCATTTATGCTTACTAGGCTGAAACATGTGAGGATGGTCAAGGTTAAGACAACATGATGAGTTGTTAAAGGTCTTTAAATGTATACAAAGAGCTGAACACTCGTGATCATTTCGACTGTGAAATTCCCCCGGCCCTAGAGACCACTGAAAGACCCTTGGACCACAATGGCACTGATGAACAGGGATGGATGGTTTTGTTTGTTTGTAATTTTTGTCTAAACATATGTTATTAATTTACACTGTGCAGAAGCTTTTTGTTCTGCAAACACATGAAGTTGCGTTTTTGTCATAGTGTTTAGCAAAGGGAATTGCAAATCCATGGCGGGATCGGTGGAGGGTGTGAGAACACTAGAACTGTCGTGAGGCATCAGCAGAAAGAAGACAGTTGATCCTACTGTGGGGGCACTAACGAAGGAACTAGCTTTGCAGAAGATGGAGTACATGAGAAACAAGCTCTAAGGAGAATGGTTTGCAATACTAGTTGACACTAGTGTGTAAAATACGATTGGGCTGCTAAGCATTGCATTCCCAAACTACTATCTTGCGAAATCAAATATCTTCAAATAAATGTGTATGATGCCAGGAGATGGAACCGAGTATAAGTTGAAGTCATCGCCTCATATCTTTATGATCCATAAAATCAATGAAAATAGATGAATATAAGGCTTCTGAAGAAGGTAAAGGAGGAAGAGTAGTGATAGCATGGAGTTAGTGCGAAGGGGCTTTGATTTTTCTTACCTACTCCTCATTTTCAATTTTATATTATTTCTGATGTATTCTTACTAAATATTATTTATGTGATTTTCACTTCTTCTTTTTTTAAACTTTCATGTACTCTTATGATATTGGTTTAATGCATCCATCTTAATTGTTTTTGCACTAATTTGTTTATACTTTTCTTTTTCTTTGGTTACTTCCATTTTTAATTGTCATTATGCAAATAATTTACACATAAAGATATGGTTCCACTTGAGTCCAACTGATTTGTATCATATCTCTATTATTTAGTTGACATCAACTATTTATTCGTCATTAGGAATATTCTTTTGTTTAAGATATTTCAAATCTCATTACATGGTTTGTTTTCATGTACAATATCAACGTTATAAAAAGGACTAACTTAGCCAAAACTAATATATATTTCCATAAGTAACCCAATAAATATGAAAGAAACAATTTGGGGCTCTTACTTGGGCCAACGTAGGATAGACAATAGTTATGATCCGATCGTCCAAAATGGATGTGAGACTCTTATGATAACACAAAATGAGATGTGTAACAACAAATCGCCCCTTCCTCCTTTTCATCTATGAAGCAAGTATATCTACCATCTAATTTGATCCTATTATCACACATAAAAATAAATGAATGAAAAATATTATTTTCATTCACGAAAATATTTATATATAAATTTTCTCGCAAAGTAAATGAAGCCTTAATTTGAGGATAAAAGGGCAAATTGGTTACATGTGTTAGACCACCATACCCTGACAAATTCATAAGCAAATTGCCCAATCAAGCACTATGCCCAATCATTTAAATCATGTATAACCTTCAACAAGTATGAAATCTCATGTTCATATCTTATGCTGATCAATGGTCACATATTTTCGCATGTCAATAAGTAATTCTTCATGAATTTCTTAGCATCGTACTAACCGGATCTCAGATGTAGATCTAGCACAAAAAGTCAAAATCTAATCTAATCTCAAAAAGTCAAATTAAACCGAAGTCTTCAAGAATATCATTAGCTTTGATGTCCTATCTAATGATTACTTGAGAGAGATATTTATCCTATAATTGATGCCTCGAACTCCATCATTAGATTTCTCTCTCTAATGAACTACTTACCAGGCGACCCGACTCGGACCGATGGTGTTATCCGCTTACATTGATGGGCCTCGAGTCAAAATTTAATGGGCTACTAGTCAGGCAGCCCAAAGCCCAAACGCGGCCCAAATCACAGGAGAGTTCATTCAAATGGGCATCGGTAGCACTTCCCAGATGCAAAAACTTTCTTGGCAAAGTGACTGGTGTGATCGTCATGTAGAGAGCAGGATAAGCTGTTGTCCGGATCGGATGATCGCCAAACAACGTCCTTCCATGACGATTCGGGCGTCGATGGCCTAGACCTCAAACGAGTCGAGTCTGAGAAGATCGAAATCGGCCTTCATTTCTGGGTTCGAAACTGCAAATGGGTTTAAGTTGGACGAAGCAAAATACGCAATTAAAGCAGGGATTGAACCGAAACTTATTACATTGATGTCGAATTTGCACACATACCGTGGGAGGTCTAAAGGAAAATTTTCGATGCGTGCGCGATGGCGCGAGAAGCTTGTCTTTCTTTGGCTTGCGTTGAGGAGGGTTGATCCCGAGGTCCCTAAGCTTTGAGGAAGGGTCAGTGCCGTCGAGATGAAGTCTAGAGGGCGTGTGAGGAGGAACGGGAAATTCTAACGAATCCTTGAGAACACCAGGATGAATGGTTGATATGATCATGCCTTGTGGCAATCTTGGTTAAGGGATCGACTGTGAATAAGTCGTCACGTGTTAAGGGGATACAGACCAATCATGAGTTATCGCGTGTCAGGAGGATATGAGTCAATACCAGGCCCATTATAAAAGGGAAAAGAATAGGGAACACAACGGGTCATCCCCGACGAGCCACGTTTCGAGCCCACCTGGAGGGTGCGCATCATTCGATCTGTTCCATTGGTAGCTTTCGAGGAAACGAGCTCGAGATCTCACGGCACGTAAAAGGGTTCCGAGGAGGCACGCACTCGGAAAGCAATGCGGAGTATTTCTGGAAGAGAGGTGAACGTAAAGAGGGCGCCGTCCGATCCTGGAGGGAGGACGACATCTTCCTTGTTGCTTCCCGAACGCAGGCTCGAAGACATTTAGGTTTATCCCCGGGAGTTCCGCTCTGCTCTTCAGGGTTGAGAGGAGGGAAGCTCGCCTTTCTCGCACCAAGCTTTGGTTGCGTCCCAGCTGCACTTCCGAAAGGGATGGGAAGGGAAGAAAATTAGGCAAAAAAGTTATAAATCTATTGGGATTATGTCAATTTAATTTAAATTTTTTTTTGGCTAATTGAGTCATGAACTTTTTATATTTGTACTAATTTAGTTTCATCCAACCAATTTTGATTGGTCAGCACTAACATGGATGTTGTACATCTTATATGACACAAACAATACTGATGTACTTAATTTTTAATGATATCTTAATATTTTTTCAGAATTTTTTTCTTTTTTTTTTTCGCTTCATCTTCTTCCTTTAGTGACCAGCCACTAGCGTGTTAGAGATTTACCCAGTCACGGCGAGGCCGATTTTTCTCAACAACGGTAGACGTGATATTGAGGTACCACTCACGGTGTAGGTTTTGATTGCAAGGCTGCATATGTAGACAGAAAAAATGATGATAAAATCTAACTTGTGAAATAGGAATATGCGTTTGACCAAAAAAAAAGGAATATATGTACTGAACTTTTTTTTTTGACAGAATGGACTGAACTTTATTTATTTATTTTTCCTGTCAAGGTACTCGTGCATACCTGTATCACTAGTTTCTTCCTTTAACGCGTGCTGCTAACTCGTTTGGAATATTACTTTCTCCGAAAAATGTTTGGTAATTTATTTTATTCATTAATTATTATTTTTTAATGTTTCAAAACGGAGTCCTTGGTCTAAGGACAAATTCCCTCCTCCTACGCTTTTGGATCTCTATACCTTTCCTCCTGATTACCTGCAAACTTCATCTCCCTCCACAAACTCATCCACAGCTAGTCATCCTCCTCCTCCTCCTCCTCCTCCTCCTCCTCCTCCCACCATTTCCCATCTCATCACCTCTCTCTCTCTCTCTCTCTCTCTCTCATCGAGAGATGGCGATCGGAAGATCGTCGCGCGGCAACAAGCGCTCCTCTTACACCTCCTACACATCCACCGTGACGACCATTGTGTTCGTCACGCTATGTGTTGTTGGCGTCTGGATGCTCACCTCCGATTCCTTTGTCCCGCCACAAACCACCACCAAACGATCCTCCTCCTCCTCCACCACCCCCGCAACCACCGCCTCAACCACCGCCAACGACGATTTCTCCTCCTCCTCCTCCTCCTCCTCTGTCAAGACCGATGACAAGAAAGACACCACTTCGTACGAGGACAATCCTGGCGACCTCCCTGACGACGCCATCAAATCTGATGACTCTCGTCAATCCGACGGCAAAGACAGCAACAATAATGCGAATGACGGCAAGGACGGTGCAAATGGGAGTTCTCAGGAGAATCAAACCCAAGACACCGATGCGGATAAGGGTGCCGGTTCGACCGACCATAAGCAGGGATTGCAAGATCAAGGAACCGGCGGTGGCGACGTCAAAAGTGACGAGGTGAAATCAGAAAACAACAATGAAGACTCCGCGGAAGTGAGCACGCAAGGTCTGCATGGGAAAGAATCTGGTGAAGAGCATGAAAAGCAGAACGAGAACAAAAACCAAGTGTCCGAAGAGAGCACGGTGACACAGAACCAACAAAGTGAAGAGAACAACGAACAGAGCAACGATGAACAGCAGCAGCAACAGAGCAATGAAGATACAAGCGGAAATCAAGAGCAAGAACTGGCTGCAAGCTCTCAAAATGGAAGCAAATCACAAGAAGGCGAGAATAAATATACAGCTGAGGATCAACAACAACAGCAACAGCACCAAAAACAAGAAAATCAAGTCGAGAACAATGACAGTTCGAATGAAGATCAAAAGCTGCGGCAAGAGAATGACGCCACAGCACAGGAGCCTCAAAAACCAATGTTGGACTTGGATGAAAAAAAGCGAATAGAAGAGCAACAGCGACTCCGAGAGGAGGACGAATTGACATCGCAATCGCAGCAGCAATCACAAGAAGAGGCGCATAGACCGGAAGAAACGACGGATCAGAAAAGTGAGCGCGTGGAAGCAACAAGTCCGGCCCAGCAAGAACATGACGAGATGCCGATCCAAACTGACACGCACCAGGATGCCCAACAAGACGAAGCCTCGCATCAAACAGATGGGTCATTTTCAAACGGGGAGAACTCAGGGATCCCAAAGGAATCGAAGGAGTCAAAGAAGTCATGGTCGACGCAGGCAGCACAGTCGGAGAATCAGAAGGAGAGGAGAGGGCAGGGAGCGACAGGCGGCGACGATAGCATCTATGGTTACACATGGCAGCTCTGCAATGTGACGGCAGGTCCGGACTATATACCATGTTTGGACAACCAGAAGGCGCTGAAGAAGTTGCGCAGCACCAAGCACTTTGAGCATCGGGAGAGGCATTGCCCTGAGGACGCGCCGACGTGCCTGGTCCCGGCCCCTGAGGGATACAAGAGGTCCATTGAGTGGCCCAAGAGCAGGGAGAAGGTAATGCAGCTAGATTTTCTATGTCATTCAGTCATATTATTTCTGGCGTAGCTCAAGCTTGCAATAACATCTCAATGATCAAACTGGTGTCCAACTGAACTAAAACACAAGTTCAAGCACGTTCAAATTGAGATTGTGGACTTCGAATTTTCAAGTTGAGTTGTACTTAAGGATTATGTCATGCCTCGGCTCGACTCCATTATACTTTCAGTCTACTGTCGAAGGAAAATCCTATGGAGCAATTTTACTGCTGAAGTAGTACAAATATCTAGTCACATCACATGCAGGATTGTTTGCAGCTTATGCATTTGTTTCCGTCTAAATCTACTTGATTAATTCAGTAGATTAAGACCAGAGACATTTCCCACGTAACATAAATGTTGGGTCTGGCAGATATGGTACTATAATGTGCCGCACAAGACGCTCGCGGATGTGAAGGGTCACCAGAACTGGGTTAAGGTGACTGGAGAGTTTCTAACTTTTCCCGGTGGAGGCACGCAGTTCATACATGGCGCGCTCCATTACCTCGATTTTCTTCAGGCTGTAAGCATCCAGAGAAATATATTGCACACTGCATAGTCGTCTATCGGCATAGTAAACTAGCCTCCTGCATATGTTAGCTCAACTAGCCTATTCTCTTTTTCTGTTTGTTTTTCCTTTGTTGGATCAAGTCTTATTCTCCACTATTTTTTTTCTTAATACTCATCCTCATTCATAGTTCTAGTTCCTGAGCCTAGGAACTTACTTGTCATATGGTGCAGTCAGTACCCAATATCAAATGGGGAAAGCACACACGAGTCACACTAGATGTTGGATGTGGAGTCGCAAGCTTTGGGGGTTACCTTTTCGAAAGAGATGTTCTGACAATGTCCTTCGCTCCCAAAGATGAACACGAGGCTCAGGTTCAGTTTGCCCTGGAAAGAGGAATACCAGCGATTTCTGCTGTTATGGGGTCTCAGCGCCTGCCATTCCCAAGCAGAGTCTTTGATCTCGTGCACTGCGCACGGTGTCGAGTCCCTTGGCATGCTGAAGGTTCTCTATGACAGTTTCTTCACCTTTTTCTTCTGAGTGAATTTCAAATTTGCTCCTTTCCTCCGCTCACGGTCTCTTATCAATGATGAATGATGAGTTATGATTTGTGGTTCACCTTGAAGGCGGGCTGCTTCTGCTAGAACTGAACCGTGTTCTTAGGCCGGGAGGTTACTTTGTCTGGTCAGCTACTCCAGTGTACCAGAAACTTGAAGAAGATGTTCAGATCTGGAAAGGTAACATGAGATAGAACCAAATAATTAATTACTCGATTGAAGTGGTTGTAGTGATCAATCAATGTTTTTGTTTCTCTATGCAGAAATGTCTGCTCTGACAGCAAATATGTGTTGGGAGCTGGTGACCATACAGAAGGACAAGCTAAATTCAATTGGAGCAGCCATCTACCGGAAACCGAGATCAAATGACTGTTACGAGCAAAGAAAGCATAACAGCCCTCCAATGTGTAAAAATGATGATGATCCAAATGCTGCCTGGTAGATACTCAAATAAATTCTGTAGCAAACGTTATTCACTTTTCTTCTAAGTGGCCAAGATAAGACAAGATCACCACTAAAGAGTCTTATGCATGCTAATCAAGAACATTAAAATGGTGATGTATAGAGGATATAACATCTGGCTCCAAACATTGCTGATGTACAATAGCATTATCAGTCTTCATCTAGACTTATAACTCACACTTACACAGCAAAGTTCAAGAACCTGACTATCGTTGCAATCTCAGGTATGTTCCCCTTCAGGCATGCATGCACCGGATCCCAGTCAATGAGGCAGAGAGAGGGAGCCGATGGCCGGTGGTCTGGCCACGCAGAATGCGGACACCACCTTACTGGCTGAACAGCTCCCAGAGTGGGATCTATGGGAAACCAGCCCCACAAGATTTCTCTGCAGATTATGAACACTGGAAACGAGTAGTGAGTGGCTTGTACATGTCGGGGCTTGGAATTAGTTGGTCCGGCGTGAGAAATGTTATGGACATGAGAGCTGTCTATGGCGGGTATGAATTGCTTTCAATTTTAATCTTCTTTAAGGTGAAAGATCAGATGAGAGCTTTCTCCTGCTTGCTTGCAGATTTGCCGCTGCACTGAAGGATCTCCAAATGTGGGTGCTGAACGTGGTAAATGTCGACTCGCCAGACACGCTTCCCATAATATTCGAGAGAGGACTTTTTGGAATATATCATGATTGGTGCGAGTCCTTCAGCACTTACCCTAGAACCTATGACCTGTTGCATGCAGATCATCTCTTCTCCAAGCTTAGGAAGAGGTACGCAACTGGATCCAGTAGTCCCCGCTTCCTCCCTCCCTCCCTCCCTGCCTCCCTCCCTCCCCTGGTCCTTTCCTAACTCTACTTGAATTTGTCTGCTGAAGGTGCAAGCTTGCCCCGGTAATGGCAGAAGTTGATCGAATCGTGAGACCTGGAGGTAAAATAATAGTCCGTGATGAGTCTGGTGCCATAGGGGAGATCGAGAACTTACTTAAATCACTGCATTGGGAGGTCCATTTAACATTCTCCAAAGACCAAGAAGGAATTCTCAGTGCACAGAAAGGCGATTGGCGGCCAAACACATATGCAGCTACTTCCTGATTATGATGAAGGCGAGTGCCCTTGATTTTGAGTTGCAAGCGGCAATAGGTACAATTTTTCTAAGTATTTGCGCAGTAGACTTCCATAGGCACGTGCCAAGTAAGAGCATATACTCATTAATTTTCAAATGGATGAATGTAAAATTTTGAATGGATCTCAATCCAAAAGTTGCCATTGACGGGCTTATTTGGCCAGCTTTCTGGCCTCATTCTTTTATATACGCAGCTTGTACCTTCTGATGTTCAGAGGTAGTTTCGGTATGAACCATAGTTTTTGCTCCAATTGGAAAAATAGTATTGCAGTTAGCCATTTTGAGAAATGCAGAGCGACGCTCACGGCATGTATGCCAATAACCTAGAGACAGAGCAATCTACCATGACAAAAGAGAGCTCATAGTTTATCTCACCGCCCCTCTCGTCAATAGGAGTACATAAATCCACATTTCAAAATTTATCCTCACCCCAAAAGTGGCTAATGCCCGTGGATGCTGGAGCTTGAAAAAATCCGAAGAACGGCGAAAGAAATACACGGCACTCTCGGTCCGATTCAGCTGTTTTGCTTGTGCAGAGATTTGTTCAAACCAACTACACCACCATAATAAACATTTAAGGACGACAAGACGGCGAATTCAGGTGCTGGGTGAATCGTGTGGAACTGAATGTTCAGTTTAAGATGTTAGGAGTCGTGAATGCAATTTACCGACATGACAATGACGTTCAGCTTCATCGATTCGAATTCTAGCTCAAACAGCCATGGCACAGCACCTCCCATGATGAAACAGAGGAAGTCCTACCTTCCAAACTACATACTGCATTGTTCATGGAAAGGAGCAGTTTTTCCGTGTACAGATCCATTAATCTTAAAGCCAGATTACATTAACCAAAACAAGACGAAGATATAACATGGGCATGTGCCATTGTAAATCATGAATTTCTCAACTCAAAGATTCATTCGCCTGAAAAGCTACAAACTTTAACATCAAAGTCAATCACGGAAGCTAAACCCGTTTCAATCTAGACGTCTCCAGCCAGCAAAATCTCAGGCAAATTGACCGCACAGGCATGCGCGATCCAAAGCGCAACGCCAATCGAATACGATATCGGATTGAAGAATCAAAGAATCCGGGAGTTCCTCCCAGAAAGGACCTCAAAATGAATCGGCGGTCTCCCGGGTCAGGACGACTTCGAGGGATCGCAGCCGGAGCCGGAGCCGGAGCCGTCGATCTTGTACAGCTTGTCGTAGGCCTCGAGTTCGTCGTAGTAGATGTCCCACACGCACCGGACGCACCCGCTCCCGCAGCAATCGTCGGGCAGCGGCTTCTCCGGCGGCGGCGGCGGGGGCGGGGGCGGCGGCGATCGCTTCGGTTGGTCGTCACGTCCGCCGTCCTTCGCGGCGGTTGCGGCGGGCGGCTGGGATGATGCACCGCTTTCCGTCGACATCGGTCTTCTTCGGAGACGTTGTCGTAGAAGGAGGAGGTGATTCTTCGAATTCGCTCGCGATTGTCGGGACATTTCTTCTTCTTCTTCTTATTCTTCTTACAATCTTCGTCTCGTATTCGTCGTTTTTGTCGTTTTTTTCCCCGTTTTTGCCGGTTTATTGAACACCAAAGTGTCATGAGTTTTTGTCTGACCAAAAAAAAAAAGAAAAAAAAAGCGTCATGAGTTTTGTTTTTGTTTTTTACTTTTGTCAAAATTATAAGTTTTTTTTTGTCAATAATTTTATGTTTTATTAAAAAAAAATTTGGGGTTCAGAAGAAGCTAAAAAATTGACTAGTGATAAAATAAACATAAATATGACGATGATGCATACATTGAAGTTAGTATACGAATGAAGTATATTGTGTCCTATTGTATTTGAATTATCTCTTACATTTTCCTGTTTGTCCTATTACGACTCCATTTTGTGAGATCCACAACCATTTATTGAGTGGGATTAGCTTAATTACTAGATAAATCAGATTTAAGACTTGCTTGTTTTGTGAAAATTGAATAACTTGGAAAATATTTTTTTTAAATGTTAATGCTTGTATTGCTTAAATTAATTAGCCAATAAAAAAATATTTCATCTCCACAAAAAATTTATATTTAAATATTTCGTGAACAATGAAAATATTTTCCGTTTGTTCATTTTTGTAATCTATACAATCAATCATTTATAAGAAATTGTTTTCCAAATAACTTATTTTTCACTAAACAAACAAAGCCTTATTTTATTTGGCAATGGAATTTTCTTTTATTTTTTGAACTCCATAGCATAATTAGGGCCCTCGTAAAAACTCCTCATTGCAGATGCAATCAAGATTACCACAACTTCAGGTAGATTACGACCAGTTGGAGGCTTGTGATCGATTTCCGTTTTCACACGAGATGCCATTTCATTTTCGACAAATAGGTACCGGAACATGACCGTTTGCACTGGTTCATGATTGTTGGTCGATCCATGATGGGCGTGACTATCCCTCGATCAACCCTTATGGTTGGACAATCGTCCATCGACTAAACTATTCGAGTCCATTAACATGGTCATTGGATTGGTCCATGACCGTTCCCTTGATCGATCCATGATCAATACATGGTCAATTCTTCCGATGATCCAAGACCTATCCTTGCCACCGGCACACCTGATTCACAATCATTTCTCATGGGTCGAAAATCGAGAAGTTATAGTATTTCCTGATAGTAAATACTGAATTTGAATGTGGTTGGTAACTATCAAATATTGTTGGTACAACTTGCTTCCCCAATCACATGTCAATTAGTGTGGTTACCAACGCCTTCGAAGTAATTGACTTTTATTCGAAATCACCAACCTCAATTTAACTAAATTACCGACATTCATCAAATTAAGATACCAACTAATTATAGTCACATACTAACTTTTTTTATATCTTTTGCTTCATTTTGAGAAGTATGAACATTTCTTTCTACTTTAAAATTATCAACTATTTTAATAATCTATCAACATTTATTCCTCTGGTATCAACACCTTTAAAGTTTTTGGTATGTCGTTATGTCATATGTTGATATGTCAACCAAATTAATGTTGGTAATTAGGAGTGAAGGTCAGTAAATTTAATGGCCTTTGTAAGAACAAAGTATAAATGTTGATCGGTCATCCTGGAATGGTGAAGAAATGTCGGTATTTCTCAAACGGAAGTAAGATAAAACGTTGGCAAATTATTGGGACGGTTGTTGCTACACTGGTCAAATCAACAAATAATTGATTTGAGCTTTAGCAAAGATGATATACATAAAAGAAGAATCAATTGCAAAAAGAATAATCTCTTGGATTTCCGATTAATCAATTGTAAGAAGAATAACTGGCCAATATATTCAAGATGACCAACCAGTTGATCAACCCTATCAGTTGCACTTGCTCTAATGTGATAGAACACTATGATATCCATATTAATGCTACACCACCATAATCACAAAGAATTAGTCGGATCTCAACATTTATTCACGGTATTATGTATGGCAAATGGCCGCATTCGATGCTAGTTGCTGCATATCATAAATTGATTAGCTTTTTACCGATTGTCTTTTGCTGTCTTGTGCTCAAGAAAAAGCATACCCTTTTATTTTTCTGTGAAAAGATCCCCCTTAGCCTTAGGTAAGTGAACCGCACCGGTGAAATTTCGTACTTCCATTGGACTTTATTTTCCTCCCTCACTAATTGAAGGTCATGTTTTTGATTGTTTGATTATTAATAAGGAAATTAACTACATAAAAACTCCGCTACAAATAGATATAGATGATGTTCATAATTGTAACTCAATAAGGCAAACATGACTGTACCCCATTGATTATATAAATGAGTAACACACGAGCAAAAGTCAAACGTGAAATTCATTTTGGTTGGTGGTATATGTGATTGAACATTTATCATGTGTCTAATTGATAATGAAAGTTTCCTTGTAATACTAGTAAGGCAAGATCATGAAATTCCCCAAAAAAAAAAAAGATTCATCCAAGTTGGACATACTACATCCTCGAGAAAACAAAAATCTGCACTTCCATATCATTTTAACTTTGGTACACTCAAAAGACAATATAGCTCCCAAATCTGTAAGCTCCACCTAAAAACAGTCGGAGAAACCATTTTCACATCATGTCACGGATTTGAATCCAAAAGCTTTCTAAAGCTAAATTATGCTGCATTGAGAAAGACACTTATTAAAGATAAATACACAATTAGTAAACATTTAATGATCAAGAAGCAACCCGAATGCTCCTACCTTGAACGTGCAAGAACCAAATGAACCAGCGTAGTTAATGGAGACCTAGCGCAATCCATCACAACATACCCAGACAAATATTGGAAATTTTATTGTTGTCATCTCCCACTATTAACTAGTGGCATGACATGATTTTTCATGCTATCCACGTACCCAGTGTTTGTGCTCGCAATACTGTCCATGTAAATATTGATCTTCCCTCCTTGTAAATGAATTGTCTCTTCCAAATTCACATCGATACCACTAACCCATGGATGGTTAGCCATTGCTCTGAGTCCCTCCAATTCCATCGCTACTTCCTTCATGGTCGGCCTCTCCTCCCCTTTTATTTCCAAGCATCTCTTGGCAAGATTGGCAACTTCCCTAACCTGGTCATTGTTTCCTTCGTATATAATAACTTCCTCAACAATCTGAAACAATTTATCATTTTTCAATGATGAAAGAAAATATGTTGCCAAGCTTTGTTCTTCTTCTGGTCGGTCAAAGGAAAGTGCTTTCTTCCCTGTCAATAGCTCAGCTAGCACAACCCCGAAACTATAAACATCACTCTTTTCTGTTAATTGGCTTGTGTGAAAGTATTCAGGGTCTAAGTATCCCAATGTTCCCTGAACCATAGTCGACAATTGTGTTTGATCAAGCGGGACTAATCTTGAAGCTCCAAAGTCGGAGACTTTCGTGGCATAGTTGGCATCCAAAAGGATGTTTGTTGACTTGACATCTCGATGGATAATGGGAGTGGAAGCCATGGAATGCAAGTATGAGAGGACTCCAGCAGTTTCTGAAGCGATTCTCAATCGGGTCTCCCAAGACAACTTCGATGATTTGCTTGGATTGTGGATGTGGTCGAAGAGAGTTCCATTGTTGACAAACTCATACACCAATAAAGGCACCTCTGTTTCCAAACAACATCCCAAAAGCTTGACCACGTTACGATTATTAATTTGAGAAAGCACAATGACTTCATTGATGAACTGTTCGATCTGACTTTGTTCCACAAGCTTGGACTTCTTAATCGCAACCACCATATTATTTGGCAACAACCCTTTGTAAACAGTACCGTATCCTCCTCGGCCGACTATTCTACTCTCATGATAATTGTCAGTTGCCTTCTTCAGTTCTTCAGCGCTAAACAATTTTGCAGCTTGTGTGGTTCTGTCACGTTCATGTAATTGTTGCTGCAAAAGTAAGCCGCCATTTTGCCTGAAATATTGTTCTTTGAGCCTAATGAGCTTCCTTTTCTTATATCCGAAATACAAAAAGGCTATGCTGAAAAGCAGCACTATTATACCCATAGCAACACCTGTATACAACACCAATTTTTCAAAATAATTAATCACGTGATTAACTCCACGGCGAATCATTGCACCACGTAAAAGACGCCACGAATTCAAACTTTCTGTCTAATTATAATGTGAGGATTCCTCGAAAAAACTTATTAGTTTTGGGCAATTTGGGTCTGAATTAGGACATTGGATTTGGTTAAGCTAATATACAAAAAAGGAAGAAGAGCACAATTGCCTCGGTCTACAAACCATGTCATCAGTTTGGCAGGTTTAATTCGCATGAAATAAGTCATAAAAGTATAAACTCAAACTTGATACTTATTTTTTCCCATGGTCCTACAGTATACCTGCTTACAGCTTTCTAGGTCCTACGCAACCAAATCCACGTCATTTAAAGCATACGTTTATACTGTAATGTTATGTTAGCACTGCTCATAATTAAAATACGATATAATACAGGAAGCCTGCTGACCAAATCATTGACTGCCTCCAAGTCTTGTGTATGTGTGTATATAGAAACGGCAATTACTTTTGTGGTTTTTCAGGTCAATAATTTGACTACTTCAATCCCACAACCTTGCGACTCCGTGCTATAAGTGGCAATGAAGATCACGCAACTCCAAGTTATATGTTACCCATATCAACATTCGCAAACTGATCTCAATAGATGGAAGATGTTTTCACAATTAATCAAAGCCCAAGGTCACCAAGTCAAAAGATGCTCGCTTGAAGAGTTCAGACATTCACAAGAGTGAAATTGATCTATTTCTGAATTTTTAGAGAGCTCAATTGTGGTGTAAATAGTTAATCTCCTCCTAAACCACAGACAAATTAAATTATATATTTCTCAAAATCTGCTAGGATAGCATATTTTTATAGTGAGGGAATTCAAGTAAAATTGGAAGAACTTACCAAGCAAAATCTTCATCAAATGTGATGGATCAACAATGCATCCTTCTCCATCCCCGCTGCCCTTCTTGCCATTACCATGATAACCCTTTGGGCATGAACATTTATAACTCCCTTCAATATCATGGCACTTTCCCTCACATGGGTTCTTTTCTGGATCCGCACATTCATTAATATCTATAAAAAATTAAACACACACATCAAATGTATCTAATCTTCTCAAATCATATCAATACAAAGGAAAAGTTAAAGAGTGTCTATGTTATCAACGTACTATGACAACCATTCTCGAGATAAGGATTGCCTCGGTAACCATTTAGACAAGTGCACTTGTACCCAGATCCGTTTTCGGCGTCGATGCAATTGGTGTTCTTGGTGCACATGTAGCTCGTGATGTCCTTCTTGGCAAACTCGCATGTTTGATTCCCTATTGCCCAATCGAGAATTAGAGCGGACTGGTTAAATTTAAGTTGCGAAAGATCGCTAACCGAGAAGTTGTAGAAGTTAGTTTCGGCGACGAATGCATAGCTGCAAGGATTGAATTCGAAGACATTGGAATGATTAGACATGCTCCTAATGGCGATGTTGTAGCCAAAGATGTTCCTGGGGATGCTCGTCTGGCAGCAACCAATACCGGAGCACGACCCATTGCTGACATCTAATGGGTTGCTGCACGAAGACATACAACCAAAAGAGAAATTCCCATGGCGGTCTCGGAAAATAGCCGACGTGTCGCAACCGACTGCGGTGAATTTGTTCTTGGTGCTGGATATGGGAAATCCAGCTAGTTTAAGCCACGGAAAATTGCTCGAAGACCACCCGAAAGAGTTATAACAATCTTGACCGGTCGAAACGTTAATGCGCAGCTCGTGGTCCTCGACAGAAATTTGGAGTATTTCGATGTTAGTACTTTTATTCTCCATGAAAAGCACGGGCGGATTGGTAGAGTAATCACAATGGACTACAAATGAGGGATTGAAGCGGCAGTAAGGAGCACTATCGCTTGATCCAAAGGGGTATGGAATCGAGAGGTTTCCGCAGGAACTTTGACAGCCGGGCCTGGTAATTGAATCAACAGCTTCTGCTATGTGATTGTGGGATGGACACAATATGATGGTCCCAAGCACCACAATTTTCAAGAGAAGCTCATGGATGACCATGGTTCTTCCTTCAACTCTCTTCTTAAATTTTTGTTGTTTCAATGAATTAATTTGATGGGTTCTGGGGTATATAAGGAGAGGTAAGATTTTTTTTTTTTTTCTTTTTTAGCTGTTTTTTGGTCAAGTAATTGTAGTCATTTTCTAAGTACAAGTCGAGGAGCTAACATCAGGTAACCCACTTGCATGAGACGATTCAACGACCCATTTCTCGTGTGACGAAGTCTCACGCGGTGCGGTGCACGTCTCTTTCGGAAAGTTCGTAATGTAAATTTAACATACTTTTCCTAAATATTTCTTCACTACTCGTCAAGAAGACAAGCTTTTCTGAGCCAGAGACCGGAGTACTCTTGTCACAAAAGGAAATATTACCAAAAAAATACAAAATTTATTGCAATTATACCAATTCAGCTCTATACTTTTTTATTTTTATCAATTGAATTTTAAACATTTTGTATTTGTGCTAATTTAGTCCATTCAGCCATATTTGGCTGGTCGACACTGATTTGGCATGACCGGTGCTAATGTGGCACGACCGGCACTGATATGGATAATTTTTAAGAATATTTTAATATTTTTTCCAAATCTTTTTAGTTATTTTTCATTTTCCATTTTTGTCTTGTCTTTCTCTTTATTTTATTTTTTTTCATGTTCCTTCTTCCTTTGGCTAGTCACTAGACTAAGGTGACTGACTTGAGACGAGGGCCAGCAGGGCTTGACCTCGCCGATCCGACGAGGGCTTGCCTCGCTAGTTCCTAGGCGAGGTTGACCCTGCTCGCCTTGCCATTGCCATCACTAGCCTGGCCGTTGCTAAGCAAGCTCGGCCTCACCCAACCACTAATGAGGTGAGCCCCCATTAGGATTTGGCAAGGACTGGCCTCACTAGTGGCAGTGTGAGCTTGCCCTCGCCCAACAATAGCGAGGCCGAGCCTTGCTAGGGGGAGACAAGGCTCAACCTCACCAGCCGGAGGAACAAGGAGAAGGAAAAGAATATAAAGAGAAAGAAAAGTAAAAAAGAAGCATAAAAGGCATAAAAAAATTATAAATTAAAAAAAATTAAAATATCATTAAAAATTATCAATGTTAGTGCCAGTCGTGCCAAATCAATGTAGGCCAGCCAAATTTGACCAAATGGATTGAATTGGCATAGACGTAAAAGGTGTGGGACTCAATTGGCAAACAAAATGAGGTTTAGGATGGAATTGACATAATTGCCATAAGTTTAGAACTTTTTTTGTAATTTTTCCATCACAAAATGAGCTGCTCTTACTTTTCTAATAATCTCCTAAAGATTAATCTATGATTCTAGAGTTTAAGAAATGTCTCTCCCTTCGTGGGAATAACAAAAAGTCTGGTCTTCTCCTTTCCCTATCGATTTTTGATACAATGTACATCGGAGGTGTTGCTTCGTGCATGGCAATTTTTTCTCCGGGGGAGTTCATATTAATGCAAAAACTAAAAGTCGTAGGGAAAGGACAGGACCAAACACTTTCTATGTTTGAACGTTTCCAAAACATGATATTGGACCGTAACTACTAGTCGTTACACGACAATTACCGATGAAAAAAAGCCAACTTGTTGACAAATTTCATCCGTTAACAATTTTAGAAATTTCTCTTTATAATATTCTTAGATTTCTTTTCATCGACTATTCGAACGGCGAGGCTGCGCCTTGCTAGGGGTAGACAAGGCTCAAACCTCACCAGCTAGAAGAACAAAGAGAAGGAAAACAATATAAAGAGAAAGAAAAGTTAAAAAGAACAAGAAAAGGCAAAAAAAAATTCAAAAATTCAAAAAAATTAAAATATCATTTAAATTTATCAACGTCATCGCCGGTTGTGCCAAGTCAACGTTGGCCAGCCAAATTTGACCAAATTGACTAAATTTGCATAAATGTAAAAGGTGTGGGGCTCAACTAGAAAACAAAATGAGATTTAGGATGGAATTGGCATAATTACAATAGGTTTAGAACTTTTTTTGTAATATTTCCATCACAAAATGAGTTGCTCTTACTTTTCTACTAATCTCCTAAAGATTAATCCATGATTCTAGAGTTTAAGAAATGTCTCTCCCTCCGTGGGAATAAGAAAAAGTTTGGTCTTCTCCTTTCCCTATCAATTTTTGATACAATGTACATCGGAGGTGTTGCTTCTGTGCATGGCAATTTTTTCTTTTGGGGAGTTCATATTAATGCAAAAACTAAAAGTCGGTAGGGAAAGGACAGGACCAAACACTTTCTATGTTTGAACGTTTCCAAAACATGATACTAGACCGTAACTACTAGTCTTTTGTTGACAAATTTCATCCGTTAACAATTTTACAAATCTCTTTAAAATATTCTTAGATTTCTTTTCATCGATTGTTTGAAAATCCAAATTGCTGAATTGCTATCGCTAGGCAAGCTTGCCCTCGCTCGCCCAGCAACGATGAGGCTGAGCCTTGCTAGGGGTAGACAAGGCTTGACCTCACCGGCCAGAGGAACAACGAGAAAGAAAAAATATAAAGAGAAAGAAAAGTTAAAAAGAAGAAGAAAAGGCTTTAAAAAATTTCAAAATTCAAAAAAATTAAAATATCATTTAACATTGTCAACGTTGGCTAGCCAAATTTGACCGAATGGACTAAATTTGCATAAATGTAAAAGGTGTGGGGGCTCAACTAGAAAACAAAATGAGGTTTATGATGGAATTGATATAATTGCAATAGGTTTATAACTTTTTTTGTAATATTTCCGTCACAAAATGAGCTGCTCTTACTTTTCTACTAATCTCCTAAAGATTAATCTATGATTCTAGAGTTTAAGAAATGTCTCTGCCTCCATGGAAATAAGAAAAAGTCTGGTCTTCTCCTTTCCCTATCGATTTTTGATACAATGTACATCGGAGGTGTTACTTCTGTGCATGGCACTTTTTTTCTTTTGGGGAGTTCGTATTAATTCAAAAACTAAAAGTTGGTAGGGAAAGGACAGGACTAGTCACTTTCTATGTTTGAACGTTTCCAAAATATAATATTGGACCGTAACTGCTAGTCGTTACACGACAATGACCGATGAAAAAAAGCCAACTTGTTGATAAATTTCATTCGTTAACAATTTTAGAAATCTCTTTATAATATTCTTAGAATTCTTTTCATTGATTGTTCAAAAATCCGAATTGCCGAATTGCCGTTGCTAGGCGAGCTTGCCCTCGCCTAGCAACGGCGAGGCTAAGCCTTGCTAGGGGTAGACAAGGCTCGACCTCACCGACCAAAGGAACAAGGATGTTTGTTTCATGGAAAATAAATTATTAGAAAATATTTTTTTGTAAAAATGATTGCCCCATTGCTTTAAATAATTATTTAATAAAAAATGCTTTCATTATCAACAATAATTTATATGAGATTTGTGACAACAGTGAAAGTATTTATCATTTTTTAAATTTTTATAAGTGATAGAAGCGATTATTTAAAAAAAAAAATGTATTTCAAACCATTCATTTTTCTGCAAAATAAAAGGAACCCGGATATATCGATGATTTTTCAACACTCCAACTCTTACAATTTTGGCTGCGTTTGTTTTTGTTTCTTTTTTCTGTTTCTAAACACTTTTTCTATTTTTTTGTTCCTGGGAACAAAAAAGGAACAGAAACGCGTTTGTTTGCGTTTTTGTTCCAAAATTATTTTTTGTTGTTAAAACACATCGGAATAGAAACAAGAAATTAAAAAAAAAAAGTTGTTTCTTATTTCCGGAACAAAATTTAAAAACACTTGCATTTTTCTTCTTCTTTTTTCTTTCTTTTTTCTTTGGCTGGTCGCCGGCCTCGGCCAGGGCCGGCGACCGGCTGTCGAGGGTCGGCGAGGGCCGACGACCTCGCCGGAGCGTCGCCGGCCCCCGGCAAGGCCCAGCATCACCGGCCCTTGGCAAAGCTCGGCCTCGCCTTGGCTGGGCGAGCTCGAGCTTGCCCAGATCCGGCGATGAGGCTCGGCGTCGCCAAGCCACCACCAGGTCGGCTTGCCCAACCAAGGCGAGGCCGACCTCGCGCCGGGTTGGGCGAGCTCGATCTCACCCAGATCCGGCGAGGCCGAGCTCGCCCAATGGCCGGCAAGGCTCGGCCTCGCCAGGCCACTGCCAGGTTGGCCGTTGGGCGAGCTCGGCCTTGCCGGATCTGGGCGAGGCCGCCGACCATGGTCGAGGCCGATGATCGGCCAAAAGAAGAAAAAATTAAAAATTAAAAATTAAAAAAATAAAAGAAATAAAAAAAATTATACAAATTTACCAAATGTGTTTCTGTTCATTTTTTATTCCCGGAACAATTTTACCAAACGCGTTTTTTATTCAAAAATTATTCTCCGGAACAGAAATACTTTTTTCTATTTCTGTTTCCTATAACAATTTTTAAACAGAAATGTTACCAAACTCACTCTTACTAACTCAAACAGAAACGAAAAATCTAGTTTGATTGGACTATACTTTTATTTTTTCACTCATAAAATGAGCTCATCCTAAACTGAAAGTTGTCCCAAATGTCCCGCTGATTTAACTAAATCCGCCAAAGAAAACCAGTTCTAAAACAAAAGCCTAATTTCCTAAAGCCAGATGATAGACGTTCCAGGAGATAACTCGAAGGTTGAGCCCTTCGCTATTTGATAAAAATCCATATATGAAGGCCTTAGCATAAGAGAGGGTAGGAAAAATAGAAGTGCCATAATTTTCGTACAATACTTATTTAAGTGCCACAACTTTTTCTTTTCGCTCACTTGAGTATCACAATTTTGAAAAATCAATCAATTAAGTGTCATCGGCAATTTGTATAGTCGGAAAATCCAACATTTACACTGGTTGTCCTATGGAGCTTTAACGGTGCTGATGTATATAATTTTTTAATATTTGTATGATATTTTTTATTGTTAAATTATTTTTTATTTTCCTTATTTTCCCAAAATAAGGAAAAAAAAAAAAACCCTTGCCCAGATCTAGCCATGAAGGCCTTGGGTGAGGGCATCATGACCTCGCTGGCCACAAGCGATGCTGCCTCACCTAGGTTTGGCAAGGGCCTTTGCAATTGAGGGCAAGGTGACCCTCATCCAATGATTTCATGGTCGATGAGAGTTGCTAGTGACTCGTGTTGGCCCAAAAAAAAAGGTGAAAAAATTCAAAAAAATTAAAAAAATCCACGTATAATGATTTGCCAAAATTGGTACTCAAATTATCAATTTTACTTAAATGAGCGAAAAAAAAAAAATTAAGTGAACGCAGCACGTAAGTTATGATACTTCTATTGTTCTTTTGCACAAGAGAGGGGCGAGCAGTAGCATGTTTTGGGTTGAAATGGTTTAGCATCTAATTCAAAGACCAACTTGTACAATGATGCTTCACAATTTTTGGGACTGATGATCGACCCCCGACCTTGTTGAGCTTAGGTCATGGATATGCCTCCACTTCAGTTGGCTCTTTCAAGTCTTTTTTCACATCCATGGCCTCGTATCCCATCAACAAACTGATCTCATAATATCCGTCCATTTCAGCTGACATGTTATCAGGATGTATCGAGTTTACATAAATATTTAAGTACTATAGTGTAATTAATAATTTCCAAAGCCCTCGCATTTATCACTTAGGCCACTTAAAGACATGCACGACAACGAAAACCACATTTATCTAGTTAAATGAATGACAAACAGAGCAAAATCAAGACGTGATTCAACACATGCAAATATTAAAGGAAAGAACTTCATTATCTGCTTCGAGGAAAGGCTCACAAGCAATATATCATCAAAAAACTATTCAAGGTTCCAAAAAAAAAAAAAAAAATAGCAAGATTTCTCACGAGCTTTGTCACCAAATGGACTTTACTCCGTAGATCAAGAAGCGTTATCATTACAAAGAAAAAGGATTTTTCTAAAGAGCTTAAACCTCTTAGATCAAGCACAAGCCGAGAAACGAAAGTGGAAATATAAGTACCAAGTGCAAACTATCATGCTTTCAGATTAAGCAAAAACCCGGAAGCAAAAGTGGAAAAATTAATACCTAGCACAAACCAAAAGCTCACACAAGCGTGAAGCTCTCCAATCAAGCATTGGCCGAAAACTCACCAGTTGAGCTATGTTCATGGGCAAGGGAAGAGAGGTAAACAAGTTGCATTCATGAGGTGGGGCCAGAATAGGTGAACATGTCACCAACTGAGCTAGACTTGTGAGGTGAGCAAGGAGAGGCAAGCGATATAATGAAGAGAGGCAAGAAAGGAGGGTTTTTATTTTAACGGTGGAAGGAAGAAAAGGAACGTCCTAGGGTTTACATACACACACACACACACATATATATATATAGTTGGTCCAAACTAACATTAAAGTCCTAGGACCGGGGACTAACCCACATGGTGTAGGTTTTAAGGGCCCTAGGACTAATGACTAGTCTAATTCTCCTAGAAACCGGATTAGGATTGGGTGGGGACTAACCCACGTGGTGTAGGTTTTAAGGGCCCTAGGATCAAGGACTAGTCTAGTTCTCCTAGAAACCGGATTAGGATTGAATTGGGTCAGTCCATGGTTGACACTCAACCAATGCTCATCCTTAATACTTTACAAGGGGTTTCTTCAATGAAAAAATTATTTCAAGATTTTCAATGTCTAGACGATAGAAAACAACTCAGAAAACGTTGATAGAAAACAAGTTCATTTTAAGGAATATGACTTTCCTTTTGGTCAGAATGAAATCATTTCTCCGTAGTTAATGCGCGGGACCAAGTGAGAAAAAGGACAGTACCACCTCAGAACTATTCATGGCACTGGCCTTTTAACAAAAAGCAGAATACTTTAGATTTTAGCTTCTAAGTCGCAAAGTGGTTTAGTCAAATTTCCAATTTTATAAAGTTTAGGGCCCAAATATAACAGACGCTCAATTTAGCATGAAAACTTTATGGAGGATCAAAGCTTTTTAAAATTATCCATTTAAGTCACTTTGACGGGTTTTTTACTGTCAAAATTATACCTTGTCGAAATTTCCCAAAATTAAAGACAACTTTTGAAAATCTTTAAGTCACTTCGATGAGTTTTGTTATTGAAATTATGCCTTATCAAATTTTCGGGGTCAATTAAATGATATAAAAGTTATGGTAGATTATAGATCGTTCAAAAAGTTTTGGCACAAATATTGTGCTTTCACTCTGGATATATGATAGAGCAAAATATCTAACAGTTCGGACGCCAGTGCAAGATAAAGTTTTTCACTCTACAGTAGCATGTCCGACGAAAACTTTCACTAGAACGACAGGAAATTCATGCCTGCTCTCCCGAAAATTGATCTTCCAGAAGAGCTTTATTATAGATAGAAATTCAAAGCGAAAAGTTGACGCAAAACCATTCACCGCATTACTAATATAGGCATTCCATTTCTGTTACTTTTTCAATCCGAGCAGCAGAAGCAGCAGGCCAAAGTAGTCAAACTCGTAAGCGAGCCTGATGAACCGCAGCTTGAAGCGGTTCCACGGAGGATACCTCGGCTCGATCTCAGGGAAGAACCCACAAGTCATGATGGCTTTTTCATGGCTGAAAGTTTCAAAAGAGTACTTCCCGTGGTACCTCCCGAATCCGCTCTGACCGACGCCCCCAAAAGGCAGATCATCACATAGGAACTGCATTTCAGAAAGGAACGTAAGATGACCTTCCGGGCTGATAATGCTCTTTTGGATAAATTCCATGGACACTGCACCACAGACACACTTTACTTTCCAGAATTTCCTATGCATACCGGCATAACATGTGCACAGTCGACCTCTCTCTCTCTTTTTCTTTAAGAGGCTCGAGCTCAATTCTTTTGGGTCAACAGTTCCGGGGGCGACTCTTATAGGCGATTAATGAAATTATATGTAATGAGCATCTAATTCCAATACCTGAACCATGGTATCGTTGAATGTCACACCTCCGGAAGATGTTTCCAACACTAGTTGCCTCTTGAACGACTCATCCTTGGTGAAGGCATATATGACAAGAGGCTTGGGCCTGGAGTTTATGAATTCGACACTTTCTCGAATGTTGTTTAACTGCGTGTAAGAGAATTACATGCATTTAGAGCAATGGATTTTGAGAAATTTGGCGGAATGAAACTGATGGAAGTTTCTAACTGTGATTATTGGAAGCAACGGGCCGAAGATTTCTTCCGTCATTATCTCAGCATCAAGAGGAGGATCCAGCAGAATTGATGGCTCAATGAACCTGCAAATATCAAAATCGGAACAATACTGAAGTTAAGGGAAACTTGGAGACTCAGTGTTTGAACCAGTGGTGAGAATGATGTTAACTCTCTGTCATCAGAAAACCAATGTTTCATTAAGCTCATGAGGCTTGAGCAGCCACAAACTTACTGCTCTTTTTCATGCAATGAACCGCCATGTACAATGGAAGCCGCAACAGCAGGTTCTTCTATCAGATTGCGCAATCTCTCGAAGTGGTGCTTATTGATGATTTTGCACATGTTCTTTGAGTTTCGAGGTTCGTCACCATAGAAATTCTTGATTGTCAGCTTCAGCAAGTCAATCTGAATCACTATTTACCAGTCAGTGCACCTAAATGTCTATGTCGACTATGGAGTGCATCACACAGAAATTAATCTGTATATAGGCAGACGATGCCCGCATTACCAGAGTCGGGGCGAACTTTCTTTCGACTAGCAAATAATCTGTGCTTATACATGCTTGTCCGCTACATGGTCCCCACTTTGCCCCAACTATTCTCTTGACTGCTACCTTGAGAAGCCACCAGAAACAGCAATACGAGAAATTTGAGCCTAGTCAATGTGTGTTGAGACATGGGTGTATTAAATTTGAAAATTTTGAAATAACCTACCTTTATTTCTGAGGGACTGGAGAGAGTATCCAGAATGGTGGGGCATTTTCCGCCGAGCTCAAGAGTAACCGGCGTTAGATGCCTCGCGGCAGCCGACATCACAATGCGTCCCACTCTAGGACTCCCTGAGGATTCATAGGTTAATGAAATTGCAGAAGATTTCTACCAAAGACACCATTGATTGTCATGATGTAAATTTATGGGTTAGTCACTGCTTTATTTTTAGTAATGCCGATTGCTATATCATGTTTGAATGAGTGAGAGACAAAGTAATACCGGTGAAGAATATCTTGTCCCACTTCTGCTGAAGCAATCGGTCACCGACATCTGCACCGCCACTGACGACCTTAATGGCCCTGCAATCTAAGTAGTGAGGAATGGTGTCGGCGAGAAACGAGGAGCAAGCTGGGGCTAGCTCCGAGGGTTTCAGAACCGCCGTGTTTCCAGCAGATATAGCCCCGATCAATGGATCCAACGAGAGTGCTACATCCAAGGATAAACAATTATTTCCACAAACCAGCCTAAGTTACAAACTGATATTCATTCAAGCAACAAAATCTGTTTTTGCTGAAGAGAGAAAGGTTTCTCTTATATCAAGTCACCTAAAGCAGCCAGTAAAACTAGGAAATCGGCCAAAAGATAGAATCTGGATTAAGATTCATCGAGCTGTGTTGGATTAAGATTCTGTAATAGCCAAGAAATTCATGAGTTCCTCCTACATTTTTTTGTGACGGTAAGGTTGCTCAGCGATGGTTAGAACTTACCGATAGGGAAGTTCCATGATGCAAATATGAGTACTACACCGAGTGGCTCAGAAATTAGTTCTCCACTTGAAGGGAAAAAAAGCAATGGCAAACGACCCTGCCATGGCACACATCGACGAGTTAAGATATATCGGCATCATTCTGAAGATGATTAACATTTTGCATTCAGCTACCTTCATCGTACAAAAATTGTTTCTATAAGAATCCATCTGGTGTTGAATTTTATTGTCTCCGGTTTTGAACCCCAGATAATTGTTTCAGCACACTCTCTGCTTGCATGCGGGTCTTTCAATCAATCATACAATTTCCATATCCTGATAAATTGTTCCATATTTTGTTTTCTCTACTATTAATAGAGGTGGCAAAATGGGTCTTA
This sequence comes from Eucalyptus sideroxylon x Eucalyptus melliodora, assembly GCA_016097485.1. Lineage (NCBI taxonomy): Eukaryota > Viridiplantae > Streptophyta > Magnoliopsida > Myrtales > Myrtaceae > Eucalyptus > Eucalyptus sideroxylon x Eucalyptus melliodora. Next base: position 43,925,870 of record CM027832.1, on the reverse strand, counting down.
CACCCATATATGACTCATTTAAATCATAAATGGGTTTAACAATTAAAAACTTAAAATAGGTGGATCTTGAATGGGTTGGATTTAGAACTCATTTTCAACCAAAACCTCACAATCTCTCTCTTCCCTCTTTAATTTTACAAAAAAATTGTTTATATAAAAATCGAAATTATAATAACTTTTTATTTTAAATGTCTTTTTTTTTTTTTTTTCCTTTTTTCTTTCCTTTTTGTTCTTTCTTCTTCCTCCTTCGATGGAAGGCACGGTGATGGCTGGCAATCGACCAAGTGAGCCTCGAGCTCACCAATGTCGGGCGAGCTCAGCTCGCCGACGTCAAAGAGCCGGACAAGCTAAAGGCTCGCCTATGGCTAGCCACCGGCTGTCATCATGGCCGGTGGTGGGCCAAAGAAGAAGAAGAACAAAAAAGAAAAAGAAAAAGAAAATTAAAAATTATATTCATAAAAAATAAAAATAATTTTAATTTTAATTTTTTAAAAATGGTATTACTAAAATAATTTTATACAACACAAATTTAATGGACAATTTTTATAATTTTTAAAAATTATTTTAAAAGAAATCGAATTTTAATTATTTTTATTTTTAACGGGTCTAGTTATCAAGATTCTAAATTTTCCCAGTCTCTGGAATTAGCATCAGAAATCAGCCATTACTACTGCTCATGCTTGTTGCCTCATTGAAGTCAATTGAGGGGAAACCGCAATGTAATTCTTGAAAACATTAAGAGACATGAGGGTGAGCGATAATTAACAATTACACAAAAACATGGCGGTACCTGCTCTATGAAGTTGAACAAGCTCAGCTTATAAATGTCGCATACGGTTTTCCACAACTATGATCATAGACTCTTGTAGTTTATTTCACATTATTACGCTTACGCCTATGTTTTGGCCTAGGAACAGATAATTGGACCTCACCTTCTTAGGAGCCATCCATTTCTCCAGGCGGCCTAAAGAGTACTTGGCTGATTTCAGTACCGCTCCTACCTACAAAACAGCAACAATCACTGCTATGACATATGCTTAATATATACCGTCGTCAGTGCATTTCTTAACAGATTAAGTTACGGAAAAGCAGTTGTAAGGCATGAAATCAGAGCCCTCCTATCACCCTTTTCACCGGGTTGATCCAGCCAATATTCTCATACCGTATTCTTGTCTGTCTAAAAGCCGAAAGTCTAATATGAACTAACCCACGACTACAAGCTGATTAAACCAGCTGATATACGCTGAGATGTGACACTATGCATCAGCTAATCAACATCACGTATTGATCCATTAAGTGTCTCTTCTCTAATTGGCTCAAAAGTCGCAAAAAAACATAACCGAGACAACCCTTTTGAAAGAGATGTATGTCGAGTGGCCCCTCTTCAGACACCGAAAGGCTAGCTAATTGAAACAGATTCTAGAGAAATTCTCGTTTCTTTTCTTGCTACGAAACTTAGAGCAGATATAGCAGCAGAATTATCAAAATGAGAGTCGCAAGGCGTTTCGGAGGGGGGTGGGACACCAGTTACGCACCTCGTCGCGATAACATTCGACCGGGTGCTTCCCAAGATCCTGATAAAGAGCCTTGAAGATGTTCTCCTCGTTGTCCTGGACGAGGTTGATGATGGCCCGGAGTTGGCTCTTCCTCCACGAGACGCTTCTCGTGCTGCCACTTTTGAACGCCTGCCTCACCTCCGCCAGGCTCTCTTCCACTTCACCCATTCTTTCCCCCAGGAAAAAAGAGAGATAAGCAACACAAAAGGGGGAAGAGCGGGGACGATGGCAGGATTCTTTTCAGGCTCAGTTCCAGATCTTCGTGAGCATTTTGACGGTGATAGGGGTACGCTCTGTCGCTGGAATGTTGAGGACATCCGAGTGGCAGATATAGAGAGCCCATGGTTTCCTGTTGCTGCTGGCCGAAATAAATGCCCTTCAACAACCTCTGCTGCCAACCGCCAGAGGCGATGGTGTCATTGATTGTCTTGTCATCAAATGAAACCTTCAAGGTCTGAGGTGGTGCCACTGCTTGCAGGCGTGAAATGACTGATGGAACCAATTTGAAGCAATGGGAAAATGAGAAAATTTTTGTAAACTCCGCCGGGGTCACGATTACCACGTCGAAATGTTAGGTGAGAGCAAAAAGCATAATGACATAAATAATTCTTTAATTTGAGCTCAATATGTGACGTGATCTCTAAATTTTTAATTTATTTAACATAATTGCTGAGTTTTAACTTAATTTTTGATGTGGCTCAAGAATTTTTAATTTTTTCAATATAATTCTTAAACTTTTGATACATATTCAATGTGATTTAAATTATATGAAAATATTAAGTGGTATCATTCCATTAATTCAAATTTAGAGACAACATTAAACATATTTAGGGACTAAATTGAACACGTATTAAAAATTCAGGAATCACATTAAACAAATTTAAAGTTTAAGAACGACACTACATATTGCGTTGATGTTAAAGAATCACATTAAATGAATCAAAAGATCAAAAATCACATTCTACATTGAATTAAAATTAAGAGATTATTCATCCCGACACATAATGAACCAAATATATGCCATAAGAGCTGTTTCGATCTCAAATTATTGAAAGTTACAAGATAATAATGAAAAAATTGTTTCTAATTGGCTCACAAGTTTTCGATTTTACTTTCATAGTCCGTAGATTTTTTATTTTAAAAATGCAAAAGGGTTTTCTCAAACTTTTTGCACACGCATGTGAGAAAAATGTAGTTGCTCTTACCGGTGTTCCCGCCACCTCATTAATTTTTCAATTCAACATCTACGTTTGTTTCTTAAGCTATTTGAAAATTTTCTAGCTTCCTTAAATCTTGGTTGGTTTGCAGTTGTGACAATAAATCTTTCTAGTTTAAGGAAAGAGACATCCATGATGTGACAATAAATTTTCTAGTTTGAGAGAAAGAGAGAAATGTTGATGGGTAGAGAGAGAACGGCATGGGGGTCTCGACAACTAACGTGATTCGAGCCCTATGATGGAACTTGAGAAGGGGCAGACAGAGACTAGTGATTTAGACTTCCAAGAGGAGGGAATAGAAGATACATTTATGATACGCGTTTTAGTTATAATCATTTGATTCTTGCATTCTTATCACATGCCATTATCTGAATTGACTTCAATTCAATCTTTAAACGGCAAAGGATGCCGATTTTAGTTCAAATTACGTGATAATTTGATAATCCCAAAAGAAACCAAATTGCAATCTCAACTCCATCGAATAAAAAAAAAAATATGTATATGATGATATTGTTGGCACGTTATATGTAAAGTGGTATCTTCATGTTTAGATTTTTCTATTTGGTCAAGAATTTGCCATACCACATTGGAAGGTTTTCTTCAAAGCAAATCTTTTGTGAGCTGTCGGAATTTCTTTGGGAGAGCTTAAAAAAGTGTGCGCGGGGACCAAGCTTTGAGGGTAAAAGAACTTTGCTAGCACGGAGACGACAAAATCTTGTATAGATGATAACGAGCAAAAATCAATCGCACGCAAAAAAGTGTTAAAAGAACTTTTGTGATTTTCTTTATAAATCGATTAGGAACCTCATAAATTCCTTAAATACTATTGAGTTTGGTCTGATAGAACACAATGGATGTAATATTAATTCTCCTGTTTTTGTGGGGAGTTGATTTCCCTCTTTTATGAAGGCAGAGGTTGAGGATTGGAACATAATTAAATCCCGTATGACTTGTGAAATAGATAACCCAATATAATGTTTATTTTAATTTGTCTAAAATTTAGCTCAATGTGCAATTTGCCCCCCTAAACTTTTAATTTATTCATTGCGGTCCCTAAACTTTCAGTACATATTCATTATAGTTCATAAACATTAATTCAAGTTCAATTACAACATAGACCATTTTCATATAATTCAGGAATTAAATTGAACATATACAAAAAAAAAACGTAAAGATTACATTGAATGAATTAAAAATTCAAGAATAATATTGCACATTGAGTTATAGTTTATAGACCATATTGAACAAATTCAAAGTCCATGGACCACATTGCACATTAAATCAAAATTCATAGACCATTTATGTCATTAATCCAAGTAAAAACTCCCATTTGTATCTATCAAATCTATCTATGTCAATATGATGTCTTTTATAAAGCGAAACACCTTCATCCTAGCACATAATTAACCGGACACATTTAATAAGAGATGTTTCAATTCTCAAATGATTGAAATTTACACGGTAATAATAAAAAAAAATATTGATTTTCAAATTACCGAATATTACAAATAATGACAAGTTTTCACTAAGTTATACATTGATGCATAATTCTCTCTCCTTTGGTAAATCTCTTAATTTACTTTCATGGTCTATAGATCATATATTTTAAAATGAAAAAGAGTTATGAGAATAAGGCAGTTACTCTAACTAGTGTTCACGCCACACTCATTATTTTTTCAATTCAATATCAACATCTATCTCTTAAGTTATTTGACAATTTTCTAGCTTGATTAAATCTTAGTGATTTGATCACATTTGTGATGATAAATCTTTCTAGTTTGAGAGAAAGACAGAGATGTTAATGGGTAGAGAGAGATCAACATCGAGGTCTCATCAACTTAAAGTGATTTAGGCTCTATGATAGAAGTTGAATAGGGGTACGCAGAGACTAGTGGTTTAGACTTCCAAGAGAATAAATAAATGATATGTGTTTCAATTCTAACTATTCTATTTTTGCATTTTTATCATGTGTCATTTTTATGAAGTGACTTCAATTCAATCTTCAAACGACCAAGGATTTCAATTCTAAATCAAATTATGTGATAATTTAACAATTCCAAAAGAAATAGTAACTCTAATTAATGTTCATGCCACACTCATTAATTTTTCAATTCAATATCAACATATGTTTCTTAAGTTATTTGAAAATTTTCTAGCTTGATTAAATGTCAATGGTTTGATCACATTTGTGACAATAAATCTTTATAGTTTGAGAGAAAGACAGAGATGTTAATGGATAGAGATATATCAATATTGAGGTCTCCTCAACTTAACATGATCTAGGTCTTATGACAGAACTTGATAAGGGGTAGGCAGAAACTAGCGGTTTAGACTTTTAAGAGAATAAATATACATTGTGTTTTGATTCTAACTATTTGATTTTTGCAATTTTATCATGTGCCATTTTTCTAAAGTGACTTCAATTCAATTTTTGAATGACAAAGGATTTCAATTTTAAATCAAATTACATGATAATTTGACAATTCCAAAAGAACTGGTAACTCTAATTAGTGTTCACGCCACACTCATTAATTTTTCAATTCAATATCTGCATAAGCTTTTTAAGTTATTTGAAAATTTTCTAGCTTGGTTAAATCTTAGTGATTTGATCACATTTGTGACAATAAATCTTTCTAGTTGAGAGAAAGACAAAGATGTTATTGGGTAGAGAGATATCGATATCGAGGTCTCCTCAACTTAATGTGATCTAGGCCCTATGATGGAACTTGATAAGGGGTAGGTAGAGACTAGTGGTTTAGACTTCTAAGAGAATAAATATACAACAGGTGTTTCAATTCTAACTATTCGATTTTTGTGTTTTTATCATGTGCCATTTTTCTAAAGTGCCTTCAACTCAATCTTTGAATGACAAGGGATCTCAATTCTAAATCAAATTACGTGATAATTTGAGAATTCCAAAAGAAACAGAATTGCAACAATTGTGGGTACATTATATGTAAGTAGCATCCTCATGTTCAGATTTTTCTGTTTAGTCGAGAATTTGCCATACTACACTGGAAGGTTTTCTTCAAAGAAAATCTTTTGTGAGTCATGGGAATTTCTTTGCGAAACCTATAAGTTTGTGCGGGGGACCAGACGTCAAGGGTAAAAGCACTTCGCTATCACGAAGGCGACAAAATCTTGTACAGATGATAATGGGCAAAAATCGATCGCATACCAAAAAGTGTTCAAACGATTTTTGTGATTTTCTATATAAATCTTTTACGAGCCTCGTTAATTCCTAAATACAATTGATTCTAGTCTAATAGAACAGATCGATGTAATATCTAAGCTTCTATTTTTGTGGGGAGATGATTTCCTTCATTTTATTAAAGCGGAAGTTGGAAATTCATAAAAGATGCTTCCAAACATAATAAAATCCCATATGACTAGTGAAATGGAAAACCCAATATAATGTTTATTCTTGAAAGACTCTCTCTCTCTCTCTCTCTCTCTCTCTCTCTCTCTCTCTCTCTCTCTGTGCAGAAGTAATTTAGCAATCCTCCCATGAAATCATTCTATCAAATTATACAAATCACCGCGAACAAAAACCGTACCTTGTTGGAAGAACAGCGTGGCTTTAACCAAAGTCAAAGATCAGGAGGGCAGAATGCAGGGCTGGGACTCAGCAAAAGACCAAAAGAGAACAAGTCTGGAGTTTCGGATAGATTAAGATTGGCTTTAGCCTACGCCTTCAGACCAGGAGGAAGGTCGTTTTGCCGTTTACAGAATCCCCGACCATCGATGTGGAAGCGGCGACAGCGTCCACAAGCCAAGAAAAGCCGACGCTTCCTGTAATAAACCTTCCAAAGGTTCTTCGAGAGCATGTTTCATCCATTCGATCTTCCAAATCCTTCACGCCATGACTAGTAGGATCAAATTCAGTCAATGAGTGCAAAAACACGAGGAAGACGGCCCTTTGGTGCGGCAGCCGTGCCTCTAGAGGACGAACTTCAAAATCCTGACATATTTTCTGGAGAAGGAAAGTTGAGGCCACTTGCTTGTAATGTTTTTAGAGTTAGGTAGAAGGCGTGAAAATAGGATGGGGATCCTCTACCTCGCATGATGTTTCCCTCAGTGTCTCGAAACAAATCTCAGTCTTTCATGACGACCTCGTTTTTGCAATGTCAGTGATTGGGATTTATTGAGACTTCGACAGGAGCATCACAGGGGTAGAAGATTCGCTTCCTTAAAGGTGTATTAATCTTAGCTCTCCATGCATGTCGCTGGATGGTAATTATGCGTGCTCAATAATGTTGAGACTAGCAGTTGCAAAGCGAAGATGTTGCGTCGACCTATATATGTCCCTCGACCGCTTTTGATAGATCTCGTCTGGCAGTTAGTAGCGATTCAAGCTCAGGCGGAGGTATTGCTTTTCCATAGCCGATTAGGTAGATATATAATCTGGAGAACCCGTGAGACCAACCTCACAGGGAAGGGACGGAGGTAGAGAAGTCTTCAAGATCCTTTGACCGCTCGAAATTATGAGCTCCTGTTGAGTTGATTGTTTTATTGAAATGTTTGAGATCTGATGATTATTTGTTAGCTACAGATTTCGAAAAACAGGTGCCTACTTTGATAAAGTTAATTAGGCGAAAGCAAAAATCCTCGAGAAGAAATTATTTATTGGGGCCAAGTACAATGTGGCTCTTATATTCTCTTATAAGGATCAGTGGGAAAAATTACACAAATGGTTCATAAATTTTGACTCAACGTGCAATGTGATTCATGAACTTTGAATTTATTTGAATAATCCATAAATTTTATCTTGATGTATAATATGATCCATGAATTTTTAATTTATTCAATATGGTGCTTGAATTTTTGGTACATATTCAATTGAGTCCTTGAATTATATGCAAATGCTCAATGTCATCTTTGAACTCAAGATAGCTAGAGCTCAAGAACAAGTTCTATCGCGTAAAGCCGATGATTAGAGACATTGGGAGCGCAACACCCTCGACATGTTCTCAAACTTTAAATAGGTAGGACTATTGAGCCACGCGGCAGAATCAAGAGTTTTAAGTGGGTTATTTTTGGTAAGCAACACTAGCAATGCGTAATGAATCGAAAGTCAAGTTACGGTGCCTAACTGCGTTCTAACCTAGAACCCACAAAGGATGTTGATCGATTCTTTTTACAAAAATAAGAAAGAACCGAAAATTTGTACTTTGATTGTGCAGTTTCCTTGTTGGTGCATGTTCTTCTTTTGTTTTTTCGTCGCCAAATATGGTACCTATTGTTCAAGAGATTATTCAGTTTGAGGGGATATTAAAAAACACAGTTGTTTCTAATGGACTATTATTCATTGCAATTTAGACTGAAATAACTCCCTAAAATTTGGTTAGTCAATTTCTATCTAATTACAATTCTACCGATTGTTTGTTGTAAACCAGCATTCTATGCATAATCAATAGTTGGCGTTGCATTGAGATTCTTTCTCTCTCATTAAATCAAGTGGACCCAGTACCCAAAAGCCCCTGCGAACAATGTAAAAAGATATCTCAGTAAAGAAAACTATATGGCCTATATTGGTGAGATCCAATAGTGAATAGTTGCCAAAAATAAAAACTGCTTGGAAGTTTGAGGACCTTTAGTACCATGCCCTACCCCTGAACCAGTGGCCTCCACACCAAGCAAGACTGTCCTTGTCTCTTTTCTTTCTCCATTCCCCCTCCTTCTTGATGAGGCTAGCAAGTGTTACTTAGAAGGGGTGAATAGGTGATTAAATAAAATCTTGACGAATTAATGGGGAATAGAACGAGTTAAGATTAAAGTCTGAACAAGAGTAAAATTCTAAATTACAGTAGAACAAACTTTAAGAGCAATCTGCCAGTGTGCAATAGACTTTAACAATAAAAAATAAGGGAATAAGGTGGGAGAAATTGTGCACAATGTTTATAGTGATTTGGCTTAAATCAACCTTACGTCTCACGTCCATTCTCCAATGCCGACAGCTTATTAGCTGGATTCTAATAATCAATAAAGATTACACTCAATCAAGTTGTGCCGCTTATACCCAAACGTTTCTACCCAAAACCAGTTTGCTTATACCCAAGCTAATAGGATTCAATATCTTACACCAAAGCACACACTTATAACACTGTCAACACCTTTAAAAAGATTATAATTTTAAGCTCGCAAAAGACAAATGTATATAATCAAAGTTTGCTCAGACTTTGGAATTATAGATCCTATACTTCGTCTCTTGCTCCTCGATCCCTTGATCTCTTTGTATACTCATCCACTTCCAAATTAGCCATTGGATAGTCTCTAGAGGATCATCTTCCAATTTACTTGTTGGACAAATTTGTAGCTAGAGGATTTAGTGACCGTTGAGTGACAAAAATAGAATCTCCACTTGATTTGATCACCCATACAATTAGAGTCTTGATTTCCATCCATAAATAAAGCTTCTTTGTTTAGAAAGAACTTGTCTCTAGGATTGATTTGCTAATCAATTGTCACGACCTCTTTTTTCCAGCGCCCGATTAACGTCGAGCGCCTTCGGAGGCTAATGGCTTGGTTTGGTTTATTAGGCTTAGCCCAAACTCTCCAAAGTCCACCAATTCACGAATTAATAGTTCAAGTTTTTAACCTGTAAGTTAATTAAAAAGGAGTCATCACTAATCGGTTTGGAATGGGTCGATTAGCAACCCAAACAAAATATTGAGAGAAATATTCGCTCCTACGCAACTAGAGAAACTAGGTGCAAGGATTTAATTACATTAATTAGTCACTAATGCCCTTACGGTTGCTAATTTTTTAGGGGTTTTCTATGCATACGTGGAGGAAAAACATTTTTTGGATTTGGACATTTTTTGCTCTTTATGACTCTTTGACTTTTTGGCCTTTTTAGCTCTTTCTATTTTTGGGTCACACATTCGACTTGGCTAACCTGATTCTGCAGCCGCAACTCGTTTCGTGGTCTAGTGGCTGCAACAGACGATGGAGGGGGAGCATTTGAGCGGTGGCCGGGCTGACACGGCTATGGTGGAGACAGGGGGAAGAGCGTTCAAGCGGTGGTGACGTAGCGGACGACAACAGGGCATGTGGCGCGGTTGCAACAAGCACGGAGTATGCTCGGCCAATTGTGACCGAGACATGGCGACAAATAGGGTTTCGGTGGAAGACAACGACGACCACGCGTTTGGCAGCGACGGCGGCTATGATTACCTATTTGCAGCAATGGTGCGACGAGGCCGCGAACAATGACGATGACAGGGGGCTGAAGGTGCAGGTGACGATGATGGGGCAGCAACGGCATCTCCTCAACTTCCAGATCTGGCGTGGCGTCATCGTATCGGTCATGGCAATGGCATCGGGCGGGGGAACAGCGACACGGCTCAGCAGAGCATCTAGTGGTAGTGCAGCAGCAGCAAGAACGGCGTCGGAACTATGGCATAGATCAGCCTGGCATCAGGGCTGTGGCGAAGCTTGATCAATCCCCAGATCTGGACCATGGCCGACCCCCGCCCTCCGGCTGACCTCCCTCAAATCTCGGCCAGCTCATTCTCGAACCTCCTTAAAAGTCTCTTGAGGGGAGTTCTTCAGAGTTCACCGGCTTCGATCTTTCGGCCGTGCTCGCTCTTTGAGCTCCCTGAAGTCTCTGTGGGGATCTCTCTGAGCTTGCTTCCCTCTGTTTGGCCTTCCCCCAACGCCCTATTTATAGGAGAAGGGGGGGGGCGATGGAGGCTAGGCCGGTGGTCTTTGGTGCATTGACCAACCTTTCTTCACCGACTGAACCGGCGTCAGTTCCTTCCTTTCCACGGAGGCTTGCTCGCCATCAATGCTGCGTCCTCTCAGCCACCGGCCTATGCTCCTCTCTCTGCCGTAGGCCATTCCTTGAGCGCATCATCGTCACCACACGTGACCTGTAGAGGTTGAAGAGGAACGAGGGAGGAAGAAGACAAGAGAGATAGAGGCCGGGCCAAGTCGCGTGGGCTAGGCCTGTTGGGGCCCACATAAGAGAAAATAAAAGGAAGGAGTTGGGCTCGTCAATCCAACCCAGATGGCTGATGCTTCTGTTTTTTTTTTCTGTTTTTTTTTTGTTATTATTTATTTTCCAAAAAAAAAGGAAAAAAGAAACTAAGGCCTAATTAAAAACCTAATCAAAATTTAGGTGTCAACATCAATTAGATTAAGTCAATCAATTATATCTTGGTATAGAATCCAAACCGAATCACTAGCCGTTATTAATTCTAGGCTTGTACCAGGCTCTATCAAGTTGTCTTGTTCGGAACATGCTTCATTCTGAACTTGTCACATTTTGGATATGTCACATTATGTATGTAAAGTTTGAGTGTGTTCCATTTGAAATAGACTTCACAATCTAGACTTAAGTTTGAACATATTCATTCTTAGAGTCTTTGTCTAAACAAATTTAGCCTTAAAGTTTTGACACGGTCTAAATAAATTCAGCTTCAACATAAATGCTATCTTCTAGTTCTTCCAAGTATAATCCTTGATGATATCGTTTACACATTCTATCATCTACATAGTAGTTTGTGTGTCTTTCATTTAGTTACTCAATCGTTAAACACATTAGTAGTTTTTGATTTATTTTATCATCTTTGAAACATTATAAATGATTTCCCTAATACTTCTTTGCTTTGTTTCAATAGTGTCTAAGACAAAGCAAAATGCTTTCTTTATGATTGGATTTAGTCAGCATCATGACATGATAAAAGAAGTGACGCTTTGGTTACCGGCAAATGCTTCAAAAGGCGACCCTCTTGAGTTTTCGGCTCTTTCCTAGATTGAAGTAGCCTCTTGTTGCCCTACGAAATGAAAGAAGTCACTATCAAAAAGCTCGCCCTACTAATTTAATGAAAGGACAATGTTGAACATTTGCATGTATTTTAGGAATTAAACAGAACATGTACCAAAAGTTCAACTACAACATTTAATATATTAAAAATTCATGGACCATATTGCGCATTGGAATAATATTCAAGGACTATGTTAAACAAATTAAAAATTTAGGAATCGTATTACAAATTGAATCAAAATTTATGGACTATTTATGCTATTATCGTGAAGTCAGAAGCAATGGATATAGGAAAACCTCCATACCTCTTCTATGACACGAACTTCGACATTAATAATCATGAAAAGCTTTAGGCAAAGTAGCATCAGATCAGCGGAAGTGAGGCGTGATTTTTAGCAATAAGGCGGCTCCATATGAGGTGAAAGAAGATAAGACCAACGGCATTCATTTCGATTATCCTTGTCGTGGTCAAAAAAGCAGCAGACATTGGCACGTTCCCTCATCGAACCCTACTCTACACCACATCACTCACGAGCCCTTCTTCCACACTGACGCAGCAAACATTCCTGGCTACACAACAACCGCTCTTTTCACCTCCCTCTGCTTCTTTTGGTAAATCTCTCTTTGGTTTTCTTTTTTCTCCTTTCTCTCACCTTCTGAGAAAGTATTCGAAAATGAGGTCGGAACAAAGCAAAAAATAAAAAAAGTAAAAAAAAAGGCACTCAACGACCTTGCCTTTGACGCGCCCAGCAAAGGAAAAGAAAGAGCTTTATTATGGATGTCAACAGTGTGTTACGTGAACGTTGCGAACTATTTTAAAGGAGATATTACGATTTCAGGATGAACTTTGATCACTCGACGGACATTAGAAGTTCAACTCAAAAACTTGAATCCAACATCTCGTTAGGTGAAACTTTTCATGAACCTTTGTCTTGTGCCGAATTCTAATCAATTGGTAATAATTGTGATGCTTCAGGTGAAAGATCTAATATGATTGTCGGATCATTCTTGGTAGTTGGATTAAAGGCTGAAAAAGAAAATTTGAAGTAGTGAGAAATATATTGAATGGACTTATTCATAATAGACGAATTGATGGACGAAGGCAATCAATAAACATAATCCTTGCGAGATTTTGTGCTTCTGAGAAAGACCCTAAGCAAACACCAGTATTGTCGAAGTATTCATGGGGACGTCCGAAAGGCAAAAGTTGAGGGATAGGCCTGGTGATGAGATTCGCACGCCGTGTCGTCAATGAATTACACATGTTTTTAAATCGAAAAGACTTACAGAGCCCACAATACTGACTCGAAAAGCTCATTCAAATTTTTATGTTGGGGTCAAATTAAGGAACCCCTCTGTGGTTGCTTTTTACTCTCGTCTATAAATTTTGTATTGTTAGACCCATTTTCAGCACCATTTTTGGCCCAATAGTTGATTCTTTGTTTTATTCTCTTAGCTATTTTGTTTAGCTCTAATTTCGTGTTAATCTTACGCGCCTCTTTTTGGGAATCGGTACACTCGAGAATTTCTTCAGTTGCATTTCATTCGTATTGCACCTTCTTGCACTTGAGTTTACCCTGCCCATGCTAATTCTTGATATGTGATTTAGCATAATTCGTTTGACGAAATGAGACCTTCGATGATGTCTTGAATTCTTGTTTGTCGTGTAGACAATCTTCTTAGGAGAACCAAAGTCAGCATTCACTTTTGTTCTGTCGAAATATAACAGGCCCTTCCCCTCCTTTTCTTTGTTATTTACCTCAGTAGCCCTATTCACACGCGACCCACCATTCTTGAAAAAGATGAGAGACCATCTTCCTTCAGCTTGAGAGAGAGAGGGAGAGAGAGAGAGGGAGAGGGAGAGACACTGATCTAGATCCAGCAGCACCAGCAGCAGCAGCGGGAGGGGGAGAAGGAGGAGGAGATGGGTCGAGGGAAGATAGAGATACAGAAGATAGAGAACGACACGAACAGGCAAGTGACCTACTCGAAGCGGAGGAATGGCATCTTCAAGAAAGCCCACGAGCTCACCGTCCTCTGCGACGCTAGGGTTTCCATCCTCATGCTCTCCGGCAACAAGAAGCTCCATGAGTACATCAGCCCCACCACCACGTAATTCGCCTTCTCGCGAATTTCTAACTTCCTGCTCATTCATGTTCTCATCTCTCTTGTTTCTTTAAACCACAGCGCGGAAGCGTGCGTGTGAATTCAAGATCGATCGATTGGTTTCTTTCTTTCTTCCTTCTTCTTCGTTCTTTTTAAGCTCTGGCTAATTTTCGCTGCTTTTTTTAGGACAAAAAGGATGATTGATGATTACCAGAAGGCTCTTGGGATCGATCTGTGGACTACACACTACGATGTTCATCCTCTCTCTCTTTCTCTCAATCTTCTTGTTATTTCTTTAAGAAAAAGAAACATTGATTATTGGAATTTTATGTTTGCAGAGAATGCAAGAGGAGTTGAGGAAACTAAAGGAGGTTAATAACAATTTTCGGAAGGAAATAAGGTAAGTTTTTTTTAGTCAAGTTGGGATCGGCAGCAGTCGGCCAATATAAAACGAAAGCCCAGAGCACTCAATTTCTTGTGCTCTTTCGGAAAATCTGTACTTTAAAATGTCAAGATTTGAGGAGGAAATATTTCTTATTCCGTTTGCAGGCAGATATTGGGCCACGATTTGAACGAGCTGAGCTTCGCAGAACTGCACAGTCTCGAGCAGACGATCGAGTCTTCTGTCAATTCAGTGCGACAAAGAAAGGTTACATCTTCGATGCGCATACCACGCTACCATTAATTTGCTATACTGCTTGCTAGGGAAGATCGGCTAGACGAAGCAACGGAGGTTGAGTTGAAGAATTGCTAAAGTATATAGCGCTAATTAAGGGATTATACCATAGTTTGTGTCCCAAGATGAAGGCCGTCTGTGGCGGATCGATAAAAAGATGAGGATGCACCAATAAAAACTATCATTTCTAGCTTTTCTCTCTCTCCTTTGAACTGCAATAAAGTGCATGGTCTTGAAACTTGTCCATTTCAAACTTCTGAGGTTCTGGAAAACCTAGCTGTGTCTAAATAGTTCAAACTGCTGGCATACCCCAAGAAACTTTCAAGTGGTGAGCAAATTCGTCTCTGACATGCATAAAAGCTCCTGTTGAATTAGCCCCTTTCGGTTCAACCCCACATCTTCTCAAGTTGTATCAACATATGCGCATTCTCTTTTTCGAATATGTTGATTTATATCTACCTCAGACTTGATCCTCAAGAGAAACTATCATAGATGTAGCCGCGACTAGAACCTCAGATAGATGTCTGGTCCAGGACCTCTATTTTGTTGGTAGTAGTGGTTGGACCTCACTTTTGGCTGCAAGATTATGATTCTAGAGCAGTCTATTAGCATGATTCCAGTTGGCAATTACTTTTAGGAGCTTTCATTATTTCTTGGGAAGTTGTTACACAAAAAATTTCACGTCTTCCACATTTCTCTTGTGCTAATGTTCGGAAGTCTAGTTGGTAAGATATTGCTATGTCAACTTTCTTCAACTATTATTTCAGGTTATACAAAACGAGATTTTCCCATCTCCTTTCGAGTTGGCGGCATGTTGTGGTCATATCTTGTGATTTTTATAGACTAAAAAGTAGTCCCGGTAACTGTTATGGCAAGAAATTCTATCATGGTGCTGCTGATGATGCGTCGCACAGTGAAAAATCCATAAAAATCCGTTGCTACTGGCCGTGCCTATAGGAAGTTTGATGGACTGATAAGTAGATATGTGTGTTTTCAACATGGACATATCTATGTGTGTTATAAATTGCCCATATAAATTGATCCTTTGATCGATCAACCAAACTAGAAATTCACCTTATTTGAGCTAATCGTTCCATTCTCAACCTTCCTTTTTCAGTACCATGTCCTCAAGACTCAAACTGATACTCACAAGAAAAAGGTGGGCAAACTAAAGTTCTGCATAGTTATTGTTTCTTCTTTCTATAATGATGTTAGCTAGGTAGTTTAGTTGTCTTTCTTGTCATTCTCATGCCAATTATATGTTCTTTCTGTTCATTTTCAGGTGAAAGCCTTAGAGCACAGATATACAGAACTTCTTCTAGAATCTGTACGTTTCTTTGTTTTTGTTTTTTTGAATCAGACCGTTTTCTGCGTACATTTCCTACAAAAGATTTTTTCAATATTGGAGTTCATCAATAATGCCAAAGACTGATCTGTTGCTATTTGCCTTTGTGTCTCCCCATTATCTTATGTGGTTTGGCTGGCGGATAAAAAAATTAAGGGAGCGACATATGAGGATCTACAATATGGACTGAGTGAAGATATTGAGGGTGATTATGAATCTGCCATCACCAACTTGTCCAACCACAACGGAGCATCGGCCATGTATGCTCTCCGGCTTCATCAGAGCGACCACGATCTCTCCAGTGAAGGACATTTCATGCCCGACTTGAGCCTCAATTGAAGTCGGTCGCAGTTTCGTGGTGCTACCTTGGGAGGTTTATGTTTCCTTTTCTTATGAACACTTTCGATGTTCCATTTAATCTCATGTGGGTATCCTCTTCTGGGGATGTTACGAAGTTAGACAAGAAAAGAGACAAGGACTAGGGAGTCCGAGACTTAATGGAAGTGTGTTCCTTCTTGCAATTACTGTTGGTGTGTTGATTTGAGATCGGAATAATGGACAAAGCTGTTGTGTAATCTTCTGCCTGCGGTAAGTAGACTTTATTAGCACGTGTGAAAACAATACTATCAGCTCATTTATGCATGAAATAGCGCAAGCAGTTGACATTTCGGTCTTCTGCGACGATAGTTTTGGCTTGCCGAGAATGTCTATGCATCCAACATTGAGTTTATAAGCAGATTACAATGTTCTGTTCTTTTCGTTTCCAGGAAAAGTTGTGGTTGTATGAATGTATGGAAGCCTTGTCTGGATGGCCAAGCGATGCTTTTTCCTTGTGGAAAGTGCATAATGTAGTTCATTACAGTTCATTACTGTAATGTAATTATTCTGTATTTCATTTTTATGTTTCTTTCAATAATGACAGCATAATGCTGGCCCGAAAGAAACTTTAAATAATGATAGCACAATCGAATTAGATGTATTGGAGTTGGAATTGCGATGGCTAACGTACATGCTTGACAAGACTACGTGCGGCAGTTGCTTCTTTAGAAAACGACAACATTCAATGGGATTAACCATTAAGGCTGATGCAAAAATTATTTTTTAAAAGAATATTCACTAGTATCAATTACAAAAATGAATAAAAGAAAAATGTTTCTTCGTTTATGAAAATGATTAAACTTAAATTATTATCGATATGAATATATTTTCCACTCACTTTTAAGCAATATAAGTGAGTTTCATTTGGAAATATTATCCAAATTATTTATTTTTAACAAAACAAAGGAATCTTAAGATAAGTGGATCCTTTTCGATAGCAAGTAATACTCAATCGCAAGTAAGCAAAATAATATTTAAGCTCCATTTATTTCGTAGAAAATTAATGATTTAGAATTTTTTTAAATAATCATTTGTATTGTTTATAAAAACAAATTAACGAAAAATCAACTCATTGCCTGCAAAAATATTTAGACATAAACTTTCTTCGATAATGAAAATATTTTAAAATTGCTAATTATTTCAAGCAATACAAACAATCAATTATAATAAAATATTTTTAAAATGATTTATTTTATGCAAAATAAATAGGGCCTTAAAAAATCAACCCAAGCGAAAAAAGATTATATATGACCTTCAAATATGACAAGTGACATTTATTTCGATTAAGTCAAACCAAAAAAAAAAAGTATTATTTTTGCATGAAATTTTCCATCCAAAAATAAGGCTCACTTTACTTCTATCAAAAATTCGAAAGAAAGTATAATGTCATACCTTTGTTAGGATTTTCCTATGTCCTATATCGAAATTATGATACTAAATTTACAAATAATAATTTATCGTTACCATAAACAATCTTATAAACACACGCAATACATTACAAAAGGCAGCCTAAGTAATGTAAACGTATTGTCAATAGCTTTATTTAGGGCGCGCATAACAACCAGGAATAGAAATAAATTTTTCTATTTCTATTTCTAGAAAAGTTTCTAAGCAAAAATAACCGTTTGATAACGACACAAAATTTCTACTTTAAAAATAGAAATTTGTTTGATAACGACACAAAATTCTTTCTTTCGAACGACACGGACTAGCGAATGGCAATGACGGACGGCAGCAGCCGGCGACAAGCGATCGGTGATGAGCGGCCGTAAGAAAAAGCAAAAGGCGATGCGGCGGCCAACAATCGGCAATGGTGACCGACAGGGGCGGGGGCCTGCAGGGCGACCGATAGAAGGTGGTCGGCGGCAACGGATGAAGGACCGGTTGACAAACGAAAAAAAAAAATTATTTCTCATTTTTATTCCAGAAATATATCATTTTTCTATTTCTGATTTCTATTTCAAACCTATTTTTGGAATATAAATCTATTCCAGAAATAAAAAAATAAAAAAACGAAATAAATTTATTAAACGGATTTCTATTGCGGAAATAAGTCTAGAATAAAAAAATTATTTCTAGAATAGAAATTACTGGTTATCATGCACCCCCTTAGTAACCAGCAACACAAGAAAAATCAATTTTTAAAATATCAAATAAAAAAGAAAAAACACTAGAAAAATCGGTAAGAAAAACGTCGTCGTCTTCACCTCTCCCTTTTCGCAGTTCCCGGTAAAACTGAAAACTTTCCAATTGGTTACGCACGCTGCTTGCATTGCAGCAACTCTCTCTCTCTCTCTCTCTCTCTCTCTCTCTCTCTACATTTCGAAATTCGAGGAAAGAGAATTCTGCAGCTGGAGATGGCGGCGGTTGCTCCGGAGCCTCCTCGCTCGAGCGATTCAGGTACGCCGCTCGGCTCTCTTCTCCGATGGCTGGAGTAAACGCGTCGGTTCGCCGTAGCCTTCATGAAAGTTGCCGTTCGGCTGATCTCCGACGGTCTTCGCTGGCCTCGCCGGTTCAGACGCGACGGAGATCGTCGTCGGGAACAGCCGAACGGCAATGCTGCGTCGCGGCCCGCGCTATCATCGGCTCGTGCTGATTGCGTAGCTCGGATACGTGCTCCATAGGCGATTCCTCTCATGTGTTGGCGGGATTGCGCTGCGACTCTGGCTTGACGCGATGAAGACGTCGCGCGCGTTCGCGGATTCGCATGTTTATTCGTGTCGATGTTGTGTCGTGTTATAGGTGCGAGCTAGTGGTGCTTCGCCGGAACCATCGAGTAAGCATCGAGCGTTCGCTGCCGGTCCACGATCGATCGCCCCTCAGCCACGTAATGTCGGCTGAAATTGCGACTTCTGCACGGATTGGTTTCGAGCTCTCTGGTTTGAGATCCGGTGGGTGTGAAGAAGCTGTAGATGTTAGAGCAAAACGGAAATCTGAAAGTGCCTGGAGATTTTGTTATGCAAGGAGGAAGCAAGGGCGCCGCCAAAATAGCGGCCCTCATATTTCTCGTCCATCCGAAGCCAATGGTGTGGGTTCTGAAGATTCCGTTTATCAACACCCTATCAAGAGTGATTGCGTAGTCGGGAATATCGAGACGGACGTCCAGCATCGCCAACGTGCAGATCCTGATTCAGCCGAAGCTTCTCCAAGAGGGACCGACTTTGAACTCTCCGGTGTGAGGTCCACAGGATGCAAAGAAAACACGGACATTCGAGCAAAAAGAAAATCTAAAAATACCTGTAGGTTTTATTATGTCAGGAGTAAGCGAATGCGCAGTGAAAATAGTGGTCCTCATTTTACTTATTTTCTCAAAGCTAAGTCCCACATGTGTTGTGAAGATTTTGTTTATGAACACCTTGTTAGGAGACATAATTTAGTTCAGGATACAAAGATGGGCATCCAGCACCACAGAAATGGTCTGAATCCGGGTATAACTGAAGCAAGTGAGCACAATGATTCTATCAGACAGGATTACTATCTTAGTTGTTCAGTCGAGCAGTTGGGAAGAAGTGATGGTGATCATACTTTTGAGCAGGATAATGCCCATGATCTCTCTACTATACGTGAAATTTGTGCTGACTTCAGGGATTGCTTTATTCCTGGTATATCAGGCGCACCGACTGCACACCCAGAGACTAACTCCTCCCATTACTTGTCAAGGAAAACTGAGGAAATTTTAGCACAAGAGCTGTTGAGTGCGAGTCCAGGTGATGAAAGGAATGCACTTCATGATAAATTGGATGGTCTGAGGATAAGTTCATCCAACCATGAGAAGATTGCAATTTTGGGACAGGTATTGCCAGACAAGCTTACCCATGGTCAAGTTCATGCGTCTGTTGCTACTTCAGCAAATGACCATATTGATCTCTCGAATTGTGTATTAAATATGGCGTGTGAAATGGATTTTTATGAAGGTGAAGGTTATTCTGGGAGCTTGCATGATGTTGGACACAAAGGAGATGTTTTGCTTGTAGCTCAAGATCCAAAATTGAATAGAGAGATATGTCT
The DNA here is from genome assembly GCA_016097485.1 of Eucalyptus sideroxylon x Eucalyptus melliodora. Classification (NCBI taxonomy): domain Eukaryota; kingdom Viridiplantae; phylum Streptophyta; class Magnoliopsida; order Myrtales; family Myrtaceae; genus Eucalyptus; species Eucalyptus sideroxylon x Eucalyptus melliodora. The sequence goes on along the minus strand of CM027832.1, from coordinate 43,905,814 downwards.
TGGAAGTCAGGATTTCATATTTTCAGCAACTGCTGTTGTCTCTAACATGTCAGAGCGTGCTCAATACAGAGAGTACAGTCTGAATTCTTTAGAAGTTGATGAATCATCTCTTCATGTTCTTGGAGAAATTTCTGATGAAATGATGGTATGCTCATTGAACAGAGAGGATCCCCACATTCCATGGCATGATGATTTAGCTTCACCCACAGTACCCTTCTATTCTGTAATATGCCAAAGCCACAAAGACTCCAAGAGTGATGCTTCCTCACCTGCTAAAAATGAAGGTGAGGAAGAAATAAGCCTCCTCAAGACAGAAGAAAATCCTCCCTATACTTCCATAAATTATCGGTCATTGGAACAACACAAACTGCCAGATGAAGGTTCAAACAAGCTCTCTGCTAGTTGTGGAGTCAAAACTGTGTTTCACAATATTGCAAGTGCTATTGTGGTTACCAGAAAGGAAATTGATGCTCCTGCAGAGACAAGTCCCTTGTATAGAGAACCTGAAGATCAAAATTTTACCGAGCAATCAATTACTGGCAAGTCCCTCAAAGAATGTAATCCAACAGACGATTTATCAGATGATGAATGTTCAAGTTTATCTGTTTTTCATGAATTAGACAGTAGTCTGTCAAGACTCAATGACGAAGAGTGTGAAAGTGATTGTGACGACTCTAAGCTTATGGAGATTTGGGAAATGGTATTTTCCAATGATTGTTCTTATGAATCCCCCCCCCCCCAACTTCTCTCAAACACACACACACACACACCCTGACCCACCCACCCACCAACCCACACACCAAAAAGAGTGCAAGCGTGCAGGCAGAGTGCATGCTCGCTTGTGGTTCTGCAATCCGCCTTGAGCATTATTGACTTCTCTCATGCCTGCATACTTGCATGTATATGTTCCACCTCTTTAAAACGTTTGCCATTTAATTTCAGATACATAGCATGGATTTTTATCCAGGTGATCGAGATTCTTTTGTTAATGGAGAAGGTAACACCGCTGGATTTGGGTATGACAAAATCCATTGTTTCCTTTGGCTTCCCTCAGGACTTCCATGTGTAGACATTCATTTTTTTTGTCACGCAGTACACATCCTAAGTTCATTATTAGTATTCATCAATGCTTTTATTGGTCAAAGATTCAGCAGCTGTACAAGTTACTAAAAGGAATATGATCAGATTTTATCATAAAAGTGACTGATTATCATAGCTTTCTTTGCCTATCATAGGATATGGAAACCCTGCTATACAACGTAAACTCAGTTGTTTCTTTTTGTTTAAAACTTTAGTCTCCAGGTATCGACATGAGTATAAAAGGGAGCCTGCCACTAGATTGGAACGATGTGCTGGATCTTTCATACAAGAAGCAATTGCTTCGGGAGGTCCACTTGCAATTTTATATGGGCAGAATTCAAAGCATTATATCAGAAAGGATGAGGTGATCATTATTTGCAGATAGTCTAACTCAAGGGCTTGTAAGCATTATATGGAGCTACTTCCTTTCCTTAAAATGTTTTGTTCTGTGACGGCAAACTACATATCCAACTGGAATCTATTCTGTTATATCACACCCATTAAATTATTGGGACTCAGATAATATGCTTTTTTATGAATACTTAGGATTGTTTGCACATTCAAACTTATAACCTTGGATTTGAGTTATGATTTTACCTATTTTGCTACCTGGAATGTCCTCTACATTTATTGCTTCAAGCAGCATAAAGCACTTGCGAACATGTCAAGTGGAACATTTCTTCAATCCAAGCTGAATGAGTCTATTTCATTTGAAATCTTGTTTAATATTCATATGCACTGTGATTTGAAAAAAACCCCAGGAAAGTATAGTGCAAGATGAAGCAGTCTAGTGTGGGTAGGCAAAGAAAATAATCCCCTTGAGCGCATTGTTCAGGAAACTTATCTAGGAATGAATTTTGTTGCTTATTGCAGTGTCCGTGTCCCATCTGTGGCTGTTCTATAGTGTACCCATGCATGTCATTGGAAATATAAGCTTTTCGATGAAGTTGCTATTTGTTGAAAGCAGTCAGATGTTTCACAGTATATCTGATGATGTAATTTTTACTGCAAGACAGACCTTCTCATAGTACCAGACCTAGTTGTAAGCGTCAGAACAAACCAGATTTAACAGATTATAACTTGTCGAAGGACACTGCTAGTGATAAAGTTTCTAATGCATATTGATGGATCGATTTCTACTATTGCCTTTTTTTTTTTTATATTTAGTGTTTGTTAGATGCCACATGGACTTATTGGAACTTATTTCTTTTGAAAGTTATCAGCTTAGAAACTATAAAAATGCGGGGATGTTAACTGTTGTGTTCTCCAGTTCGAAAAAGTCCTGGACTTTATTAGTTGTGAAACATTGTATTTGCTGTAATGCTGCGTTTCCCTGGTTGGTATGCTTAATACAACTCCTTAATGGCCTATTGGTTGTTGTTTTTCTTTGTTTCGAATTGAGAAATGCTTCTGCTTCTCAGGTCATACTTGGCAGGGAAACAGAGGATTTTCAGGTTGATATTGACTTGGGAAAAGGAGGAACTAACAAAATATCCAGACGGCAGGTTGAATGTTTGGTCTATCCGATGCTTTTGACAAACCCCTTTTCGCTGTTAATCTAGCTTTATTATGCTCATGGCACTTGTATGCATGGGATAGAAATTATTTTCTGATCACTTTTATGCGGTTGCTTGGGGTGACAATTGCTATTGGCTTATCTGTTACTCAGTCTTTACATTTCACTGTTCTGAATATCTTTCTCGCAAACTCTTTCTTTAATGACGATCTGGTTGTTCCAATTGTTTGCCCTTTGCGCTCTTCAACAGATGCTCGATTTCCGCACAGGGAGGGCCTGCGAACATAAATGGAAACTCTAGTTACATAATAAGATTGTCACTCTTAAAAAGTTGCCGACATGCCAAATCCTTCTCTTTTTTTTTTTTTCGGGAAACAGCAACTTCACTTATAGTTTGCGAAACTACCTGACATCCTGGTGCAATCTTGGCTGCTCAATTGCAAGATGGTTTACAAAGTGAAAAGATTGGATTTCCTATTTTCTTCTGTTCTACAGGCCGATGTAGCTCTTAAACATCTCTTTGCTCTTTAAGTCGTATCTAAAAATTCGGATGACTGAAACTTCATTTTACTCAGGCTCTTATCAAGCTGGAGAGAGATGGTACTTTCTTTTTAAAGAATCTTGGAAGGAGTTCAATATATGTGAATGGGACAGTAGTTTCCAGTGGAAATCATGTACATCTTACTGCAAACTGTTTGATCGAGGTACCATCATCTTTGAAATATGTTTTGCATTGCGTTACCTCGTTTTTGCAGCTCCACTGTTTCTAATGGACGCTCTGCCCGTGCTGGCATTCGCGACTTTCACTGAAAGATGTGCTTCCATTAATAATGAACAGGTGAAAGGGATTAAATTTTCATTTGGAATAAACGAGAGATCTGTGAGGCGCCACTTGGCAAAGCTCGCCAAAGAAAGCCGCGGAGCAAATCGCAACTTTGAGTGGTCACCAGAGGGGTCCCCCAACAATGCGGTTTGATAGGTAAGTTCATCTGCCTGTAAATTTCTTTGCTGAAAGTAGAACATTTACTCTTTATTCGATTCTTCCACCAACAAGATGCCAAGATCACAGATGTATCTAGATCCCTTGCCTTGAATGTGCAGTCATTTCAAAGCCAAAAAGACAAAAGCAAAGAGAAATGGTGAAAGAACGTTTCTTATTCCATGGGTATTGTCATCTTTATGTGATGGGAATTTGTTTTGCCCCCGGGGGGGCAGGGGTAGGATATTTTGTGCGTGGGGGCAATTTGGGCAAAAAGTTGGGTGAGACGTGCAATTTTAAATTCTATAATTAAAAGTGGGGACATTGTAAGTTTTGAAAAGTGACTGGTACTTGATATAAGAAGTAAAACGATGCGCTCTTCGTGACTTACGCCTAGATATCGGCAGTACACATAATCGAAAGTTAGAGCAGAGTCAAGGAAAAGCAGGGTATACTACCATAGATAGGAACAGGATATCGGTACTTCGGGGTGGAGTAGTTGTACTGATGGAAATTGTCTATAGATAGCAATGCCACGCATGATAACCAACATACCTACAGCCAAGAATAGCTGTAAATGGGGATGAATGGTATTTGGCACCGGAGCCCTTTTGTAATTAGAATACAAAGTAAGACACGTCTGATTTGATTCTAATCCCAATTATTGAAAGTCTCAATGATGAGCTTACTTTAAGTGCCCATGCAGTTTCCGGAGGTTAGGTATTTGGAATCAGGACATATGTAAGTTTGAAGGATCTTTGGGAAGTGGTTCGATTATATATTGTGACAACCCCCAACTCAATGATTCGGCTTCCTCCTTTTCCACCGTCTCGGCCACTAGAAACGAGAAAAAGCAGGGTAAAATGAAATGGAACATACCTTCCGGTTGAAAAAGTGATGGATATTTGCTTATAGATAAAGCTGCCTTTAAAGCAACCTTTTCTTCAAACACGGGCCATTTCTCGAAAGTAGTAGGCAGACGAAGGCGTTGCCTGTATCTGTCAAGCGGTGATTAAGGGTTGCAAATCGATTATTCCGCTGGCTTGTTTTGTAGTAGCACTGCATGCCGGAACGCAATGCGAGTTCAAAAAGAGAAGGGATAGATAGAAAAGAACGATTTGAGGCGTTAGGATTTACTGTTGAGTTCGGTAAAGGGGACTTGCAATTTGCCCTTTCACTAGTGCTGAGTCCTCATTTCTAGTGTTCAAATTCCTCAGCAACATAGCTCTTCATTGAGATCCACCGTCATGAATTTCAGAATGCTAGATCCAAAATACTATGTGATTTCTCAAGCATCCTATCCCTATCGACAATGAAAGGAGCGTGACCCAATTTCCTCCTCGCTCATCTTCTTTGGCATTTCCTCTTTGTTTCTTGGCGTCAGTACTTTCACATGATGTTCCAGACCATGAATGAGCGACCCTGTCACGGGCCCAGTAGGTGTAGCATATTCTCGTAACGTTTTCAATGAGAAATTTAAGGTGGTTACTAACCAAACCTTGGGGACAACTCGAACAGAACCCTTTTTTTTTTGCCCCTAGTCCGAACTTCGAACCACCATTAGTCCAGGCCCCTCCATAACCCAACACCCCCTTTTTCTTATTATTCTCCATCTCCTCCTCCCCTCGCTACAAGACGTGCATATAAGTTCAAATCCTCCATGGCGATTTGAGCTTGAGGACTAGAGAGAGAGAGAGAGAGGGCTCTGACAGACTTTCCCGTGCGTGAGTCCACTCCCACACATAAAAAAGATCACTGAGATCAAGACATCTCTCTCTACCTCTGCCTTTGCCTTTGCCATTGCCAATGCTGTTCCCCCACTTTGTAGTTTGTACCCTTTCTCTCACCACCCATTAAATCCTCCCTCCCCCACTCCCATCCCCTTCAATCGGACGGCCCCGATCACTTCCTTCTCTTGTCCCTTCTCCCCTCTCTCTCTCTCTCTCTCTCTCTCTGCTGCAAAAGCAGAGCACTCTCATCTGCCTTTTCTCTTATCTTCTCCCTCGGGGAGATCATCTTCAATTGCCAATTTCGTGTTCAGAGAAAATGGGTACTCCGCATTTGGCTCCAGCTTCCGTGATCTTGCTCCTCCTATCGACCCAGCTGTCCCTGCTCTTGCCCGGAGCGAGCGCCGGGACCTACTGGGGAGACGTGGAGGTCCTGAAGCAGCTCAAGAACGCGCTGGACCCCAGCTCGGTGAGCCCCGGCTCGTGCGTCGCCTCCTGGGACTTCGCCGCCGCCGCCGACCCCTGCGACGCCCTCTTCAGCGACAAGTTCACCTGCGGCTTCCGCTGCGACGCCACCGACGGCTCCGGCGCGAGCCGGCTCACCGAGCTCGCCCTCGACCAGGCCGGCTACTCGGGCCCCCTCGCCGCCGTCTCCTGGGACCTCCCTTACCTCCAGACCCTCGACCTCTCCGGCAACTACTTCGCCGGGCCCATCCCGGCCTCCCTCTCCAACCTGACGCAGCTGAGCCGGCTCGGCCTGTCCCGTAACTCGCTCTCCGGCCCGATCCCCGACTCGGTCTCCTCCCTCTCCAGCCTCGGGGAGCTCCACTTGGACGGCAACGCGCTCGAGGGCTCGATCCCCTCTAGCCTCGGCAACCTCACGAACCTGACCCGGCTCGAGGTCCAGTCCAACAAGCTCTCCGGCGAGCTTCCGGCGGCGCTGAGCTCCCTCGGCAGCCTGCTCTACCTGGATGCGAGCGACAACGCGATCTCCGGCGAGCTCCCGCGAGCGCTCCCGCCGTCCCTCGTCCAACTCACGATGAGGAACAACGCCCTGGAGGGACAGCTAGCTCCCGAGACGTTCCAGCTCGCGAGCTCCCTCCAAGTCCTCGACCTGAGCGGCAACAGGATCGCCGGCCCGGTCCCCTCCGCCCTCTTCACCCACCCGTCGCTCCAGCAGCTCACGCTCTCCTCCAACGGCTTCGACTCCATTCAGTCCCCGGCCTCCCTGCTCCCCGAGAGCGAGCTCATCGCGGTCGACCTGAGCGACAACCGGATCAGGGGGCTCCTCCCCGCGTTCCTGGCCGGCATGCCGAGGCTGTCGGCGCTGGCGCTGGAGAACAACGAGTTATCGGGGATGATCCCGACGGAGTACGCGCTGAGGGCGGCGGCGCCGCCGGCGCAGGGGGCGGCGCGGCTGGAGAGGCTGATGCTGGGCGGGAACTACCTGATGGGGCCGATCCCGGGGCCGCTGCTGGGGCTGGGCCAGGGCGGCGGCGGGTGGGCGGAGGAGGAGGTGAGGGTGAGCCTGGCGGGGAACTGCCTGTACAGATGCCCGGCCCGGTTCTTCTTCTGCCAAGGTGGCGATCAGAGGTCGGCGGCCGAGTGCAAGAGCTTCTTCGGCCCTGTAATTCCTTGAATCCGCTCTGTCTACGTGTACGTGACTACGTCGTGGTGGTGGCGGCGATAATGTATAATAATCTTTTCTTGATTTTTTGGGTCTTTCTTTTTTTCTTTTATGTTCGGGTTTTCATCTTTCTTTTGGCGTAGGCGAGTGTGAAAAATTGGATTCATTTTGATGGACCGTCTTGGTGGGGGAAAGTGGAGAATAAGCAAAAATTCGGGGGCCGAATTGAAAATGGTGAGGGGAAAATCAAGCAAGAATTTAGACTGAATTACGGTGAAACTTATTAAATGGTTTTTTGCGAAGATTGCGGGGTGCGGTAATGCTGGTGTAATCATGCAAGAGAGAGACACCTTCTCTTTGTCGCTTTCGCCATTTTCTGACACTGAGAATGGGACGGGGAGCAGTACTTTTTGCACGCTTCGAGGGGCGTGGGAGCCGCGCGAGGTACGGACTGTCTGTCCTGTTCAGGTCCCCGGACCGCCCTCGGGCCTCGGGATCTAACCACCGCGGACCACGACGGTAAAGAAGGCCCCCGTCACGCGTGGGCCTAATCGTCATCCTGAAAGTTGAACGGAGGAACGATCCGATCTGACGTTCTCCCGAGAGGGCATTTCGTTCCATGAACGTGGACATTTCGCTAGGGTTTTGGATCCACCACGCTGAGTAAGATTTTCATGTGATCTCTCCTGAGGAGCCGTTCTTTAGCGATCGTCGAAAAGCACTTGTCCGTCGTGGATATGAGGCGCTCGAGTGAGCAACTTCTCTTTACCATGGTTGCTTTGTGAGGGGATCGGCCATGCTCGTGGCCTAAGGTCATTGAGCGGAGCCCGACGCTTGGCCGGATTTGGGAAACTAGGATTTTTGCCCATTGAAACGAAGTGAATTTGCGTTGATCTTTGTTGCAAAAGCAATTGATCAAACAATAAATAAAATGGAACAAGAAAATAAATTAGATATCAAATTTATGTGGTTTGGCCGAGATGATCAATATTTATGGGAAAAGCAACAACGAATTCTAATATTAGTCAAACGATATAATGAAAATTACAATTACACTCGAGTTATTCAAACAATTGCAGTGTTTCCCAATCCTTAATTACATCTAATAACTCATCCTCACCGAAATAATTTCTCAATCTCATGAGGAAATCTACAAAATCTTAACACAAGATTTTCATGGCTTTAAACGCTCAAGATGTAATTTAGTTACTTGTTAATTTAATTGAATTAATATTTATTTTAAAAATTAATTTTGGACTAAAACAACGTAGTTTTGGGTTATCTTTCTTGTTTTAGCTACGTTAGCACCACATACGAGAGAGAAAGTAACAAAAAAGGCCATGTTAGTATTTTCTGTTAATCAAATTGGATGAAGTTAATAAAAGGATTCAATTTTACCAATTTAACAAGTTTAAAGACTTGATTATACTTTTTAAAATTTTTATGATTTCAACTTTCGTAACAAATTTTAGGACTTCTAATGAACATATATATTTATGTATGATTTGTAAGATTTTATAAGTAGAGTGGTCCCATGTGCCTATATCTAGTTAGACATTGTATGTTTTATTCTCCCTAGTTACATCTCACTATTTTTCTTTTTTTGTTCGAATAAGTTGTACAAGATTGGTTTCTAAACCGATTCGACCATAGAGCTAGCCTACCTTGTTGGTTCTCAGGTGAATCGATAGCTATGACATAAGAATCAAAACCAATCCATTTAAAGGCTAGTTGTAGGGTTTGGAACCTAGAACTAGACTATTTCTTCCTAGAACAAGTCGGGCAAGGGAAATTTAGTCTAGTTCCCCCTTTAAACCAACCCTTGCTCACCTCTAATCAAAATCCACATTAGAATTGTATTTTACCCCCTCCCCAGAATCAGGAACTTATTTGGAGAGTTGAGAATTATTTTGACTTTAAAATGTAATATTTTAGACATATCTATGAAGGATACATGAGCCTATATATAGACTTTAGAGCTTAACTAACTAAAGTAACAAAATATCAATTACATCAAATTAGAATCAATTAAGATAAATTACCTAAATATATGTATATCTCTAACATCCCCCTCAAACTCATATGATTTGAAAAAAATTAACTTGAGTTTGGAGAAAAGATCTAGAAAATGCTTAGGTGGATATGTCTTGGTGGAGACATTAATAGTGTGTTTAGCAAATAAAGTAGAGACAAGTTGAACAATGCCGCGAAGAACATGAGAATGAATAAAATGATAGCCTATTTCAATATGTTTGGTTCTTAGATTAAAAATATCATTATGTGCTATTTGGATAACACTTCGGTTGTCGTAATAAAAAACTATTCCATTATGTTGACGCACTCCCATGTCTTTTAGTAGTCATCGCAACCATAGTAACTCTGACATTGAATCAGCAAGAGCTTAATATTCTGCTTTCGTACCAGGTTGAGCAACGATAGTCTATTTCTTGCTAAATGATGTTTCTTACTAAAGAGAAACAATTGCTTGTAGTGGGGCTACTCTTAAATTGCTAAAAGGAGGAGAGATGAGGCTGAAACTTCATCTTTCGTAAAGAACAACAAAGTCTTTTACAAAAGAAAATACATAACATAAAAACAACACTAAAATAGGACCCATAATTACCCATGTTCTGCATAAAACACTTACTCCACTAACACTTAAAAACTAGGACAACTAACACACATGACTCCACTAACTCTAATAACTGAAAAACCAAATTAGCAAAACGTGCAAAATGAAATAACTATTATTTCAACAATCCTCCCTTAAACTGATGTTTACTAACATTCAGTTTAAAGCCTTGGCCGTTTTCAACGTGCAAACACCTAGCAACCTTCCGAGCTTCACAAATGACTCCATTTTGAGGGCCTTGGCGAATATATCAGCAACTTGATCTTCACTATTGCAGTAGATTAGATCAATTGTTCCATCATTGCTAAGATCTCTCAAGAAATAAAACTTCACATCAATGCGCTTGCTTCTTCCATGTAGCACAGGATTCTTGGAGAGTTCGATTGCTGAGTTGTTGTCACAAAAAATTTTAGTATGTCCCGATTGCTTGAATTGCAGCTCCTCAAAATTCTCCTTAGCCAAATAACTTGACAAGCACTAGCTGTTGCGGCAACAAATTCAGCTTCTGTACTTGACAATGTGACAATTGGTTGCTTCTTGAATGACCATGAAATAGCACATGTCAAAACATAAAAGTATAACCCGAAGTGCTTCTCCTATCATCTTGATCTCCTACATAATCACTATCAGTAAATCCCAACAAATTGGACTTTTCACAATTCTTGTAAAATAGCCCAAAGTCTCTAGTTACCTACAAGTAACGAAGGATTCTCTTGGCAGCTAACAAATACATTTATGTAGGATTCTCCATATATCTACTTATCAAAGTCATAGAATACATTATGTCTGGTCTTATTGCAGTTAGATACATCAAACTGCCCACAATTTGTTTATAAAGTGTGCTGTCAACCTTCATTCATTCATAATCTTTATATAACTTTAAGCCAAACTCAACTAGAGTGTTTACAAGATTACAATTCTTCATTTGAAACCTGTCCAAAATTTCTCCCACATATTTCTTTTGAGAAATAAAGATCCCATTATCCGATTGTACCACTTCTATGCCAATGAAGTAATGTATCATACCAAGATCAGATATTTCAAACTCATCCATCATAGATTTCTTGAATTATTTAAACATGCCATCACAACTTCTAGTAAATATAAGATTGTCAACATACAAGCAAACAATAAACATTTTCCCTTTATCTCTAATCTTGACAAAAAGCGTATGCTCATAAGGACATTTTGAAAAACCAACTTTAAGAAAATAAGTTTCAATACAACTATACCAAGCCCGAGGGGCTTGTTTTAACCTATAAAGAGCTTTCATCAATCTATAAACTTTATGCTCATTTCCAATATTGACATAACTAGGGGGTTGCTCGACAAATACTTGTTCCTCCAAGTATCCATGCAAAAATGCCGATTTGACATCTAGTTGGAAAATAGGCTAAGAATTCTGTAACTCCAATGCAACCACCAATATGATCGTGTCATGTCTCGCAATTGGAAAAAAAAATTATGTATAATCAATCCCATATTGCTGCTTGTATCTCTTGGTTACCAAACGTGCTTTGTATTTATCAACTTCACCATTATTTTTTTTCAAATTTGTTTTAAAGACCCACTTTACACCAATACTTTTTTGTCCATCCAGAAGATCGGATAGTTCCCAAGTATCATTTCTTTTGATAACATTAATTTCATCATCCATCGTTTTTTGTCATTTTTCTTCTTTGATAACACTCTCAAAAGTTGTAGGATCATAGTTTGAAAACAAGACAAAATGAGTAATTGAATCTCCAATTCCAGTTACATCATAATCTTTCATCCAAGCATGCCTTCTTTTTATGCAGCAAAGAGATTGAGATTCTTCTCCATTTACATTAGTGCTTGTTGGTGAAATTCCAGCAGCTGTAGAAGTCATATTTGATGAATTTTGGGGCGTACAATGTGCTGAAATTTGCTCATGTTCAGCATCATTGCCATAAAGAACTTGGGTAGGCTGCTGCCTATTCCAATCACAAGCGTTCTCTTCATCAAAAACATCCCTGCTAGTTACAATCTTCTTTGTTAATGGATTGAATAATTTATATGCTTTGAATGCTTCACTTACACCAAGAAAGACATATTTTTCAGCATTGTCATCAAGTTTCTTCATTTTCTTATCCGGGACATGGGCATATGCAATGCATCCAAAGATTCTAAAGTGATCTACAGCCGGTCTTCTCCCACTCCAAGCCTCTTCGGGTGTCATATTCTAAACAGTAAAAGTTGGATTTATGTTCAAAACATGAATTCTCCAATTTACTGCTTCTGGCTAGAAAATCTTTGGAACTCTTCCTCTTGCCAATAAGCTTCTCACTATGTTGAGAATGGTTTTATTTTTCTCTCAAATACACCATTTTGTTGTGGTATATATGCAGCAGCAAGCTCTCTTCAAATGCCATGCTTTGCACAAAAAGCTTCAAATTCTTTTGAGTAATATTAATCATCACGATCTGTTCGAAAGGTCTTAATGGTCTTTCCTGCTTCATTTTCCACACGAGCTTTGAAGCTTTTAAATATAGAGAAAGCTTTTGATTTTTCCTATAAAAAATAAACCTAGGTTTTTCTTAAAAAATCATCAATGAAGGTAATTAAATATATTTTACCTCCATTAAAATATGGATTTATAGGACCGCAAATGTCTGAATGCACCAGCTACAAAACATCATTTGCTAACAACACATTCTTCACAGACTTGGGAATGAATAATAATTTGAGGAAAACCTGTCACCATATTTTTCTGTTGAAGGGTTTTCGATCCATCAAAACTCAAGTAACCATAGGGAAAATGCCATAGCCATTAGGGATCTTTCTTTTCAGCCACCAAACAAGATTGAATATTTTCAATCTTTAATGGAAACAATCTATTTGAACTCATAGGAACAACTCTAATAGCACCTCTAATAGAATCATAAATTTCACGAGCATCCCTCTGAATAGGTTACTTTTCAAGTTATGAACATACAACACATTTTTCCATCACTTTCATAGTAGAATGATCCCCAAAATTCACAGTGGAATAAAAATCTTCATTTAAATGAGAAAAAGAAGACTTAATTCCACTCATGTGGTTACTGCAGCCTGTATCCACATACCAAATATCTGACTCAAGCTTTTTTTCATCTTGAACAGCTATCAATGACGTTTCAACTTTTTTTTCTTCAACAAAATTTGAACTCTCTACATTTTCTTTATTATTAGACAATCTAGTACAACATTCAAATGCATAATGACCAAATTTATGACATCTAAAACATTATACCTTTGATTTGTTAGGATCCCGTCTCTACCTTTACCTTGAAATTGGTCATTGTTAGCTTTAAAATTCCTGCTAACATCTCTATTTCCTCGATCTCCCCTTCCTCTACCTCTACCTCTACCTCTACCCCTTCCTCTGAAATTGTTGGAATGAGTATTAGTAGAAACTTTCGATGCTTGCTCCTCTACTGTTGAACTTTTGTTCATCTTTTGTTCATGGACCAATAAAGAGCTTTGCAATTCATCAAGAGAGAGCACATCTATGTCTTTCGACTCTTCAACTAAGCAAACAACATAATTAAACTTTGGTGTCAAGGAACACAAAATCTTCTCCACAATAGTGACATCGTCCATCTTCTCACCATAAAATCGCATTTTGTTGCTGATCTCCATTGTTTTGGCACAATAACTAGTAACAAATTCTCCATCCTTCATCACTAGTGTCTCAAAATCCCTTCTCAAGGCTTGAAGCCGTGCACGTTTCACCCTAACAGAGCCTTAATATTTCTTCTTTATAGAATCCTAAATATCCTTGGAACTTTCTTTGCAAAGACTAGTCTCCAAGATGAGACAATCAATAGCCTGAAAAAAATAATTTTTTGCCTTCAGGTTCTTTAACTTTCTAGCTTCCAATTCTGCTTATTAGAATCTGTTAAAGCCATGCCTGCTAGTGACTCTTGAATTCCAAATTCGACAACCGACCAATATTCTTTTGATCGTAAAAAATTCTCTATCAGCATGCTCCAATGGTCATAGTGACCATCAAAGCGTGGAATTACTAGTTGAACAAAACTGTCGATAGCCATTGGAAATATTGCTACTGCAATTATCTCACGAAAGTATCTCACACCTCTAAACCTTCTTTATCTTTTTTTTAAAAAACTCTCACGCTTCTCTCAGGCTCCAATACCACTGTTACATTGATAAAGGGACGAGAGATGAGGCTGAAACTCCATCTTTTATAAAGAACAATATAGTATTTTACAAAAGACAAATACATAATGTAAAAACACCTATAAAATATGACCAATAACTACCCATATTCTGCATAAAACACTTACTCCACTAACATCTAAAAACTAGGACAACTAACACACATGACTCCACTAACTCTAATAACTGAAAAACCAAATCAACAAAATGTGCAAAAGGAAATAACTATTATTTCAATAATCCGTCCCTTAAATTGATGTTTACTAACATTCAGTTTAAAGCTTTGACCGTTTTCAACGTGCAAACACCTAGTAACCTTCTGAGCTTCACAAATGACTCCATCTTGAGGGCCTTGGTGAATATATCAACAACTTGATCTTCACTCCTACAGTAGATTAAATCAATCGTTCCATCATTGCTAAGATCTCTCAAGAAATAAAACTCTACATCAATGTGCTTGCTTCTTCCATGTAGCACAAGATTCTTGAAGAGTTTGATTGCTGAGTTGTTGTCACAAAAAATTTTAGTAGGTCCAGTTGCTTGAATTGCAACTCCTCAAGAGCTACTATCTTGAGGGTCACCACCCTAGTTAGCATTAGAATAAGTCGTCAATTCCAAGGTAGATTGAAAAGAATAGTGAAGACCATGAATAATGTACCCTTGATGTAACAAAGAATTCAAAGTACTGTAGCAAAATGCGTTGTGCAAGGCACGATCATGTACTAACTAACAATATGAATAGCATAGGCAATGTCAGGTCAAGTGAAAGTGAGATATATAAGATTGCCAACAGCTATCAATAAAGTATAGGATTCTAAAGAGGAGCCCCATCTTTGACATCAAAATTGGCATATGTCTCGGTGGGAGTTGTAACGATCTTGTTGTTGGTGAATCTGACTCGAGAGATAAGATCAACGGCATATTTGGCTTGTGAAAGATAATAACTAGAGGAATCTAAATGAACCTCCAAGCCAAAAAAGGAGCCAAGTCACGTAAGATCTTTCATTTCTTGACTAAGATATTGCTTGAACTTTGAAATGCCAATATGAGCATCGCCAGTAATAACCATGTCATCCACATACAAGAGTAGCATAACATACCCACAAATGTCCATCAAACAAAAAGAGCATGATCATAGGAAATGGATTTGAAGCTGAGAGATTCCATGATGGAGCTAAATTTAGAATACCATGTACAAGGAGCCTGTTTCAAACCATATAATGCTCTTCATAATGGACACACTTTCTTAGAAGAATAATTATATATAGGAGGAGGCACCGTATAGACTTCTTTGGTAAGATCACCATTCAAGAATGCATTTTTAACATCCATCTGGAATAGAGACCAGCGTTTAACTGCAGTAACATCTAGAAGACTATAGATAGAAGTGAGACATGCATCAGTAGCAAAAATCTCTTCATAGTCAACTATGTATTCCTAAGTAAAGCCTTTTGCCATTAGTTGAGCTTTATAGCGATCCACAGTACCATTTGCATTTGTTTTAATTTTATATACTCATTTACAACCTACAATGGACTTATCGGGCAACAAATCAATCAAATCCCATATGAGATTTATCAAAGGCCCATAACTCATCTGCCATTGCTTGATGTTAGAGAGGATTAGTAATGGCTTCTTTATATGTGCAAGGTTCAAAAAGAGAAGCAATTATAGAGTAACAATGGTAATTACAAAGTCAAACATAATGTTGACTTACTCTAGTGGAGCGATGGATAAATGATGATAGAATCTCAACTAGTGGATAATCTACAAATGGAGTAGACATATCAGAAGCTGTCTAGGTGGTATCACCAATAGAACCTGCATCAAGATTAGAAGGAAGAGGAGAAGGGAATTATGGAGAGGAGGATTCACAAATAGAAAGAGGTGTGGGATCTTCTGGAAATAAATATACTAAAGCACTAGTGAAGGAACATGAGCTGATGACTTGAAGTGATGAAGAGAGGAGAACATCTTGTGTTCCCAAAAAGTAACACAATGAGACACGTGAAGACCATTAAACATGGGATCCCAACATTTATAAGCTTTGCGCTCAATGCCATATCCAAGGAAGCAACATAAGCGGGCACGCCGCTCTAATATTGTGCGTTCATGTGGGAGAAGATGTATAAAACAAACACTACCAAAGACTCGAAGAAGACTGTAATTAGAGATACTACCGTACAAACACTCATAAGGAGAAATGTTACCTATTACAAGTGATGGAGTACAACTGATGGTGTACAAGCCTCTCCCAAAACAGTTTCGAATGAGGAGAGTAGAAGAGTACATCTAATATCTAAAACATGCCTACGTTTACATTCCGCTAGACCATGTTGCTGGGAATTCCTTGGACAAAAAACAATGAACAATAGTACCATTTTGGGAGAGAATTCTAAGAAAGTCAGTGTCTTTAAATTCCATGACATTATCAATACAAAAAACCTCGATATCTTGAGAAAAATGTGTTTTTGTCATCGCGGCAAAATCACGGTAGATACAAGTAAATTCATATCAATTTTTCATAATATAAAGTCATTTATAACAAGAATGATAATCCGTAAAGATTAAAAAAATAGCGAGAGCCTCCCATTGTGGGAGTTGGAGTGGTCCCCAAATATCAGAGTGAATAAAATCAAAAGGAGCATGAGAGACAAATTAACTAAGATCGAAAGGTAAGGCATGATGTTTTTCTAATTGGCAAGGCGGACAATCAAAATGTTTATTATCAACATAACCTAAATGACAATTTGAAAATAAGGATTTTAATCTAGAGGATGAAGCATGACCTAACTGAGAATGCCAAGTTTTAGATGACACGGCGGCTGCACAACCAACAAAAATGTTAGGAATATTCAAGGAAACAAGCTCAAACAAATATCCCACTCTATAGCTTGTCCCAATCGTCTGTCCATATGTAGATCTTGCATATGACAATCATGAGAAGAGAAGTGGACATCAAAACTAAATTCACACAATTATCCTATTGAAATCAAATTTAGGACAATTTGGGAACCATGAATGTATTATGTAAGGATAATGTGGATGTTGAGATGTTTCCTATGTGGCTAACTCTCATTTGAGAATTATCAACAAGGGAGATGTGAAAAAAATGATTTTGACTCAAACAAATCGAAATTTGAAGTCATATGATTTCATCAAGCAGAGTCAAAATACCATGAATCAAAAGTCCTTGAAGCAACATACATAACAAAAGAAACAAAGAAACTAAAAGTACCAAACTCTCAAAGAATGGAATAAACATCCTCTAATCTAAGTGACAGACAATCCATTAGCAGCATGTAGATGAATTTGCATATGGACCTCAATTTTTGGGTCAATTAGCCATCCCTATAAGTCGTTTAGGTCATACTAGATGGTAATTGGACATTGAAACTTTTATCTTATCCATAATTAGCATTGTACCAATTTCAACACAGTAGATTGAGCAAAGAAATGTGAAGAAACTAGTACTTGGAGAGCTTATCTTGAGCAAATAAAGCCAAAAATGAACTTATAACATCAAAATGCCTTGGGATCCAATTAAAAATCACCAAAAACCGGTTAGAAGACCATCAAACTAGTCATAAATGCAAATGAGTCGATCTGACTAGTGTGAAATAAACCAATCAACACCAATCAACATCAAGTCAACAAAAGTCAATGGCGAGTCAATGACATCAATCATAGATGACATGGCGATGATGTGGCACTATGTGTCAAATGACGTCAGCACAAGTGGAGAGTCATTGGCGCATGCAGGCACTTGAATCTCATACAGAAGCTCCTAGCAACGAGTGAGGGTGCATGGCAAGGCCATTGGTGGCGAAACTTCGCTAGATGGCTCGTCAAAGGGTGGTTAGAGCTGGGTTGGTGTTTAAATTTGTAAATAGATAGTGGAGGTAATGCAATACTCTTAGCAACTTGACAGCTTCTACACATAGTTTGTGTTCTTGTATTGCAGTGAATCAATTGATGATTATGCATATACTTCAATGTTTTTAAGTTGGTGTGAGCTAACTGCTGATGCCACACATCTTCTCCTACAGCTTTGTGTCTTTGAGTGAAGAAGGCCTATGTGGTTTGTGGATCTACTTTATGTAGCATGGACACTCTCCGGAAGTCTTCGTGTTGTGTCTGACACCTCCGACACGTGTCTAACACGCTCCGACATGTGTCCGACACGCTCCGACACGTCCCAACACACTCCGACACGCAGTCAACAAGTGTCGAAAAATCCAACACGTGGTCAACTCTCTCCGACACGCGAGTCTAGAATTCCGACACGTGATTCCGACATGCACGGGGTCAATTTTAAAAATTTCTAATATTTGAGGGGTCAAAATATAAATATACACACCACCGCCTGCGGTGGCCCAGTTGGATAAGGCTCCCATGACCCTTTGCGTAGAGGGGAGGAGTTCAAATCCCGCTGGCCTCACGGGATCTTAAGCGTGACGTCGGGGTGGTGGGTCCTCCGCTAGCGTCGCCCCGGGTTTGCCCCGCCGGCTGCGGACTGTACGGGGTTCCCGGGTCACCAAAAAAAAAAAATATATATATATACACACAAAAGAAGTAATAAAAGAAGTAATAAAATTGCTATAAATATACACGCATGGGGTCAATTTTCTTTTTCCAGTTTTGTTTTTTTATAATTGTTTTAGTTTTTTTAAAAGTCTTTTACTATGAAAAAAGGTAATAAAAATGCTATATATGATAAATAAATAAATTTAAAAATATCATTTCAGCATTTTTCTTTAAACAATGTTTTCTTCCTCTAAGTTTTGTATTATTGTAACAAATTAAAATAATGAATGATATTATTTAATATTTTTCATGTAAATTAATTATAGGCTATTATTATTATTATTATTATTATTATTATTATTATTATTATTATTATTATTATTATTATTATTATTATTATTATTTATGTATTTATATATAAAAATATTTAATATATAACGTGTCGGAATGTGTCGAAATTTTCTATTTTTAAGAAATGACGTGTCGGCGTGTCATATCGTGTCGTGTTGTGTCGCCTGTCGCGTGTCCGTATCGCTGCTATGTACGATCTACTTAGTAGAGTCTTCTAACTTTCCTTCCGAGTATCATTGTTGTATTGGTGTGATTGTCCTTTATATAGACCTAATTTTTATCAAAACAGATGAGCAGGGATAATCATTTGTTAGTTTTGATATCGAAAAAAGATTTTTCTTGATTTTAGGAACAATCAACACATCATTTAGAGGTAATGAATTGATTTCATTATGTAACAAAGCATCACCAATATAGGCAATAGATAGGCATGAGTCATTCCCTATCATAACTATATTAGTCCCATTGTACTTAGAGGAGTTATGAAGAATACCCGAATCTGCAATGATGTGGGCAGTCGCACCAATGTCTGGATACCACTCACTGCCTTTAGAATCCTTAAGATGTTTGCTGCTAAGGCTGTTGGAATCTCCTCAACAAAGTATGAGTTGTCGAATCGATACCAGCAATGAAGTGCATCATGTCCTAGAAGTTTACAGATTTGACACTTCAATTGAATGGTATCTGTTGTTTTCCCATCCTGCAAATGTTTATTAAATGTTAAATTTGGAGAGGGATATGATTTGGTATCTTGATGCCTTTGTGAAGAACCTACAACATATGGTCGAAATCCTTGACCAGAACCAAAGAAGTTATTGAACTGCTTAAAGCACTAATCCTCCTGATCCTAATTCAAGCTATTTGGCATGTAACTCTGATTTCTTCCAAGATATCCATAGATGTGATTCCTACTGTTAAACGGATGTCCTCTACCATAACTACGTCCTCTGCGGTTACTACCTCTTGGACCTCCAAAACCAAAGTTTTGTTGAACAAGTTCTCTATCAAACTCCTCATTCTACTGAACTTCAGATTTTCTTTGTCCATAGTAGGCTAGATTAGGAATGTACTGGCTTGAGGAGTAGCTTTGTAATCTTGTTTCAAACCTCTCTAAATGTGATATTACTTCATCATATTCTAATTGAGGTTTCAAGCAATACATGGTAGTTCTAAAATTCTCATATCCAGATCCTAATCCCTCTAGAACACCAGACATCTTAGTTATCTCATCTACAGGCTTCCCAATTGCATTTAGCTGATCACAAATTGATTTATATTCCCTAAGATAAACGGACAATGCTTGATCTCGTTTCTAGCAGGCTTGTGACTTCCCTCTTAGCTCAAATTCTCTAGCTACAAATTTCTGTGTGAATCGATTAAGTAAAGTTTGCCATACCTCATATGAAGTTTCCAAACCAATGATCGACTTAGTGTGACATCCCGATTGTCCGATTCTATTTTCAATAAATTAAGACGGGCATTTCGTTGGCACGCATATAGTTCTTCTTCTTGAGTCGGCCACTCATGTGAAAACTAGTCTATCGGGTGAAGCCGTTAAGAGTTTCTAATGCATCGGACTCGAGAATTTGACCGGAAGCGACTTTTCGACCCTAATCTGCAAGGGTCATTACGGCACAAATAAAAATCGATTAAAGACCGGAGATAGGTCGACTCGACAGAGGCATGTGATCGAGTGTGGGTGATTCCACCGGATTGCATAATCCTTGTCGACCGACACTGGACCGACTTTTCTATCGATTGGGTACCCTGTGTTCGTATTTGAAACCTTGAGATTATCCCGACAACCGAAAGTCGCTAATGTTTCAAAGATGTACATTGTGGCTTGAGATGATCAACCACAGGTCAAATGCATGAAAATTTCTAAAGGCTACCCGATAGGTTGGGCCGCGCTAATATCGTGCCAAAGTGAAATTAACCGTGGAATTGAGATCGAATTCAGAAATTAGAAGTCTGGGTGTGTCACAAATTATTTCTGGATTATTGGCTTATCTTTAGAAGACTTTTCATGTAATCAGAGTTTTTCAACAATTAAATCAGAAAATGGTTAATTTGGCTCGAGAAATTAGTAGGCCCGCATTTGGTCGCGCTTTTGGGACTTAAGTTGGTTCTATGGACAAGTGAAGATGTAAATTGAAGTGTGGTGACATTGGATTAATTTTATGGACTTCAATTGGAATCAATTGGAAGAGAATTGAATGGAATTAAAGAAATTAATGTACAAGATTTTATGCCCCGGCGGAAAATTAAATTTGCACCCATTGGAAGAGGTTATGGAAAATTGAGTTAGTGGAGTATGACATCACTAAGTGATGCCATGGTGTGAGGCAAGAGTGGATAGGATGTTGACACATGGAGGGTGAGGATTTGCTCTTGGAAAGGTGGGCTATCACCATCATCTTCTTCCTTGAATCAAGGGAGCTTGTTGGATTTTGAAAAAGAGGAGAGAGAGAAGAGCTTGACCGGTTGAACCAGCCAGCCCGACGCCCCCCTTCCGCCCATCCGTCGCAGCCGTCGCCGTTCGCCGGAGCCGTCGCGGTCGTCGCTCGTCCGTGCGAGGAGGCCCGCACGCCGCTTCGCCGGTCAGCTCGCTTGCTTGCCGCCTTCGTCCGCCCGTTCCAGCTTGTCGCTCGCCATCCCGCAGCACATCGCCGGAGCTACCGCGATCACCGCCCGAGCAATCGCCGGTCCTCCTCCATTGTTCCTCCGCTCGAACCGCCGCCGTGCAGCCTCCGTTCGGCCTCAACCAGCAGCCAAGAAAAATGGGTATGGCAGCACCTATTTGGCCCGTTTTGGCCGCCTTCCCGAGCCCGGATGCTCGGCCCGCTTTGAGGAAAGTTGTTCTCCTCGGCGTCCCCGTCGTTTTGGTCCGCTCGGCTCGCTAATCCGGTAAGTTTAACTCACTAAACCTTGATTATAGAGTTAATGATGCTTTAGGTGTGTTTAGTTTATGTTAAGTGTTATTAGGTGGTTAGTTTAATTTTTTTAAGTGTAGATTAGATTAATGTGCTTGATTAACTTAAAGTGAGTTTAATTTAAGGCTAAATGAAGGTTTATATTAATATAAGCCTTGATGTGACATAAAGGAATTTACTTTTGATTTATTTAAATATCTCGAATTATTTAATAATTTAATAATATATTATTATTCGAAATTATTAAAATATTATTATTTAATTATTTCGGAATAAATTTAATTATTTATTAAATTTCGAAAATTTTAATTCGGGACCCTAAATTCTCAGAATTTCCGGTCGCTGGGCTGTGTATTCGGATTTTTTGAAATTGATGGTCGGATATTATAAATTGAATGTGGATTGCGAAAAATATGAATATTATTATTTAATTAATTTTCGGAATAAATTTAATTATTTATTAAAGTTCGAAAATTTCGCCGGGACCTTATACTCTCAGAATTTCGTGCCGATCGCTGCTGTGTATTTAGAATTTGAATTTGAGATTGATTGTGGCAAATTGAGTGTTGATTGGGATAAATAAGGATTTTATTCAAAAAAACCCAAATGTCGGGTTTTGATGCAAAAATTGGATTTCGATGATTATATTAAATAGTGGGGTTTGAAAAAGTGAGATATTGGCTTTTTGATTCGAAATTAGCGTGTCCCCACACACGTGAGTAATTTATGGAATATTTTTAATATGAAGAAAAATGGCCGGGATCACTATTTTAAGTGGAAGCGTTGAATTAAATGCAAAGTGTCCCGGGGCCGAGTATGATTTGGCTGTGTGATAATTAAGAGGAATCGTCCTGGGCTGTTGAGCCGGACTTGCCCCTATATGGGATGCCCATGCGGTGGATGCGGGTCGCAGTTGATTCTGGGCCCATGCTCCTTCGGGAATGCCGTCGACGTACTGACGAAGCCGCGCTCCATGGGGGGAGGCGATGCCTAGCTATATGCCAGTAGATAGCCGAACAATGAGTAGGCTATGCCCTTGTGTGGCAGTGAATAATAATTGAAATGCGTGCTAAGTGCGATTGTGATTTATATGAAAGTGATGACGTTCCGATTGTTTGAATTATTATTACTACATGTGATTGAGTGATTTGAATTGTTCTAACCTGCAGAAAGGAACTGAGACGAGGTAAGTCTTCTGTGTGATGTGGCTAGGCCACTCGGGGTGTATTTTCTTTTTAATAGGGGTTTAGGGGGTTGAACTTGCTAAGACATCGTCTCATCCCGGTTGTGGGATTAAAATTTCAGGTCCCTGGTGGATGAAGCGGACAGATAGATTTGGTTGGCCTTGAGGAGTTGCAGATGTGAAGTCATAAGATTGGGGAACGTGCCTTGTAGGTCGTAGGACAATTCCTTTCTAAGAGCCGGTCTTTTGTAGACTTTTGGCCGTAGACCTCTGTTTGTAATTCTGTTGAATTATGAAAGTGTTATGTTGTGGTTTTGCTTCCTGCTTTTCTATCCCGTATTTTATTGTCGGGGGTTTTATAATACGTTCCGCTTGCGCATTAATAAATGAATGGGGTCAGCGACACTACCTGAGAATGTCGCATTTGATCGACCGCAGTGGGATGTGCACGCGCTCGGGGTTCGGGGCGTGACACTTAGGATATTCTCAGATACAGCTCCACTAATCCATGATGATACAAGTTGATCAGTTCTTACCCAATTTGTATAATCAGGATTCACAACTTCAGCTTCATGTGCTTCAACTTCAACTTGTAATGTTTGAGTAGGTGATGGAGTTTCACCACTTATGAATCCAAATAGCTCTTGGCTTCACAAGAATCTGTGAAACTGTGCTTGCCAAAGAAGAAAGTTATCTTTAGCTAGCTTGATCGTGACGAAGTTGGAGATGTTAACATGGATTGGAAAGGGGTATTTATGTATTCTTGTTGCCATTTTTGTGCTCTCAAAGGGGTTTTGATACCAAGTGAAGGCTTGAGAGAAGGAACAATGAAAATAGATGAAGAGTTTTGGATTCCTTCTTTCTGTATTCAAGGAAAGCATTCATCTAAGAGCTTGCTATCTTGCTTGCTCTGTTCTCTTATTTATACTACATGTTGCTTATCTTAAGAATCTGCATCTTCTATTCCTTTAGAAAAAGATTCACTGTGATATCTGGGGTCCTTCACCAGTTAATTCCTTTCAGAATTTCAAATACTATGTGGCAAAAGAACAACCCAAGTACCATAACTTGGCACGGAGGGACACTTAAGTGTCATAAATTTAAAATAGTACACTCGAGTGCCAATTTTGAAGTTAAATGGGACACTTAAGTGCTACTCCGGTGAAAATCCGGCCAAATGGCTGACGGGTGACTTTCCGGCGAATTTGGTCCAAAACGGTGTCGTTTTGCACGCTGACGTGGCGGAGAAAATGCAAAAACGACGTTGTTTCGTGTCTACGTGTAAATAATAATATAAAAATTAATTAAATTAGATTTAAAATTAATTTTATTTAAAATATTCAAAAAATTTTAAAAAATTAAGAAAATTTAAAAAAAAAATTTTAAGGGGGAGGGGGGGTCGAATGGGGGTGGATGAGGGCTGAGTCCTCGCCGCCGCCCGCCTCCCCCCCGCCGGGAAGGGCCGGCGACGGAGGGGGCAAGGTCGGCCGAGGTCGCCGCCCCTTGGCCGACCAACGGCGAGGGGGTCACCGGTCGACCGGTGGCGAGTGCCCGCGAGCCCTCACCCAAATGCGGGCGAGGGTCGCGGCCCCGCCGCGATCCGATGAGGAGCTCGTAGCCCTCGCCGTCGGTCGGCCGGGGGCCGCGACCCCGGCCGACCCTCCCCCTCCGTGCCGGCCCTTCCGGCGACGACGGGGAGGCGGCGGCAATGAGGGCTCAGCCCTAGCCGCCACATTCAAACCCCCCCCTTTTTTAAATTTTTAAAATTTTCTTAATTTTTAAAATTTTTCTTAATTTTTAAAATTTTCTTAATTTTTAAAATTTTCTAAATTTTTAAAATTTTCTTAATTTTTAAAATTTTCTTAATTTTTAAAATTTTTAAAATTTTTTTTTAAAATTTTAAAATTTCTTTTTTTTTTTTTTGAATATTTTAAATAAAATTAATTTTAAATCTAATTTAATTAATTTTTTTTATTATTTATTATTTCGTTTTTGCATTTTCTCCGCCACGTTAGCATGCAAAATGTCGCCATTTTGGACCAAACTCGACGGAAAATGGCCACGTCAGCCATTTGGTCGGATTTTCGCTGGAGTGGCACTTAAGTGTCCCATTTTACTTCGATATTGGCACTTAAGTGTACCATTTTAAAGTTATGGCACTTAAGTGTCCCTCCGTGCCAAGTTATGACACTCCAGGTGTCCCAACCTCAATACTATGTCATCTTTGTGGACAACTTTTCCCGTTATAGTTGGTTTATCTAATGAAATTGAAGTCAGACTTATATGACATTTTCGTCATGTTTCAGAAACAAGTAGATAATCAATTTGATTGTAGAATGAAAAATTTTCAATGTGATGGTGGAGGAGAATTCACTAGCAACAAATTTCAAATTCATTTACAGAATTATGGCATCAAACAATGTGCTTGCCCCTACACACCATAACAAAATGGGATTTCTAAAAGAAAACATTGCCATATGGTTGAACCGGGCCTAGCTATGCTCTAATATGCCAAAATTCCATTGAAATATTGGGTTGATGCATTAATGACAGCTAATTACATTGTCAATATACTTCCCACACCAAAGTTACAAATGCATTCACCCTATAGCAAAATTTATCAACAAGAGCCAAGCTATGAACATCTAAGAGTCTTTGGATATGCATGTTACCTTTGTTTTAGACTATATGCACAACATAAATTGTTACAATCACTCACATGTGTATTTTTGGGATATAGTAAACGCCATAAGGGATATTGATGTCTTGTGCCTGCTAATGGTCATTATACATTAGTCGACATGTGATGTTCGACGAAAATTTCTTTCCTTTCACTAAAAAACTAACAACAGAGTACAACCAGTATACTACTCTGTATCAACAATGGACAAAAGAAGTTAACCTCCTGGATTCTACAAGTGCAGAACAAGTGAAATCTCACTCAAATGCACATACAGGGCATTTACAAGATACTGGAATCTTGGAAGTTGAGCACTTCAATACATTTCATCCTGTTATAATGCCATCAAATTCATCTCACTTACAATTGTAGTCTAAAGAACGAGAAGTTCTTACTCACACAACTGAGACACCAAATAAAATCATTGTCGACCAAGCTCATCAAAATCCTCCACCTACCTCACAAGGTACACTTTCTACCCACTCTATGCAAACTTGACTGAAATCTGGCATTGCAAAGCCAAATCCCAAATATGCATGTTTGACTGAATATAAAGTTCCTCCTGAACCACGATCAATTAAATTAACCTTAGCAAATGAAGGGTGGTATAAAGCAATGAAGGATGAAATGGATGCTCTGTATGAAAATTAGACATGGATATTAGTTCCTCAAACTAACCAAATGAATGTCATAGGATGTAACTGGGTGTTTAAAACTAAGCTAGCACCTAATGGAAGTCTTGATAGATTAAAGGCTCGGTTAGTGGCTAAGGGGTTTCACCAAAAAAAGGGAGTTGATTTTACATAAATGTTTAGTTTTGTTGTCAAACATGCCACCATCCATATAGTGTTCTCTGTGCCAATGATGAAGAATTGGTCAATGCATCAACTTGATGTTAAAAATGATTTCCTACATGGAACATTAAATGAAATAGTATATAATGAGCAAACACCTGGTTTTACACATTCTCAGAACTCTCAATATGTAAGTCTTCTCAAGAAGTCTTTATATGGTCTTCGTCAAGCACTATGTGCTTGATTTGACAAGTTCAGCAACTTTCTTCTTGACACTGGTTTCTTCTGTAGCACAACTGATCCCTTACTCTTTGTGCTTCATGATGGACCAGAAACAGTGCTTCTATTGCTCTATGTAGATGATATTGTATTGACTGGTAGCTCGAATCAGTTACTAGCTAAACCAATTAAATCACTAGGTCTTCACTTTAAGATCTCGGGTGTCTTCATTACTTCTTAGGTATTGAAGCCAAACACACCGCTAATGATTTGTTCCTCTGCCAAACCAAGTATGCTCTTGATCTCCTTACAAGAGCCAACATGATAGAATGTAAACTTATCTCAACTCCTCTGTCACTCAGATCAGTCATCATGAAGAACGATGAGATCCTACTAACCAATCCACTTGAATAGAGGAGTCTAGTTGGTGGACTCCAATATCTAATAATAACTCGTCCTGATCTTACTTATGCAACAAACTTATTATGTCAGAAAATGCAGCAGCCAATAGTTGGAGATTTTCATAAGTTGAAAAGGGTTCTTCGGTATGTTAAAGGAACTATTCATCTTGGTATTTTTCTTCATTCTCACAGTTCCATGACTTTATACGGATTCTCCAATGTTGATTGGACTAGTTGTGTTGAAACTAGATGCTCAACTACTTGCTTCTGCACCTATCTTGGTTCTACTCTCATTTCGTGGGCAGCTAAGAAGTAACCTACTGTCTCTCGTTCTTCCATAGAAGCAGAATATCAAGCACTTGCATCTACTACTGCTAATCTTACATGGATCAGCTTTGTTCTGCGTGACATTGGTCTATATCTCTCCTCACCAACACTTTTGTTTTGTGATAATCAATCTACCATTTCTCTTACTACCAATCCTATCCTACATGCTCACACCAAACACATTGAAGTCGACTTCCATTTTTTTCGAGAGAAAGTTTCCTCAAGTTCTCTCAGTATGTGTTATGTTTGTTAGGGAAATCCCATATGATGTTTTGAAGATGACAAAATAAATCAAAGGCTACTAACATGTTTGATGGTTGAGTAATAGACCATGCAGATGATAGAACATGTAAAGGATATTGTCAAAGTGTGAAGACGACCGGAAGACTGAACGTAACACATGTCCAAAGTATATTCTGAAGATTTCAGACCTCTGTGTCAAAGTCGAAGACGCGCCGACTAAAGACTCAAAGTCTCGAAGATTGCCGACTTTAGTGTCAAAGTCTGTTCTACAGAAGTCCGTCAACTCGACTAATTCTAGACGAACGTGAATGATGAACCGTAAGACAGACTCTATCTTGAAGTCGAAGACAAACTCTATCTTGAAGTCGAACCGGGTACATGACCTTAAAGCTAAATCATTCGAAAACAGATATGTTCAAACCAGGGATTGTAAAGTCTACGAGACTCATATTGTAAAGTCTACGAGACTCGACTTTACATTCAGATTCGATGAATCGTAACTCAAGCCCAATCATATAACCGCTAGTGATCTCGGTTTGGATTCCACATCAAGATTGATTTGATTGATTCAATTTAATTGATTGACGATTGGATCTTGAAGACAAGAACTTTCTATACGAAGAAACTTTACTTATGGAAACCAAGATTTCGTTTGTATGGGCGATCGGAATCAATTTGGGATTTTACCTTTGTCACTCCAAATCTTCTAGATACAGAGCTATCCAATGGATATATTGGAAGACGATTCTCCGGGATACTGTCCAACGGGTAGTTTGGAAGTTGAGGAGTATTTAAGGAGATCATGGATCGATGAGCAAGTAAGAGACGGAGTGTAGAATTTATAATTCCAAAGTCTGAGCGACTTTTGATCATATACTTGTCTCTTGAGAGCTTAAATGTTTGTGATCATGAGAGAAATACTAAAAGAGTGTCTTAGTGAGTTAGTGTGATCTATTACTAAGTGTTTGCACTCGAAGTTGTAATCTCTTATTGATTGCATAGTGGAATCCAGCCAAGAAGGTGTTATCGTGGGAGAGTGGACGTAGGCTTGGATTAAGCCGAACCACTATAAATCTTGTGTTCTTATTCTCTTCCCTAACTCATTTATTTTGTTCATACTAGCACTCTCAATGTTCCCAGTGCTCATCAGCTTGCTGATATTTTTACCAAATCATTGTCACGCTTGGCTCACTTTACTATCATAACCAAATTAGGTATGGGCTGTCGACCCCTTCCCAATTTGCAGGGGGATGTTAACATATGATGAATGCACATTATGTTATTGAATCGACCATTATGGTTTCAACAAAGAAAAGAAATGAAGATGTTGCTGCTATAACAAAGACCAAAAGATGTTGAGAGAAGGAACGATGAAAATAGATGAAGAGTTTTAGATTTTTTTTCTTTTTGTATTCAAGGAAAACATTCATCTAAGAGCTTGCTATCTTGCTTGCTTTGTTCTCTTATTTATACTACAAGCTGCTTATCCCAAAAACCGCCAAGAGGTGGTTTTACAGTTCAACTGATGAAGATAACGAACTAAAAGAAAAACAGAAAAAGGAAGTAAAGTTGTTCATTTTGTTACACGCTTAAAAGAGAGTGACGGTTCTGCAGTGGACACGTGAAGCTGGAAGTTTTGCCATTGACACACATGAAGCTGGAAGTTTTGCTATTGACTTCATCTCTTTCCTTCCTGGTCGAATCAGCGGAGCCATGTATACAAATAGCTGATATGGCCAACGACTTGCTCACTTTGCTCACTTCACATCCTCTGGTCTTTGTTATAGCAACAACATCTTCATTTCTTTTCGTTGTTGAAACCACAGTGGTCGATTCAGCAACAGAGTGTGCATTCATCATATGATTCTTAACAGAGGATATTTAAATCACCTATAAATAGTGACGGGCGACCTGGGTTCAAGACGTGACGGCATGTGGCAACGTGTGTGGTGGATTTCGATGTCCATTGGAGATGAAATTTTAGGGTATGGATCATCTGAAGGCAGTGAGTATGATGGCAATGTGGGTGTTTTGAAATAAGCATCGAAAGGACATTGAACAGCAACTAAAGGCTTCGGCCTTGTTGTAAAAAGGCAAAAGGGACGCAATTAATGGGCCTGGCATCATGGCCACCGCCATGAAAAGTTGCAGCCGATGCGGCTAGCGTTACTAAATAGACTCAACAAGTCTTCCTTAGAAAACAATGATTCCAATACCAATTTGAGAATTGTATTGATTGAAAAATGTAATATTTTGTACATATCTATGAAAAATACACGAGACTGTATATAAGTTTTAAAGCATAATTATGTAAAGTAACAAAATATCAATTACATCAAATTAAAATGAATTAAGATAAATTTCTTAAATATATTATATCTCTAACATGAGGAAATCATAAAGGCAATTTTGTCGGAATTCACGCCATGGTATTTGAAACGAGAGTGGCATTATCTTGGACTTTCTTTATCATTGGACAATGAAAAAGTTGATCATGTTAGGTAAGTTGAACTTGAGCAAGTTTTTAAAAAGCTCATAGGGTAGAAATAGGTAGGAGATCCACCCAGGGTGGGAGACCCCGCAATGTCACCTCTTATTCCCTCCTTCTCCGGAAGATAAAGATAGAAAATGAGTTAAGGAGCCTAACGATAGTGAAGGTAAACATTATATCAGAACATAAGTTCTAGTTACCTCCGAATAGACTGTATAGCAAGCACCTGTGCCTGAGGTAAGTGAGGACAGGTGAAAATCATGCTACAAGTCTGGCTGCGTAGCGGCAAGTCAAAACAACCGACTGACAGACTGACAGATTCTATACCCCCGTTGTTTTGACTTGCTGTAAACTCCGAACTCATTAAATGCCCCACTTACGTCGTTAGTTTACTCGACTGACTCTAAAGAATGCAATTATCTTGGACTTTCTTTATCATTGGTCAAGTGAACAGATTATGCAAATCAAATCCCACGACACCGAAACCTTAGAAGACCAGCAGCCTGTGTTGACAATTGAATATGGGAGTACGTACCGCCGAGATTCATTCCCCAAATTCATGACGCTCTGTTTCGTTAATAATGGCGAACCCCCACCCTGTAGTACGGATCAAGCGACCTCGCCCGTGACGACTTCTCGTGCCAGGGCATCGACCAGCAAGCAACCAAAAAATAAAAAAAAAAAAAAAACCCCAAAGCCTTATCTCTCTAAGCAAGAAAAAGAAGTGCATGATGGTACATTGATTGTGGAGTAGACAATGATCATCTTTCATCTCGCCACACGCCAGTCTCGAGCTTGTCGCGACAAGGACCCGAACCCGAGGACAAGGAAACCGACTCCCTTGTGAACAGTAAAGACAATGCACTCGGTAATGCAGGCTAAGTTCTGCGATTTCTTGCACCAGCAATTACGGCATTCCAGGTCCACTCCTCCCGGAGAAGTCCTTGTCATGGAACTCGAGATTCTCGTGAGAACGCTTGGGAAGATAGTAATGTCGCCCACCTAATAGTTTATTCAGCGAAGTCAAGCCCGGTTTCTCGAAATCTCAGTAAAAGACCCATCTGCTATCAAAAAGGCTTTGGTCTTTTCCTCCATTCTTCGTGATTAAAGAGGGAATTTATTCTTCTTCTACTGCTTCTTCCGAGCCATACCTAATACTCATGCTTTAGGCGGAAGATATGTTATTTTAGTACGGCCACAGGAGTGGCCTCGTGATTCTTGGCCAGATCAGAGAAAATGGCACAACTTGCTTGACGCACTAACCAATCTCACATGTCACACACGTACAAATGCACTGTCTCTTCCCACCCTTTTTCACTTTCAAGGACACTTCATCTTCCAAGCACTTTCCGATCTCCTTCAAAGATGGATTCTTCAACCAATCACTCGAAAATATTGTCGGTTTCGCTCCTTTTCTCAGTACTGATCATTGTCGAATCATGTCACCCTGTGGACCGAGAAGCGCTGCTTCGCTTCAAGTCCGGGATCACGTCGGACCCTTCCAACCTCCTCCAGTCGTGGGCCCCGTCGTCCGACTGCTGCGCCACCTGGGCCGGCGTCACGTGCGACCCTTCCACCGGCCGGGTCGTGAACGTCTCGCGCCCGGGCCTGTCCTCGGGCGATGACTTCCCGTTGGACACGTACATGTCCGGCTCGCTGTCCCCGTACCTGGGGAACTTGACCTCCCTCCAGCGTCTCGACCTCAGCAGTGTCAAGGACTTGCGAGGCCCAATCCCGCCCGAGCTCGGGAGGCTGTCGCGCCTCACCATTCTGTTCCTCGACTCGAACAAGCTCACGGGGCCGATCCCAGGGACTTTCCGGCACCTTTACAGGCTGAACAAGCTGTATTTGAGCGATAACCATATTTCAGGATCCGTTCCTCCATCTGTTTTCGGATCATTGAGGTCACTCGTCGAATTAGGCCTATCGGGAAACAGATTGTCTGGGAAAATCCCGTCTTCCATTGGGAAAATGGGATTGCTGATCAAGCTAGATCTTCATGAGAACAGATTCTCTGGCGGTATCCCTTCTGAGATTGGCAACCTCAAGAATCTTAAGTATATGGACTTGTCTGAAAACCGATTAACCGGGCGTATTCCTTATTCTATCGGCAAGCTTTCATCGCTGGTATTGTTTTACCTTAACCAAAACAAGATTCGCGGAAGCATCCCGTCTTCCATTTCCGGACTCGGGTCTTTAGTGTTCTGCCAGTTATCAGAAAACAAGTTGACAGGAAGAATACCGGCTTCCATTGGCAACCTTACCAACATTCAACGGCTGATCCTAGAGAACAACATGCTCGGTGGCAACTTGCCTCACACGATCGGCCACCTCACAACCCTCACCGACATTCTTTTCTCAAACAACCATTTCGTGGGACGAATACCATCGAGCTTCGGGAACCTGCAGAGCCTCCAGATCCTTGATCTATCAAGAAATCAAATCTCTGGTCCGATCCCGACCGAGCTATCGAAATTGAAGAACCTGCAGAGCTTAGACCTTTCTTACAATCCACTAAGATTAGCGACCTTACCGAGATGGCTTCAAGAAATGAGGCTCTTCATTCTGCGTCTGGCAAAGACAGGGATCGAGGGGCCGCTTCCGAGGTGGTTATCATCCTCGTCTCTGTCCACGCTGGATTTATCAAGCAACGCATTGACCGGGAAGCTGCCACGATGGGTCGGAAACATGAGCAACCTTTCTTTTCTCAACTTATCAAAGAATGGCTTCCAGTCACAGATTCCAAGCGAGTTCAAGAATCTCTCCCTCCTAATGGACCTCGATCTCCATTCAAACAGGTTCACCGGCCGCCTTAACTCCGTGTTCTTGAAACGCATCCAGGACCCTCTTGGGCGCTTCAACTCCATCAATCTCTCAAACAACATGTTCCGAGGCCCGATCGATGAGAATGTCGGAGAGATGGAGGCGATGACCTCCATCACATCGTTGATTTTGTCCAACAACGTACTCGGAGGATCTATACCGAAGTCAATGGGAAAATTGATCCAGATAGAGACACTGGAGCTTGTGAATGACGGGATATCGGGCAAAATACCAGAGGAACTTGGCAATGCCACCGCACTGGGGACGGTTCGGCTTTCTCGGAACAAGTTGAGGGGTGGGATCCCGAAAGAGTTGCTGAACTTGAAGGGACTTCAGGAGTTCGACGTTTCGCACAATTTGTTAAGTGGGAGAATTCCTCCTCATAAGGCCAACATTCCCGCGTCCGCTTTTTCAGGAAATCCAGGACTCTGCGGTGCCCCTCTTCCTCCTTGTAAGCATCGATAGTTCATCTATAGCAGCGGCTCTTTTTCTCGCTCTTTCAATAACGACAGTCCTAGGGAAGCTCATAGGAAAAGGTTCCACACCGACTGCATTAGAAGAGCTTCAGTGAAATACCCAAGTATGTATTAACTGATGAAAAGAGCTGTAGTTTTTCCTTTTTCCTTTGGTGTCCCAAGATTGTATCAGTTCATTCTTTTGCATAATAATACCAGAGCTTGCAGATAATGCTTTCACCGCGAGTAATTCGTACTGATGCCAATACAGGCAAAGCGTTGACATTTTTCACATTTCAACAAACTGAGCACAGTGGCCTCTACATTGTACCGATAGATTAACTGTAGTAGCTTGAGGGGTTATGGCCGACCCGTTTTTCTCTTGATTTCATTTGCGTTCTAATGTCAATGGCTCAGGAAACGTGCCTGCATGCGCAGCTCATATCAGAGTTACATCACATGTTACCACTCCAAAAATGCTTGTACCTTTCTGCATTGTTCTTCAAGCGAACCTTGTCATTTAGCCGGTTGTCTTCCTGCTGAGGCAGAACGGAATAGAATAGAATACAATAAAAAGGCCTTGAATTTCCAAATTGCCAGCTTAGTCACTCCACAATCCACTTGTAGTAAATCTTAAACAGAATGAAAAGCAGTAACGGAGATCTTTTGGTTTTTTTATTTTAATTTCCCAGGATGCTTCTGGAGATTGAATCCAAAGCACTTCCTTACACGAGCAAAACATACACCAGAAGCTCTTACCACCATCCCATACATTATTCCTCTGACGAGTCTTAATTTTAAAATGAAGAAGAAGAAAAATTGAAAGAAAGGCTGATTCGACATGCCGAACGATGATCATCGCTTCGCGATGGAGCGAAAACGTGATCACGGGTTGTGCAAATGACATCTGTATTGCAAAAGAGGTCAAAAGTCAAAGCGTGCTTCGCTTTACTCTTGTTCCAACTGTCTCTTCATGAAACAAAATAATTTTAAATCCCCATCTTCCCCAACCGGCACCAGTGGTCTAGTGGTAGAATAGTACCCTGCCACGGTACAGACCCGGGTTCGATTCCCGGCTGGTGCATCATAATTTTTTTTCCTTCCCCTTTTCCAACATATTATACATTTTTGTGTTTTGCCTAAACTATTAAGAAAAATCAAAATATAACATTTTCTTGAAGTCTATTTTGGCTTGCTTGCTTTACATGCTTGTTCCCCAATGATTTTTCTTCTTTTCTCAAAGTAAATGTGAACATGTATTACTTTTTGCATTTTCTTCCCTTCCCTTTTCCAACATATTTATACACTTTTGTGTTTTGCCTAAACTATTAAAACAAAAAACCGAAGTCTATCACGGCTTGCTTGCTTTACATGCTTGTTCCCTAGTGATTTTTCTTCTTTTCTCAAAGTAAATGTGAACATGTATTAATGTTTGCATTTTCAAATGAATGTTACGATGAATATTTTGCGCATAAAATATTCCCTGGTCGATGTGTGTCTTATAATATCAATGTGCATATCAACAAATTCTAGTAATACTAATTAATGAGAGAATGACACTTGAACATTAAAAAATAATTAATGAACCCAATTGAACCAATAAAAAAATTCCAAGAAGACATGAAGGGTCGGATAAATGCTCATGGATTTAATTATACCAAGAGATATGTTCACTAGAAGTCCTAAAACTTATTGCAAAAGTGCAGTAAATCTTAAAACTTGTAAAGAGTGCAATCAAGTCCTAAAATTTATCAAATTAATGCAATCAAAATTTTCGTTAACACCATCAATTTGACTAACGAAAAATACTAATGTGGAATTTTTAAATTAATTATTATTTCCTACATGGCATATTTTATTAATATTATTCAATTCTTATTTAAATTAGATTAAAAACTAAAAAAATTATTAGAAAAAGAAAATTGAAGAAAAAAAGGGAGGGAATGGAGGGCTCACCAATGGAGCTCCAAAAGGGATAGCAAACTTCGCCGATCCTAGGTGAGGGTGGCCGGCCCTTGCCCGACCAAGGCAAGGGCTTGCAACCAACCTCACCGACCCCAAGCGAGGGCCAATGAGGCTTTACTCAAGGCAAAACGACTTGATTGCATCTTCTACAAATTTTAGAATATAATTATACTTTCACAAAAAGTTTTAGGATTTTCAATAAACATATCCCTCGTACTAATTAAAAGTTTGAATAAAACAAGATTGCAATTTCATGTGAGAGAGAGAGAGAGAGTACAAAGATCGTTAATTGTCTTTATTTTCTCAATAAAAAAACCTCAGCATTCAAAATGGCTCGTTGACTCTTACCAACCCATTTTTCAACATTCAAAAATTCCTCAGTTAAAAATCGAAAAAACAAGACAAGAACAATGTATTCTTCAAGAAAAACAAAAGGTTCCAAAAAGACATACGCCACACGTGGAGAGCAGCATCCAATCACGACACAACACGTGAACAAACAGCTCGTGGCGGCTATGTTGACTTAGTCTGGGCCGGCTCTTCGGAAGACTCGACTTGGGTTCATCCGTTTCAAAAGCCGTCAACTATTAGAATACGAGAAGCCTAGTCACCTCCTCTTAGATTTTGTAGTCTTCTATTATCTTCTAAAATTCGTAATAAATACGAAATATATGGACGAACCTATAAAATCATTTTTACTCAAATAAAAAAAAAAAATGACATATAAATATACATATAAAAGGGTTGGATATTATAATTACATATTTGGTCAATATGCATCGATAATTTCAGTTTACTCCTTCATGACAATACACAATACAAGAAAAGAGTATAGATTTTAACAAGTACGATTGCTTTTTGACAACCCACTATCCTTCGTTCAATTTTTCTTTTTTTTTTTTTTTATCTCAAACCTCAAAAGTATAAGGCTTCCATTTCTTAATCGAGGGCCCGAGCGATTTATCTTCGACCAAACTGAGCAGACAAAATCGACATGATGCACAAAACCCATGTGGAGTATCACCAAATCGCAACACTGAATTAAAAGAAAAAAAAAAAAGAAATAGATAGGGCATGCTAACCCGGCTTAGGTACAGGGCCACTTCTCGTGGTATTCCCACCATCAAACGTCATATTTCCATTTATGTAAATGTAACAATGGGAGCATACAATACAAGACTGCGCAATCAAACGATTAGCTCCATAAAATAGTTTAAAATTACGTGTGGGAACTCTCTATAACCTAAGTTAAATAGGTAATAAGAACTTCCCTAAGTATCTTTCGTTAGCGACGGAACACGGCAGGAGGACCTATTCTCTTTTTGTCGCGCACGCGTAAGCGATAACGCACGAAACGTGCAAGTAAAATCTTAGAATAAGTTCGAGTAATTGCTAAGTCGAATGATGTTTCTTCTTGTTGGAGGGAGGAAGAGAGAGGGACGAGCGAATCATTGGAGTCGGAACATTTGGCGACAGAAAAGCTGCCTTAAACCTCGGCCTGCATTGCTTCTTCTTTTTCCACCGCCTTTGCTTTCAAAAGGGAGTGCGTTGTGCCATGCCCTTATTGTTTTACCATATGTGCCTAACTTTTGATAAGCGCCTGCAAAGTTTGAAGCATGGAGGATGCTGAAGGAGGAGAGGGTGTTAGATTGGGCAATTCTTGAATCTTATTAAACGTGTGTTTGGAAATTTAATTTATTGATTTTAAGTAAAGGATTATCACGAAAAAATCCAAACTAGTGCATTTATATTCGTGAAAATTTGCTATTCGGTAGTATCCGTAAAACTATATTAATATCATGAAAAATTAGAAACTAAAAGCAATGTATCAATTTGAGATTTTTTATGAAACAAATGGTAAAACATCAAACATGGTATTTTCACTTGTAGATAACTTGACTAGTGTTTTGAGAGCACTTGTGAATGTGATCTTAGTGACACATGCCACCTAATTTAATAGTTTAATAATAAACTTTAATAGAAACTAATTAAGACTAAATTTGTTATAGATGTATCAACTTGAGATTTTTTATGATATCGACCCTTAAGTAAATGACATTGTTACATGGCATAATTCTTCCAATTTGAATGTGTCTCGAAACATGGTATTTTCACTTGTAGATAACTTGACTAGTGTTTTGAGAGCACTTGTGAATGTGATCTTATTAGTGACGCATTTAGGAGAAAGTGCTCATGTTCTTTTTGGACTTTTGCGAAAGTTAAAAAAAAAAGGTGCGTTGATGAGTGTTTTTGAGCTCTCGTTGATTACACTTTTCGTTCTCAAATGCACTCGGGTTGCGCCTAAAACTAGAAAAAAAGTGCCTTCGAAATGTTTTTCTAAGGTGCTTAGGCTTCTGACCCAAAAAGAAGAGGTGCTTAGACACTTTAAAAAATAAAAAATAAAAACCCTTTGGAGGTTTTCTATTTTCCTTTGCATGGGCGGCTTTTGATGTCCAAATTTACCCAGCCAACTATGTCAACGGTAGTTAGATTTTTTTTTTTCTGTCTTTTCTCGCTATGATAAAGTCAAATAATTCAGTAAAGGGCATTTATACTGTAGACATTTATTTTGCCAGCAGGCTAGCACGAGTTCGGAATTAAAAGTTTACAAATGCAACTAACGTAAGAGTTTTCAAAGATGGGAGAATAGGTGCGATATATTAAAAGCCTGAACAACGGCTGTCTTCTCACTAGGTGGGGTCCCAAACGAAATTAATCTGAGCCGATTTTTAATGGTAGTAATTAAATTAAGAAGGAAAAGAAAAGTAAAATAGTATATTATGAGCAACTATTACCATCCAAAAGACTATTTCCATCTTCTTATTAGCTTATAACACTTCTTTTCATGTTGAATTGACTATATTATTCTTTGCAAATCCCACTCCTAATTTAAGATTATTTCTTACCTTTTTTTCTTCTTTTTCTTTTGTTTCAATTTTTCTAGAGAGAAATTGCCCATACTTCTCTCCAACAACATTTTTAAAAATGTGGGACCTATTATTGATTTAAAATTATTTCTTGTATACTGTTCTTCTTTTTAATTTTTTCCAAAAAAAAATCATTTGGTATATAGCTACTAATTATTTGACAAAAAAATTAATTATTTTGTCAACGAGTTGTATATTTCTTTTCTTTTCTACAAGGAAACTATTATTTAAAAATAGCCTAAGCACAGTTTAGTGTAAAAAGAACCATCAACCAATTTTAGTATGCACTCTTTTTCTAATTATAAATTTTGCATGCATCATTATGTTATAGACAGTGTATATTTAATTGCTCAACTTTCATTTTATTCAGTGAATCCAATTGTCAAACTTTTAATTATTTATTATGTGATGCATTAGATATTTGGAATGACCCTAATACGTTTTACTATTTATAGCAACAAACTTCAAGAGGATAATCAATCAAATGAGATTTAGTCTTTGTTCTCTAACTTGCAATAGAAATATTATGTC
This sequence comes from Eucalyptus sideroxylon x Eucalyptus melliodora, assembly GCA_016097485.1. Taxonomy (NCBI): domain Eukaryota; kingdom Viridiplantae; phylum Streptophyta; class Magnoliopsida; order Myrtales; family Myrtaceae; genus Eucalyptus; species Eucalyptus sideroxylon x Eucalyptus melliodora. The sequence goes on along the minus strand of CM027832.1, from coordinate 43,867,221 downwards.
GATCACGATAACTACCTCCCCTATCGCAACAAAAAAATAACATATTTATCTCTATTTCACCTTTTCATAAAGACAACATAACCTTGACAAGAAGACGCGTCTATACACTACTCAAAAGATCCTCTGGTCCTTAAAAAATTACTTGGTAAAGTTTCAAATGAATTTGTAGACACAATTGATAGCTATTCTCCTTGCGCAGTTTCGTCATCAATAGAAACATTTGAGCAAAAAATAATATTGTCTTCCACATGCACTGCAAAAAACAATGCATTGAAAGATGAGTAACCACAATATTGAAGTTGAAATTTACAATCGTGAGGATAATTTGGGAAATAAAGTAACAATTTGTGGAGAAAACTAACAAGGCTGTCTATTTAGAAATGAGGTCACTAACATTTGAAATATGCCTGTCTATTTAGAAAAATCAAAAAGCAGGTTTTTCTTTTTAGTTGATATAAAAATAATTTCCAATTTATTTGTAGATTTCAATCAAATACCAGAAAAATAATTTCATTTTCTTAGAAAATTACTTATTGGAAAACATTTTCTAAAAATGCCAATTTTTTTGTGAAATAAACATAACCTTAATGAGTGAGTACTCATCTACATTCTCACGAGTTATAGGCTATTTGGACCTCACATGCAAAACCAATTGTTAGTTTTAAAGATTGGAAATAACTCACTTGATATTTTTCTGTGAAAAATGATAATGTTCATGGGGCGGGTCTCTTTGGTCAGATCATAAAATAGCCGAAACAATGCTTTTATCTTCAAAACTTATATCTTTAATAAACGGGCTAACAATACATACAACGAAATTTGGTATCGCCTTTTACATGAAAAGCCAAGCCTTACAAGTGAAAATGGAAGATCCGAACATGGCTATATATCGAACAATCGATGGCAAATTCGATAATAATAGGCAAGATAACAAGAGTAACGGACAATAAGAGAACGTGTTTAGGATTCATTTATTCGGGAGATACCATACATTTTTTTTAAGCTCTCATCATAACCGTTCGAGGATAACTTCGAAACAAAGAAAAGAAAGAAGCGATTGACAAAAGGTTTCATCACGAAAGATGGCTTAAATGTTCTGAATCAATAAATTTTAGGCAGGGACTTTCAAAAACTGAACAGATTCAGCGGGAAAGATATGCACTAAACTGAGCAAATCAGCGGCGAAGAATGCGGTATTTACGTGGGGAAAATTACTTAAAAGGAGTCAAAAGCGATGGCCCCAAAAAAATTTCCGAAAGAAGAAAAGTAAAAGGAGCTGTAGAGGAAAAAACCGATAAAGGGTGGCTGAGTCCCTTGGGATATTCAACATGATTTTGTTGCGATGTGATTCCTTGTCCAAACTTTCAAAATCAAAAAACTTTGACGAAGACGAGTTCCGTTTATTTTTCAAAAAAATTGAATGCATTAAAATATAAAATTTTGAAAATAATTATTTATATTATTAAAAATAACTAATAAATGAAATGCATTTTTATTATTGATAATAGTGAAAATAATTTGTATCCATTCATTTTTATAAGCGATACAATTAATTATTTTTAGGGAAATTGATTCAAATTACTCATTCTTGGTGGAGTACAACGGAATGAGAAAATCCATTAATTATATAGACAAGGTCAATAAGGACTATATGTTTTATAAGGACGTGGCTTTGTTATCATTTACATGTCATGCATGCAAAGAGTTGAATATAAATATATGGGAAAATCAATAGATGACATAAGAAGGCGTCATATGTTTTAATTTATTCACAAGGTGTGCTTTCGTCGACTTTTCATTTTAATTTTATTTAATAACGCATCACCCGAGAACCTTTCAAATAAAACTGCATAAAATTTTAAGACTCAAAAAATATTTCTGTTGAATTTTCAAATTTTACAGAGAGGTAAATGCAAATAAAAGTAAAAATATGCCCAAACAAGTATTTATTCACTGAAGTCCATAATTTGCTCAAATGCATAAATCCAACGATTCGTCGTGTAATAAAAGGCGAATCATATTAAACTCATTAATATAAAATGTAAAGACACATAAAAATAAACATCAAAATCTTCTTCGTTCTTCACCGCTCGATGAATTACATAAACTAGGGTCTGCCCCCTGTGGAAAACAAGCCAAATTTATCTTTCTTTCCGCCAAGGCAGAGTCGTTTCTAGGAATCTTTCCACAACGAATTTTCCGATTTGAAAGCAGCCCAACCCAACCCCTCTTTTTTCAAATATTCAAATATTTTCGAATTCAAAAGAGAACAGAAAATAAAAGAAAAAGGACAGGAAAAAGGCCAAAAAAAAAAAAGGGAAAGAGTCGAGGGTGCGAACCTCGTAATTTCAGAAAAGAAGATCCTCAGCAAGTACTCGAGGAAGGAGGCCCGTTATCGCACGATCCAACGTATGAACGTACGAATACAGCCAGGATACGAACTGCGAGAGAGAGAGAGAGAGAGAGAGCGAAAGAGGGTTGAAAAAGTAAAAAGAATCGAGAGGAAATTATTTGAGCCTGCACGGACCCCCCTTTTATTCATCCCCTCCTTCCAATCAATGCTCCACCCAACCCACCTCCCCTCTCTCTCCTCCTCCCTTCCCTTATCTTCGTCCTTTTCTCCTTCTTCTTCCCCGTTCAAGGTAACCCAGAAGAGAAAGAATCGATTTTGACGGCTCCTCTCCCTGTTTTCCCGAGTCTCTCAATTTGCATGCGTGCGTGCGTGCGGAAGCCGAAGGAAAGTTTCGGTTTTTGGCCGGTTCTGAATCGTGGGTATTGCGTGTTTATCGACGTTGAAACGGAAATGGAGTGCGTCGAGGCCGCTCTGAAGATGAGTTTCAGGAGGGAAATGGCCGCTAGGCCGTTCGTTCGGGACGAGACGGTCTGGCCTGCGGCCAGTAATTCTCTGAACGCGTCGTCTTCCGACGACTTTCTCGTGGACGAACTCCTCGACTTCTCCAACGACGAAGGCTTTGTGCAAGCGCATGAAAAAGAAGAAGGAGAAGAGCGAAACCCAAAAGAAGAAGGAGGAGGAGAAGGAGAAGGAGAAGGAGAAGGAGCAGCGGCGAAATTAATTTCCTCTGCTTCCTGCTCAGCCGAAGAGAGATTTTCAGCCAAAACAGAGGATTTTGGGCCTTTGCCCGCCAGTGAACTCAGCGTTCCGGTAACAATCGCAATTCTCTGTCATTGTCCAAAAATGTTTTTATTTTTCCTCATTTTTTCCGTTTCTTTTGCTTGGATTTTTCTTCGTTTTCCTCTGAAGTGATGCATGGTGAATGAGCCAAAGTCGCAATTTTTTTTTCTCGCAGGACGATGATTTGGCGGACCTTGAATGGCTGTCCCATTTCGTAGACGATTCCTTCTCCGAATTCTCCTCTCCGTTTCCCGCCGCCTTCCCGGCGGAGAAGCCTCGGAATCCGCAAAGTCACCAGAACCGGTCCGGACCGGAGGCTCCGGCCGTGGGCAAGCCTCATTTCGCGACTCCTGCTCAGGCCAAATCCCGGAGGAGCAAGCGCGCGAGGACTGGCAGCCGGGTCTGGTCCCTCGGGTCGCCGTCCCTGACCGACGCCTCCTCGAGCAGCTGCTCGTCCTCGTCGAGCTCCAATTCGCCGGCGAGTAACTGGCTCGCCTGCACGACCCCCCCGGCCCGGAAGAGCTCGGAGCCGCCCGAGAACGTAGCCTACTCGGACCGGAAGCCGCCGGTGAAGAAGCAGAAGAGGCCGGACCAGCCAGCGCCGGGCCCCGGCCAGCCGCCGGCGCGGCGGTGCAGCCACTGCGGCGTACAGAAGACCCCGCAGTGGAGGGCCGGCCCGCTCGGCGCGAAGACGCTCTGCAACGCCTGCGGGGTCCGGTTCAAGTCAGGCCGGCTGTTCCCCGAGTACCGGCCGGCCTGCAGCCCGACCTTCTCGAGCGAGATGCACTCGAACCACCACCGGAAAGTAGTGGAGATGCGGCGGAAGAAGGAGGTGCCGGGTCAATCCGGGTCCGCCCAGGCCGTCCCCAGCTTTTGAGAATTCCCCACTTGACGGGGCGCGAGTCAATAGTTGAGAAGAACCGGACCGGTTCGGTCCGCTAGGTCCCCGCCAGAGAGAATTAGGTCCCTTAGCATTTACTTAGAAAAACATTAATTTCAGTGGACGAATGCGTTAGATTAGGTCTAGGCAATGAGGGGAGGGTGACTCATTAGTGTACCTTTTTCTTCTTTCACAGATTTTCAGATTAACAAGTTTTTAATTCGATTTGTCCCTTTTTTCCGCCCATCAATTTGAATTTTGTCCTTTATCGCCCTCAAGTCCTCAAAAACTAATCAGTAAGCTTGCATATCTATCTATAACCATAGGTGACATTATTTGACTTCTTGGTAACATCGATAGCATTGAACGCTAACTCAAGTCGAGTAAACAGCGCGCCCGGTTCGTTGTGCTTACGACTCGGAAGTGCTTACGACTCGGGAATCGACCGGTGCGTTACGCCAAGTATGTCTCTTCACTTACATTGAAGAGCTTATGGAGGAGCCACCCATAATGCAAAATTTGCAAAATTGGGGAGTGGGAAGTGGGAAGTGATGTTTACTATGCGTGGAGATGAATCGATTGGTGATCGGCATGGAAATGAGGAGGGGGGTTGAGTGTCGCAGGTGGAATGCGTCGAGGGAAAGGAATGGTAATGGAGGCAAAGATGATATTTTTGGTGGTTTGCGAAATATCTCGATGTGGACAATGGAATTGATCTTCGGTTTGCTTGGGTGAGGAAGAGACGGTGGACCACCCTCCTCATCTCTCTTTTGTCCTAATTCGGGCGTTGGGTTGTCAAATTTTCGAATTAACTCGCCCTTATTGGGTGATGCTAATACCGTGAGGAATCATGGTACTTGTCGAGGAAGATAGCGGGAAAATAGTAAGTTTCCGATTGAGTATAGAGAGAGATCATTACTTACATTTCTATTCAGTGAAATATGTGTCGTGCACTAAGATGTAGCAGTTTTTTTTTTTTTTTTTTTTAATTATTATTATTATTATTATTATTATTATTATTATTATTATTATTATTATTATTTTAATGTTGGCATGAATAGATGAGTTCATAAAAGTTGACATTGTGTTTGGATTCACCGTGATTCGAAATTCATGAGCAAATATTCGATAATCAAGATGCATGCATTTATGCATTTTTGGATGCATTACTCATTCAAATAAATCACCAAGGTTTGAACATTGTGAAATATCCTTGAAAGTAACTATGAAAATTCGTATCCTTCATAAATCCGTAAATGATATGTCTTGCTTTGAGAAAATAAAAAGATGTGCTTTCACAGCAAGGATGATAACAAAAGATTTACCTATTGCACTTGCGTCAACTTAGTCATAAATATTTCAATATAGTTAATTTAGTCCTAAATTTATTGAGGATTTGCTAATTAAATCATAAGCCTTTCAGTTGTATTAATTTAGTCCTAAAATTTTGGAACATTTGCAAATTTAGTCCTATACATTTTGTCGATTTACCAATTTAGTTATTTCAGCTAATTTTAGCAAAAAATCACTGATATTGTGATTTAGTTAACCTAGACCGTCCTACATAACATGATTAACACTTATGAGGACAATTTTTGCATTTTATTAATTTTTCTCTTTCCTTTTTCCTTACCTTTTTCTTCTTTTCTTTTTCTTTACTTTTCTTTTTTCCAACCTTGGGTCGATGGGCAAGGGCCGCCTTGCCCATGGTCAACTAGGGCTTGGGCAAAGGCTCCGACCCTCGCTAGTGGCCAACGAGGACCACAATGCCATTTTCCAGATCAGGCGAGGGTTGTTTAGGTAGGGTTGGAACAAAAAAGAAAGAATAAAAAAAAAAAGAAAAGAAGGAAAAAGTACATTCACAAAATAAAAAATAAAAAATAAATTGTCCAATAAGTGTCGCCCAATGTTGACATAGGGCAGCTAATGCTGACTAGACCGCCATAATAGTGATTTCCAATCAAAATTGTCTAGAGGAACTAAATTGGCAAAGAGTTAAAAAATTTAGAACTAGAATGACAACTTGAAAAGATTAAAATTTAATTGGTATGAACGTAATAAGTTTAAGGCTTCTAATATCAAAATATGCTGTAAGAGTTGAAAAAGAGCCATCTCACATTTCGAGTATCACGTTAGCAAATTTGTTTATGAGCTCACCGAGAGGACTAAATTGCACCCAGCAAAAAAGGACTCGATCATACAAATTTCAAATTATAAATTTTAATTACATGTTGAGCTAAACGTTTAGGACTGTTGATCCAATTTTCCCTTTTTAACAGTTAACAACTTTTATTAGACACGTTGCTTAAAGCCTTTTTAAGTTTAATGGGAGGTTCGAACATCGCATCTCGAGATGGGTGGATCAGATTTTCTTCATGAAAAATTGGTGGGCTGTCCATAATTCTAAAAACAAACAAATTCCTTTAGGATGTTTACAATATGTATAATACACGCATTCTCCATATAGGGTGCATTTCAGAACTCAGAAGAAAAAATAAAATATCGATTATGTAAATAAAAGTTTGAAGACTTTTTACATAAATTGAACCATGCAATTTACACTTGAAACCATATTAACACATCCTAATTACCATTTATATTGAAGTATCTCACATCACTTGACAACGGATCCCAAACAACTTCTATATTCATGTAGTTTCCTTCGGACAATTCTTTTCGACAATGTACAGCCTCTCATTAATTAAATTTCACTTGTCGATTGTAGTCCAGTTTGCACAAAGAACCAATAAGATTAACTTTTATTATAGAATGACGAGATACCCCAAAATCCCGGATAACATGTTCAAAAATCAACGAGATATATGAACCGATGGGAATCACATGAGATATCGATCATTAGATGAGACTAGCAGTCGCCTTTTGAAAGCGAAATCTAAAATTTGTGGAATGGCGGTCTCTTCAATGAAATCTAAGAGGACATGGCGATGAATTTCCTGGCTCACTTCATGTGTAGCAAAGTCCGCCACTAACGTCACCTATCAGTTCACTGCACATTCCCATAAGTCACTGGTCACTATGCCACAATCAATTTGCCTGAGCCACACGAGTTTGGGGCATTACCTTATGTCGGCCTCATGCCTTGTTCAATCCTCCACATTTAAATGGTTGTCTGTCCTGAATTATAGGACGAAAAGAGATTCAAACCGTCTTTAACCCTCAATGCTAATGGGGCTTTGTGATTATATCTCGAGTTTGAATCCGTTGAATAAAATCCGATCTGACTTAAATTACATGGAGGCCCGACAATGGAAATAGAACATTAGGTTTACAGAGTTGGTTTCTCGTACACACACTGGGCAAATTCAAGCTTCGATTTCCGTAACCTAGAAATATTTTAATCAACTACAATTGTTTGTTTCGTATTGTTGAAATATCTCATATCGCTTGATAATAGGATATTTTATTTAATCTCTCTTTACGTATCGGTTTAAGGTTTTGGATTGGATTATCGAGTATGTTACTAGAGTAGGTTCCGCCTCTCTAGGGGTAAGCATGATTCTAGGGTAGAACTTGGAATTGAAGAACCGAACTAGTAAGAACCTGTTTGGTTCCAAGTTCTAAGATATGTATAGTAGGTTTCAAATTCAAAAAATTAAGGAACCTATTTCCACTGGTAAATTAGAACCTAGAATATGAAAAAAGATTTTTTTTTCTTGATTTATGTCTTCGTGCTCCATGACATTTGGAACTACTAGTTCGAGCTTTTATTTTATGAATGAGCCTTTCACTTTGTTAATGTTTCACTTTTTTCATGTGTCTAAATGTAAGTTGTGCTCAAGAGATTGTAGTGGTAAGTGGTGATCATTAAAAATAATAATTCATTATAATCGTTCAATTAATAATACATGTGGAACTTGAGTAGAGCATGTAATCGACTCTGGAATCTGTGATATGATAAGTTTCAAGTTCTAAAATATATAGGGTATGTTCTACGTTTCAAAGTATAATGACCCTATTTTAGTGGATATGTTTTAGATTCTAGGCAGAACTTGAAATTGTTCACTCTTAACGTCAACCCTTGTTAGTCAAATTTCCACATGTCACTTAGATTTGTCAAAATGGATCATAAACTTATTTCTTAACCCATATATGATGAGTTGAATTATTATATTAATTAATTATATTCAATAAATGGGTCATATATAAGTTTAGAATATTAAAACCCAATATAATATGAGTGCTAAATGAGTCAAAAATGAAATTACAACTTATTTAAACTAAATTCATCTCTATGATTTTTTCTCCATCTCGCCCTTATTCGATCTCACGTTCATTTACTCTACACTCTTGCCTCGGTTTTGGTATGAGTTTCTCTAGATTGAGTTAAATATAAAAGTGTTTTAGGAATATAAATTGGATCGGATATGAATCACTAACTTTGCATTCGTGGAAATAGATTAAATTGGTCAATTTGGGTCGGATCATTTTCGATTCGACCCAAGTTGCCCGTCTAATGGGTCTAGTTCTACTCGTGATCAGGCTTGCACGAGAGATGGAATGTTGATATATCGCACGCGGTTTGACAATAGTATTTTATACGTGATCTCCCCACATCCATCTGTCCAAATTAAGCCATCAACGTTTATCGTCGAAATCGAGGGATGACGTGGGAAAATGGCTGGGCGGTTGTTCACAAGATATGCTTTCGCATGGCTGCATTGGATACATCAGGTCTCAACCAACTTCGAACTACCCAAAAAATATAAATAAATAAAATAGGGAATACACACGTAAGAAATTCACCTTGGCACGTAAAAAATTCCAATACGAAATTCCCTCAGTAAAAAGAAAAAGAGAGAGAGAGAAGAAAGAAAAAAAGAAGAAGCTCGTTTCGTGGCAATCACGTGACGGCTGTGCCTCACCTGTCCCAACCACTCTCGATCCTTTTGTGGCAATTCTTCGAGAAATATTGCATGTCGTGAAACTGATTTGGTCAGAAGCTTAACTTGTCGTTTAGCTAAATTCAATAATACATATATATATATATATATATATATATATATATATGTATATCTATGTATGTATATGTATATATCATGTTGTAGATGCTCTAGCTTCAAATGAATAAGTAGAGGTGGCCACACGATTAATTAAATAACACATAGCATAGTAATTTGGAGGATGTTAGATGGGTCGGACTTGTAATCTAGGCAATGGCATAATTGTGATAAATGCCGGTCTTAGTGCAATATATTCTCTCGAGTAAAATGTATCAAGTGTTTCGTCATGAGAAAAAAAAAGCTCGAACCTAGCTCAAAAGAGAGGGACAAAAAGAGACGACGCAACGTAGGATTGAGACTTGTGATGATGTATTCTTAGGCCCCTTATTAGGGGGAAGTGTTTGGTACATAAAGCAAGCGCCGAAGGACATATTGATCCGGCGTTGCTAGAAATTAAACAACAAATGGGAGAGAGAAACATAGGTAAATCAGTGGTGAAAAGCTTAGATAGACTAATTTACATCCAAAACTTTAGATATAAGAACAAATAAAAAGGATAAATAAGAATATGTGGAACAAGTTTGTGAAAGAGGTCGGCTCTAACTTTATACTAGTACTAAATTTTAATTTAACAAAAGGAGATTTGATATAAGTAAGGTCATTTTTTGGATTACATATAGAAAGCCAAGCAACACGATCTGCACATGATTGGTCATGAACATTCGATTCGCCATGCTACTCTTGCAAGCTTGTTCAAGGATTTCACTTAGGGAAGTATTTTAGGTCTTAAATATGTGAGTTTGAAGTGATTTTTACCCTTTAGTTTCTTTTCTCTTCTTGTAGCTTTTTGAAATTTGACTTTACACAAATGCCAAATATCTAAAAATCTTTCGAAGCATGTATAAATAATGCAATATCCAAAAATCAATTTTCCATGATTCTGGAGGACTAATGGATCCGCCTTACCTTTTTGACCCTCACCAAAGGAGACTCCTTTTTATCTTATTTTAGTGTTTTGACCCCCGGAATTCCCTTGAATTACTAAAACCTCCCCAAAAGGATGGTGCAGTGCCATCTCATCACTAGAGTAAAAGCAGCGTTAATACTTCCACTAAAACTCCATTTGGTGAGCGAAAAATAAGTAATTTTAATTTTTTTTATAAAAATGGAAAATTATCATTATTGATAACAAGTCATGTCTAAACATCTTCGTATGCAATAAAATTTTCTTTTATCTTTGTAAGCGGTTAAAACGATCATATAAAAATATTTTTTAAATCAATAGATGTTCATACCAAACTTAAGTGGCCCAAAGAAAAGAAAAGCACAATAATTCTACAACGAAGGTCAACGTGCGATGCAGCGCATGGGCCGGCTTCACTTTGCCCAAAGTGACGTTTACACATCTTGTTTCCTCCAAGTTCTCTCTCTCTCACTCATCCCTTCTAATTTTCTTTTTTATTTCTTTTCGGTTTGCCTTTTAAGTGAGCTTTCGGGACACCTTTTGAGTCTCAAAGACTAACGGATAGAAATAAAAAAAAAAAAGAACAAAGGAAAAACGAAAAACATAAAGCAATTTTTTTTTGAAAAATTGTGAAACTCACCGATATTAGCGATTTCCTGTCAAAATTAGATTGAATGATTACATTGAAAAATCATCAAAAAATTTATGACTAAATTGACCAAATTAAAGAGTTTATGATTGAATTGATTGCCATATGATAAATTTAATCTTGTTTTGGACAATTTTCTCATGATTGAGCAGTAGAGTGAGTGGTGCTTGTACCCAACTCCACCTAAATTAACTTTTTTTTTTTTAATTGGTGACTACCTACATTAATTTTTAAAATTTTTGGGGCCAATCATGAAAACAACCTTTTTTTGACTCGGGATGCTGGCTCATAATGTGTCTTTGCCTTTACGTTTTTCATTATTTTCTCTTCTTTTTCGGCATGCCACCGATTTTGTGGGCCCACCTTTCTGTTTTGGTTCGGGGCTCGAACACTGATGTTAGAATAAGATAAGGGAATTTGCCTTCTGGGCTTGATTTTTTGCTTTTTATGGAACACTGCCTCTAATTAGTCCCTGTTGACGAATTATCACAGGGATTATCATGTGTATTTTCAAAAAGATCTAGTAGTTATTGCGCAAATCATGTTGTGCTATTCCATGATCTATTTTTCACTTTTATTGCCTATTTAGTTTCTCAGCTATTCTAATTTGCTTGTAATTGCATGCTCGGTTGGGATAATCGATTCTCGATCTGGTCCGATCTAATAGAATGGTCACTACTTTTCTTTCATGTTTCAATTTGGAAATCTTATTATGCAAAGTATGATGAGGAACAAATTCAGAACTCAAGATAACTCATATGCTTCCATTTGGATATCTTATTGTCTAATTATAACCTCCTATTTCCTTGGAAACAATAAAGTAAACCCACTAATTTTTTTGAAGAATAAAAAAATTAAAAAAATAATATATAGTTGGTCCGATTGATTCTTGGTTTGGGTGGTTCAATTTCTCCTAACACATGGCCAAAGCCCAAATTTAGCTTAATGTTTATTTGTCACAATATGTTTTTTTTTTCTCATAGTTTTACAACTTACTAATGAAAATGAGAAAATTATCCAAAAATTCCTCAACATATTATATGGCGGCTAATTCAATATTAAAAATTTTCAATTTTGTCAATTTAGTACCAAAATTTTTAATAGTCGATCAATTTAGTCATTGTAGCAAATTTTGATCTGGATGTTAACATCGAACATTCTAAGTGGCAAGGTTGACGTCGACATAAACAATTTTTATAATTTTTTTCTTATTTTCTAGTCATTTTTTTTCCTTTTTCCTTATGACAAGTGGTAGGCGGCCATAGGTGAGGGCCTTGCTCACCTACTGCAAGAGAGGACGACAGTCACCTTGGCAAGTATAGCCCTCGTTGACTTGGCAAAGACGAGGGTTGCTCGAGCAAGGGCGACGTGCCTTGACTCTCGTTGGGCCTTGGCCTCGCAAGATTTGGGTGAGGGCTGATCTTTGAGGGCGACTAGGACTAAAATGACTAATTGTCAAAAGGTCTAAAGACAAAATTTGCACAATTAAAATATTTAAGATTGCATTGATCATCATATAATAGGTCTAGGACTTTTTGGATAAATATCTTTAATGAAAAAACACATCATTTTGCAGTGATGTAATGTCACAGAGATTATCTCAATGTTTTTAGAAATCACAACATGATTCACAAAAGACAACTTCGACCTGCCGAGTTATTGGGTCGATTAGGCCTTTTTAGGGTCTGGTATCAGCACAAACTCTAAGTCGAAATTGATGTGGCCCAAGTGTGATCACCCTTGAGAGCCATCTTATAAGATCTGATATTATTAGAATTCATCTTAGCTATAACTACTTCGACCCACCACAATTTCTTCGTCTGTCTTTTAAACAATGAGAAGTAACACTGAATTATCAAAACCGTAACTTTTATTGATAGTTGAGTAACATACACAAGCAATTCAAAAAAAAAAAAAAAAAAATCCACCACAATCTATCGATTTCACTAGATACCCAAAAACGAAATGACCCATAACACTCAACGAGAAGGAAAACCCAAAATTCGTTGTAACAAGAAAGCTTTAAAATGCAAGTTTATTTGTGTATTATTAGGCGTATGAAGCTAAACGAGATAAAATAAATCTCAAAGTTTGTATCCATTTTGCCTTCTCTTAGTGGCCATGGTCGCTCGTAGTTGCCGTCCTTGCTCTTCCTTCACCAAGGTTATCCATGCCCTCCACAGCCTGGCCACCAGCAGCCGCCGCCCTTTCCACTGCCTCCTCCTCCACCCCAACCCCATCCTCCTCCCTGTCCGCCTCCTCCACCGCCTCCACCACTACCGCCGCCACCGCCGCCTCCCCCTCCTCCACTCCCGCCGCCACCACCGCCTCCTCCCCCACCACTGCCTTTGCCCCATCCAGAGCCCTTGCCACTTCCTCCTCCTCCTCCACCGCCGCCACCACCTCCACCACCACCCCCGCCCGAACCACCTCCGGCTCCACCGCTACTGCCTCTTCTCTTTTTCCTTTTGTGCATCTTACTTTGTTTCTTGGCACCTCCAGGACCACCCCCTCCACTACCGCTGCCACCGCCGCCGCCTTTTCCTCCTCCTCCGCCACCACCGCCGCCACCATTAGTCATGGTTTCCGCTGCATCCTGCCAAGCGGGACTCTTGTCCTTTGCCTCCACATTGTCCACGAAAGCAACACGACGTCCACGTGAAGCCTCGTGAATGGAAGTTGCGTTGATTTCTGTCTCACCCTCTCTCGCCCCGGCGACATGGAGCCCCGCGGTCACGCTTGGGAAACTCAGCGACCATGCAGCTACTAACAACGTAAACGTAAACAGCGCTCCGACGAAGCTCGACATCTCCATGTCAAAACCCACCGGTCGAACTTGTCACTGCCAAAAATCAATCCGCGCCTCCCTCTTTTATACACTTCTGCATGGGCCGAGCCAACCCCCCATAATGGACACTGACACTGACAGCTATTTCGCAGAGAACAGTACCACCGAACCCTAAAGATTTCTTCCCTCACAAAAAGCTGCCAAAAGAACAAGCAGAGCGAGCGATGATGACGGAGAGTTTGGCTTGTGGCTTGTTGAAGCCCCGGATCACGTGAACCCAACTTGCATCTAGGGTTAGATTAGGTGGATCAGACGTGAAGCTTATCTCATCCAACGGCGCACAAGTTTCTTGTATTGATATGCCCATGGTCGCAAGTCATAGACCCTGTCCCCACCCATGTATAGATCTCTTCCCACTCAAGAAAAAGTGAATAGTGTGATGGAAGGAACGAGCACCAAGCCATGACCACACTAAATAATCCCTTCTACTCCCAGCTACGTTCATAGACAACTCCCAAGTCATTCGATTGGAGCTTCTTTTCCATTACTTTTCTCTTGAACGGAATGGAGAGGAAGATCAAATTTAGAATTCAAACGTTTCGGATCCATTCTCTGAACTTAGCCCCGTTATCATCCGGTTAACACGCATGTTGGGAGCCACTTCACATTCTATGTTCTATCTCCTCTGTTTTCTATTTTCAGCACAACAGAAGATTTACGACATTAGAGCTAGATATAGTCTTAAAAGAAAGCCTGGGAAGTATTCTGATTGCTCTCTGTGGTGGCGTGCCTTTCACTTGAAGGATGAAACATGCTACCAGAGGAGAGATCCATATGTGACCCGGTCCGTATAGATAAAAGACATTATGGAGGGCATGTGTGCGATCGGTTTACATCATTATTTCTCCATGTGATTCAACGGCTTGTCACGTTCGCAAAAATCATTCCTTGCGAAATGCTGATCTCTTTCTTTTTCTCTGGTCAATATCTCCATTGGGCAGAAAAAAAAGAAGACCCAAGGCAATTGCTCAACTGCATGTTCCTCTCGAATTATGTTGACAAGTTTTTAGTTCTGGACAAATTACATGCTAACCGCTATTTTTTCACTCGACAGGTACTTCAGATGTAATTTGATATTTCCTATCGTCGGTATATGCCAAAAACATAATTAAACTCAAGTAACTAGCACCAACGCACGCATATATAAGCTGGTCGCTAACTTTGGGCTGAGAACTCTTCGTTTCTTTATTTAAACTGCGGTATCCTAAATTAGATTTCACATTATCGGGACTAATCCTTTTTAGCAAGGACACAGATGGAGATGACCTACGTATAGCTCTAAGTTCCCAACTTTGGAATCTGCTCTATTAGTACCGGTTCCGTGATTCTGAAATCTAGAATCCGTCTTATAGGGCCGTGGAACCAACCTGAAATTTGGAACTCGTGGGTCTCACAAGTTTCAAGGTACCGTAAACTATCTCATACCTTTTCAGAAAATTTTATTTATAATTCTAATACCCCTTTGACGTTCAATCTAAACACCTGTAATGTACGTGTTTATGTGATAGTACAATAATCTCAAGACATAATAACACCAAAAGTAAAATACAGAAAGATAGACACACCTCCTTCCTTCGGATCACACATTTAAAAACGAAAAAAATTGTACAGACAATCGAAAAATAACAGAGTTCATTATATATGTATTTATTTGAATATCATGTGGGGTGTCATAAATCTTTCTACAGTAATTCATGTATCGAGTCTATGGTCTAGGAATATAAGGGTGTGTATAATCCCAAATCTTGGAACCTACCTAGCGATTTCTAATATCCACTCTGAAATCTAACTAGCCATACTGGTGCTACAAATTTGGCAAGTTCTCTTGCACACCCGTAATAGTTCCTTTTCCTCCGTCGTGTTAGCTCACAGAGTATAGTTTGTTGCCTCAGAAAACTATCTCTCTCCCTCTTTCTCTCTCTCTCCCTCTCAATTTGTGTATGTTGGGGTCATGTGGTATGTTGAATTAGTATTCATGGACAGGACTTAATATGCAGCCAAAGTGAGTGAAAACTACACCGATATGTCAGGACTTTGGTCGTATAGACATTTCTTGCTTGCTAAGTACCTGGTTTTTTCGAACAAAAAAAGTTACTTGGTTTTTAAGGCATGTGAAAGTCCACCAACAGGTTCTCAGTTCTAAAAAACCGGCTGATTGTACATCACAAAGAGGCCCCGTTAAAACTGAACTCAAGTAGCCCGAGTTTATAAAGTAGACTATTCATCCTAAAATCCGTAGGTGAAGCTGGTCCATGTGAACCCAATCCATATTATCTATTGAATGAGGTGGCCCACGTGAGGCCCGCCTGATCTAATGGCTCTCATGCACTAGATTCACTCGAGAATGACTAGTTTATCCATTACCATCGTTAATGCCACATCGCCTTGAATTGATTAACCAATATACTTGGGGACATGCGGACCATTGGCCTATGTCATTTGATTGGAAACTAATGAACCTAGGGTCGGCAATCTTTCACACGATCTATTTACACGATACATAATTAAACATATTGAGTACATATTAACCATGTTTATATCTTCAACCCATTTATACACATAAGATAAACTTGTAATTCACGTTTGTGCGGGAAACATGATATGCAACCTATATGAACGCTACGAAAAGATTATTCATTGATGAGTTGATAAGAAACTAGTTCTAATGGTAATGGTGTCTCATTTTCTTAAGAGAAATATATATATCGTGCGGTTATGACGTCGGACCTCAAACGATGTAGCTTTGTAACTCCATAAAGTGCTTTCTATTTTTTGGGCCGAAAACAACATTAATTGTTTACGAAACCAATTACAAATACCAACCGCCGATTTCTCTGGCTTCCTTTGGACCTTTTGGTTTTCTTGGACCCAAAAGCTTTGCTTCCAACCCACCACTATTCCTTCCATCCATCGTTTTGGATTCGGGCTTCGAACTTGTTTGGTTTTGGAGCTCCAAAGCGCCCAAGAGCTCTCTCAAGCAAATCTCTTTTTTGTGCACATAGACAAGGCAGATTCTTCAACGCCGCTAATTCGGATTGTCTTGTCAACTTCTCTCGGCCTTGTTTTCTTCCAAATTTCGTAATGCATCGCAAACGAGTGAAAATAGGAACCAAATTCGTACGAGCACATAACTTGCTCCATCCAGTATAAAACTCTTCAAATTTGATGGATTGAATTAATGTCTGACTTGTCAGAAAAAAGGCACCACCTCTCTCTCTCTCTGTAATTCTCTAGATTTCTCTCACTCTCTACTCCCCCAGATTTTTCTCTCTAGAGAATTCCTCAGCTGCAAGTTGCTGACAAATAATCAGAGAGTTGTAGTAAAATAATAATAGGAAGAGTGTGGAAGGTGGTTCATTGACCTACCTTACGCCCTATAAATAGGGCTCTTGTCCATGGAGAGTTCAGCGGCAGAGAGTCTTGTGTGTGGAGTGCGTACGTGAGGTGTGTGGGTGTGTGTAGGGGTCTTGTGAAGTGTAAGTGTAAGGTGATAAAGAGAGTGGGTGGGTGTGTGCAGAGTTGCGTTCGTGTGTGGTTTGTGAAGTGAGAGGGTGAGTAAGTAAAGTGAGTAGTTGTAAGAGTGTGATGGTAGAGAGTTTGTAATATTGTTTAAATTTTTTTTATTATTTTACTTGTACATTCCATTTGCTTCTCAATATGACTAACTTGAAATTATTAGTAAATATAATATAATGAAGACATGTTATCATCATTGTACTTAAATATTAAAGCATTCATTTAATGGCTTAACTTTAAAAATAATTGCTTCAGATCTCACAAAATTTTCTTAGTATCAAGGTAGAAGATTCCGAGTTTAAGTCTTTCTCTACCACTATTTACCTCCCCCAGTCAGTATACTTCTACTGCTTTAATCTAAGGGCAAGGTCAAAACCCACCTTAACTCTTGTAGTTTAAGCTTTTGTACAGCATTTGCTGGTGATCCGATACAGTTTTATAGTTATTAACCCTAAAAGCTTGCTTGCTTGCTTGCTCAGTGTTCTTGTTTGAATTACGGCACTTGCGCATCTTTTGGAGTCACCCTAGAAGCAAGGACATTCTTTTGTTCAGTAATTATCCTTTGTATTTGAGGCGGGAGGACTGTAATAGCCGATGAAAGTTAACCGATTAGGTGCTCAAACCTCCCAACAGCCTGTCGCTACAACACCAACGAATTCCACCAGTAAATCGCCTGCTACATGTCTCGGTATCATAGTAATGCATAACATATTATAGTTTCTCGCATTCGCGATAATGGCTTGCGTACTGCTGCCAGCTTTTCAATCTTCAAAGTCTTAGACCCAAAAAAAAAAAATCTTCAAAGTCAACACTGACCTGATCCTCTTATAGGTGGTTTCCGGATGCGTGCATCTGGCTGTTTCCAGATCGGAACTCGAATGTGAGGTTATGAACTCTCTTTCCATAATTTATCAACAAGCTGCAGCTTATCCATTAGCCAATGAATCCTTTCGAGGTCAACGCACCGGAAAAACCCCAAATGGAGAGAATTCGTTTGGTGCATCGGGTCATTATCTTCACCAAACTCCGATTGCTTGCCGCAACTGTAGTTTAAACCTGGGGTCCTCCGGTTTGACCCGATCAAGGGATGACAAGATAACGTTCGCTACTGGTTGCTGATTCTTTGATCAAATCACATACTCTTCTGGGAAAGGAAAAAATATACATTGCCGTCGCATCGTCGGCTTGATCTTTTTTGCGGCTGCGAGTTCGACAGGGCGTATCATTGAATTTTAAATGCAAATTGTGAGTCATGTGTTCGTGAAGGATGAAGTTTGCATTGGTCTTGCTTGCCGTGCTTTCCTTGGTAGGTGGAGAAGGGGACTCGCATTGATGTGGTCATTAATCGACTCGGTACTAGGAAGCTACAGCAGATCACACCATATTTCTATCATTATAAGGATTTTCCAATATTATTATGAAGACTCATGAGTTTGAGTGAACAGTACACCCAAAATGGGTGAAGTTCTTCTGAGTCCTAAATCTTATCAATGGACTAATTAGTTTATAAGAGTTTTTCAAGTTATTCCATGGTTCAGGCACATAAAATCATATCGATGAGGAAGCATATACAAAATGATACATTATTGAAACGATGAAAGGCTCTCTTCCAAAATGATACAGCCATATATATATATTGCTCCATTCTTGAGCGGAGGAAATTTGTTCCGACCATGTCTATGCCTCAAATTGGGATGGATGGTTTCAATTTCAAGGTTAGTTTCGAACAAAAAATCTGAAATCTACCTGGTTGGGACCTATTTCAGGTTTTTAAAACTAGGAATCAAATAGGCAACCCTTTGGATTGGCTTGGAACTGAATCGATTGGTTCCACTGTAGTCCCAAAAACCGAGTTGCAATTTTTTTATTTTTTATTTTTTTCCAATTTAAAGATATTTTAACTTATTTTTAAAATAGTTGTTACATTAGCTTCCAATTGGCAAAATGGTTGAAGCACTTCAAGACCTTCAGCATCACCGAGAATTGAATCTCCTTTACTACGACTTCTATATGTTATTTTTCAAAGGGATAAATGCATTGAATTTTAAAACTTTCAAAAAATGCAATTAAGTCCTAAAACTTGTCACATGCAATTGAATCATAAAACTTTCAAAAAGTACAATCAAGTCAAAATATGTCAAAATGGTTCAATCAAGTCCTTACATTAATTACACTTTTTGAAAGTTTTTAGGATTCGAAAATTTTTAGGAATTCGATTGCACTTTTTGAAAGTTTTTACTGTACTTTTGTAACAAGTTTTAGAACTAAATTGCACTTTTTGAAAATTTTAGGTAACAAACTTTAGGACTTTCAATGTACTGATCCATTTTTCAAATAAGATTGAAGATAGGTCAAAAGCTAGTTCACCCTTACTAATCAGGGTGCGAATGGTAACATTTTTATTTTAGGAAAAATTTCTTTTCAAAAATATTATTTTTTCTATTTCTATTTTCTGGAATAATTTCTACGTAAAATAACACATTTGATAACTATTTAAAATTTATATTCTTGAAATAGAAAAAGAATAGGAATACGTTTAGTACGATCAACAAAAAGAATAGGAATACGTTTGACCACCGCCGATTGCCACTGTTGACCGCTCATCGAGCGCTGCCGCCATTGCCTTCCAGTCGGCGGCAATGGTTGGCCGGTGGCGGCAATGGTTGGTCGGCAGTTTGTCCACAGTTGGCGGTGGTTGGCGGTGGAGAGCTATCGGTGGTTGGTGGCGGCGGGTTATCGGTGGTCAATGGAAGGCAATGACGGTCAATGATGGCAACTGGCCAGCAAACAGCAGTCGGTGGCAACTAGCCAGCAAATGGCAGCCCACAGGGAGCAGCAAAGAAGAAGAAGAATAAATAAATAAATAAATGGCTTATTTCTAAAATTGTTCCCGAAAACAAAAAATTACTTTTTTCTATTTCTTGTTTCTATTGCAAATATATCCCCTAGCTACTTTTCTATTCTGGAGAATAGAAAAATTAGTCAACGTTATCAAATAGATATATGTTCTTTTTTGTTCTAAGGAACAAAAGAACAGAGGAAATTCACATGCTTTGGTTGTAATCTACCAAATGAATGATGGTTGGTGTAAGTTTAGAATATGCTTTGGTTAATCTCGTGGAATCCATTATCAAGGAACGAACTTATAAGTATGGATTAGTTGCACAAAGCACGTTTGATTTGTATAGTACGGAGCTCTAATATTGTGTTGTGTGCTCTGCTCATTGAATCTATAACTTGCATATCGCCTGGTTAATGGGGTTAATGAAGTATCACGCATCGAAAAATTGCATTAGTGTGGGAATAACCTATTAAAGATCGATTTTCTCGTAAGAAAAAATTAGGGCTTTGCCGTGGTAAAGGATTTTCTACAGTTTTGTTGCACTCTTTCAAATAATGATAATGATGATGATGATAATGATATTGATAATGATAATAATACAAGGATTCAGACTTCGTGAACGACCATCAGTCCGTTAATACCCTAATCATCTTTCTTATACTTTGCTGTACATGAAGTCTTAAATTTGGCCTTTTTATTTAGAGATTGCGTGCTTCAACCCAAGTCGGCAAGAGAATTTCTTTTTATTTATTTATTTCCCTGAACAGAGAAGAACACGAGGAATATTTTAAATTACAAAATGCTCATATAAAATTATGAAGATGAGGACGATTATTGTTAAGAGATCTTAATCGAGCTTATAAATTAATTTTTATAAAGTCATATGTGAAAGGGAAACTTTGGAGAAGAACGAAAAAAGATGAGTTGGCTGCTTAAAAATATAACATTTCTCGCAAAAATATTAATTGGAATGATTCAGCTCTGAGATGCAAACGATCAAATCAAAACATCTTTTAAACAACCTTCAATGATATGTGCACGTCAAAATAAGTCAGTAGTAGCATTAAATTAAAACGGTCTAAAATTATAGATCTCCAAATGATAACTTGGTTTGAAAGATTAATAGCTTCCATGCTTTCATTCTTTAATAAATAAAAACAATTCATCTTGTCTTGAGAGAGAGAGAGAGAGAGAGAGAGATTGGGAAAGAATGAAAAGAAAAAGGTCTACCATGTCGGCGACAAAACTTGCCAGAATAAAATCTTTCTGTACATGTAAGAGGAATTCTTTTTTGGCCTTAGTGCAAGTTGGACGGTCTGAAAATGTGTGCGGTTCTCCAACTGGGGTGAGTTTTTCTTAGGCCTATTGCCTATCCAATCTCAACACATGAGTGCAAAGGATATGCAGATCAACTCAAATTGCGCCCACTTGTGGCACCGACACAAAGCAAATGGAATTAACAATGGATGTGAGGTCACGGTGACCTTACTCATGTTGTTATTCAGGTCCATGGACCTAGGATATATATGTGTCCATATCCGTCGGGTTGTTGTACAATTACATAAGCATCACGGCCAATTAAAAAAAATAAAATACAATAACACCCTTAGTTTTGAAGGTCGCACTGGTGCAGGCGAGCTACAATGTGAATGGATAATATCGTGCTAAAGGAGGATTCAGGTGGGGTTGCCTGGTGTGATGTCACAGTCAATTGGGGATTTCGATTACTTTGATTTCAGATTGTTGTGCTAGTAAGAGAATGGGTCTCGCGTGACTTCAAACCAGCATGAGGCCAGTTAAAATCGCACGGGTAAAAGTAAGCTGCAATCAGGGCGGATAATATCGGGAGATCGATGAACTTGGGTGGGTTGTGCTTGACATATGTGCGAGACATCTGGCTAACAGCTTGTGTGGTCATGATTGTGATATGATCGAGATTACCAATTCAAAAGTACGAATTGATGAGGCCATTCTTTTGGGTTTCCTAAGGGAGGGGTTTTCGTCGTGAATCATTAAAAATTACCAATTGAAGGATGATCCCATTGGACCCTGTCCTTTTCAAGGAGATGAGGATAATGTCAGCTATTGGAGGTCGCCCTGTCAAAACAAAGTGATCCTTGAGGCATTAATAAGATTTTTTTGAGATGGACGGTTCACCAAATCTACTTGGAGAAAGTGTTAACCACATTGCTTTCACTTTTTTCCAATCTGCTTAGATTAAAATGGGACAACTTGGAAAATAATCATCACCGGCCATGGTCGGATATATTGAAAAGTTATATTTATTTTTTTTTCAAAAGAATCTTGTAAACTTAGCAAGCGTGATGCATGTTTGAGTTTTCGTTTGATCTGCCAATTGCGAAAAGTTCATACAAGAGCACAAATCCAAATTCGGTGGTTGGCATCTATATTTTGCTAGACGGCAAACCGCGTGATGCGGGACAGCAATAAAAATAAGACAATTTTAATAATATTTGACAATATTATATTTCATTATTATATGACAAATTATAAACCGAAGCTAGGTGTTTTAAACATACTTATCGGATTTAATTATGTAAGGAGTACTTAAAACAAAGTTTGTGTAAATTTTGTTAACGCATATTGCGACGTTGAACCAATAAAAAATGTAGAAAATGAGTTGAGATTTTAGGACGAAAATGAATAACTCAAAACAAAGGTGATAAATAAAATCACAATTAATAGCATATTATAATAACCATACTCATCTCACAAATCACACCCTCAACAACAGGGGAAATTGTCCAAAAAGTCATAAATCTATTGCATTTTTACCAATTGAATCATAAACCTTTTAATTTTGCAAATTCAATCCTAAACATTTTCACTTCTTATCAATTGAGTCAATCCGATTAATTTTGGCTAGAAGATGCTGATGTGGATGCCGGTGGTGCCATGTAGGATTGTCGGCACTAACATGAACAATTTTTAATAATATTTTAATATTTTTAACTTTTTTATTATTTTTTCTGTTTTTTCCCCTTTTTTTTTCTTTCTTTTCTTTTTGACTTTCTTCTTTCCTTTTCCGTGGCCAGCCACCACGTCATAGGCGACGATCGGCCACAGCTAGCCAGCTAGCCTTGCTTGTCACAAGCAAGGCCCAACCGAGCCTAGGCAAGCCCCAACAAGGGGAGCCCTCGCTCAAGCGCGGCCAAAGAAGGGTCACATGGGCGAGGCCAACTTGCGCCCAGACAGGGCGGCCTTGCCGAGCATCAGCCGAACAACAGCGACACCAAGCAAGGCCGCCTTGGCTTGGGTGAGGGCCGGCCTCACTAGATTTGGTCTAGGCAAGGCCGACACTCACTTGGGCGAGGGCGAGCCTCAACGAGGGCTCCCCTTGCCCAACGAGGCCGCCTTGGCCTAGGCATAGGTCGACCCGCCCAGGTGACCCTTGCCGGGCCGCGCTTGGGCAAGGGATCCTCTTGCTAAGGCTTACCCTCGCTTGACCGGGCCTCGTTTGTGGCCGGTCACCGAAAAAGGTAAAGAAGAAAGTCAAAAAGACAAAAAAGAAAAGAAAGAAAAAAAAAAGGGGAAAAAATAATAAAAAATTAAAAAATACTATTAAAAATTGTCTACGTCAACACTGGCAATCCTCCGTGGCATAGCCGGCATCCGCGTTAGCATTTTCCAACCAAAATTAGCCAAATAAACTCAATTGTAAAGAAGTGAAAATATTTAGAACTAAATTGGCAAAATTAAAAGGTTTATAACTGAATTGGCAAAAGTGTAATAGGTTTAGGAATTTTTGGACAATTTTCCCCTCAACAACATCTAGAAAATCCATGAATATTATAACTCGTTATGGAGAGAAATAAAGAAGAGATGGTAAGAGTTACTTAATTGATTCTTCTTCGGTAGAAAATATTTGATGGAAAACTTCTCTTAGGCGGCAGCCGACGTCGTGAATTATTATAGTTAATCTCTTCCCTTATAAGGAGAATTATTTGAACTTATAACAACGAGCCTGTTTAGGGCCCCATCTCCTTTGACTTCTTCCTTTTTTTTTTTTTTTTTTTTTTTTTTATTTAACTTGCTGTTACGCATCACTTATTAAGACTTGAAGCGTATTTTAGATTTGGAAATTTAACCCAGCTGATAGAGACCATTTCCTTGTAATTTCTATATATAATATGAAAATGACTGTTTTGAAAATGAAAAAAAAAAAATTGTATTTTTAGGGTTTATAACAAGTGTAAAGGGGCACATGTTAATAACATCCTCATCCTAAACATGTACATCTCTTGAGGCCCATAAGAAAGAGGAAAGGCTCCTATTGGTGATGAATAAGATAGTTTAAAAAGAGATAACAACACAAATAACTTCTAAATTTTAACTCTATATGTAATGTGGTTCATAAATTTGTTCGATATAATTTATGAACTTTACCTCAATATGTATGTGGTCTTTTGACTTTTGAGTTTGTTCAATGTGATCCATAAATTTTAGCTCAATGCGCAATGACATTCCTGAACTCATAATTTATTCAATGTGCTTTTTATACTTTTAATATATGTTCAAGTTAGTTCCTAAATTACATGAAAATGTTCACTATTATCCTTCTATTAATTATAGTTTAGAGAAAATATTGAACATCTTCATATAGTCGTGAGACTGGAATGAACATGAATTAAAAGTTCAGGAATCATTTTGAACAAATTGTAAGTTTATGAATGATATTATACATTGGACTAAAATTCATGAACTACATTATACATTGAGCTAAAATTTAAAGGTCATTCTTGTCACTTTCCTGGCTTAAAAATATGTTATCACCCAAGCTCCTACCTCAAAAGCTTATGCTAAAACGTGCTTCGACATGACACACGTCGTGTTCAGCTACAAAGGACATAAAAACAAAACAAAATGGCCGTTGCTCATAATTTTCGCACTAAAGAAAGCTAAGCAGTAGCAGCCTATTTACTAAGTAAATGATCGGGCAAAGCACTTAACAAATGATGACACGATTTTTGAGGGGAAACGAGTTTATAAAATCACTCAAAAAACAGAAAGAATAAGTCCATTGGGGGGAAGATATCGAGCGTGAGTTCGAGCAGGCCGTGTAATACTAAAGACATCACGGAGGACCAATGGATGGCTGGTGAAATGAATCTCGAGGGCAAGGGACGCAGTTAGAACCGAAAATAAGAAATGGATTTATTGGTTCCATAATGTGTCGCAATACACACACACACACACACACACACACAGAGAAATAATGTATACAGGAAAGCCAGTAATCTAACTTAACAAAGAAATCAGCAATCGTAACTCGATGCGCAAGTAATATTGAGTTTGCAAACAATGTATTTGAATACTGTGGGCGCTTGAAAATTCAAGAAACGTAATAGATACAAGTAGCAATGGCATTAAAGTGGAAACAATCCCGATCGGTGCATAAGCCGGTCATTACACAAAACAGATGCAGACATAATCACATCAAATAGATCATCGGCTTGTTGTTGTTGTTGTAAGGTGCCAATTCCATTAATAGTTTCTCTAACTTTTGACTAACTTGGAAAGTACCAAATTGCCATTTCCATCAAAGTTCCTAAGCTAGAAAAATTCTCTGATGCCTGGATCAATTGTCTAATATGCAAGTTCATTCGTGCACACCCAAGCAAGCAATTTGGCAGTACGTCCCCACCTGGGGACCCATTCTTCATGAATAACTATTTAGATATAAGGCCCAAAAAATCAAATCCCTCGTGGCCATGACCTACCCTTTAGAACTCCAATCAAGGTAATGAAAGTACAGAACTTGCGATCATGTTCCTAAGCTTACAAAGTCACACCCTGCAATATACTTTCAATATATATATTATTTAGACTCTGTTCGCTTCACGGAAAACAACTTTTAGGAAAATAATTTCTGGATTTTTCGACGTTCGTTTTACGGAAAATGAATTGCTTGGGGAAAATATTTTCCATAAAGGGAAAAAAGTCTTCTAAATAAGGAGAAAATGTTTTCCATTTTTTAAAAGTAGAAAATGTTTTTCTCACTTGATCTCTCTTACCTCACACCCCTTGGAGCCCTCACTTCCTCCTCCTCCTCCTTTTTTAAAATAAAAAAATTTTAAATTCGAATTATTTTCTTTATTTTCTTTATTTCTCCTCTTCTTCTTTATTGGCCAGTTGTCGGCCATGGTGATGGCCACAACCAACCACAGGCGAGCCTTGAGCTCGTCAACGAGCATGAGGCTCACCAAATCGGTGGGCATGAGCCTCACCACAAGCTTGAGCTTGCCACCTCGGGCCTCTTCAAATTGGCAAGATTGAGCTCACCAATGTGTGAGCCTCATGCTCGCCAACCTCACCGATACGGGAGAGCGGTGAGCTTGAGCTCGCTAGTGGGCCGATCTCATGCTTGTCAACGAGAAGAGGAAAACAAAGAAAAGAAAAAGAAAAAGGAAAAAATAATTTAATAATCGCTTTTTAAAAAAAGGTAATGAAAAATCGATTTTAAAAAATAAAATAAATGAAAAAGAGTGTACAGAGGAAAAGATTTTTCTTACTAGACAGTGGAAAATATTTTCCACTTTATTTTCAAGTTTCACCCAAATATCGAAAAATAATTATATTTTCTTATAAAATTACTTTTTGGAAAAAAAAAATTCAAAAACTTTACGTTTTTCACAAAACAAATGAAGCCTTAATTGACGTACATTTATTAGAATTCAACAATTCTCAGATAAATTGCTGATGTGACAAATAATTTTTCGCACACCACGCCATTTCCCTATGGTCCCCTTGTCGGCATTTCGTCCAAATATCGATTGGGATTCGGTTTAGAGTGCACTCGACCGAAAAGAAACGCAAATCAAGTTCATTGGGTGATTGAAGTCAAAGCTTGGCGATTCCATTGCAAACTTAAATAAAATCTAGCGATTAAAGTTGACTCGGTTGCGAGCGAACCTCGCCAGTCTCCATATCTTATGTCGCGATCTCTGTCTACTACATGTCCCGTTTGTAGCATCAGTTTTTCCCCGTTGAAAACTGATGTAACACGACAAACACGAGGCGACACTCTCATGTCGGCCAATGATCCGCCGGCCCGAGTTTGAATCGCTCAGCGTTGATTTCAGGGCGGTTAACGTGAAGCAAACGGAAGGGGACTTTTGACTTTCGGGAACGCCTGACGATCTCGGGTTTGTTTATTTGCTCCATGGGACTAGGGTAGTAATTAATCATAGTTACACCACATGTCACGTCTCTCAACATTGCATCTACCTACTTTAGAGTTATTAGCGTGCTTGGTGAATCTCATCTACCAGAACGATTCAAGCCGCTAAGCACGCGAATCCCATGTAATATCATATGGTAGAGTCCACTTCCTCTATATAATCTAGAGTTTCGAGATCACGAAATGCCTTTTACACAACCGCCATCATATTCTTCTTAAATAAATTGAGTTAATCCCATTTAACAAGAAATTGCATATTTCTATATCTTAATTCAAGGTTTGTATGAATATCATCGGTTTAGGAGTTATTCATTTAAATTATTGAATACCATCGGCCCCTTAGCTTTGAATTCCAAATGTGAAAATAGCCTCGGTGCAACATATTCATCCACAACAAGGCTATAAAAGCCGCAACAGCTATGATAAAACTCACATCAATATGCTATTTGGGCGTGATGTCCCAAAGTTTCATGAGGAATTTGGAAGGAAAGGTGAAAAAAGAGAACAATATAGGTTGTATTTGTTATGGGGAAAAATTTCTTGATAAAGAAAAATGTTTTTTTAGAAATCATTTTTAGGAAAATGTTTTTCTCTTCAGGTTAGAGATTTTATTTTCCTAACTTTAAGCATGCATATTTTCTTTCATCGAAAATGATTTTCCATTGTTTAATTGTTTTCAGTAGACCAAATACTAGAAAGTCCAAAAAATTAATTTGCAAAAAAATCTTTCACTCAAACTAACACACCCTAAGAAGCAATTTTGGAGTCAATGAAGTACGTTCGAGTTAACACCGCTTTTCTACATAGTCTAAATGCTCTTTAAATACACAGTCTTCTTCCACCAATGAGCTTAGGCCATGCTTTGTCTTGGTGTACTATGTGTGTGTGGCCTCATATGTGTCAAATTTCACATGTCATTCATAATTTGACTTGCACTTGAGAGAGGTATCAAAGTATCCCATATTGCTTGTCTTCAGCATATATATTTTGGCCTCTTTCAATTTTTTTTTTTTATCTCTTTCAATTTATCAGATCAAGTTTTTGGATCAAACGTTGAAACCGTTCATGCCCTTCTTTTGTTTTGTCTTTTTTTATTCTTTTTGCAAGTTGATACCCACCGGAGGTGCTGAATTTGTCATGTGAAGGATGATACTTTAATATTGTCGGCAATTTTCACCGTGACTATCCTCCCCTTATCTATTTATTTAAATGCGTAAGTGTTGTCAGTTTTCGCATATGATCTCATCAATATTACCAAGTGGCAGAAAAGAATGCATTAGATACACCTAATTGTGAGATGGTAAATATATACATATAATAATTTTTCGAAAGTGAATGATTAATGTGTTGAAGACTCCGTTTATTTTGCAGAAAATGAATGATTTAAAATATATTCCCTAAAAGCAATTGCTTGTAATGCTTACAAAAATAAATGAACAATAAATATTTTTATCATTCACTGAAATATTTAGACATAAATTATTTTTTTATAATGAAAAATGTTTCTATTGACTAATTATTTCAATCAATACAAGGGATCATTTTAAAAAATATATATAAATTATTCATTTCCACATGATAGAGTTTTTTTAATTTATTTTTTGGCCAGAGTTGAAGTGGCCAATTCATCCCATAAAGACCTGGTCTTATGATTAATTAAACTGCATCCAAACATTATTTGAGCTCTATATAAGAATAGTGGTAAGATAATTTAATTATTAAACCATGTATTTATTTAACATTTTAAACTTTTAGAATAATTGATGATGGTCTTACAAAATTTTTATGAGAGTTCAAAATCTTTTCTATAAAGTTGAGCCTACGAGTGAGGAGGAGGTTTAGAAAATTAAGAAATTCAATCATTCTTTCGTTTAATGATTTAAGTTTTTAGAACACTTGACAGTGATTAAAAAAAATCAAAATAATAACTGAAATTGCATTGCCAACAAAAACAAAAGAAGAAGAATGAACATGAGAACATTACTAGTTACAATCAAGCTGAATAATGGTTTAATTCCCAATAAATCCTCAACAAAAAGCTACAAACTGTCGCCATAATCTCAAATCCCTCCTTTCTTTCTATGTCCAAAAATTGTCTTAGTTTCTTCAAAATGAATAACATTGGGCGTCTGTTGTTGTTCCATTCAAATGTGAGGATATTAATGAAGATGCGGATTTCGATAATAAAACCTTTAATGGGCCATGATTTTGACAATTTTGAAGAAACTGATGGCAATTTTTGAACTTGGGTGTAGATTTTGGGTTATAGTGAAAGAAAAACTTTAGGTATAGTTATGATTGAAATGAAAGTTAAACATTTTTAGGAAATTAGGCCCCATATATAATTGTGTTTGTCTTGTATAGTGACTCTTTCAATTTATTAGATCAAGTTTTTGGATCAAACGTTGAAACCGTTCATGCCCTTCTTTTGTTTTGTCTTTTTTTGATTCTTTTTGCAAGTTGATACCCACCGGTGGTGTTGAATTTTTCATGTGAAGGATAATACTTTAATATTGTCGGCAATTTTCACCGTGACTATCCTCCCCTTATCCATTTATTTAAACGCATAAGTGTTGTCAGTTTTCGCATATGATCTCATCAATATTACCAAGTGGCAGAAAAGAATGCATTAGATACACCTAATTGTGAGATGGTAAATATATACATACAATAATTTTTCGAAAGTGAATGATTAATGTGCTTGAAGACTCCGTTTATTTTGCAGAAAATGAATGATTTAAAATATATTCCCTAAAAGCAATTGCTTGTAATGCTTACAAAAATAAATGAACAATAAATATTTTTATCATTCACTGAAATATTTAGACATAAATTATTTTTTTTATAATGAAAAACGTTTCTATTGACTAATTATTTCAATCAATACAAGGGATCATTTTTAAAAAATATATAAATTATTCATTTCCACGTGATAGAGTTTTTTTTAAATTTATTTTTTGGCCAAGAGTGTGACAGAGTTGAAGTGGCCAATTCATCCCATAAAGACCTGGTCTTATGATTAATTAAATTGCATCCAAACATTATTTGAGCTCTATATAAGAATAGTGGTAAGATAATTTAATTATTAAACCATGTATTTATTTAACATTTTAAACTTTTAGAATAATTGATGATGGTCTCACAAAATTTTTATGAGAGTTCAAAATCTTTCCTATAAAGTCGAGCCTACGAGTGAGGAGGCGGTTTGTAAAATTAAAAAATTCAATCATTCTTTCTTTTAATGATTTAAGTTTTTAGAACACTTGACAGTGATTTTAAAAAAAATTCAAAATAATAACTAAAATTGCATTGCCAACAAAAACAAAAGAAGAAGAATGAGGAGGAGAACATTACTAGTTACAATCAAGCTGAATAATGGCTTAATTCCCCATAAATCCTCAACAAAAAACTACAAACTGTTGCCATAATCTCAAATCCCTCATTTCTTTCTACGTCCAAAAATTGTCCTAGTTTCTTCAAAATGATTAACATTGGGTGTCTGTTGTTGTTCCATTCAAATGTGAGGATATTAATGAAGATGCGGGTTTCGATAATAATACCTTTAAGGGGCCATGATTTTGACAATTTTGAAGAAACCGATGGCAATTTTTGGACTTGGGTGTAGATTTTGGGTTATAGTGAAAGAAAAACTTTAGGTATAGTTAGGATTGAAATGAAAGTTAAACATTTTTAGGGAATTAGGCCCTAGATATAATTGTGTTTGTGTTGTATAGTGACTCTTTCAATTTATCAGATCAAGTTTTTGGATCAAATGTTAAAACCGTCCATGCCCTTATTTTGTTTTGTCTTTTTTTTTTCAAATTCTTTTTGCAAGTTGATACCCACTGGTGGTGTTGAATTTGTCATGTAAAGAATAATACTTTAATATTGTCGGCAATTTTCACCGTGGCTATCCTCCCCTTATCCATTTATTTAAACGCATAAGCATTATCGGTTTTCGCATATGATCTCATCAATATTACCAAGTGGCAGAAAAGAATGTATTAGATACACCTAATTGTGAGATGGTAAATATATACATACAATAATTTCTCGAAAATGAATGATTAATGTGCTTGAAGACTCAGTTTATTTTGCAAAAAATGAATGATTTAATATATATTTCCTAAAAGCAATTGCTTGTAATACTTACAAAAATTAATGAACAATAAATATATTTATCATTCATGGAAATATTTAGACATAATTTTTTTTAATAATGAAAAACGTTTTATTGACTAATTATTTCAATCAATACAAGTGATTATTTTTAAAAAAATCCTAAATTATTCATTTCCACATGACAGTTTTTTTTTTTTTTTTTTTTTTTTTGGCTAAGAGTGTGACAGAGTTGAAGTGGCCAATTCATCCCATAAAGACCTGGTCTTATGATTAATTAAATTGCATCCAAACATTATTTGAGCTATAAATAAGAATAGTGGTAAGATAATTTAATTATTAAACCATGTATTTATTTAACATTTTAAACTTTTAGAATAATTGATGATGGTCTCACAAAAATTTTATGAGAGTTCAAAATCTTTCCTATAAAGTCGAGCCTACAAGTGAGGAGGAGGTTTAGAAGAAGAATGAGGAGCAGAACATTACTAGTTACAATTAAGTTGAATAATGGGCTTAATTCCCAATAAATTCCCGATAAATCCTCAACAAAAAACTACAAACTGTCGCCATAATCTCAAATCCCTCCTTTCTTTCTACGTCCAAAAAGTGTCCTAGTTTCTTCAAAATGATTAACATTGGGTGCCTATTGTTGTTCCATTCAAATGTGAGGGTATTAATGAAGATGCGGGTTTCGATAATAAAACCTTTAAGGGGCCATGATTTTGACAATTTTGAAGAAACCGATGGCAATTTTTGGACTTGGGTGTAGATTTTGGGTTACAGTGAAAGGAAAACTTCAGGTATATTTAGGATTGAAACTAAAGTTAAAATTTTTAGGGAATTAGGCCCCAGATATAATTGTGTTTGTTTGATATAGTGATTCTCTCGTATCATGACTATGATGTCATCGGAGGGTTTACTTTGCACCTTGAGGATCGCCTACTTCTCCTTACGTCAGCAACATGGACTTCTTCTTTTTTCATCACTCGGCGCTTTTGTACCCCAAAAGAACCTAGATGTTGTTCTTGTTTTCCCTTTTGTTTCTGCTTCTCTTTGCACAAATCTTGTTCATTCATTTGTACCATTTCTTCGATCAAACCAAAGAATCGCCCTTCAATTGCTAGTAAAGAGGGGATGATAGCCCAATTCACTTGTCATGCTAATCATCTTTTGTTACCCTTTCATCTATAAATAAAGAATTGAATCGAAGAACTCGCTTTGATAAAG
Source organism: Eucalyptus sideroxylon x Eucalyptus melliodora (assembly GCA_016097485.1). Lineage (NCBI taxonomy): Eukaryota > Viridiplantae > Streptophyta > Magnoliopsida > Myrtales > Myrtaceae > Eucalyptus > Eucalyptus sideroxylon x Eucalyptus melliodora. The sequence goes on along the minus strand of CM027832.1, from coordinate 43,834,878 downwards.
TTTCTATCCGTTTCACTGAGCTTAACATTACAGGCCTCTGATAGAAGTAAAGTCACTTCTATATTGCGAAAAGATTATGAAAAAGATTATGTTGTAACTTGCAAAGGTGTAGAACAAGGGTTTTTTTTTTTTTTTTTTTTTTTTTTTTTTTTTTTAATGAGATTTTTAGGGTGCGTTTGGTGACCATTCTGTTCTCAGGAACAATTTCTAATCAGAAATGATTATTTTTTATTCTGTTCCCGAGAACAATTCTTAAGCATTTTAAGGCGTTTAATAACTATCCAAAAGTTTTATTCCCGAAATAGAATTGCGTTTAATACTGTTCTATTTTTTTTAATATTTTTTAATTTCGGGAAATTTATCAAAACATTCCTAAATCTATTTCAAATTTTCCAATTTAGTCTTAAACTATTTTTATCTAATTCAGTCCTAAAAATTTTAAAAGTATACAAATTTAGTCCTTCCGACTAAATTTGTTCGGTCAACGCTGACGTGAATACCGGCCAGCATCCACCAACACTAACGTGACAATGTCTAATAATATTTTTTCAATTATTTTATTTTTGTCTTCTTCTTCTTCTTCAGGTCGATCACCGAACTAGCTAGAGGTCACACAGTCAACAAGGCCTCACCATCATGGGTGAGCCCCCCCCCCCCCTCCCTCAAATCTAGCAAGAGTGAGCCTCATTGTCACGACGTTGGGCAAGCTTGCCCTGGCCATCATGGCACTAGACGAGCTTGCCCTTGTCGTGATGACACCAAGCAAGGGTGAGTCTAACCATGATTGGGCAAGACCTCACTTTCACGGACGAGCTTGCCTAGCAAAACAATGGCAAGAACGAGCTCACTAGCGATGGCGAGGCCTCATTGGCCATAGCCTTTGGCCAATTTGGCAACCAGCCAGAAGAAGAAGAAAGAAAATAAAAAAGAAAAATTAAAAGTTAATAAAAAAAAGAAAAAATCTATTATTAAAAAATTGCCACATTAGTGTTAGTTGGACAACTGACCAAATTTGATTGAATGGATTGAATTGTCATAATTACAAAAGGTTTAGGTTTGAATTGATAAAAAAAAAAAAGATTTAGGATTGAATTGAAAAAAAAATTATAATAGATTTACGACTGTTCTCGTAGTTTTCTAAAAAAATTTCTATACAAGCAATCATAGAATAAAAACATCAATTTAATGATGGAACAAATCTATTTTGCTAAAAAAAAAAAATCGTAAATGCGTCGTTTTCTAAATTTCAGTCGCAGATTTTTTTCTTATTTACATTCACAGTGTACATAATAATAGTCTACGAAAAATCTCCTTTAAGAAATAAAAGAAACAATTTCCCAATCATCATGTCCTCAGAGCATGATGCAATCATTTCTCAATTTGTGTGCTAGCAATAATAATAATAATAATAATAATAATAATAATAATAATAATAATAAAGAAAGATGCCATTTTGTTATTAAGTTTTAGTGACGACTAACGCACGCCATCTTGCCTCGTTTAAACCTTTTTTTTTAGCAATGATTAATTATTTTTTGAGTTTTATTAAGGACCAAAAGAAGAGGTCAATCGACAGATTGAGCTATTTCCTCTGAATATGACGGGGACACGGACCGAGTAAAAGATCACACGTCAATTCAATGTTTACTTTCTAATAATAAAATATCAAAAGGACCAATTAGCTTTGCCATAGGAGATTACTAAAACCTGCATTATATAGCCCAGCTCTATGTCACAGGGGATTGACTGAGTTATATGCTGCGAAAGCATAATCCCCATATGATATGTTACCTCATTATTATATTTTTTCCACCGAACATTACCTCATTAATTAGCATAGAATTAAAACACTTAAGAGGAGCTAAGGTAGGCAGTCTCAATCGAGACTTTGCGATCATGCTATCGTTCGCTTTGGGAGCGGTTCCATCCACGTCCGCACAGCTTTAAAATGCATTGCGTTAGTTCAGATATTGCGTAAGACTTATTTTCTATTGCAGGAATTGCCCATAATTAGGTGGTATGGAACCCCATGGAACCGCAAGGATATTTGAAACCCGACATTCTTACCCTGTCTCTCATACAGCCTAAAGTAGGCAATCTCACCTGAACGTCGTTGACCTTTTGCACTATATTGTTCGCTCTAGTCACGGTTCACGCATGCCCTTAAGGCTTTATGCATGAGACTTATCTACCAACTCAACAGCCCATATTGAGATGAGTTATGATTGGTGGTATACGTAAAATTCAATAAGGAGATGATGGGGAGTTGAAATATTTATGGTGCATAACTTTTGACAGAACGAAAAACAATTAACTCAGAGTTTATAGGCGATAATACCGTGCTATTATACACAAGATGATCGTACTTCAAGTCATAAAGGAAGCTTCTCGATAAGCACAAAATTAATTAGGTATCCATACTTTTCTCATTCTAGAATTTATGATAAACTTTGCAAATCTTATGAATTGTCTCTATAGATTTTTCTCAGAGCAGTCTATACTCAGTTGATAAGATTTTAGCGGGCTCATAAATGAGAAATTTTTTTGTGTGCCCTAGCTAGGTTCTCCCACCCTGCCACCCTAGGATGTTTTTAATGGTTTTTATTCATGTTTCAAAGCTAATTAATCAATTATTAAAAATGTAAATTCATTTTCAAAATATATATATTCAAACTCCTCTTGGTTACACGGAATATTGTCGGCCAGTGTTTCTTAACTCATCCTTCAATCTCTCGATTCACAATAGAAGAGTCGCATCATCAATTTTAGGGAAAAGTGTTAGGAAATTTCTAAATATATTACATTAGTGTCAATTTAGTCATAAATCCTTTAATTATGTTTATTTAGTTTTAAATATTTTGATTTAGTGAAAATTCAATCTTTTTAGCTAATTTTGTTTGGATATTATTGATGTGAATATCAATGGATTGGTAACTAAATCTTAAGATGACAACTCAACGTCAATCAACGTCCGATCAGCTGGCGATTAACAAGCACCCTTTGTACATTATCCATAATGTAGATTTACAAATTCGTAGTTGACCTAAACTTATTATTCGTGGGGCTCGTCGGGGCTCATCCAGTATTATATTATCCCAAGTACACACACGAAAAATTGCTGGAAGAATGAACGAGTGGCGTGTTCTCATTGGACGAGGCTCGATTTTGTATGACAATCGGACACGTCTTAGCAATGTCTACACTAATTTTATGATGGAGAGCACGTACCAACTACAATGCATGAGTTACACCGGAAGGAAGATGTTCATTTAGCATACAGTTTGTCCAAAAATAATATAAAGTGTGTGTGCATGCCTGCGACGTGTAATTAAAATAAAAGTGAATAAAAAATTTATGTCTAGGTTCACTTTAGATCCCTGAATTCTTTTCATTTTATTTATTTAATATGGTGCCCAAACTTTTTAGATAAGATTCGGTATCATCCCGTCGTTGAATTCAATTTTGAATCATATTTTTTATGGACGCTATAATCCAGATTAGTAATAAAGAGGTAAAAAAACATGCAATCAGCATCGTTGGGATTTGATAAGTGTAGCTCCTTTCCATTTTACTTATTTCCCATCTTTTCCTATTCTCCAGTTGTTCCATATTCTTTTTGGCTGCGGACCACGTCCTACACTGCTACCTTCGCGGTTGTTGTTAACTCGCCATCCGCCACCACCACCAGCCCCACCTTGCGCAGTCCATCTCTCCTCTCTTTCTAGCCATCCCACTAGCCGCGGATCAGAACCTGCAGCGTCGAACGGAGGCGGTGGGGCGAGCCTATGATCCGTGGCGCTGCAAGCCTCGAATTTGAGGCGTCGTGTGGCTACTTCCACCATTGAGTTGCCGCCGCCGCCGTTACTCACACTGTCATCGCCACCATTCTCTTTCTCTCGCTCTCCTGCATACACGGTCGCGTCGACACTGAGTTGGAGGTCTCTCCAGGCTGCAACCTTCGTCTTGCAAGATAGCGGCTTCATGACAGAGCATGTTGACTTGCTGAAGGGGAAGGGGGGGTGGAGAGAGAGAGAGAGAGGAGCATGGCCTGGGGGTAGGACCAGTGGCGGTAAAGGCGATGGTTGGTGGTAAATGGAGGAGACAAGTTACAATTTTTTTTTTGGGGGATCAAATAGACAATTAGACCTTTTTTTGGATCGGAGAGACAAGTTTGACTTCTTCTTCTTAAATAAAGTTTGGCTTCGAGAGCGACATTTTTAGGTGATATTCGGAGTAACAAGTTATCGGTGCTTCTTTATGAATGAATGGTGTATGATTTGTTCTTTTTGCTCACGCAAATTTGTACTAAAATGCAACATGAAGAGTGTTTGCTTTAGTGGCCATCCTTCTAACATGGAAAATGAAGATGGGGGGTTCGAATCCCCACCTTCTCAAGGGGGTTGGGATGTGGATGATTAAGTTTCAAGAGTGAGTTTCGACTCCCACGCCCTACAAGGAGGTAGGGCAAAAATTTGAAAGTGAGTGTTAGAGTAGGAATAGAGTAAGACCGATTAAAAAAAAAACTCATCAGATTTAAAGACATATGTGACCCGCCTTCATTGTCAATGTTTATGTAGACTTCTTATAGGGAAAATGTCTAATTGATCCCAAACTTATTGTTTGGATGCCAATTCGAACATATACTTTTCAATTTTGCCAATTTATTGAACCTTCATGTTAGTAGATTCCAACGCAAAATTTCAGTGTATTGGCCAAAAAGGACAATACTAGAATTTGCACAAAGACTTATATTAGATTAGCAAAATTTAAAAAAAAATGAAGATTAAATTTGTATCAATATAATAGGTTTAAAATTAATTAGGTCCTTTTCTTTGTTGACGGTGTCTGCCCTATATCTTTGAAAGTTCAAAAGTAATCTTGAAAGGGCGTGAGGGTAGTGGAGTTTAATCACTTCACTCCATTGACAACCAAAAAATAGAACTATTTAACTCATAACCTATCACTTGAGCTTGTGGCTCCTTTGTTTGGTCGAAAAGAAGAGTAGTGATCTTAGACCTTTACTGTTTCTTGGTACGATAAGACATCGAAAAGCGAGGACAAGAGGAGATAGAGCCGACATATATGTGTACGTACACAACGAACTAAAATATAAGGGACTATATTTTAATAGAAAGGAAGAAATTAGAACATAGCAGGAAAGGAACTATAATAAAGAGAGTTCTATTGCAAGTTAAATGATGTTAAACCAGGCATACATAATGTTGGAAATAACGTATTGGTAGAAAACACGTAATGCTATTTATTGTACGACAATATATAAGAATATTAGGAAATAACCCCACTCTTTATGTTGGATTCGATATCTAGGATTTTTTTTTTTTTTTTTTTTGCATTTGGATTTGGGTTGATTTAAGGGTATGAACTTCTAGTTTTTGTTGTTGATTTCATTATTGAGATCATTAATGTTGATAGGTTTGGAGAGGGATATTTTGTTTCTATCAAGAATGTCTTTGAGATCGTAGATGCAGTGTTCTTGGGACAGATTTTTATAGAAGATTATAGTCTATCTAGATATTTTTTTTGGCCTGAGGATCAGATATTTGATTTGCGATGTAAAAAAATTCCTCATCCTTTATTAATACGTTTATTTAGGAGTTAAGTCATTAGAAGAAGGAAATTTTGATTCTGAAGAGGTTCCATTTTCTTTAATGTGAACTCTTTTTTCTTCAAGAAAGTCTTCTGATGATGTGTCATCCTCGGTTGCAGCCATGGCTTCATTGAGTTAATAAAGATCATCATCAATTGATTACCCATTGAGTCTTTTATTTTATTCTACAATTTTTAGAGAAATGTCCCATTTTCCCACGTGTATAACATTTAATACCTTTGCTGATTTTTCTTTTTGTTCTTTGTTTAGGTCTATCTTGTTATGGCTTAGATTTGTAAGTTTTAGATTTTCTGTTTACTATTTGTGGAGGACAATCTCCTCTGTATTTTTTTTATTGCCTGTTCATAAATGAGGGATCGTATTGAGCACAAAAATCAGCTAATTTATTTTTTGTAATTTTTGTTCTTCCTTAAGTTGTCTTTGTAATTTGATTGTATTGCACCTACTCATTCCTCATTTTTGGACATTAGATATTAATTCTTCATATGAGAGGCTTTGAAAGAGTATTTGGCTATTAAAATCTTATCGGATTTTATTACGAAGTTATTCTCATATTAAATATGATAATCCCGCTAAAAGTTTTTCTTTCAAAAGAAGTTGATCTCAATCTAGTTTGACCAAGACTCTTGTGAAGTAGATATTTTTATATTCTATTAATCTTCCTAAAGATTTGCGTTTGAGATTTAAGAATAGGTCTTAATTAGAGGTGAGCAGTTCTAGAGTCTGTACAGGTTTCATATGAAACCTAGAAGCTACCCATTGGAACTAGTCCTATCTGTTAGAATTGGTTACTCAATTTTTGAAATTTGGAACCTACCCTGTATACTCTAGAACCTGGAACTTATCATATTATAGGTTTTAGGGTCTACTCAAGTTCTACTTATATTACTAATTAAACAATTGCAGTGATTAAAATACTTGCTGCTACAATGTATTAATCATAAAGACATACGAAAAATATGAACATTAATAAAATAAAAGTCTTAATCATAAAGTGGAAGCTCAAATTGGTGCTTTCAAATTATATACTCATCATTGAATAGTATAGAATATCGCAAGATCGCGCAAAGACATGAACCAAGAAATACGTTAAAACTTATTCTATGTTTTAGATTATAGGTTATAAGTTTTAGGTTCTAGATTCCTTCAATTAAAAACTTGGAACCTACATATCAAAACAAGTTCCTCATTTTTTGAAACCTAAATACCTTGAAACTTGAAACCTACAAATTCCCATCAGTTCGATTTTCAGGTTATAGGTTCTACCCTGAAATCACGCTCACCCCTAGTCTTAATTTCTATTTCTATGTATGAAAGATCACTAATAAAGGGTTGCAAAATAGAGAAAATAAGTGCACTGAGATAATTATGCCACTGATCATTTAGTTGTCCAGTGACACCCGCAACTATAACATTTATCACGGCATAATCAGAAACATCTTGCTGAGTTTTTATAGACATTAGCAACCATAACCATTTGATTTAAAATGTTGACAATATTAATATCAGCAACACCATCTATGTTTCATTAGGAGGATTCTTCAAGAGCTTTATGAGGAGGAATGACTCTAGAATAACAAAGTTGTTTCATCCATTTGATTTTATTTAATTAAGGGATGGATTCATTATATGATTCGATCATGAATTTATCAAAAGTTTTTAATTGATCTGGGTATCATTTCATGACAAGATTTTTTTTTAAAATTTAGGGGTATCAAGTATGGTTGATTTACCTAAAGATTCTCGTTTCTTTTCTATGGCTTTAAGAAATTCTGAATTATATCTTTAGGAATCTTGTACTTTCTAAAGATGGAGTTTCAAGTGCCGATTTTGATTTATACCTTTTAGGAATCTTTTACGTTTTTCTATAATTTTTTTAGTGTATAAACTATTGATTTCAGCAAGCATTTTAAAAGGGGAGGTTATGAATTCACTCTATCAATATGGGATTCTTGATTTGTTCAATATGTAATATCATCTTTGAATTTTTAATTTATTTAATATAATCTCTATATTGTAGCCTATCGTGGCTTCTGAACTTTTGATTTATTCAACATATCCTCAAACTTTTAATTTGTTGATGATTTGTTCAAGCTGGTAGAGCCCACTTTGTAATGCACGTTTTACTCGCAAAACCTTTGTTTGTCCCTTTTAGGGGACAGCCCATGTTCCCTTTTTAAATTTAGGAAAATGTCACAAATGATCCATAAATTTCATCTAATGTATTTCATCCCTGAGTTTTTAATTTGCTCAATTTGATCCCTGAACTTTCATCTAATATTCCATCTAGTCCCTAACTATTTGAAAATTGACCAATTTCCCTTTTTTTTAATACCAAATTGTTTTTTTTATAAATAAAAAAATGCCGAATTGGGTTTTTTTTTGTCGAAAAAATATCACATTTATGCAAAGTAATAAAGGTCAATATTTCTTTCATTTCTCTATATTAAAAAAAATGGCAAAAATGACAGTAATAATAAACAAAGGTGAATCTTGCATTTTGATTTCTTTTTTGTATATGCAAATTACTTAAATAATGTACAAAAGCCCATCAATTGATTTTTCCCTTTTCGGTGAAGTCCATAAAAAAATTGATTGATGGGCTTTTGTACATTATTCAACTAATTTGCATATACAAAAAAGAAATCAAAATGTAAGATTTACCTTCGTTTATTATTATTGTCCCTTTTTCCATTTGTTTTTAATATGGAGAAATGAAAGAAATATTGACATTTATTACTTTGCTTAAATGTGGTATTTTTTCTACCAAAAAAAAAAACCCAATTTGGTTTTTTTTTATTAAAAAAAAAAGAAAATGTCACAAATAGTCCATGAACTTTCATCTAATGTTCAATTTTATTCCTAAGCTTTCGATTTGCTCAATTTGGTCCCCGAACTTTCATCTAATGTTCAATTTCATCCCTGAGCTTTTGATTTGCTCAATTTGACCTCTAAACTTTCATTTAATATTCTATCTAGTCCCTAACTATTTGAAAATTGACCAATTTCCCTTTTTTTTTTTACCAAACTGTTTTTTTAATAAATAAATAAAAAATACCAAACTGGGTTTTTTTTTGTTGTTGTTGTCCAGAACAAAAGAACAGAAATTTTTGTTCCAGGGAACATTTTTTTTTTTCCGGGGACAGAAACAAAAGTAAACAAACAGCCCCTAATTTTCCTAACGGGGATTCATGACGGATACGATCAAGGCTGAGTTTCTCTCGTCTATTTCAGTTCGTGAATAATCAATAGGATCCTTACCATCTGGGACACGATTCATCGATGCGAACAAATCGTAGTAATGATATATAATTTTAATGCGGAAGAAAATCAAATCGATTTAAAAAATCAGTTGATTCCCTCTGAATCACCTAACACAAGAAGCTTATCACCCACACCCACGCACATATATGTTAGACATTCAATGACCTTTAAGGGAATATTACCAGGGTTCAGAATCATTTTAACGTGAACTCATGGGTATTCCTTGCTAGTTGGAAAGAAAAATATAAATTAGCAATTTAGAAGTGTGAGGCGTGCCGGCACGTTCAGCGTATTGCTTGCTAGTTTGGAAGAATAATATAATCAGCAATTTAAGAATGTGAGGCATGCTAGTACTGATATATTAAAATCAGAAATATAGTTCCGTTGGGCATCCCACTAGAGGATTACCCGGGACGGCCCTCTCACAGGTGGAAATACCCTTCTCCTTCCTGCTACAGACCCCTCAACCGACCTAGGAAGGAAGAAGCCCCCCTTAATTGTATTTATGCGTTTATTTTGAAAACCCTCCTACCTTCCACACCAGGCAGAAAAATACAAGAGGTCATAAATTCATCTCGTTTTGGTGAAATCAATCCTATATAATGTTATGCGTGATGAAAAATGTAATTATAAATTCATTAAAAACCATTTGTAAACTTGAAAATCATCACTCTTTCTAGTAGAAAAAATTATCCAAGTCGAGCGAATTTATACGGTATTTATGATGGTCTTTATTGTGCGGGCGATGTTTATTTTGTAACCGTCGATCGAAAATACGGAAAAGTATGGATCTTAGCGAGGATTCACATGAAAGGTAGGAAAATCATCCAAACGTTACAGAAATAGAAAAAATTGAAAATTGGGGAAGACGAAATCTTCACCAACCCCCATTCCAACTGTTTGTTCATTATAAAATTCCCCAAAATAAAAAAAAAAGACTCTGTCTCTCTAATATCAACTAGGCTTAGTCTCTCTCCCTCAAAAAAGAAGAAGACGAAGGGGTTCTTGTATAAAATCCCCACCATAACACCACCTTGAAGAGCAGCAACTCTTATCGCTCAGTTGCACAGCCCAATGACGACCCCCTTACTCAAAGAAGGGACGCAGATGAGAGACGCCATGGACTCTCTGCTGCAAGCCCTGCGGAACCAGCCCCTCCCCGCCGCCGCCGCCACCCTCGTCCTCGCCCTCCTCGGCCTCGCCCTCCTCTCCCGCCGCCGCCGCCGCCTCCCCTACCCTCCCGGCCCCAGGGGCCTCCCGATCATCGGCAACATGCTGATGCTCGACCAGATGACCCACCGCGGCCTCGCGAGCCTCGCCCGCAAGTACGGCGGCCTCCTCCACCTCCGCATGGGGTTCCTCCACATGGTCGCCGTGTCGTCCCCCGAGCACGCCCGCCAGGTCCTCCAGCTCCAGGACCACACCTTCTCGAACCGCCCCGCCACCATCGCCATCAGCTACCTCACGTACGACCGGGCCGACATGGCCTTCGCCCACTACGGCCCGTTCTGGCGCCAGATGCGGAAGATCTGCGTCATGCGGGTGTTCAGCCGCAAGCGGGCCGAGTCGTGGAGGTCGGTCAGGGACGAGGTGGACAAGACCGTGCGGGCCGTCGCCGGCAGCATCGGCACCGTCGTGAACGTCGGCGAGCTGGTGTTCGCGCTCACCCGGGACATCACGTACAGGTAGGCTTTCGAAATGGATTCACCGAGCGCATGACGAAAGCCGACGCTGAGCAGTATCTTTTTACTGTTTCGTAGCATATGCCGAACCAAAATGAAAAAAGCTAATTTTTTTGTTGAAGCGATCTCATTCATTTCTTTTATCAACTTGACTTCATAGACAAATTCTTTTTACTCCCAAAAATTAGTATCTAAAATGGCGATTCTTTAAATAAATGAGAAATGGATACATGCAATCCAACCCAATCATGTAATAATTTTCTTGGTGAATAAGGTCTCATGCTCTCTAAATTATCTTGAAATAGAAGTGGGTAGTTTTTGCGAGAAGCTTAAGTACAGTAAAAAATATATACGAGTGCACACTCGGATCACATAACAAGGGGAAAGGAAAACTCTCCCTCTCAATAATTTATTACATGGTCTATAAATCATATAGATTAATATTATTTCGACCATGAATTATATAGAGCTTATTATGAGACACTTAGAATTAACCTTTATATATACACATCACCATCACCCAGTTTTAATGCCCTATCCTATTGATACGTGCGAACATGGATTTCCTGTCAAGTGTCAGATAAGACGAATTTTTTAAAGAAAACAAAAGAGAGAGAGAGAGAGACAGAGTAATACCACGTGTATATTGAATTCTGTTTTTTTATTTATTAAGTGGTTCGATTTGTTTGATTGTTTCTTCGATTTAATAAATGAAATCTCTTGCCCGATTTATTCCAGAACCTAAATATGCTGTAGAGTAATTTCGTAATTTATTTAGCAATTTTCCAGAGGGAGGTGCTGTAAAAATCCATATTTCGTTTATCATATTTGTTTACAGAATTATGTTACGAGATTTTATCTGACAATTAGAATTACCACATCCCGTATGTTTATTTATTTTCTGGACCAATGCCTCTGGAGCATTACTATTTTTTAAATGGGTTTGCGACTAGGAGTAATTTTATATGCACAGGCTTTATAAATTCTTTACATTATTTACTTTTTTCATCGTTGAACTCTATAATTGAAATTTCAATATTACTTGATTGAGAACATGAAAATCGCCGAGTGCTGAACATGAAACTTGTCTTTGGAACGACAGGGCTGCGTTCGGAGCGAGCGCGACCGAAGGACAAGACGAGTTCATCGGGATATTGCAGGAGTTCTCGAAGCTGTTCGGGGCATTCAACCTCGCCGATTTCATCCCGTACCTTGGCCGGATCGACCCGCAGGGGATCAATGAGAGGCTCGTCAAGGCTCGCGGGTCGCTCGACAGGTTCATCGACAAGATCATGGACGACCACATGGAGAAGAAGAACAAGGACAAGACCCTCCTCAGTGAGGAGGCGGAGACGGACATGGTGGACGACTTGCTTGCCTTCTACGGCGAAGAAGAGGCGAAAGTCAACGAGTCGGAGGATCTCCAGAACTCCATCAAGCTCACCAGGGAGAACATCAAGGCCATAATCATGGTAAGATCGAAAGCCCCTTTGTCCTGACGTTTTCTCATCATGTGTTTTCAGCTTAGGACAATCGTTTGAGACAAACCGAAAGAGGGTCTTAGGATAGCATTCGGTAAGAAGAAAAGTCTAATGCCAATTCAAAATTAGGATAAGTTCCGAATACAAATATTGACAGTTTCACCATGACATAAGAATAGATGGGCAAATTCAATCTCAAAATATGATTAATTTATGCGTTAACGTGATGTGTAGATATAACCTCAAAATGCTATCCGATCAAGATGTTGGTCTTATTATTTCTAGACACGACCGATGGAAGAATTTTAAAACTCGAGTAAGATTCCTAGTGCACAAAGATGGAAGTAAAAAGGACAAAAAATTCAGCTACGAGAAGAGAGTCTGATGTTTATCGGCAATGACGTAAGCGAAGCACCGTTTCCATTACAAAATTCGCAAATCAATGATATCTACCGACTTTATAAATCTTGTTTTAATTGAACAAGTTTGATTTGCTGATTGATTTGCTGATTGACATAAGCCTTTCGCTGCTCGTACCGCCCTTCATAATATCAAATTCCGACTTGAGTTATTAATGTTACGCGTGTGGACATTGCGTTCACGCATGTGACAAGAGTGCTCGGCCTGTATATGCGTGTGCTTGACCCGATTGATGTTTACGAATCTTGTAGGATGTTATGTTCGGTGGGACAGAGACGGTCGCGTCGGCGATTGAGTGGGCGATGGCGGAGCTGATGCGGAGCCCTGAGGACCTCAAGAAGGTCCAGAAGGAGCTCGCCGACGTGGTGGGGCTTCACCGCCGGGTCGAGGAGTCTGACTTTGAGAAATTGACCTACCTAAAGTGCGTGATCAAGGAGACGCTCCGCCTCCACCCGCCGATCCCCCTCCTCCTCCACGAGACGGCGGAGGACGTGGAGGTCTCCGGCTACTTCATCCCCGCCAAGAGCCGCGTCATGATCAACGCGTGGGCCATCGGGCGGGACCCGACCTCATGGGAGGACCCGGACACCTTCAAGCCCTCCAGGTTCCTGAACGAGGGTGCCCCGGACTTCAAGGGGAGCAACTTCGAGTTCATCCCGTTCGGGTCGGGCCGGAGGTCTTGCCCGGGCATGCAGCTCGGGCTCTATGGGCTAGAGTACTCGGTGGCCAACCTCCTCCACTCCTTCACGTGGGAGCTGCCTGACGGGCAGAAGCCCGGCGAGATGGACATGAGCGACGTGTTCGGGCTCACCGCGCCGAGGGCTCAACGGCTCATGGCGATCCCGAGCCCGAGGCTGTTGTGTCCCTTGTATTGAGACGAGGCATCGAACCGAACCGAATCGAGAGGGCATCCGCGAAATGTGTTTGAAATGGCTGGCTTTGCATGTGCTTCACTCCTTTGCATGGCGTTCCTTTTGTTCCTATGCAATCCTTTTTTCTTCTTATTTTTCACCACCCCTTTTTTTTTCCCTTGAGAGTGAGCGAAAGTCAGTCTCACCTTGCTTCGTTTTTCTTTTCACATGTTCATTCAATAATTGTCGCTTCACATACAAACTAAAATGCCAAAGATTTTCAATTTGGGTAGAGGAAATATTCTGGGTTGCTTGTACAATTGAAAATAACAAAAAGAAAATAGCAATAACATTATGTTATTGTAAGTCTTTCCATCTTGCTTCTATATTACTCTTCTCATTATTTAGCATTTGTCAATCAATCGAGACATATTGGGGCCAATGAAATGAAATCCTTTGACAAGGGATCCAATTTAAGCAATGTGTGTATATATATATCGAAAAATCTCAAATATATTGTAAAACTTTAAATCGGTATCTTCATTAATTATCACATATCATTTAACTTGATAAATTGACAAATTGATAGTAAGATTTAACGAAAATTAATGAAATAAAATTATTCTTAGTGTACTTGATTTGAAGTTTGTCGTGGCATGGCTAGACTTTTTCATCTTATTTCTATAGTATACTTGCTTATTATCGAGGGTTTGTCACTCAATCAAGACATGTCGGGCCAATGAAATCTTTTGCTGCAGGATGCAATCTAAGCAATGTCTGCATCCTTCTCAAACATGGTGCGGTCGCAGTCGTTTCGCTTTCCCGAAAGCCGGGCAACAACGTGCAGCGCGGGAAAGCGGGGAAGAAGACGGAGACGTGTTCGCTTTCTCCATGACAACAAGAAAACCATCGAGGAGAAAATCAAAGGTGTGTCGTCGAAGGGGGAAAAATCCAATAATTGAACCAAGTGTGGCGGAGGGGAAGCGACGTCTGCGTTGAGCGAAAGTGGAGGCATGGATCGCCATGACGTGGCTCTGACATTACATTTAATGGGCAGTCGGCAGATAAGATAAGAAGAGCATTTAAAGGAGTAAATAATGATGAACTTTTAATGAGGAACCAGACCCTCTGCCGTGTTGGCCCGTTCGCCCGACGGCCAACCTCCCCCAGGCATCTCCTCCTGAAGCTCCACACGGCGATGCGCCCGCCACAACCTCTCTCAGTTGAATAGGTCCACCCATCTGGTGTCCGGCCACGCTCGGGCCCTATCTCCCCCGCTAAATGATTGTGTAATAATTAATTATTAAACTATGCTTTCGCGTAAGAGTTCAAATTTTTAAAATATTCAACAAGTATTCACACAAAAGTTCACGCTATTCAAAACAAGAAGTCCCGACTTTGAATCTTTTTGGTCTTTACTTGCCTCCTCAATTCTATATTCCTGCACTTACGCAATATTTTAACATTAAGCAGCACATTCATTTAATAGATCCATATCCTTGACCTGTTTTGAGCGTACTCATAATAGGTTGAAGTAACCATGAGGGAAAGCAAATAGAGCATGCCGAACTAAGGAAGAACAAGATTTTTCTGGAAAACTGAACCGGTTGAAACCAGTTAATTCCAAATTCTAGAATATAAAATAAGTTTTAAATTCTAAAAATTTGGTAACTTGTTTCAATAGGCAAATTTTAGGTTGTAGTTTTAGATATTCGAAACAACTCATTATATATATAATGTTTTCACGCAAGTTTGTGATATTTTATAGTGTTCGATGATATATCTAGAACTACTAATTTAAACTTTCATTTTAAGCACATCTATAACTAAGACTTTTACTTTGTTAATATCTCATATTTTTCGTATATCTAAATATAAGTTATGATAAGTGGATTGTAACAACAAATAGTGATCATGTGATGATTTAAGTAGAATTAGGGTAGACTTTGAAACTTGTGATGTGTTAGGTTTTAGGTTCCAAAATATTCATAGTGGATTCTAGGTTTGGGAAACGATTCCGATTGATAAATTTCAGATTCCAAAAGGAACTTGGATTGACAATAAAAATTAGTCACTCCCATGCTAAAGAGGTTCTCCCTATCCTTTGAATTTTTTTTCTCAAAGAGGGAATCTCTTGAGTCCTCCCTCAAATCTTCATGTTCTTAAAAGGAAATCTAATAGTCGCATCGATATTTGGCCGTGACATGAGAAGTTTAGACTATTATGATATTTAAATGTTAAATTAAAGAGATGAAGAAGATAAAATTGGAGAATTTGGTTTATCTCAACTCAATGAAAATGAAGATTGGAAGATAATACTTTACAAAAAGGAAAATTATCCAAAAAATCATAAACCTATTGCATTTTTACCAATTCAATCACAAATCCTTTGACTTATTGTCAATTGAATCAATCTAACTAATTTTGGTTGGAAACCACTAATGTGGACGCCGATGTAGACGTAAACAAATTTTAATAATATTTTAATATTTTAATATTTTTTGAAATTTTTATTGCTTTTTTTCTTCTTTTTTGACCAAGTGAGGGCTCCCTTCATGACAAGGCTAGCTTGGCATGGGTTAGGGCCAACCTCACTTGGTCTGGGTGAGGGTCAGTCTCGCCGAGGCTCGCCCTCACCTGACTGGCCCTCGCTTGTGATAGGCAAGGCCAATCCATCCAGTGGCCAACCTCCGACAAAAGGAAGAAGAAAGGGGAAAAGAGATAAACATATATATAATTTTTTATAAAATATTTAAATTTGATTAAAAATTTTCTATGTTAGCGTTAATCGTACCACGTGAGACCGTCGACGTCAACGTTGGCAAATTCTAGCCAATATTTGTTAGATGCACTAAATTAGCAAAAGTGTAATAAATTTAGGACTTTTTGAACAATTTTCTTCTTTATTAAGACGTGAGGAAGGCGTCAATTCTCATTTAAAAAAATATATATGCATTAATATATGTTCGAATATTTTTTAGCACAGCCTAGCATTTTTTCTAATTGACATGGCAATAATGCCCCATATTTTATTAGTATATAATGTGGACTAAGAATTCCCCCTTTATTTCGCCCAAAAGGAAGAAAACTCATATGAAGTATGATATAGTTTTAACGAATAATTTACAGTATAATGTATATTTCAATTATACAGAAATGACAAAATTCATACCCGTGCAATGGTCGGATATGCTGCTAATAATACATGTAATTGTATCTTAGGACCACCTAATATACAAGAAAGACTCCAACTCCATTTGTTTCACGAAAGATAAATAATTTGTACAATATTTTCTAAAAAATGATCATTCGTATTGTTTCAAAAAATTAATGAACGAAAAATATTTTTATCATTCAATAAAATCTTTAAACATAAATTGCTATCAACGATAAAAATATATTTCATAACTAATTATTTTAAACAATATGGGTAATCATTTTTTAAAAAATATTTTACAAATAAATTATTTTTCGCAAATCAAACCCATCCTTGGATAGTCCACAGCTTTTCTTGTAGAATGACAATTCTAAAGCCACAGCTATAAAGAACACGAGCCATGCTTTCCCTTCCAGAATTCAAGCGAATTCCTTACATCAAGATCCGGATGGTGGCGAGCCCAACAGCAGAAAGAGACACGAGAGTGCCAATGCAGTACTTGATCAGATCGTACTTCGCAGCTTCCAACTGCGCCTTCAAGGCATGAATTTCCTGAGGATCGAATCGATAAGCAATTCGCGCACGAATTAGACCCAAAAAAACCCGACAAATACAGGCCATTTCACTAACCCGATCGAGCTTGTTAGTGAGGTTGGTTGTTTGGGCGTTCTGACTCGCTAGATCCTCCCTTATCCGCCTACATCGTGTCAAATCAAAGTGAGCATGCGACGGTCGGCACGCTAGCATTGCGAGATCTACCGAAAACTAGTAAGGATCGAAAAGTGTTTTGCGTTCCGTACCCCCTTTCGTGATTCAAGTCCAACCGCTGCCCAGCTGCGATTTTATCGATTTCGTACCTATGCAGATTGCAGGAAACAATGATCCTTTAGGAAAAGTGAATGATCGAACGATATTCATGTGTTTGGAAGATGTTTCGGCCATACCTCAACTCACTCCGCAGTTTGTCTATGTCGCTGTGTAGTTTCTCGGTCTCGTGTTGCAGTGAGGAAAAATGGTGTCCCTGCACACTCAATCGATGAGGATCCGAGGCCATTGTATTCGCAGAACCGAGAAAGCTAAAAATTCCAACCACGGCGATGGCCATGAGATCAGAAGGGAAATCGAAAAGGCGTAAGGAAGCCGAGTTCAGTTCACCACAGTGAAGCACAGGTGAACAGAAACCAGCGGCGCTCAACTTTTCCGGTGATCGACGAACGTTTTTCCATATGTCCGTACCTGCGAATTCTGTACCTCAGACTTGAATTTGGACATGTTGGATTCCTGAGCCATTTCAGCCTGTGGCGGTTTAAGGCACATCCTGATCAGTGCATCAGACTAATGGAAGAAAGGAAATCTGCAGTTTGAACTGGAGCAAGAGACACGTTCGCGATGTCACATTAGACAAAACGCAACATGCATCGACATTGTATCGCTTCTCTAAACACATAGACGAAACCGGTCTCGAATGTCCATTGATCGTCCGAAGAAAGGACCTTTACCTTCTGCATTTCGTCTCTCGAAACAAAGTAGCAGGACACGTTTCGCATGCTCTCATGCGAAATGTCAGTTATTGCCGACGTTATTACCTCGGCCTGTTTGGTCGGTATGTCTTCTTCCTCCAGCCTCCGAACCTATCCATGAACCGTTAGTACGAAAGGATAAACATAGTCGGGTCACACAAACTAAGTTAAGCTGAAACATCGATCGAGTTTTCCTTTTTAGAGATCGACTCTACTTTTCTTCATACACCAGAAAATAAGGTGAACATGAACAATTTGTATTGATTCGAGATAAAGATAGAAGTAATTACTAAGGACAATGTGTCCACGAGAAGCAACCGCTTTCCATTGACGAGTTGAGAAAACTGTCTACATCGCAGAGGCGGGCCCGAGGAACGTGATGATTGAACCCCTGATCCGGGCAACGAACCAAACGTGCCCGATCTCAAGAAACAGGCATAGGAAACGCCCCCGGATCGCCTTGCCAGCTTGCAAGCTGCGAAAGCAGCCATTCGAACTCCTCCTCAAGAATGGCAGATCCAGAAATCCAAAAGCCTGACCAGAACAGGTGGCTCGTGCATGTTAGCATATACATCATTTGGAGTCAACACTCTCTTGGATGCACATTCCTCAACAGCTAAACAATCCGGTTAGCGCACGATAAGAAGACGTACGTTTCTGAAGCTGTCCTGATCGCATTAGTCTTGAACGGAGATCACGTCCGCGTCGTAAGTCCGCTGAATAAATCAAAAGAAAAGCTCATCAACTAGCGAGATCGAGATGAGGCGAAAACCAGGACGAGCTTGTCTTTGTTCCTGATGTTGGCAACGATGTTATCCATTGTGAATGTCGGGATAGATGACCATTAGACGCAGACCTAATACCACTCTCTCTCTCTCTCTCTCTATCTCTGGATGTTATGTGATGTTTGTTGATCCGCAATTTACTACGAAGCAAATGTGGCTTCACTCGTTTGTTTTTTTTCCCTTTTCGTCTTCAATAAAAAGAAAGAAAAAACTAAAAAGGTGCGGCAAACAATTGTTTGTGTAGCCTACGTTAGTTTCTAAATTATCGGACAGCTAATAATAGAATAACCATAGCCCGGAGAGTTTGAAAGCGCCTAGTTATAACTTTTTGGCCTTCTTTTGGAAAATTTATCTGAAAAGTTCTAAATTTATTATACAGTAATTAATTCAATCCTAAACATTTTGACAATTTGCAGGGTAACCATTAAGGGCACAACGTCGAACTTGGGATTTTCACATTTGTATTTGCAACAATGTGCATTCTCTTATCAATGGCATGATGACATATTAAATTTTGCTACCCATGATACTTCTCTTGAAGATAATGTCGATGAAGGTAAATCGCATGTTCACCAAAAGAATGTTGAAATTGGTGACTCGTCAAGTGCTCCGTTGAATTCTCCATGCAATTTGGCAAATGAAGATTCCTCTATGGATGTCCTTACCGATTCTTCAATAACACGTTCACTTAAATCAAATCATTCAATGATTACTTGAGCATGTGTTGATATTGTGAAGCCTAATCCAAAATATGTCAATTTACATATGATGGAGAAGTCGAACAATGTACGCTCTACTTTGAAACGTCTAGGGTGGTTGGCGGCAATGAAAGAGGAACTTGAGGGATTGCATTGGAATAAAACTTGGACTCTTGTTCCACGTCCTTCAAATACTAACATTGTGGGATGTGGATGGGTTTTTAAATCTAAGTTAAAGGCCAATGGTACATTAGAAAGATTAAAAGTAAGATTGGTCACTAAGGGATAAAATCAAGTAGGAGTAGATTTCTTGAGACTTTCTCACCAATTATTCGACTAGGAAGTATAATAACCATCCTCACCATTGCTATTGTTAAAGGTTGGCCCATCAAACAATTAGACGTTAAAAATGCCTTCTTACATTTTCTATCGCAACCTATTTATATGAAGCAAACACCAAATTTTGAGGACAAAAAATCATGTCTTATGTTTGCAAACTAAAGAGAGACTTGTATGACCTTAAGCAAGCACCAAGAGCACGGTTTGATCGTTTTAAAACATTTCTTTTGGCATCCGATTTCTTTTGCAGTATTGTAGATCTTTCATTGTTTATTAAAAAATTAGATCGTGGCATTCTAGCTTTGCTTTTATATGTAGATGACATGATTGTTATAGGTGATGATCCAAAATTGCTTGATGGGTTTATCTCTACATTGAGAAGAGAATTCGCAAGGAAATATATGGACCTGTTACACTATTTTCTAGGAGTGGAGGTTAGCATATTCTCTGGTAGCCTTTATTTATGTTAACAACAATATGCTTTGTCAATTATTAAGTGTGCACAAATGGAGGGTTGCAGGCCAGTTTCTACACCTATGGTTGTTAGTTCTCATATTCTAATATGGATGTAAGACTATTTTTGGAGTTTAGGACACTTGGAGTGCCATAATTTGACACGGGAGGATACTTAAGTGCCATAACTTCAAAATGGTATACCTGAGTGCCAGTTTCGAAGTTAAATGAAACACTTAAGTGCCACTCCGGTGAAAATCCGGCCAAATGACTGACGTAGCTATTTTCCGGCGAGTTTTGTCCAAAACGGCGTCGTTTTGTACACTAACGTGGCGAGAAAATGTAAAAATGATGCCATTTCGTGTCTGATATGTAAATAATAATATAAAAATTAATTAAATTAGATTTAAACTTAATTTTATTTAGAAAAAAATAAAAAATTAATAATAATAATAATAATAAAAGGGGGAGGTCGAAGGGTGCAGCTAAGGGCTGAGCCCTCGCCGCCGCCGCCTCCCCACCGTCACCGGGAAGGGCCGGCGACGGAGGGGGGAGGGTCAGCCGGGGTCACCAGCCCCTAGCCGACCGGCGGAGAGGGCCACGAGCCCTCGCCGAATCGCGACGAGGGCCATGACCTTTGCCCCAGATCTAGGCGAGGGCTCGCGGGCCCTCACCGCCAATCGGCCGGCCTCGCCGGTCCTTCCCGGCAGCGGCGAGGAGGCGGCGAGGGCCCGCAACCCTCGCCCCACGCGAGCCCTCCCCTAGATCTAGGGCGAGGGTCGAGGCCCGCGCCCAGATCTGGAGCGAGGGTTGCGGTCCTTGCCCAAATCTAACGAGGGTTCACGGGCCCTCGCCACCTCCCCGCCGCCGCCGGGAAGGGCCGGCGACGGAGTGGGGAGGGCCGGCCGACCAACAGCGAGGGCCCGCAAGCCCTCGCCGCCGATCGGTCGGGGGCCGGCGACCTCGGCCGACCCTCCCCCCGTCCGTCGCCGGCCCTTCCCAGCAACGACGAGGAGGCAACGGCGGCGATGAGGGCTCAACCCTTAGCCGCCCCCTTCGATCTCCCCCATTTTTTTCTTTTTTTTATAAAATTTTTAAATTTTTAGAATATTTTAAATAAAATTAAGTTTAAATCTAATTTAATTAATTTTTATATTATTATTTACACGTTAGACACGAAACGACGTTGTTCTCGCCACGTCAGCGTGCAAAACGACACCGTTTTGGACCAAACTCGCTGGAAAATTGCCACGTCAGCCATTTCGCCGGATTTTTGCTGGAGTGGCACTTAAGTGTTCCATTTAACTTCAAAACTAGCACTCAAGTATACCATTTTGAAATGATGGCACTTAAGTGTCTTCCTGTGCCAAGTTATGGTACTTGAGCTGTTCTTCTGCCACTATTTTTGGATCTTATGTTATATCGAAGTATCATTGGAGCTCTTCAATATCTCAAGATTACATAGCCGAATATTTCATATGCAATTAATTTTGTTTGTCAATTCATGCATCAACCTACCATAAGTCATTTTTAAGTTGTGAAGCGCATTTTACATTATGTCAAATGCACAACAAATCGAGACATGCAAATCTTGTCCACGTCAACTTCGGATTTGTATACCTTTTGTGATGTAGATGGGGCAAGTTGTCGCTTGACTTGATGATCAACTATTGGATTTTGTACTTTCTTAGGTAGCAATTGTATATCATGGAGAGCTAAGAAGCAATGAACGGTTGCTCGATATAGTGTCAAGGCAGAGTATCATGTAATGGCATTAATAGTTGTAGAGATTACATGGATATCATTTCTTTTGGGAGATTTGGGTATTCATCTTTCTAGTCCAAAAATATTATTTTGTGATAATATCGGTACACTTTATTTGTTGATTAACCTAGTGTTCCAAGCAAGAACTAAACATGTCAAATTAGATTATTATTATGTGCAAGAAAAAGTGGCTCCTAGAATACTTGTGATTAAGTATGTTTCATCCGTGCATCAAATTGCTGATCTCTTCATGAAATTGTTGTCTAGAAATTCAATTGGAAACTTATGTTGCAAATTGGGAATTTGGAACTCTCCTATTCTAAATTTGAGGGGGAGTAAAGGTATTGATTTATCAATTATTGAAGAAGAATTTGGAAATATCAATCAAAATCTAATCAAAAACACAAACAATGTTAAAATCAAGAGGTAGATAACTCTTGTAATATATTGTGATATCTTCATTTATTATTGGGTTAATACCCTGAAAAACTCCAAATTGATACACTTGCGACAAATTTATCCCAAACTAATATTTTGACTACAAAAAATCTTAAACTTGTATATTTATGACAAATTTACCCCAAGTAATTACAAGAAATTCTAAACTGGTACACTTGTGACAAATTTACCCAGAACTAATTTGATTGACTGCCACAAACCCAAATTGGCATATTTGTGACAAATATGCTATTTATTAAACTGGATTAATAACACAAAAAACCACAAAAATGATATAACTGTAATAAGCAGAAAGTAAAATCCCAAACTAGTACACTAGTTCACTGTCATGTGTTGTTCAACTCAGTAAATTTACAGTAAATTTAATTAAAACTAACATATGGTAAGTTTGCCACAAGTGTACCAGTTTATGGTAAATTTGTCAAAGGTGTACCAGTTTTTGGTTTTTTGTGGTCAAAAAATTAGTTTCGGATAAATTTGTCACAGATATACCAGTTTTGGGTTTTTCATGATATTAACCATTTATTATTTCCATTGTTTTTTTTTTCTTACAAATGTAACATTTTTGTGATATCTTTCTATGTCAACAATTATGCTTTGAGATCGAGAATCAAACACTTTTGTTCTTTTAACCACCTTGCTAACTAGAAATCCAATGAAGGAAGAAGAAAAAAAGGGGAAAAAAGAAGAAGAAGAAATATCTACGTGTAAAAAGGCTGGCACTAATTGGACAGCCACATCAGTAATTTTTGGCCAAAATTAGCTAAAAAGACTATATTACCAAATCTCAAAAGGCTTAGAACTAAATTGACAAATCGTCAAAACATTTATGACTAAATTTAAAAAAAAAATTGAAAATTTTATGGTTGAATTGGCTACTATATAATGAGTTTATGATTAAATTGATATAATACGATAAGTTTTGAGCTTTTTAGACAATTATCCTAGCCTACTTTCCTCTAATCATTGATTGGTGATAACAACTACGAACAACATTCATGTTTGTTTAATCTCAATACAAGCAATGCCAATCGAAGAGTGTTTCCCTAGACCAGGTTTCCTTATCAAGATACAAGTTTGTTCGAGTCGCTCAGGCCCTATCTACTAAATAGCTCTCACATGTGGTGGGCCCATACTAATTTAAGGCCTTGAGAATGGGCCCAAACGCCATCCCTATGAGATAGTGCGGCCCGACCCATTTTTGAGGATCTTGGGCCCTAATTTCAAATACTCCCTTTGGTCTACCTCTTTGGCTAGACATCCCGCTCCTTGATTAACCACCCCTCATTTATAGTTAGATGTATCCATAGTCCAATGTATCATTCGGATGTTTTAAGGATATCATTCCACGAAACCTTGACAGGTTGGGGTTTGAATATCAACTAAACATCGGTGCTTTTGGTGAGAAATAAAAAATAAAAAAAATTTTGGATAAGAATTGGAATTTGGTCTAAAATTAGTATCTCTTTGCGTCGATACTTTTTATGAGACAAACAGAAAATAAATAAATTGGATCAAAATTAAGATCTTACCTAAAATTAATATATCTTTGTGAGACAAGAAGAGGAGCGGACATCAATAAGTATGAAAAACACACTTCCCAAGCCTTTAGAGGCGAAAATTGTGGACCCATGAATATATACCCAAAAATCACATGAATCAAACTTATAGCATAAGGTCGTGGTATTTGGTTCCCATTGCTTCAAAATCAAGAGATTATTCGGAAAGGACCATGGACCTTGGTCCATGACTCTTTTCTTCATAGCTTTAGAATCAAAAGTGATGGCAAAAGCCCATTATGGAAGTTATTTCAAGGCAAAGACTCAGTTGAATACATGGAAGAGAAAAATATCCCAAAGACACTTATTAACATAGGCCAAATAATAGTTTGTGAGAAGGGTAACGATGTGCAACTTCAGTAGCATAGCAGGGAGAAAAGAAAGAGTAAAAATATAGAAACCTTTAACTCAATCTCTGAGGGTGAAAATAGGTTGAAATTTCCTAATATCTTAACTAGAGACAAGGCCATTCCTAGCAAGCTGAATTTAATCCTAACACCTACTAGTTCAAATAAGAAGAAACAAAGTGGACAGAAAACTCCCATAAACAAAACGATCAAAAGATTTAGTCCCTATAACACTCAAGCAGTAGATGAAGACCAACTTCTTGAAACGCCAATCCAAGTATTGGAAGGCTCAGAAAAATGAGCTGTGGTGGCTAACCCTAATCTAATAAGCATGGACACTCTTTGGGACCCTTCGTGTCGTGCCCCACACTCCGACACGTAGTCAACTGCCTTCGACATACAAGTCGGAGATTCCGACACGTGACTCCGACACACATAGAGTTATTTTTATAAATTTTCAAAACTCTTGAGGTCTAAATATAAATATATGAAAAAAAAATAGAATAATAAAATAATAAAAGCTAAAACTTCAATCGCACACATGGGTTTTGGACTCTTCTCTTCACTCTTCAGTTGCATGTGCCTGAGCACTCTGGTTCTCTTCTTTCGCTGTGAGTGTCGCCAATGTTGCTTTGTCAGCCACGCAGCCCACCCCACCAGTCGCCAACTCACTGTAGCCCCCCGCACCTCAGCCCCACCCGTCGCCACAGTTGCTTCCTACCCCGCCTTCGTCTCTCGCAAACATCGAGCCGTCACCTCTGCCTCTCACAGGCGTTGTCGCGTTGCTCTTCTTCATCTTGTGATTTCATCTTTTTGTTCTTCTCAGGTTAGCATCTTGGATTTCTTATAATGCAATTTGGGATTTTTGGGCAAACCCTAGACTTAGTTCAGGGAAAGGGGGATTAGTGAATGTTTTGTTAGATACAAGTTGAGTTCCAAAATTGAATGAAATAGATGGAGCTCATTGTTGGCTACGCTTGTTGATGTCGAAAAATTATAGCTCCAATTCTTTCATAGCGAGATGTTTTGCACCCTCGATCGTTGGGCTTTATGTTATCATGTATTTCGTCTGAAAAATTTGGACCTTCCCATCTTGTTATGCACCCTCGTCGTGCTGTGCTTGTCTAGATGATTATGTGAATCGCAATCCTGGAACTGAGGGTGCAATTATTGGCCTTTTGGAATAGATGGGCTTGGTTGTTGACTTCTATAGCTATTGCTAGTTGGGGATGTAGCGAACTGGGTTCCTATGTTGTCCATCGAACCGAGTTAGCTGAAGTTCGATTGGTGCTATCGCATTTTGGAGTCAGGTTCTTATGATGGTGCACGAGGTTTTGCTATAGATGTTTTTTAGCCTAAATGAGTAGAGTTTGGCAGTTTATAGCCATCATGGGAAGGGAATTAACCTAGCCGATATTGAGAGGTCCCATAGCAAAGTTTCCATGAATGAAATTGTCTAAAGTTGTTATTACAAGAAACTTCAACAAGTGGTTTGGAGCAACATCTTTTGGAGAGTTACTACCCTATTCTCTATTACTAGTACACAGACAGAAAATCATATTTTATGTGTGAGGAGTTAGGTTATAAAGCTTGTAAAATCTTTAGAACATCAGTTTTTTGTCGGGATCCTAGTGGTTTTCAATATTGCATTTACACAAATCAATTTGCTTTAATTTTTATGTATTGAGCACTCTATTTTGAAAAAGTCATCTATGAAGTAAAATGGCATCGAAATTGAAAACTAGAATGGCATTTCGGTTTTGTTATGATTTCTCTCTATTTTTATTTCCTTTCCACTTTTGTATTGTGAATACTCATAATGACTTTGGTTGTGTATGTGTGATGGTCGGAAATTGATGATTGAAATTTGGCTGCTGCTATTCACTACCGTATTATTGTTGTTCTCTACCATTTGTTGCTGTATAGCTTATGTATTGCTGCTGAATTGTTGATGTATAACTGCTGTTTTGTTGCTGTATAATTGTTGTATAATTGTTGTATTTCCACTTTGTCTACAGTTACTTATCGCTTCCCACAACATGCTTCTGGTTGGTATCCAATCTTCCTTAATTAACTTTAACTAAAAACCTTAAAACGATTGATAAGAACATGTTTATTTTATTTTATTTTTTTACATAATGTCTTCAAGTTCAAACATGACTAATAGTACTTTAAGCACACAACCACCTACCTATAGCAATAAAGTTGTAAAAAAAAAAAAATTATTGAGGTATGTTACTAAGTTAGTTAATCATACCAATGCGGGGGGAAATTTGTTTTGGAGATGCAACTTTTGTCAAAAAGATTTTAAGAATTCATACACAAAAGTAAGGGATCATTTATTGATGATAAGTGGAAAATGAATTAAAAAGTGCACAAAAGTAGGAAAAAAAAATCTTTTAGAGATTGAAAGATTAGAGGAAGATGTCAATACTAAATTAATGAGTATTGCACCTAGAAATGTACATTTACCTCTTGCTAGTTATTCACTTAATGGTGGTGGTGGTGGTGGTGGTGGTGGTAACGGAATGAATTTATCATTTAACTCCAAAAAAAGGAAAAGTGGAAGTGGGAGTGGAAAATCACTTGAAAATGCATTTAGTATGACTCAACGGGAACGTTTAGATTGTGAGATTGCAATAATGTTTTATTCGGCGAGCTTGCCATTTAACCTAGCAAGGAATCCTTATTTTTAATCCACTTTCACTTATGCCGCTAATCATAATATTACGGGTTATATACCATCAAAATATAATTTGTTAAGAACCACTTTGTTGCAAAAAGAGAAGGCAAATATTAATAGGTTGTGTGCACCTATCAAAATCACGTGGAAGGAGAATGGTGTAAGTATTGTGAGTGATGGATGGAGCGACTCACAAAAAAGACCGCTTATTAATTTCATGGTGGTATTGAATGGAAAATCAATGTTTATAAAATCGGTTGATTATTCGGGAAAAACAAAATATATACATTTCATTTTTAACTTATTGGAAAAAGTTATTAACGAAATTGGACACGAGATTGTGGTCCAAGTAATTACGGATGATGCTTCAAATTGTAAGGGTGCGGGACAACTCATTGAGTGAGAATTTTCATCCATTATGTGGACCCATTGTGTGGTGCACACTCTTAATCTAGTTTTGAAGAACATTTGTGCCGCAGAAAATATGGAGAACAACAAATAGTTTATAAGGAATGTAGTTGGATTTCAGATATTGTAAAGGAAGTTATGCAAAACAATCATTTCATCATAAACCATTCTATGAGATTAGCAATATACAATGAGTTTATTAGCTTGAAGTTACTTTCTGTAGCGAATACACATTTTGCTTCGATAATTATGATATTTAGGATATTCGAGTTAATAAACAATGGTCTTCAAAATATGGTGATTTGTGACAAATGGAATATTTATCGAAATGTTAATCAAGAGAAAGCTAAGTTTGTCAAGGAGAAGATGTTGGATGATTTTTGGTAGGATTTGATTGATTATATACTTTCATTCACAACTCCTATTTATGATATACTTATAATTTGTGATACCGATAAGCCTTGTCTTCACTTAGTTTATGATATGTGGGGTTCGATGATCGAAAAAATGAAGAAAGCTATATATGCACATGAAGTGAAGAGGTTAGATGAGAAATCCACATTTTATGAGATGATTCACACAATTCTTGTAGATCGTTGAACAAAGAACAAGTTCTAAAATTGTATGAGATTATTACTTTAATAGTTATTCTTTCTTTAACATGATAATATAATATTCATCTTATTTATTATTGTTTTCTAATTTTATTTCATTTTATTGAATAAAGGTACTATAATGATCAATGAATTGATGAAGATCCTACTCGAATTTCTCCATACAAAAATAAGGAGATCAACTAAAAAAAACTGAAATACTTCAAAAAATGCTTCAAGAAATACTTTCCTAACTTGGATGAGCACAACAATGTGAATTTGGAGTATGTAGATTTTGCGAGTAAAAATGGGGATTTTAGAGATTTTGATTCTATTCAAAATTAATATTCTATGGATCTTCAGGTTTAGTGGGTTAATCATGGTGCATGTGCACCGATGTTTCAAAATATAGCCTTAAAACTTCTTGCATAACCTTATTCTTCATCATATGTTGAGAAAAATTAGAATACTTACTCATTTGTGCACTTGGTGAAAAGAAATAAGATGACCCCAAAACGTGTAGAAGATTTGGTTTTTATTCATAGTAATCTCTGTCTTCTAATAAGAAAAAGCCCACAATACGCAAAATAAGAGACTAAAATGTGGGATACATTTGACTCGTTTGAAGATGTTGGGCTGCTTAAAGTTGCAAATCTTTTACTTAATGAGCCGAAGATGGAGTATTTCTTTTTTTTTATAGAAAAAGTGGATAATATAGATTAATGACTTTTTGTTATATTATGATGAAATTTTGATTATTTTTTTGCTTATTGTTTAAAATTTAATAGTAGAATGTGGGTTATTTGTTTTTTCCTTTAAGTTTTATGAATTATTATAATGAAATGTAGTTGAATTTGTCAAATTAAAATAATGAATAATATTAACAAATGTATGTTGAATTAATGTTTTTAGTATAGATTAATTCTAGGTTTTTTTTTTTATTATTAGTTATTTATGCATTTATATATAAAAAATATTTATTTAATATTTAATGTGTCAGAACGTGTTGGGATTCTCTACATTTTGAGAAATGATGTGTCGTCATGTCGTGTCGTGTGTCCGTGTCAATACTACCTAGACCTTAACAAGGCACCAAAGCAAAAATGAAGATTTTAAGTTAGAAATTATTAGAGGTTGGGCACACCCTTAACAGTCTAAGTTTTAAGAGTCTTAATAGTTCAAGAAAGGCCTACGATAAGATTTCTTATAGAGAGAAAAAATCAAGAAGAAAACATTTATATGTTAAAGAGGCAGTTAAAGTTCTATAAATGTTTTGTTGTTAACCTAATTGGGACAAGGGAAGGCTAAGCAATTATGTGGAATGTATCTATTGCTCTTTCAACTATAAATACTTTAGTTGACTAAATAGATGTTTGTGAAGAGAATAATTATAAAACTAAAATGAGAGTGGCTTTTGTACATACACCTACAAAATACCAAGCAAGACTCAAGATGTAGGATGATATGTACAAAATCAATGCAGAAAATCAGTTATCCTTGCTTTGCGTGGAGACTTCAACGAAATCTTGTATCATTGTGAAAATGGAGGCAAAAGATTAGTAGAGCATTATTGACTTCATGTTTTTAGGGAGTTCCTCAATAGCTACGAATTAATGGATCTCGAAAGAAATGGTTGCGCATTTATTTGGTCTAACAATCGAGAAAGAGAAAAGCTTGTAAAGGAAAGACTTAACAAAGCATTTAGCATCTTAAAGTGGAGGTTAAAATTCCTTGAGGCAGAAGTGTATGCATTACCAGCTATTAGTTCTGACCATAACCCAATCTCTTGTCTGTCTTTGAAGCCCAAAAGAGGAGAAAGAATTTCAACTTTGACATGTTTTGGTTGGAAGACAAGGAGTGTAGAGGTGTAATCAACAAGGCCTGGACTTCAACGACTAAGGATAGTGGAGGTCTTTTGGTCAGAATGGAAAATGTTACCTTTGCATTACAAAGCTAGAATAAGCAAAAATTTTCAAATGGACACGAAAGAATAAAGCAATTAATGGAGGAGTTTAAGTGCTTAACAAATAGACAACTGCTAAAAAGGAAAAAAGAACAACTACATAAGCTAAAAGATGAAATTGAAAGACTATGGAGTTAGGAGGAGATGTATTGGGGAATACGTTCGAGAATTAATTGGCTCAAGTAGTGGGATGAAAACATATAAATTTCTCATGTCACTACCTTACAAAGGAGACAACTGAACAAAATCTCAATGCTAATGGACTCTACAGGCCATTAGACTCGACACCAAGAACAATTGAAAAAAATGACTTATGATTTCTACAAAGAGCTTCCTTGCTCTATTGGATTTCGAGACTTTACTCCATTTCTGGAATATTGCATTTGTCGTGTAAAGGAGGAAACAAATTTGAGGTTGTTAGAAGAAGTAACACTAGAAGATGTGAGGCAAGCAACATTTCAAATTGGAACATCAAAAGCACCAAGTTCAAATGGTTTAAATGGCTAGTTCTTTCAACACTATTGGGAAGACATGAAACTAGAAGTATTCCCAAAGATGAGTAAATTTTTTCAAATTGGAGTGTTAAATCCTCAATTGAATAGAACTCTTATCTTATTGGTGCCAAAAGTAAAGAACCCAGATAAGCTAGAACAATTTAGACTTATAAGCTTGTGCAATTTTGCATACAAGATCATTTCTAAAGTGCTAACACTTAAGTTGAAACCATGCTTCTAGATTTGATCAAAATTAAATAAAGTGCCTTTGTAAGAGGTCGGCAAATCCAAGATAATATCCTAGTTGTCTAAAAGGTTTTATACCAACTACAGGTTCGAAACAAAAAAGAAAAACAAATTCCAAGCTATATTAAAGTTAGACATGCAAAAGGCATATGATTGGATTGAATGAGATTTTCTGGAGGCATGTATGATTAGAATCGGGTTTAATGAAAGATGGGTGAATTTGATCATACCATGTGTTACGATAACCTCATTAAGTATTAAATTGAGTGAAGAACCATTGCCTTACTTTTAACCTACAAGAGGAATACGGCAATGGGACCCTCTATCCCTATACTTATTCATATTGGTTGCTAACTTCCTATCAATGTTGATGAAAAAAGCTATGAACAATGGCATCGTTAAAAGGATAAAATTGAACAGGTATTGCCAAATACTATCTCACATATTCTTTGCAGATAATTTAATCTTTTTTCTAGATGGAAAACTGTAGGAATGTTAAAACTTGGCTGCAATACTACACCAATATTGTTTTGCTTCAGGCTAAGTAATCAATTTGAATAAGTTGAGCATATATTTTAGTAAAAACTACTCTAATGAATAAAAGGGAACATAGCAAGAGAGATAAGAGTCCCAAAAATAGACGAGATTGAAAAATACTTTGGTATTCCTTCTAATTGGGGAGCATCCAAAAAATAAATGTTTGCTTGGATCCTAGTAAGAGTTAACATGAACTTGGAAGGGTAGAAATAGCACTTACTGTTTAAAGTAGGTAAAGAAATCCCAATTAAAATAGTAGTCAAATTATTACCTCAATATGTGATGTCCATTTTCAAGATACCAATTGATGTATGTTGAGCAATTGAGCAAAGAGTAGTAGCATTCTAGTGGAAAAACCAAAGCTCTAAAACAGGAATACACTGGAGGAACTAGGAATTACTAAAGCAAAGAAAAGACATGGATAGCCTTGGATTTAAGGACTTAATATCCTTTAACAAGGCAATGCTTGGCAAACAGGCTTGGCGATTAGCATAAGCCCCTTTCCACTTTGTGTAGTTAGATCTTAAAAGGAATCTAATTACCCAAATAAGAGCTTCTAAAAAGCAGAGAAGGGATCTAGGTCCTCTTGGGGATGGCAAAGTATATTAATGGGGAGAGTAACAATTGAAGACTCGGTAATGTGGGTAGTAAGAAATGGCAAAAACATTAACATCAAAAAAGACAAGTGACTCAAAAATGGAGTTATAGAGGACCAGCCAATGTCAGAGAACCAACAAAGGTTGTAAAATTGATAAATCATGAGGAAAACACGTGGAAAAAACCAATCTTGCCTGGATTATTTGATGAACATGTAGTAAATGAGATTCTCACAATCCATATCAATCCACAAACGACCAAAGACAAGCTATTCTGGACTAGTACGAGGGAAGGAGAGTACACTATAAAGAGTGGCTACAACGCTTTTTGCACAAACGACAGCATAACTAATACAAATTAGGCATCCACCTTATATCAAACTCCAAGTAAATTATGGAACGAGGTCTAGAACATGAAAACTCCCCACAAAATTAGAAAATTTATTTGGAGTTTATGCCAAAATGCCCTCTTGACCAAAGAAAACTTATACAGAAGGAAGATTATACCGGATCTTGTTTGCCAAATTTGCCAAGTGCATGCCAAAACCTAGAGCACTTATTCCTTCTAATGGATGACGACAGTGTGGGATGACCTTACACTAAAAATCCAAATATCTAAGGGTGTGTTTTGTTCATCATTTTTAAGGGGCTTTTAGCCTCCAAAACCCATTGGAGAAATGCTGGACCATTTGACAATCATTTAGCTTTAAAGTAAAAACCAGCATTGAGAAGACTCAAAGCCCAATGCTAGTACGGACTAGGGCCTTGTTTGGTTCAGCATTCTCAATGGGCTTTTAGCCCCTAAAGTCCATTGAGAAAAATATTAGGTATTTGGTTTAGCATTCTGAGATCTCATTAGTCAAATACTTACCTTTGATTTCGGAATGCTACTTCTCTTAATTAATAAATTTTGGCTAGTTGCCTATTTTACCCTCAAAATATTATGAAAAGTCTAATTTTACCAATTTACAAAACAAAACCCTAACTCTCTCTCTCTCTCTCTCTCTCTCTCTTTAGAACGCTTTCCTCTGTTCTGCTCTCAACTCCATCACGCGATGGTCGATCTCTCTCTCTCTCTCTCTTTGCAATTCACTCGACAACTTTCGTCTTTGGGTGAGAAGGGTTTGTCTTCGGTGGTACCCTTTGCTCTCAACTCCATCAGGCAAAAAGTATGCAGCAACAACAAATGTGCTATTTTTCTCAGATCATTACCTTCTACTCTTGCGTAGGTAGAACATCCCTGCAACTCTTGCGAGGGAAGAATTTTGTTTGACGAAGATCTGATAAAGGCCGAAGTTTGTCGCAACGAGCGAGCAAATCCGAGTTTTGGATCTTCTACCCTCTTGACCCTTTCTCACCGCTCATAAGATCCGTTCTCTACGTGGTTTTTCGAGGTATCCTTTCTTGGGTTTTTCTATTTTTGGGTTGCGTTTGTATCCATGAATGCTTTCTCTTTTGTACCTATTGAGGTTGTGATTTTGCCTTGGGGACATTGAATTTTTTATTTCTGTTGATCGATTTTTGAGGTCAAAAAGTGCGAGTGAACTTTGTCGAAATGTCACGGTGGGTGTGATGGTTTATGTTGTAGGTGTTAAGTAATTGCAATGGACGAAATTTGGTTTAGTCTTTTTTCTTTTGTGGGGCTTTGCATAAGTCACTACATATAGTGGAGTAGTTGTGTAGAAACTCGTTAATTTTTGAGGGGGTTTTCATTAAATTATTGTGAATAGGTCGGATTTCATGTATGTTATACCCCTTTTGAGATGAGGCAATTCTATTTAGAAGCTGCAATAGAGGTCAAACGTTTAGTAATTATTGAGAATAGGTCAGGGTTCGTCTTTCTATTTTTGTGAGTTATTCTCAAATTATCAAATGTGAATTGATGGAATACACTCGTTTGTACTCATTTGTTTATATTCTTCATTCGGATTGATTCATGGTTGATCATGTTTGTTTGTATCTCTTAAATTTGTTCATGTTACTTTACTAGTAGATGAATTCATCAAAGGAAAAAGCATTTTAGAGCTCGGAAGATGTAGGGACCTTTTGTAAGTTCTACATCGAACAAATTGAAAAATGCAATCATCTTGCAAATAACAAAAGATATGGACGAACATTCATAATTAGTAAGTTTGAGGAGCTAACAGGCAAAAAGTATGATAAGCAACAAATGAAAAGTAAGTAGGATAACCTCAAAGAAGAATGGAAAATATGAAGGTCATTGCTTTACAATGAAACTGGATTGGGATTGGATTCAAGGAAGAGTGACGAATGGTGGGAGAGTAAAACCATTTAATTTCATGTTGCGACTTATATAAATACTTCATTTTAAATGATCCAAAGTCTAAGGGATGAAATGTATACATCTTAAAATTCAGGTTTTCAAAGATACAATTGTTATTTAAAGAATCATATGAAATCTAAAGAAAGTTTTTAATTTCATGTTAAGCTCTAGTATCTTTTAATTATCAAGGAAGAAAACCATTTATATAAATGTTTTCCTCACTTTTTTTTTAATTTCATGTTAAGCTCACTTTTAATTTCATTTTAACAGGCCAATCCAAAGTCTAAGGCTTTTAGGATGAAAGGTATACATCTTGATCTTGAAGTAAAGTTAGATATGATGTTCAAAGATACAATTGTTATTTGAAGAATCATATGAAATCCTAAAGAAAGTTTATGTATTGATAATGATGTGGAGGCCACACAATCTAGTATCGATGATGTTGTAGGGTCTACTGATGAAAACTTGGAGGATCATGTGGATGAAACCGTTGTTGAACCAACTGGAACTCAAACCCATAAAAGAGCCGCACAAACTTCAAAGATGCAAGCTCGAGAAAATAAAGATAAGAAATTGAGCACAAGAGAAGAGTTCAAAACACGAATTAATAGACTACTTACAGTTGTTGGAAGTAGGAGCACTACCAGTGCTGCATCTAAAGCAACAAATTTAGTTGGTCCTTATGAGAACCTCATAGAGATATTGGATTCCATACTTGAGATTGTGGAAGATAAAAACTTGTACTTTTTTGTAATTTCTCATTTAAAGGAAAAGATAGACAATAGGTAAATTTTCATGAGCTTAAATGATGATACAAAGAAATTAAAATATCTCAAATATGAGTTGAGAAGATAATCAAGTCTTCGTAGATAGGATGTTAGCATCTTATTGTTTTCATGTTTGAAGCTTAGTCATTCCACTTTGCTTCTATCTATGAATCTTTATTTGTAGTTTTTGTGAACCTAATTTCATTTAATGTTTGATGTTATAATTGTTTTCATTTGGTGTTTTCTTAATGTGATAGTTATGCGATAGTTAATACATTGTTTCTCTTTATATTTTGTTACTTAAAGTAGTTGTGAATGATTCACATACAAGGGAAAATCATAAGCAAGAAGAAAGTGAATTATGGGATTCTGTCTCAATTGCTCAAGCTCTAATTCTTTATCAAGCGACAAATCTTTGCAAACAACCTTACATAATCTCAACATATATATGTTATGTATGGTTAAAAGAGTTAATTGGCAAATATGCTAATCTGATAAGGTGCTATAATATATTTAGAATGCATAAGATTATATTTAACAATTTAACGTATGAGTTAGTAACACATTATGGCCTTTAAGGATCTAGGAATACTGATATTAGAGAAATGATTGGTATGTTTCTTCATATTTTAAGGCATGGTATAGGTAATAGGTTAGCACAAGAGCGTTTTCAATGCTTTGAGGAAACCATAAGTAGGTACTTTAACTTAGTTTTAGATAAAGTATGTGATATGGAAAAAGATTTGATACAACCAATTGATCAACAATATAAAAAAGTTCTAGAGAAGATCAAGAAAGATCAACGATTTTATCTATATTTTAAGAATTGCATTGGAGCTATTAATGGTACACATATTCCAGCGATTGTACATACGTATAATCAAATTCGTTTTATTAGTCGAAAAGGAACAACAACTCAAAACGCGTTAGCCATATATAATTTTAATATGAAAATTGTCTATATTTGAGTTGGTTGGGAGGGACAAGCTCATAATACCCATATCTTTTATGAAGCTATTGGAAGACGTGATGCATATTTTCCCCATCCCCCTTCAGGTATGTTATTTAATGGTTTAGATACATCCATATATATAATTAGCATATGTTGATTAAATTTACAATATATTTATATAGGTAAATATTACTTACTAGATGCTGGATATCCAAATTTGATTGGTTATTTAGGACCATATAAAAAAGTTAGATATCATTTGCTAGGATTTCAAAAAGGTCCTTCACCTATAGGATATCGAGAAGTGTTCAACCATACCCATTCCTTGCTATGCTCGACAATTAAGCAAGCCTTTGGTGTATTAAAATAGAAGTATGGGATTTTGATTCATATGCCAAGTTATCCATATCAAAAGCAAGTGCAAATTATTATAACGGCAATGATTTTGCACAATTATATACGAATAAATAAAGTGATTGATATGGATTTTGAACAAGCTAAATTGGACCCCAATTATGGATATTCAATTGACCATGATAATGCAAGTGAAGGGGTGGGTGCTTCAAATTCGTATTCATCTCCAGACATGGCACGTTTACATGATGAAATAGTCATGAGTTTATAATGTTATAAAGGTTTGTAATACTAAGTATAACATATTTCTTTTTTCCAAACATATTCGACCATGTTTACTCTCATGAAATGACTCTTTCAGAGAAACTTGGTTTTATTTTTCTTAATGAGGACCTCCCTTTTTATATGTGGTGCTTACTCAAAAAAATTAGCATTCACAATCGGTCGCTTCACCATCCACTGAATAAGTTCACCTTTTTTATCTTTATCATTTTTTTCTTCTAACAATCAATAGCCTAACTTTTTATCAATACACTAGAATGATCATTAATTAACAAAGATAATTAATACTACAATAATTAAAAAAATTATTCAAAGGTGAAAACAAACCTAAAAGAGTACTAGGCCAAAAGTTGGGTTTTGCATCTAATCTATAATCAAATTATTTTAATAAAAAATTTAAATAAATTTACCAATATGTATTTTTTACATTATTCTCAATGTGAAAATGTAAAAGGTTATAATCATTGTTTCTTTTTTGCAATTTTAAAAATACTAAAACAAAAAAACTTAATTTGGTCACATCAAATGACATTTCAAATATATGTTTACCAAATAGTTTTGTATTTCCCTAAAACACTTTTCAATTATATTTTACCGAACGGTCTTACATTTCCTTAAAATTCTTTGAGCTAAAGACCTTTGCATTTGGCTAAAGGCTTTTCCCAAATACTTTTGAACCAAACGGGCCTAGCTTTGAACTTTCAGTATTTGGCCAAATGCTGAAATTATTTTTTTCTTCCAAAATTATCATCACTCATTCTTCAAATTTTTGATTTTTCCCTTGTTATTATTTTTTTAAATGCCAAAACAATGCTAAAAAAATCAAATATATATAAATGATAAAAAAATCAAATACATATAAATGCTAAAAAAATTAAATGCATTTTGGTCTTTTTAAAAAAATTATTTATATATTTGATTTTTTTAGCATATATATTTGATTTTTTTAGCATTATTGTCAAAATTTATATTTAAAAAATTGCATACATTATTCTTTTCAATTTTAAACAAATAAAAATTAAAAATTTCCGACAAAGAGTCTGGTCTTTTTTTCAAAAAATTATATAGATGTATTTGATTTTTTAGCATTATTTTCAAATTTATATTTAAAAATTTGCATACATTATTTTTTCAATTTTAAAAATTTAAAAATTTAAAAATATAAAAATTTAAAAAAAATATCGTATATATATATATATTATAAGGATTTGGTCTTTTTAAAAAAAAATATATATATATATATATATATTTGTATTTGATTTTTTAGCATTATTGTCAAAATTTATATTTAAAAATTTGCATACATCATTTTTTTTTTTTCAATTTTAAGCAAATAAAAATTAAAAAATTCTGGTCTTTTTAAAAAATTATATATATATTTGATTTTTTTAGTATTATTGTCAAAATTTATATTTAAAAAGTTGTATACATTATTTTTTTCAATTTCAAATTAATAAAATTAAAAAAAAATATTAATCACCAAAATGGCTTTTCAAATGTGTTTTATACTAAATGGCATTTCTTTTAAAATTGTTTTTCAAAGTATATTTTACCAAACGGCATTTGAATTTGCCTAAAGTCCTTTAGGTTAAATTACTTTGCATTTTCTTAATGAGCTTTCAAAATGTTACACCAAACGCACTCAAATATCAAATTCCCAAAATCGATGAATGATTGGTAAATTGCATACCGAGCGAATAGAACTCTCCAGATTTCGAACTCATCTCGGTCGTGCTTTGGAAAATCTAGAAATCAAGAAATAGCTTTGTCTTTCGAGGAAGCCCTCTAGACCCAAAGCCCATAGTTGAATCAGCACAACAAACGCTTGAAAACTTCAGAAAATGGGGAAGCTCAGACAGAAAACCAAAAGATGTGAATAAGAAGGAGGAGGGCATATGGATTCCGCCAGAAATGGGAGAAATAAAAGTAAACATTGACGCTGCGCACCAACCTAAATCATACGAAGGATCGATTGCCTGGGTACGCCACAACTCCGCTGGAATCTTGATTGAAGGCTTCGCAAAGGATGTCTTCGTCTCCTTCGCAAAGCAAGCGGAAACCCGCTAGGTGGAAACCCTGAAGTTTCTCTCTCCTCATGCAAGTGAAAGACTCCTTTTATAGTCCGATTATCTTAGTTTAGTTAAAAGTTTGAAGTCTTCAGTTCAGTTGCTGCAGGAAGAACGTGCACTAGTAAACGACGCATGTGGGTTGATTCCTATTTTCCCTCATTTAAAGATACCATTGTAATAAGGCCATAAACCATGTGACTAACTAGATAACTAGAAAGTACTAACACTTTCCAAAAACTTTCGTGTCGTGTCCAACATGCTCCGACACGTGATCAATGAGTATCAAAAAATCCAACACGTGGTCAATTCTCTCCGACACGCGAGTTCGAAATTCCGATACACATAAGGTCAAACTTAAAAATTTTCAATACTTGATAAGTCAAAATGTAAATATATATATAAAAAGAAAAGAAAAAAAAAAGGTAGGGATCATGACTAGGGGCCGCTGCTGTTGCTATTGCCACCATCGAATGGGGACTGACAATCCGAGGTCTTAGGTGGCGGAAGGGGTGGCCCTCACTGGCTCGAGCGAGGCCATCATCGACTAGGCAAGAGTTGCCAAGGCTTGCCTAGATCTAGCGACGTGACACCCTCGCTTAGGCCTGGAAAGGCTCGTCGACCACAAGTAAGGGCCAACGTCACATAGATCTGGGAGACACCTCGGCTCCTAGCTAAGCCTTGCCCAAGCATCCTCGCCTGGGCCAACAAGGATTGCCCCCCTGCCTAAGGCTAAAGATCTCGCCAACCCCTTCCGATGGCGGCAGTGGTAAAGGCAACATTGTGCCTAGCCGCTACCATGACCCTGCCTTTATTTTTTTTCCAGTTTTTTTAGAATTATTTTAGCTTTTTTCTATTTTTGTTTTTTTAAATCTTATTTAAAAAAAAGTGATAAAAAAAATGCCACGTAGAATAAATAAATTAATTTAAAAATACCACAATACTTGCGGTGCACATATTCCTAAATTTAATACTTAAATGTGGATTACTTTTTTTCTTCCGGGTTTTATAAATTACTGTAATGGAATGTAGTTAAATTTGTCAAATTAATGTTGGATTAATGTTTTTAATGTAAATTAATTCTATGCTCTTTTTATTATTTTCTTTATATTTGTGCATTTATATATAAAAATATATTTAATATATAACACGTTAGAATTCTTCATTTTTTTAAAAATAACGTGTCGGTATATCATGTCGTATCTTATCACGTGTCTGTGTCGATACTATAAAGTTGGATAGCAAAAACCCACAAGAAGAAAGCCCTTTCTCTAAATTAATCGCCGCAGGCCCTAAAAGAACTGCTATGTAATGAGACTCCGCTCGTGAGTTCCGTTTCTTCAAATTATTAACGAAAAGTACATATTTCGGACCAAAAAGAAAAACAAGCTTGCTCTATAATCCCCCTTAATCGCAAAAAATGAAAATCGACATTGATTGAGAACTGGTTCGCGAGACTCTCATATTTTATTATATACTAGATGCCCCTTTTCTTTTTCTTTTGGGGTCGGAATATACTAGATGCTGATGGGGAAATAAATTAAAAATTAATATTAATTGAGAATAAATTGCCGACGCTGTCTTCCGGAGTCGTTAGAGAAACTTAGAACTTTGGAACCAACCTCTCACCCAGCTTCTTCTTCTACGGCACGGAGACCCGACCCGGTTACGTTAGCAAATACCCGCCCCGAAAAATCGATTCCGATTCCGTGCGCCGGAAGCGATCGCCCAAGGAATTCCCCCCTCACCGGCCCGCACGCATTCGTCCCAAATCCGTCAACGAGCGATCGGGAAACAACGCCTCTCGATTTCGCCCTTCCCCCTTCTCCCTTCCCTTCCGCAGCAGCAGCAGCAGCAGAAATCGACGCGATTGAAGATCCGACCCGACCCCTATCGATGTTGCAGAGGCCGCGACGTCGCTGCGAGGGCACCGCCATGGGCGCCATCGTCCTCGACCTCCGCCCCGGCCTCGGAATCGGGCCTTTCTCCCTCGGTAATCTCGCCTGCCCTCCGACTCGGGTCGGATTCGTCCGGTTCGATTTTTTGCTTCTTTTTGCTTGGTGTGACTTTGGGAGGGGGCGATCATCGCCGGGCGCGGTGATTACGGCTCCCGGAGCCGATCATTTCCTCGTCTCGTTTCTCTGCGTAATTCGATTTGGGGAAAATTTTAGCTGATCGGCGGCAGTACTCG
Organism: Eucalyptus sideroxylon x Eucalyptus melliodora; assembly: GCA_016097485.1. Taxonomy (NCBI): domain Eukaryota; kingdom Viridiplantae; phylum Streptophyta; class Magnoliopsida; order Myrtales; family Myrtaceae; genus Eucalyptus; species Eucalyptus sideroxylon x Eucalyptus melliodora. The sequence goes on along the minus strand of CM027832.1, from coordinate 43,794,054 downwards.
CGATTCCTTTTTTTTTTTTTTTGCCTGCGCTTATGTTTCTGTTGACGCGGAAAATCCGCCGTACTTTGTGCAATTTTGGGTGTTATTTAGTTTTTTCAGCTCATTAGTGGGGCTGCTGTTTAGGCGAATGGATTGTGTTCCCTTGGACTGGTTTGAAATCTCTGTCTTATGGTGGGTGTACGTGTGTTTTTGTCTATGTAGGGATGCCCATATGTGAAGCGTTTGCGCAGATTGAGCAGCAACCGAACATCTATGATGTCGTCCATGTCAAGTACTATGACGAGGTCAATGTTCAAAATTTGCCCATTGTTTCTCTTTCTTTGCCTTTCGTTTCGAGTGCCCTGTGATTCCAATGGGCACTTCTACGGTACACTCGATGTGTGGTACGACTTTACAACATTATGATATTTCATCATGATCAGATGCAAAGCTTCATAATTGTGCGGTACTTTGGTGTGTGTTAGAAATTTTTCCAATTTTGCTGGAATTTGCGGTTTGCACTAGTGGGGTGTTTAAGAAATGTTGTTTGCAATGATGGGCTGTATTTTTTAGAGTGATTATCAACTACAAAGCACAATTATATGTGTAGGATCCCCTAAAGCTGGATATCGTTATCAGTTTTCCAGATCATGGTTTTCATCTCCGTTTCGATCCTTGGTCACAGGTTCGTTCTCAATTTGAATTGTTATTATCTTTATTGGGCATTAAGTTAACTAATATATTTCACTCGGTTGGTGCTTGTAAGCCGGTGGCCTGTTTTAGTCATTTATTCTGCACAATGTCTTTATGATTGATAGCTGATTTGGAATCTCGTACTGAATTTGGAACTAGAGGAATGTGGCTTTTGCCTCTTTACTTTTCAAGGGATACAAAAGCTTTATACACTTGAAACATGGTACTCTTTGTCGAGACCTACGATGGGGTTGAAGTCTGTATATCATGCTTGTTATGCTAAAATCACTCTGCTATGCGAACAACGTACTGCATTTTCAAGTGAGGGGAAACCTGTACGGTAAACTTTGTGCAGAAGCCCTTTCTTTTATACCCTAGGCTGTAGAGGGCATTCTTTTTAGAAGGAGTCTACTGCTTGTCTGAAAGACGGTTGTTATAGGTAGACTTGTCAAATGGATGGGTTGGATGGAAAATGGTCCAACCCAAATTGACCCTTTTAACCCGTTTTGACTCATTTTACATGTAATACAAATCTAGTGACCCATATCCAACCCTACTTATACCTAATTCTTTCCTGACCTGACCCATATTGCTATAACACTTCCACATTTTTTTCCAATCTAGAAAACTCATCATACTCACTAAGGTAAGAGCTCGAAATGAGTGAGCGTGACATTGAGTGAGGGCGAGAGAGAGTCATAGGGGTGGGTTGAATCTAAATTAGTTGTGTACCCATTTAACACTCATATTATTTTGGGTTTTATCATTCTAAATCCATTTTTGACCTATTTACAAAATATAACATACCCATATAACAACTTAACCCATCAAATATGGGTTAAGAAATGGATCTGTGACCCATTTTGACAAGTCTAGTTATAGGTATTCAAATTTTGATTCACCAGGTTATCTCAACATGCATGCTCACATTTTTCTATTCAAACTTTTGAACAGGCCTCATGCAATCCATATGTTTTCACCTCGAACTAATTGAACTGGCATGTGCATCCAATATAGAAATAGGAGCTTCACACATTTGAATATTCCAACAATTTAGGAATCATCTGATTGCTTTGTGTTATATCTGTTTTAATTAACAAATACTTTATGAAATATTGGACGTCAGTCTATGGTGTGGTCAAGTTTCTCAGTTCTGCTGTCCTTGAACTTGGTTTCAGAGGTTGCGTCTGGTTGAGATTTTTGACGTCAAGAGGCTTCAGATGCGCTACTCCAATTCTCTCATTGGGTTGGTTATGTTCTTTTCTTTTAGTTATATTGCTTTTCATGGCAATGACTGTGGACCTTAACCCATCTAATACTTCAACTGTAGTGGACCATCGACTCTTGCCACATTTGTAGCTGTATATGCACTTTTTGGACCAACTTTTCCTGGAATCTACGACAAAGATAGAGGTGTCTACACTCTTTTCTACCCAGTATGTATATCTGAAACCTAGTATTTACTTACTTGACTCTTTCAAGAATGTTCTGTGTCCATGGTAGATCACAATTGAAGCCTGCTACTTTTTATAGGGGCTATCGTTTGCTTTTCCTATTCCAAGCCAATATACAGATTGCTGCCATGACAGAGAAGGTATTTTGTGGTTCAGTTGATATATACTATCTAAGTTTCATGAGATATTTTGCTGTTGATGTTTGATTTCATCCTTTTCCTTTGAAAAAGCGGAACTGCCTCTAGAGTTTCCCGATGGCACCACTCCAGTTACATGCCGTGTATCTATATATGATAGCTCCACAGACAAGAAAGTTGGTGTGGGATCTTTAATGGATAAAGCTTCTGTTCCTCCCTTACCTCCTGGTAGTCTCTACATGGAGGAAGTTCATGTTAAGGTTTGATATCATTCTCTTTAACTGTAATTATGATTCAGATCCCATTGTGACTACTAAAGGAATTAGGTTTGTACGTGCCTATGTGTGGTGTTGTGTTTTTAATGTATATGGCTCTTCTATTCTCATGCTTATCACTAACCTTTGTCGAGCAAATATGGTGCATACAAGAATCATTGGTCCAGAAGGTCTTTTCCTATAAATAGATCAAGTTTGGTTGTCTGGTTTGCCTATTTATGATGTCTTTATTATGGGGAAACATGACTTTAAGCTGTTGTGTCTTGGTTTATCAGCTTGGAGAGGAATTGCATTTCACTGTTGGTGGACAGCGTATTCCTTTTGGTGCATCTCCTCAGGTAAATTTACGGTGTTGCACTTAGTAATTAGTATTTGGGTTTTTCTCCCATATGTAATTTATGCTGGTCATTGCAATACATACACTCTGTTTGATATTATTTACTTTATGCTTCCATTAATATATTGGATTAAAGAACTCATTGCAGTGGTTTAAGAAGTAGTGATTGCTTTGATTGTTGTCTGACATTAAGTTGTTGACTGCTGATGAATAAAATCAATAGATTATGATGTTGAGTCTACAAATGTTATTTTAATCTGTTGTTACTTTGGTATGTGCTCTAAGATTTCATTATTTTTATGCAGGATGTGTGGACTGAATTAGGTCGTCCATGTGGAATTCATCAAAAACAGGTTAAAAGATTGTCCATATCTTCTCTTTCAGAAATTTCATTTGCTGGCAAGAATCAGTTCTTCGTTTAATTTTATTTGTCAGTATTAAGTTAAGCTGAAAACAAAGCTATACTTCTACCTGAAAATCTGTGCATGTCACTGCATACTTGTTTGTGTCTGTTGTGCGGGAGGCCTGCAGGGTGGGGGGATGTTAGATTGCATCGAGGGTGTTGGCAGTTGTAGCAACAATTTCAGGATTTGCTTGTAAAATTTACAATAGGAATTGGCTGTGTCAAAGGGCTAATGGGCCTGGCTGGGGTGTCAGATGTTTGAGTCTCGCATAGCTGTGAGATATGAACCACGAGTCTCACATCACTGCATACTTGTTTGTGTCTGTTGTGTGGGAGGCCTGCAGGGTGGGGGCACATTAGATTACATCGAGGGTGTTAGCAGTTGAAGCAACAATTTCAGGATTTGCTTGTAAATTTGCAATAGGAATCAGCTGTGTCAAAGGGCTAATGGGGCCTGGCTGGGGTGTCAGATGTTTTGAGTCTTGCGTAGCTGTGAGATATGAACCATGAGGGTTATAGTTTTTTTTCCATTAACTCTTAGGTGACTAGGAATTTGTTTATTTATATGCAGATAGTTTGCTACCCCAGGTAATTGTTGGTTATGGTCATGGTCATTGTTGTCGCTCTGCTTTCCTCTTAGGAGTATTATGGAGCTTCTTTTTATTTGAATAGTTATGTAACCTGCTCAATAGGAATTCAATACTCTTGTTAAATATTCTTTGTTGGCTTAACAGGTCGATCAAATGGTGATACACTCTGCCTCAGACCCACGTCCAAAGACAACTCTTTGTGGGGATTATTTCTACAATTATTTTACTCGGGGCTTAGATATCTTATTTGATGGCCAGGTCAGTATATACATTCCTATTTTCTTGATCCTCACCATTTTCAAGTTATACTCCTTTCTCATGTAGCCCTCATAAATTTGCAGACTCACAAAATCAAAAAGTTTGTATTGCATACAAACTATCCAGGGCATGCGGATTTCAATTCATATATAAAATGCAACTTTATTGTCTATGGTTCTGATCGTAAGTTCTCTCCCTCTTCTCAGCTGTTGAAACATAGCTATCTCTACTCCTATAACCAGAAAACAAGATTTGGTCCCTCTTTTAGTTAGTTCCAATTTTGCCCCTTAGTAAGACTTCCTTAAGAGACACAACCAAGTGCATTAAAGTTAATATTACTCAGTTTCATTGCTAAATTTTAAATTGCCCATGTGAACTTCTGCTCACATTCTTAATATATGTAAGAGTACTCAAACCTTTGAAATTTGCAAAACTACAAATATGAATCACACCCTCTCCTCTCTTTCGAAAACATGATGTTCATTGCTAGTGTTATAGAATAGATAAATTTTCTCGTCAAAGCTTCAATTCTCCATGGATGTTTGCATGGGCACTTTTGTTTTTTTATCTTGGGAGACAGACCAGCACATTAGGGACCTTAAAGTCTCTCTTTCTTCAATTAATACGTTCCTTGCTTCATCTAAGCTCTATAGACTCTCAAGTTACCTATTTCTTTGGTAAGAAACTTGGCGTTATGTAATTTTGCACATTGATCTAATCTATATGGTGCCTAGTACCAGTTAAACAACTTCCGAGTTAAACAACTTTTCTATTTTCTTTTGTTTAGTTTAAATTTGCCATTTCTATTGGAGATGCTGCATGTGCTGAAAGTCTAGTTAAGTTAGAGGAAACAAGGGGAAGTGAGAGGAACAGAGAGTTTTCTTCTATTGGTGAGAGAGGAATAGACAATTTACCTTGTGCTTCAACAGAGGATACTGTTTGATGGGCTGACAAACAATTTCCTTGTGCGTAAAAAGAGGATATGTTTTGATGGATTGACATTCTTCTCTCTGCATGCAGTTGGCGGTTCTTTCCAGGAAGTGGGTGGTTCTAAAAACAGGATTACTCCAGGCACAAAATGGGAGCAAGTAAAGGTTTAACTCTTGTCAGAACACAAACTTGAAAAAAAAAAAAAAAAATAATAATAATAATAATAATAATAATAATAATAATAATAATAATAATAATATTCCTGTTAGAAATTGATTGAGGAAATCATAGTTTGTCTTCTCTTGTTCTGTGGACATTGCAGCCTTGACATAGTCAATTGCACAAAGGCTCAGTTCTCTTAAGAGGCAAAATACTAAATTATTGTATCATGCTTTTCGTCTGGAAAAAAATAAGTTGAATTTCTCTCTAGACTAATTTTTGGATCCTACTTAGCTTCATGGTTTTTTGTTTCCTGTCAAGTGTATTATGTCTGCATGTGTTCAATAGAACATTCGAATTTGGGAGTTTGTCATGTACTGCTATCCTCACGTGCTGCTTCAGTTGGCTTCTGACTTGTACCCCCTTCGGGAAAAAAAAAAAATCTCTCTTGTTCATTTTGTCATTATGAAGGGCACCTAACTAAACAATGTAAACCCATCCGTAGGAGGTCCTTGGAGACTGTGGTCGAGCTGCTATACAAACTCAAGGTTCTTCTAGCAATCCATTCGGATCTACTCTTGTGTATGGTTATCAGAATGTTGCTTTTGAGGTGAGTATGAGCTACGGGGATACCTCATTGTTTCAACTATGAGAGGAAGAGCTCATTAATAGCGTCATTCACCTGGGGACTTTGTGAGCTTGCTTCTTTGACATGAGAGAGAGAGAGAGAGAGAGAGATCATTTAGAGAGACGTTTATCTCGAGTGATTGCTAAAGATTTCCTCTGAATAAACAGGTGATGAAGAATGACTATATAGCAACTGTGACTCTCTTCCAGTCATGATGGCTGTTGTAAGGTACTTCTGCTCTTCCTTTTAAAGCTCTTTGCTTATTAACAATTTGTTCACTCTACAGGGAATTATGGCGCAACTTGATGATTATTTTCCGATTTGATAATACTGCCAAAATCAGTTCCTTTTGAGTGGTTGTTGATTTTCTCTTAGCCGACAATATTTTGTGGTTCCAGTTATGCAGGCGCTCCGCTCAAACTGGGGTGAAGAATATGTACAGTTGACTTCAGTCGATTGCTGAATTGGCCAATAATTGGCACAACAGTTGGATGCTTGGGGGGAAAATTGTACAGCTCTGTATCAATGTACATAGTTGATTCATTCTACCATCTCTCTGCTTTTGCATGTTGTGGAATCAAAATCTATCATCATTGACGTCTTTGACATTTTCGCAAATCCTGCTTTCCAGTCCGTTTCCCATTCGATTGTGTTGACTCGTTTAAGTTTCGTTCCGAGAATTTCAGAACATGAGAATGATACCTGCGTTAAAGAAGTCTCACAATCAGGATCAGACCAAGTCGGAGTGATAAATTTCCACCAAACTAAACGTTTCTGGTTAGTGCGGTGTGGTTTCGACTTGAATTTCTTCCGACTGAATTCTAGGTGAAGGGTCATCACGTGCGTAATAGGAAAACATTTTAGATGTGAAGGTTATGGTTATTTTTAAAATTCATGATCATAGCTGTCTCTCAGCAGTAGGATTGATAATCTGTCTTTTCACGCAAAACAGGCCTTCTGTCTAAAACTGTCTAATTTCATCAGTGAACATCAATATGTAAACGCGAGATGTGAAATTATAATGTGAAATCTGTTTGCGCATCTTTTCCTCGATCTATCAATGCTATTTGTCTTTGGTGATTGATCTTTCCTAGGAATAAAAGCACCGTTAATTTGTGAATTTTTACCTATTGTTCAATTAGATCCTCGAGTGCCTCCGTCGCATCGACCGAGAGAGAGGCGGGATGGAAGAACTTGTTTTGCAGGGGGGGTGGGGGTTGCGATTGGGGCGGCGCCTGCCCGAATCTCGACGAGAGTCACCATCACTCGTCGAAAACTGGCGACCGCTGCACCTTTCCCACGAACCCTTACCTAAGCTATAGTGTCACGGTTCGATCCTAGCCCGAGATGCCAAGCAAAGGGCTGCACCATCTCTCTCTTCCCCCTTACTTTGTTAGGAATTTGTTTATTTTTTACTCCATGGTATCGTTCAGATCAAGTTAGCTACGACGCGGCAATTCCTATCAGTGTTGTGTACATGCTTTAATTCGTGGAGAGAGAGAGAGAGAGAGAGAGAGAGCCCTCGGAAAAAGGTGAAATTGTAGAGCCCTCGTAAAAAGGTGAAATTGTAGCTAATGGTGGCTAGGTTAGCTCTTCTCTTAGGTCCTTCTGTTTTCATCCCTTTCTATATTTCCGAAGCTAATTTAAATTCAAATCCTTATTGAGTGTTCATAATCAATGTCGACATTTTTACATTTTGTTGGCCAATGTTATTACCTCAATATAGAGATAATGACAAAAAAATTTATTTTCGGTTTTAGATGATAAATTTGTTTTTCATATAAAAAAGCTTCACATATAACCTATTTAATCAAAGATTTTATTCTAAATATTATCTTAAATATCAATACTTTATTTGAACACAATAGCATATCCTAGACCACGCTACTCAAAAATATGAAGATAGAGATTTGCCTAAAATTAATAACGAAGAGTACTTAATGGTGGAACAACTCAAGGATTATGCGTTGCCTTTAATTGATAAAATTAATATTTGACATTATACCACTAACTATTTCAATCATTTCATGATGGAGTACATAAAACATCTTTACATGAAAAAAATTTAGAAGTACGCTATGTTAGGTGAATAATATTAAAAAGATTTAATTTTCCTTATTTGTATTTACTTATGATTATTTAATTGTCTATGGAAAGAGTGGGAAAAAGATTTCAAATCACACAAGCTTAATAGGCTAAGAAGTTAAGGGTAAACATAGTTCTAAGATAGACTAGTAAACCGACGGGTCTAGTTTCAAGTCCTAGAATATATAAGATTGGTTCCAAATCCCAAAACATGATAAACTTATTGAGGTTCTAGGTAAAGCCTTGACGAAACCTAAAACTGCTTACCCCTATTTATAAGTGCCATTTTGCTACTTAAACCTAAATTAATTTGTTAAAGTCAAAGCAAAGCTATGGACTATCAACAACTAGATATAGCCACTAGAGTCCTTGTTTGGTCGTAGCGCACTTAAAAAGTCTAGAAAATTAGGTAACTAAAAAAAAAAACAACAAAGTAGGCTTAACTAAAGATGAAAAATAAAAAATAGACATTAGTTGTATCCTAAATAGATCTTAAAACCTTGATAAGGGAGGTTCCAAGTTTTAGAGTATGCAAGGATGATTCCAAACGAGGAACCTGTTCCGATAGGTAATTCTAGGTGGAACCACTCACCCTTAATAGAAGGGTCACACGATATATTCTTTGCCAAGATTCTATTATGTGACTAAAGCAACTGCATCTTCACAGATGAAAATAGAAAATATGACTTATATCAGATCGTTGCATCGGTGCATGATGGCAGGGGTAATCTTCTAGTTACAAGCAATTACCCGCAGTGACTTTGATGTCCCTTGGTTTGGCCAAAACGTGGAAACAATTGACCCTTTGGTCTGGACAAAGACAAACTGAAGACTATGACATAAGGCCAAAACACAAGATTCACTTGTCTCCAAGAGAGAGAGGTGAAGGAGAAGATGAAAATCAGGCACAGAGAGGAGCCATGCAAATAAGACAGGGTCGTCGATCGCACTTCTCGCACCGTAGTTGCCACCAAACCCGCTTCGCCAAGGTTATGATTATTGTCATTGCTGCCAAAGAAGGAAAAAAAAAATCCTTGGTGGCTTAGGAATGTCAGGCATCATGTATGAGAATCAAAAACCAGAAAGGCCAAGTTACATGAAATGGACACTCGAACTAGGTAAAGTTGGGTTATATCTCAGAAGACTGGAATTCTAGTCTTCAGGCCTTCCTTTTCTGCTTTTGCAAGCAGGGTGTGGTGATCATGTATACCAATTCTCAAAGGCCAAGAACAGTGACAGTGTTATGATATTTTGCGGAGAGAACAATATGAATGTAATTGTTGCGTCCATGCTAAACCATTTCACGATGAGATATTTTCAAGTTGTAGCGGGTATGAAGACAATTATAAGCAAACAAGGAAGAATCAAGCACAACAAGCAAAACGCTGTCAGTCAAATATAAGTTCTTGATAACAAAATTGAAACAAGCAGTCACACTGACTGCTTGGCTGCTACATGTTGAGCTTTTTTCTGTAGCAAACCCCAAAATGTAATTGGGGTCAACTGGGCATACTCAAAGAATACAAAATCTCAGCAGTAGCCCACATTAAGGATAGGGATAAACTGACTTTGCGAGAATTGCATTTAGCAGAACTGAGTGAAGATTTGACTAAGTCATTACTATCAACTTGTGCTTCCAAAACACGAAACTTGAGTCATGCTGCCAGCTTTTCAGTCTGAACTAGGAAGAATTAAGTCTCAATATAAATTCAAATGGCTCACACATTTTACTAGCACCCTTTGAGTAAGAACTAAGATCAATTAAGCATTCATTCTTCTGATTAGCGTCGCCATTTTCAGATCTTCAGAATACAAGTCCATGAAAAACTGGAGTTTCATAGATGTTTTCCTCAAAAAGACATCTCTTACTGGTCAGTTCATACCAGAAACAAGGATCCAGCTCAGTATTTCACCTTCGTAATAGATTTTAAGAGAAATCAACTTATAGCCATCAACTGCTTCTGCACTTCTCATGAGACAACATATCACAGAGTTAGGCCAGTGCCTCCCCCTTTTGTTACTAATTACACACTTGCAAGATGTCAAAAGCCAGTCACAGGGAATATTAACAAAAACTAATATGCAGAATCCAATCACATCCGAGACATGCATATTCATTATTACTCGCTAACCTCATTATAGGAAGCTTGGTCGTGCATTCTATGGGGTTTCATATTCAGATCAATCATTTTTGAATCCATCTTGCCATGCCCATCAGCATCAGCATCAGCATCAGGCACCTCAACACTGGATGGTCTATGGTTTTGATGATTCTCCCCTGATATAACTATAGGGCCCTGATTTTGCACTCGTTTGTCATTTTGATCCACCAATGGCAAAGCCTGGTCATCGCTGTTTGCAGATTTATGCCCCGGAAACTACAACAAAAGATGATACCTCGAACTTGAATAGACGGACAAGAGCTTGATGCTGATAGAGGCAATAAATTGTGTGACCAACCTCAACTCTCTGCCTTAATAGAAGGTATCTTCCATGCGTTCTTTTGCCTCCAACATGAACAATCATATCGCATTGCAGACAAAGCGAGGTTCCATCTACCTCACAATAGAAGAAAGCTATACGAACAGTTCAATAAGAACGTCACAGGATTGAATGTCTTGAGCAGAAAACAGTGGGGCATATGCACGACTAAACTCAAAGGAAAGAGTACCAGGTGCATTTTCGCATATATCACAGCGAGGAACATCGCTGGGACTCGCAAGGCCAACCCTGACATGCCGACTAGCTAGCTTATTACACATGTGCACCTGCAGTCCATTACCAGCTATTAACGAATTAAAGTTCACAAATCAGAATTGTAGAAAGCATGGAAAAAGCAAGAAGCTTTCTTCTATCAAACTTTGAGAGAGATTGATGCAAGATCAGAGTCCAAACTATCTAAGCCCAAGTTCACTCCAACGATGATTCTTACACTGGTAAAGGTGAAAGGATGCAGAAAGAAACACATTCAAAAGTAGGCAGAAGGAAAAACCAAGGCTTAGTTTCCTACAAATCATGGGTTTATTTTGACCTACAACCATGAAGAGATCTTAGCGGCGAAGTGTCCCGTCTGGATACGACAGATCCATATCCAAGTCACAGCCTAGCCAGTCGGGCCAGACTGGCCCCGATGTACCCGATGTAACCGTAGGTCCACGCCCATCACCATGTTGATGGAGCATTACATGATGCAAGCGGACGAGGCGGTTTATGCGCATCCTTGCTTGGATACTGATGTTATGCGGGGGTGTTTGGCTTGGGGAAGGCTTATGCCAGAAGAAACTTCCCAACCATCATCATCCACGTTCCCAACAGACAAGATTATCAATCATTCCGGTCAAGCACTTGAACAAACGAATTCACACTCGATCCGGTTCATTAACTCTTCAAGAACAATCCACTGACAAACTCATTTGGAGACAAATTACAGCAATGTCTGAGAGATGACTGATTTACCGAGCCACCCTCCATAATCATCTCTAAGCTCGTAAACCTATCAACAATCAACGCTTGCAAATCGATTCTACATGCAAAACCACCACCAGTCCCTAGAGACGACGAGGGCATCTAAACGCATCAGCCCAATTCACGAACCACACAAAGAAGAAATAATTCATAAAAGAGTCGAGAGACCTTGTCGTCGCAGGCACTGCATAGAGCAGCCTCGTCGGCGGCGCAGAAGACGACCGCGGCGGCGCTCTCGCAAGCGTCACAAAGGGTCCGCATGCCTGCTGTTATCCCCACCACCCTCCACTCTCATTTCTCCCAGAAAAAGAAGAGAAAGTCAATAACCCAACACCAAGCCAAGAAAACCAAGAATGCACGCGCTGGACTCAAAGGGAGGGACAAAACCCAAGAAAGTACAGGTGGGTTCTCTTCTCTTCCGACGGATCGAAAGAGGGGGGCACGATTATATGGCGTCGGGTGGGAGGACTAGGAATAGAGAGAGAGACGAAAGACAAACCTTAGATGGGAGAAGGGTTTGGTTTAACTAAACAAGAAAAGGCAGATTCCAGAACGACCAACATTTGCTGGCGTTTATTATAATGATTTGGTTGGTCACAGAGACACGCAGCAAAGCAAGAAGAGAGAGAAAGAGAGACAGAGAGAGAGAGATGGGTTTGGAGTTTTTCCTTCGTTTTTGTCAAAAAGAACTCGTCAAGATCAGAGCTTTGGTTCAAGGCGAGAAACAGTGGCGTCGGGGGCAGTTTTGAGCCACAAAGCTGGAAGCAAAGCAGTGGGGCTTGACAGTGGCCTCCCGAGCATCCTCGCCCACCAGTTTCATATCTGACCACGCCCCCGCCTGGCCCCACCTTCCCCTCTCTTCCTTCTCTCTCTCTATCTCTACAATGTCTGTCATCTTTGTCTATGTCTTTCCGCTGTAAGTACATCGATAATTCCATGTTTTCTTGCCCGGTGAAAGAGGGAAGGAGAAGACAAAGGAGGAGGATCGCGATCTCATGAGGCCGGCCACGTGTCGCGGCTCGTGTTGTCGACTGGGTCCTCGGATTTCTAGAAACTTTTTCCTTTTTCTTTTTTTTTATTAATTTCCCCCCATCTGATGTGCTCGATTGTTTATTGGTGGATAATTATTTTTTTTATCCGTGATTAGAGAGGGCCTTATCCGGAGATTCGATGCGCGATCCTTCTTGCGGTATGGGGACCGGCTTCGCGCGTCATAAGCAAGACGTTTAAGGTTGTTTTTTGGTAACATCTCCATTTCTGGTAACAATTTCTATTTTTTTTTAAGTTTTATTTCTATTTCTTAAATAAGTTTCTGAACAGAAAAATCGTTTGATACAACGATAAAATTTTTATTTTTAAAATAGAAAATGAACAAAAAACATTTAGTCCAACCAAAAAAAATTTTGTAACTTTTTTTTAGTTTTCTTAATAATTTTTAGAGATTTTTCAATTCTTTTGAATTTTTTTCACTTTTTTTTTCCTCCCTTATTCTTCCTCTTCTAGCTAGTCGCCAGACCTTGGCGATGGCTGATGACTGACCAAAGACGAGAGCCGGCGGGGTGGACCTCACCAACCTTGTAGTGGAGCTTCGCCCATTGACCTCACTCAGCCATAGTGAGGTCGGCTTCGCTAGGTCATGGCACCAAAGCTCGGTAATCGACTAGAGGAGGAAAAAGATGAAAGGAAAAAGAAAATGACATTAGTTCAAAAATTGTTCTCGAGAACAAAAAAGTGAATTTTTATTTATTTCTTGTTTCCATTTGTTTACATTCCAAATCTATTCTCTTTTCACTTTTCCACCAAACAGATTTATGTCATTTTTCTGTTTCGAGGAATAAAAGAACATATGTTATCAATCATGCCTTAAAAGGCTTCATCCTAGGCTTGGTCCAAACTTTAGGATTCTTAGGATGTAAAGCAGAAGAGGGCATTATCGGGTGTAGTGCAAGAAAAAGACATTGTACCAATTGGGGATGTGATGTGTGCGGGTACCAGCACATTAAAATAAAGAACATATCGTGACAATCTGTTATCCCCGTAAATCAAACGGACAGTCGTAGGAAATCCTCATGGGAAGAAATCCCTTGACTTTGGTAAAGGGTTATATCTTAACCGAATACGGAGGATTCAAGCCTGGGCCCTGATTAAGAGATCTTACGCATGAGTCGCGAGCAGCAGCAGCACGGAATGGAAAGCATACGAGAAGAGATGTTGTCCTTCCTAGTAGAAGTTTCTGCAGCCATATGCCTAGTATGTCAAGTAATTAAGATCCCACCGCATAATAATCTTAACGTAGGAAGAATTAACGAATAGTGTAATAACACAATCACGAAGGCATCGACCTATTTAAGCTTTTGCACATCGTAATGACATCGACCGACATCAAGCCTGCTGTAGCTCAAGCCGTGTAGTTCTTGAGGGTTTCCTGCTCTTTGGTCATTGAGCCAAAAACTCTCTAAAATATCCTACGAAGATGGAGATGACTAGTGACCCAACCGATAGTCTCAAATCGACCGGACGTGGACTAATTTTTTGGGCACGTCATCACGAGTGAATATGAAATAGGGAAAAACAACATAAATAATTTTTGAGTTTTGATCTTATGTGCAATATCATCTCTAAACTTTTAATTTGTTTAATGCGGTCCATGAACTTTGATCCAATATTCCATGTTGTTTCTGAATTTTTAAACATTTTCATAAAGTTTAGGGACTATATTGAATATTTACCAGTAGTTCATGGACCATATTGAATAAATTCAAAGTCTAAAATCAATATTGTATATTGGTTCAAAATTCATAGACTAAATCACACAAACTAAAAATTCAAGGATGACATTACATATTGACTGTTGTGTTATCATCCCTATGAAATATAAGTTATAGATGGTACCAAATTAAATATGAGCAAGAGGGGTCCACACGTAGCCCAATGGTGCAAAATTTTATACAAAAATTCAAGCAACACATAGGTCCACCACTTCATATATCCACGTATATGCACAAATGAGGTTCGCATCGACCTCCATATTGTATAGCATAGATGCACGCACGCACTATAAAAACGTGTGGCTCATAACTGCGATACATTCTAAAAAAACGAAAAAAAAAAAGACATCTAAAGAAGTCTCGAACCTCTCGGTATTTCTCCACTTCAAGCCAAATCACTATGTAATTTGGCGATGAAGATGTGAGCTTTTAATTAAGAAATTCAGTATTTCTACTGAAAGCATAGACAAGATCGGGGGGCTACCACAAAACTTCAAAAAATAAAATAAAATCGGGGGACCTATTGAAAATGGAGAGATGATTTTTCAAAAAGTCTTAAACCTATTGTATAGCGGCCAATTTGGTTATATATTAATTAGTCCAAATTTGACTATTTAGCAATAGAGTCATTTCAGCTTTTGCATAAGATTTTTAATTTAGAAATTGTCAATGATTGTGTTGGCATTAATGACCAGATTGGAGAAGATATTGTAAGATAATGAGTAAGACCAAATGTTTAGTTGTCAATGATTGTGTAGGCATTAATCCCCTGTTGATGCATGTTGTCGGCCTACTTAAATTTCATTTGGCAAAGTCAATATTGAGGCAGTGATGGTGGCTAAGATTTAGTATTTGGAGACTTGTGTTTAACATCTTGCGTGGAAATCATTTTAATTTGGGGGCATTTTGGTAATATTGACATAACTCAAATTTGAATGAGTAATTTATAAAATATTTTTTTTAAATAATCATTTTATATGGTTTAAAATAATTAGTGAATATAACATGTTTTCATTGTTGACAACAATCTATGTTTAAATATTTTGTGTTCGATAAAAATATTTTTCGCTCATTTATTTGTGTAAGCGATAGTTTTTAAATAAATGTTTTCCAAAATATTCATTTTTTGTAAAAAAAAACCTTAAG
Source organism: Eucalyptus sideroxylon x Eucalyptus melliodora (assembly GCA_016097485.1). Lineage (NCBI taxonomy): Eukaryota > Viridiplantae > Streptophyta > Magnoliopsida > Myrtales > Myrtaceae > Eucalyptus > Eucalyptus sideroxylon x Eucalyptus melliodora. The sequence continues at coordinate 43,778,747 of CM027832.1, read as the reverse complement.
GTGTGTTTTTTTTAATTGAATAGAATTCCTGCAAATAGATTTTCTAGAATTTCAATGTTTTGAACATGAAAATGGTAAGTCAATTAAAAAGTATATTCAGTTAAAGAAAATAGTTGTACTTATATTAGGAAAACGATTTCTCTCTCTCTCTCTCTCTCTCTCTCTCTCTCTCTCTCATATCCTGACAAGCATCCATAATTCAATTTTTCTGTTTTGATTTATCATCAACAAATTATGTCCACATTTATTAAAAAATAATACTTGCGATTTATGATATTCCCTCTTAAAAAACCTTATCTGATGGCTTCGAGGTGAAGAGCACACATTATTTGTTAAAATGTCAATGTGGAGCCACTTCACTTCTTTCCAACATAGACCTCAAAATCAAAGGAAAAGAACGAAGAAATTGAATATTTTCATGTATGTTTATGTTTATAATCACTAGACTTTGCAACTTCTTTTTGCCCATATTTTCTTTTCAAAGGTATTTTGTTTGAAATTCGTAGATCTCTTATCATTCACCCAGTGTTCTCTATGCCGACAATTATGAATTCATAGCTTTGAATTTCATTTTTATAATCTATGATCTCCTTTACGTACTTCAAGAACATTACACAATCTATCCTTAACAAAATTATTTTCAGTAAATCCAAACCCGGAAACCTACTTCCCTCTCAATTTCACACTCACAACCAAACAAGCGAAAATCAATCACTCTACTTGAAATTGAATTTCAGATAAAACCATTTCCTCCGGCACAATTTTTTTCATGAAACAATCACACCTTTACTCGGAAAAAAAAACAAAATATGAACTCCATTTCTGTCTTGGAAAATTTGATATTTATAGATAATGGCTTCGAAGAAGGCATTTTTTAATTCCGATGTTTGGCTGAAATCTAATAATAAGCCAATAAACTATTTGTTGTCGTTTGGAAATGAAAACTTCCTTCTATTTTCTCATAAAGAACTTTCTTTCTTTTCTCTTTTTGCTAAAATTTCCTAGAAAGAACTCATGATCCTAAATATGCACGCACCATTCGTGGAATAGAAAGGCTATGTATGCTAAATCATTGGACCCGTTGCAGTCCAACAAAGTTCTTTGAATTTCGGGCCGCGATAGGCCCAATGGGCCGAACATTTTCGAACAGGCACACTCTCGCTCGCAAGAGAACACCTGAAAATCCGGGTTCCCCAGATCAACCCGATCCACCACGGTCCAAATCCAAATTAGTCCATTTCCATCAAATGGATGATGCCCAGGAAATTCCAGCATGAATCGAACGATACCAGTCAACTCAAGTAGTAAAATCTCGGTTGCCTCCGGAAACAGAGACGTGGTCCGGCTTCGCTGCTGCCACGTCGGATCCACGTAAGCTCTGTTCGCCTATCGTTGTTCATGTGAGCTGCCTCATGGGATTTTGGATGGATGGAAATGCAGAGGAGCACCAGTACATGCTAGGAGTTCATGATGACATAAAAAAATGTTTAGAATATCCGCGTCGCATTAGGCACAGTTTTGAACATTTGTCCAAATTAATAATGTCTAAGCTCAATATCTTAAATATGGTCCATCCTACTTTGGAAGGCAACGCTGATGAGAAAATACATGAACATGAAATGACCCGACATCATTTAGTGACCCTGATAAGTTCCGAAAATGCCTGGCTCCTCACACCCCCAGCGTTGACTAAAGCGAAGAGATTGTGGCAACCTCAGGCTTCCGACCTATCCAATACCGGTATAGGAGTCAGGAGGTCGCGATGAGAGCTTGATCAACTTCAACTTCAATAATTAAGGATAAATTAACTCGTCTCATCGGAACTACATCTGCAAGCATTCATGATCCATGCTTAGAACTCTCTCTCTCTCTCTCTCTCTTCCTCTCTAAGGGCTCGTAGGGGAGTGTTTTGATTAGGACAGTGCTCTCCCCAAAACGTGGGATTTGTCCCTTGTCTTTACCCCGGGAACTCGATTTCTTTTAAGCTTTTAATGCCCTATTTCAGGTCGGCCCACAGGGGCTTTAAGTACGTGGGCCTTCGCTTTGGACCGAACCACAAACATCCACTAAGTTGCCTCATGATTGTACTGCTTTCCCCCTTTCGTTTCGGTCTTTGTTTTTTTCTTCCCCCTATTCCTGGATTCGTGGTACTTTGTTTATCTTCCTCTTATCGCCTTTCCCCACTCTCCAGTTGACTCCAATGGATCCTTTGTATCGACATGGGGGCAATGCTATACTTTCCTCCTTACAATGCCGAATACGCAGAGCTTCAACCGAAGGCGCGAGAGGCGAAGAGCCGAACGAATTCTGACTTTGCAAATTCCGGGTCGAGCCGATTTGGAGAATCATATTGCGCTCTATGCACGCAACAGCAATGCGGATGCGAGTTAAATATGTACATGAAAGGATCTGCGTGGAGTCATATCAGCAAATGCCCCCAGGTAATAATTTCCATAGCTGTCGCGGCATGCGGAAAAGGGGGAGGCGCATCACCAGCATGACCTCACTAATGGAGTGAAAACCCTTTACTCCTTTCTGTTCCTGGCTTTTAAAGGCCCAGCACGTTCTCGCTGCTCCTCCTTTTATGACCCCCCTCTCTCTCTTTCAAAGTATATTGGGACAGTCATGCAGCTCATTAGTTCACTTGACCACCCTGGATTCAGGGTGAGTAGTTTTGGATTTCATATAAATTTTACTTGAAATTTATCTGTTGAAACATGTTCTTTATTTTTTTTCACCTAAAAATCTACTTTGCATACCCCGACACTCCTATATCTCTTGGAATTTTGGAATCAAATAGGTTTCGGTTTCAAATTTCAAGGTAGATCACGAAACCATGCTCATCTTTACCATGGATTGGAATGGAAGAGCATACTGCAGGATGAGACTATCATAGCACAATCTTCTCCTCTCGAGACTGCCATCGATCTAGTGTCGAGAGCTGAGGTTCAAACACGAGCCAATTCGACCCGGGACTTCCCATTTCGAGCCGCGAATTCATCCTTCCCACCAAGGGTCTCTTGCCTTCGAAATGAAAACGAAACTCAAAATTCCTTTTTCACTGTGCCTGTACTTCCCTTCCCTCCACGGCTCGAGTGCTCGATTCGCCTTTAAAAAAGGGCGGCATGATGATGCTCTTTACGGGATTTTCCTCCTCCACCTTTACTCAACCTAACCCCCCCTCTTCCTCCCTCCCTTTCTTTAGAGTAATCTTTGACCCAATCACTGGGAAGTAACGACACGGCGAGTTGCACATTTTCGGGGGGCGTTAAAAAGCGGCATCTCCCCGGTCAAACGACAGTGCAAAAGCGACACCAATGGAAAGGGACGCGAAACATTGCTACAAGAAAGTCAAAAGCAGGACAGCAAACAAGGAACAGGAACAAGAACAGCGACAGAGGATTAAGGGGAAAAGATGAAGGGGAGTTTTACGTGGATTGAGACAGCATTTCCCTCCTGTCAATCATGATGGGGGGGGAGGGTCAGGCTTTTTATCAATCCATCTCGGCAACATGAACTTATCAGGTTGTCGTCCCGGGGTGTAGAATTATTTGTGGATAGAGTTAAGGGACAGAAAATTATATAATAAATGCTCATATGACCGTCTTTAATTCTTCATTAGAATAGTAATTTATTTTGAGCCTATAAATAAAATTTATTATGGGATCCATTTTTTTATATCAATTTAAAAACTGTTATGCTAGCAAAATTTAAATTTAAATATTCTAGCATGATTAATACTAGGATTAGCAATTTGGGATGGAAGGACAAGTGCAGCAGCATCTTTTTGACTTCTTTAACTCTTTAAATTCCATAATTGAAGGGCGGGGGGAAAATACGAATTCCAAAATGCAAATGATTTAGTTTGCCCAATGCCGCAAAGGTGGACTTCTCTCGACTCTTCAATCTTCGCGCCTGTGTATCCTCGAAATTTTTGTGTTTAGAAGGCAAAATTTTGATAAAAAAAGGTATATATTTTTTGTTTGGGCTCTTCGTTTACTCGAGAGGGAGACTTTCCATGCCTTTTTTTTCTCCATTAGCGAGAGGATTGGGAAGGGCAACCAATACTGATAATCATACCTTTTTTTTTCCAATTAGTGAAATGATTGGAAATGGCGACCAGTCTTGACGACTATTTCTAGACACTACAACAAAGGTAATTTTACTTTTCATTTACTCAAGAGGGAGACTGATAATGCCTTTTTTTTTTTCTTTTTCATTAGTGAAAGGATTAGGAAGATCGACCAATGCTAGCAACCATTTTTGAACACGCAATAATGTTTTTTTTTGGCTTTTCATTTACTCGAGAGGAAGATTGACCATGCCTTTTTTTTTTCTCGTTAGCGAGAGGATTGGGAAGGGCAGCCAATATCGAGGATTGGGAAGGGCAACCAATACTGATAATCTTACCTTTTTTTTTTTTTCCAATTAGTGAAAGGAATGGAAAGGGCGACCAATGCCGACGACCATTTCTGGACGCTATAATAAAGGTAATTTTTTTAACTTTTCATTTACTCAAGAGGGAGACCGACAATGCCTTCCTTTTTTATTTTTATTTTTCATTAGTGAAAGGATTGGGAAGAGCGACCAATGCCGGTGACCATTTCTGAACGCTGCAATAAAGTTAATTTTTTTTTGGCTTTTCATTTACTCGAGAGGACCAATGCTAGCGACCATTCTAAACACTACAATAAAGTTAATTTTTTTTTTTTGGCTTTTCATTTACTTGAGAGGAAGATTGACCATGCCTTTTTCTTTTATTTTTTCTATTAGTGAAAGGATTGGGAAGGGCAACCAATCCTAGTGACGATTTTTGGACTTATACCACACTACCCATGACCTGAAAGCTTGAGTTGACAAGTCTATCACCGCAATCATAAAATCTCTATGTAAGAGGTATGTCGCACTTGGGTAATTCAGTACGAATTGTTCAAATGTAATTCAAGATGTGAAGCTAAACTTGCAGCCTTGTGAAAGATGGCAACTCTTTGAGTATTAGGCCTAAAATGATTTATCATCAAGCAAATCGGATGTCACGCATTCTTTGCATAGATGATAGTGTCACGAACCAAATTCTCCCATGCCCTTATGAGTTGAATGTGAAGAGTGAGTCATGAAAAATCGATAATACAACTGGTTAGTAAGAGTGTAATCTAAGGCATTTGTTTTAAGGATTTGGAGATGTGATCATCTCATAGGATTTCTAAAGGCGAGGTAAGATTTCCGCGCAGAAATTGATATGGAATTGATACCGCTTTCCTAACGAGGCCATAGTAAGCCGAAACCCAGTTATCGTACCAAAGCGTTATGTGTATCTCTCACTCAAAAGGGTTGGATGCTTGATCTAAGTTGGAAGTGGCACAATCTAGTGGTTTCGGCTCATCAAGCGTTGCACGAGTTATTTCACGGTCAAGAATCCGTCGACCCGTGATATTAGTGTATCGACTTTATCCATAGAAAATAATTATTTTTTTTATAGAAATCTATAGGGAAAAAAAAAAGAAAAGAGAATCGATTGCATCTAAATTTCGAGTGTTAAGAAAGAAAATGAGAAGGGACGGCAGCATCATGATGTTTAAAGACAAGTTAAGGTAAACCGTGTCAAGGAGAGAGAGGTCCATGAAACGATGAAAATTAACTTCCCATTCGGGGACACCACCACCACCGCGGCGGCCACAAATCTCGCCCTTTCGCGCCCTTTATTAGGCTTCCCTTAAATGGGTCATTTAATGAGTAGCCCGCCAGTTAATCAGAAAGGATTAAGCCCCCACCGCCCATTAACAATCATCATGCCTTATTAAGGCCAAAATGTCCCTCAATGATTTCAGCCCGCATCTCCCCCCCTCCCTCGCTAGGACGAAATTTTTTAAAAAAATAATAATGATTGAGCGACAATATTTAATTTGCTATTAATAAATAATTATGAGATCTATTCCTCCAAAAATTTGTGATTCCAACAGGCTGCTGTTATGAAACAGTCTCGAAGGTTGTCGTGTTAGTAAACTTCTTTTAAAAATTAATAAAAAAGAAAAAAATTTAAAACTAAAAAGAGAACTGGGCCCGACCCGGCCCGGCCCCACCACCGGGAAAAGCCTTTTTCCGGGTTTTGAAAAGGGGGGAAAGAAACAAAACAGAACAAAACCCCCCCACCACAGTAGTACTGAACACAACTCTCCCCCTCCTCTCCTTTTCTCTCCCCCTCTCTCTGTCTCTCTTCACCTCCAGAAATGGCGACGGCGACGGCGGCGGCGACGGCGACGACGACGACGAAGGCCTCTCGCTCCGCCGCGCGCCCCTAGCCGTTCCCGAGCCTCCCTCCCTCCCTCCCTCCTCCTCCTCCTCCTCCTCCCGCCTTTCTCTCCGGCGTCTCGCGATGGCTGCTCCTCCGCTCCCTCTCCGCCTCCTCCTCCTCCTCCTCGTCGCCGCGGCGGCGCTCTCCGTGCCGCCCCCGGCCCGCGCCGCCCGGAGCGCTGAGGCCGTCGCCGAAATCGAGTCCCTCACCTCCTTCAAGCTCGACCTCCACGACCCGCTCGGCGCGCTCGACGGCTGGGATCCGTCCACCCCGTCGGCCCCCTGCGACTGGCGCGGCGTCGCGTGCGCCGCCGGCCGGGTCACCGAGCTCCGGCTCCCGCGGCTCCAGCTCGCCGGCCGGCTCACCGACCGCATTTCCGGCCTCGCCATGCTGAGCAAGCTCAGCCTCAGGTCCAACGCCTTCAACGGGAGCATCCCCGCCTCCCTCGCCAAATGCAGCCGCCTGACCGCCGTCTTCCTGCAGTACAACTCGTTCTCCGGCGACCTCCCGCCGGAGATGGCGAACCTCACGGATCTCCACGTCCTGAACCTGGCGCAGAACCGCCTCTCCGGCGAGATAGCCGGCGGCCTCCCTGTCAACCTCCGGTACCTCGATCTCTCCTCCAACTCCTTCTCCGGCGACATTCCTCGGGGCCTATCCAACTTGTCTCAGTTGAGGCTCATCAATCTCTCGTACAACAACTTCACCGGCGAGATTCCCGCACTGTTCGGCGAGCTCCAGGAGTTGGAGTATCTCTGGCTCGATTACAATCTCTTGGACGGAACTTTGCCCTCGGCGATCGCTAATTGCTCTTCGCTCGAACATTTGAGCGCCGAGGGGAATGCGCTCAGCGGAGTGATACCTTCGGCCATTGGCGCCCTCCAGAATCTCCAGGTGGTCGCGCTCTCACGGAATAATCTCTCGGGCTCAGTGCCGGCTTCACTGTTCTGCAACGTGTCAGGTAACTCGCCGTCTCTTAGAATCGTTCAACTCGGCTTTAATGGGCTCACGGACATCATTGGTCCCAAGACCATGTCGTGTTTCGGCGTCTTGCAAGTTTTGGATCTCCAGGAGAATTCAATAAGGGGCACGTTTCCTTCGTGGTTAACCAGTGTGTCCACTTTGACTGCGTTAGATTTTTCGAGGAACTTGCTTTCTGGTCCGCTTCCTGGTGAGATTGGAAATTTGTATAGACTGGAGGACCTGAGGTTGGGGAATAACTCTTTTAGTGGAGCCATTCCCGTCGAGATCCGAAACTGTAGTTCTTTGCAGGTGCTCAATCTCGAAGGGAATAGACTTGCTGGGGAGGTTCCTGGATTTTTAGGTGAATTCAGGGGTTTGAAAGTTTTGTCTCTTGGAGGTAATCTGTTCTCGGGTTTGGTTCCCGCTAGCATCAGTAATCTCACGGGGCTTGAAACTTTGAATTTAAGGGGCAACAGCTTCACCGGTACTTTGCCGGAGCAGATGATGGGGATGAGCAACTTGACTACATTGGACCTGAGTGGAAATAGATTCTCAGGTCAGGTGCCTGCATATATCGGGAACTTGAGCAGATTAGTGGTCTTGAACATGAGCGACAACGATCTTTCGGGGTCGATTCCAGTTGGTTTGGGCAATCTTTTCAAGCTGACGACCCTCGATTTGAGCAAGCAGAATTTGTCTGGCGAGTTGCCACTTGAGCTTGCTGGTTTGCCGAGTTTGCAGGTCGTTGCTCTGCAGGAGAACAACTTATCTGGTGATGTTCCTGAAGGGTTTAGTAGTTTGGTGGGTTTGCGTTACTTGAACCTCAGTTCCAATTTCTTTTCTGGTCAGCTTCCTTTGACGTTTGGGTTCCTTCGGTCACTGGTGGTTCTCTCATTGTCGGGGAACCGGATTTCTGGTTTGATCCCACCGGAGCTAGGAAATTCCTCTGACCTTGAAGTTCTTGAGCTCAGAGCAAATTCTTTTTCTGGTCATATTCCCTCTGATCTCTCTCAGTTGTCACATCTGAAGATACTCGATTTAGGGAGAAACAACTTGTCTGGCGAAATCCCGAAAGAGCTCTCAAAGTGCTCATCGTTGACTTCTTTGTCTCTGGACTCAAACCATCTTTCCGGCAGCATTCCTGACTCGTTGACAGAGCTATCGGACCTGCAAAAGTTGTATCTCTCCAACAACAACTTAGGTGGGAAAATCCCTGCCAATTTTACGCAGATATCTGGCTTGTCAAGTTTCAACATATCGGGGAATAATCTTGAAGGCGAGATTCCTACAATGCTTGGTTCTCGATTCAACAATTCTTCAGCATTTGCCAATAATCAGAACTTGTGTGGTAAGCCGCTGCAAAAGAAGTGCCAGGACTCAACTGCGAGGAATAGGAGGAAGAAGTTGATCCTGTTAATTGCTGTGGTCGCATCTGGAGCTTGCCTTCTAACCTTATTTTGCTGCTTCTACATCTACAGCCTCTTGAGATGGCGCAAGAGGCTGAAAGAAAAGGCAGCCGGTGAGAAGAAAACCAGTCCAGGCAGGGCAAGTTCTAGATCAAGCGGAGGGCGTGGAAGCACTGATAATGGAGCTCTGAGGCTCGTCATGTTCAACAACAAAATCACCCTTGCAGAAACAATTGAATCTACTAGGCAGTTTGACGAAGAGAATGTATTAGCCAGGACACGGTATGGATTGGTTTTCAAGGCCTGCTTTAATGATGGGATGGTGCTGTCAATCCGAAGACTACCTGATGGATCGCTTGATGAGAACATATTCAGGAAAGAATCCGAAGCACTCGGCAGAGTGAAGCACAGAAATTTGACGGTTCTTCGTGGCTACTATGCAGGGGCACCCGACTTGAGGCTTCTGGTCTACGACTACATGCCCAATGGAAACCTGGCCACGCTCCTCCAAGAAGCATCCCACCAAGATGGCCACGTCCTCAATTGGCCAATGCGCCATCTGATCGCCCTGGGAATTTCCCGTGGATTAGCGTTTCTCCACTCTTGCTCGATGGTTCACGGGGATGTGAAGCCCCAGAACGTGCTCTTCGATGCCGATTTCGAAGCCCATCTCTCAGATTTTGGCCTTGAACGGCTAACCGTCGCAGCTCCTGCTGAAACCTCCACTTCTACTGCAGTCGGCACGCTGGGTTACGTATCGCCGGAAGCCGTACTTACTGGGGAAATTACCAAGGAATCTGACGTCTACAGCTTTGGCATTGTGCTGCTCGAGCTGCTGACGGGGAAGAGGCCAGTGATGTTCACACAAGACGAAGACATTGTGAAGTGGGTCAAGAAACAGCTCCAGAAGGGCCAGATCACGGAGCTGCTCGAGCCAGGGCTGCTCGAGCTCGACCCGGAATCGTCCGAGTGGGAGGAGTTCCTGCTAGGAGTGAAGGTCGGGCTGCTCTGCACGACCCCTGACCCGCTCGGCCGGCCAACCATGTCCGACGTGGTTTTCATGCTCGAAGGCTGCCGAGTTGGACCCGACATCCCCTCGTCGGCCGACCCGACATCCCAGCACTCGCCGGCATGACCCGAAATCATCCATTAACATCCTCCCACTTTTTCCATCTAATTTTTTTTTAGAATGTAACAGTGACGGTAGCCCATTTTTTTCCTTCTTTTTTTTCTTTCTTCGAAAATTATCCCGGGGTGTTTCTTCTGTAGCCTTTTATTATTTGACGCTTTTGCCATCTCGCGCTCGTTCACTCCATCGGGCGATTCTGGTGCTGGCCTTGGAGTTTGCAGGGGCGGGTCCCGTCAGGAGGAGGAGGAAAAAAAAAAAAAGTCAGCACGTGCCGGTCAACTATTCGGGCTGGCCGGGGGGTGGTGGGGCCCCCACGTGACAGCAGCAGGCTCCCGCCAAACCCTGAGCGGGAGGGCTGCAGTCACGTGGCTCGAGCTCCGAGCTTCAGAGGAAAATGTAGCCGTTACTGCAGTGGGCCCCCGGCGTGGATTAAAAGAACTGTCCCTTTCCCCAGAAAGAGAGCCGCTGGCACAGCTCGATGGGGCCTCCCCCCCTTCTCCGGCCGCCACGTGGGCGCGTCTGTTCGCCCCTAATGTGTTTTTTTCTGCCCGGGGGCAATGGTGGGCCCAGGACTTTTGGGCCCTCGCCGGGCCCAGCAATGGTGTGAAGTCAGAGCAGAGGGGAAGGGGAGCTAATGTTGGCAGGAGACTACGGCAGATGGCGCGCCCCCGCCACTTCAATGCATTTTGAACTTTTTGTGGGGGCCATCATCTCTTTATTTCTTATTTTCATTTGGGTTGTTTGGTTGATAATTTCTTTTTTTCTTTTCATTTTTATTCCCTGAAAATTTGCCCTCAGTTGTTAGCAAATTAGCGGTAGACGTCATCGATCCACAAGCTTCTCTAGCATTGCATGCATGATTTGCAATATATATAAAATGTGGATATCGCAAAAACCAAGATATTCCGTCCGTGCTGTGATTGTTATTTTGTAATGGGGGGAATCGGGGAGATCCGGAGGGGCAGGACAAGGCGACGTCGTATCCGACGAAGTGACCGTTGAGTTGTCTGTCCACCTACCCGTTTTAATCGTCCCGTAATTTATTGCCGCGCTTGCCGAATAAGATAATTTCGTGGCGGGGATTTTCGAGGCACTTTGATTGGGGCTGTCCCCCTGGAGGCTTCCCTTCCCGTTTGATTTTGCCTTAGGACCTCGACCCAAAGAAACCTGTCGACTCTTTACCTTCGGGTGGCCCGTCGTTTAAGTAACGAGTTCCTATAAATATGGCAGTTTTCAGCGCGTTCGATGTCGTTATTTTTAAGAGTCTGCCGTCGATGTCGTTAGGAAATTGAAAACTTTCCTCGTGAAAGTACTAGATGGATTTCGAATGGCCAATTGATGGATCCGCATGTTTGAGTTTCTTGTGGACTCCTGCTATTGGTGCTGCTTCAGATGCTCTGCAGTCAAAGAGGAAAAAAGAATGCGATTTTCGAACAGCCTCAGATCAGCAAGAAGCCAAATGACTCTAATAATATAAATGATTTCAGAATTTTGACCCAATGTGATTCTTGAACTTTAATTTATTTAATGTAATCTCTCAACTTTAGTTCAATATATGTTATAGTCTCTAAACTCTTTATATATATTTAATTTAGTTCTCGAACTATATAAAAATGTTTGATATAGTATCCAAATTAATAAAATGATAATGTTGAGCATTTTCAAAGTTTTTACTAACTAAATTGAATATGTACCAAAAGTTCATGGATCACAATGTACATTGAGTTGAGTCAAAGTTGATGATCTATATTGATCTGATTTAAAATTTAAGGATCATGCTTCTCATTATGTCAAAATTTAGGGACTATTTTTGTTATTTTTCTATAGGAAGCGAAGCCAAGTCCAAGATGCGATTTCCCTCGAAGCTACACGTGGGCTTAATCCCACTGAAAGTGACAGCCGTCTCGATTCTGTACGTTGGAGTCTAGTGTTCTTTTCACTTGGCCAGAAACATCAAACGCAACCCATTTATTTGCTTTAATTCGGTTCCGTTCTCACTAAAATCGCCAAATGCGCCAAGCCAAAACGTCTCTTTCTACCACGTCCCCCCCCCCCGTCCCTCCTTCCCTCTTCCTTTTTTGGCGAGCCTCCTTCGTAACGTGCCATGCCTTCACATCAACCAATGATGAAAAATTGGAAATCCATTGCACGAAGCCTGAAAACTTCCCCCATCTTTCGATTCCACACGAAAGTGTATAAATCACGTGTCTTCTTTTCCCCCCTACTTTATGATCATAGTTCCCGCCAATTGCCATGATCGCGATGCATCATTACACGGCATCGTCTCAACAATGTCAAGATGATGCGGTACGGTGAAACTTGTCAAGATGACTTCTAAGTCATCGAAAATATTAAAAATCCAAATGAAAACGTGATCTAATAGTTAAATGTTTTGGCACTAGTTTAATGAAACGTAATTTAAAGGGCACTGTATAAGGAGCCAGAAGGAATTTGAACGCAGGTCCTCAAAATTTTTTCTGGTTCATGCAACATCCTTTTCAAGAGCACCGACATCGAATGGGCGATTTCAATTGTTTTGCTTCCAAAGTTCTTGAGTTGTTTGACTGTAGTAAAAAGAGATTGTGTCATCATGAATTGGGACCAATGCGACAAAACGTAAATGATGACCAAAGCGTGAATGGTGAAAAGTTAAAAAGGGCGGTGGTTGGAATGGCGCTTCGTCTTTTAACCCTCCTCTCGCTTGATTCGTCTTTAACCCTCTCGCTTGACTAAATCAATCTTTTTTACCAAAAGTTTCCATCATGAATGTATGTTTTTTTTGGGGTAGTTATCACTTGCAATGGGTGTGAATAGCAAATGCGGTGGCTCTAGCAACATAAATTTTTAGGACAAGTACTTACCTGCCACTCTACCGGTAAAACTTCACCTCAACTTTGAAGTCATGCGTGGTAAATTTCAATTGAAAGAAAGTTGTAATTTTTTTTTCGTTGAACACAAATATCTCAAACTTTTTGTCATCTCACTGATGTCCCCAACCTTGTACCAATGACCAAAAAGTACCCTCTATCCATATGGCCATTAAAAATCTCGACGTGACAGTTGTGCACGGCAGTTAAAAATCTGATGTGACTACACTCTTAGTCGATGTGGAAGCGTATATCCATCGCCAAGTTAGATCTACATGCCGGCATTGTCCGCGAATGCTGTCACATTAGGTTTCTAATGGTCATTATGAATGGAAGTCTAAAACATGAGGTACCTTTGGATCACTAGTATGAGTTTTGGGATATTATTGGTGGAACGAAAGAAAGTTTTGGACATTGATTTCCCACAATGAAGTTCAAGATTTTCGGTGGGACTATCCCGACTCTAATTGTATTCGTCCAAGTGGAGCTCTATACAATGCTAGTGCCCAAATTGTTCTTTTCTAGAGTCCATTTCCTTATCTTGTCCTAAACTCACTACTAGCCAACCGATGGTCAAAGAACAGGATCCACAAGATGCTCATGCATTTTCAAAGGGTTTCGATTACATTGGTTGTAGGTTCCACACTGTTCTTTTAGTCCATAAATTGTCCTCAGCTACCTAACTCCATGAAAAGAATCGCTCTCCGTGACTATTCCTGTTTGAGATTGGGTCAGCCTGATAACCAAAGGGGTCCAACAAAATCATTACAAAAGTGTTTTTGTCGTTTTCCATCGAATAAGGAAAACACGGAAGAGACTGAATCAATTGACAAGCCAAGTTTAACCTTACTCTCCTGGAGTTTAATCGAATTGGTTAAGATTCGAGGCCAAATCATGCCTCTGGAAGTCCTGTCGTGGCCTCCATTCGGAGTGAAATCGGTCCCAAGGATTCGACATCGCACACCCACAGAAAAAGCATTAATTAACCGAAAGCAGTCGGGTCCAATCGTTAAGAAAAGACCCAATTTTTTTGCCTCTGCAAAGCTGTGATGTCGAGCATCGATTTTCCACTCAATGCAGTGCAATCTCCCAAATCCTTTTAGTACAGATGATCTGCCCTTGGATCGGTTCAAAGAAAAATGGATTCATCTCGGCAAACAGACGAAAACATGCGTTGGTTCCTCGTAGCGACCGTGACAAGAGAAGCAAACCAAAATAGCCAACCGGCTAAACGAGAACTCTTCTTCCCCTTAAACTCAGAGAGCGAAACTGAGTCAAACGCGGAATGAGCATGTAAAAAGGATCCAAAAATATAAGATGAACAGCTAAATTCAACACAAAAAGAAAATCCATTCACAGCCACATGAATTTCCCCTGGATTAGCAACAGATATGTATTGCATAAACTTGCATATATTATATATTTCTTAAATTTTTGGCATAATGGAATCGCTTGAAAGACAATCGAATGAAGACACAGGACCATTACCTAGCCCCAGCATCATCTACCCACAGCATCCTTGCCATGCATGCGTGCACACGTGGACCACCCGCAAGCAGAGACTTGCACCGGACATTGATTTTTTTGTTCATAAAAATCATATGGGCAATGGAATCTTTTGTGTTAGGTTCATCAAGGATATTATAATTATTTAATTTTGGAGTTTAAGTAATCACCAATGCTAACGACTGCAATTCCGGTCTCGATTTTACCTCATACTGGTGTTCATTCATTGCGTTGGGCCCTCGAAATTTTGCGCATCTATCCGTGTTGTGGCTGGATCCCTTAGCTCTAGGACCGCGTCATGCTGCATTTGGCACCCGATCGAGGTCTACTTATTGAACGGTCCCAATCGAGTAAGGATACTCGATAAACTCTACGATCAACGATACGTCATAAGGCTCGTTGCCATGTCATCTGCAGCTTTTAACACCATAATCCGATGATAAAAACCATAAAACCCAGAAATGAAGGGACATAAACAAGTTTTGTGCAGGATAATATCGATGATAATTATCTTTGTTCCTGATTATTGTAGGAGAAAAGCCTGATTTTTGGTCAGTTGCACAAGGCCGCTTGCTGAGAATATTCTTGGTTAGAGCAAAATGGCTGGGCTTCACAGACATTTTCATGTTGGGCCCGTCTTGGGCCCAGGAGCATCTAAGCAAGATGCTTAGCTATAAACCACATTTGATGTGCTTTAACTTATGCAACAAAATCAGCCCAAAATAGTTTAGACTAACCAACCCAGCTAAGTGAAAATGTTTAAAGTCAACTTCTGCTTCTTTTTTCCCTTTTTTTCTTATGATATGATGAAAATTCAAGATATATGATAAGCCAATCACTTTGAAATTAAGATAACTAAGTAAATTATACATTGTGGGTAGTCATTGTTTCGAAGTATCCAATTGAACATGTGATAAATGCTTAACTAGCTTTTTTCTGGAAAGTAGCTTTTTTTTTTCTGGAAAGATGGCAAGTTTTAAATCATTGGTGCGTTTCCTCTCGAAGGAATTTGTGTTGTTTAGATTCCAATCCCACACTCTTAAGTAAATGACATCACCAAAGCATTGACAAGCTAATAACTTGAGCTTCATTTCCACTCTATAACATCTAGACCATTGGGTCAATTCAGGTTGAAAGTAATTCGACTCAAATTGACCAATTTCCATGAAATACAAATCTATTGATCTATATACACCCGACACATATTATTAAAATACTTCTATATTTAACTCAATCTAAGATAACTCATAGTCAAATTGAGGCGCGAGAACAGACCCCAAAAAACAAAAATAAAATTGAGGGGTGAGCATGAGATTGGATGAGGGCGAGAGAGTCATAGAGATGGGTTAGGTCTAAATAAGTTGTGAACCCATTTAACACTCAATATCATTTTGAGCTTCACCATTCTAAACCTATTTATAATCCATTTACTAAATATAACTAACCCACTTAACAACTCAACCAATCAAATATTAACATCTATGATTTCGGGTCTTTTATTTCCAGATTTGTTAGGATTTCAAGTGTCATATGACCATTTTTTTCAACGAGACAGAATTGATCTTTTGGAATAGCATAAGGCTGGAAGGTGAGTCTCTGTATAAGCATAAGAATGTCCCATGTCGACGGATGATGATTATGTTATATTACCTACAGATGGTAGCGAATTAAGCTTTGGAAGGCAGATCAACTAATACGTGACAAAATTTGTAGTGTTCGCTTGAGCATAGCACTATTTATCTAAATATATAATACCAAAATCTTCTATAAAGATTGACTCTAAAGTCAGCACATGCGACTCTAATTTGTAAATGATTGATTATTCTCACTCTTAAGTCATTTACTACCTATATATTACCCTTGGCCCTTTCCTTCCCGCCTCTCTTCATCATTTTTATAATTCTATGTACAACTCCTTTGTATAAAAGAATTTTTTTACCTTGCCATTAGCATAATATTTTATATTATTATACAAGTACTCGGGAGACATTGTAAAAATACGAAATACGATAGGAATGAATATAACGTTAACTATTTTATTGTATAGGTTGCTCATAATGATTAATGTTACGTTACCATTAGAATCTTTCTATATAGATACGTTAATTTGGAGTTTCCTTTATGCTTAATTAAATGTTTGTAAATCATTTTTAATTATAAGTTTTGCACAACAATCTGCGCAAGCGTGAATTATGTCTAGTATGTGTGCACACGTTGTGAGACATCTTAGTCTACCAATAGACTAATTTACTTTAATAAGGCTCCATTTTTTTACAAAAAATAAATAATTTAAAAATAATTTTCTAAAAAAATAATTTGTATCTCTTAAAATAAATATTTTCATTTTTTGACAACAATTTATATTTAAATGTTTACATAGACGATGACAATATTTTTCGTTCATTTATTTTTATTAAAAAATACAATCATATTTAAGAAAATTTTTTTAAATCATTCATTTTAAAAAAACGAATGGAGTCTAAATTGGTGAAATTTGTAAATTTAACCGAATTGTTTTGATTGCATACAAAATATTCACCACAATCATGAGTGATAAATTTAAGAGAGATCACTGCATATTAATAATGCCATAAGTGAGAAATGTTAGACCAAATTATCTAAGAGAAACATGATAAATAAATCCATCACAAGATATGAATTGTGGATTAAAAAAATGGTTAATACCCTGAAAAACTCAAAACTAATATATTTATGACAAATTTACCTACAATTAATTTTTTGACCAGGAAAAACTCCAAATTGGTATACGTATGACAATTTTACCCCAAATTAACCACATAAAACTCAAAATTGATACATTTGTAACAAATGTATCTCCTATTAAATTTGATTAATACCACAAAAAACCATAAAAATAGTACAATTATGACAAACAAAAAGTAAAATCCCGAATTGGTATAACAATTAACTGTCTAGTGTCATTTAACAATAAAATTTAACGAAAATTAATAGAGCGTAAATTTATCACAAGTGTACCAATTTGTGGTAAATTGATCAAAAGTGTACTAATTTGGGGTTTTTGGTGGTCAAAAAATTAGTTTGGGGTAACAATATCACAAGTATACCGGTTTAGGGTTTTTCAGAATATTAACCTTTAAAAAAATAGTTATATCATTACATGTATCTTCAAAGTCTACGCAACACTCGGGTTAATGATTATTTTTTTTACATGAAGGGTATCTGATGTCACATCCTAAATCTTATAGGAATTTGGGTAATGACATGATTGTCTTTTCACCCGAAGGACGTAGTCTCAAACTACCCAAAAACCAATTTTCAAAAGTTTCCATTGAAAGTGCTTTCTTTCTCATCAAAAACCAACATCCAAAGTGCTCTTGTACTATCGTCGCAAACCAAGGTTTTGATGAAAGGATGGCCGTGTCATTACTCCAATCCTTATAGCATTCAGGGTCTGACATCTAAACTTTTGACTCGATTGATTGTTATAAATGAATGCAAATTGTATAGTGCATATGCACTAGATGAGGCTCCAACAACAAACTCATGGCCGGGGCACCTTAGATAATCACAATCAAGCTAAACCCAAGCTCTTGAGCATAGCTTGATTACACATGCATCATTCCATGTGATACTTAAAAAAAGAAGATGAAATTATCTCATATGACACAAATTGGCTCATTCAAGCAATTTAAATAAGATTTGACTTGTTTTAGATGAATTGGTAATTCGAACCTCTTGCCCGGTTTAGTGGGTTAAAAGAAAGGAATAGGTGCTGCGGAAGTTCTAAAACTTGTCACAAAAATGCATTTGAATTCTAAAATTTGCAAAAAGTGCAAATAAGTCCTAAATTTTGTCAAAATTGTTCAATTAAATTCTAAAGTTAACACGTTAGCTTTTTCTATTAAAAATGCTGACGTGGAATTTTAAATTATTTTTATTTTCCAGCTGGCTTTTTAAAATATTTTTATTCAATTTTTTTAAAAAAATTATATTTTAAAACTAAAATTCATTTTTTAAAAACAATTAAAAAAAAAAAAAGAAAAAAAGGGCAAAGGAGGTTGCCGCCCATCGCCGGAGGGGCCGATGATGGTCGTCGGCTGCCGCTCGACTAGGGCGAGGCCTCGCTGGCCCTAGGCAAGGGTCGGCGACCATCACCAGCCCTAGGCAAAGCCTTGGTGGCCCTCGCCTGGGGCCGATGAGGCTCACCCAGATCTGACCGGGCACAGAGACGTGGAAGTCGCTAGGTCGCGAGTGAAGGTCACCGACGAGGGGACTTGAAATAGTGGTGATTGGCGGCCCCGCAACTGGCTTGGATTTGCTGGCGTTGAGCATAGGGAAGCACGAGAGCGGGCCACCAGCGTGGCCCTCACACTCCGTGGCAACGCCCAGATCTAGGTGAGCCCCGGCGAGGGCTGCCGAGGCCTCGCCCAGGGCTAGCGACGGTTACTGGCCCCCGGCGAGGGCCGGCATGCCTAGATCTAGGTGCCCTTCCCCATGTTAAGCGAGGGTCGCCGGCCCTTGCCTAGGGCCGGCGAGGCCTCGCCCTGGTCGGGCGGCGGCCGATGACCGTTGCCGGCCCCTCCGACGATGGGTGGCCACCTCCTCTTCCCTTTTCTTTTCTTTTTTCTTTTTTTAATAGTTTTTAAAAATTGAATTTTAGTTTTTAAATATAATTTTTTTAAATAATTGAATACAAAATTATTTTTAAAAACTAGCTGGAATATAAAAAATCATTTAAAACACTACTCAGCGCCACATTAGTATTTTCCATCAATAAAACCGATAGCGTCAATTTTAGGACTCAAATGAAACATTTTGACAAGTTTTATAACTTATTTGCACTTTTTGCAAGTTTTATAACTCAAATATATTTTCGCGACAAGTTTTAGGACTTCCGCAGCACTTATCTCTAAAAGAAAAGATTGAACCCTTGAGCGAGCCAAGAAAACATTGTGTAGGCCTGGGCTGTATTCGTGTGGCAAAATGACGGCTAATTTCTAGAACTTGTTAGTTTTGTGCACCTTAATTTTAGAATTTTCATTTCATGCATTTGATTCCAAAACTCGTCAATTTTGATAACCGAGCTCTTTCGTTATATTCGAGGATGGAAAATGCCACGTGGCTTGTCCTATTGCATTTTTAATATTGTGCCTCCATTTGCCTACAGGCATGCGGCTCTACTGGTAAAGAAATTGGGGGATGGGCTAGAGAGTATATAGTTTGGGGTTCGATCTTTGTGAGTATCTTGCACACATATACAAAAGAAATGAGTAAGACCAAAAAAAAAAAAAAAAAAATCTCATGCCACATAAAAAAATATTAAGTAAAAACTTAGAAAAAGTCTGAAACATAATTTCGTAAGAGTTTTAAAAACTAAAATTGAAAGTTACAAATTATCTGAGAATAAAGAAAGACTACAAAAAGAAAAGAAGATCGTAAGGGGTGACTAGGAGTAAAGAGACTGCGGAATGGGCTAGAGAGTATTAGGTATGGGGTTCGATTCCTGTGAGTATCACGCACAAATGTACAAAGGAAGGGAGTGAGATTAAAAAAAAAAAAATTTCTTATTCCCCATAAGGAAATATAAAATATAAATAAATAAATAAATAAAAACTTAGAAAAAGTCTGAAACATAAGTTCTAAAGAATTTTAAAAACTAAAATCGAAAGATAAAACTTATCTAAGGATAAAGAAAGACTAAAAAAAGAAAAGAAGATCGTAAGGGATGATTGGGAGCCTCCCCCAAACCAAAAACCCAATCCATTCCCCTCACCGCGGTTGCAAGGAGCGTCGACGACCATTGCCTAACCTTCAGTGAGGTCAATCACAACCCCAATGAGATTACCTATGAGGGTCGACTAATTGGAGAAGTAGCATGATAATCCTATAAAAATAGATTTATTTTATCTATTTTAAACAATAAATAATGCAATATTTGCGAGAAAATATTTGGATTTCCTTCTATTTCTTCAAAGTTTCCTTATTTATGCAGCATAATGAGACATGAAATAAATAAGGAAAAAAATGGCAAAAAGAAGGAAATGAAGAATTACGTGATTCAGGAATTCAAATCGGGTTGCTTACAAGTGGGATGCAAATAAGGAATTCTATTATTCATTGCCTAATTTTATGCAAAAAATAATCAATTGCCTTGTGATTAGAGTCTTGGATGTATCCTATAAATAGGATAACATTAAGAACTTGGAGGGACAACTAGATCTTTATTTTTAGATTGTTTTTCATTGTTCAAGGAGTTTTTTCAAGTATTTTGAAGATAAGATAAAAGTGGTGATATAAATCTTTTTTTTTTTATTCAAGATGTTGAGTTTAATTTATATTTTAGTTTCTTCTTTTATTATGTTTTAATTTTCTTTTCTTAAGGCTACGATGTAGCCGGACATGATGATATAAATTTCATACTTTTTATGTTTTGTTGGTGATTTTATTCATGTGAGTTATGTAATATTGTGCTTAATGCTTTTAAAGGATTGGTCACCATTTGAATAATGTGATGTGCATATTTGAGATTGAGAAGTGATAATATACAATTGCTTCTCATAATATATAATCATGAATTAAATGCGGATAGAGGTTATATGTTAGTTGTGTGGTTTTCGATGATAAGATAGTCCAAAAGATTCACTGTAAACTAAGAATGCTTATAGATTTTAATGCACTTATATTTATTTAAATTCACGTAGAGATATGATGGATTGAAAAATTGAATAGGTCTATTATATCTAGAGATCTTATAGTAAATAGATTGGAAAATTCTGCTATCGTATGTTTGATATTGTTCTTATACGCATAATAATATGAAATTCTTATATAGTGGTTATGATGAATTAGATGTTTTAACATATTTATTTGATTGATTTAAGCATTAATTTTGAAATTTTGCTTCAAAGGTCGTCAATTTTAATTTATTCTCAATTCTATTTTGATTTGTTAAAAATTTGAGTTAGTCCATTTTTAATAATTAATTGGTTTATTAATCATCAATCTTTGTGGGACAATATTCTTTTTCATCGTTATATTACTTATTCTACATGTTGGTTTGTATTTAGAATTTTACGAACCACCCCTCTTCCTTCCTACACCCCTACCTTAATTTTTCATCCATTACCTTATTATTAGTTGTTTTTTTTTTTTTCTGTTTTTACTTTTATTGAAATTTTTTTAGAAAAGCCACGTGTTTAAAAAGAAGAAGATATAAACCACTTTTTATTTTCCGTCCATTAGTTTAGAAGCTAATGAGACTAACAAAAGGATTTAAGTGCAGTGAATTGACAAATTTTAGGAATTAAATGTACAAATTGTATGACTAAAGTGCACGAAGTTTATTAGTTTTTGGACTTGTAATGTATAGTGCTAACTACATTCATGAGATTATGGACAAGAAACAACCTTTGAGAAATTTGAGAAAGATTTTTGAATGCTCTTATAGTATGACATTTTTGTATATCTAATCAATCAATGCTCAGATATGGGGGTGAACATATAGAATTGCTTGAACCGGAAACCGATTGGACTAGACTAAACCGATTGGTTTTGGTGTGTATTCAATTCTCGGTTCCATAAAATTGAAATCAATGATTTTCAGTTCGATTCTAGATTTTAAGGTAGGAATCGAACTGATTAGATTGCCCAAACCAGATTGATTTATATTTTGTTATTTTTCAAAGAAGCAAAGTGTAAATCTAAACCCTATTCTCCCCTTACGCCATGCTCATTCCGAATGAAGAAGCGAATCTTTATTTCTTTTGTATTGTCGCTTTAATTCATCCTCCTTGCTCCTTTTGTCTCTTGCTTCTTCTTTTTTATTTTACTTTCTTTCTTTTCTTGCAAAGATTCACCAATTTTAACTCCCTTGCTTACTTGCACCTTCCTTAAAATTCATGAGCCCGTTTTTTAAGGAAAAGAATCCACTGAATCCTTCTCCTTTTTTCGAGCATGCCTCTAAATCACGGCCTCATCATCTCTCAGTCTTCTTTGCAAATCTTGGATGAAATCCTAGTTTTGAATTGTGACATGAATTGGCAATTTAGTTAATCCAAAACTTTCGGTCAAGTTATGTAAATCCACCGGTTTTATTGGACTACCCACGAACCAAACCAGGCCCAAGACTATGTGGTCTAGTTCCCAGTTCCAAAAAGGGGGAACCAGTTCTTTTGGTCCGATTCCCGGTTTTTGGATGGGATTGGACTAAACCGGAAACCGATCAACCCTACTTAGATAGCGCCATCACTTTCGGAAAGACATTAGGAAATCTTAACATTCAACATATTTTACGATTGATTTGGGTGGATGGAAGCACTAATTTCAGGGACCCTCCTGAAAAATGACAGAATTATCACATCTCCAGTAGGCCACGCCATCCAACGCCCGCACTTCTTTAAACTTCTTCATTTTCAAGTCGCAGTAGACTTATATATCTGCTAGTGCAGTAACCCGTGCATGTGTGATGTGCCTATGTAGGTTGGCCGATCTCGGGCCTTTATAACATTTGTCTTGTCGAGCCTTACCAACATAGGCAAGGCTTGATAATGTAATGTGCCTTTTTGAGAGGTAGGGCGGGATTTATCAATCAGCATAATAGCTTGTATACGGAAAGTTATGGGATTCGGGACAAGATTGACACCCGACAGAACTTCAAGAAGATAATTTGGCACCCGCATATGAAAACTATGTTTCTAGAGCATACCTTGTCATGTGCGATGCCTTTCAAAGTCAACATAAGGAAGCTGCTTTTCAAGGTTTTGTTTCCATTTAATTTACTTTAAAAATCCATGCCCGGGTTTCACAAGAGAGAGCTCTTGAAGTCATCTGGTTGGAGAGAAGCTCGTATATGCATTAAAGGGTACGTTTGGGAAGGCTTTTAGGGAAAGTTTGTAGGGAAATACAAAGGCTACTGAATTAAAAAAGTTTTCCAAAATGCAAATTATGTTTAGTAAATTATATTGTAAAAGTCAATTGGGAAGTACCTTTGACCAAAATAGTGTTTTGAGAAATTATATTTGCAAAAGACTTTTATTATTAAAAAAAAAAAGAAAAAAAAAAAGAAGAATTGACTGGCCAAGGGCAAGCAATTGCTAGTGAAGTGCAAACGGTCCGGCCAAAGGCAAGTGGTCTGATGAGGGTCACGCGACCTAGATTGCGATTTGGGTCACCACAACTATCGCGCGAAGGTTGCTATGACCTAGATCACGTGGCCCTGGCGACCTCCGCACGACGACCATTGCCAGAGGGTCGCGCGATCCTCATTGGATCACCTGCCCTTCATTGACAATTGCCTACCCTTTGTTGGTGACTACTTGCCCTTAGCGGATGACCACATGCAAATGCTAGTCCTATTCAATAGAGAAGGGAAGAAAATGAACAATTATCGAGGGCAAAACTGGAAAAAGGAAAGGTTATCGAATATAATTCCAGAAGAATATTTTTTTACAAACTCAATGCCAGCATGCCGAGAAAGCCTAAGATAACCCCTAAGTTGCCTTGGGCTTTCAACCTTCTGAAGGCTTAGGAAATAAGATTTGAAAAAAAAAAAAAATTGCTAAACACACTTTATTTGGCCCAAGAAACTTTGAGACGGCAGTTCCCCAATGCACCCGAAGAACCACTTGAGCTAACTCGTTTTCTAGGTCATGATATAGAGATTAGTTGACTCTCTTCCCATCAACTCCATTCGAAACTCCTCAGTTTGTTTGAACTTATCCTGTCGAGCTCTATGGGTCACTAAAATCGAGAGGCTTTTCTCAAGTCAAATCAATTTTACTTACAGGACCCATGCTTGGCTTGGCCTGGGCTATTTCCTCCCAATCGAGCATCGACAACATGGTTCTTTCCACTTTTAGCTTTGTCGTGTCATAGAAAAGAAAAGGAAAAGAAAAGAGAAAGAAAGAAAGAAACACTAGTTACGATAATTCCTATGATTGATTGATTTCATATGAGACGGGTCCAAGATCCAAAACGATGCAAATATGTCATGTTGCCGACGGGAGTTATGATTCTTCAGTTCTTGCTTTTTTGAATGCTTCAGCTCTTGCTTTTTTGAATTTGCTTGACAAGACCTTCTATTGCATGCGTAAATTCATCAAGTCAAAGGCAAACTAAAGATTTACTTTTGATCATTTTCCTTCTCTGATGGCAAGGAACCTTGATTCAATTTGAATGACAAATAGTCCTCATATTAAGTGCATTCAATCATACAAAGCCATGAGAAATACCAGATTTTCTTGGAAGGGCGCTAACCTTTGCCAAAAGGAGGCATCGAGACTGAGACACACGTTCAGAATGATTGTCATTCACTCAAAGGCTTGAAGAAAAAGATGGGACCGGGATTGATGGTAGCAACCCAAGGTTAAATGAGTACGAAGTGTATGGGACATGGCAACAAGAAGTATAATCATTTTACATGACTTCTTCGATAAATCGTGAATGAAATCCACTTTTGCTTTTGTCGAGTTGCACGTGCGAGGTGTTAGATGAAAGAAGTCTCAAATAGAAAGTGGCATAAATGAATTAATATATTTTAATTGGTCATAATTTTTAGGTTAAATTTTTTAATGAAGGCAGATCCAACTGAATATGTTATCGGCTTGGGACTGACATCTCTTAGAATGATGTTTTGTAACGAAGGTATCGAGTTTTTGTTATGTCTCACAAAAGTTTTTCCCTCAAAAATTAGAAATCTACCACTAATATAAATTAGCATGCCCATGAATTAGGGCTAATTTACTAGTTCGATTAATTAGAATTGAAAAATAATGGGAAAATTGCACCAATAGTCCCAAACCTTTTGCTCAATGTGCATTAAGTCCTAAATAAATGAAATTATGCAATAAGTCCTGAATGATTCTTATCCGCCACAATCACGTTCTTCCGGGGATCGCTGAGCTAATTTTGCTGACATGACACATTGAAATCCAAATTGATATTTGCTAAATTCCCTTTAGCAAATGAGACACTAATGTGACGTTAATACAATGCCAAATCAGAAAAATTCAATTCTTAAAACACAAAGAAACATAAAATAAGGGAAAGGGAGGGGGAGGGGGAGGAAGAGAATAGTTCCCGAAGTTCAATGACCCTAAACAGTGATGCTTAATCGTAGACAAAACATATTGCGACTTCAAGTCTTTTCAAGTTATCACAAAAAAATGATATTATTCCCACGTGTTCTTTCGTCGTGAGAACCAACGCGTAAGTAACCAAATAATGAAGAATCTTGACGAAGTAAATGTGGAAAGGAAGGGGCAATAAAGCTTAGGGCATCAAGAAAAACACAACCCCTTTTTGTCAAAATTAACAGACATCATTCCTCAACAAACGCAAAAGAGGAGTCTCTAGAACTTAAAGAGGGCTTGTCGAGCAGCACAAGCAAACACAAATAATTAACTTGTCAATTCCCCAATGTCACAAACATGATTTTGCAGTTGGACCCCCCTAGCGATAGCTTCAGCCACGGTGCGAACGAACACGAGGCAGAGCCGAGACCAACCACCGTCTCCGTCGTCATCATTGTCACCATCATTCGTCGCCTCTCCATCCGATAGAGATCGCCATCGAGGCTTGCATAATTTTCAATATTCTTTCTCAATCAGTTGGGTCATATCTTTTTGCTTTCACTCCTTTGTGCCTACTGTGTACTGCTGCAGAGTTCCTGTTGAAGTGTATCACGTATCCACCCGAATCATTTCGGCATCTCTCTTTTCTCGCTACCTTCCATCTCCAAAGTCACACTCATGAAGATGAACAGGGATGGACATTGCACAGTTATTTTCGAAGGGAGAAGGTAGTCATTAGTGGGGTGCTATCATTGTTCATGTCCCCCCGAAAGAAGCTTGTGTTTCACAACTCTTGGTGTAGAGAGAGAGAGAGAGAGAGAGAGAGAGAGAGAGAGAGAGAAGAGTGATGTTGAAGAGTTTGGTTAAAGGCGTTGATTTGTTCTTTCGAGATAAAAAAGATTACTCGGGGCCATTTGTCTTCCACCACCTAGATCAACCATAAAATCAAGAATTGCGCATAGCTAATTGACAGAATAATTTAGGGTAAGGTGTTCTTCTTGCATTGAGAGAGAGAGAGAGAGAGAGAGAGAGAGAGAGAAGGTTTGGAGGAGGGTCGATGTCAAAAAGGTTTAAAGATCCAAATTGGACCCGCCAAGGATCTCCTTTTGCTGTTTACGCTAACTCTTCTATCTCCTCTCCCCAAGAATGAAAAATGTGATGAATGGCCCATTAAATTATATGAAAGAGGACGGAATAAGGCCAATCACTCTATATAAAGGTACGTCGAAATTCTCAATATTCAATATCTTTTGGCTCGATTAATCTACACGAGTATACACAAACTATCTCTGTACAAATACATTAGATTAAGCTACATTTGATAAATGCCGAGAGCAATCTTCAAAATAATTTAAAATAAAAGATACTATGATTTAAACACGAAAAAGTGCTCAATCACTCTATCAATCTCTTGAAATTTACTTTCCCTTGTCCGATGCTTATTAGTTTTGCAAGAAAGGAACGTTTCTTTCTCGCTCGCCGTGTTGAAATTTGAAACACCACCTTTTAGGGTTTAGAGAGAGAGAGAGAGAGAGAGAGAGAGAGAGAGAGAGAGAGTCTTGAAGTTGAGCTCTCACCGCCCCAGCTTAAAAATGAGAGGTGTGGAAATGGTGGGTGGGGACCGCCGAGAGTCTCATGACTTCAATGATGCGGTCCGCCGCATGATTGGTATGTCCACGGCCGACAACCACCGCCTACGTGGACTCACCGCCCACTTCCCTTTTTATAGACCGTATAATATGACCCCTAGGTCTAATTAATTGCTTATCCTTGCAGCCCTAGCTCACGCTATTTAATCTGATTAATTTCACCCCTTAAAGGTGGATAGCATATGGGCTCACTAATCTAAATAATACCACGCGCATGTATGTTAATCTTCAAGCGATTATCCACATGTCAATAGCCAAACTAATTGGTACTTCTTATAACCCCATCGACTGTACAATCTTTGAGCTCAGGCTCGGCCTCAATTCTTTCTCAACATAACCTCTTGCTACAGTCGGATAACGAGAAAGTTATTCATCGCAAAACTCGTTTTATCAACATGCATGGAACGCTTGCTTTGACCGTCAACACAAGATGCAAAACGTGTTCGACATAGTGTGCCAAAGTTGACCTCATGCCAGTATGCTCAAACATAGAAATTTTGGTTGTCCACGAGAAAACTCAGTAGCATTGTTCCTCAAAGTCATATGTTCACAATTCAATTTCATAAACCTAAATATCACCTAATCAATGTCCATAATCATATGAACGCACAGAGGTCACCAAACGACAATTACCGTTTGGTACTCTTCTAAAGGAAAGAGATGTTTCTTTGTTTGGGGAGGCCAAGGTTCTTGACCAGCTTCTTTATTAGAATTCAATCAGTTTTATCCATGTTATCATAGTACATTAGAACCCTAGAATAAATCTTGGCTTTATTACAAGTGATTGACATGGCAATTAGTTAATTTGTCTCATTTGGTTCTCATCTCTAAACAGAAGGTTGCGCAAAAAAAAAAGAAAACGAAAAGAAATTTATTCGTCTCCTATTTTTGTCTTCAACTCATTACTTTTCATCATTGCCATCTGATCTTTTAAGATCCAAACAATGATCTCGGGTCACCGTAGTGAACAAGGATCCTTTCACTATGTCGAGGTTCTACCAAATTGGCTATCGATTATCATTGCCCATATCATATGTCGGAGGAAGATATCCTTGGCATTGGCAGGCACCATGGAGCTGCATCCATGATGGCTTGAGCTATATTGGCCTCTATATGCTTGTTCCATCATAAAGGGGACGTAGTAAGCATTCTGTAGAATTTTATCGATATTGTATCGTCGTTACAAATAGTTTGCTCTATATCTGTGCTGAACTCCCGGTCATTTTACTGTTTGGTAATATTTGTTACTCGTGTGACTTTTGAGTTGTTCGCAAGGGCCAACTTGATCCTCTTTCTCAAGAATCTCAATTGAGGGAACCCTAAGAGGAATCACCGGCTCCAATTACCACTCGTAAACGATCCATACTAGATTTGACTTGTCTTTGCCGATGAAAATAAAGCCCTTCCAGATTGGATAATGCTATAACGTAGATGGTTGAAGTTTGTGAATTAACTAAGTTGAAATTATTTAGGGTTATGATGTTTTTTTTTCATATCTCAACAAAAAAATCTATGCTTGAAGGTGCTGATTAATGCAACTACAGGCGAAATCTCCATATTGCTTAATTTTACATCCAAGACGGGGAAAATAAAAGAAACACTGTAAAAGAAGTAGAGAAGAGCCTTACCTTCTTCCCATCTACAATGAAATGTCGAAACACGTGCGTGCCTCGTTTCCATGATTATTAATGATTTGCGCAACAAAAGTCAGAAAAACTATTTATGAAAAAGCCTTCTAGACCTACGCGGCATCTGATGTTCATGATGTTGCTTGCAGTGCTCAGATCATCAATTCAGTATGCCTGCCCCGTTATGCATTTGAAATTTACAAAATCACTTCCAAAAATGTGACACATACTTTTGCGCATTTAACATTTTATGATATATGGAATTAAATATCGCTGGTTTGTTTGTTATTTCCTCTATTTTACTTTTTATTTTTTACTCTTTACGATTTGATTTGTAGATATATAATCCAAGAACAAAATTGTAATTAGCCAGTTAACTGGAGAAAAACTAGTACAACAACTCACTGGCATGGCCCTCTACTTAAATTTGAGTTCTCCAGAGTAGGAATTGGATTCACAACCATTAGTTTTAGCACGGGGACACCTTTAGCATTGAATGAATTTTTGAATGGATGATTTCTATTACTATAAAGTATGGTGCATGGGGCTTCCTGCTACTCCCTTTCCTTGTGTGTACATATGCTTTGAATAATTATCGAAAAAGCTGACCATTTATTCAGTTTAAATTGCTTTAAGCTCTCCAACTATTTTAAGAAATTCACAATCTTTTTTCTCCGTGACTCACTAACTTTTTTTCAATTAAGTTAGCAATTAGTTTTTGTTACCAATTATGAGCTTCTTACCAACTATTCTTTTAAGTTACCACATCCAGTTACATTATTTGCAAGCCTTCGAACAATTAAATTACCAACTAATTTTGTATTGCTAATTTTATTTGAGTCAGCTACTAATGTTTATTTCAAAGACATGTGATTGGAGGCTATTCTGAGCAATTTCCTTGGATATTTGTTGATCTTCTAAGATGGTTATTTTCTTGTCAAGGTTGATGAACGAATTTAAACTCAAGTATTATGAATCTTTAAGTGTGATGGAGGTCTCAAGAGTTAAAATTCCAGTTCCTAGGACTTTATTTAATTTAAAGTTCTATGTCTTTGATGTTTGTCTATTTTTTGTCATAGTTCCTCTATATATAGAGAAGAGTTCTCAAGTGTAACCAAGAGAATTGAATGAATATATGAGAATTCCTTTGTTTGAGTGAATTTCTATCCGATTCTTTATCCAACGTCATTGGTGGTGGATCAAATAGTTCTTTATCCTTGACCGGTATAGCAATTCTTTACACCTTGGTGGTGAACTACCTTTATTTTCATTCTTTATTCTTGGTTGGTGGCTTGTGCATTTATACTTTGGTGGGGAATCTTCTTTATCCAATCCATAACTCAGAAAACCCTTATTTCCGAAATCATTCATCCCACTCACGTATTAGTTATCTCACAAAAGATAGTTATGCAAACTGTGAAAAAATAGCAATCATACAAAAATGTTGATAAGCTCTTAAAAAGGTACATAAAAAATAAGTCACTAATACATTCTTGATACTTATCTGAAACTTACAAAAATTTGTCCAAAAGAAAAAAGTTCTTACTTTTGGTCGCAGAAAACAGTAGAGTTCTACCCAATCCAAGATGTGACTTCTCTCATAATCCAAAGTTGGGATTGCTACACCTGGCGATGAACCAAATATAAAGATGATCTCTTCTGCAATGCTGGGAACATACAGATGGCATCCTCTTAATGATGCAGCATATTACCCTCATAAAATATCCTCTCAAACTACATCTTGAGTAAACTTGTAGTAAGTACCAAAAGAAAATATATCCAAAGGATATAAAATACCTCAAAAGGGAGGAGGAAGTGGGGGTCCTCATGATCATAGTCGGCCTTACAGAACACCAAATACTTCGTCCCTCTCCTTGCTTTGTTTACCTTCTACGTAAAGTTCTGCGATCCATCCACCAATCCCTGTCTTCCACGTCGCCACCCCTTTTTCCATCATCTTCTCTCTTTTCCAATTTATACCAAGTTCCTTCTAGCGAGTACTTGTCAGGCCTGACATCGGTTTTGCAGAACGCGCATTTGATTTGGTTTAGATCTTCGCATTGACCCATCCGACCTATTTTGAAAGTGACATGAGTGTTTGTACTCCGTCCATTGTGTGCCTTCAGTTTGGGAATTCAAGCTCACGACTGATGTTACTCCAGCAATCTGCTTGACAGAGAGAATCTTCAAAGTTAAAGACAGAAGCAGCATAAAAATGGTGTAGACTGGGAAAACATGGAATCCTCTCTGTATTACTATGGTTGCATTGTAGTTATGTTGTGTGGTCGCTTGTGAATTTGGCGACCTGCGTTCTAGGGTTGCGATGCTTTTAAAACTGGATGCGACAACTTCTTAAAAGACGATACAAGCTACTGCCGCATGTAGTTTTCAATGCTTTTAAACCGCAAGAGCCACCTCGACCGATCCTTCTCGCTCAATGAGGTCCTTCGACCAACACTGCTTAAGAACTCTGATGTTTCCAGTGAAGGAATTCGTGAGTTTCCAGAACCCATATCTAGGTAGAAATTTCTAACCAACAAGACAGCACGACTCAAACACAGATTTTGGATTCATGTTAATTATGTTTGTGTCATAATTGTGTTAACCTGTTTGGCATGATCAATAAATCAACTGTGTTTGATTTGAACTTGCGTAACTCGAAATTGATCTTTTTTTAACTCATTAATTAAATGGATTGCATCGCGAGTTCTACCAAATTGAGTGAAAGCTAGATTTTTCTACCATTCATAAATAATGACAAGTGAATAATGGTTCACGTATTTTTTACTTTTACTTTTTTATAAATAAAAAAAATTGTTGTTGTGAATATCATATTAAGCACATATTTTGTTATGAATGAAAACCATGCATACAAAAACCCAATCTTAAAAAAGCCTATTTGTGTCCGTGTGAACTATATTCAAGTTGGATTGATTTGATCTGACCTATTTAATACCATAGGTTACACTAGTAGCATGGGAATTACCTAAGTATTATGCGGGTTATGTTGAATTTGAGTTCCCTACCCCAATTATTAGTTGCATTGTGCTCAACATATCTTTAACTTGAAAAGAAGCAAAAAAAAAAAAAAGCTTTTACATGAAAATTTATTTATCCCTACCACATCGAATATGGAGAGTTCGTGAATACAGTCATACACCCTAAACTATCATCCTATTTGAATTCTCCATCTTTTGAGCATTTAAATGATGAAATATGCGTTTTCAATAGGAAAAGATAATATAAATGGCCGCATAATTTAATTCGACGTCGCTGAGGGGCAACGTGGTAAATTGGCGAGAGGGCTGGAGGCGAAGCCGCCAGGCGTGATGAGATGAGCCACGTCGGCCACGTGAGCGCCGAGCGTTCTCCCGGGTTGGTCGGACGGTTCCTTTGGCGGCGACACGTGGCGTTGGGGGTCGTGCCAGCGTGGCGGGTCATCCCGAAGTTAATATATCTCGGCATCTCGTGATTGGTAGACGATGAATTGAAGGAGCAACGGCAACGCGAGCGACGCTTGTCGAGAAAATTTATTATAAGGATTATTATTATTTTTTATTTATGAGATCATCACCGTATACGAATTTAATTAATTAAGAATAAGTATTCATATCTATATTCTGGTTTGCGTAAAAAACAAAAAATGAAGGAGAAGATGGAATCGTGGCGAATCTGCTTTTATTTTTGAAGTAAAAGTTTGTCATTGACTTCCCCCATGATAATTACAAAGATTCCAACTTAAGAAATTGGGAAAATATAAAGGGTTGAAAGATTGGTATATTTAATCGCTTGCAAGCTTTCGTATCATTTTCTAGGAAAAAAGCTTTAATATTGTACCAAACATACATTAAATTATTTGCTTTTTGCGTGAACGATATTTCACATAAGAACATCATTCGATCCGAATCCCTAACTTGAAACTAACTCTTCTCTTTCTCAATTTCCCCCAATCCTTCCGGCTGATTTTAAGTGGGAAAATTTAATTGCTGCAAATGAACAATTGATAATCACGTGGACAATTGAGGATTGCGTGGTTACCTAGTAAAGTGGGTTAACTGAAACATGATGGTTCATCTACGAAGAAAAGCCGAGAGAACTTTTGTTCCAGAGAATCTTTTGAAAGAAAAAAAGAAGGCATCAAATCGAGTTCGCTTGTAAATTTTCCGTGCAAGAATATTCAAAGGAAAGAGAAACCAGGAAGCTTTGCCCCAAAGTCATTAACTAAAGACGACCGAAATATCATGACGAGCCGAAGAACAACGAGAAAGGAGAGGAAGGGGAGGGGAGGGGAGGGGACCCTAAAAGCTTTTGGAGGAGGAGAGTTCGTATAGGGCAAGGACAAGAAGAAGGGTAGAGAGGAGGAGGAAAGGGATGACGTGAGCGAGCTTGGGGTGGGGGGACAGCCAACCATAATACACCCCCATGCGCAATCGAGCGGTCCTCTCCTCCCCGTCTTTTTATTTTTTTATATTCTCTCCATCCACTCTCCTTCTTCTTCCATCTCTCTCTCTCTCTCTCTTACCTTCCTTTGTCTTCTTCTTCTTTAAGAGCTTCTGTCTCGAGCTAGTCATTGCACCGAGTCTGCAAGCCGATCTCTCTCTTTCTTATTTCTTGGAAGTCTGTCCAAGGTGAGGGGATAGGTTTGGATTTTGATGGGATTGAATTTGTCTTGTTTTCTCAGCTTTTCCGTTACTTACTTTCTTTAAAATGGTTGTTGTTTCTTCATGAGTCTTGAGTTTGTACAGTTCGTCATCCGATTTCGTCCTAGCTTCAACTCATTTGCTCGCTGGCGGCTGAATTCTTCCTCGTGAGGATTATAGGGTTCTCTGAATTCCTCAGTCTTAGCTACGCTTTTGATACTGCTTCCAGGTTTTTAGGACTGGAGCTCATTGATTTCTTCTTTATCCTCTTCTTCTTCTTCTTCTCTCTCTCTCTCCATCATTCATCAGCAGAAGGCTGTTGGTCTGATCTGCATGAACATTTAACCGTAGAAAGCTCACACCCAGAAAGTTAGATTTCCTCAAAATGGCAAGTTTTTTTATGAAAAGATGCAAGGTCGTTCTCTCTCTCTCTCTCCTCCCCCCCTCCCCTCTTCTTTCTCCCCGTGAACCACATTAGTTATTCTATACACAACTCGAATATTCACACCCTTCTCTCTCTTTCTCTGCTGGCCAGTGACGGATGAGTATCAGAAAGAATTCAGTCGTGATGCGTTCCTTCTGACGAATCACATACCCCCTAGACTTACGCTCTCTTGCAGTGGAAACACAGAGATAGAGATAGGGCAGATGGTGTGCAAGCCAAATTGTCGACAAACAGACAGGACCCTCTGAAGCTCTCTACATGATTTTTCTCTCAGAAAGCCCCTTTTATGCTTTCTCTCTCTCTTTCCTTCTTTTGAAATTCAAGAATGGTGTCCTCTCTCTCTCTTTCTCTCACACACATCCCTCGATCACCTTTTTGCTTTCACAAGGAACAACGCGTGCTAACCAGCAATGACGTCATCCTCGTCCTCTCTCGTCCCATTCGAAGCTTAATAGAACTTTTTTTATGGGGGAGCTTTAGGTTATCTCCTCCTTTTACTGTATCTTGATAGAATAGAAGAACTTCTAGAAAAAGTAACTATTTGTTTTGTTAGCTAGCCTTCTGGAATGCTTATTACTGATGTTTGATATTCATTAAAGTTTCTAGACGCATTCATTTCGTTGCCGTTGATTTTGATTATTTTGCATTATTTTACTGGAGGCTCCGTTGTTGATGAATCATTCCCACCATTCACCAACACAAGACAACATCATTGGCACAAGCCACTAGCTTGTAACACCTGCACAAAACACTTACCAAGTGACCATACCCTCGTTAACCTCCCCACTTACCCTCATAGTTTTCATCAGAAGAACCAAACTCTTATGAATGATGATTGCATTTCTCTCTCCACCTTTTTCCACACCTTTTTTCTTTTTATCCCTAGCTAGACACATATCATTGTGAATAAAAATGATGGGCGTGGTTCTATTTTTCAACAACCTGCTAATAGCTAGGCTCTTATCATTTCCCTTACTGTGTGGTAACAAATGGGTGAACATTGCTCACCACCAAATGAGCTATGATTCTATACATATTCCTAAGGCAATTGCCACCTTTCTCTAAAAGGGCCCATCATTCGTTTTTAATTGTGTCTCCTATTTTCTTCTCCTTCTTTTTCCTAACTCTCTTGTCTAGTTCTTTTAA
Source organism: Eucalyptus sideroxylon x Eucalyptus melliodora (assembly GCA_016097485.1). Classification (NCBI taxonomy): domain Eukaryota; kingdom Viridiplantae; phylum Streptophyta; class Magnoliopsida; order Myrtales; family Myrtaceae; genus Eucalyptus; species Eucalyptus sideroxylon x Eucalyptus melliodora. Next base: position 43,744,025 of record CM027832.1, on the reverse strand, counting down.
TCTGTTCCTCTCCTCCTCTCTTCAAGTTAGATCAAATCGACCATGATTAAAGACTCGCAGAAGAATAACTGAGTGTTTTATTTCATGGTGGATTTGATGCAGTGTGTTAGCAAAATAATTTAAGTTGATATGGAGACGATGGAGTCTTGTGTACCGCCAGGGTTTCGGTTCCATCCGACTGATGAGGAGCTTGTTGGCTACTATTTGAGGAAGAAGGTCGCCTCACAGAAGATCGACCTTGATGTTATTAGAGACATCGATCTGTACAGAATCGAACCATGGGATCTTCAAGGTAGCAGCATCTTAACGCTTTCCTAGTTATATATAGATTATCTAAATCTGGCAAGTTCATGATCTGGCGTGTACAAAGATCAGTCAGCTTCTTCTTGAGGTAGATCACTAACTATGTGAGCATGTGGCTTCTTTAAATCGTGACCGATCCAATTCGAGAACCCTCAAGAGCATATTACGCATATATACGATAAACGTATCTATAGGCGATGTTGATTGTGGGTTCCTTATTTGAATGCAAAAGAAGGAGGTTCTTCTATAAAACCTAGCTGCAGAATGGCTAGATCTAACTGTGATTACCACTAAAACCACACATACTTAACCTCTTGACTCGTAACCCTACTTTTGCATATTCTTTTCTCATTAGACTTCTTTTGACTCATCTCTTGGTGGTTATGGATGGACAGAGAGATGCAGGATTGGGTATGAAGAGCAAAATGAGTGGTACTTCTTTAGCCATAAAGACAAGAAGTACCCAACAGGAACGAGGACCAACAGAGCCACCATTGCTGGCTTTTGGAAAGCGACTGGGAGGGACAAGGCCGTTTACGACAAGGCCAAGTTGATCGGCATGAGGAAGACCCTCGTTTTCTACCGAGGAAGGGCTCCGAATGGTCAGAAGAGCGACTGGATCATGCATGAGTATCGGCTCGAATCTGATGAGAATGGACCCCCTCAGGCAAGTACTGTATACCTCCGCTTCTCTCTCTCTCTCTCTCTCCACAGTACTCTCTCCACAGTAACTTCTATACCCCGAGAGAGGGAATGCTAATTTGACATTATACCATCAATAAAAAGGGTTTGCATTCTTAATCTCCATAGGAGATACTGACGAACGGCGTCATTCAATTACAGATGGTATCACGCCAATAAGTTGCGCATTTTTCGGCACAAGCTTTTTCCTTCTCTTCTTTCTCATGAACACATTCAAGACATTTCCATTGAGCATGCGAATTCGAGTGGATAAGGGAGAATAGTCATCATTGTCCCCGGCACGAGCTTTTAAACAGTGCCTTTGACCTAGCTTGGGTCGAGAAAATAAAACTCTCTCTCTCTCTTTCTCTCTCTCCCTCCCTCCCGAAGATGATAGCCTCTCACAAAAAACCTACTTCTCTTTTCAAGTTCCTGAGGATGCTCTTATTTTGCTTTAATTGAATAGAACGAAGTTAGATATACTAATTAAGACTGTTCTGCTAAATTGATGCATTAAATCCGTGTTTCACTTGACATATTAATTTAATTGAGTGGAACGGTAGATAGCTTCAATCTGCTCAAGTTACGGGTTTGTTTTTAGTGTGTAAGCCGGCCACCACCATAACAAAGTCAAAAGGTACTGTGTTAAAAGCAAAATGCATGCACGACTTTGTCTTTCGATTCTCTTTCCCCGTCTGCACTTTGTACTCAAATGTGTTTGTCGAAAAAGAAATATTCCGTTTCCCCTCTTAGCAGACTCTCTCTCTCTCTCTCTCTCTCTCTCTCTCGCGTCATTGACTATCTCCTCCTTCACTTTATCAAGCAAAAAGGAAGCTCACTAAAGTGTATATTTCAAGAAGTAGATGGTACTACAAAAGGGACAGCGAGAGAAAGGAAGAAGCTCAGTTTTCTTGGTCCTCCTTTCACCTTTTATATGTTAGGCATGATTTGCGGATTGCTCGCGAGCTCGCCTTGATATCTCGGCATTTTGTCTGAGTCTTTGTCAACACACACTGTGCAAATTGATTGCACTTTTTCCCATTGAGATGGATAAATTATTAGACAGATGACAACTTGCAACTTTATGCGACTCTCAGATGTCTTTTGTGTATTTCATTGTATCTATACATGGTATGCACAAATACAGCCTTTATTTCTTCTGTGTGCTTCACAAATGAGCATATCAAAATACCCCAAAATGTAATTAAAAAAGAAATCTCGCATAGGACTTTGAATTGAACTCTTCTTGCATTTCTTTTCTTTCTGTTATCTAGCATAATGCACAAGTTTCTTGTGTATGGGATTTCCTTATCTGATACATTAGGGAATATTTTTTCTCAGGAAGAGGGATGGGTGGTTTGTCGAGCATTCAAGAAACGGACCACTGGGCTGACCAAGAGCACCCTCGAAGGCTGGGACACGAGCTACTTCTACGATGAGCAAAGTGGCACAAGCTCGGTCGTCGACCCTGCCGAGTGCATCTCGAGGCCAGTCCTTGGCTACATGCCCAATTCGAGCTTTGTGTGCAAGAAAGAGACAGAAGTGGCGGAGAACATGAAGCTCTTCAACCCAGACGACAGCTACTTCCTACAGCTTCCTCAGCTAGAAAGTCCATCTCTTCCCTTAACGAAGAGGCCGATGAGCTCGGTTTCGCTAGTTTCAGAGATCAATAACAATAACCACAACAGTAACAATAACGAGCACTTAGAGGAACATAATGATGATGATTCCAATAAGAGGGTGACTGATTGGAGGGCCCTTGACAAGTTCGTTGCTTCTCAGTTGAGTCAAGAGGAGAGGTATGAGGGCGATGGAATAACCGCAAGCTTTGATCAGCATGATAGCTCAGACATGGCTTTGATGTTGCTAGAGAATGCTCGAGAATGCGAAGCGACCAAGTTGAGCAGTTTCTTGACTTCAGGCGCCGGATGCGACGCGGGTGGCATATGTTTGTTTGAGAAGCTATGAATTTGTAAGGAAGAGAAAGGTTTTATATCTGATAAGAGAATATATGGCCCTCTGACCTTGAATGAGGAAGAGTGGATATTATTTCTGTTGAACATAATGTGTTGTGAAAGTTTGTATCTCTCTCTCTCTCTCTCTCTCTCTCTCTCTCTCTCTCTCTCTCTCTCTCTGTGATTAAGAAGCATTTAAATCAATTCAAAGATATAATAATTACGGTCAAAGCTACGAAAAAAGTTGTGTTCAAAATATAGATAATCGGTACCCCACTCCATTCTTAATCGGTCGCTAGAAATTTATTGAATATCACAATCGATTATGTTGTAGACGCTCCTAGAATTCATAATGAATTCTCCATTCCTCATTTTTACACCAAAATTTGGCATCAATCAGTGAAAACAAGGGTTAACCATGAGTGATGCCAGATTTAAAAAGACGAAATTCAAAATGAGAAAAAGCTTATGAACAATCTCAAGAAATTTTCGGGAAGTAGATAGAAGATACCAAACCGCGATGTTGCCAACCTAAGGGTATCAAATATGAATAACAACCTTACAATCTCAAAATTAACTATCTAATGATACCAGACTCTTATGGTGCCAACTCGAGAAAACTTAAGTTAGTTACAGAATAATCCTAAAATACTGAATGCGGTATAATAAAAGAATGTGCCAAACCTCCACGATACAAACCCTATAGTCACAGAAACAGTTAAGTGCCAAGCAAGGAGATTGAGGAACAAGGAAAGGGACCAAACTTGATTGATAATCTAAAAGGCGTGTACAAATCACTCGTGGCGTTGCAAATAAGCAACAAGAACAGTAAAAGTAAGAGCAAGACTAAAAGTACACACGTTCACTCAACCAAATCACAAGATTTTACTTACTTTATCCAAGTTGGACAGGAGTAAAGAGCCGGTAACTGGCAAGTACTTTCACTTTTGAATATGAATCTTAGGAGTAATGTGTGTGACAACATACAAGTTGCTACAGAAGATGCACCTAATCCCAGTGGTGAGGATAATGTGAGGCGGGAAGTGGAGAAAACGAGTTTGGCTGGTCCACGGGGCCCTTATGTAAATGTCGGCATATGTGGATATAAGCATAGAGGCAACAAAAGGATTATAGCTTATATTATATGCAAGATGTTATGTTTAAAGATATGGCTGAAGTTTTTAAACCAATGATTGTTTATTCATTTAATTTTTGTTATTGAAAGCAACCCCGTTAGAACATGGTTTGGTAATAAGTCAGGTAGAGCTTGTTGGCATGCGAAATATTGGTTCGGACACCCCGTTTGGAAATGCCCAACTATAGAACCGAGAAATTGGCCAGAGCTCTTTAAAAAAATTGAAAGTCATAGCAAAAAATTATAACCAACTCTCACTCGAGTTGCTTACCAGTGTCCATTTGGTTATCTTTCATTAAATAATCTTTCTATTGAGTTATCACATTTATTTGTCTTGCTTAGCAAACTCTGTTTTACAATTTAGTTACTAACTAGTTTTGCCTAACTAACTTTTACTTGAGTTAGTTACCAATGTTCAGTTGATTCTCTTTATATGACTACCTTCTTTTACCTTTGACAAAAAGAATATCTTGTCTTTATCCATCTTTATTTACCTTTCCTGCCAATTACTATATGAAAGTACCAAGCTTTATTTTAGTAAGTTGCAAACTTCTTTCCTGCCTAAATAATTAACCCAACAGAAACTTTGGTAAAGCAAAATAAACCAAAGAAACAGTTGTAACTAACTCAACTGAGAGTTACTCATTATTTATTGGAGAGAGGTTGATCCATCACTTAAATTGAAGTTAGTAATCTCATAATAAGGGTTGATAAATTTGAGGCGTAGTTAAGAGATATAAATAAAAGTTAGTGCAAATAAAGATAATTTGTAACAAAAAGCAAAATAAGCTTGGTGAGTAACTTAAAGTAGAGGGTAACCCTAAATTAGTTGGTAACTAAGTTGGAGGAAAGCTTATAAGTCTAATTGGTAATTTCTAAAAAAAAAAATGGTACATATAAGGTGCTGATAAATAAAAAAATGTAAATAACATATTGTAATCGACAAGAAAAGTTGAAAAATAGAAAGCAAAAAAAAAAAAAAAAAAAAAACCACAAATAAATGTCGCTTAATAGCTTAAAAGATGAATTTGTAACCCAATGCCATGTGCTAATTTGGTGGGATAAAAATTGGCAAGTCATGCTAATTTAGGTTGGTAATCCGAAAAAGAATTATTATTTTCGCATAATAGTTGTCAAATTCAAAGTCTTAGAGAGTTATGCAAATAAAAGTTGGTACGTTATTCTAAAGATTCATAATTTTCAAACTATTAAAAAAAATTCACAGACCAAAAAAAAAAAAAACTATTAAAAAAGGTTGGTAAAATCACGAAAGTGTTGGATAAAGTTTGATAAAGTGGGCCATTTTGTCTCAATATTGAAAACTCGAACTTTAATTCTTAATGATGGCAAGCTGATTTTCGCAAAACAAACTAAAAGCTATCAAGTCTTATCATTTTGAAACTTTCTGTAGGAAAAAAAATGTGGGGAAAAGAGACAAATGTAGTTACCACTTATAAACATCATTAAAAGGACCTTGCGCCCTCTACAATATGTTTGGTGTCAAACTATATATATTAAAAGAAAATTAGTAAGTTATTCTAAAAATTCATAATTTTCAAACTAATAAAAAAAGTTGGTAAAATCATAAAATTGTTTGAAAAATACCAACAAGTTACCTGGAATATATATATTTGTTACCAGCATTAAGAACTTATCAAGAAGATTGACATTTAGAAGATTAGAAGAAGAAGAAGAAGAAGAAGAAGAAGAAGTTGCCTTCCTTTGCACTGGACAAAATGATTCTCCTCAAATGGTATGATTTCTTACCAATTCTATCTGCACGACACGCATAAAGATTTCTTAAAAAGTTATCTTTTTGTAATTTATAAAGTTTGATGAAGTGCACCATTTCAACTCAATGTTAAAAAAAAAAAAAGCTCAAACTCTGACTCCTAATGATTATAAGTTGATTTTTGCAAAACAAATGGTATCATTTTGAAATCTTTTGTAAATAGCGAAAAAAGAATGAGGAAAGGTGGCTAATGCAATTGCTACTTCTGAACATCATTAATAGGGCCTGGCGCCCACTACGAAATGTTTGATGTCAACCATTAGAGCTAGACTCATTTGATTGCACTGAAACCGCCATCCTTTGGCGAGTTCAACACCAACCATAGTGTCGGCAACGGAAATAGGTGCTACATACACAAAGACACACATAGACATGAAACTCCAAACGCTAGGTAGGATGAGATTCTTCACTACCCTATGAAATCAAGAGCTTATCTAGTCCGACCACAACTGGAACAGACTCATAGAAAGTTGGTACATTGTTTAATGTGCGCTCAGTTCTTGTTTCTAGTTCCATTTGCCCTCTTCTTCACCTTTTTTTGTTTTTCGCTCTGCCCGAAAACAAAACGGGAGCACTGAAGCTGGGAACTTGTGGGGTCGTCGAGGGGCGGGACCGAGGGCTGTCTGGCATGCGCGGAACCAATTGGTGGCGCCGGCCGGGCATGCTTGCTCGTGTCGTGCGTCCTTGTTCCACATGTCCCCTTGGAACCATGCACGACAGAGGCCACTGAGAAAAGAGTCTCGAGATGAGGTCCACGGCATGCTGCCGCGAGCAGTTCCCTCATCGCTTTGGACTTGCGGGGCTTACGCAGGGAGACATGGCTACTGGCTTCCTCGTCAATCGTTGCTGCTTAGCAGCAGCTGCAGACGTGGCTGCTCGAGAGGGCGAAGCCCTCCGGAGGTTGTACAGCTGCGCCTCCCCGGAACGGAGCAGCAGTCGCGAGCCCGGATTCACGGTCGGCGGATAACGTCCGAAGCGCTCTGACGAGAAGAGTTGAATGGCTATAAGTAGTACTGGAGACGGTGTGTCCCGTGCCCTCGAGTATAAAATACCGTCCAGGACGAGTCACGACAAGCTCGGCCATCAGATAATTGGAGCAGAAAAATAATTTAAAAAGTAGATGAGTATTTGGCGCTACGTGTTTTGCAGATTGTTTCATGTTAGTTAACTAAAGAAATCAAGAATTTACCCTTACTCTACGTCCCGAATTAGAGAGGACTACGCTATGCAGCGAGTTTCTCCCAGAGCGACACTGAAAGTGGACTCATCATGCTAATTGTAGCCTTTGGAGCACATTGCATACATATGTCACATGATATTTTGGAACAATATCTTAAGTTCTAATAAAATTGATAACGAGTCTAACTTAAATCTGTCCGGATGCTAATTAAGCTGCCAAGTAGAGGACATCGGTCCCGTTCCTTAAATAGAGATCATTGCTTATGCATCACTTCCAATTTGTTGCTTCAATAGCGAGAAATCAACTGTCGAATAATATAAGATCTCGCACTCTTCGTTAGATCGCCTCAAATGGAAAAATTACCCAAAAAGTCTAAACATATTGTAATTGTACTAATTCAGTTCTAAACATTTTGCAATTGTGTTAATTCAATCCATCCAACTGAATTTAGCTAATCGGCACTAATGTGGACGTGGGCCGTTTGCCGCTATCGACATTTTTTTATATTTTTTTTAAATCATTTTTTTTCCTTCTTCCTTCTTCCTTTGGCCGATGAGGTCTGCCTCGCTGAACATTGGTGAGGGCGACCCTTGGCCAGCCATGGAAAGGGTGAGCATCACTATCACTAGGTGAGGCTCAGCTAGCTTGTGCTCGCCATGGTTGGGTGAGGCCTTGCTAGATTTGGTGAGGCTCAACCTTGCCCAAACATGTCAAGATCGAAATATGCCCTTGTTAGTGGCCGGCGAGACTAACCTCACCGACCCTCGCCTTTGGCTGGCGACGGCCAACTAGAAGAAGGAAGATTGGAAATAAAAAAAAAAAGGGAAAAAGAAAAGAAAAGAACAAAAAATTATTAAAAATTTATCCACATCACCGCTAATTGATAAAAAATTGCTAGATTGACTAAATTGACATAATTACAAAAGATTTAGAACTAAACTGACAACCAAAAAAAAAAAAAAAAAAAAAGCCTAAGACCGAATAATATAATTACAATAAATTTAGAAATTTATTTAATTTCGTAATTCTCTCGGTCTTGAATACATTGCAGTCAACGCATGCGCAGCTAATGGTCGGTGCTAGACCGAAATAGACGAGTCTAGAAACGAATGCTCGCCAGTCGCCATGATTGTTGCTCTTTTTGCCTAACAAACATCCCGTGGTTCATCAAATGATGAAACTACAGTACACCGGAACTGAGACTCGTCCGCACCTTGTCGGGAGACCATACGAATTGGGCTCAGCTAAGGTCGTGGGCCTTGCGAAATCTCCAATTGCTTGGCAAAACAGTCAGGCCTGGGGCTGGGCCTGGGGTGGCCCAATATCAGGCTTCAAAATAGATCATACGCACGAGTCCTGCCGTGAAAATGACGAATATTCAAGCAAAGCTGAACATGCTTTAAGAGGGCCAATGGAGTGTGCTTGACTCTAAGAGGGCCAATGGAGTGTGCTTGACTCTAAAAGGAAAGCCCACTCACTGGTCCTAATTCTCTCGACCTTAATTATCTTACCTTCTAGGGCAAGGTCTAAAGACGGACCGAATATGTGCCAGAGTGAACCTCGGATCATTAGAGCTGATGAGATCCACATGGGATCCATCACGATCCGTACTCGATTTCATACGTTTTAGGCTCATTGAACGAGTTTTCTCAGGTTTATCTTTTGGACGCGTTGGACTAATATGGTACTGCAAGCTGAGAATGGTCCAAGATCTTGGTAGGTAATAGAATGACAACTTTCCACTGAAACCAATTTTGAATGGATGGCCTCTCAGCTGAGATGAATAGATTTTTTGACATTTTGGGATGAACAGAATTTTGATTGATCATGCAGATTAGGGCCCACATGATTAGAAATGGCGATTTCCGACAAGACACGAGGACTTGAGTTGAAAACGTCATGGACTTTACTGGCTAAAATTTATGCTAACTGTGTTCATGCTATAGTCATGTCAACCCCTTTGACACGGTTAATAGACCAGTCGAGTTCAAGTTAAACTCATATCACTCATTTAATGGAATGGGTCTCGACATATTGACTAATGACATGACTTATATTAACCTATTTAATTTAAATTAGCTAGATGTTTCTTCTTTTTATTGCTGGTAAATGAAATTGATTTTACTCTTTGAAATAATTGGACCAAGTATTAATAATCTTTTCCATAAATAACGCAAAAAGAACATTCATAATCTTATTGATTCTTTTTTTCAAATGATTAAATTATTGTCTTAAACTTATGAAGCACATAGGTTTTGTGGAAAAAAGCCATAAAAACAACATATTGGGGTTGTCATGTCACATTTGGATTGGAGTAATCCTATATGATCCTTTTTAATTAAACCGACTACATGGGCCGTGTCCAAATTACTGATTTAATTAGTGGGTCAAGGTCGGTTTGAGCTTTTTAATATACCAACATATCTTTGAATGGAGACAGCACGAATACGTCTTTGACTTCAGAACGTAAATAGTCATCGCGGCACGTAATTAACGGTCCGCGGGGGCTTTGGCAAACATTATTAGGGATCATGCGATGTTTTTCATTTTCGTCTTCCACGTTGTTCCCCTTTCAAAGAAGAAAAATAGGGTCTAAGTTAAAATTCCAAACCCTTTTTTCCTCCGATAGGACAAAAAGATGACTTTCGACCCCCTTTTTTCAGCGATTTCACGGCAACCCGTGTTTCAGATCATGACCAGCGCCCAATCCGCATCCAGCGAAGGCGAGGATCGATGGGGAAAGCCACCGTCCTGCACAGTGACCTCCCTGATATTCCGACTTCCGCGTGCACCATCATGCACACGCGTCGCCCAATGCTACATTCATTCCTGGGACTCTCCACGGAAAATAGCTATCCCATCAAAGGGCTGTCGGAGTTCGACCACTCGAGACCATTCGCACGTGGCTTCGGATCCACACCCGGAGAGAAATTCCTCGTTCTTTTATATTACATCTTTATCTTCATCTCGGCAGCAGCCTGACATCAGGGCACATCCTCAGCTCCTGGTAGGCTGAGATCCATCGTTTGATGCTTCGGACACAGAACCGGAGAGAAATTCCTCGTTCTTTTATATTAAATCTTTCTCTTCATCTAGGCGGCCTGACATCAGGGCACATCCTCAGCTCCTGGTAGGCTGAGATCCATCGTATGATGCTCTCTACCCGCCAATCTCCTAACGAAGCATCACAGCTATGAAACTCTATGGCTTTGTCTTCATAGCTTAAGATCATTAAGAGCCGTGTTGAGATTCGGGATAAGGGTCATAAGCACGATTTCCCGACACCCAGGGTAGTCTCGGTGGGTACTAATTCAAGAATATACTAGTGCTCGCGCAAGCTGAGATAAACGGGCAAAGCATTTTTTGCCGTGAAAACTTTGGAGCAAGAATTGCTTCGAAGCTAAGGTGGGTATGCTCTTTGATTCCGGATAGTTCGATCCTATTATGTGTACAGAGAGACAATGATTTCGAATTAAGTTCGAGATGACTTATTTAAGCTCCAGACTGAATGATCAACATCAGACATGTCGTTTAGAATGTCTTGGGCCAAACTTCACCACCATCAATTTCTATACTAAACGTCTGAGACCTCAACCTTGGAAACCCAGTCCTTTCATTGGCAAAACTAAGATTCCAGTCGTGCGCGGCCCAATCTCACCCAAACAAGAAATTGGTAACCAAGAAGAAGCAACTGGCATCGAATCCCTTGCAGCTGAGGAAAACTGAGTCGATGAAGCGCTGGAGAGAGAGAAAGAGAGACGAGAGATCAAAGCGAAGGTTCAGACTTAGCTATCGACCATTCGTTGAAACATCAGAAACTATTTTTAACCCTACGTACAACCCATCTTCTTCATCAACCCATATTATTATTGACAGAATAAGAAGAAACTACTACCAGACGCGAGCGACGTTTCAACCCCATATTCACATTCACATCGTCTACCCCACCCAAAAAAGACAAAAAGCCCAAAATTACAGTACGCTCTCCGTCTCCCCGTCGCTCCTAGCCTCAAACAGCAGCTACCTTCTTGGCCCTCTTCGCGGCAGGCGACTTGATAGACTTGGGCTGCTTCGGCTTCGCAGCCGCTGCCTTCTTCACCGGCTTCTTCGCGGCCTTCTTCGCCGGCTTGACCGGCGCCTCCGGCTTCCTCGACCGCTTGGCCCTGGGAGTAGTGGTCGCCATGGCCATGGGCGGCGCCTTGGCCATGGGCGGCTCCTTGGACTTCCTGGTAACGGGGGCAGCCTCCGCCTTCTTCGACGGCTTCGCCGAAGGCCTGGCGCTCTCCTTCTTGCCCGCCTCGGACAGCTTGTACGAGGCCTTGACCTTGATCAGCTTCCCCTTGGCGGCCGAGTTCTTCAGCTGGAGCGCCAGTATCTTCCTGAAGTTGGCGGGGAGCACGGCCTTGTGCTTGTCCTCCATGTACTTGGCGATCGCGTACGGGCTCGACCCGCTCTTCTCGTTCAGCGCCAGGACCGCCTCCTTGATCATCTGCTCAAAAACAGAAAACCAGCATCCCCATCAATTGAACGTTCTGCAGATACACTAGTCGTTATCCTCGCGATCGCAAAACCAGTACCTGGAAGTAGGGAGGATGCGAGGCGGTCTTCGGCGGCCTCTGCTTCTTCTCCCTCGGAGCCCGAGGCTTCCTCTCCTTCGCCGGCTTCTTAGCCTCCGCCTCCTCCTTCGGCTTCTCCTCCTCCTCCGTCGCAAGCACCGGCACCGGCGCCGGCGCCGGAGCCTCCGCCGGCGGCTGCTCGACGGGCAGAACCTCGCCCTCTACAGTGGTCGACATGGCGTAGCTAGCAGTGGCAGTAAAAGCACTAGAAGCTTCCGAAAATGGTTGTGCTCTGTGCGAGAAAACCAAACACTATGACGACACTGAGTTCGGCCTCCGTGCAATTTATACCGGGGCAAGGATCTCCGACGAAACACAACGCGGACTCCGATTGGTCCGTCTCGGCGCCCACGGATCGCCAGGTGGGAGGGAGGAGGGATCGGGGCCGGACACGTGGGGGGCGATCGGACGGTCGGCTCGGGCCCTCTGCCTCGGATGGGAATATTTTTTTCAGAGTGTCCGGGGGGGTCAGGGATTGTGGAAAAAAGGCGTGGATAGGATTTTGCCGAGACACGAGAGAGGTTTTGGTCTTCTGGTGGAGAGAGAGAGACGCTTTGAACTCTGAAGGGGCGAAGTTGGGTTGTGTTTTCTTGCTAGCTTTGGGGCCAAATTCGATTGCTTCTGCTTCGAATTTTTGGACGAAATTCGTGAGGGATTGAAGGCACGAAAGTGTAGGTTTCAATGTGATTTGAATGATCGAAAACGGTTGGGGTTTGAGTACTGTGTGGAGGTGCGAAGTGAGGAGGGTTACTTCGATTGCTTTTTTTCGTTTTTTTTTCGACCGTGTACCATATAAATTATGGTCAACTCTAACAAAAATCAATATGTAATTGTGCCGATATGCAAATACCAAATAAAGGTAAATACACGCCCATAAATTAAAACTTCCTTGTACTTTCACCTTAAGGAAAAAAATAACACGGATAGTCAACGAACTTTAGCCTAATAGACAATATCATCCTTGAATTTCTAATATGTTCAATTTTTCTCTAAACTTAAACTCAATATGCACTATTGTAAATAAACATGTAGTGCCTGATCAATTGAGTCTTTTGGCATTATATGAAAATGTTTTATGTTCTCCTTTCATAATGCAAATTAACAAAATTTGCTAATATAAACTTCCAATTCGATAATTCTGAATGGTGCACAAAAGAAAAATGTTACCCATGGATTAGATTATCTATGTAATAAAATCACTTGAAATTAGAATAAAATAATCCTTCTAATTTTTTTTAATTTATTCAATTTAGAAAAACCACTCTCCCTGCTATTTGATGACATAAATTATTATATCGAATTTTAGTCAAATATCACATGTGGATAATTCACGTGTAATGTCCAAACTTACCAAGTTGTAAGCCACATCAATAAATTCTAGTGGAAGGATAATATAGAACATCTTATTCTCCAAAAACTTAATTGAACATGTACAACAAATTCAAGAACCACATTATAATTAAGTCCATGGATAACATTGCATGTTAACATAAACTAACCAAAAGTAAATTTATTACAAATGTATCAGTTTTGAGTTTTTGGTAATTAAAAAATTAATTAAGGATAAACTATCTCAGAAATATTAGTTTGAAATATTTTGTAGTCAAAAAATTAATCTAGGATAAATTTATCACAAATGTACTAATTTGAAGTCTTTCATGTAATAACCCTATTGAAAGGAAAAACAAATAAAATGAGAGGTACATTAGAAAAGGAAAACGAGTACTTATTTTTAAATGGTGCAAGTAAAATAAGTGCTTAGATAGTAAATCGAAATTAATTCTTAACCTTTTTTCTGATTATTTTGTGAAATGTAGTTTTGAAAGAAAATGAGTCAACGGAAATATTTTCTTACTAAGACTTAAAGATAGGAAAATGATTAAAAAAAATCAAAGATCATTTTCTAAAATATGGCTAGGCACCAACCCTTGGACCAAAAACTTTATACTTAGGTACAAGAACCCCAATTGCTCAATCCCACACCCTTGGCAACAAGGCCAAGTCCTCACATCTAGGTTAGGTCCTTAGCACTTGTGCTCAAGTCCATCAAGGCCAAGCCTTGGACCCTAACACTCATGCTCAAATGAGCCCAAGTCCATCAAGACCTTGCCCAAGTTCCTTGCGCCCTTATTCCCTACACTTGTGCCTTGGTTCATTAATGCCAAGCATGGGCGCCAAGGTTCTAGGCACACCCTTAATGGACCCAAGTCCGAGCATAAGGGAATAGGTCACGAGTGCTAGATTTGGGGCCTAACCTCAATGGACCATGGCACGGGTACCGATATCGAAGTCTCTGGTTGTCCTCGAATTCTTGGACTCGGTTTCAATGGATCCCTAACCAATACCCATGCTCGTGCCCATAAGTCGATGATCAGATCTTAAGACCCCGATGTTGGTGCCCATTTCACTAGCTATCCATTCGCAAGCCACTAGTACTTGAATAGTGTGTGTTATTAAGAAAAATCAAATGAAATCTTCCTACTCAAATGATAGAAAATATTTTTCAGTTCATTTGTAGATCTTAACCAAATATTGTAAAATATTGTCATTTTCTTAGAAAATGACTTCTTGAAAAATATTTTCCAAAAATATCATATTTTTTAAGAAATAAACAGAGCCTAAGACATACTTCAAAACGACCAACCATATTTTATTGAAGATTTTACTATTGTTAAAAGACTATTTTGTAATCCCACAAGAAGAACAACAACACGAACTATTTATCTTGAAAAGAGGGAGAATGTAATATGTTCAATTTTGTCTCTGAACTTTAACTCAATATGCACTATCGTAAATAAACAAGTAGTGCCTAATCAATTGAGTCTTTTGACATTATACGAAAATGTTTTATGTTATCTTTTCATTAATGCAAATTTACAAAATTTGCTAATATAAACTTCCAATCCAATAATTTTTTAATGGTGCACAAAAGAAAAATGTTACCTGTGGATTAGATTATCTACGTAATAAAATCAATTGAAATTAGAATAAAATAATCCTTCTAGTTTTTTTTTAATTTATTCAAATTGGAAAAACAATTCTCCCTATTATTTGATGATATATATTATTATATCAAATTTTAGTCAAATATCACACATTGATAATTCACAAGTAATGTTATTATATCAAATTTTAGTCAAATATCACACATTGATAATTCACAAGTAATGTTATTTTTTTGTCAAACGTCCGAACTTTACCAAGTTGTAAGCCAAATCAATAAATTCTAGTGGACGGATAATATAGAACATCTTATTGTCCAAAAACTTAATTGAACATGTACAAAAAATTCAAGAATCACATTATAATTAAGTCCATGAATGACATTGCATATTAATATAAATTAACAAAGAGTAAATTTATCATAAATGTATCAATTTTGAGTTTTTGGTTATTGAAAAATTAATTAAGGGTAAATCTATCGAAAAAATATTAGTTTGAGATATTTTGTAGTAAAAAAATTAATTTGGGATAAATTTATCACAAATGTACTAATTTAAAATCTTTCTTGTAATAACCCTAGTACATTGAAAAAGGAAAATGAGTACTTATTTTTAAATGGTGCCAGTAAAATAAGTGCTTAGATAGTAAATCGAAATTAATTCTTAACCTTTTCTCTTATTATTTTGTGAAATGTAGTTTTAAAAGAAAATGAGTCAACGAAAATGTTTTCTTACTAAAACTTAAATATAGGAAAATGATTTTAAAAAAAAATCGAAAATCACTTTCTAAAATATGGCTAGCCACCAGCCCTTGGATTGAAAACTTTATACTTAGGCACAAGAACCCCAATGCTCAATCCCATGCCCTTGGCAACAGGGTCGAGTCCTCACATCCAAGTTGGGTCCTTAGCACTCGTGCTCAGGTCCATCAAGGCCAAGCCTTGGACCCTAACACTCATGTCAAATAAGCCCATGTCCATCAAGGCCTTGCCCAAGTCCCTTGCACCCGAGTTGCTTATCCCTTACACCTGTGCCTTGGTTCATCAATACCGAGCATGGGCACCAAGGTTCTAGGCTCAACCTCAATAGACCCAAGTCCGAGCCTAGGGGAATAGGTCACAAGTGCTAGATTTGGGGCCTGACCTGAATGGACCATGGCATGAGTATCGACACCGGAGTCTTTGATTGTCCTCGAATTCTCAGGCTCAATTTTGATGGATCCACAACCAACACCCATGCTCATGCCCAGAAGTCGACGATCAGATCTTAAGACCCGGATGCCGATGCCCATTTCATTAGCTATACATTCGCAAGCCACTAGTACTTGAATAACGTATGTTATTAAGAAAAATCAAATGAAATCTTCATACTCAAATGATAGAAAATATTTTTTAGTTCATTTGTAGATCTTAACCAAATATCATAAAATAGTCATTTTCTTAGAAAATGACTTCTTGAAAAATATTTTCCAAAAATGTCACATTTTCTAAGAAATAAACAGAGCCTGAAATAAACAGAGCCTAAGACATGCTTCGAAACAACCAGCCATATTTTATTGAAGACTTTACTACTGTTAAAAGACTATTCTGTAGTCCCACAAGAAGAACAACAACACGAACTATTTATCTTGAAAAGAGGGAGAATGTAATTCTAGAAGAAAAGCAAATTAATCCGAGACTAAAGACTAATGGGGTTTTCTCTCTCATTTGTTTAGTCCATGAAATTTGCACTAGATCTATGCCTAAGCAACAATCAAGATGGTAAGAACACAAAATTCCATCGCCCAACAAATTACATTATGAATTCGCTTTATTTTGGACAGCTGAGGAGATAGTTGCCAAATAAGACACAAGTATACGCTCTTAAAGAGTGGAAACAACAGATTCTGAACATTTATAATTTTTTTTAACAAGTTGCAATATAAATCGTGGAAACTCTTATCGATGCAAATTTGAACTTTTTATCAAAAATTAAGAAGACTAAAAACATGATCCTTAACCTTATCTATCTAATAGGGGTGCGAGCATACCACCCACAGACTCAGACATGTCCAAAACGCATGCAGTGAAAGCAGAGCACCAAAACAAAGAATCTCCTCCATACAGTAAGCTTCTTTCTTCACGCAATAAAATTCCGCTTTATGGAAAATTCTCTCACTCTACACTATGCATGTCGAGTGTCCACAAGACCTCACGAGACAATAGTCAGCTAACCAATCACATCATTCACGATAACCCAGCAGTCAGCTAGCGCTAACACCAAATACGAAATGACAAATTAACATCAGGAGAAAAGAGGAGGATTCTAGTACAGGCAATCCGCCAATTTACCAAATTAATTCACATAATAATACAACGAACTACACGTGGCCATTTCAACGCCAACCAAAAACTCGCCACATCAAATTATCCTTATCAGGTTCCACTCCAACTAGTATACAGCAACTATGGAAGGCATGCTAAGAAATCTACAGAAAGTCTCTTATTGGTATAAATTACAGTTGATGCCTGCCGTAGATTCAGCTAAAACATCTTTCTAGAAAACTGTCTAAATAGTGAGACAACAGCATGTATGGACACAGCTAAAAGAAAGAATGTATGAAAAGCAATAATACAAGATGGCTCATCTGTTGCCTGCAGATAGCAATCTCACTGTGGTCGACTCTAGTATAAATTACAGTTGATGCCTGATTCAGCTAAAATATCTTTCTAGAAAACTGTCTAAATAGTGAGACAACAGCATGTATGGACACAGCTGAAAGAATGTATGAAAACCAATAATACAACATGGCTCATCTGTTGCCTGCGGATAGCAGTCTCACTACAGTCAACTTGCCAAGAAATTACAACTTCACCAAATATAGAGAATGGAAAAGTAAATGGTCCAGATCTAGAAGCATAAAGGTAAAAGGTAGCCCTAATTTATTACAGTTGACCAGATGTCATAGCCGATGCATGTAGAATAGAAATGGATGAAAATCACTAGTCTTGAAACAACTACGGTTCCATAAGTGAACTGTGTCTTATTCCTTCAGAAACTTCGTTTTTCCATAAGTGATCAAGGCAGTAAAAAACACAAATTTTGGAACGGATCTTTTAGAGGGGAAAAAAGAAGCTTCTGAATAAGATGCAGATTTTGAATGACACATCAGAAAATCATTTAGAAAGGAAAGAGAGGCCATCAAAAAATTAGCAACTTCAACACAAAAAGAAGCAAAAAACTCTGCCTACACTAGATGAAGACAGCGAAGATTGCAAAGACTAATTTAACTACAATGCTAACTGAAGATCCCAAAATCGCCTCTGTAAATGAACGGTGTGACTGCCTATAGTCACCTCAGATATCTATTCAAATGAAGTTTACTAAGCACTTAAGTTTCCAAAACCCACTCACAACATATATTCCACTATGTACCAAATATTATGACACCCCATGTTACATCAAGTACTTTGAGAACTCTTTCTAATTCTCCCTAATGTGCCTAACCACAATGCCAGTAAGGAATATATACGGTAAGTCTAGTGAGAGCATACTAAATAATAAGGGAGAAACTACAGGTGCTGTTGTCCTCAAAACTCACCAAGTCAACGTTCAATACTTCATCACCGATGGCCCAACTATCTTACAGAGATTATTCACATCAAAATCATGATGATCATAAAGACAACCATTCTTAAGCCACCACAAACACTTCTATCCTATAGGAAAACCCAAACTCAAACTAGTTCCACATTATTGCCATCCACATCATAATGAGCATGTGAAATCTCGTGTAAAGGACATTGACATAATAAAGCAATGACAGTCAACTTCAAAGTTTGCAGAGTGATTACAAACGACCTTTGAATCTGATTTTACCTTATAGATGAACAATTACACATAAAAGAACTTTAAACTTGCACAAGGTTTACTTACTTTCTGCGAGGTTCTAAAACTATATGCTCAGAAAGATCATTGACATGAGCAACAATGATGACGTAGAAGACAAACAAAAATCTCTATGCAAATAATGATCACCCCAATCCTAATAAAGAAATCTGTCAACCTATGTTGACTGTCTTGCAAATTTATGGCATTTGATACCACTGTTACCATAATGCTTTCTTTACGCCCTTATTTCTTCCCAATTCCCACATTGAATGGCTGAGACAAGGATTTCTCAAAATCTTCAACTACTATAAATCCCAATGCATAAGCCATAACGCACGATTGACTTTCATAGCTACTTAAACTCCAAGGCACCCAAGTAGACTTTTCCATCTATAGGAACAACTAAATCCTACTGAAGATATGTTCTCACCGAAGATAGCCACTAAGCACAGTAAATACATACCATACGGATGTAAATGGAATAAGAGACCACCAAATCAGATTACCATTCTGCTTATAGAGAACATCTATGAACCGAAATCAATGGGCTCAGGAATATCCATCCACCTAAAACGCTCATGCAGTTAACCATGTCAAACGGCAAAGGATTCATAAACCATAAGAAGTTCAGAAACATTAGTTGACATGATTCTGAGCTATACCCCAGAAACCTCACCAATTAATTTTTAGAGCACCATTGCCTATGGAGTATCTGCTTTAACCTGCCCATCTTTAATATACTTTTAATATAAACAACAACTTGATCCCCTGAAGCTGATGGAGAAAGTCACCTCAAGCAAGAAATCCTTGCCGCATTCATGCATAGTAGCCGTAAACCTCTGATGATTGCGCGCAACTTAAAGCCTACTTAAGCTATCTTAATTGCAGCTAATATTGTCTCCACATGGGCCTCCACCAAAATCATTAACTTTAAAATCAGCTCTCCATCAATTAAAGTAAACTGAACTCTCAAAACTTTGGACTACCAATAAATTCACTTGATTTATTTCATTAAACCAAAACATAAAAAATGACCAGCTGCACATGAGATCCACGAAGCATACAACATCTGCACTTCAAGTGGTAGAAAACCTCAAACTCCTCATATGTAGTGCAAAAGCATAATGCACTTCCACTTTCACACAAATTGATATCACTTATCGGTCCCATCCTCAAGCCACCTTATCTACAAGACTCTAAAGTCTTCATCATAACCTAACAACTATACGGAATCCAAGAACTGACGAAATGTGGGATAGATATGAAAAGAGGTTAGATAGTAGATGCAATGTAAAAGAACAAAGCAAAATATCTTATAGGAGAAAAGTAATCAAACTTAGATGTTCTTGCAACAGGGCACCTTTCCCCATTACCATTGAAGCATTTCCTGCATTTCCAAACTTACCTGAAGACAATAAATTGAATGCTTCAATAACCAAATTAGCATAATTCACATTCAGATATAAAAAAAATGGCATCTGAACAAAATGGGTTACCCTAGAATTTGAATCTAGTGGTAGTAGCCACCTCCATAAGAGTGATCATCCCCATAATAAGATGGATACGGACCTCCGCCATACTGCAGCATTTCCTAGATGTCAGCACAGCTTTTTAATGGGCAGATTAATATTAAGTCAGGAAGCTATGGTTTTGCTTACATCAGAACCATAATGATCATGTGGATAAGGCCCACTTCCAACTCCAAAAGTATCTGAAGCAGAAAAACCAGATAAGCCAGTAAGGGATAGGAAGAAAAAAGCAGCATGTCAGCAAGAATCAGAATAATTCTGATGCTGCTAGCAGAAAACATACCATGATAAACACTTCCATGTAATGGTAATGAAGAATCCATATAATCAAAACGAGGACGTACTCTACTTGGCTCCATGTAATCAGCATATTGATCCTGAAAATGCAGGAAGAAAAAAATTGTTGGGTACCAGAGATAAA
Organism: Eucalyptus sideroxylon x Eucalyptus melliodora; assembly: GCA_016097485.1. Taxonomy (NCBI): domain Eukaryota; kingdom Viridiplantae; phylum Streptophyta; class Magnoliopsida; order Myrtales; family Myrtaceae; genus Eucalyptus; species Eucalyptus sideroxylon x Eucalyptus melliodora. The sequence goes on along the minus strand of CM027832.1, from coordinate 43,723,601 downwards.
CTCAGATATGATAAGCAGTAGAAGACGTCAGATAAACATGATGACATAATAGCAGAAGAGATTTAATAAAGAAAAAAAAAAAGAGGAATAACAGTGGAGATACTTACTGTCATAGGAAAGGGACGCTTCAAACCATGGGCACCACTCTCATAGAAGTATGGGTCATCAAACTGCCTGCCCTCAAAATGTCTGTTGTATTGTTCTTCAGGAGAGTAAGGTAACCGCCTAAAAGGCATATGCATGCCAGGGCCTCTGTCAGGATAACCGCGCCATGATCTATCAATAGGTGGTCTTGAAGATGGGCCGACAGGGGCATGATGACCAGACATATAATGACCAGCTCGTGAAATGCCCCTTCTTCCCCCTGCATTGACTCAGGACATCAAATCAACAACACTAGCCACATAGAAGTTACCAACAGAAAAAAGACAAATCAACAACCTCGTCCAGAAGATTGCCTCCTATGAAAATCGAGGTATGGATTATCAAACTCGTGGTCATAGCTAAAACGCATTCTGCTGCTTTGACTGCGTCCACGTTGATGGAAACCCCAGCTATGATGATCCCCTCTGTTGTATGAATGTCCTCCCCACCCAAATCCCCTTCCTGTTCATAAAAGAGCCCAACTAAGATGGAGATGGGATTGAAAAAAAAAATAAAAATGAAAAGCAGGAAATTTCAGACAATACCATGTCTGTTATTGCCAACGCTACCACGACCAATTCGAAATCCACCAGACATTCCACCCTTCACTGCCTGAGTTTTAGGCCTTGGATTGGAAAGTCTTGCCCTAACTTTAACCTACAATCTCCATATAAACAACATTTGCAGAATTCCACTCAAGCAATCTTTCAAGGAGTCACTAATTTGTGTGCATTCTGCATCTTTATTGTTGTAAACAATAAACATGGAGGACAGAGGCAATAAATAAGAAACAGAACTTAAGGAAATAAATCAACAGAGTTTGAAGCCATTCACCTAGCTTAATGCCCAAAGGAAAAAAAATGGCTCACATTTTTCTTAAAATCTCTTCATTTCAAGTAAACACGTTTCTCACATATTCAGCAGAAAAATAAGTACCAAAAGGCAGAAAATAGAATGCACAAGGGAGTACCTTTGTGTTAGCATCACCTAACTCTGAAGTATTGATTCCATCAACACAAGCAACAGCTGCCTCGTGGCTAGAAAAATCAACAAACCCAAAATCTTTCCTCTTAGCAGTTGACATGTTTCGGGCAAGGACTACACGTACAATCTCTCCAAAAGTTTTAAATTGCTCTCTTACACGCTCCTCATCCCAATAAGGAGGAAGCCCATCAATGAAAACCGATTTCACTTGAGCCATGACCTCCGGGTCAGGGTCACGTAGTGGTTCGGCAAAAGCAACTTTAGCCGTTCTCTCTGAATGACCAAAAACAACATCAGGCTTTTGAAGCCTCTTATATGCTAGCATTGCATCAGTGTGGCAAGAAAACTCAAGAAATGCAAAACCACGACTCAACCCTTCACGTTGAGCATTTGGAACAAGAGTTATGCTTTCTACCCCTTGAACACCATACTCCTTCAGCTTTTGGTTTATCTGCCATTACACAAACAATGAAAAACCGGAAGCTGAGCTTAAGTAACAGCTATTGCAAACATTTCAACACTCACAGCTTCCTTTGTCCATGTGTTGCAGATATTTCCAAGGAACAGTATGTCATTGTCCTCACTAGGTGCAGTGCCGCATCTCTTTCCACGTATCTACAAGTAACACCAAGTGAAAAGCATCCTCAGTTCCTCTCTTTGCTACAACCAATTAAAATAGTTTTTGGACAATAATGTGTTGAAAGCCTAATTGCACTGGTAAACAAAACAAGATAAAATAGTAGTAACAGTCTCTCACAACAGGATTCTTCATCTCTGCCAGGGCCCGCTTTGCATGCTCCTTGTTTGCAAACTTAACAAAGGCAAATCCCTTATTTTTATTGGTTGAAAAATCTTTATGCAACCTAATCTCAACTATCTCACCAATCCTCTCAAACACCCTCCTCACATCCTCTTCAACAGCATCACGGTCGAGACCACCAACGAAAATTTCATGCTCTTTCTTAATCTTTTGTTCCTTTGCAATAAGCGATAGTTCCTTATGCTCCTCTTCTAAAGTGTTCCCTTCTTCAGCAGGTTCATCTCCATCATCCTCACCTATGTCTTCCTCTCCAGGTTCTCCAAAGTCCAATCGATCACCATACTCCTCCATGCTCTCATCATCATCCCCATAGTCATCATTTCTAGTCTGAAAAAAATCTCCTTGAAACTTCTCCTGGACATTCTCTTGCATATTTTGGGATTTCTCTCCACTCCGTGCATTATTTCCGACCAGTACATCTCTTTTTTCAATAACTTCCTCCACCTGCTTCACTTCATAGACTTCACGATCATCTGATGGCTTCGAAGTTGCTTCAGCATTTATCTCTTCCTTGAGAGAATCCTCATCACCTAGAGGAGGAGCTATTTCAGCTTCCACTTGCATTCGTTCGTTTTCCTCGAATACTGTAAAATTGGCAAGTGGAGATTTTACATTGTCCACCAGATGCCCACCATCTTCAATAGCAGATTTTTCCACTTGCAACAGAGCCTGTTCCTTGCCCACCAGTTTAAAGACATCCTCAAGGGGTTCAATGATTGCCAAATCAGATTTTTCCTCTACTGAGGGTTCTTCAGCATGCTTAGACACACATTCAACTGTTGTGTTATCATCCTCGCAATGGGCGTCAGCTAATACCACCATCTCCTCCAGAGTTTCCTCTACGGGAACTTCAACAGATTCAGGCGACTTGGGCATCTGCGAGGATAAAGCTTTTGCTGAAGCAGGAGACTTACTACGTCCGGCTGTTTTCCTCCCTGTTGACTTTGGAGTTGCCCCAACTTTTGTCACCAGTGTCGCTTCGGCAGCAGCATCAGCCGAGTCTCCTACTTCTTCAGCTGTAACAATATCTTGAAGACCAAAGATGATAACATTCACGTGAGCAAATGAGCAATCGAACAATTAAATGCATAACCGGAGAAATATGTCATGTACAGCGATGGCGACATGCAATTTACCCTCGATTGAAAACCCAAAAATTAAATACGCAAAGACAACCTTTGCTTCATTGCCGTTACACACTTCGTGCAGCTTAGTAAGCATAAGAGACAAAATACCAGATAACTTATCCTTACTGAAACGCCCAGAACCTTTAATGTGAGATAGCACATGCAAAACACAAGGATACATACAAACAGCGAGAGGTCAACGAAACGAAACAAATGAACTTTCGGCGCAATTCATCGAAGTAGCAGCCGGGAAAGTTCCCGACAGCCACCTTCTCCAACATCGCCGGAGTAACTCGAGCAGCCAAGCCATACTAATCCCTAATCATGCGGAAAAAGCCACGAAGCAATCGCCACGATCAGAGGCTCAAAACATACCTCGCGAAGGTTCGACTGCAGGATCCGAATCCTCGTTCCTGTCCGCCGCGGAGGCGGCCTTCCTCCCTTGCCTCGCCCGAGCGGCGGCGACGCGCCTCGTCTCGACGGCCTGGGGCGTCGCGGAGCCCGCCGCCGCGTCGCTCGGGTCGGAGCTCGGACCCGGACCGGCCTTGCCGGCCGGTTTCCTCACCCGCGGCGTCCTTCTGGGGGCGGCCGGCCTGGGCGCGTCGGCGTTTCTCGTCCTCATGTCGAGAGGGGACGCGCGAAGACGAAACGGAATCGGGTCGGAGCGCGAAGGTCTGGAGGTGTCGCTAATGGCGATTTGGCTGGACACGAGAAAGAGAGACGTCGACGTCGCCCCGGAGCACGGCGGCTTATCCACGAGCAGAGGTTGCCCGCGACGTCGTTTTTTCGTTGTAACTTTTGGGGTCGTGAATGATGAGTTGTGATTGTCCGCTGTTGATCGATATGCTCTGTGAGAAAATTCAAGTTCTAATCAAATCAAGGTCTTGCAAATCTTAAACAAATTACCTCGACATCACAATATCTTTCATTGAGAGCTGTTCTGAATTTTTATAAGAGAAAACAGGTTCTGTGGGAGTTTTCTGATAGAGAAAATTACATGAGCGCGGGAAAATTGATAAATATACTTCAATGGAAATTAATCAACGCTTTGCCATAATATAAATGGTGACAAAACAAAATAACAGCAAAGTACAACGGTAGAATTTAATCGATGATGAAGATATGAAAACTACGATGACAGTAACATGATGAAAGTTAATCGACGATGAGATATTTGGAAACCACAATTACGGGAATTGAAAGATAATAAGTTTTGTTTGTTTGTACGAAGTCTTACAAATGATCTATTTGGTAACCATCCAATTCTTGGCTATTTTGGTTCTTTTATTTCTTGGAACAAAAAATGAACAAAAATTTGGGAATAGATTTGGAATAAGAAATATAAAAAAGTTAATTATTTGTTTTTAAAATAATTCTATAATCAATCCATTTTCTCTTTTCTCTTTTCTTTTCTTCTTTTTCTATTCTTTCTTTTCTTTTCTTTTTCTTCATTTTTTAGCGTTTGATTCGCTTAGAAAAATGAGTTAACGGAAAATTTAAGAAAATGACTTCTTCTTTAAAGAATTAGAAATCATTTTTCCAAAATATGATTATATGATAACATTTGGAACTAAAACTCATACTAGTTCCCAAGTCTTTGACATCCAACATGAGGGTCTCCAATGCCTAATCTTTTGTTTAATGAGGTCGAGCGCAAAACCCAAGTGCCCATGCTCAAGGTTGCACTTAGGACCTAAGTGCTTGTGCCTCAATCCCCAATGCTTGGGTCAGAGTCCATTGAGATCAAACCTAGGACTCTAACATCTGTACTCAATTTCTTGGTTGCCCATGTATAAGTTATTAGCGCCCGAATATTGTACATTTATTTAGAAAAATAAAATTAGATTTCTACACTAAAACGGTGAAAAAATATTTTTTCGGTTCATTTTTAGGTTTCAGCCAAACGCAAAAAATAAATAAAATTGTTATTTTTCTAGAAAATAACTTTCAAGAAAATATTTTCCCAAAAATGTCATATTTTTCATGAAACAAACTAAATCGAAAATCAAATTTTAATCAACTGAAAGCCAAATTTGTGAAATCTTTCTAAGAGTAAAGTAAGGTATCCATTTCTAACTTCTATTGACTCATTATCACATTGAAAGAGTTTGGCTAAATTAGCAATTCATACCACAGGTATTGTTTTTTACAAATTGAGAAGGGAATTCTTTTTCCATCTTAGTCAGAGAATGAATCGAATCAGTAGATAAATTCATATACCAAGTAAAGGCAGTTTTTGATGAACACGAAGGGAATAACCAAACACAAATTCATTTGTTCCCGTCTCTCTATATTGGGCAATAAGTGGACCAATGTGTTCAACGGTCAGTTGGTCATCTTTGCTAGTATAAATGACAAAATCAAGAGTTTTGAAATTCTCCTGGATATGGAATGTTATCCACCCAATTGTGATGTGGCTTTCTATACACTAATCTAACTATACCTCTATCGACACCTATTCATTAGGCAACCATATCTGTCATTTATTGAATATCTAGAAACTGATAGACCAGAGCTTTTTGCTCCCTAGCTTCAGGTTGATGAGCTTGACCTTCTTGCCCCCTAGCTCATGATCTAGGTCCTAGTTGTCGACATTATGATTAACAAGCGGCTTAAGCCTATTGTTGACTGGGTTAATCTAGTTTGCATTAACTTGGCTATTTCTATTGACTAGATTAATTTGGTTATGATTTTCTTGTAAAATTCTCGCTAGAGGTGAGATTGCTTGGCCTACAATATTTTCACTGTTCAATTGACTAAGAGTTGGAAAAACATACTCGCAAGCTGTAATGTTAAGTTGGATTTATATGGACAAATTGGATGTTTCAAGGCTTGAGATGATATCATTGAAGACGACGATCGGTTTGACCGCATTATAGAGATGTCTTGTATTGTGATTTGTCATCTCATTTTGCTATTCCTTGAATACTTTTTTCGTGGTAGCCACCAAAATGGGTTTTGGTGCTAATTCCCTTGCTTGTTCTTCTATAAGACGTCGTGGGATGTCGGCATTCCCATCTTGGCTTGTATTTGCCATTGCAGTAGTATAAGAGGTCTAAGCCTTGGTGACCCTTTCGTCCAATTATTACCTGTAGCATGATCAGTCTGGGTGATTCCTTGTTCTTGGCCTCGTTAGATTTTAGAATAAACCAAAAACAATCCCAGAATGCGTGCCAAAAGGATGTTTTCCCAAAATTTGTCTTGACGATGAAATACCAAAAGTTGTTTTCAATTTTTTATAAGAGAAGTTTGGTTTTGGGACAATTTTGAACAAGAAGCATCACATGAGTACAAGGAGATCGATATATATTTCAATGGAATTTAATCGACGTCAAAATACGGAATAATGTTGGAATTTAATCGATAAGGAGGACATGAAAGGGACAACTAAGATAACACAATAATTTGATCAATGACGAGATATTTGAAGACTACTATACATGAATTGAAAGATTTTTTAGAGCCTACAATCGACAATTATAATAACTTCCTAGTGGTTACGAGTTGGTACAACATTCATAATCTCAATACTAATCTTAAAGAGCCCCAATATATAAAAATATCACTATTTATCAATTACACATGGAAGTCGATAACATTATCTAGATAATTGATGTTTTCAATAGCTATGTAAGTTGTTGATACACTATAAGTTGTCAACTACTCTTTTTATCAATGACTTATGCTCTTGGCCAAACTGCTATTATCGATTAAGCTGATTTTACACCAAAAGATGGTCATTTTTGTGTGTAAAAGTTATGGGTGAGCAGAAGGAATTGCTTGGACCAAACCAAACTAGTCCGTTTTGGGCAATTCCAAAGGGCATCGATTCAATTCCTGATTCCAATAAATTAAAACCGGTGATTTTAAGTTTGTTTCTTAGTTCCATGTGTAGAATTGTCCACCTGTAAGGAACCGGTTTTTTTAAAAAATTTCCGAGAGATCTATAAAAAATCCCTAATACTTCACAAAATCTCAAGCCCAAAACCAGTCTTTATGGTTACCTTCCATAATCAGACAAATAGAATGCAGCTTCGCCCTCTCCCCTCCCCTCTCCCTTCTCCACCGCCGACATCTGCCCCCTCCGGCCTCCGCTCCTACATCGCCTTTAACTACTCTTGAGTGCGAGGCCCAGGACCAGGAAGACGACCTCCGGACCCCTCAAGGAACTCCGCTTCGACCTCGAGAAACCCGCCAAACAACCTTCCTCCAGCGCCCGTCGGGACATCCTCCATTCTAGACGTGTCAAGATTAAAAAAAAAACTCATTTTGGACCCAATTACAATAAAATGGGTCGTATATGGGTTATTTAAGTATTAATAAATGGGTTGTAAATGGATTTAAAACAAACACATATATCATTTACAACCCATTTAACTTATAAAGGTTTTTAGTTGAGTCAACTTATTTATAGAAATCATTCTTTTGAGTAGTTTTTATAATTTTTATCTTTTAAAAATTTTAGATTTTTTTTTTTTTTTATTTTACTTTTTTCCCCTACGAATTCCGGTTGCCAACCCTCACTGGTCACCAGGTGAAGGCTGTGAAGCCCTTGCCCAGTTGCTAATCGCATTGGTGAGCTCAAGCTCGTTGGCCTTGGCATTGGCAAGACTCCAGCCTCCCCTAATTTGGTGAGCCTAGAGCTTGCGATCAGGCAATTTGGCGAGACTCGAGCTCGCCGTGTTAGGGCGAGCTTGACCTCGTCGGAATTGGCGAGGTGGAGCCTCACTTGAGGCTACTAAGGCTTGAGCTTACTTATTGCTGGTCGTGGTTGTTGTGGTTGGTGAGTGGGAGAAGAAGGAGGAAAAAAATAATTAAAAATTATATTTTAAAAAATAAAAATAAAAGACTTAAAAGGAGTACGCATGTCGCGACCTAATTTTCGCGGGTTCACCACCTAAAACTAGGTTAATGGATTACTAAGTCTTAAGCTTAGCTCGGGCTCTCCCAAGCCCATACCAATTCGCGACTTAGGTTTGAATTCTTAACATGCAAATGATTTTCAATCGGGAGTCGCCGCTAATCTATTTTTGGTGGGTCGATTAGAAACCCAAGTAAAGTAATGGGAGATTTACTTTACCCCTACGAACCAGAGATTCATGAGTTCGGGGACTTGGTTACACCAGATTATCCTAGTGCCCTTTCGGTACCTTTTTATTTCATTTTTAAAAAAATGTTTGGCAATTGAATTGATTTTAATTTAACTTCCTAACATGTGAGGTGATCATACGTGTGCGCATACCACCAATTTAACACTCAGGAAAGCAATTAAATAATTCAATACTTATCTCAAAGTAACGAAAGCAAGCATCTGCAGTGTTAAATTAAAATCCATATCGACAACCCTAGATATGATTTCTAATTAACACACAATTACCCAATTTTTGTTTTCGCTTTTTCTTAATGAAATTCATGCGATGCATGCTAATAATCTAATATGACATGGCAGCATGACCTAAACTATATGACATGAAGAAATGCAATAATTAAATGCAATCTAAATTAATCGAATGATGACAAGTAATGCGATGCAATGACATACTAAAATGACACGCAATATACAATTTAGTATGCGAGTTATATGTCATGCGACATTTGTTAAATGACTTAGTCTAATGACGAGGAAGTTCTAATTAAATGAAACCAATAAAAACTAAATGACGTGCATTTGATATTTCTATGCACAAATGATCTAACTAGATTAAAATTCTATCTAATTTAAACTAAGGATCAAGTCACATTAAATCATAATTTAAACTAAGATATTATCTTAATCTAACATGTAATTTATCTAATATGCAATGACGTGCAAAAAAAATGTCCTAATTTAACATGATATATGTATGATGATTTTTTTGTGTTTTTATATTAATTTCGAAATTAAAATTTCACATGCAATTCAAATAATGATAAATAACAACCTAAATGAATGCATTTTTTGTTTTTGTTTATATATATTTTAAATTCGGAATAAAATTCCTATTCTAGATATGCAAGATAACAAAAGATATTTCAAAACAAACTGAATCCTAATTCAAATATTTTTTAGATTTTTTAGTGACTTTTTAAAACAATGCGATTACCAACTAAAAATCAAATTTAAACTAATCAAGGCATCCAATCAAATAAAGAATTACAATGATCGAAAAAATAACTCCGTTATCTCAAAGTCAAATTAACGATTACTATAATCCTGAATGTCACAACAAGAAGATCAAAATAACTAAAAATCTAATCCGAATTCTTACGGATCAAATTAATAATTATATTGATTCAACAATCAATATGCTATCAACCAAAGTCCCAAGAATTAATATAATTAAAAAAATGACCCGATATCTTACGGGTCAAATTAATAATTATAATAATCTTAGGGAACACCCTTATGGATAATGCCTGTAAGATACTTTGAAATAAATAAGCATCGACATCGTAAATGAATTAAAGAAAGCTATCAAATAAAGCACAATAAATAAACGAGAATAATAATAATACTAATAATAATAAACTAATCTACCTAATTGGATTTCCTTTTTTTCTTTTTGTTTTTCCTTTTCCTGCTTGTAACCGTGAGTCTCCAAGGCAGCGGGTCAATCGGCACGGCAAAGGGGATCACCGGCGAGGGGGATTCCGGCGAGGCAAGGCAGGTGGGCGTCTGGCGCGGGGCAGCGATGATTGACGCCGGCAAGGGACTTCGGCGAAGCGGGGCACCGGCGAGGGGGTGTCCGGCGAGGCAAGGCAGGTGGGCGTCTGGCGCGGGTCGGCAGCAGCGTCGGCGGGGCACAGCTGGGCGAGCAGATCGCGGACTGACTGGTGCAGCAGCAGCTTTGCCGGGATCTCGCAAGTTGCTGGTGAGGCTTGGATCGGCACGACAGCGGCTTCGTCGGGCGGAGCAGAGGCAGCACAGCAGTCGGCAGCAAGCAATCGTGAACGAAACGACGGTGCGGCGTCCGGCAAGTAGGGGAATCGAGTCGCAGCGCGGTCGTCGGGGGGGAAGCTCGGAGCCGACGCGGTGCAGGCGGTGGGCAGATCTGGCTCGGGTCCGGCCGCGTGGGTCGCTGCAAATCGCTGCAAATCGGGGGGCACTCCGGCGCGGGGAGCGAGCAGGAGGTCGCGGGTCACAATGGGCTGCAACAGAGGGCAAATCGGCTTGGCGGTACGGCTGATTTGGGGCTCCGGTGGCGTCGGTGGTGCTTCGGTGCAGAGTTGCAGGAGCGGTGGGTCGCGAAGAAGACGATGAACAGTCCTCTTTTTTTTTTACTCTCTCTCTCTCTCTCTCACCTGTCTCTCTCACGTCCCTTTCCCCCTGTTTTCTCTTTTTCTTTGACTTTTCTTCTTGCTTTTTGACGAAAAGAAAACCTTCAAAAACCGAGAAAAGAACCCCTCAAGTGAACTCCGTACATATCCTTTTATAGGCGAAACAAAACGTGATCTTTTTTTGATAATATATTCATCTCACGAATATTGCTTATAACCTCTTGATCATAAAAAATCCCCATCTCACGAATATTCACCCCGATTTCATCATCTATTGATAAAAATAAGATTACAATGCGATTTTCTTAATTTTTGAAAAATATCATAATATCGCATCAAATCTTAATTTTTTCATAAGATAATTAATTAAGCATAACGACGGGCTTGGGTTAATTTTCTCCTTTCGTGGGCCTAGCCCGGCCTGTTAATTTAAAACTCAAAAACACCAATTCGACCCATCCGCCACCGGTCCAGTAAATAAAATGCAAAATATGCAAACTAAATGTAGCTATGCAATTAATATTTTTTCAGGGATAAAATTAATCCCTAATTTTTTATGCAATAAATGACTAAATGGATCGCCAAAATTTAGGTGTCAACAACGCAGAAAATTAAATCATAATTTCTACACTAGGCGAAAAATATTTTCTAATTAATTTTCAAGTTTCAACCAAATACCGGAAAATATTATCATTTTCAGAAATACCAAATTTTTCATGAAATAAATGGAGCTTCATATTTTTTAAAAAATTGTTAAATTTATCCATTAAGTTTGTAATTGTATGGAGGGTTAATACTCTAAAAAACTCAAAACTGGTATATATGTGACAAATTTATACTGAACTAATTTTTTTACCACAAAAAATCTCAAACTGGTACATCTTTAACAAATTTACTCTAAATTGATATAAAGTTTCTATTAAATTTTACTATCAAATTGTTAAATTTGATTGACTATTATACTAATTTGGGATTTTACTTTTCGCATGTCATAGTTGTATAATTTTTGTGGTATTAATCCAATCTAATGAATGGTATATTTGTCACAAATGTTTTGAGATTTTTGACGATTGGACAAATTAATTTAGAGTAAATTTGTCATAATTGTATCGATTTGATATTTTTTTGTGGTCATTTAAGATATATTTGTCACATCTGTATTAATTTGGAATTTTTTATTGTCGATAAATTAGTTTGTAGTAAATTTATCACAATTATACAAGGTTTGGATTCTTAAGGGTATTAACTCTTGTATGGAAGTGTTTTGACAATATAATTTTTTTAATAAATCATAAAAGAAAAGCTATCCCATATTTGATTAAAGGTGCGTTTGTTTCACAGAAAACTCAATGATAAAGGAAAATGTTTTATGGGAAAACATTTTTCAAGAATACAGTTTGTTTTTCTTTGTTTGGTAATGTATAATTGAAAATGTTTTCTACCGTTTTGATCCCATTAAAAAATAATTTCACACTTTATCACAGAAAAAAATTGAATTTTTTTTTTTTACCGGCTAGCTTACAAGGGGTGAGCTCCAATTTGTCACAGAGGCGGTGAGCTTGCCCGGCTCACCCAATCTAGTGAGGCATGAGCCTCATTGCTGGAAGTCACGAGCTCACTTGATTTAGCAAGGCTTGAGGCTCATCGGCCTCGAGTAAGCCTTGTTGTCAAAGGCCATGAGATCGCTTAATTTGGTGAGACCAGAGCTCACCGGCCGTCCTTGTGGCTGGTGATGGGTGAAGAAGAAGCAAAAAGAAAAAGGAAGAAAAAGAAAAAGAAAAATAAGCAAATTCAAATTTTTATTTTTATTTTTAAAATTTTTTCCAAATTTTAATTTAGAAAAAATTCAAATTCAAAATTTTTTAAAATATATTTTTATAAGAATAATTGTTTGTAAACTAAGCATCAAATCTAAGCTTTGGTAGATTTGGAAAATGTTTTCTGGTCCTTTTAAAGGGGAAATCATTTTCCTGAATTTAAGCTTTGTTAGGAAAACGTTTTCTGTTGACTAGGAAAACATTTTTTGTTGACTAACATTTTCCGTTGACTCATTTTCCTAAGCAACCCAAACGCTAGAAAATGAGGAAAATGTTTTTCCTGAAAATGTATTCCATGAAACAAATGCACCCTAAATATGAAAATGTTTCACAATATGAGTTAGATCGAGTATGAGTCTAGTATGAGTCAAGTTGAGTATGCATCAATAAATTTACATTATTAATAAATGGGTCATAAAATGGTTAATGAGTCAATTTAAGTTTAACCATTTATGATTTGATCCAAATCCAACCCTATCCACCCTTTTAACAGGTCTACTCCAGTCCTACTTCTGACGCCCTTAGCATGGTTGAGACCCGCTTCTTAATCTCCCACATAAAGGACCACGTCAATACCGTCACCTTCACCTGGCATGACACCTTCAAGTAGAAGGAGAAGGCCTCCCGATTCCATTGGCCTAACTAGGAGTGTGCATGGTCTGAGCAAGCGGTTCCCGACCTAGAACCGGAACTGCCCGCTAAGAACGAAAAATTGGAATCGGGAACCGTTTGCTAGTTGCATGGATCCACCTGGGAACCGCACCACCAGTCCGATTAAGTTCCTAAGTGGATCCATAGAACCGGTCCAACCTCCACACCTTCCCCTTTTTGCCTTCAGCAGGTCATAACTCTCACTCTGCTTCCATCATGACCATGGTCACCATCTTGGCCACCGCCTCCGTTGTCTCCCATTCCCCCCTCGAGACCGACAATGAAAAGGACAACGGGGACAATGAGCCATTCTTAGATCTAGAGTTTGTCTGTCCTCAAAAATGAGGATGATGGGGAGAAGCTTGAGGAGAGGGAGGAGGAAGAGGGGAGGTAGAAGCGGGACGAGCCCAACAACAAAGAGGACGATAGTGACAATGAATGCGGAGATGGCGACGACGTGGAGAGAGTATTCAAGTTCAAGGGAAGAAAAGAGAATTAACTCACTATTTCGCCAAGTTTGGACTATGACTCAAAGGGAGATGAGTAGATCCGGAGATGAATCGGAGAGGAAGAGGGACCTCGGGGAGATTTTGAACTGAGAGAGACGAGATGGAGTAGGAGAGTAGTAAATTGAGACAAGATGGTAATTGGAGTCTTAAATTTTAGATTTGCTAATTTTGAATTTTTTTAATATTAAAATTAATATATTATTATAATATAAGCAATCCGATCCGGATGGGCGGGTGGGCGAATCCACCTATGAAACCGGGAATTAGACGGTACCCACCGGTCCCCATAAATTGGAACCGGGAACAGAATTGGTTCCCTTAAGAACCACTGGTTCCGGACAGTTCTAGTTCGATTCCAGGTGGGTCCTGATTCTTTTACACACCCCTAGGCCTAACTGAGAACTAGCCTGATTCGATTCTTAATTCTTGCTTGGAAGTCGAACTACCAGGAACCAATCGTCCCTACTAAAGGCTTACTCAATCAATTTAATACAAAAGTCAATCTTATTTTCATGATTTTTCTTCGATTAAATAATAAATATTGCTATTTATTTGATCTCATGATATTATGTTATTTTGTCCTATGAAATAAGGTGAAGATAAAAATAAAAATAAAAATAAAAATTGGACGCTATTTGAATTGCCACGTAGGTTCTTCCACTCATCGATTGCCACGTGTGCAAATGTCAAGTGCGACTCCCCTATATAAAGGCGCTCGGATCCCGCTCACTGAATTATTCCCTCTCGCTTTCTATCCGTCTTTTCCCTCTTCTCGAAATCCTTAACCCTAAATTGTAAAAGGAAAAAAATCCCTCCGAGAGAAATGGGTTTGCTCACAATAGCAGTCGCCATCGCAGCGGCACAAACAGAGCCGGCCATCGACGGCGGCAGAAATAGAGCAGACCATCATCGCCATTGCAGTCCGCCGTCCATGAGTTACCACCCTTTGTGATTGTAATTATCCCAACCTAAGAGCGGTAGCTAATATGTTCCACTTATTGAACAGGATTCTTCGGTCGGTCCAAGACCCCTGGATGCCGAAGGCGTCCTAGGAGGCGATCTCGTTTCCTACGGGGTGGAGACGGTAAGGTCTCTCTATGGATTTTCTTTCCTTTTGCCATCCGGTGCGCCAATCGTATCTCAAAAAACGAGCCCAGGTACACTTACATCTCAAATAATTTAAAAAAAAAATGAAAAGACAATCCATCTCGATCTGCGCACACGTTGTCAAGAAAATCCATCTCGATCTGCGCATACGTTGTCAAAAAAATCGAAAGAAAAAAAAAAATCGATGGCCAGCATTTTGCCATGGCAGCAAAGCCTTACCTACCAAAGGCCAAAAGAAGGAAAAAGAAAAAGCCAGCTGTCCCCTCGCCACCCACCCCTCCCCAAAAGGGAGACCAGCCAAAATCCATATCATTCCTTCACTGTCAGCAGGAAATCCCCTCGGGCCACCGCAACGGAGGCAACCTCTTCATTGCCCTTCCGCTTCTTCCCTCCACCGGCCGCGTCGCTTCGTCACCTTCCCAAAACGAGCGCCATCGCCATTCCTAGGGTTGTTCTCTCTGGTGGGGCGGTCCGTGCGTATATATATACGAGCTCCGCCTCCATGGACCGGCTGGATCAGCTTCGCATCTCGAATCGCTACCGGCGGAGGACGCGGCGGAACAGGGAGAGTAGCAGCACCGGAGAGAGCCCGCTCGGCGACTCGCGAGGCGTGGAGAAGACATGACCAGCAGGAGCGGGAGCGGCGGCGGCAGCGGCAGCAGGAGCGGCGGCGGCGGCGGCGGCGGCGGCAGTGGGAGCGAGAGCAGCAGGAGGCTGAAGCGCGTGTCGTGGCCTTCGGATGATAAGCTCTGTGAGGTACCGAAGTGCGAGAGAGAATCGATCGGTCGTATCACTCCTGAGCTTGAATTCGAGCTTGTCCTGCGCGCGCGCTCGGTTAACGTTTTTTTATTTTATTATTTTAATTATTTTTTTATGAGCGCTCGGTTAACGTTGATTTCGCTATGCATGAAGAGTTCTCTTTTTTTTTTTTCTTCTTCATTTTGGAGAAATGAGTGTTGAGAGTGCTTGGTTTCAGTATGATACAGAAGAAATGAAGAGGAGTAGCAGGGCTGGGGAACCAAAGCGCGTGTCCCGGTGGTCTTCGGATGATAAGCATCGTCAGGTATAGCGATGGCTCGACACATTTTTACATGCAAAGGATCGATCGCGCTCGTGTCTTTTTGAGTTCGATTTTGAGCTTGTCCTGCGCAGGCTCGGTTAATGTTAATTACGTATTGCTTTAAGAGTATTTTTTTTTCCATTTTGAGAAATGCGTGTTGTAAGTGCTTGTTTCAGTTCGATGCGGAGGATATGAGGAGGAGTAGCAGGACTGGGGTATCGAAGCGCGCGTCGCGGTCTTGGGATGATAAGCATCGTCAGGTATAGCGATGGCTCGACACATTTTTTTTTTTTTTTTATACGCAGGATCAATCGCGCTTGTGTCTTTTTTGAGTTTGGATTCGAGCTTGTCCTGCGCGCGCTCGGTTAACGTTAATGACGTATTGCTTTAAGAGTTTTGTTATTTTTATTATTTTTTTATTTTCATTTTGGGAGAAATACGTGTTGAAAGTGCTTGTTTCAGTATGATGCAGAAGACATGAGGAGGAGTAGCAGGGCTGGGGGATCGAAGCCCGTGTCGCGGGCTTCGGATGATAAGCATCATCAGGTATTGCGATGGATTTACGCATTTTTTTTCACGTGAAGGATCAGTCGTGCATGTGTCCTTTTGAGTTTGAATTCGAGCTAGTCGTGCGTGCGCTCGGTTTGGCTTGTCCACGAAGTAATAAAAACAAAAAAGAAGCGTGATGTTAATCTCCGCGTGCTTTGAAAAGTTCTTTTGCATTTTAAAGAAATGTGCGTCAAAAGTGGTTAATTCGTTTGAATCAGTAAATTGCTGCGGCATGCATTTAATTCGGCATTCCGGAGTTGCTGCTTAATGGAAGGTCAAAGGAATTTGTATTTGAGTTAGTTGATGATGATTTGATCCCGCTCTGTTCATTTCTAGTTCTTTTGAGAGGAATACTTTGCTTCTTCTTGGATAAATGGTGGCAGATTGTTGCTGTCCCTTTTGAACTACTCTTTCTGGTTAGTAGCAGATATTTGTGTCTCTACGATGATCGCATTACTAATTTTCCATGTTCAATAGTTTAAGAATTGAGTTTAAATGAGCTTAAAGCTACAATGTGATCTGGATCTCAACTTAAGTGGAGGAATGTACTTATAAAAGACTATTCAGGAATCACTTGCCAGCTTTATAGGTTTGGTCTATTTATGTGCAAATTAAATCTTATAGGATCAGACATCTGAGAATTCTAATTAGTGTCTAGAGTGACCTATGAGCAAAAACGATGTTCTCCAAAGATGTAGGTTATATAGTATTCATGGGTATACAATCAACATTTTGGAAAGAATAACTTGCGCAATATTTACAGCCCCAGTTGGCATTCTATTACTATCCTTTTTTGTGGGATGTCTTCAACATATTTGCAAAGGGTGATCAGATTTACATTTTTTTCTGAGGCACCACAGGTTATTCATGGAGAGACTACTTCATATGGTACAGTGAAATATGGAAACTTATTCCTTTTTCTGATCGATTAATTACCAATTACAAAGACTAAATACTTTGTGAAAAAGAAAGTCTGCCTGAATGTCAAAAGTAAGTGCCAAAATCGGCATATGAGAGGTTTTACAAGTCGTTTATGAGCTTGAGGTGCAGTCACAATCTTGTTAGTTACTTGCTGAATTGTATAGCATAGAAAAGTTGAGCAGCTATGCCCAGACAATTGCTTGACTTAGATGAAGCTGCAATGGTATAATTTTTTTACTCTAAAGAAAGACTTAAATTGTAAATTCATGTTAAGGACATACTTTTGTGTTCCAAAGCCTTAAGCTTCTCTAAACAATGTTATTCGAAGACTTGCGTATGCTTAGCTGTTCAATGCAGAATCCATTATATTGATTAACATTTTAGGGGAACTAATCATTTTCTCTGATTTAGCGGGCTTTTATGCGCTGACGAAGCATTTTATGCGTTTTTTAGTGAGAGATTCGGCTGTTACAACCAATACACAGACGACTTGTGAAATTTTCCCTGCCAGGCCATGTTCTAAGATAAAAGTCCCTAATTTAAACCAGCAGGTCAACTTGTTTTGCTAGTAACAATTTCGTATGGATTGACAAAAATAAACTTTCTTGATGATCTGGTTTCAAAAATATAACTTTGCTATCTCATATTAAACTGCTGTGTCTTTTGAAGTGTTTTTGACTGCTTGGCATGGCAGTCGGTAGAATTGATAACTGGAACACTTGCTTGAATGGTTAAATGAAGTACATAAATAGCTTAATGAGCTAAACTTTAGGATAATTGACGCACATTGTACTGCATGGTCACGATCAAGTTGCAGTGTTCTCCATGATCTTCTGTTAGTCTGGGGGCCTTGACTCTAAAACTACCTTTCATGTATAAATCTCTCACCGTACTTTTTTCCATATTCTTGGTGACTAGCAATGATGGGATTACAAATTGACTTTTGGACATGAAAGTAATATGACAATGTTTATGTACATTCTTTTGGGTACAATTCTAATACAGGTAGGTCTTTAAATAACCATTAAACGGAAAATTTGTTTCTTGCATGTTTGATGATCTGCTTTATAAAGGGTTCTTCAGGATTATTATGCAAACTTTGGAATATGGATTAAGCAAGTGATAAACTTTTCCCACTTCAGAGTTTGATGGATAAGTCCAAAGATATTGTGAGAATTTTAAAGGGGGCTCATAAGAAGATCATGACCTTCTTATTAAGGACTTTGATGAAGCCATGAGAAGTTTATTAATTGTTGAGTATGCATTTTGATGAAGGATAGCAGAAAAGAAACTGGTTAGAAGCTTCCTCTAAAGGACTTTGAATTTATGATGAAGATTCAGGAGTTTAATGATTTGCCAAGTATGAATTTACTAAGGATTCATCAAAAAATCCTCAAAAGAAGGTTTCCCCTTTTTCAGTAGCATTCAAATTTCGTTTGGAGGAGTATCTTCCTAAGATGATTGACATTGCTCATCTAATTAGCAAGTGTTAATTTAACTTGAGCCTCTCATTCTGATGGTCAAGTCACATGTGTAATTCTCACTGTACTAACTATGTTATGAGGTAATACTGTTAATGAACTGATGTTCTTCTCTTGGTATGGAGAATATAAGACATTTCTATCTGTAAGTGGTTATTATTATGTCAAACTTGAGTACCATGGAAGGTTGTCCTACCATGTATTTTGTGCAGTCTGTGTCTAGGGATTGTACTTCACATGTTGTATCGAAAGCTAAGCATAATTTTCTGGCAAATCGCTGCAGATATCGGATTTGAATGGTGCGAAATTAGATGCCGTGCCACAGGTATATGGAGGCAGCCATCCGGCAAAACATTCAGGAGAGCATATTCATGTCCCTTGCATTCGGTGGACTTGCCCTCCCAAGGTAAGATTCTCCATCCTAAGATATCTTAAGCTCATGTTAGCATTATATATTTTCTCTGGCATTAAATGCCGTCTATAGCTAGTTAATGTTTTATCTGAATGCATTCATTGCCCTTTGTTGTTAAAATTAAATTTACAGTTCTGGTTTTTCCTTTTGAATAAACTTTGTAGTTCGCTGTGAGTAGCAACTGGCATGTTGCCGCTGGTGAAGAAAGTGAAGAGGCGGGAGCTGAACACGGTAGAGCATTCAAAGTGCTTGAGACGTTTTACCCACGCCCAACATATATACCATCTAAGTAGAACATCACTCTTTCCTCTGAATGATCATTTTTCTGGATTACATGATTCTGCATTTACGTTCTCCTCCTCCTCCTCCTCTTCTTCTTCTTATTCTTCTTCTTCTCTCTCTTTTTTTTTTTTTTTTTTTTTTTAAATTGGCAGCCCATTTGAACCCCCTCATGTAAAGCACGAAGACTATGATGATAGTCTCACGCCAATCATTCCCATTATTGGCGTTGAAGAGATGGACATTGGTTAGTCTCGACCTGACTTGGAAACGCTCAGCGTTAATTTTACTTCCTTGAATTTGATACCTTCTCTTTCTTTTAACTTCTGTCAGTTTTTGAAACTCCTTCCTTGGAACCTCTGATAGATGAATCGGAAAACAAAACTTCACTTGATGAGAATCAGATGACAAGTTCAGGAGCTGAGACTATATCTGTTGGAGATGTGAGGATATCTGCTGGAGATGTCGAGTTAGCTGCTGCTGCAGCGGCAATATTTTTCACTGTCCTTTTGAAGAGCACTGAGCAGGGAAATATAATTGATGTCGATCTGCTCGTCAAGTTCCTCTTTGACCCCGAAACGATTGGAAAGTTTTTGAAGAGTAAAACTCCATCGCCTGAGTCAAAGCAAGCTAGTCCCCAAAATTCTCAGTCAAGCCCTCCACTTTCTCAACCAGAGACACAGCAGACAAGCCCAGAACTTCCCCCGACTGAGTCAAAGCAAATTGGTCTGCCAACTTCCCTGTTGGGGCCCGAAGTTTTGCTGTCCGAGTCAGAACAAATGTGTCCACCAAACCTTCCATCCAACTCAGAGGAAAAAAGTTCTGTTCCTGTATCACAGGAAAAAAGTTCACCAGCGCCTACATCAAGCCCCAATTTGTCGTGCTTTGATTCAAAGAAAGTTCAACAACCGACTTCCCCAGCAAGCCCCAAAATTGTGCTACCTGAGTCACAGTATATTCATCCATCAATCCCTTTGTCAAGCCCTGAGGCTTCCCAATCTCTTACCAAAAATATACATCCATCAATTCCCATTTCAGTCCCGCAGTTGCCAACCGAATCGAAGCCAGAAACTCCAATTCCTCTATCAAGGCCTGAGCTTTCACTGCCTCAACCCATGCAAACAAGTCCACCAAATCCCGTGTCAAGCCATCAGCTGTCGTTTGAACCAAAGCGGATAACTCCCCCAGTTCGTCCTTCTCAGAAAATTCTGCCGCCAACCCCTGCTAATGCAATCTTTTCTGCACAAAACCAGATGCAACCTCCATTCAGGGCACCGCAAGCTCGGCCGGTTGTCGCTCCATTGCCTGGGTTAGATGGAGTGAAGGCTCAGAGTTCTGCTCTCCCTATTCAATTTGCCAGTCCTCCATTAGCAACTTCAGGCGCTCTGCCCTATCGACCATCTTTCACCTACAATGTGGGTGCTCTACAGAATCCCATTCCAGTCCCAATTATGGCGGCAGAAAGAGCACGTCCTCCGAGTGGTCTCCTGCATGCGCCGATTCCAAATCCCTGTGCCATGCCAAATCGGCCAACTTTCCCTCCTAGGTTGAGTGTTCTACCTCGTCCTGCTCTCGTCCCGACTATGTGGGCATCAACAGCACATCCTGGGAGTGCTTTACTGTCTCCGCGAATACCACCTTGCAGCAGTATGCCAGCTCGGCCATCCTTCACTTATCAGGTGAGTGCTCCACGGAGTCCGGCTCCTGTCCCAACTAAAGAGGCTGTGAGACCACAACCTCTGAAAGATCCTAACTTCTATAAGAACTTGGCAAGACAACATGGAGGAGAACAGCCAGAAGACTCGGTGCACATTGCACCAAATGCGGTGAATCAGAATCAACTGCAAAATCTGACAATGGACCAAAAACTAGGGTCTAAAGAAGAGAAGAAGGTTTGCATGTTTTTTAATACTGCAAAGGGTTGCCGACACGGGTCCAATTGCTCTTACCTGCATGCAATGTCTTCTCAGCAGGTGAGCGACAATCCAGCCGGGGAACAGAGTGCGAAGAGGACGAAATTCGGTGATTAGATTCTTGGGAGGTGATGGCTTCATGAAGAAATCGGAATGGATAGCGACGCCTGAATAAGTATTTTCTTTGTCGGATCATAGAAGGATAAATCAATAGGAATCGGAGGGAGGACAATTTGGGTTACCGCAGATTTGACTCTTTGAATGTTAAAACTGGAATTTTTGGCTTTGCCTGTGCAATTCATTTTGAGGAAACTATTTCTTTAATTTAGCATATCTTATCTGCAGCGATTATGATAAAATTTTGGATTATTATCACTAGAGAATTGGCCTTGCAAGTCCGGTTCCTTGGTAAATTCTCTCGAAACAGTGTTGCGACCATCGAGCATAAATCACTGTTGCTGACGTGCAGCTGGATCGGTAAAATGCTCTCTTTAATCTAGTTAAGTCAAATTAACTTCTTTTTACACCAGGCCGAATGGTTGGGCCGGTCTGAGGAAAGCTTAACCGCTGGCATTTAGCGGATTTCTAACAGACCATTATCGGAATGTTTTCATCTCTTGAAAATCTAGATTGCATTTGAATTACGGCTTGGTAATCTCTATTGGATTCTTTATTGGAAGCCTGAGAAAAAAGGTTACACCCGCGATTAAATCCTTGATCTCCTATTCCGATGAGAGGTGACAAAGAGGCCGTAAAAGATAATTGGACTTTCAATGTCCCAGAATGTATTTGCTAAATTTGGATCGGATCTCGATATAAGATTTGGATGGTAACGCTTCACTTATTTCGTAAAAAAATATGATGCTTTTTAAAAATGTTTTTCATAATTTATTGGTGTTTGAGCAGAATGTCAATGTATCGGTTGACACAAAAACATCTCTGCCGATGGTAAATAACTCATTTTTTTTTTAAATAATAACTCTCCCAACTACAGCTAAATAGCCTTTGATTTCTGATAGAGAATTGAAGAAGCACGGCCACCATAGCTGATTGAAATGCCCAAGATGAGAAAAAAAATAGTGGAAAAGATCACTAGAAATGTGGAAGACACTTGAGCAGCGAGCAGCATCAAGCGCTCTGCGGAATTGGATATGGTGGAGGTTCACCCGCCGTTGGATTGAAGAAGAATGGGAAGAATGATTCGAAGTGCATTTGTTTGAGTGAAAGAATTTATCACGAATTAGTTTTTAAAATTTTCACGCATTCAGTTTGTTGAAAATGATCAATTAACAAAAAAATCATTTACCATCTAAGAAGATATGCATGCTTAAAGTTAGGAAAATGATTTTTTCAATTTGAAAAGGAAAAAAATTTCTTCGAACATGATTTTTTGGGATGGGATGAGAGAAAGAGAGAAGTAAATTCCAGGGAAAGAACAATCGCATGCAAGTGTCATGGGCCGATTGATTGGGATCGGTGACTCAGGCAATTTTGGATCAAAGATCGAAGATCATGTTCGTAAAGAAAGAGAGTTTTTAGAGAGAGAGAGTTCTGGAAAGGAGCTTTATATTGGTGAAATAGTTGAATGGATCCAAATGAGGGAGGGCACCCTTCTTATACTCAAGGCCCTCATATTACATCCATTGATCTAGAATTTATTTGACGGACAAGATCGCACTACCTCATCTACCGACATTAATGTTAACTACCATCTACCAACATAAATAAAGCTAGAGACTTCTAGAATGCGGCTCAATGACAGTTTCACCCACCCTTGGAAAGTTCGGGAAGGAGATTGATTGGGAATCTAAGCGATCGCCGGAGGTCCTCAGCATCAAGGCATGGCCCTTTAGGGCCTGCATGGTTGCACCTTGTTTCGTTAAAAGGGAACAAAAATTTGTTTTTTTGTTCCTGGGAACAAAAAAAAACAGTAAACGCGTTTGTGTGCGTTTCTGTTCCTTTTTATTCTTTTGTTTGGAAACAAAAAAAAAGAAAAAGTTAAAGCAAACAAAAAAACTTGTTTCTTGTTTGTTTAACACAAATCGAAACACTTTTTTTTTCTTTTTCTTTTATTTTCTTGTTCTTCTTTCACGGCCAAGGCCGGTCGCAGCCTCGGCCACGGCCGGCGACCGGCCGACGAGGGTCGGCGGCCTCGCCCGGCCACGGCGAGGCTCGCCGGCCCCGGCGAGGCCGACGACGCCCGTCCGGCGAGGCCGAGGCTCGCCGTAGCTAGGCGAGGGTCGGCCTCGCCATGGCCGGGCGAGCTCGAGCTCGCCCAGATCCGGCGAGGCCGACCTCGCCCGGCCGGCCGCGCGAGCCTCGGCCTCGCCGAGCCACCGCCAGTCGGCGTCACTGGCGGTGGCTCGGCGAGGCCGAGGCTCGCCGGCCGCCGGGCGAGGTCGGCCTCGCCGGATCCGGGCGAGCTCGAGCTCGCCCGGCCATGGCGAGGCCGACCTCGCCGGCCCGGGCGAGCTCGATCTCGCCCGGATCCGGCGAGGCCGAGCTCGCCCGGCGGCCGGCGAGCCTCGGCCTCGCGGCGGTGGCCGGCGAGGCCGCGGCTCGCCGGCCGGGCGAGCTCGACCTCGCCGGATCAAGGCGAGGCCGACCTCGCGCCGGCCGGGCGAGCTCGATCTCGCCCAGATCCGGCCTCAAGCTCGCCCAGGCCCGGCGAGGCCGAGCTCGCCAATGGCCCGGCCGGCGGGAGGCCGCGCGCCCGCCGGCCATTGGCGAGCTCGGCCCTCGCCGGCCGGTCGCCGGCCAAGGCCTTGGCCGGCGACCGGCCAAAAGAAGAAAAAAACAAATGAAAAAGAAAAAAGAAAAAATAGAAAAAAAAGAAAAAAATAGAAAAAATAAAAGAAATAAAAAAATTATCCAAATTTACCAAACATGTTTTGTTTATTTTTTATTCCCGGAACAAGTTTACCAAACGCGTATTTTTGTTCAAAAATTGTTTAGGAGCGTAAATACTTTTTTCTATTTCGTTCCCGGAACAATTTTTTTTAAACACAACCAAACGCGCCCTTAGTTATCGGAACCTCTTGGCCGTGACACAAGAGTCTAATCAGAAGGTAATTTTCCTCCCTTTGAACTATGTTAGAACCACCAATTAAAAATAATTTCCTCTATCAACTTAGGGCTTGTTTAGCAAAAGCTAATTCTATTTCCGGAAACAACGATTTTTGTTCTTTTATTCTAGAAAACAACAAACAAATAGAAATGTGTTTGATAAAAATTTTGTTCTTGAAACAAAAAATCCATTTTTTTATTATCGTGAATAGATTTGGAACAAAAATAAAAAGTAGAATAAATTACATTCTTGTTCTTGGGAACAATTTTTTCTTTTCTCTTCTCTTTTTTTCTCTTTCCTTTGCTTCTTCTTCCTTTTGGTCGATCACCTGTCTCAACCATGGCCGGCGATCGGCTGACAAGCTTGATGTCGGCCCAAGCCTCACCGTGGCTGGGCAAGGCCGATCTCATGCCGCCTAGGCGAGGTCAAGCATCGCAATGGTGATGGTGGGCAACTGGCCACAAAGGAAAAAAAAGGAAAAAGAAAAAGTATAATAAAAATATTAAAATTAAAAGAAACAACGAAATTATACAATTCTATTAAACGCATTTTTATCCTAGGAATATAAATTTGGTGCAATTACCAAACGCATTTTTATACTCAGAAATTATTTCTAGGAACAAAAACAAAAAAATCACCATTTATGATAAAAAATTATTAATTTCTCCCTCTTTAGATATTGGATGTCATTTTTCGTAAACTAGATAGAGTAATATGTTTGGTCCAATCACATGTTTAGCACAATTTAAAATAAGATTGAAAAATAATAAGAAGATCAATTAAATTGAAAAACTAAAAACTAAAAAATTCAATAAAATTATTAAAAAGTGAAAAGAAAAAAAAGAAAAAAAACCTAGATTGCGGCCGCCACCGTTGCCGTAACAGCTGCTACAATAAAAGAAGGCGACCACCTGCGTGACCTTTGCATGGTTGATGTTGCGGTGGTCTGGCACGACGAATCAAAGTGAGCAAAGCGCAAGGGAGAACAGAGAAACGAGGTTGAGGAATCGTGGCTATCAGATCCATAGATCTAAGATTTCTCTGCATGATTGTCGCCAATGGAGTGTGACTCAAATCCACCGATCTGAGATCGACAGAGAGAGGAGATGACGGAATCACAGGCATCATTTGTGCACGGTTGTGTGACTATCTTCATCGTGTAGATATCTTCGTCGAGGATTGTGAAGGTCTTCATGGAGGTGTGAGGTCTTCCTCTTCGTTTAGTGAAGGTCTTCAACGAAGTCTAGGGAATTTCAATCATAGACAAGATAACCAATTATCATATACGAACTCAAATTTGAATTGCAATAGAAAGCATAAATGACCAATAACAATGCATACACATGGACTCTCATCAACCCGGACTTGAAGGAATTTCAATCAACTAAAGGACGTTGTATAAAGCACCGACCTTACAAACATTACAAAGGAGTGGTGCATATGTCCCAAGAAGCGGCGCCTACATTTCAAGAACAGAGGAGGCTCCCTGCCGATCATTATCTTGGTGGCCCTGCTAAAGGAGACCGACCATGGAGCTAAAGGAGACCGACGATGGCTCCGCCGCCATCTATGGCACTGTGGTGGAACCACAGCCTCCGCTATCCATCACCAAACGCCGCGGCAGAGGTGTGGCTTCCACGTCCTCACCCTGAAAAGCCCCCTCTCGTGCCACTCCGCCGCCATCCGCCACCAAGCACCATCAACCTGAATAACAAGTTATTCAAGTTGCGTCCATTGCGCTCTCTTCCCCCCTCCCGATATGGCCAGCAGGCACCAAACCACTTCCCGATTCAAAAGCCAGTTAAAACCATCCAAAGACAGCCTATCCCTCGTTTGATCCAAAGATAAAATTGTCAAAGTACCACCATCACCAATCCACCACACCCAAGCCATTGCAGCTCTGTGAGTCAGGTCAAGCCATTAGAAGAAATTTCCCCAAACAAAGGCAAAGGAAGAGTAGGAAAAAATAGCAATTGCCATTCAGCTTATCAAATAATTGAAAGCTCCAAGCAACACAAACAATCATATATAAAATGACCACGACTCTTGCAATTGTCCAAAATTCGTCTACAAAAGGCACCAACTAATCTTTGGAAGTGAACTACAAAAGGTCCCCAACAAGACAATCCCCAAAGAAAGAAAAATAAGGAAAAGATAAAATAGCAATGCTCCTTAAGTGGTCTAATCGGCCTTGGAAGCAGTAGCTGCAGCTTGACCTCTGAGCCTACCGGTCCTCCTTGCAGCGATGAGACCAACCTTCTGGCCAGGAGGAGCATCGCGCCTGACTGTGCTCGCATGCCCAATGTGTTGGTGGTTACCTCCTCCGTGAGGATGCTCAACAGGGTTCATTGCCACACCACGTACCTTAGGCCAGCAGTTCCTCTTGACTCTGAATTTGTGGTAAGCATTGCCAGCCTTGAGGAGAGGCTTCTCAGTCCTACCTCCACCTGCGACCTGCCCGATCATTGCCCGGCACCCGCTTGGAACAATCTTCTTAGAGCCGGAAGGGAGCTTGACTCTGCCATCCAATGCAAACAATGTGAACTCAAAGGTTATTTAGTGAGCTTCGATTATCAGGCGTGGGAACAGTAAAATATAACGTCTATGGAGGGCACTAATATAATATCACAAGCAAATCAATATCTGACAATGCAATTTCTAATCATTAAGTGCACACTGTCTCATCACAATATGAACACTTGATAGTTCAAACATCATGTCATCGCCTTCCTTTGTTATGAAAATTCTCTCACTGTGTAGGACTTTAACTTAAATGTTAAACACAATACTAAGTTCCAAAATTTCCTTTGCTCCCATGAAAATAGTCAGGAATTTCCCCTCATCTCATAAGCATTGATGCTGCATTTATGTATTTAAAACAGCACTTAATCTCTTCACTTTATCAACTCTACTATACCTACCCCTTCCAACTGGCTCCCATCCCCAAAGCAGTAGATGATTTCACAAACAGAGCCAAGAAAACATGCAAGGAGTGACCCCCACTATGCAAAAATAATGAAAAATCTACCCAATGGAAAAAATGAATAGTGGCATAGTGCCTAAGCATTGCAGTGGGCTAAAAGCCCACCAAATCCAACAATGTAGTCATATAAGCAAAGTATTGAAGACCATCCACAAATTGCAAAAAGAGTGAAACTGCCCAACAATTACAAGCCATTTCTATCTCATCTCTGAGATGCCAAATTTAATTTGTGCACATTCTATAATCAGTTGCCTTGCCAATGACATTTTTCCAATAGAGTCCACCGTAAAGACTAATAACTTCAACAGCAAACAAAGTTACAAACAAGATAACATATTAAATTATCTCCACTGGATGTGAGAGCCTCGGATTAAGAATTTGGATTTTTTATGCAGAAACCCATACAACAAACATAAACAACTTCCAGAACTTGACAAGAATGACATTTTTCTTCTAGGGCATCGCTGAAATAGACCAACAAACAGAATAGAGAAGCGAGCTGCAATCAAGATAATCATCCGCATCACACCGCTTTTGAGTTCACGCAACCAGGCAGCAGGCTTACATTGGGCTTACGAATAATACAACTAACTAAAAGTTTAACCATCTCAAATCATAGAAGCAACGAGCCGAAATAGCGAACTGTAAAGATAATCCCGAAACATCGCGACCCGAGTTTGCCATACCGCCCCCAGGGATCTTCCAAATCAAATCGACCACAAGCAAGAGCAACCCAACACTCAGGCAATCACGACTCGCATCTGCTATACGCTCCGTACACCTCAAACACACAGTTAAAGGACGACCCAATCCTATCCGATCCAAACAAGAAAAAAGGAGCAAACGAAAGGGGCGCACCTGCTGGTGTCGTTATCCGGGTTGTGACTGATCACGATGGCGTAGTCCCCGGACGCGCGGGCGAAGACGCCGCGGTCGCCGACGTGGTGCTCGACGTTGCAGACGACGGCGCCCTCGGGGATGGAGCGGAGCGGGAGGACGTTGCCGACGACGAGGGTGGCCTTCTTGCCGCAGTAGACGAACTGGCCGGTGTACATGCCCTCGGCGGCGACGAAGAGCTCCTTCTGCTTCTTGTAGCGGAAGGGGTGGCGGAAGGCGACGCGGGCGAGCGGGGCGCCGCGCCCCGGGTCGTGCACGATCTCGGTGACCACGCCCTTGAGGTAGCCGTTGCGCTCCCCGAAGTCGAGGCTGCGGAAGCGGGCGGGGCCCTTGCGGTGGTGGGTGTGGGACTTGAAGACGGACCCGGCACCCTTCCTCTGCGCCCGGATGACCCGACCCATTCTCGCGGCGGCGGCGGAGGGGCGGCGCGCGTGCCTGTGTGCGGGTGTCGGAAATGGAGGTGGAGGTGGAGGAGGATTACCTAGGGTTCGTGGAGGAAGGTTGTATGGATGTATATATAGTAGTAGCAAAGTTGTAATTGGGCTTTGATTTTGAGTGACTTGGGCCTTTTTCTTTTGAGGTTTTTGGGCTCAATGGGCCCTTTGCCTGGGTCATCGTGTGATTTCTAACACTAGAGGCTTTTCTCTTTCTATGTCGGTTTTGATGTTTAGGCCCAGATAAAAGCCGAAATCTCACGTGCTTTTATCTTAGAAGCGATTGATTCCACCAAGGTGGGCCGGTCTCCCAAATCCTATAACCAGGTTCAAAGAAAATTGTGAACCAAACCAATCTGGAATCGTCGGCTGTTACAAAAATGTTTTTTTGGTTAAGTGATAAAGTTGTTTGAGATTTCAATTTTCAATAATTGCAAAGTTTTTTTTTCTTTTATTTGCGAAAGAGACCTCAACATCGACTTAAAATCAATTCAACCTAGAAATCGGACCAATTGAATTGATTTTTGGATGAAATTAGGAATGTCATTTCTAGGCCGCAATTAGCTCCGCAAAATCAGGAATCAAACCCATGAATTGGCCTTGAATCAGCCTGTTCAAAATCGGTTCGCTCCGAATCCTGGATGAATCGGACCCGGTGGACATCCTCAAGCTTGGTACCCAATCCGGACAACGGAAACACAGTGTCAAAAGGATGACTAAAGTTTCGGACTGTTTCACGGCAACTACGGAAAATAATTAAAGCTGCAAATTCAAATTTTGGAGGCCATCGAGTGGCGACAAACTTGCCCGAAATGGAACCAACTCGAGCGCAATTAGGAAAATTAGCAAGTACCAGCGCTCCCGCCAGTCGCGCCCCGGGCGTTTTCTGTCGTACTCCAAGGGAGAGCACCCACCGCAAGGGCAAAACGGGTAAATCGAGAGAGCGGGCGCGGGGGGCGCGCGGGCCCCGCCCCCGGGCCGACGTGGCGTCGCCCGCTTTTCGGGGCTGGCGTGGCGAGTGGCGAGGGGGGGACTCGGAGAGGAGGAGCGTCTTGTGATGGTGACGTCCGCCCGCACTTTCGCCTTTTTTTGAAGTTCTCCCTCCTATTTCTGGGCGTCGTCTTCTTCATCGTCTTCACTTTCCTCGCGCTCGTCCCCAGGCTCGAAGCTCGCCGCACGATCGTCGAAGCTCGATCGGCCTCCTCCTCCTCGAGTTCAAAGTTCAAACCGTCGCCGCTTCTTCTTCTTCTGGTGAGTTCAGCTCGAGATCGCTTTCCTCTCTCTCTCTCTCTCTCTCTCTCTTCTGTGCGTGCGCTCCCTCGCATTTTGCTGGCGATCGCGCCGGCGCGGGCGCTTTGATCGGCGGTCGCCGGCTGCGCCTCCAGCGTCCGCCGAGTAGAGTGGAGATCGCTTTTTCCCGGCCGTTTTTTTAAGTAAGTCCTCGGTCGGGGCTGCGTGGTCAGGGCGGAGCGCCTGGACGTGGATTGTGAATTTCTCGTCCATGGCGTCGTCGCCGCCGCTCGTGTAGCTGAGCTCGCTCCGGTTTTTCCGCTTCTTTTTTGTTCCTCGAGCTTTGCCGATGGATGCCATACTGAGCTCTCTCTCTCTGTAGATGGGAGCGAGCGAAGTGGGACTCGGCCATTGATCCTGCTGCTTCGTTTTGCGTTTGGAGTGGTTTCGGTGAAATTTACTGCACGACAATCGTTTTTTGTTCTATTTGATTTATTTATTTATTTATTTATTTATTTTGTGGCCAGTTAGCTGTGTTCTTTGTGAGTTTTCTTTTCACTCTGTTTAGATGACACGCGGTTGGGTTAGCTCTGTTTTCTTTAAATTTTGTTTCTTTTTTTTGGGTGGCTGGTTTAGAGCTGCATTGATCGCGAGGCATTTAGCATTTTTGGAATGATGTTTGGCTGATTCTGTTCTTGGTGAATCTTTTTTCCTATGACCGTGGGGAGAACCCTCTCCGTTCTTGGCGGATGTTCGTCCTACACACGACGTGAGCGAGAATTTGAGCCACTGAGAAAACTGTTCTGAGCTTGTGTGAGTACTGGGTAATTCATGCCTGAGGTTTGGATGAATTCGGCATTGGATGATCATGCTCTCATGTCTGTTTCAATATTGATATGATTTTGAGATGATCAGCATCCACAAATTTCGAAATCATTCGTAGTAAAGTTCACATTTTTTTTACTCACGGGTCATCTGTTGAGTAGTGCCCTCCATTTAATTGTTTTTTTTTTTTTTTTCTCATTTTTGTTGTTCGCTCTATGCCCCAAACCCGGGAGGCTAGTCAGGTAATTAAAAACCAATTATGTATTATGATCTTAGGAAGCATATAGTGAAATGGACCGTCGTGGCTGGCCATGGAAGAAGAAATCATCGGACAAGAACCTGCCTGACAAAGCTGTTGCCCCATCTGATCCTGCAATTACCTTGTCTAAAGCAGCATCGCTAGGACATGAGGTATGCTCATTGAACTTGGGTCGAAAGCATAATTTGGTGGGAATGAGAAAGCTGTCCATATCTGCAAAAATAGTTTAACTGGTTACATTCATCTTCATTCGTTGTTGTCAATTTCACTTGTGCCGGGAGCAAGGGAGTAGTCCTTTCCATTTTTTTTTTCTTTTAACAACATTTTAGCAAATCACATTTTGCTCTTGGTCAAATAACTCCTGCCTAAGTTTCTCTGTTTCCGTGGGCAGGACTATGTAAAGGTAAGCTATGTCCAGATATCCGTGGATTCATATAGGCATTTGAGTGGATTGGAAGGTCATGTCACTACACTGGAATCTCAAGTCACTACTTTGGAGTCTCAAGTTAAGGGCTTGAACGAAAAGCTGTCTGCAGCTTGTGTGGAGATTAGTTCAAAGGAGAATCTGGTCAAGCAACATGCCAAAGTTGCTGAAGAAGCTGTTTCAGGTAAATCCCTAGTAATGAGCTTAGCTCTCTAAGTAGTTTAAATAATCTCTATCCCTCTCCATCTCCACCCAATCATGCAGATAAGAGCAATAATTAGCACTTCATCTGTCAGATTGGTCAATGACTTTTTGAAAAGTTCACTTAGATTGCTTCAGTGAACATATGAGTATGATAAAGCGATAGTTGTCATTGCCTCTCATTAAACTTTTCAAAAAACGAGATCGAAATGCTTAACTGTTGTGGGACTGGAAAGTACATTAAGCAATAGAGTTCATAATACCTATCTTTACATTACAGTTGTCATGCCCAATAAAGTTTTTACATCATTACCTTGTCTTTTTCTCAGGATGGGAGAAGGCAGATGCAGAAGCTTCTGCACTGAGACAGCAACTTGAATCTACTATGCTGTTGAAGCTCACTGCTGAGGACCGGGCATCCCACTTGGATGGTGCTCTGAAGGAGTGCATGAGGCAGATAAGAAATGTAAAGGAGGAGAGCGAGAGGAACTTGCAAGAAGTAATTCATACCAAAGCCAAGCAATGGGATGATATGAAACTTGGTCTTGAGGCAAAGGTAGCTGAATTAGATAGTCGACTTCTTCAGGCAACTGCAGAAAATGCTGTGCTTTCCAGGTCATTACAGGATCATATTGATACAATATTAAGTGTCAATGAAGAAAAGTCTCAAGCTAATTTAGAGATTGAAGTTCTTAAACGGGATATTGAGTTATATGAGAAGGACATGAACTCACTGAAATATGAGCTGCACATGGTTTCTAAAGAACTTGATATTAGAAATCAGGAGAAGAATATGAGCATGAAGTCAACTGAAGCTTTAAACCAGCAGCATTTGGAGGATGTCAAAAAAATCTTGAAACTGGAAGCAGAATGCCAAAGACTACGCGGCCTCGTTCGCAAGAAATTGCCTGGTCCAGCTGCATTAGCTCAAATGAAGCTGGAAGTTGGGATCTCAGGCCGAATCTCCACTGAACCTTGGCTAAGGAAGAACAAAGCTAGAAATCCTAGTCCCAGATTGCCTCATGAACCCGAAATCTCCTTTGACCATCCTCAGCAATGTTACAAAGAGTCTGATTTTCTCAGTAAACATTTGTTGGCAACGGAAGAAGAATCAAAGATGTTGAAAGAAACTTTGGCTGCTCGAAACTCAGAATTGCAGGCTTTGAGAAACATGTGTGCCAAAACTGTTGGCAGGCTTAAGAGCTTGGAAGCTCAGATTCAGGCAGGTGAATTGAAACAAACCCCTGAGTCCAACATGGGTTTGGATATTAAAGATTTCTCAAGTCAAATTGCAAGCACCCCGCCAAGCGCCAGTTCTACTTGTGAAGATGGGATTGAAGAAGAAGGAAGCTCCTCTGAATCTTGGGGTCCCCATATCTGCAGCATGTCTCAGTTGAAGAGTGCTAAGATCATGGACAAATCTGATGAGCGGTCACATGAGAGCGACAGACAATTAATGGATGACTTTCTTGAAATGGAGAAATTGGCCTGTTCATCTGATGATATATGTGTAAACACTTCCGCCATTAGAAGTACAGATTCTTCCGGAAACACAAATAAAGAATGTGTAGCACCAGCAGATACTACAAAGTCGAAGGATGTGAGTGTCTTTCCTAAGGAGGATCCTGGCATAAATTCATCGTTGAATCAGGATGTGCCATACCCTAGTCCTCCAACCAGACAGCTGCACAGAGAGGATCTGCAATTGCCCAACTTGCTCTCAAAAATCGGTATGATAATTGAGTCTCATGCTCCAGGTGTGGATGTAGGAAACGTTTTGCTAGATATAAAACATGCTGTACAGATCCCAGATTCTCCATTACTTCATTCAATCAGTCCTATCTCAAAGGAAGTTCATCCAAGTGATAGATATGGTCAGCATACTACTGCTGACGATACAGTGAAAACTGCAGAGAGTGTGATGTCAGTCATTCTGGGTAGCCCTAAGACTAGCAACGAAAATATGAGAAAGCAAAACCTTGAAAAGGCAGTTTCTCAGATACACAAGTTTGTATTTTCTCTAGGCAAGGAAGCAGCCTTTTGCCAGGATTTTTCCAGTTATGGGCATGGGTTGGAAGAGATGATACAATCTTTCTCCAAGTCTGTTGAGAACCTTGCTTGCAACAACTTAACCTTGGCCGACTTTGTTATTGAACTTTCAGATATCGTTGGTAAAGCTAGTGAACTAAAATCTGGCATGATTAGCTATGCAGGTCATGAGGGAGATAATAGTGATGGAGAATGCATAGACAAGGTTGCTTTGCTGGAGGGTAAGGTCATCAAAGAAAAGCTGTCAGAAGATACATATACAGATGAATGTGGCAATATCCCTTCTACCTCCAATATTGAGGATTACAGTGAGGGATTTCAAGAAGAAAACATGGACTCCCGGATTGGGTCAAAGGTTGCACCTCATAAATATTCAAAGGAGGATGTCAACCTCTTCAAGTCAGAGAAAGATGACCTAGTATCTGGCATAGCTAGGTGCACTGATCTTGAGACTACAAAGCTTCATCTGCTGGAAAAAGAGAAGCTTCTTACAGGACTTAAATTGCAGTTGGAATCATGTAAAAACTCGCACAGCTTAGCAGAGGTTCAACTAAAATGCATGACAGAGTCTTACAAATCTTTAGAAATGCGGGCATGTGATTTGGAAGATGAAGTGAAACTTCTACGTCATAAGATCAAGAAGTTAGAGGAGGAACTTGCTGAAGAAAAGCACCATCATCAGGAAACTCAAGCTAGGTGTGAGGATCTTCAGCAGAAAATCAAAAGGTCAGAATTTGTTGCCTCGCCTTAATATGAAGGATATTGCAGTCAGTTAAGATTAACTTATCCCGGGGTTTGAACTTACCAATGAAAAACTAATCATCATTCATTTCAAAAATAGGCTTTTGGAATGGAGGTGGTTTCCTGTTTTCTCGGGCTTGAGGTCGGATAGGATTTAGGCCCACATAGGTATATTGGCGAGAGGTCATGGGAGTTCCTTCAAGCTTAAAAAATCTCAGTAGGAATGTCTTGCAATTTCTTAGTTGGTGAACGCCCTTGGATCAGAGCTGATAAAAATCATGCCCTTGTCCAGAGATAAATATCACGCTTGTGCAATTTCAAATGTTGTACTTTAGTGTCAGCTGCCTTTCTAGCTTCTGAGTAATTGTCATGCCATTCGGGCTTCCAACTTCATCCATAGGCAGCAAAACTTGTTTTTCATCGGGACACTTTTTTTTTTTTTTTTTTTTAATATTTTTGTTTATGAACTTGATGTCCAAAGTGTATCTTACGTGACCTCTTATCTCTTTCCGAAGGAAGGAGAACTGCACAACATGCTCATCATCTGCAGTAGATCTGGACACCAAGAGCAGACAGGTATGGTAGATCCACCTAATCTTAAATAGCTATAATCTTCTTTTTTTTTTGACAAATAGCTATAATCTTCCTTAGACTTGCTTCATATCTTCAGGAAGTTAAATTGGAAAGAGTCGTCAGTATACAATGTACATGTACATATTATTGCAAGGAGAGTAATATGCAGAGGCATTTATAAGTTGCTCTCGAAGCACCATAGGTATTCGATATACACGTCATTTACAATCATGAGGAATATGACCACAATTTTGTCGTTGTCTACTAGTGGCTGTTAATTTGCTCGTGGTTTTATATTTTGTTCGTGGACTAAGGATCAGATGCCTCGCCAATGGATATGTCCGTGAAATGTATCTTTCTTAGTTCAAAATCCTAGATTGTAGTGAACATTATCAGTTACTGTTTTCAACCCTGCTAACAAAATAGATTAGCTACACATTCAAGTGCAGACTGCTGAGCATTGAGATTTTAAAGATGCATTTGTTGCAATCTCCAATTTTCTTCCCAGTCCCTATAACTATTCAATGACTACATCCAGAGATGTAAATGATCGATCTCATGATTGAAAGGTGTAAATGCGTGTTTTCTGGTCTGTCAGCAATTTTTTATCCCTTAAAGTTTTTCTGATACTCTGGCAGGAGAAGGAGATAGCCACAGCAGCACAGAAGCTTGCAGAGTGTCAAGAGACCATTCATCTTCTAAGCAAGCAACTGACGGCTCTGCAACCCCACCGAGAAAGCAAGGTCTCTCAATTTGATGAGAAGCAAAAGGAGGAAAGCTTGTAGAGGCTAAGCCGAGACGATATCATTCTAATCAAAAATGAAATAGGCCGCCTCAACAGATAAGATGAGTATGATCAAAGCTGAACTGTGTAGTGTTGATTTCAGTGAGAGGCGAGCATTGATTGAAAAGCCCTCCTGATTTTCATACCGATTAATTTCCACTCTCTGGAAATGCAAGATTCTTACGGGTTAGTTTGGTTCCATCCTGATTATCCGACAGATGTTTGCCATTTTTAGTTAAAGAATGCAAAGTAATTCGCCTTTTTCCCACTACTCAAGTTGGAGCTAACATGCTTGTTCGCGGATGGCCAAATGAACATGCTAATTCGCATCATCTGGAGCTTCGCTAGCCCGTCATCGATAAAACTTTGACAGGCTTCTATCGTAGTCCATTCTCGTAGCACCTTGCTCCGACTTCAGCTACCGTAAGAACCGTGGAACCGTACCTGGCAATTTAAAATTTCTGCTCGGCACTTTTGTGATGTTAACACGCTTGACGATCAATCTCACGTTATATTGATGGGGATGAGCTACAATCACTAATCTTGCGAGATTCGTCGTATGACTGTGGTCCTGTAATTGCTACCTATTTCATTCTCGGGTGTATAGACATTGAAACTCGGCCTTAGCAATTGACGGTGCCCAACCAATCAAAGTTACTGTAGGATGACAGGTTGATCTTTCCCTAAGAGTTCACATCGACCGAAAGGTTTGGCATCTCGTTGTCTGACTCTTTGCCTTTTGGGGCCGTGACATGTTCTAAGGCTTGGGCGGTGAGTTGGGTTCTGAACATTGAGAGATTTTTCAGTCCATTTTCAGTGCGAGTGTTAAAGCATTTAGGAGGATCTTTCCTTAGTATGAAAGGGCACAGAATAAACCTGGTGTACCAAATATGGGACTAATTTTCTTAAAAAGCACCAGATCTAAGTTAGGTTTTAATTTTGACCCAAACTTTTTTTTGTCTAAAAAATCCAGTCTCTGTAAGAATGGCACGTTCGTTACATTACACAATCTTTTGTGTCTTGGTAGCAGAATAAGAATGGCCCGTTTCGATAGTAAGGGTCATTTTGTGTGTGTTTTTTTTTTAGAAACTCATGCATGTTATGATCACGCTTTTATTTATTTTAAGAAAAATCAGAGCATGCCGCGATTATGAAAAAGTTTTATGCAAGCAATTTCATCCACCCTTGATTTTAGAATTTGAATTACTCACTCTTTCGCTAACTATCAACTTTAGGGTGAATAAGAGCGATTGTGAACAACTTTTGTACAATGGTGTATGCTATAATTATCCTTATTTTAAAAGTATAAAATACAACATACATGATTTTCAAACAGGTTTAATTTTTTGAACGAGAAAATTACTAAAAAAGTCTTAAATCTATTGCACTTATACCAATTTAGTCTAAACTTTTCAATTTGGCCAATTTAGTTTTAAACATACAATTTGCCAATGTAGTCCATTGAGCCAATTTTGACCGAAAGTTGTTAACGTGGATGTTGGCCATCCCATGTGACATGGCTGGCGCTGACAAACAATTTTCGAAATTTTTTATTATATTTTCCTTTCATTTCCTTTCTATTTTTTCCCCTTTTTCCTCCACCGATTAGCAAGCCTCGGCGATGGCTAGCAACTAGCCAAAGGCAGTGACTAAAGAGGGTCACCCTCGACAACCTCAGGCAAAGTTAGCCTCGCTAGGATTCGGCGAGGGGTGACCTTGCCGGTCGTTTCCCATGGCTAGGCCTTGGTCCATTCGCCGGTCATCGCTGAGGCTTAGCAACTGGTGGAGGAAGAAGGGGAAAAAGTAGAAAGAAAATTAAAAAAAATTAAATGTCTATATCAACATCGATCGCTCCACATGAGACAGCTAATGTCAATGTTAGTGATTTTTAACCAAAAATGACCATAGAAAAAAAATAAGACTAGTCGTTAATTACCAGCCTCTCAATCAATTCCTATAAGATAATAAATTTCCTCTACCTCATCAGAATTCTTTATTCTCTAGCCTTACTCAAGCCAAGGTTTACTCCAAAGTCGATCTTTAAGTTGGATTTTGGCAACTAGACATTCAACCTGAACATAGATACAAAACTACATTTTGCATATGATATGAGTCAGGGAAAACGAAACCAGAATTTGTGGCAAGTATGCTATCCCATATGCATGGCCCTGCAGACCTCAAAATAAGTGCTGCCTATTAGCTACCAAATTACTTTTTCATTTTTTGACTCATATGAGAGAAAATTTTAAGCTAGTAGAATTCTTATAGACAAGTTCTACATCGTGGCAAGTGCAAAGCATAGTACCAGAATTGATAAAAACATCCCTAATTTGAAAGCATCATACCAAGCGAAAAGGAAGATAGGAGAAAACTTTAAGGATTCATAGCAAACTACACAATATTATTTTTTAAGAGAGGATACGTTCTGCCCCTTAACATTTGCAGACATTGTCTTTATAGGCAAACACTAAAGACAAACACATAATTATTGGTGATAGTTATGGAGATCACCAATAATTTTTATAGATGCTTTATGGTCGACAATTGTCAATTATTTGTACATGTCAAGTTTCACACTAACAAGCTGAGTTTTCTACTTCTAATAGGCTATTATCCGTCATTTTTCGCTTCTACTGTAGTACACTACAGTGCCAAATAGTATTGTTACAATGCTATGAATAATGTCAAACAATGCATGAAGAGTATAGTGCCCAACAATACATGAAGATTGCGTGCACAATGTTTTGCTACAATATTTAAGCCAACTTTTTCTCCACACGTTTCGTCTCGCCTAACTTTTTCTTGCGTATGACTTCTTCTTGCGTCGGACTTCTTCACATGTGATAGTATTGTTATATTATGTCCACACGACAAATGTTTTACTATAGTACTTAAGCCAACTTTTTCTTCACAAGTTTTGTCTCATTTGACTTCTTGCATTTGATTCTTTCACATGTTATATATTTATGGATTGGTTCTTCTGTGCTGTCGTCCAAGCTATCTAAGCCACATCCATCCTTCTACCTTCTGTGTTGCCTAATGAGTCTTTCAACTTCTAGGGCTTCAAGCTAATCATACTCTATGGACTCTAGAGGTTAATGAGAACTTGATGGAATGTTCGTGGGATTGTTGAGAGTGCTTTTCTTAGGATTAACTCTACATTGTTGTCGAGTCCTTCTAGGAACTTCTCCACTTCTTCAATTCCTGGAGCAACTTCATTTAATTTAGACGACCTTTGTCTTTTGGATGATTGGTAAGAGCTTGTCAAAACATCGGTGGAGCTTGATGAAATGCCAGGTTGTGGTAAATTCTCAAGTTGAAGTGATGGGCTTTCTTTATTGAGGGTTAGATTGAGTGCAAACTGTAATTCACTATGATTGAAAGGGTCCTGAGACAATGGTCCTTTCCATAGATCCTGTGATGATGAAATTGGATCTTATGGAGATGTTTGTGACTTAGAGTTATCGTTCCTTAGGTAAGCAACGATAATCGATCGAATTGTAGGGTAGTCATCTCAATGATCCCAAAAAACGTTATCAGTTTCTGTTGGCCATGCTCTTGGTGGAATGACTTGATTACACTGGCACAATATCTTTTGCAATTCTCGATACTATTAAGGGTAAGCTGAGATTATACAAGGAAGAGTTGCAAAAATCTTATTTGGAACAAGTTGGGGTTTATATGTAGATACTCCAACATCTGCTGGAGTTTTACACATATCTCCAATAGGTTGGACAAATAATTATGGCTTGAAAAATAAAGCAATTGTGTGAAGTTTTGAGATAGGCCTGCATGTTTTGAGTTGTGCTTGGAAAATATTTTTTTATACAGTTAATGGTTTAAACCAACTAAGTATTTGCTCAAAATATTTAAGTTTGGTTTCTTCTTGGATGATCCTACTAATGATGAGAGGCATCTTGGTTGTCAAAAACTCAATGGCTATGATATAAAGATTAAACAAATACCAACAAAACCGTTTGAGCTTTTTTGAAAATTCTTCATCTAGGGAGAAAGACAAATGATGAATAAATGGATATTTTTGGTGCAGTCCATCTGGGCAAATAATAAGACCACCATAATCATTGATAATATGGAAATGGTATTGCCACATAAGACTTCCAAGATTTTCAAAGAGAGTGTTGTCTCCAATAAGGTTAGGGACTTCTGGTGGATAAGAGTATGAAAACCATTTAGGTTTCATTTCTTGAGTCTTAAAACCTCATCTTGAATTTCTCACCACATACATATTTATAGATGTGGTAACTGCTTGTTCTTTTGATTGGGATAGAAAATCAACAAGTATATTCTTTTTTCCCGCAATATGTTTGGTTTCAAAAAGATAATTTGAAAACCATTTTGCCACCTAAAGGGCTGAGGATGTGGGATTTACTTTTTCTTGAATCCCAACATTTGAGAAAAATAAGGATATATCCATCTCCACGAGGAAATGATGTCTTATAAGATGGAATTCAAATTTCTTAATGCCATATTTTACTAAAAGGATTTCTTTGAACATATAGTAGTAATCGCTTGCGTGAATCTTCCACTCTTTTGTCTACAAACCCTTAGCTTCCCATCAATTTCTTCAAGAAAAACAACAGTATAATATTCATCATTGGCATCTCTTTGCAAAATAGTGGAAGGAATTTGCGATGAGGAAGATGTTGTAGAACTTCTTTAAGTCTTTTTACTAATTAAGTTTGCTGTGGTGTTCATGGAAGAGTGTCATTCTTGAGCATTTATTGTGGTAGACTTACAAACTCTATGGTTTTTGGGACAGAATCTTTAAGATAATTAAATATCCCAATGAATTGTTGAACCTGCTTGTGAGAGAGATGACCATTAGGAAACTTCTTCGATTCCTCAACGATATGAGGATCTGGATAGTATGTTCCATTTATGAAGTGCATCCCAATAAACTTGATTTCTTTTTGTGCAATAGTCATCTTTTCCTAGGATAACATAATCTCATGCTTTCACACTAGCTCTGCGAATTAGGTTAGTAATTTACAATGAAAATCCTCATCTAGACTATGGAGGAGGATATCATCAATATAAATTTGGGCACTAGCCATGATAGGCTAAAAAAATTCTACACATAACCTTTTGGAACAATGGAGGAGATGTCTTAGGCCCAAAAGGGAGTACCGTTCACTGGAAATATTGATTTGGGATACAAAATCCATTTTTGTACCTGTCTTCAAGGTGAATTCCCACTTGCCAAAATCCAACTTTAAGATTGAACTTGGAGTAAACCTTGGCTTGAGTAAAGCTAGAGAATGAAGAGTTCCAATGAGGCAGAGAGAATTTATCATCTTGCAGGAATTTATTAAGAGGATAGTAATTAACGACCAATCTAATTTTTCTTCTATTCTGCTAAGCACGTTTGTTTGTATAAAATACTTCGCAAACCCATTGAGAATCTAAGGGCTCAATTAATCCTTGATAGAGCAAATCTAAACATTCCTTCTATGTGAAAAGCAAATGTTCCATATTCATTCCCGCGTGACTAACTTCAGTGAGACTGATATCCTCGTTTTTCTTGAAAGGAAGATGAATGAAAAAAGCCAGGATTTTTCCACAAAGGGTTAGGGCATTTTTGAACAAAATTTGAGTGCAAGTCTGCACATGCTTCAATACGGGTTTGCAAAATAAGGTCTAAATGTTCATATGAATAGTGAAGAATTTTTGGATGTCTATAAATTCCTTGAATTGTCCATTGAATCCTAATCCATTGGGCAAAATTTTGAGTTTAAGAATTTGTGTAAGGATCCCAACCGGTAATGATATTTTTATCTGGTGAGCTAGAGCCATGGATTTTGATAGTGGTCGCACAAGGAAAGAATTGTATGGTGATAGGTTTGTTTCGAACTC
This sequence comes from Eucalyptus sideroxylon x Eucalyptus melliodora, assembly GCA_016097485.1. Taxonomy (NCBI): domain Eukaryota; kingdom Viridiplantae; phylum Streptophyta; class Magnoliopsida; order Myrtales; family Myrtaceae; genus Eucalyptus; species Eucalyptus sideroxylon x Eucalyptus melliodora. The sequence continues at coordinate 43,682,229 of CM027832.1, read as the reverse complement.
TTGTAACAAATGTATATCTAGAAGCAGAGTTAAAATACCAATTATACAAAGTTCAATATTTTTCTAGAAGTATCTTTGTATAAAAAATAGAAGCACTAGCTTCAATGTCAATGAGAGCAATGACAGAAATAGGCTTGTCATATTTGGAAGGGTACATTTTAATAGGGAAATATGAGAGAATAAATCGAGGATCTGCACAAAGATCTTAGATTGTGGGAGGTTCGGGGTTTGCCGAAAAGAAGAAAACTTCTTCTTCGGATTCTTCAGACAAACTTTCTCTAGTTTGTGACCATGTTTGGATGGCTCACACGATGTGTTTGGTTCATTTATCTTCCAAGGAAAAAAATAATTCAACATCATCATCATCCTGGAGTGATATTCCAATTTTCTTCTCTACTTTCTAAATCGAATGAGAATTTCTTCCCTTGGCTTTTGGACAATTTTTTTGCAAAATGGTCTTTCTTGTTGCAGCCATAGCATTTGTTAGATTATTTATGCTTCCCAGAAGAAACTCATCTAAAGCGTTTTGAGACCGTACAATTTAATTCTGAAGTTGTTTCAAAGATACTTTGTTTGGTGGAGTTGAATGCAGCAATGGTTGGGATTTGCTATCGACTTTAGTCTCGCAAAAAAGTCTCAAGTGGATTTGAGACTGCATAAGCAGAGGGAGGTTCCTAAAAAGGTTCAGGAGTTGGATTCTTTTCTTCTCTAACCTTTTTTTGCCTTTCTATTTCTCTGATGCAGTTTCAAAGTGTAATAATATCACTTTGATCAATCTTTGGGGTTTCTTCGAAGATTGAAGCAATCGATGTAGCCTTGGGAGAAATCACTTCAATTGGAGTTAGACTCCAAGGTTGAGAAAATGGGTCCAAAGGAGGAATGGACTTTCCTTCTTGTAGGAGCTTGATCTATCTCTTCAATTTTTCCATTTTAGCCATTTGGTCTTCCAGGTAATGATGAGGAGCGAATCTGCCAAATTCTATTTACTGTATTTTCTTTTGAAATGTCTCAAACAATTTATTCGTGACCAAAGCTGTTTGATCAACCTTTTGGTCAACATGATCAATACGAGTTTGGACAGTTGAAAGTTTGATATCAATTGTCTTAAGAACATTATTCTAGGCCAAAACATTTTCTAACTACTAATTTAGAACAGCCTTAGTAGTTGTGATTTTCTTTTGTCTCTTGTAATCATCAATATCCGTAGGGTTTGGGACTTTAGGCATATGATGGAACCAATGTTGAACATCTGTAAATTCTTCTAATGCGGAAAATATGGCACTAGAATTAGATTATTCCAGGGGTGGAAAGTCTGAAGATTACGATGTACAAACAGATGGAAGGACATGTGTTGGTTCTAGTTTTGGAAAACATGACGGCTAAGGTGCTTTGAGTACTTCTAAAGGAAAAGAGCTTTTCCTTTATTAAATAAGTTTGTAGGAAGATGAAACAACTGGTTTTTGCGAGAAGATTTCTTTTTGGGTGGTGACTGAGATGGCGAGGAAGGTTCACATGATTCTAGAATCAGTTGAGGAGGTTGTGGTCGCTTGGTTGGGGTGGTCCATATATGACCATGAATTGGTACTTTCCTTCATCCTCACCAAGAGGACCTATAGTGAGGTCTCCATCAAGGTAGCTTTGGTAAAGACTACCTTTTCACTGTTTCTTTTTTCTAGACAATCTATCATCTCTTCTTCATCTATAGGATTTGTAAAAAGGGAACACTAACAATCAAAATCCCAAAAACAGTGTCATGTACAAGGATCCATATTGTAATGAATGGGTCATCCCTCTTGGTCAAAGGGCTCAATCATAGGTTTTCAGTTTGGATGACCATTGTCAACTAGAACGTCAGCTACATAAGGTTGCATTATAAAAATAGTAGAAAAGATAGAAGAAGTGGCTTCTTCTTTTTCATTACTAAATTTAATGACAATTGTACCATCTTTTTTCTTGGTAAATTAGGATTTTGTGGACTGGATTGGCCTAGAATTCTAGTGGCTCTTTTCATAGTTAATTACCTAGGTGTCTGGGAGTAACTCAACTAGCTGATCTCAAGGAATCTGTTTGGGTAGACCAATAGCATGATTCTAAACTCAACAAACCATCTGATAATGTAAGGTAGCAACAATAGAATATGGAGTTTAACGAACTCTAGTAGTCTATAGTTGAACCTTAAGGGCTGAGAGAAACCATGGATCTGAGAAAGCCATATTGAAGTTTGGAAACAGTGTAACAAACATTGTTCCTACATTGAGGGTAATCTGGATGGTACCAATGCAAGCATGTTGATAGTCCAAAAAATGGGTGTCTAAAAGAGCTGTTTGAACGACTTTGGGTAACCATTTCCCTCCATAAAAGGATAAAGCAAGTCTAATTGCATTAAATTGGAGGTGCGTATATCCTTGTTGTGTCCAATGTTGTGGGAAATCAAAAGGAATTTGGAGGGTGACAAAATGTTCTCGAATTTTGAGGACTGGGCATACTCTTTGATCTCTTGAGGAGTATGCTTAATAGAACAAATGGGAGAGAGGGATGAAGGCTTAGCAAAAGTAGAATATGGATTTATAAGTGGAATGTGAGTCTATGAAATTTTTTATTCTTCATTGAGATAAGGAACCTAAAATAGATAGTCAATTTTAAAAACATTAGAAGTACAAAGTTCTAAAGGAGGGCTAAGAGAAACTAGGCTATTTACAATAGTAGGAGGGGAGATTTCGGAAGATTCTATCATGGTATGGAAATTCTCCCATTTTGCACTGAATAATTAACTCAAAACTAGAAGTTGTTAGAAGATTTATAACTCAATTGACAAAATTAAAAAATTTAGGACTCAATTAACACAAGTACAATAAAATTTAAGACTTTTTTGGTAGTTTCCCTTTTTTTTATCGAATCAGACTCACTTAATCAACAATTAGTAGATACAAGATTTATACAAGCCTTACACCCTTTCAATTGATGAAAGCGTTATATTATTAGGCCCTAATCTAGTTGCTAGTGTAGTGTATTAATAAAGCAAATTGAACACCGATTTATACACATTAATAATATGTAAAGGCTTTTAAGGACAAATGTTCCTTATTTGATTGTGCAAAAGCACTCTAAAACATTTGTTTACAATATACTTGATGAAAAATTGGAAATTACTAAAAAAAGTTCTAAATCAATTGCATGGATACCGATTCAGTTTTAAACTTTTCAATTTTGTTAATTTAGTTTTAAACATTTTGATGTTATCAATATAGTTATTTTGATTAATTTTGATTGATGCCAGACGTCCTACATGTCACAATTGATGCTAACATGAACAACTTTTGCAATTTTAAAAAATTATGAATTCCTTTTTTTCCTTATTTTCTTTTGATATTTTTTTCTTCCTTGGATTTTCTGCCAACGAGGTTGTCCTGCGATGGTTGGCAACCCTCGTCGGCCACAATTGAGGGTTGTCGTCGCTAGAGGCTAGCGGTGCGTCCCTTACTGGTAGCCGGCGACAAGTGGAGGGAAATGCCGGAAAAAAAAAAAAAAAAAAGAAAAGGAAACAAAGAAAAAAAATCTAGCAAACATAAGAATTGTAAAAATTGTCAACGTCAATGAATTCCGGCTAAAATTAGCCGAAATGATTATATTGATAAATTGTAAAAAAAAATTAGGACTAAATTCGCCAAATTTAAAATTTAGAACCAAATTAACATTCATATAATAGATTTACGACTTTTTTGGTAACCATCCCCCTTCTAGATTACTAAGACCATGAACACATAATGCAATCCAACGGCCCCATGTACAAAAAAGTCTTTCCCTAGCAAAAAGACAATATTTATTTATGATGTCTGTAGTCAAGTTCAAGAGGCAGAAGAGATTGGATGAATATGACAATGCATGAAACCTGAATGCATTATTGTCTCCTGATCCCACGTTAATGCTTGTCCCGTCAACAAACCCAATAAGAAAAGCTAAATGAACCACGCAAGTGTTGATTTAGCAAAAGATGGGCGCCTTATGTAGTGAGATGACATTGATATCGATCGATTCACACCGAGCATGCATAGATAGGAGCAATCAGGAAGCCAAAAAAAAAACCAATTTTAGTGAAGCAGGACTGACTTTGAGATGTGAAAGATTGTGGCTTTTCATCCATTATTCAAGGATAGCCATGTGCGATTTGTCTCCCGTATCAGAAGTTAGGAGCGTCATCGCGCAGGCAAGTTCTTCAATAGTCATCTCCTTCAGTCAACTCATTACCCAAACATGAGGCTTTCTTTGAAAGGGGGGCACCGTATATTTTTCCTGGTCGGAGAAAATTACCTCCAGTTGTTCTTTTAATTTAAGTTTATAAGTGGGTGACAGCTCGCTAATAAAAAACTAGGTCAGAGAAAGTTTTCTTCAATTAGGGATGAAGGAAAATAAACCCGTTTTCAAGGGTTGGGTTGTTCTCTGATTAGAGGAAACTCCCTCCACCCTAGACTTTTATGAACACGATTCTATGTAACGCCCATGTAAACTTACCGTAATAAAACACGCGGAAAGTTCAAATCCTAACTTTAACTCTTGAGCATCAGCCCACTCCTCTTCTCTCTCTCTTCGCAATGACCCGATCCAACAACGGTGGGAGTGATTGTCGGGGCCAGATAATCTGGACAAGAAATGGCTCCTGTCAAGCTTTTAAGATGATGAAGGGGCACAAATGAATTGAATTGCACATGGAATAGGGGGAGAGTGTGCTTGGAAGTTGAGAGAGAGAGAGAACTAAAATTACTCATGAAGGCACCTCTGGACGTAACGAAAAGCTCTGCTTTGAAATTCCAAAGTTAAACAAGCTCGGGCTAGAGCGCTAGTAAGATGGATGACCTCTTAGGAAAGTATATGCTGATACACCAAAGGACAAATTGTGATGGTCGGTATGGGATAGACTAAAAAGGACAATACCTCAAATGAATTAATTTAGAAGCATCCCACGTTCTCTCTCTTTTACTAATTAGGATTATTGAGGTGTAGACTTTCCTGAAAGAATCCACGAATACTTAGAGCATGACACGATTGTCAATGAATTTATAAAAGTAATACAAGCGTAATCCGCGAATCTCTCTCACACACACACAATAATTAGGGTTACTGAGGTGTAAACTTTCACGAAAAGAATCTACGGATGATCAAAGCATGACACAATTGTCAATAAGTTTGTAAAAGTAACGCAAGCGTATTCACAATTGTCAATAAATTTGTAAAAGTAACACAAGCGTATTCTGGGACTCTCTCTCTCAATAATTAGAGTTACTGAGGTGTAAACTTTCCTAAAAGAGTCCATAGATTCTCAGAGCATGACACGATTGTCAATAAGTTTATAAAAGTCATATGAGCGTCATCTTAATGTGTCCAAGTGTATCAAAATGGATCGAGAGAGTTGATTTTTCTCGCGGGATACGTTAAGTTTCTGCATACGGATGGAAAGTCACTCGCTTACGGCAGGAACGCGATTCAACTCAACTGATTAAATGTATTGACATCTCGTGTGCATGTCAAAAAAGGGGGAAGCCACTCGATGGAAATGGACAGAAAATGCCGTGAGCACTCTTTCGAGACTAGAATGGCACCTGCACAAGCTATAGCAAACCAATAACATCCTGATAGGAACAAAACTCGGGACCGGAGGCTTGCTCTTCGCATGTCTGAGTCATTGCCGGACATGAAACTCCTCCACTTTGAGTTACGTTACTCCCTTTAAACAAACTCGTTTCCATCGCCTCGTTCCTTTGCCAAGATGGATTTTAGCTTAAATGGTGAACTGGATGGAGAACTGGAATTGCCTTCTGTATATATAGTTATCCCTTGCCGCTAAGACTGCCGGTTTCAAACCATGCGGCAATTCTTCCAGGCCTTTCACGTCTTGAACAGCAGGAGGAGAGCATGCCTGGGATATATATGTAAAAAATCGAATCTTCTTGGCTAACTCACCGGTTGGTAGTATGAACACAAGAAACCCAGTAAAAGAGATCGACCAAACAAAAAGGAAATAATAATTTTAATGTTGTCAATTGTTGTCTCTGACTGTTTTATGCGTAGTGTACTCGGCGGCTTTACAATGCCGAATTGGGAGTAGAAAAGCATGGGGCGTATGTTTGCCTTTCTATAGCGCAAACTGATGGCATGCTTGTTTTATAATGCGTACTTCTCTTTATCTCTCCGACTACCATATAATTTTCGATTTCACCTGGACAGCTTAAAAAAGGGAAGAAGATAAAGCCTGTCGCGTCACGTAGCATATTAATTTTATGGACCCGTTTTAGTCGAGCTAGCATCACTCTTTTCGGCAATATCGTCTCTGACTTGAATTGCTGGAAAAAAGCACTCTATGTCCTTTCACTTCCTTGTCTGTCTGGACATTATTGATCGTCAGGAAGGATGGGATTAGGATTATGATCGAGAGGAAGAAAAATGAAGAGCACAAGGGCACTGCTCTTAAGTTACTCTGACAACTTCAAGCAATTCTTGATCAATTCCGTTCATACATGTAACATGCAAAACCACAAACGCGACACTACAAATATCGGTCACAAATTGGTCCGAACCAACCAAGACCCCCCTAGAAGGACTAGATAAGTTATTTGTCATATATCCGGAAACCTACTCTGTATAAATGCAAATCAAATCTTTCCCCAAAGGGCTTCTCTCTGTCTCCGTCTCCATCTTTTGTTCTCATCATCTCATCATGGAAGCTAGAGACTGGAACACCGCTTCTTCACAAGGGATGGTGATTCCCATGTCATGGTTGAACCCGTACTCTTCTTCAGCTCTCTGAAGCAGGCTCTGGAACTTGGGGTGATCCAGCCAGGAGATTGGGACGATGTATCTGCTCCTGTTCTCTCCTACATACACCACAAAGTGACCCCTCGGCACGTCCTCTGGCAGGCCAGCTTCCTCATTGCTGTTGTACCCATTTGAGGATCTCTTGCCCAAGCTCGAGCATTTCTTGAGGATCTCTTTGATGGCCGCTGTCTGAGGCAGCTTGTTTGATTTCTTCATTGCCATATAGTTAGTCCAGTGTTCTCAGGTGCGCTTGTGTGTTTGTTTGATCTTGGAGAGAGGGAGAGATTATTGGGTTTCTCTCTTTGGGGGGGTTCCTTTGGGAAGAGTCGAGAGACTTTGGAGAGGAAGTTCTAGGAGGGAGGCGGTGGTGGTGGGTGAAGGAGGGAAGAGATGCAGAGGTATTTATAGGGGGTGTTCTCTCTTCTGTGTCCGTGTTGTTAACGTTCTTTTTAATATAGGAGGTACCAATTTGGAACATATTCATGTGACATGTAGTGCCCTAAAATGCTCCTTTCACGTAGGGCAACAGGGGACCCTTACATATAATCTAACTTTGTCTCTATGCAATGGGTGGTGTCCCCATTCAGGTTGGAGGACTGCTCACATCAAAATAAAATATCTTCATATAGATACGATGCTAGCACCTGCAGCGCAGAGAGAGAGAGAGAGAGAGAGAGAGAGAGAGAGAGATTGGTCATGACCAGTTCACATTAACCAAGCATGTATCACGACCGATGTAGGCTTTGACTAGTTAGGTTTTGATGGTCTTGGCTCGACAAGTTGGCTTAGCTGAATTGGGGTTCACGAGCATTGGTGTCTTGGAAACTGGCTAGTAAAGCTATTATGGGAAAGCACATTTCGTGAATCCGAACAAGGACGACAGAAACTCCTGAGAGAAAGGAGACGGAACAGAGGGAAGAAAGGAACAGAAAGAAGAGGGGACCTCCTGATCTCAGCTCTCTTACTCGATTACCCACTCGTTTCAATAAAGTGGCATATGTCCAAAATTAGTTGGCAAAAGGCCTTAATAACACTTAAAAAGTGCACCGAGGTACGATGGACAGAGACTGAGACGTTACCTTCTCTCTGCTCTCACTTCATTCACATTGCCTAACCTTTTGTCAAAGCCTTCATCTTCTCCCGGCCTGAGGGAGGGCCGAAGATAGAGAACCCTCGTCGTCCTCAACCTTTAACCTTTTATAGCACTTGACTGTGTACATCGGCTGAGTATTAGAGCAATTGCTCTGAGTTACATTGCAGTCGCATGAGCCATGTATAATGTCGCAGAGCAGGAACTTATTTGGTTGCGGAACAATGACACCGCCATACGCATTAGCATCAGTTACGTCGCATGATTAACATAAGAGTGCAACAAATTCTTCATGGCAATTCGTCTACTATCGGTACCCTTGAAAGCTAGTGATCTCTTCGTTCACTGAGCTCTTCCGCATGAATCTTCACTCTTGGTAACTCAGTGCTGGAGAGATGAAATTATAAATTGAGACCGAAGATTGGCAAAACAACACTAACACAGCCAGGTTTTACCGCATACCGATGTCAATTAAAATATCTAAACTCGAGTTATTTCGAGCACGACTTTACGTCGTTGTCATTTTCGTTCTGCTTTGTCTTGAGATCCGCTCGTGCTTTTCTGACAAAATCGTGACGCATGTGTTACTTCATTTTTCTCACAATATAGTCTGTTCATGCTTCCCGAATGCCTCAACCTTGCGCATTGTAAATGAAGATGTCCCTTTGGCTTTGCCCTTCGACTCTGAGGACTCAGAGCGATGAGTTACTTCATAGAGAGACCATGCCTCCATTTGTACTCTTACACATCTATACACGTAAGAGGAAGACTAGCCGGATCCGGCCAGTGGACCATTTCTTCCGGTGTCTGGCCAATAGCTTCGGAAGTAAATTTAACTGAGAAGCTATATGGCTCACTGGCAATTCCGTGCTACGGTCCAGGGTCAATGTGGTCCACTTCAATCTAATTCATGACAGCTTAAAAATCATTGCCAATAGATTTTTTTTTTCATTGCCAATAGATTGACCCACACTATATTCTTTTCGATTTTCGTCTTTCAGGACCCCCCCCCCCCCCCCCGGCCCGGGGCGTGCGGGGGGGTCCTTTTAGGAGCTGCCTCTAAGATTCCCCACCAAAAGCCACGGCAAGAGTCCTTTTCAAGAGCAAGAAATTAACCTCTTAAAGGGGACGTCTCAGTCCAGCTAAAAGAAAAAATATTCAAGCATTAGATACACATAACATCCCTGGATACAATTTACTACATCTCGAGGTACAATTTTTCTCAAAAGGAAGGAGGTGAAAAAAATACCCTTGTGCACCAATCTGACATGGAAAAGCTAAAAATGCCTCCATCCGATGAGAATACACCTCCAAAAAATGTCAAAACAAATGAAAACAACCAGGAGGAAGCTCATCATCTCAGGAGGACCCCCAGGCAAAGAAGGTACAAGAGGGCACGATGCATGATTGAATCATCGAAGTGTTCGGCACGATGCATGATTGAATCATTGAAGTGTTCAGATACAAATGCAGCACGAGTTTTTCACACGCTCCAGTTAGTTAAGACTATTTTTTCTGCATTAAAGGACTACCCACCCACATGATCCTGCCAAATTCTGAGCCACGACAATCACACACTATAGGACTTTAAGGACGTGTAAAATTCCTGATAAAATCAAGCACCGCTCATTCTCACTGGATAAGAGGTGAGAGGCCCAGAGAGCTTTTTCTTTTTTGCTTTTCATTATAAAGAAAGTCAACAAAAACCAAATCAAGAATGAGTACTAAACAGTGTTTAGTAAACACAAACCAAAATTTGGACATAACTACCAAGTCCTCGCAGAACCTGCCAAATCAACTTAAAAATCAATGTTTCACACAATTGTGATGCCAATACAAACTTCTTGAGTAAGGAACATCAATCAAGCCAGACATAATGAGAATATTGGAAGCCAGCAGGTTGTCTGCAGAGGCAGCTGCCCATGTTCTGTGAGGGGAAAATAGGTAACATAAATAAGGACAAGATGTACAGTATAACCTATCCTTGTCAGTTAAGGAATGAAAAATATCTGCCAATAGCGATTCAACAGTTCCAAAGAGAAGGTGAACCATGGAATAGAAACATGTGATGACCATGTTACTCTTGTCTTCCAAGTACTTTTCCTTTTTTTTTTTGGTTATCATAGTCTTCTAAGTACTTTAAAAAGACAAAACGAAGGCCATGTCTCACAATTCATCGAAAAGTATTAAAACTTGTGTATCTTGCTTCCAACAACTTATCCCCATAAAATTAGCTAATCAGAGGATACAAACAAATAAAATAATCAACAAACATGATGTCATCAATAACATAAACACATCAATGGCTGCAAATACAGAACCATAAGTCACCTGAATGACTGATTTAAAAGATTAACAAATTAAGAGTTTGATTCAGTTTTTAGCATCTAAGACAAGTTGGAATCATTGTAGAAAACGTGAACATTAGATTCCTAAATTGTCACTACGGCCATGTAATGATGAACATTAACTAGACTCCCCAATAATTATAAATATGGCGATGACCTGCATGAAAACTAGATTATGACCAGAAGACAAATTAAAAGTAATCACCAGTTATAATAACAACAGCTGTCCCAGGAAATCAGCCACCATATATATTTGCATGTTGCTCTTTATAACAACCGTATAGAGAAATGCTAGATCGAATGAAGCAGCAGAATCCCAGAAATATCTATCACACTAGGACATATAAATCTTGTGAGAAATGCAGAATCTCAGTTTAAGAGCAGTATTTTCCATTAAATGGTTAAAAAGTTTGTGCTGCCATTTATTTTACAAGTGGATGCTATTAGATGAAGGCGTGGTTTAAGATAAAGATAAATGCTCCGCCGGCTTGGATTTTGCCCAAGACTAAAGTGTGAGGATATATAATTGTAGAGACAATTAGAGGCTAGGAAAATTTAAACTTAGGACCCCCTACTTTGATGTAGAATCTCTAACGCAAAAGTTTAAACTGTTAGGTGAGCTATTTAAATGCTCCCACAAATGGTTCCCAAAATTGCTGGAAGTCACAACAGATCAACCCAAGCTAAAGACATAAGCTAACTGGGATAGCAAAGTAAAACAACCACCCACCCAAGAATTTCTCTAGTGGAGTTATACAAAGTGGAGGAAGATGAGGAATCCTCAGAAGAAGAAGAACTACTGGCATTCTGAAACTATCTGAAACAAGACTAATTACTACTTCTCTTCATGTGTTGATGGCTACAAGATGTACTGTGCAACGATTGAATATTGCAAACTTATATGAAGCATACAATGCCAAAGTTGAATACATGGACAAATGCAAGCCATCTTGGTACTAAAACACAATTAGTGGGATAGAACGAAGCTAAGAACCAGTCATTCCCATAATCTTCTTACTTAGTAAATAGATGAACACTTGGCACAAAAAACTGAATATCTGAAACTTACCATTAGAGCAAAATCTTCTTCCTCCATGAAGAGCTCCATCATAATCTCCATGAACGGCTATCAACAATTTGGAAAGAGAACAAGCATTCCAAGAAAATAAAAGATGTGAAATCCATAAACGTGTTCATTTCGATAAACTAACAAAAAGCTCCCCCCGATCATTGAAATTGTAAGTAACAAGTAATTACATTTCCCTCATCAATATCCCCTCATATATGTTTAGCTGTCTTCATGTACTTTTCTGAACATCTAATAGTAGTTCTGACTTACAACTGACTCTATTTCTCATCGTGATTATTGGCCAATGACAAAGAACCATGCCTATAGGTAATTACAGTTTTTGACAATTATTCCACGGAGTATAGCATATGAAAAAATTACTTAGGCAGAGGGAAGAGGCTTGATCAGGACGGATGCATCATAGGGAATGTTCCTAACTATAATCCACATTGGATTCCCAATAGACCAAGGATGATGAGTACACTGTTTCCATGGCTAATGAAATTAACACTAAGCATTTAACTTGGTCATTATAAATTTTGTTTGGTAATTTCAGTTGACTCCAGAAAATTGATTCAGTTGTTACTCTGTGAGATAATACTTACTTCCTATAAGAATGAGTATGTAAGAATTTACAGACATGGGAAAAGTGGCATCGCTACTCTGCATTCAGTTCCACATTGCAGACATTATCAAAGAGCTGTAAACAGAGATTGATATCAAGCTTCCGACCAGTTACATTTTTCTGGTCAGTGTATTCCTAACCAACAGAAGTAGAAAAAGAAATAAATTTAGTGATAATTTATTTCTTTGTTCCTCATTCAGCCAGATTCTTCACTAACAGATGGTTAGACCCTTTCCTTCAGATTCTCAAATTCTGAACAATCTTGCAGGAGTAAAAACTCAACAAAAGGAGAATGTTTCACAATATTTCGCCACTCCACTATGCGACGTCATCTATCAATTCCTGCATGAGAAAGCCGAAGCAGAAACTTCAGAATTCTCACATGACATATTTACTCGTAAGCAGGGGCTGGCTTTGACAGTTGAGGCATCCCATCCATCACACTAAGTTGTCTCCTCAGCTTGACAATATGAGCTTGCACCTAAATGCAAATCATGTTTAAACAGTGTTAACCTTTAACATGACTCCCCAGCCTTTAAACCTCTTTCCCAAACAAAGATGAAGGATGCATTATTGAGAACTGAACGAATGAGTATTTCCAACTTCCAACTGTATGTGACATCAGACACTATCCAAAATTCCAGTTTTAACAAATACATGAGAAAAAAGATTATTATCCAGGTGTCGCATGGTAGAAAACCGAGACATAGATTTCTGGGGGTGTGGAAGCAGGGATGGAGAGGAGGGGGGGTTGAGCTGGTGGCAGCAGCAGCCCCTCTTGCCAGGTGCTTGTTCAAATGTGCTGATGAAATTTGTCATCAAAATCCCATCCCTTCGCTTTTTGTTCAAAATCGCTTGACTCAACACCACCCACCCCACTTCCTATCCTGAATACACCATAGATGCAAGCCAACACTTAAAAGCTCCAAACTCCAATCCTAATTCCTTTGAATATCACAAGATCATCAAAATGTATGTGGATGCCTATTCCCAACAACTTCAGAACAAGCTTAAGAAAGTTAAGAATGAACGATAAACAAGAACAAAATAAGGCCTCTCTGACCTGCTGGCGAGCTGCAGCGAGCTTCAGTAGCTCATCCGCCTCTGAGAAATTCATGAACCACTGACTAAGAGGATGATCTTTAGTATCGCCTCTCTCCCGTTCACTAGTGTTTTCTGGGGCTACTGCAGGGTCTATAGAATAAACAAAACATACAAAGGGCAAGCATAGATAATCAGAAGACATAAAAATGAAGCTTTACCAGGAGCAGAAATGTTAAAACCAGCAGGCATCCGCGGCACTATAACAGCTGGATTATTCTGAACCCGGGCATAAAAAGCTTCTGAAGGATCGGGAAAGACAATCTCATCATAAGATTCAACGACAACTGGTTTCTTGGTTGATTGAGGACCAGACTCATCTTCCGGGTACAGCTTCAAATGGTGATAGCTACAAGCCAAACAACAGGTAAATGAAAACCGCCTCCCACAAGGACAAATCGATGAAGTAACAGCACAAAGAACTCACAGATCCAACTGCTTGTCGCAAACATCAGGATGAAAGAAAAGGGAGATAGCGATTTCGAATTCACCCCAGCCACATTCCGACAGCTCGAAAGGCGGAGCCTCCATGACTCTCGTGGGATTGTTGAAACTGGGATGCAATTGGAACACGACCCGCTTGATCACCGCACTGAGATCCTCATTAGTCGCCCCACGGACATACACCGTCCACTTATGCGATTGGGACCTTATCACGGTGGAGACAAACAAACCGCTCATTTATCAACGCCAACATCAAGCCACCAACATTACACAAACCCAAAACTAAAAGATCGATAATTTATCGATACTTACTCACTGGCCTTTCTACCGAGATAGAACGCGATGGTTCCGTATACGATCGGCAAGCTGATTTCCGCGTCCTTGAGCCTCCGGCTCAAGCCCTAGCAACAAACCCAGGAGCAATAACATCAACAGCAAATAAAAAAAACTGAAAACGCCTCAAACCGACCGACCGACCGACCGACCCATCACTCCAATCATTCGCCGGCGAATGCAAAAACAACTCCCTCCCAACACAAACCCGCCGTCGCATTCAATGTCGCGACCCGAACTTCGAGGTTCTAGTAGCAGGAGACTAGGCTGCGAAAGCGAGAGAGAGAGAGAGGGGACGGGCAAAAAATGGGCACCTTCTTCTCCGGATCTTCGGAGAATTTCGCGATCTTGAGGCGCTTGCCGGCGGTGGCGCCGCCGTCTTCCGGCTGGCCGTCGCCCTGCTTCCTCGCGGACATCGTCGTCGGCGATTCCGAAGCGGAATTCCGGATTGCACTGAAGAACTCGACGAACGAGCGAGTTCAATATCGAGCGGGAATTTGGGAATTAGGGTTTTAGCGGGTTTAATTCTTCCTTCCAGACTTCCAGTTGCCTCTTTTTTTGGCCGTTGCGTTTGCTTTCGATTTCCTTTTCTCTTTTTTCTTTTTTTCCCCTTTTATTTCGATTCGTATCAAATTTCATTCATAATTCCATTCTCTAATCATATCGTGAAAAATAAATAATTTTAAAAATATTTTTTAAAATTTAATTAATTATATCAACTATAAAAAAAATAAAAAATTATTTTCATCCTAGCGAAAATATTGATGCATAAACTTATGTTAAAATATTTTTTATTGACTAACTACTTCAAGAAACGAAAAATTATTTTTAGGAAAATATTTTTTATTTATTTTTCATGAATTAAATGGAAGTTTAATATTCTCTGTTCGGAAATTAATAAATCTTACGGTCGACGTTAGTTGTTAGTACATCCATTTCTTTCTCTATTTTTCTTTTTTTTCTTTTTTTGGGTAAAAGTCAAGTAATATCCTGAGTTAGCTTTCCCTCCATCTCTATGGTCTAAGCATAAAGATATATAATATGCCCCCGTCTTTATATCTAGCAGTGCTTCTATCCGATAACCTCAGTTTCCGATTATAATTATTCCCATTTTCTTCACTAAGGTAGCAAATAGGTTATTTGCTAGTCAAAATCAATTTGTAATATGAATTCGGAACTTAGAAAAAAACTGAAGTTGAACCCATTCTTAACATCTTGATTGAATGTCTCTCTGTAAATAGAAAATTTGAAAATCTTTCTTTCGAAATCAAGAAAAGTCATGAACATAAAAGTTGTAGAGAACATCCACAACTTTCCATACTTTCAAATTTATTTAGAATCAGAGTTTATTTGCTAGATCATAACATTTTTCAAAGTATCAATCAAATCTCAATGCATTTATAGATATTCAGTTCTTATGTTAGGCCGATTTCTTAAGGAAAATACATTGAATATGATTGAATTTTAAAAAATCATAAAGGCTTCGTTCACTTAATGAAAAGCATTTATTGAATTTTTCAACATCCATTTCACAGAAATTTAATTGGTAAAAGAAAATATTTTCCGCTTTTCAAATAGAGAAAAATGTTTTTCTTACTCTCTCATCTCACACTTATTATAGTCCCCACTTCTTTCTATATTTTATTTTTTAATTATTTTTTAATTATTTTATTTTTCTTTTTTTCTCCTTTTTTTTTCGGTCAATTGCCAATCATGGTGACCAACTACAAACAAATTAGAGAACGCGAGCCTCAAGCTCACAGCCTCGAAAGCTTTTTTAGGCCAATGAGCTACTCAAGCTCGTTGGCTTGAAAATATTCTTTTAGTTCATTTTCAAGTTTCTATCGAACATTGGAAAATATTATTATTTTTTTGAAAAATAATTTCTTGTTAAATATTTTTCAAAAACTCTGCATCATATGAAAAACGAACAAGGCTAAGCATCAAACAATCAAGTGAAAGCAATCTGAAAACTTCACAAAGACCTGATAAATTCTGAGACTGACCCATTTCAGTCAAGAAGGGAACCCTTTACACATGATTCAGATGGGCACGGATTGTCCAGATGTTGAATTCCAGCAAAACAAATTGGAAAAGCCCGAAGCCTAATTTCCAAGAGAAGCTGGCAAAAAGCTCATCGCTCCTGCAAAGTGCTAGGGAATACCTTCTAACTCCTATTTGAAAGGCAACATCCTAGCGAGCCGCCGGAGGACACGACAACCGACATTTGTACGAGGATTCGCCACACCCCTATACGAAGGATTTTGCCACCGAAGAGGACATGACCAAACCGGAGAGGACGCCGACCAGGAGTGCGCTGTTGTAAGTGCTCGGCTCGCCTTGCATCGAGTTGTTACGGGAGTCACTGTACGTCTCGTTCTGGAAGGGCCCGCCGACGAGCGCTCCGACCGCCACGTTCGGGTTGGGGGCGGAGGAGTTGAGCCACTTGAACCCGTCTTTGCACCCTGTGGTAGCGTCGGCCGGGATGGAAGACCCTCTGTGGTGCACATACTGAGGGTAGTTTTCCCCGAACCCAACTAGATAGCTCAGCTTCATCGGGTTTTCGCCCAACACGTAATCCACCTGAGAAAATATGAAACGAGAACGAGGAGCAGTTAAAATGAGCATGATTTTGCGCTAGATTAGTTAAGACAATGATTATGGTTTGTATTGACTAGAAGTATCTTCTTCAAGGACATTTACAGAAGCTTTCTGGAAAGAGGCAAAGAAACCAGGATGCCAACATTGAGCTCTTCATGGATTTGTTGAAGATGAAGGTTTTGGACCCAAAATAGACAACGTTAGATTTGTTGCTTTTGCAATCCCGAGAGCCAGAATAAGAATTCAGGACTTTAAATCCTGGAAAACAGTGTTGACATGGCACGAGTCCTAGCCGACCATAAAAAGAAAATGAACTATTCCGGCATCAAAGTGTACCTGTGAAATCGCGAAATCACGAAGATTGCCTGGTGTATAGGATATTTCGCTGCAAAACAAAGCCTCGGTACCAGAAGTGAGCATGTAATCGCTGTAAAGGACGGCTAGAAATGCAGAGCCGACAGGATGCAGCAGTGAGTTCCATTCAGTCACCCAGATCAGCCCACCTGGATCACAGGCAATCTCATTCCTCATATGAAAAATAACAGAAGACAGGACCAATCTGGATCCTGATGAAGTCATGTTTTGCTTCAGAAGAAAAAATCAGCCCAAATTTCATGAGAGAAAATCTCAGTGTCAGAGGGCTATCCAGATAAAATTGTGAAAAGGAATTTCCTTTTATCCGTGATCAGGCGCTTACTTTCTGTTCTGCTTGACGTGGCAGTTGGCGAATCGGGCAGAAGGCTACACATCATCATCTCAGCGGTTTCCCTGTACATCTGGAGCGCGAGATTCTCTGTGATCGGAACTTCGCTTGCTCCGAAGAAATCTACACGCGATAGTAACACCTGCTTGAAATTCAAGAAGAGTCATGTCCTGTTTTCCATACGGCAAAGATTCATCCCTAAGTTATGAAATCCTAGCTCGACAAACAGGTACACACTACAAACACAATTTAGCCACTTCCATAAGGTAAACGAAAAAAGAGGATCCTGACATATACCTGAACTCCTGGAAGCTTGTCGTTCCAACTAATCCAGCTTGGTCGTCTCCAATTACCAAATTCCTGTCCATGGTCAATCGTTGCATATCTTAGGTACGATCTGTCGGCAGAAGCAAGGTAGAGCCAGCTAGCTGCCCAAAGCAGTTCATCTCCATAGCCCGAAGAGTTGTAGAATCTTTGCTCGCTGGGGGCCGTGACACTGTAGGAACCCCGATAGGTATCAGCAAAAGCAAATAGCTGCTGTGCGTGCATCAGCAGCAAACTCGAATAAGTGGAGTTGATCTTCTTGAAGACCAAAGAAGCCGATGCCATTGCAGCAGCAGTCTCTGCTGCAACCTCTGTTCCTGGAAACGACGTGTTCACTTGTGTAAGGGGTCTTTGCAAGGTCATGGATTCGGGCCTTTGCCAACACTCGTGGTCCAAGTCGGGATCACCCACCTTCAAGAACGACACAAGATATAAATTTTAAAGCCAAAAAAAGGAAGGATCAAAATCGTAAACAAGCAGGCGCTTCCTCTTCGAATGCTCATATTAGACTGGCCAATTTGGCGGTTGAGAATGAACGCCTCAGGGATACTGAAATGAGAATCTCAGTTCCTATTGACAATTCAAACTGGCTTATCAGTCATGCTTACAATCGCCTGCAACAAGTTGATGTCGCAGCACAAAAATGGCTAGCAAACAGAATCAGGGAAAGGAAGCGAGATAGGTTTTGTAGGTTCATAGAAGGCAATCGACGACAGATTCTGATGACCATCTCATCATCCGCTTGCTTCTCATGGAAAATCATCTGAGAAGTTGTGAAATGAAAGCACGAGTACCATTTAAGCAAAAGTCGAGAAACTACTTTGTAACGTTTAGTATATAGGCTTTTAAGAACTAGGCTTGCCTGAATATAGAGCACATTTGGTGAAGGATGAGCACTGATGAGATAATCAGTGATCCATTTGAGCGAGTCCTGTGCATTTCTCAACTGCTTCACCGCATCCATCTGATCTCCATACTCCAGAATCACCCACGAGAGCATTGTCGCAGTGAAAGCCATGGGGAAACTGAACTTCATCGAGTCCCCTGCGTCATACATTCCTTTCGATAAGTCTAAGCCTTCTTCGCTGCCATCCATAAGCCCTGAATCGCCCCTCCAAGAAATCCTGTTGTTCACCAACTTACCAGCTGCAGGAACATATTGCACTATGAAGAAGATATTCACAGAGAAGAATTGCTACCTCCTTTCTTAACATTTTGCTAACTATCAATCACTATATATAAATATATATATCAGCAGAGGGTGAAGAGCGGGATATGGTTGCCTAAACATTTACAACCGTACGTCTGAATTGATGCCTGTTGCCCATCTGCATCAACATCATTAACAATGAACTACATCTACTATTTTTAACTTTTTTGAGAAGGGCATGTGGACGGACATTTTTGAACGTCGAAGAACTGCATAGCAATTCCGAGAGCGTCTGCATATTTCTGCTCGACCGGACTGTGGTGGACCTTCACCGCCTTGGAATGGAAGTCCTTCAGAATTGTAAGCACAACCGCCACAATCACCAGAACTGCTATGACAGTCACCAAAACCCACCAAAACCATCCCTTGGACTTTTGTCCTTCACCAGCCATCTTAGTCTCCATTGAACTCTTTCCAACACTCAGAACTTATTCTGCTTCAGAAAACACAGCAAGAGGGTCGATGCTTATGTTTGAAACTATGGATCGGTATGCCACTAAATTTAAACTTTAAAGGTATCTTTCCTCTTTTATACCAATGTCGACGTGACAGATTCGCCCGTCCGTCGTTTCCTCCGTTTGGAATTTGGACCGTTGGATTGAGGTCCTCGTGGGAAGGAGGGTCGAGATCTCGCCGAAGAGGGATGCCGCCATGGAATCGGAGACAAGTACTATGGCTGCAGATCATGTCAGAAGAGCGGCAGGGGGTCTGCTTCATTTTTCTCGTTGGAAGAAGCTGACGTCAGTGATTGCTCAGAAAAATCACCACCATTCTAAGTGCCACGTGGACCTGAATTCCTTTTCACAACATCATATGAGACGTAACTCTACCGATAGTAACATCATGTGTGGAGATAATACTATTTAGATTATATTTTCAAAACCCATTAATGATCGTATCAATGAAATAGTGTGACATGATTGATTTGGTTGCCAATCTCCACACCTATCAAATGGGTAAATCGGATCAAGCCAAAAATGATTCGCAAATTGATCCATTTAATTTGTTTTAACTCATTTCTGTGTAATACAAATTTAATAACTCATACTTGATTTATATTACTTAAACACTTCAATATCTAACTCAATTTAAAAAAACTCATATCTAAATCGAGATGAGAATATAGATTGGGCAAGGGCAAGAGAAAGTCATGGAATTGAATATTTCATCAATGCATATATCGACATAACTCCATTAGAGCAACAAATGGTATTGTTTATAAATAGGAGATTGGCGACAAAAGAAAGAGGTGAATTACAAAATGGAGGTCTATCTGCGTGTCAAACAAAGGCCTAAGTTTCATAACCAGAACAGACGCTCGTCGTGCACATTGCCAACAGTCCTCTAAATTTGAGAAAGCTAATGTTTCTAGGGACCAATCCTTAAGTACACTCAAATTCGTGCAGAAAGTGGGAAGTTGAACTGTGATACGATGGAGTATGACTCTACTTAAAGCAACAAAAGAAGCCCAAAGCAGTAAAACGACACCACCTCCTAAAGTCGGCGAATCGGGCGCGCTGAATTCCCTCCAATACGTTGCTTGGTGGTTTGTGCAGAGGGTAAGACGTTTATCTCAATGCAACAAAGAGATGGCGATTATCAATTTGTTGAGTTCTTCATCTCGAATTGTGGTCAGTAGTCACGGTGAAAGGGATTTTACACACCGAATATCATGTTCGGTTCTTGTGATGCCTGTTTACCTGATGACTAATGTGAGGGTGACCGGCTCTGTGAAGAATCGGATCAGCAAGAGGAGGTGGTGGAACCCAGAATGGCCGTGCCATTTGAGGATTCATCGGATCATGCGGATGAAGATTCGACCCAGCAGCCGGGTGGGGAGTACAAGAAGCTCGAGCTCAAGAAACACTCGCCATGTTGAGGGAGAGATACAGGATAGTGAAGACGCTTTACAAGTACAGTGGTTGCAAGGCGATAGGCATCGATTTCGCGATTTATGAAAAATGTATGGAGGTGAAGCTCGTTGGTTCTAGACATTGATGCAACTTTGCTTTCTGATTGTTGTTCGAGCTGAGCTAATACTGGGGGAACTTGCAGGTGCATTTTGAGGTTGGACCACACGAGAACTGCAGCTGTCAGATTTACCGCTGTCTATCGAGCCCGGCCAGGAATTCGCACTCATGCACTAAACCCAAAGTTTTGGTGGATGCAAGGAGCATTGGTTGGTGCCATTCATGGTAATAGGACCTCGCGAGAAATCGAACAAGGGTGCTGAGGATCTGAAAGGAGAGGAAACGCCAGAGGCTTGAAATACGAATTGCAATCGAGATGCAATTCCCGAAAGTGACAAGCCCATGTTGTAAGTCCTCACCTTCCAGGGATCGACAAAAAGGATGACACCCTGCGGGCACCTTTGTGCTCAACTTGTGCACCAGTCGGAGCACAAGGTTTTATGGTCGAGGCCAGAGAAACGACCGTCCTTACAGAGAGCCGCCATTGCACAGCCTGTTTCTTATGCATGGCATAGGGTGCATGCGAGCAATATCTCGTTACTGAGTTGGAAGGTGGGGGAGTAGCCCGTGTTCGTCGGCACGAGCCATGTCCACAAGAATGCACGAGTCGGGTCTGAACAAAAAGCTCAAAATGTACAAGAGAGCTGTGAAGACACAGAGAGTGGCCAAGTCAATAGCTGAAGATAAGTTGAATGCGGATGCATTATCTCAGTACATCGACGCTTTCTCGCGGATTGTGGCCTTAGTGTCATTAATGGAACTGGAGGAATAGATGGTCCTCTCAGACGGGCGCTGTAGGCTTGTTTCGGAGCTCGACAGGGAGGGAGATATTCGTGTCATTTAGGGAAGAGAAGCGGTTGCCATGGCCAAAGGCCATGCTTCCATGAAACAATGATAAGCTGCAACAAAAATCTTTTGGGATGGTTTTCACATTCTCGGGCGCAAGCACTGTACGGGCTTGGCTGCCACCGACTCGAGTTCATGCGGGCAGGGGAAGAACAGCATTTCGTGTCGGCGTTGCAACCGCTGCTTTTGTTTGCAACGTTCAAATGATCAGTACTAGCTACCAAGCAAGCCATCAATAGAAAGATCCTGCACAGAAGGATATGCATTTTACTGGGAAGTGGCAAGCACAGAAGTAATCCAGAATGTGGTGTTAGCAGATTGTTCTTGAAGCTTATGCTGATCCAAGTCCTTAGTGAAGCTAGTTGCTACCGTCGTCAGTGTAGCTTTTCGGCAACATGGGTTCACAAATTCAGTTATTTTATCTACTTGATACTGTCAAATTTGCACAACTCGATCCAAAAACACGGTAGTTGGTTGGGATTAATCCGAGTTCTCAAGCCGCATCGATGCATTACGGGTTTCGGGTCGATGCATTCGGCGCAAGCATGAGCTGATCTCAATCTATACTTAGAATTTTCATCCAAATGACAGTAGCTATAAACATCTCTACTCTATAGACCAACTAGTGCCGAACTGGAAAAGACCAAAAAAGGGGGGAGAGCAAGGGAGGGAGAAATCGAATCTGTTTGCTCTTCAGGAGCAGAAACGAGCGCGAGCTTTGGATACGATCAGCCCTTTAAAATGGAGGTCGGCGCCAGGGGAGGAGTGTCCAGCTGGTACAGATTGAGCGAAGGACCCACGAACCTGAACAGGATCCAGGCTCCGATCACGACGAAGATGGAGGCGTAGGCGAACTTGTTGAGCCAGAACAGCAGCCCCTTCTCCCCCACGTACAGCTCCAGCGCCTTCTCCGTCACGCTCATCTCCTCCCACTTCTTCGGCGTCGGCGGCGGCCTCTCTGCGGCCGCCGTCGCCGCTCCCCGGCCCGCCCCGTCCTCCGCCAGCTGCCTCCTCCTCCTCGACCCCCTGCGGAACCGTATCTCCACCTTGTCAGGCGGCGGTACCGGCGGCGCGGGGGAGCTCCGCTCGTCGTTCCCGGAGCCTCCGGTGGCGCTGGCCGTGACGGCGGTGAGGCGACGCCGGCGCCGGAGGAGGAGGAGGGGAGGAGACGCGGCGGCGGCGGTTGAGGAGGTTGTCAAGGCGAAGACGGACGGCGGTGGCGAATTCGGACTAGGAGCGAGGGAATGGAGGATGCCAGCCTCCATGTTTTTCCCCGCTTGTGCTTTCTCGAGGAAGGGAAAAATGTGTGGATGGATTCGATGCTTTATCCTTCTCATTCATCCTCTACTTCCTCTTGTTTTTCCTCGAGAAAAAATGGACTGAAAATTCTCTTAAGTCTTAATTTATTTTTTTTAAAATACAATAAAATCTTAAAATTTATCAAAAAGCGTAATCAAATTTTAAAATTTTCAAAAATTATAATTATCAGAAGAACCTAATTAAACCAATTTGACAAATTGTACTATTTTATTGCACTTTTTTAAAATTTTAGATTTCAATTGCACTTTTATGATAATTATACAACTTAATAACACTTTTGAAGCAAAATTTTGAACTTTTAATAGACGTACTTCTTTTCTTTTTGGTTTGAGTCCAATAACTGGAGGCTGCCTCTAAAATTTCATTAATGCCAACAAAACCCATAAATATACCATCTAATCCACTGGATTATAACATCATCCGAATAAGGATTTTATTTAAGAATTCTACTGTACTCTCTCTACATTTAAATGTTCTTTTGCTGCCTGGAAACTCTCATCTCATGACATGCAGAATATCTAAGCGAGCTGGTTGGAGCTCTTCTTTTTTCTCGTTTCTTCGCCGGACGTCCCCGGCCTCGTCCCCTTTTTTACCTTCTTTTGCATCTGTTTCAGCTCTTCTTGGAAGGCATCCTTACCAAGAAGCAGACCAATTCGTATCCTTGCGTCTGATATACAAAGCTTCGATGGGTTCTTCTCACTGATTGATCGACTTTCCGATTTTGCAGTGTATCAATATAAGGAGCTAAAGCTTGCCCCGTACCTCACGTGTGACACAATACGACATCGCACTGGGATTCATCGGTATGCATTCAGCTGAATTTTCGTAATACCATAGAGAAATTTAGTATCCTAGGCTCTGCGATGATTATAAGCTTCTACTTGTGATAAGATATGGAGAACTATTCTACTAAACTGTCACATTCTTCAACATGGAAAGTTACTGATGCACGATAGTGAAGGTTACTCATACAAAACCATAATAAACGCAGCTGAAAATCTATTATGAAAATCAGACCTTTAGAATTCTGCTGATGCAGAACAAGTCAGATACGGATACTCACACACATTGATATCACAGCCAGCAAGAGTGGAGTTTTTCAAAAGAAGACCGGAACTGTATAAAGCTCCAAAGGTGTTCAGCAGATCAAGAAGAACAGCTTCCAAAGAATGCGATTCCAATTCCCACAAATTTATATTGAAAAGGTCATAGAAACTTATGATAACAGACTTGTTGGCTGGAAAGAGATAAAATTCCAGTTTCCTATCAAACAAGTGACGACCTAGCTATCTAACTATTTCTTCGGCCCAAGAAGAAAAAAGCTGTCTAACTATTTACAAGGCAGTGTAGTTAAGGCACAACTTCCAAAATTACCCTCACACTGGGAGTGTTTACAACACCTGTACAGTTGTCTCTCTGTTGTTTATAAGTATAAACAACCTTTTCCTGGATAAGTCAGCATCTTAAACTCTTTCCAAATTATAATTGGTGGGAATAGTAGACTTCCAACTGCGTTGCCTCTGAGCAATGACTATCCCGACCCTTCTACTTTCTGCCAACATAAGCTCCCAATTTAGAGAGATCAGGAATCCAGAATGATAATTCCGACGATCCTGTTGCGAACATGAGGTTTCCTGGGGCCCATTTTATGACAGGAGGCTCCGTGTCAGTACTTAACCAACTTGCAACCTGAACAAAGGGAAGCTCAGTTCACCGGGCCTATCAACAGTATTGCACAAAACATCATGTACATATATACCGATGAAAGCAGTACTATTGAGTGAAGTAAGTAAGTTCAAACTTTAAGCAGCTATATGTTTCCTTTGAAGAGTTGCGAGCCAATGGAATAAATGACAAATAGAGAGGGTACGAAACAAATGTTCTATGTCAAGGCAACAGAACATCATGAACATGGCATTAGGAAACCATGCATATTTAGCGTCCAATGGCTAGACATCAGAACTGGAACCCCCATCTCCATGAATGATGATCCTAATAATACAATTGAAATATCCGACAGAATCAACACCAAGAAATACCTCTTTCCCGCCCCTTACGCTCCACGCATAGACACTGCCATCTCCAGAACCTGCCAAAAGAGCAGTTATTCCAATGTAATCAAGGCAAAATAAAAGTTCTACAGAAGCAACAGGACAGAAAGAGCAAGGCTGCTCTCAATATACAAGTCAAGTCACCAGAGGAAGTGGCAAACAGTAGTTAAGTAAGAAAAAGGAAAATAGAAGCTCCTAATGTGATTCCTTCCATTTAATGAGTTATTCCATGTGTCCATAGACCAGCATACCATCTACGCTCCCTAAAAGTTAATCCGGGATTCAGTTGCTATGCTAATAAAGGTAAAATCATTCTTATTTGGGTCCCCAAAAAGGAAAAGGAATTACAGCCCAACTGTAGGACAGACTAAACGAAATATGAAATGAGTAAAGCCAGGAGAAAAACATTAGACTTAAGAAAAGTAAGTAGCAATTAGAGTTCAGCAGCGAAATGATTCTTGTGGACACTCTTAAATAACCAGGATTCATAGTGGAACCACCACAAGCAAAGATGAACAGTTTACCAGAAATGACAAACATTCCTTCAGGGCTAAAAGATGCCTCCAAGGTGGACTTGCTTGATGTTGGCTTGACATTGAAAGTGTATAACTGTTTGAAATTAACCAAATGAGGACAGATATAAACAGACTTTAAATAACACGAAAATAAGTTAAGTCTTATAACTAATTTGGGAAAACTCTAACCAGTGTGCCTCGGAATGAGTCGAGAACATGTATATGCCCATCTGTGGTAGTCAAAAGCATAAGCCTTCCATCATTGCTAAACTTGACAACGTTTGCATCCGACACATCTCCCCCAACAGAAAAGATTTCGAAAGGACCCTAATTTTTCATATATAACCACAGTCAGTTTTCGCAGCAGTGCTTGGTAACCCCAGAATTTAAGGCATCATGAAAAATTAACATGCGTCATCCTACACACATTACTTACTTTTTCATATTTGCGAGCATCAAACATCCTAACACATCCTCCAAAAGCAATTGCAAACACCAGGCCCGGATCATCATAAGCTGTGGCAGGCCTTCCTTGTACACGTAAAAGACCCTATAAGTGCAGATAGCATTTCAGCACTTGAGTTCATCTAAAGAGGAAAAAATTCAGAAGTGACGATGAATCCACCTGACACTTCTCAGCTCGTTGATCCCAGAGTAAAACAGTGCGATCCAGAGAACCAGAGATGAAGCATTCATTGCGTGGGCACAAGCTAAGGGAGACAACCCTGAATGAAAAGATAACAACACTGCTCTTACACATAGGACATGCGGAAGCAGTCACTCTTCTATTAAAACAACTAGTCTCATAATCAAACCTGTCATGGTGACCTTTAAAGTAGCGCAGGTACTTGTTGTCATGCAAGGATAACAGCCTCAGTGACTCTGCGAAGACTGAAATATAAGTATATGATTCTGGAACAAATATAATATTCCCATTGTTCTGAGTACATACCATCCCAACCATTCTTTGAGGAGTATATAACAGTCATTGGATGAGAAGTGAATGAGACCAAATCAACCCCATACTTTTTGCTATTAATTGTCTTCAGACATCTGGAGATGAAAGGAATCCTTGAGTTTAAATGGTTATTCTATTTAAGACTTTGATATATTGCAATACTAAAACGCATAAGAAGCAGTCTCGGACAAAAAAAATAAAAGGGCATCACTGCTTCTAAATACCCAGTACAACAACAGTCAATAGGCTGAATGGTACTTGCACATGAATATTACAGTAGACATGATGCGAAGAAAAATGCAACTAGATATCTCTTAATTTCTTCTCCAACACTCAGTACTCCCAGCCCACTCTTCAAACTCACTGATATAGATTTCATGATCTGGACAATTATTGAGCATCTGTGAAATCTTGCTGAGCATTGCGCAAGCAACAGAAGTAATCAAGAAGGTCTATTATATCTTGGGAGGATAGCAGCCAGAGCCTATTGGACCGAGTTTCGTAGAACCAAGTCACAAATCAAATTTCGATTGCGATTAAGGAACCAGATAGATAAAGAGCTTACGTTGCGCTTGCCACGTCATAAAGGCGAATAGACTCATCGTCGCTGGCTGTCACCAGATAGCTCGAGGCCCGGTGAAAATCCATGGAACTGATTCTACCACTCTGCAAACAGCAATTACATCGAATGGGAAGCCTTTAGTAATCCAAGAAAGCAACATCCGCGAGCATAAAAGGCAAGCTGACAAATTTTCAAACTCGGACCAAAGTCACCGAGGAGGAGGGCACAAAATTCCCAATTCCCACATAAAAGCATGCACAAGAAAACCCCCTCTCTTCGTTTCGAAATATATGCAACACCACCCAATGATAATGCCACAGCAAGATGCCCCATTTCGAGGTGAGAAGAGCTTCTCGCCGCCGATGACGAATTGGGTATTCGTGCAATTCAGCTAAATTACAAGAAGTGCGGCGCAATTCGACCGTAAGAAAAGCCTAAGCTAGGCTGGACTGGAAATAAAGAGCAGCTCACATAGTCTCTGAACGTCATGCCGACTTCCATGCTCTGGAGGATCTCCTCGGTGAGCTCCAGAGAGACCTTGTCCTTGTCTTCTCTCTCGGCTTGCACGCCTGCAAAAAAAGAACCGGAACTGAGCGCGCGCGCGCGAGAGACAGAGAGAGAGGAGCAAAGAGATTCGATCGAACCAGCGGGCTGAAAACAGCAGCAAAAGAAGAAGAAAAGAGGCGAGAAGTGCTGGTCGCGACGTACCGCCCATGTCGATTGTCGCACGGGAATTTCCGATGGAGATGCTGTGCAGACGCAGCGAGAGGTCTGGAGACGTCCGGGGGCGGAGAGAATCGCCAGAGCAGCCGGCGAAGAGCGTAGTTCAGGTTCATGTTCAGAACGGGACGGACCGGGCCGGCCGGGTCGGGCCGGGCCGCTAGTAATCCTCTCTCATCCCTCTAAACAGCAACCAGCGAGTTGGGCCAACGGCTCATGGTCCAATTTAGGAAAAAATTGTCAAAAAAGTTTTAAATCTATTATATTTGTATTAATTTAGTCATAAACATTTCAATAATACTAATTTGGTCCTAAATCTTTTGAGTTGATACCAATTCAATCGTAAACATTTCAACCATATCAATTGAGTCCTAAACCTTTTGAATTAGTGTCAATTTAGTCATAAACTTTTGGAATTAGTATCATTTTAGTCATAAATCTTTTGATTTGATGCCAATTTAGTTTTTTCGGCTACTTCTTCTTCTTCGCAGCCTCGCTTGGCCATGGGAGGCCAAACCTCAGCAAGGATCAATCTTGCCGAATCTAGCCGAGCAAAAGCAACCTTGGGGAGGGCTCCCTTGGCCAAATCCAATGAGGCCGCCCTAGCCTAGGCGAGGGCTGGCCTTGTCGAATTTGGCATGGGGAGGCCGACCCTCACTTAGGCAAGGGCAAGCCCCGCTGCATCCAGTAAGGCTGGCCCTCACCCAGGCTAGGGTGACCCCTAGTGAGGGCTCCCCTAGCCAAATTTGACGAGGCCGCCCTAGCCTGAGCGAGGATTGACCTCGCCGAATCTGCCATAGGAGCCTTCATTGGGGTTGCGCTCAACCAAGCAATGCTTCACTAGGGCTAGATTCAGTAAGGCCAAGGCCAACCTGCCCTACCGTGATTGATGGTTGGTCACCGATGAAATGAAGAGAGAGAGAAAAAAAGAAAAAAGTTATTTAAATATTAGTAAAAATTGTACATGTTAGTGCTAGCGGCATGTAAGCAAGCGAGCGTTGACGTCAACAATATCCAACCAAAATTAGTCGGAATAACTAATTTGGCACTAATCAAAACATTTATGAATAAGTTGTCATTAATTTAAAATGTGTAGGACTCAATTAGCTCTATTGAAATGTTTAAGAATGAATTGGCATCAACTCAGACGGTTGATGATTGAATTGGACATCAATACAATAGGTTTAAGACTTTTTTATACTTTTTCTGTCCAATTTATTAGGGATGAGCAAACTAGCTCCATTAACTAGCCGGCTCTAAGGGGCATCAATTTAGTTTCAATTCCATGTAATCGGAACTAATGAATTTCAATCTAGTTCGGGGTGTGGAACTATCCACCCAAACCGATTTTTTTATTTTTATTTCTCACAAATATGAAATATCCCTAATATCTTTCATGCCTTTTTCCTAAATCCGAAACAAAATCCCAATTCGATTCTCATTCTTCACGCCTCTCGCTCACGCTCGCGCCTCTTTTACTCGACTCGGTCGCACTCTGTCTCTTGCCTGACTCTCAGATGCCACCCTCTCGCTTGAGTCACTTGACGCCTCATGGTCCCATCTCGAGTCTCAATTCTTGCCTCCCTCTCTTTCTCTGTTTTTGGGGTTAATATCCAATGCTTTTTCTTTTCTTTTTTTATGCCGCTGGGTCTTTTTCCATAACCTCCTCTTTTATTTCTTAAACCATTTCAGCAATAACTTGACTCCTTTCAATGTTTGTTGATTCTCTAGTAATTCCATTATTTATGTGTTGCTTCAAGTTTTGGGAATTCATACTTGTCTATCTTCCTTCCTAGTCACCTTGAAAATTTTACAATAATCTATGTTGGTGTTTTGGGCTTTCTAAATTCTTTTTCGTTTCAGTTAAGTTTTTATTTCTCCGTATTTCCCATTTTCGTGATCTTACATGTCATTTTGTTCATTTGTCATTCTTGCAAAGAACCATCAAGCAGGAAAAAAATGAAGAAAATACCACCGTTTCCATGACCAATGGTCCCATTCCTGGTTCTAAAAATCGGAACCAATCCCTTCAATTCTTGATTTCCAAATGGGAACTAGATCACCTGAAAATCAATCACCTGTGCAATTTATGTATCCAACTATGGTTAGTTTTCTTTAATTCACTGGATCCGTTTTATAATTAAAAGAAGAAGAAGTCTTACCAAACCAACATTTTTTAGCTCGAATAGAGATTTATTTTTTAGACCATATTTCGATCGTCGTTCAACTCCATCCAAATTCGATTTTGTCCGGATCATTCGTGAGGATCAAAACTCACTCGACCGGAGATTTCGGTACCTCGAAACCGTCATTATTGCGAGCCTTCCGGGGTCTCACGGCTTCGTAGTTTCAAAAAGTTTTGCAAGTGTCAAGCTCAAACGCACCATGGATTCGATTGCACAAGGAAAAACTGTGAAGAGAGTTGAAAGAGATCGAGCAACTCTGTCCACCTTCAATCCTTTACAAGCACGGACGATGTACCGACAGATCACCGGACATGGTCCTAGAAAATCACCCCTTGGGACGATCCCCGTAACATGTCCATAAACCTCGTAGAAAAAAAAAACGACATGAAAATGTCCCTCGTAAGATGAGCTGTAGAATTTTTTTTCCATACACAAGTCAATGTACAACTGCAGAAACTACGCCCGGATCACATGACCGGCACCGGCATGACCATCTCGGCCGGATCGTCTAAGGGCACGCTGGAGATGGTGGCGGCGTCATCGTCCTCGCCTGGAGCCTTCTTCTTCCTGTTGATGAACTCAATGCAGTCCGCGAGGGCCTCGCTGTGGTGCGGGTCGTTCACGGGGTAGTACGGGCGGTGCTGCCTTGAGGGCGGGGGAGGAGGCGGCGGTGGCGATGGCGACGACTTGGAGAGGGCGGACAGCATCATGAGGCGGAACACCGCCTCCCGGAAGCGCTCGAGCAGGGTCGAGGGGGCGAACCGGTGGCTCCGGGCGGAGCAGGAGGAGGAGCTGGCGACGGGGGCCCTCAGGCGGGGGATGCACTGGGCCTTCGCCTTCCTCGGGCTGCACTGTTCTTCTCCTTCTTCTCCTCGCAGCTGTTTCTCCATTTTTCTTTTCTTCCTCTTCGGCTTCCTTCCTTCCTTCCTTCCTGACTGCGCTGAGCAGTGCTGTGTTGTGCTGTGGTGCGGTGGTGGTGGTGCGAATTATTGAATGGTATGTTGCTGGGTATTTATGCAAGAATCTTTGGAGACAGGTCAGGTAATTCATAATTCTGATTTGATGTTTGACTATATTGGGTTCGGAATGGGAGAGTAGACCGCGGCTGGGGTGGCTACGAGCTTAGCCGGCAGGGAGAGCTTGTGGAAGCACTCAAACCCACAAAAAAAGAAAGAGCAAGAAAAATTGAGATGAATATATAATTAAATTAAGATGAATATGTAATTAAGCCCTACTTTTCTTATTGCTCATTTATATATTTATTTCGGTATTTATGGCTGAATTATATTATAGATCGGATCAATAGGCTGGCAAGATAAACATTGTACCTCAGTAACCTTGCCGAGGACCTCAATGCCGTAAAAATTGATTGGTCTAAGAAGGTTGAGATACTGGGTCGAGCTCGATAAGAAAATTTTGTTCTAAACTCACTTGGCTTGCCTTTCACATTGATTCAGGCTAGGTAGCCAAGAAGGACGACCCGTCCATTAATCAAAGTCCAAATCCATCATATGAGTATGTTATGAGGTGTTTACAGCAAAAGAATGAGGTTGTTAAGTAAGAATGGAGCTATATTAGAGGCCGGGGAAAATGAAAATTAGGTATGAAAAAGTGAATAAAAATGATTTGGGCAAAAAAATTCTCTCTCCACTCTTATGGTAATTTAATCATATAATTCAAAGACGTTCGATCCGCTTTTTAAGTAAGTCGTATGCAATAGCTTTTATACATATTGTGTAGAAAACAATCTGCACCTAAAGATTTATTTCCGTGAAATTTCACTTATAGATTTTATTTGCTTTCATGAGAAATCAATTTTTTTCCCCTAAAACGCAGTTCGATTTCGGACAATACGATTCCCCAATTATTTTTTATCCTTTCGTCGACTTTATTTTTTTTGCTAATGGCCTACGTCTCGTTCCTTCGAGATGAAGACAGGTCGTTGTCTTAGGCCGCAAATCAGGGAAAGAAAACATTCTCTTGGGAGCAACAGAAAACGACGTCGCCGACGTCGCTCCTCCGTGAAGATATCGACTCGCGTCTTATTTGCGGGATCGTCCAGAAATGCTGCAGCATTTCCCGATCTGTTCCCCCCTCTCGTCAGTTTGTCCTTGTACTGCTACCTTTTGTTGCCACTCGCAACTATCTTTTATCTTTTATCGGAGAGGTCCTCCCCCTTCATTTCCTTGTACCTGCCTAGTTCGACTAGGATACCAGCATCGCGAGGATCCGAGGGGAGCCCCCGAGGGATTACCCTTGTTCAGGGATCCCTGTGGCCGGGGTTACTCCATGGGCTTTTTATTTTATCGAGGAGGTTTCCATCCTCCTCTACCCACTGTTTAACGCCCTATGGTCTGGGCGGAGCCTTTTAAGGACTTGCTCGGGTCCACTGCTACCTTTTGTTGCCACTCGCAACTATCTTTTATCTTAAGTAATCGTGTTCCTTAATATAATCGCTCCCCGAGGCAGGAATGTATAGACCCGACTTTCCGGAGGTCCATCGAAACATCCTAAAAATAAGTCCGACAAAATTGTTGACACCACTCATTTGCCCGATGAAACATGCGCTCGGATGAGTTTTTTTTTTATATTTGGAATAAATAGACACATCTCACGTAAATTGACCCCACTCAACACGTTTAGGCGACACATCATGTATTTTGATGTGAGAAGATTGATAGTTTTAACTCATTTAATATTCATATTCAAGGACTTTTTTTTTTGGAGGGAGGGGGGAGCAAATATTATGAAAGACCTTAAAACTATACTCACTATGATGGATTTATTTTAATTTTTTTGTATCTCCAAAAACCCTAAAAAATAAATAAATAAATCCAAAATTTTATATGTCACACTATGTTCAGAACAAGGATCTAGCTGGGCTCAGTTTTTTAGATGCACAATATTCCTATGAAGGCGAGTGCGGAACATACTATTAGGATAATATGCTATCTTACCATTCTAAAATCTCTAATACTGGATATAAATTTGAAGAGCAAGAGGGAGAATTAGCTTTGCGCGGTTCAAGCACACAAACACACAGTTTTATTGGTGAGGCTAGTCTTTTTTCAATGTATTATAAACTGTGCCTTTTATAGGCATAAGGTAGAAAAAAGACAAATAAGATTACATCATTGATGACCCAAGGCATATTAATGCCTAATTCCAAGACACCTAGGACCATGATTCTTCCTAAAATATTAATCATATCATGACTTATCACCCTAACTCACTCTAAATATTAATTACATCACAACTCATCGCTCTTACTCATCTTGAAATATTAATGACAAATAAATTATCACGATATTTTTTATAACAAAAAAATTAAGTTATTTGTGTCATAACGTGCAAGTTAAGGATTTTTAGTGATGTCCAAAAAATTCAGGGTATTTGCGTTATAGTTGGCATAATTTGGAGGTCAATAAGCTTTTTTTTTTTCTTTATTATTAAAAGTTTATAGAAGAGTTCGAGAAAAGTAAAGTTTTTAAAAGGAGGGAGTTCCCCAAATCGGCTGGCTTTCGGCCGAGGGCCGCAGCCGAGCCGAGCCGAGCCGAGCCGAGCCGAAGGGCCGGGCGGCGCGGCGCAAAGCGAGTACGAGATTTTTGTCCGTATTCGGCAGAGTTTTCACATGGTAACATGTGCGGGGGGGGGGGCTTTATATTTTTCCCATTTTTATTCCATCGTGCCTTCGCCACGTCCCCCCATAAAAATCTTAAAATTTCCGGCCGACTTACCGACCATGATCGATCGAACCAACCCCCCCTTCGCCCATGCATGAATCGCGACACTGAAATTCAATTCACCAAAATCTTGCAGCATCCATTATAATATTGATAACGCGATTTGGCATGCTTTGTCTCGATCGGTTCGAGTTCGAATGGACGGGAACGGCGGGCATCGAGTGCATCCACGCAGCTCTTGTAACATGGAGATGGTCTACGAACACGGTACGGAGATCGGGTGTCTCATTTGTACTGGACGAGCGAAGACTTGGTCGTCATCTACCATATTTGTTTCTCAAGAGGTGCTCTGG
Source organism: Eucalyptus sideroxylon x Eucalyptus melliodora (assembly GCA_016097485.1). Taxonomy (NCBI): domain Eukaryota; kingdom Viridiplantae; phylum Streptophyta; class Magnoliopsida; order Myrtales; family Myrtaceae; genus Eucalyptus; species Eucalyptus sideroxylon x Eucalyptus melliodora. Next base: position 43,648,410 of record CM027832.1, on the reverse strand, counting down.
ATTCTCCTTGGGCGCTTAAGGGTTTGATTGGTGACATGCCAAACATTTTCATTTTTATTTTTTTTGTTCTAAAAAAATCAAATCTGTCTAGTAACATTTTTGTTTCAATAAATGGATTTGAAACATAATCAACAAATAAAAAAATTACTTATGTGTTCCCAAAAACAAATCTAGCATCAAGCATTTTCTTGTTCTTTTTTTAATTCTTTTTATTTTTCTTTTTCTTTTTCATCTAGCGAGCAATTTTTTGGTAGCTAGGTGAGGCTCGGGCTAATGAGGCTCTCCTGAGGTCATCGACCTTGTAGAGACAAGGACCAATGATTGGCTAGAGGAAGAAGAAGAAAATGAAAATAAAGAAGAAAAAAGAGAAAAATGTAATAAAATTATTTAAAAAATCAAACGAAATTCTAAGTCACAAAAAAAAAATTGCGAATCATGTCAAAAGAAATGGTAATTTTATGCAGTTACTAAACGCTTTTGAATGCTTAGAAATTTCTCAAGGAAACAAAATAAAAAATCATTTATAAGCAAAAATTATTCTCAAGAATTGAATAGTTACCAAACACACGCTAAATCAATCCACTTTCCTAAATTAACATTCAATGAGATCATGTATGCATGTATCACAATCCGTGAAACCTCCCATACCCATGACATTTGTGAGTAATGTTTGGGGTTATTAAGGGAAGAGTAAGGATGCGGAGGAGATCAACATAACTGGTTTGTAGGAATGACGTTAGAACAACTAGTGCTAGGAGTTCGAAGATCGAAGAATTACCTCGCATACCCATGACATTTGTGAGTAATGTTTGGGGTTATTAAGGAAAGAGTAAGGATGCGGAGGAGATAAACACAACTGGTTTGTAGGAATGACGTTAGAAGAACTAGTGCTAGGAGTTCGAAGATCAAAGAATTATATTACTTAGGAGTTTTGAAGGTGGAGTTGTCATCCCGTGCACAAACTAGTTGAGAGCTGATGCTACTTTCCTAATAAGACCATAGTAAGCCGAAACCAGTTGTTGAGCCTAAAGAGATCTGTTGTCACCACCGCTCGCGGTGGCTGCGCTGGTTGAGAGCTTAGTACCCATCTGCCAGGGGAGGAGTTCGAAACTCAGCGTGCACCAATTGCTTCAATGCAAAGTTGCGCGATTCACTTGTGGCTAGGTCAGCAGTTGGGGCCTAGTTCAGCCTAGGGTTTACTTCGCCGCGAAGTGGCGCACGGAGGTTCCCTGGGTCACAAAAAAAAAAAAAAGAGATCTGTTGTCTCGCTCGATGGACTAGAAGCCCGAGTTAAGCTGGGCGTGGTATGATCTTGTATAAGGAAGCCATTCACCATTTGTTCTCTGGACACAACTATGGAATGGGGGCTAACGTGGTGAATTCCGCTCGTCGGGTGCCTCCTGCGTTGTTTCGCGGCTAAGGATTTGCTAGCCCGTGACGATTTGGCATCAGAGTAGGTTCCCTATAGTAAGTGGGTGAGTCAGAGAAAGATTTGATTCCTCGCTCCAGTGTGGGTTGTATTGGAGAGTACCAGTGGTCTATTCGGTTCTACAGAGGCGAAGAGTGAATTGCCAAGGTAAAAGGTGCTTAGACAAAGCGTAGCTCTCAACTAGCTTCTAGGATGACAATGGGGGCACAGGGAAGAATTGGTTCCTTGCCGAGTGAGTTGGATTGGAGAAGAACTGAGTCCTCACTAAATGATGATAACATTCCTAGATCGATTGATGAATCCAAAGAAGAGGTCTACTCTCATGACAATGGGGGCACAGGGAAGAATTGGTTCCTCGCCGAGTGAGTTGGATTGGAGAAGAACTGAGTCCTCACTAAATGATGATAACATTCCTAGATCGATTGATGAATCCAAAGAAGAGGTCTACTCTCACATTTTCAATAAGGAAAGAACCTTCATTGGTCTGCTGGATCAAGATGCTTAGTAGGCAAAAACGGTGTTGCTAAAAAATGTAGTTAGAGAAAAATGGCACACTTACCAAGGAAAGCGCATGCGACCAAAAAAAGGCCCGAACAACTGAGATCAAAAGAGACTGCCAATGGAGCAAAACCTATTTTGTTAAGCGAGCATGACCATTCGATGTATGATCCCAAAAGTGGCACATAAATGGTTAAGGGACGCAGGGAAGCAACGGAGTGTAATGAGGGCGTTGCAAAATTGAGTGGGGGAGAATGTCACAATCCATGAAACCTCCTGTACTCGTGACACTTGTAAGTGATACTTGAGATTATTGAGTGAGGAGTGAGGATGTAGAAGGGATAAACTAAACCGATTTGTGGGAGTGGCGTCAGGATGGTTGGTATTATGAGTTTTAGGATTAAAAAATTATATTACTTAGAAATTCTGAAGTTGGGGTTGGCCTTCCATGCACAAACTAATCGGAAATTGATGTCACTCTTCTGATGAAGTCATAGTAAGCCAAAACCAGTTGTTGAGCCCAAAAAAAATTGTTGTCTCGCTCGATGGACTAGATGCTTGAGTTAATCTAGGTTTGGTATAATCTCGTATAAGGAAGCTATTCATCGTTTGTTCTCTTGAAAAACTATTGAACGAGGGCTGGCTTGGTGAATTTCGCTCGCTAAGTGCCTCATGGGTTGTTCTGCGGCCAAGAAACTGCTAGTCAGTGACACATGCGTGACATTAGGTGGTTATGCACTGAGCACTTACGACACTTTCATGTAAATGTGACAAATGGGTTAAGCTAGGCTGTCGAGGGTACTAGTCATAGAACTAATTTTAAAAAACCTCAACCGACACACCCACGACTAACATGTTACTAAACCTTACATAAAATCAATTGGACCGAGCTCAAGAAGAGAACGACTTGCCAATGCTCCCTCAATTCAAACATCAAAGCAATCGCACAAAAGCAGGTCTCGATCGGCCTTGTGGATTGTTGGGCTCATAAAGGTAATAAAAAGAAAATGATATGATGGCACGGTGTCTACAACTAGGGGATACTCGTTAGACGTGCTGGTTGTGTCTAATCAACAAAAAATAAGCTTCTAATTGGGGTTTCCAATGGTGGTCTGGTAACTTGGAGCCCAACTTGGATGCGTTCTTTATTTTAACATGTCAGTGCTTACACGTCCTATCTCTCCTAATTGGAGAGAGTTTTTCTTCCATCGCCCTTGAAAATACCCATGAATTTTACATTTCAGAGTTTAGATGAAATAATTTTAAAACATATTTAGGTCCATCATATCTAATTATATGATTTAGCATTTTGTTGGGTACTCTTCTCAAGGAGGGTGAATCTTTCCCATGCTCAAAGCAGATTTGCTGTCGCCAACCTTGGTTGGAGAATAATTTTCTGACAAATTTGGGAAGTCATGAGAGAGTCTACTTGTTCGCGAAATAGAAAAGTGCCACCTCAGAAACTGGATGCCTCATCTTTTTTTTTCTTTTTTTTTTTTATGTGCGCTATCTCTAACTGGAAATTTATCAAAAAAGTTCTAAATCTATTGTATATAGGCTAATTCAATTTTCAATTTTGTTATTCAATCTTAAACCTTCCAATTTTGCCAATCCAGAACTAAATCTTTTGACAACTTGTCAATTCAATCATAAAACTTTTGATTTGCTAATTTAATTCTAAATTTTGAAATTTTTTTATTAAACTAATCCTAAACCTTTTGATGAATTGCTAGTTTAGTCTTTTTGGCTAATTTTGGTCGGATATTGCTAACGGCCCTGCTTTAAGTTAGAATACGGAGAAGTTTGAGAGAAATGTAAAGTGAACTAACAATGTTTTCGGGCATTATCTTTCGAATGAGCTTTAAGCTTTGTATTTATGGTACGTTACATCATGGAACGGCAGGTAAGGTGCATCGGCACAAATCGGGAGGACTTTATATGAACTCACTGAAATCAGTAGATCAGAAAAGAGTCCTCGTCATGAGCACGGCCTTGACGATCCAGAGGGAGCTCGGAGCGGTGTCAAGCTTCGCCATTGTGGGCGACTAGCGAGCATGGCCCTGGTGTTACAGACACAGAGAGAGAGGTTGTTATCGAGCGCCACTGTACTAACGGCACAGTTCGATTGCTCGCTGCAGCGGCGGGGGCAGGGCAGTGGCCGGTACTGAATTATAAGGGGGAGAGAGAGGAGAAATAGGTAGAGAGGGGGAGTTGAAATTTGGTGTTTCTCCATGCGTGATAGCGCACGAAATGAAACATTCATGTGGCGTGGTCTATAAGCGGCACAGTTCATAAAACTAGCACATAAAGCAACCAATCTTCATCCACATAAATCTTCCCCACCAGAGAGTTCGATCTCATTAGCAGTACCAAACATTTAAAAGCATGTGACGCGTTTGATCGAGACGAATGCAATTTATTTGAGAGCCACGGATGTAGACATGGATACAATATGGTACAATACTGTACCATCAATACCTAAGTACATCACAGCCTCTGGGAAAAATTCAGCTAATCGGAACAAAAATGAAAGATGCTTCCTGCGGTAAATTTCTCATGCTCAAGACTCTTGCTCCTTCTGCAGAGGAAACATGGACGAACTAGTAATCCTCTCTGTGGTGATCAGGTCCGCTCTTCTTCCTTGCCAGCAGCCACCCCACGACGGAGACGAGAGCCTTCTTGCTTTTCGTCTTGTTCACGGACAGTGGCCTCTCCAGCCCGGTCTCACGCTCTTCACTACTCGTGATCACTCGGGTCAGCGACGGCGGGCTCGCGAACTTCACGTACCTCGTCGTCTTCCTGTGGAACTCGAACTCCCTCTCGTCGTCGTCGTCGTCTTCATCGCCGGCGCTGTCGTCTTCTTCTTCCTCTTCGCTGGTCAGGGATAACTTCTTCTTGGCCCTGCCAACTCTGGTGACGTTCTCGATGAACTTGACGTCCTCGATCTCGGGATCGAGAGAGTGTTTCGGAGACGCCGCGGCCTTCAATCGCTTCACCTCTCTCCTGGCATTCTCGAGCTCGTCTTTGAGGGTTTTGAGGGAGTTGGCCAACCGGTTGTTGTCTTCTTGGGCCTTTGTGAGGTTTTGCTTAGTTTCCTCGAGCTCGGTCGTTAGGGCTGAGATTTGGGAGTGTGCCGCCCGGGCGGTTTCACTAGCTCCGGCACGCATCTGGCACATAACATTACAAGAACAGACATATACAGTGTACGTCGGATGTCACGTAAAATTCGAGTTATGTTCCGAATAATGCGAGAAGGCTATTTCACTATGCAAGAAAGTTATTGTTGTATGCATGGGATTTATGAATCAAAGTACGTATGATCTACTTCACCCTAGAGAGATACTTCGGAAGGAGAAAGTAATAGGACCTCTTTGAGCTTATTGGCGATGATCTCCCCCGCGAGGACCCGCTCCCCGAACAGCGCGACCGCCTCTTTCACCGACTTGAACGGTGGCCTCGTGTCGATCTCCGCTCGCCCGACAACCACCAGCGCCCCGCCACCGCCTCCTCCTCCTCCTCCTTTATCCTCCATCCGCCTCCTCCTCCGACACCCTCCTCTAAGAAGCGCTCACGGAAAGGCGAGGAGGCAAGACTGATCAATGTCAATGGCGTCATCGAGACGCCTTTAAGTACGAAGTTTCCAAGGCATGTGTGGATAGAATGCAGGTGCGGATACATCGGAGCTCATGATGAGGTCGGTACTAATGGCGACGCTATAGCTGGTTGATGATCTTTAGTGGGATTTGAATAGAAATCTTGGTAGAGAGAGAGAGAGAGAGAGAGGGAGAGAGAAAGAGGGGGGGAGTTGATTTCCTTTGCGTCCACTACACACTGAGAGTTTTGTTAAGGGAAGATGACAAAGAAAATGGTGGTTGGACCATCGTTTTTGAGGGTGTGATTCGTTAGTTCCGAGCCGATCGGACCCGTCTTTGATTAGGACCTCCCTCCTTCTCCAAAGTGCTGCTTTTCCATTTCGTTTTCGGCCTCAAGTAAGTCGGATGAACTAGTGAATTGTTTTATGAATTAGGATGCACGTTTAAGCTTCGCGCAGTAATCTGTCGGTTTGCTTTGCAAATCAAATTTAAATTAGTGGTGGGGGCAAATGCGAGGGAAGTCCTGAACGTTTCTGCCCGTCGATCAATTGAGTCTTTGAATGTTCAGCGCCGGTCGATTGATCCCGGAATGCTTAAAGAATGTGCAACCGGGTCCTTAATGCAATCGCCGGTCGACGCTTGTCAGCATTGGAACAAGCTGTGTTGGACCGATTATGAATTAAGGACTTGATTATCGGTTTTTTTTTTAGACTTTGATCACTCTATGAACCAACATCAAACGAGACTCAATTGACTAACGGGTACGACATTTTGGATGTCTTCCACACTGATCCCAAATCAAATGTATACTAGTATATTGCCGGTCGGTTGCTGTGGGGGTACCAATTATCATATGCTCTAAACCAAAATACATGGAACGTTCGTCGGTTTATTTTTAATTTCAAACCCACAAATACCCATTTAAATTGTAACTTGAAACGGCCGCAATGACCAAAAAGCGAAAAGAGCAAAAGAACGAGAAAAAAAAAAAAGCAAAGGTAACTGCGTGTGCAAAGGCCCTCTAGATAATGATTAAACATAATGTTCATCGCATACTGCATACTTCCAATTAGGAAAAAACATAGGTCATCATTTCTTTTAACGATATTTAAAATCCTACACTTTCTCTAAAAGCTTTATTGTTTTTTCTCGGTTAAACAAAACTAAATACGCTGACGGTATGGGCTTAGGAAACATATTTAAGGTAACAAATGAAAGAAAGCATATTATTGCAAATCCTATAAATTACTTTGAGCTGTAAAACTCGCGATCATGGATTACGTAAACTTTTCAAGAACACATATATTTAGGAAAAAGAAATGTTTTATATTTGCAATTCTATTTAAATTATTGGTGGCTCGACAGGCCCGAAAGGCTAGGCTTTGAGAAAACATGATTTCTTAGCCCCTCAAGCTGGGCCTAATGTTTTGCTCATATTAATGGGTTTCAGGAAAACGGATCATATTTTGGGCCTTACCAGACTTGATGCAGAATTCCATCAGTTACTTAATCATAGGTCTATCAAACTCGTGGGGTGAAAAATGATCCAAACTAAATTGATATTTTTATATGTAATGCAAATTTAATGACTCATATTCGAACTGACTCTACTCAACTCGGGCTGGTATTCATAGTGATTTCTCTCCTTAAATTATTGACTTTGAAGAATGGATGACTCTAGGTTGGCTCATCGAGTTAATGAGAGAGCTTAGGCTAGGACTTCACACAAATTATAAGTAATGTGGAGACGTGGGTGAGCGCAGTGTTGGCGGATAAGAATACTTGCGTGAATGGATTCAAGGGTTAGTTCAACCTCAAAATCAGATTGGTTGAATCGGTTTAAGACTGATTTGAACTATTTCCGAGGAGAACCCACGATACCGACCTTGGAAACCCAACACCAAATAGTCCCAACTAGCTCTAGGTTCAATCAATACCCTAAAAAAAATCTAACATCACTTAAAAAAAGAGAATCCTTCAACGACAACAGCTCCTACTTATTGAACAAAATTGGGAACTAGCTCAATTTTATTCGATTATTGAGTTGAACCAAACACAATGCTCACCTTTAACTGCTGTCATCACACGGGCCTATCACCACCACCTTGATATCGATGAAATCTTAGTATATTTAAATAAATCTAAAAAAATTGAGAAAAATTCAATTTTTTTTTCTTTTGGCCAAGAGAACATCTTAAAAGCTTAATGAATAGAAAAACACTAAAATGAAGAAAATAATAATAAAAGCAACATTGAGCGTTCGTGGAATTCTAAAGGGTTAATACCCTAAAAAACCCAAAACTGGTACACTTGTGACAAATTTACCTCAAACTATTTTTTTGACCATCAAAAACCCCAAACCGATATACATTTGACAAATTTACCCCAAACTGGTATACTTGTGACAAATTTACTCTCCATTAGTTTTTACTATCAAATTATTAAGTTGAATTACATGTGATAGTTGACTAGTATATCGATTTAGGATTTTACGTATCGTTTGTCACAGTTTACAATTTTTGTAATTTTTTGTGGTATTAATCTAATTTAGTGGATAGTATATTTGTCACAAATTTATCAATTTGAGGCTTTTTGCGGTCGAATAAATTAGTTTAGAGTAAATTTGTCATAAATATACTAGTTTAAGATTTTTTATGGTCAGTCGGGGTAAATTTGTCACAAGTGTACGAGTTTGGAGTTTTTAATGGTCAAAAAAATAGTTTGGGGTAAATTTGTCACATGTGTACCAGTTTTTGGTTTTTTAGGGTATTAACCCAATTCTAAAAGCGATGAACATGTCCAACAAGTAATACAATGATGAGAAAATATATTGTCCCACATAAATTTATTATTAATAAATTAATTAAATATTAAAATGGACTCATTATAAGATTTATCTAACTAATCAAAATAGAATTAAGAATAAATTAAAATTGACAAATGTAGAAAAAAATTTCAAAAGTAAATACGACAAATCAATTAAATAAATATGCTAGAGCATTCGATTTCACAATAAATACTATATATGAATTTCAAATTATATGCATACAAAAACGATATCAAACATATGATAGTAGAATTTCCAAATTTATTTACTACCCAATCTTTAGGTTTAACAAATCTAGGTTAATTTATAAACATAAGTGCATTAAAATTTATGAAAATTTCTGGTTTACAATGAATCTTTTAGATCGCCTTATCATTGAAAGGTATACAAATATATCTCTATCCATATTTAATTTATGCTTATATATTATAATGAGCAATTGCATATTATCACTTCTTAGTTCTAAACATGCACATCAGATAATTGAAATGATGGTTAGTCTCCTAAAAGTATTAATCACAATAATATATAATTCACGTAAATGAAATCACTTGTAAAACATAAAAATTATGAAATTCATATCATTATGGTTAGGCTATATCGTAACTCTAATAAAATAAAATTAGCACATAATAAAAGAAGAAACGAAAATATAAATCAAACCTAACATCTTGAATCAAAGAATAATAACTCTATCATTACTTTCGTCTTCTCTACAAAATGCTTGAAAAGCTCTCAGAACAGATCTATTGTCCTCCCAAGCTCTCAATGTTTTCCTATTTATAGGATACATCCAAGACTCTATCCCAAGGTAATTGCTTATTTTTTACATAAAATTAGGGAATAAATCAGAGAATTCCTAATTTGATATCCACTTTCCAACTCTTTGTGATAAAATTAAGGAATAAATCACAGAATTCCTAATTTGATATCCACTTTCCAATTTTTTCTGATAAAATTAGGGAATAAATCATTGAATCCCTAATTTGATATCCATTTTTCAATGCCTTTAGATTTGAATTCCTGAACTACTAAATTTTTTCTTTCCTTCTTTTTGTCATTTTTTTTCTTATTTTCTCTATATCTTATTATGTTGCATAAATAAGGAAAATTTGAATAAATAGAAAAAAATCCAAATATTTTATCACGGATATTTCATTATTTGTTGCCTAAAATTTGTAAAATACCTCTATTTTTATAGAGTTATCATCGAGACCCAAATTTGCAACATTGCTCGCTTACCTTGAAACTACAAGCCTACAATAAACAAATAGAAAGGAAGATGAAGAGCTTTTGCAAATGCAATCAGCCTTGCCACAAAACAACAACCAATCATCCAAATCCTCAGGTCCTTCAACTCCACCTTCACCTAATCATGTCGTCTTCAACTTCTCTCAACTTAGAGTGTGTTTGTTTAAGTGAAAATGTTTTCAAAAAATTAGATTTTTGGACTTCCACTTGATTTGTTTGCCGAAAATGACTAATCAACCGAAAAGACTTTCTGGTTAAAGCAAACATTCATTTATGAAATTAGGAAAGTGAATTTCTAAATTCATTGCATTTGGTCATTTGAATATTTTTGCCGAATAAAATAATGTCAGATAGAATAAACATATGATAGAATTTTAAATATCCCATCTAATATTTGTTAATGTCCAAATATAGCATGGATTAAAATAAATATTATCTAAATGAGTGTTTGATTTGCAGGATTAAAATTAAAAATAAATCATGAGGTCGTAAAAACTATTCATCCTTCTACAATATGCCATCCACATCAGACATCCCTCTTTCTCATGAGTGTGAGGACATCTTCTCCTTTTCCAATTTCCCTTTCGTTGCCCTCGACGAATTTGGCCTTGCTCCACCTTTGACTTTATCACTTTGAGATGCCTCGAGTTTGAGATCTTCGTCGATCTCGTGTTCTTCGTCATTAACGCCTTCCTTGTCTGTGGTGAATCCATCCCCTTCAACGGCTGCAAATACCGCAGTACTTCCTTGTGACTACATTCCGACTTGTTTGGCAACCTCAACGGCTTTCACCAAGACGACACGTAGATATGTTTCTCAAGTAGGTAGCTCCTTCGATCCAACTCGCTCCGAGTGATGCAATTGAGGAGCTTTGTCACCTCCGCTGCCGCCTTTGTTGGATCATCTTCTTTGCGGAGGAGGCATCGGGATCTGATGGGGATCACGGTGTTCTTTGCCAAGATGGAGTTGAGCGATATAAGGAAGAAGTAGAGTGTGACGCCCCAATAGCGTCACATATGAAACGCAAGCGAAAACTAATTATTAGTACGTTAACAGGATCTGTCAAGATATTCTGACCTAAATAATTAGCATGTATAATATTACACAGTCTTGGAATCTTATAAGGCATGATCGTCTAGTTTTGTCGTTTACTATCAACAATTCATTTATAAACATACACAATTCATCATAGAAGTGGCACCATCTCACTGCCTTCAATGATTATCACCTGTTTCTTATTTACATAAACATGGGAGCTTACATGCACCACACACATACATAGGGAAATATTTATATGATATTAGTCAAAAGTGCACATGTTAAGCCTGGGTTAAGCCTGGGAAATGTAAAAAGGAGCCTAAATTCGCTACTCCTTAAGCTAAACCCATGTTGCTAAAAGAAAAAAAAATCATCAGCTTCCACTTAAACTAGGTGCTTTAAGCATCACTTGCTCCAGCTCTAGGCCCATCATCTTTGAAACAAAGAGGTTCAAATAGCTCTCTTTCATGGTTAATGAACCAAGCCTCAAATCGCATAGGCATCTAGTTGACACGCCCATCATCCATCCATAGTGTGATTTCATATCGGTGTAGGTCAAGTCAATGTCGGGGTCAAAAACATCATGAAAAAGACACATAGATATAAGCAATGACCCCATATCATGCCACGTGTGGAACATCTATTTTAACAATTTGAAAAAGATGAAGGAATGAGCAATACCCAGTAAAGAAACAATAGGGCTTTAAATTAGGTGATTCATTAGTCGCTAAGAAAAATGCAAGTTTCAACAATAAGTGGGCACACATAGACTAGGACAAATCATCATATAGACAACTTTATTGTTATACTTATTCATATTTATATGCACCACAAATAAATGATAATAATATTAGCACACGACCCTCATGTATCTAACCAAGCCAAGATTTGGTGCAAAACACAAATGGACACACGCCAAGTGTATTTAATCCATCATGTGTTTCAATATCCACCATCGAACCCCTACCATAGGCATCTCACTCCAAGGCATTTCAATATCACACAGTTGAGGCATCCCAGTCACACAGCAGGGGCATCTCACTTCGAGACATCCTGGGATCACACAATCGAGGTATCCAAGATTACATAGCATGGGCATCCCATTCCTTAAGTATCTTTGGCATCACAAAGCCGATTGTAATATTTTAAATTTAGCTTAGCACATTTCATGTGTCACACCTTAAAATAATGACATCACAACAGCATGTTAATCAATTAAGTGCACAAAATCATTCCAAAGTCAAGACTATGTTCACATACATGACCTCATGGTGTACTTCATTTATCTCACGAAAGAGACTCGACTATTCACAATTCCAAGTCATTTTATCACAAGTAAGAGAGAGGATATATTAATTAGCTATGTATAAGAGACCACAAGACTCCCAAACGGTAGCCAAAAGTTCAAACGAGTTGTCTACAAATATTTGTAAAAATTTGGATTAGAGCATAAAACATGCAGTTTTGAGTAGTTTGGACTATGAGGGTCAAAACTATAGTAAATAATTTTGAAAAATTCTGAAATTTTAAGAAATTTTAGAAAAGATATTGATAAACATTTTCCATGAAGGAATCTAGTCCTATTTCTCACTGTATAGAGAGTGGAAATCCTTGAATTAACCCTTGAACTTGTAAAATTTTTCAGACTCTACCACACACTAAGAAAAGGCATGTCGGTACTCAAAACTTAACCAATCACCACCAAATTTTAGTATGTCACACACAAAAAGTAACCCTACAAGTTTTATGAAGAGTATAAGACTTGATTCTATCTTGAAAATGACAGAAAAATCAAACAACCAATTGATATCCTTTATTACTACACTAGATAAAATTCACATTTTTCACTTCTTGTACTACTCTCAGAAAAATTTAACAAAAAATTATGACATAAAGTAAACAATTTACTATAACTTCTATAAAGAATATAAGCCTAAATTCGTGGTAGATTCTTCGGTATGAAATTCACAAAATTCTGTGACCAGAAGTGCATGATTCCGGATAGACTACCTATATCATTAGAAACCCCACAACCCGGCCTCTATTACTCTACATCTACTTAAACTAGCTTTGTTCAAACCTCAAGCACACATAGGGTGCGTTTGAGAGTGACATTTTCAAAGATCTTTGGGTGTTTAAAGCCCTTTGGGGCAAATATGTAGTGTTTGGCAAAATTTTTTGAATGTTCATTGCACAAAGCCAGCCTTTTGAAGGCTAAAAACCCAAGGCAGCCCCAGCTGCCTTGGCTTTCTAGTATTCTTGGTAAGCTACAATGCACCTTTAAAAAAATTCATTATTCCTTTCTTACCCTTAAAATTTTACTAAAATTCCAAGTTTGACTCTTTTAAAATAGGGATAAATGCACCAGAAGTCCTAAAACTTGTCACGAAAGTGCAATTGAGTCCTAAAACTTGCAAAAAATGCAATTGAGTCCTAAAACTTGTTAGAAAAGTGCAATTAAGTCTCTCCGTTAGTTCCGTCCAATTACACAAACGGTAAAAGCTGAGCTGGCTTATTTTAACAATTTGTCTCTCTTAAGGTAAATAACTTAAAGCCCAAATTCCACGTGCGCAAAACGAGAGCGTTTTGGACATTTACTAATCATCATCATTCTTCTCTTGCACGAAGCCCTCATTCTCTCTTTGTCCTCTCCCCTCTTTGTTTTCCCAAATCCAAGTTCTAAGCCCTAAGTCCCAAGCGAGTTCGTGCGAGCCCCAGATCGAAGCTATGGGTTACCTTCTTTGTCGATCACGTGTTCACACAAGCCCTAAATCAATGGTCTGAGATATCTTCATCATCGATCACCGGTCCTTGCGAGCCGTCCCTCCTCGTGGTGTCGCGATGGCAAATCGAAGGCTCGCATCAAACCTCTTCTTGTTGCGTGCGAGTCATCCTGCGGAAGCGAGTCCGATGTTTCGAGTAGAGTCGACTAGAGAAAGAAAAATGGGAGAGTTAGAGCTTGAGCATGACGATGTGTAAACGAGGAGAGATGGAGAGGGCAGCATGATTAGAGCAAGTCGTATTGCCAAAGCGAATTTGTGCGAGTTGTTCATTCTCACTTTGTGGTGTCAAATCTCTTCTGATTGTTGCTTCTCTATTTTTCGGAAATTGCAGGTAAGGAAATTGGCAAATATCTTTGTCAAACATTGGCTTCATAGAGGATTGAAATCGACCAGTCACCGAATACTTTGAGATGGCATTGGTTGTGTGAAAGAACCAGCATTCTTGTAAGAATCTATCGTGGATATATAATTCGACATTGTTGCTGGATGGAATTGCAACTTTTTCCATGTAGTGTTTTGTAAAGTGGCAAATCAACGGCTGACTCTCTCCTTTGCGTAGGTATCACACTTAGCCCTTTTAATCAAAATCAGTTGGTACTGCTTTATTAAGATTAGAAATAATTATGGTCATCATAATAAATTCATTGCAAAGCCAATTTCAAAACTAAAGTACTATTTGTTTTTATCCCTTGCAGGTTCGATGGCCAACAATAAAGCCCCTGTTACTGTTTTCTTTGGAGGTAAATTTCAAGTAGGACCACCATTGGAATACATAGGTGGAAAGGTCAATGTTGTCGAAATTGACTTAAGTGATGGTTCATTGTCTAATGTAACTAGAGTTATTGAGGCTTTGGGTGGGTGCAAAATAGAGAAACTCTATTACAGAGTTCCCAGAAGTAGTATTGTTGAAAATTGTCTTAGATATTTATGGGATGATTCTGCTGTGATAGATCTCTTCTATCATCATCTATATTATGAAATTATTGAACTATATGTGGAGTATGTTGATGATAAAGAGACAACTGCTGAGATAGAAAATAAAGGTCTATATGATGTGGATGTGGAAAGAGTTCATAAGATGACTAGTAAAGTGTTCGAAAATGTGATTGGTAATCCTAATGATAACATGAATTGGGTTGAAGTTGGTGATGGGGAACCAGATGATAATGAGAATGCTGGTAATGTCTTCGAAAATGTGAGTGGGAATGCCAATGATGGCAAGAATCAGGTTGAGGTTGCTAATGAAGATCAAAATGAGGATGATGATGATACATTTAATTTGGTGGATACGGAACACTCAAGTGATGATGATCATCTTGAACTGATTGAAGCAATGACAAAGTTAAAGGAATATTCAACTGTACATAAGCTCATGACCGGAGTTAACATTGAACCAGTTGGTACTTCCCAATCAAATGTTAACTTACCAATAGTAACTTGTCCTTAGTCTGTGGATGAATCTGGGTATGAAACAGAATACTATAATTCAGATGATGAAGAAAGTTTTCATTTAAGTTCCAATGATGAGGGTGAAGAGGAGGAAGATGTTGTTCTTTCAAGGAAGGGAAGTAGGTTCCCATCATATATTCGAAATGATATTAATCCAGTATTCGTTGTTGGCATGACATTCGAGGATGCAATTGAGTTCAAAGATGCAATTTTGAGATATTCAGTGGCTGAGCAAAGGGCAATTAAGTACACAAAGAATACTAGCAGATTTGTGAGAGCGAGGTGTGCGCAAACCAATTGTAAGTGGATGATTTATGGCGTTCTTGATAACAACACCGGATCATTTCATTTGAAAAAATATGTGGATGAGCATATATGTAGTATCACTTTTGAGAACAAGAGAGTAACTAGTGCTTACTTAGCCAAACATTTCATGACTCTAATTTTTGCAATGCCTATAATTAAGGCACCGGAATTGAAGAAACTAGTTAGGGAACAACTAGGGGTGAATGTTACTGTGAGTCAATGTAGGAGAACAAAACCAAAAGTGTTGAAGGCATTGAAAGGCAATTATAGTAAAGAGTATGCACAAATGTGGGACTACTTGATGGAGCTTTACACTGCAAACCCCGCAAGCATTTTTAAATTGAAAGTTGAAAGGCCATTACCAGATTCCCTTTCATTATTTGATAGGGTTTATATTTGCTTCGACTCTTGCAAGAAAATGGTTTCTGACAGGATGTAGAAAGGTCATTGGACTAGATGAATGTTTCTTGAGAGGCTTAATCAATGGTGAGTTGTTGTATGTTGTAGGGAGGGATGCCAATAACCAAATGTATCCAGTGGCATGGGCAGTGGTAAGAATTGAGAATAAGGACACATGGACATGGTTTATCGACTTGTTGAGGTCAGAGCTCGATATGGATAATGGTAGTGGTTGGGCTTTAATAAGTGACCAACAAAATGTATGTAATACTTTATTGTCACTCATCTTGAAATTGTTTGTGACACTTTACATAATGTTTATTAGTTTTAATATTTTTTTTTATGTTTTATGTATTTGTCAGGGTCTAATCCCTTCGGTTGCTGAACTTTTACCAAGGGCAGAACACAAGATGTGTGCAAGGCATATATATTCCAATTGTGGTAAAAAAATGTAAAGGAAAGCAATTGATGAAACAGTTCTGGAAATGTGCCAAGAGCTAATATGGCAGATTTTGAGGTCCATAGATAGAGATTGAAGGAAATGATTCCATAAGGTCATGATGATCTATTCAAAACTGATTCGAAACACTAGTGCAAAGCCTTCTTTGACATCAACATAAAATGTGATGTCATTGATAATAATCTTTGTGAAGCTTTTAATGGTAGATGTGTTGAAGCTAGGTGCAAAGCCATTGTGAGTATGCTGGAAGATATTAGAATCATGATCATGAATAGAATGCACAGTCAGAGAGATGCATGTGCTAGGTGGAAAAGAAATTATGGTCCAAGAATTATGCATAAGTTACATCAGCATACAACTGCTAGTAGGTATTGCCATTTGATATGGAATGGAGAACAAGGATATGAGATTATGGAAGGTGGTGACAAATATGTGGTTGACTTAAATTTGAAGACTTGTTCTTGCAGAAGTTGGGACGTAAGTGGAATTCCATGTTGACATGCAATATGTGCAATACATCATAAGCAAAATGATCCAGGTGACTACCTAGCTGAGTGCTTCAGCAAGGATAAATACCTGAGTACTTATCAATTCATGATGCCTACTGTGAGGGGACAAAAGTTTTGGAAAAAAACCAACAAAGATGCTCTTCAACCCCCACCGGTCAAGAAGATGCCTGGAAGGCCAAAAAGGAGCAGAAAAAAGCAATCAATTGAGCTTGTAAAAGGTGACAGAATGACTAAAGAAGGTAGACAAATGACTTGTTCTACTTGCAATATCATTGGACATAACAGCAAGGGATGTCTATTGAAAAAGGTATATCTTCATGTCGATACTAAGTTTATTATCTTAATATGCCGTCAATTAATACTTGTCATGTGCTTCTTAGGCTAATGCTCAAGTCAATGTATGTACATCAAGTGCCGATGTCAATGCACCCGAATCTGCGAATAAAAGAGAACAAGTAAGTAATTCTAATCTTGATATGCAATATATGAATACGTCAATGGTACATTTAATGATAATGACCATAAAATTAGGCCAAAGTTAAAGCGATGCCAAGTACAAGTGAAGGAGGATCTAAAGGTCAAGATATTACTTTTGTGGAGGCAAGCGCAGAATGTGGTGGGCAAGCCAATGCTTCAGCTCAAGCTTGTAGCGGGGCCAATGCTTTTGCTGAAGTCACTATTGATCAAAGACAAGGAATTTATTCTGCTCAAGCAAGTGTAATAGCACATGATGGACCACAAAAAATTCCAGTGAGTAATACCTCAATCCCCATGTATTTATGTGTTGTCATTTATTCTCATGTCAAATGCTTTTTTCCAGTTTAAGAGACCTGCAACTGAAAAGGAAAAGATGCAAGGGCAATCACAATCAAAGAAGAAGAAAATGGTAGGATTTGGTTGTTACACAAACCCTAGGACAAACCTTCAAACTCTCAATGTGAGTAATGTTTTAACATTTTATAATGATAAGTCACTGTCTCATTGAGCTAAAATATGTCCATTATAATGCAGCCCAGTACTCCTGGTGCAAGATTATTGAGCCTACCAAACAAATGAGTAATTACAAGAGCCTTCAATACAAAGGCACCATCACAATCCCAAGTCAACGCACAACCTCAATTTTTAACAAATTTTCCTCAAGAGCATGTTGCTACAAAGACGAAGGCGCCATCACAATCTCAAGCCACTTCCAAACCTCAATCATTAACAAATTTTCCTCAGGAGCATGTTGCTACAAAGGCGAAGGCGCTATCACAGTCTCAAGCCACTTCCCAACCTCAATCATTAACAAATTCTTCTCAAAAACATGTTGCTACAAAGGCAAATGTGCCATCACAGCCTCAAGCTAGTTCCAAGCCTCAGTCATTAACAACTTTTCCTCATAAAAGTGTTGCTACAAAGGCGAAGGCACCATATACAAGGAAAAGCTCTAGACTTTTGAATCAAGTGAAGGCCAAACTTGCAGGACCATCAGAGTTCATAAACTTGGATTAATATATTTTCTGCATTTTTTTGTTGAGCAAGCTTGTTTTTGGTAAATTTTTGTTTCTATAGATTCCCCATTTATGATGATGTAAATATGGGATTTGGTGTCCCCGTAAGATGATGGAGGAATGATCATTTTGATATCTAAGCAATTAGTTTAGTTGCTTCATTGTAATGCCTCAATCCCCGTGCATTTTAGTGGCTTTTAAGTCACAATACACTTAATACTTACTGGCTGTATTTGTTGGCTAAGTGATGCACCACTTATTGATCACGAATATAAATATTATGTTAAATATTGATTACTTATGTCTCTTTAAGTTACTATGTATTTAAGGTGCTCATTTAAATGGGTTAGTTTCAGACCTTAAGCTTTATACAAAAACAATTGATATATAAACTTGTAGAATAAGTTCTTTTACGTAAAAACATATATGCAAATCTCAGTGGATTCTTTACGAAGTTGTGCAGAATGAGTTCTTCCAAACATGAAGCAACTTAATGGGAACATGATAGGGAGCACCATAAATCTAAATAGCACACATTCATCTTATTAATCCAAAACCAGACTTACAAACTTAGAAACAAGGTTCTATGGAAGACTAAGAAACTTCTCACTAAGTCTCATGTTACACATAACGAACACAAAGATACAACACATGCACAAAACAAATGCCATTTGATATAGCATCTTTTCTTTCTTCACTTGTGTGAGTTCCTCCTTTAAACATCTATTCTTCGCCTTTTGAGTCTTAATTTCAGCTAACAATGAGTTCACTTCGACCTCATCACGCCTCGATTGACTTGATTCACATAATGCTTGATTCCTTTCGAGGAGGTCGACTATCATATCCCTTACTTGATCTAGTATCTTTGGATCAACCCACATGAAGAAGTTGCAGCAACTTGGACTATCGAACTTAGCACATCCACGGAACCTTCTTCCTACATTTTTCCTTGTCTTTGCTATGAGAATTGGTGATTTAAGACCACAATAGCAGGTTAGCTCCGACTCAACCTCCTTAGAATTTACCCCACTTGATTCAGATGTTGTCGGCTTTAATCTTCTAGTCGCCATTCTTTGATTTAGCAATTGAAGATTCTGACAAACTAACCACCATAAATCAGAAGAATAGACATAAGTTGACTGATTGAATAGTACCATAAAAAACAAATCTTGTGGAACAATAGAGACCTTGACTCATGCCTCGGCAATCTTTTCATTTGTGTATGCAACAAAGGGATTGCCCAAATTGGAAAAAGCAAATCAAGATTCTAAGAATATTAAAGACTATACTTGTACAGTTGGAACAAAGTCTTCAGATTAATATCAAGTAAAGAATACTTCAATCCCCAGCATGATGGTCAATTAAATAGTAAATTATATATAAAGGTAACCAACATTTTCTACCAATCCAGGCATTTTACACCATAACAATGTTCTCTGGCTGTGTGCATTCTATTAAATAAATACAGAGAAAGTGTCCAAATAGATTCTAAGTAGCTATCACTTTTTGGCACCAATATTTTGGTTTCAGATCGTGGACAACCCTAAAAAAAATGCTATATTGAAAAAGTTGCATTTCTATCGGTAACATTGTCGAATTATATATCCATAACAGATTCTTACAAGAATGCTGGTTCTTTCACACAACCATTGCCATCTCAAAGTATTCGGTGACTAGTTGATTTCAATCCTCTATGAAGCCAATGTTCGACAAAGATATTCACCAATTTCCTTACCTGCAATTTCTGAAAAACAGAGAAGCAGCAATGAGAAGGGATTTGACACCACAAAATGAGAATGAACAACTCGCACGGATTCGCTCTAGCGATACGACTTGCTCTGGTCATGTTGCTCTCTCCATCTCTCCTTGTCTACACATCGTCATGCTTAAGCTCTAACTCTCCCACTTTTCTTTCTCTAGTCGACTCTACTTGAAACATTTTCAGGGCCTTTTACAAGTGAAACTTGGCTATATGACGCAATTTCTTTCGTGAATAAAGGCAGTCATAGAAAAAAATAATATGCAAACTTAATCAACAACAGAAGGAGAAACTCGAGGACAATATTAATGGATTTATGTTTGTTCAGTGGATGCATGTAAGTGGGAATAGCGTAGTCATTCTGGAAAATGACATGAATACATGAGATTGAAGATGGACCTTCAATTTGACACCACAAAATGAGAATGAACAACTCGCACAAATTCGCTCTAGCAATACGACTTGCTTTAATCATGCTGCTCTCTCCATCTCTCATCGTCTACACATCGTCATGCTCAAGCTCTAACTCTCCCATTTTTCTTTCTCTAGTCGACTCTACTCGAAACATTTTTAGGGCCTTTTACAAGTGAAACTTGGCTTTATGACGAAATTTCTTTCGTGAATAAAGCCAGTCATAGAAAAATTATATGTAAACTTGATCAACAACAGAAGGAGAAACTCGAGCACAATATTAATGGGCTTATGTTTGTTCAGTGGATGCATGTAAGTGGGAATAGCGTAGAGTCATTCTGGAAAATGGCATGGATGCATGAGATTGAACGTGGACCTTCGATTTGGCACCACCACACAACGAAATGACAATTTAGGGTTTGCACGACTCACGATTTGCACGGACTCGCTTCCGCAGGATGACTCGCACGCAACAAGAAGAGGTTTGATGCGAGCCTTCGATTTGCCATCGCGACACCATGAGGAGGGACGACTCGCAAGGACCGGTGATCGATGATGAAGATATCTCAAACCATTGATTTGGGGCTTGTGTGAACTCGCGATCGACAAAGAAGGTAACCCGTAGCTTCGATCTGGGGCTCGCACGAACTCGCTTGGGACTTAGGGCTCAGAACTTGGATTTGGGAAAACAAAGAGGGGAGAGGACGAAGAGAGAATGAGGGCTTCGTGCAAGAGAAGAATGATGATGATTAGTAAATGTCCAAAACACTCTTGTTTTGCGCACGTGGAATTTGAGCTTTAAGTTATTTACCTTAAGAGAGACAAATTGTTAAAATAAGCCAGCTCAGCTTTTACCGTTTGTGTAATTAGACGGAACTAATGGAGAGACTTAATTGCACTTTTCTAACAAGTTTTAGGACTCAATTGCACTTTCGTGACAAGTTTTAGGACTTCTGGTGCATTTATCCCTTTAAAATAAAAACCCTAACCTTCTACTCTTCTTTTCCAAGCAAATATGCCACACCACGCACGCCGCTTCCCTTCCCTTCCCCTTTGCTCTTCTCGACTCTTCTTGAGATTTCGCTCTTGTCACTTCAAAGCTTGCATCTCCAGTTGTCTGTCAAAACTTGCCTCTCTGATTGGTTACCGAAGCTCATCTGTTTGGTCACTGAAGCTTCAGTGAATACTGTCTCCGCCTAGGCCCTCGTCATCGCCATTGCGTTGCTTGCCATTGCCCAGGCCTAGTCCCACAGCTCAACTCCCGCGTCTGCTAGCAACGGTGAGTGCCCCCCTCTCTCTTTGTGTCTCTTGCATTTGGTAAGATTGAGATATGAAGTTGGGATGTACATAATTGTTGATTCTTTCTTTTTTATGCTGTGGTTTTTTTAGATGAGCGGATCGTGTTTAGTTTCTCTAGCAAGACAACCATTCTCTGATGAAGAAATTTGGAGAATGTTTCCCAATTCGTCTCTGCTTCTAAAAGTTATTATAGGTTTTCATTGTAAATGGCTTCTTCCTTTCCAAAATCCAATTTTGGGAAAATGGTTTTATTCTAAATTAAATTATTTTTCAACTTAGAAATTTCTTCTGAAACAATACATTGATTAATTCATGTGCTATGACATGATGAAGAGAAGATCTCAACGCTTTTCGGTGCAATTCTTGATTTTTAATTTTCGAAACGTGGAATTTGAAAATTGTGCAAATCAAAGTGATATTGTTATATCAGAAATGTATGTTTTCCTAGTTACAACTCTTCCTTTGGATATTTTTTATATTAATTAGTAATATACACAACAAGTTGCTTTCATTATTTGAATCTGAAGGGAAAGATATTGTTATTGGAGTCTGAAACAGTGGGAGTCGGGTATCCTCTAATGCCTTGTTGGTGTCAAGAATTTTTGCCTTTTGTAGTAGAAGGGGTTGATAATGGTATCAAATTATAAGTCATTTCTCAAAAGTCGTTACTATGTGTTTTTTTTTTTTTTGTTTATTTACTATATGATTTAAGATTGGGTAGTGGAAGGTTCCTTTTCTTTTTGGTTTTAAGTGTAATGGGAGGTTGTTCATATAATATTTTGGCTTCATGTTGACTTTTGTGACTTGTAGTAGCTCTAATTTCATACTTGTCATTAAAATAAATATTTGTGAAGATAATACTTGGAAAAGTAATACTTTCATCAATAGTCTTGTTGCGTGGTCATTGATAGGGTCTTAGTCAATTTTTTAACAGCTTGACCATATTGTTTTGGAGATTTGTGAGATGTAGTGTAAGGATGCATTACCATGGGTTTTCTTAATGTTTGTAGTTGTCTATTTTATAAATACTTTTGTTATGCGATTGTTAATTGATCATTTTCATTGATTTTAAACATGCAAGGTATTGATTGTGAATCTTCTCTAGTGATGCACAATTGAAGCAAGTAAACTGATATTAAGAACTTAATATTAGAATTTTATTTAATGCGGTGAAGGGTTAATGAGATTTGCTGATGTTAATTGGACTTTTTAATCCAAGCAATTGTCAATTATATTATGTTTGGGTAGCGCTTGTTAGAAAATGTATTGGCTTCCACCAAGAAATTGTGAGAACTCAGATAACTATATTGAATGCAAAAATAGAATTGTTACTATGACTTATATAACTCTATATGAAGTTGACCATGCAACAACAAAATTGCTACTATAACTCAGACAACAAAATGTATTGGCTTCCACTACGAGCTTTGCTGATGTTGACTCTTGTGACTTGTTCATATTATTTCTTCTTCACTTCTCTTTTGACTCAGAATCCAGGTACTCAACTCTCTCTTTGCAAATAAAACCGAAGTGCTCCCTTTCACTTTGCTCAAAATGTGTCGATTGTCCCACCTCGAACTCAAGTTCTTTAACTTCTATTTCTCATGTTTTTGTTCTTTTTTCCCATTTACATATCCAGCTTGGTGTGCTCTTTCATGGGTTCATATGAATTGTATTTTAATTTATTTGTAATGTCTATTGTTTTGTGTTCATGGTTAACATCATCTATTTTCATTTTTCAAATATGTTTGTATTCATTTTATTGGAAGATGGCAAGTTTATCAAAGGAAAAAGCATATTGGAGCCCTGAAGCCGTAGAAACTTTTTGTCGATTATGCATTAAATAAATTGAAAAATACAATCGTCTTACGAGTAACAAAAGGGATGGATGGACATATATAATTAACAAATTTGAGGAGCTGAGAGGGAAAAAGTATGATAAAAAAACAAATGAAGAGTAAGTGAGATAATTTAAAGGAAGAATGAAAAAAATAGAAGTAATTGGTTGAAAAGGAAATAAGACTTGGATGGGATCAAAGGAAGAAAACTATTGACGCGAGTGACGAATGGTAAAAGAGAAAAATTCAGGTGTTTATCAAATCTTTTGTTATTTTTTTTTTAAGTTCATCTTTTATAATACAATCTTAAAAATATTTTATTATAACGGGTCAATTCTAAACTTAGAGTCTTTCAAATGAAAGACATACATCCGAATGTTAAAGTTTTGTTAGATCAAATGTTCCAGGGCACAATTACTATTTGGAGTGTTACTTATAATCACGCATAAGGTTTATGCGATAATGATAATGTTGAGACCACACAAGCTGATATTGGTGATTATGTAGGATCTACTAATGATATTTCAGAGCGTGATGTAGGTGAAATAAATGCACAATCAAGTCAAAGTAAGAGCTATAGAAGAATCGTAGAAAGTTCAACGAAGTAAGCTTGAGGAAAGAGAAGAAAAAAATTAACGTGACTCGATAAATTAGCATCACAAATTGATAGAGTTTGTTTAGTTGTTGAAAGTATGAGTAATGCAATATTGGTTGCAAAGAGTTTGATCATTATAAAGAAATTGTGCAAACATTGAAAGTTATATTTGAGTTTAAGCAAGACATAAAATTGTTCTTCTTTGCACTCTCTCATTTTGATGAAAAAAAATACAACATACATATTTTTATGAACTTGAATGAAGATGAAGAAAAAGTTGAGTAGTTAAAGTATAAGTTGGAAGAGCATAATAGTCGCGACTAGGATGCCAATTACATCTTTAAGCTCTTTCATATTAATCTATGTTGTAATGTGAGACTTATTTTCAGTTGCTAATTTGACAATATTTGTGAACTCTTCTTTTAATTATGTTATAATGTGAGACATGTGTTTTCAATTTGTGTTATTTTGATTTGGTGGAATTTGCATATATATATTATGGATAATAATCGTTCCATTGATGAATGATTATTCATCACTTTTCTTGTTGTTTTGTTATTTTAAACAGAAATGAACGATTCTCCTTAAAGAGAAATCTATGAAAAATAGGATGAGGAATATTAGCAACTTATAGAAATTACTCAAGCCACAATCGCTTATTAGGTAATATAAAGTTACAAAAAACTTTATAGGATATCATCATATACAGGATATGCATGATTAGAAGAGTTGATGGGTGAAGATGTTAATCTGATAAAGTATTATCAAATGTTTAGAATGGATAATATTGTATTTAATAATTTAATGCATGATTTAGTAATATATTATGGTTTTAAAGGAACTAAGAATATTAATGTTAGAAAAATGCTTGAAATATTTCTTCATATTTTATAACATAGGGTAACGTGTTAACACAAGAGCGCTTTCAATACTCTAGAGAAATTATAAACATGTACTTTAGCTTAGTATTAGACAAAGTATGTGAAATAGGAAAAAATTTGATCCAACCAATTGATTGGCAATTTAAGGATGTTTCGGAGAAGATAAAAAATAATCGAAGATTTTAGCTATATTTTAAAGTATGTTTTGATTATATGATGAAAGAAAGAATTAAGTGTAAATTTTGATTATATAATAATATTTGCCGTTTTTGTTTTAAGATTGTATTTGAGCTATTAATGGCACTCATATCCCAGCAGTGATACTTACAAAAGATTAGATTCGTTTTATTGGTAAAAAAGGTATACCGACTCAAAATATCTTAGTGGTGTGTAACTTTAACATAGAATTCATTTATGTTTGGGCTAGTTGGGAGGGACAAGCCCATGATACTTTTCTATGAAGCTTTAGGGAGACGTGATGTGCAATTTCCTCATTATCCTTTAGGTTTGTTAATTAATGATTTGTGTACATTAATATGTATAAATATGGTATATGTTGACAAAATTTATATTATATTTATGCAGATAAATATTATTTAGAAAATGTTGGATGTCTAAATCTGACGGGTTTTTTGGGATCTTATAAAGAAGTTAGATATCATTTGTCAGAATTTCAATAAGATCCTGCCCCTACAGAGCTATCGAGAGGTATTCAATCATACTCATTTCTCACTGTGATCGGAAATTGAGCGAGCTTTTGGTGTGTTGAAGAAGAATTGGACGATTCTAAAGCATATGTCAAATTTTCCATTTGAAAAGCAAGTAAAAATTGTTATAACAACAATGACTTTGTATAATTATATATGACGAAACGCCACTAATGATAGACATTTTGCAAAAGCAGATTTGGATCCCAATTATGGATATTCGATTGACCTTGATAATACAAATGAGGGGGCCGGTACTTCAAATAACAATTTATTTTATGACATAGCGCGTTTACGTGATCAAATAGCAATGAGTTTAGTAAATACTTAAGGATGTTTGTAATTTTCAATAAAAACTTATTTGTTTCTTCGATGCATATGTAATCATGTTTATTATAATGAAATTATTCTTTCTTTTTTATTGAGAAAAAGTCCACTTTGATGTATTTTTTAACTTATGAATTTGTTAATATATCTCTTTTATATTAGACCTCAGTGCAAAAAAAAAAAAGTGAATATTTTTGTTTTCAATTTAAAAAAAATTAAATTGGTCGCGTTACAGTACTTCCCAAATATGTGTTTACCAAACAACATTTCCCCAAAGTTGCTTCTCAAAGCACCTTTCAATTATAGTTTATCAAATAGTTTTTGCATTTCATCAAAACCCTTTAGACCAAAAGATTTTGCATTTCCTTAAAGGCTTTTCCCATAAACTTTCCCAAACACACCCATAATACAGCAACTAAAGCTTACACCAAACACTAGACCCCCCAAATCAGAATGAAGCTTGCCACCCGTGAACTAGCTACTACTTAGATCGACATGCACTACACCCATTGCAGCACATTCGACCACTTATTAAACCAACGACAACACTACAACTCATTTCCTATGCATATACTTCTTAAAACCACCGTGAAACCCACATGCAAGTCACTAAAGAACTATCTAACCTCATGACTAGTGAGTTAGACCTCAAAACACAACAATCAAGGATTATTTCTCCCTAAACCCGCATGTCTCGCACCTCGCTCAACAACCTACATATAATCTTAGCTTAAATCCAGCTGTTTCCTTACTTGGTTAATCCTTGCCTTCCTCACGTGCTAGCTCTTCAAGGTCTCGCTCTTCTCAAGCTTGAAATCGCAACAAAATTGCAAAGGAAGAAGAAGAAATATTTTGTTCAGCCAAGAGAGAAGGAAAGGAAAGAAGGAACAAGAGAGTGAGAGAGAGGGAGATGAGTCGGATGGGAAAAGTTGGGGGGAGAAAGGAGAGAAATGATGAGTTTTGCCTTGAGAATATTCCTTAGGTAGCTCATAATTGAAAAAATTTTCAAATCCAAGGCCATGATGACCAAAGGGATAGGCAAATATGCCAAAGGAAGAAGAAAGACGGCATGAGTAGCTCATTGCATGCAATTTCCATGCATACGTGCTTAGTGCAGGAAGGTTTTGGGGGCTAATTTGGAGATTTCCCTTGCATTGGATCATTAATCCCTTAATATTTCTACCCCTCTAGAATTCGGTTCTACAAGAATGAAAATTGAGTCTAAGATTGTAACTAAGACAAATCATCATAAAGTGTTAGGGTTAATTCAGTGTTTACGCATAAATTCATAGATGAAATTAAACACGGCAAATCAAACTTTCTGTCGACGATTAAATTTTTTTTGTCCAAATCAGGCCTCATGCATACATCCTTAACTCTATTGGCCCTAATTGTGGCCCATCAGGCCCTTTACTCGGCCCTTCCATGTCAAGCTTAACTCATAGCCCATTGAGCTCACGCTCTTGGCCTCCTCATGGCTCACTAAGTCCTTAAGTTCGTGTCTCCCTTATGGCCCATTGGGCTCATCACCTTATCCACTTCTAATATTCTAAGCCCATACTGGTTTATTCATAATTCTAAGATCATAAAATTTAGGGTGTCACATAGAGCCCGTGAGTTCTAGTACTGTTTTTTACGGTAGTTGAAGGTGGGAAGTGGGTTATTGCTAGTGGGAGGAGTGGCGGCCATTGAAGTTTGCTTAGGCCATTGTGGTCATTGAAGTGGGTTATTGCCTTTGAGTTGCATTTTGCGTGCGTTTGGTCTTCCAAATTTCACATATCCCTATTATGGTCTATCTTACCTTTTAAATGAGATTTTTTTTTTTTTTATCTAGGCTATATCCAATTATATTCAGATTTTTTGTCACTCCAAACATCAAATAGGGTGAAAATTATCTTACTTAGAATTTTATCTAGCTTACCAAATGCAACCTCTTCGGAATTGCTCCTCTCTCTTGAGTCGACTTGAAACTGACTTGTCTCCCTTTTCTCTCTCTCTCTCTCTCTCTCTCTCTCTCTACTTGTCTATGCTGTTACCAATCACCTCTTTGCTCTTCTTGCTCCTTGTCTTCCCTTGGTCCACTGTTCTTCACTCCATGTAAAGGCCAAAGACCTCCCTCTTCTCTTTGTGCTTGCGCCATGGTGGTTGCGTCTTCGTTGGGCATGGGCAAGCATATAAGCCATGGATGCCACAACTCTGATATTGTCATTCGAAGTGGCATTCAATCCCTCGTTGCTTGTTGCCTCTCAACTTTGACGCTTAGCCTTGCCTTAGCAGTTGCATGCAATCTAGTCCCTAAGCTGCGACTATAGACGCCTCTCTTTGTCTCTATGTCTTTATCATCGACAATGTGGCTTCACACTCTTTGATCAAGCTAAATCTAGCACCGTTGTGGTCGGTTTAATTGTGATAGGGGAAAAGGAACAAGTAGACAAAGAATAGAAAAAGAAAACCCAATTGAAGAAAAAGAGAGGAGGGAGAGAGTTGATGTGGTAGGAGTGAGGTCTTTGTTTTCTTTTGAACTGAGATAAATTATGGATTGAAATTATTTTCCAAATAAGATTTTCAACATCCAAAAAGGTTTTCGGTCACATATCACTAAACAAAGGGAAATTAAGGCCCTGTTTGGCAACACTCCAAACAGTGACTAATTCTGATTTTTTGTTCCCAGAATCAGTTTGGGACGAGAATCACGTTTGGTAAAAATTTTGT
The DNA here is from genome assembly GCA_016097485.1 of Eucalyptus sideroxylon x Eucalyptus melliodora. NCBI lineage: Eukaryota > Viridiplantae > Streptophyta > Magnoliopsida > Myrtales > Myrtaceae > Eucalyptus > Eucalyptus sideroxylon x Eucalyptus melliodora. Next base: position 43,619,846 of record CM027832.1, on the reverse strand, counting down.
TCCCGAGAACAAATTTGTTCCCTTAATCGTTTTGGAGTAGATTTGAAAATAAAAAAAAAGTTGATTCTACGTTCGAGAATCAAAAAAAGAATCAACACAATAAAACTCTTCTTCTTTCCTTCTGCCATCACGCGACCGTCACCCGCCACCACCGCCGCCGTCCGCCGCCGCTCACCACCGCGGAGGCTCGCCTAGCCAGGGCGAGGTCCGGCGAGCTCGCCGGAGGCTCGCCCAGCCATTGGCGAGCCTCGCCGAGCCTCCGGCGAGCCTCACCGGGGCTGGGCGAGGCCCGCCTGGCCACCGGCGGAGCTCGCCTAGCCTGACCGATGGCAAGCCTCGCCGCCCGCCCGGGCCGAGGCCCGCCTAGCTCGACCGATGGCTAGGCGGGCCTCGCCCAGCCCCAACGAGGCCCGCTTGTCCACCGGCGACGCTCGGCCTCGCCAGATCTGGCGAGGCCGAGCCTTGGCGGGGTTGGGCGAGCATCGCCGGCAGCTAGGCGAGGCTGCCGGCGACGCTCGGCCGACGAGGGCCAGCCTCGCCGAGGGCCGACGACGCTTTGGTGAGGTCACCGGCCCTCGTCCAGCCGGCCGCCGGTCTGGCGACCGGCCACAAGAAGAAAAAAAAATAGGAGAAAAAGAAAAAAATGAAAAGAAAAAATGAAAAAAGAAAAGGAAAAAAAGGAAAAAAAGGTAAAACAAGAAGAAAAAAAGTAGAAAAAATTATTTAAAAATAAAAAATAATTTGGAATAGAATCAATGGACATGTTATCAAACGCAATTCTATTCCAAAATAAAAATTTTTAGACGATTCTACAAACGCGTTCTTTTACTCGAATCAATTCTCGATAACAGAATAAAAAATAATCATTTCTTGTCAGAATCAGTTCCCGGGAACAGAATCGTTGCCAAACGCGCCCTAACCATTTTTCAAGTAAAATGATTTTCTGAAAAGTATTTTCCTTGATCACGTAGAATTTCCCCAAACAAATGTACCATTAAATAACTTCAATTTCTCCAATTCATCCTCCCTCTTAGCTTGGCAACACTCCCCGTCTAAGCTCAAGTAATTCTTGCCCAAGACCCCCTCTAATACAATTTATTCGAACTTTGCCTTGCCATCAATGACTCTCTTTAGCCACCCCTCCGCCTCCTGATGGTATGCCATTCTCGTTTAGAACGTCGTACGTGAGAGCCACTTGAGGAGGACGTCGTACATGAGGGTCACCTCATGTGACCCCTTGAAATGGGTATGTTCTCAACTCATTTATACTCATATAGAGTTAGGTGTTTTTGCTGGGCTCTTTTAAAGTCATTTCTAATATTTTAACTAACCCATTTATGACTTGGCCCACAAAAAAATGAAATAAATAATGGGTTTTGCACCAATTCTAACACTTCTACTAAATCATAATCAACTTGGGCTCTGTTTACTCAAAAACTAATTGGGGAGGCTTTTTGTTAATTTGTGTTTTTTTTTTTAATGGATGAGCGGAAGCAAGGCTTATTTATTGATTGGGCCTAACTGCAATTAGGGGTGAACAACCGGGCCATCGGCCATACGTGACTGATTTTAAGCCAATTCACACTAAAACTGGTTTGGTTCTCGAGTCAAAAGATTTGGGAAGCGAACTTGACTGTTTTGATTTTATTTATATCAGGAACCATCTATTTTATCTGGATCAACTCCGAAACTGACAAAGATAAATTTCAGATTTTTTTTAACCTGGAATTCACCAAACTTCGAAATCCATCACGCCAGCCTGCGATCGCTAATCGTCCAAAGCCTATAACGTGGCATCGATTCCCTACGAAACAAGAAGAACGAGATTCTGGTCGCACTTCCAATCGTTTGGGCCGGTTTGGGCCCAAGATCTCCCCCTTAAGCCGATCGAACCCGGTCGGCCCGCGTTCCTATTCCGGTCCGACCGAACCGGAACCCATCGTGGTCCACCGACTCGCGAAACACCAGTGTCTATAAACCTCGACAGTCTCTCCCCGCGGCGAGCTCTGCAGCAATGAAACCCACCCCGAAGAATTCCAGACCTCCTTCGGGGACCTGAAAGTAGAACCGAATTCACCGCGAGAAGCAGAAGAAGACGAAGACGAAGAAGAAGAAGAATCTCGAAGAGAGAGATTCCAGGCCGGAGAAAGGGGGAGGAGGAAAGAGGGAGATCGCCGGAAGCTCCAAAAACCCTTCCCGAAGGAGAATCCTCATAAACCCTAGCGAAGCTCCTTCCCTTAGCCGGAGCAATCGAGCGCCGCGGCGGCTGCACCCCGCTCCTGCTCGTGTGTGTATAGGCGGATGATCCGTCTCCTGGAGCGGGGCTTCGGGGGGTGGTCGCGCGAGGGAGCGTAGCCCGATCGTCGTCGCTGTCCGGCGGGGGGCCGGTTCCGCTTCGGAGGAGCCGCGCGGAGCGACGCCGTTTCCGGCGAGTCCGCGGGGTGGGAAAGATGAGTCCGATTCAGAATTTCGAGCAGCACTCTCGCCATTTGGTGGACCCTGATCTACGTACTCCTCTCTCTCTCTCTCTAAACTCACTCGCTCACTCACGAGCGTGATTGCATAGGCACGGATGTTCGTACATACGTATAGGAAGGATCATAGCGTGTGTTGTAAGCGGGGAAGGATGTTCCTTGCTAAGGAAGGATGTTGGGGTGTTTGAGCTTAGGTGCGAGTCTGAAAGGGGGAAATGATAATCTATGGTCGTAATGATATGGTGAAGGGATCATGTGGGTGTAGTGCTTCTATCGTGGTTTAAACTTTAGACATCTAATTGTTCCGTGGGCTATCTGTTCTTCAATAGAGGGTTTCTGTTCTGTGATTTCAAAATGTAGCTTTGTAAATTTTATTTCTCATGCTGTGTTTTGGAATGAGTATCTGCTGGTGTGACCATGAGGTTTTTTTTTGTTGTTTTGAAAACAGCGATTCAGGCGAGGCTAGTGATGGCGGTGGAGGTACGCGACAGTCTAGAGATAGCCCATACTGCAGAATATTTAAATTTCCTAAGATGCTACTTCAGGGCATTCTCTGTAATTTTAGTGCAAATTACAAAGCCTCAGTTTACTGATAACCCGGAGCACAAGCTTCGAAATATCATTGTGGAAATCCTGAACCGCCTACCTCATAGTGAAGTCCTACGCCCATTTGTTCAGGACCTACTAAGGGTTGCCATGCAAGTTCTCACCAGTGATAATGAAGAGAATGGCCTAATTTGCATACGCATCATATTTGACTTGTTAAGAAACTTCAGACCAACATTGGAGAATGAGGTGCAACCATTTCTCGACTTTGTATGCAAGATTTACCAGAACTTCAGATCAACCGTCAGCCATTTTTTTGAAAGTGGAGCATTAGGTGGTGAAGATGTTAAGCCAATGGAGACTAGCTCTTCAGATCAGGGCATTTCTACTGGTGTGTATGGGGGGACTGGGCAGCTCAATCCAAGTACTAGGTCATTTAAGATAGTGACAGAAAGTCCACTTGTGGTCATGTTTCTATTCCAGCTGTACAGTCGGCTTGTTCAAACGAACATTCCTCACTTGCTGCCTTTGATGGTAACTGCCATATCTGTTCCTGGACCAGAAAAGGTTCCTCCCCATTTGAAAACTCAGTTCATTGAGCTGAAGGGTGCTCAGGTTAAGGTTGGTAATATCTTCATTGTGCAGGATTTGTTCGTTTTATTAACTTTTTCTTCTTTCAGTTATAAGTTCCATAAATGGTTCGAAGTAATCTAGACTGTGAGTCTGTTTGGTACAGTTCCAATCAGCTACAACTTTGAAAAGGGTTGCTTTGGCTTTTATGAGAGGTTTGGCTAACTCTTCACAATTGGAAGCTGTCTCATCTAGCTATGAGATGTTGTAGTTACTGCTATACCAAAGAGACATTATCAATGTAGGAAAGAATCAAATTGACACTCATGAAGATTTGTCGTAAGTTTAAGTGAATGATGTCAGTTATAGTATAATAATACTGTCTTTTCTGTTTTTATCACGGAAGAGACACTCAGACTTAATATAGCAGTTATGTGGGTTAATACGTGTAAGTTTCTGAGGTTGCTATCACCTACTTGATCTGTCATAGCTGTATCTCTACAAGATCACTGAACCCTTCAAACAGACTGCTAGAGCAATATTCTTTTCTGAACTGAGAGGAAGAGAAGTAATTTTTAGAACTTGGAATCCCCTCTTATTTTATTTCAATTTTGTGTGCTAATTTTGATTTATGGCATGAGAATTAGCTTAAATATAGATGTTTTGATAGTTAATTTTGTTAATCATATTATGTGATGTTGTCCTCCCCGACTGCCTCTTTCTTGTACTGTGTCTTGCGTGGGAAAGAGTAACTATTTGTCTGATTATGCAATTGTAATTAGAATGGGCAAATAAGAATCAATTGACCTTCTCTCTCTCTCTCTCAAGAATTTGGCTAATGCTTCGAATTGGCTTTACGAAATTCTCTGGTTTGCGGTACTTGTTTAGCTCGGCCACCATTCTCATTCAGGTTTCTTTCATCAATTATGGTTTACTTCATAGTGAAGAACAACCTAAGACCAACGCAAATGAAAAGGAGTTGTAAAATTGTCTCCTCTTTGTATTTTATATTAGATTTTATGAATTGGGTAATGCATCTGATATCTTATGGATTTTGCGGAGGCTTGGGAGAATTCATTCTCAACTGAAATCGATTCAATATACTAAGTTTCCTCTTTCATGTGAAATTTAGCTTATACACTCATACATTCTATTTTGCTCTTGTGGTATGTCTCATCATGGAAATCTTGGAAATTTGCCATTTGTTTATGGGGGAAAGTGAGATATTGGGAGCTCTAATTGATCGCATTAAAAGTTTATATCATGCTCTGGTCTTAATATTAGGATAAGTTCTTGATAATGAAAGCTTTCTTCTATCGAGGTCGGAAACCAATGCTGATGGTATCAATTTGCTATCACAAGATAATGATTAGCGACAAAGATGGGATCATAATATGCAAATTTATATGCTTTTGTCTCTATTAAATGGTCGTAATTTATATTATTGGTGGAACTTAATAAGCCAACTCAGAATTTCCAAATCATAGATAGCACATTTTTGGCTTTGCAGATAGAGCTATTGGCCTACCTTTAACTCTGTTTCTGTTCGTTAAAGTATTTCACATTGCTTGTCTATGGGGTTTCAATGGGTCTTCTATTCATGTATGTAGTCTCCCTTATTAATTTTTTGGGTTAAAGTTTCTAACATTGTGTCAGGGCTAGATTCTATTCTGGTTTATTACATGTGTGCTCTCCTCCATTCATTTATTTCATGTGTTAATAATCCGGCTTGCACAATAGAGGAAGTGTTAAAAGTATTTCACATTGGTTGTCTGTGGGTTTCAATGGACCTTATGTTCATGTACGTAGTCTCCCTCCACCTATTGGGCTGGACTTCGTGACACTGTTGAAGCCACTTCTTCGCCAAATCTTGAAATGAGACATATTATTCTGATTCTAGAAAAAGTATACTGTCACAGGCTAATAAAATGGGATAACCTTCAGTACCAAAAACTTGTTGATACCTTTTATGCTGTTCTTTTTGGATTTACATGTGGATTCTAATCCCTTTCTTTCCTTAAATTATTGCAGACAGTCTCTTTCTTGACTTATTTGTTAAAGAGTTGCACTGATTACATCAGACCCCATGAAGAAAGCATTTGTAGAAGTATAGTCACTCTGCTGGTTACCTGCTCTGATTCTGTAACAATTAGAAGGGTGGGAACTCCATGTTTATTCCTCTTTTGTTCCTTATCATTTCTTGATTGCTGTCCAAGTAAACAGTTGATCTAAATTTTTTGATACAGGAATTGTTGGTGGCTCTAAAGCATGTACTGGGAACAGATTTCAAGCGGGGATTATTTCCTTTGATTGACAAATTACTGGATGAAAGGTAGAGGATATACTTTTAATAACCATTGAATTGGTAGGGTCGTAATTTGATATTTAGGAATATGTAATTTGCAGTTAGATCAAGCGAAATAAGGTAATGAGAAAATGTGCTTGTTCATAAGCAATATTTATGGACAGAAGTGCATAGATGGATACCGAATTTTCTTTTTGACAAGATAAGATTTTATTGATAAAGAAGCTGTCCATTGCATTAGAATATACAAGAGCAGATCGGATAACAACAAAACACTAGTTCATGGTAAGATTACAACATGAAGCTGATAAGTGCCTGAAATCAACAAAAACGGAATTGGGTGAAGACTGTGTTCCTTCCAACAGTCTTTTATTTAGTTCCTTGGAATGCAATGCATGAGACAAAGTGGAGCTATGCTTGAGCCTTTTGGACAGGTGAGAGTAGGAAGAAAAGCTCTAGCATTGACTAACTTCGCATAACCAACATATACAAGAGCAATTGAAAATGAAAATTGCTGAATCAATAACAGTGAAGGAGCAAATGATCTCTGGATTGTCCAAACACTTTACGGCTGCCAAAATAGAATTCCACACCCTAAGATTCTTAGAAGTGAGGATTTTAAGAAGCTGCCAAACAATAGAAGGATTTAATGAAGGGAGCATTAGGAAACCCGATAGCAATGGCAGGAACTAACTAGATTGATTGAAGTTAAAGCTATTAACAACTCTATGATAGGGCTTGGCGGAGAAGATTTTGCTTGAGATTCCACTCCCCTCTAGACCGCCAAAATTGAGATTGGAAGGTGGAAGAAGGAAGCTAGCACCATAATCAAGTTCCCAACCATTAAAGTCTCCAATGAATATAGGAATGTTGATATAGAATCGACCTACCAAAAGTCAGAAATTATATCGTTTTGATCATTGGAAGTGAGAAGTGAATCTGGATTTAAGAGAAGTGCCATACCAAAAATCATGTTCTCAAATCTTGTCCAGTGATTTAAAAATCGATGTTTCCAAAGATCGGCCTACGTGTATAATCAATGTTTTTTCAGCCATAACCACCAGGAAGCAAGCTGTATTTGGCACTAATCACACTCAACCCAATGAGAATTTCTATATGGGGGAACCTCTATAGCCATTTACTAAGAGGAGCTTCATTGAAAAGAGTCTACTCTCCCAAGCCAAGACCTCTTGAGAAATGAGAGCAGAAAATGTTCCAATCAAGTGAATGAATCTTATACTCATTGCATTAACGACCTCATAAAAAGCCACTTTGAAACTTCTCAGCTCAAGAGGTTGCCAACACAGGAATTCCTTGACACCCATGGAGAAATTTCAAAGAAGACTAGTAAGACGGATGAATTAATAGCTTTGAGACGTGAGGCTCGCTCTTATCAGGAGCACTTTGACCTTGTTTTATGTCTATCTTCCCACTGCTTGCCCTATTGTGGACAAACAAGAGGTTATACAAAAAAGATTCTTATGGCAGAGTGGAGAAGAAGAATTTAAGAGTAATTGGGTTATGTGGTGTATAGTAAAGCTTCCATTATGTCAAATGGATTTGCTCATAGATTCATTTACTTGCAAAATGGAATTAGAGATTCATGCAGGAAAAAAGATTTTTTGAATGATAATGCAGGAAAAGAATATGTTATGGGGAAAAGTAGCTACTGCTAAATATAGGTATGATAGGTTGAGAAAATTGCAGTCAAGCCATTCCCATTGCAGATGGCAATGGGGGCATTTAGTCATCTGGTGATACTTATATTGTAAAGGTACTCTGCCAATGGATAGTTTTCCAAATTTAGTTTCTAGATTTCACAGTGTATCGGTGAGTTCCCTCTTCACTAAGTTGTGAGAGCATAATTGCAAAGTGCAGTTCCACTGAGCTGCACATGAGGGAGTGCTTGAAGACCTTCATGTTTTGTTCAAATGTGTTTAAAGGACCGATGATGATAGTCCAAAAATGGTCACTTGGGGTGGGATCTCTCACTGAATTACTGCCAAATTTTGTTACACAAAATGAACAATGTCAGTCATCATATGAGACGCATAATTCCATTTAAAGGCTTTTCTGATATAGATGCACCACTAGGATTTAGTGCTTTCACTTGGCCAAAATTCTTATAATGTAAAGTGTTCGGGGAGTAGGTTGGGTCACTGGTTGCTCCACTGAGGTGGTTTATTTTGTGATAGTAACTCAGGTTGAAAGGGTTGGGGAAAGACCTAAAATGATAAATTTAGTTTGTTGTCGTTATATATAGAGTTTTATGTTTATTCTCTTCCAATCTGAATTGAAAATGGAAATGATGCAAATAGAAAAAGAATGGACTGTCAATTTTAAATTGAAAGTTATGACTACTACATGTAGATACCTAGATGACCCTGTACTTTCGACCCTTTTCAATTCTACCCTGAACTTGGAGAACTTTCAATTCTACCTTGAACTTTGATGTCAGTTTCAGTTCTATCTTAGGTGCAGTAATTCTCTTGTATAATTCTGAACTGATGTTTTGGTTGCTAAAAAGGAACAATTGTGATGCTAATGTGGTCAGATGTTTTGAAATGGATAACTACATAATGTATGCCATGTGGCTAATAGATGGTCTCTGACTATGAAAATCTATCCTATTTGTTTGTTGGTAGTAAATTCTAGTCAACCTGTTCAAATTTGTGGCATTTAATAACATGTGCTTGTATGTGTACTCACAGCAGGATCGAATTGAAAATAACTTTTAGAATTTGGGCAGGAATTGGAAGGTCTTTTGCTTTGGGCTTGAATTGGAAAAACATTTAAATTTTTAGTTGATTAAGCAAAATAGTTATATTTGGTGAGGAAGTGTAATGATTTACCAATGGATTTAAAAGATTGGCAGCTTCTGCTCATTCTCTGTGATGTTCTAAATTGGTGATCATATTGCTGTATCTTAATGGTGTAATCCTAGCTCATAAGGGTTTATTCACCAAGGAATTTCAGTGTCAACTCTATATAGTGTTTCTCTGACATGCAAAATGTCATTTTACTGCTCCCTGTTTATTTTAACTCTAAATTGTTGTTGCTGAACTGATTCGTGATTCACGTATGTGAATTGGTTTTACTGTTTTCATTCTTCTGAAGTGACTTTTTTTCTCTGGAAATAAGAGGAGATGCCAGTAGTTGCTTTAGTTCCACCAGTACATTTGTGGAGCTTCTTGTGTCTGAAATAGTGCTATTGTTTGTTGTTTTAATGGTGTCTCAAATTATATGATAGTATACATAACTTGAAATGAGTTTTTTCCCCTGCATTCTCCAAGAAGAATATGGAATGAACTTTGTTTTTCTCAGCTACGTTATCCATTGGTAAACTAAAAGAACAATTGCACCTGTTCTCTTGCTGAATACTCAGTTGACTTTTTTTCTCTCCTAAACGGTCAGTGTGCTAGTAGGACCTGGTCGGGCATGCTTTGAGACCTTGAGGCCATTGGCTTACAGTCTGCTAGCGGAGATAGTACATCATGTTCGGTCAGAACTTTCTTTGACGCAGGTGAGCTTTTAGTTCTAGTGGATGTAGTATATTCTTCAGTTGTTGGATAATTAGGAGCATGCTGTTATTATAACCTGGGCTTGTGCATCTCTGTGTTCTTGATTTTCTATCTTGGTGTTCCTGCTTAATTGAAAAAAATTCCTGATTCTTGGGAGAAGGATCTATTCGTTGATGCTTTGCTGAAGAATGCCACTATAACATCTGGAGCATGTTCCTTGGATTTGAAAAATTTGATTTGCTCAATTTCTAGGGAGATGCTTTGAGGGTTCTTCTATGAAGTCTGATGCTGCACTTAGTTTGTTTGTCTGGTTATAATTTCTCTTAAATACTTGAGCTCCTCATGATAGGGATTACTATTTTCTCAAGGATTTCAGGCTACTTTTCTGTTTTATTTCCCTAATAGCTCTTTTTTATTTCATGTTTTAACCTATGTTGACCAATGATTATTTATTGTTTTGCAATGCAGTTATCAAGGATCATATACTTATTTTCAAGCAACATGCACGATGCTTCGCTGTCGCTTAACATTCACACGACTTGCGCTCGCTTGATGTTGAATCTGGTGCCTATGCTCGTCCTTGCCAATTCTTGCATTTTTAACATGCTCTTGTGGCATATATTGGTCTATATTTCACAAGTTTGGTACATTGTTTATGTTTTTTTGACTTCTTTATTAATTGGTTTCGTGGGACCAAGGTGGAGCCCATCTTTGAGAAAGGTGTTGATCAGCCATCTATGGATGAAGCCCGGAATCTGCTGGTCCGAGCTTGTCTACTTTGTCTTCATTTGCTTTAATATCTTTTTTGTTGTGGCGAAATGGTTTTATTTATTACTTTTTACAGGGTCGCATTTTGGATGCTTTTGTTGGGAAGTTTAGCACTTTCAAGCGTACCATTCCCCAGGTAGTTTTTGATCATGGTTGCATTTGTAGTCATTTTTGATTGGTTGGCCTTGTATTGAGGGGGAGGATTGGTGCAAAGATTGTGACTTGTGGGTAATGGTCCTATTGCAGCCGACTGTCTGTCTTCCAGTGTTAAAGTATAATAGAATTTTCTTGTGGAGCAGCGGATGATTTTTTTTTTTTTTTTTTTGGGGGGGGGGGGGGGTGAGGGGGAGTAAATCTTTGTTAATCTTGAAATATCAGTTTTTTTTATTCTGTTGAAAAGTTACTGTTACACTTTCGCCAATAGCTCTCAATCACTTGCAAACAATCTGTTTTAGCTTTCCACCTGTCCATAGAATATGCTAATATGTAATGAGTTATGGAGAAGTACTCTTTGTTTTTTGTTAGTTTCAGCTTTATTGCCTCGTTTTCCTAGTTTTTTAGATTCTTATTTTTTTGTGGTAAATAGCTGTTGGAAGAAGGAGAAGATGGAAAGGAGCGAGCTACTTTGAGGGCGAAACTTGAACTTCCAGTGCAGGTTTTTTCATGGCTGTACATTTTCTTTTGTCACTTGGGTTTTCTAATTGTTGATGCATAAATGTAGCTTATTTAGGGTGCGTTTGGGAAGGCTTTTGGGGGAAGTCTTTGGGTAAATGCAAAGGCCGTTGAGTTAAAGGAGTATTCCAAAATGCAAATTGTGTTTGGTAAATTGTATTGTAAAAGTCCATTGTGAAGTATCTTTGAGCAAAATAGTATTTGGAGAAATTATATTTGCAAAAGATTTGTTTAATTAAAAAAAAGAAAGAAGAAGAGTTGGCTAGCCAAGGACAAGCAGTCGCTGGCGACTGCTCACAGAGAAGAAGAAGATGAATAGTCATCGAGGGCAAAACTGGAAAAACAAAAAAACTAGCGAGGATAATTTGGGAAGAATTTTTTTTAATTTATCCCCTCAGCTCAGCATGCCGATAAGGCTGACATTTCCCAAATGGGGTTAAAAAGAAATTCAACAAACACCCCCTCTTTTGCCCAAGGGGTTTTGGGTGTTCAAAGTGCCTTCTAAAGGCCACTCCCAAACGCACCCTTAATCTGGGAGGCCATCTGGATTAGTGGTAAGCTGAGTGCATGGGCTGACAATCAAGGGCAATGCTTATCGATTACCGTCTCTCAAACCTAGTTGTGGGTGGTTCTTATGTAAACTTGTTTGAGAGTAAATTGCTTCTAAAGGGAGGAGAGTGTGACCATAATCATAAATTTACTCCTAAAGTGTGGGGATCCTAGGGAGACTGCTCATTTTCTTGGTGATGATTGAATAGGCTACATAACTGTTCTGGATAAGCTTATAAAGTTTTTTAGATGCTTATGCAGGGTTGATGTCCTCTTTTGTGGTGGTGCTGTTTCTTTTTCTATTTTATTTTAGGTGGAGGTTTTTTTTTTTTTTTTTTTTTTTTTTTTTTTTTTTTTTTTTTTTTTTTTGGGGGGGGGGGGTGGTTGTCTTTGACTGTCTTCAAGTTCTGATGTTTTGACTTTAGGCACTGCACTTAGAAAATAAGTATTAGGAAAGTGGACACAGATTTACTTGAGAATCCTGGTAGATCAGGTATTAGACATGAACAATTGGGAGTCCATGACTTCTGAAATGTGCACAGATGTATTTTGATGATCGCAAAAGCATCCTCTGAAAACTGTTATGGTTTGCATATGATGTGAACAAGTAAATAGGACATATATTCTGAAAACTGATATATTGTTTCTATTTGTCTCTTCTTAATTATGACCTACTATGCATTTGCAGGCAGTTTTGAACATGCAGGTCCCCCTGGAACATGCTAAAGAAGTCAATGATTGTAAGCACCTGATCAAGACATTGGTTATGGGTAATAAAACTTTTATTTTCTTACATCTTTTAGTAGTTATATTGTCTTTGCTTGTTGTGAACCCCAGTGTTCCATTTTTTTTTCTGTGCCTAAATCTAATATTTGTGCAATTTGCGCTACTGACAGGAATGAAGACAATCATTTGGAGCATCACACATGCGCACATCCCCCGTTCTCAGGTTTTTCATTGTCTGATTTGATCATCAGATTCATAGCTGTCGTATTTCTTCTTATGTGATTTAGGTTTTTTATCACACAAAAAATTTATAATGAGGTTTTCTCTTTTATACATGGAACACATGAACAGACTGTTGGATCCGCTTCATCTAGTTTACCAGCACCTCAAGTATTTAAAGGGATGCGCGAGGATGAGGTACAGGAAAGATGATTGTAAAGGCTCTGTCTTTTGGGTACTAAGGGTTGGTCATTTGGCTTAACTACACTTTTTGATAGGTTTGCAAAGCTGCTGGTGTTTTGAAGAGTGGTGTTCATTGCTTAGCCCTCTTCAAAGAGAAGGATGAGGAAAGAGATATGATGCAGCTATTCTCTCAGATTTTGGCAATCATGGAACCGCGGGATCTTATGGACATGTTCTCTTTATGCTTGCCAGAGCTTTTTGACTGCATGATTTCAAACACTCAATTGGTTCATATTTTCGCTTCCCTCCTGCTAGCCAATAAAGTATATAAACCATTTGCGGACGTGCTCATTAATTTTCTTGTGAGCAGCAAACTTGACGTCTTGAAGCATCCAGAGTCTCCGGCGGCAAAGCTGGTGTTGCAGCTCTTTGGGTATATATTTAATGCTGTTAACAGATCTCCTTCAGATTTTGAAAGAATTTTGCAGCCTCACGTCCCTGTTATAATGGAAATATGCATGAAAAGTGCTACTGAAGTTGAAAAGCCACTTGGTTACATGAAACTTCTTCGAATGATGTTTAAAGCACTTTCTGTATGCAAATTTGAGCTCCTACTTCGGGAGCTGATTCCTATGTTGCTCCCCTGCCTAAACATGCTTTTAACCATGCTTGAGGGTCCAACTGGAGAAGACATGAGGGAGCTATTGCTGGAGTTGTGCCTATCGTTGCCTGCACGATTAAGCTCATTATTACCTCTCTTGCCCCGTCTTATGAAGCCTCTTGTCTTGTGTCTGAGGGGAAGTAGTGAACTGGTGAGTTTAGGTCTGAGAACACTTGAGTTCTGGGTTGATAGCTTAAATCCTGATTTCCTGGAACCAAGTATGGCTAATGTCATGTCAGAGGTGATTTTAGCCTTATGGGGCCACTTGAGACCTGCGCCATATCCGTGGGGTGGAAAATCTATGCAACTTCTTGGCAAGTTAGGTGGTCGCAACAGACGCTTTCTCAAAGAGCCTCTTGCACTTGATTGCAAGGAGAACCCTGAACATGGACTTCGCTTGATACTTACATTTGAGCCCTCGACCCCATTTCTAGTGCCTCTGGATCGATTCATAAATCTTGCTATAGCAGCTGTAATGCACAAAAATGGTGGCATTGATGCTTTCTACCGGAAACAGGCATTGAGGTTCCTTCGTGTTTGCTTATTATCTCAACTTAATTTGCCGGGAAATGTTATGGACGAAGGATATACACCCAAGCAATTGTCCACTATTCTAGTTTCGAGCATTGATGCTTCTTGGCGACGTTCCGAGTCCTCAGATGTAAAGGTTAGTGTGGTGGTAATATTTTCTTCTCATGTTTGACTTCTAAGTCCTCCGTCTTTTATCATCATTCCGAATTAGCTGGACAATTGTGACATAATCAATTCCGACCCATGTTTTATTATATTTGTGTTTGTATTTATTGGACATGCCATTCAATTTGAATGCATTTACCTTGACAAAATCAGTATTCTTGGGTGTCGAGTGAGCATGGGATGGGAAGGTAGAAAGTCAACTCTAGTGTCAGCTACATCGGATCACCTAGGTCAAGTTTTGTTGTTCCCGTCTTGCTCTGATTTTTAATGTGATCATTTACTAGCTAAAGATATCATGGACAAATGGCGACGAGGCTCCTCCAATTAAGGAAATGGGCTAAGATATCCACAAGTTGGCAAAGTGAACCATATAATCAAGAATCTTATTGTATCTAGGGTTTTCTAGGAGACTCTAGAACATTCATGTGGGTAATAAGAGCATTTAAACACTTATAATCTATAGCTTCCCATTGATTTTCCCAGTTAAATTGGATTGAAAATTTCAATTGTAAGGAGGGAGGCTCATGAAAATATAGGGGTGCCCTCTCTTTCATCTGGAACCACGCAAGTATTTGAGCAATACAAACATCTTTGAGAGCTTCTCTCTAGGAATCCATTCCTTGAGTGTGAGTGCGAGCGAGAGCAAGTAAGGCTTGCTACAAGGCAAGTTGAGGTCTAAGTGCCACACAGATCACGATCTAAAGTATCGTTCCATGACATAGCTATGTTAATGGTGAGAGTTTTTGCATTTATTATGGTGGTTGTGGATAGTTGAAACAGAAGCTAGCATAACTTGATTATTAGACAGATTTTTGCGTGCCATACAACATACAGGTATGCTTCTATTTGTGCACTGAACTGATTCTCATTGTCTCTTAAATGACGACCACCTTGCAATGGACTAATGGTTGCCCATTCCACTTACCATCAGGACTTTTTGGTGAACAGCATAGAATGATGCTCAATGGTGTAAACAATCTATGTAGGGTTCCTTACTAAGTGGGAAAAGGCTTGGTGGTGGAAAGGTGGTTCTTACAATCAAATATCAACTCCACTAATATATAAATACTTGCTTTTTTAATTCCTAGTGATCCATTTCCCCATCAATTAAAAATTGGTTATAGTCTTAAAAAATGGGCTTGGGGAACAAATATAAAGCAAACAAGTTAGCAAGGTGAGATGTTGATGTATGCCGAAGACTTAAGGCAATCCTGCTTTAACAGTAGGGTAGCTTAATTCTTCCCATAGTCATTTAAAAACATGAGCTAACTCCCATATTCAAATAGATGAAGGTCCCATCATTTTAAAACACAAACTGAGAAAATTGACATGATGATAAAAATAACTTCACCATAAGTTCTGCGTACTAGGAAATTTGCATTGGATCTCAGACATTGATATAAGGGAGGTTAGATGTCCCATGGTCAGAGTCTTTGAGTCAGCAAATTGAGTCTACCAAAGCTCCCAAAAAAGAAAAAAATGCTAAAATTTTTTGGATCATTGTAAAATTTCTGTGGGAGGGAGAAGTGCAGTGATTATCATTGAGCTGAAAGTCCATCACGTTTTGTTTATTTATTTTTAATCTTTGTGCTATGTAAGATTGTGGTTCTGTTGCTCCTCTAGGAGATATTTCTTTTCCAGCCTCACACATTATCCTATTGATGATCTCTGTCCTTTCAAAGAGGGGTCATTGGGGCAAAAACTCCTGGTATATATGATAACTAATGATTTAGTTAGGTGGAGCTTTTTCCACGCCCATTTTAGTTAAATCACTCTTTTTACTTTAAGTGACCAAGATGGCCATCAATATCTGTACACTTTTTCTCTGTCCGACATTTTCCCTCTCCTCTACCTTCTCTCTCTACTACACCAGCTTGGCTCTTATCTCTCAAATTTGCGAATCTCCTTTGAACTGATGCTTCTTTTAAGGGATAAATGATCACAGAGCTTATCCTCTACGCAAAGCTTCAGTCTGATATCTGTTAAGTCTTTTTGGCCACCAAAGCTTCAGTTTAGCACCATTCCCCATTGCTTTCTTTTGTTTTCCTCTTGGTCTGAGTTCGTAGTGGGTTTATAACAATAATTTACCGCCATTTAAGTTCTTTGACAGGATAACGATGGCAGCTTGAATTAAACGTTTCTAGTGATATTTCAATGTTCTTAGAGGTTATAAATAGTTTTTATTTTTATTTTTTTGGGTCATATGCCTTTTGATTGGGTATTATTTATCTCAGATACTGATTCTGGCTTGCCCTGGCCAATCTAATTGAGGATTATTACTCTTTTATATACTTTATATACTTTCTTAGAGGTGCTCCAGTCAGCTATATCATCCAGTCCTGGGATGTTACTTTAGATATAACTTCTGGAATACTTCCCATAGTTAGTGGAGTTTGTATGGATCAGATATGTGCTGAACTGGACTTCTCTGTGTCCAAACTTTTCCTCTGGGTAGTGAGTTGTATTCCTTTTTAATGCTGACTTTGATCTGCATCTTTGGAGTTTGCTGGTTATGTTTGTTTTTCAAATGAATTAGTTCCTATCCTTGATGTAACCTAACCTTTACTATGCTTAAATTTTATTGAAAATTTGAGAAACTTTCATACTTTTTGGCGTAAAGTTTGTTAATGTGCTGTGGGTCAGTGAAAGATTCATTTGGACCTGATATTGAATGGTTGAAATTTGATACCTTCCTATTGAGAAAAGCTATAGTTGCTTGACTTTTATAACTGATTTGTGCAGGCAGATTTAGGTGTGAAGACAAAGACTCAACTCATGGCTGAGAAATCTGTTTTCAAGGTGCTGTTAATGACTGTTATTGCAGCCAGTGCGGAACCAGACCTTGTAGATTCAAAGGATGATTTCATTGTTAATATTTGTCGTCATTTTGCAATGATCTTTCATGTCGAGAATTCATCAAGCAACACCTCCAATACAACAACTGCTGTTGGCGGCCCTATTCTTTCATCAAGTGCCAATGTCAGTGGAAGGTCAAAAAATAGAAGTTCCAATTTGAAAGAATTGGACCCTTTAGTATTTTTGGATGCCTTAGTTGATGTGCTTGCGGATGAGAATAGGTTTCACGCAAAGGCTGCCCTTAGCGCCTTAAATGTATTTGCTGAAATGCTTCTTTTCCTTGCTCGTTCAAAACATTCTGATGCATTGATGTCAAGAGGAGGCCCCAGCACACCTATGATTGTCTCTAGTCCCTCCATGAATCCTGTATATTCACCGCCACCAAGTGTTAGGGTCCCTGTGTTTGAGCAACTTCTGCCCCGTCTTTTGCACTGTTGTTATGGAAATATGTGGCAAGCACAGATGGGAGGTGTGATGGGCCTTGGTGCTTTAGTTGGTAAGGTCACTGTTGAGATGTTGTGCTTTTTCCAAGTGAAAATTGTGAGGGGCCTGGTGTATGTTCTCAAAAGACTTCCTGCTTATGCTACCAAAGAGCAGGAAGAGACAAGTCAAGTGCTTACACAGGTTCTTCGTGTGGTAAATAATGTTGATGAAGCAAACAGTGAAACACGCAAGCAAAGTTTTCAAGGGGTAGTTGAATTCCTTGCTTCAGAGTTGTTCAATTCCAATGCATCCATTACTGTGAGGAAAAATGTGCAGACGTGTTTAGCACTTTTGGCTAGTCGAACAGGTAGTGAGGTGTCTGAGCTGCTTGAGCCACTATACCTACCTTTGCTTCAGCCTCTCATATTGCGGCCACTTCGATCAAAGACCGTTGATCAACAGGTAAGGAATGTTTTATGGTTAAGAGTTATCATAACTGGTTAGTACTTACTCCACTGTTGCCCTATAGGTTGGCACGGTCACTGCTTTGAATTTCTGCCTAGCTTTGAGGCCTCCACTCCTTAAGTTGACTCCAGAACTAGTCACTTTTCTTCAAGAAGCTCTGCAAACTGCTGAGGCTGATGAAAATGTGTGGGTTGTGAAGTATATGAACCCAAAGGTTGCTACATCATTGAACAAACTAAGAACTGCTTGCATTGAGCTACTCTGTACTACAATGGCCTGGGCAGATTTTAAGACTCCGAATCATTCAGAGTTGCGTGCTAAGATCATATCAATGTTCTTCAAGTCCTTGACGTGCAGAACTCCTGAGATTGTCGCAGTTGCGAAGGAAGGTCTTCGACAGGTTTTATCCCAATGCCTCTTATTAAGTCATTTGCTTTACTGTAGTTTGTAGCCTTCAAATGGGGCCAGTTTAGCTGTAAAATCAATGAGCCAGATACCATTGTTTAAAACAGTGGTCTGTAGATTCAAAACTTTGCAAATAATAAAAATGGTGATCTGGAGATGATCTGTAACCTTATTCACCTGTCTACTTCTACTTGGGCACCGACTCCAACTGTTCTTAGGATGCATACTGCTAGAAAACAACATATTATCTTAACACAAAAGAACTGGAAGACATATTTCTGTCTTTTACTTGATTGGTAATTTCAATCATGCTTAAACAATTGTAAATTTCGGAACAGGGTCGAGGATTTGGAAACAATTTCATGTGTTAGTTACTTGCTAGAAACATTCCTAATCCTAATTCTCTTCTTTTGGTTGTGTCAAATTAAGTTCATGAAGTTTCGGATTTAGGGGTTGATATGTCTCTTGTGACCATTCTCTTTTAGGTTATAAATCAGCAGAGGATGCCCAAAGAACTTCTTCAAAGCAGCCTCAGGCCTATATTAGTCAATTTGGCGCATACCAAGAATCTTAGCATGCCTCTTTTGCAAGGATTGGCTCGGCTTCTTGAGCTCCTATCCAACTGGTTCAACGTAACTTTGGGTGGCAAGTTGTTAGAGCACCTAAAGAAATGGCTGGAACCTGAAAAACTTGCACAAACCCAGAAAGCATGGAAGGCAGGTGAAGAACCAAAAATTGCTTCAGGTAAAGCATCTATCGAAGTGAACAAGTTTTTGATTCTGCACTGTCTGTGCTGTGTATGTGCACTATAGTTCTCATCTTATATCATGTTTTGTTTTGTTTGTATGCAGCGATAATTGAACTTTTTCACCTGCTTCCAAATGCTGCTGCAAAGTTCCTTGATGAACTTGTAACCTTGACAATTGAGTTGGAAGGTGCTCTTCCTTTGGGACAAGTTTATAGTGAAATCAATAGTCCATATCGACTTCCACTGACGAAATTTCTGAATAAATATGCAACGCAAGCTGTAGACTATTTTCTTGCTCGATTAAGTCAACCGAAATACTTCAGGCGGTAAGAATATGGGCATAAAAGTACACTTCAATTTCATACTGAACTAAGTACTGATTGAGGTTCTCATCCAGGTTTATGTACATCGTTCGATCAGATGCTGGACAGCCATTGAGAGATGAACTTGCTAAGTCACCACATAAAATACTCACCAGTGCTTTTCCTGCATTTATGCCCAAACCTGAAGCTACTGTGACTGCTGGATCTTCAACTGCTACTCCTATGTCTTTGAGTGATGAAGGCCTTTCTTCTGTCCCTCCATCTGATAGTTCTAGCTTGCCTTCATCCAACTCTGCCGCAACTTCAGATGGGTACTTTCAGGGCCTTGCTCTTGTAAAAACAATGGTTAAGTTGATACCTGGCTGGCTGCAGAGTAATGCTATTGTCTTTGAGACTCTTGTACGTCTTTGGAAATCACCTGCAAGAATAACTCGGTTGCGCAATGAACAGGAGCTGGACTTGGTGCAAGTAATTTTTCAATGTCTCTGTGCTTCAAACTTCAGATGTGTGCGGCTAGGGCATTTTTATACCGCCTAATTCCATCATGCATTGTCATGACATTTTTTATTTCATTCATCAGCTACTAAATGGATGTTTAATGTTTGTCTCTTTTGGACTTTTTAAAAGTATTCCATGTCCTGTTGGCTTTATATAATTTGTCGATAATGGATCGTGTGATATTTGCTGCTTGATTGATCTGGCTTTGCTGCTTGACTAAGATGCTTCTGATGCTTGTTTTATGGTCATTCTTGATTAAAATTGATTATGTTCTTTTGTCTTTAGTACTTTTATGTGGATCATATCTGATTGTGTACCGTCTTAACTTGTAAATAATGGAAGTTGAGCACTTTATTTATGCCTAATATTTATTGTAAGTTCCTTTGGTATGAACTATGTTAGCTTAGCTTTACTTTCTTCAGGTGAAGCTCATGATTTTGATGTTTCCTTGTTAGTTCTAGATGATTGAACTTTAGCCTACCAAGTTTTTCTCTAAGTGCTATTACATTTGAAGCTATGGCTCGCTATTTTACTTTTTGTTCATGTATCAAGGTATAACATTGCAGATTCTAAATTAATAAAACTTGGTGTGCAGGTGAAAGAAAGCAAATGGCTTGTCAAGTGCTTTCTAAATTACTTACGGCATGGTAAACCCGAATTAACTGTTCTCTTCGATATCCTCACCATCTTCTTATACCATAGTCGTATAGACTACACTTTCTTGAAGGAATTTTACATTATTGAGGTATCTCAATTTTTCCAAGCTTCCTTAATGTCCATTGCCTCATTTTCACCTTATTTCAAGTGATCAAAACTAAGTGACTTCCATCTCTCCTTCCAGGTTGCAGAAGGTTACCAACCCAGCATGAAAAAATCAATTCTCTTGCATTTTCTCAACCTTTTTCAATCTAAGCAGCTTAATCATGATCATTTGGTGATTGTGATGCAAATGCTTATTCTACCCATGCTCGCTCATGCTTTTCAAAATAGTCAGAGTTGGGACGTAGTTGATCAAGCCATCATAAAGACCATTGTTGACAAGCTTCTTGATCCACCAGAGGAGGTGATATTTTGTGCCTTGTCGGTTTAATGTTCACTTTGATCTTGTGATGCCATCTTCACAGAAGTTTCTGTTCTACGAAACCTGAAGTAAGTTGATGGTTGTGTTTGATTTGTATTTCCATTACTTTGCTTTACAGGTTTCTGCCGAATATGATGAGCCATTAAGGATAGAGCTTCTGCAGCTTGCCACTTTACTTCTTAAATATCTCCAGACTGATCTTGTCCAACACAGGAAAGAACTTATCAAGTTTGGTTGGAATCATCTAAAACGAGAAGACAGTGCCAGTAAGCAGTGGGCATTTGTCAATGTTTGCCATTTCTTGGAGGCGTATCAGGCCCCGGAAAAAATAATACTCCAGGTACTTTTATTTTTGGATTCTCTATCAAAGTAGACTATATTATATTCAATTCTTTGAAGTTTTAGCTTTCTGGCTCTTCTGAACATGTTCAGAATGTTGTTTTGTTGAGGGGGCAGTGTATTCTTTAGCTGTATATCAATAAGTGTATGTATGAGTCAACTAGGGTAATATTTCTGAGAGCTATGGTTGTAAATTTCAGGTTTTTGTTGCACTTCTTAGAACATGCCAGCCAGAAAACAAGATGTTGGTCAAGCAGGCACTTGACATTTTGATGCCTGCGTTGCCGCGGAGGTTACCCCTTGGGGATTCGCGTATGCCAATTTGGATAAGATACACAAAAAAGATTCTTGTAGAGGAAGGTCACTCTGTCCCTAACCTAATTCATATATTTCAACTCATTGTACGCCATTCAGAACTCTTCTACAGCTGCAGAGCTCAATTTGTGCCTCAAATGGTAAACTCTCTCAGTCGACTTGGATTACCATACAATACCACGGCTGAAAACAGGCGTCTAGCCATTGAACTTGCTGGATTGGTGGTTGGTTGGGAAAGGCAAAGGCAAAATGAAATGAAAGTAGTTGCTGATGCTGATGTCCCTGGTCAAAATTCTGATGGGTTTGGTAATTTGTCTGCTGGAGCTGATCCCAAGCGCTCTGTAGATGGGTCTACTTTTTCTGAAGACCCTAGTAAGCGAGTTAAAGTTGAGCCTGGTCTGCAGTCACTTTGTGTCATGTCACCAGGGGGTCCCTCATCAATCCCTAATATTGAAACTCCGGGGTCTGGTGGCCAGCCTGATGAAGAATTTAAGCCTAATGCAGCTATGGAAGAAATGATAATCAATTTTCTCATAAGGGTGAGTTCTATCTGGCCTGCAATTTCATCGTAATGTTTGTTGAGAATGCAAAGCTGCTTTAAAAATTTTATATGTAAACACAAAATTTGCTTGTCACTTTCTTCAGCCGTCAGAAGACTATTGGCGTATCGAATTCCTTTACGATGTTTTATTGTTCTCTTTTTTTGGGGTTGGAGGGAGGTTTCGACTTGATCAACTCTAATTGGCTGACCTTGATATGTTGCCACATGACATTCAATGTATGAACTATGAACTATCCATCTTACTGATTTCATGAGTACAAGGTTTGGCTGGCGCGCAGTTTGCTTCATGATAATGTTAGTTACTCCAGAATGACCATTTGGCCAGTGTCTCATAAGCCTTATGAGTTGCGGTCACTCTTTGCTGTGGTTGTCTAGTTGCTATTAATAGTGTCACTGTCTACAGATTAGATCTTATTCTAATTGTGGCACTGCAAAATGTATTGCACATCGATATTGCATATAACTGCATCCTGACGCTTTACTTCTTTAATGTAGGTTGCTTTAGTCATAGAGCCCAAGGACAAGGAAGCAAGCAGTATGTACAAACAAGCTTTAGATCTCCTTTCACAAGCTTTGGAAGTTTGGCCAAATGCCAATGTCAAATTTAACTATTTAGAGAAGCTGCTGAGTAGTATTCAACCTTCCCAGTCAAAAGATCCTTCCACTGCTCTGGCTCAAGGCTTAGATGTCATGAACAAGGTCTTGGAGAAGCAGCCCCATTTGTTCATCAGAAATAACATCAATCAAATTTCACAAGTATGTCCGAAGCTTTGTTCTTCCATGCTATTTCTCTATAAATCAATTGTAGAGGTTGAGTGACGAACTTTTGTATTGGAGTGCTTAAATGTTCTTTTCATTTCTTGTTTCTCTTTTCCACTTTTCAGATTCTTGAGCCGTGTTTCAAGTACAAAATGTTGGACGCAGGGAAGTCATTATGCAATCTATTCAAGATGGTCTCTATTGCATTTCCATTGGATGCAGCTATGACACCCCCAGATGTGAAGATGTTATATTCGAAGGTCGATGAACTGATACAGAAGCATATTAATGCTGTCACTTCTTCCCAGGCATCTGTTGAAGATGGCTCGGCAAATACTATTAGCTTTGTGTTGCTTGTCATTAAAACATTAACCCAAGTGCACAAAAACTTTGTTGATCCCCATATCTTAGTTCGTATTTTGCAAAAATTGGCGCGGGATATGGGTTCATCTGTTGGGTCTCATTTAAGACAGGTATGCCTCTCATAGTTTCTTCTGTTCATTTTGACACTTTTCTGTACACAATTTCTAGATCTCATATTCCGTGTTGAAGAACTTGTTTTTCCTTCCTGCTGATAATTGTCTTGTGCTGTGATGGCTTCTCTTTGTTTTTAATGATTTCTCATTGAAATTCTGTGAGCTGCTCCTGATGTTGAGCTGAGTTATTTCCTGGGTATCAACTTGGGGTTAGGTTCTTATCTTCCTTTTTAAAATATCTGAAGCCTAAAATAATTTGATGGGGATGAAATATTTGGTTGTAATTATATAAGGAATAAGTACCCTAAGGTTGAAGATTCCACTGAGGTGGTAAAGTCTTTGATTGGTTGTTGCAGGGCCTGATCATTGTGTTTGTGAATACCGACTGTTTGAAGGTTCTTTGTTAATTAGGTGTTAGTTTGTAAGATGTTCCAGAGTCCTGGGATTACATTCTACCTATATCAGCTTTGTAGTTTTTTAAATGGTTGAGAGAGAGTTAAAGTGCACCATGTTTTAAGGCTTGTTTTGCTGATATTACTACAGTTGTCTTCACCCTTGTGCAATGTATAAAAATGGGCTTCCACTTAGGATTTGTTGCTTTGTGACAGCTCTCTCAATGTGGCTGTCCGATTCTCTGATTCTAAATGAGGCAAATTCCTTGCTGTTTTGGGTTTTTTCCTTTGTTTTGATTTTTTTTGGAGTCATGTCTCTTCTTAACATCTTTTTCTTTACAGGGTCAGAGGACTGATGCAGATTCTGCCGTTACTTCTTCACGCCAAGGTGCTGATGTTGGGGCCGTTGTAACAAATCTGAAGTCTGTTTTGAAACTTATTAATGAAAGGGTCATGCTTGTTCCTGAGTGCAAACGATCGATAATTCAGACATTGAATAATTTACTGTCAGAGAAAGGTGCTGATCCTAGTGTGCTACTTGGTATACTTGATGTAATCAAGGGGTGGATTGAGGATGACTTCAGCAAGCCTGGTGCAAGTGCTTCATCATGTGCTTTTCTCTCCCCAAAAGAAATAGTTAATTTCCTTCAGAAGCTCTCTCAGGTCGATAAGCACAACTTTCCCCCCAGTGCCTTAGAAGAGTGGGATAGTAAATATCTTCAACTTCTTTATGGAATCTGTTCTGATGAGACAAAGTAAGTCGCATATTTGGTGGTCAGTTCTACTTTTCTGTGGTTGGCGTCTAACATGGGATATATTCATTGCAGGTTTCCTTTCCCCCTACGGCAGGAGGTGTTTCAGAAGGTAGAAAGACAATACATGCTTGGCCTAAGAGCAACAGATCCTGAAATGAGGAATAAGTTCTTTTCCCTTTATAATGCATCTCTTTCAAAAACATTGTTTGCAAGGTTGCAATACATTATCCAGTTGCAGGACTGGGAAGCTTTGGGTGATGTCTTCTGGCTCAAACAAGGGCTTGATCTTCTTCTGGCAGTATTAGTAGTGGATAAACCTATTACACTCGCTTCAAATTCTGCCAGGGTGCCAGCACTTGTGTCTTCAGGTTCTTCTGATGGTTCACTTCCACAGGCACAGGTTATTGATCAGCCAGAGGGCCCTGATGAGGCTCCTCTAACATTTGAAGGCCTTGTTCTCAAGCATGCAAAGTTTCTCAATGATATGAGCAAACTTCAGGTTCTTATTTCCTTTTTCTTTATGAATAAAAGTGGTTGCCATAGAGCTGCTTCCTTTGATTTAATGCTCATAAAATTATATATTGTTGCTGAAGACATGGCAAGTGTATACGTACGTCAGCAGTTGAGTTCACTTTGTAATGCTTCCTCCCACTTTCCCTGGTTATTCAATTTTTGTGGTTTAATTGACTGCGGCATCACCATCATGAGAGTGGTTGTATGCACTTATAATTTCATACGTTCCAGATACTGTGTGGCAAGTTCTCTCAATGCATCCATTTGTATTTACAGAAAAATCAATTAGAATATTTTTTGCACCATTACCTTGGAAATTTTTCTTTATTTGTTATTCTTTTGTTCGTATTGTAGTATTTTTCAATCACTATCTTCAACACTATCAGTATTTATTAAACATTGTATGTTAAGGTTGGCTTTTTCCTTTTTGCAGGTGGCTGATCTGCTTGTGCCTCTTAGAGAGCTAGCCCACACTGATGCCAATGTTGCATACCATTTGTGGGTGCTGGTGTTTCCGATTGTCTGGGTCACCTTGCTCAAGGATGAGCAGATAGCACTGGCTAAACCAATGATTACTCTACTCTCGAAGGATTATCATAAAAAGCAGCAAGCAAACAGACCAAATGTTGTGCAAGCACTTTTGGAGGGTCTTCAGTTAAGCCACCCTCAACCTCGCATGCCTAGTGAGCTAATAAAATATATTGGAAAAACATATAATGCATGGCATATTGCATTGGCTCTGCTTGAAAGTCATGTTGTGTTGTTCATGAATGAGACAAAATGCTCTGAATCTTTGGCGGAGCTTTATCGATTGCTCAATGAGGAAGATATGAGGTGTGGTTTGTGGAAGAAAAAGTCGGTTACTGCAGAGACCAAGGCAGGGCTATCACTGGTTCAACATGGATATTGGCAGCGTGCTCAAAGCCTGTTTTATCAAGCAATGGTTAAGGCTACTCAAGGTACTTACAATAACACAGTACCAAAGGCAGAAATGTGCCTCTGGGAAGAGCAATGGCTTTACTGTGGTACCCAGCTTAGTCAGTGGGATGCATTGGTGGACTTTGGCAAGAGTGTTGAGAACTATGACATACTTCTTGACAGTCTTTGGAAGTTACCTGATTGGGCATACTTGAAGGAACAAGTAATTCCTAAAGCGCAAGTTGAGGAAACTCCGAAACTTCGTCTAATTCAAGCATTTTTTGCTCTTCATGAGAAAAATACAAGTGGTGTGCAAGATGCTGAAAACATTGTGGCGAAGGGGGTTGATCTTGCATTAGAACAGTGGTGGCAGTTGCCTGAAATGTCTGTTCATGCAAGGATTCCTCTTCTCCAGCAATTTCAGCAGCTAGTTGAAGTTCAGGAGTCTGCCAGAATTTATGTGGACATTGCTAATGGAAACAAGCATCCTGGAAATTCTGTTGTTGGAGCACATGGTAATATGTATGCAGATTTGAAAGACATTTTGGAGACCTGGAGACTACGAACACCGAATGAATGGGATAACATGTCTATTTGGTATGACCTGCTTCAGTGGAGGAATGAAATGTATAATGTTGTAATAGATGCATTTAAGGATTTTGGCACCACAAATTCTCAACTCCATCACCTTGGCTATCGTGACAAAGCATGGAATGTCAATAAACTTGCTCACATAGCTCGTAAGCAAGGACTTTACGATGTTTGCGTCAATGTAATACTTGACAAGATGTATGGCCATTCAACCATGGAAGTTCAGGTATGTACCAGTCTCAAGAAGTAGCAAACAACTTGCCCTTTTTTCCCCTCACAATTTTGTAGCTGTTGGCTCTTGAAACATTTTAATCTTTCTAGGAGCTTGATCGATGGTTTTATAGACTATTTTTCTCATGAATAAAGAGCAACACACACACCTCCAATATGTGTATGTATATAAAATTGTGTATTGTGAGCTGGTGATTCTCTGCAGTTTGTGTCATACAGATTCTCGTTTTCTGCTTCTGTCCTCACTGTTGAAATGAAGCTAACAGATAATATCTGTGGTAAATGTTATCTTTTCAGGAGGCATTTGTTAAGATAAGAGAACAGGCAAAAGCTTATCTGGAGATGAAGGGAGAGCTCACTAGTGGTCTTAATTTGATAAACAGTACCAATCTGGAGTATTTTTCTCCAAAACATAAAGCTGAAATCTTTCGTCTCAAGGGAGATTTTATGTTAAAGCTAAATGATTCTGAAGGTGCTAACATTGCATATTCCAATGCCATCACCCTCTTCAAAAATCTGCCCAAAGGATGGATAAGTTGGGGAAATTATTGTGACATGGTATTAATCCTTCTGTTTCTTTTGCATGCCTTATTATGCTCACAGCTTGGAACAGTGGTGACCTAGCATCTACTTTTACAGGCTTACAAAGAGACTCATGATGAAATCTGGCTTGAGTATGCAGTCAGTTGCTTTCTTCAGGGTATCAGGTTTGGTATGTCCAACTCTCGAAGTCATTTGGCTCGTGTTTTATTTCTCCTAAGTTTTGACACTGCCAATGAGCCTGTCGGTAGGGCATTTGATAAGTATTTGGACCAAATTCCCCATTGGGTTTGGCTTTCATGGATTCCACAGCTGCTACTCTCCTTGCAGAGGACAGAAGCACCTCATTGCAAACTTGTCTTGCTAAAGATTGCCACAGTCTATCCACAGGTTAATATTGCTTTTTATCATGAATGTGTGAATGTACTGTTTTAGCTCATCATTAACCTTGTTTTTTTTTTTTTAAATCTCAGGCTCTTTACTACTGGCTTCGTACATATTTACTGGAGAGGCGTGATGTGGCCAATAAATCTGAACAAAGTCGAATGGCAATACAAAGAATGCAGCAAAATGCCTCTGGGGCTAGTGCTGGTTCTCTTGGTTTGGTTGATGGATATACTCGGGTTCAGACCCATGGTGGGAGTACCTTAGCCTCAGAAAATCAAGTCCATCAAGGTCCTCAATCAAGTGGAGTTGGACCTCATGAAGGTGGAAATCATCCACAAGAATCTGAAAGATCTGCAGTAAATGAAAGCAGCATTCACATTGGAAATGACCAACCTATGCACCAAGGTTCTTCTAACATAAATGATGGTAATCAGACTGCTTTCAGGCGTAACAGCACTTTGGGTTTGGTAGCTTCTGCTGCCAGTGCATTTGATGCTGCAAAAGACATAATGGAGGCTCTTAGAAGCAAGCACACTAATCTTGCCAGTGAGCTTGAGGTGATGCCTTTTTTTGACATATATATATCTCTCTGGTTACGTGCTAGAATGCAAATGTTGAATCTTATGGTGCTCAAGCTGGAGGATGGACTTAGATTAGTGCTTTAGCTTCTCAGCTAGGTCCTTTCAAATTAGAAGAGTGCCCCTAATCTGTCTGATGGCGTTGTTTGTTATTACTAGTTTATCAAACAATAGTTGGTCTACATTGACTTCACATTTTGAACGCAGTGGGTTGCTTTCTGATGAAGTTTTTGTCTTTGGGTACAGATTCTGCTTACAGAGATTGGTTCAAGGTTTGTTACTTTGCCAGAAGAGAGGCTACTTGCTGTGGTTAATGCACTGCTCCATCGCTGCTACAAGTATCCGACTGCCACTACTGCTGAGGTTCCCCAGTCACTCAAGAAGGAGCTTTCTGGAGTATGCAGGGCTTGCTTTTCAGCTGATGCTGTGAATAAGCATGTTGAATTTGTGAGAGAGTACAAGCAAGAATTTGAGCGGGACCTTGATCCAGAAAGCACAGCTACTTTCCCATCAACCCTCGCAGAATTGACTGAGCGTCTGAAACATTGGAAAAACGTTCTCCAGAGCAATGTTGAGGATAGGTTTCCGGCTGTCTTGAAATTGGAAGAAGAAAGCAGGGTCTTGCGCGATTTCCATGTCGTTGATGTTGAGGTTCCGGGGCAGTATTTCAGTGATCAGGTAAATCCCAAATGTGTCAGCTTGGTGTATGCTTTCTCAAACGAGAACAGCACTCCGTTGTAGAAGCTCGCTTAGTAGAATGATCTCTATTCATGATCCCTAATGCTTGATCGTGTCTGTCTCCACTATTTTTAAGGTGTTGTGTGCTACACTTTTAAATTCTGTATTGCAGGAAATTGCTCCCGATCACACCGTCAAGTTAGACAGAGTTGGAGCTGATATTCCGACTGTGCGAAGGCATGGAAGCAGTTTCCGGCGTTTGACTTTGATAGGGTCCGATGGCTCACAAAGGCATTTTATTGTTCAGACATCTTTAACTCCTAATGCTAGAAGTGATGAGCGCATTCTTCAGCTTTTCCGCGTGATGAACCAGATGTTTGATAAGCATAAGGAGTCAAGAAGACGCCACATATACATTCACACGCCCATCATCATTCCTGTCTGGTCCCAGGTGAGGACACTACTTTCCGGAGATTCACTTGTTTGTTCTTTTCTATACCCTTGTGCGTGTCATGCAGAAAGGAAATTTTTGCATGCCTTCGATTTTCACCTTTGTGTCTCCTGGAATTTTAAATCATCCGTGTCCTAAATCTAAGAACTTACTAATCAATTTCTCTCTGTCGTGGTGGTTTAGTTCTTGTCCACATAAATCAGTGGAAAATATTGATTCTGACTGATTAACTGCCTGAACAGGTCCGAATGGTAGAAGATGATTTGATGTATAACACCTTTCTTGAGGTTTATGAGAACCATTGTGCAAGGAATGACAGAGAAGCTGATCTCCCTATTACCTATTTCAAAGAGCAGTTAAACCAAGCGATATCTGGCCAAGTATCTCCGGAAGCTGTTGTAGATCTGCGACTTCAGGCTTATAATGATATAATGAAAAATGTTGTAAATGACAACATCTTTTCTCAGTACATGTACAAAACTCTGCTGAATGGCAATCATATGTGGGCCTTCAAAAAACAATTTGCGGTCCAGCTGGCCCTTTCAAGTTTCATGTCCTTCATGCTACAAATTGGGGGGAGGTCTCCCAATAAGATTCTGTTTGCTAAAAACACGGGGAAAATATTTCAGACTGATTTTCATCCAGCCTACGATGCAAACGGGATGATCGACTTCAGTGAGCCTGTGCCTTTCCGTTTGACGAGGAATATGCAGGCCTTCTTCTCCAACTTTGGCGTCGAAGGTCTCATCGTTTCAGCAATGTGCGCTGCGGCGCAGGCTGTGATATCACCTAAGGTGAGTTTTAATTGAATAATGGATGGTGATTTATGTTGGAGGCACCATGGTTGACTTAGCCATGTAATATTTTGCAGCAAACTCAGCACTTGTGGCATCAATTAGCAATGTTCTTCCGTGATGAGCTGCTGTCTTGGTCTTGGAGAAGACCCCTTGGCATACCCCTGGCATCGTTTGCTGCCAGTGGTAGCTTCAACCCAATTGAGTTTAAACTCAAGGTCACTACCAATGTTGAGAATGTTATTAACCGGATCAAGGGAATTGCGCCGCAGTCATACTCTGAAGAGGTAACTATTTGGCCAGCAACGTAAAATAAAGAGATAATATGTATCTTTTGGCTGATCATTTGATTCGAATTTGGCATCTATAATGTTCTGGCAATGATCATGAGCCGTTTCCTCCGTGTTCCCCTTTCAGGATGAGAATCCAATGGATCCACCACAATCGGTGCAAAGGGGTGTCACCGAACTGGTCGAAGCTGCCTTGACTCCGAGGAACTTGTGTATGATGGATCCAACGTGGCATCCGTGGTTTTGAGTTGTAGCTAACATAATGGAGAAACTATAAGACTGTACATCAACCATAGGGGCAGAGGCGATTAGCAATATAGGCTGTAAATTATGTTGTACAGATAGTGTTGATCAGTATGCACAATCCTTGTAGCCGAGGTTTGATATTAATGTTTGATACCATTATGAGCTCTAATTTGATAATGCGAAGTCGTGGATGGGGGTAGGGATGTTTTTGACTCATTTACTTGGTAGAAGAATGATACTATTGAGTATCATAATGCTCGTGGGACGTTCATTTTGAGTTGTAGCTAACATAATGGAGAAACTAAGAATGTACATCAACCATAGGGGCAGAGGCGATTAGCAATATAGGCTGTAAATAGTGTTGATCAGTATGCACAATCCTTGTAGCCGAGGTTTGATATTAATGTTTGATACCATTATGGGCTCTAATTTGATAATGTAAAGTCGTGGATGGGGGTAGGGATGTTTTTGACTCTTTACTTGGTAGAAGAATCATAATGCTCGTGGGACGTTCATTTTAATGTTAAATTTTTCATCGGGTCATTGAAGTGCCATTTTTGTGAATAAAACAATCACTATCATTGTCGATTTTGGGACTCGGTTGTTCAATGGCCATGAACGAAGAATATGAAAATGCTGAGGTAGGAAATCAGCAAAACGATAAATACTCGAGGATGGCGGTGAGGTTGGTCTTTTCTTTGATGCCCTTCATCTCCTCCAAACGACCCTTTTTCGATAAAGTTCTTCACTGGGAGGGTTTGTTTTTGCTCGATTTTTGCTGGTTGAAACTTGAATGGCAACTAACTCCTCATATGCTCTTCCGGATTCTTCGGATGCCTACGCACTTGCAAGGTTCGTTACAAAAGAGATAAAAAAGGCTCATAAAATTTGTTCCGGAATTCTTACATTTGGTATTATCTTGCGGGAAATCTATCAGCAAGCGGCCCAAAGACAGATTAAACAGGTCCATCGGCCGAAAGGAAATATAACAAAGTTTCGATTGATTTATTCGAAGAAACAATAGTTTCTGGACATCACCACCACCAAATATTTCTTGCGGAAAAGTAAAGGCGTATTTCACATTTGGTATTATCTTGCGGGAAATCTATGAGGACATTGGAGAGCAAGCGGCCCAAAGACAGATTAAACAGGTCCATCATTCGAAAGGAAATATAACAAAGTTTCGATTGATTTATTCGAAGAAACAATAGTTTCTGGACATCACCACCACCACATATTTCCTCACACTTTTCATCTACTTGATGAAATAACCAGTAAACATCATCATCCAACCAATTCTTCCCAAGAGAAAAAAGAAAAACCAGTAAAAACGGCAAAAGGGTGTGTGTCTGTCTGTGTGTCATCAAATCACCACTCTATCAATCTGCATTTTCTTC
Organism: Eucalyptus sideroxylon x Eucalyptus melliodora; assembly: GCA_016097485.1. Taxonomy (NCBI): domain Eukaryota; kingdom Viridiplantae; phylum Streptophyta; class Magnoliopsida; order Myrtales; family Myrtaceae; genus Eucalyptus; species Eucalyptus sideroxylon x Eucalyptus melliodora. Next base: position 43,587,945 of record CM027832.1, on the reverse strand, counting down.
CTCAGCAAAACGCATGTGCTTTCCTCTTGGTGTCGGCAGTCCCTTCAACCGCACGATGCCCGGCGAAACATCGCCCTTGCAGCTGCTTCCCTCTTCTTCTTCTCCGACGATTTCATCGTCGCTGTTGTAGACAAACCTGGTGTGGCTTCCCGCGAATTCCGGCATCTTCTCGCCGTTCACCCACATTTTGCTCATTCCTTGACACAGTTCATCCACGAGAGATCCATCCTCTTCTTCGTATTCGTCTTCCTCCGCCTCCTCCTCCTCCTCTCCTCCTTCTTCTTCGATGAGTGCATCCTCATCATCTTCATCTTCGCCATGGGCGCTTGCATTGACCTGAATGGACCAAACAGAGGCACTGTCATCGTCTGTTGCGGTCGATGACTTCTCTTTGGATCCACTCTCTCCTTCCGGTCCTCCTAGGCAGGTGAGCACAGACGTGCATTCAGACGAGTCAGAGAGTTCGGATTTCTCAGAGAAATCCAACAGCAGAGACCGAGTTATGATGCTCTTTTGCGACTCAAGACTCTCCTGCTCCTTTCCATCAAAGATGTCACTTACCACCTGCTGAATGCATCAATAAGGAGCCCAATAAGCCAAGTGTGAGGAGTCACAATCTTAATACTCCAACAACAATACAAATCAACATAAACTTGAATCATTATAATCAGACCTGAGAAATTAGCTGCTCTTCAACATTGACCAAAGCAGTTGAGGACACCAAGCCACTGTCCATGCTTCCATCATCCGATAGACTCAGCACCTGCGGCGTGTTCGCCGGAGTAGGCGCAAGAAGCCCCACTGGGGAGTTGTTAACCAACCCTTGAAGGCGAACCAAAGGCCTGTTTTCCATAGAAGCCCTCGAAAGCACGGCCTCCTCCTCTACTTTCTGCAGTAGGATCTTGACTTGACCCCTCAACAGCGCCTCCCCGGAGCCAGGGGTGCTCTTGGCTCTGTTGCTCCTCTTATTCGCAATCGACGAAGACGGGGTCCGCAAGCTGTTCCCGGCCGCGACCCCGACGATGGGAGAATCATTGGTTATGTCGATGAGCGCGGACCGATCTTGCTGCTGCTGCTTCCCATTAGTCCTCTGCCTCAAATCAGAATCTTCCAACTTCCCTGAAATTTCATCAAACTCTTATCATCACAATCGGTCTCAAAACACGAAACCTCGATTCTAATCACAACGGAACACCCACGATTCTAATCATGACAGAAACGATGACGGCGGCGGTTTGAGACCTAAAGAAGCGAAGAGAGAGAGAGACTCACTCATTGGAAGGTTCTTGCTGTTGCTGGTGGCGGTTTGAGACCTCGTGACTCTCCTGTTCGACGAAGGGGTCTCCATTGAAGTCGCGCCGAAGAAGCTTTGAATCAAGAACGAATGCGAACGAATGGAAGTCTCCTCTGTGCGTCAGAGAGAGAGAGAGAGAGAGAGAGAGAGAGAGAGGATGTGAGGAGAGGGAAAGGTGGAAGGGTTTAAAAAGGAAGAGGGGGAACGGCGTTTTCAGAAGGTATTAGGTGACCGTTAGAGCGTATGCCCACTTCCTGTACCCAAAAAAAAAAACTAGCCGTTGGGCTTTTTCCATCGTTTTTTTTGAACGTATCCCTCCACCCGAGGGGCCGTGTAGGCCAATTGGACTCCGCCGCGTGTCCTCCACTGCCAAATCTCGACAGGGAAAAAGAAAAATTTCCAAAGAGGGAAAAAATAAAAGCCTTTTACGGATGATTTTATGGATTTTTATCATCACAATCATTGGCTTGGAAAAAAATTCTCTTTTTTTTTTTCATCGTACATTTGATGGTTTTGTTATCACAAATGATGATGCGACTATCTTTTTCTACCAGTAGAATACGAGATACAACTTTCGACACCGAAAGCATTTCATCATACCCTTTTTTATTTTATTTTATTTGATATTTAAGTTTTTCAAATGAATGGGGATATCATGATCTCTCAAGCCATGTGAAATTTTCATTATGATAGACAACAATGCGACTAACATAATAACCGAATTTTCTTTTCATACTTATGGAACGGAATCTAAGGTACAACTTACTCTCTGAGTTTTCCAATCCTTACTCACATATTCTCATTGGTTTGGACTTTAGATGAGAGCTCAAAGGACACCCCAAGAAAGAGGAAAAATAATATGACAGATCCTCAGAATTTTCATGGACATTATTAAGATAAAAAATACAAAAAATTAAATAAAATCATGGTTAAAATTTCTGGAATTCTGTCGTGGTTTCAATATAAGCCCCCGATCAGAAAGAAGAAATATGAATTTAAATATTAAGTGGGCCCATACACACGGTAACTTATATTGCAAAACTAATAAATTGATGAAATTGCAATTTCCCATAAATTAGTTTGATAAGCTCGAGAATTCTTGGAAGGGATAAAGCATGACATGTTCATAGGTTTAAAGAAAATAAAAATGGGAAGGAGTCGTTCAGTTTTATTACGTGTGTTCTCAAAATTTTGAAATTCACTATATGAAATAAGTGACTTTTTTCATTTTATAAGATATCTAGGAAATTTTAATTTCTACTTCTATTTATCTTGACTAGCGTTGTAGAGGCATTTCTTAACTATGACCCTTAAAATATGTGAACATCACAAGTCGATTATGTTAGAGGGTAAAAAAACCGAACTTGATTGGTAGAAAGGGATTGGCTCAGGATAAAATCGTCGTTGTGGGTGAGATTACTTTTTCTTTGTTAATTCAAATTCACTCTCTTTGGGTCTATGGACTCGTGTTGCAATCGAAGTTGTGGATCATATGGGCCACGTAATTGATGGTTATTATGAATCTGATCCATGTGACTTTGGCACCTGACCATTCGAGGAATTTGCCTAGACAAGAGTCTATGAAAGGCCAGCACATGCTGTGGTGGCGTTGACCAATGGATAGGTCAGATTCGCTCGACCAAGTTTAAAATGCTCTCCCTTTTCCTTTGACTCAAGAAATCTGAAATCATACTTAGAGCTGCATCCGACGTCCATTTTTAAATGAATAATCTGACTTCATTCTCGAATTGCCCCGCTTATTTCACATGGAATCATTGACCATCGTTGCACAATCCCTTACTCGGAAGATCTTAATTAAGAAAATTATCTATTATTTAGCCGTTTTCTTTTGAATTTATTGAATTTTGTAGTCGAATTGCGTATATATCTATGTATGAATTTGCTTATATTATTGAAATAACTCATTTTACACCTTCTTGAGATATTGGTCGTTCGTTATAGCCGAATTTATCGATGAAATTGACACTGAAAAATCATTACAAGAAACCCCACAAGAGAAGTCGATACAATTTTGTTAGCCAGCAAGAGAAATGAAACATCAGAAATTGAGGAATTCATGGAACGAATAGATTTGACTTTCAAGGGCATTTGTGAACGAGGTTGCGGGTGGTGAGATTCGCGTAGCAAGGACAGGTTTCTCGGTTCCCAGCCGTGCCGGGGGGCACGCAGTTGCACTTGGCGCAGCAACTCCCGCACGCTCTCTTGCACAGGTTCGGCCTCGACGACAACTTGCACCTCGCTTCGCACGCTGCTCCGCAATCTATGGGCTGGAGGGAAGGAGCGGGCGCTCCAGTTTTATCCATCTGTAACGGAGAAGCATTCGTTTGTTGATCATCAGCAGAAAATATGATCTACGTAAGAGAATAAATTGTTGTTTTTTGTGATTATGGTGCTAAACATTTAAATAATGAATCCTATGTCTTCAAGTATATAGTAAGAAATACTTATAATTACCGTCTTCTGAGCTTCCACAACATGGAGGAGCAAAAGCGAGAGCAGAATCAGTGAGGCGACGCAAGACTTTCTGAAGGCCATGGCGAGGATTGACGAGATGAAGCTAATGAAATTGTATCGAAATGGTTCGAAAGGAATAGTATTTCGACAAGGGTTTTGCCAAAGTAGCTGGGAGATAGAGGAGAGAGAGAGAGAGAGAGAGAGAGAGAACGAGCGAGCTGTAAGCAGTGATGAATTGCAAGAAAGAGTTTGAGCTCTGAGGCAGTTTTATAGTGAAGAAAGCAAGTATGGTATTGGTGGGAGTGGCTGGTGAAGGCACTTCCGCAGACAAGCAACGTTGTATCTGAGTTTGCATGCACCAGTTGTTCGTAATGAAAAGAATATTCAAACTGAGAAGCACACGGCGAAGGTTCTCAATGCCAGATCGATCCAGCGAACGCGAAGCTCAACTTGCCCTGGGAAACTTTACAGACATTTATGATATTGGAGTAATGCACTGAAGATATGACACAATCTTTCCTAAACTGTAAATACAGATTGGAGTAAACACCTAATAAGAGAGAAAGAAAAGTCCTGATTGAAGTGGTAAAGAAAAATTATATTTACCAGGCTCTGACTTTGAAGACAGCCGGAATCTTTCAAGGTGCAAGCTGTTGGTCAAAAAATAAGTCAGAAGAAAATGATAGAAAAAGGAAAGCAAAGTTCGACTTGTCATCTTGGTGACTTTGGATTGAGAGAAAGGAAAGTGACGGCAACTTCGCTTTCGCGTTGAAGTCGGTGGCACTTCAAGAGGCGGTAGAACGCCTGTAAATAAGGCTCAGCGTGAAGGATATAATTATAAGTCACCAGATGCAAAGGTGATCTTCAAGAGAGGAGACAATGCAGCCCAAGTAGCCATTTAGAAAATTGCTCTCTATAAAGGGTATGCAATCTTACTGGTTCCACTCAAAAATCGGACTGAACCACCCTAAAAAAATAGGTCCAATTCTCTGATCCAGATTTTTGGAATTGATGAGAAGGTTCGGTTCCCAATTCTGAGTGAAGACCCACTTAGGAACTGGACCGACCAGGCCAATTTTGGAATTGATTTTATAAAATTCTAAAAAGTAAAAACCCTAGTTTCTTTGCTTCTCACCTCTAGGTTGAGGTTTAATATAAATTAATTTAACTATGTTATTTGTTTTCTTTTCAAGTAGTTAGAATTTAGAGCAATATTTTTATGGATGAACGAGAGATGAAGTTTTATAATTTATGGTTTATGTTACGTGTTTGAACTTTTTATTGTTTATAATTGTATGTGGCTTAGTTTTCATCTTATGGATTGTTGCTTTTGGCAAATAGGGATATATGTTGTTCATCTTTTACTTTGACTCATTTTATTACAAATTTTATTTTTCTGTAAAAAATGAAATAGAAAAAAAAGAACAAAAGAAAAAAATAGGTTCTTCGGTAGACCTTGGAACCGGATTAGAAAAACGAGGTAGGTTTCAAGTTCTAAAAACTATGAACTGATTCTAACAAGGTAGGTTCTAGATTCCAAGTTGGAACCTACCCCCTTTGGAACTAACCATCCCTATTCTTTGAGTAAGAGATAAACAAAATTATAGTGAGAACATGTCTCCATATAAGTAAGTGTTGCTTTGAGTGTTTTGAGTATGGTGAGAGAAAATAGATTGTAATAGCCGTGTCAGATTATATTTGAGTATTATACTTGTATTGTAGTTTGGTATAACGAGTGTTTCTCGAGTTGTCTATTATTATATTACTACCACAACGCTTCCGCATACCCTTTAAGTGGTATTAGAGATGTATTTGTGAATACCCTACAATTGGTATCATAGCAAGGTTTTGAACCCAACACCCCAGCCCTCTCCTATGAAACTGTGGATTTTATGGTCTTGGGATTTGCACAGCGGGTCACGAATTCATTGCGGGCCTAGTTTGGGGATTGAAGGTGATATGAGATAGCCGGAGGGCTTAAATCGAATAGTAAGTATATACTGTCTACAGAAGCTAAGGGAATTTATATGATCAGCTAATGTCTTACTATCAACATGAAAAAACAAATATGGAGAAACCAGTTTTGAAAGTTAATTATCTTCCTGGTTTAAGTCTTGGTTGACATGTTTTGCACTATGGGCTTAGTGTATCGTCTTTCTTCGTGGTTGAGTGAGGGAGATGATGGTGATGGGATCTTTCTGTTCCTACCAAAAGGTTTCTAGGCAAGCGATGTCAATGTTTTCACACGTCTCTTAGTCTCTTCTTATCAATGAAAGCACAAGTAATACTACTTTACCACTCTAATCGTACCTGAGGAAACAACATAACGGATCTTGAGTCGCAACAAGCATTCACTAACTATGCGAACCTTGACATGGATGTTTCCATAGAGAGTATCAAGTTCCTGCATCCATTACCCGTTTTGGCATTTGATCAAGTAGTCAAGCGTGCGGCCATACCCATATATGGACGGAGCCTTTTTACTCCTCATGAAACATGTGAGACAAGAACTTTTGCAGAAGGCTTTTATCATGCTATGGATTCCCGCAGGCTAGTGAATCGAAACATTCATAGGAGGGGGCGGACTTTTGTGAAATTATTAGTATTGTACTCATGGAAAGGTGGATTCACATCAAGAAATTTGCTTAGCCCTTTAGATGGAGAATCAGTCATCCGAGATTTGCCCCTCTTTATCCTCAAGAGAATGTCAAGCTCATAAGTCAAAGAACATGGTGTTGCTTCCAGTGGTGCCGCGCAATATGCTCGTAGTAAAACAAAACCACTCGAAAGCCATAGCACTTTTCAAGATAGGCAAATATGCAAAACACTGAATAAAACCGAGAATGAGAATAAAGCTGATTTGGTGATTGCGGACTTGAGATTCAATAAGATTTTGCAATCAGCCAAAAGGGAGATCTCCATATATAGAGACTGGTCATCTAGGGCTTTGTAGCTGTGAAGTGAAATGGTGAAGTCTTCAGTGTCCCTCAAAGGCTTCCGATATTCCAATAGATAGGTTGGAAGATATAGATCGGAAGATATCAGAATGCCGATGTTGGCACCTTGAAGGCTTATACCATATTTAACAAGAAAAATGGAACCCTCAAGCAAATTGGCGAATTCCTTGATACCCCTCAGAGGCTTCCAATATTCCTTCTGACGCGTTGAAATATTGGTTGCTGATGAGGGATATTGAAAGCTTACTCCATGTTGGTTAGGATCGTATCGCATTGACTTAAGTCCATCATGTTCGTGACAGAACGTAAAACAACTGAACCTCGAGTCTCAACTCTGTGGAGCTGACGGCCAGGTATGTTGGGCGTCAATTTTAATGGCATTGCTGCAAGTGCATTCTCCTTCATCATCACCACGCAGAGCATTGTTCTCTCGAGGATTCAAGCTAGTGTCATGATGACTCGAAAATTACTACTTTGATGGAACAGGAACACGAGATAGACATGTTGAAGTTGAAGTTCAAGTTGAATGAGATCTTTCATCTTGAAGAACACATCGTCTCTTTTTAAACGAAACTTACAACTTCTTCTCATATTCCAAGAATGGTGTTATGAGTAGTTTAATACCTATATGTTCTTTTGGAATTGAGAACTCCCACCGTAGTATGTATTTCGCACTACATGTACTTAGCGATCAAATATGGACATGATGTCCCATGAGTCAACTATTTTGACTAAAACTTCTTCCCTTCGTGACTTTTTGACTATGTCATAATGTGAGGAGTTGATGTTAGCTACTTTAGCTTGTTATCTATGGCCAAGTGAGACTCGGTATGAAGGGACAATCCTAGGAAAGCGATCAAGTATAAACTAAGTGATATGAGGACGGAAGGAACATTATTTGATAATGCATTCATGTTTATACCCATTGTCGATAGGTTGTGTCGCTTCTTATGTAATGTGACAAAACCATGAGTAAATTGTTGAAATGAGATTAAGTATAGCTCTTTTTATTTTGAAAAATGTCATGTCAGCGTTGCCTGATTAAAATTGGTAAGATAGACTGAATTAACATAAATACAAAAGGTTTAAAACTGAATTAGTTAAAAAGAAAAGTTTATGATTGAATTGACACAATTAAAATATGTTTATGACTTTTTTGATAGTTGAATTACGAATACATCGACGTATGGATGTATTTATATTGTTGAAATAATTCATTTTTACGCCCTAAGAGATATTGGTCGTTCGTCATAGCTGAATTTATTGATGAAATTGACACTAAAAAATCATTACAAGAAACCCCACCAAATAAGTTGATACAATTTTGTTGGCAAGAAATAAGAGAAATGAAACATCAGAAATTGAGGAATTCATGGAACGAATAGATTTGATTTTCAAGGGCATTTGGGAATGAGGTCGCGGGTGGTGAGATTCGCGTAGCAAGGACAGGTTTCCCGGTTCCCGGCCGTGCCGGGGGGCACGCAATTGCACTTGGCGCAGCAACTCCCGCACGCTCGCTTACACAGGTTCGGCCTCGACGAGAGCTTGCACCTCGCTGCGCAAGCTGCTCCACAATCTATCGGCTGGAGTGAAGGAGCGGGTGCTCCAGTTCTATTCATCTGCAACCGAGAAGCATTTATTTGTTGATCATCAGCAGAAAATATAATCTACGTAAAGAGAATAAATTATTCTTTTTTGTGATTCTGGTGCTGAACATTTAAATAATGAATCCTATGTCTTCAAGTATATAGTAAGAAATAATTACCATCTCCTGAGCTTCTACAACGTGGAGGAGCAAAAGCGAGAGCAGAATCAGCGAGGCGATGCAAGACTTCCTGAAGGCCATGGCGAGGATTGACGAGGAGAAGCTAATGAAATCAAATAAACGGCAGGTAATTGTGTTGAAACGGTTCGAAAGGAATAGTATTTCGACAAGGGTTTTGCCAAAGTAGCTGGGAGAGGGAGAGAGCGAGCGAGCTGTCAGCAGTGATAAATTGCAAGAGAGAGTGTGAGCTCTGAGGCAGTTTTATAGTGAAGGAAAGCGAGGATGGTGATGATGGGAGTGGCTGGTGAAGGCGCTTTCGCAGACAAGCAACGTTGTATCTGAGTTTGCATGCACTAGTCGACCGTAAAGAAAAGAATATTCAAACTGAGAAGCACAGGGCGAAGGTTCTCAATGCCAGATTGATCCAGCGCACACGAAGCTCAACTTGCCCTGGGAAACTTCAGAGACATTTATAATATTGGAGTAATGCACTGAAGATACGACACAATTTTTCTTAACCTGTAAATACAGATTGGAGTAAATACCTGATAAGGAAGAAAGAAAAGTCCTAATTGGAGTGCTAAAGAAAAATTAAATTTACCAGGCTCTGACTTTGAAGACAGCCGGAATCTTTCAAGGTGCAAGCTGTTGGTCAAAAGAAAGTCAGAAGAAAATGATAGAAAAAGGAAAGCAAAGTTCCACTTGTCAACCTGGTGACTTTGGATTGAGAGAGAGAAAAGTGACGTGACGGTAACTTCGCTTTTGCGTTGAAGTCGGTGGGACTTCAAGAGGCGGTAGAACACCTGTAAATAAGGCTTAGTGTTAAGGACATAAAGATAAGTCACCAGATGCAAAGGTGAGCTTCAAGAGAGAAGAGACAATGCAGCCCAAGTAGATAGAGAGAATTGCTCTCTATTAACGGTATGCAATCTGACCGTTTCCATCCGGAAAGCAGACCGAACCATCTTGTAAAAATAGGTTCAGTTCCTAGATCTAGATTTTTGGAACCAATGAGAATGTTTGGCTCCCGTTCCAAGTGAAGACCCACATAGTAATTAGATTGACTAGACCGATTTTGAAACTGATTTCATAAAATTTTAAAATGTAAAAACCCTAGTTTTTTTGTTTCTAACCTCTAAGCTGAGGTTTAATATAAATTTATTTAACTATGTTATTTGTTTTGTTTTCAAGTATTTAGGATTTGGGGCAATATGAACGAGGGATGAAGTTTATAATTTATGGTTTATGTTATGTGTTTGAATTTTTTATTATTTATAATTATATGTGATTTTTTGTTCATCTTATGGATTGTTGCTTTTGGCATATAGGGATTTATGTTGTTCATCTTTTAGTTTGACTTGTTTTATTACTCATATTATTTTGCTGTAAAAAAAGAAATGAGAAAAAAGAACAAAAGAAAATTTGGTTCTTGAGTAAACCTTGGAACTAGACTGAAAAAGCAAGATACGTTTAGGTTTCAAAAATAGGGAACCGATTTTAATAGGGTAGGGTTGAGGTTCCAAGTTTGAAACTAACCACCCCTACTCTCTATGGGTGAGAGATAAACATAATTAAAGTGAGAGCGAGTCTCTATATAAGCAAGTATTGCTTTGAGTGTCTTGAGTGTGGTAAGAGAAAGTAGATTGTAATAGTCATGTCAGATAATATTTATTGTTATACTTGTACTACAATTTGGCATAATGAGTGCATCTCGAGTTGTCTATTATCATATTACTACCACAACACTTCCACATACCTTATAAGTGGTATTAGAAATGTATCTATAAATACTCTACAATCCTGCGAAATTGTAGATTTTATGGTCTTGGGATTTGCACGGTGTGTCACGAATTCATTGCAGGCCTAGTTTGGGGATTGAAGGTGATACGGGATAGCCGGAGGGCTTAAATTGAATAGTAAGTATATACTACAGAAGCGGAGGGAATTTATGTGATTAGCTAATGTCTCACTATCGACATGAAAAAACAAAAATGGAGAAACTGGTTTTGGAAGTCACTTATTTTCCAGGTTTAAGTCTTGGTCGACATGTTTTGCACTATGGGCTGCGTATTGTCTTTCTTCGTGTTGAGTGTGGGAGATGATGGTGATGGGATCTTTTTATTTCTGCCCAAAGGTTTCTAGGCAAGTGATCTCAATGTTATCACACGTCTCTCAATCTCTTCTAATTAATGAAAATATCAATAACACTACTTGACCCCTTCGATCGTACATGAGGAAACGACATAACGGATCTTGAATCACAACAAGCCTTCACTACTACGTGTTGATGTGCATATTTTCGTAGATAGTATCAAGTTCTTGCATCCATTCCAAGTACCCATTTAGGCATTTGATCAAATAGACAAGTATGCAACCGTACCATATATGGATCGAGCCCCTTTATTCCTCATGAAACATGAAGAACTTTTGCACAAGGCTTTTACCGTGCTATGGATTCCCACAGGCTTTTATCATCTTGGCCCGTACACCTGGAGAATCAGTCACCCAAGATTTCCTTCTCTTTATCCTTTAGAGAATGTCAAGCTCATAAGTGAAAGCACATGTTGGTGCTGCTCCACAATCTATGGGCTGGAGTGAACTTTATCCATCTGCAACCGAGAAGAATTCATTTGTCGATCATCAGTAGAAATAATGACGTACATAATTCTGGTGTTGAACATTAAACTTTCGATCATATATGTCTTCACGTATATAATGACAAATACCATCTTCTGAGCTTCTACAACGTGGAGGAGTAAAAGCGAGCTGCAAGCAGTGATGAGTTGCGAGAAAGAGTGTGAGCATTGAGGCAGTCTTATAGTGAGGGGAAGAAAGGGTGGTGATGGTGGGAGTGGATGGTGAAGGCGCTTTCGCCGCGACAAACGACGTATTTAGGTTTGTATACACTCATCGACCGTAATGAAAAGAATATTCAAATTGAGAAGCACACAGCGAAGGTTCCCGATGCCAGATTGATCCAGCGCGCACACGAAGCTCAATTTGCCCTGGGAACATTTATAGCAGTTGGGCTGTGCTTGTTTCCAAGAAGTGTTTGAGGGCGCTTCTTCGTTTTGTTCCTCGTCTCTAGAGGTGCTCCTTAACCCACCCCCTTCTCGTGCAACCTAGGGCTTCTTTGTCTCGTCCCTCGTCTCTAGAGCTGCTTCTCCTCCATTGTCGCCTCGCCATTCTCTTCTAGGTAGCAGAGCAGAGAGGGTGCCCCATTGTCGTGTCCGTTTCTAGTCATCTTTCACATTCCCAAGTCGATCATCGAGTGGCTTATTGAAATTTCACGTCCAACGAATTCTCTAAGGTGCCGGGTTCCTTCTTCTTCATTCTATCAAATTTATTAGATAACAAGACTAGATATCCCAACAAGTTTTCTAGTGAAGGCAGAGAATTTGTTAGGCACCCAGTTCCTGAACCTCAGTTATGGATACCGATTCCCGAAGCCTAGGTCTAACGAGGCCGGGCCCATGTAATCAACACACGTGCTCTGGTTGCTAGTGGCTAGGTATGATAAATTACAGCTTTTGTGACTAAGACTCCAACGATTGGGCTTGGGAACTCTAGCGGTTGGGTCCAAGACCTCCAAGGCTGGGGCCCAATCCCTCAAGTCGGGATCCTTGGCACTTGGAAAGTATTTGATGATATAGCATGTACATCTTTTCTATAAGACAAATAGTGCATGTCTCTCTAAAAAAAAAAAAAAAAAAGCAAGTTTTCTTCTACAAACGACCGTAAATATGTTCCAGTTTATTTTTAGGTTTTAGTCAAATACTAGAAAATAATGTTATTTTCTTAAATGACTTTATGGAATACATTTTCCAAAAATGTCACATTTTCCGTAAAATAAATAATCTTATAATATCGGAGTAATGCACTGAAGATGTGACACAATCTTTCTCAACCTCTGAACATAGATTGGACAAGACGGATCTTGTTAGGTGTTCTCTCTGGGGCTTAATTGCATGTGGGAAAAAATTTTCCATGCTTGTGGACACTCCCGTGCAACTATGAATTTCATGGTCCTGGGGTTCTTACACGAAAAACAAATGTGGAGAAAACGGTTTCGAAAGTCGCTTAATTTCCAGGTTTAAGTTTAGGTGACATGGTTTGCACTATGGGCTTGGTGTACTCCTTTCTTCATGGTTGAGTGTGAGAGATGATGGCGATGGGGTCTTTTCATTTCAGCCAAAAGGTTTCGAGGCAAGCGATCTCAATCCTATCACACATCTTTCAGTCTCTTCCAATCAAATGAAAATACTGATAGCACCAGTTGACCTCTCCGATCGCACATGAGGAAACAACATAAGGGCTCTTGAGTCGCAACAAGTGTTCATAAAAAGTATCAATTTCCGGCATCATTCCGAATATCCGTTCTGGCATTTGATCTAATACCCATATAAGGATCGAGCCCCTTTATTCCTCATGAAACAAAGCCGAGAACTTCTGCAAGAGGCTTTTTATCATTCCATGGGATTCCCACAGGATAGTGAATGGAAACATTCATAGGAGGGGGGGTGGACTTTTGTGAGATTAATAGTATTGTGCTCAAGGAAAAGGTGGAAAAGTTTGCTTGGCCCTTCGGATGGAGAATAAGCCATTTCAAGATTTGCCCCTCTGTATCCTCAAGAGAACGTCAAGCTCATGAGTCAAAAGCGCACATGTTTCTGTTGCTTCCAGTGGCGCCGCGCAATATGCTCACGGTAAAACAAAACCACTTGAAAACCACATGAGTATATATTTTAAAAGTGATAGACGATCGCATAATATCTTTATCCCTAATGGGTCCGAACGTAAAAAGTACTGAAAAAAGTCGAAACCTATCTCATTTTCCGTTTCCTTCTTGTGGAAGAAATCAGAATTTTTGCCTATTAATTCTACTTGCCTAACCCTAGCTAAATGCAATCAATGCATTTCCCATCTACAGATACAAGGAACTCTCTGTTTAGCTTGACTGGATGGCTTTGGAATTTGCACGATTTTGATCCAACCATAGTCGTTTATGTGGTTCTGATCTGATTGGTTTGGTACTAAACTATTTAGGGCACAACCAAGTGCTGTAAAGTAACGAACAGTGACCTAATTAAAGGAGCTGATACATGCTTCGACCAGTAGGAAAAGTCCAGTGAGCTGTATGGTGTCCTTATTTATGTCCACTTGAAAAATAGCATGATTTATTCATAAAAATCAACAATTTCTAGGTATATTAAGATCCATAAACAAAATTAATTCACAAAATAATGCATTTAAACTCACTTCTAAGGCTCTCTTCGTTTCGCAATAAATGTAGCATTTCTGAAAAATATTTTCCGAAAAGTCATTTTTCAAGAAAATGTAATTATTTTCTAGTATTTGGTCAAACCTTGGAAAGAAGCAAAAAATATTTTCTGCTGTTTAGAAAGGAAATTTTTTTTTCATGCACTCTTTTTTCAATAATTTTTTTTTTATTTTTAAAATATATTTTTAATTATTTTTTATATTTAAAAATTAAAAAGTTTAATTATTTTATAATTTTCTTTTGGGAAAATCATTGGGCAAGTGGTAGAACATGTACCTTTCTAGATGTGCTTGTTTCATGAGGTCTAGCTGAATTGCTGAACTCAATCACTAAAAAGTTGGATTAGGTTCAATCTGCAAATACTTCGGAAAGCAGCTTTGAACTGTCAAAGCCCTTTGACCCAAAGTTATAAAATCGAATAATAACTGCTTTGGAACTCTTTGATCATGAATTCTGAAGCTGGTTTCCAGGCAGTATCTGAGCAACGGGATGCTCAAGAATGTGGACCACCATAAGCGGCGGTAAGCTCAAACTGCAGCCGGTTGTCTGCAGCCACATTTTAGAACCCAGCACCCGAAGCCACCGTATACACACTCAAGATCCGGGAGGGAGAGAAACCTGTGCCGGAAAAGCCTATTACCTTTGCGGAGATGCACGGGAGGAAAAATGCACAAGGACATTGAACTTCCTATGCTAAAAGAAGCTGGCCAAGGAGCTGCAGCTGAATGACTTGGACAAAGCAGAGTCGGAATATAGGCCTTCGGAGAAGCTCCTGGCTTGAGTCTATTAAGGATCTGGGATACCGTTCTGGATCGCATTAAGTGCGTGTTGAACTAGGTCGAAGACAATAGTAGTCAGTTGCTCCTGGAAACTAGACAATCATAGGTGCATGACAAAGGATGCATTTGGTTAGATTTCTAAGAAAAGCCTTTGGAAAAATGCAAAGTGACTTCAAGTTAAAATGAGATTTCCAAAATGCAAATTGTGTTTATTAAATTGTAATCTAAAAGTCTATTGTGAAGTTCCTTTAATAAAATAGTGTTTGGAAAAATTATATTTACAAAGGATTTTAGTTTAAAAAAGAAAAAAGAAGAAAAAAAAAACAGTTGGCCCTTTGCTGACCAAGGATAGGCAACTGATAGCAATCCAAATCTATCGCCGATGGCCGTCGGACGACCCCTGATGAGGGTTGTGCAATCCAGGCGGCCCTCGCCTCGCACAACCCCTCAAGAAGGTTGCTTGACCCCAACGAGAGCCTAGCTAGGTCACATGACCCCAAGTGACCCTCGTCGAGTTGCACGGCCCTCGCAAAGGTCGCTTGACCCCGATGAGGGCTAGTTAGGTCGTGGCAACCTAAGCAACTGTCGCTAGAGTTGCTTCATGAGGGCTAGCTATGTCATATGACCCTAGGTAGCCCCTCGCTAGGTCATTCCACCACCGAGGGCCGTTTGCCACCTGGATCCGGCGACCTCAATCCGCCTCGCGAGGGTCATGTGATTTAGATAGCACTCACCTAAGTCGCACGACCCCCCAACAATGGTCGCCTAGGTCACCACGATCATGTTAGCCTTTCTCTAGCCCTGTTATCAGCCCCTTGCAGCCACACGCAACACCCTCGCCAACCCTAATGAAGAAGAAGATGAATAGTCACAAACGACGGCAATAACGAAAAACCAAAAAAGTCAATGAAGATAATTTTGAAAGAAACTTTTATTACTTAT
The DNA here is from genome assembly GCA_016097485.1 of Eucalyptus sideroxylon x Eucalyptus melliodora. NCBI lineage: Eukaryota > Viridiplantae > Streptophyta > Magnoliopsida > Myrtales > Myrtaceae > Eucalyptus > Eucalyptus sideroxylon x Eucalyptus melliodora. The sequence goes on along the minus strand of CM027832.1, from coordinate 43,572,452 downwards.
TAGCCTTCTTGCATCTCAAGAAAACTAAAAGCCCCTGGGAGCCTAAGACTTGCGTTGCCCTTTCAACATTTCCAAAGCAAACTTTTACTTAATGTGAGTTTCAAAAATTTTACCAAACAATCAACATGGGTTTGTTTGGTAACGCTTATACATCAGGAAACAATTTCTTTTCAGAAATAGTTTTTTTTTTTCTATTTCTATTCTCAGGAATAATTTCTAAGTAAAATAAGGTGTTTGATAACTACAAAAAAATTTCTATTTTTGGAATAGAAAAATAACAGAAATGCGTTTGATGCAATCCGCAATTTTTGTATTTTTTCATTCTTTCTTCTTTCTCACGGATGACCAAGCGCCAACCGCTGACCATTGCTTGCTATCGCCCGACTGCCACTCGCCACTCGTTGCCGTTGCTTGACCATCGCCCATAGCCCACTGGTCACTTGTCCGCCTCTGGCGGCCGATGGGCAGTGGGTGATGGTCGGGTGGCGACGACGGGCAGTGACTACGGGCGGTGGACGGGCGGCGATCGGCAACGGCGGCCGATGCGTGGTAGGCCACGGTCGGGCTGCGGCCAGTGGTGGCGGCCGATGGGCAACAAGTCGCGGTTGATAACCACAACCAATGGGTGGCAAGCGGGCAACGATCGGTGATTGGCGACTGGCGGTCAGTGTGGACAATGGCGGCGGCCGGCAGCTGACAATGGCGGTGATAAGCAGTCGAAGGACGGCGGTGGCCAACGCCTAGCAATCAGTTGTCGGCAGTGGTCAGTAAGCAATGGAGGTGGCTGGCGGTCGAAGGATCGTGGCGTCGGTCAACGGTGAACAATTGATGGCGATAGTGGCACCGGTCGGTAGTCGGCGGTCGGCGTTGGCCTTGGGTGGCCGAAGGTGGCCTACGGTGGTCGTGACAAGAGAGAAGAATAAAAGAAAATTGGTTTATTTTTAGAAATTGTTCTTAGGAATAAGAAGCTACTTTTTTTTTATTTCTTATTTTTATTCCAAATCTATTCTCTGGTTATTTTTCTATTTTAGGGAATAAAAAAATAAATTAACGTTACCAAACAGATTTATGCCTTTTTTTTTTTTGGGAAACAAAAAAACAAAGGAACAGAAATGTTCCCAAACATATCCTATTTGGACCAAAAGCTTTGAACGCCTAAAGCCTCTTCCCAAAACCTTTTCCAATTGCAGTCAAAATGACACAATTGCCTGACTTGTCTAGGATGAGTATATGGATCAGAGTTTGTATAGGACACGACCCGGTTTTCGCGACCCCGAGTCCTTTCAATTTAGCAAAGCATAAATGCCGACGTGTGATCTACTGGCGGGTTTAATCCGGACAAACAATCCTCGAACGAGAAGTACATGTACTACTGGCACCGACGGCTTCAGCAATCAGCCTGTTTCCCAGAGTACATCAAGTTGAACGATCGCATTCTCTCAGTCCATCTAAGATGCAAAACTCATCTTTGGATTGAATCAAGTTGCAGCGACCGCATCAGCGAGCTTCGGCACGTGGCCAGGCGAAGACTGAAAGTCTCGCTGGTCTACCCCCAACTTGATGCCGCTCCGCTTGCCCTGTCACCGTCGGGACGCGCCCTTATCCCCTAAGGCTATCTTTGGACGTGGGAAGGTAACAGAAAATGGGGAGAAATTTGCCAAAAGAAAAAATAAAGAGAATATTTAAGTTCAATAAATGAGCTTATTATACAAATATTAATCTTATGAAAAATTCTAAATTAGTATATTTATGACAAATTTATCGCAAACTAATTACACTTGTAATAAATTCATAATCCATTAATTTTTATTAAATTTTACCATCAAATTTCTGAATTAGATAACACATGTGAGTTTTAAGTGTACCGATTTTAGGATTTACCATCCATTTATTATAGGTTTTTTCATAGTATTAATATAATTTAACCGAAATAATAGATGTATCATAAATGTACTAATTTTGGATTTTTGATAGTTAAAATATTAATTTGATGTAAATTTGTCATAAGTGTACTGGTTTCGAATTTTTTATGGTTTGAAAATTTACCCACGTAAATTTATTATGGGTATATCAATATAGGGTTTTTCACAGTATTAATTTTTTAAAAAATTTATGAAGCTGTAATACTACGTTTGAAGTATCAATTTATAATAACATGAATTTAAAAAAGAAATTCGTTTTGTGGAATTATTTGTGTAAAACTTTTCTTCTTATTTGCAAAATCCGACGGGTCACTTCCAGAAACAAAGGACCGGTGTAGTGTCTACTGATAGCTATTCCCCAGACATCGTATGGAGGTACCGCAAAACGTGTGAAAAGATTTCCCTGAGTGTTCTAGAAGTTTCAAGCGCCTCCTTCGCCAATAATTCACAGGAGAGATGATGTCTTTGATTTTCTTCTTAACAAAATCGCTCTATGTTTCTGTTTACAAGGGTTGCTTTTAAAATTCAATAAGCTCATCAACCTACCGTCGCGGACCAAGTCACCGCGACTGCTCCCTCGCAACCACCACCGATCAATCGTCATAGTCACATCCAATTAGTCCCCCGACCTCTCGCTAGCATTGCCTGCCCGGGTAACGCTCTCGAAAAGGATCTTCCGGTGAAATTCCGGTTGAGTGCACGCGAAATTGCTTTGTTTACTTGTGAATTTGTGCTCGCGGAAAAAAACGTTAAATATGGTTTGGTTGAAAGAGTAAGAACCGGACCAAGCCCTTAAACCTTTGGAGAGCAGCAGCTTGATCGAAGAAATCTTCAAATTTGTACAGGGGCTTTGTCTAAGGACAGCATCGTGATTCTCAATCGACCAATCCGATAAAGGCTTTTGAACAAGTCCGAGTCAACAAAGACCAGGTCAGCAGCTCTCGTGAAGTTTGACGTCGACCGCTTCCCCCTCCCCACATCACTTCACATTTTAAATTGCAGGAATCGACACAGAAGTCTTGTCCGATGAAATGTCCATTTGGTGGAACATTCACGTTTAGTACTTATCAATTTAATTTTAAATCTTTACAAATAATTTAAATAATAATCGTTCCATCCATTTTCGTCAAAGATCACTGATGCGTAATGAATGCAAACTAATCATGAAGTAACAATCCTATAAATCAACTCTATGGAGATGAGTGTGTGAGGTGTGAAAGCAGAGAAATGAATCCACTGACTACATGTGTTATGCATGTATCATGCTAGTGATCATCATCATCGTTATCTTGAGTTGCTATATCATTCGGTCAAAAATTTTCATTTTGGTCCAAGGGATTGAATACCTTTGATTGGGCCGGTAAGTCAAGCATTCAAGTCATGAACTAGAATAGAAAAGATCAAGCGCGTATGATTATGCTTCATCAACCTCACATCACATGTCGAAACCGTGTGTTGTGAAAGTTTCAACGAGTTGAAGAGAAAATCAAAGCGTGTTCATCGTAAAATTTAGATTCATTAAGGTGTAAAAGTAAAAAGGTTAGGCGGATACGCCCTAATTTAGGGAAAGAAAAAACATATTGATAAGAATGATGCACTTGCCATATCAGAAATGAGAATGACGTGTACGGAAATGAACATGTTCGACTTGATCTTCAATAGTAGACGGTCGGCAGGCTTAATATGAGAGTCCAAATGTCCCATCAACCATTACACGAAAATTGAGTAAACTTTTGTCATTTCGCGGGACACGTAAAGCTAGCAATTTTATTATAAAATGGCGATAATTTAGATGAATATTGAATTGAATATCACGCTTCAAGAAATATCGGAAAATCATATTTACAAATACAAATAGATAGATGAGAGAAAAATATATATCTTATTAAAGGATGGATATTTTCATGCCCTCGTCTTTTGAAATTAAAAAAAATAATAATTTGACCCTCTATAGATAGAAGGGGTTCGTACCATGAAGAATTCTAAATTAGTATGTTTGTGATAAATTTATCCAAAACTAATTTTTTGATTATCAAAAATCTTAAATCGGTACACATTTGACAAATTTTCCCAAAGTTGGTATACTTGCGACAAATTTACCCTCTGTTAGTTTTCATTAAATTTTACTATCAAAATACTAAATTAGATAATATGTAACAATTGACTAGCATACCAATTTAAAATTTTACTATCCTTTTATCAGAATTGTATTGATTCCGTGGTTTTTATGGTATCAATTCAATTTAATGGAAAGTATATTTGTCATGAACATATTAGTTTGAGATTTTTAATGGTAAAAAAATTAGTTTTGAATAAAATTGTCAATAATAAAGCCGTTCAACTCCATCCTTGTCATCGACACTTCTCTCTCCTCTCCTCTCCTCGAGTAATCTCAATTAATGGTGTATCGGTTTAAGATTTTTTTATGGTCATTTGTGATAAATTTATTATAAATATACCGGTTTGGATTTTTCGTGATCAAAAAATTAATTTAAAGTATATTTATCATAAGTATATCAATTTAAAATTTTTTACCGTAAAAAGGTATTTCTTTTCCTTTTCATTCATCAACCTCCTTTCCAGGAAAATCAGTGTGAAATGGGCAAAAGGGGCAGACATACTGCTGCACGTCACTTGCATTCCCAATAATTTAGGAGAAAGTTAGATCCCATTCCACATGGATTTCATTTCCACACACCATTCTCATGACACAAATAATAAAAAATAACAAATAAATAAAAACCATACAAATAAAAATAGGATAAAAAAATATATCAAATTTGACCACCACCTTCATCTTCTTCTCCTTCATCATCATCTCTCCTTTCTTCCTCCTTTGTCTGGCTTTTTCATAACTACTCCATCCTTCTCCTTTTTTTTTTTTATTATCTCTATCGAAAGCAAGCTCGTTCTCTCTGACCATCTCTCTCTCTCTCTCTCTCTCTCTCTTCCTTCCAAATTCCTCTTCTCTGCCACCAACTTTCCCTCCTCGCGCGATCCGCTCCGCTGCGTATACCGTTCGGAATCCGCCATTGCCTCTTGATCCGTCGGGAGCTTTCGCGACGTCGGAAGAGCGGCGAGCATGGGAATCTGCGCCTCCTCCGCCGCCTCCAGAGCCGGTGGCTCCGCCGGCGCCGGCGCCGAGGCCGCGGCCCGGCAGGGATCGACGCGGCGGAAAGGGAATCGGCGGCGGGATCAGGACGGGGCGGGCGAGGCGGATCGGAAGGGGAAGGACGATCGGCAGGCGAAGGAGGGCGGCGGCGGCGGCAGGAAGCAGGGCGGTGGCGCGGTCCCTTGCGGGAAGCGCGCGGACTTCGGGTACGCCAGGGACTTCGCCGAGCGGTACTCGCTGGGGAAGTTGCTCGGGCACGGGCAGTTCGGTTACACATACGTCGCGGTCGACAAGGTCAACGGCGATCGAGTCGCGGTTAAGAGGATTGACAAGAGTAAGGTGATTGTTCTAGCTTTCTCGCTTGAATTTGAGGATTGGTTTTCGTGTTCGTTGGGCGAGTTGCGAGGATATTGTGGCTTTTAGGGCGTGCTTAAGATAATGCTGCTGGATTTTCTAAGGTATGGTTGCGTGATTATAGTGGAAATTGTGGCTCCTGTGCGATTGGGACGTCTCTCGTGAATCTCCCGGAGGATAATTTCAATTAATTGAGTCGCCATAACGCGTCTCATATACTTTTCTGTGAATGATCTTAATAAATTGATGATTTTGACTAGTTACTAGATATGAATGCAGATTTTTTGGGTTAGGATTGAGTTGCAAAACTCTACGTTGACATTCTAATTCTAGGATTAGTACTTAAATTCCTGTCACTCTGATGCTATTACTTTAAAGAGTTCCTTTTCCAATGGCTTTTCAGTTTCTTTGATCTTTACATGGACAACTCTTACTGGATATCAAGTGAGAGGATCACGCTGTCAACTGTTTTTGCACTTGAATGATTCACCCCTCCCAGTTGCATGTTATAGACTAATTTCAAGAGTTGGTAGAGTGTTGGCTGCAGCTGGCAGTTTTTAATGCTTGAGATTGGGATGTGCTAATGAGATTGTGCGACTGAATGAATTGCCCTGCATTAGGAATTATTCAACCATTTCAACGGTTGATACACTTGGGGCTATGCCTAGCAGTAGTCAGGACCATATTTCATGTACATTGTTGTACTACGTCACCTGAAGCTGTCCAAACAGTATTACAGGTCCTTTGGTTTGTGCTTCCATAATGGAGTTTCAAATTAAATTAAGTTTCAAACTTCCTTATAGTTCCCTGCTAAGTTTCATGCTTTTGAGTGCTTTGATATTAATCATGGATGAATTTCATTTAGTTTATTTCATCAAAAGGAATAATCTCCCACAAATTCTAGATCTACTGCAGTTTGCCCAAGGTATTCCTTTTTGGGGATTTGGTGTGTTAATGTGTCTTTTTTTCTAACAAACCTTCTATTACATTGAATAAGTTTGTTTCTTCCTTGTCTCATAAAATCCTAGGACAGTAAATTATGTGAATGCGTACTTCCAAGATGAGTTTCTCTCTTCCTATAATATACTTATTGCAATATCTCAAATCAGATCATTGGATAATGGTGACAGATGGTTCTTCCCATCGCGGTTGAAGATGTCAAACGGGAGGTCAAGATTTTGAGAGCCTTAACAGGCCATGAGAATGTTGTTCAGTTTTATGATGCATTTGAGGATGACTCTTATGTTTACATAGCCATGGAGTAAGTTCTGTTCCTTGAACTTTTCCTGTATCAAGCTAGGAGAATTTTATTCAGGAAATGCTTTCATTCATTTTTTCTGTAACTATAACTGGCTTTTAGTTTCATCCTTAATTGTGAATAGTTTTTATTTTAAATCCTCATCAATTCATATGCTGCTTGTCTTCTTGAAATATTAATTTCAGGTACTGTGAGGGTGGTGAGTTGCTGGACAGGATACTAGCCAAGTAAGGAACTTCAATTTTTGTCTCTACAGCTTTCTTCAAGTGTAACTAGTTTTCACCTTGACACGTCTTCATGGTTTCCCTTTGATCAGGAAGGATAGCCGGTACACTGAGAAAGATGCAGCAGTTGTTGTGAGGCAGATGCTCAGGGTTGCAGCAGAGTGTCATTTGCATGGTTTGGTGCACCGTGACATGAAGCCAGAGGTATACTCGGGCCTTTTTTTTTTTCTTTTTTTTATATCATGAATGTCAAGTAATGGCATTCAAAATTTTCTGAAATATGTTTTTGGTTGTAGAACTTTCTCTTTAAATCAAGCAAAGAGGATTCTCCCTTGAAGGCTATAGATTTTGGCTTGTCTGACTTCATAAAACCTGGTGAGTGAACTCATCCAGTGCAAGTTTACCCCTTTATGTCTTTCTACCATTTCCTTTCTGTTTCATTGGAATTGAGTGCCAAAAAGATTAATATGAACCTGTATAGTACTTAATATTTTTTTGTCTCGGAGTGATAAATTGAACATTGTAGGTCTCCGGGGAATTTTTTTTTAAGTAGTTATTTTCTTAAATAACTCCTTAATTTTGATCCAAATGTAATTAGGGAAAAGGTTTCAAGATATCGTTGGCAGTGCCTATTATGTTGCTCCTGAAGTTTTGAAACGCAAGTCAGGCCCAGAATCAGACGTTTGGAGTATTGGTGTTATTACCTTTATTCTACTCTGTGGGAGGCGTCCTTTCTGGGATAAAACTGAAGATGGTATTTTCAAAGAGGTACCATATCTGACTCTCCTCTTTCCCTCTATTTTTTTTTCCTTGTTTGAGGTTTTTCCATTTTATTGCCATATCAATGTGGTAAAAATGGCTGTTTCTCATGCAGTACCTTTGTCATCATCTGCCCCAATTATAGACATGTTCTAGAAAAGTTATTGTATAAGATGGAATTTTCAGTTCCAACTCTTTGCATTTTCTTGCCTTGTGTAGTTTCTATAATATTTTTCTGATCCTTTGTTGAGGCTGATGGCTTTTCCTGCCAAAAGATATCTGATCATTATTGGATTCCTTCACCTCATATTGTCTTTAGCTAACTTTTCCATTTTCCTATGGCCACTTTTATTGAGATTTTGCTTGTGATGCAGGTTCTAAAGAAGAAACCTGATTTTCGTCGCAAACCATGGCCAACAATAAGCAACAGTGCTAAAGATTTTGTGAAGAAGCTACTTGTGAAGGATCCCAGGGCAAGACTTACTGCTGCTCAAGCCCTCTGTAAGTTAACAATTGGTTTCTGATATGAACGCTGATTGATATGCCATGAGGGAATTCTAATGAAACACATTAGTCTAGAATTAGTGTGATGTGGAAATGCTTTTCTTGGCTTTTCTTTGCATTGCTCTTGCTATGCCAGATTCTAGCCAAGAGAACGAGGGAACTGGTAGATTAATTGTTATTCACGGTTTTCATTTTCTTTGGAACTGAGGATTTTCTGTTTCCTCTTAACATTGATCTTTATTCATTGCTGCAACTTTCAGCGCATCCATGGGTCAGAGAAGGAGGAAATGCATCAGATATCCCCATTGATATATCAGTTTTGAACAATATGAGACAATTTGTGAAGTACGGTCGACTGAAACAATTTGCTTTACAGGTAACGAAACTGCTCTGTAAGATTTCTTCAAGGAGGAAAGGATATTATATCATGTCATTGTCTAACAAATATTGCTTGCAGGCATTGGCAAGCACACTTGATGGAGAGGAACTTGCTGACCTCAAGGATCAATTTGCTGCGATTGATGTAGATAAAAATGGTTCTATTAGTCTTGAAGAAATGAGAGAGGTATCCATTTCTTTCTCATTCCACATTCACTCTGATGAATATTTTAATTACATTGTGATCATGAGTGTTGTATGCATGCAGGCCCTTGCTCAGGATCTTCCCTGGAAGATGAAGGAATCACGTGTCTTAGAGATTCTTCAAGCGGTAACTTTTATCTTTACCTTTGTTATGTCCTTGTTTTCTCCTTGTGTATTAGCAATTGAAATTTGTTTTTCTGGTGGAATTGTGGAATACCATTTCTAACAGTTTCACTTTCTTCTTTTATTGTTTTGGTGATTCTCTTTTGTTCATATTCGATGCTTAAAGCTTTCATTTAGTTCTTGCTTCATGTTTCGTCATTTTGAAAACTTGCTTGTGTTGTTAGCCGAGAATTGTTGGACTAGTTTTTTCGTTCATAAGATGAGCTGCTGCCAAGCTTGCAGATTTTGCACAAACATGTGAGTCCTGAATGGTGCATAAGAATCTCTTTTATTTTTCCTTCATGTAGATTGATAGCAACACGGATGGGCTAGTGGATTTTACTGAGTTCGTTGCAGCAACTCTTCATGTGCATCAAATGGAGGAACATGACTCAGAGAAGTGGCAGCTGCGGTCACAGGCCGCTTTTGAGAAATTTGACATTGATCGTGATGGTTATATAACCCCAGAAGAACTTCGACTGGTAAGTTTGACCATCTTGATTTAGTCATCCCTTCCACATTCATTTGCCCTCTAGTTCTCGGGTAGAATGAAAATTAAAGTACGTAGACAGGGCTAAATGTATTTGTTTTAATTTGTAACTGAATTTTGACCGTCTCTTGGGAGCTTGAGGTTTGTTTCTTGCAAAATTGCCCAAAAGTTGGGATCAGTCGTCTATCTTTTTGCATATTGGGCACAAAATAGTAGCATAGCTACTTTCTGTTGCAGCTTCACATAATGAAACTGTTCAGCTTGTCAGCATTTGACCTTGATAATTTGGTTATTGTCTCATCAGAAAATACTAGCCGAACGTATTGCCTCTTGTTGAATATTCTGCACAAAGTAGTGGCGCAGGTTTTTTATGTTGCTTGGTACAAAGAAATGGTTCAGCATCTTAACGTGTAACCTTGACATGATGCTCCCTTGCCCTTTTCAGCAGACAGGTTTGAAAGGCTCCCTCGGTCCTCTACTAGAGGAAGCTGACATCGACCAAGATGGGAAAATAAGTTTATCAGAGTTCAGAAAGCTGTTAAGAACTGCAAGCATGGGCTCTCAAAACTTGCCAAGCCCATCTGGTTATCGGAATTTGAGGAAGATATAGATCCATTCTGAAGCTTTTGGGTGTTAAAAAGAGAGAAGGGAGCACGAGATGGGTTACGTATTTTGGTTACTCAAGATATATCGAGCCAATCGTGATGACCGCCTGGGTGCTGCGCTCCATTGCCAGTGGAAAGCCCTGTACAAAAGTTAGATACTGAGTCAAGGGATTTTGCATGGCACCCCACGTTAGCCGAGAAGTGTTTCGGGATGAAGGTTTGGAGAGATTGCTGGCTGTGGTCGTTTACTTGGTGAGAGGGAAGGGCTATACGGGCGTACGTCTTGCGATGAGTGTGGGATGTGTAGGCTGCGACTGTATATTTAAGTTTAACGCCCTCGAATTTGAGGGCCCATTCTATTACAGAATGGGCAATGTTTTTTTACTTGTAAGCCCTTCTCTTTTCCCAATTTTTTTCGCATCGCCAATGACTTAAGTGTAAACATTTTTCGGTCTCTCTCAGAGATGGGCAATGCGCCTGCTTTTTCTGTAAAGGATTTAGAGATGTATTCTGAGCAGCCATTAAGGAAAATCATTTGATCAGATTATTTAGGGTGACGCTTCTTAGTTTCAAGAGCCATTCATCATCGCGTTGAATCATGGCCAATAGAATAGCGAATGTAGGAGGTGATGCGCAGAACATGAAGAATTCGCCTTTTTCTGCTCCGGTCAATGATGATAGGAATACCCAAAAGCGTGTGCCAGCTCGCATCTTTATCGGTACACTGATTCGTTACCTCTTGACGACAGCATCTCTGGAGACTCTTTTCATCTAATAGCCACCAGGACACCACTACTACACGATGCGAATGACCCACGCGGGAGTACAATCTGGCTTATGCCACATGACAGGTCAAAAGTCGCAGACACCAAGATAGTTTGGATGCAAAATCTAAGCTCAAATCAATTATTCATGGTTGCCGGAGCTAAATCGTTGAAAGAGTGTAATGAATGCGCCATCCTTGTTTAAGTTTCAGGCATATCTGAAATCTGAATAAACTACAAAAATTCCCAGTAAGTTAAGCAAACGCAACATAATGTACAACTGACCAGCCTCGGTTAACCAGAGACAAACTACAAAAGGACTAGAAGATGAGTTAGGCCTGTAACAGGAAAAGAAAATTGTGGCATTTTAAAATAGGTTAAACCAGCAATCTTCCAGGTCCTTAAGAACCAAACTTTTTTCTTTGAAGGAAAAGAGAATGTAGTCAGCAAGCTCTGTGTCCCTTTATTTCTTAAGGATCATGGCTACCTGCACATCAAATTTTCTTGAGCCAGAAAAAACTACGACCATGACACCACTGATAAGATACAAGCTACATAAGTTAGCGTTAGTGTTGGTTTAACGGAGAATAAGGACTTAACTCTTCATCTACTGGACTTTGGGTTGTCACTAACACTATTGGAGGAACTATCTGGAAAAGCCTGAGATGAGGAAAACTTGCTCGACGAGCTCCCATCAGTAATACTTATCTCCTTTCTCTGGGTCTGCTTGCCCTTCTTTTCTCCGGAGTCCTGCATAAACTATACTGTTATGCATATTGTGCCAATTTACAGAGTAGATCTAGCTCTGGTTCAGAATAATAAAAAAACCTGCTGTGATGATGTTCCAGGCATCTTAAGTTCAAGGTCTGTTGCCACGTCATTTGACTCTTCATCTTGCTCTGCATTGCTGCCCCTTTGATGATCTGAAGACCTGCTTTTGGAGTCTTTTTTATTTGACACGTGAGAACTGGAAGCATATTGGGTTGACTGCTGTTCAACTGTGGGATTGGCAGGCATTGAATATGGGATAAAGGTAGAACACGGAGCGGGAATAGCACTTGCATTCTGATTTCCAAAGAAAGGGAAAGGCTGAAGTTGTGAGTGCATGGGCATTGGACCTGGAGTTACGGGTATTGGAACTGGATATGAGTAGGCTGGACCCATGACGGATGGATCCATGGCAGCCCAAGGGTACATAACCCTCATCCTTTGCTGGTACTGGACATTAAGATTTTCAACTTCAGATTTTAAAGATGATTTCTCTTCTCTGAGTTCATTCTTCTCCTGCATCAGCTGGTTGTAATGCAAAGTTACTATTAGCATCAAGGCAAACTATGGACATTAGAACCACAGGATACTGCATGAAGATAAAATCACCTCACGAGATTCTTCAGTAAGAGCTGCACATTCAGCTTTCAATTTGTTAACTTCCGTGGTTAAATCCTTCAGCACCTGGATTGTGTCCGTGAGAATGGTTGCCTTGTCATTCTTAGGTCTATCAGGATCTGTAGTTCATATAGGTAAGGCAAAGCAGTTGTTCAAAAGTCTAGCATGAACAAAAGGCAGCTCTAATTACAGAGAAACAGCGCATGCTAAATAATTTAACCCAGTGCATGGCATCTACTATAATGAGAAAAAGCAAGAAAGTCAAACCCTGTCCAATATCCAAGAGATTCTAAATAAGTGGAATTAGGAAAAAAACCATAAGCATCAAATCAAACCTTTGTTTATGCTTAAAAAAACAACAATGTGAAATTAGTCATCTTCGCAAATAGGTCAATCTCTGTATGTCAAATTTAGCTAAACACAAGAAACCTGCAATTTTCAGTGGTTCTCTCGCAAAGCAAACAGAGAGATAAGCTTCTGGCTCCATGCTTGTGAGGATGTCCCACCATATCTCTCATTGGCACATGAATAAAATAAGGGGTACTTGTTGGTTTAAACAGCCCAAGCTGTAATGAATTTGCCTAAGTAAACTACCTATTTCTGATAGATCAGTGGACCAGGAAGGTATATCTTAGAGAGAAATTTTGATCTTATCCTTCACAACTGAGTTACACCTTTGGAATTGCAACACAAATGAATATTCAGAAGCACGCAAGGATCAATTTCTCAAACAGACACAGGAATTTGGGGGAAAATAAAAGCATGGTTCCAATTGATATATCAGGATTGCAATGTCATCGTCCTGACTTCCCCAAAGTGTTCGCTAATAGATGAATCAAAGTATCAAGAACATTACAGTTTTAGGTACCCTCAAAAGTATTTCTCAAGGTACAATGGAAGTAACTTATATGTCGATATTAGTTCATTCTATCCACTCCTAACTGTCAACCCGTTGCGAATTCACAAATATAACACATTCACATGTATCTTGGAGTTAAACAATCACTTCTCTGGACTATCGAAAATTCATAATTCAACATGGACTCGTGAAGTTTAGTGACCTTCACAAATGTTAGCAGAGCCATGCCTACCGGCAGTTGAAGTGTCAAAATAGTTACTTCACTGTTTCCGTTCTTACTACTTAGATTACCACACATTATATTCATTTTTTTTCCCTGGAAAGCTGCCTCATCACCTAAGAGAAAAAGAAGAAGAAAAGAACTAAACCCACAATTTATCATGGTTGATAAAACAGTGAGGTTGTTATGAGGCTGCAACGTTTGTACCTAGCGTGCTCCCCAGTTCAAGGAAGTGCTCGTTCAGACGATCCCTCCTCAGCTTTTCGCGGTCGGCCTTCTGGACTTTCCTCGCGGCCACGGGATCCCTGACGTCCGCTTCCTCCCTTTGCCTGCGAGCGACGGAAACCGACAACCAAAAGACCATGAAAAACATACTCTCAGGCATCACCCTCAAAGCCTTCGGTGGAAGAAATTCACGGCCTATCACACAGCGTTTCATCCGCGTCCTAAAGAGCACCCATCCCCTACCCACATAACAAAATCCCAACTTTATGCGCAAGCGACCATCACCCAATATCCTCCATCAAACAGAGCACCGGAACGACGGATCGCGAAATCAAATATTTAAAATAAAAAAAAAGCTTTTTTTTTTTTGTTTGGTCGACCGCATCGCGCGGGCGCGGAAGGAACGCGTCTCGCGCGATTCCAGCGGCGGAAATTCGCGCCCAATCCGACGACATTGAAAAAGGGAGAACCTGGGCTCGTCGTGCGAGGCGTGCAGCCTGCTGGACGGGTGTTGGTGGTGGTGGTGCTGCTGCTGCTGCTGGGGGTGGACGGAAGTCGACGCTCCCAAATCCGTCCTCCACTGATCCATCTCCGCCCTTCTTCTTCTTCTTCGTCGTCTTCTTCTTCTGGCTGCTTCGCCGGTTGAAACCTAGCTCTCCGGGGGCTTGATTTCGCCGCGAAATTGTAGAGAGAGAAAGGGAGGGAGGGAGAAGAGAGAGAGGAGAGAGAAGGAGGTGGGAGCAAACCTGCAACGACAACTCGTGCTCTCCACGAGCCACGAGGATTGGGGAGCAGAAAAAAATTGATTTTTGGAGTCTCTTCGAGAAATCGAAAATGGGGCAATTATCGGGTGCGGTGCGGTGCGGGTGGAGGTGGGGGCGTGTACGACGATATCACGACCGTTGATTTTGCCAACAATAGTATCGGAATTAAAAAAAAAAAATCAAGAGTTAATACTTTGAAAAATCCCAAATTGATACATATATGATAAATTTACTTAAAATTATTTTTTTATCATGAAAAATCCCTAAATTGGTAGATCTGTGATAAATTTATCCATATTGATAATAAAAAACCCTAAACTATTAAGACAAATTTTTCCTAGCCTAATTTATTCGATTGCCAAAAATCACAAACTGGTATATTTGTAACAAATATATCTCATGTTAAATTAGATTAATACCACAAAAAAATCACAAAAATTGTATACTATGACAAATTAGTAAAATCAATCAACTCTCACATGTAACTACTAGGGTTTGCTTTAGTGGCCAGGGGGAGGTGGGGCTTCAAATTCCCACATTTTTAGGGGTTATGGTGGGGACAATTTATTTTTAAGTGTATGTTTCGATCTTCACATCTTGCAAGTAAAATTTAATGAAAACTAACAGAGAGTAAATTTATTATAAGTGTACCGGTTTTTTGTAAATTTATCATAGGTATATTAGTTTAGAATTTTTTATGGTCAAAAAATTAATTTTAAGTAAATTTATCACTAGTGTATCAGTTTAAGATTTTTCGGAATGTTAACCCAAAAATCAAAAGGCATAATTCCCAATTCTATTCCAAACTTTTTTTTTTTTTGGTAACTCGGGAACTCTTGTACAGCCGGCAGCCGGTGAACCACCTTGATGTCACGCTTAAAATCCCGTGTGACCAGTGGGATTCAAACTCCTATTCTAAAATCCGTCGTAAAAGGTCATGATTTGAACTCATCTCATTTTTTGCGCCGAAAGGGTCATGGAAGTCTTTTATTTTTTCTTTTGTTTAAAAGAAACCCACAAACTTTATGTTTTTTTTTTTGTTACCCATGGAATCCTATACAGCCGGTAGCCGGTGGGTAAATCCTAGAACGACACTAGCGGAGGATCCATCACTTTGATGTCGCGCTTAAAACCTCGTGCGTCTAGTGAGATTCGAACTCCTCACCTCTTCGCAAAAGATCAGTAAAGCCTTATCTAACTAAGCCACCTCATGCGGTGGTCTTAAACTTTATGTTCGATCCTATAATTTACTTGAAAGAAACCCCCAATTGTAAGTTCAATTTTAATTATGTCCAAACTTTTTCTTGTCTAAAAAAAAATCACAAACAATAACTCTAGTCCTAAATCTACTCAATTTGCTAGCTTTCAACCTAATCTTAAATCTACATTCATTGATCCTTCATCCAAAAATCACCATTTATTGTTTAGTGTGATATTTTCACATCTGTAATAAATCTACATCAGCAAAGTAACGTAGAAAATAAACTCTAAATAGAAACTATTCTTTAATAAGAAAATCAGGTAGATTTAGAATTAGAGTTAAATTCCACGTAGATTTGGTGTTTGGGGGCAAATTTGACCTTAAAGTTAGGGTTTTTATTAGGAAAAAAAGAGTTTTAAGGCAAAACTTAGACTAAAATTGGTTTTTTTTTTAATTTATTATTATGTCGAATTTGGTCAAAAAAATTGGTCGGAGTGTACAGCAGACCGGGCATGATCGGTTGCAGAGAATAGTATTCTCCGGAGCAGGAGATGTGGGATACTCATCAGACCCGTACGTGGGACTTGGACATTCGGCAACCGCGCTCGCCTCGTCATTTTCGGTTCGAACGGTCACATCGGAATTCGGAAAAAACAAGGGCGCCGCCGAGAAGAGATGTCCTCCGATCCGGCGCCGGAGGAGGACGGCCGGAGCGGGACGGCGATGAGGATGGTGACTTACAACGTCAACGGCCTCAGGCAGCGGATCTCCCAGTTCGGCTCGCTCCTCAGGTTGCTCGACTCCTTCGACGCCGACATCGTTTGCTTCCAGGTCCGTGCTGGATTGATCGAGTCGCTTTCTTTCTTTCTTTCTTTCTTTCTCTTTTTGGCCTTCTGGGGGGGCTGAGTCCGCTCGTTCGTGTTTGCGCTGGGGACTTGGCGATAGGAGACGAAGCTGAGGAGGCAGGAGCTCACGGCGGACGTGGTGATGGCGGAGGGGTACGAGTCCTTCTTCTCGTGTACGCGCACGTCGGATAAAGGCCGCACTGGGTATGCAGGTTAGTTGTTCGACAGAATGATTCTTTCGGGAAATTTAGTATCTTGTCCCATTTTGTGTCGTGGGTCGCTTCCGTGGTAGTGAAAAATTGACGTTGAAGGCTATAATTGCTTACCGGTGAAAAAAAAGTTCCGAGTGGAAATGGGTCTGTTATCTATGATATTTGGACGTAGGATTCTACTGCATTGTTTTTGTTGTTTTTTTTTACTTTCCCTTTTCTGAACTTGGGTGTTTTTTGAACTAATGCGGAGCTTGTGATGACTATGCTGGTTAAATTTGGCCTTGCGGTTTAATGACAATTCAGGGGTGGCGACATTTTGCCGGGTGAAGTCTGCATTTTCAAGCAGTGAAGTGGCTTTGCCTGTGGCGGCGGAGGAAGGCTTCACGGGTCTCCTTCGAAATGGTAGAATTGATGAAAATTATGCTAGTGTAGCAGGAGGCCTTGAGGAGTTTGCAAAGGATGATCTTCTTCAAGTTGATAGTGAGGGGCGCTGTGTCATCACGGATCATGGCCACTTTGGTGGGTTTCTTTTCTAACTTCTTAGCATCATAAAGAGGAGACATAGTAGAATGCTCATGTCGATATTGAATTACCCAACCTCAATGCTCTTATACTGTTGAATGAATGCTATAGAATTTTGGAACTCTGACATCTAGTGGCAGTTTGCATTGTATCTATTTGCCAACTCTATGAGATACTAAGGTTAGTAATCATGCAGTTCTTTTCAATATATATGGGCCTCGGGCTGACTCTGATGATGCTGAAAGGACTGAGTTCAAGCTCAAGTTTTACAAGATATTACAGGTAAATTGATTATGTTTTCGGGAAACCTTAGAATTTGGTTTCTACACAATCTCAGAGGACAGATTATGAGAGAGATATATATGGAAAAAATAAAATGTTCTGCTTTCTCTTCTTATAATAGGCTTTTTTTATTTTTCTTTTCACACTGGTTTTCTTGGTACAGTATGATGTCACATGGAAAAAGTTTGTTAGATCAACTTCTCGTTTCTAAAGTAGAGTAATTGTAAGGATATAATCAGATGAGATTCAAGAGTTTGAAAGCCTTAGAATTTATTGTCTAGGTGAGTTTCTTTTTAGAATGACACTTTTAGGATCAGAGGCTCTATTTTTGTCATCTGTCTTCTATAGCATCTCTCAGTGGGTGACTTCTTGCTAGTCCTGGATTTACAGATTCATCACATGAAGAATACATAGGGATCACAGCAACTCAACTGGTTATGAATTTGACATTAATTTTTACTTTAGCAATTGTTCTTCTACCACAACTACTGCATCTGCAATATGGTTTCAAGTGGTTATCTGGACAATGAATGGTTTAATGTCTGCTTTCCTACTTTGAATCCTCAATTTGAGGTGAAGGCACTTTTTCATATATATTGTACATATTATTCTTTCTGCTAACATGCTTAACTATTTTTCTAGAGAAGATGGGAATATCTTTTGCAGCAGGGGAAAAGAGTATTTGTTGTAGGCGATTTGAACATAGCGCCTGCTGCTATAGATCGGTGTGAGGCAGGTCCAGACTTTGAGAAGAATGAGTAAGTTCCAACCTTTCATTGGTTTTCTCTCTTATATGGCTAATGCTGGATGGATATGCTTTCATAACTGTTGCTTGCTCCGTGCATATAGCTTTTGCGGTTGGCGCTAATGTGGAAGTCATTGATTTCATTTGCCTTGCAGGTTTAGAAAATGGCTAAGGTCTATGTTGGTAGAAAATGGAGGCCCTTTTTTTGACATATTCCGAGCCAGACATCCTGATAGGTGTGACATTTTTGTAAGAGCTGGCTACTGGTTGTCATATAGCATGTTACAATTTTCTTGTTCTAATCTTCAAATGTGTAACATTTCAATCTGTATTTTCCTTCCTTGTTCACCACTAGTCATCAAATCATGAATATGGTGGTTATTTTTGGTAACTTGCATCCTATTCCAACATTATTTTCAATTCTCAGGAAAGATGCATATACGTGCTGGCCTTCAAATACCGGTGCTGAACAATTTAATTTTGGATCAAGAATCGACCATATCCTTTGCGCTGGATCCTGCTTACATGAAGACTGTGATCCACAAGGTCATAACCTCATAGCTTGCCACATCAAGGATTGTGACATACTAACAACATACAAACGGTGGAAACCTGGGAATACCCCAAGGTAAAGGTCACGTTTGACTTTGCTTGCGCTCCATAACTACAAAGTAAGACACTTTAGTAGCAACACCTCAAACACTAAATTTGGTATGTCTTGAATGTGTGGCTCTCCTTTTCCTTGGCACTTTTTTAGTTTTACTTCATGAAAGTCTGAGGAAATGTTAGCATGCATGCCTTTAACGTTCCCAGCATCCACTGCCTCACTTTCTCTCCTTTTTAATCTGTAGGTGGAAAGGAGGATGGAGTACAAAACTGGAAGGTTCTGATCACGCTCCTGTCTATGTGTGTTTAGAGGGAATAGTTGACGTACCCCAACATGACACTCCATCAATATCTGCTAGATATTTTCCTACAATTCGTGGCATCCAGCAAACAATTGGTAATGGAACTTTGCTTATCCAAAAGTCATACTTTGGCATGAAAATACAAGAATTTAATTCTCAGCTTGCATCATTCTTCAGTCTAGAAATCTATGTCCATTAGAGTGAATCCAGTGTCTTTGTTCTTTTCCTTATCCTAAACTTGCTTATATGCAGTATAGGTAACCATCACGATTTGTATCGCATGCTACATCTTCTTGCTTATTAGAAAATACTCACAAAGACTTTGCCATGTAATTGAGTATCCAGAATATGTGGCTATTTAGAAAGAGTGTTGTGATATTATCAGATAGTTTAAGTTATATATATAGTTATTGTATGTGTGTGTGTGTGCGTTTTTTTTTTTTTTTTTTTTTTTTTTTTAATGCCTTTGATTTCTTCCTGTTCTCCAGAAAGTAAACTAAAATCATCTTAGGCTTCTTTGCTAGCATAGAAAGGAGCCTAAATAGGATAAGAAATTATTCTATTAGTGTTTGGTGGCCTCCTCCTGATGGCATAACCCGAAATATGCCTGGATAAAAAGCCTGATGAGAAGTCAGGGACTTGGGGTGGGACAGAGATGTGGATTGGCCAAAGAAAAATGGAAAAGGAAAAAAAGGAACAAGACCACTCGTTCCTATATCCTACCAGTGGGCACCTCAGATCTCACTCCCACCCCCCAACCAATGACTGTCTCGTGCTGGCAGTCTCAAATCTAGATCTGAGACCGCCTGCGACCTCCACAGGGTTGCTGTCCTCAAGAGACCACCACCATTCACATCCTTCCAATGTATTGAGTCCATCTTTCTCTGACTTTCTGGTCACAAGGGGCCTCCGTGGCAGATGTTAGCAGTTGCTGTTGTGATGGTGGCCACTGCAGTGGCAGTGGCAGTGGCGGTGGTTACGGTGGTTGCTGCAGCTTAGATTTAGGGCATTTATTTTTTTACCCTGCCTTTTTCATAAATTTGATGGATTTTATTTTCCCAATGTAATCATTAGTCCACCAAACACTTGATAGGATTATATCAGTCCATATCTGTAATCTGGAGTATTTCTTATTCCACTTTAATCTATCCTATCCCAATTCTTGTTCTGACAACCAAACGCAACTTTATTGTAGTTGTGCAGATTTGTCTTTCCCCTTCTGTTGGTTCCAAATTCCTGTTGCTAAGTTTAATAAGCGCTTAATCTGTGCAGTATCAGTGCTAATGAAGAGACAAGTTTCCGAGCAAGTGGAAGGATGCGAAATGTCAACTTCATGTTTAGAGGAAGATGTCACAATAAGTAGTTGTAGCAGGGGAACAGACAGATCCTTTGGCGACTGCGGTCTATCTGGATCACTCTCCAGCAAATCTTGTGCTTCCTCAAACCAAAGTTCTGGTTCTGTAAACTTGGAAGTACACGATCAGTCTTGGAATTTTGCTGCTGTTGGTGCATCTGACACTGCACATGGTAACCAATATAGTGAAGTCAAGAAAAAAGCTAAGAAAGGTCAAGGGTTTCAACTATCATTGCGGTCTTTCTTCCAGAGAAACTTAGACAGTGGCAACAAAGATGAGAAGTCTAATGGAAATTCTTCACTCAATGCGGTGCATATACAAAAGTCTGATGATCAGACTAATTGTAACTTTGCAAAGGATGAGGATAGTAGAAGCCTCCAGCAGAATGATTTGGACATCAGTGCTTCTCCTCTTGATCAATCATCTCTGGGGAAAGGAAAAAATGATGTGGCTTTACTGGAGTGGCAAAGAATACAGCAGGTGATGCAGAATAGCATCCCTCTTTGCAAGGGTCATCGTGAACCTTGTGTCTCTCGTGTAGTAAAGAAGGCAGGTCCTAATTTTGGTCGCAGATTTTACACATGCCCTCGTGCTGAGGTACCTCATCTTTTTTCGGGTGGAACTATAGAGTTTCTGTGCTGTTAACTATCTGGCTAAAACCCACAGAATATGGAATATGTAATTATTTAATGTAGGAGCTTCATCAGTATACAAGGGAAACAGCAGATAAAATGAATATAATGTTGAGCTCTTGACTAGTCTCAAGTAACTTCTAATGAGCATATGATGATGCATGTAATGTCACCTCAATTTGTTGCTGACTTGAAAACTATTTTCAAGTAAAAATCCTTCACCAATTTCTCCCTTTCAATAGTAATCGGTTGTTTCGCTATGCATATATTCCAGATTGATTGATGTTGAGAATGCACCTAGTTATTGTGATTCAGGAACGAATCTGCATAATTGTGATGTAAAGATATATCTCATTTTTCATTTACCTCTTTTAGGGGCCTGCCTCCAATCCTGAAGCAAATTGCGGTTTCTTCAAATGGGCTTCGTCAAAATCTAAGCAGAGTAAATAGCGAGGATGATGCTGTGACTGACAAAATTTTGACTGCTATGTATCTGGCTGTATTTTGCCCGGCTTCTGTTGTAATTCTTTACAATTATGCACCCGGTTCTGTATTTAGAAATTTGAACCGAGGGTGTGGGGTAAAATAGGCGGCATTATGCTGATTTTAACTGTTGTGTATAGAGACGAAGACGGTGCTATTTGGAAATTGTATGTAAAGGGTAATGCCATGTGACGTGCTTTTGAACGTTAATCTTCCTGATGTGCGTAGGGGAGAACTTGCAGTCTGTATGCCTGTACCATGTACGTTTAACACCTGTACAATGTCGGCCTCACGTTTAACGTTAAACACAGTGAATCACTGTGTATATGTTCACTGTGTTTAACGTTTCTTGATTTGTGACAGTGCCAACAAGGTACGGTGACACTTTGTTAGTTGAGAATACAATGTGCTGGTATAGGGGCAGCTTGCTTTAACATGCGTCTCTCTCTCTCTCTCTCTCTCTCTCTCTCTCTCTCTCTCTCTCTCTCTCAGTGCAGAATATCTTTCCAAGGCCCAGTCTTTAGGCACACCAAATGGTAGAGTTTGGGTAGGCGTGGCTTTGTCAATTTGTAGGCTGGACAGCTTAAGGAAGGCCGAGCTTGAAGGCCCATCATAGTCCAATCTGGCTTGTGTGTATTAGTATGTTTATATTTGTTTTACGAGATCAAGATCATGAACTTTGGCCAAATATGCAATGTCATCTTGAATTTTTAACCTATTCAATATAGTCTTTAATTTTTTTAATTCATTTAATGTGGCTTCTAAACTTTTTATTTATGTTCAATCTAGTTCCTAAATTATATAAAAAAAAAACGTTCAATTTTGTCCAGAAATTGGATTAATGGAAGGATAGTATTGAATTTTTTATGTAATTTATGAATAAATTGAATAGGTACCAAAATTTTGAGAGCTATGTCGAATAAATTAAAATTTCATGAATGACATTGCATATTAAGCTAAAATTTAGAGACCACGTCGAACAAGTTAAAAATTTAGAGATGATATTGTACATTTGATCAAAATTTAAGGATAATTACTACGATTTTCCCGTCTTTTATAATAAAGAAAGCAAAAACTTTCTAGTATTAATCTTGCATCAATGGCAAGGGCGATCCACATCTCACTTGATAGCGAACTTGCGTACTCTTTTCGATATAGCATGGATTGGTTGTTTCTCTTGGGATTACCTATGCTTGTTCTTGCCTTGTTAAAAAGAGGAAACGTGGAGTAAGGGGAAGAAAACTCTTAATTCTAGACACTCTCATGAAAACGACCATAAACGACCATCAAAGAAGACATTCGTTCCTCAAGAGTCTTGAGTCAAGATTAATGGCAAGAAAATTCATTTTTCAAGTTCAGTTCGTTTTGAGGAAAATGCAGCGTCTTCTGGAAAATGTTTTCCAAAAAGCCATTTTCTAGATAAATGGTAGCCATGGCTCCAGTTTCGACCAACGCGAAGCGAGCTCGTGATTGTGACCGTCTCAGCCTCCAGCGTTGGCTGCAATCACGAAAGCTGCAATCGAAGGCGGGTGCACAACCTCAGATCCAAGGCCCAGCCTCAGGCAACCTCAGACCTAGGGTCACCTGAGGCCAGCAACCTTGGATCTAAGGTTATGCACCAATCTTTGATGGTGGAAACTCGCGTGTCATTCCCTGTACTGAATCCTTATCCCATCTGGTATATTTCATCTATTAGGTTGGATTTTTTTTTTTTTTATCTGGATTATATCTAGTTACATCCGGATTTTGTGTTACCCCGAACACTAAATAGGATATAAGTTATTCTATCCAAAGTTATAATCGGTCCTTAAACGAAGCCTAAGATAAAAGTAAGAACGTTGTTCAAACGAAGAAAAGTCCATCGAAGAAAAGTGGACTGCATTTTATTAGCTCAGAGTGACTCTTAGGGCATTCCAAATGACAAATGAAAATGATGCTTTCGTCTTGGTGAAAGGTCATCGTGCACCTTATCTTATACAAAAAAAATAAAGAACTGTAGCGTAAAAACACCGGTGTTTGTGGACTAAACCGATGCTGTTTGCTGCAAAATCAAGGAGACACTGGAAAAAATACAAAAATAAATCATCACTGAGCAAAGGAAGGGTAGTGATTTGTCTTACCAAGGCATGACTCGGCTGGTATAATAAATAAGTAGACGCCGGTCCTGCTTATTTTAGTACAAAGATCATTCTCATCATAGAGGAATGTAAACGCCGAAGGGTTTTATAATGTGCTTGCACAAGTTATGGTCACTTTGAAAAATTCCGAGCTCGTTAATTCGTCTGTGTCATGTGCCATCGGCGGACCGATACAGGGTTGGTCGCGACTCGCGAGCCCTCTCTCATGCTGTGAGAAATTCTGACTTGTCAAACTATTGACTTACTGGTGTTTAAGGACCGTCACTGACTGCAGGACAGTGAAATTTATAGTTGATTTCTTATGACGACCAAGGATAATTACTTGAAAGGGACATTACGTTAATTTAGGAAGATTAACTAAGAATAGGTAAAAAGAAATTTTTGAGAAATTGAGGTTGCTTAATATTTAATAAGGGAAGTCATGGTCATTAGGACCTTCTAACTTACAAGAACTCGAGGTAATTTGTTATTTGCAAAGGGAGATTACTAAATGTCATTTGCTTAAGTTAATAGGTAATCTATGAATATTAATGTTAATTATTATTATTATAAGGTGTATGCCTTATCATAATTTGAGGTGAGTTAGCATGGTATTGGTTAGTTACTAAGTGATATCCTTCTCATATTACGACCTTTACAGCTAAATTACTATCCATAAAGAAAGAGTACTAGCTATGGATTTAGTCGAGATAGCAAAGACTTTCGACAAATTACAAGTATTGATAGGGGTAAGAAAGGTGGATCAACTAAAGAAGGACTCGGCTGATTGGTCCGATTCTTAGTTTCTAAAAATGGAATTGGTGTCCGGATAGTTCGGTTCTTAGTTCCAAGGTGGGGGAATCGAACTGAATCAAGGCACCCAAATTATTTATTTATTTATTTATATTTTTTGAAACACAAGTCTCTTATCCTGTTTCGGTCTTTTCTTTTTGCTCAATGATTGTTCATGCCTACTCTCCTCTTCTGGTCTTTTCATTTCTCTAGGTCTCCTTCACATCGCATGGAGTTCGAGACATTCTCTTCTTTGAATCCAACCAGTTCAACTGGCTGGTCCCTCCGGACTAGATGAGGAATCGATCACCCTTGAGTATTTGAGGTACAACACTACTTAAGCTTTAAGTTATGCCCAATGGAGAAGGACATCACTCGGTAGGATATTAATATTATATAATCAAAAGAATGAAAACATACGAAACTTTATCTTGAAAGAAAATTTTATATTTAACTCGAACATCATGGGTGGAAAAATGCCGCTTTAAAAGCAAATTTTTTTGTCGAGTCTTACTTATGCAACATTTTTTAATGAATTGGAATACTTGTCTAACGTTCATTGCGCATTCAAAGACAGGTGCAGAAGTTGCTAACTTCCTGTGGAATAAAAGAGAACTATGAAACTAATAAGTGTATATTTCGATTGTTAGAAAGGAATTGCTTATGTGGCGCCTAATTGGCTGCATTCATTACAGAGAATGGAGTACCGCCAAAAGAAGGCATTCTAGCTATTAAGAGAGTTATGGCCTATTTAGTAACGAGTCAAATAGTATTTGATTTTATTCTTTTATTCCTTATAAAAAAAAAAAAGAGCAATCCGTTTGGTAACCTTTTTATTCCCAAGATTAGATGTAGAACAGAATCAAGAAGTAAAAAAAAAAAAAAACTTCTTTGTTTTTGGAAATAACTCTAGAATAATGTCTTTTTTTCCTTTTCTTTTCCCCCCTTTTTTCCCATTTCTTCTTCTTCTCCTTTGGTGAGGCCGACCTTGTGGTGGCCTGGTGAGGCTCGGCCTTGCTAGGGGACAACGACGGTCCGATGAGGTTGTAGGTCATGGTTGAGGCTGGTAACCGGCTAAAGGAAGAAGGAAAAAAAAATGAAAAGAAGAAAAAAAAAGAAAAATGTAATAAAATTATTTAAAAAGTAATAAATTTTAAGTTGTACCAAATGTATTTCTATTTCGAGAATAAAATTTTTGAATAATTACCAAACGCCTTCAAGTGTTCAGAATGTCATCTAGGGAACAGAACAATAAAAAATTATTTCTAAGCAAAAATTATTTTTGGAAATAGAATGATTATCAAATGCATTCTTAGGTGTCGAGAAATCAGAGAAAGTCATTAGAAGAGAGCTTGTTGTTTTGTATTTATAAATTATAGCTTGAAAAATCTTGTCCTTACAAAATATGAGAACCAAGTAGGAAAAAGAGCACTAAAACTATTAAAATTTTCATATGGCGCTCATTTTGGTGTTAAAACTTTTTGAGGGATCACTTAACTATCAATTTTTTGAATGATCACTTAGTATTAACTCTAATTTGGGATGCTAAAAATTCAACTTGATAATATTTTAATAATTCTTCTTAGTCTTGTTACGTGGATTGCTGGAAATTTGACGTGGTAAAATTCAATGAAAAAACCCTTAAATGATGTCGTCACACGTGAAAAATCCCAAATTTTCCCTCTTTTTAAAACCCTAACATAATGTTTACTAATTCGTTCCAAAATTTATCTTTCCTTGAAAGCCTAACTTTTTTTGTTTGAAGAAAAAAACTTGAAACCTTAATTCAAAATGACGATTTTGAAGCAAAAATAAGACCTAAATTTTGCAATGGGAGGAGAATAAGCAAAAGCGGCTCAAATTCGTGTCAACA
This sequence comes from Eucalyptus sideroxylon x Eucalyptus melliodora, assembly GCA_016097485.1. Lineage (NCBI taxonomy): Eukaryota > Viridiplantae > Streptophyta > Magnoliopsida > Myrtales > Myrtaceae > Eucalyptus > Eucalyptus sideroxylon x Eucalyptus melliodora. The sequence goes on along the minus strand of CM027832.1, from coordinate 43,546,295 downwards.
AAGCCACGACAAAGGTTAGAATAAGCGAAATGGTTGCTGATTTGTCCCAAAATTCACCTTTCTTGAAACCTTACTTCAAACCGACAATTTTGGGGCAAAATTTATATCTGAATCTTACAATGGAGGCGGCTCAAGTTCATGTCAATAAAACCAAGATGAAGGTGTGAATAAGCAAAAAGCCTGTCGGTTTGGCACTGAGCCTTGATTTTTGCCCGCAAACCACCAAGCCCTAAGTTTTCCTTCCAGCCACCAAATCAAGCCCTAATTTTTCCCTGCTCCGGTTGAGTGAGTAATGAAAGGATGAGACTGATTCAGTGAATGAATGCATGAGATTGAATGCGGGGGAGAGAGAGAGTCCGAGCAAACAAAAAGAGAATTTTCCATTTATTACAGTAATTGAATATAAAATCATGCATTCATATTAAAACTTAAATTTTTAGAATAATTGGCAGTGGTCATACAAAATCTCACGTGATATCATAGCTAGAGGTCCCAAGTTGAATCTTTTTAGACTCTATTTAACTCCTCAATTAAATTTCCACATTTAGAGTCGTCGACAATAGTCCCACAAAATATCACCATTTGAAAGAAAAATTTAGGTGTGGTATCATTTAGGTATGGAACGGCTACCTCATCATTCACGTTGGATATTTTATTTTATTTTTGGCTAAAAACGATTGGGTTTAAATTTTACTAAAAATGCCAGATATGATTTTTCGATGGAATTTTTTGTCGAAGATACTTAAGTGATTCGGTGAAAAGTTTTATTAGTAAAGTAGGTGTCGTACGAAAAGGTCTAGCACTTCTAGTATTTTTTTTTGAGCCAATTGCATTGTGTGACGAGCTCCGCATGAAATTCATATGATTTGATAATCGACATACATCGAACTCCCACGAATCTGGTGCACCAGATAATAGGTCCGCGAAACCATTGTCTCTTTAAACAGGTGTAGAATTCGAGAAGCTTCACGTCGATTATAATCTGTTCAAACAAGGGGAGAGTGGACTCCCATGGCGACACCCGGGAGCGTTCCAAATGGCAAATGAAACTCGTGCTTTCGTCCTGGTGAAAGGCCGGGCGCCTCATCTTATGCAAAAAAGACAAACAGCGCCGGCGTAAAAACGCCGACCCATTAATTAAATCGTATTTGTTTAACGAAGGCATGACTTGGCCGGCGAAATTTGTCGGGCGGATTAGTTATAGTTAAATGATAGGTCGACGTGGCCTCTGCTTATTTTAGTGCAAAGATCGCTCTCATCGTGGAGGAATGTAAATGCCAAAGGGTTTTATAATGTGCTTGCACAAGTCGTGGCCACTAGGAATATTCCGAACGAGTTAGTTTGTCCATTTCATGCGACATCGGCCGACCCGACACGGGAGTCAGTTGCGACTCCTGAGCTCTCTTGTGCCGTGAGGGAAACAAATAAAAAATTGCCGTATTCAACGGCGACTTAGAAGAAGGCCAATCTAATTTGATCCATGTACGTTCCAAATCATAATTGAATCCTTTTGATTTCGGGACGAGATTTGATTGAAGCGCCGGTCTTAATGCTCATTTCTTGTTCATCAATGCCTGCGGTATAATTAGAAGTTTATAGCGAATCGGAGTAAATTTTGCCGGCATTGATTGCCTTTGAAAATAAGGTTCATTCTTGGTCCAAATTGGAAAACGTCCCGAGATTATATCAGTGTCTTTGATGAACGATTGGAGAGAGAATTTAGGGTGAGGCATATCTGGTATATTAAGCTCGTTTGGTTCAGCTTTGAAGAAATGGCTTTTGAATAATGTTAATATCTTTGGAGTAAAAGAATTTTCTAAAATGCTATATTGTTTGGTAAATTGTAACTTCAAATAACATTAGAAAATAGCCTTACCATAAATATCATTTGATGAAACTCACATTTATAATGATATATATATATTAAGTCCAAAAATTAAATCTAGTTAGGGTTAGCCATCGGCTAACTGCCAAATAATCGCCAGACCACCGCTAGACGGCTAGATCTGGCGGCCTGAGGTTGCACAACCTCAAGTGTCACTTGGATCGCAACCCAAGTGACATCGGCTAAGTTAGCCGCCTCGGTCGTGCGATCTAGGCGACGCTTGGGGCCGTGACCTCAGGCGATGTCACCTAGGTCACATTAACCCATGTGACGCTGCTTGAGATCGCAACCTCAAGCGATCGCACCCCCTGGGTCGCACAACCCAGGCGACGCAGCCTAAGGTCATGCACTTAAGTGGCATCGCCTAAGTCATGGGTTGTGCCATCCCTTGCGATGGTCGCCGAGGACGCACAACCCCCAGGCGGCGGTGACAATCACTGGGGAAGTCCAACTTGGGTGGTAGATTTGAGAAGACGAATGGTCATGATGAATGGGGAAGAAGATTAACGGTTTAAAAAAATGAGGAACTTGTTCCAATATGTAGGTTCCAGGTTCTACGTTCTAGGTAGAACTTGTATAGAACTTGAAATCTCTTACATCTAGTAATTAGCCAAAGGAATTAGGAAAGAAAATATTATAAAAAAAAAGGGAAAAATGTAAATTAGCATTTGTCATGTCATGTGGGACAGCCAGTGCTGACTATATAGAGCTATTTTCGACCAAAATTGCTCAAGATGACTAAATGACAAATGATTAAAAAATTTAGGATTAAATTGACAATTCATCAAAAGATTTAGGATTAAATTGATATAAGTAAAATGTTTAAGACTAAATTGGCAAGTTGTCAAAATGTTTAAAGTTAATACAACAAAAATTCCTAAACTAGTACACTTGTGACAAATTTACTCCAAATTAATTTTTTAACCACCAAAAATCACAAATTAGTACACATATAACAAATTTATCATTCTTTAGTTTATGTCAAATTTTGCCATCAATTATTGAATTGAATAATGCGTGATAGTTAACGGGTGGACCGGATTAGGGTTTTATCATTCATTTGTTACATGTGTACAAGTTTGTAGTTTTTTTGTGGTATTAATTCAATGGAAACTAACAAAACATAAATTTATTACAAATGTATTGGTTTGGTATTCTAGTGGTCAAAAAAATTAGTTTATGGTAAATTTGTCATAAGCTCACCAAGTATTAATCCAAAGATTTTATGATTAAATTGATATAATGGAAAGATTTATGACTTAATTAGTCACCATACAATAAATTTATGATTTTTTTTAACGATTTTATGACTCAAATACCTAGAAAACCTTGTTCTCAACATGCAATGTCCAGACTTTGATCTTGCACTAACCTACCTATCGAGAAAGAAAAATTAGGTCAAACTTATATAATTACCAATAAATTTCTTTGTTTTTCTCTTATTCTTGACGGTATCGAGCTAAAACAATGTGTCTTTCTTGAATACTCAATTCAGCGTTAAAGAATTTTAACCCTTTTAACAAATGAAACTAAACTGCAAATTGGTGCCACGTGTCCTCTAATCGATTGATTCTAAAATGTTGCTCACAATGATATTTGTTGTGAAATGGCGATCTCTCATCTCATTGACTTCTCTATATATACCCAATATACAAACACGATTCCGGGCCGGCATAGGAGTACTTAGAAGGGGGGTAAAAAAAACGAAGGATGATCGTATAGGAGTCAACGTGGCGAACTCATGGATAAGTTCGCAGCTGACTTTTGGCATGTCACCTGCCGTGCCTGCTGTCTTTTCTGGTTCGCAACAGCAGAAGGATATACCTAAAGATAGGATGAACTCCATGTCCCGTCGCTGCATATTCTATTATGGATGAGACGACAGCCATGTGGCCTGTGACCACCGGGATACCCGGAGTTAGGGTTTTGTTTTTGAGGTTTATCCTTTCTTGTCTTGTGTGACGGAGTCGGATCTGCTAGAAGCCTGAGCCCTTTAGCTTCGGGCGACCCAAATCCATGCAATGCAATTTGCAGCAGAGAGCTCGGGTCGGCTCTTGATCTTTGGTAGAAACGAGAATGATTCGCATGAAGTCATTGTTCCTCACACGTTTGCTAAGCTCGGATAAGATACTCGATGTGATAAAATTTGTCCTATCCGATGCCTGGAGACTCGCGCCAAGCCAAATAAAGTCCTTGAGGACGAAATGTCAAAAGCCTAAAAGGTGCTAGGAAATGCGGGTGGGAATTGGAATGGAGCGAAGAGAATTCCGGATGATGAGAAATTAAGGTGCAAGAAACATGAATCATACGGAAATAGACCTCGTTATAATTGAACACGGGAGACTAAAATGGAATCGAAAGGCATTTATTGGGAGAGTTGAAGCTTGTCATCGATGGACGAAGGGTAACACTAAACAACCTTTGTAACGAATATTCAAATTTGATGTTGCAAAGGAAAAAGCTTCGAAGGAAACGCAAGACTGAGACCGACATAGGTATTGGAAAGCCTAAAATGACACAATAAACATAAAAAAGGGCACATTTGCCAAAAAAAAAAAAAAGAACTAAAAGCTAATGGAACTTTTGGCGAAGTCTTGACATAGATTGAGTATCTCTTCATCTTCCTCTTCATTTTCTATATATATACTCTACTTTGACAGCTCCTACTTTATCAAATTGCTTCCACAAACTCTTTCATGTCTCGTTCTGATTATTAGCACGGTCCATTTACATTATCAAACGCTTACTCATTTGTATAGGAATATTTTCCTCTCCTGATCATCAAGTTATGCATAATGAACTCCAACCCCAGAAAACTATATTAATTTGCGATGTTCATCCTTATAATCTCTCAATCATAACCATGTTTGTTTGGCCCTTTTTAATTAGGTCGGATAAACCCTAAGAAAATCTTATTTTTTCCTTGTTATCAATATTATTATTCGGCTTCCCGAAAAGTCTGCCACCCACTCCTTTTTATTTAAAGGCCCGTGTCTCCGTCCGTTGTTCCCGCACTGTTCCAGTCCTCATACCCAAACCCGCATCCCTCCCTCACCATGCTCTCTCTCTCCTCTCCGCTTCCCGTCCCTCCGTCGTCTTTCGCCACCGCTCGCCTCAGAGCCCGGCGACCGTCCGCCATATCCGCCGCCGCGACCTTCACATCCTCCTGCAGCCTCGAAAGCACACTACCAGCACCAGCAGCACCAGCAGCAACCTCCGTGGCTCCACCGGTCGCCGCCGTGCGCTTACGAGATCCTCGGGATCCCCGCTGGCGCCACAAGCAAGGAGATCAAGGCGGCGTACCGGCGGCTCGCCAGGGTCCTGCACCCGGACGCAGCGAAGGACTCCTCGGCCGCCGACGACCGGTTCATCAGGCTCCACGACGCGTACTCGACCCTGCTGGACCCCGAGAAGCGGGCGGTCTATGACCGGCGGGTCCTGCTGGCGAGGAGGAGGAGGAGGCCGGCCGCGGCCGTCGCCGGCGTCTCGGCGTACGGCGGGCGGAACTGGGAGACGGATCAGTGTTGGTAGCTAGCGGGGTTTCGCGTACTCGCCGAATCGACCGATTCAGCTTCCCGGGTTAGAAAGAGACCGAGGAGGATCGATAGTGTAGAGATGGTAGGTTAACTTAGAGAGAAAGAGAGAGGTTTCCTCGTGAACCAGCGCCGGCGCCATGACCACCACAACTTTTGAGCTTAAGGAAGAAAGCGCTGCTGCGACCCGATCGTCGTCGACTGATTGACTAAACGACGCAGTTTCTACAAATTTGGGGAGGTCGAGGCCTTTCGTTTTGCAAAATTAACGTAAATTGCAAGTCACTGGTGTTCTGGAAAACCTGTCTTGAATGGGTTTCTCATGTCTGATAGTTGTGTACTTTTTCTAGGTTAAGTGAGAATTTCTGGCCTTGTCTTTTGTACTTTTGGATAAAGTCATGAAAATCCCGAAAGATCTTGTGTTAACTTCTAAGCATGTGCAAATCTTGATCTTTTCTCTTTATGCTTTCGCTATCCTGATATTTGATTTAGTCCATGATGAACTCTCATGCTCGATGCTCTGCCTCACAAAATCGCAATTAACTCTAAAGCTCATTTACCGTGGGAAAGAACTTTACACTCAATTTTCGATTGGGCTACAATTATGCTAGGCATACTAAGATGGGAAAAGGGGGTCCCGATCCCCCTGGCTTCCACGCCGACCGCCTCACCCGTTGCTTGTTTAGATTGTCGGGTGTGCACCGTTTTGTCGACTCAACCGTCCAAAGGAGATGAAGCTCCGGACGGCTCCCTAGCACCACCCTCCTCCTCCTCCTCCTCCTGCTGCTTCTCTCTATCTGCCTGGCATGACTACCAACTGCTGCTACGCCATGTCACGGCCGGTGGTGAAGCTGCAGCGATGATAAACACTAACACGATAACTACTACTACTCTCTCTCTCGTCTCTCTCTCTCTCTCTCTCTCTCTCTGATCATGAAAATAGAAAACTAGTGGAGGTCAGACGATATCGGTAACCTCCATTGATGGCCTCAAACATGGCGTATGCATGGCATATGCATGGCGTATGTACTAAAGGTAAGTACAAAAGGTGTGTTGGGTGGATGTGGGAAAGTATAAAATACATTATGTGATGAATACATCACGTGACAGTGATGACATGGTGTAACCGACCAATCATAATTGGTTATATATTATGAATGTCATCTTACTTAGCACAATAAGTATATGCATCTCACTTTTGACCGATTTATTACATCGCATGCTATTACCACATCGCCCTTTTGTAAGAAATGGATCGATATTGCAGACATTAGTTCTCCAACTCCTCTAAAGCAAGTTTATAGAGTTAGAATGAGAAGTAATCCAATAGACTCTTACCGGATGTTGAATATGATCCCACTTGATCGGATGCATCTTGTAATCTGTCAAAATCTGCCTAAACGCCTGTCTTAGATACCTTGCATTAGTCAATCTGACTTATTCACTTCTATCAAAGATCGATGCAGTAAGCTGAGCGACAAAGTGATGATCTTCTAGCTAATTCTCGAAAGCTCAGAAATTAAAAAAAAAAAATGTCACGAGATTGTAATATCTTAAGCGCTATGAGATCATGATGGGTGTGGAGGAATGAGAAGGAAAATGGATAACGATTTCGACTCCCATTTCTTGTTCATTCCCGTCATGACATCCTATTTTGTTTCATTCAATTCCATATCTCTTCTAAAAAGTTCTTGACTCTACTATAAAAACTGCATTTCCTCCACTTAAGTATGATCATTTTCTTTGTGCTACCAAAATTTTAGCCAGCCGCTTGCTCAATTGTGCTGTGTAGGAGTTGGTCTAGGGCATAGTCGTGGTCGCAATCCGATCCCAAAGAGTGAGATTAAAAAGAAAAAAAAAAATACAAGGTAGAATTAGGCTAAAAGAACTTCAAAAATATTCTCTTTCTTAACAATAAACCCTAAACAATAAAAATTTAAGATGTCTACCAAAGTCCTCTGGAGTTCTTATTTTCTTTTGTTGGTAGCAATGATAATGGCGACGCCGAGAATCTAAGTTATTATTTAGCGGCAACCGATCACATGGTACGTAGAAATAGAATCTTGGAATCATTTGGCCCTTGCCATGTTCTGATTGATCGACCTTATGGAATATTGGGACATATATTCCCCCGCCTCTCTGCTGTTCAGACATGGACGTGTCTTAATCGTTTCGGGAGTGGTTGGAGGGACACGATTGATTGGGCATGCGCTTGTGGAAGACGATCCTAGTCTCTTCGTTAAGGTCTAACGGGTAGTTTGCACTTAAAACACCCCCCTAATAATTTTATGTTTTCATACATATAATGAGTATCGAATCTTATGACTCGACTAATCGTCATGTATACACATGAACCATTCCATCCATATGCATTGTGTAGAATTGAATCCGAATAATAATGATTGTGACCCTCCAAAGTTAACAAAAGTGCGCAACATCGTCAAGTGCTTAACTACTCGATCGACTCCTTAAAAGATGACTGTGATTGTTCATCTTTCTATTCCATCGTCCAGTTAGATTTAATTAACATGCCAGATTTCCGTCCTGGTTCAATCGAGTTCTAGAAGCTCTTTGTGGAAAAGGAGATCACTATAGAAAGTAACTGTGTCCCCATCAGTCCGGACTTTAATATCTTCTCAGTTGCACCCTCGCACTACAGAAATGACATCAGGTACCACCCACTCAGAATTTTTTATGCCTTTTCTTTATCCGTGATGTGATCAACTCTTTCGTTCATCTTCGTCGATCCCGAATGAATGCATAATGTATCCTCTCATATACTTGATGCTAATTTTTTATTTGGATGTGACTTTTTTTTCCGGTGTTGTCCCTCCGACAGGACGTGCGATGCAATCCATAGAGAGAAGCTAAATTTAGACCGTAAAACACTTAAAAAGATTGCTCAGGTGTGGAATAATTGTCGACATAAGTACAAAACTTACTGGGAACTAATCCAATCCTAAACATTTTAATTTTACTAATTAATTATAAATCTTTTAAGGATTTACCAATTTAGTTAGAAACCTTTTAAAGTTGCCAATTTAATCCTTTTTTTTTTTTTTTTTTGAAAATTTGCTATTTTAGTCCAAAACTTTATGAAAAATTGTCATTTTAGTCCTAAACCTAATATATGGGTACTACATTGACAAATTGCTTAAAAGTTTAGGACTAAAGTGACAAATCTTCAAAAAATTTAGAACTTAATTGACAAATTATAAAAAGGTTTAGGATTAAATTGATGCAATTGAAAGGTTTAGGAATGAATTTGTTATTTGTACAATAAGTTTATGATTTTTTTGATAATTTTTCCAGTGATTAAAGACAATGATTGGAACACCACGCCTTAAGAAGCATAAGTGGGGAGAATAATAAGGTGCGGGGTTACTATTGTATAATGTAATATGGTAAAGTTTTTTAACATATCAACGCACTCCCGAAGAAAGCGCCAGTTCATATGCACCATTTGCACAATTGTTGTCCCCTATAATATTTTGATTAATGCTCTGAAGACCCCAATTATATGCTTATTAGGAACACGCTTAATTCGGAAGATTGCGTATTTTCAAGCGCACATAACTCGGGAATAAGTAATCAAAACTGCAAATTTCTCTAAACGGTGATTGCGCATGGTCATAATTTTTTTAATTAATCATTCGGTTAGTGCAAGCATGATACTCTGCCAACGAAACTCATAAAAGAATCTAAGTTAGAGTATTGATTGTGTATGTCTTTTACTTGGTAATGGTAATCCTAATCAACAAGGGATGCGACAATTACAATTGGTGAATATGTTATATATATAAAAATATATATGTATGTATGTATGTATGTATGTATGTATGTATGTATGTATTTATGTATAAGCTTAGAACTGCACCAGATAACAGCTACAAGATATGATGAATTTTGGGTCTTGCATGTGCATCTACCTAACCTAACCCTAAAATAAAAATTTTAAAAATATAATATATGGATGACGATGCTCGTACAATGCAACGAAGAGACGGGGGCGCTAAATGCATAGAAATGAGCGAATTCCGGGACGTGATTGCAAGAATTCTTACGCTTGCGTGCGATTATTTAAGGAAAAAAAAAAGTCAACACCCAGCCGCGCGCCTGGCCTTGCTCACGTTTCAAGACGAGACTCTCTACACACTCATCCTAATTTCCATGGCTAATTCAACTTACCATCTTGCGCCGTTGAACTTGTCAAAGGGTTCGAAACTTTCAAATGACTCGATAAATTGGTTTTGCTCAATGCTTATCTTAGTAAGAAGAATTACTAAATCACTTTAAATAATCACCGACCAATATAGCGTGCACCGTGAGCAAGAAAAAAAAATTGTTTTATTTTAATTTTAATTAAGTGAGCTGACTAGATCTTTACGTTGTAAGTTAAAAGATATAAATCATTTACATACTCTCGAGTTATGCATTACGCAAAGAATTAGCGTGAGTAGCATGACCATATTAACTATGTTGCGGTCATCCTATAAAAAAGATCAAAATATTTAATTGTTAGGGGAAACAAAAAGAAATTACTAACTAATTCCAAATTTAAACATTGAAGGTGATTTCCCTCCAATTCAAGATTGAAGGGTCATGAAAGTTCTTAAGAAGAGAGATACTTCGATCTGCATTCTCGTGATAAATGTAACTTCTAGAATCCAACATGGTCTAGCCCAATATTAAGCCGTGTCAATTTCTGAATAAATTGCAGATGTATTATGTGATATGTGAGTATCTTTAAATTTGTCGTTTTAGTATCAAAATTTTGCTCTTTCATATAACACAAAAAAAAAAAAAATTAGCAGCGCTGATGAGATTATCCAATAATGTAGGGGCATCTCTTCCTAGGCTCGTGATGACCATAGCTTGATATATAAATTTAGATGATTGGGCTAGTGGATAAGCAATCGTTTAAATAATTGAATGGGATAAGCAAATTTTTTGTATGATTCCGGGAAATAATTGCGAAAAACTTCTAGAACATGCAACCGATTTCACGACCGATTCCAACGTCTGACCTACCAACGAAGCCAACGCCTACAAAGAATTATAGTAAGGATCGCCTTCTAGAACCTTTACATGTCCAAGAATCGACACCAACCACCAGCCATTTCCTTTCCGGTAATATTCCTCCGAATCTCAACCGCCGGTGAGCTGTCGCTGCGTCACGTTCGGCGGTCGAAAGCCAGCTACCGGGAACGCTGCCGCCAGTTGGCATAATGAGATTGGACAAGGATTTAGGGCCACCCGAGCACAATCACAAGAAACGAAATGTTTAAAGAATGCTTCGGCATTCGTTGACGTCTTATTATATGTGCTTTTTGAAAGTTTAAAATTTACTAAATGAAGCAAGCGGCTTTCATTAAAAAGTGTAATTCTTTCGTTTTCAAGGTGTCTTGCGTATGGTATTTTCCGCCTTTTAGTTAACTGGTGTCTTATGGGCATTTGTTGACAAAACCCCTAAAAGAATAAAGTATGTTCAACAACTTAGTTCCGTTAATACACGGAAGAAGAATTCAAGGGTGCGCCTTTGTTTCATGAAAAATATTTTCTTCATTTTTGGACTTTTAATTTGCTTAGAAAGATGAGTCGACGGAAAAATATTTTATTATCCAATGAAAAAGGTTTTCCAATCAAAACTTAAATTCGACAAAATAATTTTCTTTTTAAGAGTATCAGTAAACATTTTCCAAAATATGATTTGGTATCGATACTTAGACCAAAAACTCTATGCTTTGGTATAGAAATCCCAACGTTCAAGATGAGGTCTCTCGACAATCAAGCTTGAGACCCTAGTGCTCAAGCCTGGCCCCTGATGCCCATGCACAGGTCCATCAAGGCTGGCCCTAAACCCCTAATGCCTGTACCTAATGCTTTGGCTCTAGAGTTCGCATCCATAAAAGTCATGCTCGAGTCCTTGATACTTGAACTCTAGTCTCAACACTTATGCCTACGTCCATAGGGAATGTGCGCGGGTCTTGATGCTCGGGCTCGGTTCATTGATTAATGAAACATTTGTTCATATAAAAATGAATTTGAATTTTTTATATTTGAATTTTTCTTCATTTTCTTTTTTTCTTTCTTTTTCGTTCCTTTTCTTTTCTTCTTTTAGCTTTTATTTCTTTTCATTTCTCCTTCTTCCTCCTTCTTCCTTCGTTGACTGTGTGACTCAATAGCTTGGTGATTGGCCACGAGGCAGGCTAGCAAACTTGAGACTCAGTCGGTCTAGGTGAGCTCGAGCTTGTGCTCACTTGTGGCTATTGCTGGCCATTCCCAAGGCTAGATGATTGGCAAAGGGAGAAAGAAAAGGAAAGAAATAAAAATAAAAATTATTACAAATTCAATTTTTTTTTTGTCTAAAATAAAGTCATAAGATTGAAATTATTTTCTAAATGAGATCCAAAAACCAAAATATATTTTGAGTCATATATCACCAAATAAAGGAAAACTAATAATTTCTTTGAAAAATGATTTTCTGCAAAGTATTTTCCTTTATCATGAAGTTTTCTCTCAAACAAATGCACTCCAAGTATATATCTTGAAAACAAGTTAGTGGGGACAAAGGATTAGAGTGGTTGAATTTTGGGAGAAAATTGGCAAAAGAATTTTAAACCTACTATATGGATGGATGCTAATCTAGTTTTAAATATTTCAATATGATCAATTTAGTTGTAAACATTTTTAACAATTTTCTAATACAATCCTTCTTACCAATTTTTGCTAGAAATCACTAATATGGATATCAATCATCTTATATGACATCTAATGTTGACATCTAATTTGTCAATCAATCTTATTTGTATATATATATATTCTTTTTATTTTTTTTTTTTTTCATTATGGCTGACGAGCCTTGCCTACAACCAGTGAGGCAAGGCTTGGGCAAGGGCTGCCTTGCCGATCGAGAGCAAGGCTGCCCTTACTATATCTTTGAAATTCAAGGGAACAAGTTTCGGAGATATATTTACTTCATGTTCAAACTGATCAACCTATCTTGTGCTTATACGGTTTCCATCTCTACTACCTTCGGAGCCTCGATCCAAGGTTCGAAAGAAAGGATCATCACGATAACGGCCCCAAACATTTTGGCCATTCATCTGTGAGTCCTCAATGTTCCCAATTCTGGTCAATCGAGTCCAAAATCGACCTCCGCCCGTCAAATTTCAAGGGCCACATGGACAATACGACTCGATCGACGAAAGCCCAAGATACATAGGAGTTCATTCACTTGAATAACAATATTAAGAACTCAATTCGCAAGACTTTTTTTAATAATTATCCCCGCCTGCTAAAGAACTAAGAAAACGCCCCTCGTAAACGGGCCAGAGGAAGGCTAGGTCATTAGACGGCCCAAACCTAGAACTTGTGGGCCAGAAGTTCGGAAAGCCCATTATACGAAGCAACGCAAGCACGTGTTTTTAGCTTGATCACGTACAGTTCAGGATCAGCCTTTTACCTTGGTCCCCAAATTAAGGACATTAATGAATTGCCGTCGTCTTCGTACTGGCCTTTCTCATGGTGGGCCAATAATTTTAAATCACGAGGTCATCTGGCGATGCTTGTCAATTGGATCGAACTGTACACCCTGATGTCGAACTCCGACCGAATTTCCAATGAGGTGATATCGGGTGTCGGTTTTAGATTCGGAAAATTCACGCATGGAACGCCGAAGATGCCGACCTCGTCTCGATTAGGATGTTCCTAGGTATCGCGTTGGGCGTACCTTTGGATGGCGATCGGCATTTTTGTTTTCATACCCTAAAGGTCAGGCTTCTGGTACTACGGGGTAACTTACTTGAGTTGGCTTGTGAGAAAATTGTGATTCTCGTGCTCGATGCGACCGACTTTGATTGACAGCCCAATTTCGGTTGCCGTGCCACGTTTTTAGACAATACGGGAACGTCTCGTTCAGGAGATTTACGTTTGTGGAGGACAGGAATAGGGCAGGTAGGTCGGCCGTCATGCTCGAGCACGAGGAAGAAACTTCGCCTTGCCGAGAGCGACTTTGGTTCAGACTCGTGCGTACTCGGATCGTACTGAACTAGATAGGCCAACATAAACACGTCTCTAGAAAATAATGGATCTTTCATACTAGTTGTCTCCGTGTAGATGAATGGACCTACTAAAAACGAAAGCCTAACCCCTTTAAAAACCTCCAAACTTTCAATTCAATTCCAATTCTATCATAATTTTTTTTTCTTCTCATAAAAAATCACTAAGTTTTTATGTAGTCTCAATTCTACATTGAATTTTTTTGTCTAATAAAAAAACCTCAAACTTAGGTTCAATTCCAATTCCACCCTAATTTTTTTTTTGTTTAATAAAAAACCACCAGTTTTTACTTGATCCCATATTTGCCTTTGTTAACCTTAAGTGATATGACATTTTCACATCATTACTCTCGCTTTTTTTCCAAATTTCATACCCAAGAAACACCTTTTGGAGATGAATTTTCATGTCAGCATAAATGATCTCTAAGTATATCTGAAATTTTGGTGAAAACTAGAGTAATTACGGTTGGCTTTCTTCAATTGCTCTTACTTTTAAGAGAGTGTTCCTTCCATCTTTGCTCAAAGATCTTAAATTTTGCACTTAGTCTTCAATCTCTCTTGCTTGGGTGTCTTTCATCACTCGCAATTGGAGAGCTCTCAGTCGAGAACTAGACTCAAGACACTCGAACAACTTACTTGAGAGTTCTCCATCTCTTGGATGTCTAGAGAAATTTTGGAATGAAGGTTCGTGAGGGCAAATTTGAGATTTAAGTAAAAGTTGGTAGTTTGTTATGGGGAAAATTGTCCAAAAAATCCTAAACATATTGCAGTTTTACCAATTGAGTCTTAAACCATTTAATCTTGCCGATTGAGTCCTAAACCTTTTGTCAGTTTGCTAATTGAGTCCATCCAGCCAATTTTGGATGGAAAATGCTGATGTGGACGCCGACGGTGCCATGTAGGACGACCGAAACTAACGTGGACAATTTTTAATAATATTTTAATATTTTTTTATCTTTTGATTTTTTATTTTATTTTCTGTTTTGTTTCCTCTTTTTTTTTTTTCTTTTTTCTTTTGTTCCTTTTGGCTTTTTCCTTTGCCTTTTCCGGTGGCCAGCCACTGACAACAGGCGACGGCTGACCACAGCCCACTAGTTGGCCTCACCAGATCTGGCGAGGGGAGCCCTCATTGAGGGTCGCCCTTGCCAGGCGAGCATCGGCCTCGCCCCTGGCCGAGCGAGCGACTGCGGCCACGGCCATAGGCCGACAGTGAGGGCCGGCCTTGCTAGATCTAGTATGGGCAAGGCCGATGCTCGCCTCGGCGAGGGCTCCCCTCGCCAGATCTGGCGAGGCCTGGTTAGGCGATGGTGACGTCGGGCAAGGCCGCCTTGGCCCCGACGAGTCTAGCTGGCGAGCTGTGGCCGGTGGCTGGCCACCAGAAAAGGCCAAGGAAAAAGCCAAATAGGAAACAAAACAAAAAAAAAAAAAAGAGAGGAAAATTTTTTTTTTAAAAAAAATATTAAAATTTTATTAAAAATTATCCACATCAGCGCCGACAGACCTACGTGGCATCACCGGCGTCCACATCAGCATTTCCATGCGAAAATTGGCAAACTGACAAAAGGTTTAGGATTCAATCGGCAAGATTGAAAGGTTTATGACTCAATTGGCAAAACTGCAATAGGTTTAAAACTTTTTGGATAATTTTCCTGTTTGTTATGGGACAATAAAAAGTTTAAGGTAGAACCAGGACTGGATCTAAAATTTAGATTTTTTATGAAACAAAAAAAAAAAAATTAGGGTAACCACCCATGCATGTGTCACAGGCCGATCGATCTAGCGTTCCCTTACCCGTGCGGCTTTAGGATTTCTCCCAAGCAGACTTTTTCATACTCGACTCATAAGGATCTTTAGGGAGAGAAGCTCTGAATTGTATTTACTTGTAAGGAAGATGATTCCAATGAGGGGAGCAGATCCCTATATATACTAATACAAGGCAAACCGTATCCGTAGATCTCTCCTCAATCTAACGGTGGAGATTATATCTCCCCAACTATTAACTACTTGCATTTATTACATACGAATACAATTACTGTATCGCTTGCCCCCAAACTCAAGAAAACCCTAGGTCTCAGGGATACAAGTCAAGGGTTGCTTGATCCACGGTTATGTCACGGCCGTCCCTTAGAACCCTCTTGGATCGGCTTTCTTTCGGGCCGTGACACATGGCTACACTGGTTGAGGCATACCCCCTTATTTGGCCACCAAGTCAGGGGTTCAACTCCCTGAGTTGTTCACGACTCTCAGAGTAGTTCCATGATTGAAGCAGGGGGGTCCCGACGGTGGGTTGCCGGGCTAGTCTCCCACAATGTATAGTCGGTGTTGTACTCCCGAAGGTGAGCTAAATCGGATCCTCAGCATAAAAAAAAATAATAATTAGGGTAAAATTGAAACTAAACCTAGAGTTACAAGTTTTTTATGAAACAAAGAAAAGTTTAGGGTAGAACTTATACTTGAGTAGAAGTTAGGAGATTTTTAGGAAATTAGGCCTAAAAATGGAAATTACACATATACATACATCACTAACAATGATTCATCAATTTGTCTGATCACAAAGACCCATAAAGCAGCTAAAAGTCAGGAGTTTTTTTAGGAAATTATGCCTAAAAATGGAAATTACACATATACAGACATCACTAACAATGATTCATCAATTTGTCTGATCACAACGACCCATAAAGCAGCTAAAAGTCAGGAGTTTTTTCAGGAAATTAGGCCTAAAAATGGATATTATACATATACAGACATCACTAACAATGATTCATCAATTTGTCTGATCACAAAGACCCATGAAGCAGCCGGCGAACAGGGAAAGAGACCTAGGGTGGGGTTGGGTATGAGCTAAGAACTGAAAATAATGATGAGAAAAACCTTATGATAAGCTATCTTTCAAGCCCAGTTACAGAGGGTCTGCAGTGCTGTCTGAGTGATATGTCGTGGTGTGTATCCTCCCACGAAAGCCAATAGAAAAACCCTAGAATGGATTTTTGTGATTCTTTGGTCGTGGCGTTAGGCTGAGGTCTAATGCGTCCAAGACAGGCTTGTCCTGTATTAGGGTTTCCCCTGAAGATGCCTCGTTTGACGTTTCTAGGGGAAGAATTGGCAGTTTGCTCGGAGTACAAGAAAGTGACGACAACTGTAGGTGCTGAATCTGCACAGCTAGAGAGAGAGAGAGAGAGAGAGAGAGAGAGAGAGAGAGGGGTTTTGCATCGTTTCAGACCACTGACGGTCCTAAGAATTTCCACCTTCTGAAAACACGGGTGCTCTCCGGATCATTGAGTCACGCCCTAGAATCGAGCCACAAGAGATAACGTCACCGCCACTAACGCGACAGATCCAGGATGAACCTTCGTAAAATGAATGGAGGCAGCTCAACCGTGGATCCGCCTCGTCGCTTCGCGTACTAAAAAGCAGACAAAATGCAGGTTGACTAGCGAGAACGGATCGGATTCCGTTGTTGGTGCTCAAAGCGAGATAAGGAAAACTAGAAGTAAAATCCTCGCTGCGCTTCTCCCTCGCAACCTTTCGTCTTCTCCGTCACGAAAAAGCCTGGGCCTACAGCTTTTTTCGTCCACGAAACTTTTCCCGTTTCCCCCGTTTCGATTGCATCGGTGACGCAGAAAGATGTCGACAGCTAAGTTCAAAGTTCAAACGGCAAGCTCATTTTGCACGTGGTCGAGCCCCGTTCTCGATCGCGTAAAAGGGTTCGAACCCCTTCTGAGATCTGTGACCTCAAGGGACGCATCTGCGAATATTCAATTCATTCTTTCGCCTTCTCATGATTGCTGGGAAATTTCCCGGGTACCTTTCGCAATCTGCCAACGCGCGGACGATACACACATGTACTCACTGCATCGTAGTCAGCTTTGCGAATTTAATTCCTAATTGTTTGCATGCAAGGCTCATTAAATCAACGATTCATCATGACCGTATGGCCCTAGTCTAGATAATATATGTTATCTTTCATCGCTTGTTGAGGCAAACTCCGTCGGACTAGCTGGCAAATCGACGTGGAACATATGTATACGCATCATTCGATGTTTGTCGTTAGTCAATTTTTTATGTGGTTGTTTCCGTATTTACAACATGCCAATCAAGATTGGTTGGACGAAACTTCTTTCAACTAAGGATGGAGAAAAACACAGTGTCTCTATATTTGAGAAAATTGTCCAAAAATATCTAAACCTATTCTATAATGACCAATTTAGTTCTAAACTTTTTATATAACAATTTAGTTCCAACCCTTTCAATTATGCACATTTTGACAATTTGTAAATATAATTTTGGCTAGAAATCGCTGATGTGGTGTGGTCAGCACTAATATGAACAATTTTTGCATTGTTTTAAAAAAATTATAAAATTTCCTTATCAATTATTTTTCCTTCTATTTTCCTTTCGCCAGGATTGCCGGTCAACGGATTGCAGATACTTGGCCACAGCCGATGACCATAACCATAGGTGAGGGTCACCCTGGCAAAGACTTGATTCTTGCAACCTAGGGGAAGTGGCGGAGGTTCACCCTTGCTGGATATAGTGAAGAAAAATTAGTTATTCCCCCTTCAAGATGCTAAAGAAAAACTCCATCAGACGAGCTGGCGAACCAATGTAGAACATATGTATAACGCATCATTTGATATTTGTAGTTAGTCAATTTTTTATGTGGGTGATTCTGTATTTGTAACATGCCAATTAAGAATGGTGATACGAAATTTCTTGCGACCAAGTATGGACAAAAACACGGTGATTTCACATTCGAGAAAATTGTCCAATTTTTTTTTTAAATATATTGTATAATGGTCAATTCAATCCTAAATCTTTTGACAATATAACAATGTAGTTTTACACGTTTCAATTATGTAAATTTGGTCCTAAACATATTAACAATTTGCCAATTTAGTTTTAAGCATTTTGATAATTTGTCAATGTAGTTTTCTGACCAATTTTGGCTAGATATTGTTGTTGTGGATGGTAAACACTAATGTGGATAATTTTTTGCATTTTTAGAGGATTATAAATTTTTCCTTATTTTTTTTTCCTTTTGTTTTCCTTTCACCAAGGGTTGCCAATCATCAAATTGCCGATATTTGACCATGGCCAATGATCGGCCACAGGCGAGGGTCACCTTGGCGAAGGCTCAATCTCCTTACTACCTAGGGGGAGGCGGAGGAGGTTCACCCTTGCTGGATCTAGTGAGGGTTGAGCCCTCACCTGTAGCCAAGTACCGACCATAAGTGAAAGGAAAAGAAAATAAAAAATTAGAAAATGTTTTTTTAAAATGCAAAAATTGTCCACATCAACGCCGACCCTATTACATGTGATGGATGCTGTCACATCAACTATTTTTTACTAAACTTAGCCGGAATGATTAAATTGACAAATTATTGAAAGGTTTAGCATTAAATTGGCAAATTTTCAAAAGATTTAGAACAAAATTAACGCAATTGTGAGTTCTCTCCGTCATCGCAAAGGTCGAGGGTTCAAACCCTCTTGTTGCTAAAGTGTCTGAAGTTGGGGGTCTTGGTGTTGGGGTTTTGGATTAGCCTCCCCCGAGGTTTACGTCTAAATAGCAGCTTACAGTAAGGCCTGACGGTGCCACCGGGCACTGGAGGGTCGTATGATCCCAAAATGGTGATCTCCGGCGGTTCCTTGGTTAACAAAAAGAAAAAAAATTAACACAATTGAAAAACTTATGACCAAATTGACAACATTAAAAAGTTTAAGATTAAATTGGCTGCCACATAATAAGTTTATAATTTTTTAGACAATCGAAATGGATATATTCATCTCCATCACCCGTTAAGAAAAACTCCATCAGACTGGCTGTCTGGTCGACATGGAACATATGTATAGACATCATTGACAAATATTTCTAATCAAGTTCCTAACGTGGGTGATTCCATACCTATAACCCGCCAATCAAGATCGGACAAAACCTCTTTCAACCAAGAATGGATGAAAACACGGCATACGTATTTTTTTCCAATGTTCCTACGAGATATCGCAATTTCTTTGAATTTGATGGTTAAGAATCATTTCAACGATGAAGTATCGGGTATACATCCGACGATGAGAGAGCCTATGCATTGCCATCGCCATAACTTTCCTAGGGTCCGGCGTTCGTGACGGGCGCAGAACTCATTTTCTGTTGGCCGTATATTGACAAAACCATGTGTTTGTCCAGCTAGCATGGTGAAAAAAGTTAATTGTAACGTGTGGACGACATTGATTAATGTATTAAAAGACGAACGTCCCATTCTCATGCAGCTGTCACATCCCGATATTTGCTCCGGTTGGGGAGGATGAGAATGGTCTTACCTGAAGCATCCCTAATTTCATTTGGAGGAGGAGGAGGAGGAGGAGGAGGTGTCTGAGTATTTCACATGGTCGTTGTCGCCATGGTTTAAAAATAGCTGATTGCATTAAACATGCATTTCCTCCTCTATCCAATGACCTTCTGAGCTGTTGAGTCGAGGAGTTCTTTATTCGTTCAGATGATACAGGTTATCAGAACTTTTGATTCGACAAACATATCCTCGCCCATGCACGCAAGCTGCCACGTCCATAATGCGCCACTGCCTCGTCGTCCATAATGCATAGGGTGCTCGGCGACATGATCCTTCAAGTTGCTCTTACTGAGATGCGTCCGTACCCGTTGTCTGCTGTCTAAGCAACCCATATCGAGAATTTATCAAGCTGGATGCGCTTTTCCAGCACTTGCCTCTGGGGCTTTGCTGGTGGATGAATATATGATTTAGCTTGATGGGATTAAAATAAGTTTCAGAACACGCACAGCCTGTTTAAACGGAAAGTAATTATCGACTGATGCGCCCTTCGTTTAGAAGGCAGGTTTAATTGATGAATGGAGGAATATTGCGCATCTCTCTCCCCCAGACGTCGCTTCTTCTGTTCTGAGAAACACAGAAGCTAGAAAGAAGAAAAGTAGCTACGCAGCATTATTCACGGAAAAGCCTAGATGAATGGTGCTTGTTCTTCAGCAATACCAGCCTTTTGCCCCCGTGAGTTCATGAATAATATTATAGGCTAGTTCATACAAGACAATGGGCGCTAACCACTGCGATCGAAGTGATGTTAACTAAAGCATCTTTTCTTTTAAAGTTACTAGTGCGAATCAGCACGACATTTGCATCGTACTCCTCTCTATCTCTCTCTCTCTCTCTCTCTCTCTCTCTCTCTCTCTGCTCTTGGCTTTCTCATGTTGAGTGAAAAGGGGGAAAGGAAAAGGTACGAGACAGCCACGAATCACGACATACTCTAGGTTTAACTTGTGGCGTCCAGGAAGAGAACTCAAGAAAGAAGAAAACAAGATGTGCAGAGAGAGAGAGAGAGAGAGAGAGAGAGAGAGAGAGAGAGAGAGATTATTGAAGAATAACGAGCACCATTTACTTCATATAAGGCCATGTAGCTTGAAGGTGAATTCATTATTGGTGTCATGGACTCAGGAGCAAGAGTGTGTGACTGAAACATACTAATCCTCCTCTCCTCTTTTGTTCCATTTTCTTCTGGGACCTAACTGATTTCATATCGGCCTTTTAGGAAATCTTAGTGGGACCAAGTATATCCCAGAGAGAATTTGGTCCATTCCTTACTGTTGTGGTTACGTCACGCTTTGGTTTGCTTGTGTACACAAGGCTTGGAGGCATCCATGAAACTTCAGAAGAACACACATAATCTCTCTCTAAAATCCATGGCCGAGCAGAGCAAAAGTGAGCTGATAATTCTACATCACTTTCCGGCAAGTTCAGCATATGCAGTACATATTCATATATCAATAATAGCGTTGCTTTTAAATGATTTCTCCTCGTGAAAAGAATCTTGAAACAGTGGCTCGGCCATGGGGCTTCCATAGAGACAAAGTCACTAAACATCACAAACATTCCGACCGTATCTTCACATGGGCTGGTTTGTTCACGTCTCTTCTGCTGAAATAGATTGATCATCATGAAAAGAAGTGGCTCTTGTTTATGAAAAGAAGTAACTCTTGGATATGAAAAAAAAAGTGATTATTGATATGAAAAGCGGTAATATTTCAACATGAAAGAGGGTGTTGTTATGGATAAAATACTTATTCCCTAGAGATGTACTGATTAATTATCTATAAATACACCAAATCATACATGTTCAATACAACCATTCCAAGCAACTCTTTCTCCATAACACTCTTCTTTTCTTTTCATACACACAACTTTAATAACATATTCAAAGTGAAATTCCAAGAGAGAAACATTGAACAATTATTGAACTCATTTCTCTATGGTTTTAGTATAAATCTGGAGGAATATTTGTTATACCAGGCAATAACAATAGTGAGGGTGAACAATACTTTAAAGACGGTAATTATCATCATGCATCAGAGTTTCAAAGGTTTATAACCAGTGTTCTATCTTCATCAGCAATCAAATTTCCTCAATGTATTCTAGTGTTATGCCACAACACATGGGGACGGACTCAGGAGCAAAGACCTTAAAAAAGGGCTATGTAAACTAGATGGAGTGTGGATATCACCGGTCTTCTTCTGTCCTCTTCTCCTTAAATGGCATTGATTAGGGATTAAAGTTTCTAATCAAATTGGCATTGGAGTAATATTTAAGCTCCTTTGTATTCATTGGGTTTTTTCTTTTATTTACTAGGTTCACAACATAGTACGAGAAGAATTTTGGACCGGCACTAACAATCATACATGTATCATGAGTGTGCAATTTCCCAACCAACATGCGCAAATCGAGTTACATCTCAAATTCATGCACTATCACATTTCTTTCTCGGTCAGCATCAGCAATAGGGCATGGAAGCTTAAAATTAGAAAGTCTAGAGCTGGGGGTTACTAAGAGAACGGGCGCACCTATAAATACGCGAAATGAAATCGAATATGACGACCACTAACATAGCTCCTCCTGGATTCATGCTAATAATTATAGCTCACCAAAAGATTTTCTTCACACACAAACGAAAGATCACTCGTGGTAATCATTTCTTGATTAGGGTAAGCGTGATCTTGCGTTTTGGTAAAGAAAAGGAGATGGACAAGGCACTAGAAACCAAATTTGACCAAAATCGCCAATGAAAATCGCCACCCGTACATCAATCGGAGCGAACTCATCATCAAATCTCAATCAGCTTTTCCGCCAAGAATCGCTTTTTCTCTGCCCCCCCGAATTCCACCTTCCCCGTACATATTCCTTCCTTCTCTACAGATTTGATTACAACGTTCATCGTGGGTTTGCGTGAGAATATCAGCTGAACTTTTGCCCCTCCTTTTTCGTGCCCACCCACCCGAATGTTGGAGTCAAAAGGCAACCACAGACAGCCCCTACGTCCCTCCAAAGAGTATGTCACTGATTTAATCGGCATCTTCCGATTGTCTCTCTGGGTTTAGTTATTTTAGTTTCAGTGGACTTAGAGAGAATATCCCGTGAAGTTCAACAAATCTGATGCTCAGGACATGCACTCGTGCGTTCTTATTATTACTAGAGTCAAGCGGAAAATGGCAAAATAAAATAATTTGTACCGTCTCAAAAACGTGTGCGCAAAGTGTATCTTGGATAAACAATCAAGAAGCATGTCCCTTTTCTCTTGAATTTCAGTGGACTTAGAATGTCTCGTGAAGTTCAAGAAATCCGGGGTGCTTAGGGCATGCACTCATGCATTCTTACGATTACTAGAGTCAAGCGGGACGTGGCCAGATATGATAATTTGTGACGTCTCGAAAACGTGAGCGAAGTGTATATTGGATAATTAATCAAGAACCACAAAACTGTTTTCTCTTGTGAAATTTAACATCGAATTTTTTTTTTCAATGCTATATCATCATCGCAAGCAAACTAATTCGATTGAAAATGGTTTGCTTCGGACCACGTGAACGCGCATATTTTTTCCTTATCAACTGCTTCTTTAGAGAAACTTCAGGATTAGATAGTTGGAACTCCCGTTCAACTCTTTAGTAGTAAGTAGAAATGTCTATTTATTCCGGTGATAGATAGATTCACTAATTATGCATGTCGATGAGGATTAGAATGGATCTACATCAACTTTTGGAAGCAAGTAAATTGTTCATTACTTGGGAAAAGTGTTAAAAAAATCCTAAATCTTTTGCATTTGTGTCGATTTAGTCCTAAATATTTTATTTGTGCCAATTTAGTTCTAAACATTTTACTTAGTGCCGATTTAGTCTTTTCCGGCCAATTTTGGTCGGATTTTGCTTTGATCGAGTCTTACGTAAATTTGGCGTGGCTTTCGATCGGCGTTGACATAAACAATTTTTAATAATATTTTAATAATGTGATTTTTTTAAAATTCTTTTTTATATTTATTTTCTTTTTCTTTAATAAAAATAAAAAAACTCAAATTTATTAAAATATTATTAAAAATTACCCACATCAGCGCTAATCAGGCTACATCAGCCGACCGGCGTCCATTCAGCAAAACTTGGCCAAAATTGGCCGAAAATGACTGAATTAGTGCAAAATAAAAATGTTTAGGACTAAATTGGCACAAATGTAAAAAGTTTACAACTTTTTTAACACTTCTCTCTTCATTAATTAAACTCACAATAATGTGGGAGTTTTTCTTTTTCTTTCAAAAGAGCAAATGATCCATCAAACTTCTCACTTCCAACTCACTCGAAATCAATTTTTTGCACACAGGAAGAGACAAATGTCTACCTTGATTAGAAAAGACCGTTTCCCGTGCAATAATCACATTTAACCGTGAATATGCTCGTACTTCAAAATTAAATCAATCTTAACATGCAAGTGGCGCACTCATCCCGAGAAGACTCGAAGGTTGGCCCCCGCCATGCTCATTTCTAAGCTCTTTGTGTGAAAAACAAGTCATGCCCCCACCATTTGATCGTCTGGGCGCGACAACATGCGAGGGTAGAATGGTCCTGGATGAATCTTTACAGGGATGAAATAATTTGGCGACACCGTTGGCCTTCACATGTAGAAAAGATGGACTCACGTTTCACGACGAGGATTCTGAGAATTCAGTGATGATCCGTCTTTTTCCGGTAGGGCCGAGAAGAACAGAAGCCCCCGCACCAGAACTTTTTCTTTCCGCCGCTGCAGTGGATCGTGTTTGATTTTTTCAGTGGATAATGATTTGAATGCTGAAGGAGGAATATACTTTGTCTAAGGAACGGAAATCGAGGGCTGAACTGCCTTACTTGGGCCATATTCGAGCAGCTAATTCGGTGCAAACCGACTTGTCTGGTCTAATTTGACAAGAGATAAAGGCGATGGAGGTACTTGAATTTTTGTAAGATGTTCAATCGAATCATTTGATTCTTGTTTTTACGCAACCAGTCCGCAGATTATGTACTTTTTTTTGTTCATGCTCGTCTCTTTATCGTGGAAACAAAAGGAAGAAGTGAGGTGGAATATCACATCAGAACTACATGGACGCTGATTAAACTGACTAGGGTTTTCATGTCGATTTTTGTTTTGCCATAATAATGCTGACTTTCTTTTTCCATAACGCTGCCGTGGATTGAAGAAGAGGAAAATTCAAAAATAAAACAAAGAATCCTAAGCGAGAGAGAGACAACAGAACATCTAGAGTGTGTTTAATAATATTTCTATTCTCGAGAACAATTTCTATTGAGAGATGGTTTTTTTTATTTGAATTTCCTAAACGAGTTTTTGAACAGAATAACGGGTTTGATAACCATACAAAATTTATATTCTCAAAATAGAAGAAGAATAGAATTTGTACGACCCTAGAAATTTCTATTCCCGAATTTTTTTTTCATTTAATTATAAAAATATCAATTGAGACCTAATAATTTATGTTTGGATAAAACTGAACTTTTGTAAAGATTTAATTGATCAAGATATTCTAAGATAGCTTCTGAAAATCCAACGTAATAATTATTCAAAAATGGATGGCTGAAAATAGCAATAGAGAGTCCCTCTGATTTATAACTCACAATATGAGAGGTTTAACAGTAAATTTTTGGGTATTACAATAAACATGTGCATAGACCTTTTGAGTTTTTTTTAAGCTGTAAGAAGAGGAGCGTTGCTTGATGAAATAGGTAATGACAGAACAAATGAGGATGGAGGCGGTCCTAAAGTTGATACACTAATTTGTATGCTTATTTGCACAAACTCATCGAAACTTCAAACAAATGACATCGGAAATCTATGAAGCATAAGCTTATTCGACTACCATAAACATAAGACCTTGTTCAGAGCCATATAATTTTTCATTAAAATGCATATGATCTTAAAGATGTCTCCGATAGAATCTTAAGGGGAGAAGACCGTAGTTGCCAAGCTTTTGTGACCTAACATTGTCTCTGAAAGAAAACGACATTCAAATATCCATATAATAAAGCCCTAAAAACTTATTCAATTTTGAATCTAATTTTCATCAATAGATTTTCACTTTTCTATGCTAAACTAATTCTAAACTAGAATTAACACTAAAATCTAGTAAAATACTCAAAATCTAATTTCTAAATTTTTTCCTATATATATATTTTTGAAAAATGTGGACTCGCATCAAGGAAACCGGACCTTGTGTCGATTTTGTAAAGAAGGGTATTAGGTTATGTTACGCTTGATTTCTAAAATGATTTATTTCTCATTTTATTCCCAAGAGCAAATAAGTAGGTTTTTTCTACTTCTTTTTTTTTTTTTATTCTAAATTTATTCTCTGGCCACTAATCTATTCCGAGAAATAGAAAAATTAGCTGATGTTGCCAAATGAATTTTTAATTTTCAGAAAAATTGAGAAATAGGAATGTTACCAAATAGGGGCCTACTCACCAACGGGATGAGAGGGTTAGGGTAGGCAGTCGCCATCGCATCGCAGGCATCGACTAAGCACGGCAAGGGTCTGATGTCCCTTGTCGGGCTTGGTAGAGGCAGCATGACCGCTGCCGCTAATGCAAGTGTCAAAGTTTTGCGGCAGCGGGATTAAGAATGAGCTTAATGGAGAGAAACAAAAGGATGGAAAAAAAAAACAAAAGGCATTGTACGTTTGCTGGCTTCCAACAAAACAAGTTGAACCCATAATCGAGCAGCTCTACATCTATTGACATTCATCTGAAGGCGCTAGCAGGTATGCTGATACTCAAACAGCGATCCTTAGAGAGAGAGAGAGAGAGAGAGGAGTTGGCCAGGGGCGACCCGGCACGACCCGTTTGGCTTCCATAAGCTCCTCCACCTCCTGCTTCTATAAGGACACGGGAAGTCGTTCCCGATGCACGACCCGTTTGGCCTCTTCCTTGTGTCTCCAAAAGCAAATGAAGAAAACGAGGTCCAAAAAAGACGTTCGATTTTCCTTTGGTCTCTCGACTCGAACGATGGTTGGACACAGGCACAAGAGGGGGCGACACGGCTTTCCCGAACTCTAGCTGAGGCCATGGCGAATGCGATGGCAAAAACGCGAATTCGATTCTCTATAACTTAGAGTATCGACATAGATATACAGAACGTAAAGCTCGCAATGTTGTTAGTTACTCAAACGAAATGCCTTCTTCCTTATGATCGTATGGTTGCAAATTATTCTAAAAGATTGCTCGAAATTTTTTAGTGTTAGGAATCATTGGTGGTGCAACGCACAATGAACTCAACTTGGTACGGCATTTGTAATTGCTGCTCGTTCTTGGAAAATATCTATGTTGCATCGTCCTATCAATTTCGAAGTCGATGGACGAACGGCGACATTTGATTTGTTCTCCACGCGACTCGGGGGCCTAAATGACAAGTTTCTTTCATTGATGGGTACGACCGGAAATCTACAATTCCCTGCGATTCGGGGAACCCGAGTGACTCCAAATCTTGGAGAAATCTGCGAAGAAGAAGAAGGAGAAGACGAACCGGGTCATTACCTGGAAAGGAAAACAAAAGCAATCCGAACCCGTACTTTTCACCCGATTCCTTCTTCTCTTGAATATTCTCTCTTTCAAAAATGGTGATTTATTCTTGAGGAACAGAATAATCATTTTAAAAGAATTAGCAACGTAAGCCTATGATTTTTTTTTTTTTTTGGTAAAGGTAAGAGATACGTAAGCCTATGATTTCAGCTATATATATATTATTAATTTTTTCAACCCGCCATTACATCTTCATTTAAAGTAACACAATTCCAATTTGACATTCGCTCTATCTCCTCACCGAAATAACTAAAAAAATGACAACCTATTACGTACGGTCGTATACTATAATCAATAGTCATCATTTGATTAGGTTCGTTAAACCTGATTCACACTGTAATCATCACCTTGACTAGTGTCCAAAATTACTGTCATATCAATGAGTTAAAAAAAGGGGGGCAAAAGTTAAATTATGTTAATTGTGACACATTTATTCTAAACTCTTTTTAGGACATCAAAAATCTCGAATTATACTAATGCATTTACCTCAAACTTTTTTTATAACATGAAAAACCCTAAACTTATATTTATATGGTACATTAATCATCCGTTAACGTCATTTTTCTTTCATTGAAGTCACGTGAGCACAAAGTCGACACATTTTTCTTTCTGGCATCCATGTAAATAAATTTTTAATAGTTCTTCTCATTGACAAAATTTTAATTGAGGGTAAATATATTACATGAGTACAAGTTTGATAATTTGAGTCGAACAATTTTAGTTCCAACTCCCCCAGTTGGCTATTCTAGTGGGCATGTCCGGTCTCTAGTAAGGTAGAGATTTGCTGGTGACGGTCTTATTGGAGGTGATGTACGATGATTTTGAAGATGGAGGTTGACCCTATTGATTTAGTGGCCAAAAGTCCACCGGTGTCCTTGGCCCGTCGGCTGTAGACATCACGCCACATGTTTTCGTAATCGGCCTCGAGGGTGAAGACAGAAGGTAACACCTGGGATTTTCCTGAAATATAATTAAATCTTTTTTTTTTTGCGGAAATTAACATTGATCCCCACAAAAATATACGTGAGGACAAGTAAGCTCATTGGTTCAATTTTAAAAAGATTAAAAAATAATAAAATTAATTTTGCAGTCGATTGACCTCATCGTGGGCGGCGACGAGGATTCGCCAGCTCCTTAGGTTATTATTTAATTTAAACTTTGTGAAATTTATTAAAAATTAATATTGTGAATAGTGTAATGAGGAGTGGCACCCATGTTGCAAGTTTAGATGGAGACCGTATGGTTTGGATGCGACCAAGCCCAATTTTATATGAATAAAACGAATACGCATATGTATATATTTTAATTATCCGTACACTCTCTTTTTTATACTTATGTTTTTCTCTAAAGTTGCCAGCTTGCGTTTGTAGTCCCCATTGACTCCAAAAGCAACATGCATTTTCACTTATTTATACACACATAAAGAAATTAGCATTATCTTTTTGGTTAGGGCTGGCCCTTACACATTGTATCAGGAATTCATTGCCATGCCGGTATTTCAAAATAAAAACCGAGTTGAGATGCGTATCGAAAGAAAAACCAAGTTGAGATGCACAGTAGGGGAATGATATGGTGATTTAGAGTGCATTCGTTTCACCGAATATTTTACGATAAAAAATATTTTTCATGGAAGTTATTTTCAAGAAAAATAGTTAGTTTTCATTTATTTTATGGTTTTGTGAAAAGTGATTTTCTACTTACTAGAAGTGAAAGTCGTTTTTCTTCAGTCTAAACATGTCATTTTCAGTTCATGAAAAACGTTTTCCATACATCAATTAATTTTTTGTCATCCAAACATTAGAAAGTCAAACAACAATTTTTCCAAAAATAATATTCCATCAAACAATTAGACCCTTAATTTGATATTTCAGGCCCTAATTGATAATGCTTTTAAACCTAGTTTGTGGAGAGATTTATTGAGCACTGCCATTGAACTAGAAGCAAGTTAATAATAGTAATAAATTAACTACTTTGAATTATTAAGTAATCCATGGTTTAGATAAAAAATAATAACAAAGATTCATTAGTTAGCTATACCATGTCTACAAAAACATTTAATAGTTGGAACTATTGACCACTTATGTCATATACGTATCTTAGTGTTTGAATATTTCAATATTAAAATACACATTCATCTTACAGTTAAAGTTTTTATAACAGTTAACAATAATCTTACAAAATTCCACATAGGACTAAATATAAGGTAACGAGTTCAATATTTTTAGGCCCTTAGTCACTTCCCTAATTATATATTTTGACATTTTAGATTTAGGTTAAAGTCTAATCTACACATGAGGGTAGTGTTAGCATATTCAAATATTAAATCATGCACTCATTTAACATGTTTGGATTAGCACCAAGTCAGCATAATATTCTGGGACAGCCAAATAGCAGGAGTTCACTTTGATCAGGAAGATTGTAAATGGTGGAGTTTAATTGGGGGAATTTCTATCCCATTTGGTTGGACAATTTTTCCCTCTGGTTGGAAAAATCCGAAAAGTTGACAAGTTTCGAGTAATTATTTGTTTAAATAATTAGTAGAATTACTCAAATAAGGATCGGCAGTCCTATACTATGTGCTAATTTAACGGGAGCCAATTTAGTAAGTCAAGCTAATTTAGTTTGGTAACCTCTTAATAAAGTAGATGAATGTTACAAAGTAAGTCAAGTTGAGACTTGCTAATCAAATTCTAGTTGATAATTTAATCTGAAAAACCTGATAAGTCACTCTAATTTAACTTAGTAATCTCCCATAAGAATCAGTTTTTCAAAGGTCAGCTAGCTATGCAAATAAACGTGGGTAAGTTAGGACAAAACTCGATCATCCGCAAACCACGTAAAAAAAAAACAGCTACGACTTCGAAGAAATGCTGGTAATTTACTGATAAATCTTTCAAAAAAGAATCACTGGTCATTTTTTTTTTTTTTTTTTTTACCTACAGATTTTGGGTACTTACATACACTACTTGAAAGCCTAGGCGGATGTCCCACCGGGCGTGGTCTGATCAAATACACGTTTGATGAAGGATTTCGCTCGTCACGCAATCTTTCTTTTTACGTAAATTTGGTGCATCTCCAATCGCTCGACCAAACCGAGGGTCGAACTGTTTCGTTCTAGCGAATTGCAACGTAGTGCGACCCACGTGCGCCTCCCCTTCGTTCGTTGTCTTTTGGACTTTTGCCCGTTTTCGCGTGGCGACCGAGGAACCGTCGGTTGACTTCTCGCCAACCGATCAGCTCGGCAGATCGCGCGAGTTCCCCCGTTCACACCGCGGAATGCACGTGCGGCGATGGGGACGTGTTGCGTGTGGAAAGGAAGAAGTTGGGGGGGGCAAAGTGACAAGAATCGCGACGGGTGCGCGGGCGTGTTTTTTTTTGTTCGGTGGCTAACTTTTATTCGTCGGATTTTTTGTAATAATCGCGTCCCGCGGTGCAATTTCGAGGGCACCATCTGATTGGCTAATTGTGACGTGACGTAATACTCTTTTTCAGCGTAACGAGATAGCCTATAAGAATTTGAGGGGTCACTGCTAGTAAATGTGTTGTTTTAAACAATATCTCATTAAGGAGGCAAACAAAGGTTTGTAGAAATTCAAATATAGAGATTCAAATATATTACGACTATATAAGATATTACGGAGTCACTACCAACTATTGTAAAAGTTTAAATATTTAGATAAAAACATCATTTTAATATCGCATCACTCCACATTTTAATCGGGTCTTTTGGTTTAGACTAAGCGTGGAAATATGTCATTAGGGAGGCAAATAAATACTTGAGGAGATTCGAACAATACCACTGCTCAGCAGCCAAAGAATATAATTTTTTCAAAGGCCCAAGTGAAGATATTCTTATGAAATATTTAGTAATTCTTCCTTCCAGGCGCATGCTAGGCATGACAAGTGGGGAAAGTGACCACCTCATCAATCATTAATTAAAGTGGGGGTTGCGTTTGAACTAACCCCATTTTCCTGGTGGACCCTTCTTCTCATTATTAGGGTTTGTGTGATGAAGAAGATGGGTGATGTAGATGCGTCTCCACCGTTCGTCGCTTTGTTTGGGGACTTATCGTTAGCTTATAAGACATGCATGTATACGACCTGTACAATTAACACAGAGCTAACGGTGGGGGCGTCCACGTCATCTATCCCCATTAGCCTTTTCAATATATATATTAAAATTGAGTCGAATTTGAAGAGTTTAGATACTTGATTGGGAAAAAAAAAGTTTAGCTAATTCAAAAACCGGCGAAATTTCAATTATATGATGATGCACAAACAGAGAGAGAGAGAGGACACGGCCTGAGGCGACCGGACTTTGGAAAAAATGAAAAAAAAAAAAAAACATTTGAACTGAAAACCAGGTTATGTGAGAAGTCTCCATTTGGCCAACCCTACTCCAACAGACAGACGATGAAATAAATGTAATTGTACATGCCAGCTTTATTGACTACGTTTGTTTTGTGAAAAATGAATAATTTAGAAAATATTTTCCTGAAAATAATTGGTTCTATCATTTGAAACAATTAGTCAGTGACCTTCTATTGAATTCTCAAAATTTATGTCGCTCCATTAGCATAGGGGCAGAAAACCCGTCGTTGTCTCGACCGTGCTACCGGAGTCTTCAGGGAAGTCAAAATAGGAGAGCACTTATCTTTGGATGGGCTTATTACTTAGATGCTTTCACCAATGAATATATTTTTCATTGATTAATTTTAATAAACAATACAATTTTAGAAAAAAAAAAATCTTTCAAATCATTCATGTTCTGCTTGACAAATAGACCAAATGTGTACTAAGGATTGATTTTGCTTGATGAATTTCTAGAATACCAACAAAAATGGATTTTATATGAGGAGTCCCCATCTGGCCTTTGCTTCCATAAGCCCTCATTTGGCACATCCTCCCCAATAAGAGAAAACAAGGTGAAAATGATTGCTTCTATCATTAGTGACTTTCTCTTGAATTTTCAAAACTTCTATCGCTCCATCTCCGCATGGGTAGAGAACCCATCACCGTGTCAGCCGTGCTACTAGAGGCTCCAGGGAGATTGGAATAGGAGAGCAATCATCTTGGGTAGGCTTACTACTCATATGCTTTCATCAATGAAAATAATTTTTATTTATTCATTTTCATAAATAATACATTTTTAGAAAGAAAAAAAAAAGGGTCTTGCAGATTATTCATCTTCTGCTAGACAAACACACCTAACGCATACTAAAGATTGATTTTCTTGATAAATTTCTAGGGAACCAACAAAAATGGGTTTTATATGAGGAGTCCCTATCTGGCCTTTGCTTACATAAGCTCCCATGCTGCAACCTTTTTGGCACTTCCTCACCGATAAGAGAAAACAAAGTTAGAAAAATATATTCAATTCTCGCGGAGCATATACATAAGACACATGTGTGTTTGTGTGTGTATATACACAGACACATGTAATATATATGTATATAATGAAATAGTGATATGATAAAGGTGATGTTGTATTGTCTTATTTATTTTGAATTTCATTGACAAACAATGATATGTGATTTTTGTGAAACAAAAGGTGAAAATGTATTGAAAAGAGGTTGAATAGGAGTCGTGTGGAAAAATATCAATTTGCACTGATGGGCCCGAATAAAAAATCAAGATCTGAAAATATAAACTAGATATTTTTAATCTAGAAGAGATCAGCAAAGAAGACGAACCAGGTTATTACCAGGGAAATATAGATCCGAATCCAGTCCTTTTCACTCAATTCCATCTTCTCCGGAATGTCCTTTCCTTAAATAATTGGCAACTTATTCTCGAGAAGCAAATTAATCATTTAAAATATTTAACTACGCAATTATTTTTTTAAAAAAATTAAAGTGACACAAGCCGTATTTGACTTTCACTCTACCTGCTCAGCAATATAAATTAAATAAATACCTATTAAGTTCGAAAACCGTACGATAATCCGTGGCGCGATACCTAAGCATCTAGATGCGGCCGAAATCCTGAAATAATTTGACCTGTTCTTCATACACTTTCCTATTTGAAAAATGATAAACCTACGAAATTATTTAAGAAAGAAAATATATCCTAAGGAAGGTCAGCTTATCTGTAGATATATTGTGCATCAATCACTAAACGTAACGTCAAGATATTCAAAGGTCATGATATAGTGATGTGTTGTAATTTTGTGTATTCAAATGAAATGTTACAATGTCTCGCGTGCAAGCAAGTAAGAAATTCATTAGTGATGGTCACGTTTCACATCATGTGAAGATGGATATTCCTTATTTATTATCAAACAATCACTTATTCACAAACCTCGCGTGGGGTTAATAGTTTTCATATCACATCTCATGGAAAACCCTTTATGATTTCAAAGATTAAACTAGTACTACTAATGGTGCATTTGTTTTGTAGAAAATAAGTGATTTATAAAATATTTTCTTAAAGGTGATGATATAGTGATGTGTTGTAATTTTTTGTATTCAAATGAAATGTTACAATGTCTCGCATGCAAGCAAGTAAGAAATTCATTAGTGATGGTCATGTTTCACGTCATGTGAAGATGGATATTCCTTATTCATTATCAGACAATCACTTATCCACAAACCTCGCGTGGGGTTAATAGTATTCATATCACATCTCATAGAAAACCCTTCATGATTTCAAAGATTATACTAGTACGACTAATGGTGCATTTGTTTTGTAGAAAATAAGTGATTTATAAAATATTTTCCTAAAAATAATCGTTTATATCATTTGAAACAATTAGTCAATGAGACATGTTTTCATTATTTTAAATATTTCTGTAGACGATAAAAGTACTTTTTGTCCATTTATTATTATAAAAGATACGAGCAATCATTTTAAGAAAAAAAATTCCAAATCATTCATTCTCTCGCACAAAAATATTTTGATATAAATTGTTAATGTTAATGAAAACATCTTCCATTGACTAATCATTTCATCCGATATAATCAATCATTTTTTGGAAAATATTTCCCAAGTCATTCATTTTCCCGCGAAGAATCCGGAATTAAAATGAGAGTCAACACCTGTAATATGATTAAGATGTGATTTAATTAATTTCTGTGAAATTAAACATTGTGCTCTGCATAAAATATTCGTGATGACAGATAAGCTCATTGGTTAGTTATTTAAAAAAAAAAAGAAATTTAAATATAAGAGAGAGAGAGACTCGGAAGTGCGTCTTGGGCGGCGACGAGGATTTGCCAACTCCTTCACATATTAATTATTTTAATTTTTTCAATTTAATAAAAAAAGATATAAATATTTGGGAATGATGTAACAAGGAGGAGCCTCCGTGTTGCAACTTTAGAAGGAGACCGTATGTCTTGTATGCGACAAAGCCCTTTTTTTATACGAAAAATAAATAGGTATATATATTTTACATTTTGTGTTTTCCTTTTTTTGGCTAAAATTCCCAGCTTCCGTTGTAATCCCCATAAATCCAAAAACAACAGGGCATTTACACTTATTTGTCCACTAATTAAGAAATTAGTTTTTTTTTTTGTTAAGCTGTCCAGCACACATTGTTTGGAGCCTTCCTCGCCACGTGGCAAAGGACTGGCATTTTTTTTCAAAAGGAAAACGGAGCTAAGATGCATAACTAACAATTGAATTAATTTATATTTTTTAAATCAGTACCTTGTATTATTTAAAATTATTAGTCAATAGAAAGTGCTTTTATCGTCAATATCAATTTATATTTGAACATTTTCGTTGATTATGAAAATTAGCTATCTTTCTTTGAAAATTAGCTACCTTTCTTTCATTTTTGTGATCAATATAGACAATCAAGCAATGAGATCTTTTCATTTTTATCAACATCAATTGAAATTTACTGGTAGGTAATCAAATTTGCCTCATTCGAGCGTGGACTGATAGACCTCAACCCCGTGAAATAGAAAATGCGTGGCCCAATGCGTGCGGTGCTATCAAATACACGTCATGGAAAGATTTGGCTCGTCACATAATCCTTTTTTTAGCTCGATTGGTACGTCTCAATAACATTCAAGCTAAAGTAAGGTCGAACTGTTTCTATTCCTGCGAATCGCTCGCAAACACGTGCGCTTTCTATGTTCATTTCTCTTGGATTTTGCTCAATTTCGTACATAACCCACGAAAGCAAAATTGGAAACGAGACAAAGGGTCGAACCCGATCGAGATGAATGGCCGCGAAACCAGATGACAAACTTCTGTTGAAAGCGCAAAATACTTGTGCGGGAATTGGATGTGAAAAGAGGGGAAAAAGACAGCAACGGTGACAGTTACATGGAAACTTTTTTGATCATCACTATTTATTTTTTACATGAAGATCATCACTACTTTTGTACATAAGAATTTCGTCATGATTGTGTCACGTGGTTTGATTCTAGACATTCGATCGCGTTTCATTGAAAAGTATTGATGAAAATACCTTTCAAAACAATGAATAGATCAATATGAATCGACAGAAGTTGGGAATGGCGATCGTGCCTGGCCATATAAATTGCGGGACAGGAAAAGATAACAAAGAAATTTGTAAAAGAATATTGAGTTCCATGATTGATTTGATTGTTCGCAAAAATTACATCTGGAGTATTAATAACTCTCTATAGACGGTCACATATGATGATTACATACAATGGACACTAAACTTGAATACGAAAAGCATCATAATCCTCAATCATTACAAGAAGTTACATAATATCTTATTACCTAGCAACATTTGTCCATGAGAAATCATAAATAAATAAATAAAAAGCTATAAGTTAGTGGCAATAGACATAAGTTTATAACCACCTAGCGGTTCTATTTTTATGTTGATTGCTTGCTATCAATGCTTTTGCCGATCAACCTCAAGTTTTGATGAAGGCTCCTGAAAAGATATTTCATCGATAAGTATGGATGAAATACCTTTTACGACATGGATGGATTGATATGAATCAACAAAGGTTGCAAAGGGTCTTTTATTAATTTTGCACATGAAAGTAAATAAATTTAAAAGTATAAAGATTTGATGCAATCACGGCTAGTCATGTAAATTGTATGAAAGTAAAGATAAAAGATAAATGTGTAAAAGGACATTGAGTTATGATAGTTTACAAATAGTACTCTTGGGTATTTATAACCCTTTACCAGGAGTGTTACATACAGCGTTTACCAAATTTGAAAAAATAAATTAACTTCCTAATCCTGTCGAATGGTTACACAATCTTCTATTATCTGGCAACACTAGTCCACAAAAAAGATCATAAAAGGAAAAAAATCATAAATTAATGCGATAGACATAACCACCTAACAATTATATTTTTATGTCAATTGCTCGCCTATGGTGACTTTGTCGATTAACCTCAAGTCTCGACAAAGTTTATTGTTTTTAACTTTCAGGATGTTGTCGATGACTTCTTTGGCAAATCTATCGATTTCTTCACTTAGTGTTAACTAAACTCTATTCTTTTCAACTAAGTCTGATACCAGTCAATGATAATCAAAAGTTGATAATGCTTTAGCGTTGACAATTGGAACTCATTCCTTCTACGAGACAAAATAATTGATTAATTACAATGTGTTCACACGCGTCATATGAGTTTATAACGATATGATAAGCTTTCTTTTTCTTTGTGTAGAGACGTGGCACGGAGATTAAGCAGAAATATTAGTGTTCAACGACCAAGATATGAATTCTATATATGAATTCTAATTAACCCAAGTAAAGAATTTCTGATGTGAAGGATCTAAAACCTTTTTTTTCTAGGTGCATGTTGGAGATGACCGGATAGGGAGCACGACCACCAAATCAATCCCAAATTTTTAAGACGAGTTTGCGTTTGCACCAGCCACATTTGTTATTACTCTTGTGGGGCTACAGGCGATCTTATTCTCGCTGAAAAATGCAAATTAGGGTTTGCGTGATGAAAAAGATGGGTGGTGATAAGGATGCATCTCGACCATTCATTGTGTGTTTGGGGACTTGTCATTATCTTAAGAAGACACATAATTACACGATGTTTACGATTAACACGTAATATATTATCTGATGTGGACTCAAATCTAGATTATCAAACGCAGCCAAAAACTTTAGCTACTTAATGGAAACTTGCAAAATAGACGAAAGTTCAGTTACTTGCAGTGCTGTGCTGAGAACCATATAATTTGAGTGGGTAGATACATTATAGAAGTAAACCCTAGTCTATGTAGATGACAATGATTTTGACCAAAGATGACAATGATTATTTGGCATTATATTCACAAAATAAAATCACGAAAATGACATATTAATGCAAATTATTTGTCATACTCGTTGGTTCAAGTCCATGGACATACTAAAGGTCATATATTACATGAAAAGAAAGGTTTTATCCAAATTGATACGCTTATGATAAATTTACCATTCGTTAGTTTTTATTATATTTATCATCAAATTATCAAATTAGGTGACACATGACAATTGAAAGGTATATTAATTTGTGGGTTTACCCTCCATTGTTACAAGTATACCAATTTATGGTTTTTTGTAATACTAATTCAATTTAACTAAACTAATGGAGAGTAAATTTGCTACAAATGTACCAATTTGTGGTTTTTAGCAGTAAAAAGATTAATTTTAAGGTAAATTCATCACAATTATATCATTTTTCATTTTTGAGTTTTTTGTGATAAAAAATTTAATTTAGAATAAATTTATTATAAATATATCAATTTGATATTTTTCATAATATTAATCCTTTTGTTGATGAGTGCCTATTAAGTAATTGTATATATAATGTTTGCAATTTTATAGTGCAACTGGTCTTACGCGTAATCAGATCTTCAAAAGTCAAAGCATTCCCCGTTAGTCTTAACCAATGATAAATAACATGTGCCGTTTCTAAAGCTTTTTTGAATATGGTAAAGTGTCTTATTAGGGTTTGTCGATAAGCACAGGCCAAGACAATAATTTTGCTGGTCTCAACTACCAAATGGCGATTTTGGGTCGACCCTTGTGTATATTGAGCATCCTTTCTTTCCCGTCAAGTTAATGCCACACCATTCCTTCTCTTTACAGAACATGTTCTTAACACAATCATTGGAGCAAAAAATAGGAATTTAATAATATCATAATTTTCGCGCAATACCCACTTTAGTATAATAACTTTTCAATTGATCATCAAGTGCCATAATTATTAAAAATAATGTTCGCTTGAGGAATTACAGCAATACACCTCTTATGACGAATCCTACGAGAAATTATATTGTACGGTATTATATCAAACTTGGCTGGCTTTCTTTAGGAAGAATCAAGTCGAAAGTGGAAGAACGACTAAACGATTCGACAAACCAGCCCTAAAAGGCCACACGCCGAAAACGAATTAATTAAGATTTGGAAAGTAAATTATTCTCCCTCCCTCCCTCCCTTTATTCCCACGTAAAAATAGAAGACGAGAAAAGGACCGCAACTTGCAGGGGGAAAAATTAGGACTTGGGGGACCAGCAAGGAATTTTGCAACTTTAAGCGAGATTCTCATATGTTTCTCCTCTCCATTACAAATGTCCAAACCAACTTCTCATTAAAACCGCAAATAATTTTTTTATTTGCGAGTGAAGATGGGGTCTGGGGTTAACCTAATTTTAGTCCCAAGCCGTCAATTTGGGGCAAGGAAAGGTTCTGCACACCGTCAATGGCATCATTTCCCTGCCAAGACACATGGAGGATTTACCTGTTTAAATTAATGCCACGTCAAATTTTCAGGCAAGAAAAAAACCTACTCGAAGCGGAGTTCGTCAAGAGTTACGGCGCTTAGAAAAATCACGACATCGAGGCAAGCGTAATAGGAAATTTACACCGTCTTTCAATGCCCTCGTCGCGGATTCAAGGTTTTTCAACCCCACATCCGAAGTGAAAAACACGAGTCAAGACGGGTTTCGGTTCGAGGGACCGGAGGAGGAAGCGCGATTGGATGACACGAGAGTGGGGCCCGGGTGGGGTCGAAACATAGTTTGTCCCTACGCTCTCATCCGAATCACCATGGAAAACTATCGTTTCAAGAACCCCAGAAACGGAAACGGAGGAGAGGAGAGGGAGAGGGAGAGGAGACTCGTCTCTCCCTATAAAGAAAGCCAAAGAACACGCGAAAGGGTCGATCACAGAAGCGCGTCTTTTGACCTTGTAAACCCCGTCCGACCCCCGAACGACTCTTCTCCTCCTCCTCTCCTCCTGCTCCTTCTTCATCCGCCACCGTGACTGTCCTCCATGTTAAAAGGGGAGGAGGGGAGAAAGATTAAAGAAAGCACCTCCGTTTCATCTCCAAGAAAACCCAAGAATCACCGTCCCTCTGTCTCTCTGTCTCTGTCTCTCTCTGTGAAATGAAATGAAATGAAACAAGGCGCACGCATCCCCACATGCATCACTCTCTCGTTTTAACTCTCGTCCAGCTAATGCCCTCTTTCTCTCTCCTCCAGCTTTCAAGCCCTGACTGTCCTCTCTCTCTTTCTCCCTCTGTCTGCTCTGCAATCTCAGTTCTTGATCCGTTTCTTTCTTTCCCGCTATTCGAATCGAAAGCGACCGCCTTTCGTGGAGGGGAGGGGATCGGGATTATATAGCTCGGCGAGGGGTCCGCCAGCCGATTGGGGGATGGCGGACTTGGTGAAGCAGATCCTGGCGAAGCCGATCCAGATGGCCGACCAGGTGGCCAAGGCGGCCGACGAGGCCAGCGCCTTCAAGCAGGAGTGCGCGGAGCTCAAGTCCAAGACGGAGCGACTCGCGGCGCTCCTCCGCCAGGCGGCGCGGTCCGGGTCCGACCTCTACGAGCGGCCCACCCGCCGCATCGTCGAGGACACCGAGCAGGCCCTCGGCAAGGCCCTCGCCATCGTCCTCAAGTGCCGCGCCAACGGGCTCATGAAGCGGGTCTTCACCCTCATCCCCGCCGCCGCCTTCCGCAAGACCTCCTCCCTCCTCGAGAACTCCATCGGCGACGTCTCCTGGCTCCTCCGCGTCTCCGCCCCCGCCGACGACCGCGCCGACGACGGGTACCTCGGCCTGCCCCCCATCGCCGCCAACGAGCCCATCCTCTGCCTCATCTGGGAGCAGATCGCCACCCTCCACAACGGCGGCTCCCCCGACGAGCGCTCCGACGCCGCCGCCTCCCTCGTCTCCCTCGCCAGGGACAACGACCGCTACGGCAAGCTCATCCTCGAGGAGGGCGGCATCGGCCCCCTCCTCCGGCTCCTCAAGGAGGGCAAGCCCGAGGGCCAGGAGAACGCCGCCCGCGCCATCGGCCTCCTCGGCCGCGACCCCGAGAGCGTCGAGTACATGATCCACGCCGGCGTCTGTCAGGTGTTCGCCAAAATCCTCAAGGAGGGTCCCATGAAGGCCCAGGCCGTCGCCGCCTGGGCCGTCTCCGAGCTCGCCGCCCACTACCCCAAGTGCCAGGACCTCTTCGCCCAGCACAACATCATTCGCCTCCTCGTCAGCCACCTCGCCTTCGAGACCGTCCAGGAGCACAGCAAGTACGCCATCGCCACGCTCAAAGCCAATTCCCTCCATGCCATTGTCCTTGCCAGCAGCAACACCAACCAGGCGGCGGCGGCCATGGGTGGGCCAAACAGGGCGGCCACAGCTGGGATGGGCTTGGATGAGGACAGGGAGGACGCCAGTCTCATCGCCCATCCACTTGGCAACACCCGATCGAACAAGATGCTCAATGTGGTCGCTCACACGATGGCAATGAATGCCACCTCAAAGCAGGCAGAGAAGCCAGCCGAGATCAATCACATCGCCAATGGGAAGCAGAATTACCAGTCTCTCCCGCCGCTGCAGCACCGGCACCACCAGCACAGCCACTCGGTGTCCGGGGCCAACATGAAGGGCAGAGAAACCGAGGACCCGGCCACCAAGGCCCAGATGAAGGCCATGGCCGCACAGGCCCTCTGGCATCTCGCCAAGGGGAACTCCGCGATCTGCCGCAGCATCACCGAGTCGAGGGCGCTCCTCTGCTTCGCGGTGCTCCTCGAGAAAGGGCCCGAGGACGTCCAGTTCAACTCTGCTATGGCCCTGATGGAGATCACTGCCATGGCCGAGCGGGACACGGAGTTGCGGCGATCCGCGTTCAAGCCGAACTCGCCTGCTTGCAAGGCCGTGGTCGACCAGCTCCTCAAGGTCATCGAGAAAGCCGACTCAGATCTCCTCATCCCCTGCATCAAGGCCATCGGGAACCTGGCCCGGACCTTCCGGGCCACGGAGACCCGGATGATAGACCCGCTGGTGCGCCTGCTCGACGAGCGGGAGGCTGAGGTGTCCCGGGAGGCCTGCATCGCCCTCGCCAAGTTCGCGGGCACAGAGAACTACCTCCACCTCGACCACTCCAAGGCCATCATAGGCGCGGGCGGGGTGAAGCACCTGATCCAGCTGGTGTACTTCGGCGAGCAGGCGGTGCAGCTCGACGCGCTCGTCCTCCTCGGCTACACCGCAAAGCACGTCCCCGACAGCGAGGAGCTCGCGCAGGCCGAGGTGCTCACCGTGCTCGAGTGGGCGTCCAAGCAGTCCCACATGAACCAGGACGAGAAGATTGAGGCATTGTTGCAGGATGCCAGGAGCAGGTTGGAGCTCTACCAATCTAGAGGGTCAAGGTTATTGTACCATTGAATTGGCCCGATAAATGTGTAGATGTTTGATCTTTGTCCAAAAGAACCCAGAAAATAAAGAACAAAAAAGAACAAAAAATTTGGGTTAACCTTATTTTCTTTTTTCCTTGTATCTGTTCTTTTCGGTTGTCCACGATTTTAGTGTGTACATAAAGAGTCTTGATTTTTCTGTAATTGATTAGAAGAATCTCTCTTGAGCCATTGGCAGCACTTGCCTGCAACTGCTAATTAGGCAGAGTCCTCCTTCTCTGTTCTGCTCTTTTCTTTGGTTGACATTCTTTTCTGCGGAGAAACCAAGGTTTTGGTCGGTTCTCTTTCATGGGCGCATGCTCGTAATCAAAGCCCCATCAAGCTTTTCTTCTCTTCTGACCAGGCTATGTTCATGGTCTCTGATTCTATTGTCTGAAAAAGCTGAAGAAAGTCCAGTCTTTTTCTCTCGAGTTTGATCACATTCAGAAGGGTGGACCAAAAAAACCAAGAGAGAGAAGAGGCAAAACAGGGCGAGCTTGCGATTCGCTTTCACAGCATCGTTTATAGTAATTTCGAAAGCAAGCAAGTACGCCTGGGAACCTGATCGGGCATTGTTTGGTGGAACAATCTTGTTAAGCGTTGACATGGGAAGTCCACGGGTTAAAACTCTTCTACCCGTTTCAGACTTCTCGCTAGAGAAATCTCGGAGATGCGGGATCGGAGCTCGACCGCAAGATCGACTCCGCGTTCCGACCACTATCTGGGGCGCGATTCAAGGTATTTAGAATGTAGCTATGTGAAAATCAAACTCCAGACGAGTTTAAAAAAACGCGTTGAGCGCGTTCGGGCCGGTCCAGCTATCTCCAGATAGACGGTTGCTCGGCCGTCTTTCGTTAGACAGCTGGTCGTGCAATAATGCCGCCCATGTGCTGTCGGAGAAAGTTAGTACATTCGGAATAAAGAAGTTCACTGAAAATCCTCTTCGGCTTTTAGCTCTGTTTTGATCTTGGAAAATGAGGCGAGGGAGTCTCTTGATGGATCGAATTGAATCTCGGGGATTGTCCTCGGACAGGGAGTTCGACGATTTCGAAGGATCTTTCAACCGTCCCATCCAATTCCAACCGCGACCGCGAACGCCCTTTTGCTGTTTCGCGCTCCTAGGCTTGGAATTTTCGACTTCTCCGACGCGTGATGTCATCTGTCCAATAGGCAAAAGATCAAGCATCTAGTCAAAATACGGTGCTCAAAACTGTGGAACGAAGAAAAAATTGGAATCCGGGTTGGTCCAGTTTGGAGAAAAACCGAGCTCCAAAAGAAGCTCGAGCTCTTGTGAGAAGTAGGTACTATCGATGATGCGGGGATGCCTTGTACGAAATAATCGAAGATCAATAATCGATCTAATGAATCATTAAGAAATTGGAGGACCCAATTGAGCTGACTTACTTTTA
Organism: Eucalyptus sideroxylon x Eucalyptus melliodora; assembly: GCA_016097485.1. NCBI lineage: Eukaryota > Viridiplantae > Streptophyta > Magnoliopsida > Myrtales > Myrtaceae > Eucalyptus > Eucalyptus sideroxylon x Eucalyptus melliodora. The sequence goes on along the minus strand of CM027832.1, from coordinate 43,502,892 downwards.
GTTTTGGTTTCAGCTTATCTAAATTTCACACCCTACATAATCAACGTCTAAATCAGTCGAAATAGATAAATCTTTGGATACGATTTCACCAATTCATGCCTTTTTTAACCAGGTCAATAATCCCTAGGGATTGGGTTAATAATCCCCCGTCTGCACTTTTGAACTCATTGTGTGCTGATGCTTCAGATATGTGTACTAGTAACATTTCTTATTAATGTATTCCTACTTGTTTGCTAAAAAAAAAAAAACCAGGTCAAAATAGGCATTCAATCCATCCGCTATGTACCATTGACCGGTCTAGGTCCTAGTGGCTCATTTTAAAGATGCAAGTTGACTTGACGGCGAGATTGCAATTCGATATGCAATTTCCATCGTCATCTTCCACACGTGGGTGGACCAATTCCACATTATATGAGCTTTAAAGGATGACTTACTTGAAAGTCAAATAAAATAACATACCAACCAATATGGAAAAACATGTATACAAAATGATCGAATGGTTTGGTTGATTATTCCATTTCATACCGTGAAATAACATCTCTTGCAAATAGTTGATATCAAAAGGACCCTTGCAGTAGTAAGCGCATGCGCAATCGAAATTTTCTTACTCGTCACGCTGTCCTTTTTAACTCTTTTTAAATCCAAGGCCCAGAGATGTGATTATTTGCGAATGCGGACTTGCAATAAAAGTTATTTGCAGTCACGCCCTCGAATTAGGAAGAAAGAAAGTCATCTTTGGAGAAGCCGATTGAGTAGAGGCTCCTAGACTTGAGGTGATGAGTTGGGCTATGGAAGGGCTCAAGAGGAGGACAACCCAACCCATAAGCCCATCCTTTCCCTATAAAACAAAGCAAAGTCAACGGCGCAGCCTCGTACATAATCAAAGTAAGAAAGATTCTTAAAACGTATGCAAATCTGAATAAGATGGTGAGCTCATCGCAAGGGAGTAGAGTTCTAAAGTCTGCTAGAAAGAATAAACACATCTCGTCGGCTAAAACAGAAAGCGTGAAGATTCATCTCCTACGGCTAACCAAGATATTCGTGACAAAAATAGATGTGCTACCATAAGTACAACTATCCCAACACTACACCAAAAAAGTTTTGCTCTCGTCCTACTCGCCAGTAACTGTAAAACCTGAAAAAGAACTAAAATGAATGGTATTTGGACAACTTATCGATAAATTGTATGCACACTCATAAATAGTACTAGAAACATATTAATCTAAATCCCGTATATATTATACGTACAAGACAAAGATGAGTTATATCACTTCAACATAACTTTATAGGGAAAATTGTCCAAAAAAATCTTAGATCTATTACACTTTAGTCAATTCATTCTAAACCTTTCAATTTACCAATCAAGTTCTAAACATTTTCACATTTTGTCAATGTAATATTGGTCAATTTTAGCTAAAAATCGTTCATTTGAATGATGACTATCCTACGTGGCATGACTGGTATTGACGTGGACAATTTTTTTTTCAAAATTTTTAAAATATTTTCTTGATTTTTTTAAAAATATTTCCATTGTCTTTTTTGTTTCCTTTTTTCTTTCATTTTTCCCTGTTGGTTGCTAAGCCTTGGAGATAGGTAGCAATCAAGCAAAGGCAATGATTGGCGAGAATCACCCTTGCCGACCTTAGGTAAGGTCGCCCTTAGTGGAATCTGGCAAGGTCAGCCCTCACTGACCTTCAACAAGGGGTGAGGCTCGCCTTCACCTTTAACTCTTTTTTAAATCCAACCAATATTAAAAATAATAATATATAAAGATAAATGACTTGGTTGATAACTCCATTTCACACTGCAAAATAATATTTCTTGTAAATAGTTGACATCAAAAGGACGCGTGCAGTAAGTAAGCACATGCGCAATCAAAATTTTCTTTTCAATCATGCCGTCATTTAACTATTTTTCAAATCCAAGGCCTAGAGATGTGATTATTTGCGAATGCGGGCTTTGAAAAAAGTTATTTGCGGTCATGCCCTCGAATTAGGAAGAAAGAAAGTCATCTCTGGAGAAGCCGATCGAGCAGAGGCTAGCTAGACTTGAGGGGTTGGGTTGGGCTATGGAAGGGCTCGAGAGGAGGACAACCCAACCCATAAGCCCATCCTTTTCCTGTAAAATAAAGCAAAGGAAACGATACGGCCGTCTCTTCCAACCTGAATGATGTGGTTTCGTACCTAACCTGCTAACCATAGTAAAAAGAATGCTCTTAAAACGTATATAAATTTTAATGAGATGGTAAGCTAATCGCAAGGAATTAGAGTTCTAAAGTCCGCCAAAAAGAATAGACACATCTTGTCAACTGAATTGGAAAGCTCGAAAATTAAAGTGTACATCTCCCACGGCTAACCAAGCTAAATCCAAAAAAAATAGCTACCATATGCACAACCATCTTAGCACCATACCAAAAATCAACTCTCAAAAAGCTTTGCTCTCGTCCTCATCAACTTGATGAAAAATTAAAATGAATGAAATGAACAAATCACCACTCATTTATTTGGACAAGTCATAAATAGTAGCGGAGATATATTCATCTATATATAGTATATATTATACATATAAGATCAAAGATGAGTTACATTCCTTCAACATAACTTCATATATATTGGAAACACCCATATGAGCAACATTATCAAAGCAAATATAAATGATTTGATCAATCTAGTATTCAATGCCAAATCATGGCTATGCTTAATACACAGCGATAAGGCCCACCAAGTTTTCTCTTTAAGTGGTAGGTCTCCACATATTATTAGTTGGAGGCTTGGTCAAAACACAGTGTCTCGAGAATAGTATGCATACATACAAAAACACCTCCTCCCACAGCAACTACCATTTCATAAACCATATTCACGTCTAAAACATGTAATCTCCTTTATATATCCTTCCTCCAGTAAAGAATAACCTATAAAACAAGAGGGGGAAGGGTTAAGGATTTACCTGGTGTGAGATATCACATTGTTCGAGGAACCCTAGATGTTGTCGGAGTAAAGGATTTCACTAATAGCTAAAGCCGTTCAGAATTCTTTTAAAAAACAATAACACAAATCATTTTGCAAGAAACCTCATAATGTCATTTTAAGTAACTAAAATGGTAGTAGGTGCCTTGTCAACTTTAACAAATAATATACTATAAAATATCACTTTTCCTTTCCAATAAACATCATGTCGTGTGAATTTCTTTCGTAACTTGGAACATATCCCGAATCCTATCATTTTCAAGACACAACTTTCCAAATCATAGAAAAGATAAGCACTACTCATTTGTTATATTAAAATAAAATACTGAAAATTACCTCGAACAATGAATTTAGGATCATACTAGTTAAGTGAGAAACAAGTATAAAAATTGAGTAGGTAAATAAAGAAATACTTTTTGCCAATTAAACTAGGCTTATTTGATAGCATAACAATGCTGATGAGCCTCCAAAAACTCCCTAAAATAAAGAAATACTTTTTGTCCACGGAATAGTGATAGCTTGCATGTAAATTTAAAACGGTTCATTTAAACTCTATTGAAGACATTTCAAGTGGATCCACAGTTTTTGGGAAGCTATTTCAATATACTTAAAATATACCATTGCTTCTGATATAAAAGATGGCTGGAAATGACTAAAATTAGTGCTAGAATCAGAGGGTTGAATACGATCCAATAGTGCCCAACAAACTTCAGAATTCATCATCGATCAAACTGCAAAAATTTTGTAAAATACCCCGACTCCATGACATCCCAATGTTTCTTACTCAATTGACCTTGCGACTCTTCCCTCTCTTATTTCTTGTCCTCTTCTCTTTATTCAGCAACAGCCGCAAAAACTTTGATATATGGGCTAAGGCTGCATTTTCATGGGCTCAAGTAAGATATTGGGCTTGAGTCTCTTGGGCCTAAGTATATTTTCTTTAAAAATGGGCCCATTTATTACATATAGAACACCGATGATATAACACGAGAGAGACAAATACATAGATTATAACAAATTTTCTTTATCTGGGTATTAACAAGATCCAAATATAAAAGGCTAAATTTACACATCTGCAACATAATTTTGCCAAAATAAGTGGATATAACTCGATGAAGCGGTTTCTCATGATATTTCTTATAATACATGTGAGTTTGCTCTTTTGACCACTTTCTCCTTTTCTTTTCCTTTTTTTTTCCTTATGTACACTATATATATAATTCATTCCTGTTACTAGTAACTAATTGGGGGTGATTCCACAAGTAATTGCAAACTTGCAAAGAAAAACTTCACTTGAATCCTCATTAACCTGGAGGAAGAGGGGACCATAGGACTGGACTAAGGTCAAAGCTTCCTATTTTACAGCAAACCTACAAAGAGACAAATGAATAAATAAATAAACAAATAAAAGGCTAAAGCATTTGCACATGTGCACATGAAATGTTAATAGAAGTTGATAAACACCTGTTTGTGGTTCCGTTTTCTAAAGCCATTGAAGAATAAAACATAAAACAGAGAAGGGATGAGCTCAACGACGAATTTGGAGGATAGGCGACCTCAGGCAACTTTATGCGACCAAAGCGGAGGTGTCACGACCCCAAGTGAGGCGACATCGAGGTCAAAATTTTTTGGATAAGGCTCAATTGAGCTACCTAGGCAAGGCGACACTGAGGTTGCACCATCTCCAGCGTTGGTTGCTAGTGTCAATGATGCCAATTAGATCTAAGCTTGTGCCACCATAGTGCAATGTTGGCAAATTCGCATGGGATAGAGAGTCAGGGTAAAATTGGAATTCAGACAGTTCGGTGAGGATAAAGTTAAAAGGAAAAGAAGTCACTAGCCTCCAAATAACATTTTGAAAATATTGTAATATAAATATTGTGTGGGAGTTATCTTGAGTTAAGGAAATTTGTAAATCCTATCTTTGGCTCAAGGTCTTATGAAATACTAAATCAAACATATCAATTCTGGCATAAAGGCCTTTATAAACTTAAAATCTTTTGAGAATGCTAAATCAAACGCACTGTTTAACCTCTTAATCAGGCGAATATTGCCACAAATTTCTTGTCCTCTTCCTAATTATTCTTCTTTTGGGGTAATCCAAAAAAGCAGTGGGGGCCGTTCACTCTCTTCCTGAATTAAAATATCAAAAAGCACGAGTGAGGATGGAGGAAAAACAAGTGGCAGTGGCCACCAAGAGGTTTCAAGTACTGCGGAGGGTGAGAGCCATACATTCATTTCAACACCACCGTAGACTTATCCACACCCCTGCCACTGCATTGGCCTCAAAATCTCCTCCACCCAATCCATAATCCACTCTGCCCCCCCTTTTTGATCCTATTCTCTCACATTCTTCACCTCTCACTCCTTGACCGCACTCCCCCATAAATTAATCTTTCATCCCTGTGAGGATCTTTCTCCCCCACCATCTGTATCTGCTTCTTGCCGTTGGCTCTTGATCAGCTCTGCAACAATGGCTGCTGCAGTGACTGCTTCGGTGTCTCTCCCTTCCTCCTCCAAGTCTGCTTCTCTCCCTGCCAGCAGAACCTCCATCATCTCCACTGAAAGGATCAACTTCAAGAAGGTGAGCTCCACATGAATTCTCTCATCTGGACAGAAATCAGCTGCCTCTTTTCTTCTGACAAGGAATTGAAATTTTCATCTGGGTTACGTTTGTTTTATTCTTTCTTTTGCTTCTTTCTGTAGGTCCCTGTGCATTACAGAGATGTGTGTGGTGGTGGGAGGATGGTGTCTGCCATCAGAGCACAGGTCACCACGGAGGCTCCAGCTAAGGTTGTCAAGGAGTCCAAGAAAATGGACGAGGGTGTGGTTGTGAACAAGTTCAAGCCCAAGAACCCTTACATTGGAAGGTGCCTCCTCAACACGAAGATCACTGGCGATGATGCTCCTGGAGAGACCTGGCACATGGTCTTCAGCACAGAGGGTATGTATGTGCATTGACATAAGATTGTCAGATCACAAATAAGTGAATTTTGTTTCTTCACTCGGGCACATGAACACACACCATTTTGTGGGATTTTGCAAAGACCCAGCTGGTGTTTTATGGGTTGAGAGTGCAATTTGGGTGGGATTTTTTTTCGGTGCGTAAGTGTCGTTTTTCCTGAGATTGGTGAAATCGGCGTTGCTTAGGTGAGGTGCCATACAGAGAAGGGCAATCGATTGGGGTCATTCCTGACGGTATTGACAAGAATGGGAAGCCACACAAGCTGAGACTTTACTCAATCGCCAGCAGTGCCCTTGGTGATTTTGGAGACTCCAAGACTGTAAGTTTCTACCAGTGAAAAATCATCTAGTAATAGTTGAGATTATTTCACGAGTTGGATCATTTTTATTGCGTCATTTTCATAGTCATCGATCATCTATCTAACTACTCCATGGGGAACCGATGTAAGGTTCGAGAATTAAGAATGAGTGGTCTTTGCGAATAGGTTTCTCTGTGTGTGAAGCGGCTCGTTTACACCAACGAAAACGGAGAACTCGTGAAAGGAGTCTGCTCAAATTTCTTGTGTAAGGATTGCAAATATCATAGTCAAAACTTAAGAATCTCCTTGCATTGACTGGACTCAAAGCACTAGAATACTTCCTGATTCAGGTGACTTGAAACCCGGGGCAGAAGTGACGATCACAGGACCGGTTGGAAAAGAAATGCTTCTGCCAAAGGATCCTAATGCCACCGTCATTATGGTTTATTCCCCTCCTTATACTGATCTAGTTTGTTCGTGTGACATAGAAACCTCATTAACTTGATTGCTTGAATTCTTTGCTGCAGCTTGCCACCGGTACTGGAATTGCTCCATTTAGGTCTTTCTTGTGGAAAATGTTCTTTGAGAAGCACGAAGACTACAAGGTTACATACAAACTATGATGCTCTGTGCATTCCCATCCAAACTAATTTGGACATTATTTTAGATTTAGCACAAAATTTGCCAAGGCTCTTAATGTTAAAAATTAATATGGGGCCTCTTTAATTAGCAGAATGAATCTTTTCTTGTGAATATTACTGATTGCGCCTCTTGGTGCCGTGCATGAGAGCTAAACAGAATACTTCTGGTAGAGAATAGTCTTTGCATGTCGTAATCCTCCAATCAGCGCAATGCCTAATACCTGATGCGTCTTTTAATTTCGTATTTAGATTGTGCCACGAACTGCCTCGTTCTTCTGTATCTTGGTTTAGAATTTGTGGCTGCTCAAATGGCCTATGAACGTCTGGTTTCTATTTGTTTAATGACCGTGAAGAGAACCTCAAGAAGATATTCAGTCTGCGTGCAATCCTTTTCCTCGATAACTGTTTGACAAATGGTTTGATCTTGACACGCAGTTCAACGGCTTGGCTTGGCTATTCTTGGGTGTGCCCACAAGCAGCTCTCTGCTCTACAAGGAGGTGAGATATGTTCATTCCGAGGGCAATGGCCGTTGCTAATTTCTCTAAGAACTCGTAGGCTTGCTAAATTGCCAGTTCTGTAACTGTGTTTTATGGTTCAGGAGTTTGAGAAGATGAAGGAGAAGAAGCCGGATAACTTCAGGCTCGATTTTGCTGTGAGCCGAGAGCAAACAAACGAGAAGGGTGAGAAGATGTACATCCAGACCCGGATGGCGCAATATGCTGAAGAACTGTGGGAGATGCTCAAGAAGGACAACACTTACGTCTACATGTGCGGTCTTAAGGGAATGGAGAAGGGGATCGACGACATCATGGTCTCGTTGGCTGCTAAAGACGGTGAACATACCCAACTCAGTTTGAGAATTCATGGACGTTAACAATTTGACAGAAACCTGAATTTTTTCCCCATCCATCATTTTTACTTTCTTTTCCTGTGTTTTCCAGGCATCGACTGGCTGGAGTACAAGAGGCAGTTGAAGAAGTCTGAGCAATGGAACGTGGAAGTCTATTAGATCCTTCTGGTTCATATCGTATCTCTCCTTTTTTTCTCACTTCAGAAATCCTTGTGTAGATAGTTAAAGTTTACTGTAATATTCTATCTTTTTTTGCATATTTCTACTTCAATGCAAGCAGAATATGTTTGCCTTGGCCTCTACAAAGGATTGTACTAATGAGATCCCGTGTACCATAACTTCATTTATATGGATGCCAACTTCGACAACCTTGCATGGCTTCTCCCTCCCTCTCTCTCTCTCTCTCTCTCTCTCTCTCTCTCTCTCTCTCACGCGCGCATGCGCGCTGTGTATAAGGTGCTGAACCTGCCATAACATTGGTTGGTCGCGGTGGAAGCCCTGGATCATGCCCTTTTCTTGGGAATTTGCATTGTATGGGATGTCTTGCTTAGATGAAAAGCAGCTATGGAACGATGGAGTTTCTCATCAATGAAATGCAATCTCACTACTGTGTCTAGGCCCATCATCAAACTCTTCCAACATGCATCAAATCATGCGCCATCGTCGGATGGAATCCGGTCTGCCGACGTGCCAAGAAAGGTATCGATGGAGAATCGAGAATGCGCCAGGGTGATCCAAATGTCAGATGATTGAAGAGCCAGCCAGATAACTTCAGGGTCGATTTCCCCGCTCGAGCACAAAAAAGTGATCAACCGGGGCCATGAAGGAGTGGGAATGCGACAATAAACTAAGTGTAAGGAAATATAAATCGACCTGTGATTGGAATTACACGGAATCGAAGTACATCGAGACGAAAATTCGCTCAACGGTGCAAGTTCTTCCGGATTGTGTAACTTGCCCTGGCTTCTGGCCATGATGTGCTTCGCTTCATTTCCTACGATCTCTCCATTTTCTCTGTGAGTGTACATGCTTGACTTCAACCGCAACAACTTTCCACATGAGTGTACCCAAAATTAAAAGGCCTTTGATAACAAGATGAATCACATGCTTTGGCTCTTCAACATCCTCTTTCTTCTTTAAATTGCATGTAACATTATTTTCCGTTTGAGTAACTTTTGCTCATAATCTATATACATTTAAATTTCATTTGTTTCGCAGAAAATGAATGATTTGGAAAACATTTTCCCCAAATGATTGATTATATCGCTTATAAAAATGAATGATCAAATAATATTTTCATCGCTTCTGAAAATATTTAAATATAAATTGTTGTTGATAATGAATATAACTTTCAGTGAATATTTATTTAAATGATACAAATCATTATTTCTAGGAAAATATTTTCTAAATTTCTCATTTCCGCTTGAGTCGAAATTGAGTTTTATCTCCCTTCCAAATTTACCCTTAAATAAAACTTTTATCATACTCACACAATGGATGGCAAAAATAGTAACTTCCCACTATTGTAGAGCATTTATTCTCTTATCAACTTGCCCCCCACCTTCGACGGTTACTTATAATCCTCTTCATCAATCCCTCACGTTAAATCCACTTTTTCTCTCACCCTCTTATTGTTTTTGAACAATAGAATTGAATAGATGATCGCAATTGTCCAATCGCAAGTGAAAGTTATGTCAAGCTACAAAGTTCATTAGAAAAAAAAATAAGTACAATGATAAGGCGCGTGCCCAAAGTCTAGCAACATCTCTAAAGGAAAAGCCAACAACAAATTAGGTACTTAAATTTCAAATTTAAGCTCCAAGGGAAATATGCGGGTAAAAGTGAATATCAAATTGCCCGTTGGAATTCTTCAATTTGGGTTAAAATTAGAGAGAAAGGTTGAACATTAGTTTCTTTGTGTAAGATATGCTTTTCGAAATTGATAAACTTTTCTCAATTTACATATTAGTGAGCGCAAAACGTAAGATATGTTGGTATTTTAGGAAAATTTTAGTGGGTACAATTGCACCTTTTTTTTTTTTTTTTTTGTCATCGTAACTCAAGCTTATCATTTCATATATAAACAAGCCCTCTCAAGTGAGGGGCATCAAAACACAGAATCTCTGATAGAAGGGGTGGTGGGTAAGAAACCCAATAACGTGGAAAAGCCTTACACGTGAGGCCTTTACAACCCAATTTGCTAGTCTTTTTGAATTTCAAGGATAGTAAACCAACTGAAGACCCTCACAAAGGGCCATGAAGCTTAAACATTTTGTAATAAGTGGCTCAACATCTCAAGAGCAGAGAGAGGAATCTTGCGGGAAGCTTATCGAGGAGGAGCTTTCTGTTTCCGGCACATATTTCCATCCAGATCAACTGGCAAAGTGACGAAGAGCATGGAGACAAGCAAGGGTTTCGGAATGGAGGTCGGAAGACTATCGGATTGGTTGCACAGTTCCTTTGATCAATCTCCCTTCATAATCGTAGCACACGAAAGTAAAAGCCCCTTCCGTAGACCGTGGGAGATGCGATCCATCGATGTTAATCTTTAGCGTCCCCGTTGCAGCGGTCTCCACCTCGTAGATAAATCCTCCGATGCACGCTCTCCCTCCTTACTCCTGTTCCATTTTACATAGTTGAAGTGCATGGCAAGAGATGAGTCTACTACTCTTCTGGGACTAGGATTCTGGTGTTGGAAGACAAAGGAATTACGCGCAAGCCAAATATTCCAGAGAGTTGTTGCGATAAGCTCGAAGGGTAGGTTCTTTAGGGTCAGATCTACAAAGTTCAGCAACCACTCCTCGATTTTGGTCGCTTGTTGGTGAGCGAACTGAAAATTAAATTCTCGACTAGACCAAACCTACTTTGTACCATCATAGAGGAGGAAAAGATGTTCCACCGTTACGAGTTCCTTTCAACACATGGGGCAATAAGGCTCAAGTAAAAGCTTCCTTTTGTACAAGTTGACCTTGGTTGGTAGAGCATTTTGGCAAATGCTCCACATGAATAATCTAACTTTGGGGAGTGTTTTTAGCTTCCAGTTTTGCTCCACAGAGAACGGGGAGTTTGATAGGAGGATGAAGCTTGCTCGTTGTCTTGTTTGGTTTCAATCTTTCGAAGTTGATTATAACCATTCTTAACAAAGTAGCACCCAGACTAATGTGCTAACCAAACTAGCTTATACTCTGTTGAAATGATTAGTAGTGGAATTGCTAGAATTTCATTAACAACTTGCTCATCAAAAAGGTTCCCCAACAGTTGCTCTTTCATTGTTATTCTGTTGAGTCTATCAGTTCAGCAATCATTTTGGGATCTTGTTGGTTATATTAGGGGTGAGCGGTTCCCGGTTCCTTGTAGGTTCCGCTTGGAACCTGGAACCTACCCTCGGGTACATGTTCCTTATTTTTTGGAACCTGGAACCTACCCGTCAGAACCAATAACCTGGAACTTACCCTATCATAGGTTCCGGGATCAGTTCCAGGTTCCAACAGGTTCCAATAGGTTTTTATTTTTTTCATTTTTAGTTTTAAAAAAATGGAAATGAATGCAGCAATAATAAACAAACTTGTCATTCATCGAAGAGAATATAACACAAACAGCATTTTAGAAGCAATAATAAACAAATTGAGTGAGCTTGCTATTATGGTAAGGCACATGAGGAAACTCTTTTGGATATACGGATGCATGTAGAACCTGGAACCTACCCTTTGACTAATTTGTAGATGCTGCCATGGAGATGTATGCGGAACCGATGCAAAGGTTGGCTGTGAAGAATTTCCTTCACGGAGAATTGCTTCCAAATGACAACTCTATTTTTGTTCAATGCGAGTGAGTTGAGTTTATTGATTCATTCTCTTCTACAGCAATCAGGTTCTCTTAAGACAACGGGAGCAGCCCAAGATCGTCTGTACATGCAAGAATCAACAAGAAATGTAAACAAGTGAATTTTTTCTCTCATACTTAAAAGACTGCACTTATAAGCTGGAGCTATTCCATATTGAGGTTTGCTCTTCACCATGAATTAGCTAAGAGAAGCTGATGAGAGCACTGGCCTTCCAACTTCCCTTAGGACCTAAAACAACTTTGTTGCCGACATTGCCAACAACATCACCCTGCTCCAAAGATGCATAGCCAAGCTCTTCACTTTTTCTCTGGATAAAATCAACTAAATAAAAAAATTAGAAAGATAACATGATAGAAAGTACAACCAGATGTTACGATAAAATCGACCTCTCTTTTCATGTATATTTGGATCTTGAGCATGTGAGTTTGGATCTGGTTTGATGGTATGTAAAATTTGGATCCAAAATGTAAAATTGGCATATCTTTTGATGGTACTTATAGAGTTTCCATTATGGGTTTCCAACAAGTAGCATTCCTTATTTAGATATCATATATATCACAAGGGAAGAGATCAAACAATTGGATCCACCCCATGGAATGAAATGAAAATCTACAAATGCACCTGAGCAAAGCTAACAGCTAAATACTTCTCTTCCTTTTACAAGTTGGACCTTTCTCTTCCACGATTACTTTGTTGATAAAAAAAGCACTTGGAGATGCGTTATTTATCTAATAATTTATGAATAATTCATGCAGGTTAACTACAAATGCATAATTTACACAAGGTGGAACCTTCCGAATGCCATGTATGCCAAGTTATGGAACCTTCCGAATGCCATGTATGCCAAGTTATCTCTTGCACTTAGCCACTTACAGGTTTCTAGCTCTAAATATATCGTGCTGCATACTTCACGATAGTTTATCTAAGAAAAAGCATAGAGGAAGGACTTAGACTATTGGAAAAACCAAACACCTACTAAAGGAGCCTAGGTGCCAACACACAGTCAGGATCCATATGTGCAAAGTTAAACTCTCTAAAATCGAGACAGCAATTGCATTTGTAAAATCTTTACCCAAGGAGCCACAAGTTACACCAAAAATTATCTTAAGTTATTTCTCAGACTAGAAAATACATGGGACCCTTATGGGACCCTTCGTAAGAATTACATAACTACACCATATAAGTATAAGAGATAGTTGTAGATGATGAAACCAACCTGATATTGCTAGTACGAGTACCTAGAGGGGGTGAATAGGTATACAAAGATTTTTCTTGATAATTTCTGTATACTTGCGCAATACTTAGACAGTTGAAGGATTTGCAAAGAGTAATAATCAACGTAAGACTGAGTAAGGAAAGAGAGAATTAAACACGCGGTTTATAGTGGTTCGGCTTGATTCAAGCTAACGTCCACTCTTCTGCACTGACAGCCAATTTGGCTGGATTCCAATATGAACAAAGAGATGTTACAGTGTTGATCTTCCTTGATTTCTCGGTGTAGATGATCTACCACACTCGCTCAAGGTATCACCAAGTATAGACACTCTCTATGTATACAATTTTGCTCAGACTGTATCGACTAATAATCAAGATACTTCAGACTCTGGAATTTTTCTATCAATCACGTCTTTAAACAACTAGAACGACTTCTTTTTTATACTCCTTTATGCCATCATACCGTTGGCACTTACCAAAGGAATTCCTCCAATCTACCCGTTGGACGGAATCAATCAAGAAGATCATTCGAGCTATAAAAGGAACTCCGACGATAGCCCATCAATCCGTTCGCCCATACAATCAGGATCTTGGTTTCCAAGAATAGAACATTCCAAGAATACTTCGTCGACCATCGGATCTTCAATTGATCTAGATACGAACAAAAGAATCCGTTGTATTTATCCAACCAAAAAGATCTTCTCCAGACGATAGGATTAACTCCTCAACCATATACTTCGGCTCTGGATTTCCTTCGTCACTAGATCAGAAAGACTGTCAATGAGAATAGTCTTGAGTCTTGAGTCTTGAGTCTTAAATCTTGAGTCTTGAATCTTGAGTCTGGTAGTCAGAGAGTCTTCAGACTTTAAACTAGACGATCTGCAGATACCCAGACTAGACTGAAGGAAACGTTTTGTCGCTTCAAAATATTTGGAACGATTTCTCCAACAATCTCCCATTTTTTGATTGTGACAAAACTTTCCTGTAGATTTGAACCACTTTGACCGCAAAAAACATTTCTCAAGCAATATGGCAATCTCATAAAGATTAACAAAGCAACCAGACTCTGCATCCACAGAAAATTGGTTAGTCTTTCATGAGTAATACCATATAGCAACATTTGATATGAATGCAAACAGTCAAGCATTAAAATCCACAGCCAATTCAGTCAAGTTCAAGTTCACACCCAAGATTGCTCAAGTCATAAACAAACAAAAAAACTTAAAGTCAAAGAAATTTGAAGAAAGTTGGTTGGTTGGTTGGTTCAAATTGCTTTTCTCCCCCTTTTTGTCAACATTAAAAAGGTGAGAAAGATGTCATGTCGCTTGGGAATGCGCACAACTGAAATCTCCCATGGACTGGACTACTCCTTCTAGCTTCTTCAAGTCTTCCATTAGTTGAGCTACCTCTTCTCCCTTGGCATTGGCTTGAAGTTGCAGAGCGAGGTCTTTCATTTTATCCTCCAGGGCAACTGAAGATGCTTGTCCAGCATTCTTCAAGGCTTAAATTTCACAAATCCGGAGCATAGATTTGGCCAAGCATTTCCAGAAGAATATCCATGATACGACGAAAATCTGCAGAATTGTCCGTCTGAGTACTTGCATTTGCTCTTTCCGATGGAGTGCATGCAGACGATGGCGCTTCTGTATAGTCTTGCAGATTTGGTTTTGACGTATCGTGACCTTCTTTAGGCAATTGAGAAGCCTGAAATTCTTCTGGGGCTGCTGGAGATTGTCGTAGACCTTCACTATTGGCAGCATGAGGTGAGGACCTTTCTTGCTCGCCAACTCCCCCTGTCTCTAGGACATCAAGAGGGGAAGAGTGATGATCATGCTCTTCTGTATCATTCTCTCCAGATTCAGTTGCAGACTTTTCTTGCTCTTCTTCTCCTTCTTCTTCAGCTTCTTTCTCCTTCTCTCTCTCTCTTCTTCTTCTTCTCGATCTTGTCTTTTTCTTCTTCTTCTCTCTGTTTTCTTCTGTTGTTCTGTTGATTGGGGAACAGAACGTCTTGTCCTAATCAAGGCAGTGATTATGAGATCTTCCTCCTCATCTTCATCCTCCAAGATGAGAGTTCTCTTCTTTTTGGATGGGGCACCAATTGCTTCTTTTCCCTTTCTTTTTGAAGCAGATGGAACTGGAGTCTTCACTCTGAATTTCTCCATTGCCTTAGAAAGTTCTTTCAGACGTATCTTTGTCAACATCTTTAAACCTACCACCATCTTATCGCACGGTTGAACACAGAGAGTGTGTGGAGGTTCAATATTCATGTGTCTGAAGATCCTGGTCACCAGACCTGGTTAAGGCAATTGTCCCTTGTCTTTCGACATTGCTCTGTACATGTGAAAGAGAATAGTGTGAGGGAGAGAGAACTTCTTCCCTGAGTTGATTGCGTACATCAATTTTGCTTCGGAATTAGACACATCAGTCTTTGATGTAGACTTCGGCCTAATGCAATTGATAACAATTTTGTGCAACACAATATTGATGGCACGCATCCTTGAATAGATGATTTTTCCCTCAATATCTCTATCCTCGACAAGGTCCATTGTGGCACGAGCAACCGAGACTTTGACCGGTTGATATCATGCCCGTTCGACTCCAAGTATGTCCGCCAACATGTCCACATCCAACACATAATCCTCGATCTCGAACACCGAAAGATATTCTATTCGCATCGATAAAGCTAAGATTTGAATAGAAATATGCGATCGATTGTGCATATCCGTCCGTGGTGTCGGTGCAAAAACGTTCCGGTTGAAGCATCGAACTTCTCTCTCAAGTTCACATTCACAAGATCCAAGAAATCGAAGTCGACACTCCTAGGGTTTATCACCCCTCGTTTCAACAATCTGAAAAACAAATTTTCCTGTTCTTTCGATTTGAATAACTCCATCCTCTTTCCCTTCACTTTCGCAGCAACACCCAATCTCGGTTGAAAATCAGTGAACATTTTGTCATCGTCGTTCCCATCAGTCAAATTTGGGCCCGACATCCGAGGGTCACTTGGAATATTTGCAAGCGCTTCCTCTCGCTTTACTTTTGGGAGCAATTCCCAAATCCTCCATTTTCTTCGAAAAATGTACTCATTCCCATAGTTCTTTTCTTTAAGAAAATCATCCACATATTTCATCGGAGTCGCAAAGTACTTTTCAACGCACGGTAAAGTTTGTAAATAAACGAGGGTTTTTGGACTCTTACCGGGTCTCGTCCTCGATTATCTCTTCTTCTGGATGTTGACCCGCACCTTGTGGGGTAGAAGGCATTGAGTGACGTGGTGGAGAATGAGTCGGGTTCGATGCCGACTCGATAATTCTTCCTCTTCTCGTGAGATCGAAGTGGGTAGGTCCCTCCTTCATCCTCTCGTGGTCCCCTTGTCGCGATTCTTGAGGACTTCCTCGAAGACGACATCCTTCTTGTCTCTAAAAGATTTCTTTGCTTGCTTTCCCAAGAAAATATGACAACTTTCTCGAGGATGAACTCAAGTAGAAACCAGTTTGAGAGGAGAATGCTTTTAGGGTTTTGAAGATTAAAGGTGAAAACTGTATATATATAACTCAGTTTTGAAAAATGGGAAGTTCAATCGGTACAAGGAAAGTATACGAATACCTCTTTTCGAAATCGATAATTGCCAAAATTAATCCTTTTGAAAAGACAAGTTTTTCAATTTTCACGACTACAAAATAACTGAACGAAAGATCATACCTTTTCGAGTTTAGATAACAACTTACGTCTATAGTCATCAACGTCCGAGTCCGAGAGATTTGAGTCTTACGGTCATCAACTTTCCGAGTCGAAGGTTGGAGAGTCTCTAGACTTTAACTTCTTCGAGCTTCAAAATGTTGAGTCGGAGCGGATAAAATCAAATTGATTTTTCTCCAAAGGCTTTGTGAATATATCCGCTAGTTGACTTTTTGAATCAACAAATTGAATCGAGATTTCTCCACTTTGAATATGATCTCTAATGAAGTGATGTCGAATTTCTATATGCTTTGCTCTTGAATGAAGAATTGGATTTTTGGTGAGATTGATTGCGCTGGTGTTGTCACATTTGATTTTTGTGCATGAGTCTTCAATCCCAAAGTCTTGTAGCTGTTGTTTTATCCATAGAATTTGTGAACAAGCAGCTTCCAAGGGCAACATACTCGCTTCGTTGTTGAGAGAGCTACGAGTGCTTTGTTTCCTTGAAAACCAAGACACCGTCCCGTTTCCAAGCAACTCGGCAAGTTCATGAAGTACTTTTTCTATCGACTTTGCAGCCGGCCAGATTCAGATCCGAGTATCCCGAAGATTAAAGTCTCCCTTCTTAGGATACCAAAGACCAATGCTTGAAGATGAAGCAACGTATTTAATAATACGTTTTGCAAAGACCGGGATGAGATTCTCTAGGATCCGATTGAAACCTAGCACAGATACAAACACTTAACAAAATGTCGTCTAGAAGAAAGTAAGATAAAGAAGTGAACCAATGATGCTCCCGTACATGCTTTTGATCAACTTTTTTCCCTTCCTCATCTTTGTCTATCTTCAAAGAACTTGACATTGGTATATCGTCTTCTTGCAATTTTCCAATCCAAATCTTTTAACAAGATCATTAGCATATTTTTCTTGGTAAATGAAAGTTCCTTCCTTCAATTGCTTTATTTGAAGGCCAAGAAAGAATGTTAATTCTCCCATCATACTCATTTCAAACTCATCCTGCATAGACTTAGAAAATTTCTTGCATAGACTTTCATTAGAGGATCCAAAAATAATGTCATCCACATATATTTGAACGAGTAAAAAGCTTTTATTTTCCTTTTTGATAAATAAAGTAGTATCTACTTTACCTTTGACAAAACCATTCTGTAATAAGAACTTACTTAGTCTATCGTACCAAGCTCGAGGTGCTTGCTTTAGACCATACAGGGCCTTTTTCAGTCTGAAGACTGAGTCTGGCTTCTTTGGGTCTTCAAATCCAGGCGGTTGTTCCACATAAACTTCCTCTTGGATAAATCCATTTAGGAAAGCACTTTTGACGTCCATTTGGAATAACCTGAAATTTTTGTAACAAGCAAACGCAAGTAATAGACGAATAGCTTCTAACCTTGCTACAGGAGCGTAAGTCTCATCATAGTCTATTCCTTCTTCTTGCGTGTATCCCTTGGCCACGAGTCTTGCTTTATTCCGTACGACTTTTCCCTTTTCGTTCATCTTGTTTTCGAACACCCATTTGGTTCCAATAACAGTTTTACCTTTTGGTTTAGACGTCAATTCCCAGACATCGTTAATGTTGAACGTCGAGCTCCTCTTGCATAGCTTCGATCCAGCTTTCATCGATAAAGCTTCTTCTATGCTTTTTGGTTCAATTTCGTAGATGAGAGCAACAAAGCACTAGGCTCTTCATGTCTTTTGGATCGGTGCGAATTCCTTCATTAATTTCACCGATAATGAGATCTTTAGGATGACTAGACTTGTGTTTCCGCATTCGGTTGATTTTTCTGGATGATGATCTCTTTCTTTATTTGAATCTTCATGAACATCTTGACTGGTCTTCCAGTCCGAGATACTTTTTGAGTTGTAAGCTTTGGAAGGTCGGAGCGGGTTCGACTCTTCATATCGAGTCTCGATCGGATTCATCTTGCATAGAGTCTTGAAATTTGACATTCATTGACTCCTCCACAGATCGGCTCTTCTTATTGTAGACTCGTAGGCTTTGCTTGATGTAGAATATCCAAGGAAGATGCTTTCATCGATCTTTCTTCAAACTTACAAACTCGATCTTTTGCATTTTTCAATATAAAGCATTTGCAACCGAACACATGAAAGTATGAAACAATAGGCTTCTTACCTTTGAATAATTCATAGGGGTTTTCTCAAGAATAGGTCTTAGGAAGACTCTATTGATGATATAGCATCTTTGTTGAAACAACGACTTGACCAAAAACGTGAAGAAATTTTGCTTTCAATTAAAAGAGTTCTAGCCATTTCTTGAAGAGATCTATTCTTTCTTTCCACAACTCCATTTTGTTGAGGAGTGTATGGAGAGGAGAACACATGCTTAAATCCATATTCATCGCACAATTTTGTGAAATCTTGATTTTCAAATTCTCCTCCATGATCTCTGTTCTTATACTTGAGATAACACATCCTTTTTCATTTTGAACCTTTTTGGCAAATTTTTCAAAATACGAAAAGGTTTCTGACTTATTTGCAAGGAAATATACCCAAGTAAAGCGAGAGAAATCATCCACAATTACAAGGCAGTATTTCTTACCTCCAATACTCTGGGTTCTGGTTGGTCCGAAGAGATCCATATGCAGCAACTGTATTACATGATTAGTAGAGACATGATTTATTTGCTTAAATGAATTTCTTACCTGTTTTCCTGCATACGGGGTGTGCATGGATCGGACTTTTGATATGGTAATTTGGGTAAACCTCGAACAAGCTGCTTTGATGAGATTTTGGCTAATTGCTTCATATTGACATGGCCAAGCTTTCTGTGCCATAAGCTTGCTTCATCTTGGATTGAGATCAGACATTGAGATTCATTCAATTTCATGTCTAAGAGGTAGATGTTTCCATGTCTTCGACCCATGAAAGACTGAGTAGAGTCTTTACTAATTCCATAGCAAATTCCTTCTTGAAAGGAGATCTTGAAACCAAAAGATCACACGCAGTTGGCTAATGCTGAGGAGGTTATAGTTGAGTCATTCCACTAGAGAAACATTGCTTATTGTGAGATTTCCAATTTTCACAGTTCCAAATCCCACGATGCTTCCTTTGCCGTTTCCTCCAAATGAAACATTTCCGCCGTTTACTTGAACAAGCTTTACGAAACACTTCAAGTCTCCGTCATGTGTCTTGAACATCCGCTATCAAGATACCATTTTATCTTTTTTTCTTGACGGAGACCTGCATTTAAAAGAGAGTCTCAAGTTTTCTTTGGTACCCAAATTTTCTTGGGTCCTTTGGTGTTAGTAGGATAAGCATTATTAGGCCATACTTTCTTAACAGGTTTCCAAACCATAGGATATTCTTTTTCAAAGTGATCCTTACTGTTACACTTTGAACACCTTAGAGCATTTCGACCAACGAGACTTTACAAAAACTTTCTTGAAATGATTTTTGTAAGCCTCTCTCGACGGTCTTTTCTTTATTCTTTCTTTAACTTTAGGAAAATCAATCAAGGGAATTGTTTCCGCTGTCATGCCTAGACCAGACTTATTGAAGTAAGGTCTTTGAACCTGAAAGAACTTTTTCAAGCTTTTCGGATCCTATCGAAAACTTCTTTGAAATATTTGATAAGTCCATTTTTAAGAAAACATTTTCTTTCAAAATATCATCTTCTTTTTCTTTAAGAGCAGAAACATTTAGGTCTAGACTTTTGACTCTTTCTTCTAAAATGACTTCCTTTTGTTTTAGAGCTGAGTTTTCCTTTTTAAGTTGGGAAATCCTTTTTAGAGAAGTCTTAAGACCGAAACACGGTTCATCAATATATTTAGAGACTTTGACAGAATTTTAAAATCACTTACCTCAAATTCACTGTTCGAGTCCGATCCAACTGAGTCGAGTCGAATATGCCATCAAACATATGTTGGCATATTCATTATCACTTTCTTCACATTCTCGTATCACTCTGTGTTTCGGCTTTGAGAGCTTTTCGAAACTTCTCAGCTTTTCCTCTTTTCTTCTTCAGAAGAGGACAGTTGGGTCTGATGTGTCCCTTCTTCTTACATTCGAAACAGACTACATCTTTGTTTGGTTCCTCATCATCAACAGACTTGGTCTGCTGTCTCGGAAACTTTGTTTCTTTGAGTTGAACCTTCGCCTTTTCTATTCAGTTTTCTAAATCTTCTTATCATGAGGGCGAGCTCCTCATCGTCCATATCATCTTCGAATCTGCATCATCGAGTCATCATTTGATTTTAATGCAATAGATTTCTTACCTCTTGGATCTTCGTCTTCATTAATTCGTTCCACTTCATATGATTGAAGAGTTCCAATCGGCTCGTCGACGAGATAGAGGCATAATTCTTTGCGTTTCTCTTATTGAAGTCTTTATATGATTCCACTCCTTGGAGAGTCCACGTGATAGCTTGTTCACCTTCATGGGATCAGAAATTTTTTGTCCTTGGTTATCAAGACCATTGACAATATCTCGTAAAACGACTAAACATGTCGTTATAGATTCTCCTGGTTTCATTTTGAAGGCTTCATATTGACCGAGGAGAATGTTAATTCTGGTCTCCTTCACTCGATCTGTCCCTTCATAGGTGATGTGTAATCTATCCCATACTTCTTTTGCTGTAACACAAGAAGATATTCTGTTATATTCAGTTGGAGATAAGGCACAATATAAAGAGTAAATTGCTTTTGCATCGAGTGCTTGTCTCTTGTTTATCTCTTCCTGAGTCATTCCGCTGGCATCAACAGTTTCTTTTCCTCTTTCAGAGATTGATGCAGCAGTAGGAGTGATTCCTCTTTCCACAACGTCCCATTCCAGACGATCCTTGGATCGTAGGAAAGCTTTCATCTTGTTCTTCCAGATGTTGTAATCCTTTCCGTCAAAGTAGGGTGGTCTTGTATTGCTTTGCCCTTCCATCAGCCCTGGTGCTAGCATACTAGCCATGGATCTTTTACTCTGAAGTAAAACACTTCAAACAAAGTAAGAACACGAGGCTCGATACCAATTGATATTGCTAGTACGAGTACCTAGAGAGGGGTGAATAGGTATACAAAGATTTTTCTTAATAATTTCTGTATACTTGCGCAATACTTAGACAGTTGAAGGATTTGCGAAGAGTAATAATCAACGTAAGACTGAGTAAGGAAAGAGAGAATTAAACACGCGGTTTATAGTGGTTCGGCTTGATTCAAGCCTACGTCCACTCTTTTGCACTGACAGCCAATTTGGCTGGATTCCACTATGAACAAAGAGATGTTACAATGTTGATCTTCCTTGATTTCTCGGTGTAGATGATCTACCACACTCGCTCAAGGTATCACCAAGTATAGACACTCTCTATGTATACAATTTTGCTCAGACTGTATCGACTAATAATCAAGGTGCTTCAGACTCTGGAATTTTTCTATCAATCACGTCTTTAAACAACTAGAACGACTTCTTTTTTATACTCCTTTATGCCATCATACCGTTGGCACTTACCAAAGGAATTCCTCCAATCTACCCGTTGGACGGAATCAATCAAGAAGATCATTCGAGCTATAAAAGAAACCTGACGATAGCCCATCAATCCTGTTCGCCCATACAATCAGGATCTTGGTTTCCAAGAATAGAACATTCCAAGAATACTTCGTCGACCATCGGATCTTCAATTGATCTAGATACGAACAAAAGAATCCGTTGTATTTATCCAACCAAAAAGATCTTCTCCAGACGATAGGATTAACTCCTCAACCATATACTTCGGCTCTGGATTTCCTTCGTCACTGGATCAGAAAGACTGTCAATGAGAATAGTCTTGAGTCTTGAGTCTCAAATCTTGAGTCTTAAATCTTGAGTCTGGTAGTCAGAGAGTCTTCAGACTTTAAACTAGACGATCTGCAGATACCTAGACTAGACTGAAGGAAACGTTTTGTCAGCTTCAAAATATTCTGGAACGATTTCTCCAACACAACCATCCCTTTCTTCCTTGATGTTCCATTACTAACTTTCTAGCCTGACTTATTATTCTGAACAAGTTTTCCTCACAGTAAAAAACAAGAGAAAACCAATTTTCATGGAATCCATATGATCAGGCTTCTCTTTACCATCTTTGATGACCAACATCCATTTACTAACAACTCATACCTTCTACAAAGAATGCTAAGGCATTATTCAGCCTTTAATGGCCAATGGAGGACTAAATTCCATAAACAATCAAAAGCACAAGATAGAAGATGCAATCAGTAATCCTGACCAAATTCCACATCACAGAAAGAACAAACTCATACACTTATACTTGAGTTAGATCATCTACTGCAATCAAATTACCCCTAGGAAGCACTGCACAAAAATCTGGCATAGCAAAATCAAAGCTTTCTGAAAGAAGCACCAAAAAGCGCTCGCGAATGCGGACCACAACATGCTGGCAACCCTAATTAAGGCAAAGAAAGAGAACGAGCGGGAGAGAGAACTCACGACGATGAGATCCTTGAGGTTACTTTGCTCCAGGGGCTCCAAGACATAGGAGAGGACAGGGTGGTTGGCCACCGAAAGCAGCGCCTTCGGCACCTCCTGCAACAAATTTGAACCGAGATGAAAAATAAAAACAAAGACGAAGAAGGATGAGAAAAGCCTTTGAGAATCGTTCTCTAAGTAGAACGCATTAGTTCCTCGGAGAAAATCTTTGAACCGTGGGAAGGTGGAGGGAGTGACCTTAGAGACGAGGGGGACGAGCTTCTTCGAGAAGCCACCGGCCAACACCACCTCTTGGAAGGGACTTGAGGCCTGACTCCGTGTGGAGATCCGAGAAGGTGATCGCTCGATTCATCGAGGAAGCGTTACCCGGAGATGTAGGTCTTGCCGGAGAGGAACTCGTCGAGGAAGCGTTACACGGAGATGTAGGTCTTGCTAGAGAGGAACTCGTCGAGGGACTTGAGGCCCGACTCCACGTGGAGATTCGTCGAGGAACTCGTCAAGGGCGAGCACTGAGCAGTGAGCAGATTCGTCGAGGAACTCGTCGACGACGAGCACTTCATCGAGGGCGAGCACTGAGCAGTGAGCAGATTCGTTGAGGAACTCGTCGAGGGCGAGCACTGAGCAGAGAGCAGCGTCGGGCAAAAACAGAGAGAAGAAGCGTGAAGTGAAAGTGAGAACTGAGAGTCTGAGACTAGGGTAAATTAATTTGGGGCTTTTTTTTTTTTTTAACCTAACCGAAATCGAGAATCGCCGGTTCCCAGAAAAGGGGAACCGGAACTCCGTGTGGAGATCCGAGAAGGTGATCGCTAGATTCGTCGAGGAAGCGTTACCCGGAGATGTAGGTCTTGCCGGAGAGGAACTCGTTGAGGAAGCGTTACACAAAGATGTAGGTCTTGCTGGAGAGGAACTCGTCGAGGGACTTGAGGCCCGACTCCACGTGGAGATTCATCGAGGAACTCGTCAAGGGCGAGCACTAAGCAGTGAGCAAATTCGTCGAGGAACTCGTCGACGACGAGCACTTCATCGAGGGCGAGCACTGAGCAGTGAGCAGATTCGTTGAGGAACTCGTCGAGGGCGAGCACTGAGCAGAGAGCAGCGTCGGGCAAAGACAGAGAGAAGAAGCGTGAAGTGAAAGTGAGAATTGAGAGTCTAAGACTAGGGTAAATTAATTTGGGGTTTTTTTTTTTTAAAACCTAACTGAAACCGAGAATCGCCGGTTCCCAGAAAAGGGGAACCGGGAACCGGAACCGGTCCCTAAAGAACCAGGAACCAAACCGGAACCTTCGGTTAGGTTCTCCGATTCCCGGTTCTACCCGGGAACCACGCTCACCCCTAGGTTATATGACCCTCCCAATACACCCCTTTCCAACCATTAGTTGGATTCCACTAGAATAAATCCATTAGAGATTACAAAGATTGAGTACTTTTGACTCAAGTGAGTGTGGTCACTCTTTGGATCTAGCACTCTAACAATCTCTAAAAGATTACATAGTTGAGCTCATAAGAAAAGCGAATGTGTAAGATTGAAGATCACTCAAGGCTTATGAATTATAAACTTTGGAATTTCAGCTTCTTGTATCCTTTCAGCATCAAGACCTTCTTTTATAATCCTCATTGTCCAAGCTCACATTTGGACATAACCTCAGATTATCGCTCATCCAATCTACCCATTGGACTTGAACATTGTCAGAAGATCTAAATGCTTCAAGGTTGCGGTTATTGAAGTCTCTCATTGATTCTACCAACTATACAGTGGATAGAGTTTCCATAAGAAAAGTGCTTCACTTGGAAAGAATGTTTCACCTCTGTTGATTGATTTATCCAAATCTTACTATATTCCACCTTCAAGGATTTGATTTGATATACTTTCCTTCTTGGATAAATCTAATATATTTAGCAAGGAATCCACCAAATTATTAGCCATTGCATGAAGATTACTTTCTTGATCAATATCCTCAATCAAATAGTATCGAATATCAAGGATATGATATGATTTCCTCCGTGACTCTTAGTCGGATCCTCTGAGTTTGATAAGTAACATTTGATAATACTCATCAGAGTTTCTACCTAGAAAATCTTACTATCAAAATCAAACAACGATTAAAGAAAGTTTTATTAATCATCAAAACTAATAAGGGAATTTTCCTCAATAATCTTCCCATTTTTTATAATGACAAAACTTTCTAAGCAGACTTTTGGAAAAGATATGATTTTGATAAAGCTCTGAGTATAGTGAAATTTGAAATTAAAGTGCAATCATAATCTATGAGAATGTTAAGTAAAAAGATTACAATTCTTATAGATATTCTTAATACTCTTAAAATTGTAAGATAAGGGATAAGAAAGTTTCAACCAATTTTGCATAAAAATTGTCCTCAGAGTATAGATAGCATCGAAATCCACGAAGTTCGGCGTCTTCACATTTCTCCTCCTTTTTGTCAATGGCACAAAAGATCATAGCAAACCATAATATATAATATAGCAAACCATAAGTTCAATACTTAGTAGCAAACCAGCATAACCAAATGACAAACTGAAGCAAGCTGAGAGTTCAAACAAAAACAAGCCAACACAAACAAAATTGTCTTAGAAATTTGAAAAGTTCTAAGACTATTTAGAGGTGGAGGGTTGGTTTGGGTCTTGAGTTGGAGGTAGGGGTGAGTGGTTCCAAGTTCCTTACATATTCGCCCGAAACCTAGAACCTATCATCGAGTACAAGTTTCTCATTTAAAAAAAAAAAAATGGAACCTACCCGTCAAAACCTGAAACCTGGAACCTAGAACCTAGAACCTACCCTTTCATAAGTTCCAGGGTCGGTTATAGAATCTAATAGGTTCTTTTTTTGTTTTGTTTCATTTTTAGTTAAACAAAACGAAAATGAATGCAATAATAAAAAACAAGCTTGTCATTCATCAAAGAGAATATAAAATGAACAAAACTATTAACAATGAAAAAATAATTCTTGGCAAGGAATTCAAATAGATAAAAGTAGGGTGAACGGTTCCAAGTTCCATATGAGTTCCACCTAAAATTTGGAACCTATCCGTTAGAATAGGTTTCTCATTTTCTGGAACTTGGAACCTATCTTACATATTCTAAAACCTAGAACCTACCCTATCGCATATTCCAAGGTTGGTTAAGATTTACTTAAATTCCACCTATATTATTATTTGAATGATTACAATTCACTAACCATAACTTATAGCGTAAAAATCTTAGCCACAAAATGGAAATTCGGACTAATGCATCCACATTATACATTCATCGTCAAACGGTATCAAATATTAGAGGATTGCACGGAGACATAGATCAAGAAAAATATTAAAACTTGTCTTAGATTCTTGGTTGTACATTTCAGGTTCCTCCACCTAAGAACCTGGAACCTACCTATTAAAATAAGTTCATTATTTTTTGGAACTTGAAATCTACCTTGCATACCTTGGAATTTAGAACCTATAGGTTCCCACTAGTCTGATTCTCAGGTACCAAGTTCTATCCTAAAACTATGCTCACCTTTAGTTGGAGGGCTTGAAGGATAGAGATATTCTAAAGGCACAAAGACAAGGATGTAATAATTCATATGAGCGATTGTGTTCTTAAGCTTCTTCAATCTTCTGTCTCCATTCTATGTGAGCCTCTTGATATGATACTTTAGTTCCTTGACCTCATCCATAATCTCCATTAGTGCTCGAAGTATACTCTCATTAGAATCAGTTATAGCCTCTGGCGAAGGAATGATCTCAATGGATGGATCATTTTCATTTTCCTTTTCACTTGCATGATCTACTCAGCCCTTGCATTTTGCACTTGCTCCCCCTCAATTGGAGCATCCTTATCAACTTATGTTTCTTTCTTTACATCTGATTCTTTCTCAGTCAAAATCACACTCTTGTCTGCAACTGAAGTAGCAACCCTTGGCTCTTTGGCTATTCTTGTAGCCTTATCAGGAATACTTTGAACTTCAAGTTCTGTGGGTACCCTTGGCGACACTTGTTCACCTTATATCTGATCCTAAGCTTCTCTGATCTGTGGATGATATGATAAAGCAGCATTGTCCATTTCATTAGACTCTTCTTTACTGATGTTGGCCACAACCTCTTGTAACACATCCTTGATCAATGCTAAGGCATCATCTACTTCCTTCTCTTTCTCTTGCACAACAGTTGGAGGGTTAGTCACTTGCTATTGTTGGGAATTCTCTGCATCATATGGCTTGTCCAATTCAGTCTCATATATTATCTTCTTGCAATTCTTCATCTAAGTCAAAATCCTCTTCCAAGATGTCATCGTCTTGTATGACGATCAAATTATCGAGATCCTTTTCCTGATCTTCTATTAGATCAAAGTCCTCAAACAATTCCTCAGTCATTTTTTGCGAGAGTGATTGAGATCCACTCCTATCAATCTGAGTCTTCCTCTTCTTCACAAGGTGGCGAAGCTAAGTCTGCCACTAGTTTTTCAATATCTATCCAAACTGGTCTTCCATTTTTATCTTTCCATCTCCCCTTAACAAACCTAAAACTCATCTTTTTCGTCATCTTTTCATCTAGTAATGTTGGGAATATTGGATCCCCGAAAACTGGATTCGACAACGAATCGAACCACTAAATCAATGCGGAAGACGAAGCCCAGGAATAACACGCATCACCAATCGTAAAGCACACCACGGATTCGAGCGTATCTTGTTAGCCACAGATTAAACACCGACGCCGATTAGAGGAAGAAAACCTAGTCCTATTCGATCCGATGGCGCCTTGAAGGGAAGAAGAACGATGCCTTATGCTTACTGTTTCTTTTTTTTTTTTTGAGAGAATGGGCGGGAGAGGAGAAGACGTACGTCAATTCTGCCAAGAGGTGCCATCTCTCTCTCTCTCCTCCCTTTTATACCTTCCCTCATCCACAGGCCCTATTCCCGTGGGCCGGGCCTTTTAGACCCAGCATGGGCGGACGGGCCTTAAGCCCATCACCAATTAAAACCATAATCTCTCACTCGCATATGGTGGGCTGAACATGACTCTCTTTACCTCTCTTCAACTTTCATACTTGGTGAATAATCTGTGCGACCAGCATACTTTGAGAGCTCGTTGCTATACATCTGTTAGGAATATATAGCAGCTCATAATGGGCGTCACACTCCGAGTAGATTTAGTATGCAGTACCCTAGATCGATCGATCACAATGCAAGTACCCTAGATCGATCGATCACATTTATATCTCTCTTGATCTCTTTTAAACAATGATATATATATATATATATATATATATATATATATATATATATATATATATATATTGTATTCACAATTATGATTATCACAAAGATAGTCATAATTGGTTAACCGGTGAATACAAAACTACAATGTGATTCTCCAAAATCGATCTTCCTCTTTCCTTCAAACTCTCAATTTCAGTCCAGCTTGCTTTTCTAGAAATGCCCCATTAGATCGAATCACTCATGACCATTGGCAACATCCTAAGATAGCAAACACAAAATAGAAATCTTGAGGATAAGTAAAAGTCATGAGGGGACTAAGAAATTGAGGAACTCTCTTCCTCAAGAGTCCCACACGACATAAAAGTTGAGATCAAACTTTTGCCACTCTTATTGGTCGTCTCATGCATATGTAGTATGAAATACGTATTACGGTATTAACTCCTTTCCCATGGAGCGTATGTCTACACCTTTCAATACAGTACAGATGATAGTTCAGACATACCCAATGTCTAACTTGAGTTCACGTATCTACTCATTCACAAAATTCATCAGAACTCACATCTGGCATCTTAGACAAATAAAGTAAAACATGTGGGGTATTTTACTTTCGGACATAGTAAGTATTATGTCCTCATCTTAACACTCAATTAAGGCGACATACGTGTTTTAAGCTTGAGCTCTCGATTATCACCTAGATAATAAGCTTAAAAACAATCTCATCTCTATTTATCACACAGTAAACAGAGGCGATTACCCGTGTGAGTGGGCTAATCTTATATCTGTTCGACATACTTCTCAACTTAAAGTAATGCACTAAGCATTAAGGTGCATAAAGATCAAACAAAGATTCATAGGCATTAATGATGAAAACACAAATTCATCAAATGTGAACACTTAGGGAAATTACAATATTCAGTACATCAGTCTCTACGCAATCTTAGAGATTTCATATGGCCACAAAACACATCTCTAGATATTGGCTTTATCATAGGATCTGCTACCATTCTATGCGTAGTATGTACTCTAAGTTCACATCTTTTCGTGCAATCATATCCTTGACAAGATTTATACTTGGTATCTATAAGTTTGGTCTTGCCATGATATTTTGGATATTTGGTGTACACTTTTGCTGCTTGGCTACCACAGTTAACCAACAATAAATCTGCAGCACTTCCAATAACACCTAAATGATCCAAAAATCTCTTAAGCCAAACATCTTCTTATACTGCTGCTGATAATACCACGAACTCAACTTCTATCGTGGACAAGGCTATACACTTTTGTTTCTTACTGCTCCAACATATGGTGCCATTATTCGGTAAGAAAACAAATCCAGAGGTAGATTTTCTTTCATCTAAATCTCCTCCCTAATCAGTATCACAATAGCCTTTGAGTTACAGATCCTTTCCTTAATAACTCAACGTATAATCAGCAGTCCCCTTTAGATACCTTAGTATTCTCTTAACGACTTTCCAATGTGCTTGACCTGGATTGGATTGGTAACTACTCACCATTCCAACTGCAAAACATATGTCGGGTGTTGTACACATCATAGCATACATCAAGCTCCCGACAGCACTAGCATAAGGAACATATTTCGTTTGTTCATTCTCTTGTGGAGTCCCTGGACACAGTCTATGGCTCAATCCTTCACCTTTTGCAATAGGAGTGTCTATGGGTTTACAGTTTTGCATACGAAATCGTTCAAGAACATTATTTATATATGTTTCTTGCGAAAGAGACAACGATCTCTTCGAACGATCTCTCGAAATCTTAACTCCAAGAATGTATACAGCCTCACCCATATCCTTCATCTCAAAGTTAGAAGACAACTATCTCTTGACAGTATTAACCAACTCCATATTGCTTCTGGCAATTAGTATATCATCAACATATAATGATATGATCACAAATTGATCCTTGGATCTTTTGATATATATCCTCATCAATACGTATATACCATTGTCTTGATGACTGCTTAAGACCATATATCGACCTCAAAAGTCGACATACTTTTTCTTCTTGGCCTTTTACTATGAAACTAGCAGGTTGTTCCATATATTTCTTCCTCTAAATCTCCATTGAGGAAAGCAGTCTTTACATCCATTTGATGTAACTCAAGATCCATACTAACCATTATTGCCAGAATAATGCGAATCAAGGTAAATCTCACTACAGGAGAAAATGTATCTTCATAATCAATTCCTTCATGTTGATTATACCCCTTCGCCACAAGGTGAGCCTTATGCCTCTCTATTGAGCCATCACCTTTCGCTTTATTTTGAGAACCCACTTGTTCCTAATAGTTCTACGTCCCTTTTGGAAGATCAACCAGTTCCCAGACTTTGGTTTGATTTCATTGACTCAATTTCCTCTTTCATTGCATGAATCCATTTTTCCTTATTAGGGCGATTTAGAGCCTCATTAATATTTCTTGGCTCATCCTCATCTCGTGGAGCAATTATAAAAGTTTCCCCTTCAATGTCAAAACGTCGACGGAATACTTTGGTGACTTGTTCACCATATGGGAGATTGTACACTTAGCACATCATTCCCCATCATGCTCCCACTTGGATTAGGTAATAATGATGTCGTCACATCAGGTGGTTGCAATTGAAAATGAGTTGAATTCAATTCATTACATCTCATATTACTCCCACTTGGACAAACTCCACTGACATCATTATCTTAATCCAATGTTTCAAATAGGGAGTTATTTTCCCTTATTTCGCCCCTCTTAGGAAATTCATCCACTAAGAATGTGACATCTCGTGATTCAAATTCAGTTATACTCCCACTTTCCTGCTCACCTATGAACACATACCTTTTGAGTGTTCGCAGTATCTCATGAAAATACTTTTATTTTCTTTTGGGACTCAATTTCCCAAACTTGTGAGAGGACTCATGAGTATAGGCAGCACAACCCCATGGCTTAAGAAAACTTAAGTCCGGTTTTCTAACTGTCCATAACTCATATGAAGTGGAAATAACTGATTTGGAAGGCACCCGGTTAAGTATATAGGCAGCAGTTAACAACACATCACTCCAAAAAGTGATAGGTAAGTTAGCATGCGCCATCATGGACCTAACCATTCCAAAGAGGGTTCTCATTTTCTTCTCTCCGCAACACCATTTTGTTGAGGAGTATATGGAGTAGACAACTATCTTTCTATTCCTTTTTCATCACATAATTTTCTGAACTTATCGATAAATATTCTCAACCTCGATCGGATCTAAATACTTTTATTTTCTTGTCTAATTGATTTTCTGCCAGGTTCATAAACCTTCCGAAACAACTTATGCTTGATTCATGAGAAATCAAATAGACATATCCGACTTCGAGTATAATCATCTATAAAAAAAAAAAAGTGATGAAATAAACAGCCCATTGCCTTCCTCTCACATTCATTGGACCACAGACATCAAAATGGATTAAATGCAGAGGAAATCCAGCTATTTTTCATTTTCCAAATGGTTTCCTTGTCATTTTCCCTACTAGGCAATACTCACATATGGACAAATCTACTTTTTCAATATTGCCCAACAAGCCCTCTTTGACTAGTCTATTCATATGTTGTTGGCCCATATGATCAAGTCTAGCATGCCACCATATTCACATCATTATCATATAAGATAGAAGACGTGAAACAAGGGAATAACATATTGACATCACCACAGTCAACATTTAGCACAATAAAACCATTCAGTAAGTGACCACAACCATAGTAGTTTGTATCTAAACACAAATCTACATCTTTATTATGGAAGTTCATACCAAAACCAAGCTTAACCAACACTAAGATAGACACTAAATTTCAACGAATCTCCAGAGCATATTGAACATCAAGATGCATCCACCATGCATGTTCAATTGGCAGGTGCCAATCCCTTTAACTTCAGCTCTGGAGTTATTTCCAATATAGATCCACTTAGTTCCAGTTGGTATCGTCGGAATTCCACGAAGGATCCTCTGTCCTTCGCTACATGGTCTATCGCTCATGAATCTACAATCCACATAGGATTGGATTCAGCCAATATTTCAGAACTTGACACATGAGCAAAGTTCTCAAATGTACAAGAGGCGTATAGGTTCTTTGGCTCACGACAGTCGTGAGCATAATGACCTTTCTTGTCACAATTGTAACACATCACCCTTGACATTTTCTTTACTTGAGGACGTTTTCCTCTTTTGTGTTGGTTAACTCTTGATTTCTTGCAATAAGGACTTGATCCTTTGCATTCCCACATATTGAACGAATCAATACGCTTGCGCTTAGAGCACAAAGCCCTTTCTGAGCTAGAACCAGCATAGCAAATGTCTATTTTCGGCTCAAATACCGTTAGGCGGTCCTCTACTAGCTCAAGGTGGCGCATGGCATCCTTAAGATCTTCCATAACATGGTCAAGAGCTTTTAGTGCTTCTTGCTTTTTCAGCATATATTGAATCTTCATATTCAATATTTCATAATTATTGTCGTTCATATCAGTAATTACGTTCTTAGTTGCTGAATCATCGATCTGAACACATCAGACATATATGCACGAATAATTAATGCCTATCATTTATGCATCCCTATTTGCATAGACCCATCATATTAATGAATAATTTCAAGTAAGGCTTTAGAATCAAAAGGTCACTGTGTTTCCAATCATCCTCCAAAAATCCTAACTTAAAACTATCATTAATATGATTGTCATATACAAAATCAATTCTATGAAGTTACAAAAACTTCTATTACTACCCACGCCTAATTACCCACAAGAACAAAGCAATAGAAAGCACATAAAATTTTAACATCTAATAAAATAACAATGCTTTCACATGATACAACTAATATATCGGTTGCTATATCAACAACAATTATGTAGTAAACATTACATAATTAATCATAGAAATAAATAGGGAATGTCCCTTTTAATCTATCACCAAAACATCGAGAAATTTGAAGGCACATTTGCCAACTATGGAAAAATTTTTGGAGAGCATTCATATCGCCACCAAGGCGCATTTACTCTACGCCATGTGGCGCTCAATTTAAGGGTTGAAGTTTTGGCCAACTCAATCCTATAGTGCTCTCTTACAAAAGCTTCCACCAGCCTCCTATAACCCGGGACCACGTTGACCTCCCCATGTGCCGATCCAACACCGCTTGCCATTCGGTGGAAGAGTGTTCATCAAAGTCGGCACCTTCTCAAAATCCGGCATAAGATAACCATTCCGATGATTTCCGTATCATCCGATTGACCTTGACCACATGTGATACTAAATCACCATCATGCCACCGATAATTAGCTAATTCCGACATCAGCCTTTTAAGTCTTGCATTTCCCTCGTCCGTTCTCGGGATTGCAGGTATCATTGCATAACGCATCATAGTTCCTACAACAAATGCGAACTAAAAAATGGATCACTTATAATCCATAATAAATATAAGGGAAAATACATAACTTTCCAAAATTCATGCAACAAATGCAGAATTAAAAATGAATTACTTATAATCCACATAGGCATGACCCAAAAAGAAAACAAATTCCTCTTCTTCTTCTTTTTTTTTTTTTTTTCGGGTCAACGGTCAACGGTCGTCGGTCAACTGGTCAACGGTCGGTCAACGGTCAACGGGTCGGGTCAACGAGCGCGCGGGTTGGACCGGTCGCAACGGTCGAACCGGTCAGACCGGACGGAGCGGTTCGCGCGGACCGACCGCACGTGCCTCGCGCGTGCGGGGGATGACGTCACGCAGACGTCATCGAGGCACGTGCCGGCGCGTGCCCGCATCCGCGAGTCGGGCCGATCGCGGCCGGTCGGGTCGGGTCGTCGGCCGGTGACCGCCCGGCGAAACGTCGTCGGCGATGACGTCATCGATAACGTCATCCGAGCGGTTATGGACCGTTGGATGACGTCATCGCGTGACGTCAGCACGCGTCGGTCCGCGGACCGGCGTGTGCCGTTTCGCCGGTCGCCGGCGCGCACGTGCCGATTCGCCACCGGCGCGTGTGGCGCACGCGCTGGCGAAGCCAGCGCTTCCAGGAGCGTCGCGCCCACGCGTAGCGGCTTTCGGCCCACGCGTGTGGGAGCGTGCGACGTCATACGGCGGCGTGCGACCAGTCGTCGGACTCGTCTTGACGTCGCCTTTCTCCCTATGCCATCACAATTTGATTTTGACTTTCGAAAACTCGGAAAAATGGCCAAGAAGCGCTCGGGTGTAGGGATTTTCGCAAAAAATCAATCAAAAACATCAGAATTGATCGGGAAAAAACGTGAACTAGGGCTCTGATACCAATGTTGGGAATATCGGATCCCCGAAAACCGGATTCGACAACGAATCGAACCCCTAAATCAATGCGGAAGACGAAGTCCAGGAATAACACGCATCACCAATCGTAAAGCACACCACGGATTCGAGCGTACCTTGTTAGCCACAGATTAAACATCGACGCCGATTAGAGGAAGAAAACCTGGTCCTGTTCGATCCGATGGCGCCTTGAAGGGAAGAAGAACGATGCCTTATGCTTACTGTTTCTTCTTTTTCTTTTTGAGAGAGAATGCGCGGGAGAGGAGAAGACGTACGTCAATTCTGCCAAAAGGTACCATCTCTCTCTCTCTCCTCCCTTTTATACCTTCCCCCATCCACGGGCCCTATTCCCGTGGGCCGGGCCTTTTGGGCCCAGCATGGGCGGACGGGCCTTAAGCCCATCACCAATTAAAACCATCAAGTAACATCAAAAGGAGTTGCTTTGTATTGAGCATGTCTAAGATTGCAGATTTCATAGTGCAAAAAATTTTTGGTAATCAAAGATCCACATGACAATTACCCTTTGGACTTAAAAACAATTCAATACATGTGAAGGATTACCATGTGTGTGAGAGAAAAAAAGGATGATTGTTTAAAAAAGCCCAAATGATCTCACCTTCATACCTAGATACATATGTTTAGGAAAAACCTTTTGGTCGAAGATAGTTAATGATGATTTTGTGCAAAACAATTTGCCTCACAAGAAAATTGTGATGTGAAGCATGGGACAGAGTATCCTCTAGAAAAGTTAGTGATACCTAAGATTGACTGATAAGCAACATTAGGGTCAATATCAATTGGCACAAATTCTAAGTGATTGACACCAATAATTCTTACTAAATCGGTGGCATGAATAAGAATAGATTTGTCAAAAATAGTAAACTCAATAGTGTTAGGTTTGTAAAATGACAAATTTGAGTAAAAATAGGTTGTTAAAGCAAGATAGTTTGGAAAGTTTTGAGCACACAAATCAATCATAAGAAGTTTGTCAAATATGTGCTTAATCTTAATCCCAAACGACTCGAAAAATCCAAAGTTAACTACCCCATGATTTATGACTCCCCTGTTCATCAAATTCTGAAAATATTCCAAATAACCAATAGATTTGAACAACTTTCCAACCCTACTCCCAACAACAACATATCCAGCGAGTTTCCTCTTGAAGTTCATGAACAACTTCTCATCATTATTGCCTTTCTTACCATCATCCAAATGACTGCCTAACCTTAGACGATTTGCCCTTCTTCCTAAAGATAGGGATTTTTGTGACTTTTTCTTTCCCCTTCTTAACAGCAGCACTTATTCCACTAGAAGTTCCGACTACCACATGTGGTATTGCACAAATAGGATTTTCAAACATTAAGTATAGTGCCTATTCACTTTCAAACTTGTTAGTAGTCAAGAGGGTAGAAATTACCTCTTCATTATTTCCCAAGCTTCGGAGTGATGCAATGGCCGCTTTCAACTTTTGCCATTTGGCTAATGAATCACTCTCAGAGCCTGTAGGTGCCTTGCTTGTAGTTCACTTGATACTGTACGAAGAGTTTGATAGTTCGAAGTGCTCGACACTTCCTTTTGCTCGTGATGCCATTCTTGCTATTCAATTGGATCTTTAAGGAGCAAAGGGTTGGATTTCGTTCCCTGGGCAAATTTCGGGGTCATGAGTGTTTTGGAGAGAAAAAGTTTCGATCTTTGAAAGAATGAAGGAGCGAAATTTAGGAATGAGGGTTTCGGAGAAAGAGATAAGTGTTTTAAGAGGATGAAGAGAAATCTTGGAAAAGATGTAAAAGAATAATTAGGAAATTTTGAAAACTTTAATAAGGGAAAACGAAAAGATACGAGCATTCAAGAAACGGTTTCTAGAAAAAAAAATTGAATAGCATTTCAAATTTTAAGGAATAACCATAAATTAATTTTTCAATAAAATAAATATGGAGAGAATAAGGCATACCGATTTCTTGCCAGTCATAGAACTTACCCACAAAAAATAATCGAATCTTGTGAAAGATATCCAAATGACATTGTTTGGAGGTATTATCTAGAGATCCTTCTTAAACACTTTGTTCAAATGGGTTAATTATGCCTAATTCATTGCAAATGAAATCAAAAACTTTATTTCTAATGGTTTAGTAAAAATATATGCTAATTGATCTTTCGAATCAATAAACTGAATATTAACATCACCATTTTGAACAATGATACTTGATCTCGATATGCTTTACTCTGGAATGCAAGTAGGGTTCTTGGTCAAATTGATGGTGCTAGTGTTGTCACAATTGATTGTCCTATTTGAGTCTTCAACACCAAAATCTTTCAATTGTTGCCTCAGCTAATGATAGAGTTACAATACTCTACTTCTTAGAGTACCAAGATACCAATATATTGCCCAACATCTTACATGTTCTAGTTATACTTTTCCTATTTATTTTGCTCTCTGCATAATTTAATCTGAATATCCAGACAAAATAAACTTTGACCTCTTTGGATGCCAGAGTCTAAGAGAGGGGTAAGTGTTAACGTATTTAGTAATTCTCTTTACGGCAAATAAGTGTGATTACCTTAGGATTTGATTGAAATCTAGCACACATGCCAACACTGAAGAGAATGTCAAGTCTAAAAGCTGTAAGATATAATAAAGATCTTATCATACTTCTATGCAACTTCTGATCAACCTCGTTATCCTTCTCATCTTTGTCAAGCTTTGATGAGTGAAACATTGATGTTTCTATCTTTTTAAATTTTCAGCTTGAACTTCTTCACAAGTTCTTTGGCATACTTTTTTTGAAAGATAAAGGTGCCATAATTCTCATCTTATTTGAAGTCCAAGAAAAAAATATTCATTCCAAACTCATCTTGCATTTGACTCGAGAATTTCTTATGAAGACTTTCATTAGAAGATCAAAAAATAATATCATCAATATAAATTTGAACTAATAAGATATCCTTGCCTTCTCTTCTTACAAAGAGTGTAGTGTCCACATTACCTTTGTCAAAACCATTTTGGATGAGAAAGTTGTTAAGCCTTTCGTACAAAGCTTTGGGAGCTTGTTTTAGACCATATAATGCTTTGTTTAATCTGAAGACATGATTAAAATTTCTAGGTTCTTCAAATCCAAGAGGTTGTTCTACAAAAACTTTCTTTTTGATGAAACCATTTAAGAAAGCACTTTTCATGTCTATCTGAAAAGTTTGAAATCACGAATGCATGTGTAAGCAAGTAAAAGTCTGATGGCCTCTAACCTTGCCACTAGAGCATATATCTTATCCTAATTTATTCCTTCCTCTTGAGAGTAGCCTTTGGCCATAAGTTTTGCTTTATTTCTTGTGACTTTGCCTTTGTCATTTATCTTATTTCTAAATACCCATTTTGTTCCAATTACTAGATGATCCTTTGGCCTCGATACTAACTCCCAAATTTCATTCAACATAAACTAAAAAAGTTCCTCCTACATAGCTCTTATCCAGCTTTCATCGGAGAAAGTTTTCTCAAACCCTTTCAGCTTAACTTTTGAAATGAGTACTAAAGTGTTGATTGTATCTTTCAGCGTAGATTTGATTCTGATATTATCCTTGATGTTCCCAATGATGAGATCCTTCGGGTGGCTGGATTTGTGCTTCGAGGATTTTTGTATCTGTTATTAGATTTTGGAATTTTTCTGCATTAGATTGCTTCTTAGGCTCATCAGATGTTTGAACTTAAGCTTATGATTTCGATATCTTTGAAGCTCTTACAATTGCTAAACGGACTTCTTGTTGAGGAGTTCTAGAATCTTCTGGAGAAACTTGATTATTCTCATCAAATTTCATATTGATTGATTTTTCCATCGTGCAAGAGTTTTTGTTGTACTCTTTGAAGGCCTTGTTGGTGGATGAATATCCTAAGAAAATTCCTTCATCTAACTTTTCATTGAACTTTCCAAGCCAATTGTTAGCATTCTTAAGAATAAAACACTTACAACCAAATACTTGAAAATATGAGATGTTTAATTTTCAACCTCTCAAAAGCTCATAAGAGGTTTTATCTAAAGAAGATTTGAAAAAAATGCAATTTATAATGTAACATGCAGTAGAAATGGCTTTTGCCCAAAAATACGATGCAATTTTGCTTTCGATTTAAAAAGAGTTCTTGCTATTTCTTGTAAAGAATGGTTTTTCCTCTCTACAACACCATTTTGCTCAAGTGTGTAAGGAGTTGAAAATTGATGCTTGAAACCAATTTTATTTTTTTGTTGCAAAAATCAAAAAAACTTTGATTTTCAAATTCACCCCCATGGTCTGTTTTGATGCAGGAAATCATGTAACCTTTTTTTCATTTTAAACCCTTTTTGCAAATTTTGAAAACTATGAAAAAGCTTCATGCTTATGTGTGATAAAGAAAACCCAGGAATACCCAGTGGTCATCGACAATGACTAGATAAAACCTTTTTCTCCAAAGGCTCTAAGTTCTTGTTAGTTCAAAAATGTCTATATGAAGAAGATGCATTGCATGTTTAGTAGTGACATAATTAATGGGTTTAAAGAAACTTCTTGCCTGTTTTCCAAGAGCACAGACTGAACAAATCTCCAACTTTTCAAATCTAACGTTTAGTAGCCCTCATACGAGTTTCCTTGTTGACGACTTCAAGATTTGTTGGTGCTAAGGGTGCGTTTGTTTGCGTTTTTGTTTAAAAATTGTTCTAGAGAACAGAAATAGAAAAAAGTGTTTCTGTTCCGGGGAACAATTTTTGAACAAAAAAACGCGTTTGGTAAACTTGTTCGGAATAAAAAATAAACGAAACATGTTTGGTAAATTTAGATAATTTTTTTATTTTTTTTATTTTTTTTTCCTTTTTTTCTTTTTTCTTTTTCATTTTTTCATTTTTCTTCTTTTGGCCGGTCGGCGGCGAGGGTCGCCTCGCCTTGATCCGGCGAGGCCGAGCTCGCCAGCGGCGGGCGAGGCGCGGCCTCGCCGGCCACCGCTAGGCGAGGCCGACTCGCCCCGATCCGATGAGGCCGAGGCTCGCCGGCCGCCGGGCGAGCTCGGCCTCGTCGAATCTGGGCGAGATAGAGCTCGCCCAGGCCGACCTCGCCCAGCGGCCGGCGAGCCTCGGCCTCGCCGGATCTAGGCGAGATCGAGCTCGCCCGGGCCGGCGCGAGTCGGCCTCGCCCGGCTACGGCGAGCCTCGCCGTGGGGGGCGAGGCCACCGGCCCTTGTCGGTTGGTCGCCGGCCATGGCCGAGGCCGGCGACCGGCCAAAAGAAAAAAGAACAAGAAAATAAGAGAAAAAAAAAAAAAAAATGTTTCTCAAAAGTGTTTTGAAACAAGAAACACAAAATTTGTGTTTTGTTTTGTTTTGTTTCTTTTTGCTGGGAACAAAAGAACAAAAAAGGAACAGAAACGCACCCAAACGCGTTTTTGTTCCTTTTTTGTTAAAGGAACAAAAAAACAGAAAAAGTGTTTGGAACATAAACAAACGCAGCCTAAGGTGCCAAAGATCTAACTTGTCCTTGGTAGATACTAGACATTGTATATTATCATACTTTATGTCTAATATATATATTTTCATGCCTTCTTCCAGTAAAGGATTGCTTGTTATCTTGACTTATTTCGGAGCACTTGTTCTCTTGGAAGCAAATTTTGAAGCTGACATCACATAGCTAACTGATGCTAATTAGGTTGTAATTCAGCCCCTTGACTAGTGAAACATCTATAAGACTTCATATTCTAATTGTGCTCTTGCCAATTATCTTTCCTTTGTTGTTCCCATCGAAAGATACACTTCCACCATTGTATCTTGAAATTTCAACAAACTTGGATGGATCTCCTATCATGCTTGATTATTCGTTATCCAGGTACCATTTATTTCCCTTTTTCTTTGGTACCTGCAATCAACAAAACAAATTCAAGCTTTCTTTGGTACCCATATTTGTTTAGGCCCTTTTTGGTTAGAAAGTTTAGCCATACTTATAAAATTTCTCTAAATTGGTCTCCAACCTTTTGGGCAATCATTTTCAAAATGATCCAGATTCCTACAGATTGAGTACTTAAGGAAATTTCAACCAACAGGTTTTACAAATTGTTTTTGAAAATGGTGTTCCTAAACAGTTTTCAAAGGTCTTTGTCTTACTCTCTCTTTATATTTTGGAAAATTGTTTTGAAGATCATTTGTGCTTTTGCAATCCAGACCAGGCTTGTTGTAATAAGGTATTTGATTCGAAAGAATATGTTCTAAAGTTTTTGAACCTATGGAAGATCTTTTTGTTACATCGAAAACTTCCTTTCAAACGCTCATTTTCTTTCAAAACAAGGTCTTGATTCTATTGAGATTTGGAAATGATTTTTCTCAAGAGTTTTAATCCAATCCTTTTGAAAAAGATCCTATTGTTTCAATTTTGAATTTTCTTTTTCAATTCGAAATCTTGCTAAGTATAGCTTTATAATCAAAATATAACTCATCTATGTAATTTGAGACTTCTTTAGGTATATTAAATTTGTTTAACTCAATTTCATCTTATGATTTTAAATTTGCCATCAGATAGATGTTAGCATATTCTTTATTGATTTCTTCGCACTATGTGTCACTCTAGGTCTCAATCTACAGTGCTTTCTTACCTTTCTCAAACTTGTTTTTCTTTTTCTTTAGAAGAGGACATTTTGGCTTGATGTATTTTCTCTTCTTGCATTCGAAGTAGATCACATTCTTGTTATCTTTCTTTCACTAAAGTTCTTCTTTTGATCAAATGATCTAAAAGGTCTTTTCCCTTTGAATTATCTTCCTTTTTCTAGCCATATTGTGAAAATTCTTCACCATAAGAGCCATTTCTTTGTCATCTTCTTCATCGTTCTCTAAATTTGTATCATCAAAATCATAGTTAGATTTCAACACAATCATTTTCTTATCTCTAGATTCTCCTTCCCCATTCAAACATTCCACTTCATACAATCGAAGTGTTCCCACGAATTCGTCTATGAAAAGTGGTGAGATCCTCTGAGTTTCACGAATGGACGATTTGATATTGTTCCATTCCTTGGATAACCCGCGTAGGATATTGTTCACTTTCATGGAATCCAGTACAAGTTGTCCTTGTTGTGCTAGGTTGTTGATGATGTCAATGAATCTACTGAACATGTCAGTCACTGATTAATTTGACTTCATTTTGAAAGATTCATACTACCCAAGCAAAATGTTTATCTTGGTCTCCTTGACTTAGTCAGTGCCTTCATATGTCACCCACAACCTATCCCAATTTTTTTAGCGGAATCACAAGATGATATGTTGTTATATTATGTAGGAGATAAAGCACAATATAAAGAATAAACTACTTTAGCGTCTAAAGCTTCTCTTTTGGATAATTCTGTTTCAGACACGGCTTTGACTTTTGGCTTTTTTCTATTCATGTCCTTTCTTGAAGAAGAAGCTTTGGGCCTTACATCCTTCAAAACTACATCCCGCTCTAAGGGATCCTTGGATCTGATGAATGCTTTCATTTTATTTTTCCAGATGTTGTGGTCCTTTCCATTGAAGTATGGAGGCCTAGTATCACTTTGTCCTTCCATAAGTCTTGGTGCAATAATGCTGACCATTGGAAGATCATCAACTCAGAAGTAATAAAGCACTTCAATAGAGAGTAACTGAGCTTTGATACCAATTGTTAAGGCTAGATGGATCACTTAGTCCAAAATAAAATAAATTTAAAACGTGATTGCAATAGAACGGCATCCAACGACAAACAATTCTATGATCAAATTTTATCAATGTACAATACACCATCACAAAATATAAATAGAAGTTTAGGAATAGATAAAATTGCACACAACAAAGTTACAGTGGTTCGATGTTTGCAAGCCTACGTATACTTTCCCACACTAACAACCGATTGGCTGGATTCCACTAGAATGAATCTATCAAATATTACAAAGGTTGAGTACTTCTGACTTAAGTGAGTGTAGTCACTCTTTAGATTTGACACTCTAACAACTTCTAAAAGATTACACAATTTAGCTTACAAGAAAAGCAAATGTGTAAGATTAAAGATCACTCAAGACTTAGGAATTATAAATTTTGAAATTTCAGCTTCTTGTACCCTTTCAGCATCAACCTTATTTTATAATCTTCATTGTCCAAGCTAGTCGTTGGACAAAACCTTAGAGGATCGGTCATCCAATCTACCCGTTGGACTTGAACATTGTCAAAAGATCTATATGCTTCAAGGTTGCCGAAATTGAAGTCTCTCATTGATTTTACCGCCCATAAGAAGAGTGCTTCACTTGGAAAGAATATTCCACCTCTCATAGATTGATTTATCCAAATCTTACTATATTTCACATTTAAGGATTTGATTTGATAAACTTTCCTTCTTGGATAAATCTCATATATTTAGCAAAGATTCCACTAAATTACTAGACGTTGTGCGAAGATTACTTTCCCAATCAATATCTTCAATCAAATAGTATCGAATATCAAGGATATGATTTTCTCCATGAGTCTTAATCTAATTCTCTTAATCTGCTCATTAGAACCTCGAAAATATTACCACCAAAATCAAAGAACGAGTAAAGAAAGTTTTGTTAATCATCAAAACTAATAAGGAAATTTTCCTCAACAATAAGTTGTGGCATTCCATATCCTTTCCATCCATGAAGAAGATGGAATCCTCTATGAATAGTAAATGGAAAAGCATGAGGCTTTACTTGTAAGGACCCAAAGGCTACCACTATGTAATATTGTCCGCTTTTGGCCTTTGGCCCTCATGGTTTTAAAGCGCGTTACACAAAGTAAAGAACCCAAGCCTTATAAACTAGCCTAGGACTCCCCCCCCAAAGCGATGTGGGATAGGAGAAATGTGCTTAACTTCTTGGGTCGCCCGTTGGCGCTGCCTCCCCTGCCATCTCGGCCACACCCTCAGGGTTGCCACATTAAATTTAGTCTAATTCCTTGGAAGCTCTAGTCATCAATTTTTTTTTCATGAGCGAGGAAAATGCATTTGCCACAATAACGAATAAATACGAGGACAAAGGGTCCCCTTGGCAAAGACCCTCTTGAGGGCTTAAAAAAGGGAGGGGTTTCCATTAAACTTGACACTAAGAGAGGCGATGGAGACATATTGCACAATCCAAGAAACCCATCTTTATCATTAAAGCTTTTAGGAAATCCCATTTAACTCTATCATAAGCTTTTTTCATGTCCAGCTTTAGAATGGCATGAAATCTCTTTTTCCTCTTCTTGATTCTAAACCGGTGGAGGACTTCTTGTACCACAAGAATATTTTCTTGTATCTATCTACTATGACGTAGGCACTTTGTTCCAATGCTATCAAATTAGGGAGCCAAGGCTTTAGACGGTTTGCTAAGACCTTGGATATAATTTTATAACTAAAATTGCAAAAGCAAATGGGCCTGAACTTGTCAATCTTTCTAGGTTTGGGTTTTTGGGGATGAGAACAATGTGGGTTCTATTCAGATTTGGGTAGAGAGAATTGGTGACCTCACCATATTATGCACATTATGCTGGATGATTTCCCAATAATGTTGATAGAATTGTTCGTTTAAACCGTGAGGTCCCGGTGCTTTCCTAGCATCTAAAGAGTT
The DNA here is from genome assembly GCA_016097485.1 of Eucalyptus sideroxylon x Eucalyptus melliodora. NCBI lineage: Eukaryota > Viridiplantae > Streptophyta > Magnoliopsida > Myrtales > Myrtaceae > Eucalyptus > Eucalyptus sideroxylon x Eucalyptus melliodora. Next base: position 43,458,914 of record CM027832.1, on the reverse strand, counting down.
GCATCCTTAACCTCTTGCAATGTTACATTTCTGAGTAGATTTTGATTCATATGATCCTCCATTAGGTGAGGCACTGATCAAGTACTGGCTGGAACTTACTTATAATAGATAATATGAATATATTTGTATACATCATTCATTTGACATTGTTTACAAAAAAACATCTCTTTCACCGAGAGGGATTGATTTGGGAGAAAGAATAAAAAAGGGAATCAATCTTGACAAGATGGGCTTGTGCTGATATGTGAATGATGGAAGCTATAAGGACAAAAGGTAACCGTTGTTTATGGATGCATTTGGACTTGGCCAGCAGTTTCTTTGCATTCCAAAGGGCTAGATGCTTATAAAGATTCATGTGTAATTGACTATCTGAGGGAACCAAACTTTTAGCTAGGTTGAAGTTTGATTTCCTCTTAACAAAAATCAATCAATTAATTGAGAAGTCACAAGGGCGGGGCGATTTCGGCACGCCACAATAATTCATAATAAACATGTATGCATATGTGGCTACTGACGTCACACCTAAGTATAGGTTATTTGTACCTTATGTTTGAATGACAAGGGCCACAAAAAAATCATTTTCTATTCAAATGAGACACTCATTTGATTATGTCAAAATAAAAAGATGGGTCATAAAGAAGAACGGCTTTTCATTATGTCTGAAAATCAAAGATGGCCAAAACTAGAATGTCTCTTCAGCTAACCAAAGAATGGCTTATTCCCAACTTGCAATCTTCATTTTTGCTCTTATTTTTAATTACCATGTTTTGCCAATCAGTACTCACCCAAGTTGGTTTCTTGCATAAGTGGAAAATAACTATAGCAACAACATGGTTGGTAAAAAGGCTAGAAAGCCCTTTGAGTTCAATGCATCTGATATTGAAGAGATTAATCAACATCGAAAGGAGCTTAGGGCCGTCTTTTTTTTGTCATTTCATTACTCAGGGAGAGGCTAAATTCCGCGAGCCGTAGTTGACTTTTTGACCGTGCTTGTGCACCTAATGTTAGATGAAACGCATGATCTAACCTGACCCTTGGCGCTTATTGGTTCGAGTCACTTTCTAGCTTACGTGGGTTGGCGGAGTAATCTAATCTCGTGTTGAACGACAAATAAAGGTGCCAAGCGAGACAGGATGGATTCCGAACGTTTTAGGAGAAATCTTGCGGAGATCAGCGACCGCGGAACGATCGGGAACCGATTTTCCCGCCTGAAATTGATTAGCAGAAGCGTTCGATAGGGATAAAATATATGTTGTTGGAGAGATGCTTTCGGTTGATGGAAAGTATTGAAAGGCGGACAGACAAGAAAGAAATCGGTGGATAGACGATATCCAACTGAGGCAATAATGATTTGGGGACGTTGAGGTCGTCTTGAAATTCCTATCAGTCTTTGCTCATCATGTTCAGCGAGCCTTATTCTAAAGTTTAAGAATTTGCCGTGCGAAAGTGCCAAAGTCAACAGTGATGACGGAAAATGCCTGAACTTCATTGTTTGGGACAATGATAATTGAAACTTTAAATGGGTCAAGAGAATATCAACAGCTCACGGGTTGAGACAAATCGGGCATATTTTCAATAATCAAAAACATCTGTTGAATAAGACAAGCATCATAGGGAGCTTCTGTTTTAAATATTAAATCACGTCTTCATCTAACAACTTAAACTTTATTTAACAATTTAAACTTTTAAAATAGTTAAAAATAGTCCTACAATATCTCGCTGTCAAACCAATGAAACCTACCTCCAGCAATTATCAAGTTGATAAAATATTAGGTAGAGCTCTGAGGCTAGCATGGCAAAATCCAAGTCCATTCATGGGTTGACATTCGTCACATTTGGGCTGACCGTCAAAAACCCCTACAACTTGTATCTCTCTTCAACTTATTTTTTTTTTCTTCTTTTTCTTTTTTTCCTGTTTTTTTCTTCTTTTTCCTCCTTTCACTCCGTAAGAGATACAACGCCTCAACTCAGACCACCGTCAGCTTAATCCCGTTAATTGCCTTCCACCACCACCTCACCACCGTCAAGCTCAGCCAGCGAACTTGAGCCTCAAATTTCGGATCTAAGCTTGAGTGAGCTCTAGATATGGAGCCCTAGATTTGCAATCTAGAGCTCAGCTCGACCACAAATCAACAGACTCGAGGTCAACCAAGTTCGGCATAGGTCGAAGTAGGCAATGGATGAGGCCAAAGCACGATTTGTCAACGGGGCAGAGGGCCTCAAGCTCCTGGCTGAGGCAATACCGATACAAAGGGCGCAGGAGGAGTTGGACAGGAGGCAGCGATGCTAGAGGTCAGATAAGAAGTGGGCGAACATGGCGGCAAAGATGGAGACGACGGGCCAAAGGCTGCAGGGTCTCAGGAGCCAGAGAGCATTTTGAAAAAATGAGGGAGGGCTTTGTTCTTTTCCTCATAAATGCAGAAGAGAGAAGAGGGAGAGTTGTACAATTGGAGAGGGAGAAGATGAAACACTAATTGAAGAGAGAGACAAGTTGCGGAGGTCTCTAACGGTGAGCCCAAATGTGACACATCACCCAAAAATGAACTCGGATTTTGCGACGCTGGCCTCAAAGTCCTACCCAATATTTTCTCACTTCCTTGACTCACTAAACTTGAGAGGGACCATCGATTAAGGCGCTCGGGTAGGTGTTCTTGCTCCTGGCAGGCTGGCACAAGCTCCATCTCACGATCCACCGATTGCTGAGGTGGGGATTCTTTCGGAAGTTCATCTTGCATCGTAGATTCATACTCACGTAACGCTTCCTGGTCTCTAAGGTGGGTTCTTTTCGCTTCATCCGTGCTCAAGTTGAAGTCCCGAGATCATCATTGGGTTGCTTGCTTGGGTCACTGTCGTGTCTCGACCTACGCCCTGGGGCGAGCGCAATGCATGGTCCATCCCCCATGAAAGCAAAGAGTCCACGAGCCGATTGGCCAAGACACGTCCTTGTCTCGAGAACTCGATCCCATGAATGATCGAGAGAAGTCATGCAAAGTGCATAGCCGGGAAAGCGAGCATCCCCCTCCACGGTATTGGCATATACCACTTTGGCCAAGCTGGGTACGCCTTGAAGTTCATGGCCTTGCTCACACTTAATGGAATCTTTATTGATTTAATTTCTTTTCTGTTCTCTTCTTTTGTTTCCATGCCGGTCACTAAGCTAGGGTCATGAAGCCGTTGCTGGTGGTGGGCGAGGGCCACAACGTCATTGCCAGATCTATTAAGGCAAGGGTCTCGCAGCCCTCACCAAAATCAATAAGAGTTGCGAGCCTTGCTTGTAGCCGGCAAGAGCTTCATGGCCCTCACCCATGGACTGGCTAATGCTTTACTAAATCCGTACCATTAACTTTCAATTACTTCACAAACCCTTCCGAATTTGTTACAGGTTTCGATACAACACCCCCAAAGGTTCCCATTGAGTACCATAATCAACAATAGTATTCTGTAATAGCCATATTCCTATGTTAAATATATAAAACAAAAATTCAAATTTACAGAAGCAAGCATCGAATCAAAGCTCATGCATCGTAAATCTCCGATTATAAAACTACAAAGTCCGAAGTACAAGATCGGAAGAATTTAAGATCAATGAAAATGGTTGAAGCATACGTGGCTTACCCTCTGTTCTGACGCACCTGCATGGCTAACTCCATTCCCTTTCTCTCATCATCTTCGATCCGATCGAAGAAGACAACAGTAACCCCAGAAGCTAAATGACGAAACAATAGACAAATCAAGCGACAATCTCCTGAACTGATCCCCCATTGACTTGGCCATTTGTGATCGTAGCTCGGCCCTTGAAGTTGTCAAGATATCCATCAATGGAAAAAGCAACTAAACTAGCCATTCCGATTCCGACCATAATAAAAGAAAGAAAACTACCCATTCAGTGGACGCTTTTGACCTTTGCAAACATGCCTCATTCTCTCTATTTTCAGTCATCTCAATTGCCATTCAGGTGGCAACTCTTACAAGTAGAAAAAGTGCGGAGGCAGTCCTAAAACTTCTCCCTTCAGCACCATAGATGTGAGATTTTCTTTTATTTTTTAGATTAGTTCACTTTATGACTATGATTAGATGATTACTCACTCCAGCTCTGCCAAATTGAATTTGGTCCGTTGGTGGCGATTTCCCTTCGTGAAAAACAAAAGAGCTGACTGGACTGTCCTGTGGCTGAGCCCAGGCGTGCGTTTGCTCAGGGGGTTGCCGTGGGCCCGACATGGGGCCCAGCTTTGGGTAAGCCGGCATTGCACGCTTATCGCTAGCTCGGCTGTGCGTAACTGCATGCAAACTGCATAATGTAAGCCGAACCTGCCCCCTCTATAAATTCGCCCGCCCTCCGATGATGCCGCTTCCAAATCTCTCCTAATCCCAACAGATTTGACCTTTCACGGGAGGGAGAGAGAGAGAGAGAGACATTATACTGCTACAGAAGAAATTCTCTGATTAGTCACTGTCTTCTTGCTCCTAGGTTAAGCCGATGTCTGAAGCCGGAGGCGTCGCTTCCCTCCTTGTACTCTTCTTCCATGTCCTCGTGTTTTCAGGTGAGACGTTAGCCAACTTGAAGATTGTTTAGTTCAATGTTCACCGTCACAAGACTGTTGAATTTCTCCCAAACTTGCAGGTGTTGTGGATTCAGCAACCTTCACGATCCTCAACCAATGCGCCTACACCGTCTGGCCCGGCATCCTCTCCGGCGCCGGCACCCCACAGCTCCCCACCACCGGGTTCGCCCTCCAGCCCGGCCAGTCCAACGCCATCTCCGTGCCCGCGTCCTGGTCCGGCCGCCTGTGGGGCCGCACCCTCTGCGCCCAGAACGCCACTGAGGGCCGGTTCGTCTGCGTCACGGGCGACTGCGGCTCTCCCACCGTCGAGTGCTCCGGGTCGGGCGCGGTGCCCCCTGCCACGCTGGCGGAGTTCACCCTCGATGGCGCGAACGGGCTCGACTTCTACGACGTCAGCCTCGTTGACGGCTACAACCTCCCCATGTGGGTGGTGCCGCGGGGCGGGAAGGGCGGGAACTGCACCGCCACGGGCTGCGCTGCCGACCTGAACGCCGGTTGCCCCAAGGAGCTCCAGGTGGACACCGATGGCAGCGGGAGCGTGGCTTGCAAGAGCGCGTGCGAAGCGTTCGGGGACCCGCAGTACTGCTGCAGCGGGGCCTACTCGACGCCGGCCACGTGCAAGCCCAGCGGGTACTCGGAGTTCTTCAAGCAAGCGTGCCCGACCGCTTATAGCTACGCGTACGACGACGGGACCAGCACATTCACCTGCGCATCCGCCGATTACGTCATCACTTTCTGCCCTTCGCCGTCGTCTAGGTAAAATTCTCCTTCGCCATCCGTCATACGGCCGGCTTACATACTTTGACTTTTGAATTCCTGTCTTTACGTAGCTGTCATGAATTTAAGTGGAAAATCCTTTTGAAAAAGTGTAATTTCTATATACAAAAACCAAGTTTAGACCGATCTTTTGACTGACTATCCCGTGCAATGGTTGTTAACGGCAGTGTGAAGGCGGCAGGCGATCCGGCCGCGACGTCCGACTCATCGGCCCCTGCCGCATTGATCGCATTGCAGACCTCTGCATCCAACCGCACGAGATTGAGATCCCGGCCATTTGTCGCCCCGATGGCTTTGGCGGCAGTTTGGCAGTTGTTGCAACTACTTTCTCTCTGATCATCACTGCTCGCGGATGGCGACGTCCGGCCGGCATCCGACTCATCGGCCCTCATGGCATCGATCGCATCGCCGGCCTCTGTATCGGACGGCACAAGATCGAGACGCCCCGCCCTTTGTTGCCCCGGTCGCTTTGGCTGCAGTTTGGCAGTTGTTGCAACTCCTTTCTCTCCGATCATCTCTGCTCGCTGACGGCGACGTCCGGCCGGACGTTTTACTTCCGACTCCTTTTTTTTATTTTCCGGGTGGGCCCTCCCTCCTCTCGGAGGCCCACAACAGTTTTGGCTAGACCGTACCAGTTATTTCAATGGACGGCCCAGTTCGGAATCGAAACGTCGCCGAAATTGTCGTTTATTCTTATTTTAATTCGAAGCCGGCAAGATACACGGCCGGTGAAATTTCGTTTTACGTGATTTTTTATTAGGAGTTGGTGAAATATTCGTAATTTGGTGGAAGATGGGATTGGGGGTTGGCTTCATATGCACGTAAGTCCTGCGTCATGAGTCACGTTTTCTCTTCACAAGAGGAACACGCCTCGGCTCGTGGTGCGATCAATTCTTGGCCTTTAATTTATAAGGGTTGGTTCGGAATAGTAGAGCGAGCGACAATGATTACTAGGCCGAATTGCAATATATATTGGTTGTTTATTTCCTGATGTTACCATTCTCATTATTATATGTATTATCCGTCGATTCAACATGAGTTATCAATTCAGAATTTCCCTTCGGTGGCGGCGGCACTAGCGATGTGTAGACGCAATGATGCTTCAGTTGTCGAGGTGAGAACAGTGATGATGCTTGCTTGTGTTTAGTAAGAATGTGTCTAATACCTAAATAATAATAATAATAAATAATAATAAAAACCCTCAACTTGCTAGTGCCCGCAGCGGTGGCAGCAGCACTAGCAATAGGTAGACGCAATGATGCTATAGTCATTGGGTGGGAACGTTGGTGGTGCATGCCTATGTTTAGTAAGGATGAGCCTAAAACCTTAGAAAGAAGAAAAACACCCCTCAATTTTAGGTCCAGTTCAAATTTGGTCATAAATGTTTTTTTATATCATAAAAAACCCTCAACAATAAGTTTAGTCTCAATTCTACCATAAACAAATTTTTTTATCTCATTAAACACCATCGACTTTTACTTGAGTAACATATTATCTTCTGTTAACACTCCATCAAATATTACCCTTAGTGACATGGCATTTCCAAGTTATAGCTCTAGTTTTTATTCAAATTTTGGAATTAAGAAGACATTTTCTTGAGATAAATTCTTCTACATCAGCCCAAATGACATTTTCTTAGATATGAAATTTGGGTAAAAACTAGAGCAATTAGGGCTGGTCTTCTTCAATTGCTCATTCTTGTAAGAGAGTTTTCATTGGAACTTTGCATTCAGCATTCAATTCATGTGCTTGGGAGTCTTCCATCTCTCATGATTATAGAGCTTACACTCGGGAGTCTTCCATTTCTTGGTTGTCAAGAGAAATTTTGGACAAAAGTTTAATGAGGGCAAATTTGAAATTGTCGATTTTTTATGACACGAAAAAATGTTTAGGGAAAATTGGGACAGGACTTACAATTGGGAGTTTTTATGGGACAAAAGAGAGTGTACAGTAGAATTGTAATAGACCTAAAGTTGGGAGTTCTTTATGAGACAAAAAAAGTTCAGGGTGAAATTGAGACTTGACCTAAAGTTGGGAATTTTTTTTTTAAGGTATTAGGCCCCTAAGAAGAACAAGAGCTGAAAAATTAAAAAGAAAATGGTAAAAGGAATAGAAAGAAATAATATATCTCAGCGCTTCAAAAGGACTAACGTAAATGTGACGATCATGGGCTGCAAGTAAAATTAAGATGTGAAATTACCCTCTAAATTTATAGGACACTCATATTCACAAATTATCAGCTAACATCTTATCTTGATGCCAAAACTACACATCGGATTCTATTTTTTTACCCACGTTATCGGCTCCAGTTTCACACGAAGAAGTTCAACATAAAAACTCAAGTCGTTAGGTGGAGAGAGATATTATAAATCTTGCATGGCATTGGACTCTCAATTCTTGTGGATTTTAAAAAAAATAAAAATAACCAATATATGAATTATATAACTTGAAACATCCTCTCATTTTATGTCATTATCCGGGTCCTTTTCTGTTGAAACTCATTTTCAGCTCGGTGGTTCATATGAAGCTTCGCCTCCCTCTTCCTTGCGATCTAAAAAATTGGATAAGAGAGGTTAGCGTGTGGATAACTCGACCCAACATTTTTTACCACAGTTTGTATGTTAGAATCTCAAATCCCTACGTCCTAACATAAATAATTTAAATGACAGGGGGATCAAGACATACAGATAGTTCTTATTATCGTGTTGAATTCGAATAACCGATCCTATTGTCATTGTTCAATAGCTTAGATGTTGTCATTAGGGGTGAGCATGGTCCGGGTTGAGCCGGTCCACCCCCTAACCCTAGGACCAACCCACATAGTGCTGGTCCTCAAGTTTTGGGACCGAGGACCAACCCTATAGAGTTTGGGACCGAGGACCAGACTGATCCAATGGCTTCGGTCCGATTCCAGAGTCAACCCGAAACCAACCGATAATTTGTTATTTCATTTTTTGTACTCTTTAAAAAAGACTAGACTAACCCAATGAGTTCGATCCGATTTCAAGGTCAACCCAAGACTAACCAATACTTTTTTATTTCATTTTTTATACTCCTTAAAAGGACAACCGAGAACCGTACTGACCCAATGAGTTTGATGATGAGCAAGGCCAGCCAAGGAAAGTAAGCAGTGAGGATCAAGTGGGTTGAGCATCGAACAAAATGAGCATCTAATGTCGAACGGGGACCAACAAGCCAAGCGAGTATCGAGCGGCGAGCGGCACGAGTGACCCAAATCTAGTGAGGAGAATGTCAAGTGGCAATCTTTCGATTTTGGCAAATTGAAGATTAAGAGGACAAATAAGACAAAAGAGAATGAATACTAAGGAATGATGCCATAAGGTGTCTTTTTGGATGCCGTGAGAACTCCTCACAAAAGTATTTTCCTCTTTCGTAAATTATGACTATTGACGCCATAAAAGATATTAAAAAAATTAAGTTATTAAATAATAATGTAAAATTACTTAAACTACTCACTAAATAACTGTTTAATGTTATTGACACCATTTATTTTAAGAATATCTCTATATAAAAAATTATATATATATATAGTCAGAGTTGGTCCGGGTTTGACCAATCCGGAACTCTCAGGACTGAGAACCGACCCGCATAGTGCTTGTCCAGGAATTCTATGACCAATGACCGATCCAGTCTTCTTGGGAACCGGACCAGGACCAGCAGGGTTGAGCCAGTCCAGAGTCGGTGCACATGCTCACCCCTAGTCATCATCAGCATGATTATCTCCCTCGCTATTTGTCTATGTGGAAAAGAAAGAGGCCGTCTCCCAATCACAATCTATACTCCAAATTGGTTCTCTGCTTGTTTCAAATTACGTTTTTTATATGTCTAGGGTTTGGCCAAGAAACATCCTCTTTCCTTCCATTTCGTGTCGAAATGGGATATGCCCAGATTTCAAGATGGCATATACTGGCTCAAAATTGTGATCATGATGGACAGGAATCCCTGCTTATCGGAAACCAATTTCCAGGAAAGTGCGTGAGTCCTTTTAAGAGTGATCCACAGCATATTATCTATTTTAAGGTATTAAAAATAGTAATTGTCGAGATCAACACTGCATCAGTGATTGCATAAATCACAAGGAAGAAAGAGATGTATACGCTTCAAGATGGAATGGGACGTGGGAGTCTCACCTTAATAAGTGTATATAGCCAAAGCGAAAGCTAAAACAAAGCCAGCGAGGACCCCATTAGGATTTAGTTACGTGGTTCCGATATCTTGTGTCCTGTTTTATATTGCCTGACTATTTTCTACGTGACTTGGAATAGGACAAGCTCATCGAGTGGCTCCGTCGCCTTGATGCACAGACAACATGCGACATGCGACATGCCTGATCGGAGCGATATGTGAGAGGTCAATCGCTCAACGCCACACGTCAGGTGTCGCCGTCTCAAGTCTCTATAGGTCGGACTGAGGTATTGACACTGTAATTTTTGGGTGGCCTCCACACCATGAGGGTCTATATTGTAATTTTATTTCAACCAATCAATCCTGAAATGCACGTACTACTCCCCCTCACAGGAAAAGTTCCAAAAAGTTCTAAAAAAGATTACATTGATATTAATTTAGTCATAAATCTTTTCAATTGGATCAATTTAGCATAAACATTTTTACAATAGTACTCATTCAGTCGATTTAACTAATTTAGATTGATAATTACTTACATGGACGCCAACCATTCTACAAGGCACAATCGATACTAACATGAACAAATATCACAAAGTTTTAAAATTTGTTCTGAATTTTTTTCTATTAATATATTATTCTTCTTTTTTTAATCGTTTCTTTCATTTTCTTTCTTTATATAATCTAAGCTGGCAACCCTTGTTTAGTCTGGCCAAGGGCCCCTACGCTCTTGTCAGTCATAGGTGAGGATGTTGAGCCCTCACTCAGATATAGGCAAGGGTCGTGATGCCCTTGCCTGGTCTGCGCAAGAGCATCATGGCCCTTGCTTATCACAAGCAAGGGCCTTTGTGCCCTAGCCTAGATTTGGGCAAGGGTCCAATAACCTGACATGTGGTTGGCAAGGGTGCAAAGACCCTCGCCCAAAACTTGTTGGCCCATAGTTGGGGAAAAAAAGAAAATGGAAGAAAAGAAAAAAAAAAGTAATAAAATTTCAGAAAAACTAAAAAAAATTAAAACATTTCGGATTTTGTCCACGTCAGCACCGATCACACCACATAGGATGGCCAACATTTACATCAACAATTTTCGATCTAAAGTGACTAAATTGACTAAATTGTTATCAATTTGAAAATGTTTGATACTAAATTGATTCAACTGAATGGTTTATCAAGAGTGGATTTTTACCAAAATCTCGAAATGAGCACTTAGTATAACCTTTATAAGTGAATTTATTTCTTACGTAGCATTCCTCACAATGTTTGTTTCTTTGGCCGGTCTTTATTTTTTAATGACGAGAAAGCTTACCTTCGGTAAGTAAATCTCGAGCCCGTGCTCCCAACAACTAATCTCATGAATGAGTTGTTTTCTCTTGATGGTATGGAAGAACACATCCGTGGCATGCGTGTAATCAACACAGAAAAGTCGCATCTTTAATTATCATTATCAAGCAAATCCCAGGATTTAGGTTCGGTCTCTAAATTTAACAGAATACTTGGAAGCACACATCAGGCTTCATTGGTTCTCGAACTTGCCTCCAACCATGTTCATTTCGTACATTGTGTGCAATGGGTAGTGGACGATTTACAATTAGGTTCTCCGGGAAGCAAGCATTCCTCACTAAGCGGCACGCATATCGAGAAGGATGAGAGTTCTTCACGAAAAGTCGAGAGCAATTTAGCACATAACTACACACGTGTCAATATTTATTAGGAAGTCCCTAGAAAAAGTGAGGACGCAACAAGATGTCACACCCATTTATGTTTGAGCAACTCTTTAAAATTAAGTAGTCGAGATGGTTCGATCAATAATAATATTTGAGATATGAAAACAAATTTAGAAAGTGATTTCGTAGATTCACATGGGATGCTTTGATCTGTGCCTACATGCTACATGATCAACTTTTGTAAGTTGGTCCACGTACTCCGGCATTGGCCCATGCAAGACGTTACATTTGCATGACATCAAAAGGGGAATGGGATAAAGCGAGGCACAAAAGAGTCGTTGTTTTTCATGTTGGCTGAGGGTCAATGATGGTCGAACCCGGATTGAGAAGAATTTGAGATGGGCCGCAACATTTATAAAGCTCATTGGGCCTTTCTGGGGGAGAGGGTTTCTAGAAATTGACCAAACCTATAAGCATGTTTGGTAACCTCAATTAAGTGTTGATTTAAAAAAAAAGGACTGACCGAGATAAATTTTTTGGATGGAAAAGTACCCAAAAGAAAAGTCCTAAACCTAGACATCAATTCAGTACTAAACCTTTAAATTAGACCAATTTAATTCTAATTTTTTTTTTTACATTTCTATCAATTTAGTCCATTCAACCAATTTAGGCAAGAAATAGCTAACATGGATGACGATATTTTTAATAATACTTCCATAATTTTTTTGATTTTTTTTCTTTCCATTTCTTTTTGCTAGTGGAAAAAATTCAAAATATTCAAAAAAAAAATTCAAAAATATCCATGTTAATGCTAGTAGTCACCAACCATGCCATGTAGGACAAACAACATTCACATAAGCGATTTCCAATAAAATTGGCCGGGTTGACTAAATTGATACCATTATGAAAAGATTCAGAACTAACTTGATCAAATTGAAAAATTTATGACTGAATTTATACTACTAGGGTGGGTTTAATTTTTTATTTTTTTTACTTTTCCCCTTAATGGATTCAAATAAGTAAAAAGTGACTTAATTTGGTAAGTAAGGAAATGCTAGGGAACAAGGATATTAGAAGCGCTACAAACTTTTTATGGTGCTCACTTTAGTGCCAAAACTTTTTAAGCAATCACTTGAGAATTATATCGATGGAAATACAATCACCTAAATTCCTCCGACAACAAATTCCAGCAATTTGTAATATATGTTGCTTTTACGAAAAAAAAAATATTCATACGTGGCTTTTCTTAAAAAGAAAAGGAAATCCAACGTGGCAAGATGAACAAATCCCTCTCTCTTTCTCTCTCTCTCTCAAGTTCCTTAAGATTGCATTTGACAGCTATGATAAAATTTAAAATAGAATAAAATTTGTCCAATCTTGTGTTTAACGTTTGCTTAGGACAAGACAAAGTTGGATATAAAGGGATATGAACTAAATAAAATTATCTCATAAGAGAAGTGGGATAAATGTATATAGGATTTTTAATATCCATAATAGGAAAATTATTTTTCTCAAATAACTAACTTCTTAAATTAACAAAATTAAAATTATATTTCAATATAAGTATTATTTGAATTCTAATATAAGAAATTCAAAAATAGAACAATTTAGTTATTTTAATTTGATCTTATTTTTATTTATATATTGGAATTTAATTCTACTTTATTATATAAATTCAATATTTAAATATGTATTTGTATCTATTGCATATTTGACGTATTTTAGCATTTTAGGTATATTAGTACATTCTACTATTTAATAAAATTTTATTAAAGAATGATGGAAGGGGAAGTAAGCAATAAAAAAGAAATTAATTTTAAAATAAAAAAGATAGAGGAAAATAAAATAAAAAGGTAAATAAAAATAAAATAGGCAAGAGTGTCAAAAGAGAATTTTACTATCTCCATTTAAAAAAAAAATGGTTCATTTATACTAATATGCCGTTGGTGTGATATGAATATCTCCGATTTTATTATTGTAATCACCAAATAGTTGATAAGATATAGAAAAATCCATATATTTCATATCTTATTTTATTTAGTTCCATTCTGGTTAAAATTTCAAACGACCAAACGTAGCCTAAGAGAAATTCTTTTTCACGGAGAAATTTTTAGGGTCACCGCCTCAAGTCTTTATAGGTCGGACTAAGGTATCAACACTGCAATTTTTCAATGGCCTCCACATCATGAGGGTCTATATTGTAATTTCATTCAAACCATCTCGGAATGCATGTACTACTCTACCTCATAGGAAAAGTTTCAAAAAAGTCCTAAGTTTAATGCATTTGTACCAATTCACACAAATATTGTTAACATGAATGTCAGTCATCTTATATGACATAATTGGTGCTAATGTGAATAATTTTTTTATATTTTTTTATTTAATTTTTCTTTTCTTTTATCTTATCTTTTTTTTCCTTGTTTCTTCTTTTTACACTCTGGCCTAGCAAGGTCATTGTTTGACCATCACCGGCCACTAGTGAGAGTTGACAATCCTCGCCTGATCTAGGCGAGGGCAAGGCCCCCATGCCCTTGCCCAGACCTAGCCCACCTATAGTTGGGGAAAAAAAGAAAGGAAGGAAGTGAAAAAAAGGAATAAAAAATTCAAAAAAATCTAGAAATTTATAAATTTGTTAACATTAGCGCCGATTGCACCACTAGGACAGCTGGCATCTACATCAACAATTTCTAACATAAATTGGGCAAATAGATTAACTTAGTACCAATGTGAAGAAGTTTATAATTAAATTAGTCCAATTGAAAAGTTTAAGACTTCGACCAAAAATAAATTAAATTGAATTAGTACCAACACAATATGTTTAGCACTTTTTTAATACCACTAAAAAAGTGAATTTCATTTCAACACTTACTATAACCTTTATAAGTGAATTTCTTTTCTTACGTATCATTTTTCACAATGTTTTTTTTTTTGATGACTTAGGAAACCCCGAGAGCCGACAACCGGCAAGAAGAACCTATGGCTAACGCAAGCTGGCCACCACACTCACGCCAGCGGTTAAGTCACCAAGTAACGCCGCTGGGATTCGAACTTGACACCTTTTGTGGGAGGCACAAAGCTCAAGCCAACTACGCCACCGCAGTAGGTGGTACAATGTTTGTCTTTTTAGGGGATAAGTATACTAGAAGTGTCAAAAGTTGTGTACGACACTCACTTTAGTGCTAAAAAAAAAATTTCGGATCACTTAAGTGCTACTTTTAAAAAAAAAAAGATCACTTAAGTGCCAACTCTAATTTAGGTCGTCAGAAATCTGACATGGCAATATTTTATTAATTTATCAGTTCTACATGGCTCACCGAATTGCCTAGTCAGCACATAACCCCTAAACGACATCATTTCAAATTATAAATAGTGATCATTTAAGTGTCAAATTTTGTATAAAGTGATCATTTAAGTGTCAAATTTTGTTTGAAATGATCACTTCAATGTCAAGCATGCCACGTGGAAATTCCATGTGGACTGGACTTTAAAAAAAAAATTGCTAAGTTATATTATAATTTTAATTATAAATGTCATGTAATCAATTTGGCTGGAATTTCTCACCGTTGGCACTTAAGTGATCTTTTTTTCTCCAATTTGGCACTTAATTGAGCCAACGAAAACTTTTAGCACTAAAGTGAGTATTGTACACAACTTTTGGCACTTCTAGTATATTTGTCATTCTTTTTAGCCAGTCTCTAATTTTTGTCATGAGGAGCAAGTCTATCTTTGGTAAATAGATCTCGAGTCCGTGCATTGTCCCAACTAATCTCATGGATGAGGTTGTTTTTCCTTGATGGTATGGAAGAATAAATCTGGGGCATGATCACATCTTTAAATTATCATTATCAAGAAAATCCCAGGATTTTGGTTCGATATCTAAATTTAACAGCATACTTAGAACAACACGACCTCTGAGATGCAATAATAACACTTTTAGTAGGCATTTTTCAGGGTTCATTGGTTCTCAAACTTGCCTCCAACCATGTTCATTTTGTACAGTGTGTGTAATGGGTAGTGGGCGATTTACAATTTGGTTCTCTAGGAAGTAAGCATTCCTCACTAGGTGGCATGCATATCGAGAACAATCTAAGATCTTTATGAAAAGTCGAGAGCGATCTAACACATGGTTACACATGTGTCGGTATTCATTAGGAAGTCCCTAGAAAAAGTTTGAGCGCACGAAGACGCCACACCCATCGTGAAGATGATTCAATCGGAAATCCCTTTACTTTTTTTCGTCAAATCCATTTCAATCAATAATAATATTAAAGCAGTTTCGCAGATTCACGTGGGATGTTTTGATGCGTGCCTACATGCTACACAATCAACTTTTGTAAGTCGGTCTATATACTCTGACATTGACCCACCGAAAACGTTACTTTGCATGATATCAAAAGGAAAATGGGATTTTCACGTTGGCTGAGGTTCAAGGATGGTCGAACCCGGACTAAGAATAATTTGAGATGGGCCGCTACATTTATAAGCCATTGGGCCTTTCTGGAGGAGAGGGTTTCTAGAAATTGACCCAGCCTAGATCATGTCTGGTAACCTCAATTAACAGCTGATATTAAAAAATTTAGCACCGACCGAGATAAAGTTTATGGATGGGAAAAGTACCCAAAAAAAAGTCCTCAGTCTAGATACCAACTTAGTACTAAACCTTGCAATTAGACCAATTTAATTCTAATTTTTTTCACATTGGTATTAATTTAGTACATCCAGCTAAATTAGGCAAAAAATCGTTGACGTGAATGGCAGGTATCTTATATAACACAACCATCACTGACAATGACATTTTTAATAATATTTTAATAATATTTTGATTTTTTCCCTTTTCTTTTTGCTAATGGAAATTTTTTTAAAAAATTAAAAATTTAAAAAAATACCTACATGGCGATTTCCAGTATAAATTGACCCGATGGACTAAATTGGTACTAATATAATAAGATTTAGAACTAAGTAATCCAATTGAAAAGTTTAGGACTAACTTACTACATTGCAGTAGGTTTAAAACTTTTTTTGTACTTTTTCCCTTGATGGATTCAAAAAAGTCAAAAGTGACAATTTGTATTTTTTATGGCACTCACCTTAGTGTCAAAATATTTTAAATGATCACTTGAGAATTATATTATGGAAAAATGATTACCTAAATGTCTCTAGCTACAAAGTCTGACAAATAGTAATACGTGTCTATTTTACCAGAATTCTTACTCATACGTGGCTTTTCTTATTAAAAAAAAAAAAAAGGCCAACGTGGCAACACGAACAATTCCCTCCATCACTCAAGTTCTCTGAGAGAAATCCTCTTTCATAGAGAAATTTCTAGGGTTCTTCACGCTAGTTATCATCTTCAAGACATGAACGAGCTTGATGTCTGTACGATCAACCTGAATTTCTCAGCTCAACCATGTCCCAAGCTCATCGAATCCTCATCCCCTGCTTTAAATGTCTTCAACACCGACGACGGCGAATTGCTCGATTTTGGTCTGGCAGTCTCCTTTTCGGCTGTTCCGCCGTTGTCCTAATCGTAATTCTTAGCTAGTTTTCCTCCTCCGTCACATTCGCGAAGGCTGGTTCGCCGTCACCGACGTCAACGAGTTTCTCTTCAACCAGGACTACTCGCTGCCGGCGCCGCCTCCTTTGCCACCGCGTTCGCTGTTTGGACTCCACACGTTAGGTTCTTAATGAGGTGATATTACCACATCGGGGCAAAATCTCTGAACCGCATCATTTAGAGGTTTAATTACCAACTTCATCCACGTTGGATGTTATATATTTTTGCATGTTGGACTTTCCGGCAACCCAAATCGATCATGGCACTGAAGTAATCGTTTTTTACGAAAGTGATACTTAAGTAATCACTTGCGAAGCTCTACTAATGACGTGAGCACCGTACAAAGACACTTATGGTGTCATTTTCCCAGAATGACTAATTTTTTCTTTTACCTCTTGACCCGTCCTCAAGATCCATTTTTAAGTAATGCATTGACGCAACATGGTATTATTGGGGTCTTAGAATAGTTTCATGTGATAGTACATTTTAAAGTTGAGTCGGCAAAAGAACATAGACGCGTGGCGTTAAAAGGTTAAGTTATTAGTGAACGACCATGTTTTGTGTCTTTACACTCCCACAGTGAATGACCTAAAGGAAATCCAAAATGGGTGAGATAGGTATTAAAATTCAAATTCACCATCTCTTGCAAGGCCATCTCTTCTAAAAGCTTAACCTAAGAGGATTTGGGGCAGATTCATTTGGTATCGTCATGAGCAATGAATTATTCATTTCCACGCAACTTATAGAGTGCATGAACTAGAACATATTCTCGAGTTCTTCTAATATCTTCTGCATCGGCATTGCAATAACTATCATGGAGCTAACTAGACATCCTGCAATTCCAAGACTAGCTAGTCTTTCAATAATCAAGAAAATTACGTCTGCTATGGTGAACAAATCACCAGCAAAAGGTGCTTTAGAGAAACGATCTTCGATTGGGCTTTGCCAAAGATGCATGTTGTACTTTTGTTCATTTTCCACATCATCAAATCGTTTTGAGCCATCAACTTTCGCAATTTCTTCCCCCCTGCCCTACTTGCTTTGTCATCCTCCAACCTAACAAGCCACAATTTGTCTGCTCTTATATGTCAAACCCTAAACTCAATTTTCAATGTGGATAACCATTCTTATCCAAGCTCTCTTCCTAAAATTCGGTTGGGAAAGCAAGAACTGTTTGTGCAAACAAAAGGGATTGGGCAAAATGCTTTCTTCATAACCATAGACATCAACCATAGTGGTCGGCGTTTGTGCTTTATCGGGTAAAGAGAGAATGCTGGAGATATATAATAAGAAAACAAAATACCAAAAAAAAAAAAAGATATGATTCTCATTGAAAAGGAAAAAGCAAGGGGAAAGAATAAACATTATCTAGTGGTACTTTACACCTCATAAATGGAATCTATGGGTCCATGATGGAAAGAAAGTATTATTTTACTTTGAATTTTGAAATTAAGGTGAAATTTGTTTGGGGAAAATGAAATCTCATCTCTGTAAATGTGGTCTCCTTAGCTTTTCCATATGTGGGTATTATTTTAATTTCGGGTTATTAACAATAGTGGATTTTTTTTCAGACAATATATGCACTATCACCGTGTAATGAATCCATTGCATCACGAGCATCGTTAGAGAGATACAAGTCGAAATTAAGATTTTCTTATTGACATCAAATGTGTGACGAAACCCTAACTCCAAACGGAGACAAATAGAATAACCTAGGCAATTCATGATTATTGGAAAAGCAAGAGGAGAGTCTGTTAACATATATTTATGTGCAAAGGTGATGATGCGTAATTATTCGGTCGGCTAGCTGAGGATTGGACCTATGCTTAAAAATGCTGGGCGGCTATGATGCTTGGGCCATTCAGAATGTTCTTAATGACAAAGCATCATAGCACTGCCATGTCAAATTTAAGCGCTACCAAGTCATTTTTTGGCACCTAGCACATATTATCCCCTCTCATTACAAACCTCTTTTTAAAAATAAATAAATAAATAAATAAATAATAGGTCTATCATTAGAAGCTTAGAAAGCCACTAGTCATTAGTTCTTATGTGGTCGTTAACATTCTCCAAATGTTTGTGAAGCTTCTTTGGACAAACGAGCACGTAAATTTTGAATCTTTATTCTGTCTACCACCGGTCGAAAGTACCGATCACACCAAAAAAGAAAAAAGTGCTAGGGTTATGATGAATATATGTGTGGTTAAGATGAGCGCATGCCAAGAAAATTATTCAAAAAACCATAAATTTATTTATGGCGATCAATTCAGTATCAATTTAGTTATAAATTATTTGATAACTTATCAATTGAATTATAAATTGTTTAATTATGTCAATTTAGCCCTAATACTTTTAATGATTTATCAATTTAATCTCAAACATTTTAACAATTAGCCTTTTGATCAATTTTGACCAAAAACTGCTAATGTAGTGGTCTAGTTATCACCGACCATCCTACATGGCATGATCGGAGCTACCGTATATCATCTTTGTAATTTTTTTTTCTTTTTTTGTTGATCTTATCTTATCTTTTTCTTTTCTTTTCTTTATTCTTTTTCCCTTCATCGGGCCTCATTAATGGTCAGCGAAGATCATCAACCTCAAGCGAGGGCTGGCAGAGCAATTAGGCCCAGTAATGGCTAGCGGAGAGAAGAAGGAAAATGAAAAATAAAACAAAAGGAAAAAATAAACATAAAATTAAACAATTGCAAAGATTGTCTACGTCAGCCAATAATGTCACGTAGGACGATGATCCTAACTCGATCGCCACATCAAAAATTTTCAACTAAAATTGGTTGGATCGATTATATTGGCAAATCATTAAAAGGCTTAGAATTAAATTTACTCAAGTTTAAGACTGAATTGACTGCCGTATAATAGATTGATGACTTTTTTGACAATTTTCCTTGTTAGCATCTAAAAAAGATTGTACTTTTTTCTCAACAATGGATAAAATGAAAACTTGTGAAGTCTTACATAACGTGCAAGATATCATCCAATCAATAAAGTATTGCTTTTTTATGCGTGCACATCTATTAAAATTTATTGTGCAGTGAAAGATTAAAGTGAATGGAGAGAGTAATGTCTAATCTGCAATGAGTGAGTGAGTGAGAGAGAGAGAGAGAGAGAGATGCCCTCACCAAGAAGCAAGAAAATGAGAAGAATAGAAGAAGAGAGTCAAAGGGAAAACCAATGAACAACCTTGAATGGGGGAGTTGCGGACTTCATGTGACAAATCCCTTTGCCTAAAAGCTTTTGCTTTTTTAGTACACGTATAGAGACATCCCCCTTTGTCCTAATGCTATTCAGACATCACCCATGTGGGAACCTTAGAACCTTTACCATAATTTTCCACAGAAAAGAGAAAAAAGCTCCACTTAATTTTTCATTTATCTTATGTTTCTTTTCTCTTGTAAAAGGGCGAAAAAAAAAAAGTAGGCGTAGTTCGACATATTTGGGTCATGCACAATAAACCGAAAAAAAAGATTACTGAACTAGATAATTAGGCAGCTTCACAGGGAGTCTCCCTATCTTTATTCGATGCTATGGCCTATTGGCATTTTTAACTTAGGATAGCAAAGAGAAAATCGCTTATTTTGGATATGAGGTCGTTCTTTCATCTCAAAATTCACAGTGAACGTACATAAAGACCATAATCATCCATTATCTTCAAGGAGACGAAATGTATTGAAAAATAGAACCCAATGAAAGTTGCCGATTCGTAATAGATGACAAGGCGTTCTATTTTTTAAATTTTTTTCATTCTGGCCATGGAAATTAGTTAGAAGGTACTTGCAAGAAGGGCATTGACAACTTCTTTCTCTATGGAAATCCATCCTCTTTAATTGCATATCATCATTCTTGCCCTTCTTTTGGAAGCCTATATAGATTGAATGTCGGGTTTTTTTTTTTTTTTTTTTTTCATTTTGTGTTTCATTTTATTTTATTTTTTTGAAAAGGGGAAGATTGTAGGGAACATTGCTTCATACTCTACACGATTTATTGTTGACCTCGGTCAACCATGTCCCTAATCAAACTTTTCAAAGAAGCACGACCGTCCATGTTCAGAAGATAGCCAACGATCTTGTGCCGCGTCATTAGCATACCTGGACTTCCTCGCTGTCCAGAAAGCATGGAAATCGTATCATGCACGGTGACTCTTCTATGCCACCAAAATGAAATTGTCACGAGCTCGATTTGAACCTACATTTATGGGATTTAAAGAAAGATTCGTGTGGAAATTTCCTTTCATTCGGATCGTGACTTCGGAAAAGACTTCGTATAAATCGCTAATAATAGTCAATGCTATGGATGGATCCCCAATCATAGAAGGGATGCTTGCCTGTCGGGTTGTACAATAGCGTGTAAGTGGTATGACTAGCTAACTTATGACTCATGCTTAGTTGGAAAGAAAGCTCTTAAAACCATTGCTCTCCTATTTGCAAAAAAAGTACTATCGAGTCAAGATAGGACAGAAGGAAGTCAATATACATTAAATAACACCATTAATTTACTTTCTTCACATATACAAATTATGTAGAATGGTATTCGAGTTCAATGATGGCGTTATACTTTTTTTGTTTCCCATTCCTCAAAATGGCGTATCTAAAGATAGAGAAAGAGAAAGTGTCAAACTGTTGGTCGGTACCAAATCATATTTTATCTTTATATGTTCAGATTTAAGCAACATATAACATATTGAATAGTGTGTATAGAATGAATCGTGGATTCACGTGGATTTATTTTTTTAATTAATTCATTGTAACAAGCTAGCAGTATGTGTAGGGTAGCTTGATCGAGAATCTTTGCTTTGATTTGTCTATTTTCAGCTTTTATTAACTTTGTGGAACTTTCCTCTTTCCTATAAAAGAGGCGAAATGCAGACGATTTGGTTTCCCCCCGCAACTTTTCCCTTTAGCTCCCCTCCTTCCATATTTGCATGCATTCTACTCTTCATTCTCCCAACACTGCCTCTCGTTCAACCTGGCCAGCCTCTCCTCAAATAAGATCCCTCTAAGTTGCTCCTATTATGTAGAAAAATTGCTGATTTTTCTCATCATCATCTACACGTTGGTCCATTCTTGGGATATTCAAATTTTCAGTGGAACTGTAATTTTTCTACGGTTGTTTCTACAGTTGAACACTCTCATTGCTTTAAGTATGGCTGTCATCTCTTCTTGCTGCTTCCACTTGCACGCCCTGTTCTTGGGCCTCTCTCTTGTCTCCACTTTCAGAGGTAAATACATATAAATCCCATATTTTCATAGTGAGGAAAATGTATGAGTTAGGCATGTTTATCACTTGCACAAATTCACTGTCAAACATAAGATTCTATAGAATATTTTGAAGAACCGTCTCCAATGTGTATTCATATGTAAATTTGATCTAATTGATCTTCTGGCAATGCTGCTATGTTTCTCAGGTGCATCAAGTGCTACCTTCACTTTTGTGAACAAATGCAACTTCCCGGTGTGGCCCGGGATCCTATCCGGCGCAGGCAGCCCCCCGCTGGAAACCACGGGCTTTGAGCTTGCTAAGGGCGAGTCCCACTCCCTACAAGTGCCAGCTGGATGGTCCGGGCGGTTCTGGGGCCGGAGCGGGTGCTCCTTTGACAGCTCGGGCCGGGGATCGTGCGCCACAGCCGACTGCGGCTCAGGTGAAGTCGAGTGCAAGGGAGGCAACGCGGCCCCTCCGGCCACGCTGGCAGAGTTCACCCTAGGAGGGTCAGGGTCTCAAGATTTCTTTGATGTTAGTCTTGTGGATGGTTACAATTTGCCCATGGTCATTGATGGCATTGGTGGTTCAGGTAAGGCTAAAAATCCAATGCCCCTGATTCTCTTTTGTCCTTTGAGTTAAGGCTGCATTATTCTTATCCCATTGCTGGCATGACCCAGTGAGGGGACAGTAGTAGATCAATCCTTTATTCCCAGCATACTTTTATTGTCCACTTCACAAATTTCAAGTTCTGATTCAGCCAAGTTTTTTTTTGCCAGGTAAATGCGTGTCCACGGGGTGCACGACAGACCTCAACCGCCAGTGCCCAGCGGAGCTGAGGGCCAGCAGCGGCATGGCGTGCAAGAGCGCCTGTGAGGCCTTCGGGAGTCCCGAGTACTGTTGCAGTGGCGCGTATAACTCGCCTTCCGCTTGCAAGCCATCTCTCTACTCCCAAATCTTCAAGACTGCTTGTCCCAGATCGTATAGCTACGCCTTTGACGACGCCACCAGTACTTTCACCTGTGCTGGTGCGGACTATACCATCACATTTTGCCCTAAATCACCAAGGTATATCATCATCTCTCAATAATACTTTGGTTCTCTAGATGACTATTGGATTTACTAATATAGTTATTCACCTTAGTGTAATCTATTCAGTTCTGATTTAATACAGGGGCATTATATGGATACATTCAGAACAAAAAAAAAATTACAGATTCTTGTAGACGCTTATGTTTGTATCTTTTCTGACATCATGCCTGGACTGTAGATGTTCTTTTTCAGTGTCATATGACATGTACAAAAACAAAAGACAGCAAATCCGCTTTGTCACCAGCTCAGCAATTAGAGAACGATTTGCTTCCATAATAGTCTATATCTTCGAAAAGACCGCACACCTTAGCACAAACACCGAATTGATAATTACTAAAATGGAAAAATTCGTGGGCTCGAGATTATTCCCGTGAGATGGCGTCGGTGGTCATGAATAAACTTGTGAGGTCATTACGCATTCTAACTTGGAAATAGGTGATCGTAACGCGCTCTGAGGTTCTCTTGATACGAGCTGAAAAGTCATAGTAGGCTTGCGAATGCTATATTCTGCAGAAGTCGTTGCAATTGACAGTTGATTCAAAAACTCTGTTTCTTCTGCAGCATCAAATCTGCAACGGGCTCCTCTCCCAAAAGCACACAAGCGACAGATAACTCAGCGACAGCTGGGTCCGGACCAGGGTCAGATTCAAATCCAACCCAAGACACAGCATTTACTAATTCATGGCTAGCCAATTTGGCCATAGGCGATTCACCGCGCTGTCTTCCTTCCTCAATTATTGGGATCACACTCACCGTGGCCATCTCTTTCTCCCTCTTGCAGTTTTTGTAGCCAGACAGGAGTCCATGGAAAGAGACCAAAGTGAGCTGGCTAATTGCCTTTCGACGAAGAGAAAATAGCTGAATCCAGATTGTAAACTACCCACTTCCGAGTTATGCACAACGAATGATTGTAGCTTTACATTTCATCGTGTCTTAAAAATATGTAAAGTATTTTGTTTGGATGTAAGGATGAAAAGGAGTACGCTCTCACAAGAATTTCGTATACACCTTGTCATACCATCTGCCCAACAACTGATTTTCTCTGACCTGTGATCCATGTGCGAATATATTCTCGTGAAGGCTAAACTTCGAATCAAAATCCAATCTTTCAAATTAAAGGTGTACCTACCATGCATCTATTCTGCCCATGAGAATCGAACTCTTTCAAATTAAATGTACCATAACATAGAAGTCCATTTGATGAGTCACACCGTGAGGGCCAAAGCCAAGCCGATAGGCAACTCAAAGACGCATTTGATTTTATAGAATTTCTCATTCCCAACGTAAAATTTTCCAGACATGCTTTCTAGTTTCTGTGGAAACTAAACACTCATTGTACATCAAATAGAGGAGCAAATAGTATATTCCCACCACGACAGAATCACATTCGCTCATCAATTTCCTGAAAGTGATCATCTTTTCGGTAAAAGAACATCGTTACCCTAGAAAAGCAGAAGCTTTAAAGAATGATCAAATAAAAAAAAAAAACTTTCTTCCAATCTCATGAAAGGTTTGGGATGCCTAAATGCTATGTACAAGATAACTAGTGCTGCTATGATTTAATCAGCCAAACGCATTTAAGAAAATGCAGAGAAGCCGTAGCAACTAAGCAATGGATTAATCACAAGACCAATACTTTTGAATCTCTCCACAGATCACTTAATGAACAGTAGTTTCAATGACTTGGTAAAGGCAGGAGGGTGAGAGGACTAGGAATAGGGCTCCTGAGATTCATGCATAATTCTGACAAGTAACGGGTAGCAATGATCTTTCTGATAGCCAGGCCAGGAGTCATCACCATTGACAAAGCCTTGATGACGTTTCCAAATTTCTGAGTCATAGTTCTCTGTGATGCTGAAGCGTAGGCCTTCTTTAGCTATTACGTCCAGAAACTTGTCCAGTGAGTCTCCTCTTTTTGGACTGAGAAGTATAGACTCTGATGGCCCAGGTTGCTTCAGTAGGGATTTGATCATCCGAGCAAGGTCAGAGTGAAATTCCTTAAAAAAGGTGCTGCACCAATGTGATGCCCAACGTCAACGATTTCAAAAGGAGATAACCTTTGGGGAAAAAAAATGAAAAGAGCAAGCTTCTATACATTATGCACAAGGTAACAGTAACACACATGTAGTTTATTCAGGAAATTGCTCACAAATCCAGACAATGCCAGGTCATCAAGCATTGAAAAATATTGAGAACATCAGCAAGTTTATCAACTCTGATATAGGAGAAGGTAGCAGTAGCACAAGATGCCAGGATGTGGAGTAACTCAAGCAGGATTCAGACAAGCAACCATCTTTACCCAATATTAAGAAATACAATCACATTTATACGAAGAACTATACTTTTTATAACATTGGAGTAATGGAAGCATATAACAAATACAAAGGTAATTTTTTGTTACATAAATCAGAATTAGAAACTATTGTAATATTTATAACCAACCAAATATACTGTGAAAGATGATAGAAATTACCAGTCACTAGCAACGATAATGTCATAACTGTTGGAGATTTCAGAAACTCCCGTCTGATTCCAGTGCAACATCATAGGCATTACTTTTGTTCCACTGAACATTTTCAAGTTGGCATCAATGTTGCATTTGATATCTGGACGATAAGGACCAACACCAACAGTGAAAAAACAGAATGTAGAGATGATAAAAGTCACTTATTGAATTCAGGGAACAAAAAAGATGACAATGATTGATCATAGTAGAGTGAGACTTTTGGTCTTGTTTGAATCAACCATATTAGTGGCAACCACAATTTGAATCAAACAAGTAATTGCCATTAGTATAACTCCTCTCATGCAATATAGAGCATCATAAGATTAGATACATTTCCTTTTTCCTTCTACCCTCAGTTAGAAATTCATCAATCCTTGCTATTAATGCTACTGGAAAAACAAACAAACTTAGGTTGATGCATCATCTCTGTACTACTTCCTATTCTAAATTGAATTTCATTAAATGATCGAACATGTTACTATTGGAAGCACTACTGAGATAAAAATGAAGCAAGCAGTTGTAGGTGCCCATCAAGTGCTTCCTATTAGTTTTTGTACAGTGAAGTACAAGAGTCATTGTTCGGTTCTTGATAGACTGAAGAAATTCAAAATACTAATTACATTACTGTTTCATCTTTGAGCACCATCGGCCAAGAAGGATACAATCAACTACTTGAGGGTTTCCATCAGATATTACCACTTCTGATGCTTCAGTGGCTGCTGCAATGACTAACCCAGCTAAGCCATAGCCTGAACCAAGCTCAATAACTTTTTTACACCTAGAGAATTTCATAGGAAGGCACTTCAAAATCAGTTTCCTGATAAATTCACAAGAAGGAAGCAGTTTCAGCAAAGTGGTTTGCTAGCACAGAGGATTACCAACCGGAACATGTCTGCATGTGACAGACAAAAATAAGCGAGTACTTCTTCTGATGGCCAAGAACCTAACATCAATGAAGAAATGGAAGTTATCATCAGTATAGCTATAAAATTAGACTGAAAATGCTCAAAATCATGATTTTGAGGGAGTCTAGCACTCCACAATGACACTCCAGAGTAGCAGTGTTAAATTTATGTCAGAGAAACAGTGTAAGTCTTCAATAAAAAAATGGAAAGAAAACATCAGGTTTGTGAAGTTTTGAAATCCATTACTCTTCTCATTTTTATTCAGTTGCTTCATTGAAACTCAACACTTCTGCAACTTCGAGCAAAAATGAAGGCGAAAATGATTGCATAAATGAAATCTGACTTGTAAAACCTACTATCAGAAGACTGTCCATCTTCTTTTCCCTCGTCATTAATGACAAGAAACCTTACTTTGGTGCGCAAACCTCGGGCATTATAAATATCCCACTGATGTCATAGAACATGAACTCAAACCTAGGTGGGTAGCTTATTGCACTTGACATTTTGGGGAATTGTATATATGCCATGCACCTAAAACATATGAACAAGTCCATTCCTAGGGGTTGGACATTACAATATCAAGTGACTGACAGTATGTCTAACAAATTCATACTTTGTATCGAGCCAGATATTGTCACCGTGTCCCTCAGACTATGGACCAAGATCTAGGTGCTTCCTAGGCCACCTACCTTAAATGTACCGATCACTCAAATCGCCACACAAAGCTTTTAATGCAGTCAACACAACATTCATACGTTATAATCCAAAACATTTTGCCTCAGGGTGGCATTCAAACATAATGGATTGCAAACCATTAATCTTTTACCCAGTCCATGATAAGTCATCAATGCATCATAGCTCTTGGGAACAAAACTGAGCTGCAAGAAAAAAAGCCACTCAAGAATCTAGATAAACATTTTTAAGCTAATGGAGTAGAACGAACTCACAAACAAGTCCAGTGTTGTCAACATTATACGTATTGCAGATCTCAAAGTCATGAAGATCAGCCTGATTCTCCATTCTCTGACTGCATGGAAAACAGAATTCCATAAACATCAGTTTGCAAAATACTCTCGATCCTCGCTGACAAAGTGATGGCTCCACGGAACTCAATCTAGAGAAGGTTTCACTCTCTAACTAAACCCAACAAGCTACCATCTTCCAATTCATGAGTCAAAGCACCTCATTTCCCATACACTGCATTCTGGAGAAGAAACCAAATAGGTACCAATAGTTCGATGAATTATTACATGAGTAGAAGCCAAATCAGGCAAAGAAAAAGTCTTTCCGAAATTTCAGTACTGGGAATGGTCGTTTACATTCGTCTGCTAACTACTACTGTTAATGCCACTGTATGAGATTACTTCATAATCAGAGAACCATTCGGAATAGATTGTTAAGAGTCCTGAAGTTGCCAAGCAAATTTCACCAGGGCCCTGCGTTATAATTAGTGCCTTATGGAAGTGTAACTCTTGAGTTTGCAGGAGGATTGCTCCTATGCTTTTGCGCTGCTAAAATCTCTTTACCCGATCGGACAATTCTCAAGAAACCCATATGAATATGAAGAGCTCCCAACTCTCAATCAGGGGCGAAACAAATCGAAATCGAGAAGGGGAAAAGAAAATTCAATCTTTCACGTCAACCACGTAGACACAGCCTCAAGCAACTACTTTTAACACCCCATCAACGGACAAAAAAGAACAAGACGAGGAATTCACAGAACTCACGTAAGCAACAGCCCGGGAGAACCATCGACGGGCAATGTGTAGCGAACCACGGCACGTCCCGCTTCTGCCGTCGACGGAGAACCCGGATCGCCCCGTTGGGTCACCGCCTCGAAGGGTATCAAGTTGAAGCCGCGGCGGCTGTTCTTCCTCGAAATGTGATTCGCGTCGGCTCGCGACTGCTCGTCTGAAAGAAAACGAGGAAAAGGAAATGGGTGGGTCAGTCGTTGGAGCGGACAGCTCCGGCGAAAATCTGTGGGCAGCGGCGGCGGAGGACGACGGTACCGTCTTGGGGGAGACGACGGTGGGGGAGGAGAGCTCGCCGGAGGATGCTCCATCGCAGGGAAGGAGGAGAAGCCTTTGTAGTTTTCTCCATGGGAGGGGAGGAAGCAGAACCAGCTCTCTCTCTCTCTCTCTCTCTCTCTCTCTCTCTCTCGTCACCTGTCTCTTGGCTTCTTGCCCGGCCGATCTTCTAGAATTAGTTTTCTTTGAAAATGTGTTTTATGGAATCATCATCATCAAGATCGACGTTGACAGTCGTTTGGCAGCTTCCCTGCCCCTCCTCGACAGTCCAGATTTTCGTCTTCTAAAATGTAGTGGACGTCTTATCCGATCGATGGGGCAAATATAGGTGGAAAGTTGAGAAATTTTCAAAATTTTTAAGATTAATATCATAAAAACTCTCAAACTAATATATCTATAACGCATTTGATAATATTTCTGTTATAGAAAATAATTTTTGCACATAAATAATTTTTTTTTTTTCGGTTCTCGAAAATAATTTCTGAATATAAGAACGTGTTTGATAACCGCAAAAAATTTATACTCTATGAATAGAAATGCATTTGGTAAACTTATATAATTTTATTATTTCTTTTAATTTTTTATAATTTTAATTTTTTTTTTTTTTCTTTTTTTCTTTTTTCTCTTTGTGGTCGTGACCGGGGCTAGCTAGTTGAGCTCCAACGAGCTCGCTAGAGCCTCGCCGGAGCCTCACCGATAGCTCGTGGCTAGGTGAGCCTCGCGCCACCTAGGCGAGGTCGAGCCTTGTCGATGGGCTCACGAGGCTCTCCTGGCAACCAGTGAGACTCAGCCTCGCCAGATTTGGGTGAGGTTGACCTTGCCCAGCCCAAATAAGGCCAACCTCACCTAGGCTCATCGTGGCTCGGCATCTCTGAGGGCCTGGCGACGCTTCAGCGAGGTCATCAGCCCTCGTCTGGCTGGTCACCGGCATCGACCATGGCCAAGGCGATGACCGGCAAAAGGAATAAGAAGAAAAGAAGAAGAAAAGAAAGAGAAAGAAAAAAGGAGAAGAGAGAAAATTTGTTTATCAAAACAAGAAACAACTTTTTTTCTACTTCTTATCTCTGTTTCAAATCTGTTCTCAGGAATAAAAAAAAATATTTATCATAACAAAAGTTTTACCAAACAAATTTTGTTCCGGGAAACAAAAACAAAAATAAACAAACAAGGCCTTATCTTCCATTAGTTTTGTTTAAATTTTACCATCAAATTACTAAGTTAGATGAGATGTTGCTATTGACAAGTGTAATAATTTGAAATTCTACCATTCGTTTATCACAAGTGTAATGACTTGTGATTTTACGTGCTATTAATGCAATTTAAGAAAATTAACAGGAAGAAAATTTTCTTGAATATAGAAAAAACTTGAATTTAAAATTTTCTTCCGATGTATTTAAGGTTGCCAAAGTCCCATCAAGATGCTAGCAGCCAAAAGATTTCTCCATATACCACACTAAGGTAACGCTGTCTAAAAAATTCAAAGATTTACTCACGACCTGAATTAAATTCATGACCTTATAAAAGAATCGTGATATCTTTATCACTAAACCAACCATCTTAATAGCATCTTAGATGTTAATTGAGCTTAAGTGTATTATTGAATTGGATTATTAATAATGCACGGCAGTCAAAAAAGAGAAAATGTTCCCAAGGCAATCACCCAATATTTGGACCCTAACCCAACTTTAGCTCTTCCACCCCAAAAGGGCACATGGTCGATCTCACCAGGCGAAGTTAAAACGAAAGCACCCTATGGGAAGTCATGCAACTGACTATTTAAGTTCAAGTTTCAAAGATCGTTTTATCAAGCATAGAAAAACTCACACCAATTTGCACCATCCCTTGACAAGAAAGACAAAATTTCTGTGCTCTCAGCTCATGGAAACTTCAAATTACTAAGTACAACAATCTGCCGATCCATCGCCACTGCAGTGTTGAGCACTAAGGTCCAGGAATCATAAATAAACTTGAGTCTAATTCCCTCCTAGTCACAAGCCAACTTTTGTAAACTTCGCCACAAAAAGTCCACTAGTTTGAGAAGTCGAAGGATCGAAGCGCAAAGTCTTGGGTATCCTACCACTCTTGCAGGGCCAACTTGCCGCAGCATCAATCTCCTGCAGCACTGCCAATGGAAGAAGAGCTAAACTGTTGAAAGAATAAAGGCTTTCCTTCCTATTTAATATCATTACTTGAAAGCACTTATCACAAAAAGACCACATGTCATCAATAGCCTTCGATTATTTCCCCTTTAACTTTTGACTTCCCCATTAACTTTTGACTTCGGTGCAGAAGGGACTCACCAGCAGATGCGTTTTCCTTGAGGAATTGTTCTACCACATCTTCATTTTGAGCAACTGTCAAACTGATGATAACAAAAACAATTAAGAAATTGGACCAAGGCTGCGTTTTCACTAGAGGAAAAAGATTTGCAAATGTGAAAAACCTGCAAGTGCTGTAGACGAGTGTCCCACCAACTTTCAGCAACCTGAAGCCATTGATTAAGAGCTTTAACTGCAAAAGAAGGATCGTGTGCCGATGACGGATCACAACACGTTATAATTGCTTGTAAAATACCAACAAAGCCCAATTCCACAATTGGAACTTACAAAACTCCATAACGACGCATAAGACAACAGCAAGCAACAGAGCACCAGAACTAGTTTTATCAAGAAGTTACTCTTTCACTCTATCGTATCCTCAGGCATACCATCAGAAGAAAATTCCAAAGATATTAGTGCTGTTTTGTATCCTATACTGAAATATGCAATTTTTCTAATCTTTCCAAAAAGAAATATAAATTTTAAGGTGTGAAAAGAGAGAAAAGAAGGAGACACCCAGCCTTGTACCAAACCTAGCAAGAGATTATCAAATTACCTGCAGCAATGTCAGGTTATCGGATCTCTCCGCATTCAGTACACGTTGTTGAAGAGTTTCCCATCCCCACTGCTCAAACTTCTGAATGTGTCTTATCGAACCATCATGAGTGCATTCTGCATCAACAAGAACCTAAAACCAAGTTGAACCAATTAGTTGCATTAACTAACATTTCATTATAGAGCTCAAGTGAAAATAAGGAAAGGAAGATGGAATTAGCAGGTTTGAAGAGGAAACAAAGGATGTAGATATGCTTTGAACCTTGTCATAGCCGCAGTTCAGAAGCTCATTGTCAGACACAGTCCGATACAAGTCATCTTTGATGAGGCCAACAACTCCAGAATGCTTCCCATAGAATATAATCTCAGGATATTGAAATCCCAGGCGAGACTTGGAAGTAGCACTTTGTCGGGCTTTTGCCGCTCTTTTCCTCTCTTTCCATGGCCTCCTAGAAGTCCATTCTTGGAACGTTTGAACCTTTTCATTTGTCGTGGATTCACCTGCATAACACTAGACAGGATAGAACATCAAATATGGAGTCCAACACAGTATGTACTACATGTTCAGGATGTCTTTCAGGTGGATTACATGATTTGTAGGAATGAACCCTAGCAGGAATCACAGAAAACGTCGTTCCGTCAGCAACAAACAATCGGCACCGGTCACCTATCGCATACTTCTGCAGCATTGTTCTACAAGCTGCCAAACGGTGTTCAGAAACATCAACACCAGTGATGGACCCTGAATTGCCAAGAGCATCCAGCATCATGCAAAGTTTAGCACCTGAAAATACAAGGTGAGTCATCGAGTCAGCTACTCAATGGAACTAAGCCCGAAACCCAAAAGCATGAGCACGAGCCAAAGAAAGCTTCGAGCACAAGCAAGCTGCCCATGTGCGCAGAATCTGAATAATAATTTCTAACAATAAGTAAGATATTTTGATTCACTTCTCATTCAAACAAGGCATACAACTGCATTTATCGGGCATACAAATTGATGACGAGAACGGACGACAAAATTCTCACCAGGCGCAGTGCAAAGATCGAGCACGTGATCTCCCTCGGCGATGCTCAAGGCCGAAACAGCAGCTCCAGAGGCAGCATCAATCCCATAAAGCTACATCACCAGATCACACCTAAAACCATCAATCCCTAGAACCCAATCCTCCCACCAAATCATCACCAAAACCATAAGATTAAAACCTGCCAAGCTTCTTACTTTGCCTTCGCGGTACGCTTTAGTACCGGCGATCTGAACCCGCGGCGGAAGCGAATAGAAACCGGGCAACCAATCGACTGTCTCCGGCTCGCACGCGAGCTCGCCTTCGAGCTCTCGCAGGCACGACTCGCTTCCAGGTTTCACCCTGACTCCCAAAAAATCGAAGAACACACTCATAGCAACGCGCATCGCCCGCAACGGGAACAGCTACCGACGAAGCAAAACGGCGAAGATTCGAAGCGGCGACGGGCGGCCGATTACTTACCTCACGTAACGAGGGACGCGGTCGCCGGCGGCGTAGATCGAAGGGTCAAGGCCGTTCTCGCCAAGGAAGTCGAGGAATTCTCGCGGCAAGGGCGAAGCCGGAGCTCCGTCCATCGGGAATCGCGGCGGCGGCGGCGAGACCAGCTACGAGCGAACGACGCCGCCATCGAAGAGAGGGATTGAAGCTTTTGTATTCGTAAATGGGCCGGGCCGGGCCGGGCCTAGCCCGGCCCAGTGCATTGTACCGACCGCCTAACGCAGCTTGTGCAACGAACTCTCCTATTCTCTCGCCAAGTTATATCCCCATGAATGCAAAACCTGGTCTGATCATCTCACGTTTGAGATCTCAGTTTGTGATATTCAGACATGACTCACCAAAGCAATGCCACCATTCTTGATCTGCCATGATGCAATGACGATCCGTCTTTGCACAGAAATTCAGTTTCAACGTTTTATTTATCAGTTTGTGTTCTTGAACTTTCAGTCCTTGAGGGTAATCTGTGTGTTTGAATAGAGCTTGAGTATCAGCATGGAGGAATGGGGAGGTGCGTCACTCGCCGAAACGCCAACCTATGCGGTCGCAGTTGTGATCAGTGTCATGGTTGCGCTCGGCTCCTTCTTCCAAAATTCCTTGGAATGGTCTGCAAAGGTTGGCAATCATCACCACCTACTTCTTCTGTCATCTTTGGTTTTTTTTTTCCCTGACTTCTGATAATTTTTCCTGTACATTCAAGGACAGAAGTGTCAGTGTCCTGATTTTTACCCTTAATTTGATGTCAATGTCTATTTGCTTGTGCTCAGAGGTTGGAAAAGAACAAGAGGAAAGCCCAGGTTGCTGCTCTAGAGAAGATCAAGGATGGTATTACCCATTAAAACACTCACTACTTCCTCATTTCTTTTCCTTTCCTTTTCATTTTATTGGTGGAATGTGTGCTTCTTAAGAGGTTCTTGTGCGTGAAACAGAGCTTATGCTTTTCGGGTTTCTCTCGCTGCTGATGGGTCACTGGATCGTGTACTTCGCAAAGATTTGTGTCGAATCTTCAACCTCAAGCAGCCGGTTCTATCCTTGTGTGAGAAAAAACGCAATCAAGGCGGTGGAGAATGTCATCTTCCCAAGTTTGGAGAAGTTAAATGCATCAGGTTATAGCATCGAAGTGGTCATAGGGAGGCGGAATCATTGTCCTAAGGTCACTCGTGTCGCCACATCTCTTGGGTTAAATAATTCATAATCCGTGCATAACCATGCTGTTTTGTTCAACATGTTTTTGCTCTTTTATTTCTGATTCTTGAAAGCGATGATACAGTTACCGATGCCCTACTCAAAGCGAAATTGCATTTTAAATGTCAGTCCTAAATACCATCTTATTTTGCCTGCTCTAGCCCCTGCGAGCTGCAGGTGTCCTAGTCTAAACATTATAGAATTATTTGGTGACAGAGTTTCCCTCGTGTGATGTCTCATGATCTACTTGCTCTTCATGTCAATGTCTATGAGACCTTTTCAGAGAAAAATGTAAATTCTTCTTCAGGGGCATGAGCCTTTCGTTTCATATGAAAGTCTCGAGCAGCTTCATCGCCTACTGTTCGCCCTTGTCATTATTCACGTATCTTACAGCTTTGCAGCCATTGCCCTGGCAATTACTAAGGTAACCAATGTTGTCAAGAGGATAACTTCTTGTCGAATCCCATAGTTTTTCTCTGTTCTTTATCTAAGAGTTCTTCATTTCTACCCCTTTTTCTTTCTTTTTGGCCAAATCTATTTTCGCTGAAAAGATATACAGTTGGCGAACATGGGAAATCCACGCTAAGAGAATGATCATTAAGGAAGGTAAAGGTGCTCCGGTTTTCCCTCAGAAGCAGTCAATCTTCCCATATAATGTTTCAGGTAATGGTTACATGCTGAGGCGTTTTCTTCATGCATCGTCCAGGTTCTCCAAGCAAGATGAGGATGATGAGAAAATCAACCTTCATTTTCCACCACAACTTGCATCCTTGGAGCAAGGACAGAGTTCTCATTTGGCTGGTATCGAGATAAATAACCGACCTTTCACATGTTCAGCAGCACATATGGCCTGTGAATGTCCGGACAACTTTCATCTGTGATGGCTTTGCTCTGAATAGTTTACTTGGACTTGTTGACATTTACCTGGAAATTTCAATTGGCCATCATACTTCATTCGCAGCTTTGCTTCAGCCGCCAATTCTGGAGTTCTATTAACCGAGAGGACTACATGGCTTTACGGTTGGTCTTCATTACTGTAAGTGCTTTTATCAACAGAGGTGAAGTTCTCTTTCTAAGCTGACTAGACAGAGCGGTTGAGTGCTTATCTTGTAGCTCTGTATGGATTGACTCTCAAACCAAAGTATCTCTTTCTCTTCCTGGCCTTTGTTATTTTCTGACAGTTTGTCTGAATTTGTTTTGCACGAGTTTGGCTATCTTGGGTTAAAGCTAAAGAAAGCATTTTACCGTAGATCATGATAACCTTGAGGATATGCAATTGGACATCTGGTTTTTCTTTTTTTTTTTTTTTTTTTTTTTTTTTTTGGGAAGAAGAAGAAACTTGCTTTTAATGGAGTTGTCGCGTGGAGTACGTTCTTATTACTGAAAATACGAATTTATTTGCCATACCGAAGACTCAAGAGAGGCTTTGAAGTGTCAATCAGATACTTGCATTTTGACACCAACTTTTCTTGAATTGTAGACACATAAGCTTCCTCTATCTTACGATTTCCATAACTATATGGTCCGGAGCATGGAAGAGGAATTCCGCGATATTGTTGGCATTGGGTAACCTATTTCTCTCTGCTTGAGGCTTACTTACTGCTATAACTTCAGTGTTAAACTCTTCACTTAATTTATTATTTGACCATCTACTACGTTCTACTTTGTCTACGGCAGGCTACAAAACATACTCTTCATATGCTCAAAATGCTCAACTTTCTTCTCTCATCATCAAGCTTAAACTTAAGGATGTGGTGTGTCAACGAAAAGTAGTTTTTATTTGCCTTGATTACATTGATCTTTTTACTGTCTGGACAAATAAATTATGATTCTTCAGATGCTATTTGAATATCAGACCAGGAGATATCCAGGATAAAATATTGAAGTTGTTGAATTTTACTCGGCAAAGTTGTTGCCTAGATCTCTATAGTTGCAGCAGTTTGCTGTACTCGAAAATAACTTTAGACATTATCTACAAGTCTCGAATGAAACTAGATAGAACTCAATTGATTGAGCATAAGGAGTTTAACCAATTAGTAGAACACTGAGAACTGGAGCAGGAAAAAAAAGTTCTCAGACATGTAATAATACATTTCCAGAGAAGCTCCTGCAGAAAAATGTATCGAAACACAGATACATGGCAGTTAAGGTAGGTACTTGAACTTTACTCTTTCAAGATGAATGTTATGGCGTAGTTTATTCAGGGATCAATGCACTCCATAATTGTTTCTCCCTTCAGTGCAGCTTTACATCTTGCAGATTTCTTCATTTCTCAGCAACAGCTGCAGCGATTCTTGTTGCCTGAGCTAATAGGAGCTGTCTTTTGGATTTTTAATGCAGTATACCCTTTTGGATATACGCGATATGCTGCATACTCTTAAATTTTCATGGTAATGCTCTCCTGATCAGCTCGCATATCGTGGGAGGCTTTACAACGTTCGGAGCAATACAACAAATTTGGTCTCACTTTTCAGACTTCGACTTTGCTTTTTCTTTTATTCACCAAAAGCTTTCTGTACCAACAAGTATGAAGTATTTATACAAGGAAGACATTTGTTTCTCTGCAAATAAGTCTTTGCCGAACAGAATTTGGTGGCCTTTTCAATTTTTTTCCTTTTTCGATGTTTCATGGGCATAACCTGATTTCACGCAGTTCATTACTCTTGATAAAAGGATATCTATCCTATTAATGAGATAAGGCTGAGTCTAGTGTTGTTGTTGCTTGCTGAGCTTGAATCAGACGTGTTATTTTTGTCTTGATGTACTTTTTCAGGAACCAACTTCTACTTCTGGTTTTCCTTCCTTCCAGCAGTTGTAATGTCCCAAACCTAACACAGTCTTCGCTTTAAATATACTGATCGACCGCATGGAAATTTTTTGTGTCGCTAAATCCTTTTCTTTTGTGCGCGTGGCATGACAGCTGATCCTTCTAGTTGGCACCAAGCTGCAGCGCGTGGTGGCAAAGTCGGCGGTCGAGATCAGGGAATCCTGCCCAGCCACTGGACATCATTATCTTAATCTGAGGGATGAGCTCTTCTGGTTCGGCAAACCAAAGCTTCTCTTGTGGTTGGTGCATTTCATAACCTTTCAGGTGAACATCATCCAGAGAACTTATCTGTTACCTTAAAACTAAAGACTACTCTTATATGGAAGCTTAAATCCCACTTGTCCTCTTCGACTGACAGAATGCGTTCGAGATGGCGACTTTTGTTTGGTCCCTGGTAAGAACCCAGCAAACTCTCAAGACTCCTATTTGTGAAAGAATTGCTGCTTGTTCTTTTATCGATCGGACGGGGCACACCTTTTTGACATCTCCAGAAGTCAGTATCATCTTCATTAGCTGTAAAGAAATATAATCAGTGCTGTACAGCTTAGGCTTTTGAATTGAACTGTCCCGACCTCAGTTTCGAGCTGGCATCAGAGCCGTATAGAGTTTGATTCCTTAAAACAGTTGGAGCGCTGCCGTCATGTGAGAACATATCGGCTCTAAGGGTTCCTTTAATATGTTTCAGTGGGAAATTCAGGGTGCTTCTTGTTTCATGGACGACAACAGATTCCTGGTGACCCGGTTAATATTCGGGTATATCCATCACTTCTACTTTAACTTTCTACGCTGCTCATCTTCAGAAACCGCACATGATAGCATGATAGTTGTTTTGTGCTTGATTCAGACTCATCACATACACTCGTTCTTTGAAACTTGTTGCAGGGTTGTTTCCCAATTCTGGTGCAGCTTCGTTACTTTCCCCCTTTACGTTTTGGTCACTCAGGTTTGCTATCTCTCTAGCCATTGTCATCATTGGTTATTAAAAATTTGAATAAGTGTGTGCGGAAGCATGGTTTTGATATGGATGATAGTTTGTAGTTTGATGACATGTGCAAGTGTACGTGTGTTCGGTCTAATTGATGATGAGATGAACAAGGGTGGGATAAGTTGAGGAATATAGACAGGGTTTATGGGACAAAGATATTTTATCTGGCATAACAGGATAGTTTGGTGGAGATGTGGTTTAGGAGCTACATGATATAGAGTTTATTTTCATGCTCCTCACACGCTCTTACAAGGATGATTCCCAGCCCTTTTATAGAGAGTCTCCACCACCATTTCAGCAACAATTGTCTTCTTCACCGCCATAGATAGACTGGACTTCTCTTTACAGCTCATTTCCAGGCATCAGCTCGCAGCCATTCTTTTCTTACAGCCACCGCCTAGGACTCTTATAGCTGGCTTTCCTTGCATCACACGTACAACCTTCAAGCTGGAGATAAGCTGGAGATTTTGCTGCACGCTCTCTAGGCTTCTCTAGATGTTAACTAGTTTGTTGTTCACGACTCTTCTTTCTTCATGATTAAGCAAGTAGTTTCCAGATTTTATTGAAAATGGATCATAATTTCCAACAGCTCTCAAGTACACACAAGAAACTACTTCCACGACAATTTCATAGACTAAGCCAGACTTCGCATGACCACTGCATAATCATCGGATTGACCCGCATCACGACCCCATCAAGATCAAGATCACTGCAGTTCCAAAATCAAATTAGCAGTTTTCACTAAAAGCTTTACCCCTTGCCAAGTCTAGACTGTCCAGCTTGAATTGACGGGAGAACTGGACCCCATGTAGGGAAGTGTAGTCCAAATGTTTAAGCTAATGGATGGAGGGAGATCACGTATATATAAAAATCATATAAACAACCCATGATCAAGTGACCATATTCCAACATCTGAAAATTCTGCAATTCCATGTTGCTGCAGATGGGCTCGAGTTCCAAGCGGGCCCTGATCTCTGAGAACACTAGGAGATCGCTCAGCATGTGGAAGCAGCGGGCCAGGAGGAGTTGCACATCGTCCAGCCAGTCACTGCTCCACGAGACCTCGGCCACGTCGACGGACTGCTCGCTGGCCAAGCGGGCCAGGAGCTCCAGTTTCTCGGGGTGCAGGATGGAAGGAGGCGGCTCTTCGGGGACCAACCTCCCGCGCCATGAGGCTGCTCTCTTCGCCAGGGGCAGTCACAATACCCTGGAAGAGCTTATGTCGGGAGATGTGTACCATTGCATTCCAAGTTCCGACGAGTACAGCGGTCGCGACGAGTCGGACTGCGAACGAACCTGAACGCTTCATTCCGGGGGTAGTCAATTTCAGAAGTTCCTGCTCATCTATCCCTTTGTCGACGTTAGAGAGAATCAAACTAGTTTTGTGAAATCATTTACTTCCAAACCCAATCCATCTGGTACGAACCTTTTCACCATAGACGAGTGGCTCAAGTCCAATCCGTGCGAGCAGGGAAAGTGTAACAAGTATGAGAATGCGGCTCCATCTCGAGGATGGCGAAGGGACAGGAATGAACCGAATCTCACGTCACCTAGAAACGATGAGATAATATCCTATATAAGGAGTAGGACCAATCTCAACTATCAACAATGTCCTCATAGCAATGTCCTCGTTGTGGTGGTTTCCGCTGCACAAACAATACGGCCTCAGGCCGCAGGATTTCTCTTGAAGATTTGCGAAGAAGGCTGGAAGATGATGGCCCCATGATTGTTGGGGCATGCTACTCCTCAAAAAAGGGAGAAGGATTCAATGAATTCTTTTGTACAATGACAGATTCACAAATTTAAGGATGGTGCAAGTGAACGAGGAAAGCAAAATTGATCGATCTTTGCAGGAAAAGAAAGAAAGTAAAATAATAAAGAATCAAAAAAGGAGGAAGATTCAATTGATTCTTTTGCATAAATAACAGACTCACAAATTTAAGGAAGGTGCAGGTGAACAACGAAAGTAAAATCGATGAATCTTTGTAAGAAAAGAAATAAAGTAAAATAAATAAATAATCGAAAAAAGAGGAGGATCTGGCGGGTTCTTTTGCATAAATGATGAACTCATAATGATTGATTAGACAATTGGAGGAAGAACACACGCTCAAGACTCGAAAGGGACTC
Source organism: Eucalyptus sideroxylon x Eucalyptus melliodora (assembly GCA_016097485.1). Classification (NCBI taxonomy): domain Eukaryota; kingdom Viridiplantae; phylum Streptophyta; class Magnoliopsida; order Myrtales; family Myrtaceae; genus Eucalyptus; species Eucalyptus sideroxylon x Eucalyptus melliodora. The sequence continues at coordinate 43,418,957 of CM027832.1, read as the reverse complement.
TCTCTCGAGTCACTGTTCATCAGTTTGAAGTGATGCCGATTCCCGGAGTTGTAGACGTCGAAATGGGATGATTTTTGGAGGGAAGATCCCTCTCTTCCTCCTCTCTACTTCCACCGAAGGATTTCGCTAGAGCTCCTCTACGACTCGAGATCTTCCTCGACCTAAGGGGCTGGTCGAACTGCAGTCCTTTGCTGGTTTTTACTGGGTTTTACTGGTTTTATTCCTTTCCTGGAATGCGCCCGGTTCTGGTGTGCGACTCACTGTGAGCTATCAAGCCATCATCTAGTCCTGAATTTCGTGAAGCTTTCGGCCTCTTTATGGCCCTTTCTCGGTTTCTCTAGTATTGCACGCTACGTGTTCAACGAATGGCCTCAACCGCTCTTGGCGAGGTTGGGCCTCCCTCTTCGAATCAGTTTGCTGCTAGAACCTCCCGTGGTGGTGCCGGGAAGGAAATTATGGGAAGGACCAATTATTCCCTGCTGCCCCGAATGATGTCTCGGCCCATGCCCGTTCAAACCAAGTCCCTGTTGTACCGAGATGTAGGAGCAGGGGAAGATCGGGATCCAAGCGCCCTCAGCGAGCGATATTCAGGAACTCCAACTTGCGCAATTGGGCTAGTGTTGCGGTGGCAAAGGTGGCCTCCAAAGGCTATGACTTGGAATATTTCCCTCCAACTTATGTTGGAAATAGAGCGGTTGCTGAGATGACCGAAGACGACATTCAAGCGGCCGACCCTAAACTCAAGGAATGCCTTGTTGGCTTTTACATTGGCAAGCGTATTCTGTTCAAAGTGACTGAAGCATCCTTCAAGAAAGCTTGGGGAGCGAATCTAGCCAAAGTAATGGCTAATGGAAGAGGACTTTTCTTCTTCCACATTCCGGATAGAGAATTTCGTCGTAAGATCCATGAAGGGGGGGCTTTCACAGTCTTGAAATAGCATATTGTTTTCCAACAATGGAGGCCAACCCTGGAACTTCAAAACAACACCCTCATGTCTGTGCCGATGTGGGTTAAACTCAAAAATCTTCCCATTGATTTTTGGTCCGCTTAGGCAATTAGCAAGGTGGCAAGCTTTATTGGGAAGCCCCTGTATGTTGATCTAAACACAGAACAAATGGAAATGCTTGCCTTTGCGAGAGTGTGTGTGGAGATCACAGCGAATTAGCAACCATGTGAGTTCGTGGAGGTGTTTCTCCATGGTGAAACATGTGTCATTAAAGTCGAATATGAGTGGAGACCTTTGGCCTATGCTGAATGTGGCATTTTTGGCCATAAGTGCTATCCTTCGCCTGCTCAACAGTGGCCAAGAACACTCGCCAAGCTGGTGCAGCAAACCTTCCTTCTCCTCAGGGTGGATCCTCCTCTCCCGTTCCTGACTCTTAGCCGGCACTTCATCCACAGCAAGTGCATACCAAGGAAAGAACAAAAAACAACCCGTTGTATACCAATAGGCCTATTGCAATTCGTGCCCCAGCTGCTATGGACCCTATCGCTTCGGACAAGCTTGCCGATTCGGCTGCTATTCACCCACAGCTTTTCTCTTCGCCTACTATGTTGGTTGATCCTATCGAAGACCGGGAGACCGCCCCGCTATCGGTTCCCATTATCCCTCCTTCTGCCTTGGACCCCTCTTGGAAGCAGGTCAAGGGCAAAAAGAAGAAAGGCCAAGGGAGCAAGGTGGCTGCCTCCTTCAGCTTTGACCCGTCAAGTGAAGCTAGCCATCCACAGGTGCCCCGCAAGCTCGCCGACAGCTCTCTTGCTTCATCGAAATCCAACGTGTCGCGACCCGATCTCGCCGCCCCTCGAAAATATGTCCAAGGATGGGGAAAGGTCGGATTTAGGGGTACTTTGATCATGAGAGTTTCCTCTCGAGATCACGAGCTCTCCCAAGCTCGTACCCCGCGTGACAGCGAATTTATTATGCGATCTAGTTGTTTATAACAACCTAAAAATATACAGGAGTCGCCACTAGCCTCATTTTTGGGGGTCGGCTAGAAACCCAATCCACTAGCCTCATTTTTGGGGGTCGGCTAGAAACCCAATCGAGGGTCGGGAGTGTTCTCTCGATTTCTACGCAACCAGATATCTAGGTTCGGGGACTTGAGTTACGCTAATATTGCTATTAGCGCCCTTTCGGTACCTAAACAATATGTTGTGTTTTTCCTAACATGTCCATACATTTCTTTTTATATTTTCAGGATCATCAATTCTATACTAAATGATCATGCGTGATGGATTACTTTCATTCTATTCTATTTCTAAAAAATAAAAATAAAACAATTAATGAAATTGAAATTGTGAGACATTAAGTAGGCAATCAAGGAAAAGCAGTAAATCTATCAGGCAGTCCTAAAAAAAAATGGAAGAGAAAACAATTAAAAAGAAAGGAAACCCGCAACTCGCCAGGTTTTATACAACAAATGGAACCTGAGACATATGTCGGGAAAATGAGCATTACATGATAATGGTCGAAGTGGACATCGACCTCCACCATCTTCACACCTTACGCCTTCTCCATTTTCGGGATTCTAATCTAAACCTAATCTAAGACACATGGATTCCTTGCCTCATCTTATATGACTAAGATAACGCATAGAAATCGTTATTATAACGAGTGAACATAGGCACCAGACATGAACATGAATCCAGCAAATTCAAGTCACAAACAGGACAATACAAGGCATGTTTAAAGGTTCATAAGATCGCCTAGACAATATACAAAAATGTGAAACTTGCACATGACATAAGGTTGAATGCGAAAAAGGTTTGGGCAAACATTTAACCCTAAATCAGAATGCAAAGAAGTCACACAAGTCATTGACGTTGCAAGGTGACTTGTCATTAGAAGCAAAATGCATGACAATTTCAGTTGTGGTATATCGACTTGATGCATGATTTTTACATGGTCAATGATATTCAAATGAGGCATGCCATACATCATTGCAAAGCTTATGATATGCTCTAAGTATGTTTAGAAAGCATCAAGCATTAAGTATGCTCTTAAGGAACTCGATTGAAGACATTTTCATAGAAACGCAATCAATTAAAATCACAGTAGGGATTGCACAAAACATGGATGATATTCATTGAAATGAAGACATAAAGAAAATCTATGAAAGTCCAAGTATATAGAAGGGAATGTCCTGATCATCTATCATGAGACATCGAAGTCCTACTTTGTTCACAAAAACATATATTAAAAAAAAAACGGAAACGAAACAGGGCAAAAATCCAACATTACAGATTGCAGCAACTCAAACGTAACTTTATGGAAGCCATTGACCTTGCTAACGATGATCACTTGATTCAAGCTATACATTGTCAGAAAGTTTATGAAATTTCCAATGACTCTCATTAAAGATTCAACTCCAGCAAAGCATGTTCACTAACTCAAATTTGAGCACACGCATCAGGTCTCAAACATGATAGATTCTGGACTGAACTTTGGACATGTGAAGACCATATCAAATGAAATTCAATCAGGGTATTCTATAGCTCATTGGAAATATATTCGAACCACCTTCGACTTTCATGAAGACTTAGAACATAGAAAAACACAATAATCAGCTCATATCAAGTTATTTGCACAGAAGGTCAGATCAGCGAAAGAAACAGAACACATCAGCAAATTAGTGCTCTTTGCAAGAAGCATCAGGTAGGGTAAATGATTGCCAAATTGCACAAATAATATGTCTATGAAAAGCTTGAGAATTCGATTATAAATCTCTAGAAGACATTAAGTCCTAATAACATCATCTACCAGCCCAGTCTAGTTAAAACAAATAATCGCAGAACAGCAAATCAACCTAAAAAACTACTGCAGAATTGACAGACTTTGTAGGTGTTTTTCAGTGACCAAATGACGTCCGTTCAGGGCGTACAATATATCAAATCGAAGCTCTAGAAGTGTATTTAATATGTCTAGAAGGGCTCGAAGTCAAAAAACCTTATCTAACACCTCGTTTCAGCCAAAACAGAAAGTTGCAGTAAGTCAAAACAGCAAACACACAAGGAATTGACACAATTCACAACACGGCTCATCACACATCGGTACAAACACAACAAGGTGACCACAATGTAACATGTATATTCGTGGCGAACTAGACAATCATAGATAGCAGCAAGCACGGTGATACAAACAATGCTGGTTCTTCATGTCTTACATTGAGACTATATAACATTCATGCATTACATATATACCTCATTTACACAAATCAAATCGAAAGAGGCATAAAAAGAAATGAACAAATCACGATTAGTGATACACACAACCAAATCAAAATATTGCAGCTTGCCTACCATGTGAATGCCATTTATGGCCACGAATACCACCAACCTTCAACTTTGACAGCTGAGAACCAATTACGCAGAAGCATAGCATGCGCATAAAAGACGTCGAAACAAAAACATACAAAGCAAAAAGAGGCGGTGTTGACACCCGAAATTTTTGTCGACGTTTTAAACATTCAATTCGCAAAAGTTAAAAAAATTTGTTTGAAATAAAAAGACAAAAAAATTAGAAATAAAAGAAAAAAAAAGGGAGAGAAAAAGAATAAAGAGCCCAAAAGATAAAAAAAAAAAAATGGATGAAGGAAAGCATAAAAAAAATGAAATGAAAGTGAAAATGAAAACAAAACAAAAAGAAAAAATGAAATGAAATGAAAAGCAAAAGAAAAATTAGAATAAAAAGAAAACAACAAAAAAAAGAAAGAAAAAAAAAAAGGGAACATAAAAAGGGGGTGCACGGAGGCTCTCGCTCTCGGGACTTCGCACAGAATCTCTCTCTCCTCACATTCATCTCTCTCTCTCTCTCTCTCTCTCTCTCTCTGCGTTCGTATTTTTTGCGGAGTCATCAATGGAGTTCGAGGCAGTTGCAGCAGAATGCTAGCCCTCCCACGACGTCAATGGCGGCATCTTTCTTGCGTTTCTCCTCGGATCATCTTCATGCCATCTCTTGAGCTCGTGGACTGGCGATCTTCCTCTCGCGGACCTCGTCTTCTCTCGGCCGACTGAGCGCTCGAAGCTCATTTCAAAGACACGGCCGCTAGGACTCAGATCTCGGATCCCTAGCCTCGAACGATCCCCGTAGACATCCGTGATTCCTCAGGGGAAAGTCTCGACTTCACTCGCGGTCCATCGGAGGGAGTTTCCGCATCCGTCTCCAGTACTTCTCCGTTGAGTTCAAGTCGAAGGCTAGGGTTTTTCTCTCGTTAGCGAGGATCGAAATTGAAGAGGCGGCGGTTGGGGATTGCAAGGGGAGTTCCGTTTCGCTTTTGCTTTAGCGATTCTCACTCAATGGATCCCTCTCTTTTCGGAAATCGACGCTTGCTCTCGAAAACTTGATCGGAGGAGGTTCGGATCTGAAGCGTATTAGCGATAACTACGGTGACTCTTGACCGATTTCTTCTCGCTGGATTTTTTGCTCGAGCGGTGAGCTCTTTTTCCATCCTCCACGATTTGTTAGGGTTTTTGATTTCGTTGGCATCCGTTTGGGTGTTGGATTCTCGACCTCTCTATCCCTCTTTCGGACGCTCACTCGCTTATCAATCCGACGCGTTCGTCGCGGATCACACCCTTCCGGAGCTCGAGATATCGAGGTTCGGGTTGCGCCGAGTAGGAAGTCTCGGCATAGCTCCAAAATTGATCAGCGACAACGGATTTCTGTCCCTAGCTTGATCAGGTTTTTTTTTCTCTATCTCTCTCCCTCTTAATTGTTCTGTTTCATGTACGAACTATCGTGCTTTCTTTCTTGAATTGTTCCTTGACTCGTTGCTTTGTCCGACATGATGCCATTGTCCACATCTTGTAATGGCCATCCACTATGGTTCGTTTCTTCTGTTCTCTGATCCTGTTTTGAAGGTGTAGGATTGATTGTTTGATTATGTATAGGTTCTTAGGTCAGTACAGATTGTGAATATGTCTAGTTCTCGTAGAAAGTTCTGTATGGCTGCAACTTCACCCAAGTAATTGGATACTACTCACCTAAGGTTCGTGAGTTTGTGAATTGTGGTTAGCTGAATGTTAGATTTGGTGATCCTCTGTGTCATTGATGTTGGCTCTTGGAATGCATCAAAATAGTCGGGTGCTCACGTATACATCTAGTTGTGGATCATGCGGTGTAGCTGTGCCGATATCCCTACGTTTAATGCATCTGTGTACTGATGTACACATGCACAAGTGCTTTAACTTTTGGTCAATCAAAACTTCTTCCTTTGTTCAGCCTTGCTCTTTGGATGGCATGTCACTGCATTTGCGGGGTTATATGTTAATATGTTCTAGGATTTTGGAGGTTAATAAGTCAATGCAATTAATAGATTTATTTGGCAAATAAACGCAGAAATTAATGGAAGAAATCAGCTAGAAAAATAATTCTGATTTCTTAAAGCTTCGAATCAGTAGGATGCCTATTAAAATTGAAGTTCATTTGCTGTGAGAAACAAGCCACTAAATCTAGGAGCTGAACCTGGGAATTTTGATTTCAATTCTTCAATGATAGTTTCTGGCATGATCTGTGTTTGTTCTCTAATCATACGTTGTCTTGAATATATTGATATAATCTACTGAGGTTAATGAATTTCTGTGGATTGATAATTAATGATCATGAACTTGAAATTGATTGAACTTGATTTACCTTGATATGTTACTTTCTGTTTTGGTTGAAACGAGGTGTTAGATAAGGTTTTTTGACTTCGAGCCCTTCTAGACATATAAAATACATTTCTAGAGCTTCGTTTTGATATGTCGCACGCCCTGAATAGACATCATCCGGTCATCGAAAAATACCGACAAAGTCTGTCAATTCTGCAGTTTTTTTTTAGGTTGATTTGCGTTTTGACTTGCTGCAATTTTCTGTTTTAACCAGAACAAGCTGGAAGATGTTGTTATTAAGACTTAATGTCTTCTAGAGATTTGTAATAGGCTTCTCAAACTTTCCATTGACATATTATATGTGCGATTTGGCCATCATTTGCCCTGCCCTTTTCTTTTTTTAAATCGAGCTTTGAAATCTGGAATTTGGCTTGAACTGCAATGCTGACTTTTCTGTGGCTAGTTGTTGTTAGTTTTAAGATGAGATAGTAGATTTGTCCAAATTGTTTTCAATATGTTGTAGAATGATGGTGTGACATGCTACTATGATCTATTCTTGATTGATTTGTTCACGTTTTTTTAATATTTTTTTTAGAAATTCATGCGTTAGGAATCTTGAGGTGCTTCCTTCATGGAATGCCATCTTTTATCAATTGTCTACAAAACGGTTTTAGGTATCATGTGGGTTACACATTGATTCCTCCGTTTGCCTTAAATTCATATGTTGAGTGAATTCAATGGTGTATGCTTTGGAATAAGTGATCTTTAGTTGGTTCATTCAATTTTTTTTTTTTTTTTTTTGGTTGCTTGATGTGTTTGACTGTTTCTTTTATTTGTATGCACCTAGTCATAAATTTCTTAGATTAGGTTTAGATTAGGACCTTGAAGATGGAGAATGCGTGAAGATGGTGGAGGTCGATGTCCACTCCGACCGTTATTCTGTAATATTCGTTTTTCTCCCGACATATGTCTCGGGTTCCTTGTGTTGTATAAAACCCGACGAGTTGCGGGTTTTCCTTTTTTCCCTCTTTTTTTTTCTTTTTTTCTTTCTCTTAATTGTGTTTTCTCTTTTATATTTTTTAGAATTGCATGATTAGGTTTATTGCCTTCTCTTGATTGTTTACTTCATGTCTTGCAATTTCAATTTCATTGATTGTTTTCTTTTCATTTTTTTTTATTTTATTTTTTTATTATTTTTATTATTTTTTTTTAGAAATAGAATAGCATGAAAACGATCAACCACGCATGATCACTTAGCCTAGGAATTGATGATCCCGAAAATGTAAAAAGAAACGCATGGACATGTTAGGAAAAATACAACATACTGTTTAGGTACCGAAAGGGCGCTAATAGCAATATTAGCGTAACCCAAGTCCCCGAACCTAGATATCTGGTTGCGTAGAAATCGAGGGAACACTCCCGACTCTCGATTGGGTTTCTAGTCGACCCCCCAAAAATGAGGCTAGTGGCGACTCCCGTCTATTTTTAGGTTGTCATAAATAAGTAGATCGTATAAATAAATCCGCTGTCACGCGGGGTATGAGTTTCGATGAAACTCACTATGGTTTAGCATACTTGATGTGGGAATAACCCAAAGGATGAAGTGATGCCATCCTAATGGGTGAAGCGTACTATCAAGAGGGCTACCATGGTAAAAGTACCCTTAAATTCGATATCGACATTCGACTCATTTTTTTAGGTGTGTCGCTTATGTGGGTATGGATCGTGACATTCCGCTGTCATGCGGGGTACGAGCTTGGGAGAGCTTGCGATCTCTTGGAGGGAACTCATGAAAGGCTTGATCCAAAAGGCGAGGTGATGACGTCTTTTGGAATGCAAGCCGTGAGGGAACTTTCGTAATCAAGTACCCATAAATCCGACCTTTCCCCCTTTCCTCTCCTCGCGATAAAGAGGGATTCGAGGGCGGCAAGATCGGGTCGCGACAGGCGGTAGACATCTATCAAAACTTATTTGACAAACTATGAACCTAGAAACACATAGAGGACTAAGAACAAAAGCGTAGATTTTACTCAAGCATTTCCCCAAACATGTGATATGCATTTCCATCAAGGAGTTTATACAAGAATATGAATCGACGATTCACTTTTATTTCCATCACAACGACATCAGAGCAAGCTTATTTTAGGTCAATCATGCTATTTGAGCACATCCTAATCTATTCCATCAGAATCGTTCAAACAGAGCACAGAAACATGTACCTCGAAAGTGTAGATGTCGAGTGATGGGATTGAAGAATGTATATCCCGGAATCGTCAATGCCACCGTTGTCGCCTTCGCTGCTGTCACAGGGGAGTTATCTAATCCGCAAACCGAGCGGATCGCGCGAATCTGAGCCTTGAACTCCGAGGTCCTCGACCGGCCATTCCAGCAGATCAGATCCGATGAGAGAGAAAATGTGCGAGGTCAGAGAGAGGGGACGGGAGAGAGAAACCAGAGGCCAGAAATTTTAACGGATCGAGAGAGAAAGAAGGCTCACGTGCGATCCTCGGCCGCTAGTCTTCGATTGATTGAGCGAGCGAGCGAGAGCCCGAACCAGAACGGAGAGATCAAAAAAAACAGAACGGGAAGACGACCGGAAGCTGTTGTCGCCGCTGTCGAATCCGCTGTTGATCGTCATCACTGCTATCGCCGATGGCGCCGTGATCGAGCAAACTAGAGAGAGAATCAGAGAGAGAGGGAGTCCGAGAGAAGAAACCCCAGCCAATCCTAGAGAGCTGGCCTCCGATCTTCGATCCCTCGCTAATGGAGGAAAAACCCTAGCCGATCGAACCCCCTATCATCATCGTTGTAACTACCAATGTCTCCGCCGGCAGTTGCTTCGTCTTCGAGAACTGATCGAGCGAGAGTCAGCGATTGAGAGAGAGATTCCCTAGAGAGAACCCGTGAGAGAGAATTCGCACGTATCCCCGAAGAGAGAGAGAGCTGCGGGAGCAAAGAGCCCCTCCCGATAGAGAGAGCGAGCGAAAGCAGAGAGCTTTTCCGAGAGTCGTGAGAGCGTTTTTTTTCACAAAGAGAGAGCGTGAGAGTCCCCGAAGAGAGAGCAAGCCGGAACCGAGAGAAGAAAGAGAGCCCGTGTGAGGAGAGAGAGAGCGTGTGTGGACCCAGAGAAGAAAGAGGGAGCCCTCGTGAAAAACTCTCCTATCCCCTTTTCTATTTTTTTTCTTTCTTTTATTTTTCTTTATTTCTCTCTTTTTCTTTCTTTTATTGATTCCTTTATTTCTTTTTTTTCTTTTCATTTCATTTCAATTTTTTTTTTGCAAATTATTTATTTAAAATGTCAACGAAAATTTCGGGTGTCAACACCACGCAAGTTCTTCCTTGCTGGCTCGGCCGAAATCTACCACCGTGCCTGTGTTGTTGCCGGATGGTTCTGATGAGATATCTAATGCTCATGCTGGCGCAAATGATGAGGATCTCTTATCAGTTGGGTGCCCATCCCCAACTTCTTCTCCTTTGGGTGCCCCGGCCGAGTCTATACAAGATAAACTATTATTGCTTTGCCCGGACCCTCCTCCCTCCTTGGCTCCGTTGCCGGTTCCTGCCAAGAAAAAGGTTGCCAAAAAGAGGTAACCCATCTCCTCCTTGTATATATGTATATAGGAATATGGAATATTATAGGCCTCTATGACCCCTTGAGGCGGGCCGAAGTTAGGAGTTTTGTCTTCAAATATAATCTTTGCTTCGTTGGCCTTATTGAGACGAAAGTCTCAGCAGCTAACTTAGATTCAATGTCATCTTCTTTGCTAAATGGTTGGAATTGGATTGCAAACTACGATTTCTCTAGTCATGGTAGGATATGGGTTGGTTGGAACCCCGATGTCGTTAGTTTTGATACCTTGGCGGTCAATGACCAGGCTGTTCATGGTCGTCTAAAGATCAACCTATCTGGCGAGTGTTGTTGTGTCTCTGTAGTTTATGGGGAGCATACCTTCTCCCGCCGTCGGCCTCTTTGGGACAATCTCCTACATATGAGCACTATTCTCCAGGATTTGGCTTGGTTAGTGGCCGGGGATTTCAATGTCATAAAGGATCCCTCTGACCGGTTCGGAGGCACCAACACTTGGATTCCTTATTTTTATGAATTTGCTAACTGTTTAGCTCAATATGAATTGAAGGACTTCAGATATGTTGGACTTCGGTTCACTTGGTCGACTTCTTCTGGGTTAACAAGAAAGATGAGGAAAATCGACCGGGTATTGGTTAACTCCAAATGGAACATGGATTTTTCTTTCTCGGAGGCATCATTCCTGAACTCGGGCATTTCATACCATTCTCCTATGGTTGTTAGAGTTCTCAATCCGATTTTTAAGAGAAGACCCTTCAAATTTTTTTATTATTGGTCAGACCATCCGAATTTCTCATCCATTGTTCAACAGGCTTGGGAGACACCGTTATTGGATTCTCCATGTACAGACTTGTCTCCAAACCGAAAGTGCTCAAAGGTAGTCTGAAGCAACTAAATAAAGAAGCCTTTTCGAATATTTCTTCAAGGACAGAGGAAGCTAGAGAAGCCCTTCGGCTTGTGCAAAATGACCTTCAACTTGATCCAAACAACTTAGGGTTGGCCGATCTTGAGAAGACAAGCCGTAGAATTTTTGTGGACCTTCGCTGAGATGAGGAATCTTTCTTTAGACAAAAATCTAGAGTTCGGTGGCTTAAGGAAGGTGATCGGAATACCAAATTCTTTCACCTTTCCATAAAAAAAAAGGCAACTCAGAAATAGAATCCTTTCGGTTAAAAATATATCGAGCGAGTTGATCACGGACACAAATACGGTCCCGCGGGTTTTTGTCTCTTACTTTGAGGACTTGCTTGCTCCTCATTCGTCCCTATCCAAGCCTTCGTTACAAGAGGTTAAAGAGTTCGTTCGAAGACCCTTATCTACGAACCAGGTTAGTTCCCTCTCTAGCCCAGTTCTTGATTCTGAAATTCGGGATACAGTTTTCTCTCTCCCTAGAGGCAAAGCTCCAGGCCCCAATGGCTTCATGGCGGAATTCTTTAAGAATAATTGGGAGATTGTTGGCCCTTCTGTCATAGAGGCGGTCAAGGAATTCTTCACTTCGGGTCGTCTCTTAAGAGAGGTAAACAATACTATCCTCGCCTTGTTACCTAAAGTGCCTAATGCCTGTGCGGTCTTTGACTTCAGACCCATTGCTTGTTGTAATACTATATACAAAGTCGTTACTAAAATATTGGCTAATCGCCTTGCTACTGTCTTGAACGAAGTGGTTGATCCTTCCCAAAATACTTTTATTAAGGGTAGGAGGATAAGGGATAATATATTGATAGCTCAGGAAGTCTTTGTTGGATTTCACTTTGACCCGTACCTCCCTAAATGTGATGTGATAGTTGATTTTCAAAAGGCCTACGACACGGTTGATTGGGATTTCTTTCAGCTAACTCTAGTAGCCTTTGACTTTCCTGATTTCCTGATTCGGTTGATCATGATATGCGTTCGGACGCCAAAATACTCATTATCAATCAATGGAGAACTTCATGGGTTCTTTCCTGGTGGCCGGGGCTTGCGACAAGGCGACCCAATGTCCCCTTATCTTTTTAACCTAGTGATGGAGGTATTCTCAGGAATTTTGAGTGCTCACACCTCCCACAAGAAATTCAAATACTTTTGGCGGTGCAAAGCGGTCAAGCTATCTCACCTTTTCTTTGTCGATGATGTCTTTCTTTTTAGTCAGGCTTATTGGGCGTCCATTACCTTGCTGAAGAAAGGCTTGGACTTGCTCTCTTCATGGAGTGGCTTTAAGAAATAAAAATATATATAAAAATTAGTCTGGCATCGAGACTGGACGGATGATCTCCTATTCAATTTTGTAAAATTGGGAATTGGACTAAAAAAAGCCTCTTAAAATTGCCGACGGTTCTGTATGCTACGTCGGTACGTCCTGTATTCATCACCCGGTCATTTCATAAAAGAATAGAGAAGAAAAGGATGTGCCCCCATCTCCTTTATCTCGAATGATACCTTCCTCCTCTCATCTTTTCCATTATCTGTAACGAAAGCATCTTCGCCACCAAAAAAAAAAGGAAGAAATTACAGAAACGGAAAATTACAAAGGTCAAGGTCAAGGGTCAGGGGTCTATTGATAGAATATTGACTACTCTGGGAGCGCCACGTGAGGCGGGCCGCACTTCATCCACTGATCAGCCGCCATGTCTTCAACGCCCACTCTGCAAATCTTTTATCAATTAATCCAATTGAATTGATTAAGCCATAAAAGAAAGGGAAAATCTCAAATAAGGGCCTGAAGTGGGTTCATTTTCTCAAAAAAGGACCTAAAGTGGACATTGTATCAAATAAGGATCCAAAGTGGCTAATTTTGTCTCAAATAAGGATCCAGACTTTCAATCTTATTTACAGCTTGGGGTAGTTTTGTCCAAAAACATTTTTTCTTTAATTTTTTTCTTTCTTCATCTTCCTCACATCTCCTCCTTCGGTCTACATTGCCTCCTTCTTCAACACCATAATCAAGGCCCCTACCAATGACCTCGAGAGCTTCATGTCATCACGTATTTGGTCCTAGTGACAAGAAGTCGGATTGGAGTTATTTGCTACTAGCCACCTTCTCGACTCAGTTCCTCAAGATGCATCAAATCTCAGCTCACTTGTACTCAACCTAAAGCTCGGATTGATCTCCATCTAACGACGATGATGCTGGATTTTCTATCAATGGCAGTGGTCGATAAGGCCGAGAGCTCGAATAGGACTTGTCAATGGCGACAATGGGGCAACAAAGTACAACAATTTCTATAGTTAATGATGTCAAACACGACTAATGATCAATCTCAAGATGGGGTATCGAGAAGAAGAGCTGTGTCGATGAGAATGGCAAGATTATGAGTGGGTGTCTCCAAACTAAGGATTATTGAAAGGAGCCATTGGCATTGCAAAGGGGAAGGAGGATATTTGAAAGATTGAATTTACACAAGAGAGGCAAACCCAAATTTGAAATTGATGAGGCAAACTCTTGTCGAGGTTGAAATAGTCACTAGCTACAACAAAATTGTTCTTTGGCATGAAATTGTTGATCACCAAATGTTAATTGAATAGAGGCATAAGTTAGTCAAACAAGATGATTTGGCGATGCTTGGATATTGCTACTCTGTTGTTGGCAAGTAGGATCGAAAATAGCACAAAAAATTGCAATTGTTGGGTTAGCGGAAGGCTCGAAATAAGTGGAGTTTGATGCACTCTTGAGGTGAGAGAAATACGTCGCCAAAGGGATTAGTTGCATAGCTTGGGAGTTGGACAAGAAGTTGAGTCTTAGCAAAAGCAGATTCATATTATGGCTTTGAGATCAGAATTTGCGATGAATGTTGGAATAAAAAGAACTTATTTTTGAAAACTCATTTTGGCTTCGTGGAATTGTCTACAAACTATTTTGAGGAGTGAAATTTAAAATTTTCAAAGAGTTAGAATACATTATAATGGCTCGTGTTAAAGAAAACTCAATCTTGATCATACAACGAGATGACACAAAGAGCGATGGAGGGGCTGATAATGAAGGTGATGTAGAGAGTGAAAAAGAAGAAAGAGAGAGACAAAATAAACAACAATGTTCTTGGACAAAAATATCCCTAGCTGTGAATAAAATTAGAAGTTCAGGTCCTTAAATGAGGTAAGTTAGCAACTCCGAGTCTTTATTTGAGATAACGTCCACTTTAAGTCTATTTTTTAGAAAATGGCTCAACTTCAGCTTTTTATTTGAGATTTTCCCCAAAAGAAATTCACCAGTAAAAGCGCGGGAATCTCCCGAGGACGAGACGGTTGATCGTACGTAGCCACCGCCCCCACCCCCTGTCTCCTCTCTCCCTCTCGTACGCGGTCCGCCCACGTTCACCGACGCTGTCTCCCCACCATCTTCATCTCCATCTTCGTCTTCATCCCCCATCTCTCTCTCTCTCTCTCTACTTTTCCTTCACTGCAAATTCTCTCTCCCTCTCACACACACCACGCACGCACGCACAGCCACCCACCCACTCATTTCCACGCCGCCGCCGCCATGTCGTCCCACCCCTCCAAGCCCTCGCTCTACCCGGACGTCCCCCGATCCAACCCGGACTCCTCCCCCTTCGTCTCCAACGCTAACAACCCCCCGACCCCCGACCCCCTCCTCCTCCTCCAACCTCTACCCTTCCCTCGACATGAAGGACCTCCACGAGAACCTCTTCCCCGACCCTACCTACGGCTACGACCCCTCCTCCCACCGCGGCGGCCCCGGCCGCGACGCCGCCTCCGCCGCCGCGGTAGACGACCCGCGGTCCCCGTCCGCGCCCCCCGACTCCTCCTCCGAGGTCCTCCTCCGCGTCCCCGGCGCCATCCTCCACCTCATCGACAAGGAGTACAGCGTCGAGCTCGGGTGCGGGGACTTCTCCCTGATCGCCCTCCGCCAGGGGGAGAACGCCGTCGCCGTGCTCGCGCGCGTCGCGGACGAGGCCCAGTGGCCCCTCACCAAGGACGGGGCCGCGGTGAAGGTCGACGACTCGCATTACTTCTTCTCGCTCCGCGCCCTGGAGAAGGCGAAGTCCGGGTCCGACTCGAGCGACGACGAGGGGAAGAAGGGAGGCGGGGCGTCGGATGATCCGTTGAATTACGGCTTGACCTTCGCGTCCAAGGGGCAGGAGGGGGTGTTGAGGGAGTTGGACGCGATCTTGGAGAAGTACAGTGCGTTCTCGATACAGAAAGTGTCTCGAAAGGCGCGAAAAGCAGAGGCCTTGGATGCTACCGTGGCGAAGGAGACTTCGCCGGCGGAACTGCAATCGGGCGGGAAGAAGAAGGAGATCATGGAGGATAAGTGTAGGGCATATTGGACGACGTTGGCGCCGAACGTTGAGGATTACAGTGGGACCACAGCGAAGTTAATTGCAGCAGGGTCAGGACAGCTGATTAAGGGTATTTTGTGGTGCGGAGATGTGACTGTGGATAGATTGAATTGCGGGAGTGAGGTAATGAAAAAGAGGATGACTCCTGCAGTGAAGGCAGAGATCGATAAAAAAACACTGAAGAGATTAAAAAGGTATTAAATTGCGTTGGCGCTTGAGCAATCATACTTGTGTTTTTGGCTGCATTCTAGATTTGTACATTAAATCTCATTGTCTATTGCTCTTATTGGTGGATTGTAAGTTGGGACCACTTCGATACATACTTACATGTTAGATATTAATGCGGCCATTTTGATTTTCATTTAGAAACAAGTTCATGGAATAGTATTTGCCTTGATGAATACCAATTGATTATTTGTAGTAACGTGGCCTCATTTTCCTTTTAGGGCAAAGAAGATGACAAGGATGACTGAGAAAGTAGCAACAGGTGTTCTATCTGGGGTTGGTAGAGTCTCCGGTTTCGTCACACGTTCAGTTGCAAATTCTTCAGTGGGCAAGAAATTTTTTGGTCGACAGCCAGGGCAAATCGTCCTGGCTTCAGTTGACGGATATAGTAAGTGAATATGTTCAAACTGCTAATGTGATTTAAGCAGATACTCTGCTAGCGCCTATTCCTGTCTGTTAGTTCTTTCAGTTTTCTTCACCTTTTTTAGCCCGTCTTTTCTATTTTTCACTTTCACTCTGACAACTAATCGCCTAATCAGTCTCATTGAAGATCCTGTGATAAGGGTTGAATCCATTTGCTGACGTTACAAAATGCTTCAAGCCTTCAAAAGCATTATATTCTTACATACATATTGCTAATTCTCTTTGTTACTAATCTTGAATATTAACATTTTCGATTTTGCTTTGATGCAGAAAAGGTGCGTGATGCGGTTGAAGTGGCTGGAAGGAATGTCATGGCTACGTCCTCTACTGTGACAACTGGACTTGTATCCCATAGGTACACTGTAGTTAAATAATTTCTTTTGAAGAATGGTTACTTTGAATATCAAGGGATAGGATTCATAAGCACATAGTTCAGCTATAGAAAGCCAAGTAAGCCACCAGTCAAGGGACAAGTTGTGGAATGCAGTGTAGGCTATGATGACTTTTGTGGTTTACCAGTGTTTTCTAACCTCATTATGGATGGTATACATCATGGTCAATATATCAGAAATTTCGAACCCACTATGTTGTATCTCCATTTGCCCATCATCGAAAATTTGATGAAGTAAAATCCCATGACAGGGGAAATATATTGTAAAGTAAAAAGGATAAGTAGTTTCTTGTTACCATGTTTCTTCTGTGGGGTAAAATAATGTCTTGTGACATTTTTTTGTGGGTAAGTGCATCTCATCAATATAAACAACAACAATATGAAGATTAAATTTGCTACAAGCCCAATCACTCTGTAATTATGTTGCTTTGTTTTAGTAAATTTTGTATGTTAATTTTGTGAGTTGTCCACATTGCAGGTATGGAGAAGAAGCTGGCAAGGCAACACGTGAAGTGTTTGATGCGGCAGGGCATGCCATTGAGACAGTATGGGCTGCTTCTGAGATAGTAGACGTTGTTGAACTATTCGATTTCGATGGGTGAAAAGCTTCCGAAGCTTTAATACTTGCAGGGTTTTGAATCTTTATACCTGTTGGTTGGTCGTAGGAGAGGCTTTCGCAATTTTGTGCTCAATTTTCTTTTCTCAGTCCATGTGCCCCACTTCACAGCCATCTTAACTTTTACATTCTGAAGATGAGCAAACATCTGCTGGGTATTGTCTCTATTTTGTATATGCCTCATCTGCTTTTATCATGACCAACATATTAGCTGGAGAGATGGACCGCATATACATCAGGGAATTAAGGTCACTCATTCAAAAGCACATTGCTAATGTTGTCGTCTCTGTACATTATATATCAATGCATGGGAGGATGTGGACCATGGACAGTTGACTGGTCAATTTTGCTTGTGTTGTATTGGAAATGCTTTAGAAACAGGTGACCGATTAGAGCGCCGGGTATCGACCTGAGCAGAGATTCCCGAGCTGGTTTTATATGAAACCAGGCTAGAGAGTTGAGAGTTCCATTCCTCGTTAATTCCAATGGTAACTTGTGTAGCCCCCATGGTTATGTTTCAGTGTATGGAAGTTTTTGGTTTGCTCAGCCATGGCTGAACTGTCACGGGGAGAAACAAAAACGACAGTGGGGAACACGATCAACCCACATTGCATGGAGAACACGATCATCGTATTCTGCAATTGTATCTAGCTACAGGCATAAAGGAAGTTTCAAGAACTGATGTTTCTACTGCACAACCCATCACTGGTCGGCCGACATCACTCTCTCGGCCAGCAATCTTCACATCTAAGAATGATTTTGCCCTTCTTGAGCTCGACTTCCATGGCCATCAAGACCACCCACTTGGGGGACAATGCTTAACGTGTCTTCTACTCCAGCTTGACTTCCATCGCCATGAATGGAGCTTCCACTCTCTCGCAAACACACACCATCCGCCCCACCAATGGGAAGCCGCGACCAATCGCATGAAGGGTTTGCATGTGTAAGGTGACTGAGTGGGAGTGGAGTGTCGACTGCTATGGAATGCCTCTATCCTGAAAGAAAGGCCATTGCGTTGCTCCACTTTGAGGAGGTGTGCGTGTGCGCCTGCGCACAAAGTCAAGGCCAGCGATGTGGAATCTCGTGGCTCACCTTACTTCTCTTTAAACAATGTAATGAAAATAGGATTCGACTCTTATCTAGATTTCATTTCAACTCTCCGATCATTACATGAATCGAACCAAAACCAGAGTCAACTAGAATGGATAATGATTTCAGCTCGAATCGTTTCCGTCCATTTCGGAAAATTTAAAAAACGTGGTGATGGTTACTCGTTCCCAGAGACCTTCGGTTTATTATTCGACACGCTTCGTAATTGATGCTCCAACCACCAACATCGTACGGTACGGAAAATTGTGTGATGTGGGTCTGCCTTGTTCCTTCAATTTGCTCCACTGGCTCTCATTCTCCATGGCCCCAGAAATTTCCTTCTTTTATCTCCTTTGAGTTTGGGAGCCTTTGCCACAGCGACTCAAATCTTGCTTTTGAGTTGATTTTGTTCAGCACAGCATCTCTAGTCGATCTGATTTTTCTGATCATGATAAGGAAGAGACCTGGAAGATGATATCTTAGAGGGAGTCTTGTTCTTGAATTTGGTAGATTTGACTCAAAGCGAACTGTTTGGAGGTTCTTGTAATCTGATCATATCGAGACAAAAGTCTAGTTGCGAGAATGAAACCAAAAGCACCATGTGAAGGAATCTCTCTCTAATTTACATGATCTCGTGACAAGTCATTACAAAAAGATCCAAAAGTTCTGATTTTGAGTCCCCATACATTGAATGTATGTGCCCATCGGTAAAGGTAACTGCTGTCCATGTACCCTTCAAAATACGATGACCTTTTGCCATCGGATTGACACAAGAGTCATGCCAGTCGCTCCATAAGATGCAAGTGGAGATTAGTTGAGTTGAAAAATCGAATACTAGCTTTATAATATTGAAATTCCTATCGCTAGCAACTTGTTCTTTTTATCATTATGTCCTACATTTGAACGCTTATCGTTACGGAGACATGTGCATTCTCTTTTATCTTGCTTACAATCATTTGTAGCTACTGTCTTAAGAAGCGTTCAGCTCATGTTTCATGTGGTCTATCAGATTCAATCATAAGAAAGTTGTTCTTCAGGAAAGTCTTATTTACCCACCAACCAAATACTAATTACAGCTCGCCACATCGCTTTTGAAAGCGAATCATACATCGAGTTCATCTTCATATACCGAACCAGAAGTACATTGCACCTAAATGGATGCTCTGGATGCTCTTCCTTACTGGGTTTCCACCATTCACTAAAGCCATTGAGAGAGAGCCCTAGGGTTTCTACAGCAAATGTGCTTCAAAGGCGCAACTAAGACAAACTAAAGTTCCAAGTGTCTTTTCGACAGATACGGTGATGATCGTTAATTCAAGCAATGAGATGAATCACAAATTGGGCCTTGGTTCTGTGGTTTGTGATGTGGAGTCACAAAGCTTGCATCCTAGAGGGTAAACTGTGCCAAGTGATGGCATATTAAAGTACAGAAGGGCCAAACTCTCTCCGAGAGACCCTTAATCAATATTATCAAGCCGCCCTGAGCATTAGTCTTCAGACATTTGGATAGCTATGAACCTAACCACCCACTCACGATCTTTATAAGCCTTATTTTCATGATTTTTTACTATTTTTCCTGGGTTCGCGTCCTGAACTTAGATGCTCTCTTCAGTGAGTAAATGTAATATATTCAAAAGATTTTTTCTTTTAATATTAACTTCCAATCATTTTCGCCTTTCACTTTCTAGTACTACGACCTACCCAAGTTGCATCATACGCACATGATAGATTAATCCTTAATGAATTTCACCATCCTTCTGCATGCACTTGATCTTAAAGTTTGTGTTTTTCTCAATTAACAAGAATGATTAGCAAGTTGGCAAGAATTCAAGTGGCTGAGGACAGGTGTAGCTGTTTATTAACACTCCATATGGGCCATATCTAGTCACTGGATGAAAAGAACAGTTGTGTCCTCCTCACTGGAAAGTCTTTTCCAGTGACATTGAATTCAAGCAAAATTTAAAAAGAGACATTGATTTTATTCTAACTTGCCAATTGCCATCTATTGCGAAAGCATGATACCTGAGACACGTAACGATAAAGCATGTGATATAGCTAGTATGAACAAAATAAAGGAGTTAGGGAAGAAAATAAGAACACAAGATTTATAGTGGTTCGGCTTAATCCAAGCCTACGTCCACTCTCCCACGATAACAGCCTTCTTGGCTGGATTCCACTATGCAATCAACAAGAGATTACAACTTCGAGTGCAAACGCTTAGTAGTAGATCACACTATCTCACTAAGTCACTCTTTTGGTATTTCTCTCACGATTACAAACGTTTAAGCTCTCCAAAGACAAGTGTATAATCGAAGGTCGCTCAGACTTTGGAATTATAAATTCTACGCTCCGTCTCTTACTTGCTCATGGGTCCTTCACCTCCTTAAATACTCCTCCACTTCCAAACTAGCCGTTGGACAGCATCCCGGAGAATCGTCTTCCAATATACCCATTGGACAGCTCGTATCTAGAAGATTTGGTAGCCGTTGAGTGACAAAGGTAGAATCCCAAATTGATTCCGATCGCCCATACGAACGAAATCTTGGTTTCCATAAGTAAAGCTTCTTCGTATAGAAAATTCTTGTCTTCAAGATCCAATCGTCAATCAATTAGATTGAATCAATCAAATCAATCTTGATGTGGAATCCAAACCAGATCACTAGCCGTTGTATGATTGGGCTTAAGTTACGATTCATCGAATCTGGATGTAAAGTCTGAGTCTTTAGACTTTACAATATGAGTCTTGAGACTTTACAATATGAGTCTTGAGACTTTACAATCTGAGTCGTAGACTTTACAACGAGTCTTGAGTCGCGGTCTTCGACTTTGACACGAAGTCCGGAAATCTTGAGAATATATACGGACATATGTTACGTTCAGTCTTCGGTCATCTTTCGACTTTGATAAAATCCTTTAGATGTTTTATCATCTGCATGGTCTATTACTCAACCATCAAACATGTTAGTAGCCTTTGATTTATTTTGTCATCTTCAAAACATCATAAGGGATTTCCCTAACAATCTCCCCTTTTTGATGATGACAAAACAATCTCTGAATATGCAGATTTGTAAACATACTTTTAAATCAAAGGATATCAGAAGATCACAAATAGATTGAGCATAAGAATATATAGAAAAATAATCACAGCTCAATATTATGCAATAAATAATATCAACCAATCAGCACATATGCATATTCATTTCTTCTCCCCCTTTTTGTCATAATCAAAAAGTGATAATACTAGATTCACATAGAGAATGATAACAAATATTTTGCATGAATCACAATTTCCAAAAATCAGCTTTTATCGAATATTAAAGATATGCAATATAGCTCACTTCGATTATATCAGCAAATATCCAATAAAAATCACCAATGCATCATGAAATTCACGTACACTTTTTGTCATAATAAAATGATAATATCAGTAAGAGATTTGTTAATGACAAAATGTAATAAAAGATGCACTAACCGGATTTTTTTTGAACAAATTCTGATACATTTACCTTTCATTCCATCCATAATAAGATCACGATCAATTCAAAAAGATTTTTCCAAAATTGATCAAAGCTCCCCCTCAATTTGTTGCATTTTTTAGATGATCACGATTATTTTCCTTTTCTTTTGGATTCGATTTCTTCCCCTGTGATCATGACAATATTTGCGAATATAAACAATTGTTGCAACTGTCGCAGGAGATATTTTCTGATTGCACCAAAATCTGCGTAGATTTGTAATCATTCTTGCCTTATTGAATTTCCTGCAATCAACTCATTTCCCTTTTTGGTATCCATCAATTTGGATCCTTCCTTGACGTTAGAGTAAAATAGATAATCTCCATAAACAAATATTCTTTCTTAATTCATCGTAACAAAGTATCCAAAGAAAGAATATTATGCACAATGATATTTTGAAAAATAAATTCTCACTTAGTCATAGTACAATAAAATCAGAGAGAATAAAATCTTTGAATATCTAAAAAAAAATATCTTGCAAAATTAGTATAACGTAGAATCGGATTTTTACTTTGCAAAATATGACAATTTGAGAGCATAAAATTAAACCAAATAATCTGAATTATCTCAAATAATCACACGTACTAAATCAAATCTCAACTCACAAATCACAAAAATAAATCATACGATTCTTTCTTCCATAAAGCAAAATATGATCATTATAAAATCTCAATCAACCAAGGATATATCGAATATCAAGCATAATGAGAATTATTACCCAAATCAAATTGAGAATAAAAAATTCCTTACCAAATCCTATTTTTTCTTTCTTCTTTATATCCTGCAAAAATAACTTATCTTTTCTTTGGTACCCATTTTTTCTTGGGTCCATGAGAGTTAGCAGAATATGTTGCTTTTATCCAATTTTTCTTAATAGGTCTCCAGACTTGAGAAAGATCTTGTTGCCTAAGTCGAGAATTCTCCTTTTTAAGTTCGAAAATCCTTTTAAGAGAAGATTTAAGATTTGAACAAAGCTCATTTATATATTTTGAAACTTTGAAAGGAATTGCTGAATGACTTACCTTGATTTCCTCATCGTATTCTGAGTCTAGTTCTGAATCAGACTCTGATTCTGAGTCTATGTCTGAGTTAGACTTTGATTCTGAGTCTATGTCTGAATCAGACTTTGATTCTAAGTCTGTATCTGAATCAGACTCAGATTTTGAATGTGCCATCAAGCATATATTTTCTTGATCATCATCTTCTTTCATGATTCTTTTCTGGCCATTATGCTTGTATTGACTTATTCCATCAAATTTCCTTCCTTTTCTACTCAACTTTTTAAATTTCTCGACCATAAAGGCAAGTTCTTCATCGTCCATGTCATTTTCTGAGTCTGTTTCATCAAAAACAGCATTAGATATTAAAGCAATGGACTTCTTACCTTCGGGATCTTCGTCATTAAGTTGTTCAACTTCATAGGATTGAAGAGTGCCAATCAATTCATCAACGGAGAGTGGCATAATCCTCTCGAGTCTCCCGGATTGAGGTCTTGACATGATTCCAATCTTTTGAGAGACCTCGCAAGAGTTTGTTGACCTTCATCGGGGCAGAAATTTGCTGACCTTGATATGCTAAACCATTTACAATTTCTGTAAAACGGCTAAACATATCTCCAATTGACTCTCCTTGCTTCATCTTGAAGGATTCATATTGGCTAAGCAAGAAGTTTGCTTTTGTCTCTTTTACACGATCGGTCCCTTCATATGTAACATGAAGTTTATCTCAAACTTCTTTTGCTATTTCACATGAAGAAATTCTGTTATATTCAGCAAGAGATAAAGCGCAATATA
This sequence comes from Eucalyptus sideroxylon x Eucalyptus melliodora, assembly GCA_016097485.1. Lineage (NCBI taxonomy): Eukaryota > Viridiplantae > Streptophyta > Magnoliopsida > Myrtales > Myrtaceae > Eucalyptus > Eucalyptus sideroxylon x Eucalyptus melliodora. The sequence goes on along the minus strand of CM027832.1, from coordinate 43,395,458 downwards.
AAGAATAAATTGCTTTCGCATCAAGTGCTTCTCTTTTGGACATCTCCATCCGAGACATAGGAGCGGGGGGTTTGCTTTCTTTGTCTTTGCCATTCTTTTTTGATGTGGACGCAGTAATGGGATTGATTCCTCTTTCCACAACATCCCATTGTAAGAGATCTCTGGATCTTAGGAATGCTTTCATTTTGTTCTTCCATACGTCGTATTCCTTTCCATCAAAATATGGTGGCCTTGTGTTGCTTTGCCCTTCCATAAGTCCTGGAGCCAACATACTAGCCATGGATCTTTTACTCTGAAGTAAAACACTTCAAACAAAGTGAGTACACAAGCTCTGATACCAATTGATATAGCTAGTATGAACAAAATAAAGGAGTTAGGGAAGAGAATAAGAACACAAGATTTATAGTGGTTCGGCTTAATCCAAGCCTACGTCCACTCTCCCACGATAACAGCCTTCTTGGCTGGATTCCACTATGCAATCAACAAGAGATTACAACTTCGAGTGCAAACGCTTAGTAGTAGATCACACTATCTCACTAAGTCACTCTTTTGGTATTTCTCTCACGATTACAAACGTTTAAGCTCTCCAAAGACAAGTGTATAATCGAAGGTCGCTCAGACTTTGGAATTATAAATTCTACGCTCCGTCTCTTACTTGCTCATCGGTCCTTCACCTCCTTAAATACTCCTCCACTTCCAAACTAGCCGTTGGACAGCATCCCGGAGAATCGTCTTCCAATATACCCATTGGACAGCTCGTATCTAGAAGATTTGGTAGCCGTTGAGTGACAAAGGTAGAATCCCAAATTGATTCCGATCGCCCATACGAACGAAATCTTGGTTTCCATAAGTAAAGCTTCTTCGTATAGAAAATTCTTATCTTCAAGATCCAATCGTCAATCAATTAGATTGAATCAATCAAATCAATCTTGATGTGGAATCCAAACCAGATCACTAGCCGTTGTATGATTGGGCTTGAGTTACGATTCATCGAATCTGGATGTAAAGTCTGAGTCTTTAGACTTTACAATATGAGTCTTGAGACTTTACAATATGAGTCTTGAGACTTTACAATCTGAGTCTGTAGACTTTACAATCTGAGTCTTGAGTCTGGCAGTCTTCAGACTTTGACACAGAAGTCTGGAAATCTTCAGAATATACTCTGGACATATGTTACGTTCAGTCTTCTGGTCATCTTCTGACTTTGATAAAATCCTTTAGATGTTTTATCATCTGCATGGTCTATTACTCAACCATCAAACATGTTAGTAGCCTTTGATTTATTTTGTCATCTTCAAAACATCATAAGGGATTTCCCTAACAGCATGCCCTTGAAAATTCATCATCTGACGGAGAATGCCTTTTGACTGTTTTTTTTTTTTTTTTTTTTTGGGACCACAATGAGTCCTGAGTGTGCAGTGGTAAAAGGTTTTCATCAATGGTGAAAAACTGGTTGAACTTCTTCAAAAGAATGGTCCAGTTAGATCTCTGACACTTCTCTCTTGTCATTGCTCGATGGGATTAAGTTTACACTCCACATTCCATGCACATGGTGCGGCTTGCACATAATGAGGCATGACGGTATGTATTTTTTTTATATCTAGTGTATGCACGTCTCTTGCCAGTTTAAACTTTTTCGGAAAATCTCCGTTCAACCGTCAAGTCAACAACGCATAAATGCAGTTTCGGTTTCTTTAACAAAAAAACAAAAGGTTGTTCAAAATTGCATTTGAATGTGACTTGCACTAGTTCAGACTGCTTGAAGGGGCCTGCGAGTGCAAGTTCAATTGAGACCAGATATAATTGGGGACGTTGGTTCTCATTTGGATTCTAGATCAAGATAAAGTTCCAACATTCCATTAGTTTTTTTATTGTTCAGTCCTTGATTTTCTTTATTCATCATTTCTTTCCCTCTTTCTCTGTAGGAACATGTAAGTTTCAGACCAAGATTCTCCCTCAGTCTTGTCCATTAATTTTTCAAAAGGAGAAGGGCTTTTGACTTTTGACTTCATGAATCGATTCTGTTCTCGGGAAACAAAAATCTTGATTGACACCCTCTTTTGCGGGGGTAATTTTGATGCTCTCAAACGACTAGACAAAGCCAAAACTGTTGGGGCAAAGCAAGATGGTGCTTGCTTTGCCCAAGACATAGCAGATGACATTCTTTGCTATACATTAGTTTTGAAGTTCATTGACATTTTCAATTATTTTTGGCAGCTTTTAAGAAGCAGCTTAATGGTAAAGTCGACATGCCCAGGAAGTGTTCTCGTCCGAACATTCTGATGTCAAATTTCAAAACCAGAAAGAAGAGAACTCTAGGCACAACCACTTCCTCTCAGTTGAGTTTTGAGTATTCCCAAGAACAACATGGTAAAATAATTTTAAGCCGTTGGAGCTAGAAGAAACTCGGTACAAGAAGCTTGGGACTATTGTGGTCACCAAGAGGAAGCTCGTTGCCTTGCCTTGTTTGTGTCTTGGTCATGAACAATGTTACTTATGAAACTTCTGCTACACTGAACCTCCGGTTCAGCTCCAGCAGTCGAATTTGCCGAACGCGGTATGCGAAAAGACGTGAACCGAAAGAAATTTGCACTAAAGGTTGTTTGTGGGTGGAGGGGGAATATAATATCACACCCCCTCCCTCCACAATTTGAAAAAAAAATTGCACCATCGAGATGTGCCTTGTCTTCAAAAAGTGGGAAATGACTCAAGCAGCTGTATACTTAACACCACACAACTCCCCATCTCTCCCTCCCTTCCTCTCTCTCTCTCTCTCTCTCTCTCACACACACACACACACCACGCACGCACGCACAGCCACCCACCCACTCATTTCCACGCACGCATGCACGCATAGACACAGAGCAAAAAGCCTTTTCTCTGGAAAATGCGTACTTAATGAGACCCAGGAGCGAGTGAGGCACCATGGCAGAGAGTTTTGGTATTGCAACACCAACGACCATATGCTCTGATTTCTCGACCCCGCCTGTTTCGCCGATGGGGACGCCTTTAAGGAAGGTGTTCGAGAGGATTTCGGGCCTCGCCTATCCTTGGAGAAGGGGGAGGGCGCCGCAGGGCCGCCATCGGGTTTTCCGTAGAGATGTTCAGCAAGATGATTTTCAGTATGCAAGCGCTCGTTGCCTGTCGTCGTACTACAGCGTCTTTGTGGCTCGCTTGGCCATCATGGTCAGTAAAAGTTTTAACTACATGGTCTGTTTAATGGTGTGATGAATTAGTGATCATGTGCTTTGACAAAAAAGCGATTGATTTTCGATGAAATGAGCGACTGTCTAATATGATATTACTCATTGTCCGTGTGATATGTGTTGCCATTATAGTGAGTCATAGTAAGTAAATGTAGAATTTATAATAAGCATGATCATTCGGTTGGTAAAATCAACGAGCATAACAAGGAGTTCCAGAAAATGTCCATTTCTGCCATGACAAAAGTTCTTCCTATGGATCTGAACTGTGTAAGTCCTCTGTTGCCTCGATTCTGTTTTTTTTTTGTGCCATGACGTGGAAAAAAATTAAATAATTAATTTAATTTAAAAATAAAAGTTAAAATATTTTTAAAAATAATCATTTAAAAATTTCTTCCCAAGAACATGGATCGGTCGCCGCCGGAACGGATCTCGAGGGGGCGCGGCCCTCGCCCGCATGTGCCTGAGCAAGGGCAAGGGCCGACCTCGCCAGATCCGGGCGAGGGCTCGCGAGCCCCGCCATCGGCTTCTTCCGGCGGCCGGGCGGGCCGAAGCCGCCTCTCCCCATTCCCCTTTTTTTTTTTAATTTTTTTAAAAAATTTAAAGTGCGTCATTTTGGCGTGCTTACGAAAAACGCCACTCTGTTCTTTTGCCGTCAAAGTTGGCATCGGCATGCCAAATTCATTAATTGGCATGCTGCTTGTTTTGTACCAACTAGCTGATCTCGAATGAACTTAGGCCATACACGTTGGGAAATGATGGCTGCATTAAGATCTTTGACCATTTGATTTGAATGAACAGAGAATACAATTGATATTATTATATCATTTACTTCCCGCAACTGAAAAAATGCCTGAGATCTCCAAGTGTTCCACTTTTGCGAGCTTGGAGATAAGGATTCCAAGGTGAAATTGTAGTTGACAATAGTAATTCCTCTGTTCTCAGTCCATTTCTGAGATTCTTTATGTATCATTTTTTCTGCCCTGATCAGCAGCGACTTTTAGTCTCGTTAGAGAGTCTCATGTTTTGCTTCGAATGTGAACAGAGAGAAAATGAGTGTGTTCAGCTATCAATTAAAGCGGACTGTCGCATTCTCGCAGGTTATGCTGGCAATTTTAATTGGGTTGCTCACAATACTAACATGGCATATCACCAAAACCTATACGACAAAGTCTCTGAACAGCTTAGCATACGGACTGCGTCATGAGCTCTTACAGCGTCCCATATTACGGATGTGGAACATCCTTAATTCCACTGTTGAAATTATTGAGATATAATACTCTGAACGATAGGATCTTGGATCTTATGTTAACACGAAATTACCAGAGAAATAAATGAGAAAATCAAAACACCAGAAATTTACGTGATTCGGTCCGAAAGTACACCTACGTGCAAATAATTCACTAAAATCGGAGAAATCGCTCAATCGCTCAAGAGATTTAACCCCAAAAAGTGTATAAATAACAACTCACTTGGAATCACAAAAAATTGAGTCGCGAGGCTTCAAGATCCGGATCTTCTTCAAGTGGACACGATTCTCACATACGTAGGGTTTCTTTCACAGCTCCTTCAGCGGCTTCTCTGATCGTCGCACTTCTACCTTCGGTAGAGTTTTTCTTTTTCCTTTTATACGTGGGTGTATGCGTGTGTCCAAGGCCCAAGGTCAAAAGTTTGACCTTGGGCCCACCACTTTCTGTTTTGTGCAGATGGACTTCACGCCAAGAAAGGAGACCTCTTTGTACAGGGACTTCTTTCTTCGCCAAAGGAGCTGTGCGTGTGTGCCTAGCCACAAACTGATTGCCTTTTTTTTTTGGGATTATGCAGCAAAGAAGAAAAATTGCTCCCTATTTTAATTTTATATTTCTTCTTTTTCAGCGAAAACTCGAGACATAATTTAATAATTCTCCACGTTGGCTCGATGTTTGAAGCCAAGTTATAGTGCTCATCATCCATGCTACTCTCTCAATGCCTCGACGGGCGCTCACTCTCTATAGACGCCAATAGAGCTCAAGCAAAGCTTGAGTTTCGTCACAGGAACAGACTTAGCCATCATGTCTACCGGGTTATCTGCTGTAGCAATCTTTTTAACAATAACAATACCCTTAGCTAAAACATCTCGAATGAAGTGGTACCTGACGTTGATATGTTTCGTTCACTCGTGATAAACTGGATTATACGCCAAATATATCGCACCTTGGTTATCATAGTGTATATCCACACTTTTCTATTCTAACCCAAAGTCCAAGAGCAAACTTTGTAACCATATCGCCTCCTTCGCTACAAAGGTTAGTGCCATGTACTCTGCCTCAGTCGAAGACAAGGCAATGTGATCTTGTAAGGACGCTTTCCAACTTACTGCACCACCCGCTAGCGTAAACACGTACCCTGCTAAAGACCTGCAATCATCCAAGTCACCGGCGTGATCCGAATCCACATAACCAGTGGTTTCACTGCCATTGCTGTCCCTCCGGTATACTATACTCACATCTGTTGTCCCTTTCAAATATCTGAGGATCAACTTCACAGCTTTCCAATGAGCTTTACCAGGACGCTTCATATAGCGACTAATCACGCTCACAACTTGTGAAATATCAGGCCTAGTGCACACCATAACATACATAATACTATCCACGGCACTAGAATAAGGAACACGGGACATATGCTCATCCTCCTCCTCAGTCTGTGGTGATAATTTTTCTGAAAGTTTAAAGTGCTTCGCTAAAGGTGTACTTACAGATTTCGCCGATCGCATGTTAAAACGCGCCACAATCTTCTCAATGTATTTCTTTTGAGACAGACGTAAAACTCCTGCAGTCTTGTCACGCAAAATCTCCATACCCAAAATTTTCTTTGCTGCACCTAAATCTTTCATTTCAAATTCAGCATTCAACTGCCTTTTCAGCACATCAATATCAGACATATCCTTAGCTGCTATTAGCATATCATCAACATATAAAAATAAATAAATCAAATAACCATTCTCCAATCTCCTAAAGTAAACGCAGCTGTCCATCTGACTTTTTGAATAGTCTTAACTAGCCATAAAAGCATCAAAACGTTTATACCACTGCCTAGGAGACTGTTTTAGACCATACAAAGATTTCTTTAACAAGCAAACATGATCTTCCTTACTCGGAATAGCAAATCCCTCTAGTTGCCTCATGTAAATCTGCTCCTCCAACTCACCGTGAAGAAACGCAGTTTTCACATCTAATTGCTCTAACTCGAGATCCTGCGAAGCAACTAAGGCAAGTAAAACACGAATAGAAGTATGTCTTACCACAGGAGAGAACACCTCATTGTAGTCAATGCCCTCACGCTATGTATACCCTTTCGCCACAAGTCTCGCCTTATACCTCGCTGCCTCGACACCAGGAATGCCCTCTTTCCGTTTGAAGACCCATTTACTTCCGACAATCTTTTGGCTCTTGGGTACTTTGACCAGCTCCCATGTTTGATTTCGATTGAGTGATTCCATCTCTTCACTCATAGCCCCTAGCCACTGCGATGACTCCAAACTAGCAATCGCCTCAGAGTAAGACGAAGGCTCATCTGTCTCCACCTCATCACCTACAGTCAATGCATAAGCAATATCTGTATAACCATAACGTACTTGTGGTTTAATTTGCCTTCTCTCTCTATCTGCGGCTATAGTCTGCTGCGGCTTTGCTGGTTGTTCACTATCACCGACTTCAGGAACTACGGCTTCATCTGCAGTCTCAACCTCTGTTACATTCGAGGTCTCCGGAGTCTCCATCCGAGGCTCCACCTCACTTATGACACCATGATCTGTATTCTCTCGCTTGTTGTGTCTCGAACTCTCGTTGAAGCATTGCGGTCTCGTCGAAGATCACATCTCTCGCGATTAGAAAACCGGGTGATCGGGATCGTGCACCACGGCCCGGTAGCCTTTCACCCCATATGCATAACCCAGAAATATGCACTTCTTCGCCCTCGGCTCAAGCTTACCATCACTCGCATGAGCATACACAGAACATCCGAATATATGTAATCCGGAATAATCAACAAGTTTCCCCGACCATACTTCCTCAGGAGTCTTCCACTCGATAGCAGACGATGGAGATCGATTTACCAAGTAACATGACATGTTCACTACTTCAGCCCAAAATTCCTTGCCAAGTCATGCATGCGAAAGCATGCATCGAGCTCGCTCAAGCAAGATTCTGTTCTTCCGTTCTGCCACGCCATTCTCTTTGTGGTGTCTCGTCACGTGCGGTGTCTTACAATACCTTCTTTCTCGCATAACTCAGTAAAATATTTACCATAGAACTCCATGCCATTATCGGTTCTCAGGCACTTGATTTGCTTATTAGACTGCTTCTCAATCAATGCCTTAAATTTCTTGAACCGATCAAACACGTCATATTTGTGCTTCAGAAATTATACCCATACCTTCCTTGAATAATCGTCGATAAAAGTCAACATATATCGAGCACCTCCTTTCGAAGGAACTGAAGACGGGCCCCAGACGTCTGAATGAATATATTCGACTGGTCGTTTCGTCGAATGGATAGCTGTTGTAAACTTAACTCGATGCTGCTTCCCATAGATGCAGTGCTCACATAAATCCAGCTTTCCTGTTTTCTGACCACTCAACAACCCTCTTTCACTCAGCATCATCATACCTGCCTCACTCATGTGCCACAAACGCATATGCCATAACTGAGTCAAGTTAAAATTTGACTCACCTGATGAAACAACAGCACTTCCAGTCACGGTCTCTTCTAGTAGATGATAGAGAGTATTCACTTTCTTCCCTTTCATTACTGTCATAACACCTCAAGAGACCTTCAGTACTCCACATTTAGCGGTGTACCTACACCCGATGTCATCGAGTGTCCCTAGAGAAATAAGATTCTTCTTGAGCTCCGGTACATGCCTCACATCTGTCAATGTGCGAACCACCCCATCGTGCATCCGGACCCGAATTGTCCCTATCCCCACAGCCTTACAGACTGCATTATTCCCCAAAAGAACTCTACCACCATCTGCAGCTTGGTAAGTAGTAAACCAGTTCTTATGATGCGTCATATGATAAGAACACCCCAAATCTAGCACACATTCGTCTCCTAACGAAGTAGCAGTCACACATAAGACAGCTTCTGCATCCTTATTGCTCCTCTCAGCAACGTTTGCCACATTACTTGTAGCATTCTGCTTATCAACTTTATTTCTCCGCTTTGGACAATCTCTCCTGATGTGCCCCTCCTCGTGACACTCAAAGCACTTCATGCGTCCTTTGGACTTTCTATTGCGTGATTTCGATCTGCTTTTACCTCTGCTGCTGCTAGGCTCTCGATGTTGTTCTCTACCACGAATCGTCAGTGCTTGCGTTGCCCCTTTTGCCAAACCGTCATCTCGCAACTTTCTCTGCCACTCCTTAGAGAATAAGGCGGACTTTACCTCCTCTGAGGTAATAGTAGTATGCCCCTGCAACAGCGAATCAGTAAAGTGCTCCCATGACTCTGGTAAAGAGGCTAACAACATCATGCCCCGCTCTTCATCATCAAGTATCTTACCAACGTTCTTCAGATCCAACATGAGTTTATTAAATTCATCTAGGTGGGTTTTGATAGACGTACCTTCAGTATATCTAAATTGAAACATCTTCTTTATCATATACAAGCGATTGTTCAAACCTGTCTTCACATAGAGTGTTTGAAGTTTTGCCCATAATGTCGCGGCATCCTTCTCCTCAATAACCTCTAGTAAGACCTCATCCAATAAATTTAACAGCTCTTTGCTTTTTGCATAAGCTCTACCCTCTATGAGGCTTTCATTATAATCGGCAACTCATCTTCGCCATCTAGTGCCTTAGCCAAACCTTGTGTTGTCAATAAAGCCCGCATCTTGATGCTCCATAACACAAAATTATTTCTCCCATCAAACTTCTCAATCTCAGATTTCCTCTCAGACATAACTGCAATAACAGAATTTTCAGATAATAATCAAACAAGCAAAAGCCCCAAATCACATCAAGAAATCCAACCTAACGCTCTGATACCAATTGTTGGGATATAATACGCTGAACGATAGGAACTTGGATCTTATGTCAACACGAAATTACCAGAGAAATAAATGAGAAAATCAAGACACCAGAAATTTACGTGGTTCGGTCCGAGTATCGGTACCTACGTCCACGAGGAGAGTCAGCAGCAAATAATCCACTAAAATCGGAGAATCAGAGTTTACAGTCGCTCAATCGCTCAAGTGTTTCCCGCACCTAGATTTAACCCCAAACCCTAAGTGTATAAATAACAACTCGTTTGGGTATAAACTCACGGTACAAAAATTACCGCGCAACAAAACTCTCTACGTACGGCTTCGCGAGGCTTCAAGATCTTGCGGATCTTCTTCAAGCGAAGTGGACGTGCGGATTCTCACGTACATAGGGTTTCTTTCACAGCTCCTTCAGCGGCTTCTCTGATCGTCGCACGTCTACCTTCATAGGGTTTTTCTTTTTCCTTTTATACGTGGGTGTGTGCGTGTGTCCAAGGCCCAAGGTCAAAAGTTTGACCTTGGGCCCACCACTTTCTGTTTTGTGCAGATGGACTTCACGCCAAGAAAGGAGACCTCTTTGTACAGGGACTTCTTTCTTCGCCAAAGGAGCCGTGCGTGTGTGCCCAGCCACAAACCGATTACCTTTTTCGGATTATGCAGCAAAGAAGAAAAGTTGCTCCCTATTTTAATTTTATATATTTCTTCTTTTCCAGTGAAAAACTCGATACATAATTTTAACAGAAATAACAACTGCTCAGGTTAAGCTCTCGGAATATGTGATCCGGCGGTACAGTAAACCTGACACTCAGGCCGAAGAAGTCCAGGTTTGTCTTCGAAGACCTTTGGTTGTTATTAGCAACCACCCAACAAACTTGAGGTTTTCCTTAGTGATACGATACCTTTGTCATTAACTAGCCATTCTTTGGCAGCTGTATGAGGCAATGAGAGATGTCACATGGGCGCTGTTTGCCCTAACTAGCCATTCTTTGGCAGCTGTATGAGGCAATGAGAGATGTCACATGGGCGCTGTTTGTGAGCCGTAAAGCGCTCAACGCGATAACAATCAATTACCGGAACGGCTTTGTCCAGGCTTTCCATAGAGATCATAGGAGCAGCAACACGTTCTACATATACTCCGACCTGATGAACTATTCAATCAACACCAGCAGGCCTTCCAACCTCATGGATGGAACGACCAAACAATCCATGGCAACACATCGGCGACTTGGTACCGTGTATCTCTCGACCCCATCACAGGCGAGAGGATAGGCAAACCAAGGACAATACTGCCCGATGATCTCATCAACATTGCTGGGCTTTCTCAAGTCCCTGATGCGGTAGCATCTTGGCACGTGGCTGTGAGCAAATACTCAGACTCGCCGCTGCTTTCAGCAGCATTGCCCGTGTGGGATCCTTCCAATGAGAGCATAGTGGCAGTCGTGGGTGTGACCACAGCGCTTTATAGCGTCGGCCAGCTAATGAAGGAGCTTGTTGAGTTTCATAGTGGGCACATTTATTTGACATCTCAAGAAGGTTACTTGCTTGCCACTTCTAGCAACGCTCCTCTCTTGATCAATTCGACAAAAGGGCCGAAGCTTATAATGGCTAACCATTCTCAAGATCAAGTCATACAGTTGGGAGCCGAGTGGCTGCAGAGGACCTATGGAAACAGTTTTCCTGCAAATCATGAAGTTCATGTAGAGAATGCTGAACTTGATCGCCAGCACTATTACATTGATTCCTTCTTTCTGAACTTAAAAAGACTCCCGATGGTAAGCCTAAAGATATATGTAGGTGCTTCATACACTGTACACTTGACAGAAATAAAGATCAGTGAGACCAAATTGCAGGGAATTTCCAAATATTGCGCTTTCCTTTCCCACAAAATCTGTCCAAATGCACACACATCACTCTGAACATTTCACAAAGGAATGAACTGAGCAACAATTTTTGCAGGTGGGAGTGATCATCATACCAAGAAAATATATACTGGGGAAGGTGGATGAGAGAGCCTTCAAAACATTGGTCATACTCATATCTGCTTTGCTATGTACCTTGGTGATTGGATGCCTCTGCATTTTTTTACTGACAAATGGAGTATCAAAGGAAATGAAACTGAGAGCAAAACTGATAAGCCACCTTGATGCAAGGAGGCAAGCCGAGGCATCAAGCAACTACAAAAGTCAATTTCTGGCAAATATGAGGTGAATTTCAATCTTAATCTTCAGAAAGTTTTTATCATCATCAATTTGGGCATCAATGGTGATGTTAAAATGGAGAATATATAAACTTAACAGATACTAGGCCATTCTATTATTTGGATAAAAGCGGGTGCTGTGGAAATGGATTTCTTAGGTTCTATCGAGTGCCAGCAACAATATGATTGATATATAGGACTATTAAGGTCATGATCACATACATAAATCTACCTTCTGATACACATATCTTGTGTTACAGTCACAAATTGCGGACGCCTATGGCTGCAGTAATTGGATTTCTTGACATTCTTGTTTGTGATGATTGCCTAACGAATGAACAATACTCAACAGTCACCCAAATTCGAAAATGCTCAACCGCTCTGCTCAGGCTGCTGAACAATATATTGGATCTTAGCAAGGTCAGATATGATAGAAAAGCCAAATCTTGCCTTTAGTGAGTATCTGCAGCAATACAAAAAAAATGTGCACCTATGAGAAAACATGGTAAAGGTTTGTGCAGGAACAAGCAAGCGCACACATATGGAGATAATATTATAAGTTGCAGATGAAGCACATACATTGCACTTCTTCACTCTAAATGTCTTCTGTGTGTCATCAGGTGGAGTCTGGAAAACTAGTGCTGGAGGAGGCGGAGTTCAATTTAGCACGAGAACTGGAAGGACTTGTCGATATGTTCTCGGTGCAGTGTATTAATCACAACGTGGAGACTATCTTAGATCTTTCTGGTATGACCTACAAGCATGAACTCTTCTATCCAGCAGCAGTATGCTGAAAAATCCTCATTTAGCAGGCCTCATCAATTATCTTTTCCTTGCAGATGATATGCCAAAGTTAGTTCGAGGGGACTCTGCTAGGGTTGTCCAGATATTTGCGAATCTTATCAGCAATTCGCTCAAATTTACTCCATGTGAGTATTACTAATCTCACAAGGCCTGATTGCATGCTGGAGTTTACAACATAAAGCAAACAGAAAGTGGTAATTTATAATCAGAATTTCAGGGCAACAGAATTTGAGAATAGTTCAGGACAATACACGAGTTTGCAAAACAACATAAAGAACACCTAAACTTTCTGTACCGAGAGTAATTTACCATCTGTGGTGATTGCCAGCTGGTCATATTATTATACGAGGATGGTGCGGAAACTCAAGGACCATGAGTGACTTTGTAAAGCTTCCTCTTGAGCATAAAATATCCATTTCTTCACTTAAGACAAAGTTGAAGCAACATGGTAGTCACGCAAGAAGGGCATCCAAGAAAGACAACAAAGTGACCCTCTGGTTCGAAGTTGATGACACTGGCTGTGGTAAGGCCTCTAAATTTCTTCATACCATACTGCATAGAATTAGTTCCTGTTTTTTTTTTTTTTTTGGTTGGGGGGGTTTGGGACATCCATTGAGCATTTTCTCTTGTTGCAGGAATCGATCCAAGCAAATGGGAATCCGTTTTTGAAAGCTTTGAGCAGGCCGATCCATCAACAACTCAATTGTGAGTCCTTCAAATGTCAAGGATAGTAAATTCAATGAGAGTTCTCATGATAGATGCTCAAGTTAGTTTTTGTAGGGCAGATTAATCAAAAAAAAAAAAGCTTATATAGGAGAGATATCATCTAAAATATAGATCTTTTGCAAAATCTTACTCTTCTTCTCTGCATATGTTCAGACATGGCGGGACTGGTCTTGGCCTATGCATCGTACGAACCTTGGTGAGTTTATTTCTCGTCAAATCTCTATCATGTGCAGCAAAAAGATGGCAAGGCGTAAAATAGAAAGCTCACATTTACAAGAAAGACCACAGGAAGAAAAAACCGAAGTCAAAAATCAGAACAAAGGACACTTACTCCACAAACTACACCATAACAGATTCAGCTTTTTAAATAAGCTTTTTTTAGAATCTCTCCTTACAAGCATGTGATTACAGGTCAACAAAATGGGTGGAGAAATCAAAGTCATCAAGAAGAATGGCCCGGGAACTCTCATGAGACTTTACTTAGTCCTCAATGCGCCTGTTGATGGCACAGAACATAACTGCTCAGTGGATTATGCCAAGCACAACTTAAGAGTACGTACTGTTCTTTCCAAGATTTTCTAACTCTCGGGTGCTTCAAACTAAGAATTAAAACGTCAATGACCGTAAAAGTACAATTATTTCAGTCTTTCCATCTTAAAATTTGACTTTGACATGGATCAAAGGTGAGAAGACAGATTCATCGCACGCACACAACTTTTGTAATGACAATGGTCCATAATTTGGATGCAGGTGCTACTCGCACAACATGGAAGCACCGGTAGATTTATAATGTCTGGATGGCTGCACAGAAATGGAGTTTCCACTCTGGAAGCATCTGGATGGAATGAATTGACCCAGATTCTTCAGGAACTCTACCTCTATCTTACGATTTCCATAACTATATGGTCCGGAGCATGGAGGAGGAATTCCGTGATATTGTTGGCATTAGGTAACCTATTTCTCTCTACTTGAGACAGGCTTGTACTGCTATAACTTCAGTCAGTGTTAAACTCTTCGCTTGATTTATTAATTTGACCATCTGCTATATTCTACTTTGTCTACGGCAGGCTACAAAACATACTTTCATATGCTCAAAATGCTCAACTTTGTTCTCTGATCATCAAGCTTAATGTGGTGTGTCAACAAAAAGTAGTTTTTATTTGCCTTGATTACATTGATCCTTACACTGTTTGGACAAGTAAATTGTGGTTCTTCAGATGCTATTCGAATATCACACCAAGAGATACCAGGATAAAATATTTAAGTCGTCGAATTTTACTCAGCAAAGTTGCTCTATAGCTGCAGCAGTTTGCTGTTCTCGAAAATAACTCTAGACATTATCTACAAGTCTCGAATGAAAATAGATAGAACTCAATTGATTGTGTATAAGGAGTTTAACCAATTAGTAGAACACTGAGAACTGGAGCAGGAAAAAAAAAGTTCTCAGACATGTAATAATACACTTCTAGAGAAGCTTATGCGGAAAAATGTATTGAAACATAGATACGTGGCAGTTAAGGTAGGTACTTGAACTTTACTCTTTCAAGATGAATGTTATGGCGTAGTTTATTCAGGGATCAATACATTCCACAATTGTTTCTCTCTTCAGTGCAGCTTTACATCTTGCAGATTTCTTCATTTCTCAGCAACAGCTGCAGCAAGTCTTGTTGCCTGAGCTAATAGGAGCTGTCTTTTGAATTTTTAATGCAGTGTGCCTTTTTGGATATACGCGATATGCTGCATACTCTTAAATATTCATGGTAATGCTCTCCTGATCAGCTCGCATATCGTGGGAGGCTTTACAACGTTCGGAGCAATACAACGAATTTGGTCTCACTTTTCAGACTTCGACTTTGCTTTTTCTTTTATTCACCAAAATTTTTCTGTACCAACAAGTATGAAGTATTTATACAAGGAATACATTTGTTTCTCTGCAAATAAGTCTTTGCCGAACAGAATTTGGTGGCCTTTTCAATTTTTTTCCTTTTTCGATGCTTCATGGGCATAACCTGATTTCACGCAGTTCATTACTCTTGATAAAAGGATATCTATCCTATTAATGAGATAAGGCTCAGTCTTGTGTTGTTGTTGCTTGCTGAGCTTGAATCAGACGTGTTATTTTTTTCTTGATGTACTTTTTAAGGAACCAACTTCTACTTCTGGTTTTCCTTCCTTCCAGCAGTTGTAATGTCCCAAACCTAACACAGTCTTCGCTTTAAATATACTGATCGACCGCATGGAAATTTTTTATGTCGCTAAATCCTTTTTCTTTTGTGCGCGTGGCACGACAGCTGATCCTTCTAGTTGGCACCAAGCTGCAGCGCGTGGTGGCAAAGTCGGCGGTCGAGATCAGGGAATCCTGCCCAGCCACTGGACATCATTATCTTAATCTGAGGGATGAGCTCTTCTGGTTCGGCAAACCAAAGCTTCTCTTGTGGTTGGCGCATTTCATAACCTTTCAGGTGAACATCATCCAGAGAACTTATCTGTTACCTTAAAACTAAAGACTACTCTTAAATGGAAGCTCAAATCCCACTCGTCCTCTTCGACTGACAGAATGCGTTCGAGATGGCGACTTTTGTTTGGTCCCTGGTAAGAACCCAGCAAACTCTCAAGACTCCTATTTGTGAAAGAATTGCTGCTTGTTCTTTTATCGATTGGACGGGGCACACCTTTTTGACATCTCCAGAAGTCAGTATCATCTTCATTAGCTGTACAGAAATGTAATCGGTGCTGTACAGCTTAGGCTTTTGAATTGAATTGTACTGACCTCAGTTTCGAGCTGGCATCAGAGCCGTATAGAGTTCATTCCTCAAAACAGTTGTAGTGCTGCCGTCATGTGAGAACCTATCGGCTCTAAGGGTTCCTTTACTATGTTTCAGTGGGAAATTCAGGGTGCTTCTTGTTTCATGGACGACAACAGATTCCTGGTGACCCAGTTAATATTCGGGTATATCCATCCCTTCTACTTTAACTTTCTACGCTGCTCATCTTCAGAAACCGCACGCGATAGCATGATAGTTGTTTTGTGCTTGATTCAGACTCATCACATACACTCGTTCTTTGAAACTTGTTGCAGGGTTGTTTCCCAATTCTGGTGCAGCTACGTTACTTTCCCCCTTTACGTTTTGGTCACTCAGGTTTGCTATCTCTCTAGCCACGGTTTGCTATCTCTCTAGCCACTGTCATCATTGGTTATTAAAAATTTGAAGAAGTGTGCACGGAAGAATGGTTTTGATATGGATGATAGTTTGTAGTTTGATGACATGTGCAAGTGTATGTGTGTTCGGTTTAATTGATGTTGAGATGAATAAGGGTAGGATAAGTTGAGGAATATAGACAGGGTTTATGGGACAAAGATATTTTATCTGGCATAACAGAATAGTTTGGTGGAGATGTGGTTTAGGAGCTACATGATATAGAGTTTATTTTCATGCTCCTCACACGCTCTTACAAGGATGATTCCCAGCCCTTTTATAGAGAGTCTCCACCGCCATTTCAGCAACAATTGTCTTCTTCACCGCCATAGATAGACTGGACTTCTCTTTACAGCTCATTTCCAGCCATCAGCTCGCAGCCATTCTTTTCTTATTCAGCCACCGCCTAGGACTCTTATAGCTGGCTTTCCTTGCATCACACGTACAACCTTCAAGCTGGAGATAAGCTGGAGATTTTGCTGCACGCTCTTTAGGCTTCTCTAGATATTAACTAGTTTGTTGTTCACGACTCTTCTTTCTTCATGATTAAGCAAGTAGTTTCCAAATTTTGTTGAAAATGGATCATAATTTCCAACAGCTCTCTCAAGTACACACAAGAAACTACTTCCACGACGATTTCATAGACTAAGCTGGACTTCGCATGACCACTGCATAATCATCGGATTGACCCGCATCACGACCCCATCAAGATCAAGATCACTGCAGTTCCAAAATCAAATTAGCAGTTTTCACTAAAAGCTTTACCCCTTGCCAAATCTAGACTGTCCAGCTTGAATCGAAGGGAGAACTGGACCCCATGTAGGGAAGTGTAGTCCAAATGTTTAAGCTAATAGATGGAGGGAGATCACGTATATATATAAAAATCATATAAACAACCCATGATCAAGTGACCATATTCCAACATCTGAAAATTCTGCAATTCCATGTTGCTGCAGATGGGCTCGAGTTCCAAGCGGGCCCTGATCTCTGAGAACACTAGGAGATCGCTCAGCATGTGGAAGCAGCGGGCGAGGAGGAGTTGCACATCGTCCAGCCAGTCACTGCTCCACGAGACCTCGGCCACGTCGACGGACTGCTCGCTGGCCAAGCGGGCCAGGAGCTCCAGTTTCTCGGGGTGCAGGATGGAAGGAGGCGGCTCTTCGGGGACCAACCTCCCGCGCCATGAGGCTGCTCTATTCGCCAGGGGCAGTCACAGTAACCTGGAAGAGCTTATGTCGGGAGATGTGTACCATTGCATTCCAAGTTCCGACGAGTACAGCGGTCGCGACGAGTCGGACTGCGAACGAACCTGAGAGCTTCATTCCGGGGGTAGTCAATTTCAGAAGTTCCTGCTCATCTATCCCTTTGTCGACGTTAGAGAGAATCAAACTAGTTTTGTGAAATCATTTACTTCCAAACCCAATCCATCTAGTACGAACCTTTTCACCATTGACGAGTGGCTCAAGTCCAATCCTTGCGAGCAGGGAAAGTGTAACAAGTATGAGAATGCGGCTCCATCTCGAGGATGGCGAAGGGACAGGAATGAACCGAATCTCACGTCACCTAGAAACGAGGAGATAATACCCTATATAAGGAGTAGGACCAATCTCAACTATCAGCAGTCCTCGCAACAATGTTCTCGTTGTGGTGGTTTCCGCTGCACAAACAATACGGCCTCAGGCCGCAGGATTTCTCTTGAAGATTTGCGAAGAAGGCTGGAAGATGATGGCCCCATGATTGTTGGGGCATGCTACTCCTCAAAAAAAGGGAGAAGGATTCGATGAATTCTTTTGTACAATGACAGATTCACAAATTTAAGGATGGTGCAAGTGAACGAGGAAAGCAAAATTGATCGATCTTTGCAAGAAAATAAAGAAAGTAAAATAATGAAGAATAAAAAAAAAAAGGAGGAAGATTCAATTGATTCTTTTGCATAAATAACAGACTCACAAATTTAAGGAAGGTGCAGGTGAACAACGAAAGTAAAATCGATAAATCTTTGTAAGAAAAGAAATAAAGTAAAATAAATAAATAATTGAAAAAGGAGGAGGATCTAGTGGATTCTTTTGCATAAATGACGAACTCACAAATTTAAGGAAGATGTGAGTGAACGAGGAGAGTAAAATCTATGAATCTTTATAGGAAAAGAAAGAAAGTAAAATAATTAAAGAATCAAAAAAAGGAGGAGGACTCTCGTGGATTCTTTTGTATAAATGACGGACTCACAAATTTAAGGAAAGTGCGAGTGAACAAGGAAAGTAAAATCGATAAATCTTTGCAAGAAAAAAAAAAAAGTAAAATAAATAAAGAATCAAAAAAGGAGGAGGATTCGGTGGATTCTTTTGCATAAATGATGGACTCATAAATTCAAGGAAAGTGTTAGTAAACAAGAAAAGTAAAATAGATAAATATTTGCAGGAAAAGAAAGAAAGTACAATAAATAAAGAATTGATAAAAGGAGGAGGCTTGAGAGGATTCTTTAACTCAAATGATAGACTTAAAAATTAAAGAAAAGTGCAAGTGAATGAGAAAAGTAAAATCGATGAATCTTTGCAGGAAAAAAAAAAAAAGTAAAATAAATAAAGAATTGAAAAAAGGAGGAGTATTTAGTAGATTTTTTTGCATAAACTACAGTTCAAAAATTTTTGGAAAGTGCGAGTGAATAAGGAAAGTAAAATCAACGAATCTTTGTAGCGAAAGAAAGAAAGTAAAATAAATAAATTAATTAAAAAAAGCAAGAGACTAAAGAAGTAAGTTGGATGAATTAGTGTAGTAATACGAAAGCTTCATCATCCGGAATAAGTTAGATGAATCAGTGGAGCAAATCTGGAGTAACATCTTGAATTAATGAGGCACTGGAGATCATAATTTAAGTTTGCATATTACTTTTCTAAGAAATAAAAAAATATATATAAATTAGTCTGGTATCGAGACTGGACGGATGATCTCCTGTTCAATTTTGTAAAATTGGGAATTGGACTAATAAAGCCTCTTAAAATTGCCGACGGTTCTGATTCAGACAGCTCTGGTACGTCCTATATTCATCACCCGGTCATTTCAGAAAAGGACGCCCCCCCCATCTCCTTTATTTCGAATGATGCCTTCCTCCTCCTCTCATCTTTTCCATTATCCGTAACGAAGCATCTTCTCCACCAAAAACAAAAAACGGAAGAAACTACAGAAGCGGAAAATTACAAAGGTCAAGGGTCAAGGGTCAAGGGTCAAGGGCCTATTGATAGAATATTGGGATTCTATTGGCTGTTCTGGGAGCGCCACGTGGGGCGGCCCGCGCTTCATCCAATGATCAGCCGCCACGTCTCCAACCTGGGGGGCCCCCACTCTGCAGATCTTCTCCCAAGAAGAAGAGCCCCTCGCCTTTTATTAATTAATCCAATTGATTGGCCATAAAAGAAATTCACCGGTAAAAGCGCGGGAATCTCCCGAGGACGAGACGGTTGGTCGTTCGTAACCACCGCCCCCACCCGTGTCTCCTCTCTCCCTCGTACGCGGTCCGCCCACGTTCTCCGACGCTGTCTCCCCACCATCTTCATCTCCATCTCCATCTCCATCTCCATCTTCATCCTCTTCCGCCATCTCTCTACAATTTTTCCGTTCGATCCGTCCAATCGCCGCCGCCGCCGCCCGCCGCCGCCATGTCGTCCCGCGCCTCCAAGCCCTCGCTCTACCCGGACGTCCCCCGATCCAATCCGGACTCCTCCTCCCCCTTCGTTTCCAACCCTAACTACCCCCCCGACCCGCCTCCCCCTCCTCCTCCTCCTCCTCCTCCTCCAACCTCTACCCTTCCCTCGACATGAAGGACCTCCACGAGAACCTCTTCCCCGACCCTACCTACGGCTACGACCCCTCCTCCCACCGCGGCGGCCCCGGCCACGACGCCGCCGCCGCCGCCGCCGCGGGAGACGACCCGCGGTCCCCGTCCGCGCCCCCCGACTCCTCCGAGGAGGTCCTCCTCCGCGTCCCCGGCGCCATCCTCCACCTCATCGACAAGGAGTACAGCGTCGAGCTCGGGTGCGGGGACTTCTCCCTGATCGCCCTCCGCCAGGGGGAGAACGCCGTCGCGGTGCTCGCGCGCGTCGCGGACGAGGCCCAGTGGCCCCTCACCAAGGACGGGGCCGCGGTGAAGGTCGACGACTCGCATTACTTCTTCTCGCTCCGCGCCCTGGAGAAGGCGAAGTCCGGGTCCGACTCGAGCGACGACGAGGGGAAGAAGGGAGGCGGGGCGTCGGACGATCCGTTGAATTACGGCTTGACCTTCGCGTCCAAGGGGCAGGAGGGGCTGTTGAGGGAGTTGGACGCGATCTTGGAGAAGTACAGTGCGTTCTCGATACAGAAAGTGTCTCGAAAGGCGCCAAAAGGTGAGGCCTTGGATGCTACCGTGGCGAAGGAGACTTCGCCGGCGGAATTGCAATCGGGCGGGAAGAAGAAGGAGATCATGGAGGATAAGTGTAGGGCATATTGGACGACGTTGGCGCCGAACGTTGAGGATTACAGTGGAACCACAGCGAAGTTAATTGCAGCAGGGTCAGGACAGCTGATTAAGGGTATTTTGTGGTGCGGAGATGTGACTGTGGATAGATTGAATTGGGGGAATGAGGTAATGAAAAAGAGGATGACTCCTGCAGAGAAGGCAGAGATCGATAAAAAAACACTGAAGAGATTAAAAAGGTATGAAGTTGCGTTGGCGCTTGAGCAATCGTACTTGTGTTTTTGGCTGCATTCTAGATTTGTACATTAAATCTCATTGTCTATTGCTCTTATTGGTGGATTGTAAGTTGGGACCACTTCAATACATACTTACATGTTAGATATTAATGCGGCCATTTCGATTTTCATTTAGAAACAAGTTGATGGAATAGTACTTGCTTTGATGAATACCAATTGATTATTTGTAGTAACGTGGCCTCATTTTCCTTTTAGGGCAAAGAAGATGACAAGGATGACCGAGAAAGTAGCAACAGGTGTTCTATCTGGGGTTGTTAGAGTCTCCGGTTTCGTCACAAGTTCAGTTGCAAATTCTTCAGCGGGCAAGAAATTTTTTGGTCTACTGCCAGGGGAATTGGTTCTGGCTTCACTTGACGGATTTAGTAAGTGAATATGTTCAAACTGCTAATGTGATTTAAGCAGATACTCTGCTAGCACCTATTCCTGTCTGTTAGTTCTTTCAGTTTTCATCACCTTTTATAGCCCGTCTTTTCTATTTTTCACTATTCACTCTGACAACTAATCACCTAATCAGTCTCATTGAAGATCCTGTGATAAGGGTTGAATCCATTTGCTGACGTTACAAAATGCTTCAAGCCTTCAAAAGCATTGTATTCTTACATACATATTGCTAATTCTCTTTGTTACTAATCTTGAATATTAACATTTTTGATTTTGCTTTGATGCAGACAAGGTGTGTGATGCGGTTGAAGTGGCTGGAAGGAATGTCATGGCTACGTCCTCTACTGTGACAACTGGACTTGTATCCCATAGGTACACTGTAGTTAAGTAATTTCTTTTGAAGAATGGTTACTTTGAATATCAAGGGATAGGATTCATAAGCACATAGTTCAGCTATAGAAAGCCAAGTAAGCCACCAGTCAAGGGACAAGTTGTGGAATGCGGTGTAGGTTATGATGACTTTTGTGGTTTACCAGTGTTTTCTAACCTCGTTATGGATGGTATACATCATGGTCAATATATCAGAAATTTTGAACCCACTATGTTGTATCTCCATTTTCCCATCATCGAAATTTTGATGAAGTAAAATCCCATGACGGGAAATATATTGTAAAGTAAAAAGGATAAGTAGTTTCTTGTTACCATGTTTCTTCTGTGGGGTAAAATAATGTCTTGTGACATTTTTTTGGGGGTAAGTGCATCTCATCAATATAAACAACAACACTATGAAGATTAAATTTGCTACAAGCCCAATCACTCTGTAATTATGTTGCTTTGTTCTAGTAAATTTTGTATGTTAATTTTGTGAGTTGTCCACATTGCAGGTATGGAGAAGAAGCTGGCAAGGCAACACATGAAGGGCTTCATGCGGCAGGGCATGCCATGGGGACAGCATGGGCTGTTTTTAAGATCAGAAAGGCATTTAACCCTAAGAGCGTTATTAAACCTTCTACTATTGCCAAGTCTGCTGCTAAAGCTGCTGCTGCTGAGGCGAAAGCTAAAAGCAAGAAATCGAAGTGATTCCTTTATGGAGAGTTTGAATTGGTGATAGGTTAGCAGGGTTTGCATTGCCTTTTTCGTTGCTAAAATCAAAATTGAGATTCAAGCAAATTGTCATATACCTGTGTTTCGTTAGTAGGTAGTGCATGAATGGTTTTGTAGCTAACTTCTATTTTCTCCTTACCAATTCCATTGGTTGTAAGTTGATATAGGAACCATGGAGGAATTCCTAGATTTGATGTGTTTTAGGGATAATATCAGAAATTTCTTGATGTCGGTTGGGTTCTCTTATCTGGGATGTTGACATTAATTTATGTTCATGAAATGACTTTCAGGCATTTGATGGTTTTGATCTCTCGAACACAGACACTGTGTAGAGTGTGGATTTAGATAAAGCGCTTTCATAGTGCCAACTATAATGTTCAAAAAGAAATAGAGAGCTATAAGTTAAAGCATATTCCTCCAACTGAGTTTTAAGCAAGGAAACTTGTTTTGAACAATTCGATGGGTGAAAAGCTTCCGAAGCTTTAATACTTGCAGGTTTTGAATCTTTATACCTGTTGGTTGGTCGAAGGAGAGGCTTTCGCAATTTTGTGCTCAATTTTCTTTTCTCAGTCCATGTGCCCCACTTCACAGCCATCTTAACTTTTACATTCTGAAGATGAGCAAACATCTGCTGGGTATTGTCTCTATTTTGTATATGCCTCATCTGCTTTTATCATGACCAACATATTAGCTGGAGAGATGGACCGCATATACATCTGGGAATTAAGGTCACTCATGCAAAAGCACATTGCTAATGTTGTCGTCTCTGTACATTATATATCAATGCATGGGAGGATGTGCACCATGGACAGTTTTTTTTTTTTTTGAAAGGGACAGTTGACTGGTCAATTTTGCTTGTGTTGTATTGGAAATGCTTTAGAAACAGGCGACTGATTAGAGCGCCAGGTATCGACCGGAGCAGAGATTACCAAGCTGGTTTTATCAGAAGCCAGGCTAGAGAGTTGAGAATTCCATTCCTCATTAGTTCCAATAGTAACTTGGGTAGCCCCCATGGTTATGTTTCAGTGTATGGAAGTTTTTGGTTTGGTCAGCCATGGCTGAACTGTCACGAGGAGAAGCAAAAACGACAGTGGGGAACATGATCAACCCACATTGCATTGGGAACACAATCATCGTTTTCTGCAATTGTACCTAGCTACAGGCATAAAGGAAGTTTCAAGAACTGATGTTTCTACTGCGCAACCCATCACTGGTCGGCCGACATCACTCGCTCAGCCACCAATCTTCACATCTAAGAATGATTTTGCCCTTCTTGAGCTGGACTTCCATGGCCATCAAGACCACCCACTTGGGGGACAATGCTTAACGAGTCCTCTGCTCCAGCTTGACTTCCATCGCCATGAATGGAGCTTCCACTCTCTCTCGCAAACACACACCATCCGCCCCACCAATGGGAAGCCGCGACCGATCGCATGAAGGGTTTGCATGTGTAAGGTGACTGAGTGGGAGTGGAGTGTCGACTGCTATGGAATGCCTCTATCCTGAAGAAAAGGCCATCGCGTTGCTCCACTTTGAGGAGGTGTGCGTGTGTGCGCCTGCGCACAAAGTCAAGGCCAGCGATGTGGAATCTCGTGGCTCACCTTACTTCTCTTTAGATAATGTAATGAAAATAGGATTCGACTCTTATCTAGACTTCGTTTCAACTCTCCGATCATTACATGAATCGAACCAAAACCAGAGTCAACCGGAATGGATAATGATTTCAGCTCGAATCGTTTCCGTCCATTTCGGAAAATTTAAAAACGTGGTGATGGTTACTCGTTCCCACAGACCTTCGGTCTATTATTCGACACGCTTCGTAATTGATGCTCCAACCACCAACATCGTACGGTACGGAAAATTGTGTGATGTGGGTCTGCCTTGTTCCTTCAATTTGCTCCACTGGCTCTCATTCTCCGTGGCCCCAAAAATTTCCTTCTTTTATCTCCTTTGAGTTTGGGAGCCTTTGCCACAGCGAATCAAATCTTGCTTTTGAGTTGATTTTGTTCAGCACAGCATCTTTAGTCGATCTGATTTTTCTGATCATGATAAGGAAGAGACCTGGAAGATGATATCTTAGAGGGAGTCTTGTTCTTGAATTTGGTAGATTTGACTCAAAGCGAACTGTTTGGGGGTTCTTGCAATCTGATCATATCAAGACAAAAGTCTAGTTGCGAGAATGAAACCAAAAGCACCATGTGAAGGAATCTTTCTCTAATTTACATGATCTCGTGACAAGTCATTACAAAAAGATCCAAAAGCTCTGATTTTGAGTCTCCAAACATTGAATGTATGTGCCCCTTGGTAAAGGTAACTGCTGTCCATGTACCCTTCAAAATACGATGATCTTTTGCCATCGGATTGACACAAGAGTCATGCCGGTCGCTCTATAAGATGCAAGTGGAGATTAATTGAGTTGAAAAATCGAATACCTAGCTTTATAATATTGAAATTCCTATCGCTAGCAACCTGTTCTTGTTCTCACTATGTCCTAAGTTGGAACGCTTATCGTTACGGAGACATGTGCATTCTCTTTTATCTTGCTTACAATCATTAGTAGCTAATGTCTTAAGAAGCGTTCGGCTCATGTTTCATGTAGTCTATCAAGATTCAATCATAAGAAAGTTGTTCTTCGGGAAAGTCTTATTTACCCACCAACCGAATACTAATTACAGCTTGCCACATCGCTTTTGAAAGCGAATCATACAGCAAGTTCATCTTCATTTACCGAACCAGAAGTACATTGCACCTAAATGGATGCTCTGGATGCTCTTCCTTACTGGGTTTCCACCATTCACTAAAGCCATTGAGAGAGAGCACTAGGGTTTCTACAGCAAATGTGCTTCAAAGGCACAACTAAGACAAACTAAAGTTCCAAGTGTCTTTTCAACAGATACGGTGATGATTGTTAATTCAAGCAATGAGATGAATCACAAATTGGGCCTTGGTTCTGTGGTTTGTGATGTGGAGTCACAAAGCTTGCATCCTAGAGGGCAAACTGTGCCAAGTGATGGCATATTAAAGTACAGAAGGGCCAAACTCTCTCCGAGAGACCCTTAATCAATATTATCAAGCCGCCCTGAGCATTAGTCTTCAGACATTTGGATAGCTATGAACCTAACCACCCACTCACGATCTTTATAAGCCTTATTTTCATGATTTTTTACTATTTTTCCTGGGTTCGCGTCCTGAACTTAGATGCTCTCTTCAGTGAGTAAATGTAATATATTCAAAATATTTTTTTTTTTTATATTAACTTCCAATCATTTTCGCCTTTCACTTTCTAGTACTACGACCAACCCAAGTTGCATCATACGCACACGATAGAATAATCCTTAATGAATTTCACCATCCTTCTGCATGCACTTGATCTTAAAGTTTGTGTTTTTCTCAATTAACAAGAATGATTAGCAAGTTGGCAAGAATTCAAGTGGCTGAGGACAGGTGTAGCTGTTTATTAACACTCCGTATGGGCCATATCTAGTCACTGGATGAAAAGAACAGTTGTGTCCTCCTCACTGGAAAGTCTTTTCCAGTGACATTGAATTCAAGCAAAATTTAAAAAGAGACATTGATTTTATTCTACTTGCCAATTGCCATCTATGGCGAAAGCATGATACCTGAGACACGTAACGATAAAGCATGGCCTTGAAAATTCATCATCTGACGGAGAATGCCTTTTGACTGTTTTTTTTTTTTGGGACCAAAATGAGTCCTGAGTGTGCAGTGGTAAAAGGTTTTCATCAATGGTGAAAAAGTGGTTGAACTTCTTCAAAAGAATGGTCCAGTTAGATCTCTGACACTTCTCTCTTGTCATTGCTCGATGGGATTAAGTTGACACTCTACATTCCATGCACATGGTCCGGCTTACACATAATGAGGCATGACGATATGTATTTTTTTTATATATAGTGTATGCACGTCTCTTGCCAGTTTAAACATTTTCGGAAAATCTCCGTTCAACCGTCAAGTCAACAACGCATAAATGCAGTTTCGGTTTCTTTAACAAAAAAACAAAAGGTTGTTCAAAATTGCATTTGAATGTGACTTGCACTAGTTCAGACTGCTTGAAGGGGCCTGCAAGTGCAAGTTCAATTGAGAGAGATATAATTGGGGACGTTGGTTCTCATTTGGATTCTAGATCAAGATAAAGTTCCAACATTCCATTAGTTTTTTTATTGTTCAGTCCTTGATTTTCTTTATTCATCATTTCTTTCCCTCTTTCTCTGTAGGAACATGTAAGTTTCAGACCAAGATTCTCCCTCAGTCTTGTCCATTAATTTTTCAAAAGGAGAAGGGCTTTTGACTTTTGACTTCATGAATCGATTCTGTTCTCGGGAAACAAAAATCTTGATTGACACCCTCTTTTGCGGGGGTAATTTTGATGCTCTCAAACGACTAGACAAAGCCAAAACTGTTGGGGCAAAGCAAGATGGTTCTGCCCAAGACATAGCAGATGACAAACATTCTTTGCTATACATTAGCTTTTAAAGTTCATTGACATTTTCAATTATTTTTGGCAGCTTTTAAGAAGCAGCTTAATGGTAAAGTCGACATGCCCAGGAAGTGTTCTCGTCCGAACATTCTGATGTCAAATTTCAAAACCAGAAAGAAGAGAACTCTAGGCACAACCTCTTCCTCTCAGTTGAGTTTTGAGTATTCCCAAGAACAACATGGTAAAATATTTTTAAGCTGTTGTAGCTAGAAGAAACTCGGTACAAGAAGCTTGGCACTACTGTGGTCACCAAGAGGAAGCTCGTTGCCTTGCCTTGTTTGTGTCATGGTCATAAACAATGTTACTTATGAAACTTCTACTACACTGAACCTCCGGTTCAGCTCCAGCAGTCGAATTTGCCGAACGCGGTATGCGAAAAGACGTGAACCGAAAGAAATTTGCACTAAAGGTTGTTTGTGGGTGGAGGGGGAATATAATATCAAACCCCCCCTCCCTCCACAATTTGAAAAAAAAAAATTGCACCATCGAGATGTGCCTTGTCTTCAAAAAGTGGGAAATGACTCAAGCAGCTGTATACTTAACACCACACAACTCTCCATCTCTCCCTCCCTTCATCTCTCTCTCTCTCTCTCTCACACACCACGCACGCACGCACAGCCACCCACCCACTCATTTCCACGCACGCATGCACGCATAGACACATAGCAAAAAGCCTTTTCTCTGGAAAATGCATACTTAATGAGACCCAGGAGCGAGTGAGGCACCATGGCAGAGAGTTTTGGTATTGCAACACCAACGACCATATGCTCTGATTTCTCGACCCCGCCTGTTTCGCCGATGGGGACGCCTTTAAGGAAGGTGTTCGAGAGGATTTCAGGCCTCGCCTATCCTTGGAGAAGGGGGAGGGCGCCGCAGGGCCGCCATCGGATTTTCCGTAGAGATGTTCAGCAAGATGATTTTCAGTATGCAAGCGCCCGTTGCCTGTCGTCGTACTACAGCGTCTTTGTGGCTCGCTTGGCCATCATGGTCAGTAAAAGTTTTAACTACATGGTCTGTTTAATGGTGTGATGAATTAGTGATCATATGCTTTGACAAAAAAGTGATTGATTTTCGATGAAATGAGCGACTGTCTAATATGATATTACTCATTGTCCGTGTGATATGTTTTGCCATTATAGTGAGTCATAGTAAGTAAATGTAGAATTTATAATAAGCATGATCATTCGGTTGGTAAAATCAACGAGCATAACAAGGAGTTCCAGAAAATGTCCATTTCTCAGGTACCTGAACTGTGTAAGTCCTCTGTTGCCTCGATTCTGTTTTTTGTGCCATGACAAAAGTTCTTCCGAAGCACATGGATCGGTCAAAGTTGGCATCGGTATGCCAAATTCATTAATTGGCATGCTGCTTGTTTTGTATCAACTAGCTGATCATGCGAATGAACTTAGGCCATACACGTTGGGAAATGATGGCTGCATTAAGATCTTTGACCATTTGATTTGAATGAACAGAGAATACAATTGATATTATTATATCATTTACTTCCCGGAACTGAAAAATTGCCTGAGATCTCCAAGTGTTCCACTTTTGCGAGCTTGGAGATAAGGATTCCAAGGTGAAATTGTAGTTGACAATAGTAATTCCTCTGTTCTCAGTCCATTTCTGAGATTCTTTATGTATCGTTTCTTCTGCCTTGATCAGCAGCGACTTTTAGTCTTGTTAGAGAGTCTCATGTTTTGCTTCGAATGTGAACAGAGAGAAAATGAGTGTGTTCAGCTATCAATTAAAGCGGACTGTCACATTCTCGCAGGTTATGCTGGCAATTTTAATTGGGTTGCTCACAATACTAACATGGCATATCACCAAAACCTATACGACAAAGTCTCTGAACAGCTTAGCATACGGACTGCGTCATGAGCTCTTACAGCGTCCCATATTACGGATGTGGAACATCCTTAATTCCACTGTTGAAATAACAACTGCTCAGGTTAAGCTCTCGGAATATGTGATCCGGCGGTACAGTAAACCTGACACTCAGGCCGAACAAGTCCAGGTTTGTCTTCGAAGACCTTTGGTTGTTATTAGCAACCACCCAATAAACTTGAGGTTTCCTTAGTGATACGATACCTTTGTCATTAACTAGCCATTCTTTGGCAGCTGTATGAGGCAATGAGAGATGTCACATGGGCGCTGTTTGTGAGCCGTAAAGCGCTCAACGCGATAACAATCAATTACCGGAACGGCTTTGTCCAGGCTTTCCATAGAGATCATAGGAGCAGCAACACTTTCTACATATACTCCGACCTGATGAACTATTCAATCAGCACCAACAGGCCTTCCAACCTCAGTATGCTTTCGTCACTCCATGGATGGAACGACCAAACAATCCATGGCAACACATCGGCGACTTGGTACCGTGTATCTCTCGACCCCGTCACAGGCGAGAGGATAGGCAAACCAAGGACAATACTGCCCGATGATCTCATCAACATTGCTGGGCTTTCTCAAGTCCCTGATGGGGTAGCATCTTGGCACGTGGCTGTGAGCAAATACTCAGACTCGCCGCTGCTTTCGGCAGCATTGCCCGTGTGGGATCCTTCCAATGAGAGCATAGTGGCGGTCGTGGGTGTGACCACAGCGCTTTATAGCGTCGGCCAGCTAATGAAGGAGCTTGTTGAGTTTCATAGTGGGCACATTTATTTGACATCTCAAGAAGGTTACTTGCTTGCCACTTCTAGCAACACTCCTCTCTTGATCAATTCGACAAAAGGGCCGAAGCTTATGATGGCTAACCATTCTCAAGATCAAGTCATACAGTTGGGAGCCGAGTGGCTGCAGAGGACCTATGGAAACAGTTTTCCTGCAAATCATGAAGTTCATGTAGAGAATGCCGAACTTGATCGCCAGCACTATTACATTGATTCCTTCTTTCTGAATTTAAAAAGACTCCCGATGGTAAGCCTAAAGATATATGTACGTGCATAACACACTGTACACTTGACAGAAATAAAGATCAGTGAGACCAAATTGCAGGGAATTTCCAAATATTGCGCTTTCCTTTCCCACAAAATCTGTCCAGATGCACACACATCACTCTGAACATTTCACAAAGGAATGAACTGAGCAACAATTTTTGCAGGTGGGAGTGATCATCATACCAAGAAAATATATACTGGGGAAGGTGGATGAGAGAGCCTTCAAAACATTGGTCATACTCATATCTGCTTCGCTATGTACCTTGGTGATTGGATGCCTCTGCATTTTTTTACTGACAAATGGAGTATCAAAGGAAATGAAACTGAGAGCAGAACTGATAAGCCACCTTGATGCAAGGAGGCGAGCCGAGGCATCAAGCAACTACAAAAGTCAATTTCTGGCAAATATGAGGTGAACCTCAATCTTAATCTTCAGAAAGTTTTTATCATCATCAATTTGGGCATCAATGGTGATGTTAAAATGGAGAATATATAAACTTAAGTTAACAGATACTAGGCCGTTCTATTATTTGGATAAAAGCGGGTGCTGTGGAAATGGATTTCTTAGGTTCTATCGAGTGCCAGCAACAATATGATTGATATATAGGACTATTAAGGTCATGATCACATACATAAATCTACCTTCTGATACACATATCTTGTGTTACAGTCACGAATTGCGGACGCCTATGGCTGCAGTAATTGGATTGCTGGACATTCTTGTTTGTGATGATTGCCTAACGAATGAACAATACTCAACAGTCACCCAAATTCGAAAATGCTCAACCGCACTGCTCAGACTGCTGAACAATATATTGGATCTTAGCAAGGTCAGATATGATAGAAAAGCTAAATCTTGCCTTTAGTGAGTATCTGCAGCAATACAAAAAAAAAAATGTGCACCTATGAGAAAACATGGTAAAGGTTTGTGCAGGAACAAGCAAGCGCACACATATGGAGATAATATTATAAGTTGCAGATGAAGCACATACATTGCACTTCTTTACTCTAAATGTCTTCTGTGTGTCATCAGGTGGAGTCTGGAAAACTAGTGCTGGAGGAGGCAGAGTTCAATTTAGCACGAGAACTGGAAGGACTTGTCGATATGTTCTCGGTGCAGTGCATTAATCACAACGTGGAGACTATCTTAGATCTTTCTGGTATGACCTACAAGCATGAACTCTTCTATCCAGCAGCAGTATGCTGAAAAATCCTCATTTAGCAGGCCTCATCAATTATCTTTTCCTTGCAGATGATATGCCAAAGTTAGTTCGAGGGGACTCCGCTAGGGTTGTCCAGATATTTGCAAATCTTATCAGCAATTCACTCAAATTTACTCCATGTGAGTATTACTAATCTCACAAGGCCTGATTGCATTCTGGAGTTTACAACATAAAGCAAACAGAAAGTGGTAATTTATAATCAGAATTTCAGGGCAACAGAATTTGAGAATAGTTCAGGACAATACACATGAGTTTGCAAAACAACATAAAGAACACCTTAACTTTCTGTACCAAGAGTAATTTACCATCTGCGGTGATTGCCAGCTGGTCATATTATTATACGAGGATGGTGCGGAAACTCAAGGACCATGAGTGACTTTGTAAAGCTTCCTCTTGAGCATAAAATATCCATTTCTTCACTTAAGACAAAGTTGAAGCAACATGGTAGTCACGCAAGAAGGGCATCCAAGAAAGACAACAAAGTGACCCTCTGGTTCGAAGTTGAAGACACTGGCTGTGGTAAGGCCTCTAAATTTCTTCATACCATATTGCATAGAATTAGTTCCTGTTGTTTTTTTTTTGGAGGGGGGGAGGGGCGGGCTTGGGACATCCATTGAGCATTTTCTCTTGTTGTAGGAATCGATCCAAGCAAATGGGAATCCGTTTTTGAAAGCTTTGAGCAGGCCGATCCATCAACAACTCGATTGTGAGTCCTTCAAATGTCAAGGATAGTAAATTCAATGAGAGTTTTCATGATAGATGCTCAAGTTAGTTTTTGTAGGGCAGATTAATAAAAAAAAAAAAGCTTATATAGGAGAGATATCATCTAAAAGATAGATCTTTTGCAAAATCTTACTCTTCTTCTCTGCATATGTTCAGACATGGCGGGACTGGTCTTGGCCTATGCATCGTACGAACCTTGGTGAGTTGATTTCTCGTCAAATCTCTATCATGTGCAGCAAAAAGATGGCAAGGCGTAAAATAGAAAGCTCACATTTACAAGAAAGACCGCAAGAAGAAAAAACCGAAGTCGAAAATCAGAACAAAGGACACTTACTCCACAAACTACACCATAACAGATTCAGCTTTTTAAATAAGCTTTTTTTAGAATCTCTCCTTACAAGCATGTGATTACAGGTCAACAAAATGGGTGGAGAAATCAAAGTCATCAAGAAGAATGGCCCGGGAACTCTCATGAGACTTTACTTACTCCTCAATGTGCCTGTTGATGGCACGGAACATAACTGCTCAGTGGATTATGCCAAGCACAACTTAAGAGTACGTACTGTTCTTTCCAAGATTTTCTAACTCTCGGGTGCTTCAAACTAAGAATTAAAACGTCAATGACCATAAAAGTACGATTATTTCAGTCTTTCCATCTTAAAATTTGACTTTGACATGGATCAAAGGTGAGAAGACAGATTCATTGCACGCACACAACTTTCGTAATGATAATGGTCCATAATTTGGATGCAGGTGCTACTCGCACAACATGGAAGCACAGGTAGATTTATAATGTCTGGATGGCTGCACAGAAATGGAGTTTCCACTCTGGAAGCATCTGGATGGAATGAATTGACCCAGATTCTTCAGGAACTCTACCAAGGCAGAAATTCAGGTGGTCCATACAGGACTGTCAATACAGAACATGCACATGAACTCCCGAGATCAGAAGTGACAACTTTCGATGATATTCAAAGTGAGATCCTCATCATAGTCGTGGATATAGAGCTACTTGACCTAAACACAGATATATGGAAGGAACAGCTCAATTTCCTAGACAAGTACCACGGGAAGGCGAAGTTCGCGTGGATGCTAAACCATGACACCTTCAATGCCGTTAAGGTGGAGCTCCGAAGGAAAGGACACATGCTGATGGTCAACAAGCCGCTATACAAGGCCAAGATGATTCAAATTCTGGATGCTGCCATAAAGGAGAGGAACTCTGAACTCCTGAAGAGGGGCTCCAATTCTTCAAAAAGCATGAATAAAGAAGAGGACTTGCACGAGTGTCTAGAAATTGACTCTGAGCACTATGAGGGAGCGAGCTCTGATGAATTGGACACAGTTGAAACATCACGTTCTGGTTGTACCAATACATCTCCTGGTGAACAAAAGCAACAGGAAGGGATCAAAACCCCTCCTGCTCTACAACACAGGACATCGAACTATCACTCATTCAATTCTACTCTGCTGTCTTCCGGCTATAACAATTTAGGGAACGAAGAAGAAGCATGTCCAACTAGTCCCCCTTTGGACCGCCCAGATAATGCCGAAGGCAGATTCAAGTGCACGAGGAGCATGTTTTCTTCAAAAGAAAAGGAAGATGGAAATTCAGAAGCACAGGAACAACTTCTGATCAGCAAGCGTCCTCCAGCCAAAGTTGATTCGTGTTCCAGTAAAGAATTGGACCAGAAAGGGTCTCTGGAGGGCCTGTGCATACTACTTGCAGAAGACACGCCAGTGCTTCAGAGAGTTGCTACGATCATGCTGGAAAAGTTGGGGGCTAAAGTCATTGCTGTCGGAGATGGCTTGCAGGCGGTGAATGCCCTGAACAGCAGTCTAGATGTAGATGCAGAAGACTTCAGGACAACGTTGCATTTGCAAAACGCAAACAGGATGCCTCAAGCAGGAACACGAAGTTGGCAACCTTACGACCTGATCCTTATGGACTGTCAAGTAAGAAATGAATGCTCTATGACTCTTTCTTTTGGTCACGAACCATACTGCTTAGTGTGTTATCTCCAAACTTGCAAGCTTTCACTGGAGGAACCAATTCAAGCATGACAAAAATGAATTAGTGATCTGTCTCCAAAACGATAGCAAACTTAATCTCCAGAGATTCTTCCTAGAAAAGGGTACTTTTGTTTGTTCATTGTGTCGTCCTGAGACAACACTCTTGAATCTGTTTAATTACCTTTGCCTACACATTCTCTCTTCCTTGCCATGCACTGCCCATTGACCGTCTATTGATACTAGATCTGTTTCCTGCAAAAAACACAGATGCCCCAGATGGACGGGTACGAAGCAACGAAAGCAATCAGAAGATCCGAGGCCGGAAGCGGCCTGCACATTCCAATCGTTGCGCTGACCGCGCATGCCATGTCATCAGATGAAGCCAAGTGCTTGGAGGTGGGAATGGACGCGTACTTGACGAAGCCGATCGACTATAAGCTTATGGTGTCCACAATTCTGTCACTGACCAAGGGAGTCAACTGAGAGAGCCCGCTAAAACAACTTAGAGAGAACCAAAGAAAGCCAGATTCTAAAGCTTACACAGTTTTTGCTTTTGAAATGTGAAAGAATCAGTATGATTAACGAACTGGGCAAGTATACCAGTGACCCCATCTGCAATCTGTAAAGACGTCTGAGTTTCTCTAGCTTATTTCTGAGCATATTCGGAACATGAATCTCCAGGAACGGCGATCATCTGACTCTGTCAAACTTAAACATATCACAGCAACAGAGCAAAGCACTGGAAACACAGCATCAAGATCCTCGAGACTGCTAAACTGTCATTTGCAAACATATCCTGAAGTAGAAGTCGAAGTAGCTATTGGCAAAAGCAATTAAAAGACCGAATCTTCGTTGTCGCAAGCTTCACTCCAAAGAGCTGTCCATCGAGTTTCCACGTTCAGCTTTGATTTTTCGCGACAAAAGACGTCCATAGAAACTCTCGAGATCTTGCAGAAATTATTCACTCATGTGTCATGAACGATAGACCTTTGATGTATCTTACTGAACTTCATCAATGGCGCGAACCATGCACACGAGCGACACAACGATACAACCCATCCCAATGAAGCTCAGAAACTGGAACATCATGAGTTATGTTACTGTTATAAGTAGAGAATGGGGATTTATTTTTGCTGGCGGAAATAGGGGAAATTGCAATTTCAGTCCTTATACTTCGAGGGAATTTCACTTTTGGTCTTAATACTTCGTTCGGTTGTAATTATGGTCCTCGTACTGTTTTCCGTCGATAATTTTAAGTCCTTCCGTCAAATTTCCATTCAAAATATATCAAAAACTATCGAGCCGGCGCCGAAAACCGACACGTGGAGCCTGTGTGGAAGCCGCTAAAACAAATTACAATTTTGATCGTTATTCTTTTTCAAAATGTTCAAATTTAGCGATTATGTTTTCGCGACGGTACTCGTCCTTATACCATTGATTGACGAGATTTTCAGTAAGATTTTTCACAATTTGCAACAGTATTTTTTTTTTTTTTTTGGCCTGGCAACAGTACTAGTTAACGCTAAAAACCGACACGAGATGCCTTTGTAATTAATGAAGAAAACTACAATTTTGACCGTAGCTCTTTTTCAAGGTGTTCGAATTTAGCCACTATACTTTGTTTTCGCAACAGTACTAGTCCTCGTACCATTGATTGACGAGATTTTAAGTAAGATTTTTCAAATTTTGCAACAGTGCTAGTTAATGATGATTGTTATATTAGTAATTAATGAAGAAACTTCTTTTAATACTGTAATATTATTCAAGAGTTGAGATTTAATCATAAATTTTCATGAATATTCTACAATATTTCACTATTAGACATTGATATGATTAAAATATGTAAAAATTATCTACGTTTTCCTAAAAATAGTCACGGATATGTCTATTTAAATTTGAACTTGTAAGATGAAAGTTGGGGGAAGATGACTTACGTCTATCCGAGAACAAACGCTGAATTAAAGATGAATCATGAACAATATTCACATCGGTCTGAATGTAGTCATGAGAAAAACATCCAATTTTTACAACGTAAATGCCAATTATTCTTGTAAATGAGAGATGAAACACTTTCTGTTTTTTTTTTTTATGGAAATGGAACAAGAAAATGAGAGGAATTTTTAGCGTACGTTCGTGTCAACGGTTATCTTTAGAAGAATTTTATATAAGTCTCTCATGCCATTTCAAATGGTGTCTTTCAATCATAGCATATCAAGACGAAACAATGCATTCTCATTAGACCCCATCATGAACGTACTAATTAAGTACAACAGAATTAAAATTGAAGATGTCATTGTTGAATTCGGTGGAATTTATCTATTGGGACTTTCACTAGATTGGACACATTTGTTAACATAGGAATCACCAATCAATAATTGGTATTGATTTGACATTTTCATAAGATTTTGAATGAAATTGTGATAAAAGAAATTAAGTTGTTCGGTGAAAAAT
The DNA here is from genome assembly GCA_016097485.1 of Eucalyptus sideroxylon x Eucalyptus melliodora. Taxonomy (NCBI): domain Eukaryota; kingdom Viridiplantae; phylum Streptophyta; class Magnoliopsida; order Myrtales; family Myrtaceae; genus Eucalyptus; species Eucalyptus sideroxylon x Eucalyptus melliodora. The sequence continues at coordinate 43,359,241 of CM027832.1, read as the reverse complement.
AATATTGTGACTATTTACTAAAATTAAGTATGGTGAATAAAAGTGCAATTAATTCGTAAGCATGCATTCATAGCTGCCACACGTCAATGCCCGATGCTGACCGACAATTTCGGCCGAATTTTGAACGGAAATTTTTAAGAACATCTTATCAAATACGCTTGGTAACCTTTCTATTTTCAAATAAGATTTCTATTCTCAAGAATAAATAGATTTTTTATTTTCTTATTTCCATTCCAAATTGAGTCCCTGCTTTTTAATTCTTGGAAATAGAAAAATTAATTGATATTATGAAAAGAATTTTTATTTTTTTAAGAGAAAGAACGGAAAAATAGAAAAACATGATACTTACCAAACAGGTCTATAGTTTTTAAGCGAAGATCACATGACGGTTAAAATTGTAATTAAATAAAGTATGAGGACCAGAAGTGAAAATTTCCAAAACTGCAGGGACCAAAAATGCATAAACAAGAAAAAGTGCCTGCTGCATATTTCTTGATGCCTAAGCCTAGTCACTCTGTACAAAAGAGGAGAGAGCTCGACGCAGAAGAAAGTCGCAGACGACGAGCACTCCTAGAGAGAGAGAGAGAGAGAGAGAGAGAGAGAGATCGAAGGTCGGAAGGGTAAAACGCTCGGAGCGCGAAGGATCGGAAGGCGGCCATGGCGAGGTACGACAGGGCCATCACCGTGTTCTCCCCCGACGGCCACCTCTTCCAGGTGGAGTACGCCCTCGAGGCCGTCCGCAAGGGCAACGCCGCCGTCGGCGTCCGCGGCACCGACACCATCGTCCTCGGCGTCGAGAAGAAGTCCACCGCCAAGCTCCAGGACTCGAGGTGGGTCCCCCGGCCGCGCGGGGGTTCGCGCTTCCGCGCGTGCGCTTGCGATTGGCCGTTTTGATTTCGGATTGATCTGGTTTTTTTGGGGAAATGCGAGTAGCTAGGGTTCGTTCGGTTTGTGTCGATCCCCCGATGGCGTCGATGTGGACCGAGGATCGATTGAGTTGGTGAGTCGATTGGGGGTTTTAGGTCTGGGGAAAGCAGGAAGTGTCGGGTTCTTTTTTTTTTTTTAGCTGGGATCAGATCGTTTGTGGAAATCGTGCCCTGCGAATTCTCTGATTACAACATGATTGAACATGAGATGTTATCTTAGAAAGAGAGTTGCTTTCTACGGTTTCGGAGTGGGAAAGTTTAGCAGAGGAGGAATGGAGTAAGAAGGAAATGGAATATTCAGGTTTCAACTAGAAAATACTGAATTTTGCTGCCGAGATTTTGGAGTTGGAGCTTTACTTGGACTGGTGGGACTTTGTGCTATCTTGGGGCTGAAGTGCTGCCTGAAATCTAACTAAACTATGGAAGCTCAAAGTTGTGGTTATATTTTCTTATGCTAGGACAATTCAACTAAGCCTATTTTAAAGATTGTAGGATTACTGAGATTAGGTGGTAAAGTGAGTTTAGCAATGATATCATGTATCTTTTAAGATCATGACCTAAATGACTATCCAACAGTTGTCGCTCTCTTTAAGTTGCCTGCAACTGATTTTTTTTTGTTTGAACACATGTCAAGACTTTGAGGCTAAAATGTCCAGTTCAAATTGAGAGGATTCACATGCTTAGTAATTGGTGGTTAAATATTGGAGGATGTTTATTCATCAAGTTTATAGGTATGGTCGTTAGTTAGGTAACACGTCATCATTGGCGAATCCTTTCAATGTTGACACACTAATATGATTTGATTTACTAAGGAAGCTTATGCTAGGTTGATTTGTGCTGTTCACTGTGACTTGTTGGTATCTCATCGACCTAATGGTAGTATGTAACCATGTGGACTGGGGGTGCACGTTAGATAAGGCGACATGAGCCTTTTGCCTGCAAGTGGTAAAAATTGTATTAAGACGACCAAGTGTACGTGTGAAAATAGATGTTTCCACCGAAATCTAAGTGGTATTTTGAAACTTGAATCTTGGTGACACATAAGCATGTAAATCTTCTTTACAACTGAAAATTGTTATCAACACTCTCATATTGCTCTTTCTCTTTCTTTTGTTGGTTGAACTATGCTCCTTGACATATATGCTTCCTCTGTATACAGATCGGTGAGGAAGATTGTTAGTCTGGATCAGCACATTGCATTGGCCTGTGCTGGCCTTAAAGCAGATGCTCGTGTATTAATAAACAGGGCACGAATTGAATGCCAGAGTCACAGACTTACAGTTGAAGATCCAGTGACCGTTGAGTATATTACGCGTTACATTGCTGGTCTTCAGCAGAAGTATACACAGAGCGGGGGTGTGAGACCATTTGGTCTTTCAACTCTGATTATTGGTTTTGATCCCTACACTGGCGCACCGTCACTGTATCAGACAGATCCATCCGGGACATTTTCAGCCTGGAAAGCTAATGCCACTGGTAGAAATTCCAATTCCATAAGGGAATTCCTAGAGAAAAACTACAAAGATACTTCAGGGCAGGAAACTGTGAAACTTGCTATACGTGCATTACTTGAGGTAAGTTTCTCTGCGTTATTTCAGAGATGTGTTGACCTGTAGACTGTCTTGTTGATTCGTTAGTGTATTCATTTGGATATTATAGTATTTTAAAAAAATTGGGTATTTGGCTGGTGATAGTTGCCTTTTGTCTTTATAGTCCTTTTGCTCTTGGACATGAGTTTTACGTCCCCTAACTTGAACCCACCTGTTTTCCAACTCATGCATACATCCGAATGGATTTAATCCCCTTATCTGTGTCGCTCTTTATCTCTCTGTCAGCCTCAGGCACCTTCCTTGGAGAGTGTTTGCTTAGCTTTCTACTTTCGTGGCAGTTTTTCCATTTGCCTTTTACTTTTCAGCTAGTTTATATCGATGCGACAGTTATGTAGAAATGTTGTCCTCAGCAGTCCAGCTGACTGTGGCTGATCAGGTTTTGGATGAATAGATGTTTTATATACATCAACTACGACTTACATAGACAATGCCTAATCATGATTGTTTTGTCTAACAATGCTTCTTAGAGATATCCAAGCCAATGGATAAGTTTTGTGAAAGCTACCTACAGTTGCATGATCAAATAGTTACTTACTAAAAGTCCCGAATTTATTTCCAGGTTGTCGAGAGTGGTGGAAAGAACATAGAGATTGCTGTGATGACAAGAGAGCATGGCCTGCGACAGCTCGAAGAGGCCGAAATTGATGCCATTGTCGCTGAAATCGAGGCTGAGAAAGCAGCTGCGGAGGCTGCGAAGAAGGCCCCTCTGAAGGAGACTTGATTGCCTGCCGTTTCTTCCTGGCCCGTGACATTCTCATAGTTTTTTCCTCTCTTTACTCATCTTCTGTCGCTAGATGCAAACTGAGGATGATGCTTTCGCAGCCTTTTAAGGTCCCGAACATATCTGCTTCTGATTTATAGTTGTGTTAAGGACTCGTGTTCACGTGTGGGGAAGAAGCTTGGCTTTCGCTGCTCCCTGCATTGTAGTTGTTGTTATCTGCATGACGCCGTGAAATTCTATTGGAGAAACAGCATTTTACGTTCCCGGTCTAGGTTTGATTGGGCTAATCGATGACTTTTGCTTCTTGTGGAACGCATTGCAACGAGGATGCCTTCAAGTTCACTGAGAGTTCTGCCAAATATTTCCCAGAGGAAAACCATTGTCGAATTAAATTTTAATTGAAATCAGTTACGGAAGCAATTAACACGCAGTATCTCTATAACCTGAGCATTTTGACGCGTCTGATGAGATGCACGTGGTGACACGTTATCGGTGGATTTTGCTCTTAGTAATTCGTGTGCAAAGGTGCTGTTTTGCCATGCGATTACATATTTTTGTGCACACTTTTACCGTGAGATACATTAGATCAATTTTTTTGTGTTTTTTTTTTTTTTTTGTTGGTCTAAACGTTAGATCAATAGGGCCATGAAAGAGGGGAATATATGATGTAGACCAATGGCTCTCACCCTCTCTCCGTCTGGTACAATTTCCAAAAGAAGGGACTCGTACCGAAGTAAAACACTTTACAAGGGAAGGACGATGGAAAATTCAAAATGGATGCTTGGCCCATGCAGGTCTCGAACCTGCGACCTTCGCGTTATTAGCACGACGCTCTAACCAACTGAGCTAATAGGCCTTGATGTTCATTGGGGCTAGTCAAATATATAAAATTCAGATCAACTCTTCGATCAACTTACCTTGCGTTAGTACGTGCCTGCCTTAAACTATAGCGGTATGAAGCTCGAAAAAGAGCATTGCACGATATATATGCTGAATGCGCGGGCCTCGTCACAGAAGGCTGCACAGTGATTTTGGCAAAAGGCATTACCAACGATGCACCCGAGAGCACGTCGAGAGAGAGGAGGGGCTATCATTGCTCCTTTCGTATGGTTAATAAGACATCCCCCGGACCGTTCATTTACAGCTAAATCTTGTCTTTCCCATGTGTTGATTTTCCACATGAAGAATTGACACAATAGTCCGAACATGGGCAACGCATCAGCATCTTTTTCACCTAAGGTTGACCAGGAGATAGTATATATAATTATCAGTTGCAAACTGAACGTGCACATTTCACATCTTGCTAGAAAACTGCAGTAAGCAGACTTCGCCAGCATTATGCAGCTGTATCGAGTTTAACAGATGGCTCAAGAAAGGATTTTAGTTCGCTCATAACTTGTCAAGATCGAGAAAGACCTACGATTTGATTTTCCCTTTTCGTTTTGCTCCGCATACAATCTAACTTTCCTTGAAGAAGTAAAGGACGAAATACACAAAGGAAAACTCCAAAATTTTACTCAACCTAATGCTATACAAGGAACTCTGTTTGGCAAGGCGACATAGCTCAGTTGGTAGAGCTCTACTCTTCCAATTGGGCCGTTGTGATTCTGGGTTGGGTGTCTAAGGCAAGCAGGAATACACATACAGACCCACAATGAGGATACTGTACATACTAGGGGAAGCAAACCGCAGAGCTCTTGCACATTATCATGAACAGACTAGACTCCAACTCACCACTCCTCAATTTCATCATCAGATGTCTTCACTTCTCGGTCATCTAAACTGATCCCATCTTCAATCTCAGTGCTCAGCATCATCACTTCATGAGCTTGGAGTCTATGCTGAAGCCATTTACACGCAGGCATGTACTCAGTAGCTATTACTGACGTATCAATTGAGCTAACTCCATTATAAACCATGAATCTCTGTCTTAACATCTCATCCTGCAGCCAAACCGTGACAAAATTTCAAAGGTATAAATTTTGCATGGCCAGAAAAATAATGGTTAAAAATTCATCCAACATACTTTCTATGCCAACCGCAGAGGGTGACATCAGTGGATATTGTAGAGTAATATAAGTGGCTCCGATCCTTATAACAGTTACAGGCTGTTTGGAAAACAACAATAATAAAGCATCGAGTGCTTTCAAGGTCCAGGGTTTTTATTTTTTTAATTAAAGCATTTAAGAATTCAGTTATTACACCATGCGAACGGTGGGGATATAATTGCGACTTATTTAAGGAAGTCCAAATGACAAAAGCAGAAAGATCATGTTTGCAAAGTCTAACAACTAGAGGACAAATATCTGCTGTCGCAGCTGGATGAAGGCAGCATGAGTAGACCCAGCAAACTTGGGATTGTTCTCTTGATGATTAAAAATCGAATGCTACATTTCAATAAGAATTAGATGGGGCACAATACAAGCTGCAAGCATGCCAATTGTGTGCCAACGGAGTTAAAATCTGTGAAGATGACGAGCTTAGTAAATTTAACATTTACTTGAAGGGCACTCATTTGCTTGAAGGTCATTCTTCTACTGACTTTGCAATTTTCAATTTCAGAAATCCTCAAAAAAAAAATTAAATTAAATAAATAAACAGCAATCATGATGAGTAGAGAGTTCCTTGATAAAACGAATGGAAGATGCAAAGCGTTAACGCCAAGCATACCTTATTGTGCAAAGAGAATTTCTCACTCTGCCAGAGTTTCGGCTTACGAATGGAATGCCACCTGCACCTCACAAAGGATTGGCAGGTAGTTCATATAAACATTTGAAATTACTCAAAAAAGAAAAAAGAAAAAAGAAAGACAAACATAAATAGCATGCTCAATATGTATAAAGGGAAACCTGGGGGGCAGTGGATGAGAGTTTCCAAAAAGCACCCCTCGAACAGCAATTGAAGCAGCAGCTGACTGTACAACACCCTCTGCCTCATAATTTCTAGCTACTGCTCCATGAAAACTGTGCAAGAGCACATCAGCATCACCCAAATAAGAAAGCACAGCAGAGGCATCATCGACAGCCTCCTCATCAAGAAAGTCTAGAACTGCAACAGGAATTATAGAAAGAGTCCATCAGCAGTAGAATGGTCGTTGCTAGCAATCTAATCTCTTTGTTTTTAAAGAAAGCACAGAGCACAGCTATGTTGGAAGGGAAGAAGTACCATTTTCATGCAGAAAATCAGCAATTGGTCTTGCTTGCCCATGTGCCTGAGAAAGGACCTTCTCTGGAGCATCCATCTTAAAGGGTAATCTCATAAATTTCTCTTGCATGGGGTGCGGATCTTTCCCTACAAAACAACAAAAAGCTGGCACACAGGTAATCACACAGAAACATGCCATGTAGTAACCTTAACCTTGTTTACACCCTACTAAGTCACATGCAGACAGCACAAGCACATGCCAAGATGTCTACCATCAATATATCATGATAAGAAGATTGAAAGTGCAGTGCCCGGAGAAGACACATCATGGGGCTAAAGCTAGATACATCCAAACGAAATCACAATAAATCTCAAGCCTTCATCAAAACTTACCTGATGGAGAAACACTCTCTCTTTTGTTATGGAGAAACTTTCCCAGGGCATGGAAGAGAGAGATTGTCTCATCTCTGCCAAAATGAAGATCGTATACCGTAGTTGGACTTGACGAAGAAAAGGATGGCCAGTCCACCTTAAGACAGAAAAATTGTAAGGATGCGATTGCATGTCGGATGTCGCCTCCACTTGCCTTTGCTATTAAATCAATCTGTTCAGAAGTCACATTGCGCTTCTCCTGTCTACATATTTTGGAAAGTATCCTCTTAATGGCATTACTGGTGATAGGATTAAATGCAATCTGAGAATTTCAAGGAGATAGGCTACACGTCAGTCACATGAGTAAAATATGTATATTATCCAAGGATAACTGTAGAACTAGTTCAAGAAGCTGACTTTACGAGCTCCAGCACTTTCAAGGGACAAATGGAGTTCCTCTAAGAGTCGTGCTTCCCTGTCAGCTGAATCCACTCGACCATAATCAGTTATTAGAATAGCTGTTGGTATATGAGTAGATTGCACAAGAAGATGTAGACAGTTCTGCAGTCTTCTACGTGCAACATTCCCATGTGTCATGGGTAGATCATCAATGAGGAGTATTGCTGATGATTTTGACTCTCCAGCAGATGATTGAGAAATCAGTCCATACTTTCTTGTTCTCTCAACAAAAGCTTCAAACTCATCCAACTTAGATACATACTGCCCTGACAGTAGATCAAAATAACTCATCAATAAATAAGGAAATTTTACAATCTCAATTGCCAGTTTGACAACAGTGTACACATACTTTTACCCTTATGCCGGAGCAAAATCGCTGCCTGTTCGGAAGTATTTATGAGCAGAGACAGTCCAGGCAAAAAAGAGGGAGTGACATGTGTTCACTGACAGAACTTAACCATAAGAGATTCAATAAACCAATTGATGTTTATATACCTGTGTTACTGTTATGGACATATTCCTTCCAGACTGTTGGAGTAGGTGTGTTCCACTCACACAATGTGGCTCCTAGGTGAGATGCAACAACATAAATAGTAGCCTGCACAACAGATCTCTTATTTCAACATTGCAATGCTTGAACTTATAGGTGCCAGCACTAAGTGCAGAAGTCATGAGACAATAGTCCATTCAGGTGACAAATAAAAGAGCATTTTTTTCCTTTATCAGATACCAGAAGGTTAGAAGAATCAAATGAAAAACAAAATGCAGGCAGGGGCAGACAAAAAGTATCATTATCCACTAAGCCAAATGTTTGGTTGCACGCCCCAAAATACACTTTTCCTCAGATTCAGGAGAATAAAGGAAATTCCAAGATCATGCATTTATTCAGCAGACGGCCGCAGATCAGTTTAAAAACTCAAAATTAATACACCGCACTATGAACAACAAACTCAGATTTAGAAATAGTGTCAAGTCCATGTCAATCATATAAAAGATTTTCTACACTTGCTGTCCACACTATCAGGTAGAGATCCAATCATAGGGAGATAATAAGGGCTTGTTCATTTAGTTAAGTTCAAGTAGAAAGTACATTTTGGCTTTCTTGCTAAAATTTAGAAAAAAATTCCAAGTTTCAAAAGATTGTAAAAAAAATACATGTGAATCTATGTGTCAGTATTTGTATGTCATGAAAGTTTTGGGTGCTTGGTGCCAAAAAAAAGTCAACATGCATCCGCCCCCAGATTTAGATTAAGCAAAAGTAAAAGTCTATACAAACAGACCTTAAAGCTAGGCATGATGAAATAGTCGAAGCAGTTTCTGCATAACCTGCCTGAGAGATTAAATAGAGAATAATTTACATGGGCACATCCAGTTTCAGAAAGCAAAACATTTTCAAGGTTTGGACCAACTTCACATTAGATTAGAAATAAACCACAAACAAACAAACCAGTCAAACCAACAATGTTCAAACCAACAATGGTTGTGGTCTAAACTAGTGTCTCCAAGTCCAACTTCATAACTATGCCGCTTCAGACACAAGAATGCTGAACTGAAAATGCATCAATATATTCACCCGATATAATTACAAGAAGTATGCTTGAACTGGAGATACGACTAAAGCTCACATCTTCATTAAGATGTTTGTTTAATATAAGAGAAAGGAAGACATACAGATTTTCCTACACCAGCTGGCCCAGTAATAACAAGAACATGATCACCGAGGTTATCCTGCAATTTAAGAATGTGGAGCATTAATTTTCACAAGGAAGGGAAAGGAAAACTAATTTTCCACAGGTCGTCCTTTTAGTGATTATTCTATTACTACATTTTCATTACCAAAACATCCCTATTTCTTGGAGACTTAAATCTGTCTTTGGAATAGATACCATTATGTAATATTTCATGGAAGACACCAGAACCACATGGACCATAACAATCATTACGATCACAACCACCATTACCACTATTGTCGTCGTCATTTAAGAAAGCTTCCGCTTTATGTGCGAATGAATTTTGTACCCATGCTGATAGTCAAACATTTGCTGATAATAAGCACAACGTGAAAAGTCGAAACAGCTTATATTGTATTATACACACTCTTATGACCATCCACCACTTAGTTCAACAGCAGCAGAATCACCCATCAATCCTAAACACGCCCACATGCAAAGACAGCACCAGATCACAACGGTTCATAAACCTTTGTCAATAGTATTGCTAAGAAGACTCGTCCTGAACAAGTTTCCAATTAAGTGTGTCCTTATAGAGGGTGAACACCTCATATTGGTAGCCCTCGTAATAAAGGAAGTACCTTTGAAGTAATCAATCGTTCCTCAAACCATGATTTCACTTCTTCAACCTACAATCAAAGAATAATCAATATCATGACCTTCAGTCTCATACACAAAAATTGAGCAAGCTGGATCAACCTTTTTCTTGTGTACTGCAAGCTCTTCAAAAGTACATGGTTTATACTTATCAACCCATGACTCCTTGGCAGTGCTCCTACCAAAACCTGCTCCACATACCATTCGGAACAACTAAGGGCTACCGGATAAAGGAAACAATAGAAACATACCACAACAAACAAAAGCAGATTTGTGAAACAAAATACAGTCTGAAGCTCAAACTTAGAGAATAAAGGACCAATATCATCTAAACACCCCAATGATAATATAACGCACAATTAAAGACTGTAGAGCTTTTGTTTAGTGAATAACCCTTCATGACAGTATTAAATCATCTCTATTTGCGAGGTCATAATCCTTTCTCAGTGTTTTAAAAAACTTCCTTCTAAGATTGCACTTTTGCCCCCGAGGCTCACCCTGTATCAAGTCTTGTTCGAAAGACCAGCTAAGGATGTAACACCTGGCATACAAAGTTGCATTGCTTTGTATCACATTTCGCTTGGGCAGTTAACAGTCCATTCCAGTTGCTGAACACTAAGACCTTTCCACTATTACTAGATGTCACCGAAATAAAATATGCAAGCGACAACTAATGCTTCCCCAGCAACAACATAGTGCATACTAAAACAAAGGCACGATAAATATCTTTTGAAAAAAGAGGGCATACCCGTTGTTACCTTGGCACCAGTGAACACTTCATTGAAGTCTTCCTCTAAAAACTGAAACTGCAATAGGTTAAACCCAAAATTTCAGAAAGTCCAGTAGCAGGCTCAATTTCAAATTTTTCTTTTATTTCCCCCCTCATGAACTACTTCTATTGCCGCCATTCCTCATTCAGACTAAAAGTGACATTATAACTCCATTTCTGTCAGCAAAGCAGGAGCGTTGAATGAGCGGTGCTTGAAGCAGGTAATTCTCCAGCAGCTTAAGTCTCACTATCCACCACTGACCCAGTGACCATAAATCTCCACACAAAGTTGAAGCACTCATACTAAGTTGAAACGCAGCAAATAAATAGGACGTAAGAGCCCTCTCCTAGTTGGAAAAAATGGACGACCACGCAGAACAAAATGACATCGCAACAACCATACCTCGTCTACGACGGAGGACCGCCTACACGACGTTGATCGGGATCGAGAGCCCGAAAGCCGAGGCTTCTTCGCTCTCCTCGGCTCCGACCGAGCAACGAGCGGCTTCGCCGCCGGCTTCGAACGGCTCCGACTCGAGCTCAGCACACCTTCGCCTTCGCCTTCGCCTTCATCGCCTCCGTCGTCCGACGACAAAACGACGACCGCGTCCCTCTTCCCCATCGCGAAGCGCCAAGGTCCGACGATCGCCGAACGGCCCTCGCTCACGGCATCGTCGGCGGTCGGCGAGGCTCTCGGATGGGAACCGAGCGAACGGCGATTGCGGAGAATGAAAATGGCGGGATTGGATAGAGAGAGAAAGAGAGAGAGAGAGGCGCGGGTTTTCGCGAGGCGTGGGTGACAAGCCGTGGGCGGAGGGTTTTGCTCGGGTGTGCGGCGGGAGTACCGTTGAACGCGTGAAACCCGAACGAAACGACACCGTAGCGTTAGACAATTATGCCATCATGACATTATAATCAAGTTGACATAAATTGACGTATATGATTACGGAAATTCGATACAGATTACTCCCTCTAGAATTGATTTCGGCTTTCTCTTTTAGATCCGAAATCGAGAGCAATGATGACATGTATGGCTTCCGTCTAGAATTAATTTCGTATGATCTCAACGTAGAAGCACACACGAGAGTTATTATATGCAGTCCGAAGACTAAAATACAAGTGGTGGACCGCTCGATTCATACTTAATTAAATAGATTTTTTCTTTCTTTTTGTAATCAGTGATGATCTAGTTCGGTGCAAAAAAGTGCATTATTTTTGTCTATAGCAAAACTTACTTGATCAAAAGTCTTGTTCACAATTACAACAAAAATTAAGTTTGTAAAAAGCAGTTAAATTTCACGAAAGAAATGCCTAAGATGCTTGTTAAAGTGACTACACCAAGAAAATTTACAATACTTAATAATTCGAGGATCAAAATATTTCTTTATAAGGTGCTCCAAGGTACTAATTTAAGGACCCAAATCAGAATTTTTGAATTTTATAAAAAGATTCCACATGATTTTTTCAGTCGAAAAAAAAAATTGAGATTCCACATGAATTGAAATTGTCAAAATTTGAGATGCCCGACATTATAATCGAATATGAAAAATACATTCGCAAACCAGGAACGGGATAAAATCTCAATGCGGGGGGGGCGTTGGAGCTGAAAATCTAAAGGCTTGCTCGAACTCTTCTTCCCAAAGTCCGTCGACCGCCAACTAGCTCGTTCCTAAAGGTTCCCGCGTCCCTGTCCTGTTCTCACGAATCTCTGCCTTCTCCGGCTTTGCTCGGCGCACTCTTCCCGTCGCCGCAACGCACCTGGACGGCCAGCATCTTCAGCACGTCGGGGCACAGACTGCCCTCCTCGTCGAAGTTCTTTCGCTCCACCTTCACTGAGCACTTGCTTCTTCCCAGGCAGCGCTGCTCGAGCACACGCAAAATGCGGACGAGTTGTTAAGTGCACGAGCAGTTTCTCAGCTCGAAAGTTGAACAGACGTTAGGAAGAGAAGCAAGTAGATTTAAAGAGAACGAGAGATGTCGATGTGGTAAATACTTGCGCAGCATTTTATTCGTCGCGACAATGATGAATGGCCGCGCGCTGCGCATGTATGTTCGTGCGGGTGTGTGTGTAAGAGAGAGGTAAGAAACCTGCTCAACAACTTTCTGGCTCTTGGCTGCCGAACAGTTGCCGACGCTGTAACTTCCGCAAGCGCCAAACGGGTTGCCGTAGCTCGCGAACTCGACCTTGACGATCTTCTTGTCCTCCGGGCAATGCAAATGAGCCCTCGGCTTCATGTCATCCGCGACAGTTCGAATCAGACCGCCGTTTGTTTTCCACGTTTTCACGGTTGCCGGATCGCGCTCATGGATGAAGCTACAGACGACATCTCGGCTCACTGTCAAGATCTTGACACCTTCAGGATTTCCTCCGATTTCCTCCAACAGAACGAGAAGGTTGTCTGTCGGCTTCAGGAACGCTCTCGGAACATGGTATCTGCAAAAAGAAGTCATCCATTTTCTGTTTTTTCTGTTTTTCTATTGCAAATTGTGAAATACTTACACATCCTGGGATGGCCTTTCTAGAGGACTCAGGTAAGACGACCAGTATCTGCCAATGCTCTTGCCATTGACCCAGGCCATGCCCTTCGACATCGTTCCAAGTTGCATCACCACAGGATCGGTTCCTTCAGGAGCATCGAAATAAGCCTAGGAATCGGCTAAAATCTATCAGAACATTTTCACACGAATCTTCGTCTTCTTCTTCATTTGGCAATGAATGGGAAATTTTGTCTCTGATGTACCTTGTACCAGGTGAGAGATTGTCCGTGTTTTTTAGCTTTCGTCCACTGTACCCTATGAGAGCCCCCTTGTCTGTAGACATGGAGTTTTTCACCGTCCAAGCCTACCTGCAGCATCAGGACTGAGCCTGGGTTTGTCTGTGTCCCAAGACTTTCGTGTGAAAAAATAGCCATGATTTGATTACCTTATGCGCCCATCCATTGAGCGACAGATCGAGGGTCCCGGTGTTGAGGCCTTTGAGTGTCACTTTGTGGACTCCAGCAAACCGGTGCTCCAAGTAGGCTCCGCTATCCTGAAGCATAATGAAGATTGGGAAGTGACAACACGTCTCTCACGTCATGTTTGCAATGTAAAGGAGAAAAAGACACCAAGACAGTAGAAGGATTCGACCACGTTATTACCGGTAAACCAACTGTTGCGCCCAGCAGAGATATGTTATTGAGTCCAGGCTTTAGTTCGATTGGTTTCTGTAAGACAAAGCTCTTCTCTATGTTGCTTCCATGACCGGACCCTGTGAAGCAGGCGAAATGTACTCGTGAGAAATTAAGGACTACTGAGTATTTGTCACATCCTCCTTCTCCAGGACTGTACCAGATGGCCAGAGAATGTCTGGACAAGTAGCCCTTTTGCCGAAAATCCTTCGAAACAACGAGACTGAGGATAAAATGCAGTACCTATATACTCTCCGTTGACAAAGGCATGCATCAAGTGGCCGAGATTCGCCACCTGAAGGACTGGAATGATGTCCTTTCTAAAGGGTAAGTCGGTGGGATACAATTTAATGCTGTCAAACAACAAGTAAGGACATATTGAAGTTCTACTAAGTAGTAAGGTAACTTGGGACGCATTTTAGCTTCCCAGGTTTTACTTCTTGGAGGAATGCTCAGTTGCTTACCCGGTAGCATACCACAGATAATCTGTCGTGTCTTTTGTCGTGCTCATCAATTCTAGAGGACTCTTTGACTTAATAGGAGCATCGCTGGTCGTCGGAATATTGTCCCGCCACATTTCCCAACGTAGATTCTTGTTAGCTATCTCTGATTGATGATATTTTCTCGAACTGTGCTGCGAGACAACCTGATAATACATAGACGTATTACAACTTGCATAGACCTCACTAAAATTCACTCGAGTGAAAGAAACAAGAGCTGGTCTCCAGTGGTACCATTCCCGTGTTATAGACCACAGTCTTGCAATCGGCAAGGATGCTGATGGATCGCTGAGGTAGGTAATACTCAATGCCCTTGAACATCACTTGTCTAGGAAGCCGAGTATTATTGTTGGATAGAAAGGCGGCACAGATGCTAGTACCTGGTTTCTCGTAGACTTGGGCCTGCAATGTAAAATTCGCTCAGCTTTGTTGCATCTCTGCTCGAGGGTAAGCTGAATCTACTGAATATATCAGGTTTCAGGTTTGGCCCGCGCTTTCGTTTCCTATTTTTATACCTCGAGTCCTTCTCCCAAATTTTGGACCGTGGGAGTCCCCCAAAGCAGCGCTTTCTTACACAACCTCAAAGCCGAATGCAAGTCTCTTAAGTGACCCCATTTCGGCTCCCTCAACAGACCTACATATAGTAAATCACTGCTTCAGTACAAGCTTATCCAATGATTCAACCTAGCCATATCCTAAAGAAAATAAATCGTTATAGCTGGTAAGCTTTGTGAATTTTCTCGATGACTATTCATTGGAAAGACCAAATTTTTTTAGGCAGAACCGTGTAGTTCAGAAAATAGGAACGGCATAATGGTAAGTTCAGTTCTTATGGACAAACAGAGGTTCGATTGAACAAAGAACCAGGGAGACTTACCGTATTCATCGATGGGAGCTTCATCGTAATATCTAGGAGTTACAAAAGAGGATGGTGTTCTGCCAAAATTTGTTCCACCGTAGTACTGCCAGACACAACAATACAAGTAGTCCGCCGTACCAAAAGGGTCTTAAACCATACCGACCTACTACAATTCATGTTAATTCTGTGGAGATGGGCTTAACATACCATGTAATAGTTTGCCAGAGTGCCATTTTTGGAGAAAAAACGAGCGACAGAGTATGCGAGATCTTCTGCAGATCTTTGGGATGGAGGGTCACCAAACACTCTGTATCTGTCATTTGGCCATTGCCTTGGTTAATGCATATGTAGAGCAAGTCTGAACGGATCTTACTTAGTCGTTACAGAACTTATTCATTGTGAAAGAGTAGCATCTACGATACAACGATTTTGATCTGCTAAGGCCGCGGAACATATACAGAGGAGAAAAATCTGATGTTTTGGAAATACTTACTGAGCAGTCCAGTTCTCGGTCCACAGCCTAGGTTTATTGGGACTGTTTGGACCGGTGAAGGTATCCCCACAGTTTCTGCCGTTGCATGCGTTGATCTGCACTTTATGTTTGTTTCTCGGCATGTTACAAATTGCTTAGGCATTCGCCGTGAACAGATGACATATCAGGAACGAAAAAAAATATTTTACCACAGGATCAGGAGCGTCCTTCTGCAGGCACATAACCCACGGAACTCCTGTTTTGAGCCCCACGGCCATCTTTCCTGCCCACTGGATGTATCGAGTTCCTAGCGTTTTGTAAGCCAGCTGAATGTGGGTGTACTCGTTCTCGATCTGCACTCGTCAACAAGGAAAATTGAATTTTCTTGATCTAGCAAAAGATCTTCTGGATTTCTTTTAAGTGCGACGCTCGACCTGAGATAAGATAATGGGGCCGCCTTGAGAAGCAAACAACTTCTCATCCTTCATCTTCTTTATGATTACTTTGGTGAACTTTTTCATGTGGTACTGCAAATCGGAAGAAACCCCAATACTTGTTAGGCATGCCCACTCCATCCAAGAGAACTATGAAGAGCATAATTTACCTTGAATGGTTCATTGTCGGTCCGAAACGTGATGTTCGGTACCTCTCTCAACCAATACGGGAAGCCTCTGCACATAACACGGTCGTGAGACGCAATGGCTGAAAGTCTTAAGAAGAAAGAAAGTGCAGCGGAATCAGATCATACCCGAAATTCCATTCAGCTTCTATGAACGGACCGACCCTTAGCGTTGCATACATTCCTAGCTTGCCGATCATTTTGATGAATTTGACCAAATCATAGTTTCCATTGAAATTGTACTGCAGGATGAGCTCAAACTGCATAAACATCTCAAATCCTAGAAACAGCTCACAAAATAGGCGAACCCGCGAAGCTGAAGTGCTACCTGACCCTGCACTGGTTCATGAACGTTCCAAAAGACGTAAGTCTGAATCACATTGAGACCGCCCTTTTTCGCCTTGTGTAGAATGTCTCCCCACATCTAGTCCCAAAAACAAGAACAGCATCTGTCGGTTCCAAATTCCAAGTGAAATGACCTCAAATGAATATAAATAGAAACATGAGATTTACCTCGGGGGTACTACGCGGGTAATGGACGGAACCCGAGAAGAGAAGCTCTCTGCTTCCATTGATGATCAAAGACCTCGCATCATAAGTCACTCCTGGAGCTTCGTCGGCCACTGCAGAGAGCACCGAAATGAAAGCCAGGAGCGCCGCGAGAAACACCTGGCCAAATTTCAACATCTTCTGCTCTTGCATTATATTGCCAAAGCTACCAATCTCGCTTGAAAATGTCTGTGGCTTCCTTTTCCTGGAACGTGTTTTTGCTAATGGGAAAGATCGAGACTTCCTGGCAGAACCAGATGAAGACGCGCCGGCATGGATCGACCCAGAAAACCGTCTTGCAAGAAGATTATTCTCCTCAGACTATGAGGATGCTGAAACGTAGGCAATCCGATGACGAAGAAGAAGAAGATAGTTTAGAGAAGAAGGTGGTGGGGTGTGAGGCAAGGGTCACTTCACGTCATGTTCAAGTGAATGGTCTTGAATTTCCGTTTATGTCGTTTCTTCTTTGATTCTCTTCCTCTTTCAAGCTACTGTTCTCTCTCCTCTCGCTCGCTAAATTTGGGAGATGATGACCAAGTCCAGAAGCGATCCGAATTTCCGGTTGGTGCCTGATGAACTCCTGAGGATTAGTGGAGGGAAATGCCACACATTCAATGAATTCCCCCAATGACAAACCTTCTCCAATACTGATCTTTTTTTGTGTCGATAAATGTCGATGAGTGTTGGTGAGTGCCAAAAAAAAAAAAAATTAGTAGTAGGGGGAAAAAAAGAAAAGAAGGACCGATGAATTTTTTTCCGGGTTAACTTATTAGCACTTTTATTATATCACCAATTCTTTATATATATAAAATTTGCATATTAGTAACTTCTGTATTGACCTACCAATTTTTATTTGCATAACTTGCCGACGCTTCAGATTCATTAACTTTTGTATGAATTAGCAATATAAATCAAAGTGGTATAGTAGCTTTTATTATATTAAATTACCTAAAAGCATATTTACATATGTAAATAATATACCAAATCCTAATGATATTTTTGGCTCGGACAATATTGAATTAAGGTAACATTAGAAGTATAAGACCATTATAAATTTAGGATATTACGAATCAGCATAGAAGTGAATTAAGTATGTGATAAGTTTAATCAATATCAATTTATCTTACTGTAAATTATATAAACAGTTTTATATGAATGGGATCAAATATATCATTTAAAAAAATTGAGTCAATTTTAAATATTTTTGTGAAACTACGATGAAAATGGACTATGTCGTTTAAGATTATATTTGAAGATATCCGAAAAGCCAGATTGTTTTTCTTTACCCACAATATGGAAGTGTCTAATATCGAGATCACTTCTCTTTATCAATTAATTATTTTTTCTCAAAATTGTTAGATAAAAGGGAAAAAAAAACTGTAGTACAACAATAGAAAACTCATTATCTTTCAATATCACCCAAGATCATACAATCGGATAAATTAACAAAATAATATTCCTTAAACTCTGTACTTTTTTAATTTACAAGATGTTATTATTCGTGTAATAAGATATATCTACTTTTAAAATTATACTTAAATTTGACAAAGTAATTAATTTATTTCAAGATTTTTATTTATTCATTAAATTACAATTAATAATAGATAAATTCCAAAGAGAATTGTTTGGAAAGGTAATAGTAATTTATTTCAAGATATTTTGTGTTTATATTTTTTTCAATATTAATCAAATAAGATAAGGTTTCAAGAATAATAAATCAATAATCTACGACTTATTAGTTGATTAGAGCACTATGTGGCGAATTATGTATTTCAAGATATTTTATATTTTAACTTTTGGAATCAATTAAAGAAGAAATTGAAAGGAAATGAAAAAAAAAAATTGGAGAATATATTAAAGATAATTTCTTTTTGTCCGCATCTGTATATCTAAACCCAATGAAAAACAAAAATTTAAGGATGACAAATCAAGTGTCAAATTAATCCGCAAAGGTTGAGTGAAATGTTGTGCATTATTTACAAAGGATTGTATTAACAAGCGCCCTCAAAACTCCATCAAACAATGTCCAACATGAAACTCGTTCAATTTTCAACACATGCTTTGAAATTCCTCGCGAACTCCAATTCATTCATTTCTTTTTGTTAAGTGAGAAAGAAATAGTTATCATACTCCGGTGGGTGCATCTACATTGCTCAAAATAGCCAAAAGAATTTTAATACTCCCAGTCCCATCTACTCTTCTATCAAAGATAATGTTAGAAAAACCAGTTTGGGAAAGTAGTCAACTTCAACTAATATGAAATTGTTCAAAACCTCCAGGACTATAGTAAACTGCAAACATCATTCAATTGGTCATTTAATGAGTGATTTCTGAATCAATATCTAACAAAATATTTTCAAAAAAAAAAAGCACAAATAGGATTTTCAAATATATATATATATAGAGAGAGAGAGAGAGAGAGAGAGAGAGAATGACAGACGAAAGACAGAGTAGAAGCAGCGGGTGGATTTGTTGGCGTCGATTGGTTCGCTCAACGAACGCTTCAACTGCATCTTTTCCCGCACAGCTCCAACGAACCTCAAAATCTCATCTTTTCCTCTCTCTTCTCTCTCTCTCTCTCCCTTTCTCTCTCTTCCTCCCTCGCTGCGCTTCAGGGCAATTTCGATCTCTAGCCCCGATCGCATTCCGCCTCTCCCTGCTCCGCATTTCGAGAGCTCCCTTCTGGGTCTCCCTAGGGTTCCCTCTTCTTGAGCTCCGCTCGCTCGCATTTCTTGCGTTTCTTGCCTCGTTCGTTTCTTGTGGATGTGGAGGAGGAGGAGTAGGAGGAGGTGAAGAGGAGGCTGGGCTTTCTCTGCGCGATTCGATCAGGTCTTCGCAGCTCGTCCGGGGAAGAAGATCTGAAGGAGGAGGAGTGGGGTTTTCTGGGTCTCTCTCGCGTCTTGAAAGATGAGCGCGTCGAGGTTCATAAAGTGCGTGACGGTCGGCGACGGGGCGGTGGGCAAGACTTGCTTGCTCATTTCCTACACCAGCAACACCTTCCCCACGGTGGGACCCCCCGTTTCCTGTCGATTTTTCCCTCTCTTTTTTTCTTGGACGGGTTGAATCTTGAAAATGTTCTCTCCTTTTTCGATGAATTTTTGTAGTGCTTCTTTTAGGATGATTCTTCGGAATGCAGGTGAGATTTTTCGTTGTTTTCTGCTTTTTCTTTTCTTTTAGCTATGTGGGTAATTGAGGAATTGGATGAACTTGAGGAAAAACGGGACCTTTCTTTCTTTTTGCTGTTTCAAGATTTCGGCTTTTATTTGATGCCCTTTGTCTCTTTTGTCTTCCTTTCTAAATTTGAGCTGTGGATTAGATTGTTTTGTTGATGTTGTCCAATGACACTCTGAAAGTTGTACTTGAAACCGGCAGTGTATGGATCGCGGCAGATTTTTTTTTTTTTCCCTAGCAGCTTCTTTTTATCTTGGTTGATGGCGGCGTTATCTGAATAGTACCATTTCGTGGGCTGCACCTTCGCCTGATTCGAATGCTTCCATTTCCTGTGACAGTTCTATAAAGAGTAGTGGTGGAAGGTAAAGAAATGTGGTTAGTTTTGGAAGTAGGTTTAGGTTCATTGGTTGGTTCTGCGTTATTGTTATATTCTTGTGGGCCTTCTGTGTGCGCGTGCACGCGCCAATTGATCAAGTCGTGGACCCATGGTTCTATATGGCTTAATTTGTATTGTGCCATTGGATGATTTTACTGTAGAACGCAATCTTGTTTTTCCTTAAACATGTGACCTTTAGCATCTTCTTACTGGACTTTTTGTTGAAAATAGGATTATGTGCCCACCGTCTTCGACAACTTCAGTGCTAATGTGGTTGTCAACGGAAGCACTGTGAACCTGGGACTGTGGGATACTGCAGGTCATTTTCTTTGATTGACTCCGTGTTTTTGTTAGCTTAGATGTTTTGCTTTTGCCTCCTGGATTAATTCTTCTTTTTGTGTGGAACAGGACAGGAGGATTACAACAGACTAAGACCTTTGAGTTATCGGGGGGCAGATGTTTTCATTCTAGCATTCTCTCTCATCAGCAAGGCCAGCTATGAAAATGTCTCTAAGAAGGTCAGACAAATGAAGCTCTCTCTCTCTCTCTCTCTCTCTCTCTCTCTCTCTCTCTCTCTCTCTCTCTCTCTCTCTCTATTGCTGACAATTCTATCTGTATCTTTGGTTTCATTACCAGTGGATTCCGGAGTTGAAGCATTATGCACCTGGTGTCCCAATTGTTCTTGTTGGGACAAAGCTTGGTAAGACCACTTCTCATTACCATACAGGGGCAGCTTTTCTCCTCTTGTGCTGCTCCTTACATGTCTTCACCAGTATCTATACATTGCGGCAATGCTTTGTTGCACTTTCTTTACCTTTCTTTCATTTTACTTCATGAAGTGTTTCTGGGGTTAATTGATGTAATAGCACTGAAGTTGTCACGATCCCACAAGCTTTACTCTGGATCAGTTGGCAGTTGAACTAATGGTTCCAGGATCCTTGGCGGTATCTGTCACGAAGTCACTGCTCTTTATTTATGCACATTACTTGGTAGAAAACGTCAAAAGTTGCATAAATTACTTTCCTAATTGTCAATATGACAAAGGCAAGATAGTTTGAGGACTTTCAGAGTCTTGAATAGGTTGGTAGCATGGAATGCTGATGAAGATGAATTACCTGTCTATCATGCAAACCTTATGTTTTTCCATAGTGATAGCTTTGCTCTTGCATCTTTGTATCTTGAATACTGCAAGTAGTCTTTGGTTGCAGGAAGATGACGCCTGTTTTATTTCTGGCAAATGCCATACCTGTCTACCTGTGATAATATTTTTCACTTTGGTGATTGAGGATAAACTTTGAGCTAAGACTCAGCATGCAAATTTCAGCAATTGTTGAAACTCTAATCTGCCTTTTATGGTGGCTCTGTTAATCGTAAATAACTTGGTTGTTTTGGGTTTTGAATGAAATCTTGCCAGATCTTCGAGATGATAAGCAGTTTTTTATAGATCATCCTGGTGCAGTGCCAATTACTACGGCTCAGGTACTTGTAAAAGCTGGATTTTTTTTCTCACGAGTGACTTCTTTTTCCAACTTTTGTCCCCTTTCTGAGTCCTAATAATTGATTTATCCTTCCTTCAAGGGAGAGGAGTTGAGAAAGCTGATTGGTTCACCTGCTTATATTGAGTGCAGCTCAAAGACACAGCAGGTACTTGTGCATGTAAAGTAGAGCTTAGCATCTTTTTCTAGAATGCCTTTGTCAGTCGTGTCTTGACATGGCCACGCTTTGTGACTGCAGAATGTGAAGGCAGTGTTTGATCAAGCCATAAGAGTTGTCCTTCAACCACCCAAACAAAAGAAAAAGAAGAGCAAAGCCCAAAAAGCCTGCTCCATATTGTGATTGATAATAGCTCGAAGATAGAACAGCTGGTTGCTCTGCCTGTATCTCCTCCGTTCTTGCTTTGCTCTTAGAAGAAGATGCTGTTGCTGATTTGTTGTGCCAAGTGACAAGACTTTCTTTGTGAAGCATCGGACCATCCAGTACTGCTCGATTGGCGTCATGGTGATCTAATTCTTGTGTTTGTCCACGTGTCGTCTGCAATTCTTGACTTTGATATTTCTATGTATTAATGAACCGCATTTAATGAGAGAAAAAACCTTTCTTACATGGACCACGTCTATATGCTTTTCTACCAGTACAGCTTGTGATCACTTTATGATTACAAAATTGGTTTATCTCGATAGCCGCATCCGTTGACCGTCCCTTTTCTTTTAGATCGGAAAGTGATTCTCTCTCCCTGTGGGTCTGCTTTTATTCCATGAGATATGAAATGGTTGAATTGTAGGCCTTAGGATAAATTAACGGTGGTCAACACTCTTCCATGGTATGTGAAAGGAGCAAAGTCGATCAGACCAGACGCCCAGAATCTCGCCTCAAAACTCATTCCTTTCCCACTCTTTTTTTCTATTAGTCCTTCAGGGAAAAATATAAATGTTTTTTTTTTTTTTACATGGTGGTGCTCTTGTATCAAGTATTCAACTCTTTTCCTGTCACAATCTTGCTATGATTTCTATGTTTCAGTTGAGAAACTTGTATCTTGTTTGTGCAGTACTTGCCATGCGAATTTCTGGTATGTCAAACAACTTTCTATCCAGAGACTTTTGTCTGTCAATGAGTTTATGGTAATAATCAGTGCAAGTCATCCATGGTTTGTTCGCTCGTTGGTGTTCTCGTGGCTTAGTGCGATCCGCCTTCTTTTTGGTCTAATTGGCGATGAACTGGAATCGTTGATGGTGATGGAATGGAATCTGCATGTTGATGAGAGGTCTCTGTGCAAGGATACCCCACTTGAATGTCAACTTCACATGTAAAAGGCACATTGAATGAATCCATTGGCGGGGTAGGAATTCTTCATAAAAATCCACAGGGAATAATTTAAAGTGATTTACCCTTGGCCATTTGCACCCTGTCCTGAGCCGAAGCTTCTGCCAAGTAATGGAGTTTCTACTAGTAAAAGACAGTTGGGTTAAAACCTCTTTGCAAGTTTAACGTCAATGGAGATTTCTACCTTTCTTTCGCCAAATATGAACCGTATGAGGCCTTCTGTCTTACCATGTGTAGGACATACATGGTTCATCTCATGACCCCAAGCCAGTGATTCTTCAGAAATCCTACTTATCAATGTCGACCGGTGAAGAAATATACTGTGCAAAGGCAAAAGGTGGTCATCGAGAACGGTGGAGAATTTATCGAAAATCTCTATTTTTTCTTCTTAAAGAAATATGACCATGGAAAGAGAGAAGGAAAAGGCGTCTTTGATTCTTGTGCTGCGGCTCCCTTTGGAATTGATACCTCTCTAGGAATCCCTGCAATTTCTGGGCTCGTTCATTCTTTATAATTCCACAGGACCACAAAACCACTCACTCTTCATATATAAAGCTATATATCCAGGTTCATTGTGAGCCGCAGGTCTGTCTTCGACGAGAAACATTTGTCATCCGTCCGTCCCATTGAATTAGAGAATCACGTTCCCAGCGTCCGCAAAGAAGTTTCTTCGCCATGGCGTCAAAGAGAATCCTCAAAGAGCTCCGGGACTTGCAAAGAGATCCTCCAACTTCATGCAGTGCAGGTGCTCCTAGTTCCTGTCAACATTATCAGATACTCCTCCACCATGTTTTCCTTTTGAGATTTCCTCAATCCTTTAACATGCGCAATCTCTTCATCCTACTTAAAAGTGATCCTACTACTCCTAAAACTCGATGATACTAACGCAAGACGGCACGAGAGCCTCTTGTCATTCTCTTTTCCATGAAAGGCTTAGCTCATGGAATTAGTGGATTGAAAAGGAATTAAAGGGCAAAATGTCATATCAAGATGCATACATAATACCTAAGTTTCTTGAAGGCTTTGTTTCTATATTCCGGGACTCACTTCGATGGTGTCGGACTTAGGCCCTGTTGCTGAGGACATGTTCCACTGGCAAGCGACCATCATCGGTCCGAATGACAGTCCGTATTCGGGCGGAGTGTTTCTGGTGACAATTCATTTTCCACCGGACTACCCTTTCAAGCCTCCAAAGGTGAATACTTTTTCTTTTGGGCTAACCCGAGTTGTTAAATTTAAATGAGCTTTTTCCCAAACAATATGAATGTGAATTTTTGGAAAGTAGGTAGCTTTCAGGACCAAGGTATTCCATCCAAACATTAACAGCAATGGAAACATATGCTTGGACATTCTCAAGGAGCAATGGAGTCCTGCCCTCACTATATCCAAGGTGCTCCCTTCTTCCTGTAGATCCTATTTCGATTACTGAGCCGTCGAAATGCTCTGGGAAAAAGTTCAGAGAACAGACTATTCCGGATTCTAGATTCGATGGAAAAAAGCTGCGGATTTAACGATGGGTTCCTGCAAATATGCGATCACACACGAAGGAAATGTTCTAAATTTGCTCGGTATTAGCAACCGAACCCATATACATCGGGCAGTTCAATCGGACGGGTCTACATGAGTCCGACACGGATGTCCGTTGCCCATATTTCTAGTCCGTGTGCGCATACTTTCTCAGTTCATAAATTACCCAACATTCTCTACTTCAACGTGATAGTACTGCACAATTATTGAACAGCACATCCTTTGCTAATGTGAAATTGATTCCCATTCAACATGCAGGTTTTACTATCCATATGCTCCCTGCTCACGGATCCGAACCCGGACGACCCGCTTGTGCCGGAGATCGCTCACATGTACAAGAGCGACAGACCCAAGTACGAAGCGATGGCCCGGAGCTGGACTCAGAAGTACGCCATGGGCTGAAGCTTAAAATGATCAAACAGAAAATTAAAGAGGGGCAGATGGATAAGAAGTCGCTTTTTACTAGAATAAAAGTCTTTTACTTTTGGATTGGAAAGGTCCCTTGAAATTCGATTCTTTTTAAGTGTCGTTTCTGGGGTCTTGATTTCGACTTTTTTTGAGCCCAATAAGGTGATGGAATTAAATTCTGTCATTTCCGCTTGAATCGCCTGGATACTTAGTTTGTTCCCTTCATTTTTCTTTCGGTGAACCGACAAAAAAAATAAACATTTCACCCGGCAACATCAGGGATTCAAAACTCCGTGACATCAAAAACTCGGCGAAGTCGTAGCTAGAAAGATAGAAAACAGAAGTAGAAAAACGAGAAGAGCAATAAGAAATTGCGGCAAAGATTCGCTAATGCAACCGTCCTCTTTCTCGAGTTCGCCGAGCTTACAACGCAGTTGCCCATTCTACGGGAGTACCACGCCCTGCAAGGAGTTATGGTCAATTGCGCAAACGAGCGACAACCCCTTTGTAGAGAAAGGAAAAGGAACATCTTTTCTGGGCTTGTTAATACCATAATTTGCAGCCATAAATGGACCGTGCAAGATGGAACCTGAAAGACTGGGTTTATGGTATGTTTCAACAGAGAACGCACAGCGCCTTGTCAATGAAAATAAGTGACCAACCTGGGAAAAATAATGTCCAGACGCTAAACACCGAGCGCATTTAATGTACACTAAGGCTTCAGCAATCGGAAAGAGCTAAGAATGTGGAATTCTCTCAGAATTTCAACTATCAAAGAAAAGAAAACTAACATGAGAACAACAAACAGTATTCACAGCGGCGGCAAATACTTGCCACGACCCCTCTTATCTGCCTTGTAGAAATGGGGCGACTCTGGCTCACAGACGAAAAAGGTAAGGATTACTCTCTTTTAAGTCCCTGGCTGCACTAAAGGGTCAGCGTTGTATTTTCCTATCACAAAATCTATTTACGCGTGGATAAACGGCAAACTGTGCTGTAGCAGACAAGCTCGAGCAGTGTCTCTGGAGTAAAACGTTGACTGTAGCACATTGACTGTAGCACATCAGCGAGCAGATTAACTCATCAGGAATCCGACAACTTGATGGTCCCGTACTTCTCGCTAATGGCACCTCCCTTCTGTTTCTGGAACTGTATGTAACGCAACGTGCTGGCAAAGAAAGCATCGGCAGCTGGATCTTGGGTGGTAGTGTCACTTTGCATCTCAGTAGTAATCAATTCCATCAGGCTTTGAATTGAAGCGACGGTTATCTGCGGGTTCCCCTTCTCAAAGAAATAAATATACCTGCCAAAAATGACGTATGGCCCAAATCATAGAATTAATATAGATATAAACAAGAAAAGAAAAATACCACAAAATGTGCAATGACCGTAAATTATTACTTGTTTAGAATCTCAACAAAGAGCATCACTGAACCAGTGCTCCCTCTTGTTGCATTGGACATCTGTTGTGCAGCATTTGCAATTCTCAATGCACGTTTTAGGCACAGCAACACCCTGGAACAAACAAAGTGAATGAAGATAGAATCAGCAACATAAAGCCGATAATGATCTAAATGAAGCCCCCGTATCCCAACTTCTTCCATGATTTAAACAAACAGGAGAGTTGGTCCACTAGGTCTTCTATTTTGGTATTAATCAAAAGAAAACAAGTACTTTCAAAAACAAAGAGCACGATGACTAGAACAATCTATGTTATCCTCTTCCCTGTCTTCATCCTTCCCCTTTTGCTAAAAGAGTCCATTGGAAATGCATCACTTATTTTTGTGTTGTAATTTAACATTGTACAACATAGCAGATTTCGTCCTTCGCAAAAAGGACCAACAACTTTGAATGGGCCTCTTTTGTTCTCCCTTTGCAACGAGAGAGGAGGAGCATTTGGTCAAATTGATGGGACACTCAAGAACGCTTTTAGAACACACACAGATTAGCATCATAACAATAAAGAAGATAAAAGGACAAACTTGGCAAGAGAGAACATACAAACTGGTGACTCTTCAACATCAGGATAAGCACATGGCTCCAATTCTTAGTACAAGTGTCCCGGTAAAAGCACAATAAAAATGCAGAAAGCAAACAATGGCAAACCTTTCTCCATCTTTCAAGTTGTCTTGATCATCCACCCAAAACAGATGAGAGCACGCATATACAGCTCTGCATTGATCAGGCTTCTTCAATAGCTTAGCAGAGTACTGCCCATGAAAAAAAATTATGTTATGATACACCATACATAAGGTAGGGCTCTTTATAACTTTTAAAAGAAAAACTTGCTAACTACCCCTGTAGCTTTGTGTGTCAAAGTATCTCTGTTCTCAACGCCGAAAACATGCATCCTCTGAAGAGTTCCTATTATTAGATGCATTGCGGTCACCTGAGCTCTGGAGTCCTATCAAGAAGAGGAAAAGTAAAATAAGTCACGCATCTTCTCAAGTCAGAAGCTTAGGTGGAAAATTATATTTCCCCAAGGGAAAGGAGATCGTAATCATTCCAAGGGTTGTTGTCAACTTACAGATATTTCCTCCTCATATATAATATATGCCTGAGTAAAAAATTCATATGCAACCGGCTCCAAGTCACAGTCATTTGCAGCCTGAGAGGATAGGACGCAAATATGTTGAGAGACAGATCTCGACAAAACCCTCATTATTATTACATTTTGATTGGGATACCTCAGCACATTGCAAGTACAACCGCAATGCCAGATCAGGTGCCGGAATGCCGGACAATGCCTCAACAATCTGAGCGAAATTAAAGGAAGCTTGGTAAGTATATATAGCTACAAGATGCATGACATCACAAACCTTCACATTACCATCTGTCAAGACTAAGAACAATGAAAAAAAGTGGCACGGGCTGAGGCGGACCTCTGGGGGAGGACTGCTTATCCAAACAAGTGTACATAATACATGATTCTTGGATAGTGTGAAACATCTTTCCAATTCTCATGCATGAACAAGTTGGTAGGGATTTTAAGAAAAACGCAAACATCATAAATGTAGCTGACAGTTACCTGATTCAAGAGCTGAAAAATCTTTTTGGTTGAAGTTGACTCGTCATCTCCAAAAGGGTTTTCTTCTTGGCCTTGCAATCGTCTGACCAACTGGACACCTCAAACAATGTAGCGTTAATAAGGGTCCTTATTTGTAACAGTTCTTGTAATTCTCTTTTTTTATTATTCTAAACAATGCTAATGCTTTGAAAAGATGCTAATTGTCCAGAAACAAACACTCCCGTACATAGGCACATAAATGGCAACACATGCACGAACATCTACAAGCAAAACGCCCGACCACACACATGTGACTGGGAGTGAGTAGAGGATATACTGACTATGCAATGATGAATATACAACCGTAAGGAAACCAATGTAAAATTTTCATCTCTTTAAATAGAAAGCTTTCAGCAGAACACAACATAGATACGGAAGAAACAAACCTTAAGAGAGTTAAAAACAAGCGGAGGAACAGTGAAGGATAAGCGTTTTGGCCCTCCAGTCAAGATATGCTTCTTCACAACACATATAATCTGCAATAGGAAGAAGAATATGAATTTTAAAGTAGCATAGTCTTGTCACTGATGAATAATATTAATTGTAGAAAGTGAAAAGTACTAGCATTACTGCAACGATCTCATGTACAAGGATTAACATGCCAAGATTAAGTACATTAAAAGAAAGTACTATATCGGACGTGGTAACCAAAGTAATCCACTTTGAGATCCTCCAAGTCATTCATAGACATGCTGAATATTATGCTGTTAGACAATCTTACAAAAGTTTCAAGTGTGACCACCATATACAGTTTTCTTGCTTGTGGTGAAAGTGGAGTGAGCTACAAATACGCAAAAAAATAGGTGCTTTTAACAAAATTACAATCTTCCAATTCATTATAAGTCATGGCAACTTTCCTCCCTTTATGGACATTTTATTAATTCTAAAGGCTAAACCTCAGCCAGCTGAAACAAAAGAAAATCCTAAATCCAAGAACAACATATTAATTATGCACAAAACCTAGCGCCCTTCAACAAATTCCCTTTTTCTTTATTTTGAGTTGCAACAGTTGGCCATCAAACTATCATAAATTTTGTAACAATTTGTCTGCTGTCGCCAAGGAACCATTGCAAGAAGTACACTTTAAGTCGTAGAAGTCTGAACAAGATTATCGTCTGAATGAGTAGCCAACTGATTTGGACAAGAATTAATCTTTCTTTGTATTCGCTTGGATGTGCAGTGTCAATTGCTTTCCATTAATCTATCTATATATCTTCAGCTTTTATTAATTATGTACGTGTTTTTGCAATGCCAATCAAAATTACTTAGTTGAGCAGAGAATGATTTTTTTCCCAATAACGAGTTTTAGATCTTTATCCAATAAATTTACTTAGGCAGTGTTTCTCACATTAACAGAGTCTTCTTTCATTTCTTTTTTGGCAAACTAACCATACCTATCCAAAAATGGATGAAATTGGATCACTATGTTTCAGTAACAGACCAGATAGCAGTAAAGATATCATCGAAGAAACTACTCATATGCTTTGAATAAAAGATAAGATAGAGGTCCTCAAATTGCCTTTTTCTCTTGAAATACAACAACCAGAACTAGTCTCATTTACCTCAATGACTTCTTAAAAGTAGCTTGTGAAATTATCATTGACAAGGCAAAAAGAGCAGCAGGGTGGCCACAGGTACGTCCATTTACATGGCAGAGAAAAATTTGATGTTGAATACCACTAGAGCTATTAAAGAATAAAACTTCCCTATATAGAGTAGCTTCAAATTGGCAATAACAAGGGCGAGAAAAGAAAATGGTGCTTAAATGACTTGTGAGGGTACACTAAGCACGTAAAAATTCAATGTTCGAAAAGAAAAGATAAGAGTACCTTGAACATCTCTTCTGGATCTTCATTATGCAGCATCTGAATAAGACGTGCAACGGAACATTGTTCCTCCTTGAAATCATCTTCATCGACCTAAGAGGTAATATTGCTTTAGCAAGGGTGCATACTGCCTTAGTTTCAGTAGTTTGAGAAGTCAAAGCATGTATATGATAAGAGAACAGTGCCAAACTACAATACAGACAGTGAAGATATACACTATAATCTCAAAAGAAGAACACGAGCGCATAACATTCAATCACCTCATCATGAAGAGTTCCATCCAAATCCTTGATAAGTCCCTTTATTAGTTCAAACAATGCCTCAACCTACACAACAAGCAATCCACATTATATCTCATAAAATCCACATGACCAACTATATCAAGTACTCCTACCGGGAGGAAAATAAAAATAAAAAAACCTATACCAAGTACAAAGATACCTTGTCAGCAGTCGAAATATGTGTATTGTTTTTCATAATGTTTTGAATAATAACAGTTGCCATCACTTTATTTGTTTCATTGTCGAGGTACTCCATAACACAGGGATAGTTCGAAAGCTTCAACGCAGTAACCACATTATTATATTTCTCAAGTGGAGCACTTAATAGAGCAACAATCTGTTTTGTTGCTTTACTGTCTTCAATCTTTCCTTTTCCAGAGAGCTGCTTGACACATGATCCCTGAAGGAGAAAGTTGAAATGGAACCATATCGTTAGTCCCAAATTAAGCCTCTAAAACCTACTAGAAAATTGATTGCACAATCCGATACAGCTTGAAGCAGGTCCATTTTCGAAGCATAAACTAAAACATGCATCTGCTTTAATAAAGGTAAAGTATTGAAATACTAACATTTCCAAAAACATTAAGACATACAATGCACACTCATTCTCCAGTTTAAAAAGATCAGCACCAGAAAGGATGAGAAAGAAGAAACAAGTAATCATGGACTCATCCTATGGGGTGCAAGTAATAAATAAGAGCCTCTGTACTACAATATAGTTTAACCAAATAAATATACTTATTCTGTGGAAAGTGATCTTGGATAAAAGTATTTTGTTAGCTTCAGCTGATTGTATTCTCCCCTAAAAAATGCTGAAATCTACCCAGACCTGCCCCCATCTTCGTACTATTATTTACTGATCTGATATTTAATATATATTGTATTGGGAGGAGGAGGGGGGTGTGGGGTTGGGTTCTTTGTCCCGGCCCAACACTTGTGCTTCTTCCTCAAACAATGTAGATAGCATTTCAGCCGGAAAAAAAAAAGTAGACGGTAGAAAAGGGACAAGAAGGATGTTAACAACCTTAATTAATGAGCACAAATCACAAAGAGGGAGGGAGGACAAAGCAAACTGACACATAAAGTTCATTTCATGGTAAATCATACCAAGACTTGATCTGCATAATCAAGACGATCGGGGTGAACATGGAGAGAAAACTTAAGAAGAGATGAACATAAGGTTACAGCTCCAACAACCGGCATATCAGGCTGTGCTTCTATCACCTGTACAAAAAACAGAAGTACACTTTAAATTGCTTGAAAAATATAGGCAACTGACCAAAATAATCGACAAATGAGATATAGCAGGTACAAAACTAATTTCAGTACATAAAAAGCACTCTGTTCAGATAAATAAAACCTGATCTACGCAACAGAACACAGACAACCGGCTATATCAGAAGAAATGCAAAATGTGCAAAACAGCTTTTGAGGCAGCTGGGCGAGGTTGCCTTAACAACGCCACTCCTATGAGTCGCCCACCCATTCTTCAATAGGCACCCAGTCAGAGCCCCAACAGTCTCCTCCCACTGCTTGGGAGCTGCTCAGTAATACATTGAGTTTTTTATCGTGATTTAAAACAATCTGACTAGTTTGCCTTGAGCCCCATGTTTTAAAGCACCAATCAATGTTTTAGAGCACCAATCAAGCTTTGAAACTTCGATCCCATACTAATCCATATCATTATTGATGTATAACCAAGTGACATCTTAGAGGAACCTTTTCTTTTTTCCACCAAAAGCTGTGTGGAGGGGTGATCCAATTTGACAACTCTCCCTAGCCATGACAATGCATTGCCCTTCTAAAACTACTAAAAGTCAAATAGGCTTAAAACACTTCATTTACAGTTTGCACTGCCATAGCTTCACGGAAAGATACATGAACCTGATTAAGCCATAGCAAAGCACAATCTAAGTGCCTAAAAGTATCCAGCCTCATGTGTGAGACAAATAGGAGTTTGCCCACTATTGATCAAATTTCATTGTCCCTACACTTTGAGCTCCCCTTCAAAATATCAATATCAAGCCCACAGCCATTAGAAGGTACATCCCTTCAGAACTCACAAAACCCTAATTTCTCTTTAACAAGTGATTAATAAAACCTTTGATTAATCACAATAAGGTGCAACTCAATCGTCCATGGGATCATTGAAGTCTTTCTCTACCTATAGCATCCAAGTATCATTATCTTTTTGAATGAGTTTAAAACCTAAAACAGCATGGAGGTGATTATACCCATAATATCATCAAAACCAAAATTTTGTCAATGTTATCGCTATAGAGACAGGCCCACTGATAAGTGGCAACATCTGCTGAAATCTGAGCATAGGAAGACAATCCTTCCTAATTTCTGAAATGTCCAGTTATCTTATGCTACAAAAATTAGATAGCTTCAATCCTACAAGCCCATTAGAAGAAATTTACCTTCCCAATTGCACTATTCAACTTTGAGAAAGCTTCGACCTGTAAGAACTCAGGCAACACTTCAGAACTTAAAGCAGCATAACTCGCAAGCCTTTCCATTAACTGGGATAAGACCGTCTTGATGTCCACAGATGCCTTAAAAAGAAAACCAAATAAAAGAGAAATGTGAGATAGAATATTCAGAGTGGAGCTCAGAAGGGAATATAAGCACGTGACTACTCTAGTGCAATTAACAATATTGTACATAGTAACCACAATGTTAAAAAAATTTAGACATCTAAAAAAATTACACAAAGACAAGGAAAGAGGGAGGGAAGGACGCGACAGGGTGTGGTCCTACCAAAGATTTGTTACCTGAAGCTGGGGAAATGCACCCAATAAAACCTCAAGTGTCTGCAAGTGATACTCATCAGGAAATACTTGAATAATGCAATCCATCAAGTAATACTGAGCAATCTCATCTTTACAGTTGACAACCTGTATTTGTCACAAAAAATAGCACATTGGTAAAAAGTACTATTCACATGTTAGGCATCATAAGAGAAATAAATTTAATAATCAGAGATATACCTGCTCCAGGACTCTAGGAAGCACAGTATCTTTGTACATGTCAAGGTCGATACCCTCTATCTGACTAAGGACGTGCAAGTTTTTCCCAACCTGGTAAGAGCAGGGGCCAGAAAAGCATATTTGATGAGCACATACTCAATTTCAGCTCTCAAAATCACCAATCATAGGTCACTGATTTTACAAGATCACGCAGCTCGCTTCTTTCCTTCTCCCGTCTCTCCTTTTCCCGAGCAGGTCCCTGCAGACGAGAAAGCCCGACACCAAGCCTCAACTCAGGATCACCAAGAGTATGAATCATACATAAGCACTACAACACCTGCATGACCAGAAATCATGCCCTCATGATACCATACTACCTTCCTATCATGCAAACACATTGACTCTAAGCATATCCAAACATGTAACAATCAGCAAGTAGCTCTACCAACCTGATGCTGCATCCGCACCCAAAGTTTGTTCATCTCAGTAAAGTTTTGGATTACAAATTCCACTGCATCCGTAATTGTATCAGCATCACTGCAAGATTCAAGAAAGGCAGTACAGAAAGGCTTAAGTTTTTTAGCATATATTGGCAGATACATCAGGAAGCCAGAAACAGAATAGCATCAAGATGATGCAAATTTGGAAGTCTATAAAATTGGATGCCTAGCTGTGTCTGTGTTCTACATATACATGTACATACGGATATATAGATAAGTACACAGGATGTTTCGACCAAATGGATAAGACGTTTTTATTTTTAGCACAATCCATATCCAATGGAAGAAGCTGCATAATTATCCAATTACAAAGTCAGGTTGGCATTGCAACTGGATTTCCCAGATTATGGACACGAAAAGGTGAAATGTCTCTAGACAACCCAGGAACATGCCAGTGAATTCAATGAACTTAGTAAAACAACTTCAAATCTAACAGTAGTACTCCCGTTTAATTTCCTTACCCTTCATACTCGGAACCAATATCGGGTAGTTTATCCCTACTAAGTTGAGAGAGGTAGCTCCTCAAGAAGAGTCCACGTAAAGGATGCTGGATACCTCGGCACATTTCCACAAGATCTTTCAGAATGTCCTTGGCAGGAGCCTCTTTAGATTTAATGTAAACGGATCCTACAGTGCAGAGAAGATACCTGACAAGGCCAGAAATGGGAGATTCATAGCTAAACTAGAAAACAATTACAGATGAGGGTTAAGAAAAGATTTACATTGATCAATGTTTCTTAACAAACCCAAATGGAGACCAAGGATTCTCACAAGGAAATCACAAGGACATATCAGACTAGGCATATGTCAACATGTGCTGTGCTATCTTCTGTATATTATCGGTGTGCACAAATGCATAGCCATTCACCTCTCAGCTTGTCACACTGTTCAATACAAAACTCGTAACCTAACTCGACAGATCACTAAATCTGCCATTGACTTACAGGAAATAAGTCTCGTACACTCAACATCCTAAAATGACAAAACATGCATTTGATAAGACGAACTAAGAAATCTTTATAATCACAAAAAATCACCAGGATAAAATATCACCTGATACAATAGTAAACCAGGAAAACACAATTTTCTGCTTAGTGCATATATTTAGAGTTTTTAATAGCACACGGAAAGGCATCTAAAGTTCCTCTTCAGGGAATCGTTCAGATCTTTGAGTGCTTGACTTTCTGATCTTCATTTGAGCTGAAGCTCATTTTTCTGTGCGATAAGCATTCAGTTGAAGCATTGAAACTATTTTGCTTCTTTCCCCCCTCATTTTTTTTCTTAAGCTCCTAAGGACTTGCACTTACCTTTCAACATGTGAAGTCCATGTCCAGTATTAACAATGAGTAGATCGATTTAAATATCCAAGCAATCCATCTCCATCAACTTGTACAATCTATTAATAATGTACCCAAAATTCCAGCATTCAATACCAAATGCAATTTAATTAATCTGCTAACTCTCACGTCCTGGCTTATTATCCTGACTATCTCTACTTTCTTCCCCTTCACGACAAAAATGCCCTCCCTTTTAGTTGAGGTTTCAAATCTTCCCGTGCTTATGTTTGTAGTTCAAACTTAAAGTCACTCCCTCCCTCAAGCAGGGGAAAGAGACGACCCTCCCATCGTTCAGCATCACCTTAACTTCTTCCTTCCCAAGGGTCTGCCCATGGCTGCCACACTCCTTACACCATAATTTCTCTAACAGCACACATTTGCTTGAGCCATTAATATTGCACAGCACAAGCAACCTAATCCTTAACATGCTTCCCCATTTAATCTTTGAAATCACGACCAGAATGCACACGGCAATTTAACGCCCAATTAACTACAGCCGAGAAAACAAATCACACTTTCCCAAGTCCGGCAAAAGCAGTCATACGAAAAATCCACCATATCACGCAGCTAAACTCTCACTCACAATCTGGGCAAAATATTGCCGGCGTGCTGCACGAGCTCGTAGAGATCCACGATGGAGCAACCCCGCCGCGTCTCCTCCTTGAAGAACATCTCCAGCTTCCTCAGCTCGTCGAAAGCCCTCATATCTGGCGCACGATCAATCAATCAATCAATCTAAAAAAAAAAAAAATCCAAATAAAACGACGCGCATTTCGGCCTCGACGACCGGAAATAAGCCGCGAGATCAGGCGCGATGACCCGCCGGATCAGATCGGGGAGGGGCCGGCGGGCGACGACTTACAGAGCTCGTAGTACTTGTGGGGGGACAGCTTGGAGGTGCGGAGCTCGGAGAGCATCTGCGCCGAGTACTTGAGGGCGTCCCGGAGGTTGTTCGAGTCCTGAGAGGCAACATCGAGATCGAGGTTAGGGTTTTCAGCTCAGCCAAGTCGGTCCCGCGCCGGGGGGCGAACGGTGTTTCGACCGCCGAATCGAAGAGAGGAAATCGGCGAGGGGAGGGGAGGGGGAATTCCCGATGGGGCGGTTTACCATGGCGCGGTGCATGTAGAAGGCGTTCTGCTGGAGGCCGGCGATGCCCGCCGCGAGCCACTTGTCCTCGTCCTCGGCCACTCCGGTCATCATCGTCGCTCCTCCGCCGCCGTCTCCGCCCCTCTCTCTGTCTCGCTCTTCGTGAGATCAAAGTTCGCGTTTTGACTTGCCTTTTTTTTTTTTTTTTTTTGTTGATGTTCTCTTTTTCTTTGTTTGGGGGGGTTGGGGGTTCCGGTCTGTTTCGCCCCGCTCGAGGCTTCAACGTTGTGTCGAGGCGCGGTGGCTGGGATCGGGAGCCGCGGGGCGCACCTGCTTATGATGGGCCAGCGCCGCGCTCGGCGGGTTCTCCTCGGGTGGTCCGCCTCCTTCCTTTGTTTTCATTGGAAAAATTTTAGCATTCGATCCGGAGCCAAATTCTGTTTGGGCAATACGATTCTCATGATCGTAACCGGTTGAATTAAGTCTTCAAATTTCATATAATATTAGGATAAGTGTGCTAAAAGTCTTAAACCTTTTACTCATCATTAGAGTGCGGTTAAGTTTTAAATTTTTCAAAATGTGTGATAATATCATACAACTTATTACACAAGTACGACTAAATTATAATTTTTTTTAAAAGTACAATCAAGTTTTAAAACTTATCAAATTGGTACAGTTATGCTCTTCCATTAATTTCATTCAACTTGACAAATAAAAATTGAACTTGATTGGACCAACTTAACAAGTTATAAAACTTAATTGCACAAAACTGAGATCTAATTACATTTTTTAAAAGTTTTCGGATTTAATTATGCCCTTCTAATCAATTTTAAGACTTTCAATATATATATCCGTAAAATATTTTGATAGTTCCTAACTCCAAGTCTAATTAATTGAACAAATCAAAAGTTAAAACAACCCAAAAATTCAATGCGTAGAAAATTAATCCGTCAAAAAACAGAGCTTTCATGTAAAAATATGATTAAAGGAACATGCGATTTTTGGACTCCATTGCGCTTTCATCATCAGATTTAAGACTTTCTATACATTCATCTATAAGATATTTTAACAAGTCCCTAGCTCTAATTCTAATTAATTGAATTCGAACTCAGTTGTCAATCAAAAGTCAAAAGAAACCAAATATCGGATGCATAGAAAATCGATCCATCCATCGAAAAAACTTTCGTGTAAAAAGATGTTTAAAAGAGCGCGGGGTTTTCCAATTGAGCGTTTATGAATCAATAGGCCGATGTGTTAAAACTAACAAAAATTTCATTCAAACATCTAATTGTTAAGGAAAACTTATCAAAGGAATATAAATGAATTGATCGACATATGTTTTTCGGACGAATTTCTTGCAACTCTTTGCGGGACAAGAAGTAAAGTTATATATTCTCTTTTCTCTGGCTTTTCATTAATAAGTTGGCGGTTCGATTTATTCAAACGCATATTTCACGTTGCGCTCATCAGTTTTATAAGCACAACCATAGAAATAAGCCATCTAGATAAAATCCATCATCCAATTTAGGTCACCTATATGACATGATTTTGAATATAAACCTGGAAAAGAAACTGGAATCTCTGGAAAAAGCCCGACTATTTAAACCCACAATTCGAAATAATAAAATCAAACTACTATAATCAGGAGAACAAAAAAATGACTGAATCTCTTTAAGCTAGCTATATCCCACTTCGCTAATTGTAGGATCATGCAGCTCATAAAGTAATCGCAGCGCATGAAACATGTCGTAACGCATGTCTTTTAAGTGAGGTCACGAGACCAATCAAGCATCTTTTGCAGATGCAGAACAAATGACAGATATACAGCATTCTAGCTAGGGACATCCGAAAGGCATATTCTCAGCTTCCCTCGAGCGACTCCAAATCTTCCTTGCTGTATCGACCGGAGAGCTTTACCCGCTTGCCCACTTGCATTATACTCGAGAGTTGGTTGGCTTCGCCTTCCCCCAAGCCATGAAAGTGGAAGCAGCACCATTGCAGGTAGCAATAAAAGAACAAAGGAGGATATGCACAACACTGTGAAAAGAGTGGGAGAAATAGCTAAAGATCAAACCCGGAATGACTGAGAACCTAAAAGCTGTGTGTAATTTCTTCTTTTATCATCGTTAATAAGGGGGCAAAACCGATCCGTGTCATTACAATTAGGAAAACCCCACCATCTGATCACAGCCTTTTTCCCACTTTCCTTTCTATCATAAGAAACCCTCATGTAATGAGGACTGCTTCAAAGATCGAACAGGTACGATCGCAAGAAACGGTTAACATCCAAAGGAAACATTTCCTCCATTCCTATAAGCTGGGTGAACCCCTGCTGCTCATCTTGCGTCACATGCAATTTCAGTAGGGCACCGTGAACGGCAGAGCATACATATCAACCTCCGGTAAGTAATGCATGCGTGGCCACGGACTTGGGCTCCCATATGTCGAGCCATCGTAATCGGCTTTACAATTTCCAGCATCAAAATTGAGCTGCTTTCTCCCAAAAAGCCAGTCCTGATCATCAAGATCAGCACATCCACTGTGGAACGAGGGTGGCACCCAATTTTCGATCAGATTTCTGTATTTTATTTCTGATCGAGAGAGGCCACGGTCATCCAAGCTTGGTAAGGACGAAGTCCCATTCTTTTGGGAAGATGTTTCAGCTACTCCAGGAGAGGGACACTGCTCCGTCAAGCCAAGCTTAGAGGCAGTACCTTCGCCTGCACTCGAAGAAGTTGAGCAAAGATGCTCTCTCCGGTCTGTGCTAGATCTAGGAGCATGCTCATGCTTCTTGCGATCAACAACATCTGTCCTCACTGGGGCAGAGCAAGGCTGTTCCCCGCTGGGTAGCATTTCTAGATCTTTGTGCCTTTGTAGAGGCAACCGGATCCGAATAATGCTTGCTTCACATTAATAAGAAGAATTTGAATTACAAGTATCAATGACCATGTGAAGAGCAGAAACCCAACAAGTGAACAGCCTGCCCCAGTCAAGGAATAAAAATGAACACACTCACCAGGGTTTAGCCCGCCATCTGGAGGCAAGATTTGCTTTTGCTTTTTGCTGCTGTTCATTGTGCTGTCTGTAGAATTCAGGGAATTAACAGGTTTCCCGTGTTCTTCAGTAAGGTTGCTCTTCTCCAAGTGTTCAGTGTCATGTTTTCTTTTCTTGCGATGGTCTCCTGCCTTCTGGTCAGCTTGGGTCCTCTTGTCCTCATTCCTTCTCTTATGACTATGCTTTTTGTCTTTAATACCTCCATTTTCCAGGGCCACCTTCTTTTCTTTCTTCTCCCGTTTTTTGTCTTTTTTCCTTTCATTCTTCACCTTCTCTACTTTTCTCTAAACCCACATAGAACCAGGATAGCCATCAGTTTAAGCACCAGCTGAACAGTAAGAACATGCGGACAAGCAAGTACATAGAAATAGAGAAACACAAGCAAGTCTACAACTGTGACTATCTCAACAGAAGACTAGCCAAACCAAGACTAAAATATCTTAATAGACTAACAGTACACTGACAGTTGCAAATAGAAGTAAAACAAGACGAGCACCATGATGACAAGCCAAATGTCAAAAACAGATTCAGGAGACTGGTGCAAGAATTACAACTCATAATCCTATTTGGAGTCAACCCTTTTCAAGGAGAGTGTTGACTAGATTATTGGATCTCTGAATTTATAGAGGACCATTCATTATTGTATCCCTATAGTTACAGTAGAGTAAGCTCTATCCAAACAAGATACTTCAAAAGAAACAAGTTGCTCATCACCCCTTTTTCTCACACCACAACAATACATTGCCCCGTGCTTTGTTCTCCTAGGCATAACAAAACTCTAAAGGCAAGATAGCAGACAATGGCACTCTATTAGCCAAACCACCATAATCCACCATTTGTTCACAAACTCCTACAGAATCAACTTCCTCACATTAACAAGAAAGTACAGTACTCTGACCCCAGGATGCTTGACCTATTAAAAGGATCTTTATAATGCAAAACCGCCTCACCGATAAACAGCATGAAACTCAAAACTAGACTGTCACTGTGCCTGTCCTCTGCCCAAAATTTCCTACAGTTACCAAGATTTAAATACCATGCAGATTGAGTTCTCAAATTTCAGTAAGGAAGTACTTCATCAGGATGTCATATGGGAAAAGGCAAGCACGAATTCATGAATTCCACTTCCGCTAAAATCATACCCCGGCAAAAACCAAATCACTCAAACACTATATCAGTCATGTCAAATGCTTCTGTTTAGATAACAGCTGGATTCAGTCACCAATCTCTTGCTTTCAGGATGCATGCATCAGAAAAAGTCCTGTACTTTTATTAACCACAAGAACTAGGAAATTCATCCGTCCTATCAAGCATTTGAAAAAAATTTCATTAATTTTGACACAGAATTCTTTCCCTCGAGGATTTCACTTTGTGTTCCATACATCACCCCCACATCATTTTATCATGTTCAATGACCTCTGCCAGAATGACATTCCCTGAATTTTTGCGACTCTAAGGTAGGTAACACAACAAAGTGATGCATATGTGGAAACTAGATAGCTCCAGGCAACCACATCACCACTTGAGCTAGGAACAACTAGACAGCTCCTAGCATCCTCAGAACAAGAACTGATCACAGAAGAACTCAACCAAGCAAATGCAACTTCAGCGTCACATTTCGCAACAACTAATTGGTGGGTTCAAGAACCACCTTAGTGTCACGATCTTCCAAAGGCAGGAATATTCACAAAAACCCAAAAGAAGCATCATTTCCTCTGGACCATGTGGCTATTACTTGCTCCAAAGGCATACACATTGTCCACTTTGAACATGAACCCTCTTATTCCACACGTTAGCGCTTCACACAAACCCACGCCCACAAACACACACGACATGTTTTGTCCATAGAACATTTCCACAGCACATGTTGCAGCGTTTCATTAATACCCCAGTTCGTTCCATCCCTTCTCGGTCGGCCCCCAAAAGGTCCAACATTAGTTTTAAAAAACAAAGTTCCATCCGGCCTTTCTTTTCTTTTTGTTCAATCTACCTCGGTTCACCAATAAAAAGATAACAGTGCATAAAACCAGCCGAGTCTCGGGCTAAGCGGGAACAAAGTCAGTCAGCAGCACAAGGCAGAAAGCTTAACCACCGAATGCCGAACGAACCTTGATCGATTCGATCAGCGCCTCGTCGCGGACCCCATTCCTCGCGTACCCGGGAGGCGGGTACGGGAAGCACCGAGACATCCCTAGAAAAACCACACACACACACGCACGCACGCACGCACGCACAAGCGATTATCAAACAGACCCCTCCCGATGTAGGGAGAGAGATCGCAACAGGAATCCGGGCGCAAACCCTAGCTCGCCCCCCCGGCCCGAAAGGAAAGGACGCGAGGGATGAATCGACTGGGGATTGCGCTCCGGCACAGGAGGGGAAGCGCGGATCCGTCCCGCGCGATTCCGATTCGAACGAGAGGAACAAAGGTCGCGCAGAGCTCGAGAGCTCTCGAGAGAGGATTCGGAGCTCGGGAGGAAGAAGAGAGACCTGAGATCCAAAGCAACCTCTACGGAAACGCTCGAGGGTGGGTTTTATAGCCCGAGATCTGGGCCTGTTTGGAGACGAGGATAGTCGGATCGTCGCGCTCGGACAAGGGTTCCTATTGGCTGTGGGGGCCCGTGGGGTCTCGGAGTGTTTGGGAAGCTCGATTGCGGTGAACCGCATTGCAATTCCTTTTCGGTTCCGTTTGGTCTCGTCAATTGGATTCTATAATTTCTTCTTTTTCTTGGGGAGAAATTTATAATATTTTCTTTTATTACCTTTACCAAAAAAAATTTATAATATTTTCTTTAATTAATGGCCGTGAGAATTCTGTGATAAACACTACATCATCATAAGACAAAGATGACAATCTATACTGTAATGTAAAGAAAAAGGGACCTCCTACTACTTCACAAAATATTCAATTTTTTTTTCGCGAAATCTTCTCAATTATAATATTTTCTTTAATTAATGATTGTGAGAATTCTGTGATAAACACTACATCATGAGAAGACACAAATGACGATCTATACTGCAATGTAGAGAAAAAGGGACCTCCTACTGCTTCGTGAAATGTTCAATTTTTTTCTTCATGAAATCTTCTCGATTATTTACTTTACAGATATTGTATACTATATTATTTAATGAACGCTTGGCTTAAATTTTGTTCCGTGTCTCGCGTGTTGCAACGTGCGACATGCTTTATATACAGTTTCTTGCCATCAAATGTTTTTCAAAGAAACTGCGTCAATATCTCTCTCTCCCCCAAAAATCTTCACTTGCACGTTCTCAGATTAAAGAGCATTTGCTCTACTTTTCTTTTCTAGACCTAGATTTCCATTTTTTTTTTTTTTTTACTTTCTGATATAATTTGAGAGTCTCTTTTTCATCTCATTTGGCATCTTCTTTCACTTTTTGTTGCTTTTCTTTGCGTCATGGTGAATTAATTTTCTTGCAGTTGAAAATTTTGTGAGAACATCTTTACCAAATCAACCAGCAAAGTGACATGGTTTCATGACTTCTCAAAGATTCGGTGGAGACTCTCCTCTCCTAATTTAAGCATAAATCTAAATCCAAGAGTTTTTTTCTTTAAATTAAAATCTAAATTTAAGAATTTCTTAGAGGCGTTTGATTTGTAGTAATCATTTCCGTATAGAGATAATATTGAGGATGTCGAATCTAGGCATACACTACGAGCCTAGTTTCCAAAGGGGAAATTCTCGACGATGGCATGTGCCCTAACTAACGATTTTGGTGATTGACTAATGATTTTTCTTTAGGATGTGATAAATTTGGTCTTTTGGATAAGAGCGTGCTCATAACAACAAGTTGTATCCTTTTAGTTTTTAAGGCTACATTTGTTTTGCAGAAAATATGGCGTTTCTAGAAAATATTTTCCAGAAAATCATTTTTCAATAAAATAAAAAGTATTTTCAAGAAAATGTAATTATTTTATGGTATTTAGATGAAATCTAAAAATGAAGTGGAAAATATTTTTCACTATTCGATAAGGAAAATATTTTCCTCCATATACTCTTTTTCATTTATTTTATTTTTTAAAATGGATTTTACATATTTTTAAAATTTAATTTTTATTATTTTTAATTTTTAAAAACCTTTTTATATTATTAATTTTTCTTTTTTTTCTTTGTTTTCCATCTCTTTTTTTCTTGGCCAGTTCCCAACGCCCCCAACCATGATGGTAGCCTCAAGCTCGCCAATGAGCCTCAAGCTTCGCCGCTCCCGGATTGGTGAGCACAAGTGTCAAGCTCGAGGCTCGCCAAATCGACAAGTGCGAGCTTGAGATCGATGAGCTCAAGGTTCACCTGGCATTAGCCAATGACTAGTCAAGAAATAAGAAACAAATGGAAAAAAAAAAAA
Organism: Eucalyptus sideroxylon x Eucalyptus melliodora; assembly: GCA_016097485.1. Lineage (NCBI taxonomy): Eukaryota > Viridiplantae > Streptophyta > Magnoliopsida > Myrtales > Myrtaceae > Eucalyptus > Eucalyptus sideroxylon x Eucalyptus melliodora. The sequence continues at coordinate 43,315,954 of CM027832.1, read as the reverse complement.
AAATACAAAGAAAATAAAAAATAATTCGAATAAATAAATAAAAAATAAGAATAATAGGAGATGAGGAAGTGAGGATTTATAGAGGTGTGAAATAAGAGAGATCGAGTGAGGAAAATATTTTCGATTTTTCAAAAGTGGAACATATTTTCCCATAATTTAGAAGACTTTTTTCATTTCATGGAAAATGTTTTCCCTAAGGAATTCATTTTCTAAAAAACAAAATCAAAAAATGTTTTCCCATAAATTATTTTTTGAGAAACAAACAAAGCTTAAAGGGTCAATTCATTTCACAAAAAATGAGCAATTTTTTGGAAAATATTTTCCTATAAGTCATTTTCCAGGAAAATAACAATATTTCTGGTGTTCAGCTAAAACCTTAAAATGTTTCAAAAAATATTTTCTAGTATTCGGTAAGGAAAATATTTTCTAAGATTTCACAACTTAGACATGCATCACTTATTAACTTATAAATCCATCGAATATAAACTTGTCTTTAAATCCGGGCAAACTTGCTTTATATCTTTGTTCCCTTATTATCACCAAACGGTCATCTAAAAAGCACCGGCACTCCGACACGTATCCAACCGCTTCGACACGTTTTGACACGCAGTCAACGAGCATCTAAAAATCCAATATGTGGTCAACTCTTCCCGACATGTTTTGACACGCAAGTCCAAAATTCCGACATGCACGGGGTCAATTTTAAAATTTTTTAATACTTTAGGGGTCAAAATGTAGATATATGAAAGATAATGAAAATAACAAAAATAAATGGGAAAGAAAAAAATTCTTACTCTCAAATTTCTCACTTATAAGTTCCAATATTTCCTTGAGTGACGATGGAATGCCTCTCTTCTCATTGGCGCCGTTTTGTTGCCCCACATACTTAAAGTCATAATTTATTTATTTTTTGCTTCTTTCCGCTTCTCGCAAGCGTCGCTTGCAAGTTATCTCTTTTGGTCTATGTTATTGGCCTGTGAGTTATCTCTCACATTTTATGTGGCGAATTTAGTGATTTCCTTTTCTTTTGGTCATACTTCAAGAGTTCTTGTACTAAATTTTTATTTTTCTCGAACTTTATTTTGTAGAGGAGCTCCATGCTAGTTTATATCATGAACTCCGAACTTTATCTAGGACTATAAGAAATATCATTAATTCCCGACAAATAGAAGAAAACGGGACATGTTCCTTCAAGTTTACTCTTTCATGTTAACAATTTTTGAATTTCTCATTCAATCTTTATCAAATTAAAACAATGAATGATATTAACAAATGTTGGATTAATATTTTTTGTATAAATTAATTTAATGCTCTTATTATTATTATTTTTTGTATTTATATATAAATATATATTTAATATATAACGTGTCGGAATGAGTCGGCGTGTCGTGTCGCGTGTCACGTGTAAATGCTCATTTACTATCTAAAAAAAAATGTTTGTATAGATTTTTTAAAAAGAAACAAAGAAGAAAAGGAGCAAAGCATGTACAGCCCTAATGAGAATCTTTCGTTTGAGTGGCATGTTCTCCCTCTACGTCTTTTGTGTTCCAATAAACAAAAGAAAAAAGAGAGATAAAGCATGTAAAGCCATTTACTTGAGCAATGTACAATTGTAAGATAAAATAAATAATGAAAATGATAAATAAGTAGAGCATGAGCTCAATATTGATGAGCTCAAGATTCACTTGGCAACGGCTGACAACTAGCCAAGAAAGAAGATAATGGAAAACAAAGAAAAGAAAAAAAAAGAAATAGAAAAAAGAAGAAAAGAAATAGAAAAGAAAAAGGAAATTAAAAATAATTCGAATTAAAAAATAAAAATAAAAAATAAAAAATAAAAGAATTTTTTAAAAGAATAAGAAGAAATGGGAGGAGGAAGTGAAAATCTGTAAAGCTGTGAGATAAGAGAGATCAAGAGATTCAAAAGTGAAAACATTTTCTCACTTTTTTTCCTTTCGTGAAAAATGTTTTCCTCAATGATTTATTTTCCGTGAAACGAACGCCGAAAAATCTAGAAAACATTTTATTTGAAATTATTTTTCGTGAAACAAAAGGAGTCTAAGTATGAGAGGGAATAATAAATCATTAAGCTTTTGAGTGAAGATATGTCCAAATAAATATGTTAACGGACTTGGATTTAGCCTTCCTCTTAGCAATCTCCCTAAGTTAAAAGAATTTGGTGCAATTTATGAGTTGTGGGCATTATGTTGTATCGATGTGAACTTGATGGCAGACTTTAAGGTTTGGTATATAGAAAAAGATCAAGAATGAAGGAGAAGACCTAGAGTAAAAGCGCAGACTTCATAGTTCAAACTAGGAAAAAAGACCGAGGATGGAGAAGGATTAGAGGGGGAGCGAATCTAATACTAGCTTACACGTGAGTTGAAGTAACAAAACATTTAACTATAACAGCACGCTTTATAAATCGGGAGTGATCTTAGAAAACCTAACAATACCGATAAATAAAATCACACAACTATTGAAAAGTAAAATAATATTATAAATACAGTCAAGAAAAAAAAAACTTATATCCCACTTTAGAGATCAATTAATCATTCTACAAACATCGTAACTTAGTTCATTTTGCCATGCCTTTTGCACGAGAGGTTAGTTTTACATTGCAAACAGTTCTAAAAGCTTAAGATTTTGGCTTATGCTTAATGAATGAAAATATTTAATTAGGGAAGTAAATAGAAATCTAAAAAGATTCGAACTAAGTATCTTTTACTCCGTTTCCATGTCAGATTTTGTAGGACTATCGTCATTATTTTAAAAATCTAAGCTATTTAATGGAGATGTAATGTTATATTCGTATAAACAGATATTACTTCCCAATCGAAGGACCACCTATCCAGAGCAGCGTTACCTTGGAGATATGTAGCCGCCGCGCTTCAAAAGTTGGTCTTCGGAATCATGGGATTGCCGTTGCACGTACGGTAACGTGACACATGAAAACGCACACGTTCTCTCTCTCTCTCTCAGAAGCTTCATCGGACTTCGAGTCGCTTTCCTTCGTCGTTGAAGTTTTCGTGGCGTGCGTGCGATGCTCGGACTGGACCGCGTCCTCAGGAACTTTCCAGGGAAGCTCCCGTAAGTTCAAAGTGGGGGAAGTGATAGGGACCTTTTTTCCGTTTAGAAAAGAGTTGTCAGAGACTGGAGGATCCTGATGGACCCAAGGGCAACGTGATTCGCATCTTCGGCCCAAAGACCGCCTCGTGAAGGTGGAGGAGGCCCAATCCCCATCCTCAGTCCCAGAGCCCAATAAGGTAAGAAGAAGTCCTAAACGTTTCACTCGTCGGTCAATTAAGCCCTAACTGTGCTTAATTTCGGTTAACACGGTCGTGAACGTTAAAAAGACAGCAACTCGGATCTGCTCCGACATGGCTCATGGTAATGTCGATGAGCGCGATAAGGATTTAATTGCACTTGTTCAAAAGTTAGGCTCAGTCGACCAAATTTAGCTTCATTGGCTATTGGACTAAACTTTTTTGGACTTTTGCCATTATGGGCCACACAGCCCATGCCGGGTGACATCGTCTCCTTAAAAGGTTTCTATAAAATGTAATCCATATTTTCCAATAGTCAAAGGGCGCTCTTTAAATCTTATTTAAGGACGCTTTTGCAGACATGACAGGAATAGATGGGTAATGGTAAATTCAAATTGAATTTTTAATTTTTTTTTTCCATTTTCGCAAGAGTTCAGTTTTTCTCGTAGGGGTCCTCTTTAAATGTGAATGAGTCAATACACTCCAACCTTTGGATGGTCTGAATTCCAATTAGCCCCCGTTATAGTGATCTCATTTTGTCATGGTACTCCTATGTTTAAATTTGTCACCGTGCAAGTGTGCGTCGGTCGGTCCATCTGCCAGATACCGACGATAAAAGTTGCCGGCAGCGATGCACGTCCATCCCCCATGCCCAGATTTCTTGGCCGATCAGGGACATGATCATCCGAGATGAAAAATTCATACTGAAAAGAAAGACGAGAGGGGACCCAGGCAAAGTGCCGAACTCGAGGCGGCCGATGTCGGGCTAGTAGCACAGAGAGTCTCACTCAGAAAATGAGCCCACTTCAGTTCAGGCCCGTCAGGGAACTACCTCTTCCCCTGTCCTGAAGATTTCAGACGTTCTAGAATAGATAAGATCACCTCTTCTTTGTAACCTAACTTGCATTCCTTAATCGTAAGATCGGGTTCTAGCAAGGATCAAGTTGGATTATGCTTGCGAAAGAGCCATGAACACACCGGGATATTTTTTATTTTTATTTTATAAAGATTCTCCAATGGATGAAAACTTAAAAATTTAAAAAAATATCTAAATAAAGACACATACACATGAAGGGGGCCCCATGACTTCTTCATCAGGGGGAGGGGGGGAAGGAGACAAGCCTCATCACTTCCCACGGGGCGAGAGGTGCACCTAACCCACCTATCCACTCATCAATTACGGTGTTCAGCTGACTTGCACCGATAGACCTTATCGTATTGGAATTAGGCGCTTATCTTTTTACTATTGTCATAAAATCTCTAATATTTTTTTTTTTTGGTAAAGGTAAGAAGTGTATTAATTTTAACCCAAAATGACTATACAGAAGAAAGGAGACCTAACACCAATAGAAAGGACCTGCACCCATGGTGACATCAGGAAATGTCAAAAGGAGTGCAAGCTTGCAAGGGTGTCATGGAAACCAACATAAAGAAAAAGGAAGGGAAATACCCGCGGCAAAGGAAAACAAAGCAAAAACAAAGGCATGGCTCAATCAGAGAAAATAGTCAAGTTGAGGCTCCAGTTTTGCTGAAATCTCCTATTAATAGGGTTATCCGGCACCTAATGGAGGGTCAGAGCCTTACCCCTAACAGCCTTGTTAAGGCGTATCTTCATAGCCGGTAAGAAGAGAGTCTGGTCACAGAAGAGGATATCATTCATTGTCTTCCAGATTATATTGCATAAGGCTCCAAAAGCGAAACAAGTAATGGTGCGGTGGAAGGAATCTCTAGATAAATACTTGGTGGCCCACTGAAGGTTCTCCATCCACGAATTATTACGCCATGTAAGATTACATCTCGAAGCCCAGAAAATAGCAAGAGCCCCTGTAGTACGACACCCAAAGAAAATGTGATCAACGGAGTGCTATTCTAAATACATCTCTAACATATTTGATTCTACTCTATAGAACATTTTTGTGAATGCTATTATGATCTAAGTGGTCCTATTCTATGTTCCATGCTAGGAAGTATTACTCTTATTTTCTTTCCAAATTCAAGAATACGACCAATACAATTGATTGGTTTGTGCACCTCTCTTATTACATTTTTGTATTCCCCTATTCCTCGGATACAATTCGATCCTTCTACGGCCAAATCTCAATTTGTGGAAAGCTTTCGATGGCTTCCTTATGAAAACATCAATTTTTATTTGGGTATAGACAGTATCTCTTTATTCTTCGTGATATTGACCGATCCTTATCTGCATTTTAGTGAGAACTATATATAGCGATATACCTTCAGACCTACAAAAGGGTTCTTTCAGAAGATGTTTTGGGAGTCCGTGTAGCTTCATCGTCTATTCCCGGATCAGAGGATTTCGCCTAATTTGCTGCCCTTCAATAAGGTATATTAAAATAGGATAGGATGTTTTATCCGAGTTGGAGGAACCCACCCTATTTCCATAGTAGCCTTTCCACTGGGTCTTTCCTAAAATGGAAAGTAAGAAGTCACTCCTGCTATCAAGAGTAAGTCCTAAAAGAAAGAAATTCAATCACACCCGCCACTTTCTCTTATAGTATATTATGGACCAATTACAATAAATAGAGCAGGGACGAGTAGAGCCAAAACTTTGTCGTTCTTTCATTTCAGGAAGATAAGGGATTGATGGTGTCCAGATTTAAATGAAAAATCAAATACGTGAGTTTCTCAAATTCATTTGGAACAAAAATTTATTAGCGTTTGATTGAACATTTTTGTGGCTCAACTGGCCTTCCTCTAGATTCAACTTGAAGCGGAAGGCACCCGTCCTAGTTAGACTAGCTCGAGAAACTTGCTTATGAGGGAATGGTTATATGTGTCTTAGTTAGTGTGGTCGCTTGCGAAAGAGCCATGAACACAATGTGTTCTTGAAATTCTTGCAAACCTCTTGAATCTGAGAATCGTATATCATAGAACAAACTTCACGCCTCGTTCTGATCCCGTCCCAGCAAAGAGACAAGGACCATGATCCCAGGCCCTTCGTGGGCCGAGCTGTGCGACACCCGTCCCTTTCCAGAAGATGAAAATCGTCAAACAATGATTGGCACAATCGGCAGGAGCCGCAAATTCTCTGTCACAATCTAGAATAATCATTTACAAATTTTTCTTTTCTTTAGCAGACCAAGCTTTGACTTCACCAGAGACTTCAGACGCTAGACTCTTCCAAAAGTTAATAATACAGTCCAACCCTAATCCACACCCCAACTTCCAAAATAATCACGCACAAACCCTGCATATAACAGCCAAATTTATACACAAGAAGCTCCTCCTCCTCCTGCTATCTACATGACCGTGCAGGCGTACGGGTTGTCGTCGCTGAAGGCAGTGGTGTACTTGACCTCGGTGGAGCTGGCGCGGGCGAGGGCTGAGGTCTCCGGGTCCTGGAACACGTTCCGGACGTACCCGGGGGGCGCCTTCTTGTCATAGGCCCCCAGGGCGTAGGGGTGGTCCACGATGTCGTAGGGCACGTAGGGCCAGAACTCGCAGACCTTGCCGGTGCGGTGCCGGACCCGGCGGAGCACCTTCCCAGGGTCGACGTACCCGATCACGGTCAGCTTGTTCTGCTTGGGCTCGACCTCCACCTGGGTCACCCCCTTCATGCCCTCCACGGACTTCCGCACCCTCCGCACGCACCCCTCGCAGTCCATCTTTATCTTTATCTCCACCGTCTGAACAGAAGAAAGAGAGGGAAAACACCATCTCAGATAACTAGCAACACGAAAGATGCAAAGCCGAAAAAACAGATGGAAACGTTAAGAGTTACCTGGAGCTGCTTGCGCTTCTTGAACTTTTTGCTGTCGCTGCGTGGCGGCACGTAGCAAACGTCGGCGATGTAATCCAAGAACCCCATCACGTCCTAAAATCAACCGGCACGAACACTTCTCGATCACTGTTTTTTTATTACAGAAGAAGGAAGAGGACTGCAGGAAACCAGCTCGAGTTCTTGAGTAGTCAAGCTCGGAGCTGCATCCCGTATAAATAGGGCAGCCCACCAACTGCTGCACCGAGCCACGTGTACCGTCCGGCGCCGCGACACTTGTCAGCTAGACACGCGGACCGGAAGTGGAAGCCCATGTCATAGTAACGAGGGAGAGTGGGAGGTGGGGTCCTCTTGCCAGCCGACTTTTCTCTGTACCGCATGGAGGGGGAACTGGGGATCCGTGGGAGAGTAATGGGGAGTAACTGCAGATAGGAAAATGGCGGTTCGAGCCGGTTGACGGGGTCGAGGGGAGACCGGTCGGTGGAACCGACCGACCACGGAGTCTCTTATCATCTTTCGAGTCGTCGTTTCGCACTTCGCTGTCCGAGGACGCTGACGCTGACGCTTCCGTTATATCCGGGAATTGTGAAAAACTAGTCTTCGGGACCCATGAATGACCCCATTCGGTCTTTTTCATTTCCGCGTTAACGGATTGCTAGCATCTTGGATTCAGACACAACTTCATAATTTTCTCCAAATTACGTTTGTCCTTAGGTGCGCCTAACGCTCGTTTGGACATGGGATGGTAAAATCATCTGTAACGTCGAAGCCCGTTGCTTCACACCTGTTCGCACATGCCAAAGCCAATGATCTCAAGGCCAAGCGCGTTCTGTCTAATGGAAACTGTTAACTTTAGTCGTGCAGATCTCGAAATGAAAGTCGGGCTATGTATTATGCGGAACGATAGTTTTGTCATATAATTGTTTAGTTATATCGGATTTTCATTGATAACTAGTCACAAGCCTGCTAATTTTGTAATGTATTGTATTTTCGTAAGGTCACTTAAATACGGTAGACTGGTACAGTGCTTACTTATAGGGTGAAAGTCTGTGGTTTGATAAGTAGATGTCCTATATGCAAAGAACATGTTATATCTAGACGGAAGTAAAAATTTGATGTTAATATATATCAACGTACTTAATCACTGCACCCTTGACCTCGCGCCCCCCTCCCTACAATTGTAGTATGTGGATATAGTTTGTCTTGAGATCTTCGCTATTCTAAGTAAAAATTAACTCAAGAATATGAAATAATCCATATATGGTGGGAAAAAAGAAAAATAAAGAGATGACTCGTGAGCTTTTTTCCGAGGTTTTGATGAAAGAGAGTGAGAATTCCATGTCTTTTCCATCAACGACCAATAGGAAATGGTTATAGTGCGACCCTCCATGCAATCCCATAAAGAAAATCCGAATAAAGTTAGGAATATGCCTATTTTGATCGGTCAACAAATAACTATTTGCAGTCAAATAAAATACACACGATTGAGATTAGAAAATTGAATTTATTAACCTGAAAAAATGAAAGAATTTTCCTGAAAAAGTGATTTCTTGAAAATTATTTTTTTTTATCACGAAGTTTTCCCAAAATAAACACGTCCAAATGTGACCCTTTAACTATGTGCTTTGGATGCTCTCTGCCGAGAGAGATACATCTTGCAAGAAACTCAGAAAGGCTGACGTGGCGTGAGCACATGAGACTAAAAGCTAGTGACATGAATTTTTGAGAAAAATTAGATTTTTTTCTTGAGCAGCTCGATTCTTCACTTTATATATGGGAATATGCCTCTTTTGATCCTTTGAAGTATTGGATTTGCAAAAAATAAATGACTCGACAAATATTTTTACAAACATAATTACGTATCACTCGAAAAATAATCAATAAAAAATATCATCATTATCGATATTAATTTATGTCTAAATATCTTCGGGAACTATAAAAATATTTTTTTGCTCATTCATTTTGGTAAGTGATTCAAACGATTACTTTTTAGAAAATATTTTTTAAATCATTCATTTTCCACAAAACCAATAGAACCCAAATTCAAAAATTAACATTTGTTTTTAACAAGATAAATATCAATTCTTTGGCATGATCACTAAATAATAATAGTAAAAGTACATATGCGTAAGTCTACAGATATTCAAGGTATCAGTAAGTAGGAAAAAAGCATTCCGAACAACTAGAATTGCCTCCGGGTCCTATATCGGAGGATGATCCAAAAACCAAGGGCATGATGTGTACTAACACGTTGTGAATTGTGATCTTCAGAGTTCGTTTATTTAAAGGATTTTTTTTTCTTTTTTTTTTCTGGCGATGTTTAGATGACGAACTAATCGATTTATCTAGAATTGAAAACGACCTTTGTTCAAAAAAAAAAAAAAAAAAGAATTGAAAACGACCTATTTTCCCCCAAAATGGTTTTGGTGGTGAAAAATATGTTTCTTTAGGGTGAAGCATTTAGTTAGACAAACACTTTCGTTATGATCCGAGTGTCTAATGATGCTTCCGATATCAGGTCGGCCACGTGGGGGTGGTCACCATTGTTAAATCCTCAATTGGGTCGGGTGATTTCGGGGTACTCATGATGAGAAAGTTTGAAAAAAGCGACGAATGATCTTCGGACAAGCGGGCCGATTGCGTGTTCATCTCAAGACGAGATTCACGTTTGAGTGTCCGAAGAGGATCAGACGATAGACATTTGCTTTTAGGGGCGGCCAGCGCCGTTCTAGAAGGGCTGGTCCCGGAAGAATGGTAGGTTTTAGGCAATTCGTGTTTGCAGGTGCCTCCGGCGGCGTTCGCACTTGGCCGCGTACGAAAGGCGGCATTCTCGATCGCAATAGTGACTATTGCCTTGTGATAATGGCTACGGGATTGACCTGTTACGTGGATCGGTGATTATTATCATAAGATTTTCATTTTTTTTCACGGAAAGTGTTTCATGGTGGGTGATTTGCTCAGGATAATGAATTAAAAGAAAATATTTTCCTGATAAAAAAACTTATGCTTAGAGTTAAAAAAAATGATTTTCCTTTTAAGAAATTGAAAATCATATTTCAAAATATGACTATGTATTAATGCCTGTGCTCACAACTCTATGCTTGGGTATGGATATCCCGGTGCTATTTCCTAAGTAACCCCACTTTTAGGATTAGGTCTCCCACACTCGGGCCTAAGTCTATCAAGGTTGGGCCTATGACTGTGGCACTTGTGCTTGGGACCCAATGCCCATGCTTGGATCTTTAGTGCTCGAGCCGGGACCCCGATGTCCACACTTGAGTCTATCAAGGTCGAGCTTGGGACCTAGGCGTCTGTGCCTTAATCCTTGGCACCTAAGATTGGAGACAATTGCAATTGGACACAGGACTTCAATGCCAGTACCCAAGTTACTTCAATGCCCACACTTGAGTCTATTGAGGTCGAGCTTGAGACCTAGCTGCCCATGCACAAGTTACTAGCATGGTTTGGATGGGTGACTCTTATCTTAAAATTGGAATCGCTCACTAAAGACCGATTCCAAAAAATTGGAATCTGAAACCGTCCATCGGTTCCATGGACTCACCTGGGAATCAGACTAGTAATTCGATCAATTCCTAAGTGAATTCGTGGAACCAGTCCCATCAAGTCTTCACACACTCAATGCAACATTTTCCAAAAAGTCAAAGTAAAGCAAAAAATAAGGAATTTCTCTATTCTTAATTTCAATAGCGATAAAAAGATTAGATTCATATTAAAAGTTGAGAGTTGAGGTTATGTGTGAGAGATAGAGAGACGACTCCTACAAGGTGAGAGTGAAACAAAATGAACATTTAGTTAATGGGTGTTAAGCTTCATATTAGAGGTTTTAGAGTTTTCATTTTTCTTAAATTTTTTTTGGCAGGAAATTTTTCTTAAAAATTAAATATGTGGGTGGGCGGGCGGTTCTACACTTAAAACTAGGAATCGGACCGATACCTATCGGTTCCAATTTATTGGAACCGAAAACCAAATTGGTTCCCTTGAGATTCGCCGGTTCAGGTCTAGTCCATTCTAGACAGTCCGAGTGGTTCCTGATTTTTTTGTACATCTCTACTAGCTCCCAAATAATGTATGTGTATTAAGGAAAATTAAATCAAGTTTTCTAAATACTAAAAAATATCATCATCTTTTTGGAAAATGACTTTCTGAAATGTTACATTTTCTTCAAAAGAGACGGAGTTTTAAGTTGATATGGGTTCGTCCAAAAAAAAAAAAGTTGATATGGGTTGTGACCCCCAAACCCCCAAAAAAACAAAACAGATTGGTTAATCACTTGTAAACCTCTCTGATAGATGGGGGCATTCCACTTTGTTCCTAACAGAAGACCCGGTCCATTGAGCTTGATGGGCTGCCGTCGTCGATGGTCTAATTGTACATGGTCCATTGAAGTTTGCTTCGATGGATTTCTCATTTTAGACCCGTCCGTCCGATTATACTTAATCCTTTCTCTTTTGGCCAGAAATTATACTTGAATCTTTTGTACTTTAACCCAACAATACTAATCTTTTGATTAGTTACTTTAACATACTAGATTGCGTACTACTTACTAGTGATTTTTACTTTACTAGATTACTTACTACTTACTAGTGATTTTCATAATAGATTATTCCATGAACAAATTCATCATGAATGTTATTGCCAAAAGAGGACAAGATACGCGACTTCCGGAAAATGGGAAGATGTGTCTTTTCATTACGAACAGAATTGAAAAGATATGACCTTACGTTTGCATTATCACTCAAAAAGCATGACCTTTCTAGGTGAAAAACTATAGCTTTGGAGGTATACTGATGCTGAGAAAGTTATGCTTGGAAAAGATTCCAAAAGATAGTGTTTATTTTGAATCAAAAAGTGCATATTATAATATTTTAGGCACCTATTTATAAGGAGATTGTCATCTAGAAAATAACAAAATAACTGAAATATAACAACAAAAATTAAGGAAAATATATTGATAAAAATGAAATTTATCAAATATAAAATAATTAAAAATTAGCGAATTATTGGACAAATAGGTCGGAATGGCTAAATTGACAAAATTTCAAAAGGTTTAGGATTGCATTGATCAAATTAAAAAGTTAAAGACTTAATTAGTATTCGTACGTTGAGACTCTATTGTTAATTATCCCCCAGCTTATCCATACATTTCATTTAAGATTTTCACCTAGTTAAAAATATTATGGATTATCAACCTAGTTTAACCTATATTACTCTCTCTCTCTCTCTCTCTCTCTCTCTCTCTCTCTCTCTCTCTAGTCTCTCTGTGCGTGCTTAGAAGTGCTAATCGGAAGTCAAAGTAAAACAACCCAAAAGGTCCTTCACTAACCATCCCCACCCACTCACATGATTGATCTCTGATTAAAATATATTACATGATGCACCTACAGCCGCAACGCACGCCCACACACACGACATGATCCACGTCCCTCGGCCACGACCCATCCCCCCTCTTAAATTCTCTCCTCAGATTCCCCAACATTAAAAAAAAAAAAACCCCTCCTCTTCTTCCCTCGAGTTCACTCCCTTCCGCCTCCTCTTCTTCAATGAGCTCGATCCAGTTCGGTTCTCCGCGACCGCCGCTCGGTTCCAGGCTCTTGCTCGCCGCCATCTGGGCAGCAGTACTCGTCTCCCCGCACTGCGGAGCCGCCGCCGCCGCCTCGGTAGCGCCGCCTTGCAATGTGACGGTGCCGGCGGTCTTCGCATTCGGGGACTCCATCGTGGACCCGGGGAACAACAATGGGCTGGCGACCGTGGCCAAGTGCGACTTCCCGCCCTACGGCCGGGATCTCGACCCGGACGTGCCAATCGGGCGGTTCAGCAACGGCCGAGTCCCTTCGGACATGATGGGTACGTGCGCGTCTCTCTCTTCCGTCTCTACTCTCTCTCTCTCGCTCGCTCGCTCGCTCGTTTTTTTCTTCGTTGCGTATGGCGGCGGGAACGCGAGAGATACCAGACAAGACAAGGTTAGCTGTTTTTTTTTTTTTGGGTCTGAAAGGTTAGCTGTTAACCGACCCCACCGCAAGCATGATTGGTTCACGTGGATCGCCGACCCGATCCGGTTCGCTCATTCTCGAGTTGCCTAGGATTCACGAGTCGATTGTCCCGACGTGTCTTCGTGCAAGGTATTTTCCTTTGCTTTCGGTGCTCCGGTCTCCCCCTCCCATCTCGTCTCGAAATTAAAATGCATCAAGAAATGCCATAACGATCGTTTTCATGAAATAAGCCTCAAGATATCTGCCCAATTCAATGGTAAATAGAACATTGAAATGTCGAGGGGTAGAGTTCCCGGGTTTCTTCTTGGAAGATGTAAGTGCGAATTTAGTATTTTCGAATTTAAACGAGGAAATTAAGAGCACCCTTAATTCTCTTCTTCGTTGCGCTTCCAGTCATCGGATTCGAAGAAGATAAGGTACGGTTTGCATCCTCAATTTCGCACGGTGAATCTCGTGGCTTTCGAAACCATAACGTGTAATAGGTATAAACTTGCTCATGCTGGGTTTCAGCAATTATACATTTCATTCCACTGGCAGACTTTGGTACACTTTAGTTCTACTTTTTTTTTTCTCCCGATAATTTAGCAGGTAAGCTATGGTTTCAATTACCCTCCAATGTTTATCTTCTTGTAGCTGAGAAATTGGGAATTAAGAAGTTCTTGCCTGCTTATCTGGATCCAAATCTGGAGCTCCAGGACCTCCTCACCGGCGTGAGCTTCGCCTCCGGAGCTAACGGATATGATCCTCTCTCCGCCAAATTAGCCGTAATCTCTCTCTCTCTCAATACACGATTACAATTATGATTCGGATAAGACGTGAGTCGAAACCGGACGGTTGACCAGATATTAGCATCGCATACATTTGATTGCCTAGGGGATCAAATATGTGCAATTTAACTTAATAATCTTGTGTGTGTTTCAATTTGTCGACAGTTGGTACTATCCTTGTCAGACCAATTGGATCTCTACTCCGAGTACATGGAAACCGTACGTTCGGCGGTTGGGGAGGAGAGAGCATCGACCATCGCCTCCGAGAGCGTTTACGTGGTGTGCACAGGCGCTAACGACATAACCAACACTTACTTCGCGACGCCGCTAAGAAGATTCAAGTACAACGTCTCGTCCTACGCCGATCTCCTGGTCAGCTCGGCTTCGAGTTTCCTTCGGGTAATAACATGCACGGATGATTTCTGGAAAGTTTCGTTAGGTCTATAATCATCATTTGATTTCGCAACTTATCGAAGTGTCTATATTCACGATTTGTGTACGTGGACAGGAGCTGTACGGACAAGGAGCTAGGAGAATCGGGGTGCTCAGCCTGCCGCCGGTCGGGTGCCTCCCGTCGCAGAGGACTCTGCATGGAGGCCCCAAGAGGGGCTGCTTCAACTCCGCCAACGAAGCGGCCGTCCTATTCAACTCCAAACTCTGCGCCGAGATGGACTCCCTCCGGAAGGAGCTCCCCGGCGCTAGGCTTGTTTACATGGACATTTACTACCCTTTGCTTGCCATCATGCAAGGCCCTGCTCAATTCGGTAATTAATTCGCTTCCATCCTACATCCGTTAGTCCTATGTTCGCTTTGCCCGTCTTCGTCTCCGGCGAGGGAAGACCCGCTTCCGTTTCCGTTGATGGTGTCCGGGTGTTGGGTTGCTCCAGGGTACTAATTCGGCAGCGTTCTTCCCTAAAATTTGTGCTGTATCAGGATTTGAGGTCTCGACGAAAGGGTGCTGCGGCACGGGGATCATAGAAGTGAGCTACCTCTGCAGCCGTCTCGACAACCCCGTGATGTGCGACGACGACACCAAGTACGTGTTCTGGGACAGCTTCCATCCGACCGAGGCCACCTACCGGATGCTCACCGATCAGATTTACAGCAAGTACGCTCGCGAGCTGTTCTGAGATCATCGACGCCGGTCATGTCAGTTTCGCCCCAAGGGATGGAGAGACATTCGGTCTTTTTTTTTTTTTTTTTTGGCTCGACAATGTGTTCCAATTTTTTTACCCACACGAGTTGGAAGTTGCTTTCTGAAGCCGAAATTACGTGGTTTTCAACTCAATTTCAATCTGGCAAGAATCATCTGAACCGGAGGACAATGGCTGATTTCGGATTGCTGGGTACCAGACGATCAGCTAGTACTTGGATCAACCATGGGTCAGACCACTATGGCCCATGGCAAGCCATTTGTTCTTTTACACTTGTCACTGGGAAATTAACGGTTCGATTCCAGTCCGGTTTTCTGAAAACCCGATCCGAATAAATGTCGGCAATGCATGTACATTTACTCTGAACCGAACCAAATGTCACCCAATTTGAAAATCCGGTTCGGGGTCGGGTTTTTGGTAAAGTTTGGCAAAGCATCCAGGGGCTTATCATTTATATGGCCTGCTATCACATATTGTAGGGGTAATTCTCTCACTAACATGATGTTTTTTCAACTTTACAGGATATGGACATTCCCAGAATTTTGGGCATGTTCATCTCTTGTAAAGTTGATAAACATATAGTAGAAGTCCATGCCTGGCTGCAAATTGATCGGTCGAGATCGGATACTTCCCTCCTTTGGGTCGAAAAAGATACATTTGACTTACCTCAGCACTACACAAGTTTCCCTAGCAATCAATCGTACTGGGGTACGTGACAAAATGTAAAACCGGAAAAGTACCATAAAAAGTAACAAACCTATTATATTGGTACTACATAAAATTTTCAATTGAATTAATTTAGTCTTAAACATTCTATATTTATGCCAATTGAATTTATCTAACCAATTTTGATTGGAAATCGTTGACATGATTTTCGGTCGTCTTACATGATATGATTGGGATTAATGTTGATTTTTTAATAATATTTTGAATTTTAATGATTTTTTTTTCTTTTTTTTTTTTATTTTTTTTTGGGCTAAGGGTCCTAGCCACAATGTGCTAGCACAGACTGTGATAGTGCAAGGAAAAAAAAAAAGAAAAAGACTACGGGCCTATTTGGTAATCGACCAATCTCAGCTTTTGTTCCCCATAACAAAAAAAAAAAAGAATAGAAATCCATTTTGTAATGACATTTAAATTTTCTATGTTTGGACTACAAAATTTAATAATAGATAATTATAATTTGTCATGAGGTTTACTCCTTTAAAAATTGGTTACTCACAACAATATGCTATTTTCACGATGGCTTAAAAATTGTTATGCTACCAAGTTCTTGAAGAAGTGGACCCCTTAACAATTTATAATTATTTGATTTTTTTGTAATGCAAAACAGACACATCCAACGTGACCCATGGCTAGAGGTGTAAGTGGGTTGGTTTGGTTTGTTTTTATTTTTTAGGAAAACCGAATCAATAAGGAAATTCATTTAACCAAATCAAAATCTAATTCAAATCGAACCAAATTTCAATTCAATTCAATTTGGTTTGGTACAGTTTTTACTTTTTTTTTTTTTTTTTGATTTTTTTGGTTGTTATATATCATAAGATTAATTTTCCAATCAAATTGTTTTTGCTCAGTAAGATAAAAACTTCATTGGTTTTCATAAGAATTTCCAATAAATGAATTGATTAGCAAAAAGATGAATGGATTTTAGATTATCTTAATTTACTAATTGTAGACTGGACAAATTATGAAATGGTGGAGTGGTCTAAAATAAGTGAAACAAATGTTATAGCCCAAGCAAATTAGCATTTTATTAAGGCTTGTACGTTTCGTAGAAAATATGGCTTTTCAAGAAATCATTTTCCAATAATATAACTATATTTTTTGTTGTTCGATTGAAACCTCAAAATGAATAAAAAATATTTTTTACTGTTTGATAATGAAAATCTTTTCTTACATGCACCCTTTTCAACAATTTTGTTTTTAATTTTTTATTCTTTTTTTTCTTCTTCTTCATTAGTCGGTTGTAGGCCACGTTGACGACTAGTGACTGACTAGAGGCAAGCTAGAGTCTCGAACCTCGCCAAATTCCTTGAGCTAGGGGAGGCTTGAGCCTAGCCAGAGGTTGCTAGAGCCTCACCGACGTTTGGCAACCTTCGACAAGGCTCGATCCTCGCTTAGGTGGTTGGATCTAGTGAGGCTTCGAGTTCACAGCAAGGCTTGAGCTCGTCGGCGTTGGGCAAGCTTGAGCCTCATCGGCCTATGGCAAGGCTCCAACTCGCCTTTGGCTAGTCGCTAGCCACCACTGTGGTTGACAACCGGTCAATGAAGAAGAAGAAGAAAAAGAAAGAAAATGAAAGAAAAAAGAAGAAGAGTTTATCGGTTTGGTTCGGTTAACTAAACTGGTTAAAAATATTTCAGTTTTTAATATTATCCAAACCGAATGAGAATTGAACCGAAAAAAATCGAACTTTTCTGGTTCGATTTGGTTTGGTTTTTGGATTGACCCTACCCACGGCCAGGACCACCGTCATGCCCCTCTTATCCTCGTTTCCAAATCCAGAAACAGCTATAGAGCCACTCTTCTCACTCCAAGTTCAGTCCCTTCCTCCTCCTCTTCTTGCAATGAGCTCGATCCAGTTTGGTTCTCCGCGACCGCCGTTCGATCCCAAGCTCTGGCTCTCCGCCATCTGGGCAGTAGCACTTGTCTCCCTGCGTCATGGGGCCATCGCCTCAGTAGCGTCGCCTTGCCACACGACGGTGCCGGCGGCCTTCACATTCAGGGACTCGATCATGGACCCCGGGAACAACAATGGCCTGGCGACCGTGGCCAAGTGCAACTTCCCGCCCTACGGGCGGGATCTTGACCCGAGTGTGCCGCTCGGGCGGTTCAGCAACGGCCGAGTCCCTTCGGACATGTTGGGTACGTACCTATGCCCACCTCTCTCTCGCTCTCTCGCTCGTTTTTTCTTCTTTGCGAATGGCGGCGGGAATGCGGAGAGCCAGACGAGACGAGATTAGCTGTGAACCGACCCCACGTGCAAGAATGTTTGGTTGACGTGCATCGTCAGCCCGATCCGGGTTTGCTCGTTCTCAACTCGGCATAGAATTCAATTCACGAATCGATTTGCCTGATCACTTTGCCCTTTCTTCTCTACGTGTCCCGGTGTGCCTTCGTGCATGGTATTTTCCCTTGCTTTCGGTGCTCCTGTCTCCCTTCCTTCTCATTCTCGTCTAATGATCATTTATCATTGGATCCGAGTATGGACTTTAACTTCTTTGTCGGAACTCGGGAATGTAAAATTCGGGAGTATTCCCTCCTTGGCAACGGAGATAAAGATCCATAAGGAATTAAAGCGCTTTCTCAATTGAGGAGGGTAGACTCTACTGCAACTTCTTCGAAAGTTGTTTGAGGAATTGTAGGTCGATATAATAGTCGCCTGCGCTGGTGAAGGTGGGAGAGGGATGCGAAAGCCCTCCTGCTCGGCTAACCTGTGACCGATTTGTCGGCCTAGTACTTCTGATTAAAAGGCATTGTGCAAAATTAAATGCACTCACTAGAAAGAGTCAGTTCATTCTTTAAGAAACCATGTGATTGGCATTGTATGTCACGTTTTTGTATGAAATAAGATGGAAGATATCTACCCAATTCGTGATAAAAAGAAAATTGAAATGTCGAGGCTGAGTTTGCCAGTTTCTTCTCCAAAAATGTAAATGGGAAATTGCTTTTTTGAATTTAAACGAGGAAATTAAAAGCACCCTTAATTCTCTCTTTCATTGCACTTCGAGTCATCTGATTTGAAAAACATAACGTACACTTTGCATCCTGAATTTCACAGTCTTCTCGGATTATAGCTCGAGGATACATCATAATGTGTAAAATGTATACTTTGACTGATCTTGATCGTGCTGTGTTTCGGCAATTGTAAATGTTATTCCCTTGGTAGACTTTGGTAAACTTTAGTTCTGCCTTTTTTTTTTTCGATAATTTAGCGCATAAGCTATAGTTTCGATTACCCTTTGATGAATTTTACTTGAGGATTCAGTTTGAAGAGGCCTGTTAAATTTTTTTTGTAGCTGAGACATTGGGAGTCAAGAAGTTCTTGCCTGCTTATTTGGATCCGAATCTGGAGCTCCAAGACCTCCTCACCGGCGTGAGCTTTGCCTCGGGAGCTAACGGATATGATCCCCTATCCGCCAAATTAGCTGTAATGTCTCTCTCAAAATGCACGACTAAAGTTACGAATCAGATAAAGGCATGAGTCAAAACCCAAATGATACACTAAATTTTGATATTACATACATTTGATTGGCTAGAGAATCAAAGACATGCAATGCTATAAATCTATCACGGGAATTCAGTCCTCAATCACTTAATCTTGTCTGTGTTTAATTTGTCGATAGTTGGTACTATCCTTGTCGGATCAATTGGATCTCTACTCCGAGTACATGGAAACCATACGCTCGGAGGTTGGGGCTGAGAGAGCATCGGCCGTCGCGTCCGAGAGTGTCTACACATTGTGCACCGGCACTAACGACATAACCAACACTTACTTTGCGACGCTGTTGAGAAGGTCCGAGTACGATGTCTCATCCTACACTGACCTCCTAGTCAGCTGGGCGTCGAGTTTCCTTCGGGTAATAATGCGCACGGATGATTTCTTCTAAAGTTCCATTAGGTCTATAATCGTGATCTCATTTCGCAACTTATCATCGTGTCTATATTCACGACTTGTGTGCGTGGGAAGGAGCTGTACGGACTCGGAGCAAGGAAAATCGGGGTGCTCAGCCTGCCGCCGGTAGGGTGCCTCCCGTCGCAGAGGACTCTGCACGGAGGCCCCGAGAGGGATTGCTTCGACTCTGCCAACAAAGCGGCCGTCCTCTTCAACTCCAAGCTCCGCGCCGAGATCGACTCCCTCCGGGAGGACCTCCCCGGCGCTAGGCTTGTTTACATGGACATTTACTACCCTTTGCTCGCCATCATCCAAGACCCTGCTCGATTCGGTAATTACTACTCTTCCATCCTGCGTCGATTAGTCCTATGTTCGCTTTGCCCGTCCGGACGAGCGAGAACCCGTTTCTGTTGACGGTGTCCGGATTTTGGCTTACACTAGAGTACTAATTCGGCAATGTCCGTCCTTAAATTTGTGCCATATAGGATTTGAGGTGTCGACGAAAGGGTGCTGCGGCACGGGGAACATAGAAGTGAGCTATCTCTGCAACCGTCTCGACCATCCCGTGACGTGCGACGACGACACCAAGTACGTGTTCTGGGACAGCTTCCATCCCACCGAGGCCACCTACCAGACCCTCGCCAATCAGATTTACGGCAAGTACGCTCGCGAGCTGTTCTGAGATTCTGAAGCGGAAATCACGTGGTTTTTTTAACTCGATTTCAACCTGGCAAAGAATGATCTGAACCAGAGAACTAGGACTGATT
This sequence comes from Eucalyptus sideroxylon x Eucalyptus melliodora, assembly GCA_016097485.1. Lineage (NCBI taxonomy): Eukaryota > Viridiplantae > Streptophyta > Magnoliopsida > Myrtales > Myrtaceae > Eucalyptus > Eucalyptus sideroxylon x Eucalyptus melliodora. The sequence goes on along the minus strand of CM027832.1, from coordinate 43,295,634 downwards.
TCAGATAGCTGTGTGCCAGATAGATGTATTCTTGGATAAACCAATAAGGCCCAAAGCAAGCCCTTTGTTCTTTTACACTTGTCACTAAAGTGTCAACTATTCGGTTCGAGCTGAGTTTTCTGAAAACCCAACGACCTGAACCAAACCGAACATTAGGGATGTACAATCGCTTTGAACTGAACCAAATATCACCATACTTAAAAATCTGATTCGTGGCAGGGTCGTGTCATTTCGATTTTTTCCCCACTCCTCACAAGGTAAAGTTCAGCAAACCAACCCTGGGCTCATGATTGCTATGGCCTGCTAATCACATATTCTAGGAACAAGTCTCCCATCAACATGGTATCTTTTAATCTTTACGAGAGATGGACATGCCCGAAATTCTGCAGAAGCTTGCAATTGCTGGTTTAACACAAACCATCTTTTTTGAACTTTCAGTGAAACAAAATACCAAGTAAATTGATAAAGATATAGTAGAAGCTGATGCCCGATTGTAAAATAGATCAGGTACTCCTCTCCTTCGGATCACAAGAGATACATTTGTCTTATCTGAACATCATGCGAGTTTCCCTAGCAATCAATCAATATGTTGGGGTACGTGACAAAGTCGCTAATATACGATAAATTAAATTTGATCTACAGGGAATTATTTCGAACCTCGGCTTTTCCCTCGGCGGTTCTTCGGGCTAAAAAGTTTGAGCTTATGCATCTTGTTTCTTATTCGACTCTTAACTCCTCGAGAAGACCTTGGGAATTAGACAAGGATATTATCAAAATTGAATAGTGACTTCAGTTCAAGTTCCTATGCGCCTCCAAGACAAGACCAGTGATGACTTTTTGGCTCCTTCCAAATCCATAAGTTCTCTCATTGTTGTTTTAGAAGTGAAGTATCGAAATTTGCAAAGCGCTTCATTTTTGCCTTCAAAATGTAAAACGGGGAAAGTAAAAAAAAATTAACCTATTAAATTGATACCAATTAAGTTTTAATATTTCAATTGAACTAATTTAATTTTAAACATTTTGTATTTGTACCAATTGAGTCCATTCAGTCAACTTTAGTTGGAAATCGTAGACATGAATACTGACTATCTTACGTGGCGCAACTGGCACTAATTTAAATAATTTTAATAATATTTTCATTTTTTTAATTATGATTTTTTCGTAGACAATGGTCGTTGGCTGGCCCTCGCCGGCCGTGGTTAGCAAAAAGACTACGACAATGTGAGAAAAAATTACCCTACAAGAATTTCCTCCTCTTTTTCCTCTCCATCCTACAATGTGCTAGCATGGACTATGGAAAATCATCAAATGGAGATACCGACTAAAGTGTCCCTCTGGTGCACTTTCGTGTACCGTGGCCGCGCGCCTAAACGACGAGCGAGACGGCTTCCTAAAAGATGCCACGAGCTGCTGCAGCTCTTCCTTGAGAAATTTGCCTAACACCTTATGAAAATCGCACGACCTGCGAAAAGGAGAGTTATACCAAATAGGCTCGTCTTTCGTTTTTGCCCGATTTGTTTCGCTCTTTCCTTTCTTTACCATATGACGGACGCACGTTCTTGCAAGAAAGTTTGACCTTTATAAAAATGGGACCGAACCAAGTTCATGGTCCCGGCTTTTCCATCGCGCGTGGCTAGGCTTTTTGGCCCTTGCCCCTATTAATCCAAGCTATAGAACCCTTCTCCACGCGTGGTGGCGCACTTAGAGGTCAAACTTTACCAAAAATTCGTTGACCCATCCAATGAATCACATTGACAAAATGGAGATTTTTCCGGTGGGTTATTGAGTGAATTTCGAATTTTGGAAATATCTTATCACACCGCTTACAAATAACATTTCAAGTGAAAAAATGTCGAATATATTTTATAACAAAAAATTAATATTAATCAAAATTAGGCTTAATATCCTTAAAAAAACCTCTAACTTTTGGTTTAGTCCCAATTCTAGTCTATACTTTTTTTGTCTCATAAAAACCTATCAACTTTTACTTGAGACCTAAATCTGTTCCCATTAATCGACCGTCCAAAAATTCTCTTGACAAACCTAGAGATGGGAAACTCCCGAGCAAGTTGTTCAAGCGCCCCAAGTTAAGTGTCCCGAGCACAAGAGGAGCATGAGATTGAAGACTGAGCATATAATCAAAGATCCTCGAGCGAGATGGAAGAAAGACTCTCTTGAGAGTAAGAGCAATTGAAGAAAGCCAACCTAATTGCTCTAGTTTTTATTCAAATTTCAGATCCAATAAGAAGTCATTTGGGCCAGCATCAAAGTTCATCTTCAAAAGACATCTTTTTGAATATGAAATTTAGGAAAAACTAGAGCAATTGCATGGGAAAAGGGCAATTTGGGATAGAGACTTAACAAAGGCACATATGAGGCTCAAGTAAAAGTTTGTGCTTTTTTATATGATAAAGAGTTTAAGGTACAAAAGGAACTAAACCTAAAGTTAGTGGCTTTTTATGGTATAAACTATGGTTTATGATAGAATTGAAACTAGACAAAAAAACTATATGAGTTTTTTTATAAAACATATATTTTAAAAAAAATAGAATTAAAGTTAAAATTGAAGTTTTTTTAAAAAAATATTAAGCTATTGAAATTATTTGAAAAGGAGAAAGAGAAAAGAAAAGAAAAAGAAGACAAAAAGGTGGGTCAGTGGTCGCTAAATGGGATGTGATATGATAATTGCTGGTTTCACAAAAGCCACTTTTGGAGGTCGTATCTTGCCGGTGGGACTAAAGAATGATTGAAGCAACTCCCCCTAATGTGCGCAACACGAGACCAATTACGTGGACCTCTAGCGACAGCGCTAGTGAAGACAAGTCCCTCTTAAAAGGCTCGAAAAATGACAATCTTTCAACTTTTGTTGTGGAGTGATTAGGGCAAAGACTTCGTAGATGTTGATTTAGCATTGCAGAATCGGTAGTGTTCTTGGCCGTTGCTCGTGATCTTAATCCTCTTGGCTAATTTCAATTGATATGTCGGGAGCGCCATGTTTCATTTTAATTTCGAAGGGATTAAATGGAGTTTGGAAGGTCAAGGCATTGTGCGTCGTTGGCACGGCCTCAAATTTAATTCGACTTCTCAACCCGAGATCCCAGAGGGGAGTCATGCCTTTTGGATCATGTGTAATTTTAATGAGAAAAGAGCTCACTTAAGCACTGTTTGTTTCGTGAAAAAAATGATATTTATTGAAAATATTTTCTCGAAAGTTTTTTTTTTAAGGATATGTATTTTCCATTGTTTGGCTGAAAATTCAAGATGGAATGAAATATATTTTTTCCATCGTTTGATATGGAAAATTCGATTTAATTTTCCTAAATAAGCATATACTATTCCGGTGCTAATAATTTGCCTATGGGTAGCCAGTTATGGGCATTAGAGTCTAAAGTCTGGCCCAATGGACTCTAACCCGATCATCGAGGATTGAAGCATGGGCGCCCAAGTCCTATGCCTGTTGTTGATGGACCTAAGCACGGGCATTAGTTCTCCGCCCTAGCTTTGATAGATTTCGGCACAACCTTTGTGGACTTGGGATCACATGTTGGGGATATTCCGCTAGTCGCTTGGCCTTTATGGACCTTAGCCGGAGTGTTGAGGCTTCAGGCCTAGCTTCTATGGACCCAAGCACAGGTGTAGGGGGTCTAAGCACGAGCGTTCGGGACCTGGGCTCGAGCTTTGAAGACCTCATCCCAAACGTTAGGGTCCAGGAACCAACGATGGAAATTTCATGCCCAAGTATAGAGTTTCAAGCCAAATGTGATACTTAATCATATTTTGAAAAATAATTTTCAATTTTTAAAAGTGAGTTTTTCCTGAATTTAAGCATGTATTTTCTATCGATTAGGAAAACATTTTCCATTGACTCACTTTCCTAAATGAACCAATCGCAGGAAATGAGATAAAATACTTTCCATGAAACAAACAAAGTCTCAATCCGGTGCATTCGACCCATATGACCATTCCAATAAACTAAACCGCGATCTAGAACTCGATTTTAAAATTAGGTCGCTAATGTAGACAATCGGAACATCATATAAAAAAGAACATTATCATGCATAATTGTACCCTTTCTGTACACAAAATTTCATGTGGATCCTCAAGGGGAGTTTAAATAGCTCAAAGGCAAGTGCTCTTTTTGTATCTTAGCGAGCACTACTAGTCCCTTCCCTTAATTTTCACATTAAGGGTGGGTCCAAAATTTGGTGGGATTCCAAAGTGATCCATCCACTTTCTAGTGCGAGTGGCCCCCCCCTTTTTTTTTTTTCAGTCCCTATCTCCTTTGCTTAGCGGAATTTAGCTGTCGTGGTCGTCGTGGTCGTGGTCGTTGGCACTTATCGCCCGGCCCACATGGGTCACATTAGTTACTGACTCGAAAGGGAGATGTCTTTATATCTTATTATATGTAGGATTTGATTAATGCGAGTGGCCCGTCCTCTATTGGCTTTAACGGGGTTCGTTCGCATACCGAACAATCTCGTACTCGACCCCGTGAGGGCCTGTGGACGCTAGCAAGTCGTTCACGTCATCACGAAATAATTATGTTATGTATACTTAAGAGTTTCCACGACAGAATCGCGACATGGGTAGCTTTTAATTGGTCTTTTCACCAGTCGTGCTGAAACATTGTCCTACATTACTTCACAATGATCTTATATTCATGTGGTCTCTTCCATTGTTAATATTCATTTGCTGCTCCTAATCTGATTTTACACGTGAGAAAAAGTGTTTAAAGATTGTTATATATTGCTTGATGATGGGTCTTATATGCTATTTATCTTAACCTGGTCTTCCTCTACCTATAGGTAGTTACGTCAAAAAAGATCATAAACCCATGCTCAGTAGATGAATTTCTTCAACATAATATAAATGTTAAATTGGCCATAAATGGGACGTAAATAGGCTTGCATATGGGTTTGGGTAGAACCTCTATGATACTTTTCCCATTTTCTCTCCTTAGCACTCTGTCTTACGTTTACTTATTTCACACTCTCATCTCAATTTGGTACATTGGATTGAATATGTAAATGTTTTAGCGATACAGGTTGGATCGGTATTAAATGGATTTATTTGAGCATATTCAACTCAACTCAACCATTCGATGGATCTATTGATAGAAGTGTTAAAATATCATTCCATATTGCTTGATGGCTTTCACGTGATCTCCTTCCCGGCACGTTGAAATGCTTGGGTCGTAACGAGGGAGGGCTCTTTTTTAACCAACGAAGCGGACGCTTCATCTTCGAGAACGATGGGAATAGTTTATGTTGGACAAATGCATAAAAGCACGTTCCATCCATCACGAAGTAATGCCCCGACAAATTGGTACGATGCAATTAAAGGCCCGACCCGCGTATCCATCCTCGGACTTAACGATTATCGACCATCGAACCAACCAGCCTATGTACATAGCAAAATTATAGGCCTAATTCCCCTAAAAAATACCCCTAATTTCAAGTCTAATTTCAAATTTGCCCTGAACGTTTTCATTAAAAATATTTCCAAACTTTCAATCTAATCTCAAATCTGCCCTAAATTTTATTTTTTTTATCTAAAAAAAGTTACTAACTTTTAACTTTAATTCCAAATCCGTCCCCTCCGTCGAAAAATCGTTATTAGCCGTTTCTAATTTCCCTAATTTTTGTACTATAGAGCTGTTTAACGTCATTTTGCTAATGTTGATTTGTTATTGATATGGAAATGGAATGATCACATCAAATCACTAATGGTGATTTTTGGATAGGGGATTTAATGAGACAGATTTGACACTAGATTGAAAATTTGTTATTATTTTAAGACCAAAAAAAAAAAACTTTCCTCAATTTCCCTCATTTTCATAGCAAAGAACGTTTTTGTTTTAGATATAATTTTTAAAGTCACTTTACAAATGCGGATTTGTTAATGATATGAAAATGCTGCGACAAATAACTAATAGCGATTTTTATTAATATCAACGTGGGTAGATTTGAGACTAGATTTAAAGTCGGTAGTTTTTTCAGACAAAAAAAAATTCCGAGCTGGTTTAAGATTGGACCTAATATTTGACGATTTTTTTCTTTTCGAAATTAGGCCCAAAATTATAAGTCCAGCTTTTGTTCTTCGATCCTCACCCACGGTACTCCAAGTTAATAAAAGAAATATGAATATATTTTTTATAATATATATGCGTGAGTATATTTTAATATTGCATGCGTACGTGAAGATGTGGAATCTAGAGTCACAGGGTCTCTTAGATACACGATCGATTGTCGCCCCCGTGACGTTAATCATTGACCCTCTTCTCCCTTTTTTCTTCATATTTTTTTATTTCAAATTTTAGAGCTCCACGGGACTCTGATTATGATACTTAACCTCGAAATTAATTATTATTAGTCGAATGAAAAATGACCTGGCAAGTGCAAGACAACAAACGAAGGACGAGGACACGGACTGAGGAACATCCGCCTGGTGGAAGGTCGGTTCCGGCAGCAGGGATCGTGCCTCGAGACAGAAGGTCGTGACGACGACGGCGCCAAAGCGCCAGGCGATCATGATACTTCAAGAAATGAACTGTAATTATGATAAAAGATAAGGATAGTTTGATTGAGAACAGAAGGTATTCTTGAAGTTGCAGTCGAAAGGGACTGAAATTCTGAAGCAGAAAGGCATGTGGAAACAACCACCTGATGGCAACTCCCATGGTTAATAAACACTGATGATTTCAAAGGAAAAGAACAAGTAGATCAAATCGAAAAGCATTGCTAGTAATTAGTAACGTAGAAAATGACATAAAGAGTATCCCGAATTCGGATCTTGGAGATGGTGGTTTCTTGGGTAATGATATTGTCATTCAATGGCTCGGATTTATTAATTAGTTGATGTTTTTATGGACCGGTGTCGTCCCGACAACGAAGTTTGATGGTGTACGGTCCAATGTTGTATTATAAAAGTATCAATTTTCCAGGAGTAACGTAGTATACACTTATTATTGGCGATTGCCAAAATAGTTTATTTTCATAAGTATTTCAGCTGTGAATTTTTTATTTTTTTTTTTTTTATGGGGAGAGTAGAATGAAAAGATATGGCTTTTAGATTAGTGCAATCACCCAAAAGATGTGACTTTTAGTTGAACAGTTATAGCTCCTGGAACTTGATGAATATAACAAGAGTAATAAGAATATGAAACAGAAAATCATGGGTAGCATAGTGTGAGAAATTATTTGTGATTTTCAAAGCAGTTTATTTCTAAAAATTATATTATTACTACGACTTTTTTTTTTAATAATGTATAACATTACATAAACATACATATATTTTCTGGAAAATGAAAAGACATGACTTTTCATTATGAAAGAAAATAATTATTGAGTTTGATCACTTGTGACTTTTAGATTAGGGCACTTGCCGAAAAGTTGCGACTTACATATTGAAAAATTACAACTCCAAAAGTTTGATGCACCGTTTCGTCTACGGGAGAAATTTACTTTTTGATACAAAAATGTCACGACTCTTATTTTGGAAACCAATCCTAATTGCTATATTTGACAAGGATTATAATCCGATAGCGGAATATGAGTGGAGCTTGTAGGGGAAAGCGAAATTTGTTTCACTTTTTATCACGTGCTCAAGTCCCGCTAAAATAGGTCAGCAACGACTTGAGTCCTTGACCCATAAGGGCGTTAATATCAAGAGAGATCGCAACCTGACCGTGGGGCTAGACGCACCTTAGACCCCAATCTCAAAGGCTTAAAGATTGGCTAAGCCACCGCTCAATGCACGTGACATGCTCGGTCCACCCGTGAGGGGCACTTTAACCCTGAAAGGACACCCAACGAGGGTATAAAAGAGTGATTTTTTTTGCACTAAAGGTAAGTGAAAGTGGTACATATCTGTTTGATAATGTTTTCGTTACTCTATTTCTACTCTTCTGATCTTCGAAATAGAATAAAAATATTAATCCGTTTAGTAATATCGGCTATTTTTTCTATTTCTTGAAATAGATAAGTGATTGGGAATTAATTTGAAATATAAACAAAAAATAGAAAAAAATTATTTTTTTATTCTCAGGAACAATTTCTTAAACAATTTTTTTTTTTCATTTTATTATTCTTCCTCCTCCAGCCGATTGTTGAGGCTGAGTCAGGCTAGCTCGCCTAACCATTGTGAGGTTGCCTTGGCCCAGCCATGGCGAGGCTAACCTCACTACCTAGCCACAGCAAGGTCGTTGGCCATCATCAAGGCCTGGTGACTAGCTAAAGGAGGAAGTAGAATGGAGGGAAAGAAAAAAATCTTAAAAAATTATTAAAAAATTGAAAGAAATTACACGTCATTAAAAAATTAAGGATTGTACCTCTTCTTTTTTCTATTTTGAAAATAAAATTATGTACAGTTACCAAGTGCATTTAAATACTCAGAAACCCGTCCATGGAATAAAAAACAAAAAAAAAATTATTTCTTAACATAAATTGTTATCGGAAATAAAAATGTTACTAAACGTATCCAAGCAGGTATCTTTCTTCGCCTAGTTTCTCTCCTTTGCCTACCTCTCCATCCCTCCCTCGTTTACTGACTCAGGCACCGGAGGGTCTTCTCGAGACAAATTCCAATACACTTCATTTGCTTCGTGATTTACAGCTAATCTCGTTCCTTCGAGAGTTCGAACATATCCAACGGAACTCAAGAAGACAGCGCATTTACAGGGTTCCGTGATTAAGAATCACGAGAAATCCTGCATAAACCCTTCTCGTGAGAGATGGATCAAAGACGACGTAAGTTCTTCTTCCTCAGCATAATCACTTTTCTAATCTAATCTAACGAAAGACAAAGTGGATCTTTGTCACATTGAAGACTCCCATCGCATGAAACCAAAAAAATAAAAATAAAAAAATTAACATGATTAACCTGATGGAAGTGAAATAAAAATAGAAAAGAAACCACGTAGTTGTTGGAGAAACAAACGACGCTCGTGTCAGAAAAAGGACACGCGCAGTTAAATGGTAATATTAAGGTCGATAGGGAAATCAGGAATCGCATTGAAAACTCCCAAACATAGTATAAAACCGACCATTTGTGTGATTTCCAACCTACGTAAACTGACCATCTGTATTTTTTTAAACTTGGAAACTGTAATTGGGATTTGGTCCCTCCTTGTTCTTTTCCTCCCCCAAGGAAATCAGAAAAAAAAAATCATCAATAATTTATAATTAGTCTGGCGGTTCTCGAATATTTTCATTCACGACAAGCGTGGAAAAAAAAATTGGGATGGAAAGAAGATCTGTAGAAGGTAGTATCTGGGGCAGGTCGGAAGTGAAGGATCATTCTTATTCCCTTTTTCCTAAGTTGAGGTAATATTATATTATCGTCTATTTATTTATTTATTTATTTATTACCGTGGGAATTTCCTTTTATTTATTATTTTCGGGGTTTCATTTTCGAATTGTTAATTGTCATTGGCCAGCTTCATCGTATCGGTAGTAGGGCGGTGGCTTATGAGGATTTTTTCTGGGTTGAATCCTTAGATCGAGTCACATCCCTCCGTTTTCTTTTTTATATTGAGAAAATTGATTATCAGCTAAAATCTAATTTAATGAGTATTTCAATTGTAGAAATCTTCTGATAACGAACAATTGTTTCGTTTCTATTTCATTTTAATATATTTATTTCTTAATCTACAACAGTCATTTTCATCGTATCAAACACAGTGTTGCGTATTTCTTCATGTCATTTTCTCTCTCTTTTAACTATGCATATTTTTTTCTCCTAAATAATAAGCATTATCCCCCATGGATTGATACCCAAAAATACTTACATATTTACATAACTGTACAAAAAAATTTCATTGATTCATTTTTCCTATTTATTAAATTTTTCATTCTTTCCTTTTGTATTTTAAAACTCTGAATGGTCTTGCTTACTCTCATTTAACTCTACAGAAATTTAAAAAAAAAAGTGTTTATTATATAATAAGATTAATTTATTCAGCCACGTATTTTCCACAATCCTGAAACTTTCTGCCCGTGCGACGGAATCTAGTTGGTCCGGCTAAGGTCGTTTGATTATCGAATCTCATTTTGGCTTATGTTATTGTAAAAGACGGATTGATTTGATTGAGACTGAGGGACTGCAAGGCTGGATGGACAACGCAAGACGCTGGACACGTGGCGTGTGATCGGCACGCTATCCCCCACCCGTCCCATGCTGCTCCGCAAATTGACATATATGCCCCCTGCTTCTGTTATTAATTCTATGATAACCTTAAAAATCAAGTTCGTTACGTCGTTCTCGTTTAACAGTGAAAATAGTGATTTATGATTTACCAAAAAAATATTTATGGTATATTTATCTTACGAAAAATGAATAGTTTTAAAAATATTTTTCTAAAAACAATCGTCCATATCCCTTGCGTAAATAAATGAATGGAAAATATTTGTATCGTCCATGGAAAAATCCTAACTTGAATTGTTATTGACAATGGAATTACTTTTTATTCAATAATATTACTTTGAGCTATCATAATGGAAAAATCCTAATTTTTTGAATTGTTATTGACAATGAAATTACTTTTTATTCAATACTTTCAATTCGGTTTTTTTTTTCTTATTGAGCTTGGGACCTCTATTCCTAATACACTTGGTTCGAGTCACCCGGACCGATCGATAATTTTTTTTTGTCTTAATTTTTATACTTCCTAAAAAGCAAACCCACAAATTCAAATTACACATCCATCGACAATGTGGCATTATGCAACTAAACTATAAATGCAAATATATATTTAGCAAATTTAAAATGACATAATAATAGAAATTTCATACCTGCTAACCGCTCATTGAGATATGGGACAAGATGAAAAATTCTTGTAATCATCTATCTTTAATATTCATAACACCATATGCAAAAACGTTTTCCTGCATTTAATTATGTAGAGTCCACTTAACTAAAAAATGAATTTCACACCAATTAACTAGCATTTGATCATGTAGAGTCCACTCAACCAAAAAATGAGCTTCACACCACTTGATTAGCAAATCACCGTAGCAATTGTAGTACTACTCTACTCTTCAAAAACTTCTACCATTTGACACAAATTGAAAAGCAAAGTGCGGGTGAAATTCATTAGTATAATACAATTAAACCATAAAAAGTTCAAAATACTTAATATAAACCATGAATATATAACTTCACATCTTGTTAATTCACTTGAACTTCTAAACACCCGAAAACAAAACAAACGACACATAATTAATACTCAACAAAAGTTTTAAATTGAAATTACTATTAGTGCTATTGATAGAACATGTCAATATAATATAATATAACGAGACATTTTACTTAGGTTTGAATATATAAAAGAATTATATATAATATACGGGATTAGTCGAGGGGTTGGACCGACCCAAAACTTTTAGGGCCAGTGGCAACCATGTGATGTTAGTCGGAATTTTAGGCAAGGGCCAGCCAGTCCCTTGGGAACCGGACAGACCGCGAGGTTAAGGCCCGGTCGGAGGGAAGGGTGGTCTAAGTCAACCCACATATTCTTGGGGCGAATCCCAGTGGTTTAGCTATCATAATTAGAAAATCGTTTTTTAAATCGTCATTTTTGTCAAATAAACATAACCTTAATGATATCTGTTAACAATATTATTCTTCCATTTAATTTTGGGTAGAATTGTTATCGCTGACCCTATTGTGCTAAGTAAAGGATAAGGTGGTGAAAATGAATTAAATTTCAAGTTCAAAGGATGTTAAGATTATTATTATTATTTTTTCATTCTTACCTAATTCAATCTTCCACGGTTACATCACAAGAATAATAAAAATTCCATGCATATCTCTAATTTTAGGAAGTAATTGACAAGAAATATGAAATAAATAAATAACGGTATATGTAAATGCAATCGAATTGAATTTATTCTACTAAAGCTTTATTATCTCCAGCGTGATGAACGAGGGAGTTAACCATCAAAGAACTTATTGCACATGCTAGTCGATGATGGGTCTGACTTTTCGCACGCCATAATTTCCCCAAGATGGTGTCTTTTTTTAATCTCTCTTTTTTCTAATCAGAGGACTATCCCATGGCAACGTTCACCCAAGGCAAAGAAATCATTTCGCGATCCACGTTGAATTTGTGCGAGTAATCATGCTTCTCGAACGACCGTCGTTACAGGAATCTTGACATTAGCTCCCCTCCTTTTAGGCACGAACCCCGAGACACAATTACCTAACAGCCTCGTGAAAAAAATCTTACTGGCCCCATGTCCCGTTTGATTTAGACCCTTAGACATGGATATGTAGGAATATGAATTTCTTTTTTTAAATTTTTTTATGACATCGTTTGTCGCAAGTTGAAGTAATTATAAAATGCATCGGAATTGCTTTAGGTATGCAAGGATGGAATGAAATGCCAACTATTCCAAGCTACATCTTCACCTTCAAATGTTTGGTTCGATTCAAGTCCAATTAGAAGTAGACAGACTATAGAATATTAAAAAATCACTTCATAATTCATCTGGATCAATTTTGATCGGTCATGATGAGTAGATATTTTTGAAACTCAAATCATTCATCTAATCCCGCCTACTTGTTCATCACCATAATCCATAGTGTGAAAACCTCCCCCCTTTTTTTTTTTTTGGTAGGTTTTCGAGAGGGAAATTCCTAATCGAATGATCGACGAGATACAGTGCGCGACAAGAGAAAACGATTTTTCCAAAGCCTGGCAGACGGATTTCGCTTTGATGCCGGGGGGATCACGTGACCGGCTACCCACCACACGCCCTCGATAAGCAAAGGCGGGCGGGGCACGTGCGGCCCTCCCTCGCCGCCTTCTGGCGAGTCCACTCGCCAGCTGTCTGCGCCCCTCTCACAATTAAATTTTAAACGCATCTATTCTTTTTTCTTTTACCTCTTTTTATTTACAGCCCCGTAAATTAAATTAAAATCCAGTCCATTTTTATTTTTCTCTTTTATAGTCAACGCCCGCATTCATCGCCTCCCCAAAGCTGTTCCGTCCCGACCCAAAAAAAAAAAAAGATAAAAAAGCTGCTCCACCTTTTTCCATCGCCCCACCGGTGGCAAATCGCCGTAATAACGGCGACCTACCGGGGGCACGGGGGTAAATCGTGGGGACCCACCGGGCAGGCAACTGAAAACCAAGCGTCTCCGTCTTCGTCTTCCGCTTTGTCTCGAGCGGGCGGTGGTGCATGTGGGAGTGCGGATCGGCACTTGCACTTGGCGCTCTGCATTTGCAGCCACTGAAGATGGACGACGCTTCTCAAGGTCTCCTTCCCTTTCTCTCTCTCTCTCTTCTCGCATGCTCCAAGAAGATGCAGAGCAGGCGGACGCGCGTCGTCGACAGGTGAACCAACGAGGAGAAGAAGAATCGCCCGGCAGAACGGGGAAGGTCTCTTCTTTCGCGCAAAGCAATGCCTGTCGCTCTCGCACTCCGATGCTCTGCTCTGCTCTGCCCTCGTCTTCTTTTTCTTTCTTTTTTTTTTTTTACTTGCATGGAGGTGGTCTCTGCTTTTTTACCCTGAAAATCCAACCTGAAAAGCTCGGAGAAAAAAGCCGTTTTTTTCTTTTCAAATGGAAAAGGCGAGAAATTTTCTCGGAACCCGCGAAGCTTTTCCTGTACGAGCGAGAGAAAGAGGGTAGCTTTCCATGTGCGTTTCGCCGGAGCTGAGCTTCGCTTCCACTAGCTCAGAGCTGTGGATGAGCGACGACTTCGTGCGCATTTCGATCTCGCGAGTGATTTTCACGAGCGCAATTCCCTGTTGCAGGTCCCCGAGCTCTGGGCTGAAGAGCGAGGTTGCGGCTGCGGCGAGTGAGGAAGTGCCCGTTCGTGACAATTCACGGGTCCGTTTCTCCGCAACAATGTCGCTTCGCAAATTCATTGCTTTCTGAGTAGAAACGCTTTGGCTGTCCTTTCGCTTTTCGCCGCTGAAAAGCTGGTCAACAACGAGCGTAACGGATAGTCATGTTCTGTTGGACGAAGCTTTCTCCTCAGTTCGCTCGATTTCTCTGCTGCAGGTGAACTTCCGGAGCACCGGCGGGTTCGTATCCAGAAAAAATCGTGCATTTTGCGACGCCTTTCGTCTGAAGATCTCGCAGAGTAGTGGCGTTCGAATCCGACTCCGTAATATTTTGGCTGGACAGAACGACGTGACTTCCGAAGAACTCTGAAAATTTTCGCGGCGTTGACGGGACGAAGAGGTCGTCTGAAGCTTCAATTCGGCTTTGCATGTGGGTGAATTGGGACCGGAATTACTGTCTTTGAGCGTGGACTTCGATCTAGCCGCACGACCCATCAGCACTTTCTCGACTGTCTTTCAGTGGAGAGCTTAGCGAGCGACATTGCATCGGAGATCCAATGGCGGGCTTCTAGAATTCTGGGTTCGTGTTCGGCTGAGTCAAAATTCCTCGTGCCGAGCGGTCTTCGTCGACATGGCTTCTTGGGAAGCGTTCGGAGAGGTCGCGAATGTGGCCCAGCTCTCCGGCCTCGACGCCGCGCGGTTGATCGGGATGATCGTGCAGGCCGCCAACACGGCGCGGATGCACAAGCGGAATTGCCGGCAGTTCGCTCAGCATCTGAAGCTGATCGGCAACTTGCTGGAGCAGCTCAAGATCTCGGAGCTCAAGAGGTACCCGGAGACGCGGGAGCCCATCGAGCAGCTCGAGGACGCGCTGCGGAGGTCGTACATCTTGGTCAACAGCTGCCAGGACCGGAGTTACCTCTACCTGCTGGCCATGGGGTGGAACATCGTGTACCAGTTCAGGAGGGCGCAGAACGAGATCGACCGGTACTTGAAGCTCGTCCCGCTCATTACTCTCGTGGACAATGCTCGAGTTCGGGTGAGGATTTCTTTTCGCTCTTGTCGTTGCTGTGTATGATTATCGTGATCGTGAGACTGTGTCGTGGAGTCGATAATGATGACGTATCTGAGATCAGGATTGCATGTGTTTATAAAAAATTCCCTACCTTTAATCAAAGGGTCATGTCCATGGATGCTGATGATACGTGTTATCGGCGAGGTTACAGAATTTTCTCAATAGCATTCTGAGTGATGACTTGATTGCAATGAAGTTTAAATCAGGTCAACTGATGATAAATCTCAGACAAACAAAATTTTCTTTAGGTTTGGTTAGCTTACCAGGTAGGACTCCAGTGGAGTAGAGGTCATATCACTTCAATTTTCCGTAGACATCAAAATGCATTGCTGGTCAAAATCTTGTGCATGGTTTCCGTCATGTTGTAGTTGGAGAAAGACCTGTAAATAGACGGAAGTTGATTTTGAATCCTTGAATGAGTTTTTCTGGAATAAAAGCTAGAGAGATGTCATTGCAACTTGCAATCAGTCCGGGAGGGAAGAATGGTAATTGGAAGGAAAACCTGCGTGGTTCATCTGAAAATTTGTATGTTGAGTCTTGTCTGTACGTTCTCCAAGGATCTTGCTTTATCTCGGAGTCCTCATTGGGAAAGGATCAATTTGCTTGACATAGGGGACTTTTCCTACTATACTGAAAAGCGTGTTCAAGTTGCTAGTGTTGAGGGCTTTGCTTATTTTTGTTATTAATTTACAGGAAAGGTTGGAAGTTATTGAGAGGGATCAACGAGAATACACATTGGACGATGAGGACCAGAAGGTGCAAACTGTAATCTTAACGCATGAACCTTCGAAAAATGATGCCGTGATGTTGAAGAAAACTCTGTCCTGTTCCTATCCAAACCTCTGTTTCAATGAGGCTCTGAAGAAGGAGAATGAGAAGCTTCGAATGGAACTTCAACGGTCACAAACAAATATGGATATGAACCAGTGTGAAGTTATTCAGCGCTTGCTTGAAGTCACAGAAACTGTTGCCTCAAATTCACTCCTTGATTATGGTTCACCTGTCAAAGGATCCAAGAAAAAGGAGAAATATACCTCTGATGCTGATAGTGATAGAGAACAATCCACAGGAGAAACATATCCTAAGAAAAGTTCTACCAGCAAAACTTCAAGGTCAGTCTTCTTTGAAGTTGAACTCCTTTATGTATCACCATCAACACTGCTGCCTTCAGTAATTGGCTTCTTCCCAATCTTTTGTGGACTCCTGTCTGGCTAATGTAGTTTTAGTCCGTTAAGATTAAGAGGGATCACTTGCAAACATCAAAGTGACATTGCTTTGGATAATTTTGTTTCCTCCTCATGTCACTTCATCGACTTAAACTGATAAATGACCCAGTTTTGATCCTGTTTAACCTCTTTTATCATCGAAGCATCTGAGTGCTTGAGGTGTTTCTACAAATATGCTTCATGTACTTCATTGCACTGGTTCCAGCTTGAGGAGTTGAAAGGATTTTGAAAAATTTGCTTCTTCCTTTGGTGGACAGAAGTACATCAGTCTCCTTGGACAATGATCTGCTCCCATCTAAAGGTTCATATGGACATTATGAATGGCACACTGATTTACTGGGCTGTTGCTCAGAACCACTTCTATGTAAGTTCCCTCATACAAAATTTAATAACCTGCTATGCAAGTTCTTTTGAGACAACCATAAAGTTCTACATCTCTACTTTTACCTGTGAGAAGTTAGTAAACCTCTGTGAGTTCAACCCAATGATTCGATATCTCCCTGTCATTGGACTTGCCAAAGCAGTTTATCTTAATTCCTTACTGCCCAGTGGCCCTTTATACCACAAAATCCTATTACTCCTGTGTTTATGACATTACCTCCATTATCACCACCTTTTACATAGTAATGATGGCATAAGAGGCTCACTACCTCTATCTGTAGTAGTGCTTCCCTTTTCCCTTAGTGAAGTGTTAAGCAGGGGTTATCAGAGGAACTATCGAGTTCCCCTCCCTTGGAGTGGTTTATTGTTCTTCACAGTGGTGCTTTACTGTGAATGACCTCAGACATGCAGACAACATTTTTCTATTTAAGGGGCAATGGTTAGCCATCTATATCAATACTGATTGTGTTACTGTCAAGCGTGTGTTCTTAATTTATGTGCAATATACCCTGCATTCTAACAGCTTATCTTGATGTGCAGGCATTAAAACATTCTTCTGCCCTTGTGATACATTTTCAAAAGTTGCTACTGTGGCAACTAATAGGCATATGAGTAAGCAAATCTCATGTCATATTCTTGTTTAGATTCTATTATAAATTATAACTTTAATTATTTGGCTGATCGGATGTTTAATGTATGTATTGTCTATGAATTACCATGCAATCATTTAGCATTAGATGCACAGACTCTTGCCCCCCGACTCCCCACTAAATAAAGAAGCAGAAAAAGGGAAGAAGAGTTGGAAAAAGAGAAATTGAGAAATGCAGAAGTAGCTGGGTTAAGTAGCCCATATTTGAACTCACTGATGAGATGATACATGATCTGTCTACAAGAAGATTGCCTATTGTATGATGCAAATGTACATGACTTAAGCTCATGCCCAAGAATTTTCAAAGGAAGTTGGTGGAAGAAAAGATTTCAATTAGTTGTAACCATATCTGTACAGGAATAGCCATATGATTTGAAGTGTAGAATTCTATGGAGATTCATTTTTCAATAGTGTTTCGCTTCTGCTTGAAAAGGAAAAATAACATGCAAAATCTAAGCATTTGGAGGCTGCATTTGAGGAATTAATATCAAGACGCACTCTTGCTCTTGGCTTAGTTTTTTAGCTCATAGTCGTTGACCGTCTCCGACCAAAACAATAATATATATATATATATATACCATCAACTGAGTTGGCTCTCTAATTGCCATCAATTAGTCCTAGTGCGGCTTATGTGGATACCTTATTGGTGAGTGCTTCCAAGGAGCTCTAAGTTTGTTCCTCTATTCAGACTGTCAACTTGAAAATGCAGAATCACTTCTGCATGTGCTAAGTGGAACAACTTTTAGTTCAAGATTTGCCAGTGCCTATGCCCTTTCCACTTTACAAGAGCTTGAATGTTCTCTTACATACTCCAAAGATACTTTCTCATTTCACAATTATAGCTTCTTCTAACTTTATTTTAGTAAACACTCTAATTTGAATAATGTTGGACACATCTGTATCGTGAGAACATAGGAAAAATCTCCTAGCAAGACTGTAGTCCTATGCTTGTGCTTCCAAAGTTGAGCATCCTTCCTTGCTCCCATCATTTGTTGTCTATTTTTGCTCGATTGGTCTACATTTATTTTCGTAAGTTGATTATTCTGCTGCAGTTGTGAGTTAACTACAAAATTGCAGCTTTACCTGTTCTCTGGTTTTCATAAATTAATTGGCAATTTTTCGTGATTTCCTGAGCTTGACCAACAGTGAACTATAAGGCACGCCTCATTTTTCATATTTGCATGATGAATTTTCTGAAGATACACTTGTTTATGAACGTGTAGCATTGATGCATGTAAAAAAGCCTCTACGATGTTGAAACTTTGAATTTGGAGCATGTCTTTTCATGCACTTGCAGAGTTCTCAAAGTTGCGGATCCATGCATAGTAATACATGAGCGAATGCTCTGTGCCGGTTATATGTCTGAATTTGAAAATGGGGAATCACGTGATTTTAATTAAGCATGTGGATACATGACATTGCCTTCCTCCAAATGTAACTTTGACAACTTTGCAGAATCTTAAGAACTCTGTGCTTCCTTATATTCCATGAAAGCTAACTGAGATATTTTCACATATTCACCAGGTCCAGGAGAAGCATGCAATGATTTGTTGGGATATTCATTAATACTGTCATGCTGTTGCTACACGTGCTGCGTCCGAAGGAAACTACGCAAGATGCTGAACATAACGGTAATTCTCTTATCAAACATGAAAATGTGTCATATTTACCAAACCAAGCGATGACAAAACCAAATGGATTATCTGTCCACTTGATCCTCTTCTTCTCCATGAAAATGATCTTGAAATCTCTTGGAAATTTTCAAACTGTCTCTGCAGATAGTGGGTGTAGCTCCAAAAGACCTCCACCCCGATTTTATAGGATTTCAAGCTTACTAAATTTGAAGTTCAATACTTTCATTTTGCGAAATTGATGTGCTAATTTTCATGGAGCATAGGCTTACAGTATTATGTGCTTTGGATGGCGGAATGGATCTGAAGAAAGAAAAGGAGAAGAGAATTACTCACTTTCTTCATCTAATTTTGGCAGGGAGGTTGGTTTGATGATTTCCTCTCGCATTTTATGTGCTGCTGCTGCGCTCTTGTCCAAGAATATAGAGAAGTGGAGATCCGAGGGCTCAGTGGTAAGTCGCTCGACTTCTTTTGTCAGCATGATCTCGTACGTCATGCAAATAGCGACAGTAGTCAAAGTGATAACTGAAGTAATCTCTGAAAGGATCTTATGTAGCAATGCGCTTTCCCTTCACTCTGTTGTTGTTTCATTCCGAATCTTTCCGGGTTCTTGAAACTGAAAACGAGACATGCGTAATGAGTTTAATATACTGACTCGCAGGTCATGAGAAGACGAAGACAAGCCCTCCTCCCTCACAATACATGGAATCGTGAGCGGCCGCTCACGAGGAACCCCGGAAAGGATCGGATGCCTAGGGAACATTGACATAGAGGTGATACCTAGTCACCTCCAGGAACTCCTCCGGTGTAACATATACGACATTGTAAAGCAGTTCGTTCTTTATATCTTGAACTCCGATAGCCGGTGTACCACATAGAATGATCCGCAGTCAGTGTCCGTGTCGTTCTCTTGATTAGCTTTCTGCACTGTTCATACCAAAAGTTTGTGATTACACAGCAGGGTGAATGAGATAATTCAATTATGTTCTTGTGTTCTTCTGGGTCAAAATGACCTTTCTTACCTGCAAACTACGTGACAGCTCTGCAGGATGAATTTTTAAATTTTTGATGCGATCCTATTTTTTTTTTTTTTTTTGGAGCCGGAGATGCGATCCTAATTGATATAGTGGCAAATAGCTGCATGTATAGGTAGATCTGTCAAATGAATAAATCAAGTCGAAAATGGTCAAAACTCAAAATGATCAATTTAACTTGTTTTGATATATTTGATGCAATATGAATCTTGCTACTAATATCTGACACAATCTATTTCCAACACATACTTGACTTGATATATGCTGTTAAATCAATTTTTATATATAACATATTAAAAAATTGATATCAAAATTTGAGGTGAGCATGGAATAAGGAAGGGGAGTTAAATATTAAAAAATTGATATCAAAATTGAGGTGTGCACGGAATGAGGGAGGGGAGTGAAGAAAGAGAATCATATAAATGGTTTTTTTTTTTTTTTTTTTTTTTTTGGTGATCAAACATTGGACCTTTCGTGAAAGGAGCAAGTGCCCGACCAACAACGCTGCCGCCATGGGTGGTATCATATAAATAGGTTGGTGTTTAAATAAGTTATGAATATTCTCAATGATGTTGTGGGCTTTACTATTTTAAATCCATTGACAATCGATTTACTAAACTCAACTTATCAAGTACAGGTTAAGAAATAGGTCTATGATCAATTTTGACTATCTATCGATTGGTCGATTTGGGCATAGATGAGCAGGGCTAGATACGCGGATCATGTGTGGCATGATGCGTGGGATGGAAGGAAAATCCATCAAAACTCGTAATGGGAAATTAAATAAAATCTAAAAAAGATGGCACATATATTCTTTATCAAAGCTTTGAGTTCTAAGCGTGAGATTTAGATTTGATTTGGATTTTTTTTTCAAAATTTGGAAACCCCAAAAAAAAAAGAAAGCTACACTCTCCATTTATTTCGTGGAAAATGTGGCATTTCTGGAAAATATTTTCCAGGATAATGTAATTATTTTCCGGTGTTCGGATGAAACATGAAAATGAAGTGGAAAATATTTTTCGTTGTTTGGTAAGGAAAATCTTTTCCTTGATATCTCTTATTTATTTATTTTATTTTTAAAAATGGAATTTTCATATTTTTTAAAAATTGATTTTTAATTATTTTAAAATTTTAAAATCTATTATTAATTTTTTTCTTTTTTCTTTTTCTTTTTTTTCCATCTCCTTCTTTCTTGGCTGGTCGTCGGCCACGGTGATAGCCCGCGACCAGCCACCAGCATGCCTCGAGCTTGTCGACGAGCATGAAGCTTGCCTCTCACTAGATTGGTGAGTACAAGCGTTGAGCTCGAGGCTTACCCAGATTGGCAAGCGCAAGCTTGAGATCGACGGCTCGAGATTCGCCTAGCGACGGCCGACAACTAGCCAAGAAAGAAAAAGATGGGAAACAAAGAAAATTAAAAGAAAAAAAAAAGAAAAGAAATAGAAAAGAAAAAAGAAATTAAAAATAATTTGAACTAAAAAATAAAAATTAAAATTAAAAAATAATTCGAATAAAAAAAAAAGAAAAAAAAAAAAAAGAAAGAGGAGGAGAAAGTGAACATTTTTCAAAATTAGAAAACATTTTCCTTAAAATTAGAAGACTTTTTTTCATTTCATGAAAAATTTTTTTTTAGAAATTCATTTTCGTGAAATGAATCGGAAAACTTCGGAAAACGTTTTTTAGAAATTATTTTTTTGCGAAATAAACGAAGCCTAAATCTCTAAAAAAAAATAATAATAATAAAAGAACTGCGCAAGAGATTATCAGTAAATAAAAACGCATTGAAAAATCTAAATTAGCAAAAGGTCTAACTCCCTAGCTCCAAGCCCGAATGGAATTGAATTTCCGGATCTGTTATATACGCCCTTTCGCCTCAGCGACGTACGGCCCCCGATAAACTTCCCGGCACGTTTCGACCCCTCATTGGTCCGATCCAGGGGGCTACCCCGACCCCGTGCAGCACCCGATCAGGGGTCCTTTCTCCTCCTTCGATATTAAAGCCCTGCCCCATCCTTCTATGTAAAGCCCTGCCCGCACTTGTCTGAGTCATCTCTACCCTTCTACAGCACTCGATTTTTCGATTTCGAAGAGAAGAGAGAGAGAGCGACAGGGCCTAGAGCGAAATCCGGTCGCCGATTCTTGGCGCGGGGAGGGAAGGGAGGACGATCTTCTGCCGGTGCCGGCGAGGAATCCGTTTGGGAAGCAGGGCGAGAGATGGCGACGTCGAGGAAGGTAACGCTGTTGAGCTCCGACGGGGAGTCGTTCGAGGTGGAGCAGTCGGTGGCGGTGGAGTCGATAACGATCAAGGACAGTATCGAGGAAGGCGGCGCCGGCAACGCGATCCCGGTGCCCAACGTGAACAGCAAGATCCTGGCCAAGGTGATCGAGTACTGCAAGAAGCACGTCGAGTCCGCCAAGGCCGAGGATCGCGTCGACGACGAGGACCTCGTGGCCTGGGACGCCGATTTCGTCGAGGTCGACCGGGCCACCCTGTTTGACCTCATCCTGGTCGGTCGATTCCCTCCCCCATCTTTCCCCTGTTGCTTTTTTTGGCTTCATTTTGTTTTCGGGGGCCTTCGGTCGGCCGGAGAATCTGCGATTCCTTGCTTTTTTTAAGTGGGGAAACTCTCTGTGAGAAGCACTTTCAAAGATCCTCTGTTTTTATTTTCCTTATGGGAACACTTCTACCTTTGAAGTTGTAATATTATTACATTTCACTGAGCTATTAGGAGCACTACCATCTCTATGAAGTGCTTTTCACAGTGCATTTGAGTCATGTATCATCTTTGAAATGGCACAATGCACCTTTAAACGACATGTTGAAGTCTTCTAGTAGCATCGTCAACATGAAGTGCCTTTCTAGGGTGTACGTTTGTTAATGTTTTCTCACATTGAATTTAGCGATTGTGTAGTTATCCATGGAACTAGCTTCAGTTGGTGGAGATGCATTTGATATTCCTTACTTGGACCATGTGCTAAGCTTTCTTAATTTTTTTCTTCCCTAATTGTTGTTTTAGCCTTTGAGGCTGGCGTATGAATATTTCTGTGCTATTAAACATCATGTAGTTTGACGTTCGAGCTAGTTAAGTGGCATGTGCTGTGCCCTGCATCATCTAGGATTATATTGTTGAATCATTGATCATTAAAGATAATTGGAAAAGGGGAACCGTGTGCAATCTTTTTATTGGTGAGGAATTAATGCAGAAATTTCGCATTTAGCATAGAAATAGGAAACTTGTGCTTGTCCTGCACCCAAGCTACTGCTTAACTTTGTGCGGGAGGGACTAACACAGTGGTGGGCTTCCAATATGAAGGTAATTGTGGATTCCCAGCCTGGGCAGGGTCTTTGACTTTGGAGAAACCTAAGTGTTCATTTAATATGCCAAGGTCTTGATTGTAAGGGTTTTCTGTTTTTACAAATGGTGAACGTGATGCGGCATGGCCAACTTTTTTGGTAATAAGCTGTTTCAATTAGTTGTTACTCAGTCTGACGCATGTATGAATTCGTGTCTAATCAGGCCGCAAACTTTCTGAACATCAAGAGCTTGTTGGACCTGACATGCCAGGCAGTGGCTGACATGGTCAAACGCATGACCCCTGAGGAGCAACGCCAGACCTTCGGCATCAGGAATGACTTCACCCCAGAGGAGGAGGAAGAGGTGCGGCGGGAGAACCAGTGGGCATTCGAATGATATGTCTTAAGTCTCCTCCTGAACCTATGGAGATGATTTGTGTTTTATTTTGCTGTGTCATTCTTTTAGTCGTTGAAACATCGAGTATGACTTTGCTTGGCTCGCGAATGTAGATAGCGGTTCGTTATGGTGGCATTGTTGGTTGGCTGGAGCCTGGTTTTGGACTTCAGTTCCCTTTTAATGTTACTAAGATTATCCTGTCTGATGATGGCCCTAATGATTTGATTATTATAATTTGTATGCATTTGAATCTTGAATCGGTCGATTGGGGTTGGCTGTGTTGCCCGTGTCGAATGAGCCACCGGATGAAACATAATCAAACGATTGGGGATACGGATCCCATACCATCCATGAAGGTGGTTCAGGATTGGGATGAACTTGTAGCGTCATGTGCTATCGCCGGGGTTGGGAACATTGAACGCCGTCCGTCTATCATCTACACAGGCATTTCATTTTCAGGTCGATTTAATGCATGAGTTATGAGTATTGCAGATTAAGCAGTTGATTTTTTTTTAGTCAAAAGAAATTTCCATTCATGACTAAAATAATCACTAAAATACTACATGCAAGGATCCATGGGAAATCTCAAAAGTTATCATGCAATCATTTAGCATTAGATGCATAGACTCTCGCCCCACCACTCCCCACTAAATAAAGAAGCAGAAAAAGGGAAGAAGGGTTGGAAAAAGAGGAATTGAGAAATGGAGAAAGTAGTTGGGTTAAGTAGCCCATATTTCAACTCCCTGATGAGATGATACATGATCTGTCTACTCCAGGATTGTCTGTCGTATGATGCAAATGTACATGACTTATGCTCATGCCCAAGAATTTTCAAAGGAATTTGGTGGAAGAAAAGATTTCAATTAGTTGTAACCATATCTGACAGGAATATAGCCATATGATTTGAAGCGTAGGATTATGTGGAAATTCATTTTTCATATAGTGTTTCGCATCTGCTTGGACAGGAAAAATAACATGCAAAATCCAAGCATTTTGGAGGCTACATTTAAGGAAGAAATTTCAAGACACACTCTTGCTCTTGGCTTAATTTTTTAGCTCATAAGGTGCGTTTGGGAGTGGCTTTGCCAAGCCACTTTGGGCTAAAAAATGGTGTTTGGGAACTTATTTTGTAAACATACTTGGAAAAAAGTGAGCTTTTGGAAGGCTGAAAGCCCAAGGCTGCCATGGGGCTGCCTTGGGCATTCGGCCTTCTCGCAATGCCGAGGGAAGAGAAGACAAAAAATTTTCTTCCACAAATGCCCTCACTAACATTTTATTTTTCCGGTTTTGTCCTTGTGACTATTCACCTTCTTCTTCGTTGAGGTTGGCTAGTGAAGTTGCGCAGAGTTGCGAAGGGCCGGCAACGAGCTGGATGGAGGTCGGCATGAGGCCGATGTGGTCACGGTGACCATCAGTGGCCAGTCGCGTGACCTCGGCGACCCCTCGCGAGTCGCGTCGCCGCGATCGCTACAACCCCCGGTGACCACCCGGATTTGGGTCGTAGCAAGGTCGCGCGACTGCTGCAACTCTCGATGACGAGCTGGATGGAGGTCGGCATGAGGCCGATGTGGTCACGGCGACCATCAGTGGCCGATCGCGTTGTTGGAGAAATCGTTCGAATATTTTGAAGGCGACAAAACGTTTCCTTCGTCTAGTGCGGGTATCTGCAGATCGTCTAGTTTAAAGTCGAAGACTCTCGACTAGCGAGACTCAAGATTCAAGACTCAAGATTTGAGACTCAAGACTCAAGACTCAAGACTATTCTCATTGACGAGTCTTTCGATCCGTGACGAAGGAAATCCAGAGCCGAAGTATATGGTTGAGGATTTAATCCTATCGTCGGAGAAGATCTTTTGGTTGGATAAATATAACGGATTATTTTATTCTTATCTAGATCAAATGAAGATCCGTTGGTCGACGAAGTATTCTTGGAATGTTCTATTCTTGGAAACCAAGATCTTGATTGTATGGGCGAACATGATTGATGGGCTATCGTCAGGTTCCTTTTATAGCTCGAATGATCTTCTTGATTGATTCCGTCCAACGGGTAGATTGGAGGAATTCTTTTGGTAAGTGCCAACGGTATGATGGCATAAAGGAGTATAAAAAGGAATACGTTCTAGTTGTTTGAGTACGTGATTGATAGAAAAATTCCAGTCCGAAGCATCTTGATTATTAGTCGATACGATCGAGCAAAATTGTATACACAGAGAGTGTCTATACTTGGTGACACCTTGAGCGAGTGTGGTAGATCATCTACACCGAAAAATCAAGGAAGATCAACACTGTAACATCTCTTTGTTCATAGTGGAATCCAGCCAAATTGGCTGTTAGTGCAGAAGAGTGGACGTAGGCTTGAATCAAGCCGAACCACTATAAATCGCGTATTTAATTCTCTCTTTCCTTACTCAGTCTTACGTTGATTATTACTCTTCGCAAATCCTTCAACTGTCTAAGTATTGCGCAAGTATACAGAAATTATCAAGAAAAATCTTTGTATACCTATTCACCCCCCTCTAGGTACTCGTACTAGCAATATAAATTGGTATCAGAGCCTGTGTTCTTACTTTGTTTGAAGTGTTTTACTTCAGAGTAAAAGATCCATGGCTAGTATGCTAGCACCAGGGCTGATGGAAGGGCAAAGCAATACAAGACCACCCTACTTTGACGGAAATGATTACAACATACGGAAGAACAAGATGAAAGCTTTCCTACGATCCAAGGATCCTCGGAATGGGACGTTGTGGAAAGAGGAATCACTCCTCTTGCTGCATCAATCTCGAAAGAGGAAAAGAAACTGTTGATGCCAGCGGAATGACTCGGGGAAGAGATAAACAAGAGACAAGCACTCGATGCAAAAGCAATTTACTCTTTATATTGTGCCTTATCTCCAACTGAATATAACAGAATATCTTCTTGTGTTACAGCAAAAGAAGTATAGGATAGATTACACATCACCTATGAAGGGACAGATCGAGTGAAGGAGACCGAGAATTAACATTCTCCTCGGTCAATATGAAGCCTTCAAAATGAAACCAGGAGAATCTATAAGCGACATGTTTAGTCGTTTTACGAGATATTGTCAATGGTCTTGAGAACCAAGGACAAAAAATTTCTGATCCCATGAAGGTGAACAAGCTACTGCGTGGACTCTCCAAGGAGTGGAATCATATAAAGACTTCAATAAGAGAAACGCAAAGAATTATGCCTCTATCTGTCGACGAGCTGATTGGAACTCTTCAATCATATGAAGTGGAACGAATTAATGAAGACGAAGATCCAAGAGGTAAGAAATCTATTGCATTAAAATCAAATGATGACTCTGATGATGCAAATTCTGAAGATGATATGGACGATGAGGAGCTCGCCCTCATGATAAGAAGATTCAGAAAACTAAATAGAAAAGGCAGAAGGTTCAACTCAAAGAAACGAAGTTTCGAGACAGCAGAGACCAAGTCTACGTTGATGATGAGGAACCAAATAAAGATGTAGTCTACGCTTCGAATGTAAGAAGAAGGGACACATCGGATTTGTCCTCTTCGAAGAAGAAAAGAGGAAAAGCGAGAAGTTTCGAAAAGCTCTCAAAGCCGAAACTGGAGTGATACGAGAATGTGAAGAAAGTGATAATGAATATGCCAACATATGTTTGATGGCACATTCGGACTCGGACTCGTCAGTTCTGGATCGGACTCGACAGTGAATTTGAGGTAAGTGATTTTAAAATTCTGTCAAAGTCTCTAAATATATTGATGAAGCGTGTTTCGGTCTTAAGACTTCTCTTAAAAGGATTTCCGAACTTAAAAAGGAAAACTCAGCTCTAAAACAAAAGGAAGTCATTTTAGAAGAAAGAGTTAAAAGTCTAGACCTAAATGTTTCTGCTCTTAAAGAAAAAGAAGATGATCTTTTGAAAGAAAATGTTTTCTTAAAAACGGACTTATCAAATATCTCAAAGAAATTTTCGATAGGATCCGAAAAACTTGAAAAAGTTCTTTCAGTTCAAAGACCTTACTTCAATAAGTCTGGTCTAGGCATGACAGCGGAAACAATTCCCTTGATTGATTTTCCTAAAGTTAAAGAAAGAATAAAGAAAAGACCGTCGAGAGAGGCTTACAAAAATCATTTCAAGAAAGTTTTTGTAAAGTCTCGTTGGTCGAAATGCTCTAAGGTGTTCAAAGTGTAACAAGTAAGGATCACTTTGAAAAAGAATGTCCTATGGTTTGGAAACTGTTAAGAAAGTATGGCCTAATAATGCTTATCCTACTAACACCAAAGGACCCAAGAAAATTTGGGTACCAAAGAAAACTTGAGACTCTCTTTTAAATGCAGGTCTCCGTCAAGAAAAAGATAAAATGGTATCTTGACAGCGGATGTTCAAGACACATGACGGGGAGACTCAAAATGCTTCGTAAAGCTTGTTCAAGTAAACGGCAGAAATGTTTCATTTGGAGGAAACGGCAAAGGAAGCATCGTGGGATTTGGAAGGCTGTGAAAATTGGAAATCTCACAATAAGCAATGTTTCTCTAGTGGAAGGACTCAACTATAACCTTCTCGGCATTAGCCAACCTGTGTGATCTTGGTTTCAAGATCTCCTTTCAAGAAGGAATTTGCTATGGAATTAGTAAAGACTCTACTCGTCTTTCATGGATCGAAGACATGGAAACATCTACCTCTTAGACATGAAATTAAATGAATCACAATGTCTAATCTCAATTCAAGATGAAGCAAGCTTATGGCACGAAAGCTTGGCCATGTCAATATGAAGCAATTAGCCAAAATCTCATCAAAGCGGCTTGTTCGAGGTCTACCCAAATTACCATATCAAAAGTCCGATCCATGCACACCGTATTATGGGAAAACAGGTAAGAAATTCATTTAAGCCAATAAATCATGTCTCTACTAATCATGTGCTACGATTCTGCATATGGATCTCTTCGAACCAACCGAACTCGAGTATTGGAGGTAAGAAATACTGCCTAGTAATTGTGGATGATTTCTCTCGCTTTACTTGGGTATATTTCCTTGCAAGTAAGTCAGAAACCTTTTTGTATTTTGAAAAATTTGCTAAAAAGGTTCAAAATGAAAAAGGATGTGTTATCTCAAGTATAAAAACAGATCATGGAGGTGAATTTGAAAATCAAGATTTCACAAAATTGTGTGATGAATCTGGTTTTAAACATGTATTCTCCTCTCCATACACTCCTCAGCAAAATGGAGTTGTGGAAAGAAAGAATAGATCTCTTCAAGAAATGGCCATAACTCTTTTAATTGAAAGCAAAATTTCTTCACGATTTTGGGCTGAAGAAAAAGCTGTTTCAACAGCATGCTATATCATCAATAGAGTCTTCCTAAGACCTATTTTTGAGAAAACCCCTTATGAATTATTCAAAAGTAAGAAGCCTATTGTTTCATACTTTCATGTGTTCGGTTGCAAATGCTTTATATTGAAAAATGCAAAAGTTCGAGTTGGTAAGTTTGAAGAAAGATCAGATGAAGGCATCTTCCTTGGATATTCTACATCAAGCAAAGCCTACAGAGTCTACAATAAGAAGAGCCAGTCTGTGGAGGAGTCAATGAATATCAAATTTCAAGACTCTACGCAAGATGAATCCAGTCAGACTCAATATGAAGAGTCTGAACCTGCTCCAGACCTTCCAAAGCTTACAACTCAAAAAGTATCTCAGACTCTGGAAGACCAGCGTCAAGATGTTCATGAAGATTCAAATAAAGAAAGAGATCATCATCCAGAGAAATCAACCAGTAACTGGAAACACAAGTCCAGTCATCCTAAAGATCTCATTATCGGCGAAATTAATGAAGGAATTCGCACAAGATCCAAAAGACGTGAAGAGTCTAGTGCTGTTGCTCTCATCTCTGAAATTGAACCAAAAAGTATAGAAGAAGCTTTATCTGATGAAAGTTGGATCGAAGCTATGCAAAAGGAGCTCAGACAGTTCAACATTAATGATGTCTGGGAATTGACGTTTAAACCAAAAGGTAAAACTGTTATTGGAGCCAAATGGGTGTTCAGAAACAAGATGAACGAAAAGGGAAAAGTCGTACGGAATAAAGCAAGACTTGTGACCAAGGGATACATGCAAGAAGAAGGAATAGACTATGATGAGACTTACGCTCCTGTAGCAAGGTTAGAAGCTATTCGTCTATTACTTGCGTTTGCTTGTTTCAAAAATTTCAGGTTATTCCAAATGGATGTCAAAAGTGCTTTCCTAAATGGATTTATCCAAGAGGAAGTTTATGTGGAACAACCGCCTGGATTTGAAGACCCAAAGAAGCCAGACTCAGTCTTCAGACTGAAAAAGGCCCTGTATGGTCTAAAGCAAGCACCTCGAGCTTGGTACGACAGACTAAGTAAGTTCTTATTACAGAATGGTTTTGTCAAAGGTAAAGTAGATACTACTTTATTTATCAAAAATAAAAACAAAAGCTTTTTACTCGTTCAAATATATGTGGATGACATTATTTTTGGATCCTCTAATGAAAGTCTATGCAAGAAATTTTTTAAGTCTATGCGGGATGAGTTTGAAATGAGTATGATGGGAGAATTAACATTCTTTCTTAGCCTTCAAATAAAGCAATTGAAGGAAGGAACTTTCATTTACCAATAAAAATATGCTAATGATCTTGTCAAAAGATTTGGATTGGAAAATTGCAAGAAGACCGATATACCAATGTCAAGTTCTTTGAAGATAGACAAAGATGAGGAAGGGAAAAAGTTGATCAAAAGCATGCAGGGAGCATCATCGGTTCACTTCTTTATCTTACCGCTTCTAGACACGACATTTTGTTGAGTGTTTGTATCTGTGCTAGGTTTCAATCGGATCCTAGAGAATCTCATCTCGGTGCTGCAAAACGTATCATTAAATATGTTGCTTCATCTTCAAGCATGGGTCTTTGGTATCCTAAGAAGGAGACTTTAATCTTGGGATATTCGAGGACGCAGATCTGGCCGGCTGCGTGAGTCGATAGAAAGAGTACTTCGGGAACTTGCCGGTTGCTTGGAAGCAGGACAGTGTCTTGGTTTTCAAGGAAACAAAGCACTGTAGCTCTTTCAACAACGAAAGCAGAATATGTTGCCGTTGGAAGCTGCTGTTCACAAATTCTATGGATAAAACAACAGCTACAAGATTTTGGGATTGAAGACTCAAATCAAATGTGACAACACCAGCGCAATCAATCTCACCAAAAATCCAATTCTTCATTTAAGAGCAAAGCATATAGAAATTCGACATCACTTTATTAGAGATCATATTCAAAGTGGAGAAATCTCGATTCAATTTGTTGATTCAAAAAGTCAACTAGCGGCTATATTCACAAAGCCTTTGGAGAAAAATCAATTTGATTTTATCCGCTCCAGACTCAACATTTTGAAGCTCGAAGAAGTTAAAGTCTAGAGACTCTCCAACCTTCGAGACTCGAAAGTTGATGACCGTTAGACTCAAATCTCTCGGACTCGAGACGTTGATGACTATAGGCGTAAGTTGTTACTTTATCTAAACTCGAAAAGGTATGATCTTTCGCTCGGTTATTTTGTAGTCGTGAAAATTGAAAAACTTGTCTTTTCAAAAGGATTAATTTTGGCAATTATCGATTTCGAAAAGAGGTATACGTATACTTTCCTTGTACCGATTGAACTTCCCCTTTTCAAAACTGAGTTATATATATATACAATTTTCACCTTCAATCTTCAAAACCCTAAAAGCATTCTCCTCTCAAACTGGTTTCTACTTCGAGTTCATCCTCGAGAAAGTTGTCATCTTTTCTTGAGAAAGCAAACAAAGAAATCTTTTAGAGACAAGAAGAATGTCGTCTTCGAGGAAGTCCTCAAGAATCGCGACAAGGGGACCACAGAGGATGAAGGAGGGACCTACCCACTTCGATCTCACAGAAGAGGAAGAATTATCGAGTCAGCATCAGAACCCGACTCATTCTCCACCACGTCACTCAACGCCTTCTACCCCACAAGGTGCGGGTCAACATCCAGAAGAAGAGATAATTAAGGACGCAGACCCAGTAAGAGTCCAAAAACCCTCGTTTATTTACAAACTTTACCGTGCGTTGAAAAGTACTGCGACTCCGATGAAATATGTGGATGATTTTCTTAAAGAAAAGAACTATGGGAATGAGTACATTTTTCCGAAGAAAATGGAGGATTTGGGAATTGCTCCCAAAGGTAAAGCGGAGGAAGCGCTTGCAAATATTCCGAGTGACCCTCGGATGTCGGGCCCAAATTTGTGATGGGAACGACGATGACAAAATGTTCTTGCGATTTTCAACCAAGATTAGGTGTTGCTGCGAAGGTGAAGGGAAAGAGGATGGAGTTATTCAAATCGAAAGAACAGGAAAATTTGTTTTTCAGATTGTTGAAACGAGGGGTGATAAACCCTAGGAGTGTCGACTTCGATTTCTGGATCTTTGTGAATGTGAACTTGAGAGAAAAGTTCGATGCTTCAACCGGAACGTTTTTGCACGACACCACGGACGGATATGCACAATCGACTGCATATTTCTATTCAAATCTTAGCTTTATCGATGCGAATAGAATATCTTTCGGTGTTTGAGATCGAGGATTATGTGTTGGATGTGGATATGTTGGCGGACATAATTGGAGTTGAACGAGGACGTTATCAACCAGTCAAAGTCTCAGTTGCTCGTGCCACAATGGACCTTGTCAAAGATAGAGATATTGAGGGAAAAATCATCTATTCAAGAATGTGCCATCAATATTGTGTTACACAAAATTGTCATCAACTGCATTAGGCCGAAGTCTACATCAAAGACTGATGTGTCTAATTCCGAAGCAAAATTGATGTACGCAATCAACTCAGGGAAGAAGTTCTCTCTCCCTCACACTATTCTCTTTCACATGTACAGAGCAATGTCAAAAGACAAGGGACAATTGCCTTATCTAGGTCCGGTGACCAGGATCTTCAGACACATGAATATTGAACCTCCACACACTCTCTGTGTTCGACCGTGCGATAAGATGGTGGTAGGTTTAAAGATGTTGACAAAGATGCGTCTGAAAGAACTTTCTAAGGCAATGGAGAAATTCAGAGTGAAGACTCCAGTTCCATCTGCTTCAAAAAGAAAGGGAAATGAGTCATTGGTGCCCCATCCAAAAAGAAGAGAACTCTCATCTTGGAGGATGAAGATGAGGAGGAAGATCTCACAATCACTGCCTTGATAAGGACAAGACGTTCTGTTTCCCAATCAAGAGAACAACAGAAGAAACAGAGAGAAGAAGAAGAAAAAGACAAGAACAGAGAAGAAGAAGAGTAGAGAGAGAAGGAGAAAGAAGCTGAAGAAGAAGGAGAAGAAGAGCAAGAAAAGTCTGCAGCTGAATCTGGAGAGAAGGATACAGAAGAGCATGATCATCACTCTTCCCCTCTTGATGTCCTAAAGATAGGGGAGTTGGCGAGCAAGAAAGGTCCTCACCTCATGCGCCAATAGTGAAGGTCTACGACAATCTCCAGCAGCCCCAAAAGAATTTCAGGCTTCTCAATTGCACGAAGAAGGTCACGATACGTCGAACCAAATCTGCAAGACTATACGGAAAGCGCCATCGTCTGCATTCACTCCATCGGAAAGAGCAAATGCAAGTACTCGACGGACAATTCTGCAGATTTTCGTCGTATATGGATATTCTTCGGAAATGCGTGGCCAAATCTATGCTCGGATTTGTGAAATTCAAGCCTTGAAGAATGCTGGATAAGCATCTTCAGTTACCCTGGAGGATAAAATGAAAGACCTCGCTCTGCAACTTCAAGCCAATGCCAAGGGAGAAGAGGTAGCTCAACTAAGGGAAGACTTGAAGAAGCTAGAAGGAGTAGTCTAGTCCATGGGAGATTTCCAGATTGTGCTCATTCCCAAACAGACATGACATCTTTCTCACCTTTTTAATGTTGACAAAAAGGGGGAGAAGCAATTTGAACCAACCAACCAACCATCTTTCAACTTTCTTTGACTTTAAGTTTTTTTTATGACTTGAGCAATCTTGGTGTGAACTTGAACTTGACTGAATTGGCTGTGGATTTTAATGCTTGACTGTTTGCATTCATATCAAGTGTTGTTATATGGTATTACTCATGAAAGACTAACCAATTTTCTGTGGATGCGTAGTCTGGTTGCTTTGTTAATCTTTATGAGATTGCCATATTGCTTGAGAAATGTTTTTGCGGGTCAAAGTGGTTCAAATCTACAGGAAAGTTTTGTCACCATCAAAAAGGGGGAGATTGTTGGAGAAATCGTTCGAATATTTTGAAGCTGAAAAAACGTTTCCTTCGGTCTAGTCTCGGGTATCTCGCAGATCGTCTAGTTTAAAGTCGAAGACTCTCGACTAGCAGACTCAAGATTCAAGACTCAAGATTTGAGACTCAAGACTCAAGACTATTCTCATTGACAGTCTTTCGATCCAAAGTGACGAAGGAAATCCGAGCCGAAGTATATGGTTGAGGATTTAATCCTATCGTCTGGAGAAGATCTTTTTGGTTGGATAAATATAACGGATTCTTTTGTTCGTATCTAGATCAATTGAAGATCCGTTGGTCGACGAAGTATTCTTGGAATGTTCTATTCTTGGAAACCAAGATCCTGATTGTATGGGCGAACATGATTGATGGGCTATCGTCAGGTTCCTTTTATAGCTCGAATGATCTTCTTGATTGATTCCGTCCAACGGGTAGATTGGAGGAATTCCTTTGGTAAGTGCCAACGGTATGATGGCATAAAGGAGTATAAAAAGGAGGACGTTCTAGTTGTTTGAGTACGTGATTGATAGAAAAATTCCGAGTCGAAGCATCTTGATTATTAGTCGATACGATCGAGCAAAATTGTATACACAGAGAGTGTCTATACTTGGTGATACCTTGACCGAGTGTGGTAGATCATCTACACCGAAAAATCAAGGAAGATCAACACTGTAACATCTCTTTGTTCATAGTGGAATCCAGCCAAATTGGCTGTCAGTGCAAAAGAGTGGACGTAGGCTTGAATCAAGCCGAACCACTATAAACCGCGTGTTTAATTCTCTCTTTCCTTACTCAGTCTTACGTTGATTATTACTCTTCGCAAATCCTTCAACTGTCTAAGTATTGCGCAAGTATACAGAAATTATCAAGAAAAATCTTTGTATACCTATTCACCCCCCTCTAGGTACTCGTACTAGCAATATCACGCGTGACCTTGATGACCCCCCGTGAGTCTCGTCGCCGCGATTGCTACAACCCCCGGCGACCACCCGAATTTGGGTCGTAGCAAGGTTGTGCAACTGCTGCAACTCCTGACGACGCTGCGACTCAGGCAGATCTAGGTCACTGGAGGTTGCGGTGTCCCAGATCTGGCGTGCGATCTAGGTCGTGGCGACTAGATCGCGAGCCCCAACCACCTTCCGAACGAAGGTCGTGGCGCGGTGGGTCGCGCACCGTTCAGCGAGGGTCACCGCGATCGAGATCGGGCGATCTGGTTGCAATCGGGTCACGATCTGGGTCGTTACGACCCTCGTCAAAAGGTCGCGTGACCCACTGCGCTACGACCTTCGTGTGGAGGTCGCCGGGGCCACTCGATTTGGTTGTGAAGACCCTCGCCCAATGCTTGCCCCTCGCTGGACCGCCTGCCCCTCATAAGCGGTAACTGGCCAACTCTTTTTTTTTTTTTCCTTTTTTTAATGACAAAAGTCTTTTGCACAGTTAATTTGTCCAAACACTATTTTGCTCAAAGATACTTCACAATTGACTTTCACAAAAATAATTTACCAAACACAATTTGCATTTTGAAAAACTCCTTTAACTCAAGGGCCTTTACATTTTCTCAAGGACTTCCCAAAGTGTTCCCAAACGCACCCATAGTCGTTAACCATCTCTGACCAAAAATAAGATAATATATATATTGATATATGTTGACCATCAATTGAGTTGGCTCTCTAATTGCCATCCATTAGGCCTAGTGTGGCTTATGTGGATACCTTATTTGTGATTGCTTCCAAGGAGCTCTAAGTTTGTTCTTCTATTCAGACTGTTAACTTGAAAATGCAGAATTACTTCTGCATGTGCTAAGTGGAACAACTTTTAGTTCAAGATTTGCCGGTGCCTATGCCCTTTCCACTTTGCAAGAGCTTGAATGTTCTCTTACATCAAACAGACACTCCAAAGATACTTTCTCATTTCACAATTATAGCCTCTTCTAACAACTTCATTTTAGCAAACACTCTAGTTTGGATAATGTTGGACACATCTGTATTGTGAGAACATAGGAAAAATCTCCTAGCAAGACTGTAGTCCTATGCTTGTGCTTCCAAAGTTGAGCATCCTTTCTTGCTCCCATCATTTGTTGTCGATTTTAGCTCGATTGGTCTACATTTATTTATTTATTTTTTGGAACAAAGTCTACATTTATTTTTGTAAGTTCATTATTCTGCCACAGTTGTAAGTTATCTACAAAATTGCAGCTTTATCTGTTCTCTGGTTGTCATAAAGTAATTGGCATTTTTTCATGATTTCCTGAGCTTGGCTAACAGTGAACTATAAAAGGTGCGCCTCATTTTTCATATTTGCTTGATGAATTTTCTGAAGATACACTTGTTTATGAACATGCAGCATTGATGCATGTAAAAAAGCCTCTATGATGTTGAAACTTTGAATTTGGAGCATGTCTTTTCATGCGCTTGCGGAGTTCTCAGAGTTGCGGATCCACGCATAGTAATACATGAGCGTATGCTCTGTGCTGGTTATATGTCTGAATGTGAAAATGGGGAATCATGTGATTATAATTAAGCATGTGGATACATGATATTGCCTTCCTCTTCTAATGTAACTTTGACTACTTTGCAGAATCTTAAAAACTCCATGACAGCTAACTGAAGATATTTTCACATATTCACCAGGTCCATGAGAAGCATGCAATGATTTGTTGGCATATTCATTAATCCGGGACGTGTCGACACTCCGACACGTGTCCGACAGAGTCGGAATTTCCGACACGTGACTCCGACACGCACGAGGTTATTTTTATAAATTTCCAAAACTTTGGGGACTAAATATAAATATATGAAAAAAATTTTAAAAAAAATTTAAAAAATTAAAAGTTGAAACTTAGACTTCACACGCGCGCACGATTCAGACTCTTCTCTTCAGTCTTCACTTCAGTCTCACACGCTGAGTTTGAGGTGGATTAGTAAATTTCTTGAATTTTTTTCTCTGTGGCTTGTGTGAATGGGTGTTGTTGCGTGAATCTTGTCATAAGAACTTAAAATCTTCATTCATACGGGCTTATGAATATTAGTTTTTCCTTGCATTGATTTAAACAAGACTTATTATTTTTCATACATCTTTTGAAATTCCCACAAGTCTCTCAAACCTAGGCTATTTGTCAATGTCTTGATGAGCAGTGAGATTTCGAAATAACTCTCTATTTTATAGTATTGTTAGACTTTTATTTTGTCCTTTCTCTATATTGACTCATTGATTTTAAGTTTTCTATCAAAGAGTAACGCCATTCAAAGTTTCCCATCAAAGTTAGTTTCAAAACTTGCAAACGACAGAATTTATAGTCATATTCTGAATTATACGAGACCTACTTATTTATATATTTATATATAAAAATATTTATTTAATATTTAACGTGTCGGAACGTGTCGAAATTCTCTACTTTTTGAGAAATGACGTGTCGCGTGTCGTGTCGTGTCGTGTCGCGTGTCGCGTGTCGGTGCTACATAGGTTGCTACACGTGCTGCGTCCGAAGGAAACTCCGCAAGATGCTGAACATAACGGTAATTCTCTTATCAAACATGAAAATGTGTCATATTTACCGAACCAAGCGATGACAAAACCGAATGGATTATCTTTCCACTTGATCCTCTTCTTCTCCATGAAAATGATCTCGAAATGTCTTGGAAATTTTCAAACTGTCCTGCAGATAGTGGGGGTAGCTCCAAAAGACCTCTACCATGATTTTATAGGACCTCAAGCTTACTAAGTTGGAAGTTCAATACTTTCATTTTGTGAAATTGATGCGCTAATTTTCATGGAGCATAGGCTTAGAGTATTAGCTTGGATGGCGGAATGGATCCCAAGTGTTGTACTTTAGCTGGTACGTCCATGATGGGGTGCGAACGGAACGCACTGTTTCGTCTTGATGCGTTACGACGGAAAAACACAAATGGAGGGGCACGAAGGAAGACGTATAAAAGGCTCCCGAACACAACCATTGACATGGTTGGCAATTCATTCGCACCCTATTTCCTCTCCATTTTCATCAAAGAAGATCAAGGCATTCTATTTCACTTTTGTAAAAACAATCGGCATTTACGTCATGGAAATTTGGTGTTTTCCTCGTGATTACATCCATACTAACGTGAGGAAGTATTGTTCGTGATAAATTCGCAATTCAACGTTCGTTCCGGGGCCATTTGCTGTTTGCGCATGGGAATTAGGTAAGTCGTCTTCCGCCGACTCGAATTCCAACATTGGTATCAGAGCCCGATTGTGATTTCTGCCTTGTTTTTCATCGAGTTCTTGATTACCATTTGATATTGAGATCGAGAGATTGTATTCTATACTGTTTGCATCTTTGATAGTCGAAATTGCCATATGAAAAACGCAAAATTGAACCGGAGTGAAGAATGGGTTCGGGGTCATGTGCATCCTTGAGGTTTTGGCCGTTTTTCAAAATAATGTTTTGGTCAAAATTAACTTTTTAATATACGGGATGAAAGAGCTTGTCGAGATGAGTCCGACGATGGGGTCGAGCGCCGTCGGGAGACGCTGGACGCGCCCACACGCGTGGCCAGAAGCCGCTGCGCGTGGGTGCCACACGCCTGAAGCGCTGGCAATACCAGCGCGTGCACCACACGCGCCGGTCGGCGAACCGGCGCGTGCGCGACGCGACGCGCGCCAGTCGGCGAACTGGCGCGTGGTGACGTCACCCAACGATCGGTAACCGCCGGGATGATGTCATCGATGACGTCACCGTCGGAGACAGTTGGCCGACCAGCGACGCGACCCGAGACGCGACCTAACCCGAGATCCGACCCGACCCGACCCGACCGTTGACCGGTCA
Source organism: Eucalyptus sideroxylon x Eucalyptus melliodora (assembly GCA_016097485.1). NCBI lineage: Eukaryota > Viridiplantae > Streptophyta > Magnoliopsida > Myrtales > Myrtaceae > Eucalyptus > Eucalyptus sideroxylon x Eucalyptus melliodora. The sequence continues at coordinate 43,257,086 of CM027832.1, read as the reverse complement.
AACCGGTCGGATCGGTCACCGGTCGAACCAATCGGACCGTTCACCGGTCGGACTAGCCAGGAGCCGTTCGGCTCGCTGGTGCGTGCGCCACACGTGCCGCGCACTTAGGTGGCTCATGGGGGCGCGTGCGAGCTCCGATTGGAGAGTGGTCGGTCCCGTTTGGTTCGTATGAGTGTCCTCTACACAGTAGTATAATTATTTTATACTTTTGAATTTTATAAATGTATGAAAATGTTTTGGAAACCCTATGTATGCGTAATTTTTTGGGGTTTAATGCAGTTTATTCATTTGAAGCTTGTATTTTCTTGTAATTTAGGAAATATAGTAGGTAGCTTGTGTTCAAATGAAGTTATATATGTTGTGTAGAGCTTGGTTCAATGATATGATGTATATATTTTAATATACTTGTAATCTTCTAATTGCTAGAAAATTAGAACAATGGTAGGACATCCATTACACGTTGAATTGCAATTTTGATTATAGTTGAAGCATGATTATTGTTTATACGTTGGTTATTATCATGCAATGTTTTTTTGTGTTAAGGAAAAATGTAGAAATTACATAAGGTCATGTAATTATTTTTCCTAGTGGGAGTTCGTAAGTTGGTAAGGAGTTCTCACCTAGAACTTGAAAATTTGTGCAAATTAAACTAATTAATGATAATAGAACAATTGTACATAGAAGTTGATTAGGAACATTGTGAATTTTTGCTTTTATGTCTTTTGTTGAATTATCATTAATTTAGTTTGTCTTTCTTGCAAATTAAATGTGTGTTACTTTGTAAAATGTGCTAGTATTGATTCTGCGTTTATTATGTCAATGTGTTATAGCAATTGATTATGACTTCAGCATCCAAGACCATTGTGGCTGACCTCAATAAGGGTGAGAAGCTGAACGGTGACAATTATGATATTTGGCATCAAAAGGTTCAGTGCATACTTGAGGAGTAAGAGGTTTTGGAAACCCTCAACCATACCATAGATGAACCTGAGCGTGGAACTTTAGCTCAACACAGGAGAGATCTGGAAGCTTATCAAGTTTGGAAAAAAAAAAAAATAGCATTGCTCGCATCACGTTACTAAGTTGTATGCAAGATGATCTCATGTGTGAGTTTAAAAGTTATGACAAAATTCAAGCTATGTGGGTTGCCTTAAAAGATAAGTTTGGGAGTACATCTGCCACTAAGCTGAGGAAACTTACCATCAAGTTTGACATATTTCGAAAGCGCCCAAATGTAACGATGAGGCAGCATCTTCGGGAGATGTCAAACATGATCGGTGAGCTGAAGTCGGTAGGTCACTCCCTTACTGATGAACAGCAAGTTCAGGTTGTTATAAGGTCTCTTCCTGATAATTGGGAGCATATGAAAATCAATATGACGCATAATGAGAACATCATCACTTTTGGTGATATTGCGTGCCATTTCGAATTAGAGGATGAGCGCCTAGAGGCTGCCAGATCCTTTACCTATGCTTATGTTGCTGAATCGAGTTTGCGCAAAGCTTTGGGCTTCAAGCGTAAGAGGAATCTTTAGTTCAACAACAAAGGGAAGATGACTGATTAGGAACCCAAAAGGGCTAAGACCTTTCGACGCAAGAAGCGTGGTGGGAAGAAGGACAATGCCAAGATGGAGTGCCACAATTGTGGCAAGATGGGTCATTTTGCTCGTGAATGCACTAAGCCGAAAAATGTACCCTATTACTCCATTACTTTGAGTAATACTTTTGTTTTTAGTACTATAATGCTTGCTGAATCTCATCCAATATAGATTGTAGACTCAAGAGCAACAGACTATGTAGCTAGAGATCGAAAAGCATTTATGGAGTATCGTCGGATATCGCATGGAAGAAGATGGATATATGTTGGGAATAACTCAAAAGTTGAAGTGAAGGGTATCGGCACATGTAAATTAATCTTACGTGGTGGTTGAAACCTGTTCCTGCATGATGTCCTTTATGCTCCAGATATTCGATGAAACTTGGTCTTTGTAGTTGTTCTCTTAGTTTAGGTTATGTATTGAATTTCCATGGTGATTGTGTTGACATTTTGTATGGAACAATTTATTATGGTTCAAGTCATGTATTGAATGGTTTTATGGTGTTAGACATTGATTATGATCAGTACAATATTAATGTTGATGGTTGTTTTTCTTTAATTGCGTCTTCAAATAACGTTGAGATTGATGCAAGTACTTAGCATGCTAGATTAGGTCACATTGGATTGCAAAAAATGCAAAAATTAACTAGAGAAGGCCTTTTAGGGTTACTCACTAATGTTAGTCTATCCGTATGTGAACATTGTTTAGTGGGAAAAATAACTAGAAAACCATTTGGTGGGGGACTAGAGCTGAATTTCCATTGCATCTCATACATTATGACATTTGTGGTCCTTTGAATGTGAGGGCGAGGCATGGAGTCTTATATTTCATCACTTTCAAAGATGACTTTACACGTTTCAGTTATGTCTTTTTGATCTCTCATAAGTCAGAAGCATTAGACTACTTTAGACGATATATAGCGATAGTAGAGAATCAGTTAAATAAGACAATAAAGGCATTGAGAACTGATCGTGGACGTGAGTATTTATCGGAGCAATTCAAGGCTCTTTGTGATGAAAAGAGAATTGTACGACAATTGATTATTCATGGTATTCCACAACAAAATGGAGTAGCTGAGAGAAGGAATAGAACCCTATTGAAAATGGTTAGGTCTATGATGGCGCAAGCAAATTTACCTATCTCTTATTGGGGAGATGCGTTATTGATTGCTGCTTATATACTTAACCGTGTGCCCTCAAAATCGGTCACTTCCACCCCTTATGAATTATGGACTAATAGGAAACCAGACTTGAGTAGTCTATGTCCATGGGGATGTGTAGCTTATGTTTATGATTCTTCCCATAAACATGGCAAATTAGGTCATAGAGGGAAGAAATGTATTTTCATAAGATATTCTGAACACTCCAAAGGGTACGTGTTCATAGGTGAACAAGCTGATGGGAGTGTGATCGAAATGGAGTCACGAAATGTCACGTTCTTGGAGAACGATTTTCCTAATAAAGGTGAGATTAATAAGGACTTTCAATTATATGAGATAGAAGATCCTGATAACACACCCACTGATGTTGTAAAGGAAAATGAAGATTTACCTCAACACACAAGACCTAGTGGGAGTGTTGCATCGCCTGATGAATCGAATTCAAGAGAAATTTAATTGCGTAAAAGTAATCGTAAAAGTATTTACCGTCGTCATTTTGAGATTGAAGGGGAAGCATTTATGATTGCTCAAAATGACAATGCCAAGCCTAAGACTGTTCAAAAGGCTCTCTCATCCTCTGACAAAGAAGAATGGAGAAAAGTTTTGGAAGATGAGATGGAGTCAATGAGGGCAAATCATGTCTGGGACTTAGTTGATCTACCACCAAATCGTAAGGCCATTGGAAACAAATGGGTCTTTAAGATTAAGCGTAGGGCGAATGGATCCATTGAAAAGTATAAGGCTCGCTTTGTGGCGAAAGGTTATACTTAACAAGATGGTATAGACTATGAGGAAACTTTTTCACCAGTTGTAAGGTTTGCCTCAATATGCCTTATTCTAGCCATCGTTGCATATTTGGATCTTGAATTACATCAAATGGATGTAAAGACGGCATTTCTCAATGGAGAATTATATGAGGAAATCTATATGAAACAACCAATAGGTTTCATAACTAAATGTCAAGAGTATAAAGTTTGCAACCTTCATCGCCCAATATATGGCCTTAAGCAATTATCTAGACAGTGGTATCTTTGCTTTCATCGAGCAATAATAACATTTGGTTTTACGATGATCGAAGAAGATCACTGTGTATATGTCAAGCGGTCCAAAGATAAATTTGTGATTTTATCACTTTATGTGGACGATATTCTGTTGGTTGAAAATGACAAGATTTTGGTTATCATCATAAAGAATGGTTGTCCTCTAATTTGAAATGAAGGACATGAGAGAAGCTGCTTATATATTAGGAGTTAAGATCGAAAGAGATCGATCAAGGAAACTCTTTACTTTATCACAAGAGTCTTATATTATGAAGATTCTTGAGCATTTCGATATGCAGCATTGTAATCCCATTGATACCCCTATCATGCAAGGTGAAGGTCTAAGTACTGAGATGTGTTCTAAGACTTTAGAAGAAATCAAAGTGATGGAAACTGTTCCTTACGCTAGTGCGATCGAAAGTTTAATGTATGCTATGATGTGTACTCGACCCGACATATGCTATGCCGTGGGATTGGTGAACCGATATCAATCAAATCCTGGTCAAGCACATTGGAAAGCAGTGAAGATGATTCTGAGATACTTGAAGGGCACCATGGACTATTGACTTTGTTACCAAGGGAATGATTTACGCCTTTTGGGTTATTCAAATGCCAATTGGGGTGGAGACCTGGATGAGCGTAAATCGACTTCTGGATATGCGTTCTTGCTCAATGGAGGTGCGATTTCTTGGAATAGCAAGAAACAGACATGCACGGCATTGTCTATGATGGAGACATAATTTATTGTATGTTCTGCCATAGTGCAAAAAGCAGTATGACTAAAACGTTTCTTGGAAAATTTAGTCATTGTCACTGAAGTTCCAAGACCAGTGACAATTTATTGCGATAGTTAAGCAGCCATTGCTTATGTGAAAGATCCCAAGTATCATGGAAGGACAAAGCACATTGACATAAAGAATAATTTCGTCAGAGATATTATAGCGCAGAAAGAAATGATCCTGCAATATATTTCAACCAATAGAATGGTTGCTGATCCATTTATGAAGGCTATTCCTAGAGACATATTCTTGACCCATAGAATGTCACTAGGATTACGTAGAATGTGATATTTGTTATTGTAGATGATCATTGGTTTATGTATTTGTGAACAGATGTATTGTACTTGTTAATTTATTAGTGATTTGATGTTTTATCAATAAGTACAAATCCACTATAAGACTAGCATAAACACATATATTATTGAAAAGTATGTCAACAGGCAATAATTGGCTCACTCACGCGAGCAATCGCCTTAAGTGCTGTAGTTAGCACGTTGAGATGAGACGTTATGTACAAATAAATGCTGAAGGGCAAGTTTGGTACATAAAATATGTCGCCTTAATTGGAGTCAAGATGATGTTTATGATTGGTTTATAATAAGACCGAACATGATAGTCCCACAGTTATGTATGCCTGTAAGATGCCGGATGCGAGTATTTAATTGGACGCCATAGAAAGCGAGTTGATATAGCACTCGGGCTAAACATGAGTACATGAGAGGCACGTGATTATGTTTAGGCTAAGATCCGTATAGCAGATATGGTTAATAAATGACATACGCTCTTATAGAAAGAGAAATCCACTATAACATGTAATTCATACTACATGTGCATTACACGACCAATAAGGGAAGGTGAGTAAAATAATCCCTATTTACTCATCATGTGAGCCCTTGAGATAATTTGTATCTTACCTCAAATTTTGTGCCCTATGTTACCTCTAACTATGTTCTCAAAATGTAAGATCAATATTGCTACTTTAGTATATTACGGGAGGTCATGAATATATATGGCTTATGGGACATGTCTAGGAAAGCAGTTGTTCTGAAATTGAGGGAGACATACGTGTGAAGGAAGACTATTGTTGTTTTACATCTATCATATGTATTTACTAGTCGATCAATTATATCGCCCTATGTGGTTGCAGATGTAATTGTAAATATATGGCGTTTTAAGAAGGGTCAAGTATAACATTGAAGGGATAGGTATACTTGGATTGATGTAACAAAATATGTTTGGGGCACTGTGAGACATCGATTGTTTATTTTTTTTTCAGGGTTGTAGCCATTATGTTATCCCTAACAGGTGCATAATTTGAGCTCCCAAGTATAGGTGTACTTACTGGTCGCACGGCTTATTTGCCAGTATGAATTGTTTTGTAAAATTGATGAATGTTGAATGCCTTATATTTTTGATAGAATGCTATCAGGCCCATCATGTCCGAGTGAGAGATGTTGTACTTTAGCTGGTACGTCCATGATGGGGTGCAAACGGAATGCACCATTTCGTCTTGATGCGTTACGATGGAAAGACACAAATGGAGGGGTACGAAGGGAGACATATAAAAGGCTCCCGAACACAACCATCGACATGGTTGGCAATTCATTCGCACCAAATTTCCTCTCCATTTTCATCAAAGAAGATCAAGGCGTTCCATTTCACTTTTGCAAGAACAATCGGCATTTACGCCATGGAAATCAGGTGTTTTCCTCGTGATTGCATCCAGACTAACGTGAGGAAGTATTGTTTGTGATAAATTCGCAATTCAACATTCGTTCCGGGGCCATTTCTTGTTTGCGCATCGGAATCAGGTAAGTCGTCTTCCGCCGACTCGAATTACAACACCAAGAAAGAAAAGGAGAAGAGATTTACTCACTCTTGTCGTATTCCTCACTTTTCTTCGTCTAATTTCGGCAGGGTGGTTGGTTTGATGATTTCCTCTCACATTTTATGTGTTGTTGCTGCGCTCTCGTCCAAGAATGGAGAGAAGTGGAGATCCGAGGGCTCAATGGTAAGTCGCTCAACTTCTTTTGTCAGCATGATCTCGTACGTCGTGCGAACAGCGATCTTATGTAGCAATAGTCAAAGTGAGAATCTTTCCGGGTTCTTGAAAGAAAATGAGAATCTCGCAGGTCATGAGAAGAAAGGATCTTATGTAGCAATGCGCTTTCCCTTCATTCATATACAACATTGTAAAGCGTTGTTGTTTCCTTCCGAATCTTTCCGTTATCTTGTTAGGTTCTTGAAACTGAAAACGAGACATGCGTAATGAGTTTAATATACCGACTAAGGAGGGAAGGAGAAAAGATCGCAGCTTGGTCATGAGATCAATGAAAGACGCCCGGTTTCTCTCAAGCCTTCTATTTCTAGGGGTATTCGGGACAGACTTGACCATCTTGATAAAGCCCTCCTCCCTCACAATACATGGAATCGTGAAAATGAGAAGTTCCTGGGTAGGCAAACGGTTTCTAGCTGGGAGTGATGACGTTGTTCCAAATAAGAGAAGCCCAGGGCACTACGCTTCTTTTGGCAGATCTTACCGAAAAAGATCCGAACGGATGCCAACGAGGACCCGTTGGGATAGAGAGACCCCAGCTCTCCATAATACTACGAAATGAAAGGCCCATAGGCGAAAGGAAAGGATCGGGTGCCTAGGGAACATTGACATAGAGGTGATACCTAGTCACCTCCAAGAACTTCTCTTTAAAAAGTTGGAATGAATGCACCAAAGTGTGTAACATATATCGACATTGTAAATCTTTTCAATGCTATTGAGAACCGTTTGTTTCTTTGTCTCTTGAACTCCAATAGCTGTAATATGATCGTGATGTACCATATAGAATGATCCTTCTTGAAACCCAAAGGCTAAGTATATGTAGTTGCGAAGAGACGGAAGACCACCCGAGAGAAAAATTTCGCTCTTGTTCTTGTTTGGAATCAAGCCACTCCATGAAGAGAACAAGTCCAAGCCTTTCTTTGCCCAATCCCCGACTAAAAAGAAAGACATCATCGGCAAAGAAAATGTGAGATAGCTTGACCGCTTTGCACCGCCAAAAGTATTTGAATTCCTTGTGGGAGGTGCGGGCACTCAAAATTCCTGAGAATACCTCCATCACTAGGTTAAAAAGATAAGGGGACATCGGGTCGCCTTGTCACAGGCCCCGGCCACCAGGAAAGAACCCATGAAGTTCTCTATTGATTGATAATGAGTATTTCAGCGTCCGAACGCATATCATGATCAACCGGATCAGGAAATCAGGAAAGTCAAAGGCTATTAGAGTTAGCTGAAGGAAATCCCAATCAACCGTGTCGTAGGCCTTTTGCCACTTCATTCAAGACAGTAGCAAGGCGATTAGCCAAGATCTTAGTATCTTTGATTAGTATTACAACAAGCAATGGGTCCGAAGTCGAGACCGCACGTGCATTAGGCACTTTAGGTATCAAGGCGAGGATAGTATTGTTTACCTCTCTTAAGAGACGACTTGAAGTGAAGAATTCCTGGACCGCCTCTATGACAGAAGGGCTAATAATCTCCCAATTATTCTTAAAGAATTCTGCCGTGAAGCCATTGGGGCCTGGAGCTTTGCCTCTAGGGAGAGAGAAAACTGTATCCCGAATTTCCGAATCAAGAACCGGGCTAGAGAGGGAATTAACCTGGTTCGTAGATAAGGGTCTTCGAACGAATTCTTTAACCTCTTGTAACGAAGGCTTGGATAGGGACGAATGAAGAGCAAGCAAGTCCTCAAAGTAAGAGACAAAAACCCGCGGGACCGTATTCGTGTCCGTGATCCAATAACTGGCGTCTCCCAAGCCTGTTGAACAATGGATGAAAAATTCGGATGGTCTGACCAATAATCAAAAAATTTGAAGGGTCTTCTCTTAAAAATCGGATTGAGAACTTTGACAACCATAGGAGAATAGTCTGAAATGCTCGGGTTTAGGAATGATGCCTCCGAGAAAGAAAAATCCATGTTCCATTTGGAGTTAACTAATACCCGGTCGATTTTCCTCATCTTTCTTGTTAACCCATAAGAAGTCGACCAAGTGAACCGAAGTCCAAGATATCTGAGGTCCTCCAATTCAGATTGAGCTAAACAGTTAGCAAATTCATCAAAATAAAGAATCCAGGTGTTGGTGCCTCCGAACCGGTCAGAGGGATCTTTTATGGCATTGAAACCGGCCACTAACCAAGCCGAATCCGGAGAATAGTGCTCATATGTTCGGGAGAAGGTATGCTCCCCATAAACTACGAGACACAACAACACTCGCCGAGATAGGTTGATCTTTAGACGACCATGAATAGCCTAGTCATTGACCGCCAATATATCAAAACTTGTGACATCGGGGTTCCAACCAACCCATATCCTACCCCGACTAGGAATGAGATAATTCAATTATGTTCTTGTGCTCTTCTAGGTCAAATTGACCTTTCTTACCTACAAACTACGGAGTACCCAAAGGAGAAGAAGTTGGGGATGGGCACCTAAGCGATAAGAGATCCTCATCATCTACGCCAGCATGAATTTTTAAATTTTTGATGCGATCCTATTTTTTATTTTATTTTATTTTATTTTTGGAGTCGGAGATGTGATCCTAATTAATGTAATGGCAAATAGTTGTATGTATAGGAAGATCTGTCAAATGAATAGATCAAGTCGAAAATGTATGGGTATGAATAGATCAAGTCGAAAATGGTCAAAACTCAAATTGATCAATGTAACTCGTTTTAATATATTCGGTGCAATATGAATCTTGCTACTAATATTTGACATAATTTATATCCAACACATACTCGACTTGATTTATGTTGTTAAATAATTTTTTATTTAACTAATATTAAAAAATTGATATCAAAATTATACTCGACTTGATTTATGTTGTTAAATCATTTTTTATTTAACTAATATTAAAAAATTGATATCAAAATTGAGGTGAGCACGGAATGAGCGAGGGGAGTGAAGAAATAGAATCATATAAATGGGTTGGTGTTTAAATTAGTTATGAATATTCTTGATAATGGTGCGGGCTTTACTATTTTAAACCCATTGATAATCGATTTACTAAACTCAACTTATCATAAATGGGTTGGCGTTTAAATAAGTTATGAATATTTTCGATAATGTTGTGGGCTTTACTATTTTAAACCCATTGATAATCGATTTACTAAACTCAACGTATCAAATATGGGTTAAGAAATAGGTCTATGATTTATTTTGACTATCTATCGATTGGTCGATTTGGGCACGGACAGGCGAGGCCATATACGTGCATCATGCGTATGGCATGATGCGTGGGATGGAAGGAAAATCCATCAAAACTCATGTTAAAATACGTTCCATTTTTGGAAAGCTCTAGACTACATCAGACTACACAATACTTAATAGAGAAGGAAAAAGTGGCGGCAACAATTTGTCCAAGTCAAAGTTGAAGATTCTCATATGTTGGAGAAATTTCTGGTACTATGTGGATAGCAAGAGTACGTGGACAGCAAGTGTACGTGTGTGAAGGAAGAAAGCCAGTTGGAAGTTGGCTGAATTAAGTCAAAAAATAGTGGCTTCTTGTACAATGTCAAAGTTGGTAGTAGCTTGTAGTCGGTGAAACTTGTCTATAAATAGGCAAGAGTACTCAGCCTTGTAAGAATGAATAACCACTAGAACAAATTGAGAGAACGTGGGTGGGCGGAGAGAACCAAAACTAGAAACTAAGCCCTCCATTATCTTTTTTTTTTTTTTTTTGGTAAGGAGCTCTCCATTATCTTTTGTACCACAAAAGTCCTTGAATAAAATTTAATTTGTGCTTTCATTTATTTCTCGCTCCCTTGCCATAGTTCACACACACTTGCACACACACGCTTTCGCAAAATCTAATAACTCATAATGAGAAATTAAATAAAATCTAAAAAGATGGCGCAGGGCCCCCTTCCCGCATATGCGTCTTTATTTAGATTTTTTCTATTTTTCAAAACTTTGAGTTCTAGGCATGAGATTTAGATTTGATTTGGATTTTGTTCTTCAAAATCCAGAAACCCCAAAAAGAAAAGAAAGCTACACTAAATCTCTAAAAAAACAGAAAAAAGAACTGCACAAAAGATTAAAAACGCATCGAAAAATCTAGATAGAAAAGGAAATAAAATTTAGCAAAATGTCTAACATCCTTTTTTGAAACTCCAAGCCCGAATCGAATTGAATTTCCGGGTTAGATATACGTGTGTTCGCGTCACCGACGTACGGCCCCCATAAACTTCCCGACACGTTTCAATCGGTCAATGGTCCGATCTAGGCAGCTACCTCGACCCCGCGCAACACCCAATCAAGGGCCCTTTCTCCTCCTTCTATAGTTCTATATTAAGCCCTGCCCCTTAGGGGTGTGCAACCGGACCGGGTATATCCGGTTCCTGGACCGGCCCACCCGGAAAATAGGGTTGGGAACCAGTTCCCATTGAAACTGGTCCGGGAATCGGTTCCCAAAATTCGGAATCGGTTTAAACCAATTCGGGAATAGGTTCCGAGTGATTACTGATAACTCTATAAAGATAGAGTTATTTTACCTATTTTATGCAACAATTAATGCATTATCAATGAGAAAATATTTGGATTTCCTTTTGATTATTTGAATTTTTCTTGTTTATGCAGAATAATAAGATATGGAGAGGATAATGAAAAGAATGACAACTATCAGGAATTCAAATAAAAGCGGTAGTGGAATGGATATCAAATCAGGAAATTCTTGATTTTGTTTCTTAATGTTATCTGCAAGCATTGGGAGATAGATATTTTTGATATATCCTATAAATAGGAGAACATGAGAGGGAAGCTAGGTTTTTTGGTTAGATCATTTTTTATTTTTCTGAGAGTTTTTTTTTTAAGTATTTTGAAGATAAGACAAAAGTTGTGACATAATTCTTGTCCTTTGATTCAAGATATTAGGTTTGATCTATATTTTTATTTTTTCTTCTACTATGTTCTTTTTTTTTTTGTTAGGGCTACGATATAGCCTAACTATGATAATGTGAATTTCATGATTTTTATGTTTTACAATTGATTTCATTCATGTGAGTTATATATTATTGTGCTTAATACTTTTGAGTGACTGACCACCACTTAAATGATCTGATGTGCATGTTTGAGACTGAAAAGTGATAATATGCAATTGCTCATTATAATGTATAACCATGAATTAAACGTGGATAGAGATATATCACGTTATTTGTGTAGCTTTCGGTGATAAGATAATCCAAAAGACTCATTGTAAACTAGGAATATTTATAGTTTTTAATGCATTCATGTTTATTTTAATTCACATAGAGATATAGTAGATTAATAAGCTGAGTAGGTTTGCTATAATAGATTAGGAAATTCTGCTATCATATGTTTGATATCGTTCTTATATTCACAATAATCTGAAATTCATATCTAGTGGTTATGGTGAAATCGGATGCTCTAACATATTTATCTGATTGGTTTTACTGCATTTAGTCTTCAAGTTTTGTTTTTAATTTAATCTAAATTATATTTTGATTTGTTAGATAAATTTTAGAATTAATCTATTTTAGTATTTAATTAGTTTATTAATCATCGATTTACGTGGGATGATACTTTTTCTCATCATTATATTACTTGTTCGACACGTGCATTTGCGTTTAGAATTTTACGAACAATTACCCACTCGGAAACCGATTCCTGGACCGGTTTTGGAACCGGTTCCCGAACTAGTTTTGTAAGTAGAGGTCCAAAACCCTTTTTTTCTTCCGATTTCTACTCTTACACCCGCAATCACACGATATTTTTCCTCTTGACTCTCTCAAACACACATAACACTCCTCCTTTGTCATTCCTCTTCCTCACTTGCTTCCTTCCCTCAACGGCTCCCTCTCTTACCGTCTGATGGACGGACAATGTTTCATCATATCTTATGGATTGGCTCGCTTAATTTCTCTTTTGTAGGAGTTATGTTAGCATAAATGAGTAGCTTCATGTAGTGGTTGTGGGAATAAGATTAATATTAGATCCATATTTCTTGCTAATTCTTTGTCTTATGATTTTATTTATTATAATTAGCCCTATGGATCTTTAATTTTTCGTTTAGTCAAAAAGTTCATATATTAATTTATTACCAGTGCTTAATGTTTCAATATAAATTAGGAGGATTACGTTATTTTCTCGCTTATTAATATAAAATTCAAAGTTGTATAAGATATCGATAGATTGTAAAACAAGTTCTAATGGAAACAGGGTTGACCCTGGAATCGGATCGGAAAAGCAGGGTGGGTCGGGTATAGGGTCCAACACAAATAGGGTTGGGTATAGGATCCAGAAAATATGAACTTGTTATAATAGGGTTAGGTATAGGGTCCAGGTTTAGACCCTACCCATCCTGGACTCGATCACCCCTATTGCCTCTACTTATATCGATCCTTCTATCGCACTCGATTTTTCGATTTCCTTATGAGATTCGATTTTGAAAAGAGAGAGAGCCGAGAGTGAAATCTGCTCGCCTATTCTGAAGCTTTTCTACTTCTCTCTTCTTCCTCAACCCACGCTCGCCATGAGTTCCGCCGGCTCTGACGCCGATCCAAAGCGCCCTTTCTCTCGCAACCTCCTCGTTGAGGAGGTCCTGAATCGATTCTCGAGGAGAGACGCCGATTGCTCTGAAGCGATTGCTGGAGTTCCCTGCCAACGTCGTTGAGGAGATCCTGAAGCGATTGCCAATGAGATCTCTCGGGCAAGTGTGTCTACACCGATGTCCCATCCGTCAATCACAATCTTATAGTCCTTCAACTGAGATAGAAGCCAAAACCAAAGGAATTTTCAAACCTTAAAAAAAGTTCCTATAAAAATACTTATACTCGGAGGTCGAACATCCTTCTACTTTATAGTGAATAAATTCCACAGATACATCGACCGGGCCATAGGCCTCTCGTGAACGTCTGAGAACGTTCTGCGATGCAGATAAAACCAACCATTACATACCAACGAGGGATTTAAAGAGATTCATCAGAGAACACGCCTCCAATTGGCATCTTGAATGGTGCGGTCCTCCCATTCTACAGACACGGGATGTCAATTGGAGGCCTGCTTCAGGCTTCAGGCGAAACACGAGCAGAGGTGTTCTCTGGTGAGTCTCTGGCTTTCTGTTCTTGTTTTCTGACATCTTGAATGGTGCGGTCCTACGAGCAGAGGTGCTCTCTGGTGAGTCTCTGGCTTTCTGTTCTTGTTTTCTGGTGAGTCTCTGGCTTACTGTTCTCTCGTAAGTCTCTTTCCACGTCAACAATTGGAATTAGCGCCCTCGTTCATGTAATGATGTTCGACCTCCCGAGTTCTATTTTCATAGGAACTTTCCTAGACTTTGAAAATTCTTAGGTTTTGGCTTTCCATCCTGAGTCGAAGGAGTATAAGATTGTGATGATTGGATGGGACGTTGGTAAAAAAAAAAAAAAGTAAAGATTTATTCACAGATTCAGTCCCCACGCGGTATCATGAGGAATAGAGCTTCTGATAGAAATAGATGTTGATGAACGAGTTTCTTGGAATTCAGTCAATAAACAATTAATATATTATCCTTTACCAGAAAAACAATAACAATTAATATATTATCCTTTACCAGAAAAACAATTAAGGACCAATCCAATTTGGTCAATAAAGATTTACTTTTTGCACTTCTTGCAAGCTGTATATGTATTTTCACTTGAGTTTTTCTTTAGGCTAAACATAGGTGGTGCCCATTTACTTTTTGCAAGTTGTAGAGTATATATGTATTTTCACTTGAGCTTTCCTTTAGACTAAGCGAAGCATGTTCCCCTTGCAATTTGCACCTGGAAAAACTTGCATTTTTGTTGCGTCATGGTGGGTTGTCTCTGCGTGGCTTCTCTCGAGGTCGGCTCGCTTGCCACTACGCTCTCTCTCCCTTCTCTCATCCCAAGCCTCTCTTCTCCAGTCATCCTTTCCTTTCTTGTCCGAACGCTGCACGTGTCCCATTCCGTTGCAAGCATGGTCAAAGCTCCACAATTCTCAGCTCCCATTTGTTCGCTGTCTCCTCGACTTCCGGCTCTTGAGGTACTGATGCCGTGTGTTTAACCATTGTCAGGGATCATGCGCGGCCGATTTCATTGCTGATGTTGATCTTTTTTTCTCTCTTTTTTACCTGCTAATTTTGAGGTTTTACTCTGCCTTGGTCCTGAGAAATTGGATAAATCGTGATGTTTCCTGGGAACAGAATTTGTGTTGGCTAAATTGACTGGTTCTTTGCATCGAATTACTCAAGAATTTTTAGAGATTTGGACTATGGAGTGACTTGTAGCTGCTTTTCTTCATCAGATTGCGGTGGTATCATTTTTCACGGTTCTTTCCGTCCCCTTCAGTAGCATTTTCGTGTTCTTCCCCCAATTTTCACTTCGCTCTCGGCGCCTCCAATTGGCACACTGTCTAGATTAGCTCCATCCTCTCCAATGAGTGTTCTCTCTGTTTTCCGAGCCTTCTAAGTCACAGCCCCAACTTCCCATTGTTAACTCCTCCCAACCGCTTCGGTTTTGTTGGTTCGTGTGATGGTTTGATCTGCATCATAGAAGTCCCCGACAGATGTCCGGGAAAGTCAATTCGAATTGCAGTTTTCTTCTCGAAGTCTGCTGCAAGGTTCTGGAGCACTTCTTTATTAATAGGAATTCTGGTGATTGGCCATCTGAGTTCACCTGGTCCTCGCAAATGGGGAATGGCCAGCATATAGTTTATCTGGAAGGCAAGCAATAATATGCTTGATGGTCAAGCTGCTGCTTCTGTGGAGGATGTACTTAAATTGATCAAAGTTTTAGTTGAACATCAATTTGAAGTCCCTCTAGTTTCAAGAGGACATTCTTAGATGGATTAAACTTGAAATCTGTCCAGTTTAGCATCTGTTTGATTTAACGCATTAGATTTGCGTGGTTTGTACTTGTTTATGTGGGAAACTTTTCTGTCCAGTTCATTCTGCTGGTTTCTATGGCATGGCCTTGTATTTCCATTGGGCTCAAGATTATACTTCTACTATTACAGGTACCAGAAGTGGGTATTTAACATAATTAACGGTGTTATTGAGTGGTCTCCGAGGTTGGCTCTCTCCGGCATGATGGAGAAGCAGCCTACGGTGGTCAGCGTGACGGAGCCCAACCACAACTTCACAGATGGTAGTAAATCGAGCTCAGATACAGGAGGTGGTGCAGCCTCTCAAGAGCAAAGTGGGGACTCGGGTGAAAAGATAGAGGACTCTGATGCATTTCAGCAACCTGATAAAATAGAGGATTCTGATGTATTTCAGGAACGTGATGATCATATATGATGGTAGATTATCGGTCGGCCTGCACTTTAAGGATCACTTGCCCGGCTTGTTCTTTTCTTTTACTGGGGCTTTCCCTTTTCAATTTGGAGTGTAAAAGCAGTGTAACCAAAGGATCTGATAATAATGCAGTTAGGTGGAAATAATTCTCGTGCCGCTGTTTGATGGTGCAATGAACGACGTGAGAGAGTCGTTCCATGAGATCATGCACGTGCGTGTCGTCGTAATTCTTTTGTAGCTTCGTGGAGATGGGGATTCGAATCAACGAAATGGGAGTGCTATGTTTGGACTCGATTCTGGCGATCAGCTTGGACTCTTTTTCTTTTCTTGTTCCATTTAATCAGACGTCTATTCCTTTAGGATTGGCATTTTTCTTTAGGTAGTTATTTTGAATGTGTTCGAATTTTTTCGCTCTTAGGTATATGGTTTTGTAATCAGGTTCTTTTTTGAAATTTCAGGCTCTGGTTTTGATTCACGGGTTCTTTAGCATAACACTTGTCATATTCTTTACTCTATGGCAATTTTCTTCGCCCAGGTTTTCACTATCCATATGGAAGGTATTAGAGAGAATTCTGAGTTGTAGTATTTTCCATCAACATTAGATTCTGATACGATCTTCTGTTGGCTAAATCTGATTTGAGGCTAGCTTTTTGTTTTTGTTCTCGTTCTCTAGGGGCCTGTTGCTTTGTCTTCCACAACAGATGAGGAGGCAGGCATTGACATCAATCATTCATGCCACTCCTTCATCTCACGCAGGTGGAAAGGAATATGGAAGGTTTTACGTCTCAGTTCGAGTGGGATTGTTCCTTTGGGTATGAATGATATATATCCAATTCATGTAATCGCACGTTAACTACGCTAGGGGATTTTCTTTTTTAAAAAGTAACTCACTAGGGCCGATCCTAGAAGATTATAACGTGGGCTTGTATTAACATTACCTGATACAGCTCAGGTTCTTTGTTTTTCCTACCTTTGCTTTAGTTTTTATGAATTTATTATTATAATTATTGACTTCATTAATTTATATTTGTGCACTTCTGGATGGGTATTAAAACCTCATAATCGATAATTGAAAAGGCAAATTTAAATAGGTCATAAATGGGTTGCTTAGCATTTTTTTTTTTTTTTTTTTTTGGGTTGGTGGATGCTTAGCGATTTAATGGGTTTTAAATAGGTTAGTCGGTGAACCTTTCTGGATGTAGAAAAAAAAAAAAAAAAAAAAGAAAAATACTTTTATGAAAAATTATAAAAAATTGAAAAATTATTGATTATATTTATATTGCATGGAAGTATTTTAGTAATATAATATTTAAAAAAATATATAAGAATAAGTTTTCCTAAATTTGTTTAATTATGAAAATATTTTATTAATATGGGTCGGGTCGAGTATGAATCGAAAAATTTATATCAGACATAAATGAATTATGGATTAATTTGGATCGGACTATTAATGATCCAACCCAAATCCAATATGATTATCTGTTTAATTGCTCTACTCACCGGTGGCAACTCGCCGTAATAACGGCGACCTACCGGGGCACGGGGGTAAAATCGCGGGGACCCACCAGCACCAGGCAGGCAACTGAAAACCAAGCGTCTCAAGTGTCTTCGTCTTCTTGTCAAAAAAAAAAAAAAAAGTGTCTTCGTCTTCGCCTTCCGCTTTGTCTCGAGCGGGCGGGGGTGCATGTGGGAGTGCGGATCGGCACTTGCACTTGGCGCTCTGCATTTGCAGCCATTGAAGATGGACGACGCTTCTCAAGGTCTCCTTCCCTCTCTTCTCTCTCTCTCTCTTCTTTCTCTCTCTTCTCGCATGCTCCAAAAAGATGCAGAGCCGGCGGACGCGCGTCATCGACAGGTGAACCAACAAGGAGAAGAAGAATCGCCCGGCAGAACGGGGAAGGTCTCTCTTTTGCGCAAAGCAATGCCTGTCGCTCTCGCACTCCGACGCTCTGCTCTGCTCTGCCTTGCCCTGCCCTCCTCTTCTTTTTCTTTCTTCTTTTTCTTGCACGGAGGTGGTCTCTGCTTTTTACCCTGAAAATCCCACCTGAAAAGCTCGAAGAAAAAAGCCGTTTTTTTCTTTTCAAATGGAAAAGGCGAGAAATTTTCTCGGAACCCGCGAAGCTTTTTCTGTACGAGAGAGAGAAAGAGGGTAGCTTTCCGTGTGCGTTTCGCCGGACCTGGGCTTCACTTCCACTAGCTCAGAGCTGTGGATGAGCGACGACTTCGTGTGCATTTCGATCTCGCGAGTGATTTTCACGAGCGCAATTCCCTGTTGCAGGTCCCCGAGCTCTGGGCTGAAGAGCGAGGTCGTGGCTGTGGCGAGTGATAGGAAGTACCGTTGGTGATAATTTACGGGTCCGTTTCTCCGTAACAATGTCGCTTCGCCTCGGAAAGAGAAGCAAATTCATTGCTTTCTGAATACAAACGCTTTGCTTCCTTTTGCTTTTCGCCGCTGAAAAGCTGGTCAACAAGCGTAACGGATAGTCATGTTCTGTTGGACGAAGCTTTTTCCTCAGTTCGATCGATTTCTCTGCTGCAGGTGAACTTCCGGAGTGTTAGGAAAATAAGACAGCAGCTTACTCAACAACAAAAACAAAAGCTAGCCAGAAGTATAGATGATGCTGAGAAATGTGCAGAACAAAGAAGATCTACGATGAAAAATAAAGAAAGGAAGGAAGAAGGATGATCTACAGATCAAGAAATAGCATGAAGAAATGCTGAAGAAGAAACGCTGCGAAGTTGGCCAAAATCGCTACTCTGTTCATTTACTCTGTTTTTCCTTCTCTTTGTATCTTAGCTGTCATGACCGGTATTCGGTTATTCTATTCTGTTCGTTAAGTAGCTAATCTTTTTCCTTTACCAGATTCATTAAGAGAAAGAGAATAGATATAAGAAGAAACTCTCATATACTGTAATCAAGAAAGTCAGTTGAAATAACAGAAGATATACATTCTCTCTCTCTCTCTCTCTATTGCCTCCATCTTCGTTTCTGTTCGTAAAGTTCTTCATGGTATCAGAGCCTTCATCCTGAAGAAATCATCTCAAATCTGCATAAAAATGGCTGATTCTACAGCAGATTGGAGTCAGGAATCGAAGCCTTGTTGATCCGTGAGTCGATATTCTTCATCTTCCTTCAAATCTCTGTCATTAGAAATCGATTTTTGCATCATACGCAAAAACCAGTAAAGATTGTATTCGAAACAAGTGGTATTCAAAGATCTGGAAAGTAGAATGGCAGCAAAAAGCTCGAGATATCCTTTTCCTATTCATGTCAACATCTCGAACTTTGTTACGATCAGATTAACTGAGAACAACTTCCTTCTATGGCAAGCTCAGTTTCATAGATTTTTAAGAAGTCAAGATCTGTTTGGATTTGTGAGTGGAGAAACTCCACCGCCTGCTAAAACACTGCAGGTAGAAGAAGGAGATCAAACACTCGATATCCCTAATCCTGACTATATTGACTGGATTAAAACGGATCAACTCATCTCCTCTTGGATCAGTGGTGCTGTTTCCGAAGACATACTTAGCCTAATAATTGGCTTAAACACAGCCTATGAACTTTGGGAGACTCTACTTAATCGGTTCACCCAAAAATCTGTGGCAAAGGAGTTTGAACTCAGAGGAAAATTGCAGGCTTGTCAGAAACGTGATAGAATTCTATCAACATATCTCAGAGAGTACAAGACAATATGTGATCAATTAAATGCCATAGGTAAACCAGTAGATGACATAACAAAACTGTTTGGCATTTTGGAAGGCTTGGGATCCGAGTATGAGAGCTTTAAAACAACAATTTATTGTTTAAAGCCTCAACCGGAATATGATGAAGTGATCTCTCATCTAGAAAGGTTTGAATCAAGGCTGCAGAACTATTCCTCAAGTCAGTTCAGTCCAAACCTAGCCTATTATGGTCAAAGGAAGACTGAAGCTATACACAAAGATGAGTTTAATAGAAATTTTTTACAGCAAAGCAACAATCTTGGAAATTCAAGGGGTTATAGTCGTGGAGGAAGAAGTTTTGGAAGAGGAAGACCATTTAATAGCAGATACAGCAACTTTGGAAGGATTGGAAGAGATATGAATTACAGATCTAATAACTCGAGCTATGAACAGGGGAGTCAACATCTTAACCAGGCCAATACTCCCTCTACCTTGAGTCCTGGTCAGGGGTTCAGACCATATAATAGTTCAGCTCAGAGGTATACAGAAGCCAAGATGTATCCTACATCAAACTTAACTTTTCACAAAGATATGCAGATGGAAAAAGCAACAACAAACACTCGACTGGAGTGCCAGATCTGCAGAAAACCAGGTCACGATGCATTGCACCTTTGGTATAGATTTGATAATTCTTACCAAGCTGAAGAAATACCTACAGCTCTATCGGACTCCACATTGAGGATACTAATGGAAATGAATGGTATCCGATCGGAGCAACTGCTCACATTTCGGCAAATGCTGGTATTCTCCAAAACTTCTCTAAGAATGCTGGTACTGATACAGTAATGATTGGCAACGGTTCATGTTTACCTGTGAAATACATTGGGAATACAATGCTAAATACTGTTGCTTCTATCTTGCCTCTAAAAGACGTGTTAATTGTTCCAGCAATTAAGAAAAATCTTCTTTCAATCTCTAGACTAACCGATGATTATCCCTGTTCTTTTGTCTTTGACAAAATTGGGGTATACATAAAGGACAGCACCACCAACATAACCAGGATGATAGGGAAGAAGGAGAAAGGACTATACAGAATTGATCCTTGCGCTGCAGAGGTGTTCTTCACTCAGAGACAGAAGATCACAGGAGAAAACATATGGCATCAAAGGCTAGCTCATACGAATCAAAATGTCCGAAGCATTTGAAGAATCAAAAGTTGATCCAGTGTAATACAGAATCACAATCTATATGTAGAAGTTGTCAGCTTGCTAAGAACACAGCTCTACCCTTTCCTGTGTCAAGATCTGTAGCGAATAAACCTCTAGAACAAGTCCATTGTGACATCTGGGGACCTTCTCCAGTCAACTCTTATCAGAATTTCAAGTATTATGTGATCTTTGTTGACAACTTTTCTCGATTCAGCTGGATGTATCCATTGAAACTAAAATCAGACTTCTATGATATCTTTCTTAGGTTTCAGAAGTTAGTAGAAAACCAGCACAATTGCAAAATCAAGAGGTTTCAATGCGATGGTGGGGGAGAGTTTGTCAGTCACAAGTTTAAAGCTCACCTACAGAGTTGTGGCATTCAACAACTTATCTCTTGTCCATATACACCCGAACAGAATGGAATACCTGAGAGAAAGCATCGACATATAGTTGAGCTTGGTCTGGCTATGTTATATCATGCAAAAGTCCCATTAAAATTTTGGGTTGATGCGTTTATGACAGCAAACTATACTGTCAATATACTTCCTACTCCACAGTTAAGGATGCTATCTCCCTTTCTCAAGCTATATAAGTCTAAGCCAAGATATGATCATCTCAGAGTATTCGGGTGTGCTTGCTATCCCTGCCTTCGACCCTATGCACAACACAAGCTGGATCCACGATCACTTACCTGTGTATTTCTTGGTTACAGCACTCATCATAAAGGATACCGATGTTTGGTACCTACTACTGGTCATGTGTACATCAGTCGACATGTAATTTTTGATGAGAAGTTCTTCCCTTTCTCTAAAAGGCTGACAACACAGTCCTCAACATATACACAACTGTATAAACTATGGACAGAAGAAGAGAAATTCTTACAAGCTCCAAGTATAGAGCCTATCAATACTTTAACATCTCATCAAACAAAGTGTGTTCCAGCTGAGCAAGTTTGTGCAGAACAAATAGAACCTACAAGCTGTCTCATCGGATGATCAAGCTCCATCTCCTATTCAAAGTATGTCTCCACAAGAGAATATATCCGGAACCACCACGGTGTGATGAGAACCAGCTATTGAACAAACACGGTCTATCCATCCTGTACAAGGTACACAACCTACTCATCACATGCAAACCAGGTCTAAATCTGGTATAGTTAAAGCTAATCCTCGATATGCATGTCTTGCTCAATATCAAGTTCCTTCAGAACCAAAATCATTAAAAACTGCTCTAGCAGATCCAGGATGGTATAAGGCAATGCAAGAAGAAATGAGTGCATTACACCAGAATCAAACCTGGTCATTGGTTCCTCGTACGAATAACATGAATGTTATTGGTTGCAAATGGGTGTTCAAGACTAAACTTACTTCTACCGGTAATCTTGATCGATTAAAGGCTCGTCTAGTAGCCAAGGGATTTCATCAAGAAGAAGGAATCGACTTCACGAAACCTTTAGTCCTGTGATAAAACATGCAACGGTTAGACTTGTTCTCTCTCGTAGCAATGGTACAACATTGGTCTATACACCAACTTGATGTCAAGAACGCCTTCTTACATGGCACCTTGAATGAAAGCGTGTACATGGAACAACCTCCTGGTTTTGTTCATCCACGTATTCACAATATGTATGTCACGCTTCAAAAGTCACTTTATGGATGCGGCAAGCACCACGTGCTGGTATGATAAATTCAGCAATTTCTTACTTGAGATTGGCTTTTTCTGCAGTTCAACTGACCCATCTCTGTTCATACTTCATCAAGAACAAGAGACAATGTTGTTACTTCTATATGTAGACGATATAATCCTCACTGGTAGCTCAGAATCATTGCTACAGACTCTTATTCATTCACTCAGTGTTCAATTCCATATGAAAGATCTGGGTCAGCTTCATTATTTTCTTGGAATTGAAGCCACACGAACACCTACCGAACTGTTCTTATGTCAAACCAAGTATGCTCTTGACTTACTGTCTCGTGCACACATGATTGACTGTAAACCTATTGCTACACCTCTCTCTCTTAAACCAGTTATACTTGAAAGAGATGTTGTTCTTCTTCCAAATCCCATGAACTATCGAAGTCTCGTAGGAGGCCTACAATATCTCACTATTACCAGACCTGATCTTGCCTTTGCAACAAATCTCCTATGTCAGAAACTACAACACCCCACTATTGGAGATCTTCTTCAACTAAAACGAGTTCTTCGATATGTAAAAGGCACAATTCACCTCGGTATGTCACTTCACTCTCACAGCTCTCTCCAATTATATGGCTTCTCTGATGCAGATTGGGCTGGCTGTCTTCAAACGAGACGTTCCACCACAGGCTTCTGTACTTACCTCGGTTCTAATCTCATCTCATGGACTGCTAAGAAACAATCAACTGTTTCCCGGTCCTCCACTGAAGCTGAATATAGAGCTCTTGCCTCAGCAACAGCTGATCTTACCTGGATTTCTTTTGTTCTCAGAGACATTAGAGTTTCTCTTCACTCACCAACCATACTATTCTGTGACAATCAATCTGCAATATCTCTCACAGCGAATCCTATACTTCATGCTCGTACAAAACATATTGAGATTGATTTCCACTTTGTCCGAGAAAAAGTTGCATCTGGATCTTTGTGTGTTAAATATGTTCCTAGCCAGAACCAAGTTGCTGATATCTTTACCAAGCCACTATCTAAACCAACACACTCCTCTCTTCGGCTCAAATTGGGCATTGGTTATTCACCCTTGCCCAATTTGCGGGGGGATGTTAGGAAAATAAGACAGCAGCTTACTCAACAACAAAAACAAAAGCTAGCCAGAAGTATAGATGATGCTGAGAAATGTGCAGAACAAAGAAGATCTACGGTGAAAAATAAAGAAAGGAAGGAAGAAGGATGATCTACAAATCAAGAAATAGCATGAAGAAATGCTGAAGAAGAAACGCTGCGAAGTTGGCCAAAATCGCTACTCTGTTCATTTACTCTGTTTTTCCTTCTCTTTGTATCTTAGCTGTCATGACCGGTATTCGGTTATTCTATTCTGTTCGTTAAGTAGTTAACCTTTTTCCTTTACCAGATTCATTAAGAGAAAGAGAATAGATATAAGAAGAAACTCTCATATACTGTAATCAAGGAAGTCAGTTGAAATAACAGAAGATATACATTCTCTCTCTCTCTCTCTCTATTGCCTCCATCTTCCATTCTGTTCGTAAAGTTCTTCACGGAGCACCGGCGGGTTCGAATCCAGTAAAAAATCGTGCATTTTGCGACGCCTTTCGTCTGAAGATCTCGCAGAGTAGTGGCGTTCGAATCCGACTCCGTAATGTTTTGGCTGGACAGAACGACGTGATTTTCAAAGAGCTCTGAAAATTTTCGCGGCCTTGACGGGACGAGAGGTCGTCTGAAGCTTCAATTCGGCTTTGCATGTGCATGAATTGGGACCGGAATTACTGTCTTTGAGCGTGGACTTCGATCTAGACGCACGACCCATCAGCACCTTCTCGACTTTCTTTCAATGGAGAGCTTAGCGAGCGACATTGCATCAGAGATCCAATGGCGGGCTTCTAGAATTCTGGGTTCGTGTTCGGCTGAGTCAAAATTCCTCGTGCCGAGCGGTCTTCGTCGACATGGCTTCTTGGGAAGCTTTCGGAGAGATCGCGAATGTGGCCCCGCTCACCGGCCTCGACGCCACGCGGCTGATCGGGATGATCGTGCAGGCCGCCAACACGGCGTGGATGCACAAGCGGAATTGCCGGCAGTTCGCTCAGCATCTGAAGCTGATCGGCAACTTGCTGGAGCAGCTCAAGATCTCGGAGCTCAAGAAGTACCCGGAGACGCGGGAGCCCATCGAGAAGCTCGAGGACGCGCTGCGGAGGTCGTACATCTTGGTCAACAGCTGCCAGGACCGGAGTTACCTCTATCTGCTGGCCATGGGATGGAACATCGTGTACCAGTTCAGGAGGGAGCAGAACGAGATCGACCGGTACGTGAAGCTCGTCCCACTCATTACTCTCGTGGACAATGCTCAAGTTCGGGTAAGGATTTCTTTCTGCTCTTGTCGTCGTTGCCGTGTATGATTACCGTGATCGTGAGACCGTGTTGTGGAGTTGATAATGATGGCACATGTGATATCAGGATTGCATATGTTTGTAAAAATTCCCTAACTTTAATCAAAGGGTCATGTCCATGGATGCTGATGACACGTGTTATCGACGAGGTTACAGAATTTTCTCAGGTCAACTGATGATGGATCTCAGACAAACAAAATTTTCTTTAGGTTTGGTTAGCTTACCAGGTAGGACTCCAGTGGAGTAGAGTTCATATCACTTCAATTTTCCATAGATATCAAAATGCATTGCCGGTCAAAATCTTGTGCATGGATTACGTCATGTTGTACTTGGAGAAAGACCTTTAAATAGACGGAAGTTTATTTTGAATCCTTGAATGAGTTGTTCTGGAATAAAAGCTAGAGAGATGTCATTGTGACTTGCAATCAGTCCGGGAGGGAAAAGTGGTAATTGGAAGGAAAACCTGGGTGGTTCATCTGAAAATTTGTATGTTGAGTCTTGTCTGTACATTCTCCAAGGATCTTGCTTTATCTCGGAGTCCTCATTGGGAAAGGATCAATTTACTTGACATGGGGGACTTTTCCGACTATACTGAAAAGCGTGTTCAAGTTGCTAGTGTTTAGGGCTCTGTTTATTTTTGTTATTAATTTACAGGAAAGGTTGGAAGTTATTGAGAGGGATCAACGAGAATACACATTGGACGATGAGGACCAGAAGGTGCAAACTGTAATCTTAAACGAACCTTCGAAAAATGATGCCATGATGTTGAAGAAAACTCTGTCCTGTTCCTATCCAAACCTCTGTTTCATTGAGGCTCTGAAGAAGGAGAATGAGAAGCTTCGAATGGAACTTCAACGGTCACAAACAAATATGGATATGAACCAGTGTGAAGTTATTCAGCGCTTGCTTGAAGTCACAGAAACCGTTGCCTCAAATTCACTCCCCGATTATGGTTCACCTGTCAAAGGATCCAAGAAAAAGGAGAAATATACATCTGATGCTGATAGTGATAGAGAACAATCCGCGGGAGAAACATATCCTAAGAAAAGTTCTACCAGCAAAGTTTCAAGGTCAGTCTTCTTTGAAGTTGAACTCCTTTATGTATCACCATCACCACTGTTGCCTTCAGTAATTGGCTTCTTCCCAATCTTTTGTGGACTCCTGTCTGGCTAATGTACTTTTAGTCTGTTAAGATTAAGAGGGATCACTTGCAAGCATCAAAGTGACCTTGCTTTGGATAATTTTGTTTCCTCCTCATGTCACTTCATCGACTTAAACTGATAAATGACCCAGTTTTGATCCTGTTTAACCTCTTTTATCATCGAAGTGTCTTAGTGCTTGAGGTGTTTCTACGAATATGCTTCATGTACTTCATTGCACTGGGTCCAGCTTGAGGAGTTGGAAAGGATTTTGAAAAATTTGCTTCTTCCTTTGGTGGACAGAAGTACATCAGTCTCCTTGGACCGTGATCTGCTCCCATCTTAAGGTTCATATGGACATTATTAATGGCACACTGATTTACTGGGCTGTTGCTCAGAACCACTTCTATGTAAGTTCCCTCATACAAATTTAATGACCTGCTATGCAAGTTCTTTTGAGACAACCATAAAGTTCTACATCTCTACTTTTACCCGTGAGAAATTAGTAAACCTCTGTGAGTTCAACCCAATGATTCGATATCTCCCTGTCATTGGACTTGCCGAAACATTTTATCTTAATTCCTTACTGCCCAGTGGCCTTTTATACCATAAAATCCTATTACTCCTGTGTTTATGACATTACCTCCATTATCACCACCTTTTACATAGTAATGATGGCATAAGAGGCTCACTACCTCTATCTGTAGTAGTGCTCCCCTTTTCCCTTAGTGAAGTGTTAAGCAGGGGTTATCAGAGGAACTATCGAGTTCCCCTCCCTTGACCTCAGACATGCAGACGACATTTTTCTATTTAAGGGGGCAATGGTTAGCCATCTATATCAATACTGACTGTGTTACTGTCGAGCACGTGTTCTTGATTTGTGTGCAATATACCCTGCATTCTAACAGCTTATCTTGATGTGCAGGCATTAAAACATTCTTCTGCCCTTGTGATACATTTTCAAAAATTGCTACTGTGGCAACTAATAGGCATATGAGTAAGCAAATCTCATGTCATATTCTTGTTTAGATTCCATTATAAATGATAACTTTAATTATATGGCTGATTGGATGGTTAATGTATGTATTGTCTAAGAATTACCATGCAATCATTTAGCATTAGATGCAGAGACTCTCGCCCCCTGACTCCCCACTAAATAAAGAAGCAGAAAAAGGGAAGAAGAGGTGGAAAAAGAGAAATTGAGAAATGCAGAAAGTAGCTGGGTTAAGTAGCCCATATTTCAACTCGCTGATTGAGATGATACATGATCTGTCTACCAGAGGATTGTCTATCGTATGATGCAAATGTACATGACTTAAGCTCATGCCCAGTAATTTTCAAAGGAAGTTGGTGGAATAAAAGATTTCAATTAGTTGTAACCATATCTGTACAGGAATAGCCATGTGATTTGAAGCGTAGAATTCTGTGGAGATTCATTTTTCAATAGTGTTTCGCTTCTGCTTGAAAAGGAAAAATAACATGCAAAATCTAAGCATTCAGAGGCTGCATTTGAGGAATTAATTTCAAGACACACTCTTGCTCTTGGCTTAGTTTTTTAGCTCATAGTCGTTGACTGTCTCCAACCAAAAAAAAAATATATATATATACCATCAACTGAGTTGGCTCTCTAATTGTCATCCATTAGTCCTAGTGCGGCTTATGTGGATGCCTTATTGGCGAGTGCTTCCAAGGAGCTCTAAGTTTGTTCCTCTATTCAGACTGTCAACTTGAAAATGCAGAATCACTTCTGCATGTGCTAAGTGGAACAACTTTTAGTTCAAGATTTGCCAGTGCCTATCCCCTTTCCACTTAGCAAGAGCTTGAATGTTCTCTTACATACTCCAAAGATACTTTCTCATTTCACAATTATAGCTTCTTCTAACTTCACGTTAGTAAACACTCTAATTTGAATAATGTTGGACACATCCGTATCGTGAGAACATAGGAAAGATCTCCTAGCTAGACTGTAGTCCTATGCTTGTGCTTCCAAAGTTGAGCATCCTTCCTTGCTCCCATCACTTGTTGTCGATTTTTGTTCGATTGGTCTATGTTTATTTTCGTAAGTTGATTATTCTGCTGCAGTTGTAAGTTAACTACAAAATTGCAGCTTTACCTGTTCTCTGGTTTTCATAAATTAATTGGCAATTTTTCGTGATTTCCTGAGCTTGACCAACAGTGAACTATAAAAGGCGCACCTCATTTTTCATATTTGCATGATGAATTTTCTGAAGATACACTTGTTTATGAACGTGTAGCATTGATGCATGTAAAAAAGCCTCTACGATGTTGAAACTTTGAATTTGGAGCATGTCTTTTCATGCGCTTGCAGAGTTCTCAAAGTTGCGGATCCATGCATAGTGATACATGAGCGAATGCTCTGTGCCGGTTATATGTCTGAATGTGAAAATGGGGAATCACGTGATTTTAATTAAGCATGTGGATACATGACATTGCCTTCCTCTTCAAATGTAACTTTGACAACTTTGCAGAATCTTAAGAACTCTGTGCTTCCTTATATTCCACGAAAGCTAACTGAGATATTTTCACATATTCACCAGGTCCAGGAGAAGCATGCAATGATTTGTTGGCATATTCATTGATACTGTCATGCTGTTGCTACACGTGCTGTGTCCGAAGGAAACTACGCAAGATGCTGAACATAACGGTAATTCTCTTATCAAACATGAAAATGTGTCATATTTACCAAACCAAGCGATGACAAAACCAAATGGATTATCTGTCCACTTGATCCTCTTCTTCTCCATGAAAATGATCTTGAAATCTCTTGGAAATTTTCAAACTGTTGGGTGTAGCTCCAAAAGACCTCCACCCCAATTTTATAGGATTTCAAGCTTACTAAATTTGAAGTTCAATACTTTCATTTTGCGAAATTGATGTGCTAATTTTCATGGAGCATAGGCTTACAGTATTATGTGCTTTGGATGGCGGAATGGATCTGAAGAAAGAAAAGGAGAAGAGAATTACTCACTTTCTTCGTCTAATTTTGGCAGGGAGGTTGGTTTGATGATTTCCTCTCGCATTTTATGTGCTGCTGCTGCGCTCTTGTCCAAGAATATAGAGAAGTGGAGATCCGAGGGCTCAGTGGTAAGTCGCTCGACTTCTTTTGTCAGCATGATCTCGTACGTCATGCAAATAGCGACAGTAGTCAAAGTGATAACTGAAGTAATCTCTGAAAGGATCTTATGTAGCAATGCGCTTTCCCTTCACTCTGTTGTTGTTTCATTCCGAATCTTTCCGGGTTCTTGAAACTGAAAACGAGACATGCGTAATGAGCTTAATGTACTGACTCGCAGGTCATGAGAAGACGAAGACAAGCCCTCCTCCCTCACAATACATGGAATCGTGAGCGGCCGCTCAGGAGGACCCCAGAAAGGATCGGATGCCTAGGGAACATTGACATAGAGGTGATACCTAGTCACCTCCAGGAACTCCTCCGGTGTAACATATACGACATTGTAAAGCAGTTCGTTCTTTATATCTTGAACTCCGATTGCCGGTGTACCACATAGAATGATCCACAGTCAGTGTCCGTGTCGTTCTCTTGATTAGCTTTCTGCACTGTTCATACCAAAAGTTTGTGACCACACAGCAGGGTGAATGAGATAATTCAATTATGTTCTGGTGTTCTTCTAAGTCAAAATGACCTTTCTTACCTGCAAACTACGTGACGGCTCTGCAGGATGAATTTTTAAATTTTTGATACGATCCTTTTTTTTTTTTGGAGTCGAAGATGCGATCCTAATTAATGTAATGGCAAATAGTTGCTTGTATAGGTAGATCTGTCAAATGAATAAATCAAGTCGAAAATGGTCAAAACTCAAAATGATCAATTTAACTTGTTTTGATATATTTGATGCAATATGAATCTTGCTACTAATATCTGACACAATCTATTTCCAACACATACACATACTTGACTTGATTTATGCTGTTAAATCATTTTCTTTTATATATAACATATTAAAAAATTGATATCAAAATTTGAGGTGCGCATGGAATAAGGAAGGGGAGTTAAATATTAAAAAATTGATATCAAAATTGAGGTGTGCACGGAATGAGGGAGGGGAGTGAAGAAAGAGAATCATATAAATGGGTTTTTTTCTTTTTTGGTGATCAAACATTGGACCTCCGTTAAAGGAGCAAGTGCCCAACCAACACGCTGCCGCCATGGGTGGTATCATATAAATAGGTTGGTGTTTAAATAAGTTATAAATATTCTCAATGATGTTGTCGGCTTTACTATTTTAAATCCATTGACAATCGATTTACTAAACTCAACTTATCAAGTACAGGTTAAGAAATAGGTCTATGATCAATTTTGACTATCTATCGATTGGTCGATTTGGGCATAGACGAGCGGGGCTAGATACGCGCATCATGCGTGGCATGATTCACGGGATGGAAGGAAAATCCATCAAAACTCATAATGGGAAATTAAATAAAATCTAAAAAAGATGGCACATATATTCTTTATCAAAGCTTTGAGTTCTAAGCGTGAGATTTAGATTTGATTTGGATTTTGTTTTTCAAAATCTGGAAACCCCAAAAAGAAAAGAAAGCTACACTCTCCATTTATTTCGTGGAAAATGTGGTGTTTCTGGAAAATATTTTCCAGTAATTATTTTCGGTGTTCGGATGAAACATGAAAATGAAGTGGAAAATATTTTTCGTTGTTTGGTAAGGAAAATCTTTTCCTTGATATATCTTTTTTATTTATTTTATTTTTAAAAATGGAATTTTCATATTTTTTAAAAATTTATTTTTAATTATTTTAAAATTTTAAAATCTATTATTAATTTTTTTTTTCTTTTTTCTTTTTCTTTGTTTTCCATCTCCTTCTTTCTTGGCTGGTTGTCGGCCACGGCGATAGCTCCGTGACCGGTCACCAGCATGCCTCGAGCTTGTCGCGAGCATGAAGCTTGCCTCTCACTAGATTGGTGAGTGCAAGTGTTGAGCTCAAGGCTTACAGATTGGCAAGCGTAAGCTTGAGATCGGCGAGCTCGAGATTCGCCTGACGGTGACAACTAGCCAAGAAAGAAAAAGATGGGGAACAAAGAAAATTAAAAGAAAAAAAAGAAAAGAAATAGAAAAGAAAAAAAGGAAATTAAAAATAATTTGAACTAAAAAATAAAAATAAAATAAAATAATAATTCGAATAAAAAAAGAAAAGAAAAAGAAGAAAGAGGAGGAGAAAGTGAGGATTTGTAGATGTGTGAAATAAGAGAGAACATTTTTCAAAATTAGAAAACATTTTCCTTAAAATCAAAAGACTTTTTTTCATTTAATGAAAAACATTTTTTTTAAGAAATTCATTTTAGTGAAATGAATGCGGAAAATTCGGAAAACGCTTTTTTAGGAAATTATTTTTTGCGAAAAAAAATGAAGCCTAAATCTCTAAAAAATAATAATAAAAAAAGAACTGCGCAAGAGATTATCAGTAAATAAAAACGCATCGAAAAATCTAAATTAGCAAAAGGTCTAACTTCCATTTTCGAAACTCCAAGCCCGAATCGAATTGAATTTCCGGATCTGTTATATATGCCCTTTCGCCTCAGCGACGTACGGCCCCCGATAAACTTCCCGACACGTTTCGACCCCTCATTGGTCCGATCCAGGGCGCTACCCCGACCCCGTGCAGCACCCGATCAGGGGCCCTTTCTCCTCCTTCGATATTAAAGCCCTGCCCCCTCCTTCTATGTAAAGCCCTGCCCACACTTGTCTGAGTCATCCCTTCCCTTCTACAGCACTCGATTTTTCGATTTCGAAGAGAGAGAGAGAGAGAGCGACAGGGCCTAGAGCGAAATCCGGTCGCCGATTCTTGGCGCAGAGAGGGAAGGGAGGACGATCTTCTGCCGGTGCCGGCGAGGAATCCGTTTGGGGAAGCAGGGCGAGAGAGATGGCGACGTCGAGGAAGATAACGCTGCGGAGCTCCGACGGGGAGTCGTTCGAGGTGGAGCAGTCGGTGGCGGTGGAGTCGATAACGATCAAGGACTGTATCGAGGAAGGCGGCGCCGGCAACGCGATCCCGGTGCCCAACGTGAACAGCAAGATCCTGGCCAAGGTGATCGAGTACTGCAAGATGCACGTCGAGTCCGCCAAGGCCGAGGATCGCGTGGACGACGAGGACCTCGTGGCCTGGGACGCCGATTTCGTCGAGGTCGATCAGGCCACCCTGTTTGACCTCATCCTGGTCCGTTGATTCCCTCCCCCATCTTTCCCCTGTTGCTTTTTTTGGCTTCATTTTGTTTTCGGGGGCCTTCGGTCGGCCGGAGAATCTGCGATTCCTTGCTTTTTTTAAGTGGGGAAACTCTCTGTGAGAAGCACTTTCAAAGATCCTCTGTTTTTCTTTTCCTTATGGGAACACTTCTACCTTTGAAGTTGTAATATTATTACATTTCAATGAGCTATTAGGAGCACTACCATCTCTATTAAGTGCTTTTTCACAGTGCATTTGAGTAATATATCATCTTTGAAATGGCACAATGCTCCTTTAAACGACATGTTGAAGTCTTCTAGTAGCATCGTCAACATGAAGTGCCTTTCTAGGGTGTACATTTGTTAATGTTTTCTCAAATTGAATTTAGCGACTGTGTAGTTATCCGTGGAACTAGCTTCAGTTGGTGGAGAGGCATTTGATATGGCCTTACTTGCACCATGTGCTAAGCTTTCTTAACTTTTCCCCCTAATTGTTGTTTTAGCCTTTGAGGCTGGCGTATGAATATTTCTGTGCTATTAAACATCATGTAGTTTGACGTTCAAGCTAGTTAAGTGGCATGTGCTGTGCCCTGCATCATCTAGGATTATATTGTTGAATCATTGATCATTAAAGATAATTGGAGAAGGGGAACCGTGTGCAATCTTTTTGTTGGTGAGGAATTAATGCGGAAATTTCGCATTTGGCATAGAAATAGGAAACTTGTGCTTGTCCTGCACCCACGATACTGCTCAACTTTGTGTGGGAGGGACTAACACAGTGGTGGGGCTTCCAATATGAAGGTAATTGTGGATTCCCAGCCTGGGCAGGGTCTTTGACTTTGGAGAAACCTAAGTGTTCATTCAATATGCCAAGGTCTTGATTGTGAGGGTTTTCTGTTTTTACGAATGGTGAACGTGATGCGGCATGGCCAACTTTTTTGGTAATTAGCTGTTTCAATTAGTTGTTACTCAGTCTGACGCATGTATGAATTCGTGTCTAATCAGGCCGCAAACTTTCTGAACATCAAGAGCTTGTTGGACCTGACATGCCAGACTGTGGCTGACATGATCAAAGGGAAGACCCCTGAGGAGATACGCAAGACCTTCAGCATCAGGAATGACTTCACCCCAGAGGAGGAGCAAGAGTTGCGGCGGGAGAACCATTTGTCTTTCAAGTCTCCTCCGGAACCTATGGAAATGATTTGTGTTTTATTTTGCTGTGTCAGTCTTTTAGTCGTTGAAACATCTAGTATGACTTTGCTTGGCTCACGAATGTAGATAGCGGTTCGTTATGGTGGCATTGTTGGTTGGCTGGAGCCTGGTTTTGGACTTCAGTTCCCTTTTAATGTTACTAAGATTATCCTGTCTGATGATGGCCCTAATGATTTGATTATTATAATTTATATGCATTTGAACCTTGAATTGGTCGATTGGGGTTGGCTGTGTTGCCCCCGTGTCGAATGAGCCACTGGATGGAACATAATAAAACGATTGGGGATACGGATCCTATACCATCCATGAAGGTGGTTCAGGGATTGGGATGAACCTGCAAAGTCATGTGCTATCGCTGGGGTTGGGAACATTGAACGCCGTCCGTCTATCATCTACGCAGGCATTTCATTTTTAGGTCCTAGACATGCATTTCATTTTCAAGTCGATTTAATGCATGAGTTATGAGTATTGCAGATTAAGCAGTTGAATGTTTTTTAGTCAAAAGAAATTTTCATTCATTACTAAAATAGTCACTAAAATAATACATGCAAAGATCTATGGGAAATCTCAAAAGTTATCATAACAAGATAAATTCATAGAACTTCAAAATAAACAAAAATCAGTAATTATATGCTCGTTTTTAATGAATAAATTTATAACTTTATCCAGGCAAAATAATCAACAATCAATTACTAAATCACATATTATCATTAATGATGAGTACACGTCGAGATCTCCAACTATAGGCATGACTTTACATTTCGGCAATGTGCCCCTAAAATTTGTGTCTCTAATACTATTACTGTACGGAGGCAACATAAACATATTGAAGAAGCTTGGATTTCAAACCTATGAGTGCAAGATGCCAACATTTTTAAACAAAAACACTTTAAATCATAGAGTTAATATCAAAGGTGCTATGGACACCATTAAAGCTCACAGATATAAAATCATGAGAGTAAGGAAAGAAAATAAGTAAAAATAAAGGAATAGTAACTCAAAGGGGGAGATTTAGGTCAAATCCCTCCCTGGAAGTTTTTTTTTTTTTTTGTCAGTCCTACTCTATTCCTATACTACACTCACTCGCAGACTTGTGCCCTGCCGCTTGCAGGGCGTGGGAGTCGCAACCTACTCTCGAAACTTACGCGTCCCTATCCCCATTCCCCCCTGAGAAGGTGGGGATTTGAACCCCTCACCTCTCCCTTCCATGTTAGAAGGGTGGCCACTGGGGCAAACCCCCAGTGGTTTCCCCTCCCGGAAGTTGAAGAGAAAAAAAGAGAGGCTAAACTCAGAGAGGGGGAGAGAGGGATTGAGTTGTCGAAGACATTGACTAAAATGAGAAATAGGACCTCAAATGTATGAGAGAGTTTTCACTTTTCAGATGGAAAAGTTTCGTCTTTCTTGCCATGAAGGTTTTTTTTTGAACAGTCTTGCCATGAAGGTTGACACATAAAAGAATTACGGTGCCGGGAATCGAATCCGCGCCTCCGGCGTGAAAGCCAAATATCCTAACCGCTGGAAGAAAACAGATTTGTGAGGGAATGGTATGCCACGGGTTCTTTACGATAGTTTATTTTTCTTTAAAAAAGATAAAAACTAAAAAGGAGATACGACATTGTGTGGATTTGTCGCTTCTATACTGTGCCAATCAGCCAGAAGTTGTTTCTATTGTTTATAAAACGAAATTTAGTCACCTCTAGCAGCTTCTCTGGCGTAACATATACAACATTGTGTGGATTTGTCACTTTTTATATTTAACTTAATGGGAAAAATCCACCAAAAACCCCAAACTTTGCCTCGAGTGGATTTACCCGAACTTTGTTTTGTGACGTGAAAAACCCCGAAGTTTGCTAAGCGTGATACATTTACCCCAAACTTTTATTTGTAACACAAAAAATCCGAACTTTCATTTGTGTGACACATTTACTCTAAATCATAAGGGCGTTTTGGTCTTTTTATGTTTAAATTTTTTTTTCTTTTTTTTCTTCTTCTTCTTCCTTCCCTCCGCTGGCCATGGCGGAGCAAAGCGGCGTCCGGTGAGGGCCTCCTCGCCCGGATCGCGAGGGCACCCTCACCCTCGCGCGGCCCTCGTCAGCGTCGGGCAAGGGCCTCCCTCGCCGGATCCGGCGAGGGCATCCTCGCCGACGCGGGTGAGGGTGGCCCTCGTTGATGTCGGACGAGGGCCTCCCTCGCAGTCGGGGCGAGGGCACCTCGCCGATGCCGGCGGAGCACCCCTCGCCCGGATCCGGCGAGGGCACCCTTGCGGCGTCGGGCGAGGGAGGCCCTCGTTCGACCCAGTTGAGGGCCTCCCTTGCCCGATGCCGGCGAGGGCGGCCCTAGCTAGCCCAGGCGAGGGCGACCCTCGCTCGACGCCGGTGAGGGCAGCCCTCGCTGGACGCCGGCTTCCCTCCGCCGGCTCCACCATGGCTGGCGGAGGGAAGAGATGGGAAGAAAAAAAATAAAAAATAAAAAGAAAAAACATAAAAAATAAGACGAAAATACCCTTAATGGGGTAAATGTGTCACAGTTAGCAAACTTCGGGGTTTTTCATGTCACAAAACAAAGTTCGGGGTAAATCTATCACTCGAGGCAAAGTTGGGGATTTTTGGTGGCTTTTTCCCTTAACTTAATATTAAAAAATTCATATCAAAATTGAGGCGAGAACATGGAATGAGTAAAAAGAGTAAAGAAAGAGAATCATAAAAATGGGCTGTTATTTAAATAAGTTATGAATATTCTTGATAATAAGTGGAACGACTTTTAGTTCAAGATTTGTGGTGCCTATGCCCTTTCCACTTTACAAGACCTTGAACGTTCTCTTACATACTCCAAAGATACTTTCTCATTTCACAATTATAGTTTCTTCTAACTTCATTTTTAGTAAACACTCTAATTTGAATAATGTTGGACACATCCGTATCGTGAGAACATAGGAAAAATCTCCTAGCAAGACTGTAGTCCTATGCTTGTGCTTCCAAAGTTGAGCATCCTTCCTTGTTCCCATCATTTGTTGTCGATTTTTACTCGATCGGTCTACATTTATTTTCATAAGTTGATTAGTCTGCTGCAGTTGTAAGTTAACTACAAAACTGCAGCTTTACCTGTTCTCTGGTTTTCATAAATTAATTGGCAAATTTTCGTAATTTCCTGAGCTTGACCAACAGTGAACTATAAAAGGCGCGCCTCATTTTTCATATTTGCATGATGAATTTTCTGAATATACACTTGTTTATGAACGTGTAGCATTGATGCATGTAAAAAAGCCTCTACGATGTTGAAACTTTGAATTTGGAGCATGTCTTTTCATGCGCTTGCAGAGTTCTCAAAGTTGCGGATCCATGCATAGTAATACATGAGCCTATGCTCTGTGCCGGTTATATGTCTGGATGTGAAAATGGGGAATCACGTGATTATAATTAAGCATGTGGATACATGACATTGCCTTCCTCTTCTAATGTAACTTTGACTACTTTGCAGAATCTTAAAAACTCCATGAAAGCTAACTGAAGATATTTTCACATATTCACCAGGTCCAGGAGAAGCATGCAATGATTTGTTGGCATATTCATTAATACTGTCATGCTGTTGCTACACGTGCTGCGTCCGAAGGAAACTCCGCAAGATGCTGAACATAACGGTAATTCTCTTATCAAACATGAAAATGTGTCATATTTACCGAACCAAGCGATGACAAAACCGAATGGATTGTCTTTCCACTTGATCCTCTTCTTCTCCATGAAAATGATCTCCAAATGTCTTGGAAATTTTCAAACTGTCCTGCAGATAGTGGGGGTAGCTCCAAAAGACCTCCACCCTGATTTTATAGGACCTCAAGCTTACTAAGTTGGAAGTTCAATACTTTCATTTTGTGAGATTGATGCGCTAATTTTCATGGAGCATAGGCTTAGAGTATTATGTGCTTGGATGGCGGAATGGATCCCAAAAAAAGAAAAGGAGAAAAGAATTTCTCACTCTTGCCGTATTCCTCACTTTTCTTCGTCTAATTTCGGCACGGAGGTTGGTTTGATGATTTCCTCTCGCATTTTATGTGCTGCTGCTGCGCTCTCGTCCAAGAATGGAGAGAAGTGGAGATCCGAGGGCTCAGTGGTAAGTCGCTCGACTTCTTTTGTAAGCATGATCTCGTCCGTCGTGCAAACAGCGACAGTAGTCAAAGTGATAACTGAAGTAATCTCTGAAAGGATCTTTTGTAGCAATGCGCTTTCCCTTCACTCTGTTGGTGTTTCATTCCGAATCTTTCCGGGTTCTTGAAACTGAAAACGAGACATGCGTAATGAGTTTAATGTACTGACTCGCAGGTCATGAGAAGACGAAGACAAGCCCTCCTCCCTCACAATACATGGAATCGTGAGCGGCCGCTCGCAAGGAACCCCGGAAAGGATCGGATGCCTAGGGAACGTTGACATAGAGGTGATACCTAGTCACCTCTAGGAACTTCTCCGGTGTAACATATACGACATTGTAAAGCAGTTCGTTCTTTGTCTCTTGAACTCCGATAGCCGGTGTACCACATAGAATGATCCGCAGTGAGTGTCCGTGTCATTCTCTCGATTAGCTTTCTGCACTGTTCATACCATAAGTTTGTGACCACATCAGTGTGAATGAGATAATTCAATTATGTTCTTGTGTTCTTCTAGGTCAAGATGACCTTTCTTACCTATGAATTTTTAAATTTTTTATGCGATCCTAATTAATGTGATGGCAAATAGCTGCATGTATAGGTAGATTCGTCAAATGAACAGATCAAGTGAATAGATCAAGTCAAGTCGAAAATGGTCCAAACTCAAATTGATCAATTTTTTTTTTTTGATATATTCGATGCAATATGAACCTTGCTACTAATATTTGACATAATCTATATCCAACACATACTTGACTTGATTTATGTTGTTAAATCATTTTTTAGAGCATGGAATGAGCGAGGGGAGTGAAGAAAGAGAATCATATAAATGGATTGGTAAGAGAATTATATATATGGATTATTGGTGTTTAAATAAGTTATGAATATTCTCGATGATGTTGTGGGCTTTACTATTTTAAACCCATTGATAATCAATTTACTAAACTCAACTTATCAAGTATGGGTTAAGAAATAGATTTATGATCCATTTTGACTATCCATCGATTGATCGATTTTGGCACCGATGGGCGGGGCCATATATGTGCATCGTGCGTATAGCGGGATGTGTGTATGGAAGGAAAATCCATCAAAACTCATAATGAAAAACTAAATAAAATCTAAAAAGATGGCGCGGATATCCTTTATCAAAACTTTGAGTTCTCGGCGTGAGGTTTGGATTTGATTTGGATTTTCTTTTTCAAAATCCGGAAACCCCAAAAAGAAAAGAAAGTTACACTAAGGGTGCGAATGGTAACGTTTCTGTTCTTTTTGTTCGAGAATAAACAAAAAAAAATGTTTATGTTTTGAGGAACAATTTTTGAACAAAAGAACGCGTTTGGTAACGTTTGTTGCAGGAATAAAAAATGAATAGAAACACGTTTGGTAAATTTTATTCTTTTTTTGTTTCTTTTAATTTTTTTTAAATTTTTATTTTTATTTTTTATTTTTTCCTTTATTTTTTATTTTTTATTTTTCGGTCGTTCCTCGGCCTCCGGCGACGGTTGACGGGCGGGCAGGCGGCCTCGCCCAGCCCACGGCGAGGCTCCCGGCCCCGGCAAGGCCGAGCCTCGTCGTGGTTGGGCAAGGCTCGGCCTCGCCGGATCTGGGCGAGCTCGAGCTCGCCCAGCCATGGCGAGGCTCGGCCTCGCCAGATCTGGGCCGGCCGAGCTCGCCCGGCCAAGGCAAGGCTCAGCGTCATCGGCACGGCCGAGGCCGAGCCTTGCCTTGGTTGGGCGAGCTTGGGCTCGCCGCCATCCGGTGAGGTCGAGCCTTGCCATGGCCGGGCGAGCTCGGCCTCGCCGGGGCCGGCAACGCTCCGGCAAGGTCGCCGAGGCCCTCGAGGGCGTCGCCGGCCCTCGACGGCTGGTGGTCGGCCATGGCCGAGGCCGGCGACCGGTCAAAGAAAAAGAAGAAAAAAAGAAGAAGAAAAGAGAAGAAAAGAGAAGAGAGAGAGAAAGAGAAGCGTTTCTAAAGAAGTGTTTCTTTTCTCCGTAAACAACTTTTTTGTGTTTCTTTTTTTCTTTGATTTTTGTTTTAACAAAATCAGTACGAAGTGTTAGAAACGTTTCTTTGGAGCGTTTCGTATGCATCCTAAATCTCTTAAAAAAGAAAAAGAAAAAAAGAACGCACAAAAGATTATCGTAAATAAAAACGCATTGAAAAATCTATACAGAAAAATAAATAAAATTTAGCAAAAGTCAAACTTCCTTTTTGAAACTTCAAGCCTGAATCGAATTGAATTTCCAAATCGGATATACGCCTTTTTGAGTCACTGACGTACGGCCCTGATAAACTTCCTAACACGTTTCGACCCCACAATGGTTTGATCCAGGCCTCACATAGAATGATCCTCCTCCCTCACAATACATGGAATCGCGAGTGGCCCCTCATAAGGACCCCAGAAAGGATTGGATGCTTAGGGAACATTGACATTAGACTCGTAAACAGGTGGGTCGGGTAAAAAATGGGTCAATCCATATTTGACTCATTTAACCCGTTTTGATCAATATTCATGTAGTATAAATTTAATTATCTATCGACCCGACCCAACCCATATCCAACCTATACTCGACTCGACCCGTATTGTTAAAATTTAAATTCAATTAAAAATAGTAAATAAAATTAAAAAAAGTTAAAAAAATCTAAAAAAAGATATATTTATAAAAAAATTAGACCATGCATATGCTTTTCTTGTTTGAAGTGAATATACTATTGAGTAACTAAAAATTATAACATGAAAAATCTTTAACTAAACTTAAGAAAGCTCATTTTTATAATTTTTTATAAAAAAAATATTGCTAAAACACTTTTATGCGATACAAATTTAATGAAATTTTTTTATAATTCTTTTTAAAATATTTTTTTGAGAAATCGAATTTTTAATTATTTTTATTTTAAAAAAATATATTTTAAATGTAATTTTTAATTATTATTTTTTTTTCCTTTTCTCTTTTCTTTTTTCTTCTTCTTCAACTGGCCGTGGCCACGACAATGGTTGAAGCTGGCCACAAGCAAGCTCGCCCGAGTGTCGGCGAGCTCGAGCTCATTTGTTTAAGCCTCGCTCGATCTTTGGTGGGGTTTCGACCTTGCCAAATCGAGGAGATTGAGCCTCGCTAGTCGTTCGGCGAGCTCACTCGATGTCGCCGAACCGGAGTCTTGCTAGATCCCACAAGGCTTGAGCCTCGTTAGTTGTCGGTGAAGCCGAGGCCCTACCGGCATTGAGCGAGGTCCGATTAGCGAGGTCCCGCCTAACGCGGCAAGCTCAAGTCTCGCCAATCATCGACAACCATGAGCTTGCACGTCGGCAAGCTCGAGCTTGGCTCGCTCGGCCTATCGCCACCCAGTGGCCAATTGTCCTCGTCTGCCATCGGCTAAGGAAGGAGGAAAAAGAAAGAGAAAAGACAAATAAAAAAGAAAATAAAATTGAAATATGAAAAATAATTATAACTTCGATTTTTTATTAAAAAAACATTTTTATAAAGTTAAAAATAGAAAGATTGTGTGGAGTTTGGGTTGGAAATTTAGAAATGGGTTCTAAGGTGGTACAAGTTCTGACCCAATATAAGTAAAATATGAGTCCAAAAATGGGTCACCCATTTGATTATCCTTAATTGACATAGAGGTAAATACCTAGTCACCTCCAGGAACTTCTCCGACGTAACATATACGACATTGTAAAGCAGTTCGTTCTTTGTCGCTCGAACTCCGATAGCCGGTGTAGTACATAGATCCGTGTCCGTGCCGTTCTGTTGATTAGCTTTTTCTGTACTGTTCATACCAAAAGTTTGTGACCACAGAAATGATTATCAGTACTCGATCCCAAGGACCTCCTTCTATATTAAGCCCTGCCCCAACTTCTCTCGATC
The DNA here is from genome assembly GCA_016097485.1 of Eucalyptus sideroxylon x Eucalyptus melliodora. Taxonomy (NCBI): domain Eukaryota; kingdom Viridiplantae; phylum Streptophyta; class Magnoliopsida; order Myrtales; family Myrtaceae; genus Eucalyptus; species Eucalyptus sideroxylon x Eucalyptus melliodora. The sequence goes on along the minus strand of CM027832.1, from coordinate 43,215,713 downwards.
AGAGGGGGAAGGGAGGACGATCTTCTGCCGGTGCCGGCGAGGATCCCTTCGGGAAGTAGGGCGAGAGATGGCGTCACCGAGGAAGATAACGCTGCGGAGCTCCGACGGGGTGTCGTTCGAGGTGGAGCAGTCGGTGGCGGCGTTGTCGCAGACGATCAACCACATGATCGAGGACGACTGCGCCCCAACGTGACCAGCCAGATCCTGGCCATGGTGATCGAGTACTGCAAGAAGCACGTCGAGTCCGCCACGGCCGAGGATCGCGTCAACGACGAGGACCTCAAGGCCTGGGACGCCGAGTTCGTCAAGGTCGACCAGGACACCCTGCGTGACCTCATGCTGGTCGGTTGATTCCCTCCCCCATCTTTCCCTTATTTCTTTTTTAGGGTTTCTTTTTCTTTTTTCTTTTTCGGGGGCCTTCGTTTGGCAGGAGATTGGCGTGTTGTTGTCGAATTAGGTTTTGTAGGCTTTTTATTTTTGGGGGTTTGGTCGAGGAGCTAGGTTTTGCGAATCGGCGATTAGGGTTTCGCTTGTTCTGTTTGATCGACTTTTGTTTGTGCTGAAAGATCGGATTTTTTTTCATGAGATTGGGAAGTTAGTGGGTGGTCTTGATGAGGGATTCGGGGATCTCCGTTGAATTTGTCGAATGTGGGTGGCTGAAGAGAAGGACTGGGGATGGAATTCCGATTTGAACTAGTCCGGTGCGAGGCCTGTGTTCGTGCGAAGTTTGATGTGTTGATAGATGTGCTTGTCATGTGTTCTTGTTCTCTTTTGCTTTCCCTTTTTTTTTTCCACCCCTTTTGTGCTTGGCAAATAAGATTCTGTTGGCTACAGGACGTCACGCTAAGAGGGATTGGACGGTACACGAGGAGTGGAATTGGATGCTTTCTTTTCAATTCACATGCATATTGGTGTGTGCACCCATGGTAGCCTTTGTAAATCAAATCACGCAGACCGGCCTATATACAATAGGAAACCCTTTTGAGTTTTGGGGAGATGATTTGAATTGACTAAAAAGTTAGATTCCTCGGTTTTTTCAAGTGGGGAAACTCTCTGTGAGAAGCACTTCCAGAGATCCTCGGTTTTCTTTTTTCCTTATGGAAACACTTCTACCTTTGAAGTTGCAATATTATTACATTTCAATGAGCTATTAGGAGCACTATCATCTCCCTTAAGTGCTTTTCACGGTGCATTTGAGTCATATATCATCTTTGAAATGGCACAATGCTCCTTTAAACGACATGTTGAAGTCTTCTAGTAGCATCGTCAACGTGAAGTGCCTTAAATGTTTTCTCAAATTGAATTTAGCGATTGTGTAATTATCCATGGAACTAGCTTCAGTTGGTGGAGATGCATTTGATATGCCTTACTTTTGCACCATGTGCTAAGCTTTCTTAATTTTTTTTTCCTAATTGTTGTTTTAGCCTTTGAGGCTGGCGTATGAATATTTTTTGTGCTATTAAACATCATGTAGTTTGACGTTCAAGCTAGTTAAGTGGCATGTGCTGTGCCCTGCATCATCTAGGATTATATTGAATCATTGATCATTAAAGATAATTGGAAAAGGGGAACCATGTGCAATCTTTTTGTTGGTGAGGAATTAATGCGGAAATTTCGCATTTGGCATAGAAATAGGAAACTTGTGCTTGTCCTGCACCCACGCTACTGCTCAACTTTGTGTGGGAGGGACTAACACAGTGGTGGGGCTTCCAATATGAAGGTAATTGTGGATTCCCAACCTGGGCAGGGTCTTGACTTTAGAAGTCTTGATTGTAAGGGTTTTCTGTTTTTACAAATGGTTAACATAATGCGGCATGGCCAACTTTTTTTTGTTAATAAGCTGTTCCAATTAGTTGTTACTCAGTCTGATGCATGTATGAATATGTGTCTAATTAGGCCGCTAAGTATCTGAACATCAAGAGCTTGTTGGACCTGACAAGCCAGACAGTGGCTGACATCATCTCTGGCATGATCAAAGGCAAGACTCCTAAGGAGATAGGCAGGATCCTCGGCGTCAAGAATGACTTTACCCCAGAGGAGGAGGAAGAGGTGCGGCGGGAGAACCCGTGGGCGTTCTAATGATATGTCTTTTAAGTCTCCTCCTGAACCTCTTGAGATGATTTGTGTTTCATTTTGCTGTGTCAGTCTTTTATTCGTTGAAACACCTAGTATGACTTTGCTTGGCTCACGAATGTAGATAGCGGTTCGCTATGGTGGCATTGTTGGTTGGCTGGATCCTGGTTTTGAACTTCAGTTCCCTTTTAACGTTACTAAGATTATCCTGTCTAATTATGGCCCTATTGATTTGATTATTATAATTCGTATGCATTTGAATCTTGAATCGGTCGATTGGGGTTGGCTGTGTTGCCCTCGTGTCGAATGAGCCACTGGATGGAGCATAATCAAACATTTGGGGATACGGATCCTATACCATCCATGAAGGTGGTTCATGGATTGGGATGAACCTACAGCGTCACGTGCTATCGCCGGGTCGAACATTGAACGCTGTCCGTCTTTTATCTAAACTGGCATTTCATTTTCAGGTTGATTTAATGCATGAGTTATAAGTATTGCAGATTAAGCAGTTGAATATTTTTTAGTCAACAATAGAAATTTCCATGAAATTTCCATTCATGACTTAAATAATCACTAAAATAATACGTGCAAGGATTCAAATAATCACTAAAATAATACGTGCAAGGATTCATGGGAAATCTCAAAAGTTATCATAACAAGGTATCCATAACAAGTCAAATTCATAGAACTTCAAAATAAACAAAAAATCAGTAATTATATGCCCGTTTTTAATGAATAGATTTATAACTGTATCCAGACAAAAGGATCAACAATCAATTACTAAATCACATCATTATCATTAATGCTAAATCACAACATTATCATTAATGATGAGCACACGTCGAGATTTTCAATTATAGGCGTGATTTCGCATTTCGGCAATGTGCCCCCAGGATTTGTGTCTCTAATACTATCACGTTGAGATTTCAATGATGAGCCTTTTAGTAAGTGCGAGATGCCAAAGTTTTTAAACAAAAATACAGTAAAACATAGAGTTAATATCAAAGGTGTTGTGAACACCATTAAAGCTCACAAATATAAAATCATGAGAGTAAATAAAGAAATAAGTAAAAATAAAGGAATAGCAACTAGAAAGGAGGGGGAGATTTAGGTCAAATCCCTCCCTAGAAGTTGAAGAGAGAAAAAATTAAAAAGGCTAAACTCAGAGAGGGGGAGAGAAGGATTGAGTTGTCGGAGTGAAAGCCAGATATCCTAACCGCTGGATGGCAACAGATTTGCGAATAGATGGCATGCCATATTTAATTTGACGGATTGTTTGGCATGCTTTAATTTTCTTCAAAAAAGATAAAAGCTAAAAGGGAGATACGACATTGTGTGGATTTGTCGCTTCCATACTGTGCCAATCAGCCAGGAGTTGTTTCTATTGTTTATAAAACAATATATAGGGCCTGTTTGTTTATTTTTGTTTATGTTCCTCAGAACACAAACTTTTGTTCTTTTGTTTCAGGGAACAAAAAAACAATGAAAAACGTATTTGTTTACACTTTTATTCTTGGAGAACAATTTGGAATAAAAAGAAAAAAAAAAAACTTGTTTTTTTGTTTTAAAGGCTAATTTTCCGAAAAAACAATTTTTATCTCCTATTTTTTTCTTATCTTTCTTTTCTTATTCTTTTTTCTTTGGCCGGTCGGCCTACCTCACTAGCGAGCCTCACCGTGGCTGAGCGAGGCCGCCAGCCAAAAGAAAAAGAAAAAAAAAAAAAGAAAAAAAAAAAAAGAAAAAAAGAAAAAAGAAAAAAAGAAAAAGGAAAAATAAAATAAAAATATTTAAAAATTAAAAGAAACAAAAAAATTATACAAGTTTACCGAACGTGTTTTTGTTTTTTTTTTCTATTCTAAAAAATAAAAATTTTGTGTAGTTATCAAACGTGTTTTTCTATTAAAAAGTTATTCTTTGGAACATAAATAGTTTATTTTTTTATTTTTTTATTTCTATTCCCTAGAACAATTTTTTAACGAAACGTTACCAAACGAGCCCTTAGTCACCTCCTGGAGCTTCTCTGGCGTAACATATACAACATTGTGTTGTGTGGATTTGTCACTTTTTTATATTTAACTTAACGTTAAAAAGTTTATATCAAAATTAAGGCGAGAACACCAAGTGAGTAAAAAGAGTAAAGAAAGAGAATCACAAAAATGGGCTGTTATTTAAATAAGTTATGAATATTCTTGATAATAAGTGGAACAACTTTTAGTTCAAGATTTGCCGGTGCCTATGCCCTTTCCACTTTGCAAGAGCTTGAATGTTCTCTTACATCAAACAGACACTCCAAAGATACTTTCTCATTTCATAATTATAGCTTCTTCTAACTTCATTTTAGTAAACACTCTAGTTTAGATAATGTTGGACACATCTGTATCGTGAGAACATAGGAAAAATCTCCTACCAAGACTGTAGTCCTATGCTCGTGCTTGCAAAGTTGAGCATCCTTCCTTGCTCCCATCATTTGTTGTCGATTTTTGCTCGATCGGTCTACATTTATTTTCGTGAGTTGATTAGTCTGCTGCAGTTGTAAGTTAACTACAAAACTGCAGCTTTACCTGTTCTCTGGTTTTCCTAAATTAATTGGCAATTTTTCGTGATTTCCTGAGCTTGACCAACAGTGAACTATAAAAGGCGCGCCTCATTTTTCACATTTGCATGATGAATTTTTCTGAATATACACTTGTTTATGAACGTGTAGCATACGATGTTGAAACTTTGAATTTGGAGCATGTCTTTTCATGCGCTTGCAGAGTTCTCAAAGTTGCGGATCCACGCATAGTAATACATGAGCCTATGCTCTGTGCCGGTTATATGTCTGAATGTGAAAATGGGGAATCACGTGATTTTAATTAAGCATGTGGATACATGACATTGCCTTCCTCTTCAGATGTAACTTTCACAACTTTGCAAAATCTTAAGAACTCTGTGCTTCCTTATATTCCATGAAAGCTAACTGAAGACATTTCCACATATTCACCAGGTCCAGGAGAGGCATGCAATGATTTGTTGGCATATTCATTAATACTGTCATGCTGTTGCTACACGTGCTGCGTCCGAAGGAAACTCCGCAAGATGATGAATATAACGGTAATTCTCTTATCAAACATGAAAATGTGTCATATTTACCGAACCAAGCGATGACAAAACCGAATGGATTGTCTTCCCACTTGATCCTCTTCTTCTCCATGAAAATGATCTCCAAATCTCTTGGAAATTTTCAAACTGTCCTGCAGATAGTGGGTATAGCTCCGGAAGACCTCCACCCTGATTTTATAGGACGTCAAGCTTACTAAGTTGGAAGTTCAATACTTTCATTTTGTAAAATTGATGCACTAATTTTCATGGAACATAGGCTTACGGTATTATGTGCTTTGGATGGCGGAGTGGATCCCAAGAAAGAAAAGGGGAAGAGAATTACTCACTCTTGTCGTATTCCTCACTTTTCTTCGTCCAATTTTGGCAGGGAAGTTGGTTTGATGATTTCCTCTCGCATTTTATGTGCTGCTGCTGCGCTCTCGTCCAAGAATGGAGAGAAGTGGAGATCCGAGGGCTTAGTGGTAAGTCGCTCGACTTCTTTTGTCAGCATGATCGTGCAAACAGCGACAGTAGTCAAAGTGATAACTGAAGTAATCTCTGAAAGGATCTTATGTAACAATGCACTGTCCCTTTACTCTGTTGTTGTTTCCTTCTGAATCTTTCCGGGTTCTTGAAACTGAAAACGAGACATGCGTAATGAGTTTAATATACTGACTCGCAGGTCATGAGAAGACGAAGACAAGCCCTCCTCCCTCACAATACATGGAATCATGAGCGGCCGCTCACGAGGACCCCGGAAATGATCGGATGCCTAGGGAACGTGGACATAGAGGTGATACCTAGTCACCTCCAGGAACTTCTCCGGTGTAACATATACGACATTGTAAAGCAGTTCGTTCTTTGTCGCTTGAACTCCGATAGCCGGTGTACCACATAGAATTATCCGCAGTCGATTGTCCGTGTCGTTCTCTTGATTAGCTTTCTGCACTGTTCCTACCAAAAGTTTATGACCACACAGAGGGTGAATGAGATAATTCAATTATGTTCTCGTGTTCTTCTAGGTCGAAATGACCTTTCTTACCTGCAAACCATGTGATAGCTCTGCAAGATGAAATTTTAAATTTTTAAATTTTTGACGAGATACTTTTTTTTTTTTTGGGAGTTGGAGATGTGATCCTAATTAATGTGATGGCGAATAGCTACATGTGTAGGTAGATCAGTCAAATGAATAGATCAAATTGAAAAGAACCCAAATTGATCAATTTAATTTTTTTTTTTGATATATTCAATGCAATATGAATCTTGCTACTAATATCGACACAATCTATATTCAACACATACTTGATTTATGTTGTTAAATCATTTTTTATATTTAACTAATATTAAAAAATTAATATGAAAATTGAGGTGAGCACGAGAATGAGCGAGGGGAGTGAAGAAAGAGAATCATATAAATGGATTGGTGTTTAAATAAGTTATGAATATTCTCGATGATGTCGTGGGCTTTACTATTTTAAACCCATTGATAATCAATTTACTAAACTCAACTTATAAAGTATGGGTTAAGAAATAGATCTATGATCCATTTTAACTATCCATCCATTGGTCGATTTGGGCATGGACGGGCGGGGCCATATATGTGCATCATGCGTATAGCATGATGTGTGTATGGAAGGAAAATCCATCAGAACATAATGGAAAACTGAATAAAATCTAAAAAGATGCCGCCAGATACCCTTTATCAAAACTTTGAGTTCTCAGCATGAGGTGTAGATTTGATTTGGATTTTCTTTTTCAAAATCCGGAAACCCCAAAAAGAAAAGAAAGATACACTAAATATCTTTTAAAAAAAAAGAAAAAAGAACTGCACAAAAGATTATTAGTAAATAAAAACGCATCGAAAAATCTATATAAAAGGAAATAAAATTTAGCAAAAGGTCTAACTTCCTTTTTCGAAACTCCAAACCCAAATCAAATTGAATATCTGGATCGGATATACGCCTTTTCGCATCACCGACGTACGGTCCTGCTAAACTTCCTGACACGTTTCGACCCCACGATGGTTTGATCTAGGCCTCATATAGAATGATCCTCCTCCCTCACGATACATGGAATCGTGAGCTGCTCACGAGGACCTCGGAAAGGATCGGATGCTTAGGGAACATTGACATTAGACCTGTTAATTGGGTGGGTTGGGTCGAGTCAAAATGGATCGACCCATATTTACTCATTTAACATGTTTTGATCCATATTCATGTAGTGTAAATTTAGTAACTCATATCCAACTTGACCCGATCCATATTGCTAAAACCTATTAATATTCTAGAAAAACCCACACCTACTATATGCTAATTGGATTAAAAAATCAAATTAAATTAAAAATAGTAAATAAAATAAATAAAGTTAAAAAAACCTATAAAATGAAATATTTATAAAGAATTAGACCATAAACATGCTTCTCTTGTTTGAAGTGAACATAGTAGTGAGATTTTGAAAACTATAACATAAAAAATCTTAACTAAACTTAAGAAAGCTCATTTTATGATTTTCTTATAAAAAAATATTACTAAAACACTTTTATGATGGAAAACTTTTATAATTCTTTCTAAAATATTTAAAAAAAAAAAATCGATTTTTTATTTTTTAATTATTTGTTAAAATATACTTTTTTATTTTTATTTTTGAAAATGTAATATTTAATTATTATTTTTTCTTTTTCTCTTTTCTTTTTCTTTTTTCTTTTTTTCGCCGACTACGGCCATAACAATGGCCGCAATCGACCACATGCAAGCTCACCCAACGTCGGCGAGCTCGAGCTCGCCATTTGAGCCTCGCTCGACATTGGTGAGACTTCACCTCACCGGATCGGTAAGATCAAGCCTTGCCAATTGTCGAAAAAGCTTGGCCTCGCCGGTCCGGGCGAGACTCGAGCTCACTCAACATCGATGAGATGGAGTCTCGCCAAATCCTACGAGGCTCGAGCCTTGCCAGTTGTCTGTGAGGTCGAGGTCCTGCCTGATGCTAGTGAGCTCGAGTCTCGCCAGATCCAGCAACGCTTGAGCCTCGCTAGTCGTTTGTGAGGCCTCGGCCTTTCCAGATTGGTGAGATCGAGCTTGGCCTGGCTTGTCATCGGCCAGTGGCCAACCGTTGCCGTGCCGGCCACCGACTAAGGAAGGAGGGAAAATAAAGAAAAAAGCAAAGAAAAAAAATTGAAATATGAAAAATAATTATAATTTCGATTTTTTTATAAAGTTAAAGAGGGAAATATTATGTGGAGTTTGGGTAGGAAATTTAGAAATGGGTTTTAAGGTTCTAATCTACCCGATATTTTAAATGGGTCGAAAATGGGTCATAAATTCTGATCAATTTTCGATTCATTTAAATCAGACTCACTTTTTTAATCCATTTTTAGTTGGATTTTTAAAAGTCTCTGCTGATATACAACCCATATAAGGAAAAGATGAGTATAGACTCATTTTGACACCTCTTATTGATAGAGGTGATACCAGGAACTTCTCTTGTAAAGCAGTTCATTCTTTATTGCTCGAACTCCGATAGCCGGTCGATCCGCAGTCAGTGTCTGTGTCATTCTCTTGATTAGCTTTCTGCATTGTTCATACCAAAAGTTTGTGACCACACAAAAGATTATCAGTACTCGATCCTAAGGACCTCCTTCTATATTAAGCCCTGCCCCAACTTCTCTCGATCAGAGGGGAAGGGAGGACGATCTTCTGCCGGTGCAGGCGAAGATCCCTTTGGGAAGCAGGGCGAGAGATGGCGTCGTCGAGGAAGATAACGCTGCGGAGCTCCGACGGGGTGTCGTTCGAGGTGGAGCAGTCGGTGGCGGCGGAGTCGCAGGCGATCAAGCACATGATCGAGGACGACTGCGTCGACAACGCGATCCCGCTCCCCAACGTGACCAGCGAGATCCTGGCCAGGGTGATCGAGTACTGCAAGAAGCACGTCGAGTCCGCCACGGCCGAGGATTGCGTCAACGACGAGGACCTCAGGGCCTGGGACGCCGAGTTCGTCAAGGTCGACCGCGCCACCCTGTGTGACCTCATCATGGTCGGTTGATTCTCTCCCCCATCTTTCCCTTGTTGCTTTTTTAGGGTTCCTTTTTCTTTTTTCTTTTTCGGGGGCCTTCGTTTGGCAGGAGATTGGCGTGTTGTTCTCGAATTAGGTTTTGTAGGCTTTTTATTTTTGGGGTTTGGTCGAGGGGCTAGGTTTTGCGAATCGGCGATTAGGGTTTCGCTTGTTCTGTTTGATCGATCTTTTGTTTGTGCTGAAAGATCGCATTTTTTTTTTCATGAAATTGGGAAGTTAGTGGGTGGTCTTGATGAGGGATTAGGTAATCTCCGTTGAATTTGTCGAATGTGGGTGGTTGAAGAGAAGGACTGGGGATGGAATTCCGATTTGAACAAGCCTGGTGCGAGGCATGCTTGTCATGTTTTTTTTATTTTTATTTATTTTTATTTATTATTATTTTTTTTTTGTGATCGAGAAACCGCAGAGATCACTTTTCGGATCACACGACCTTTCACTACCTAGTGGCACCATCGGGCCTCGCCACAAGCCGCTATTTAGGTCTTCTAGTAGCATTGTCAACATAAAGTGCCTTTCTAGGGTGTACATTTGTTAATATTTTCTCAAATTGAATTTAACGATTGTGTAGTTATCCATGGAACTAGCTTCAGTTGATGGAGATGCTTTTGATATGCCTTACTTGGACCAGGTGCTAAGCTTTTTTTTTTTTTTTTTTTTTCCTAATTGTCGTTTTAGCCTTTGAGGCTGGCGCATGAATATTTGTGTGCTGTAATACATCATGTAGTTTGACGTTCAAGCTAGTTAAGTGGCATGTGCTGTGCCCTGCATCATCTAGGATTATTTTATTTATTTTTTGGTAAAAATCCAGGATTATTTTATTGAATCATTGATAATTAAAGATAATTGGAAAAGGGGAACCATGTGCAATCTTTTTGTTGGCGACGAATTAATGCGGAAATTTCGCATTTAGCGTAGAAATAGGAAACTTGTGCTTGTCCTGCACCCACGCTACTGCTCAACTTTGTGTGGGAGGGACTAACACAGTGGTGGGGCTTCCAATATGAAGGTAATTGTGGATTCCCAGCCAGGGCAGGGTCTTGACTTTGGAGAAACCTAAGTGTTCATTTAGTATGGCAAGGTCTTGATTGTAAGGGTTTTCTGTTTTTACAAATGGTGAACATAATGCGGCATGGCCAACGTTTTTTTGTTAATAAGCTGTTCCAATTAGTTGTTACTTGGTCTGACGCATGTATGAATTTGTGTGTAATTAGGCCCGCAGACTATCTGAGCATCAGGAGCTTGTTGGACCTGACATGCAAAGGAGAGGCTGACTTTGGGGGTGTTTGGTTGGGCATTCCCAATGGGCTTTGGGCCCTCAAAAGCCCATTGGGAGAAATTTTGGGTGTTTGGTAAGGGCTTTTGAATGCCTATTTGCAAAATGCGGGTATTCCACATGCTCAAAGCCCAATCTTTGGGGTAGGGCAGCTTTGAGCATTCGGCATTCTCCCGATGCAAGCTCACGGTTCACGAGTCGTTCACCTTCTTCCCCATGACTTCTTCAAGTTCTCCACTATCACCTTCGTTGTCAACGCCGCCTCGCCTTTGTCGTCGACGCCGCCTCTACCTCCGCCGTCAACGCCTTCCTCTTCTGTGACAGATCCATCCCCTTTGACGAGTGCGAGCAGCACCGGTCGACTCTTTCGGCTCACGAGAACTAGGCCTCAAGCTGCTAGATCTGGCCGTCCGATGGCGAGATCCGCCTTCGACGCCGAGATACCCCCCTCGACCAACCCGATGGCCCTCCTGCCCCGCCGTTCTGGGACGCCCCCGACTTCGAGTTCTCCACCGGCCCCGCCGCCGCCTCCGCCTCCACCATCGACGCCTTCCTCTTCTGCGGCAGATCCATCCCCCTCCGACTCCTTCGGCTCGTACGAATCAAGCTGTCTAGAGGCTAGATTTGGCCACCGGATTTGATTTTCAGATTTAAAAAAAAAAAATTAAAAGCAAAAGCCCATTTGTAATAAGTTTTGCCAAACGGTATTTTTACACAAGTCACTTTCCAATGCGTAATTGGCCAAACGCCCGAATATTCTCGAAAACCTCTTTACCCTAAAGATATTTGCATTTGGCCAAGGGCATTTCCCCAAAGCCGAACCAAACGGGCCGTTTGTCTCGGCATGATCAAAGGCAAGACCCTCGAGGAGATACGTAGGATGCTTGGCATGGAGAATGAACTTACCCTTGAGGAGTTACGCACGATCCTCCGCATGGAGTGACGGGAGATCCTGTGGGTGTACGAATGATATGTCTTTTAAGTCTCCTCCTAAAATGACTTGTGTTTTATTTTGTTGTGTTAGTCTTTTAGGGCATGTTTGTTTATTTTTGTTTCTGTTTCCTGGAACAAAAATTTCTGTTCTTTTGTTCTGGAGAACAAAAAAAGAACAAAAACGCATTTGGTAAAACTTTTGTTCCCGGAAACAAAAAATCTATCTTTTTGTGTTTTATTTTGTTGTGTTAGTCTTTTAGGGCATGTTTGTTTATTTTTGTTTTTCTTGTCTGGAACAAAAATTTCTGTTCTTTTGTTCCGGAGAACAAAAAAATAAAGAACAAAAAGGTATTTGGTAAAACTTTTGTTTCCGGAAACAAAAAATCTATTTTTTTGCTCCCGGAACAAATCGTGGAAGGTAGATCCTTTGTCCTTTATCCCCGAGGGACAAGGTTCGAAGCCCCTGCGAAGCAGGGGGGTTGAAGCGCTTTGTGGTGTCTTAAGTGGGACGCCATGGGTGGTGAGTTCTCCCGCTTACGTGTCCCTCAAGTTTACTCACCGGCTGTTCGGGGTTCCTGGGTCACCAAAAAAATAATAATAATAATTTGAAACAACAACAAGAAGTAGAATTTTTTTTTTCTTGTTCTCGGGAACAATTCTAAGAAACACTTTTTTTTTCTATTTTTTTATGTTCTTTTTCTTTCTTTGGCCAATCGCCGACTTTAGCCATGACCGTTGAGGCCGCGGCCTCACCGAAGTGTTGTCGGCCCTCGACGAGGCCGATCTCGCCCTTGGCCAAGTGAGGTCACCGGCGAGGCTCGACCTCGCCCAAGTGACGTGAGATTGGCCTCGGCTTGGCCTGGTGAGGCTCGGTCTTGCTAGGCCTTTGTTGGGCCGACACCGATCCGACGGTGGCTCGATGAGGTGGCCAGCCATGGTCGACGTCGGCGACCAGTCAAAAGGAAGAAAGAAGAAAAGGAAAAATATAATAAAAATATTAAAAAATTAAAAGAAACTAAAAAATTATACAAGTTTATCAAAAGCATTTCTTTTCATGAAGTAGAAAATTTTTTGTAGTTACCAAGCGTGTTCTTATATTCAAAAATTGTTCCCGCAACAAAAAAAAAACTATTTTTGTTCGAAAATTGTTCCTCGAAACAAAAATGTTACCAAACGCGCCCTTAGTCGTTGACGCATCTAGTATATGACTTTGCTTGGCTCACTAATGTAGATAGCGGGTCATTATGGTGGCATTATTGGTTGGCTAGAGCTTGGTTTTGAAATTCAGTTCCCTTTTAATGTTACTAAGATTATCCTGTCTAATGATGGCCCTATTGATTTGATTATTATAATTTGTATGCATTTGAACCTTGAATCGGTCGATTGGCATTGGCTGTGTTGCCCGTGTCGAATGAGCCACCGGATGGAACATAATCAAACGTTTGGGGATACGGATCCTATACCATCCATGAAGGTGGTTCAGGGATTGGGATGAACCTACAGCATCATGTGCTATTGCCGGGGTCGGGAACATTGAATGATGTCCGTCTTTTATCTAAATTGGCATTTCATTTTCAGGTCGATTTAATGCATGAGTTATGTGTATTGCAGATTAAGTAGTTGAATATTTTTTAGTCAACAGAAATTTCCATGAATTTCCATTCATGACTAAAATAATCACTAAAATAATACATGCAAGGATCTATGGGAAATCTCAAAAGTTATCATAACAAGATAAATTCATAGAACTTCAAAATAAACAAGAGTATCCATAACAAGTCAAATTCATAGAACTTCAAAATAAACCAAAAATCAGTAATTATATGCTCGTTTTTAATGAATAGATTTATAATTGTATCTAGACAAAAGGATCAACAATCAATCACTAAATCACAACATTATCATTAATGATTCCAATGATGAGCCTTTTAGTAAGTGCAAGATGCCAAAGTTTTTAAACAAAAGCACCGTAAAACATGGAGTTAATATCAAAGGTGTTGTGAACTCCATTAAAGCTTACAGATATAAAATCATGAGAGTAAGGAAAGAAAATAAGTAAGAATAAGGAATAGCAACTAGAAAGGAGGGAGAGATTTAGGTCGAATACCTCTTCGGAAGTTGAAGAGACAAAAAATAAAAAAATAAAAAGGCTAAACTCAGAGAGGGGGAGAGAGGGATTGAGTTGTTGAAGATATTGACTAAGATGAGAAATAGGTCCTTAAACGTATGAGAGAGTTTTCAGACAGTTTCGTCTTTCTTGCCATGAAGGTTGACAAATAAAAAACCTTCTGGGTGAAAGCCATATATCCTAACCGCTGAACGGCAACAAATTTGCGAGTAGATGGTATGGCATATTTAATTTGACGGATTCTTTGGCATGCTTTAATTTTCTTCAAAAAAGATAAAAACTAAAAAGGAGATACGACATTGTGTGGATTTGTTGCTTCCATACTGTGCCAATCAGCCAGAAGTTGTTTCTATTGTTTATAAAACAATATTTAGCGCCTATTTGTTTATTTTTGTTTCTATATTCACCGTAACACAAATTTCTGTTCTTTTGTTTGAAGAACAAAAAAAGAATAGAAATGCGTTTGTTTACACTTTTGTTCCGGGAACAAACGATCTATTTTTTTGTTCATAGGAACAAATTTTTGAGAAATAAGAAAAACAAAACTTGTTTCTTGTTCCGAATACTTTCGAAAACAAATTTTCTCTTTCCTATTTTTTTCTTATCTTTTTTTCTTCTTCTTTTTCTTTGGCCGGTAGCTGGCTTTGGTCATGGCTAGCAACCTTGCTAGCAAGCCTCGTCGTGGCCGGGCGAGGCCGCTGGCCCTCGTCGGCCGGTCACGGCCATGGCCAAGGTCGGCGACCAGCCAAAGGGAAGAAAAAAGAAAATAAAATATTAAAAAATTAAAAGAAACAAAAAAATTATACAAGTTTACCAAACGTGTTTCTATTCTTTTTTTATTTATTTTAGAAATAAAAATTTTGTGCGATTACCAAATGCGTTCTTCTGTTCAAAAATTGTTCTAGGGAACAAAAATAGAAAAATCTATTTCTGTTCCTTAGAACAATTTTTAAATGAAAACGTTACCAAACGCGTCCTTAGTCACCTCCAGGAGCTTCTTTGGCGTAACATATACAACATTGCATTGTGTGGATTTGTCACTTTTTATACTTAACTTAATATTAAAGAATTCATATCACAATTGAGGCGAGAACACCGAGTGAGTAAAAAGAGTAAAGAAAGAGAATCATAAAAATGGGCTGTTATTTAAATAAGTTATGAATATTCTTGATAATAAGTGGAACAACTTTTAGTTCAAGATTTGCCGGTGCCTATGCCCTTTCCACTTTGCAAGAGCTTGAATGTTCTCTTACATCAAACAGACACTCCAAAGATACTTTCTCATTTCATAATTATAGCTTCTTCTAACTTCATTTTAGTAAACACTCTAGTTTAGATAATGTTGGACACATCTGTATCGTGAGAACATAGGAAAAATCTCCTACCAAGACTGTAGTCCTATGCTCGTGCTTGCAAAGTTGAGCATCCTTCCTTGCTCCCATCATTTGTTGTCGATTTTTGCTCGATCGGTCTACATTTATTTTCGTGAGTTGATTAGTCTGCTGCAGTTGTAAGTTAACTACAAAACTGCAGCTTTACCTGTTCTCTGGTTTTCCTAAATTAATTGGCAATTTTTCGTGATTTCCCGAGCTTGACCAACAGTGAACTATAAAGGCGCGCCTCATTTTTCACATTTGCATGATGAATTTTTCTGAATATACACTTGTTTATGAACGTGTAGCATACGATGTTGAAACTTTGAATTTGGAGCATGTCTTTTCATGCGCTTGCAGAGTTCTCAAAGTTGCGGATCCACGCATAGTAATACATGAGCCTATGCTCTGTGCCGGTTATATGTCTGAATGTGAAAATGGGGAATCACGTGATTTTAATTAAGCATGTGGATACATGACATTGCCTTCCTCTTCAGATGTAACTTTCACAACTTTGCAAAATCTTAAGAACTCTGTGCTTCCTTATATTCCATGAAAGCTAACTGAAGACATTTCCACATATTCACCAGGTCCAGGAGAGGCATGCAATGATTTGTTGGCATATTCATTAATACTGTCATGCTGTTGCTACACGTGCTGCGTCCGAAGGAAACTCCGCAAGATGATGAATATAACGGTAATTCTCTTATCAAACATGAAAATGTGTCATATTTACCGAACCAAGCGATGACAAAACCGAATGGATTGTCTTCCCACTTGATCCTCTTCTTCTCCATGAAAATGATCTCCAAATCTCTTGGAAATTTTCAAACTGTCCTGCAGATAGTGGGTATAGCTCCGGAAGACCTCCACCCTGATTTTATAGGACGTCAAGCTTACTAAGTTGGAAGTTCAATACTTTCATTTTGTAAAATTGATGCACTAATTTTCATGGAACATAGGCTTACGGTATTATGTGCTTTGGATGGCGGAGTGGATCCCAAGAAAGAAAAGGGGAAGAGAATTACTCACTCTTGTCGTATTCCTCACTTTTCTTCGTCTAATTTTGGCAGGGAAGTTGGTTTGATGATTTCCTCTCGCATTTTATGTGCTGCTGCTGCGCTCTCGTCCAAGAATGGAGAGAAGTGGAGATCCGAGGGCTTAGTGGTAAGTCGCTCGACTTCTTTTGTCAGCATGATCGTGCAAACAGCGACAGTAGTCAAAGTGATAACTGAAGTAATCTCTGAAAGGATCTTATGTAACAATGCACTGTCCCTTTACTCTGTTGTTGTTTCCTTCTGAATCTTTCCGGGTTCTTGAAACTGAAAACGAGACATGCGTAATGAGTTTAATATACTGACTCGCAGGTCATGAGAAGACGAAGACAAGCCCTCCTCCCTCACAATACATGGAATCATGAGCGGCCGCTCACGAGGACCCCGGAAATGATCGGATGCCTAGGGAACGTGGACATAGAGGTGATACCTAGTCACCTCCAGGAACTTCTCCGGTGTAACATATACGACATTGTAAAGCAGTTCGTTCTTTGTCGCTTGAACTCCGATAGCCGGTGTACCACATAGAATTATCCGCAGTCAGTGTCCGTGTCGTTCTCTTGATTAGCTTTCTGCACTGTTCCTACCAAAAGTTTGTGACCACACAGCAGGGTAAATGAGATAATTCAATTATGTTCTTGTGTTCTTCTAGGTCAAAATGACCTTTCTTGCCTATGAATTTTTAAATTTTTGGTGCGATCCTAATTTTTTTTTTTTGGGGAGTCGGAGATGCGATCCTAATTAATGTGATGGCAAGTAGATGCATGTATAGATAGATCCGTCAAATGAATAGATCAAGTCATGGTCCAAACTCAAATTGATTAATTTAATTTTTTTTTATATATTCGATGCAATATGAATCTTGCTACTAATATCTGACACAATCTATATCCAACACATACTTGATTTATGTTGTTAAATCATTTTTTATATTTAACTAATATTAAAAAATTGATATCAAAATTGAGGTGAGCACGGAATGAGCGAGGGGAGTGAAGAAAGAGAATCATATAAATGGATTGGTGTTTAAATAAGTTATGAATATTCTCGATGATGTTGTGGGCTTTACTATTTTACATTGATAATCAATTTACTAAACTCAACTTATCAAGTATGAGTTAAAAAATAGGTCTATGATTCATTCTGATTATCCATCGATTGGTGGATTTGGGCACGGACAGGCGGGGCCATATATGTGCATCATGCGTATAGCATGATGTGCGTATGGAAGGAAAATCCATCAAAACTCATAATGGAAAACTAAATAAAATCTAAAAAGATGGCGCCTGATATCCTTTATCAAAACTTTGAGTTCTTAGCGTGAGGTTTAGATTTGATTTGGATTTTCTTTTTCAAAATCTGGAAACCTAAAAAAGAAAAGAAAGCTACACTAAATCTCTTTAAAAAAAAAAGGAAAACAGAACCGCACAAAAGATTATCAGTATATAAAAACACATCGAAAAATCTATATAGAAAAGGAAATAAAATTTAGCAAGAGGTCTAACTTCCTTTTTTGAAACTTCAAGCCCAAATTGAATTGAATTTCCAGATTGGATATACGCCTTTTTGCGTCACCGACGTACGGCCCCAACAAACTTCCCAACACGTTTCGACCCCACAATGGTTTGATCCAGGCCTCACATAGAATGATCCTCCTCACTCACGAGGCCCCCGGAAAGGATCGGATGCCTAGGGAACATTGACATTAGACCCGTCAAATGGATGGGTTTGGTTGGGTAAAAAATGGATCGACCCATATTTGACCTATTTAACTCTTTTTGACCCATATTCATTTAGTGTAAATCTAGTGACCCATATCCAACTCGACCCATACCTAACCTATACTCGATTCGATCCGTATTGTTAAAACCTATTAATATTCTAGGAAAACCCACACCTACTATATACTAATTGGATAAAAAATTCAAATTAAATTAAAAATAGTAAATAAAATAAAAAAAATTAAAAAACCTATAAATTAAAATATTTATAAAAAAATTAGACCATGCATATGCTTCTCTTGTTTGAAGTGAACATACTACTGAGTAATCGAAAATTATAACATGAAAAATCTTTAACTAAACTTAAGAAAGCTCATTTTTATGATTTTTTTTAAAAAAAAAAATATTGCCAAAACACTTTTATGCAATACAAATTTAATGAAATTTTTTTATAATTCTTTTTAAAATAATTTTTAAAAAAATCGAACTTTAAATTATTTTTATTTTTTAATTATTATTTTTTCTTTTTCTCTTTTCTTTTTCTTCTTCTTCAATCAGCTGCTGGCCACGACAACAACTAGCGATCGGCCATAGGTGAGCTCACCGTTTGAGCCTTGCTTGACACCAACGGGCTTCGAGCCTTGCCGGTCATTAGGCGAGCTTGGCCTCGCTAGATTTGGAGAGACTCGAGCTTGCTCGATGTCGCAAGTTGGAGTCTCGCAGATCCGATGAGGCTCGAGCCTCGCCGTCATCGATGAAGTCAAGGCCCCACCGACATCGAGCGAGGCCCGATCTCGCCGATCTAACGAGGCCGTGCGACCACGAGGTGGCATGTCGGTGAGCTCGAGCTGGCTTGGCCTCATGGGTGGCCGGCCGTTCTTTGTCTCGGCCCGGCTAAGGAAGGAGGAAAAATAAAGAAAAAAGAAAAGAAAATTGAAATATGAAAAATAATTATAATTTCTATTTTTTATTAAAAAAAAACATTTTTATAAAGTTAAAGAGAGACTATTGTGTTGAGCTTGGGTTGAAAATTTAGAAATGGCTTCTAAGGTTCTAACCCTCTAAGGTTTTAACCCACTTGATATTTTAAATGGGTAACAAGTTCTGATCTATTTTTGATTCATTTAAATCATATTCACTTTTTCGATCCATTTTTAGTTGGGTTTTTAAAAGTCTCTAATCCATATAAGTAAAATATGAGTCTAAAAATGGGTTTATAACCCATTTTGACACCTCTAATTAATTGACATAGAGGTGATACCTAGTCACCTTTAGGAACTTCTTTGGCGTAACATATACAACATTGTAAAGCAGCTCATTCTTTATCGCTTTTTATCGCTCGAACTCCGATAGCCAGTGTCATAGAATGATCCTCAGTTAGTGTCGATGTCCATGTCCATGTCGTTCTCTTGATTAGCTTTCTGCACTGTTCATACCAAAAGTTTGTGACCACACAAATGATTATCAGTACTCAATCCCAAGGACCTCCTTCTATATTAAGCCCTGCCCCAACTTCTCCCGATCCTTCTACCGCACCCGGTTTTTCGATTTCGAGAAGAGAGAGAGAGGAAGCGACAGAGCCGAGAGCGAAATCCGGTCGCAGATTCTTGGCTCAGAGAGGGGAAGGGAGGACGATCTTCTGCCGGTGCCGGCGAGGAATCCTTTTGGGAAGCAGGGCGAGAGATGGCGTCGTCGAGGAAGATAACGCTGCGGAGCTCCGACGGGGAGTCGTTCGAGGTGGAGCAGTCGGTGGCGGAGGAGTCGCAGACGATCAAGCACATGATCGAGGACTGCTGCACTGACGACGCGATCCCGCTGCACAACGTGAACAGCAAGATCCTGGCCATGGTGATCGAGTACTGCAAGAAGCACGTCGAGTCCGCCACGGCCGAGGATCGCGTCAACGACGAGGACCTCAAGGCCTGGCCTGGGACGCCGAGTTCATCAAGGTTGACCAGGCCACCCTGTGTGACCTCATCAAAACTCATAATGGGAAACTCAATAAAATCTAAAAAGACGGCAGCAGATATCCTTTATCGAAGCTTTGAGTTTTGACCGTGAGGTTTGGATTTGATTTGGGATTTCTTTTTCAAAATCCGAAAACCCAAAAAAAAAGAAAGCTACGCTTAATCTCAAAAAGAGAAAAAAGAACTGCACAAAATATTATCAGCAAATAAAAACGCATCGAAAAATCTAAATAAAAAAGGAAATAAAATTTAGCGAACGAATCTGTTATACGCCTTTTCGCGTCAGATACGTACGGCCCCGATGAACTTTTTCCCGACACGTTTCGACCCCTCAATGGTCCGATCCAGGACGCTACCCCTACCCCGCGCAGCACCCGACGGGGGACCTCCTTCTATATTAAGCCCTGCCCCCACTTATCTCGACCCTTCTACCGCACTCGATTTTTCGTTTTCCTCGCGAGATTCGATTTCGAAGAGAGAGAGAGAGAGAGAGAGAGAGAGAGAAAGCGACAGGGCCTAGAGCGAAATCTGGTAGCCGATTCTTGGTGCAGAGAGGCAAGGGAGGACGATCTTCCGCCGGTGCCGGCGAGGAATCCGTTTGGGGAAGCAGGGCGAGAGATGGCGACGTCGAGGAAGATAACGCTGCGGAGCTCCGACGGGGAGTCGTTCGATGTGGAGCAGTCGGTGGCGGTGGAGTCGCAGACGATCAAGCACATGATCGAGGACGGCTGCGCCGACAACGCGATCCCGCTGCCCAACGTGAACAGCAAGATCCTGGCCAAGGTGATCGAGTACTGCAAGATGCACGTCGAGTCCGCCAAGGCCGAGGATCGCGTCAACGACGAGGAACTCAAGACCTGGGACATCGATTTCGTCAAGGTCGACCAGGCCACCCTGTTTGACCTCATCCTGGTCGGTCGATTCCCTCCCCCATCTTTCCCTTGTTGCTTTTTTTAGGGTTCCTTTTTCTTTTTTCAAGGCCTGGGACGCCGAGTTCGTCAAGGTCGACGGGGGCACCCTGTGTGACCTCATCAATGTCGGTTGATTCTCTCCCCCATCTTTCCCTTGTTTCCTTTTTTTTTTTTTTTTTTTTTTTTTTTTCTTATTCGGGGGCCTTCGTTTGGCAGGAAATTGGCGTGTTGTTCTCGAATTAGGTTTTGTAGGCTTTTTATTTTTGAGGGTTTGGTCGAGGGGCTAGGTTTTGCGAATCGGCGATTGGGGTTCCGCTTATTCTGTTTGACCGATTTTTTTTTTTTTTTTTTTTTTTGGTTAAGGAAAAGGAAAGTTTAACCGATTTTTTGTTTGTGCTGAAAGATCGGATTTTTTTTTCATGAGATTGGGAAGTTAGTGGGTGGTCTTGATGAGGGATTAGGGGATCTCCGTTGAATTTGTCGAATGTGGGTGGCTGAAGAGAAGGACTGGGGATGGACTTCCGATTTGAACTAGTCTGGTGCGAGGCCTGTGTTCGTGCGAAGTTTGATGTGTTGATAGATTAGATGTGCGTGTTCTCTTTTGCTTTCCCTTTTTTCCCCCTTTGGTGCTTGGCAAATAGGATTCTGTTGGCTACAGAACGTCACGCTAGAGGGATTGGACGGTACACGAGGAGTGGAATTGGATGCTTTCTTTTCAATTCACATGCATATTGGTGTGTGCACCCATGGTAACCTTTGTAAATCAAATCACGCAGGCCGGCCTATATACAACAGGAAACCCTTTTGAGTTTTCGGGAGATGATTTGAATTGACTAAAAAGTTAGATTCCTTGCTTTTTTCAAGTGGGGAAACTCTCTGTGAGAAGCACTTCCGAAGATCCTCGTTTTTTTTCTTTATGGGAACACTTCTACCTTTGAAGTTGCAATATTATTACATTTCAATGAGCTATTAGGAGCACTGCCATCTCTATTAAGTGCTTTTCACAGTGCATTTGGGTCATATATCATCTTTGGATTGGCACAATGCTCCTTTAAACGACATGTTGAAGTCTTCTAGTAGCATCGTTTGCTCGTCTGCTGGTCTTTCGTACTGCTCATGGTGCCCGCATCTTTCTCTTTCTCAAGGTCGTTTCCTGTCTCTCCGTAGCTTTCCTCATGTTGCTGTTGTTCCGAGGACTCTCCTTTTTCTTCTCTATTTGCCGTTGTCGGTAATGCTCTTTCCAGCTTACTTATGGAGTCTTATTCAGAAGCTTAAGCAAAAGATATGTTTGGCCGCCGAGGAGGAGTTCTTTTGCCTCGCACGGTTGGCGATACACGAGGATTTGTAGTACCAGTCGGTGTTTAACTAGTCAATGAATTTAGTATAAAAAAAAAATTGTCACTCGTCTGCAGTCTTTTGTACTGCACATGGTGCCCGCATCTTTCTCTTTCTCAAGGTCTTTTTCTGTCTCTCCGTAGCTTTCCTCACATTGCTGTTGTTTCGAGGACTCTCCTTTTTTCTCCTCTATTTGCCGTTGTCGGTAATGCTCTTTCCAGCTTACTTATGGAGTCTTATTCAGAAGCTTAAGCAAAAGATGTTAGTAGTCGCAGTCCGTATGTTCGGCCGCCGAGGAGGAGCTCTTTTGCCTCTCACGGTTGGTGATACACGTGGATTCGTAGTACCAGTCGGTGTTTAACTAGTCAATGAATTTAGTCAAAAAAAAAAAAAAATTAGTCACTCGTCTGTGGTCTTTTGTACCGCTTGTGGTGCCCTCATCTTTGTTTTTCTCAGGATCTTTTCCTGTCTCTCTGAACATGAAGTGCCTTTCTAGGGTGTACGTTTGTTAATGTCCATGGAACTAGCTTCAGTTGGTGGGGATGCATTTGATATGCCTTACTTGCACCATGTGCTAAGCTTTCTTAATTTTTTTTTCCCTAATTGTTGTTTTAGCCTTTGAGGCTGGCGTATGAATATTTTTGTGCTATTAAACATCATGTAGTTTGACGTTCAAGCTAGTTAAGTGGCATGTGCTGTGCCCTGCATCATCTAGGATTATATTATTGAATCATTGATCATTAAAGATAATTGGAGAAGGAGAACCACGTGCAATCTTTTTGTTGGTGAGGAATTAATGCGTAAATTTCGCATTTAGCATAGAAATATGGAACTTTTGCTTGTCTCCTGCACCCATGCTACTGCTCAACTTTGTGTGGGAGGGACTAACACGGTGGTGGGGCTTCCAATATTAAGGTAATTGTGGATTCCCAGCCTGGGCAGGGTCTTTGACTTTGGAGAAACCTAAGTGTTCGTTTAATATGCCGAGGTCTTGATTGTAAGGGTTTTCTGTTTTTACAAATGGTGAACATAATGCGGCATGGCCAACTTTTTTTTGTTAATAAGCTGTTCCAATTAGTTGTTACTCGGTCTGACGCATGTATGAATTTGTGTCTAATTAGGCCGCAAACTATCTGAACATCAAGAGCTTGTTGGACCTGACATGCCAGACAGTGGCTGACATGATCAAAGGCAAGACCCCTGAGGAGATACGCAAGACCTTCAGCATCAGGAATGACTTCACCCCAGAGGAGGAGGAAGAGGTGCGGCGGGAGAACCAGTGGGCATTTGAATGATATGTCTTTTAAGTCCTCCTGAACCCCTGAGGAGATACGCAAGACCTTCAGCATCAGGAATGACTTCACCCCAGAAGGGGATGAAGAGGTGCGGCGGGAGAACCAGTGGGCTTTTGAATGATGTCTTTTAAGTGTCCTCCTGAACCTATGTAGATGATTTGTGTTTTATTTTGCCGTGTCAGTCTTTTAGTCGTGTCAGTCTTTTATGACTTTGCTTGGCTCACGAATGTTGATAGCGGTTCGTTATGGTGGCGTTATTGGTTGGCTGGAGCCTGGTTTTGGACTCCAGTTCCCCTTCAATGTTACCGAGATTCTCCTGTCTGATGATGGCCCTATTGATTTGATTATTATAATTTGTATGCATTCGAACCTTGAATCGGTCGATTGGGGTTGGCTGTGTTGCCCGTGTCGAATGAGCCACCGGATGGAACATAATCAAATGATTGGGGATATAGATCCTATACCTAGGGGTGTAAACGGTTCGGTTTGGTTCGGTTTTTGGAAAAACTGAACCAAACCGAACCGTTAAAAAAATTTTCGAACCGAACCGAACCGTTAGAGAAAATTTCCGATCGAACCGAACCGTTAGAAAATTTCCGAACCGAACCGAATAAGTCCCGAACCGAACCATTCGGTTCGGTTCAGTTCAGTTTTTCGATTTTCAAATTTTGGGTTTCGGGTTTCGGTTTTTTTTTTTTCCAGACGGCTTACCTTTTATATAAGCTCCTTGAAGCATTGATTGATGTTCTCTCTAGTTTTTGTGCTATATTCAAGAAACGAACATCTATGTCTTTGAGCTAGATCTCTTCCTCCTTCCCTTATTACAACCCTTTCACTCTCCTGAAATTATCACATCATGAGAAGCGAGATGACTTCTCTTCAGAAGTCAAGCAAGAAGAAACCAGGGAGGATAAGAAGTGACGATGAGGACGAGAGCTCGAAATGTTGTGTGAGAATTCTTTGGAAGGAGGATGGTGTCCTGAGATGTGGTTTCTTTTGTGGGCTTGTCCCAGTTAAGCCTGGAAATGGCTCGAGTTTTGCATTGCTTCCAATCTAGTTGCGTTTCAAAAGGAAGCGAAAGCTTCACTTTTGACTTTCTGGGTTTCATGGGCAACTAGTGTGGATCAAAAACTACCCTGCTTTTAGCTTTTCCAATCTTAATTTGTTCCTAGAAGGAATATTTGGTCCTACATGTAGTGTAGCGATTTTAAGTGTTTTTTTTTTTTTACACTAGTGATTCATAAATACAGCCATAAGCATATGAAATCGTGATAAAGTATGCTAACAACTTATCTTCTCATCTGAATGTTCTACTATAGTCTTTATGCCTCACATCACATTTCACTCAGCAAGTATACCCATTTAGTCTAGGAAATTGTCCTTCTCCAAGGACAAGAGAATCAAGACCTGCTGAGACTTCAAAAAGATGCTATGTAGCATCCCTATTGTACAACAAAAATCGGTGTTGACAAAGCTCTGAAACAAGGATTCTGTTCACCAAAGAAGAAGAGAAAAATAAGAAGAAAGAATCCCGAATTAACAAGAACTCAAAGGAAACTAGTGCTTTTCATCCATAAAACAAGTATCATAGGGCAATTAATTATTGTAAGAATCCAAATTATAGTCATGGCAAGTAGCAAAAGTAAATCACATTAGACATCCATTCAGTCACTTCTTTAACCCCACGATGCTAAGACAAAGCAACAACATATATCTCCATTATATTACAACCACTTCTTCTATATGATTCAAACTACAAAGTTCTCCAATGGCTCAAGGCCATTCTGCCTCGGGAATGGCAAGTTTCTCACGCATCTCCACAGGAGTTGTGTGCACGCTAAGCCCAATAACCACAATGCTGCTCCTTTCTTTTGTATACCCTGACCAAAACAATTGAAATAAAATTAGTGATCTCAACTTAGGAATCTGATGTCACAATATATACTTTTCACTTCTGTGTTTTCTATTTGCATCATTGCTTGAAAATGAAGAAAGTGATATAAATTAGATTAAGAAAAGCCATGAGAATATATATCTTGAAACAAAGCATGAAATATGCATTACCCAGTTCATGTTTACCCCAAGTCTTATGTAATGATGGTTAACTATTATAAGAATCCTGGGAATTCTCTACTAATGACGCAATAACAAATTGTTTGCAATAACTTGTATAGTCAAGTATGAATAAATAAACAAGCAAACAAACAAAAAACAACAACAACAACAACAACAACTAAGCTAATGAGTATCTTCTCAAGCAAACCAGATTCACAACTCAGAGCGTCAAGCCAATTTAAGGAGACAGCGATACATATAGAATCAGAATATCACTCACTCCCACAAATTATGATAACCACTGTTCTCTAGTTTCTTCATCAACCAATTTTACTACTCTTCCATTAACCAAGAGAAAAGAACATGGAAACACAATAAATGAATAGCATGCGGCTGCCAAATTTATCTTACCACACGCCGAAGTATGGGCTCCAATGATGAGCAAAGTTTCTGCAAACTATCCACCTTGAGAGCTTCAATGACACTGCATCAATATAAAGGAACATTAATATATTTATAAACCTCAAAGGAGCAACCATTTTAAATTAGGCAGTGTGCTTCAAAAAAGATTTTGTAGTTACATAAACCCAACTAAGAACTGACAGGTGACACCTCCAGGTAACTCGAGATTATACATTAAACCTCTCACGAGAAAATATATAACTGAATGCAACCACCATATGTGTCCCCAAGAAAACTTATCATTGGACACTGGAAATTGTCAAAAAAAATTTCTTCACTTTGTACTGTCACCACAAAGTTGCTAGGAAGTTCTTAATTCATGCACGCTTACCCACCCATTGTCAGGGATCAGATAAGGACCATCGTTGACACAGGTTAAGATAGTATAAAGTATAACATTTTGTGTGATTGACCTAGAGCCTGCAGAAAATGTGCAGCATCTAGAGATTCTTGAGATAATCAAGTACAAACAAGTAGATGAAAGGAGAAGAAAAAGAAACCGCAGCAAGTGGCGAAATCCACTAGAAATGTATTGAAGCAAGGCACTTCAGTTGATAAGAAATGGACCATAAGTAGATAGAAACTTAATCCAGTTCAGTACTTTGAATCCATTAGAAAAAATCAAACTCAAGCTCAAACTAAGTACCTAAGTTACCAAGAATTAATCAGAAACTGCCAAAAGCTGGCAAACGATGGCCATTAGACCCCATCAACAAAAACGCTACAACCTCACGTCTGCCCTAATTATCACAAAATCGAACAACAACGCATTGAATTAAGCAGCGACAGTAGACCAGAAAAGCTCAAAAGCTTGTGAACAGAGTGACCATCTCTCCACATTACCAAACCGCCAAAAGCTCAAACCTCCCAAAATCTTCCAGAATCGCACTCAAACACAAGGATTTCCATTCCGTCCTCCACAATCACTGAACAAAAACCAAGACTTGGAATCATCACTCCAGTCCATTGCTTTCCCCATCATTTCCCGATTTCATTCCATTCCACTGTACCAAACCCGACATAATAGTCCAACAGAAAACCTCTCGGCATCAGTGACCATAAGCTCAAACCACCCAAAAAAGAAATTCCAGAATCGCACTCAAAACCAAACAGGGACCAAGCCAAAGCGACGCAATGAAGCTAAAGGAAGGACCTTGATGTGAAGCGTGCCTCCCCCGAACTCGCTCCTGTCCCTCAATCGGTTGCCGTCGCCGTCGCCGTCCCTGCCACCGTCGCCGTTGCACCTCCAAGCCGACCAAGAGGAGACACGAGACGAGAGGAGAGGGCCAGAGTCGAGAAAGAATAAACCCTACAGTCGGGACTAACGGGACGGGAGAGAATAAACCGAACCGATAAAAGAGATTTTATCGGTTTATGGTTCGGTTCGGTTCGGTTAACCGATAAAAACCGAACCGATAAAAGAGATTTCGGTTTTTAACAAGAACCGAACCGAAAAAACCGATTTTTTCGGTTTGGTTGATTTGATTTTCGGTTCGGTTTCTTGACACCCTACCTATACCATCCATGAAAGATGGAACACATCGACCTTGAATCCATGTGCTATCGCCAGGGTCGGGAACATTGAACGCCGTCCGTCTATTATCTAAACAGGCATTTCATTTTCAGGGCAAGATAAGGCATGAGTTATGAGTATTGCAGAATAAGCAGTTGATTTTTTTTAGTCTAAAGAAATTTCAATTCATTACTAAAATAATTACTAAAATAATACATGTTAGGAACTATGGGAAATCTCAAAAGTTACCATAACAAGATAAATTCATAGAGCTTCAAAATAATCCAAAAATCAGTAATTATACACTCGTCTTTAATGAATAGATTTATAATTGTATCCTAGAAAAGGATCAACAATCAATTACTCAATCACATATTATCATTAATGATGAGCACATGTCGAGATCTCTAATTATAGGCGTGACTTGGCATTTCGGCGATGTGCCCTTAGGATCTACGTCTCTAATACTATCACCATACGGAGGCAACATAAACATGTTGAATAAGCTTAGATTTGAAACCTGAGAGCGAACTTTTAGCAAGTACGAAACGCCAAAGTTTTTAAACAGAAGCACGTTAAAACATATAGTTAATATCAAAGTTGCTGTGAACACTATTAAAGCTCATAGATTTATTCAGGAGAGTAAGGAAAGAAAATAAGTAAAAATAAAAAAATAACAACTAGAAAGGAGGGGGAGATTTAGGCCAAAGCCCTCCCTAAAAGTTGAAGAGACGAGAAAAAAACGCTAAACTCAGGGAAGGGGAGAGAGGGATTGAGTTGTTAAAGATATTTGACTAAAATGAGAAGTAGGATCTCAAACGTATGAGGGCTCAATTTCATAAGATAACATTAATTTTAGGTGTTATCTCAAATCTAATTCACATTTTATCTTTTATTTTTTGGTAAAATGACTCAGATTTTTTTTGTCTCAAGAAAAGCACAAATTTTAACTTTATCCCAAATCTGGCCCCTTGACTTTCCTTCCACAGTCACCGTTATCATATGAGGCATTTCCACGTCACCCAGAAAATCTGTTCCCATTATTTTCCATTTTCTCGCAGGTTTTCCGTTCGTTTTTGTTTGGAATCGAGCCGAGAAATCCCCGGATTCTCGTCCCGGCGAGCGCGAGGTCATGATTGCGACGATGAATTCCGAGGAGGAGGAGGAGGAGATCGAGCTCGAAGAGGATGAGAAAGTTAGGGTTGTGAAGGAGGGCGGTGTCCTCGTTGCCATCAATGAGGATGGCGAGGAGATGACGAGGAAGAAGAGGAGGAAGATGGTGTGCAAAGCCAAGAGGAAGTGAACGGCGAAGGAGATGGGCGCGGCGGCGTGGACGACGAGGATGACGGCGAGGAAGAGGAGGATGACGAGGACGACGGTGGGTTATCGACCCACCCAAGTCTTTTTTTTCTGTCTCTTCCTCCTACTTCGACCTCGCTTGTCGCGGCCATGGATGGGGCTTTGTTTCAGATCTGGAGTTGGCCGTCGAGAAGATGAAGACGAAGACGAATAGAGGGAATCGCGAGCAGATTGTGAATTTCTGAATCAACTTTAGCATTCAAGTATGGGTTTCTCTCTTTTGTTTTCTTCTTTTCCTATTCCAGCGATGAGCTGCAATGATTAAAAGGAAACCTTTATTCGAGTTTCTGGGTTTCCTTTTTTCTTCCCCCAGATTCCACAAATTTCCCATAACCCAGCTGCCACAGATTCCCCATAACTCGAGTTGTTTGCGGCCATGTCTTCTATGTTTGGCCAAAAGGACAAGCCAAGAGACCCACTGATTTTTGACCCATGTTGCTCTGTAAAATGAAAAATGATCTTTTGGCTAAAAAGACAAGCCAAGACACCCATTGCCCCTTTCCTTGTCTCAAAGATTTTTCCCACATTCTTTTTTTCCGGAGACTTCTATTTTTTTCAGATTTTTTGGCCATTTGCTCAGGCCAAAAACGGGCAAAGATGACCACAAAGACGACGGAGATGGAGGACTCCTTCCGGCGAAGACGAAGCTAACAACAAGGACGACAGAGGTGGTCTGGTTTGGACGTGCCGTGTTGGAACGGTGTGACTATGGAAGGATGGTTAACGGAGGCCAGATTTGGGATACCCAAAAGTTTGGGCTTTTTTTTCAAACAAAATAGAGTTCGAATCAGATTAATAAAAAATTCCGTTGCCGGGAATCGAACCCGGGTCTCCTGGGTGAAAGCCAGATATCCTAACCGCTGGACGACAACGGATTTGTGGAATGGTGGTCTTCCATATTTTATTTGACTTGGCGTGCTTTAATTTTCTTCAAAAAAGATAAAAACTAAAAAGGAGATACGACATTGTGGGGACTTGTCTCTTCCATACTGTGCCAATCGGCCAGAAGTTGTTTCTATTGTTTATAAAGCGATCTTCTTAGGATAATTGCTTTAGCTCAAAATTCAAATTACTGAGGGGAGAGAGATATTTAGATGATGTTATGATGCCACACGGCAATTTAACCAACTAATCACAAGATATCAATTAATCCCTATACTTTCGTATTGAACTCAATTCAAGATTGTTGTTCACAAATTTTCATTTATTCAAAAACAAGATCATGAACTTTTTAAATAGATGTGTTAAGATACGCTTCTTTTTTCTTTTAATCTTCCTTTCCTTTAAATTGCAATTTTCCCTGATTTTCTCAAGTTTCAAATTCGAAATATCAATCTTGATAGTTGCAAGCTTTTCGAGATATAATATATTCTTTCTGCGTTTTGTTGAATTTGGCATGTTCGATGTCATTTTTCTCAATTATTTCAAGGGTTTTTTTTGTCTCCTTTCATCAACTCTTCATATTTCGGGAAGACAAATAAGAAAAAAGAAGAAGCTTTCTCATTTAGCCTCAGGAAAGAATCAAGCATCTTGATTTACTTGGTAGATAGACTGAAATTTTCTGACTCATCTCTAATATTAGTCTAGAAGAAGAGCCGTCTAACATATAATTAAAAGTTAATAAACTACTGAAGAAAAGGAGAATAATTAGCTATAAAATGCTCAAAAAACAGCATGTTTGTACTTGATTAATTTAATTTAAGCCTACCGTGTTTCTCTTAGTAGTATCAACCCAACAAGGCAACCATCCAGCAACCAAAAGTCATAAATTTTAAGGAAAATAACCGGAATAATCCCTAAACCTAGACTTGCTATATAATATGATATTCGAACTTTTAATTAGTTCAATGTGATTCATAAATTGTAGCTCAATGTATAATACTGTCTCTAAACTTTTTTGAATTTTTGGTACATGCGCAATTTATAATTCATAGATAAGATAATCAAGAGATTAGATTGAACATTTACCATAAGTTCAAGAACCGTATTAAATAAATAAAAAGTGTAGTGACGACATTGCATATTGGACTAAAGTTTAAAAATCACATAGCACATTTAACTTATTTATAGGAATCATTTGTGTCATTTTACCTAATTCTTGATGATAAAAATGCAGCATGTCGTATGAAGTTCTAAACGAAACAACACCCGAGCAAGTTCACCATTCCAATCCAAAATTTCATCGCCAAACTAAAGTAGTTTGCACAACCGGAGAGCCAATTGATTTGCAATCCAATTCGTCGATGATTCTCTCTTTCTTTTTTTTTTTTTTGCATGTTTTATTTAGGAAAAAAATCACCAAAAACCACAAACTTTTCCCAACTAACAAATTTACCACAATTTTTTTTTTGTGACGTGAAAACCCCAAACTTTACTAACCGTGACATATTTACTCCACCGAGAGCATTTTCTTCTTATTTATTTATTTATTTTTTCATTTTTTCATTTTCTCTCTTCTCTTCGTTGGCCATGGTGGAGGGAAGCCGAACTCAGGCAAGGGCCGCCCTCGCCTGTGTTTGGCGAGGGCAACCCTAGCTAGCCCAAGCAAGGGCGACCCTCGCCCGACACCGACAAGGGTAGCCCTCGCTTGAGGTCGGCCCGGCCACGACGGAGGGAAGAAAGAAGAAAAAGAAAAAAAAATTAAAAATTAAAAGACAAAAACACCCTATAGTTTATGGTAAATATGCTATTAAGGTAAATATGTCACATGAATACAGGTTCAGAGTTTTTTGTGTCACGAAAGAAAGTTTAGGATAAATATGTTACAATTAGCAAAGTTTGAGATTTTTCATACCATCAAAAAAAGATTTGAGGTAAATTTATCACTTTAGACAAGGTTTGAATTTTTTGGTAATATTTTCCTTCTTATTTAACAATTAAGCGGTCGAACCCTATACACAAGAACACGATTCAAGAATCAGGAACTCCGTGAACTCAATACCACAGGCTATATAACTCGGGCAACTTCCCAATGGATCGGCAATTCGCTACCTCTGGCATTTCGAAAACGGATATACTCGAAGCAGGTACAAGAAAGAGCTTCCCAGTAAAATTTTCCATCCCCATTCTCTTCAGCACAAGGGGAAACACCACCTGGTGCCCTACTCGGAATTTCATGATGAACAGAAAAGGCCATGCAGCTTCGTACGTAAATAAATGCGCAAATACCAGGAAAGAAAAACGTCCATGTCTCTTCTTTGGTAATGAAAACAAAGGTCCCCTGTCAGTTGCTTCCACAATGTAGAGTACAAAAACAATAACATTCACAAATGGTTACAGGAAAAAAAGAATAGTTTCTAGAGTTTCCGATCCCTCTGATCCAAATACCACCGAAAGCATCGGATCACATCAGATCAGACCAGCAACTTTCAGGAATATCATCAACACCATGGTCCAGAAGTAGTTCATGCAAAAAAAAAAAAAAAAAAAAAAAATCTTCGAGGTCCTGAAGAAAGTGCAATTAGAAAAAAAAAAAAAACATTTTCGTATTTAACAAATGAGATGAGCGCTACAACTTTGAAAGTCGTGCATGAGTAAAGACCAGGACTTTCGCCGCACTTTCCACAACATGTATGCCAACCCCCTCCGTTGTCGCCGCACGCAATGTGTCGTCCACCATCAGTATCTTCCTGCCGTTCAGAATCATCCTTCACTGAAAGAAAATGTAATCTGACCCCAAAGATTGAAAAAATGAACTAAGGGGCAGTAAAGGGACACGCAACAAAAATCCCCTCATGATGTCATCAGCACATAGACCATAAATATCTATAGAAAATTTCCACAAAACCACATGAATCAACCAGTATACTCATGCAATCAGCTCGACTCAAGTACTTCAACCGCACGCTCTTCTACCCTTTCACGATATTGTATCTTCTGCTCCTTTTTCTTTCTTTTATACTGGATTTGTAAGCCACGGTAAGACTACTAAGCAAGCATTATATTAGTCATAACAAATCCTCCATGATCCCTTCTTGGTAAAACATGCGAAAGCATGTACTTCATGTGCTTGTTCCTGTAGCTGCAGTGCTAGTCTGGCCTGTTTCGCCCATACGGTTGGGCTCCTCTAACCTCCTTGATGTAACCACATGAGCATCAGCCTGACCGACCGTATTGTCAAGTCTCGTATCCCTGACATTGAGAGAGCCCGATTTGATTCCAGATGCAAGAGTGTCATGATTCAGAGAGGTGGGGACCCGAGGGCTTGTGGTGCCCGAAGAATGAGCAGAAGTAGACAAGACAAATTTCATCCAATCAGTGCGCTTCCTGACTTTGTCGCCCTGTGGCTCACAACAGAAGGCACGAGAATGATCATAAGTCAGAAAAGAAGAGAATCGAATCCAGTTATGCAAATTATACAGAACATTCTGTAGAACCACACTAGCAGACAAGTGGAGTGGATCTGGCGCCCAGAAAAGATACCTGCACTTCCACAACAGCTGAAGTTCGCACAGCATCCAATATGAGCTGTACATCATTAGTCAACTCCTTGACCTGGATCCAAAACAACATTTACAGTAAACACAAAGGTTTGAAATAAATAAGTGATGAATCGCATCCAATATAAGCAGCAATATGTTTTCCTTGCATGGTATACGTAATCCTGGCAAAAAGCCAGGGTCTGTGTGGAAGTCCTGAACTAACAAAGGAGGACCCGGACAAATAGTATAATTTCCTAATTGACTAGTTTTTCTCACCCCAAAAAAATAGTGCAATATCTATAATCAAAGTTTGGGGTGTCCTAAATACCAAAAGATGCCAACAATAATAAATCATTATAGGTGAAGTCATCAGCCACCGGTAGAGAAAATATCAAAAAGAGTTCCACAAAGAAGGCGCATGCAAAGCTCTCAAATCAGGAAAAAAAAAAAGTAACAAAGGAAGTAAGAAAATCTTTTGACTAACTTTGTTCAGTCAAGCAGCCAACACACAGTCAATGGCAGAGTCTGCATCTTCCCTCAGAAAAGGGTTTTAGCAGAAGGGGAGTGGCACTTTTTGGCCAAAATTTATATAATAGCAGATAACTATACGGACCAGCCAACATTGTAGAAATTGTCCGATTCATGGTCCAAATCATATGATTCATTTCAATTCATCTTTCAAAAGATTCAACCAGCTGTCGATGCCTCCAACTCGAGCTGTTGCGCCTCTGAGGACTGATGAATTCGAGGTGCATGCCCTCTGAGAAGGCACGGCTTCTCAACACCTCTGAATTGGGTCTACAGTCCTCTGACCCTCCTCTTTTCTGCACCTTTGACCAACCTCTTTAGCTTGTTTAAATCGCAAGCATAGACAAAGTCGCAGCTTGCATGTGTAGGAATAAATAGACTCGTCTCTTTTGCATGCTTCATGAGAAAGCAATACAAATGTAGTCAAAATAGAGATTTGGCTTGTAGAATAGTGACGAGACAAATCATGAATATTGAGTTAACTTGCTGCAAAATCTTGTACTGACTGAAGTCGGAGTAAAATCAAGAGTTGACTCAGCAAAATTGCCAAAATTGCAAGTCAACTAGGTGAGAATCATTGGACTGACTTTATTAGCCCAAGTCCACTTTCTTGGGAAATCTGGGCTTCGTTTCAGCTGAATAGCAAATGAAACAATGCAGACCATATCGACCTTTCAATGAAATGGTTTGTTTCAACAGCACAAATTGAAAAAGGAAAGAAAAGAACTAAATAACATAAAGAAAAATAATTTCCTCATGCCCACTTCACAACAGTGCAGTGGGCCCTCTCGATTCCAAGAAGCAGCCATAAAAATCCACTTTAACCATCAAAAACCTCCATTACCACCCCCATCATCTTTTGCCATTCAGTAACAGAACATAATGAAGCTTCAAAGTCTTTTGTTGTATGCGAATTTTTCCTAAATAATCCTAAATTGTAACAATATTTCTATATTTCGTCCGTCAGTATAATGTATTTGATCAATTTGCTCAATACTATCATTTGACATGCTTCAATTTCTTCCTTAATGGGATGGAAGTTTTTGTTATAGTATGTATCAAACTCATTATGTTCTTTGGGTTATTTTATAAGCTTTGTGAAACCTTTCTATATAATGATTTGATCTTACGATTTAGTTTTGTGGAGGCCCCTCCAATTTCCTAGTTAAAAAAGTGATTTTAACTACCTTGGCAAATAGTTTTCATTTTTTTTTTTTTTTTTTTTGTGTATTTAAGGTTCTTGTTGAAGTGTCATGAAGTTTCTTTTACAAGTTCGAGGCCTTTGGGTATGGAACAAATAGAGTAGTATGTCAATCTGTTACAAGTCTGTGACTTCCTCTTTGCATACAGTTTCCCACAGAATGTGAATTGAAATTTATACTATGTTAATCAGGTCCCAAAACGAAAGAGTTAAATTTTCTCAACAATATTTACCATAATATGCTTTTTAAGTGCTTTCGCAACTAATAGCTATGTTCTAGTAAGAAATGCCAATCCTTTCTACCAAATCTTCCCAAAAAATGAGATTTACAATTCAGGATTTGAACCTCAATTCAACAACACTTCAGACAGTACAATCCATTGTGAATATATCTAAGTGTCCAACTAGTAAGTCATAAGTTGACACGAGTCAAATTCTAGTTGCCACATGCAACAAGGCCACCAAGATAACGGATACAACCATGATAATTCAAATCATTGCTGATACCAGTTAATCATTAATCATGACATTAAGACAAGATAGGTAGATGATGTATTGAAACTATGAGAATGAATATTGGCAAAGCAATTTGAAACTATAAGGCCTACCGGAGCGCTTTCATCAGAATTAAAAATTAAGATGGTAAATTTCACCATTGGTTACTGAACTTTGGTGCACTTTGTAATCAGATTAGTGAACTTTCATTTGATCACCATATACATGAACCTCTGTATCTTTGCAGTTAATGAATTTTAACCAAAATCCAAAAAATTGTAAGCTTGGTGCTAACGTACCCTTGCCACTTGCCAATAAAACATGGAGTTCAGTTGCACGCTTATGTCAGCAGGAAGTGAAAATAGTTTAAATATCATAAAAAAAATTGAAATAAAAAAGCAATGAAGCAACTAACCCTCTGCCCCTCTTTGGAGGGTCGTTGACCATCAATTGTCAGAAAGGACAGTGCAGCACTCTACCACAATCAAAGAGGGTCATTTCCCTCCATCACTGCTGGCAGAAGGCCTGCAACACTCACTGCGGATGCAGGAGGGTCACAGGCCCTCAAGCCTTTATTCCCTTTTTCTTCTTGTTCTCTTCTTAAATTCTTTCTATTTTCAGGAAAAAAAAAACTCAAAGATGACATTGTCCACCGACTCCATAGAGCCACACCACTATGTTAGTACTTCGCCAAAAACTTGTTCAAATTCTTATCGAAGTACAACAATTTCAATGAAATGAATGTTTGACCCATTTGGTGATTTAAATCATAGCTCATTAATCTATTGAAAATAGCACCCAAATTTAGTGATACCAATGAAGTATACCCAGTTAAAGTAATATGCAATAAACAAGATTTGGGGAAAAACAATATTACTTGCAAAGTCTCACCATCTTCAAAACTACACGTGTGGAAGTTAAAAGATTGGAGGAGCCAATCTTTGCCATAATAGAAAATCCATCCAGAAATGAAAGAGGACTTCCATCTCCAGTGAATTTGCAAGCAAATTCATTTAGGCTGAAAACACATAACTCATCAAAAGCAATGTTGGGTGGTTGACTTCCAAACCTCGAAGTGCATTGCCTTCACAAGTGGTTTATTATAATTATATACAAATCGAGTAATCTGGTACTGCACTTTTTTACAAATACACCAACTTCATTCAAAATAATAACATCCAAGTGCATAGCAAAAGTCACAGGAGATCCCTGATAGTTAAAGACACCTTTCTATAATTAGCTCAAGACAAAAGGGATTATCAATATCAAAGCCAAATAAGAGCTAAATCAATCACGAAACTTGAATGCATTCCATATAACACAATCAATTAAGGTAGCTAGACGTAAATGCTACAATGGAACTCACCAAAAAGACAACAAGAAAGCAATTAGCTTAATTACAAGCACAGAACCAGGAACCCAACACTTTTGAGGCCAATTAATTGGCTGCTAAGGGATCCCAAGTTCATTTTAAGAAGTAATACATCAAAAGAAGAAAAGAATGAATGGAGTTCAATTGTTGGCAAGTATAGTATAAATTAACACCCCAGATGTCTCCTTCTGGAAGTATCGTACTATAGAATTAATGTCATTTTGAATCCACATGAATCAATAAGCCAACAAAACATGACTTGATACTAGATGGAACTAAAAGGTACAATTAAGTTCAAGAGTGCAAACTTCTGATATATTCAAGAAAACTTACTTTTTTAAACCCTGCAATGACAGCTATAGAAACCCAGCCCTGTCTATCCATTTGCTGCCGCAAATATGGATCCTTCACAAGATTCTCATTACTGCACCAGCCAAATATAGAGGATGATTTCAGTTAACTTATGAAAACTTGCAATATGTTTTGAGAAACAAAGAGTACTTATTTTGAGGGGGGGAAACAGTAAAATTACCTGAAATAATAGTCTATTTGACTAACTATTTGAGCACGCAAGAGGTGATTAGGAGGTGGAATATAAACCATAGGAGGCTGCATTGGTGGATAATAAGGACCATTCCGAATATCCAACGGAAATGGGAAATAATACACTGGAGTCTCTGGAAAAAATAAAGGACATCAAAGAAAATCTTTCAGATGGTAAGTTTCGACAGTTAACATAATCTGCCTTACCAGGAAAAACTACAGGGCCGCCAAGAGGCCGAACTGAAGCAGGTCCAATATATGGAGCAGTAGAAGGTGAGACAGGCGGCGGTGGTGCGGGCCTGCCAATCCTCGGCATACCTCTTTGATGTGGCATGTGAGAATCTCTGTTATTGTTAAAATTTCGGTGACCACTTAGTTCTTGATTACCACGTTCATGATCACGCCTAACCCCATAGCTGTGGTGGTAAGAACCATCCCCACGTGAATAATTACCCCCACCTCGCCTGTAGGAGCTGCGCTGCTGTTGAGGGTGCTCATTGCCATTTTGTGAATGCGAAACAGGCCCACTCCTGTGGTTATGGTCCCTGGCAGAAGGATTGTTTGATCTCAGGTCAACTGAAGGGGCTACAACTGCTGATGTCTGAGCAACTCCACCACCAGAAGATGTAGATCCACTTTGCCTCTTTGATCTTGGACGTGCAGGCATGGGGGAGCTTGTTGCTATAATTGCATCCTTATTATCAGTGAGTTGCTTCTGTGAAACAGACGAGGCATTTCCGTTTCCCTTCAAAATGAACAATTTCTCAAGGGTCAAAGCATTATGTATGCAATGGAAGAATGAAATGACACGGACACATCTCGATGCAAAGTCCCCAAGTTACGGAATGATAAAAGACTCTCTTTCATTTGCAACACCTAGCAAAACGTATTTGCCCAACAGAAAAACCAAAAGATGGGGCAGGAAGAAAAATCCCATTTCTTTTTGGTCGTTGTTCCATTGTTTTTTTCAGAAAAAGCACAGAAACAGCCAGAAGAGTAGAGTGTGCAAAGAAGGAAAAACTGTATATGTGAGAATACAGAGTTAGCCGTCTATTTTCTGCACATCATAAACACCCAAATCAATTAAATCTGAGTCTTTGGGTTTCACAGGCCATTTAATTATTTCAAGGTCTCCAATTATCAACAAGGCACCAATGACTGCACCATCCCATGTCTCAAGTAGAAGCAACTTAAAAGCACCAACTATTCTACCCAAAACAAAGCCACTCTTCTTGTTTATAAGAAAGAAAGGGAACTGTCCAGTTCTACTTGCAACTGAGTATCACGTGTGAAGTGCTCATATTTGTTATAGGCATAGTTTTTTTTTTTTTTTTTTTTTCATTTCAAGTCCATCACAATATCAAAAGGAAAACCCACATTAAGGAGCTATATATGTTCTTGACATCAGGCAACGTTCATTCCTTCAAATTTAATTTCCATAGACAAGCTAGCTGGCAAGAGATAAAAAATTACTCGAAGTAATAAGCTAGAAGGCTTAATTCTCATGCTCTCTTAGCTTGACTGAGGCCACATCCTAGGAAGCACTGAATTAGACCCCTTAGGGAAAGACCTAAAGGCAGAAGGGGCCCTTGCTTTTGTATATATTTTCAGCTAATGAAGCCTGGGAAACATGAAAATGTCACGTATAAGGATACTTTCCCAATGGGGGTAAAAAACCTCTTAATCGACCTGGCTATTGCACCATTTTTTTGAACGTGTTTTTTTAAGATGTAGTAGAGCATTTAGATGATATTTCTCGAATCTAAAGCCTTTTAGTTCATCAAACATTTAAAAAAGGAGTTCAAAAATTGAACTCCCCTCTAAAAGCTAACGGAGCTACTTCAGATGTGCTCCAGCACTCCAATTCTAAAAACTCGCTAGTAAATGTAACTTTCTTGTGCATTCCAAAATCTTCAGAAATTCCTTCACACAGAACAAGTAACGGCCTGAAAGCATAATAACTTATCTCAAGTTCCAACATCTCTTCTCGTATGACCAAATAAGCAAAAATCGAATAGCACAAACTGTTTTTTCCCCACGCTCTACACTTAATCCACAACCAAACCAAGCCAAACCACGAGAAAATTATATAATCCCATTCTTACAAAAGCAACATCCAGAAAGCAAAAGCTATACCTCTGTCACAGGCACGGGTGGTGATCCATCAGATAAACCTTTCACAGGCACCGAAGTCGATTTCGTTGATGACCTAGTCGACTCGGACAAAGCAGGCCACGATTCAGCCCCCATGACTGGGCCGAACTCGGCAGCAGGGGGCCCGGGGCTCTCCGAGGGCAGCTTCCATGGAGTCTTCTTGCCCACATTGCCGTTCTCGGAGCCCCCCTCCTCCGCGATCGAAGACAGAGACGAAGAGGATGAAGACGGAACAACCTCCGGAGCGACCGCAATGTTCATCTTGCTCAACAAATCAACAGACTCGGTCACATCCGATTCCCCCCCACGGACGATCTCAGTCCACTGCTGCGGCGAGGCCATCGTCCTGGCCTGTCTGCCGACTCGAGGACTATTAACAGCACCAGC
The DNA here is from genome assembly GCA_016097485.1 of Eucalyptus sideroxylon x Eucalyptus melliodora. Classification (NCBI taxonomy): domain Eukaryota; kingdom Viridiplantae; phylum Streptophyta; class Magnoliopsida; order Myrtales; family Myrtaceae; genus Eucalyptus; species Eucalyptus sideroxylon x Eucalyptus melliodora. Next base: position 43,176,007 of record CM027832.1, on the reverse strand, counting down.
AGAATTGAGAGGAGAGTGATTGTTAGCTTCTATGGAGTTAGCGTTAGTCGTGTCCGTGACGATAGCCATGAGTGAGAGAGAGAGAGAGAGAGAGAGAGAGAGAGAGAGGAGATTGCGGTTATCTTCTCAGGTAAAACAGCGTTCGCCGACGAGGATAGACGAGGAAAAAAGGAGAGAAGTCGGAGAAAAGATGCCGGAAAAAATCGATGAAACAGAGTGCCGATCGATTGAACAAATGAACTAGGGTTTGATTCCGGACACTCCTTAGAATGGGCTCATCGACGAGGAATCGAAGCGAAGGGGAAAAAAAAAATCCAACGGAGGATGAGGCAAAATTTGCGGAAAACAGAGAGCGCTTGCTCGATCGATAGATTAGGGTTTCGAACCTGCCTCCGAAGTGCGCGTGCTTCTCAGGGGACAAAAAAAAAACCCAAAAAAATAATTTCGCCGATCGGCTGATCAACGACGAAGCGAAATCGAAAGGAGAATCGACGGACGGCGATAATCGGCGGCGGACGCGAGGAGCGATCGGCCGACGCGACTTAGGGGCTCGATCCTTCCCCTCCGGCAGTGCGCGCGCGCGCGCCTCTCTCGGGGAAAAATTCGTCGAACGGATGGTATCGACGGGGGAGCGAGGAGGGGGTGCGACTGATCGGGAGAGACCCGGGACGATCGGGGGATTCTCGGGGAGTTCCGATCGCCGGCGGCGGCAGGAATCCGGGCGGGGCGGGGCGGGGCGGGCCTGCGGAATCGAGCTCCACTCGTCGGCGACTCACTGAGTCCGAGGGTGTGGCGAGTCTGGCGAGCCTCGGTGTGTTTTTGTGTGTTTCCGCCCTCTTCCTGGTCTCTCTCTCTCTCTGCTCTGGCTTGGGGAGCTTCTTTCGCTTTTGCTAATAAGAAATTCTTCGGCGAGAAGGTTTTGTATGACGGGGACAGTGTGTGTTTACAGAAATGCCCTCCCCCGGTGGAGCCCCCTTGATGTGATTCCATTCGGATATATACATAATTAGTATATAATTATCTCTCTATTACCTCTTTCTAGGCCTGTTTATTTCACGAAAAATAAAAATAAAATTATTTATATCGCTTAAAATTATTAACTAACGACTAATATTTTTATTATAAATAATAATTTATGTCTAAATAATTTCATAAATAAAAAAATATTTTGCATTTATTTATTTTATAAGTGGTTAAAGTGATTTCACCCACCTCGCTATGGACGTGTTGGTTTGAGGGTTCCCCTCTTCCGGTAGGGGAGAAGTTCGAGCCACCATCCCGGATTTTACATCATCCACCACTGCGTAAACTGCGTTCCCAAATCATGCCCTCCCATAATAATCTAATTCCTACGACAGAGAAAGCAAAACGAATTAGGATTTTAAGTATGGATTTTAGTCCAAAACTTTGATGAAATTTATCATGACAACTGTAGGAAAAGAGCATGAGCAATTACGTGCAAGGAAAATACTATAGAAAGTAAGAGATTTATTAATTATTTGCCAATCGTTTGATTATAAAAACGATAGCAGATGTTACTTTGATACGGCATGAATATTTCATTGAAATATTCTCATAATTTCTTAGTGTTGAAATAATTGTCGATTCGTTTAGTTAATAGTATAAATCGAAAGATGCAACACATGAATGAAAATTCATAATTTAAAAAGTCAAGATAATCTCTAATTAGTCTAGTAAGAATATCAACTTCCAATATCGAACGCAAATCTCAACGTCTTTAAAATTATTCAAATTTCTTCCAAACAAACTCAAGTGTAATACATGACCCCAAAAAAAAAAAAAAAAAAACTCAAGTGTAATAGAAGAGAGTCGACATAATTATGAACTGTTTTCATAAGCACCTTTCCTTTCGGAAAATCAATGCAAATCTCTCTTCTTCCAATTATTTAAGTTTTCTTCCTAAGTAGAGAATGAATTTTGCAAGGCAATTTAAATAAAGTCCTAAAATGACGCAAACCACACATTTCCTTCCCATTTTGATTTTTTTTTTTCACGTTCTTTGCACACGTATATGTACGCGTGCGTGACCCATCTGTTGTCGGTACTATGTTGGAACTCCTAAGGAAAAAATAAATAGTAATTTTGTCAATTAACTACAGGAAAATAAATAAATAAACATTTTGTACGGTCGCTTATACAAATGCTCCTCTCATGTTAGCACTGAACTATCTAGGGGACGCTAGTCTGGCATAGCTACAAAATAAAAGCTCTTAAATTTGGTGACGTGCTATAAAGATACTATACCGTCCTATTGAATTATCAGAAGAAATCCAAGAAACACTATATCTTCGGTGGGGACCAATCTGAACTTGGAATCTATTTGCTCATGTACCATGCGACATTTCGTAGAATTATTGTCAAATTTTCTCAATTTTCAAGCCATTGAACGAAAGCACGGTTCAATATCACATGTTCCAATGGCCAGCTTTCAAATTCACATGTCTATATCCATCCATACACTGATATTTCAAGATTCTATATTCATCCTCGAATATACTTACAAATAAAATTACTCACGATTTAAAAAAAAAAAAAAATTGTAACATCCATGCACTTCATACACATGCCCCGTTCTTCTTACCTTAGTGCCTTCTTTCGAAATCATGGTATAATCAACAAAGTCAATATTCATTTACCCAGTTCACTTATCCAAAATCTCGATTCGATACGTTCGAATTCATGGTTCGATCAAGAGTCAACACGGTGCTTACAAGGCTAATTTAGAAAGATAGTCGCGTGCGAAATGCGTGTTCTAGAGCGAATCATGTAATTTTATCTCTCTCTCGGGGATGGGTCACGACAGAGCTAGAAAACTACAAAAAGGTATCTTGCCCACGGCCTCTTTTCTCATAACTCAGTCGCCGCCGCGTATCCATGTGGCAATTTTGACTAGCACAGGCATAGGCGACTTCATTCGACAAATTTCTGACGATAAATCGAGTCGTTGACGTAGAACCCACGCTCCCCAAGAACAAAGTCCGAGTCCTGGCGGAGAAACAAAAGGTACAAGCCTTGGAATCTTCAGCCCAAAAGCGGGCGTTCATCGTAGAGAAACGGAGGCCCCCCTGCTCCTCGCGTGTTTCCAACTCCAATCGGAACGCTTTGCCTGGAAAAACTCAACCGGTCAACACGAATCTATGGGCATGTAGTGTCTGTAATAGAAGGGAAGTGTCAATGGCACGACAGAGCTGGTTTTCACGTATCATCAACATGGGAACCGCGCGCGGACAGCGAGGACGTGCGATGTCGGAAGCGCGAGAAGCCGTCTGCTCGGAAGTGGGTGGGTGGGACGCCCCTATGTTTCCCCCCATCTCAATATCATGGACCACCTCGTACTTCACGAATAAAGCCAAGAAATGGTGGTCCTGTATTCAATCTAAACACAAGGGCTTCACAAAACTCCCTATCTTAGCGAGGTTAGCATGCGGACAGGGACACTAGCATGCTATGCCATGCTTTAGAAAGCCCGATGAGCGACCCCGGACCCCATCGTCTGTCCCCAAGTCCTCCAATTTACTTAACAAAATCTAAGCTACCCCCAACCACCATCACAAGGCTTGACAAGCTAAACAAACTAGCAACCCGAAATTCCCAATCCAACCGAAAATACTAGCCGCCTCTGGGAAAAAGGGCGTAATACTGACCTTAGAACAATTGGTTATACTCTCAGGAAAACTCACAGTGAAAAGGGCTCCGGTGGAGAAAAGGCAATAAACCTGTAACGATATAAAGAGTAGAAGGAAAATTATCGAGACACCCCTCGTCCGATCAAAAGTGTCATACGAGGATTAAGTTACACTACTATCTCACTGTTATTTGCAAAGTGACATTTACAATGGTAGAAGAATGACAGGACATGGAATGAACTCAGCTAACAAGTTTGCATCCACGTGCTTAGAATGGATGGCTTCCATGCTGATAATGACCAAATCCAAGTTTAGATCATCGGCGACCTCACCAATTATAGCAGTTGGTTTGTTGCCTTCTCCAAGACGTTCTAGCAACTTGTATTCTTGGAACCCACCTGTAAAAGCTCGTGGATGATCAGGAACAGTTATCACAAACTGAAAACAAGACATTTTTAATTGGTGGATGTGGAATTTAAAAATGGTCAAAACTGCCAGAATTCCAATATATTGAACTTTCTTCGGCTTGGATTGTAATTGAAGTGTCCATGAACTTCTAACCCCTCACTCGGTCTTCTTAACAAACAAGAGACCAAGCAAAAGTCAATTCGTCATTCCAAGCTTGACCATTCATATCTTCAATCTCCTCTCATCTTCCTAAGCTACTTCCTTTCATGGTACCAAGTTAACAAAAATTGTCTTAGTCTTATACCCATGTAATGTAATGATCTAAGCAGACAAAAGAGCGCAAATTTTTCATCGCAAAATCCTCAAATAAAACTTGTTGCATCTTCAATTCCTTCCACGTTCATTCGAAACCTAGAGAAGGCCTAACATTCTACAAGTCCCATTTTTTGTATTTCTTTCCAAGATGTCATGATATCAATGCGAAATTACTAATATTCAGGAAATAGATTGATGCAAGAACAAAATGAATCCGTACAAAAGCTAAGTTGAGAAAAGTAGGCAGACGCAGCAGACCTTCTGACAGATGCCAACGGATGCTAGATAGTTGGGTCTCATGCTCCGGCAATGTTTCCTTCTGCTTTTCATCAATAACTGCACAATAAAGTCTAAATTTCTTCAATCTTGCATTAGAAGCTCACATTTCAAGAACCAAAATCCATTGGTACGGTGCTAAAAGAAGAAAAAAGAGCAAGTCTCCGCACCCACAACAGTGATATCAGCTCCATACTTCTTTGCCAAAGCTGCAGTGGTTGCTACAGCCTGTGAATACAGAACAAGAGTGAATATTCACATGAAATGGAATGGGATGCACAGTGACTGCAGGTCATAAGGACAATTAAAAAGGAGTCAACAGAACATCACTGAAGATCCTTCCCTTCGTAAAAATTCAAAATCTTGGGCTGCCCACATGGATTAATGCTTCATACATCACGGAAATTTCAGAAAACATGAAACAAGACACTATGAGCAGGTCCAGGATGCATTGACTTTGATTCTCATGGATGCTGAATGAATCATGTATTCCAGTCGCATAGAAATTTATCAACTCCACAAATAACATGGCTTGAACAGGAGCAATACTTATCTTGATTGATGCTCAACAGGAAAACACCCATATAAAAGAATTATCTAAGTACAGTCTCGCAATAAGTAGGCGCCTTGAAGTATGGTCACCTGTCTCGTTCCTTCAGAAAGGTAAGGATTTCGATCTGTGATTGGCAGAAGTAGGTGCTTGAAATTGCTGAAGGCTTCTGCAGCTGTATTAACTTCAGATTGTTGAGGCGCTGCCTTAACTGATATCAATGCAAAATGCAAATGAGGTTACTTCACACTCATCAGTCAATGCATCGAAGCAACCTAAACAATGCCTGAAATGCGAAAAAGCAATGAGAACTAGTTTGCAATGTAAGATATCAAAGATGACTAGATTCATAACGCAGCATGTTATGGCTCGTACAAATTGGACCCGAATACAATACTCCTCTAGTCAACTAAGTGGGTTATGAATGGCAGACTTAGCTGGTTCCACAATTTCAGATGCAGTACTATCCCAAGCATTTATTGTATAATTAACCATGTATAACTGTCGTATGAGTCAATGCTAATTCTCATTTTGCTAATCATGAGTTGTGTTATATATCTAGAGGAGATATAATGGCCACGATACATCATGTTGCATTAACCATACACAAGTCGTATCAAGTGACAATTCAACCCATTCATCTCAATCGCGAGAACAAGAAGAAGAGCCGCTGCCGTCCCGTCCGTGGAGAAAAAACCGCACGAATTCAACCAGAACTTGATTGCCACCACAGATAACGCGAATCCGATAACAAACAACCCAGGCAGGCACTTCACAAAACACCCCCAACCCATCATCCTACGTCTTGCGGAATGCAATGTCGCTGCATCATCAGCTCGCGAACGAAGGACTCGAGAGAACTACTGTCGGGGCGGCGGAAAATTCTACTCTAACATGCCCAATTCATCAGTCCACGACAACAATAGTAACAACAGACGAATAGAAAGAAAGGCAGGATTTTTCCGGGCGAACGAACCCTGTGACATACCTGTGTGTTCAAGTCTGCGAGGTCCGGGGCTCCGACGCAGAGAAATCCGCCGATTCATCGGGGACGAGCGAGCGGACGAATCGCGAGCCGACGACGGAGAATCCGCGCCGGAGCACGAAGGAGGCTGCGAGGGCGCCGAGACCCTGGGGAAGAACGAGGTCTCGGCCGGAGCTGCGAGGAAGTGGCTGGCGAGGGCCATGGGGAAGGCGCGACCGATCGAAGTCGAGGGCGAGATTGAGCTTGAGCTTCGATGGAGGAGGCGCTCGTCTCGAGAGAGTTCAAGAGAAACACAGAGAGAGAGAGAGAGAGAACCGAACGGTGAACCAGTGGGCCCCGGACAAAGGTGAAGTGAAGGGATGATGATTGCATGCGCTCGGTCCAGGCGTGGGGCCTGCTGTGTTCCGCACCGTGGACCGTTGATCGATGTCTGGTGGGAGCTGGGCGTCTCTTGATCGTACACGTGCCAGATGAGGACAAGCGGTGCGTCGATTATTATTTGGTCCCTTATCTATCCGATGGTCAGAGAGGGGGCAAGCGGCAAATGAAAAGATAAACAGCGTTGGATTCGGAATTTTGAAGTTTTTAATAAATCCTTTTCCTTTCGGTTTATCGAAAGGATAATGTCTACACGTGTCCCGAAAAACATTTGTTAAATATATTTAATAAAAGCTTGCATTCGGCTTTTGAAAATCTATTGTATGGATTATGAGATAAATTAATGCATTAGAAGTTGTATCATTCTCTCGTCTTGTTGCTTTGCTTAAAAAATATTCCGAAATATTTCTGCACAAAAGCCTTAATCAAAAGATTTTGATTTGTCAAATATTAGCACGATGAGTCATTTAATTTTCCAGTGTGATCATTTTAAAAATTAGAACTTAAAAAAAAATTACCGTCTTTCGAGTTTAGCACAAATGAATTCCTACAACATTTTAAAACATTTTTTGCATTATATCCTTGCTTTGTAATGAAAACAGTTAACTTCATAATCTTGTTCTATGTTGAATTCACATTTTAATCTTTCTATTGAACATTTATTATGTTTTTAGATTACATGTTTTCTGAGCTAACTTCATCAAATCAATCAACCACAGAACCGTATTGCAAGTAATTAAAAAAAAATCAAAGAAAAATAGGGTTGCTATTTGACCTCTCGTTATGCATTTAATTGGTGATAATAAGTGCACCCAACACAAATGGAGTTAGGTGGAGAAAGTGATGTGATCATTGAGACAAGAAAATAGGTAATTATAACATTAAATGAAAAGGCAAAAGAAATGAAAACTTATACAAATATTTGCTAATCATATATTTTTAAAATTTTAATAATTTTATCTGGACTTTATTCTGAAAAGTTCGAAGGATAAGATCAAATTTAATTTTTCCAGTTATATTGGTCGTTGGACACAAACATAATTTCCACCTATCAAACACATTTGTAAATAAAAGCAGAAAAAGTAACCAAAAAAAAAATAAAAATTGAAGAGCTCTCTTCATTGGTCGGGTTCGGGTCGGATTGAACCGGTGGAATCAAGCCCGACCTTCCCAGCAGGGAAAATACTGCGCGCTTCATCGGTTCGCTCGCGAACGAATCTTCAGACTCGCCGAATCGACATGGCGGAGGGCGACGGCGACGGAGAGCCGGTGGGCAGAACTGCGTCCATGACGACCGTGTCGCGGCACTTCTTCGGCGACGGGCCCGACGGACCGGCCTTCTCCATCTCGATTATCGAGGTTCCTCCGCTCTCTTCACCCGTTCAACGGAGAACTGTAAGGGGAATGAACACTCACTCAGGCCGATCACTGACGTTCTCCTTCTTCTTCTTTGCTGATTGTATTAGAACATGAAAGAGGAGTACGGACTGTTCGTATGGCCGTGCAGCGTCGTCCTCGCCGAGTACGTCTGGCAACAGAAATCGCGATTCGCTGGAGCCAACGTTGTCGAGGTACGCCTCCTTAGTCTCTTTTTTTTTTTTTTTTTTTTTGTATTTGCCTGTGTTTGTGTAGAAGAAGCTCGATTGGGTAATGCGGGATGCGGATTGATTGCTCCGTGCACGTCGCCTTGTCTTTGCGATTCCTGTTTTTTAGCTTGGTGCCGGAACTTCTCTGCCTGGGTTGGTTGCTGCGAGATTGGGTTGCGATGTCACGCTTACAGATGATGCCGGCAGATTGGAGGTAACATGATTAGCTACTGTTTTTGTTGTTCCGTTGTGTTTATTTTGTGGTTTGATATTTATTTCTCCCCGGTACAGTTCAATAGCTGTTTTATGTAAATACCAGACCAAAGCAATCGCGTGTCTAGGTGAAATTGTGACTGTACCCACAGATGTTTGTAAGGAAGAGGAATTTCCTCCGTCGAGAATAATTAGAACTCGTCAAAGCTACTCTTCTTTTGGATGAGATAGAAGCAACTAGTTGTGAATTAGTGGGACTTGGGAGAGATTCTCAAACAAGGTGAAACACCCAAATCAGTTGGAAGATTGAGGGAGGGCTGTTGAGGTGAAAATGTCATTCAGATACCCCGAGTTCTGCCAGATAATAGATGGACCTGCATTTTTTTAATAGTGTGTTCAATTTCATACGTCCTGTGCTTTTCAGATTTGTCTATAAGATTGTTTCAGCTCCCCCTTTGCTCTCACCCATGCACACACCAACACACGCTCGCATGCATGCAGGCGGCATTGTTCTAAAGGAGGATGGTGGTCCTTACAGGGATTACTCTCAACCAAAGTCTTGGTGATCTGTCAAAGCAAACAAAATTAGAAAATGCTAATTGATAGCTTCATCATCTAAAATGGTCCCCTCAAGATGCTGATTTGAAAAGGGAATGTTAAATTTGCAAACTTTGTTGCCAAACACAGGAGAATATGTTCATGAAATGGTATTCTGTGAGGTATAAGTTGAATTAGGATGCCTCATGAATCGTGGGTTTGTCCCAATCGAAATTGAGTTTCATCTTATCTTTCCTTCAAGCATTCTAGTCGGCCTACTTGCTTCACAAGATAGCTTACTGTTGGTCTCAATAAGAGTTCAGTGGCTTATCATCTGTTGTCCTCTTCTTTAAACTTTCAGGTACTGGACAACATGAAACGAGTATCTCAATTGAATAACTTAAGTTGTAAGGTGAGTTCCTGCTATTCTATACTGCTGTTCAAGAAGAAACTAGGACTTGGTCTATGGTTGGCTTGAATGATTAGTTGTGATTATGAGTAGCCTTTTTGGTGCAGCTCTTGTGAGTATAAAGTTCGAGTCCTGCAACAATTTATCACTTGGTTCCGTCTCAATTAGTTTTAAGTAGTTTCCATATCTCTGCAGGTGGTAGGGCTCAGTTGGGGAGTTTGGGATGAATCCATCTTCACTTTATTCCCTCAGTTTATACTTGGAGCAGATGTTTTGTATGAGACAAGTGGTAGGTACTGGTGCTTTGATCATCTTTCATCTTGTTTTTTTTTTCTAAATAGAATAGACAAGTCAATTAACACTTTTGTTACCTGCTTTTTGTTTTTTGCCCAAGCTTTTGATGATCTCTTTGCTACGGTGTCGTTCCTTCTCCAAAATTCTCCGGGATCGGTCTTCATTACTACTTACCATAATCGAAGGTACTAATCTTTTCAATCATGCTCTATTATCCAGTTCCATTCACTTTTAAACCCCCCCCCCCCCCAAAAAAAAAAAAAAAAAAAAAAAGAAAAAAAGGGAGGATAATGACGAAAAGTAATTTTTGTGTTTCCATGGTCTTCAGTGGGCATCATCTCATTGAGTTCTTGATGGTAAAGTGGGGGTTGAAGTGCAGAAAACTTCTTGACGGCTTTTCAATCATGCCATCCAGCAAGGCATCCAAAATAAGTGGCAACATTCAGTTGGCGGAGATAGTATTGAATGTTGATAAGGCTTAGGCAACGTGATACCTGGAAGAGACAGGAGAATAAGCAGAATGAGTTTCCTGACGGCATCTCATGCGTTTCTGGATTCATTTACATAGAGCTGCTCTGGCTTCCATCCTCTCTTCCAACATGACCATGGCAGGAGCTATTGGTCTCTTGATACGGTTGACTTCTTGCCACAAGAAATCGCTTCTCATTCATTTCCCCAGAAAGTTCCTGTAAGCCTTTGATTTTAGCAAAGAACTTTAGTAGGCTTATGATTGGAGTGTGTTAAGTAGCCTTGTGAAATTCTTTCCTTGATGTCACCTCTCTCTAATGGATGAAAAGAGTAAGTGAGAACATATGGAGCTTGATGTGGTATCTAAGAGGAGAGATTTAGAATGCAACTTCCGAGAAAATGCATCCAGCTGTAAAAAAAGATCAAAAAGTCCCAAACAGCTGTTCTATTGGTCCGATGTGCTATCAAGGTGGAGAGATTAAATGCTGCAGTGGAGACCAGCCTGCCACTTTAGCAAAATTGGCTGCACGGTCGCCAAAAGGACTTGATTGCACCAATTGCAAATCAATTAGGACATAATTGCACATTGGTCTAAATGTTTAGTAGGCCACTTGGTGCAATTTTCCCTAGTTTTTATAAACCTTTTCCTGGAGTTATCTCTTAAGCATTATTTTCTCTTATGTTGTCTTTAAGATATGTTTTGTCCCCTCTCCTGCAACTGGTTTGAGGCTCATTTGCAGTGAGTTTCTATTCTCATAATGTAAGCCAACCCCAGTCTGTGCTGGGCTCTTGGTTTATTTAATGGTCTAGACCATGGCTTATATTGTATCTACGGCAGACTGATTTCTTTTTGTCGAGACTTGATTACTGCTTATTCGTAAAACCATTTGACAGTTAAACTGCATTGTTCTTCAGACACAGCTGTTAATAACGTTATTGCAGGGAGCCTCCATTGACATCAGATGCCGCAGAAAGTGCTGGCATGAACTTCAATATAGCCGGGATTCCAGGGCACCATCTTGTTCTGATGACAAGTCAAGTGACTATTAATAGGTTGTGTGAAGCTCCAGTAGACCAAAAATCATCTCAGGTGGCTTCTTCAGCGTGATCTCCTGCAACGATTGACGTGAATTTGCCTTGCACGGCAGAACGAGGTTGAAGGCCGAAACATGGGATTAACCCGGTATGTTCTCTGCTGGGCGGATTAATTTGTACTTGACTCTGTAGAGCTGACGAGCTTCTTTAGCTTCTAATGCTTTGTCGAGAGGCTACCACTCTGGATTTTCTTGTCCTATCTGCTGCTCGTGCAGCATATGATGCCGTGTTTCCTTATGATTTTTTACTGTATTGGACAGTGTGATACGTCAACTTTGCAATATGAAATATGAGGAGGATAAACAAATCACAAGTAACTTTAGTATGACCTTCTAACGCTCTTTTTGATAATTGTGGATGTGAAACTAGCTCTAGCATTCCATTAGAGTATTATTTCGTGAAATGCATGGTATGTGTCACTGTCACGAGACCACATGATCGAGGAAGACCTCCCAAGATTGCTTAAGGTTCTCACAAGAGCTTTTGGAACGTTTTCAGGGATGGGCGAGATATTAATTACATCAAGAATTTAGAACTCTCTCAGCATAAATGTCGGTAGGTGGTAGGTTAGAAACACGATGTTGTTTGTCGGATTGAATCCAAGGGCCTCAAGTGTAAAAAATGATGCCCTCCTCCTCATTATATCAATCCAACCATTTCATAATCAAAATTGCATTTTCTCATTCAAAGCTTTTCTCTCTAGATCCTGATTAGCAAGCGAGTGATCGATTCGGGTTAGCGAGTGAGCGAGTGATCGATTGATTCTAGTGAGCAATCGAGTTAGAGATTAATCTGAGTTAGCGAGCGACTGAGCAATGAGTGTTCGATCCCAGCAAGCGGGTTAGTGATCAATCTGAGTTAGTGAGTGAGTGAGCAATCGGTCCCATAAAAGCTTGGTTATGCTCTCTAACAATCCCAAAAGCCGAAGTCACTGTATGATTTTGATCCTAAACGATCTGTCCATGACATATGCATCGGGTGTATAAGAAAGTGTAAAAACCAAATGTCTATGTAATAGCACTTCTATTTAGTAACTTTTACATTTTAGTTTTGTCAAAAGAAAGCGTGCATAAAAATCAACCAGAACAATTTTGTACTTATTATTATTTGGACAAAAAAACTCTAAATTTACCAACTGTAATGGCATCAACAATTTCAAATTTGTATTCTTGTGTAATTTGTATTCTTGTGACACATTTACTTTAAATTTTTTATAACATAAAAAAAAACCCAAACCTATACTTGTGTGACATTAAAAATTCTAAATTTTTGTTTTGTAACACCATAAACCTAAGACTTATATTTACGTGACATATTTATCTTGAAAATTGGTGGTATAGAAAAAATTTTAGGGTTTTTTTTTTTTGTCACAAAGGAAAAGTTAGAGATTTTTAGTGTCATAAAATAAAAAATTGGGGTAAATATTTCACACTATACAAATTTGGGGTAAATATGTAACATCGGTAAAAGTTTATGGTTTTTGATATTATTAAAATATTTGTGATAAATGTATGTGGCATCCGGATTTCGCTGGACCTTGAATACGTAACGGTCTGTGATGGGTCGATAAATTTGTTGTTGGACCACGTTGTTGGCACCACTTGCGGCCGCCGTTTCATCATCACTCTCGTCGGACCGAGACGTTACGTTTCGTGATGACTTGACGACGTACCCTCATAGTCACGCCTTTGTTGCGTCGTGACGATCCAATCACCGTATAACTTATCGTCTCATCGAATATTTCCTTACGCAACGCCACCAATGAGACCCACATCCACTAGCATTTGTACCCTGCTAACCGAATCCTTCATGCAAGACATCTTCGACCCTATGCGTACGTGAAGATTGACCACGAAAAATGTCAAAGATTCCTCCATTTCCCTCACGTCGACTCTCGACCGTCCCCAGCCAAAGACCGCCGACTATCACAGCTCCATGCACGCTTTCTTCTTCATTGAATGGCCATGCAGCCACGTCCATTTGATGGTAAATTAAAGAGGAGCAATTGACCAAGAAGTGGCCGCGCCACAGCCACGTCTTCCTTCCCTTCGACGGGTCAACCAAGGAAGGAGTGTTCACCCATGCAGCCCTCACGAACCGGTCCTTCTTCACGCAGAAACGAGGACACGCACGCCCTGCGTTGTCCCTCCCGTTTGCTGCCAACGTGACACCACTTAGCCCACGCCCATGCATGCATGGGAGAAGGTGGCGGTCACCGAAGCCTTGTGAAGGCCACGTCCTTCCAGCTGGTTTCTTCTCGCTGCCAGCCTCTCCACGAGCAGCCACCGGGGTCTTCTCGTGTCGACAACAAAAGTCAACAGCGGAAGCGAGGGACGGAACTCACAAAGAAGGAAGCAGCGAGCGAGCGAGCGAGAGAGAGAGAGAGAGAGAGAGCGAGGGAGAGAGAGAGGAAGAGGTCGTGATTTCCTCTTCGCCATCGTCGGCCTCTCGTCCTCCGCGCACGCACGCCACCAGCTGTGTCCCGGCTCTGCCGTTGCACCATCCCGCAGCTCTCCTCAGCCGTGCTTGTAGCCACCGCCCACGGTCCATTTGCCGTCGACACCACCAAATCGAAGGCAAGTCAATATCTACTAACTTAGATTATGTAGATGCTATTGTAGCTTGGTGAGACGTTCTCCGTCGAAACTTTATAAACTAACATTATGTCCGTGATATTCGCGTGAATTAGTGAGTTCGGGAATTGTCGGACTAATCATAAGCCTTAGTAGCGCAATTCCATGTTTTCTATGTCCAATTTCGTGTTGAGGGTCCATGCATATGCGTTTTAAAGAGAAAAAGAAAATACTAGTGGTTTAATTGTGAAGTTGATTTCGAGTTATTTCAATATTCAAATTTTTGGGTGAGACCGTGGAATATTACTTTTGATGGATTCGATATTAAGCCCTTGATTTTGTGAACTGTTTTTATCGACGCGAGCTGGTATATTTTTAAAGATTTGTTGGCACTATGGTTTAAGTTATGATTTGAGATTTTGGGAGTAATTTATTCCCGTGCATGGATGGCATGAACGACTTTTGATATGAAATCGTTTGATTAGACTACTACACCATGGTTTGTGAGTAATTGATGCCGTCGGACCCTTGGGACGACGATGCTTCAAGAGTCAGGTTGCCCGGAGGATCATGATGGCGAAGCCTCTGGATGCCTAGGGACTGGTGAGCCCCAAAGGTTCCCCGGGAGTGTTGAGATGCCTGGGAGTGTGACATAATGCGTATCGGATGCCTAGGGACATCATTGACATGGTGAGCCTCGGAGGTTCTTCGTGACGCCAAGTAGGGTGCGGGATGCCTGGGGGTGTAACGTGACACGCTCCAGACGCCCGGTGACTAAGATATGGAACCGGAAGTCCTCGTGATACTAGGTAGGATGCGAGAGCCTGGAAGGGATACAAACACTGGTCCTTCCGGAAGATGGTGGTAGGGATTTGAGATAAAATGAGTTCTAAATTCTCATTGATTTTGGATATGCTGTTTTATTATGATAATATTCTAATCCGATGCATATCTTTTACTCCATTTACGTGTTTGGTTTTGGATTGCGTGAAATTGGGTAGCGGTAGACATACTTAATATAGTTTAGTAGAACTTTGACAGCTGAGTAGTCGTACTCACCCCTCGTGTGGCTAACATATTACAAAGTGATAAGGATGCTGCTGCTACTTGTGTCTTCCGGTACCTTCTATGGCATTCCGGTTGATCTACGATGGGAACAATCGGAGCATCCCGACCCTGATCTGATAGGACTCGCTTTCATCCAGATATGGGTAATACTAACGATTGACACCGGCCTCCCCTCGGGTCCCATGTATCAAGAGTTTGTGGTCCTATATGGCCTTGCCGGTTGGCGCGAGGTCAGCCTCGCTGGTGGCTGGGTGAGCTCGGCCTCGCCGGATCTGGGCTAATTTGAGCTCACCCAACCAAGGTGAGGCCGACCTAAAAAAAAAAAAAAAATGGAAAGAAAGGAAAGAAAGGAAAGAGAATTGGACCTAAAAAGAAGTGAAAAGATCGGGTGGCGAGAAAGGAATATTGGGCCAAACCCAAGGGCTCAGCTGGCCCAAAACTCGCTGAAAATGGACTAGCTAAAACTAGGCCTCATCCCTATATATATTGTCTAAATTTCTTGTTTATTATTATTATTATTTTTTTTATGTTTTTACCTTTTTATTAATTTTTTTCTTACAAAATAAACGGATGCCTAAATTGATGTGGCCAGGAGGGATCTCGTGCCAACAAATCCAATTGACATAAGTAATAATAAGTCGTAAAGCATTCTTTACTAAATTGAGGTTTGGCCTTATGTTGGTATTTCCCCCACAACCTGAGACAGGGCAATCTATGCGTGTCACGTTATTATCAAGTTTTGAAACTACGTACTTAGCAACACAACGGATGCAGTACACGTGACTAAAACCCATAATCTGAAATAGGTTGTCACTCGTTCTCATGTGGAATCAAATTTTACATATAAATCGGTTGGGCTTAGAATTAGAAGTATGACCTGTTTCACCGTAGGGCTTTTGCTTTCGCGAGGATGACCAAGCTCCGGCTGTAATTGATTCAATGTTGTCGTTATCCTCCTCATTGAGGCTTTGGGGCATAGTTTGGAGAAGCTGCTATCGCCTTATGGATATCCCCTTCCTCGGTGGCGTTAGACTTGGTGCTATCCCCGGTAGCATCTCGTACGTCGTTCTAGTATGACCAATTACAATTGCAAAAAAATTATTTTTTTATCTATGCCCTAATAATATTACTCCAAAATATTTCCAAGCTAAGAAAACGCAATATCAATGTAGAAGAGCCAAATAATGGCAATAAAATCTATGTTAGTCATATTTGATATTCACCTAGGGTTTGGGAAAAAGTTATCTAGGAGAACCATCTTCTTTGGCTTTAAGAGAAGCTTCCATTTTGCTTCACAAGTCATCAATCTTTATCTCTTTATGGGATTTTGGTGCTGGTTCTAATTCCTCATCTCCCCAAAAAAACTTGAGTTGCAGAGGCACTTCCATCCGTAGCTTAGTCATGCTTGGTGTTTTCCATGCAACTTCCTTCCCAGCAGCATCACTGTCATCTTTGTTATCTCTAATTTTATGAACAATAATTTTATGAACAAGACGACGGCAATGCTTACCTCTAAATTTATAAGCTACACAACGGCAACGCTTACGTTCTTTGTTTATCTTTCTATCTTCTTAAATCTCATTATTTTTCTCTTCTTCTTCAAGAATCCGAAAAGTCTCATTGTTGTCCATCATAATAATAAGAATGGGAAGGGGGTGAAAAATGAAGAGAGGAGTCACATATACAAAATAGAGAGGTAAAATAGAGGGAACGGCTTCTACTCTATAAATACTATTTTTTTAAGCGTTTATTGCCTTTTTATAATTAAAAAATATCACCTTTTTATAATTAAAAAAATTCAGCTGATTGATTTTTTATTTTTTGTTTATTTCTCTTTCTCTCTTCTTAGATTTGTTATGATTTTTTTAATCGAAATTTAGGTTTTTTATGTTGATGTTGGAATATGCACATGATACGCACGATGCACGATGCCGGCACGGCACGTGCATAACACACTTAGGGTACACAATTTTTATAAAGTAGCAATGTGATAATATTGTGATTGTTATTTCCTTTATTCTTCCACCTCCAGCTCTTTTCTCAAGCTCGAAGATGCCATCCTCGCTTTACAACTCATTTTTCACATTGTTTAAGAATGTTTAAGTATGATTTTGTTAAAAAGTGATCCATTTTTGGAAGCTCTAGACTACACCAGACTACACGTGCTTAAGAATTAAGCATACTTAATAGAGAAAGAAAAAGTGGCTGCAACAATTTGTCTAAGTTAAAGTTGAAGATTCTCATATGTTGGAGAAATTTCTGGTACTATGTGGGCAGCAAGTGTACGTGTGAAGGAAGAAAAGCCAGCTGGAAGTTGGTTGAATTAAGTCAAAAAGAGTGGCTGCTTGTACAATGTCAAAGTCGGTTGAAGCTTAGGCGGTGAAGAGTCAAATAAGCTATCCAAGTCGGTCGATAAGCTCTATAAAAGGAGGGTGTGTTTGTTCATTTGGACAAACGACCACTAGAACAAATATGAGAGAGAACGTGAGCTGAGAGAACCATAAACTAGAAACTAAGAGACATCCACTATTATCTTTTGTACCACACAAATCCTTGAATAAAATTTAGTTTGTGCTTTCATTTATTTCTCACTCCCTTACCATAGTTCATACACACTCACACACACACGCTTCTGCAAAATCCAACAGTGATACAAGAGCTACATTTTTGGTTGGTATTGGGCGTTTGTCTTAACCATCTGTTCTCAAAATTATCCATCCAAATTTCCAACAACTAAACTATGGCCAACTCTACCTCATCCTCATTTCCCATTCCTATCTTTGATGGGAATAACTATGATTACTGGAGCATCAAAATGACCACATTCTTGATGGCCCAAGACTTATGGGACATCGTCGAAAGTGGTTATGAGGCTTCGCAAGAAGGTGCAAGTGTTCCAAAGGATTAACTACAAAAGGATGCAAGGGCATTATACTTTATTTAGCAAGCACTCTCGGAAACGGTATTTCCAAGAATAATTGGATTGAAGACTGCAAAGAAGGCTTGGGAGACATTACAAGAAGAATTTCAAGGCGCTGAACAGGTATGAACTATTCGACTTTAGACTTTGAGAAGGGAATTTGAGAATTCTAAGATGAAAAATTATAAGACTATTCAAGAATATTGTGGTAGATTGAAACATTAGTAAATCATATGAGATCTTATGGAGATGATATTACTGATTAGAGGGTTATTGAAAAAATATTGGTGACACTCACTAGAAAATACAATTCTATTGTTACTACTATAGCATCATCTAAGGATTTAAAAACCCTATCAGTGAGTGAGCTAATTGGCTCTTTAGAAGCATATGAAAAAAGATTGCAAATACAAGATGAAGACATAGTTGAAAGTGCTTTTCAGTCAAAAATAAACATACGGTCTCATAATTCTAAAATTAGTGGAAGAAGCTCATGGAAAAATAGAAGAGGAGGAGAAACTACATGGAAGGAAAAATATCCAGTTTGTGGTATTAGCAAGAGAAATAATCATTTGGAGAAGGATTGTTGGTTTAAAAATAAACCACAATGCCGCTCTTGTAAAAGATATAGCCACATAGAAAAAATTTGTCGCTCTAAAATAGATTATAAAGCGAATTATGTTGAAGAAGAAAAAGGAAAAGAAAAGGAAGAAGAAGATTTAGATAATTTATTCTATATAGGCCAAGTGGAAAAAAGATGAGAAGAATGATCCATGGTATATTGATAGTGGGTGTAGCAATCACATGACGGGAGATGAATCTATATTCACCGGTATCGATACATCGGTAAAAACACAAGTGAGATTGGGTAATGGCGAATTGGTTGATGCGAAAGGAAAAAGGGACTATAGCTGTTGAAACTAAGAAAGGCCCAAAATACATTCATAAAGTATATCTGGTTCCCAATCTTGCACAAAATCTACTCAGTGTGGGCCAAATGATTCAGAATGGTTATTCTTTATACTTTAAAGGAGACACCTGCACTAACTATCTATGATAAATATAGGAATCATGTTATTGCCTCTGTGAAAATGGAGAACAAGAATTTTCCTATTCGATGGAAATATGTCAAAGATATAGCTATAAAAACTCAACTTGATGATTCATGGCTATGGCATCGGAGATTTGGCCACCTCAACTTTTATGGACTAAAAATTCTCCATCAAAAAAATATGATGAGAGATTTTCTAGCTATTACAGAAATTTCAGATGTTTGTGAAGGCTGTCTTCTTGGAAAGCAGTAGAGGAAGTCCTTCCCATCTAGAGGCACATGGAGAGCTAATAAGCCATTGGAACTTTTCCATACGGATGTGTGAGGTCCGATGAGGACACCCACACCTAGCTAGAATAAATATTTCATCTTATTCATTGATGACTACACTAGAATGACATGGGTCTACTTTCCTCGAGAAAGATCGGAGGTTTTCTCTATTTTCAAGAAATTCAAAAACCGCGTTGAGAATCAAAGTGGCCGTAGAATCAAAGTCCTAAGGAGCGATAGAGGCACAAAATATAATTCAAGGGAGTTCAATAAATTCTATGAAAATGAAGGAGTCCATCATCAACTGACTGTTGGCTATGCTCCAGAGCAAAATGGAGTAGCAGAAAGGAAGAATAGAACCGTCATGGAGATGGCAAGGTCCATGCTAAAGGAGAAAAACCTTCCCAACACTTTATGGGCATAAGCAATCTATACTCCAATATACCTGTTAAACATGTGTCCAACTAAAGCTGTTCAAAATAAAACACTAGTCAAAGTATGGAGTGGATGGAAGCCTTCAGCAAAGCATCTCAAAGTGTTTGATTGTATTTGCTACGTTCACATCCCTGATCAAAAAAGGAGCAAGCTCAATAAGAAGACAGAAAAAGGAATATTCCTTGGCTATAGCAATCAATCAAAAGGCTATCAGTTTTACAACCTAAAAACTAATAAGCTCATGATCAATCGATATGTCGAGTTCGACAAGAATGCTGCTTGGAATTGGGATGAAGAGAAGATTGAGAAGAAGTATGTCAAGTTACCAGACATACCTCCTGCACATGAGGAATCAACATCTCTAGAAGAAGGCGGAACATCGGATTCCTCCACTCAAGAAGTAACACCACCATCCTCTCCAAGCCCAGCACAAGAGGAATCTACTTCTGAGTCTCCTATACTAAGGGTAAAGTCTTTAAGGAAAGTCTATGAAACATGCAATTTTATATCCCTAGAACTAGAAAACTATGAAGATGCTTCCAAAGAAGAAGTTTGGATTAGAGCCATGGAGGAATAAATTAAAATGATCAAGATCCCGAAGACAAAGAAATCATAGGCGTAAAGTGTGTCTACAAGACAAAGCTTAATGCAGATGGATCAATTTAGAAGCACAAGGCAAGACTCCTAGCAAAAGGATACTTGCAACAACCAGGTATTGACTATACTGAAACTTTCGCTCCTATTGCTCGCCTTGATACTATTCAAGCACTCATAGCTCTAGCAGCACAAAAAGAATGGAAGATCCATCAACTAGATGTAAAGTCAGCATTCCTAAATGGATATCTTCAAGAAGAAATTTATGTAGCTCAACCACAAGGCTTTACTATCAAAGACAATGAAGAAAATGTCTTAAAGCTTAAGAATGCCCTATACGGGTTAAAACAAGCACCATGAGTATGGTATAGTAGAATTGATGAATACTTTACCAAGCAAAGATTCAGGAGGAGCATGAGTGAGCCAACACTCTACATCAAGAACCAAGGTAATTCTGACACACTTATTGTCTCTCTATATGTGGATGATCTCATATATATAGGGAACAATGAGACAATGATTCGAGAATTTAAAGAATAAATGATGAAGACATTCGAGATGACAGACTTGGGCTGGATGAAATATTTCCTCGGTATTGAAGTCAATCAAAATGAAGGAATTTTCATTTCGCAAAAGAAATATGCAAAAAAGCTACTTGAAAAATTTAAGATGAACAATTGCAAAACAGTGGCAACACCACTTGTGATGAATGAGAAACTATTGAAAGAAGATGGAGCAGAAAAAGCAGACACTTCACTCTACAAAAGCCTAATTAGGAGTCTAATATATCTTACTGCTACATGGCCAAATATTATGTATGTGACAAGTTTATTAACACGGTTCCTCTAGAGTCCAAGTCCAATTCATTTTGGAGAAGCCAAGAGAATTCTAAGATACTTACGAGGAACCACTAATTATGGTATTTGGTACCAACCTAGTGCAACAGCTAAACTGATCGATTACATTGACAGTGATTAGGTAGGATCATCTAATGACAAGAGGAGCACCACTATTTATGCATTCACATTAGGTTCTGGAATATTTTCATGGACATCTAAAAAACAAAACTTAGTGGCACAATCCACTGCAGAAGCAGAATATGTTGCAGTTGTTACAACTACCAGTCATGCAATATGGCTTCGAAGAATTCTAGAAGACATTGGAGAACCATAAATGGAATCAACACCAATATTTTGTGACAACAAGTCTACGATAGCAATATCAAAAAATCCAGTCTTTCATGGAAGAACGAAACATATTGACATAAAATATCACTTCATTCGTGAAGTGCAAAGCAAATGAGAGATCGAGTTAAAGTATTGTAAGACTAAAGACTAAATTGCGGATATATTCACTAAAGCACTACCAACAGGAAATTTCGAGACATTGAGAAGCATGCTCGGAGTATCACAAAAATGAATCAAGGAGGAGTGTTAAAAAGTGATCCATTTTTGGAAAGCTCTAGACTATACCGGACTACACATGCTTAAGAATTAAGAATACTTAATAGAGAAGGAAAAAGTGGCAGCAACAATTTGTCTAAGTCAAAGTTGAAAATTCTCATATGTTGGAGAAATTTCTGGTACTATATGGGCAGCAAGTGTACGAGTGAAGGAAGAAAAGCCAGCTGGAAGTTGGCTGAATTAAGTAAAAAAGAGTGGCTGCTTATACAATGTCAAAGTCGGTTGAAGCTTAGGCAGTGAAGAGTCAAATAAGTTGTCTAAGTCGATCAAGAAGCTCTATAAAAGGAGGGTGTGTTCGTTCATTTGGACGAACGACCACTAGAACAAAAATGAGAAAGAACTTGAGCTGAGAGAACCATAAACTAGAAATTAAGAGACATCCACTATTATCTTTTGTACCACACAAATCCTTGAATAAAATTTAGTTTGTGCTTTCATTTATTTCTCACTCCCTTGCCATAGTTCATACACACACACACGCTTCCGCAAAAATCCCACAAAATTGAATTGATATTAATATTACGTGGAGTGTGGTAATATTTCCCAACCTAACCTCATCAAAATTAATCTATTCATGGAATTTTAAATTTTTTTACCATTTTCTTTTTCACCGAAAACCCTAAATGACCGTTTTCATTTGTATAGCTGCAGTTGGACTTTGATTGTTGGTTGATTGTTATTTTTTAATTTTGTGTCACGAAGAGAAGAAAAGACAAATCGTGAAAAGGGATGAACAGAAAAGAAAAAGAGTTGTAACTCAATTTTTTTTAAACACTAGGAGACGAAAGGAAATAACAATCACGATATTATCACATTGCTACTTTATAAAAATTATATGCTCTAAGTGTGTTATGTACATGTCTTGCTAGCATTGTGCACGTGCCGTGCCGTGCCGGCATTGTGCGTATTATATGCATATTCCAACATCAACATAAAAAACCTAAATTTCGATTAAAAAAGCATAACAAATCCAATTGACATAAGTACTAATAAATCATAAAGTATTTTTGACTAAATTGAAGTTTGGCCTTATGTTGGTATTTCCCCCACAACTCGAGACATGGCAATCTATGCATGTCACGTTATTGTCAAGCTTTGAAACTATATACTTAGCAATGCAATGGATGCAATACGCGTGACTACAACCCTTAACCCGAAATAGGTTGCCACTCATCCTCGCATGGAAGCAAATTTCACTTATAAATCGGTTGGGCCTAAAATTAGAAGCATGATATGCTTCACTATAGGGCTTTTGCTTTGCGAGGATGACTAAGCTTTGGTTGGAACTGATTCATTGCCATCGTCATCTTCCTCGTTGAGGCTCTAGGACATCGCCTTATGGATGTCCCTGTCCTTAGCATCTCGCACGTCGTCCTAGTAGGACCAGTTACAATTGCAAAAAAGTTATTTTTTTTATCTGTGCCCTAATAATGTTACTCCAAAATATTTCCAAGTTAAAAAAACACAATATCAATGCATAAGAGCCAAAAGAATAGTAATAAAATCTATATTACTCATATTTGATATTTACCTGGGGTTTTGGAGAAAGTTCTTGACTCAAAGAGAAGCTTCCATTTTGCTCCACAAGTCGTCCATCTCTATCTCTTCACGCGATTTTGGTTCTGGTTCTAGTTCCTCATCTTCTCAGAAAAACTTGTGTTGCAGAAGCACTTCCATCCATAGCTCAATCATGCTTGGTGTCTCTCATGCAACTTCTTTCCCAGCAACATCACCGTCATTTTTGTTATCTCTAATTTTATGAGCAACGCAACGCTTACATTCTTTGTTTATCTTTCTCTCTTCTTGAATCTTATCATTCTTCTCTTCTTCTTCAAGAATCCGAAAGATCTCCTCGTTGTCTATCATAATAATTAGAATTTGGAGAGGGTGAAAAATGAAGAGAGGAGTCACGTATACAAAAATAGAGAGGTAAAATAGAGGGAATGGCTCTTACTCTATAAATACTATTTCTTAAGCATTTATTACTTTTTAATAATTAAAAAAATTGCCTTTTTATAATTAAAAATCACATTTTTATAATTAAAAAAATTCAGTTGATTGATTGTTTGTTTTTTGTTTATTTCTCTTTCTCTCTTCTTGGATTTGTTATGCTTTTTTAATGGAAATTTAGATTTTTTATGTTGATATTTGAATATGCACATAATACGCACGATGCTAGCACGACAAGTACATAATACACTTAGGGCACATAATTTTTATAAAGTAGCAATATGATAATATTGTGATTATTATTTCTCTCATTCGTCCACCTCCAACTCTTTTCTCAAGCTTGAAGATGCCATCCTTGCTTTACAATTCCTTCTTCATATTGTTTAGGTATGTTTAAGTATGATTTGAATTGATATTAATATTACATAGAGTGTGGTCATATTTCCCAACCTAACCTCATAACAACT
This sequence comes from Eucalyptus sideroxylon x Eucalyptus melliodora, assembly GCA_016097485.1. Classification (NCBI taxonomy): domain Eukaryota; kingdom Viridiplantae; phylum Streptophyta; class Magnoliopsida; order Myrtales; family Myrtaceae; genus Eucalyptus; species Eucalyptus sideroxylon x Eucalyptus melliodora. Next base: position 43,152,055 of record CM027832.1, on the reverse strand, counting down.
AATATGTTCGTGGAATTTTGAGCTTTTTTACCATTTTCTTTTTCATTGAAAACCCTAAATGACTGGTTTCATTTGCACAGCTGCAATTGGACGTTGATCGTTGGTTGATTGTTATTTTTTTAATTTTGTATCACGAAGAGAAGAAAAGACAAATCGTGAAAAGGGATGAACAGAAAAGAAAAAGAGTTGTAGCTCGACTTTTTGGAGACAATAGGAGACAAAAGGAAATAACAATCACGATATTATCACATTGCTATTTTATAAAAATTATGTGCCCTAAGTATGTTATGTACGTGTCGTGTTAGCATCGTGCACGTGACGTGCTAACATTGTGCGTATTATATGCATATTCCAACATCAACATAAAAAACCTAAATTTCGATTAAAAAAGCATAACAAATCCAATTGACATAAGTACTAATAAGTCATAAAGTATTTTTGACTAAATTGAGGTTTGGCCTTATGTTGGTATTTCCCCCACAGCTCGAGACAGGGCAATCTATGCATGTCACGTTATTGTCAAGCTTTGAAATTATGTACTTAGCAATGCAATGGATGCGATACGCGTAACTACAACCCTTAAATCAAAATAGGTTGCCACTTGTCCTCGTGTGGAAGCAAATTTCACATATAAATCGGTTGGACTTAAAATTAGAAGCATGACATGCTTCACTGTAGGGCTTTTGCTTTCACGAGGATGACGAAGGTTCGGTCGGAACTGATTCATTGCCATTGTCATCCTCCTCATTGAGGCTTTAGAACATGGTTCGGAGAAGAGAAGTTGCCATCACCTTATGAATGTCTCTGTCCTGGGTCACGTTGGACTTGGAACTATCCCCAATAGCATATCGCACGTCGTCCTGGTAGGACCAGTTACAATTGCAAAAAAGTTATTTTTTTTATCTGTGCCCTAACAATATTACTCCAAAATATTTCCAAGTTAAGAAAACACAATATCAATGCAGAAGAGCCAAAGAATAGTAATAAAATCTATATTACTCATATTTGATATTTACATGGGGTTTTGGAGAAAGTTCTCGATCGCCTCTAAAAAAGCTTTCATTTTGCTCCACAAGTCGTCCATCTCTATTCCTTAACGCCATTTTGGTACCGGTTCTAGTTCCTCATCTTCCCAGAAAAACTTGCACTATAGAGGCACTTCCATCCGTAGCTTAGTCATGCTTAGTGTCTCTCATGCAACTTCCTTCCCAGCAGCATCACCGTCATTTTTGTTATCTTTAATTTTATGAACAACACAGCAGCAATGCTTACATTCTTTGTTTATCTTTTTTTCTTCTTGAATCTCATCATTCTTCTCTTCTTCTTCAAGAATCCGAAAGATCTCATCGTTGTCCATCATAATAATAAGAATAGAGAGAGGGTGAAAAATGAAGAGAGGAGTCATGTATACAAAAATAGAGAGGTAAAGTAGAGGGAATGGCTCTTGCTCTATAAATACTATATGTTTAAGCGTTTATTACTTTTTTATAATTAAAAAAATTACCTTTTTATAATTAAAAAAATTCAGTTGATTGATTGTTTGTTTTTTTGTTTATTTCTCTTTTTCTCTTCTTGGACTTGTTATGCTTTTTTAATGGAAATGTAGGTTTTTTATGTTAATGTTGGAATATGCACATAATACGCACAATGCTAGCATGACACGTGCATAACACATTTATGGCACATAATTTTTATAAAGTATCAATATAATAATATTGTAATTGTTATTTTCTTTATTCTTCCACCTCCAGCTCTTTTCTCAAGCTCAAAGATGTCATCCTTGCTTTACAACTCATTCTTTATATTGTTTAGGTATGTTTAAGTATGATTTGAATTGATATATCGATATTAATATTACGTGGAGTGTGGTCATATTTCCTAACCTAACCTCATTACAACTAATATGTTCGTGGAATTTTAATTTTTTTTTCCATTTTCTTTTTCACTGAAAACCCTAAATGACCGGTTTCATTTGCACAGCCGCAGTTGGATGTTAATCGTTGGTTGATTGTTATTTTTTTTTAATTTTGTGTCACGAATAGAAGAAAAGACGAATCGTGAAAAGGGATGAATAGAAAAGAAAAAGAGTTATAGCTCAACTTTTTTGAAACACTAGGCGACGAAAGGAAATAACAATCACGATATTATCACATTGATACTTTATAAAAATTATGTGCGTCATGTTAGCATCGTGCACGTGCCATGCCGACATTGTGCACGTGACGTGCCGGCATCATGCGTATTATGTGCATATTCCAACATCAATATAAAAAACCTAAATTTCAATTAAAAAAGCATAATAAATCCAATTGACATAAGTAATAATAAGTGATAAAGCATTTTTGACTAAGTTAAGCGTTGTCCATCATAATAATAAGTGTGCAAAGGGGAAGGGAGAAGAAGACAGCTTGGGCCGGACTTTGCTTTCCTTTCACTCTTGGGCTCATGTCACGGATTAAAGAAAGGAAAGAGAATTGGGCCTAAAAAGAAGTGAAAAGATCGGTGACGAGAAAGGAACATTGGGCCAAACCCAAGGGCTCAGCCAGCCCAAAACTCGCTGAAAATGGGCTAGCTAAAACTAGGCCTCATCCCTATATATACTATCTAAATTTCTTGTTTATTATTATTTTTTTTTAACGAAATAAACGAACACATAAATTGATGTGGCCGAGAGGGATCTCGTGCTTTTTTAAAAAAATATATTATTTTAAGTATATATGGTGCGGCACTTGAAATGCAAAAGAGATATTTAGGGTCTACCTGTGGCTTCGATTGCCGATAGTCTATTCTGATGTGTACAGCGAGTTTTGACTTGGCCCTTGCCAAATCACAAAGTTGCCTCAACGGGTCACCTCCACCCCTACACCACGCAATAATAATTAGCACATGGCAACTCTCTTCCGAAGAGAATAACACCGCACGTTTGGTCATTATAATAGAAACAGCATCCATGCACAATAAATAACAAAAACAAGCAGATGAGGAAATTACTTCCGGCTTCCACTGGTTATAAGACTGCTTGGCTGAAATATATCACCTTCAAGAGTAAAATTGGAGTAAGAATCTCTCTATTGAAAGCTACCCGTGAAGCATGCAACATGTAAAGAACATATTCTAAATATCCTACAATAGACAACATTAATAGTATTACTGATGCAATTATTACATCATAAAATGTTTCAGGAATTACACTGTCCCACTTCTGAAGTTCATCTACAAATGGTCTCATATGGCACATAATTATGTGAAAGCCATTGCCGATCCATCTTAATGCCTAAGCTGAAAGCCGAAGGTAAGATGTGGTAATCTAAGTGCTTGCCTACGGTGGAGTACACAGGTGTGTCATACAACTTCTGTGGAAAGAAAAATTTCAGCAAGGTCTTAGACATAGCCACACATGCATCCATGCATCGAGAGAGAGAGAGAGAGAGAGAGAGAGAGAGAGAGAGAGAGAGAGAGAGAGAGAGAGAGAGAGAGAGAGAGAGATACCCTTCCTCCTGGAAAAGCCTTAATTTGAATTGGCCCTAAGGTTGTTCCAGGGACAGCAGATTCCATAGGTTTATATCGGGAGCTGCTGCTCTACCATCAGCCCTAAAGTAAACATGAATAAACGGTTGGCATTAAGAAAAGAACTAAGCAAAAAATGAAAGAAAAAAGAACAAACATAAATATCATGAACAAGGACTGAATTATAATTCCATGCACACATTATGATGTGCAAAAGGGCATCATAACATTGAAAGACCTATTAGGATACTTGCCAGTAGCAGAATAGGACAACCATCTAGTAGTACAATCAACTCCAAAGACTAGATATCCTGTTAAAGAAAATTAAAGCCCTATGGGCTAAATACATTTATGACTCATCCATTTATATAGATTTATTGATTTCATCCTCAAGTTTTCTTATTGAACTTGATAGTTGGGTAGGACATCAAAAAATCAAGCAGCAACATAAACCAAATTACCAAAATAAGGGAAAAGGAAAAGCATCGTAAAGTTGCATGTAAATGTTGAAGTTTCTTGTTAAGTTCATCTTAGCAACACTAAAGCCAGGGATGACAATTTTTGCGTGTAGATCTGATATCTTTGCACTTGCTAACATTGTTTCGCTTTCTTCTTCAAATGCACATGGCATAACATTAACATTTTATAAGGACTCTTTTCCTTTTAACTCTTTTTTTCATAGAAGCATATAATACTTCCTTGAGTTCTATGGTACGGTGATAAAAGCCCACATGAATGGATACAAAAAGCCTATCCTTGTTGTACCCATGATGTTGCATTTAAAGCTTAAACTTCAAGCGCTAGTTCTTTCATCATATTACCACCTGGAGTGGAAACCAGTAAAACTCATCCATTACGAAGGGTGCCTTACCTTTTTTAACGTTCATTATTACACTCCTTTGTAATGTTCTCAATAGCTATATAGTGAGAAATGAAGTTACGTTGGAAGTCCAAACTATGAGTTTTTAATAAAAGGCATTGCTAGGGAATTGCTGCTGTCACTAGAGAAAATGTTGTTGACACACGTAGTATATTTTCTGTACCTACTAGTAAAGACATGTTTATCCGGTTTCATCACTATGAACTTTGAATTCAAATAATAGAGCACAACTAAGTTAAACTTTTCCAGAGGAATGGGAGAAATACCAACATAAGGCCAAATCTCAAGTTTAGTAAAAATTGCTTTATGACTTATTAGTACTCATGTCAATTGGATTTGTGATGCTTTTTTAATCGAAATTTAGATTTTTTATGTTGATATTGTAATATGCATATAATACGCACAATGCTGGCACGGCATGTGCATGATGCTAGCACAACACATGTATAACACACTTAGGGGACATAATTTTTATAAAGTAGCAATGTGATAATATCGTGATTGTCATTTCCTTTCGTCTCCTACCGTCTCAAAAAACTCGAGCTACAACTATTTTTCTACTTCTTTTTCTTTTCTGTTCATCCCTTTTCACAATTTGTCTTTCCTTCTCTTCATGACACAAAAATGAAGCACTCTTTCTTTTCTTGGTTTGTCATTCTTTTATTATCAAATTTGGTTCTCCTCCAACTCGAGCCCTAACCCTAGCCCTAAATGAAGTAGGAGTAAAAGATTTGAGAAGAAGTAAGCTCTTTGAGAAGAAATGAGATAAGGAAATGATTTTTACTTATCTTGATAATTCTCATCTAGAAGGAGTTTCTTAACAAAATCCTTCAAAAACATTCCTCATTACAAAAGCTATTGTCCTTGAAAAACTCCCGTATGATGCTGTCACATGCATTCTTACAAAAGATTTGATAATGTTTCCATAGGAATTTTCTATTTCCTACCTCGAAACTTATCTTTCTTTTTTTTTCTTTTTTTGGAGGAGGATGCATGTTGTTGAGAAATGCTCGAACTCGGATGAACAAAGAGAAAAAGATAGGAGAGGAAGTGAGACGGTGGGAATGAGAGGAAGAGGAGGAAAAGTTTTTATAAATTAAAAAATAAGAATTAACCAACGATCAACGTCCAACTGCAATTGTGTAAATGAAACTGCCATTTAGATTTTCAATGAAAAAGACACCCGAATGCGGGTGGGAGGCTAGGAATGGTAAAAAAATTAAAATTCCATGAACAAATTAGTTGTTATGATGTTAGGCTGGGAAATATGACCACAGTCCACGTAATAGTAATATCAATTCAAACCATACTTAAACATACATAAACAATATGAAGAATGAGTTGTAGAGTGAGGATGTGAATGGACAATTTTTATTTCGATTTTGGTTGACTGACCGTTTTGATGTGCTAATTGCTTTGGGGAATTCCCAACTTATGGTCATTTGCAGGTGAGGAAAATGGCAAATGAATGCGGGTTGGACTTGGATGAGATTATTTTATTAGAGAACAAATATCAAATTATATTAATTAATGTGTTGCCAGAGTTACGGCCATATGATAGTGTTAGATTAACTCACCGTCACATAATGTATAACGACGGCAACTGATTATGGAGAATTAGGGAGAGCACGTAGAGCGGATAATTTAGCGGATTATTTTCTAACTAATCCCATTACCGGAAGGACAACATAGATAATTTAGCAGATTATTTTGTAACTAGCCATATTACTAGGAAGGACAAGAAGAGTACTCAATGTTCTCTTAGTGCATCTCAAATTACCAAGTACAAAGGTTGTAAGATATTCTCTCTAGAAAATGCGAAAGAAGGTAAAGAAAGTAGGTGGGAATTATAGAAGATGTTTTTGGAATAAAAGTGAGAGACAAGTCTCTATTTACAAGTTCTCTAGAGTGTATGACTAGACATATCATGATATATCATGTCAAATGGAAAGAGTTTAGTTACACATTTGTAATAATGGTAATATATATATAGTGAATCTCCACTTAGATAACATGGTGAAGAACTCAAAATAAGTTTGTTTGAATTTTTTTTTCTTTTTTGGCTTAAAAAATTTGCTATTGTCTTGATTGTCTTGACTTTCGGGCACGAAGAAGAAAGAGAGCCACAGAGAGAGAGAGAGAGAGAGAGAGAGAGAGAGAATGGGGGGATGTTGGCCACCCATTCCAGTCTCGATATAGCAAATTAGAAAGGTGCTCGAAATAGGAAAATAAATTGAAAAGAGAGGTCTCAAAAAATGTGTGAAATCGTATAGATTTTATTTCCTCTCTCCCTTTTGTAATAGTAGTTGCTTGCCACAGACGAAATTTTTATTTTCTTAATTAATCACCTCAGCAAAATCCAAAAAAAAAAAAAGAAAAAATCAATCAACTAAATTTTTTTAATTATTAAAAGGTAATTTTTTAATTATAAAAAAGTAATAAATGCTTTAAAAGATAGTATTTATAGAGTAGGAACTGTTCCCTCTATTTTACCTCTCTATTTTTGTATACGTGACTTATCTCTTCATTTTTCATCCTCTCCCCATTTTTATTGTTATGATGGATAACGATGAAACTTTTCGGATTCTTGAAGAAGAAGAGAAGAATGATGAGATTCAAGAACAGAGAAAGAGAAACAAAGAACGTAAGCGTTGCCGTCATGTTGCTCATAAATTTAGAGGTAAGCGTTGCCGTCCTCTTGCTCATAAAATTAGAAATAACAAAGATGACGGTGATGCTGCTAGAAAGGAAGTTGCATGGGAGACACCAAGCATGATTGAGCCACGAATGGAAGTGGCTCTGCAACTCAAGTTTTTCTAGAGAGATGAGGAACAAGAACCAACACCAAAATCCCATGAAGAGATAGAGATGGACAAGTTGTGGAGCAAAATGGAAGCTTCTCTTAGAGCCAGAGAAGATGGTTCTCCTGGACGAGGCCGAGCCTCGCCGGTGGCTGGGCGAGCTCGGCCTCGTCGGATTTGGGCTAACTCGAGCTCGCCTAGCCAAGGCGAGGCCGAGCCTCACCAGCCATGGCTAAGGCCGGTGAATGGCCAAAGAAAAAAGAGAAAAAAAATAAAGTGTTTCTCGGAATTGTTCTCGGGAATAAAAAAAAGTTTTTTTCTACTTTTTGTTTATATTTCAAATCTATTCCCAAACACATTTCTGTTCTTTTTTATTTCGCGGAACAAAAGAACAAAAATTTGTGTTCCGAGAAATAGAAATAGAAATTGCCAAACAGAGCCTAAAAAGGTCGGTCCCACGAGTGGCCTTACGTGATGAAAAATTTCTAGGTAAAGAGCTATCGCAAGAATGTGACGAAACGTGATGTTTCGATACGGCGAGGGTGGTGACGAAATGGTGATCATAAGTGGTGCTAACGACGTAGTCCGATGACAAACTCGTCGCCCTGTCTCGGACAATTACATATTCGAGGTCCGGCGAAATCCGAATGTCACATGCTTCCGCAATCGTGTTGTGCAAGGACCAATGAAAAATGTGATAGACCCCCAAACTCGTGAATTCGCCGAAATCCAAGGGTATTAGAATAAATGAGATAAGGAAAGAAGTGTGGCAACCCTAACGGATCGAGGGCCGTCGGGACTCAGAGGGCATCACAATGTATCACAATAAGTATAGTTTAGATTTTTGGTGGCTTTTACTCTTATCATTTTTACCTTGATAATATTCATGTGACAAGTTCACAATAATAGTATCTTCCGACGTATTGAAGTAATTTGTGACAAAACACCTTCTTTCATTGTTTGAGTTGTGTTGAAAAATGAAAACAATTTGACTTTTGAAGAAATTATGTAAAAAATTTCACAATCGTCAATACATGGATATCTTAGAGAGGATCACGGGGATTTGCGCTAGATGAGGGAAAAAAAAGAAAAAAAAAAACGGGGCCCGTAAAATTCATGAAAAGTAATTCAAAAATAGTAAATCTTAATACAATTTACTTTTTTTTCAATTTGCAATAAAGAACCCCGTTCGCGCGGTAATTACAGCTCGTTCCCTCTTTCGGGTCGAACCGTTGCCAAGCGGGTAGCGCACTCGGGCCCGACAAGAACGTCTCGGTCGTCTCCTTCCTAAATCCTCGCCGCCTCTGCGCTTAAACCCTAATTCAGTCTCTGAGAAGCAGCCTCTCTACGAGGGAAGAGATGGGCTCCAAAGGCAAGAACAAGCACGGCAAGCGAAAGCCGGGCCTTCCAATCTCGAGCCGAAGGCCGGCGGCCATGAATCCGCCCGCGGCGGCGCCAAAGTCATCACCGACTCGAGGTTCGCCTCGGTGCACTCGGACCCGAGGTTCCAGAGAGTGCCGAAGCACAAAGCCAAGGTCGCCATCGACTCGCGGTTCAACCGCATGTTCTCGGACAAGAGTTTCTCTTCGTCCGCCGCTCCGTTGGATAAGAGGGGCCGGCCTAAGAAGCAGAGCTCGCAGAGCTCGCTTCGCCATTACTACCGGATCGAGGAAGACGACGGGGACAGAGAGGAAGAGGAGACGGATGAAGAGGAGGAAGAGGAGGAGGCGGGGCAGGAGCAGAGAGTGAGCGTGGCAAAGAGAGCTGAGCTGAGCGAAGGCTCGGAGGAGTCGGATTCGGAGGATGAATCGGAATCGGGATCGGAGGGTGAGCTGGAGAGCGGTGATGAGTCGGAGTCGACCACTGATACTGATGAAGAAGGGGATGAGGAGGTTTACGACGAAGAAGGCGCTGAAATTCAGGTAACGTTGTGTTCTTCCTTGCTAGCTGAATTTTGAGTAGCTTCGCTCTTGGACCCGTGTTCTGGTATTCTCCCGCTACGCGAAAAAGAAGCACTTTGATGTCATTGGGATAACGATGTCGATGGTGTCGAGAAGTTGCGGTGACAGCTCACAATGAAATTTGCAACTCCAAGATTGCAACTTCCGGAAATCCAGTTTCTTGAATAAACAGTTAACTGATGCGGCTAGTTTGTCTAGTGAGTAAATGAGAAAAGTTAGGACGCAGTGCTATCTTCTCAAGAAGAGCAGACTATATTCTGATGGTGCTGGTTGTCCGGATTAGGACAACTGATTTATTTTCACTTTAGTTCGTGAAGGACTGTAGAGCCTATTGCATGCCTTTACGAAGTTTCTTTTCCCAATGCTTTTCAAATTGATGGTTTATACACTAAGGATGAGATTGATATCGATGGACGTTTTTATAGTAAAATCTACTCAAACAGACAATAGAAGGAAAGGGAAAACGGGTTTTGCACAATCTGACACTATTTATAAGCAAAAAAGAAATGATTTTTGTGGTCACTTCAATGGGAAATAGTCGCTTTACTGCCAAAGGAGAGAGGAATGAAGAATTAGTTTATTCGGGACTCCCAGTAGTATGACAGATAATAGTGTGCAAAACTTAATCCTTTTTCTGCACTATGTTTTCAATTGTTTTATGTTTTATTTGCGGATTACCTTTTCACATCAAAGTGTGATCCTTTTGTGGAACAGGAGGAAAACATACCAACTATTGACAAGGAAACTCGGAGGCTTGCTGTTCTTAATATGGACTGGAGACATGTCAAGGTATTGTACTCGAGTTTGGTATCCTCCAATCAGCGACACCTGATTGTACTTTTCTGTTGTAAATGCAAATGACTGTTTTAGACACTTTTTACTTTTTTCAAGCATTGATTCACGAATGAGAACTATCTTTGTAAATAAAGGGAGTATTCTGTAATCAGATGATTGTTTCAGACATTTTTTTACCCTTTTGAAGTATTTGATTCACATATTCCTCATGAAAAGAAAAGAAGGTTACCTCTGTAATGGAATGACAGTTTCACACAATTTTGACCCTTTTGAAGTGCTTGACTCAAGAATCAGAATTGTCCTTGTTAAAAAGGGAAGCAGGTTACATGATTAATGATTGAATATCGTGGCTTATGCGAGTTAAATTTCCTACATAGGGAACAAATAAAGCCTTTAAATTGGTTTGGTAGCAAGAGCAATGGCCTGACAATTACAGGTTTGGTCATTGTTGTCCTCAAATAGTTGCATTACTTTTTTAGTAATGGTCATTTACATGTCTTTGAAATGCCCTGGAATTGCCTTTACATTGTGTGATTTTTCTCCACTGCAGTCTGTTGACTTGTTTGTCCTTCTAAGCTCTTTCCTTCCCAAAGGTGGTCAAATCTTGTCTGTGGCTGTCTACCCATCTGAGTTCGGGATCCAACGCATGAAAGAGGAAGAAATTCATGGCCCTGTTGGGCTCTTTGATGATGAGGACGGTGGGAATGAAGATGACGATGAGGGTGAGATTGATCATGAGAAACTGCGTGCATATGAGAAAAGTAGACTGAGGTGATAATTTTATTGCACTTTGTGTATCTTTCCTATAACTTCTTTGTTTCTTGCATTGACATTGAGCTCATTCATGTGTCTTTTTCTTTGGTTGCCCACAACTTAGGTACCACGTGTTGTAATCAACCGTTCTCCATACTCATAGGAGATAATATTGAATAGTCAAGCGTGTTTCTCTAAAAATAGAAGGAAAAAAGGTCTTCTTGGATGCAAAACGTTGTTTCACTTGTTGCTTGATGAATTAGTGCGATTTCTTTCTCTTTTAGACTTTAGTATGCTGATTGTGAGGATTTTTTGTTTGTTGGTAAATGCTGATTTGGAGGATTTGACAGTCCTTAATATCCTATGCTACTGAAATTTTCTATTCCTGTCCTATTCATTGGAATGAATGTCTGACAGTCAACATAGTAAGTTGTACATAAAAGAAAGAAATCAGCATGGTTGATATTGGAATATCCAGTGGTATGCCACTGTGTATCAGGGCCAAGAAGTCTATGCTGATGCCAATGGAAAAGATGGGTTTTTGTTTCTTCCTTTCTTTGTCATCCTGGAAATGTAATACATGAATTTTCACTGTGAATGGTACTTGAAATTAGAGAGGAATAAGAGAGGCGCCTCATACTGACTGGGTGTTTAGTTTTTTCTTCAAGCCAATGGACTTTATTGCTCATTGGGGTGCATACGTTTTCTTAAATCATGTATTGCTTTAGTACCTTTTCCTACAGACTCTGTTGCTGGTTTCTATATTCTTGTCCGATGAGCTTATTTTGCTTTAAAGTTGAATGCACAAATAAGATTGTCCATTTGGGAATCTATCTAAGGCTATCTCTAGAGATGAAGAATCTATCTTGCTAGCTTGTATATTTGGCTTTTAGTATATAGAGACGTCTTTTTGATCATTTGAATCCTAGGGTGCTTGCCTGTGTGGTCCTTTTCTCCTTAGCAGTGATTGGATGTTCTGGTGACTTTACTTGCAAAGTTTCCTGCAGTCTCTTTTTGTGATTTTGAGAGCAGGAACCCTGGCATGTATACTGTGCCCAAGGCTGTTCCCATGTTAATATGTTTTCTGAATATTCCTACTTGTATGGACATCAAATAAGCTGAGCTCCGTCTTTTAAGCATGTTGGAGGGAAATTATAGCTTACTTGTGGAGGAACTTTTGCAGGTTACTATTGTTAAGTACTAAGTTTCTAGTTGTCTATTGCAGGATGTTACTTCTTAGTCTTCTTCCTTTCCCCTTGGCAGATGCTGAGTGCTTATTGTCTATTCAGGTACTATTATGGTGTAGTGGAATGTGATTCAAGTGCTACGGCTGATTACCTTTACAATGCTTGCGATGGGCTTGAAGTTGAAAGATCGTCGAATGTGCTTGATTTGAGATTCATTCCTGACTCAATGGAGTTTAAGTATCCACCTCGTGATGTTGCAACAGAGGTATGTTCCTCAGTCGTATAGTGGTGGCTGAGAACTCTGACAATTAAATGGGAGTCAGATTAAGTCGTTGCTCTTCATCAACCAAGCTGTAGAGTTAGGAAGGGATTGATTGCTATTATTCTGTGACCAATAGTCACTTTTTTTCAACAATTAGAGGTACTAGTTAGGTGATAGCTTCTGACATTTCATGTCTTAAATTCTAAAATAGCATGGTTGACCGCAGGCACCTGTAAACTATGAGGCTGTAGATTTCCAAACTCGAGCTCTGCAGCAAAGTAAAATCCATCTAACATGGGATGAAGATGAGCCTGATCGTGTGAAGACCCTGAAACGAAAATTCAATGCTGATCAGGTATATATTCCTTGTTATGTATCTTGTTGTGTATGCAATATGTCTTTTCCCTTTTGATATTATTTTGGCCTTTGATGATTGAAGAAGCATTTCTGTGAATGGGTATGTTCTCTTTTCGTAGTTGGTTGTGAAGGGATAAATGTGTAGGAAGTATCTGCTGTCTGCTGCTATTTTCTTCTTACTGAGGTTATACATTGTGGAAGAACATTCCTTTTTTCATTATTTTTGGACTTCTAAGCTGAAGTGTCTAGTAGAACTGTTTTCATCAGAAGATGCTTTCTTGTCTCATCATGCATCAAATCAGTAGATTGTGTGGGGAGATCATTGCCACGAGATTTTCTCTCTAATTCATGAATCTGATTGTGCATCCAATAGATGGACATAGATTTACTCATGAACGGATTGTGTCAGTTGGTTTGAGCATATGCATGCATCTTGGGAAAGTTTGATTTTGAAATGGCCTTGCAATTTGCATCATTGTGATTGTACATGTACAGAGAGGCAACAGTGGTTCTTGCCATTCGAGGAAAATCTACCTGTCTCTGCAATTACGACAGTTTGCTTTTAGTTTTATTGGTGCTCCATATCTATTGTTCCTGCCTATGCAGTTTATGCGTTTTAATTTCTTTTCTTGTATCCTTCTAATTGATAACTGTTGCATGTGAATGTAATCCTTGCATTGCCGATTTCTATTTCATCCAGCTAGCTGATCTTGAACTGAAAGAGTTTTTGGCTTCCGATGAGAGTGAATCTGATGACGATCGGGACGAGGGTGTTTTGGAAGAGCAAACTGATAAGAAAGGGAGGAAACGTGATAAGTACCGTGCTTTACTCGAGGGAGGTGATGGCTCTGATGGAGATGGGGAGGACGAGAACAAGGATATGGAAATAACTTTTAATACTGGCTTAGAAGATTTAAGCAAACGCCTTTTAGAGAAGAAAGATAAGAAATCTGAAACAGTTTGGGAGGCGCACCTCAGAAAAAGCCGTGAGAAGAAGAACGCTAGGAAGAACAAGGCCAAGAATTCATCCGATGATGAGAGCAGCGACACTGATGAGGATGGAGTTGATCAAGTGGATGACTTTTTTGTTGAAGAGCCTTCAGCTAAGAAAAGTAAAAAGGGAACTCATGGGAAGAATAATAAGGCAGAGAACGAGTTCCAAGATGTAGATGGGGAAGGAGAAGCAAGCAGAGCTGAGCTTGAGCTGTTGCTCGCTGATGAGAATGGGGCTGATACTGGACCCAAGGGGTATAAAATCAAAACTAAAAAGGCCAAAGGGAAGAAGGGAAATCAAATGGCAGATGAAGACAAAATACCAACTGTCGATTATAGTGATTCCCGGTTTTCTGCTCTTTTCACTTCACCACTCTTTGCTTTGGACCCCACTGATCCACAATTCAAGAGGTATCTCCCTCATAAATACATTGAACAGGATTCAGTTGTGTAGGATAGGCTTAATTTGAAGTCGTATCTCGCTAGTTGTCGTTCCTTGGGGATAGTGAATTCATGCAGGCAGGACTATTCATGATCGACGCATTAAATCCTGATGATAGTGTAGTTCCATCTTACATGGAGTCTTAGCAAGTGAGAGTTTTATCTTCAACTGGAATGAGCTGCTTGATACATTAATAGCTTCTGTAGGTGTTCATAGTTGCTGTTTTGCTTGTTGCAGGAGTGCGGCTTATGCTCGGCAGGTAGCACAGAGACAGCAGAAGGGCGATCGTCCAGAGTCTGTGAAGAAAGATTCTAAGAAAGATGTGGCCAACATTGACTTACCACCCGATGACCTGCACAGTGAGAAAGGTGAGCTTCTGAAGTCGGATGTGTTGCCCCCAAGGAAAGAGAAGCACGAGTTGTCTTCATTAGTGAGATCACTCAAGATGAAATCCAAGCAAGTTCGTTTACCTTTCAACAGCAAGTCCTCGAAGAAAGTAGACAAAGTTCAGTCTAGAAGACATGAAAGAAAAGGGGAACACTGAGTATCAAGATTACTGCAGTCGACATAGAAAAATGAGTTTTTGATAGAAATTAACATAGAAGAGTTTTTTAAACGACACAGTCTGTGGTAACCTCCGCTGCATAGAAACATGGTTCTACGCGGTGCTTCTCAAGCTTTGGAGAACCTTCCAATAACCTTGTGCGGTAAATGTGCAGAAAGATCAAAAGGCTTGTGTTATTTCTGGCTTCCATGCCGTCTCTGGCTACACATTCTTGTATCATTCTCAGCTTCATCATTGTACTTCCTCCAGTCAAGCCAACAGGGTCATTTCATTTTTTGTTCCTTTCTGCCAGACCAGAGGGCCATCATTGAAATGATGTGGTATTCCATTGTTTCGTGTTCCAAGTTGTCTCTTCTTCTGTTCTTACTTTTCTTTTTCTTTGACAATCCCCTATCAATTAATAAGAGAATCGGCATCCGCAGTTTTGATTTGAGTAGGACGTCTTCTCTATAACTCTACTTTAGACTTTGCACTTTTTAGACTCCATTTGTTTGTTTGAAGGAAAACTGTTAGTAACATTGTTAGAGAAATAATAACTTTCGACTTGGTATTAATTTATAATTTATTCACTTGTTATTTGTATTAAAAAATTGAACTTGCTAATATGATATTATATAGCCTTATCTTTTTCGGTTGCGATATTCAAGGTAGCTTTCACGTATTTCGACTTGTCTCACTGCCCTAGCAATTTCAAAGGTGCATTTCTCCCCTTGACCTGGTACGTTAGCAGTTTTTCCTCATAAAATGCTCCGGATCAGTATTTTTAAAATACAACTCCGAACTGACCACTTCAAACGGATGGACGGGGATTCAAAGCACGGTCCTATTCGAGTTTTCTCAATAAATGTTACGAATTTTTCTATATCAGGCAATGTTTTACTTGATTTTACATTCCTTTTTAGTGGAGAAAATACTCCTAGATCGGATATATTTTGCCAAATTACCAGAATTTACGTGGTGAAAATTGACCAAGAAGGTTGCTAAAATAGAGGAGAAAAAAAAAACATGATTGAAGTTGTATTGACTGGTAGACAACATTTTCCGGGGAATTATTATGATTTAATGGGGGCCTGCTTTGAGAAAATACGACATAGGGGCGTTGTCGGAGTAGAATTCTCATTTCAGCAAATTTCACAACCACGACAACCGCAGTCAGCCAACCTCAACTAATAGCACATGCATTCTGAAGTTTGGCAAAAGTGAGGATGTAAATTGATATTGAGGACGGAACTTGAGGTTGATTTTTGAAACTTTCCTTTTAGAATAACAAAAGGAGAGAGACCAGAAATAGTGTATATTTTTTGTAAATTGTCTCTCTAAGACCCGGTTATAACAAAAGGAGAGAGACCAGAAATAGTGTATATTTTTTGTAAATTGTCTCTCTTCGACCCGGTTATAACAAAAGGAGAGAGACCAGAAATAGTGTATATTTTTTGTATATTGTCTCTCTAAGTGGTCGACCCGGTTAAACCGGGAACTGGAAGCCAAGCTGGCTCATTGCTCGATCCGAATTTAAAAACATTACTTCTAACAAGACTTGAACAGGATGAACCACGAGGAGATCAGCAAGCCAACTCTCTTGCCATCCAACCAACGCCTTCTTGATATACCACATAGCTTTACTTTTACTGAGGTTAGAAACATCTCGCGTATTAAATACGCGTACTTTTTGTTAGTTAGTAATTTTGCCACGTGATTAGTAACTTTTTTGTTATGAAAATGAATCTCTTCAAGCAGCTAGAAATTTATGCAACTGCAAGGTTTTGCGGAACAACGCTGTTGAAATATCTGAAATTGGCGACATCTGGGCATGATTAACAACAGCGTTTGGTAACTTTCGGATGATTGCCACAACTGTTCTGAGAGAAATGACTAAGTATCGACCACAGCTAGTGAACTGCTGTGCTGCGGATCTGTGCGGTTTTAAGCCACAACAGAACAGGATGACGCAAGAAAACCATGTCTCAGTCACATTTCTGAGCATCATATCATTTAGATAACAAAACAACTCATCCAAAAACCTAAATTAACAACGGCAATCCTCAACCACAAAACGCTGTGACAATCTCATTTTGCTTATTACTAATAGATGAATACATATATATACACACACACAACAGCTCTGCTATTGGATCCTAAAAGTGGAAGTTAATGTAGTTTACCCGAATTGTTGTTTCTACCTACGACAGTATGCCCCTGAATAAGTAGTCCTCTAGGAATCGAGTAAGGCCTCAGCATGGAAAAGAATCAAAAAATGGCCAAAATTGGATAAACAAGAGTGATTAATATGCATGTAGAAGGATGCAAATGCCATGAATAACTTAACACAGGCGGCGGCACTGCTGAATTGTTGTTACCATCGCCGCTACTTGGAGTGGCTTCTGGATTGAAGGCAACAGGAGCAATAGGGGTGGTGTTTTTCGGGTCAACAGGCAACGTCGATGCGTCATTCACTTCATAGCCTGGAAACAAAATTGTTAAAACTCCAAAATGTCAACAAGATATGTGATAGAATGTTTTCGTAGGTCCAGCAGAGTTACTCACAGTTGGAGGGCTTCCAACCAAGTACCATCCTTTCACGATCAAAAACTACGCGGTAGCCGGTCATGAAGTTTTCTGAGAAGTAAACTGAATTGTCAGCGCCAGAATAGCTCAATGTGGAAACAACAATCTCTCGTAACAGCTATTAAAAGCATTGGAACTGCAAACATCGTGGTTTCTTTAACCAATCACTCCACAACCTTACAGTTCTTACTGAAAAGGTAGACGCACAAAAGGTTGTCTGCGTGCATGCACACAGGCTGCTTATTCACTTGTTCATCCAGGAAATATCTGAGTGAAAACTTTCATTAATGTTGTCATCCATAGGAACATGGTCCATCGTGTAGCTGACTCTCACAGTAGATATTTTACTATCATATCCTTGCTTTCCCACAGCCTTACAAGGCACTGGGGTTAAGTTCTAACATGGTCAAACTTCCAATAAAATGGGAAAAGTAAAAGACTGAGGTTCATGGCAATACAGTAAGTAATGAACAGATGGGGCCAAAAACTGCCTGGAACTTCACACTATATTTGTCAAGTCCTAAGTCTCAAAAGCAAGAATAGATTTTCGAGAGAGTGATTGATCAGTGTTTGGTATAATTTCGTCTCGATGTATGTTTCAATATGACGGCCTACTTAGTAAACAAAAGTCAGAAGTATCAATTTTTTTATCATACATGCAGAATTTTCCTTTTATGGCATTGAATTTCCAGAACTCTCAGCTCTTAATAACTAGGGATGTGCAAAATGGACCGCTAGAATCGGGAACCATCCAGGCTAGACTGAACTGGCCGGTTGGTCCATTTCTCGGGAGTGTCGGTTTAGTTCCTGGTTCTTAAAAGTGGCACCAATGTCTGGGCAATGCGGTTGCCAATTTGAAGGGGGAACCAGACCGGATTGGCTCCATGTACTTTTTTTTTATATCATTTAACATGAAAAAAATAGTGACCGGTTTGGAACCGGACCGGACCGGGAACCGATAACCCCTATTAATAATAGGTGAATAATATCGCTGAAAGAGAATGCTAATAAAATGTTTTGTAAATGCAGCTTCTCTAAATAGCATTATCAGTATTATTTATGTCAGGAATACTCACGTCCAATTACATTTACATTGCCGCTTTTCACCACAGCCAGGCAATAGACATATCCACCCTGTAAAACAGGACATTATTAGCATCGTGCTGCTGGCAATGGGCAATGACAAAGAGTCTTACCAGCACAGGGATCAACACTACAGGTTCAGTAACATGAAAGCTATCTCCACCTTTCATGGTCAGGTTCAACACAGGAACATGAGAGAGGCTTCGATTTGTGCTGTATAAATACAATATATATCAAGAATCAGCACATTTATGATAAGTAATTGAAAATACCATAATCTAATGGAGAGGTAGAGGTCTCTTGCTTTGATGTTTCTGTAATAAAGGTCTGTCGTTTATCTAGAAAGAACTGGAAAAATATAACTTCAAGCTCCTGGAGAGGATAACCTTATGTTGTAACAATATTCAAAAGGAATAGTCGAATTTGAAGGATGCCTTTTCTCTTGGACACTGGAGTCAAACTGCAGATAATTCAAGCATTAAGGCAAAGAAATTAGATGTTCGAATTAAACATCAGATATTTTGACGAAAAAAGAAAAAAGAATTAAACATGAGGTAATGTCTCCATTAACTTACAGTCTTGGAAATGAGGGTGTAAGCTGGGTCATTCAAGTATGTAGATGAGGTTCCAGAGTCAAAAATAGCACTAAATTCAAGATCATGAACTTCTTCTCCCACGATGACTTGTGTGACAGTAATATTGTAACTTGGACTGGCAAAACATAAAAGCAAAACAGTTAAAGTCACAGTCAAGAAAACAGAATATATAAACTCCCCCTGCAAAATGTAGCAATTGTGCCACTAGCTTTTATACAGTGAAAAGCATGATTCTTACTGTGATTGATTAACAATAAATGGTGTTTCCCCTTGGTTTGAGCTGCCTTTGTCTCCAAAACTAATTCTCCCAATGCCGTCATGCCCAAAGCACATAGAAAATGAATTCGCTGCAAGCCCATCTTTAGCTAAAATGCTAGGAACTGATATGTTGTTCATGCCAAGTCCAAATAGACCATTCGGTGCACCACCTTCCAAAAAGGAACCAGTTTGAATACGACCACATCTGCAAGGGACAGCCTTACTTGATCAGCGACGTTGTATAGAATATAACCAGCCAAAGAACTTCAGAGACACATATGCACAAAAAGTCCGAAGAAAGAGATAGAAAGGAGAAAATAACACTACAAGTGCCATAATTTGGTACAAAGAAACACTTAAGTGCAAAAACTTACGAAAGGTACACTTGTAAGTGCACATTTGGGACACCACCTCCGGCGAAGCCAATCGGAAATCATATATGGCATTTAAATATCAATATTTTTTGCCGAGGTGGCTCGCTAGAAGAGCCGAGTCGCTTTAATTCACCTAAAACGACGTCATTTCGGGTGTTGGCCAAAATAGAACCCTTAAATCGGCCAAAACGACATCGTTTTGGCATAATGTGAATTTTACTATAATATAAAAATTAATTAAATTAAATTTAAAACAAAATAATAATATAATTTATATTCATATTTATTAATTAAAAAAAAAAAAAAAAAAACTGGAAACGGAGGAGGAAGGCAGTCGGCGGCCGAGGGTTGAGCCCTCGCCGCGCCGCGCTCCCGCCGTCGCCCGAAGGTGGGGAGGGTCGGCCGGGGCCGCCGGCCCTCAATTGAGGCTCGGTGGCCCCGGCCCTCGTCGCTGGCTGCCTCCCTCCCCCCCCCCCCCCCACCCCACCCCCCTCACCTTTTTCTTCCTCCTCCTCCTTCCCCCCCCCCCGGTGGATTTGGGCAAGGGTTGATATGGGGCGAGGGCTCGCGTCCGATCGGGTCATCGACCCCGGCCAGTCCGGGGACCCAGCCCGATTCTCCCCCTCCGTCGCCAAGCCGGCAACGACGAGGAGGCGGCAACGGTGGCTCAGCCACCTCCCCACATTTTTTTTTAAAATTCTTTTAATTTTAAAATTATTATTTTAAAATATTTTAACTAAATTTAATTTTAAATTTAATTTAATTATTTTTTATATTATTTTTTACCACGTCAACCTAAAACGACGCCGTTTTTGTATTATTTGGCTACGTCAGCGTGCAAAACAGCGTCGTTTTGCACTTGCTTCGCCGGAAAAATACCACGTATGCAATTTGGCCGAATTTTGGCCGAATTGGCACTCAAGTGATCCATTTTGCTCCGATTTTGACACTTAAGTATATGGCACTTTAAGTGTCCATTTTTGCAAAGTTATGGCACTCCAAAGATTCGCATCTCAAATAGAAAGGCCATTTGACAAGTAAATATTGATAAATTCAAGTTAGTGCAGCATTCATAAACCGTATTAGCACTTAGAAACCAGCAAATACTCATCTTCCCATCTCTTATTTTCGTTAAAAGTTCACGCTACCTTGTTCATTTGAAAAATTTTAAGTGGCAATAGAAGTTGGTAACTGTGACTTCACTCTTAACCTTCGAATGTTGATATCGTGTGATCAAGTTATAAAAGACCGCCATGTTATACCAAAGGGCTAGCAAATACCTACCCGAACGTTATCTGAGCAGTGACTACTTTTGATTGATTGCTGTCTGTTGTCATATGCAATACATCTTCAACCAAAATCCCAGTAGATGAAGTACCATTAGAGACATAAACAACTTGATAAGGACATTGGTTGTGAGTGGCAGAGCATTTGAATTGTTTCCTGCAACTGGCACTACAGGGAACTACTGTACTCGATGATGATGCATCAGGGCTGTAGATATTGAAATCTATTTCCTGCTTGACAAAGAATATTTTGTAAACAAGTCTTGCTCAAATCAATAAAATAGTACCTTCAGAAAGCTTTACTTCATATAGCATTCAAAGACCTCCTTTGGAATGATGTTCGACATGATTTTCAGCCAGGAAAGATTAGTTATACATAATTGCTCGAAATCAAGAATGGCAATCTTTTGAAAAGGACATATAGAACAAATTGACGCAAACAGCAAAATGATAGCAAGTTTGAAAACTAAAATAAAGTAACATTAGAATCCACAAAGATCATCCTAGAAGACAGGAAGAACTGCTTTTTCAGAGAAGAAAAGAAAAAGAAACTTCCCACAGAAATTCGAAGCAAGAAAATGAACAGGACATAACAGCATATACCTGTCCGCCTATCCTCACTCCCCGCACGCAACTAATACAATCACAGGGTATCCAGAACAGGTCACTCCCAGTGTCTAATGCCACCAAAAATGATAAACTCGGCGTCCCAATAGAGACATTTGCGTAGTGCAAACTGAAAATGCAGAAAGCACCGTGAGTAACAATTCTCAGCTAATATCCAAAATTTGAAGACATTAAACATCAGCATCCCCTACTTAGGCTGGTAGCTATAAAAACAGAACATGGAAAACCTTCCGGCGGAGAAATCGGGAAAAATCCACTTTAGAAGGCAAGTGGAAAATCTCGACCGAAAAAAAGAGAATCCTTGCATTATACGGAAACAAAAAGAGAGGACATATGTTTAACCGAAAAAGCGTACAGGATTTTGCCCCGCCCCGCCCCGCACCTAAAAGGCAATTTATCTGAAGAGAGAAAAATTTGAGCTGATTATCAAAGGTATGATCCAATTTCCCGCGCTCAAACTCAACAGCAAAGCACCCAGACAAAGAGAAGGTAATCTCCACCTCTTCGTTCTTCCCATCCAGACTACTCATCATCAGCAACCAATCTAAGCATAAAATTCCAGACCATGGTTATGATCCACGATCCCACAGAAGAACTCGCTTGACGTAAAAGATATTTCTGGTCGGTGCTGCCGTTTAGCAGTCATTAAGCCACGCACTCGATTGATAACTTGATATCGAAGACAACCACTGGTGTATGATTCCCCAGAACTGAAAATCCCAACATACTAGTCTTGGACGGTTGTAAGTTAAAAAAGGAAATCTGTTGCACACTCAGTTCATCAGCTAGAACCTCATCGCTTCTCACTCACGTACTACGGAGCTTCAACTAACGCAGCGCCAGACTACAACAACAAGAACATAAGAGAGAGAGAGAGAGAGAGAGAGAGAGAGAGCAACGAAAACACGTACAAGCCAAACGCTTTGAGCCGGTAGGTCGCGTTCCCGGCGTCGAAAGTGATCGGCGCCCGGTCGTCCGCCGCGGCGAGGCGGCGGCCGTGGATCAGCCGGTCGCGGTGGGCCATGGCGGCGTAGTACCCGGGGCTCCCCCTCTCGGGCAGCTCGTCCTCGCCGGCGCCGGCCAGCATCGCCCTGACAGGGTCGGAGGACCGGTGGTGGATGTCGAAGCCGAAGGTCGCGGCGGCGGCGCCGTCGAAGCCGCCCAAGCAGAGGCAGGCCGCGATCAGGCAGCAGCAGAAGGCCAAGTCAGCCAGGACGAAAAGGAGGAGGAGGAGGAGGAGGAGCAGCGGCGGCCGCGGGCGGCGACGGCGGAAGCCATGGATTCCGAGCAGCTGCCGCGAGGC
Organism: Eucalyptus sideroxylon x Eucalyptus melliodora; assembly: GCA_016097485.1. Taxonomy (NCBI): domain Eukaryota; kingdom Viridiplantae; phylum Streptophyta; class Magnoliopsida; order Myrtales; family Myrtaceae; genus Eucalyptus; species Eucalyptus sideroxylon x Eucalyptus melliodora. The sequence goes on along the minus strand of CM027832.1, from coordinate 43,129,460 downwards.
TAGAGAGAGAGAGAGAGAGAGAGATTCTTGGGGGGAATTGGTCAGTGGGAGGAGGAGAGATGGGGAGGAGGAGAGAGTTCGAGGGGGAAGTGAAATGACGCGTTTCCATTTTATAGACGACGAGCGTTTTTGGGATGACAGTTTTCACTTCCAGTGAGTGAGAGAGAGAGAGAGATGAAGAGAGGGAAGTCAAAGTCAATTTTCGGGCAGGCGGGGTGGTCGCGGTGTCGGTTTCTGATTCGCGAGAAACGAGAGCGGGAAGATGGGATGGGCGGAGGGGGTTCGATCCCCGCGTTAACGGCGACGGGCTGGAGCGACGGGGATTGGGGGCCCCACGTCGTATATAAAATGATCCGGAGTTACGTGACTGTCGCTTACCTCGTAATGGTACCAACTCCACAGCGTGAGGAACGAGTGGGGATCCTCGACTTATCCTCTTGTTCCCGGGTAACTCCTAATTTCCTTTTCTTAAATCTCCTCTTTTGCTTTGCGCTGCTCCTCGTACCTTATATTATTATTTTTCTTCGGCTGAAAGTACCATGTTGACTAATATAAATCTTTATTTAATTGAAATTTAGTCACGTAGATTCTTAGGGCTATTACGTTCTTAATCTTTTGAATCAAGAACGTATTATAATGTTAAAAAAACACGCGCACACAAAAAGATGTGCAGCCTTTGCTTCTGGGTAACTGTTGCGTTATTCGCTCCATTGTTGTGTTATTCGCTCCGGAAGACTATCAAGATCATAGAGACTGGTCGGACTCTTTCGATTAGTCCAAAATGATTTATTGTATTGATCTCATGGTATATAACGACCGCTTATGTTCTAACTATGCATTTTAACCTGCATATCATAAAATGAGGAAAAATTATAACAACGAAAAAAGTCTTACGCATATAGCAATTCAGGATGTGCAAACTATACTGGTACTGTCTGAGAATCAGATTGGACAGCCTGAAAAGTAGGTACAAGAACTGATTCCTAGTAGAACTAGTCTGAGAATAGGTTTAGAATTGATTTTATAAGTTAAAAAGCCAAAACTTTAATTTTTTTCTCCTAAATTTTAACCCCAACACTCCTTTGTCCTTTGTTCTTCCTTAAAATTCCTTACCAGTCTTTCATCTTCCCTTAAATTTTTATGAATGAATGGAGAATGGAGTTTTATAAATTATTTTTATGTTACATGTTTGAACTTTTTATCATTTGTCATCTTATAAATTTTTGTTTTTAGCATATAGGGATTTATGTTGTTCATTTTTTTACTGCAAAAAAAAAAAAAAAAAGGTTTCTTGGGTTTACTTTGGAATCAAATCGAAAAAATAGAATAGGCTTAATAATCATTCCAAGCAATAGAGTAGGTTTTAGGATCTAAAGTTGGAAATCGATTAATAATATAATAGGTTTCAGGTTTCAATCAAATATGTCAACTTTATAAAAATGAAGAGTGAAAGAGGGGCCATAAGTTGGTGGCTTTCATAAAATTAAAACGTTGCCAGCTTAGTTTTTTTTTTTTTTTTTGCAAGTTACCAGCTTAGTTAAGATGGCCAAAAATTGTGTGATCGTCCTATTGGCAATAGCTTTCATGTCGTACGTCAGTAACCCTTCATTATTTCACATTCTCGTAATTATTTATTTATTTGCACGATCATATGAGGGACATTTGTTCAAAGATCTAGTACATGATGGGACAATGATCCACAAGAGGCGAATTGCACGACGTATAATTCTGGTCAGGACTTGACCATACCAAGGCGATGTCCATCCTCATCCTCTCGGTTGGTGGGACAAGGCTCAAGGACATCCGTAACAACGACATGGAGTAGCAACTCTGAATCGAGTTCTTGGTGGCCTTGGATGAAGATGACAACCAGGAAAAAAAGGCAATTAGAAATTACTGGAAAAAAAAATAGGGCGAAAGAGTGGACAGTGGTACCACTACTGAGGTGCGGCCGCTGCGCATGCCTTCTCTGACGACAATGGCCTTTTCCACATGGACCTCCGCTGGGGCGGTCGTCTCTTTTTTCTTTTAATTTGTATAGATAATCCTAAAAAGAGTTAGGGCGCATTTGGTAATATTTCTGTTTAAAAATTATTTTAGGAAACAGAAATAGAAAAAAGTATTTATGTTCAGGGGAATAATTTTTGAACAAAAAAACGCGTTTTGATAAACTTATTCCGGGAATAAAAAAAAAATAAAACACGTTTGGTAAATTTGTATAATTTTTTTATTTCTTTTTTTTTTTAACATTTTTATTTTATTTATTCTATTTTATTTTTCTTATTTTCTTATTTATTTTTCCTTTTTTATTTTTTATTTTTCCTTTTTTCTTTTTCTCTTTTTTATTTTTTATTTTTCCTTTTTTCCTTTTTTTCTTTTTTCTTCTTTTGACCGCCTTGGCCTCGCCATGGCCGGCCGGCCGACGAGGGCCGGCGGTCTCGCCTAGCCACGATGAGGCTCGCGGCCTCTACCTCGCCTTGGCTAGGCGAGCTCGGCCTCGCCGGATCTGGGCGAGATTGAGCTCGCCCACCTTGGCGCGAGGTCGGCCTCACCGAATCTGGGCGAGCCAGCCAAGGCAAGGCCGAGCTTCGCCAGGGGCCGGCGACGCTCGGCCTCGCCGGGGGCCGGCGACGCTCCAACGAGGTTGCCGGCCAAAGAAAAAAAAAAAAGAGAGAAGAAAATGGAAAGTGTTCCTAAATTTTGTTCTAGAAATAAGAAACAACTTTTTTTTGTTTCTTATTTCTGTTTCAGATGTGTTTCTAGGAACAAAAAAATAATTTTGGAACAAAAACGCAAACAAACGCGTTTTTGTTCCTTTTTTTGTTCCAGGAATGAAAAAAAAATTATTTAAAAGCAGAAAAAAGAATTCAAAACAAATGCAGCCTTAGTGGTCGTCGCCCCATTATAGAAAAATCACGATCATGACATCTATTTGTATAGTTTTTTTTGCTTATTTCGAAATTAAGATTCCACTTTGCTTTGTGGAAAGATAGATGGATTGAAAATTATTTTCATTAAATTGATTTCATCATTTGAAATAATTAATTAATTAGAAGTGTTTTCAACAAAATATGTTAAAAGATTAGGAAAATGTTTTGTGGATTATTCATTTTTTTTTCATGAAACAAATGAGGTCCGGGAATTATCTTATATGCTCTTAGCGAAAATTTTCTCTTTGTTTATTGTTTTATTAACTCAATCACACGAAATAAAATATATTGGATGTTCCTTGTTTGGTAAATTGCGAAAATATAGTAGAATGATTGTCTAGTAATACACCGATGATGAGTGGCGAAATGAACTATATATTATATTTAACGTAAAATTTTCTGTATCAAAATCATCATGTTCAAGAGGGGCATGGGGGAGATCTAGAGACCTAAAGGTAGCCCCACCCAGCACCAATACAATTTTGTTTATTCTTATTGTAGCATGCTTGTGCTTGCATTGCTTTGAGACAAAAATATGTTTCAATTTAAGGTTGTGCGATAGTTATCTACTAAAATAACAATTGATTTGTGGGCAATATCGGATCGGCAATTAATTTGAAATTCGATATCCCCACATTGGCCTTGACACACCCTTTCCGTATTATATCCACGGGCTTGCATCCCGACACCCCAGCCGGAGACTATTTCCATAATGAACTTTCTTTGACTAAGAGATATTCCTTTGTCTAGAGATAGACCGAGCTATCTCAATGCTGAGAAATACTTAGGAGATCCCAAGTCTTTGATATGGAAAGTAGAATGCTGGATAGCTTTTGAATTTTTCAATGGCTAGTTCATTATTCCCCATGATAAGAATTTCATCAACATATATTAAAAGATAAATTAATGAAGTACCTTTAGTCCATGTGACAAGGCATAATCGCTTATATAAGAAATAAATGAAAATATACATGGATTCTAATTCCTATTTTACAAGTCAATTCTGATTAAATGAAACAATCATTGATACTCAAGATCAGTATTTCCTTAAGTTATCAAATCACATTTCCAACACTCCCCTTCAAGCTAGTGGCCTATATATATCGAGAACACCAAGCTTGCTCAATAGATATGCATGTTGTCTTTGGCATAATGGCTTGGTAAAAATGTCTGCAAGTTGCTTCGCAACTCATATTCCTCTCGTTGTGATGATTCCTTCTCGAATGTTGTCTCCAGTGAAATGACAATCGACTTCTATATGTTTAGTCCTCTCATGAAACACTGGATTGGTGGCTAACTTGAGTGCGGCATCATTGTCTAAAATAATTTTGGGTCCATCGACTTGTACTCCAAGATCCTTAAGCAATCCTCGTATCAGATTAGTGAATCCTCAATGGAAGAAGATGAGCTCAAATCATATTCATGTGTCATTAACTTTGCATTTCGCTCAATCGAGATAAGCTTGAATCCGGTTTGCATCGACAATACCGGTTTGCATCCTACTTCGAGACTATTTCCATAATGAACTTTCTTTGACTAAGAGATATTCCTTTGTCAGACCGAGCTATCTCAATGCTGAGAAATACTTAGGAGATCCCAAGTCTTTGATATGGAAAGTAGAATGCAGATAGCTTTTGAATTTTTCAATGGCTAGTTCATTATTCCCCATGATAAGAATTTCATCAACATATATTAAAAGATAAATTAATGAAGTACCTTTAGTCCATGTGAACAAGGCATAATCGTGTCTGGAATGCTGAAAACTTGTGTTGGTTAAAGTAGCAGTGAACTTGGCATACCATTGCCTAGAAGCCTGTTTGAGTCCATACAAGGATTTGCGGAGACGACACACATAAGACTCCCCCTATCTGCATAATCCCCATGGAAGCTCCATGTAAATCTCTTCATCTAGATCTCCATGTAAGAAAGCATTATTGACATCCATTTGATGTAGCGGCCAATTGTGAAAAACAACTATGGATAAGAAAGAGCAAACAATAACTTCTTTAGCCACAGGAGAGAATGTTTCATGATAATCAAAGCATTCCCGTTGCGTGAACCCTTTCACAACTAAACAGACCTTGTATCGCTCAATGGATCCATTTGCCTTAAATCTGATTTTATAAACCCATTTGCAGCCAATAGGTTTTCGTCTTGCCGGTAATGGAACAATGTCCCAAGTGTGATTCTCGTCGAGACCCTTGATTTCATCTTCCATAGCATGCTGCCATTTAGGATCATGCATTGCTTCATAGTACGATGATGGTTCCTGTTCTTCGGAAATTCTACTAATGTAGCACATGTGTTTTGATGACAGTCTACTAAAAGAAACATAAGATGATATTGGGTACTGCGTACCTGGACAATCCAACGTAGGACATATATAATCTTTTGTCCACGTAGGAGGTTGAGTGTGGCATCTAGAAAGTCGAGGCTGCTCAATTCTAGTTTCTTCTGAGAATACGAGAGACGAACCTAGTGAGTCATCGGCGAAGAGGTCGCTGATGAAGAATTTGATGAAGGATCTTTCTCAAGTGAAGAAACTGGTGAGTCGATGGCTCGATTTGAATCATTTGTCATTACCGGCATATGCTATTCTGGTGCAAGAAATACATATTGATGCTAGACAGTGAGATCTTCTTTTGATAAGAAAGGTCGATGATCAAACTCTGAAATGGAAGTCATCGACGCAGTTTCTTGAAAAGGAAAGATATCTCCGTGGAAGATAACATCCCGTTGACAATAAAAATGCTTGTAGAGATCTCCATGACGCGGAAGCCTTTTTGCAGTGGAGGATATCCCATAAAAACACACCGAATGGCACGAGGATCCATTTTACTTCGATGGCCCAAATTCACCGCATAACACAAACATTTGAAAACTCGAAGATGATCAATTACTGGTTTGCTTTCCATAAAGCAATTCAAAAGGGGTCCGGCCATTGAGAATTCTAGTTGGCATGCGATTGATCAAATAAGCTATCGTGACTACACAATCACCCCAAAAATCTAATGGTATGGATGCTTGATATTTTACTGCTCGAGCTACCTCTAAGAGGTGGCGATGTTTTCTTTCGACAATCCCATTTTGTTGGGGTGTATAATTACATGAACTCTAATGTAAAATTCCTCGAGAAGACAAGAAAGAGTCACATTTCACAGAAAAGAACTCATGTCCATTATTAGTGCGAATCTTCTAGACAGATTTCTCGAATTGATTTTTACTGAGAGATAGGAAATTCGACAGTTTTGAAAAAGTTTGACTCTTGGATTGCATAAGGAAAACCCAATGGTCAAGAAAAAACGAGACCCATCATGATGTGGAGTGTGGTAAGGTCCCCAAATATTCATATGAAGTAAGGAAAAAACACTGATGGATCTAGATGCGCTAACTGGAAAATGTGTTAGATTGTTTTACCAATGGGCAAATTGGACATTTAGGATAAGGGAATTTTGTGGTATGACCCAAGCGTTGATGAAAAATAAGATTTTTAGCAATGGCATTACAAGAAATGCTTTTATTGAATAATTCAAAATTCCTTTGAGGATCAATCCAAAAATATAGCCCTTCTGCAACACTACCCAAGCCCATCAATCTGCCAGTCAAAAGATCCTAAAAGAAGCAATCCTTACGATTGAATATGGCACGACAAGAACTATCCTCACAAGCTTTTGAGCTGATAAAAGATTGAACTCGAAATCAGGAATGAAAAGAACATTTTTTAGAATAATATCTAGACTAAGGTGGACAGTACCAATTTTGGTAACATGAGTGGTATTTCCATTGGGGAGGTGTACAGATACTGAAGAATGTGGCTTCTTTTGAAGACTAGAAAATAACCGCTCATTACAAATTATATAATCACTGGCACTAGTATCAACTATCCATGCATCAACTGATATTGAATTTCCTTGTATAAAGAAGTACCTGAGAAATTTGCGGCCTTTTCATTTGTTGACAGCTAATTTAATGCCTTCATTATATTCTAATACTGATCTTGGGTAATTATCTTATTTGCCCCATCAATCCTTCGTACCGAAACCTGGTAAGCAACGATTTCTTTTTCCTTCTTATCACCTGGCTTTCCATGTAATTTCCAATAAGTATCGATAGTATAATGAGGATGTTTACAATATTCACAATATTTACCCTTAATTTTTGAATTTGGCCCAGAATTTTTTGTGGATGATGTGGCATTCCGTGAGCCTCTAGATGCCCTATATGCAGGTGTTGTCGTGGCCGAATAAGGGCCGTTTGATTCAGTTGGGTTGGCGAGCAAATAAGAGCCGTCCGATCTCCTCTGATGTGGACCGTTGGATTCGGATGGGCGGAACAAACCACAGCCGTCCATCTTGCTTCCATCCCAGCCGTTCATTATAGGGTTTCCTCCTAACCCAGTTGTAGTCCCAAATTGTCCGCCCCCTCCTTGCCCGAAGCCCTCAACTCCTCCAGCCATCCCACGACCGCCATGGACTCCGTGCTCTCCAGATCATAAGCTTATCTGGAAGCCAGTCTGAAGGGCAGCAAGGGCGACTCCTTCGTCGGCTCTGCTGTGCTCGGTTGCGGCTTGCTGCTGGCTTTCCTCTTGGATCGCCAATTGGTAGATCCGGCCGAGCGAAGGTAACGGGTCCATCGCCAAGATCTGCGATCGAAAGGGTGAGTATTCAAGATAAGTAGAAACCGAGTCACTTTCTCCCGTTCCTTAATTTTTCGGTACTGTTGCAGCGTTGCTTCGGGTCCCTCGAGACGTTCCTCGGCCGCCTCAAGCTCATTCCAAAGAGCTGAGAGCCGATTGAAGCAGGTAGTGACTGATTGATTTCCTTGCTTTAGTTCTGAAATGGCCTGAGTGATAGTAAAGAGCTTCGTCCGACGCCCATACATCTCTCGGATGTTCGCCCAAAAGGTCTTCGAGTCCTCGGTCGGTGGTAGCCTAGCTGCAACGTCCGGAGCGAGACAATTTCTAATCCAGGTACGCACTAATTGGTTGCATTTTCTCCAAAATCGTTGCAGTCGTTCGTCATTCGGATAGGGGACGGTGCCGTCAAGGAAACCATCCTTGTCCTTCGTTACAAGTGCTCGCCGAAGGTCTCGAGCCCAGGCATTGTAATTGTCTTGTCTAGTGAGCTGCAAGTTGATGAGTCGGAGCTCCAATCTGTCGGCTATCAACGTGTGAAGAGGATCTTCGGGCTCGAGACGACCGTCGTTGACTGGAAACGCGTAGGGCAGAAAACCGGGTAGGGATCCGTTGGGATTGATCCGGATCCAAGATCCATTCTTGCCCAGCCCGACCCGTCACTTGACCTAGCAACCCATTGGCCTTGAAAGGGTACTAGCCGAGGTGAGGCCACTGGGTTGGTCCCTGTATTGGTCCCTGTATTGATGGAGCCGTAATGGATGGTTGAGCGGGTACCGATGAAGCCATAACTGATGATCAAGTGGGTATCATGCCTTCTTCTGTTGGGTCGACTAGTGCTGGATTCAAGATTTGATGGGGTGAGTTGGGGTTTCCTCCATTGGTTGGTTTTATCAAGGTTTTTTCTGAGCATAGAATAGAAAATTCCTATTCGATGGCTAGTTTGTTTTGTAGGGTTGAGATCGCAACAACAAACCAAAAAAAAACCGAAAGGCAATTTGAAGATGTGGAAGCTTAGGCCAAAATAGAGTGCTCTGATACCATGACAGAAAATGAAATAAACTGAAGAGGAAAACTGGAGCTTTTTATTTCAGTATGTTTCTTGTACACGTTCATCACACTATTTGTAATACAAGGGTAAAGTATAAAACATGAAAGAAATAAATGAAAATATACATCGATTCTAATTCCTATTTTACCAAGTCAATTACCGATTAAATGAAACAATCAATGATACTCAGGATCAATATTTCCTAAGTTATCAAATCATATTTCCAACAGACCCCGTGCCGCTGCATGGCGGCGACCACTCAGTACCAGGGCTCTCGTCCTCATTGCCCGCCGCCTGGATAACGAGGCCAACCTTGTCCACGATCTGTTCCCTATCCCACTTCTTCCATCGCCATTCTGCTGGCTGCAGGAGAAAACCGAAAAAAGGAAGTGAACGGTTGCATTTGAATGGTGAAATCAACCCCTCATGAACTTTTCACGTCCTAGAGAAAAAGTGCAAGGAAGGCCGAACCAGTGCTGGCTGCACCTCAGGGGCTTGAGCAGGTCCGGCGCACCTGGCCGGAGCCATCGGGGCTTCGGACAGATGAGCCACTTTGCGGTGCTCTTGCGCTCGCGAGCTGTTGTCTCCATGGCAGGATCGACCAGGCCAACCTCCAATGCTAGATGGTGCATCGTTGTCTCGAAATCGAAATCCGGGACCAAGTTTTTATCAGTACTTGTGGGTACGTGTGTGTGTGGGTGTGTGGGTGTGTGGGTAGGAACTTGGCTCCCTATTTATTGATATGAATCACATGTTACAACCCCGAGAGAGAGAAAGAGGGGAAGAGATTATGGTGAAGCCACATTGGAGGTTAGACCCAGTTCAAGTGAAGAAGAGGCAGTCTGCTTGGCTACGAGCCAACGTAGGGAATGGGTCCTTTTTTTTCACTTTTGACCCGGTTGAACGTGAGATCCTAAAAATCCTCCCCGCCTCGTGTTTGCCTACTTTCGATTTGGTCCCAGCAATTCCCATGCTCGGAATGTGTTCCCGAGAGTAAATTTGAAGGAAGTTCAGGTAAAAACAGAAAGTTACTGAGTCCTGCTTTTCGATGGGTGAAAATAAAAAGGTCGTCTTTAGTTGATGGGGGAGAAACTTCAGAGCCAAGACACTCCTGTTCAAGAAGAGATGACACATCTTTTTATTCTTCACCGCAAATTAATGAGAGCTGTTAGCGCCTTGAAATTACCATCCATACTAATACTGCTCATCTCGTGAGATAAGAGCTGTCAGGCCCGTTGGAAATTTCGTAAAGAACGAAATGCCAAATTGTATAGCATCTGCAGCACGTCGTTCCATTCATAGTAAAAATACCCTCTGATTTCTCAATCAAGTAAAGTAAAACATGAGTTTGCTTGTTCCCTAACATGAAGACAAGGGTCGATTGCGGACCGAACTGGTCTTGATCAAACATCGAGAGATGGTCCATCTTGAGAACTGGAACTCACAAATAATGTACAGCCATGCAGCTAGGTATGCTCCAAATGATGAAAAGGAACCAGACAGACAGATCACTCCCCACCAAATCAAAACGTACATTCTAGATAAATTAGTAGTAGACAAAAAGAACCACACCATGTGAGCCTTTTTATAACGGTGTGGAACAAACCTAGATGATATGTATACACAAGTGCAAGTTAGAGATTGCAAAAAGAGAGCGTGGAAACAAGTTAATGAGAGCTCATAAACAGCACTGGAGAATAGCATTATGTATAACAAGTATCCCAATCAAATTTGGGGCGTGAGAACACCTCGTAATCAATAGGCCCATCTATCACACTGTCGATAGATTGCATGCCTTCCAACAGGGCTGGCTGAAATTTATCGCCATCGGACGGCAACAGCTTATACATCACTAACAGTCCAAGCGTAAATATGGCCTGCAGCTTTGTCGAGTCTCCTTGGACTGAAAAGTACAAGAGCATTGAAAGGAGAAAGAGATCGACACAAAAACGCATGATGCTCAACACGGAGTCCATTAGCCTCCCATCATTGCCAGCAGGAAACCCCCGAACTCGATAAACAAATAGAAAGTTGTACTTGTCGACCACATATCTGTACCCAAACTAGACTGCGCCAACGGGGACCACAAGAGGAGCAAATGAGGAATATATCATGATCAGGGCAAATATCGTCAAATTAAATGCATAATACTGAGCAAAGTCGAACGTCTGCTTCGGCACAGGTGAGGCTCTATTGGTCGGATATTCAGTAAGATCCTGGCCGGGAAGGTCAATAGCACTGAATCTAGGGGTGTCGTAAACAGTCTCGGATATCAGGGGCCTCGGAAGACTAATTGTTTCCTGCTGTTCGGGGACGATCTTCACTTTGCTCAGGAACCAGCCGTAACATGTCGTTCTTCCGAAGCTTCTGAATCTTCTTTTTGATCCAAGGGATAGGAGCCAATAAATCATAAGATATTCCCAAGAATGTGCAGGTGATAAGAAACGCTAGAGAGGATAGGCATGATCTTGATAAAAAAAGATGCGCTAAGGTACTGCTCTATCCTCTTACAATCTTCTCCGTCTAAATAGCACCTGCCCATGCGAAGGAGAGCACCCTCAAGAGGATAAGATTAACAAGGAAGAAACACACCATCTTCAGAAGGGCTGCTTTCTGCTCTCCAGACATGGTGAGATGCCTCTCAAACTTGGAGAGATGAGACAGTACAGATGGTATAATTATGTACATACTCACATCGGAAGAATCTTGTGTTTTCTATTCAATACCTTTTCATGTACATTCATCTTCCCGACCAAAAAAAAAAATAATAATAAGAAGAAAAGGTTTTCAAGTTCATTGACAAGCCAATTTCGTGAAAGATTTTCTGTCACGAAAAGGCCATTTCGCGAAGCGACTGTACCCTTCCAAGACAACTCTGGAGGGTGTTGATTGTGCAGCCGCAAGTAAAGAAAGCAAGGCGGCAGGGGCAATAATGTGCATGATACACGGAGAGCATGAACTACAGTCATGGAGAAGCTGAAGCATTCAGCGATGATATCGAACAGATCTCTCAAGTTGTTGGTATGGCAGTCTGATTTCACGCTGCGTGAACCGTTGAGAAGGCCCCACTTCACCCCTGCAAGAGGAGGTACCGGCTTTAATTGAAAACTCTAAAGCACCTTTTGCAGAGGAGGAGAGAGAAAGAGAATCTAACAATTGAGTCAGATTCCCTGACATTGGTAAATGTGGTTTTAAATCCAAGTTTGACCTCGTGGGAGATACGCGTCTAGTTGTTTGAGTGTGCTGAGCTGCTCAGTTTATTCCCGAAGCTCCAAATGCAACAATGTAGAAGAGAGGCTAATTTTATCGGGGAGTGGGTCGCCAAAACCCATGGATGCAACTCTTTATCTTCAAATTGGGTTGATTTTCTCGGGGACAAGGAAGAAGAGGAGACGGATGAAGAGGAGGAAGAGGAGGAGGCGGGGCCGGAGCGGAGAGTGAGCGTGGCAAAGAGAGCTGAGCTGAGCGAAGGCTTGGAGGAGTCGGATTCGGAGGATGAATTGGAATCGGGATCGGAGGGTGAGCTTGAGAGCGGTGATGAGTCGGAGTCGATTACTGAGGGTTTGCATGATAACATTTTTATTTCTCCCAATTTTTGTTCTTTTGTTTAACGGAAAAAAAAAAAAAAAAAACGTAAATCCGTTTGGTAAAATTTTTGTTAAGGGAACAATTTCTCTATTTTTTTGTTAGGAAAACAGTTTTGGAATAGAAACAAAAAAAAAAATAGTTTATTGTTTTTGGGAACAATTTCTATAAATAAGCCATTTTTTTTTTTTTGTTCCTCTTTCTTGCCACGGCCACCTCCAACCACTTGGAGCCACCGCTAACCACCACCCGCCTCCGACCGCCGCAACCCATTGCCGCTACACCACCACCGCCGCCGACCGTCGCCGGCGGCCGATGACGACGGTCGTGGCCAACAATCGTGTAGCGGCGACGGCCGGCGATCGGTAGTCAACGATCCGTAAACAATAATAAAAAACGAATAAATACAAAAAAAAAGAAAAATTATTTCGTACTAAACGCATTTCTATTTTTTTTTTCTATTTCTGGAGTATAAATTTTGTATAGTTATCAAACACCTTATTTAACTCAGAAATCGTTCCCCATAATAGAAATAAAAAACAATTATTTCGGAAAAAAAACTCTTCCCAGCCAAGAAACATTGTCATGCACAATGTGATACTAATGAAGAAGGGGATGAGGAGGTTTACAACGAAGAAGGCGCTGAAATTCAGGTAACGTTGTGTTCTACCTTGCTAGCTGAATTTTGAATAGCTTCGTTCTTGGACCCGTGTTCTGGTATTCCCCCGCTACGTGAAAAAGAAGCACTTTGATGTCATTGGGATGACGATGTTGATGGTGTGGGGAGGTTGCAGTGACAAGGGAATGCAGCTCAAGATGAAATTTGCAATTCCAAGATTGCGACTTCCGGAAATCCAGTTTCTTGAATAAACAGTTAACTGATGCGGCTAGTTTGTCTAGTGAATGAATGAGAAAAGTTAGGACGCAGTGCTATCTTCTCAAGAAGAGCAGACTATTTATTTTCACTTTAGTTCGTGAAGGACTGTAGAGCCGATTGCATGCCTTTACGAAGTTTCTTTTCCTAATGCTTTTCAAATTGATGGTTTATACACTATGGATGAGATTGATATTGATGGACGTTTTTATAGTAAAATCTACTCAAACAGACAATAGAAGGAAAGGGAAAACGGGTTTTGCAACATCTGACACTATTTATAAGCACAAAAGAAATGCTTTTTGTGGTCACTTCAATGGGAAATAGTCGCTTTACTGCCAAAGGAGAGAGGAATGAAGAATTAGTTTATTCGGGACTCCCAGTAGTATGACAGATAATAGTGTGCAAAACTTAATCCTTTTTCTGCACTATGTTTTCAATTGTTTTATGGTTTATTTGTGGATTACCTTTTCAAATCAAAGTGTGATCCTTTTGTGGAACAGGAGGAAAACATACCAACTATTGACAAGGAAACTCGGAGGCTTGCTGTTCTTAATATGGATTGGAGACATGTCAAGGTATTGTATTCGAGTTTGGTATCCTCCAATCAGCGACACCTGATTGTACTTTCCTATTGTAAATGCAAATGACTGTTTTAGACACTTTTTACTCTTTTCAAGCATCAATTCACGAATGAGAACTATCTTTGTAAATAAAGGGAGTATTCTGTAATCAGATGATTGTTTCAGACATTTTTTTACCCTTTTGAAGTATTTGATTCACATATGAGAAGGATCCTCATGAAAAGAAAAGAAGGTTACCTCTGTAATGGAATGACAGTTTCGCACAATTTTGACCCTTTTGAAGTGCTTGACTCAAGAATCAGAATTGTCCTTGTTAAAAAGGGAAGCAGGTTCCATGATTAATGATTGAATATCGTGGCTTATGCAAGTTAAATTTTCTACATATGGGAACAAATAAAGCCTTTAAATTGGTTTGGTAGCAAGAGCAATGGCCTGACAATTACAGGTTTGGTCATTGTTGTCCTCAAATAGTTGCATTACTTTTTTAGTGATGGTCATTTACTTGTCTTTGAAATGCCCTGGAATTGCCTTTACATTGTGTGATTTTTCTCCACTGCAGTCCGTTGACTCTTTTGTCCTTCTAAGCTCTTTCCTTCCCAAAGGTGGTCAAATCTTGTCTGTGGCTGTCTACCCATCTGAGTTCGGGATCCAACGCATGAAAGAGGAAGAAATTCATGGCCCTGTTGGGCTCTTTGATGATGAGGACGGTGGGAATGAAGATGACGATGAGGGTGAGATTGATCATGAGAAACTGCGTGCATATGAGAAAAGTAGACTGAGGTGATAATTTTATTGCACTTTGTGTATCTTTCCTATAACTTCTTTGTTTCTTGCACTGACATTGAGCTCATTCATGTGTCTTTTTCTTTGGTTGCCCACAACTTAGGTACCACGTGTTGTAATCAACCGTTCTCCATACTCATAGGAGATAATATTGAATAGTCAAGCGTGTTTCTCTAAAAATAAAAGGAAAAAAGGTCTTCTTGGATGCAAAACGTCGTTTCACTTGTTGCTTGATGAATTAGTGCGATTGCCTTCTCTTTTAGACTTTAGTATGCTGATTGTGAGGATTTTTTGTTTGTTGGTAAATGCTGATTTGGAGGATTTGACAGTCCTTAATATCCTATGCTACTGAAATTTTCTATTCCTGTCCTATTCATTGGAATGAATGTCTGACAGTCAACATAGTAAGTTGTACATAAAAGAAAGAAATCAGCATGGTTGATATTGGAATATCCAGTGGTATGCCACTGTGTATCAGGGCCAAGAAGTCTGTGCTGATGCCAATGGAAAAGATGGGTTTTTGTTTCTTCCTGTCTTTGTCATCCTGGAAATGTAATACATGAATTTTCACTGTGAATGGTACTTGAAATTAGAGAGGAATAAGAGAGGCGCCTCATACTGACTGGGTGTTTAGTTTTTTCTTCAAGTCAATGGACTTTATTCCTCATTGGGGTTAATACGTTTTCTTAATCATGTATTGCTTTAGTACCTTTTCCTACAGACTCTGTTGCTGGTTTCTATATTCTTGTCCGATGAGCTTATTTTGCTTTAAAGTTGAATGCACAAATAAGATTGTCTGTTTGGGAATCTATCTAAGGCTATCTCTAGAGATGAAGATCTATCTTGCTAGCTTGTATATTTGGCTTTTAGTATATAGAGACGTCTTTTTGATCATTTGAATCCTAGGGTGCTTGCCTGCGTGGTCCTTTTCTCCTTAGCAGTGATTGGATGTTCAGGTGACTTTACTTGCAAAGTTTCCTGCAGTCTCTTTTTGTGATTTTGAGAGCAGGAACCCTGGCATGTATACTGTGCCCAAGGCTGTTCCCATGTTAATATGTTTTCTGAATATTCCCACTTGTATGGACGTCAAATAAGCTGAGCTCCGTCTTTTGAGCATGTTG
The DNA here is from genome assembly GCA_016097485.1 of Eucalyptus sideroxylon x Eucalyptus melliodora. NCBI lineage: Eukaryota > Viridiplantae > Streptophyta > Magnoliopsida > Myrtales > Myrtaceae > Eucalyptus > Eucalyptus sideroxylon x Eucalyptus melliodora. The sequence continues at coordinate 43,113,899 of CM027832.1, read as the reverse complement.
GAGGGAAATTATAGCTTACTTGTGGAGGAACTTTTGCAGGTTACTATTGTTAAGTACTAAGTTTCTAGTTGTCTATTGCAGGATGTTACTTCTTAGTCTTCTTCCTTTCCCCTTAGCAGATGCTGAGTGCTTATTGTCTATTCAGGTACTATTATGGTGTAGTGGAATGCGATTCAAGTGCTACGGCTGATTACCTTTACAATGCTTGTGATGGGCTTGAAGTTGAAAGATCGTCAAAAGTGCTTGATTTGAGATTCATTCCTGACTCAATGGAGTTTAAGCATCCACCTCGTGATGCTGCAACAGAGGTATGTTCCTCAGTCGTATAGTGGTGGCTGAGAACTCTGACAATTAAATGGGAGTCGGATTAAGTCGTTGCTCTACATCAACCAAGCTGTAGAATTAGGAAGGGATTGATTGCTATTATTCTGTGACCAATAGTCATTCTTTTTCAACAATCAGAGGTACTACTTAGGTGATAGCTTCTGACATTTCATGTCTTAAATTCTAAAATAGCATGGTTGACCGCAGGCACCTGTAAACTATGAGGCTGTAGATATCCAAACTCGAGCTCTGTAGCAAAGTAAAATCCATCTAACACGGGATGAAGATGAGCCTGAACGTGTGAAGACCCTGAAATGAAAATTCAATGCTGATCAGGTATATATTCCTTGTTATGTATCTTGTTGTGTGTGCAATATGTCTTTTCCCTTTTGATATTATTTTGGCCTTTGATGATTGAAGAGGCATTTCTGTGAATGGGTATCTTCTCTTTTTGTAGTTGGTGGTGAAGGGATAAATGTGTAGGAAGTATCTCCTGTCTGCTGCTATTTTCTTCTTACTGAGGTTATACATTGTGGAAGAACATTCCTTTTTCTTTATTTTTGGACTTCTAAGCTGAAGTGTCTTGTAGAACTGTTTTCATCGGAAGATGCTTTCTTGTCTCATCATGCATCAAATCAGTAGATTGTGTGGGGAGATCATCGCCACGAGATTTTCTCTTTAATTCATGAATCTGATTGTGCATCCAATAGATATGCTTATAATACACATGGACATAGATTTACTCACGAACGGATTGTGTCAGTTGGTTGAGCATATGCATGCATCTTGGGAATGTTTGATTTTGAAGCGGCCTTGCAATTTGTATCAATGTGATTGTACGTGTACAGAGAGGCAACAGTGGTTCTTGCCATTCGAGGAAAATCTACCTGTCTGTGCAATTACGACAGTTTGCTTTTAGTTTTATTGGTACTCCATATCTATTGTTCCTGCCTATGCAGTTTATGCGTTTTAATTTCTTTTCTTGTATCCTTCTAATTGATAACTGTTGCATGTGAATGTAATCCTTGCATTGCCGATTTCTATTTCATCCAGCTAGCTGATCTTGAACTGAAAGAGTTTTTGGCTTCCGATGAGAGTGAATCTGATGACGATCAGGACGAGGGTGTTTTGGATGAGCAAACTGATAAGAAAGGGAGGAAACGTGATAAGTACCGTGCTTTACTTGAGGGAGATGATGGCTCTGATGGAGATGGGGAGGACGAGAACAAGGATATGGAAATAACTTTTAATACTGGCTTAGAAGATTTAAGCAAACGCCTTTTAGAGAAGAAAGATAAGAAATCTGAAACAGTTTGGGAGGCGCACCTCAGAAAAAGCCGTGAGAAGAAGAACGCTAGGAAGAACAAGGCCAAGAATTCATCCGATGATGAGAGCAGCGACACTGATGAGGATGGAGTTGATCAAGTGGATGACTTTTTTGTTGAAGAGCCTTCAGCTAAGAAAAGTAAAAAGGGAACTCATGGGAAGAATAATAAGGCAGAGAACGAGTTCCAAGATGTAGATGGGGAAGGAGAAGCAAGCAGAGCTGAGCTTGAGCTGTTGCTCGCTGATGAGAATGGGGCTGATACTGGACCCAAGGGGTATAAAATCAAAACTAAAAAGGCCAAAGGGAAGAAGGGAAATCAAATGGCAGATGAAGACAAAATACCAACTGTTGATTATAGTGATTCCCGGTTTTCTGCTCTTTTCACTTCACCACTCTTTGCTTTGGACCCCACTGATCCACAATTCAAGAGGTATCTCCCTCATAAATACATTGAACAGGATTCAGTTGTGTAGGATAGGCTTAATTTGAAGTCGTATCTCGCTAGTTGTCGTTCCTTGGGGATAGTGAATTCATGCAGGCAGGACTATTCATGATCGACGCAGTTAAATCCTGATGATAGTGTAGTTCCATCTTACATTTAGTCTTAGCAAGTGAGAGTTTTATCTTCAACTGGTATGGGCTGCTTGATTCATTAATAGCTTCTGTAGGTGTTCATAGTTGCTGTTTTGCTTGTTGCAGGAGTGCGGCTTATGTTCGGCAGGTAGCACAGAGACAGCAGAAGGGCGATAGTCCAGAGTCTGTGAAGAAAGATTCTAAGAAAGATGTGGCCAACATTGACTTACCACCCGATGACCTGCACAGTGAGAAAGGTGAGCTTCTGAAGTCGGATGTGTTGCCCCCAAGGAAAGAGAAGCACGAGTTGTCTTCATTAGTGAGATCACTCAAGATGAAATCCAAGCAAGTTCGTTTACCTTTCAACAGCAAGTCCTCAAAGAAAGTAGACAAAGTTCAGTCTAGAAGACATGAAAGAAAAGGGGAACACTGAGTATCAAGATTACTGCAGTCGACATAGAAAAATGAGTTTTTGATAGAAATTAACATAGAAGAGTTCTTTAAACGACAGAGTCTGTGGTAACCTCCGCTGCATAGAAACATGGTTCTACGCGGTGCTTCTCAAGCTTTGGAGAACCTTCCAATAACCTTGTGCGGTAAATGTGCGGAAAGATCAAAAGGCTTGTGTTATTTCTGGCTTCCATGCCGTCTCTGGCTACACATTCTTGTATCATTCTCAGCTTCATCATTGTACTTCCTCCAGTCAAGCCAACAGGGTCATTTCATTTTTTGTTCCTTTCTGCCAGACCAGAGGGCCATCATTGAAATGATGTGGTATTCCATTGTTTCGTGTTCCAAGTTGTCTCTTCTTCTGTTCTTACTTTTCTTTTTCTTTGACAATCCCCCATCAATTAATAAGAGAATCGGCATCCGCAGTTTTGATTTGAGTAGGACGTCTTCTCTATAACTTTACTTTAGACTTTGCACTTTTTAGACTCCATTTGTTTGTTTGAAGAAAAACTGTTAGTAACATTGTTAGAGAAATAATAACTTTCGACTTGGTATTAATTTATAATTTATTCACTTGTTATTTGTATTAAAAAATTGAACTTGCTAGTATGATATTATATAGCCTTATTTTTTTTGGTTGCGATATTCAAGTTAGCTTTCACGTATTTCGACTTGTCTAACTGCCCTAGCAATTTCAAAGGTGAATTTCTCCCCTTGACCTGGTACGTTAGCAGTTTTTCCTCATAAAATGCTCCTGATCAGTATTTTTAAAATACAACCCCGAACTGACCACTTCAAACGGATGGACCGGAATTCAAAGCACGGTCCTATTCGAGTTTTCTCAATAAATGTTACGAATTTTTCTATATCAGGCAATGTTTTACTTGATTTTACATTCCTTTTTAGTGGAGAAAATACTCCTAGATCGGATATATTTTGCCAAATTACCAGAATCTACGTGGTGAAAATTGACCAAGAAGGTTGCTAAAATAGAGGAGTAAAAAAATAAACATGATTGAAGTTGTATTGACTGGTAGACAACATTTTCGGGGAATTATTATGATTTAATGGGGGGGAATTATTATGATTTAATGGGGGCCTGCTTTGAGAAAATACGACATAGGGGCATTGTCGGAGTAGAATGTATATTTTTTGTAAATTGTCTCTCTAAGTGATTGAACCGGTTAAACCGGGAACTGGAAGCCAAGCTGGCTCATAGCTCGATCCGAATTTAAAAACATTACTTCTAACAAGACTTGAACAGGATGAACCACGAGGAGATCAGCAAGCCAACTCTCTTGCCATCCAACCAACGCCTTCTTGATATACCACATAGCATTACTTTTACTGAGGTTAGAAACATCTCGCGTATTAAATACGCGTACCTTTTTGTTAGTTAGTAATTTTGCCAAGTGATTAGTAACTTTTTTGTTATGAAAATGAATCTCTTCAAGCAGCTAGAAATTTATGCAACTGCAAGGTTTTACGGAAAAACGCTGTTGAAATATCTGAAATTGGCGACATCTGGGCATGATTAACAACCGCGTTTGGTAACTTTCGGATGATTGCCACAACTGTTCTGAGAGAAATGACTAAGTATCGACTACAGCTAGTGAACTGCTGGGCTGCGGATCTGTGCGGTTTTAAGCCACAACAGAACAGGATGACACAAGAAAACCGTGTCTCAGTCACATTTCTGAGCATCATATCATTTAGATAACAAAACAACTCATCCAAAAACCTAAATTAACAACGGCAATCCTCAACCACAAAACGCTGTGACAATCTCATCTTGCTTATTACTAACAGATGAATACATATATATATATATACACACAACAGCTCTGCTATTGGATCCTAGAAGTGGAAGTTAATATAGTTTACCTGAATTGTTGTTTCTAAGACAGTATGCCCCTGAATAAGTAATCCTCTAGGAATCGAGTAAGGCCTCAGCATGAAAAAGAATCAAAAAATGGCCAAAAATGGAAAAACGAGAGTGATTAATACGCATGTAGAAGGATGCAAATGCCATGAATAACTTAACACAGGTGGCGGCACCGCTGAATTGTTGTTACCATTACCGCTACTTGAAGTGGCTTCTGGATTGAAGGCAACAGGAGCAATAGGGGTGGTGTTTTTCGGGTCAACAGGCAACATCGATGCGTCATTCACTTCATAGCCTGGAAACAAAATTGTTAAAACTCCAAAATGTCAACAAGATATGTGATTGAATGTTTTCATAGGTCGAGCAGAGTTACTCACAGTTGGAGGGCTTCCAACTAAGTACCATCCTTTCACGATCAAAAACTACGCGATAGCCGGTCATGAAGTTTTCTGAGAAGTAAACTGAATTGTCAGCGCCAGAATAGCTCAATGTGGAAACAACAATCTCTCGTAACAGCTATTAAAAGCATTGGAACTGCAAACATCGTGGTTTCTTTAACCAATCACTTCACAACCTTACAGTTCTTACTGAAAAGGTAGACGCACAAAAGGTTGTCTGCGTGCATGCACACAGGCTGCTTATTCACTTATTCATCCAGGAAATATCTGAGTGAAAACTTTCATTAATGTTGTCATCCATATGAACATGGTCCATCGTGTAGCTGCCTCTCACAGTAGATATTTTACTATCATATCCTTGCTTTCCCACAGCTTTACAAGGCATTGGGGTTAAGTTCTAACATGGTCAAACTTCCAATAAAATGGAAAAAGTAAAAGACTGAGGTTCATGGTAATACAGTAAGTAATGAACAGATGGGGCCAAAAACTGCCTGGAACTTCACACTATATTTATCAAGTCCTAAGTCTCAAAAGCAAGAATAGATTTTTGAGAGAGTGATTAATCAGTGTTTGGTATAATTCCGTCTCAATGTATGTTTCAATATGACGGCCTACTTAGTAAACAAAAGTCAGAAGTATCAATTTTTTTATCATACATGCAGAATTTTCCTTATATGGCATTGAATTTCCAGAACTCTCAGTTCTTAATAACTAGGGATGTGCAAAATGGACCGCTAGAACCAGGAACCACCCAGGCTAGACTGAATTGGCCGGTTGGTCCATTTCTCGGGAATGTCAGTTTGGTTCCTGGTTCTTAAAAGTGGCACCAATGTCTGGGCGATCCGGTTCCCAATTTGAAAGGGGAACCAGACCGGATTGGATATATATATATATATATTTATTTATTTATTTATATTTATCATTTAACATGAAAAAAATAGCGACCAGTTTGGAACCGGGAACCGATAACCCCTATTAATAATAGGTGAATAATATCACTGAAAGAGAATGCTAATAAAATGTTTTGTAAATGCAGCTTCCCTAAATAGCATTATCAGTATTATTTATGTCAGGAATACTCACGTCCAATTATATTTACGTTGCCGCTTTTCACCACAGCCAGGCAATAGACATATCCACCCTGTAAAACAGGACATTATTAGCATCGTGCTGCTGGCAATGGGCAATGACAAAAAGTCTTACCAGCACAGGAATCAACTCTACGGGTTCAGTAACATGAAAGCTATCTCCACCTTTCATGGTCAGGTTCAACACAGGAACATGAGAGAGGCTTTGATTTGTGCTGTATAAATACAATATATATCAAGAATCAGCACATTTAAGAGAAGTAATTGGAAAAACCATAATCTAATGGAGAGGTAGAGGTCTCCTGCTTTGATGTTTCTGTAATAAAGGTCTGTTTTTGGTTATCTAGAAAGAACTGGAAAAATATAACTTCAAGCTCCTGGAGAGGATAACCTTATGTTGTAACAATATTCAAAAGGAATAGTCGAATCTGAAGGATGCCTTTTCTCTTGGACACTGGAGTCAAACTGCAGATAATTCAAGCATTAAGGCAAAGAAATTAGATGTTCGAATTAAACATCAGATATTTCGACAAAAAAAGAAAAAAGAATTAAACGTCAGGTAATGTCTCCATTAACTTACAGTCTTGGAAATGAGGGTGTAAGCTGGGTCATTCAAGTATGTAAATGAGGTTCCAGAGTCAAAAATAGCACTAAATTCAAGATCATTAATTTCTTTTCCCACGATGACTTGTGTGACAGTAATATTGTAACTTGGACTGGCAAAACATAAAAGCAAAACAGTTAAAGTCACAGTCAAGAAAACAGAATATATAAACTCCCCCTGCAAAATGTAGCAATTGTGCCACTAGCTTTATAAAGTGAAAAGCATGATTCTTACTGTGACTGATTAACAATAAATGGTGTTTCCCCTTGGTTTGAGCTGCCTTTGTCTCCAAAACTAATTCTCCCAATGCCATCATGCCCAAAGCACATAGAAAATGAATTTGCTGCAAGCCCATCTTTAGCTAAAATGCTAGGAACTGACATGTTGTTCATGCCAAGACCAAATAGACCATTTGGTGCACCACCTTCCAAAAAGGAACCAGTTTGAATACGACCACATCTGCAAGGGACAGCCTTTCTTGATCAGTGACGTTGTATAGAATATAACCAGCCAAAGAACATCAGACACACATATGCACAAAAAGTCCAAAGAAAAAGATAGAAAGGCCATTTGACAAGTAAATATTGATAAATTCAAGTTAGTGCAGCATTCATAAACCGTATTAGCACTTAGAAACCAGCAAATACTCATCTTCCCATCTCTTATTTTCGTTAAAAGTTCACGCTACCTTGTTCATTTGAAAAATTTTAAGTAGCAATAGAAGTTGGTAACTGTGACTTCACTCTTAACCTTCGAATGTTGATATCGTGTGATCAAGTTATAAAAGACCGCCATGTTATACCAAAGAGCTAGCAAATACCTACCCAAACGTTATCTGAGCAGTGACTACTTTTGATTGATTGCTGTCTGTTGTCATATGCAATACATCTTCAACCAAAATCCCAGTAGATGAAGTACCATTAGAGACATAAACAACTTGATAAGGACATTGGTTGTGAGTGGCAGAGCATTTGAATTGTTTCCTGCAACTGCCACTACAGGGAACTACTGTACTCGATGATGATGCATCAGGGCTGTAGATATTGAAATCTATTTCCTGCTTGGCAAAAATATATTTTGTAAACAAGTCTTGCTCAAATCAATAAAATAGTACCTTCAGAAAGCTTTACTTCATATAGCATTCAAAGACCTCCTTTGGAATGATGTTCAACATGATTTTCAGCCAGGAAAGATTAGTTATACATAATTACTCGAAATCAAGAATGGCAATCTTTTGAAAAGAACATATAGAACAAATTGACGCAAACAGCAAAATGATAGCAAGTTCGAAAACTAAAATAAAGTAACATTAGAATCCACAAAGATCATTCTAGAAGACAGGAAGAACTGCTTTTTCAGAGAAGAAAAGAAAAGGAAACTTCCCACAGAAATTCGAAGCAACAAAATGAACAGGACATAACAGCATATACCTGTCCGTCTGGTAACCTCACTCCCCGCACGCAACTAATACAATCACAGGGTATCCAGAACAGGTCACTCCCAGTGTCTAGTGCCACCAAAAATGATAAACTTGGCGTCCCAACAGAGACATTTGCATAGTGCAAACTGAAAATGCAGAAAGCACTGTGAGTAACAATTCTCAGCTAATATCCAAATTTCAAAGACATTAAACATCAGCATCCCCTACTTAGGCTGGTAGCTATAAAAACAGAACAAGGAAAACCTTCCCGTGGAGACATCGGGAAAAATCCACTTTAGAAGGCAAGTGGAAAATCTCGACCCAAAAAATAGAGAATCCTCGCATTATACAGAAACAAAACGAGAGGACATATGTTTAACCGAAAAAGCGTACAGGATTTGCCCTGCCCCGCCCCGCACCTAAAAGGCAATTTATCTGAAGAGAGAAAAATTTGAGCTGATTATCAAAGGTATGATCCAATTTCCCGCACTCAAACTCAACAGCAAAGCACCCAGACAAAGAGAAGGTAATCTCCACCTCTTCCTTCTTCCCATCCAGACTACTCATCATCAGCAACCAATCTAAGCTTAAAATTCCAGACCATGGTTATCATTCACGGATCCCACAGAAGAACTCGCTTGACGTAAAAGATATATCTGATCAGTGCCGCCGTTTAGCAGTCGTTAAGCCACGCACTCGATTGATAACTAGATATCGAAGGCAGCTAATGGCGTATGATTCCCCACAAAATTCACCGCAAAAAGGGCAAGCTTCAGATGTAAAAGAAGAGCAAAATAAACTGAAAATTCCACCATACTATTCTTGGACGGTTGTAAGCTAAAAAAGGAATCCGTTGCACACTCAGTTCATCAGCTAGAACCTCATCGCTTCTCACTCACGGACTACGGAGCTACAACTAACGCAACGCCAGACTACAACGACAAGAACATAAATGAGAGAGAGAGAGAGAGAGAGAGAGAGAGAGAGTAACGAAAACACGTACAAGCCAAACGCTTTGAGCCGATAGGTCGCGTTCCCGGCGTCGAAAGTGATCGGCGCCCGGTCGTCCGCCGCGGCGAGGCGGCGGCCGTGGACCAGCCGGTCGCGGTGGGCCATGGCGGCGTAGTACCCGGGGCTCCCCCTCTCGGGCAGCTCGTCCTCGCCGGCGCCGGCCAGCATCGCCTTGACGGGGTCGGAGGACCGGTGGTGGATGTCGAAGCCGAAGGTCGCGGCGGCGGCGGCGCCGTCGCAGCCGCCCGCGGAGAGGCAGGCCGCGATCAGGCAGCAGCAGAAGGCCAAGTCGGCCAGGACGAAGAAGGAGGAGGAGGAGGAGCGGCAGCGGCGGCGGCGGCCGCGGGTGGCGGCAGAAGCCATGGATTCCGAGCAGCTGCCGCGAGGCTAGAGAGAGAGAGAGAGAGAGAGAGAGAGAGAGATTCTTGGGGGAGGGGGCGGGGGGGGGGGAATCGTCAGTCGTCAGTGGGAGGAGGAGGAAGTGAAATGACGCGTGTCTATATTATAGACGACGAGCGTTTTTGGGACTGACTTCCAGTGACTCTCGCGAGAAACGAGAGCGGAACATGGGATGGGCGGAGGCGGTTCGATCCCTGCATTAACGGCGGGCTGGAGCGGCCCGCCCGGGGGCCGGGGGTGGTCGCGCAGGGTCTCGCGTCGTATGTAAATGATCCGGAGTTACGTGGCTTACCTCGTAATGCTATCAATCATGATCGCGACATCTGTATTTTTTTTTTTTTTTTTGTAAATCGAGAAATCATCGGAAATCACTCTTTAGGGACCACACGACCCTCCATTAACTGCATTAACGGCGAGGGGTTGGAGCGACAGGGATGGGAGGGCCCTTGCTGTATATAAAAGATCATGATGGGCGGAGGGGGTTCCATCCCTGCATTAACTGCGTTAACGGCGACGACGGGGAGAGAGTGACGGGGATTGGGGGGCCCACGTCGTATACAAAAGATTCGGAGTTACATGGCTTACCTCGTAGTGCTATCAATCATGATCACGACATCTATTTGTATAGTTTTATTTGCTTATTTCGAAATTAAAATTCCACTTTGGGTGGTTGATCACAACATCTATTTGTATAGTTTTATTTGCTTATTTCGAAATTAAAATTCCACTTTGCTTCGCAGAAAGATTGATGGTTTGAAAATTATTTTCGTTTTCTTTAAGCTGAAGATTGAAAATTATTTTCATTAAATTGCTGAAAACACTTCTAATTAATTAATTATTTCAAACTATGAAATCAATTTAATCAATCAAAATTATTTTCATTAAATTGATTTCATAGTTTGATATAATTAATTAATTATAAGTGTTTTCAGCAATTTATGTTAAAAGATTAGGAAAATGTTTTGTGGATTATTCATTTTTTTCATGAAACAAATGAGGTCCGGAAATTATCTTATATGCTCTCAGCGAAAAATTTCTCTTTGTTCATTGTTTTATTAACTCAATCACACAAAGTAAAATATATTGGATGTTCCTTTTTTGGCAAATCACGAAAATATAGTAGAATGATTGTCTTGCAGTACATCGGTGATGAGTGGCGAAATGAACTATAAATTATGTTTAACGTAAATTGTCTGTATCAAAATCATCATGTTCACGAGGGGCATGAGGGAGACCTAGGGCGTGCATGTTTGTATCCTTTTTTTTTTGTTCAAGAACAAACTTTCTTTTTTTTTTTTTTTCGGGAACAAAAAAAGAACATAAACGCATTTGTTTGCGTTTTTGTTCAAAATCTGTTTTTTTGTTTCCGGAACAAAATTGAAATGGAAAGAAAAAACAAAAAAAAATTATTTTTTTGTTCTGGAAACACTTCGAAAAACAAATTTTTTCTCTCTCCTCTTTTTCTTCTCTTTTTTTTCTTCTTCTTTTTCTTTGGCCGGTCGCCGGCCTCGCCATGGCCGACGACCGACCGTCGAGGGCCGGCGACCTGCGCGGAGCGTCGCCGACTCCTGGCGAGGCAAGGCCGAGCTCGCCCAACCAAGGCAAGGCTGCCGGCCCCTATCAGCCGGTCGCCGACCTCGGCATGGCTAACAACCGGCCAAAAGAAGAAAAAATGAAAAAAATGAAAAATAAAATAAAAATATTAAAAATTTAAAAGAAACAAAAAAAGAATATAAATTTACTAAACGTGTTTCTATTTATTTTTTATTCTCGGAACAAGATTACCAAACGGGTCTTTCTAGTCAAAAATTATTTCTCGGAACAGAAATAGTTTTTTCTATTTCTATTCTCCAGAAATAATTTTTTAACAAAAACACAAACAAACGCACCCCTAGAGACCTAAGGGTAGCCCCACCCAGCACCAATACAATTTTGTATAGTCTTATTGTAGCATGCTCGTGCTTGCATTGCTTTGAGAAAAACTATGCTCCAATTTAAGGTTGTGCAATACTTATCTACTAAAATAACAATTGATTTGTGGGCAATATCGGATCAGCAACTAATCTGAAATTCGATATCCCCACATTGGCCTTGACACACCCATAGGCAACCTCACTTTGACTACGATAGCACGATATCGTTCGCTTTGGTTGCAACTTGCTCGCCATCGCACTATCTTAAAATCCACTATGCTAGTTTAAAGGTCGCAAAAAACTTCTTTATTAGAGCAATAATTTGTGGGGGTGAGTATGGATTGAAGGTAGAATCAAGAAAAATTATTCCAATAAATAGGTTCTAGGTGGAACTTGAAACTTGGAATAAATCTATGTTTTTTTTTTTTTGTTATATATTCTTGAGCAACCCTACGGTATTCCTTGACATCCAATTACAAGTGTATAATCTAAAATTACTAGTTTGAAATTCCATCTCTCATAATATCCACGTCTGAAACTTTTACTTTATTAATATACCATATTTTTCATATGTCAAATACGAGCTATGGACAATGGATTATAGTTGCAAATTGTGTTAATTAAAGGTGATGATAATTCATTGCAATCATTCAATTAAGAATACAGGTAGATTTTGAATAGACCATAGAACCTGTGGCAATGTATGTTTCCAGTTACAGGTTCATTGATATGTATAGTAGGTTTAATGTTCCAAAAATTATGGAATCGATTCCGATGAGTATGTTACATATTTTAGATGAAACTTGTACAGACTTTGGAATTGCCCGCTCCAAATAACCTGTATTTAGATTAGACGAGATCAATGACACATACAAAAATCTAGGGATCTCTCGCCTTTGCAAACTACAGAAGATTGTGGCCTTGCATACTTTGGTCAAGCTGAAAGATGACATTAGTTCTTCGCCCATGACTTTTCGAGGAGGAGAAGCAATGATTCACCTTTTGCCATAGCGCAATTACCGGAAGAAACATGGAAAAAGGTCTCGCAATTTTTATTTTTTTTCATGCTTTCATCGATTTAAAGTCAAAAAGGAAAAGGAAAGTAGAAAAGCAGTTGGGGGGATTCACTTTCTCGAGATTAAAAAAAGCATGCTTTATGGAAAAAAAAAAATGAACACCCCCTTAGAAATAATTAACATGTGCTATGAAAAAGACCGCGGTTTGTGCTTATGTCAGAGCATTACATACCTAAACTTAATCAAGAAAACATCACTACGCCTAGCGAGATTTTCGCAGTAAGATCTTAATACGTATAACATTACTCGTCGAATGTTCTACCTTTGTTTGCTAAATAATGCATTAATTGGACATTCGAAGCATATAGGATGGGGAAACAAGACAAGGTCTAACCTTTTTCTTTGATTGCCCTATTACTGGCAACCTTGTCTCTTTTTGGGCGGCCAATTGTAACTTACCTTGGCGTAATCAATCTTCGAAGAAAAATCTCCAATGGGTTATTGATCACCTTTAAGATGCTATTTTCCATCATTCCTTGGCTCGCTTTGCCTTTGGTGCCTTATGTTATCTCATTTGGAAAGAGAGGAATAATATTCTATTTTGTAATCAAAGGTTATCTTTCCCGGTTAAAAGAGCACATCTGTAAAGCCATTAAAGACAAGGCTTCTACATTCTCCCACGTCCCGGATATTCCCCATAATAGGAGACTTCAATTGAGCTGGGGCCTTCACCCTTCCTTATTTAATTGAGTATGTTTTATGTGGAATTGGTTTTACTGCTGCCAAACTTCTCGAGGCTTTCGTTGTGCCTCCCCTTGTGGCTAAAGGGGTGCCTTGGCGTCCTCCTTCCCGGCGCTCCGCCTAACTGAGGCTCCTAGATCCATTGTGTTGACCCGTTTTTTGTAGTTCTTTCCCAGTGCGGGCCACAGTTGTTTGTATGCTCTTCTCGGTTTCTTTCTTGTTTGCTAGCCTCCTTGTTGCCCATCTGCTACTAGTGGTCCCCGTGCTCTGTATCCTCATCGCAGTTTCTTTTTTCTTTTCTCCCCACTAGCACCCCTCCACTCATTGCGTTTATCTCTCTGAGTGCAAGCTGGTACCAGGGCTCCCCTTGTTGTACAGTTGTATAGCATTTTGTAATAGTTAATATATTTTTTACCTTTAAAAAAAAAAAAAACAAGACAAGGTCTAGACGTAAATCGTGCTTCTTCTCAAACCCATTATTTAACTAGTCAATTCATTCATTGACTAATTAATTAATTATGCTCTGTGTTTGAGAATTCCTCGTGTCCCTCGTTTCCATAACCGTACAAAAGAAACAAAATAAATTTGGTCAATGGCAATAAATAAAGACAACGGCAAAGTTCATTCACATTTTTAAAATCTAAAAAGACATCCTATTCGTGGCAGTCACTATCCTTGAAAGCGACCGACCCCTTCTTCTTTCTTGTAACGTAGGACTAGTTTTGAAAACGTAGCGAGAAATCTCGAGTAAATAATTTTTAAATTCACAAAATACTCTATCAGCCTTTTGGTCTATATATGTAATCGGTATTCGATGGTATCCGGCATTTATAATCTACGTCACGAGCAAATTCATTACTTGGTTGCGACGGATTATTGTACCGAGCATTTATTTATGTGTACAATTTTAAATTTTTGCCTTTAGATTTTTTGTAGTTAGATCGTCCATCAATTGGAAAAATTGACAAAGACTCGAGTCAAAGTATCAATTTCCACCTTGCGTGATGTGCTGGTCTAAGTGGCGAAGTGTGTGACAACGGTCCAACGAGGGCTTCAATTTCATTCGTCTCAGATCAAATTGCATGGTGTGACTTAACGAGTAGACTCTTGTTGATCAACCTAATTTGACTTCTACATGCGTCGTGCTTGCATGACACGACACGATGAGATCGTACATGTTAAAATCGATGGAAAATTGGCTTATATGGCAAATTTCGAGTGTACACTTTTTCTAGAGTAGAATTTTATAGGTATTTCGAATGCGTTTAGGAATTACTTTTTAAAGGAGTTTAGGGATTTTAAAACCCCTCGAGAAATAATTAGTTTAATTGGCAAAAAAAGAAAATTATAGCCATTTAGGAGACTTATCTTGATTTTTCAGCATTTTCGGAAGGCCGTTTTTTGGGATTAATAATTAGTTTCTTCCAAAACTACCCTTAACTATATTTTTTTTTTCCGAATTTGCCCTAATAAGAATTGTCCATCTTCTCCAAGTTGCGGTTGTGGGTTGATGGTGAAGCTTTGCCGGATAGACAACGAGAGAGGCATTGGCGAAGCTCTGCCGAATGGTCTGCGAGATGGTCGCTGGCGAAACTCTAACGCTGTCGAATCACCTCCATATTGGATGCCCTAGAATTCCTATAGATAATATGCAAGACCATGGCGAGGTTTGAGTTCTCTCTCTCTCTCTCTCTCTCTCTCTCTCTCTACAAAAGTAAAATCCATCTAAACCAAAGTTACTTCCCATACAATTTTAAATTACACATTACCAAACATTTACATTTTGAGAAATCCTTTTAATTGAAATCCTTTACATTTCTATCGAAAACAAATTCAAAAAAAAAAACGAATTAATACTCGAACGATCGTATATAGAAAACAAACACAGAAAACGTGCTCAGGAAACATGTAACATCGATCGAAAGATATATCACGAAGACGAACATACTTAGTTTGCCACAGATTAAGTACCGTTGTAGTCTCAGAGGAATCGTTTGAAGCCCTGGAGTTTCGTTCTTCAAGAGGGCGTATACTATTCTTAAGGGGAAGAAAATGAAGAAGCTTATTTCTCTCTCTGAAAACGCTACTGTTCAGATACTTCGCCCTTTATTTATTTATTTATATTGCAGTTATTTTCACTTAGAAAATAACTACTCTTTTCCTCTTATGAGCCTTTCACTTACGGGCCAGGTTTTGGCCCAACATTGACAGATGGGCTTAACTTGGCCCATCAAATTAAAAACCTATCAATTTCCAATGGCGATGTTTATGGAAGCTCATGATCGAAGAGCTCATTAGCTATTCCAACGACGATGTTTGTGGAATGTATCATTACAGCCTTCAATAGTTTTTATTTAGGCAATGCATCCGGTGGGCTATGACGATCATGTTGTTCACGCCTTCGGGAACAATAAGCTCAGCAGACATCCCATCGATGGGCTTTATCAATTGTTTGTGAGTCATGGCCTTCTTTCGGCCCACTAAATTCTTCATGCTTGGGCCCTAAATTTTGGAGCTGGTGCCATTGGGTGTGAATTATGAAGGCAGTAACATGGCATCGGTGCTTGCAAAAGCATCATGGGCAAGATATCGGGGCCCACAAGGCCCAAATTGAGATGATCTGCCTCTTTCATATTTAATGGACTTAAAGTATCAAAGTTTTTGTTTTTTTCGGGCAAAACAAAACTTTTTCGACCAATCTTTACCAAAAAAAAAAAAAATCGACCAAAAAAAAAAGGGCAAAACAAAAGTTTTCCTCTCTTTTTTTCTTTTTTTTTTGGTTTTGGTCTTTTCCCCAAATAGTTATTATCGAACTCCATAAGCAGACTACTTTTTCTTGTAATTTCCTAGCTCAATAATCCAACATAAAATTTTAAGTAAGCGATTCCACAAGTCCACGAGCACACAATATCTAGCTTACATGAATCTCCATATATTTACAAAAGAAAACCAAGCCAAAAATAAGAAAAATTCTCATGAATTGTCCAAAACAACAACAATAATAATAAAGAAAAATGGGGCTAGAGCCACGGTAAATACGTTGGCGTCTCAAGCTGGAGAGGCGGAGGGAAAATTGAAATTGTCGGGGAGCTTGGCGGGTGGGAATGGCGAGAGAAGCTCCATCTGGCGAATGAAGCGGACGTCGTGAACCAGCGGATTGTCGGTCCTCGTGGGCGGAGACCCCATGCCGCCGCATGGCGGCGACCACTCGGTACCGGGGCTCTCGTCCTCATTGCCCGCCGCCGGGATAACGAGGCCAACCTTGTCCACGATCAGGTTCCCTATCCCACTTCTTCCATCGCCATTCTGCTGGCTGCAGGAGAAAACCGAAAAAAGGAAGTGAACGGTTGCATTTGAATGGCGAAATCAACCCCTCATGAACTTTTCACGTCCAAGAGAAAAAGTGCAAGGAAGGGCGAACCAGTGCTGGCTGCACCTCAGGGGCTTGAGCAGGTCCGGCGCACCTGGCCGGAGCCGTCGGGGCTTCGGACAGATGGGCTGCTTCGTAGTGCTCTCGCGCTCGCGAGCTGTCGTCTCCATGGCAGGATCGACCAGGCCGACATCCAATGCTAAATGGTGCATCGTTGTCTTGAAATCGAAATCCGGACCCAAGTTTTTATCAGGACTTGTGGGTATGTGTGTGCGTGGGTGTGTGGGGAGATTAGGAACTTGGCTCCCTATTTATTGATATGAATCACATGTTACAACCCCGAGAGAGAGAGAGAGAGAGAGAGAGAGAGGAAGAGATTATGGTGAAGCCACATTGGAGGTTAGACCCAGTTCAAGTGAAGAAGAGGCAGTCTGCTTGGCTACGAGCCAACGTAGGGATTGGGTCCTTTTTTTTTCACTTTTGACCCGGTTGAACGTTAGATCCTAAAAATCCTCCCCGCCTCGTGTTTGCCTACTTTCGATTTGGTCCCAGCAATTCCCATGCTCGGAACGTGTTCCCGAGAGTAAATTTGAAGGAAGTTCAGGTAAAAACAGAAAGTTACCGAGTCCTTTCTGCTTTTCGATGGGTGAAAATAAAAAGGTCGTCTTTAGTTGATGGGGGAGAAAGAAACTTCAGAGCCAAGACACTCTTCTGTTCAAGAACAGATGACACATCTTTTTATTCTTCACCGCAAATTAATGAGAGCTGTTAGCGCCTTGAAATTACCATCCATACTAATACTGCTCATCTCGTGAGATAAGAGCTGTAAGGCCCGTTGGAAATTTCGTAAAGAACGAAATGCCAAATTGTATAGCATCTGCAGCATGTCTTTCCATTCATAGTAAAAATACCCTCTGATTTCTCAATCAAGGAAGTAAAGTAAAACATGAGTTTGCTTGTTCCCTAACATGAAGACAAGGGTCGATTGCGGACCGAACTGGTCTTGATCAAACATCGAGAGATGGTCCACCTTGAGAACTGGAACTCACAAATAATGTACAGCCATGCAGTTAGGTATGCTATTCCTACCCACTGCTATTCCTACCCACTGCTCCAAATGATGAAAAGGAACCAGACAGACAGATCACTCCCCACCAAATCAAAACGTACATTCTAGATAAATTAGTAGTAGACAAAATGAACCACACCATGGGAGCCTTTTTATAATGGTGTGGAACAAACCTAGATGAGCGTGAGATCAACAAGATATGTATACACAAGTGCAAGTTAGAGATTGCAAAAAGAGAGAGCGTGGAACCAAGTTAATGAGAGCTCATAAACAGCACTGGAGAATAGCATTATGTATAATAAGTATCCCAATCAAATTTGGGGCGTGAGAACACCTCGTAATCAATAGGCCCATCTATCACACTGTCGATAGATTGCATGCCTTCCAACAGGGCTGGCTGAAATTTATCGCCATCGGACGGCAACAGCTTATACATCACTAACAGTCCAAGCGTAAATATGGCCTGCAGCTTTGTCGAGTCTCCTTGGACTGAAAAGTACAAGAGCATTGAAAGGAGAAAGAGATCGACACAAAAACGCATGATGCTCAACACGGAGTCCATTAGCCTCCCATCATTGCCAGCAGGAAACCCCCGAACTCGATAAACAAATAGAAAGTTGTACTTGTCGACCACATATCTGTACCCAAAATAGACTGCGCCAACAGGGACCACAAGAGGAGCAAATGAGGAATATATCATGGTCAGGGCAAATATCGTCAAATTAAATGCATAATACTGAGCAAAGTCGAACGTCTGCTTCGGCACAGGTGAGGCTCTATTGGTCGGATATTCAGTAAGATCCTGGCCGGGTAGGTCAACAGCACTGAATCTAGGGGTGTCATAAACAGTCTCAGATATCAGGGGCCTCCGAAGACTATTTGTTTCCTGCTGTTCGAGGGGACGATCTTCGCTTTGCTCAGGAACCAGCTGTAGCATGTCGTTCTTCCGAAGCTTCTGAATCTTCTTTTTGATCCAAGGGATAGGAGCCAATAAATCATAAGATATTCCCAAGAATGTGCAGGTGATAAGAAACGCTAGAGAGGATAGGCATGATCTTGATAAAAAAGATGCGCTAAGGTACTGCTCTATCCTCTTACAATCTTCTCCGTCCAAATAGCACCTGCCCATGCGAAGGAGAGCACTTTCTAGTGACGACTCCACCAGACCCCTCAAGAGGATAAGATTAACAAGGAAGAAACACACCATCTTCAGAAGGGCTGCTTTCTGCTCTCCAGACATGGTGAGATGCCTCTCAAACTTGGAGAGATGAGACAGTACAGATGGTATAATTATGTACATACTCACAAAGATGATGACATTTGGCAAGAACTGAAAAACAACTGAAGCAAGCCAGCTCGAGCTCTGCACCCAGGCCAACCATGACTGAGCATTATCCATGGCTTCCGCATTAATGATTCGCCCAGCACTGTTTATGGCACTGATGACAGCGAGAGGAGAACTGAAGAACACTAACATCAAGAGCAAGCACGTGTTTACAAGTACCTTCCGCAGTCTCATAGAAAACTTTGTCAACCCCAAGTGATTCCAATATATGTCTGTAGCCAACGGTGCTCGCTCAACTTTCCACTGGTTCCTCTGAAGGCGCAACTCCATGACTGAAAAGAACTTCCCGATTCTCCTCTTCTTCTCGCTTCTAAAGTCCTGAACAGCCTTATTTGCTGTGTACACATCCTTAAACATCACGAATGCAACGCCAGCACCAGGTGCACGCCCTTCTTTATAAGTGGCAAGTTCAGTCTCCAGTTCAGCTCTCAATTCCTGCAACCTTCTCAACTTATCCTCGTCCGTGTAACCTAATCTATCAGCCACCTGATCCCAAACATGCTTTACTTGCTTCCAGATACGAACAGCCCTAGCCCTCATTCCCTCCCAAAAACCACCCCCACATTCCAAATCTTCACCATCTCCGGGTAAAAGCCTCGAGTCCATCCTCGCAACCAACCAAGAAATATCGTCCCTAACTCTAACCAGTTCCAAGGCCAAATCATCCAATGCACACAAATCCATAGGTAAAATTACCTTATAAAGCTTCCCTGGATACTTGTGCTGGAAGTATTCCTGCAATTCTTGGATATCCAGGGTCTTTGGCAGACCCTGCACCATAACCGTAAATATTGCAGTCGAACTCGCGCCCGGATAACTCGGGTTCCCATTTCCATCCCTAAATCTAGTAACCCTCAATCTACCCTCAATTGCATTAATACCGAAATGCACCAAAACAACAACAATGACCACAAATAAGAAGTGCACCCAAAGTAACCCCGAACCTTTCGTGATGTGGCTGATCGTCGTCTTCGAGAACTGATCATTCAACACCGCGTCCCCGCAGTAGAGATTAACCGGCAACAGTACAAAGACCGACAGGACGGCGATCAGCAGCAGCAGGCTGCAGCTCCCGCCCTCGATGATCAGGAACTGCGCCGCGTCGGCCCCGCAGTGCCGCGCGATCTCGCGTCCCGTGGCGTGCCACACCGCCAGGAGCTTCGCGGCGAGCCCGGCGGGCCCCGGCATGCGGCGGTGGTCGCTGCGGAGCTTGACGAAGAGGAAGATGAGCACGCAGCAGGAGGCCCCGATGGCGGAGATGTTGAGCAGGTACTGGATGCTCCCGTACCACGCGTCCGGCCACCCCTCGCCGTCGCCGGGGGCGGAGGGGGACGGCGGGGGCGCCAGGGCGTCGGCCGCGGGCGCCGGCATCGGCGGTAGTCCCGGCTAGTCCCGGCGCGAATTAGGGCTCGGAGCGGGAGGCGTTTCCGGCGAGTCTAGGACTTTCTCGGAAGGAGGCGGCGGCGGAGATTCCGACGAGGGGATTGGGGAGAGCTGGCGTGCGGTGTCGGCCAGCGCGACAAAGGAGACGACGGAGAAGGAAGGAACAGGTCGGGGAGATTCGGATAAATTACCATTTGGGGACGGAGTCTGGAGTAAGTTTGCATTTACGCCCCTGGACTCGAAGCACGGTGGTCGTCGTGTCGTGCAAGGGGTAAGTGAACCCCATTCTTCCACGTTTCTTCTTCTTCTTTGGGCCAAAACATAACAAGTTAGGAGGCCCAAATTTTCGACCCAAAAAATGAAGCCCAGATGAATTCGTTGGGGGTGTTCCAATCTTAATCCAGGGTTAATCTCATAAAAAAATCCTAAACTCTATAACATATATACCTAAAATCGGTACACCTATGACAAATTTATTTTTTGTTAGTTTCGGTTAAATTTTACTATTAAAATTGTCAAATTAAAAGATATGTGGCATTTGATAGGTGTATTAATTTGGGACTTTGTGTTCTATTTGTTATAAGTGTATTAATTTGTAATTTTTCATCAACAATACGGCACATGCAAGACAAGATGTCAAATCCAAAAGAAAACTAACCCTTCAAAGGTGTATTTTAAGCCTTTTCCTTTTTAGCCGTGGGTGATGATGATGTTCGCTCGCTCCTGGCTTGACGTGCTTAACGAAAGGGAACTCTCTAGATGTTGAATGAAATTCCCTCATAATTAAGGAGCATCCTTTAAGTGAGTAGGGGTGTGTCAGGCCACGGACAAATAATAGGTACCCCCACCTCAAACAAAGTTAGTGAGCCATGTAATAGGCAATCGTTTCCTGCTGCTAAATATTACAATTTAGCGAAAACTAATATAGGGTAAATTCATCATAAATATATCAATATGTGATTTTTTATGATCAAAAATTAATTTTGGCTAAATTTTCATAATATATCAATTTGAGGTTTTTCGTAATATTAACCCTTCAATCAAATCTCAATGCCGTAGTTGCTAGATAGCACAAGTATCTCAGGCATTCATCACTTTATTCCGTAGCACCTTATCCATCCGAAATATTACAATTGGTGAGCTCTACTGTCAAATTGGACCCTTTCCGGCTCTAATGGAACAACAATGGATCATTTAGTAAGGGGAAAATTTTAAAATATCATCCTCACTTTCATGCATGCATATCGAACATTATCTCCGATTTTCGAAGCCTGCAAAAACTATTATCCTCATTTCGAATCACTCGCCGCAAAACCCGCCTCAACTCAACCCAAGCTCAGTCTATCGTACTCGGCATGGTCCGCAGCTGCCGCGCCCTTCCCACCCCACCGCCCAACCGAGCCACCACCGCGTCACAATAGGCCAGCCCTGGCCACGCTTTTCTCTCCCTCCCCACCTTGTAACCTCGTATCTTTGAGATTATATCAACAAAAATCCATTTAACGAAACAATGGATTTGTCCACTCTGAGAGATTGAAAGTGAAGAACAATTCGGAGTTTGCCCCTCAAAAAGAATTGGTCTCGATGTCCTTTCAACTCGACCGGTATTGGCCATGTTACAATCATGTCACGAAGAAACAATTTCGTGTGCATCTTTTAATCGCAACATGCATGATCCGTCTTAAGCAGACCTAAGAGACAAACATACTTAGCTTGGTATCACAAAACTGTGGGAAAATTACTAAAAAAGTCATAAATCTATTATAATTATATTAATTCAATCTTAAATTTATATTTTTGGCCAATTGAGTTCTAAACATTTTATAATTATGCCAAAATTCAGTCTATTTGCCAAATTTGATTGGCTGGCAGTGATGTGACATAGGTGGCACTACATTGACAATTATTATTGATATTTTAATATTTTTTTGAATTTTACGAATTTTCTTTTAGTGGCCGACAACTGACCAAAGGAGAAAGAGGAAAACAATAAAGAAAAAGAAAAGAAAAAATATTAAAATATTATTAAAAATTATTCACATCTACATCGATTATGCCATGTCAACTAGTCAGCAAAATTTGGTCAGATTGACTAAATTGAGACAATTCTAAAAAATTTAAAACTGAATTGGCCAATAATATTAAAACTAAATTGGTATAATTATAATAAGTTTATGACTTTTTTTCATTAATTATCCCAAAATATAGGGGTGAGGGTGAATGGTTTCAAGGTTGATCTAGATTTCACTTGGAACTTGGAACCTACTATGTTGGAATGAGTTCATTAACTTTTGGAATCCATAACTTATTATACATACTCTAAAACTTGTAACATGTATTATCAATCAATTTCGGGTTCTACCCATCAATTCCTATTTTTTCATATTTTTCTTTCCTTTTTGTTTCATTTTTAGTTAAGCAAAATGAAAGTGAACAAGAGCAATACAAATCCATATTTGTCAATAATAACAATCCATAAAATATGACCATGTAAAATAAATAAACAATAAAAAAATTCAAAACAAGTATCTGCACTTCATTGGTTTCCAATTTCTAGTCCAATTGTTCGATTCAATTCTTGCCTAGAAATCAAGAATTGAACTACATTATACTAGTTCCACTATATGTTGGAATTGGACCAATTCTACTATTTATTTGAACTAGACCGATTCCTGTTGAGGAAAATTCTCCAATTGATTTTAAAGATTGACAAAACTTCTCTTAATAGTTCTTTGATTATGATGGTAAGCTTTTATAGGTATAAACTTAGCATCGGATGTTACTTGCCAGATTCACAAACGTAGTGAAAATCTTATCCCCAATATTCAATCTCAATGGAATAAGGATATTGATCTAACCTTGTACTAACGGTTAGACCATTGGCGTGAATTTCCTACCTTATATATATATTGATTGTTCGGAAGTAAATTATTGAAAACAATCTTATTGTTTAGCAATGTCTCAATCCATCAACGGAACAATCAACCAAAGACGAAATGTTCTCCAAAGGAATGAAGTTATGAATTCTAAAATTCACAAAAATCCCATCCTAAATACTTATGTCCTATATGAGCTATTCATTATAATCTCTTATAGTTGTAAGTGTAAGATTAGTTAATCTTCCACACGAGCTTGAGTAGTAAATACTCAGTCCTTGTAATATCTAATTAATTCATCATGGTAGAATCCAATCGATAAGCTGTTACTGTGGTAGAGTGAACGTAAACTTGTCAAAGTCGAACTATTATAATTTTATTGTGTGCAATTTCTCTATCCCTAAACTCCTATTTATATCTCGTGATAGTTTATGGCACACTAACAAGATCTGAATATTACACGGTTCATCCTCAAACGTTGTCTCCACATTGTCACTTATTCACCTCCTCCAAGTAGTAGATCTAGCCCTAACAATTCTTACAGCTAGTTCGGTTTGATTTTCATTCTACCCTTAACTCACACTCACCCCTATGGAAAAGCATTATAAAACACTACTATAGCAAATGATTTTCAATCTTCCGCTCATAGCTCGAGCCCTACTAAAGCGGTTCAGAAGTGGTTTAGCCCACAAGGGCGTCGACCCCAAGAGAGAATATGGCATCCAAAAGGTGTGGCCGACAGGAGTTGCCCATGGTGGCTAAACACACATAAACATGGCCTCAAACGTCTAGGAGGCCAGACCCCTGCTCAATGTGTGTGAGCTGGCTTGGCCCGCCCACTCAGCGACTTTAGCCCTCAAAAGACCAACATGATTGGAAGGAGTACAATCATTTACCTAAAAGGTAAGAAAATTTCTCCCCCTATACATTTTTCAAGAAGGTTTCTTTCTTCTCAAGCCAATCTCTCACTCATCTCCCCATCCATCATTCACTGACCTAAGCATCAAAAGGTCCTCTCGGTCCTCCTGAGGCCAAGCTCAAGAGGCTTCCTTTGCTTTGTGGCGCGCAATTAGTTATAATCCTTTGGACGTCCGCAAACTCGATCGGACCCTTAAAATTTCATGTCGACAACCAACGATCCCACATGCTAAGGAAAAAAAAAGTCCTGACCAAAATCGGCAAAGAGGAGGCCTTCATTGCCCATTTCTTCCATTCATAGTTTATAATAACCCTTTTAACAAAACTCACATCTAAAAGATGATTTAGTCAAGTGGTCGAAAAATCAAGTCTTGGTTCGAAAAGAGAGGGCTTTCAACCTCAATTTTTTTAATAGGACGGCCATTTTCAAAAGAGTTTCGAATATAGTGGGGACACGCCTCTCATCAATTCAACTACCCAAGTTTGTTCCCAATCATCAATGTAAGTCTTTCTTCATGATGGAGAGATTCTTCCGAAACATAGAGTTTCTTCTAAAACCTCGCTTCCCATTAGCATTTGTAAAACATACTTCTAACAAATAAATTAACCAGACCTTTTGAACATCTTTGCTGAGGTTGCCCTCTCATCGTTGACTTGCCGACCCTCCCAACGCGGTAGCTTTGTGGCTAAGCAAAAAGTCAAAAAAACACATGCAAAAATTTCCTTCACCTTCAGATTTTTCCCTTTTTCCCATTCGTCATTCTTTAATGAACTTGCTCTGCTCATACGTTCACTACGACCAGGCCAGCACGAACAAAACCACGCCGGTCCGTCGCCCATCGTTTTCGTGCATATCTCTCTTCGTCAGTTTTCCTTCTCGTGCGATCCATGCTAGTATACACGCCCTCTTTTCTACTTGCACACTAAGCAAGCACCAACGCCCAAGAAGCTTCGGCAGGGACGATAGACAATTAAATATGGAACGAATTGACAGATTACAAAGCGCCCCCGCTTTGATTGAGGCCTAGAAAATTAAAAAGGTGCCCACTTGGGGCCGCCTTTTTTGTCCCCTCTCTCTCTCTCTCTCCTCACCTTAATCGCAATGTCTACGTAATTTGCGGGGCGGCCCGGCCTAACAACCTTTATCGAGCACGTGCCATGATTTGTGAGAGCCACGTACCCATTGCGCATACAGAATAGCCGATTTGAGTCATATAAGTTACTTATGGAATACCTTGAAGTCGAAATCTTAGGTAAGATGAGTGAGGTGCTGGCATCATTGATCCCCACCCCGACGCGATCTATGCTCTCTATATGCAAAATTTGTCCATCAGTTAATCATCCCTAAAGTGTTAGGTGGCAGCAAGAGGAGGCAAGAAATGAAAGTGTTGGGTGTATAAGTGCCTAAAAATTACACGTGCTTATGTATACATTTCTAGAAGAGTGAACGCGTTTTGACTTTCTTGTTTCTACCATTTGTTTTTACTTTATACAATTTCAGCATGTTGTTGACCGGGGAACAAGAGGAAGAGATCGAGTGGCACCACAAAATTCCAATGCCGTCTTATTCATTTGGCCATGCCGGATTTTTGGCAAGAACAAGTAATTTCACAATTAAAGAAAATAACCATGTGACTCAGCCATTGGACCCCCTTGCTGATAATGGTGGAGGAAGTGTTTTTCTTTTTAATAAACCAAGAAATGAAAATATATTCGAACGATGTCATGTCGCTGTAACGAGACATGGACATGAAACGTGGGGCTTCGATAATTCAACACGCCAGAGACAGGAGAAATTCGAAATAGCTAGTTTCTTTTCTTTTTAATAAAAATGAAAAATAAAATAAGGACACAAGCAAATTTGACCTTCTCAAAAGAAGGCTAGCGAGATGCATATTAAAAATATTTATAAATAAAATAAAATTGGAAAAAGTTTTTCAAAATGGGTCTTCTAGCAAAGTTTCGCACGTAAGCCAAATCAAGTCAATACAAGATTGACGCGACAAGGTGTGGTGGACGTGGAGGTGGAGACGGTCGTGGTGGTGACGAAGGTGCGAGGGACCTTCCTCCGCCGGTCGGCTGATGAATTTAAAAACAAGGGCGGCCGCCCTCTTTTGTCTTACAAATGCAGATCCCAAAGTCACCGGATTTTACGACTTAGAACCCCACCTCAGTGCAAATAAATAAATTAATTAGCTATTTTATAATTTAAAAAATCAAAGTTTTTTTTTTTTTTTTGGGGAAATCGGAGAGCATGACTTTTGCCTCCCTCCTCTTGCCCATAAAATATAAGAATTAATGCAACGGAAATCTAAATTGATACATCAACGACAAATTATCTAAAATTAATTTTTAATCTTCAAAAACTCTAAATTAAGACACTTATGATAAATTTATTTGCCGCTAGTTTCCGTTAATTTTTATTATTGCTGAATTCGATGGCGCATGATAGTTGAG
Organism: Eucalyptus sideroxylon x Eucalyptus melliodora; assembly: GCA_016097485.1. Taxonomy (NCBI): domain Eukaryota; kingdom Viridiplantae; phylum Streptophyta; class Magnoliopsida; order Myrtales; family Myrtaceae; genus Eucalyptus; species Eucalyptus sideroxylon x Eucalyptus melliodora. The sequence continues at coordinate 43,087,332 of CM027832.1, read as the reverse complement.
TTTTACCATCTATTTGTTATAGACATACTAATTTGTGGAGTTAAGGATAAATTTATTACAAATGAATCCGTTTGGGATTTTTTGTGGTTTCATATCAATTTAGGATATTTGATTGTCAAAAAATTAATTTTAAATAATTTTTCTCGTACATACGAATTTGGACATTTTCGCAGTAGTAATAGTCCCTTTTTTATGGTCCTTTTCGGTTATGATATTCAATCAAGCTTCTTTGTTACCAAATTTGAGACTTAATGCTTTCCATGTATATCGCGATATAAATGGGGGTTTGTCTCGATCTAATGGGCAAATCAAATGTAAAGCATGCGACATGACAGATCATGTACTGACTGATTTCTAGATATCTCAATCCTTATATTTTTTTTGAGGGGTTTACTCTATAAGTTCTTTGGTTCACTAGGAAGCAAATTAAATTTGTACGCCTCTTTTAAGTTAGCATTCTATCGGCAATATGATAAGGACGCGTGCGTATTGATATAAGCCCTCGCAAGTTGACCTGTGCAGAAAGCAAAGTCGAACATCTCTCGCAAGTGGGATATTTGATTCCGTAAACAACTAAAAAAGAAAAAGAAAAATTATTAGGAACGCGGCAAATCAAATCAACTTCATCAAATCGATTTTATTGCGGATGAGTTGACTCGTTTAGGTGGATAATAAAAATTACAAATGTGTTTACGCGTTTTATTTTTATTTTATATTCCTCATGCAGCGTCCTAATTAGGTAATAGAAATAGATGAAAGGAGGGTTTTTATTTTACTTTATCTCTCTTTAAAGCTAAATAAATATTACAATATCAGACTAATAAAATAATGCGGGTCTAATTAAAAAATTTACGAAAACATCACAAAATCCATTTTAATCTGATTTTTTTGTAAAAAAAGAAGAAAAAACTAGTTATTTCTCTGAGCGGAAGTGAATGAAAAGCCCCTTATTTATTTTATCGAATCTGCGACAACATGCGAATAATTTTCGTCTTTAATAATTTAATTTCTTTACCCTTGGGCAGGAGGATGACCATGCTACAAATTGCTGTCACACGTGGGGTCACGAAATTTTTTCCAGTATTTGATCAGACACGCACCAGATCCACAGCCTTGTCGCCACTTGGTTAACGGAATTCGCGGACACGTGTCCAACGGGGCTTCCGGATTTGACACCTATGGGTGACATTAAATGAGTTCTCGCCACCCCCCTCCTCTTCAAAATAGGTATTACCCGTAAAAATAAAAAATAAAAAAGGAAGGCGGTTTAGTACCGGAATTAGCACGCAATCCCTCTAAATGCCTTTTTACCACAATTTTTTTTTTTTTGGGGGAAGTCAATGCTATAATTCTTTCTTTGGAATTGGACGGAATAAAACATTCTCATGAATTGGAAATTACAATCACTACTCCACATAAAACACATGATTAAAATTTAGGCATGTCAAATATAATGTTTGATAAATCTAAAATATGATTGAAATTCTAAATTAAAAAATAGATAAATCACTATTCGTCTGTTTGGTATGTCAACGTATTTAAGCAACAGCTAGCGAGAAACTATCTCGATCGCCTAGTTTTTAGGTGCCGTGGCTTCTAAATTTGTACTGTCAAGCATATAAATAATAGCACTTTATATTACTGTCAGAATGCGGCACAATCACAATCAAACCAAGTAGATGAATAGTTTGAAGTGTGCCACCATATACAATACGAGACATTCATTTTTATCTTATAAAGGCTATAAGATGTGCCTTTGAGAGATTCTTGTTTTTGTCAATATCGGTGGCCAATATTTATTTAAAAATCGAACACTTCCCATCATGGTTGATCATCGTTTAGAATACTCGTCAATAAGATCTATTTCCCGTTCAAATGGAAAAGAAGAATTGTTGTATTCTCTATCCTTGCTAGAAGAAACTTGATACTATCGATATTTTAATTGGTGGATATCAAATTTAGATATTGTTCATGTATCCCATCAATCGAAGACTACAATTTTGTTTTCACGCTTGTTACCACTTTTACATCCTCGTGCAATTATTCTATAGAATACGGTTTTTTTTTTTTTTGGAAGGGAAAAAAAAGGACTAAAACATTAATGCATTTAAATCAAATTTAGACCAATTTCAAATGGTTGGAAGAATAATTTTACTTCACTCGTGCTGTTTATGTTTTAAGTTGGGTTACGCAAATTACCTTAGGCAAATTAAAGTGGTTAAAATTGAATTTAAAAAATAATATTTAAATCCCTATTTTTTTGTAAGAGAATGGTCACATCACCTTTTTATTTAATTTACTTTCAATATCTCATCAAGATATACACAACGTCAATTGTGCACGCAACATGTAGGGGCATTGACCTAAGCAGCGGCAACATCTTTTCGCCTTTAGCTAAAAATGGCCAAAAATATAAGAATATCAAATAGAAGTAAGACACTCCTTGAGCTTTGGTTACTCTGAATAGAATTGCTCATTCATGTAAGAGATTAATGATATCAATGTACGGTTTGTTAGCTTTTTAATCGATAGGGATTGATGATCCGTTTTGCTATCCATTTTATATCCAAGAGAAAAGTAAGGAAAGATTCTACCTTTATTAAACTAATTTATAAATTTGATTTATTTTAGCGATGAGTTGTATTGTTATTGATAATTGAATGTGACCCACTTTTTTTTTTTTTTTGTGGAGTCTAACACCTCACTAAGAAAGTCAACCATATAAACCGATCTTCAAGGTCCATAGCATTGCACGAAATGTAAATATCATTTTGTGGATGGGGATATATTTGAGGAGCCAATTTTTATTCAAGGCGAATATGAATGATGACGAAAAAGGCAACTTGAAAAATTTTAAGATTTCTCATGTGAAAAGTAAATGTGGAACATTCAAATTAATGGATTACTATGATAAATTTAGCTAAAAATAGCCTATCATGAATATTTCTAGATGTTTATCTGCGCATTTTGCTCAGCCTATTGGGTAAAAGTATGACTTAAACAACGCATGAAACATTATGGTATAAATATAACATTATTTGAACTTATGATTCGATTTAAAAAGTATTCATAAAACTAACTTGTCGAAACGACAAAACAAGTAATTGGTATAAAAAAAAAAAAGGAATCTCTAAACATGATACAAAATATTGCATATTATGAAAATAACCGAAATTTTTGTTCACTAACTAATATATGAAGAACTCTGAATTATGTTATTATGCCAAAATGACAAATATTTCTCAAATATAAATTTGTTATAATTAAATAATAAAATGACAAAAGAATGCGAAAATTCCTGATAAAGCTTGGTTCATTTCCTATTTTCCGAGACTATTTTTGGGGAAAGATCCTCCATGATTTATGGGATTCTCTGTGCCCTGCGGTGGAGGCTCATCTTAGTGTGAAGCACTCTTTCCTTTACTAACTAATAAATGCACTGGATTTTTTGGGGGAAAAAAAAAACTAATCAGCGCGTTCACCAAATAAGAAAGAAAATGACTGATTTAGGGGATCCTGCCTCGATTTTAGAATGATATGGATAAAAAAAAAAAAAGAGATGTAAACACAGGGACAAAAAAGTAATGAATTTTGCAAAAAGCCTATTTCATTCGATACTCCTTGATCATATTCTCTTATCGGGATAACATAATGTTGATAACAGCGATGAAAATCTTGATATTTAACTTCAAATTTTCAACCGCAATGAGTCATTGATTCGCACAAATACATGATCCAAGAAATCACTTATTCGCTCTTTTAAAATTAATATACCGACGTTTAATAATATGTATGAATGATTGTGTACTCTTGAATAATACGATCTCTTCATTTTCTTTTCTAGTTCATCCTACAATAATTGTAGGCATTTCAATGGGAAAACGGCATTTTGTGTTGAAATATCTCCACATCCTTTTTATAGAAACGCGATTTCCCTTCATACATTGACTTAACGTTTCGAGATCTGGCGTTCTTTAACTCTGTTTTTATAGGAAAAGAAAAAAAAAAAAAAAGAGAAAGAAGGAAGTCGTCGATGGCATGGGAAAAAGAGAAAAGAAAATCGGGGCCCCAGTAAATATTACAGTTGTAAAATCTCATTATTATATAAAATATTTTTTTCTCTCAACCATATCCACGAACTTTCCCCTTCCTTTCTTTTTTTTTTTTTTTTTTTTCAAGTTTTTCAATTTTTTTCTTTTGGTAGGGTGGGTTTTCTTATACGTGGGGCCCGCCCGCTGCCCGTATGCAGTGCTGGCTTTCGGCCATGGCTTTGTTCGTTTTTTCTTTTATAGCCGAAGGTCGACAGATCCCCCACTGCCTTGCTAAGACAAACGCCTTCCACCTCTAGAGAGAGAAACTAGAGAGGGAGCGCTTCATCAGCTGGTTCCATCGCACTGATCGAGAGACCCCTCCCGGTTTCTCTTTGTTTTCTCGCTTAACCTCCATCTTCTTCTCCTTCCGTCGTCAGCCGCCGCCGTCGCCGCCGCCGTCTTCGCCGTCTTCGCCGTCCGCGGAAAGTAGAGGGAGCGGCGGGGTAGAGGGAGAGAGAGAGAGAGAGAGTGGATTTTCCGGAAAAGGGGGGGCGATCGAATTCGTTCGCGGAAAGCGATTGCGCTTTGATTGGGCGGATCTGCGGATCTAAGCGGCCCTCGACCAGTCGCTCCCACGTGCTCTGTCGCCGTTCCCCGGTCTTTTAGATCTCCGTAGCTGCCGTCCGCCGCGGTTCGGCCGCAAACCTAAACTCTGCTGTGAGTTGCTATCCGTCTCTCTATCCTCCCCCCTTCCTCCTTCTTTCTTTTGGGTTCTCTTTCTGGTCTCGTTTCGTCGCGAAATTCGAGCGATCGGTGTCCTTGGAGCGGTCGTTTTCCTGGTCTTTGTCTAGGTGCTGATCTTTCGGGTGGTCTGGTTACTGAATTTTTTTTTTGGTGGGCCGCCGCCGAATTGCTGCGGCTCGAGGGTTAGAATGTGGACGGTTGGATTTGACCGATTAGTTGTAGATGGGTTTCGGTTGGGTGTTTCGTTAACTCTTATGATGTGAGTCTCTCTGTTTCATGGGGGTTTTTGGTGGGTTCTCTCTGTTTGAGCTGCAGTAGTTATTGGTTATGGATGGTAGACCTAAAATTATCCCCTTTCTCTCTCTCTCTATAGAAGTGTTGATCGACAGTTGTCGATAGAGTAGAAATCCTCCGACACTAACAAAACTGCAGGATGAATAATTCAGTGTTCTTGGTAGTTGATTTTGGTCTGTGAACCAGTGGATATGACTTGTAAGTGATTATGCAGTTTGCAGGTGAGTGGAGGTCGTTGGTTTCGGGTTGGAGCTGGTGGTGCACCCGAATTGGATGTGGAGCCACACTTGGAGGCTCACTTAGGTGAGATGAGGGATGTTATCGAGGTTGATAAATTTTCTGAGGGCTTGCTGGCGGCCGTCCTCGGACCGTTATGTGCACACGGGTTCGGATTTAGGGGGCCGGCAAGATGGACTTCTTTGGTACAAAGACACCGGGCAGCACTTGAACGGGGACTTCTCGATGGCGGTTGTTCAGGCCAATAATTTGCTTGAAGATCAGAGCCAGATTGAGTCTGGCTCCTTGAGTTTTCTTGACTCAGGTCCTTATGGCACCTTTATTGGAGTGTATGATGGCCACGGTGGACCTGAGACATCGCGTTTCATTAATGATCACCTTTTCCAGAATCTGAAGAGTAAGATAGTAGACAATTTTTTTCTATTCAGTGTTAGAAGCATCTTCTGGCGAGGCCTAGTCTGTTCTGAATTATCTTGATTGGTTTTTTCTTTCTGGAAGATCGATATGTTCTTTAGTGTTCAATTCGGACAACGTTTTTTGTCCATCATTAATCAATTGCATTGTCTACGATTTGCAGGGTTTGCAACCGAGCAACAATCCATGTCGGTCGAAGTTATTAGGAAGGCTTACCAAGCAACTGAAGAGGGATTCTTCTCTCTTGTTACTAAACAATGGCCCATGAAACCCCAGATTGCTGCTGTTGGATCGTGCTGCCTGGTTGGTGTTATTTGTGGGGGGACGCTTTACATTGCCAACTTGGGCGATTCTCGGGCCGTTCTGGGTAGGGCTGTGAAGGCAACCGGCGAGGTCCTTGCCATCCAGCTTTCGTCAGAGCATAATGTGTGTATAGAGTCTGTTCGGCAGGAGATGCATTCTTTGCATCCAGATGACTCTCAAATCGTGGTATTAAAGCATAATGTATGGCGTGTAAAGGGCCTCATACAGGTAAGTTCATTGCCTGCAAAGCAGCGAAAAAAATTTATTTTCATTTTTTCCTTTGCCATTTCTGGATTCTTTATTTCCGGATAAGGTGCTGTATGGGGATGCAAAGTCATTAGGTTAGTGCTCTTGGGATCCAGGGATGGTCAACAGGAAAGAGGATTTAAGCGTGGACAGTCATTTAAGCTCTGGGACGGGAGAAATAGCTTCCGTTTAGATATTACATCTATACTGTCCAGTTTGTGAGCTGCTGGATATGACTGAAATTGAGCAATAGTGAAAGTGAATTTTTGCTGATTGATGATAATACATCTGAATCTTTTCACCTTTAATAACTGTAATTATTTCTTTATTGCCATGCTTCAATATATGTAATTAGCTCCCTTGCTTTTCATGAAGATTGGTGTGAGATGAAATTTACTTTTGTGTCACATACCTCACTTTGGAGGGGACATAAAAGCTTAAAGCGACTAAAGGAGCTATTAAAGAGAGAGACTTTACAATTTCTGTCGAAGCGTTCTTGTCCTAAGTACTACCTTTGTAATGGGAACTGGGAAAATGCTGTATCAGTGGCATCAGGAGCATGAAACATGAATGATAATTGTTTTTATCTGTACTCTGGTGTAAATTCTAGAGTTGTTTGCGGAGGTTAGCCATTTTGTTTTCTTTTTCCCCCCTTTCTCTTCTAGTCAACATCAAGTGAAAGAAAATATGTGGAATCTTGATTTAAGATCGCACTTGGTTGTGTTTTTAGAAAGATACCAGAAGGAATTCATGGGATGGGTAAGCTAGGTGCTACAGTGATGGGACATTCTAAGCAAGATCCATGCTTTGGATCTATTCCAATTTTGTGATCTTTCTATTTGAATTGTGAAAAAAAAATTATTTGTTTTTTCTTTTAAGATGATTTGCTTAAGCAGTTAAAGTTCCACGGCACCAAAATTCACTATCAAAAATTGATATTTCCGGTCACTCTTTTTCTTTTTTCTTAAAAGTTAATCTTGTTTTTAGGTTGACAAACTGTTTTCTGCAGGTTTCTAGATCCATTGGTGATGTCTATCTAAAGAAGGCTGAGTTCAACAGGGAGCCTTTATATGCCAAGTTTCGCCTCCGTGAACCTTTTAGAAAGCCAATTTTAAGTTCTGATCCATCTATATCAGTGCATGAACTCCAACCTCATGATCAGTTTGTGATATTTGCTTCCGATGGACTGTGGGAGCACCTTACCAACCAAGATGCAGTTGATATGGTTCAAAATCATCCTCGTAATGTAAGATTTTCCTGCAGAGATTTTCTATTTTTAAGTGAGATCCCCAGTCCTGCTCATTCCCTGTGTCTCTCTTCCATTTTCAGTCATTAGTAAGAGTTCATGCCCTTTTCCTATCTGCTTGAGATGATGTCATAAGATTTCCCTTATGTTGCTATTTGGCAAAATCATTTGCCTGTTTCTTTTCTGGACGTCTTTTTAGTATGTATAAGTATTCACATCAATTCAATTTGCTGATTTATAGTCTCATGCGTTCATATATCATGTGAACCCTCTGCCTGTGAGCTTTTTCTTTTTCTTTTTCTATTTCTGTGGTAATTGGGATCATTGAATTGCTAAGTGTGAAGTTTCAGTTTTCACAGTACATGCTGTTTTCGGAGTTGGTAATTTCCATGCCCATTAATCTTCTTGTTTTTTTGACTTTAAGACTGATAAGTGTGGTCTGATCATTGGTGGAGAAGACCTATTTGATGTTTTGGAGGACATCCACTAGTATGGATACCTGAATGTTGCTTGATTCAACCCCTAGACTTGCTCTAACATTGAAATGCTATAGATCTAATGTGACAGTCATCCACTTGCTTCTATCCAGGGAATTGCTCGGAGGCTTGTGAAAACTGCCCTGCAGGAAGCGGCAAAGAAAAGAGAAATGAGGTACTCCGACTTGAAGAAAATTGACCGTGGGGTCCGCCGACATTTCCACGATGACATCACAGTCATTGTTGTATTTCTCGACTCAAATTTAGTCAGCAGAGCCAGCTCAACCAAAGGGCCCACCGTGTCCTTGAGAGGGGGAGGTATTAACTTACCGGTGAAAACTCTGGCCCCCTGTGCAACACCAGTGGAAGTTTAGTGCTGCCTGATGAATCTGCTAAACTGGTGCTACTAGGATTTACTGTAACAATCAACTTGTTGAATCTGAGATATTGAGAAGGTGCGGCTCATTATTAATTCTTTAATGTAGAATGTAACATTTTACCTGGGACTTGTATTTTATGTCAGCTCACTTGATCACAGTGATGGGAAGAATCATGGGGGGAAAGCTTCAAAAGTGACAGTAAAGATTCTTATGGGCAACTCTTTTTACTTGTATCTGTTTTCCCCTTTAGTGATCTAATTTTTGCATTCTGTCAATCACTTTAAGGTCACCCTTAATACAAGTTCCTTTGGAGTAGTTTACAGTAAAGAACGGCCTAAAGATCAGTATAGAACTTTGATCGTGAAATGAAGTTATGCTTGTCAGGGTGCAAAAGAAAAGGCATCTGTAACTATTATGTTTGTTGGGAATCTTCTGATGAGTAGTTGGTGAACTCTGCAGTGCAGATGCTAAGAGTTATATTGGGACGTAAAGGCAAAAATTCTGCTGATGTCTCAATACTTTCCTGGGAAATTTTTTCTCGTGAGCAGGGTCTATGTATTCATACTAACGTAGTCATCGAATGGCATTAGGCTCCCGAGCGGGATCCACCATGATCAGACTGTTACGTCCATCTGGTCACGATGGATTGGGTCGACGAAAGAAAGTCCCACTCGCATGGCCTCTGATGCAGACTGATTGCATTTTTGGCATGCCTAATTTCCAGCTTACTCATTGGCCTGGTCCTAGCACTTTTGAAGTTGATGGAATCCAGTTTGACAACATTACCTTGAAGCTGTTGGTCACTTAGACCCGTTTACAACGGTTGCCTTGGTGAGGCAATTGCCGATCTGCTTGTCTAATTAATGCTGTTTGAGTGAAGGTGGAAAGTTTGGAAGGGGTGTTGTATAGTGAATTAATTTCCAAGTCCACATCTATTTCACGCTCGGTGCCACCTACTTTTTATCTGTTACATAAGAAAAATCTGGTAACTTCGAATTCGAGAGGCCAGATGTTCTCAAGATTCGGCAAACCTTAACCACTGTTCCTCTTCTATTCCTCTTGAACTGCTTTTGTCGAAGTCGATGCTGAGGTTGTTGGCGTCCAAACACCTTAAGCTGGCGGACTGGAACGAGAGACTGTCCATTTCCACATGGAATCTCTGATACCCAACTCCATCGATGCTGAAGCTCTGAGAAGCGTTGCAGTCCATTGATCTGCGAGGTCCACCGCCAGCCGCCGGTTTAGGAGAGTTGCCATCGGCCGAGCGAATTGCTTCTTCTAGTTCTTGCCACACCTGAGTCATTGTGGGGCGCTGCTTTGGCGATTTCACCACGCACTTCAGAGCAAGCTGGCCCATCTTCAGCATCACCTCCATGTTGCATGGTTGCGAAAGGAGATTGGCATCCAATATTCCTGTCACGTCTTCTCTTTCTAAGCTTGGTCTAGCCTGCGATCAAATGACGACATGGTATAAACTCCCATTATCTTCAAATTGCATTAGGCAAAGCGCATAATTTATCTGTATATTCCAGAATTGCTGGTTCTGAGATCTTAGTACCGTGTTGATTACGATGTGGACAATAAGTAAAATCTTCAGTTACCTACTTTACGCGCCCTATGCGACAATGTATTCAGTTAGCTAGCCTGAACCCCGCACCGTATGAATCTCTGAGAATCGCTTCATGCCATGTTGAAGATGTTCTACTGATCGGTCAGTATATTCGAGAGCGAGACTTACACACATCCAAAAGACTAATTGAATCGCGACAGAAGCAGGATGTCTGAATGGCCGATCTTGATCTAGCTACACAGATGTGCATGGAGACTTTCTGGCTTGGGATGCTGAGCAACTAACTAATTGAATCACGGTCTGAAAGTCGATTCTTACGTGTGAGAACTGTAAATCTTGCTCAACTTGTAGGTGACCAACACGCACACTATGCGAGCAACGTCATTCCCGCGTACCGAATGTTAGGCTCGTTGAATAGGGGACCTTAATATAATACATATTATGACAATGGAATATGAAGAGATTAGTTTTCTTACCCAGTCTATAATGTGATACCTAGAGTTGTTCCTTCCGGTATCAACGACAGGCCGGGCAGCTACCAGTTGCAGAAGTATCACACCGAAACTGTAAACGTCGCTGAACGGAGTTAAATGAAAGCTGGAACAATATGCAGGGTCAAGGTACCCCGGCGTCCCTTTGATTTGACTACTGACATGGGACTGATCCTCGACTGGCCCTGACTTGACAAGCCCGAAATCCGAAACCTTGGCTTCAAAGCCTTCTCCTATGAGAATGTTGCTCGGTTTCAGATCGCGGTGGATGACGCTCGGCTTTACCTCTTCATGCAAATGAGCGATGCCTGCAAAATTGGAGCATTTCAGTAATAGAACCTTTACTTCCTCACATGCCCTAGTGAAAAATGAGTGAGCAGAAGCTACCTTTAGCTGCTCCAATGGCTAAATTAACCCTCTGTCTCCATGTCAAGACCCTCCCTCTTCTCCCTATTAATGGCGAAAAGAGGAAGGAGAAGATCCTCAGTTTTCTCATTTTTATTCATCATATATTCCAAGTTATAGAGGAAGAAAAGAATGCTGGGACAGCAGTTCAAACTTACCTATGATGTGCTCAAGCAATGAACCGTTGGGCACATACTCATAAACCAGTATCTTAGCACCACTTGCTCCTGCACAATCACATATTCAATTAGATTCTCCAGTTCTGAAGCTTAAGCCTGTTGAAACATCAATATTTAAATTCGATAATCATTTTCAGGTATCGATTCTCTTTCATATTCATCTTTTGTTAGAAAGTCCAATCCAAAAAGCTTGACGTTGTGCATATAAAAAGCAAGTAAAATCCATTGCCAAGAGATGGACATTTCAACATTTTTTTTTTTAATTCAGAAATATTAAATTTTGATGTATTACACCAACAAAAAATATAGTGCAGTCCTGTAGATAAGGAGTCAAAAAGAGGAAGACCTGACGCTATGTTTTTTTACCTGGTTCTTCACAGAAACCCACCAAGCTGACAAGGTTCCTGTGCTTAACTTTAGAAAGCAGTCTCACTTCTGTTCAAGAAAATACTGCAGAATAATCAGCCACCTGAAGATATAATCCTCAAATTGGAACAAAAAACCTATAATTCTTCTATATATACGCACACAATACGTCTAGAGCCTAAATTACCATTCCTAAATTCTTCAAAGCTTTGGTAGGAGTCGGCATGAGGTTTCTTGATGGCTAGTGTTCGTTCGTCATGGAACGTCCCTCTATAGACATTCCCGAAAGCTCCGGATCCGACCAAGCACTCTTCGCTGAAGTTGTTGGTCGCCCTCATGAGCTCCTCGAGCTGGAACCTTCTCAGCAACATTTTCTCGTCTTTCAAACTACTTCCAGCTGCAATATATTGTCATTGTTATTTACGAGAGGATGTTACGAACAAGAAAGAAGTATCCTGAAGTGATTTCTCATATTGATGAACTTTCGGGAATTTCAGCTTTACGAATCACAAATCGTCTCTTGTCATTTGATTTGTAAAATTCGTCCCGTTAACTAGTTAATGGGAGAAGTTGTGGATGAATTACATTATGACATTTCATGCTAAGCTTTCGATGCTACAGACTAAACTTCTTGCTTTAGGATTCATGTAGTCTGGGTGTCTCAACACTATGAGTACTTCAAAATGTTTTCCTGCAGCATGCATGTGTTGGGAATAGACTTACAAATGGACATTGTAAGACAAATATGAATGCATGTTTCGACTTGCGTTGGAGCCAGACACGACACGCTTTAAACCTTCAAGCATGATGCATAGATGTGTTACTGAATCAGAGTTCCAAACTTTTTTTCACTGCCCTTCATTATCTTTCTTCATTTTTCCTGTTCAATCTGTCGTCATGGTTTTACTTCTCGGAAATGATTGCTATCCGTGACACGGAATCACTGACCTTTGCCCTTTATCGGGCGACGGCGGCGCCACCAGATGGCGGGGAGGAGCTTCCTCCTGAAGAAGATACAAAAGGTGACGCCCGTCAACAGAATGGACACGGCTATGATTATCACTCCCAAGACATTCATCCGGGTGCTCAGCCCAGACTTGTCCTGAGCCCGCATCGGGGCCGATGCACGGCCTGTTGATCCACCCATCCAAATGCCAGTCGCGCCACCCAGTTTTGCTCTTGCTTCGTATTCTAATTATACTTCTCGAAACCGAAACCAAGAGCAAGTAGTTCGGTTCGAGGGTGGGATTTTAAATGGACTGCCGGCAGAGAGAGGCAACAACACAGTCAAGACGAGTGTGTTTGTGTGTCTAACGTTGCCGATAGTCATCATGGCGCGAGACCTGGTCTGTGTCTTGGGACGGCAAAAGCAGGCCAGACAACCTATCCTAATCAGGAACCACTTTCTCCGTCGAGGGTGAGACGTTGTCCCACTTCTCGATAAGGATGTGCAGTGCTCAACGTACGTAGATTTCAACAGTATCTGGTGATGGATAGGTTGACTAGGTCTACATGTCCCGACAATTATTCTTATGATTTTTCGAATAAATATACAATTTGCATGTCGTTTCCATCATCACCAAGCTCCTAGGACGTCTTCGTTGATAGAAAAAGAAGGGTAGAAAAAGAAATAATATGAGGAGTAGCCATCTGCAACTTAATTTTTAGGATTTGGGTTCAGGCGTCCTGTCGTGTTCTTGGATGTTTCTTGTGGATTGTCTTTGCCCAGAAGATTCTCCGAAATATAAGGGGAGATAAAGACATGGTCCAAATTGTGCCTGATTCTAATTTTTTGTTCTCAAGATTAGTTTGAGAACAAAATTGCATTTGGTAAAATTTTTGTTCCCGGTTCCTGAAAGTAAATTTGGAATAGAATCAAGAATTTAAAAAAAAGTTAATTCTTATTTCGAGAACAAATCTAATAATCGAAACCAACTTTTCTTCTTACATTTTCTCTTGTTCTTCTTCTTCATCGACCTTCATCCCGTGATTGCCGTCCATCGCCGTCCGCCATCCATCGCCGTATGCCGTTGTCCACCGCCGTCACCGTCGATCACCGGCAACTAGTTTGGCGAGCTCGTCGACAAGCCCAGCCACCAACAAGCTTGCCAGAGGCAAGCGTAGCCACTAACAAAGCTGGGCAAGCCTCGTAATCTAGCAAGGCCAAGCCTCGGCGGGTTGGGCGAGCCTCGCCCAGCCCCGCCAATGGCCAAGCAAGCCTCGCCCAACCCCAACGAGGCCGGCCTAGCTAGATTTGGCGAGGCCGAGCCTCAGCGGGGCAGGCCGAGCCCTGCCCACCTTGTTGGCGAGGGGCCACCAGAAGAAGAAGAACATGAGAGAGAAAGGAAAAAAAATGAAAAAATTATTTAAAAATTAAAAAAATTGATTTGGAACAGAATCAATGAGCATGGTACTAAATGCAATTTTGTTCTAGAATCAGAAATTTTAGACAATTACCAAACGGCTTAATATTCTTAGAAATTGTTCCCGGGAACAAAATAAAAAAGAATCATTTTCGATCAAAATCTATTTCTGGGAACAAAATCGTTACCAAACGTGTCTTTAGTTTTATATGATGGTTTCTTTTTATTCTTTTTTTTTTTGGTGACTGAGGATCTGCCAGAACATGCCATTGTCAGCTTATGCCGATTTTGATCAGAATCTATTTCTAGGAACAAAATCGTTACCAAACGTGTCTTTAGTTTTATATGATGGTTTCTGTTTTTTTTTTTTTTTTTTTTTTTTTTTTTTTTGTGACTGAGGATCTGCTGGAACGTGCCCTTGTCAGCTTATGCCGATTCGGGATCTCACGGGCCTCCGCGATGGAAGCTCAACAACGACTATACATTGGGGGAAGCTGGCTAAGCAACCCATTGCTAGGGCCCCCCACTTAAATCGCTAGCACCATGGAGATTCAAACTCTCGACCGCATCGAAGCATGGGAGAACAAATACCAGTGCAGTTGCTCACGGATGGGTTTTATATGATGAATTTTTGCGGCTGAAAGAGAAGAAAGATGGTTATAATAAAACAGCTTGGTCCCGACAAAAGCTAGCCAATAATTTCAAATGAAAATAAAAATTCGGTCGTATCAAGTGACATAAATTTGAATTCATTGTATTTGGACGATGCATAATGCTAAAGAAGACAACAGTAAGGAAACAAGGGAAATCCTTTCTGTCTAATTTGCGAGTTATGATAAAGTGCCCTCCAGTGGCTAACCGGATTACGACATCGTCCTAGGTTATCGGAAAGCAGCGTTGAATCGAAGCAAAGGAATTAAAGATGGATTCATTGAATGGTTCAACATATCAGGCCTACATCCACAAAACACGATATTAATGCGGATTCTGCTCTGATTTATTTCACGTGGGTAGGCCTCGTTTCCAAGTGTTATACCCTATTTGGCTTGCGTGTGAGAGGAGTATTAAAGTATATCCCATAATTTCTCTACAAGGCTCGTTATATGCGCAGGGTATCCTTAACCTATTAGGTTAAGCTTTTAAAATAGTCGATAATGGTTCCATAAAAATTTACATAGAACGAGAGGAGGTCTTAAGTTCAATATATAGCCTAACTATGTCCGAGGGTGAGTGTTAGATTATTTAGTAAGCTTTTAGAAAAATTGGCTATAATCTTGCCAAATTATACGGTGATGCGCATTGAATGTGAGATTGAATACTTTTAGCTTCCATTGTTATTCATTTTCCCAAGAAAGTAGAGGCCCGGATTGAATTTTGGAAAGGGAAAAGAGATGAGCGCCACAAGCTGAAAGAGTGGAGGAGGCATGATACGAAGTGATGATAGCGAGAGAATCACATGACTCACGCTTCTTCCTTCTTCTGCGTGGTGAAGCCTCAAGTTCTCCCGTGCGCAAAGTCCACCGTCGCCATCAAGACGAACAGGTCTGGACAAGTTGAGAAGCTGGAGGTCCATTCAGATGTCAAATTGTCAAGGGCTCCCCTGAATCTCTCTGGCTGTCTAAATTTCTTTGGGAAAATTTCACATAATTACACAGGGAAAAAGATAGGTGAGGCTGATTTCCTTTTTTGAGAATTTCCTTCTCTCTCTCTCTCTCTCTCTCGAAATGTTTCAATGAGTTTCCTAATTGTTCTGGAAAAGCAGGTCATAAAATCTTTTAGCAGAACAAATTCAATGCAGTTTCTTACATTGGAGATAATGTGGGTCCTGCATTTAAATTGTCCTGCCTCTTTCTTTTAAACATCACTTTATCACTTTGTGAGAGCAATTTTACGAATTTTAGTAGCAGGAAAGTTGGATGTGAGAAAGGGTGTCGTCCCGGCAAAGTACAGATTCTGGTGCCTTGAGAGAAGGAACGGATGAGAATATTTATTGAGAGGGCCAGAATGGCAGGCCCCGGAGTCTTTATCACTGCATTTTGGAGCAGAGGAGCCCCCATTTTACCCCTGAGGTTTGGCATCAATTGCATTCCATACCCCTCTAGATCCACATTCGAACTCGTGTCGTCATTAGCTCCCGAAGTTCATCGACCTCGCATCAGCTTTGCTCCAAACCTATAATGCACCTTGTCGTTTGGAGAAAATCGGGTACCGCTGCTCTTTGCTGTCTCGCAGCGAAACGCTTGGATCTTCTTCCATCGTTTCGGCAACAGAGAGGACCCGACAATGCTTCGAACGGGGTCCGGGCATTTTCCTTACCATTCGAAGCCGTGTCCTCTGCTTCTGGCAGTTGTTGATTTGAGATGGCGATTGCAAATAATGCGTGGACCGTGGCAATCCAATTGGCAAACACCGGCCCAAAACACTCTGCTCGGATTGATTAAACATATTTTCAAGGGGAGACATCGCATCGAACTTTTACCTAGAGTAGTCTGATTCATGGACCAACTCTGCTTCATAGGTCTCTGTCAATGAAATCTGCTTAAGCTGGCAATTAAATTTTGATCTTCTGCCAAACCCCATAACCACCAAACTTCCTACTTCCCACCTATCCAAACTTCTCCAACTCCTTGTCTCTCTTCTATATGGTTTTAAATTAAGATATTTTTCCTTATCTTGCCAAACTCTTCGGAAATATCTTTACCCTCGAATGAATTGCAGAGAGCTTGCACATGCCCATTTATCACAGGCTCCATATAGAAACCGGTTTCGTTCCCAACAATAAATAAGTAGAATTCAGTAAATTCAGCTGGTCAGAGACTCTGGGTATGGGTGTCATGCAATGTATGAACCCACAAGTGGCCTGGAACATCATTATTGTACAGCTCATAGTCAAGATTTCTAGACTCAACTGCATAATATCCCAGACCACATTTCATGATCTGGATCGGAGACTCTGAAAAGACCCGGAAAATTGAAAGGTAGATGGACAGAAGATCGATGGAGTGAGTTTATCAGGAAAGATAGAAAAAGATGCGATGTAGAGAACTCTTTCTTCACTCAAAACTTTTGTACATACACTGATCCATCTCAGGGAACAGGGGCTTTACTAAGAACTACAGAAAGAAAATGTATCAAAGTCTACAACAAATCCTGTATAAGAGAAAGAGCCTCCTGAAAAGTGACCGCCTCTGTGAATATTAAATGAAGAAACCTTTTTTTTTTCCACTGATTACAGATCCCTTCTGCATAACGGGCAAGACGCGTGCCGCGAGAGCCACTTATCGATGCAAGGGAGATGGAACATGTGATTGCAGTGAGGCAAGCTCCGCACCGTCTCTCCGAGCTGAAAGTCCTGAATGCACAAAGCGGAAGGTGTTTTGACTTAGTTTCCTACTGATACCAGAGATTGATCACAGATCAATGACTTCCGTGAGAGGCGAGTTGAGGGGACAAAGGAAGCGATGATCGTACCTGAAGACACACTGAACAAGAGACTCTTTCTCCGGAAGCATCCATATCATTGCTAGTGATGGTTACTTTTGGGATCTTTTCGACCGAATCTCCAGGCAAGCCCTTAGCGCTGCTCGTGTCAAAGATGTTGTGAACCTCCTCATAGCTTGGTTCAACAGCGCCCATCTAATAAAATGGGTCAATGTCGTAAGCAACTAACCGATCACGAGCAATGCCGAACGTAATACAATTAGGGGCATCGTGTTGAATTCTAATCAGAGGGACAGTACCTGACTTTGCACTGCACTTAGCATTGCTGGCCCGATCCGTTCACGAACAAGTCTCCCGCTTAAGAGGCTGACGATGACATCAATCTGTAATTTTAGAAGGAAATGGTCATTTGGCAGAACGGTTGATTAGCATTACACTTCTTGGCTAGAGAGCTTAGGATCAGATCCAGAACAAAGCCACGATCCGTGAGCAAACGGATATCTGCGAAATTCCATACATCTACTTTGCTAGAAACACAGATGCGATAACAACATTCCGGCGCCATTGATCAATTAAAGGCGCGGCGCTAACTCACCAAGTAGAGGACACACTCGATCCCGGATTCATCCGAATGCCAGAGGACGAGGGACGACTCGAAGACTTCGATCGAGAAGACCGCCCCTGAAATCGCTCCGACGGCAGCCCCTCGAACGAACCCGCTCTCGGTCTCCTGGCCTATCAGAGCCCCAGTCATGGCTCCTAACAGAGTACCAACTGCAGAACCAAAAGATGCCTAAAAATTAAACACTTCAACAGAGGATTCCTCTCAATAAGAAAGTCTCAAAATCTCATCTTGCGAAAAGATCACGCCATTCAGGCATGTCCCGGAACAGTTCTTGGAACATCGAGTCACCGAGATCATGAGCAAAGAAAATAAAAAAATCTGCAGAACCCTAACACGTCACGCGTCATTTAACAAGAAATTCCCACCCCCGCGCACCGACGTGGATTCAGAAGCGGCATTGAGGATCCCGAACCCGATGAAACCAAAACCCGAGCAATCACCGACCGACGGCAACCCCGGAACCCGCACGAAACGCACGCGAAAATCACGGCAAGAAAGGGGAACAAGAAACGAACCCAGAGCGAAGAAGAAGGTGAAGATGGCGGAGAAGACGTTGCCCACGACGGCGGAGACGGCGGCGCCGGACATTCGCCGGGCCCTCTCGAGGGAGCCGCCGATCACGGACGCGAGAGGCGCGCGGAACCCATAAGGACACGGGCAGAACTCCATCGCCTCGCCCCGACCTTTCGTCTGCCAAGATTCTCACTTTCTTCCTTCTTGGAGAGAGAGAGAGAGAGAGAGAGAAGGAGGGAGAGATTGAAAAGCCTGAATCAAATTACGAGATTACAGGAGAGACCCATGAATATATATACACGCACGTATATATATATTATATACATATATGTATATAAATGGAAGAAGGTGAAGGTGGAGGCTAAGGCTAATGCTTAGTACTTAAGGGAAAACGAAAAGCGACCGCATCGACCTACTCGCATTTATGACCCTATTTCTCTCCCCTTTTATTTCTTCCCCCTTTGATCTTTCTCAGGCTAACCTCCTCTCCCTCTCCCGCTCTCTCTCTCTCTCTCTTCTCTCTTCTCTCTCTACACGTTTTCTTGGAAGGGAAGGTGCGGTCTGGTCTTCGTTTTCGTTTTCAAATTTGCGTAACGTTCGCCGTCAAAGGCACGGGAGACGAGAAGAGAGAGAGAGAGAGATGGATGGGAAGCTTCTGTTTGACGGCCTCCGACGTGGAGTTCCGACCATTACTCCCTCTCTCTGTCTCTCTCTGCCACGAAAATATCTTCTGCGGAGCTGCTCAGCGAGGGGGCCGCAACATCGTAATAGAAAATTTAAAAAATAGAAAGTTAAGCTATGCATGACAACATTTTTTGGTTGGAAATAGTTTTTTTTTCAGAAATAGTTTTTTATTTTTATTTTAAAAAATAATTTCTGAGTAAAAAAATATATTTGGTAACTACATAAAATTTTTACTCTTATATATATATATATATAAATTTGATACGAAACGTTTTCTTTTTTATATTTATTTTTTTTTATTATTGCTCACGGATTACCGGCCGCATGCCTATCGCCACCGCCGCCGCATTTGCACGACCAATAATCAAATCATCGCCATCATTGCCGCCTGACAACCCATTGGTTGCCACCTCTCGCGGTCGGCAGCGTTCGGCGGCAACAGTGACAATCGACTAGCCGGCCAGCGGTTGGCGGTGGCTCCAAATGGTTAGAGGTGGCCGCGGCAAGAGAGATGAATAAAAGAAAAAAAAATTGGCTTATTTCTAGAAATTGTTCCTAAGAATAAGAAGTAATTTTTTTTTGTTTCTCGTTTCTATTCAAAATCTATTCCCAGGCTAACTTTCTCTTCCGGGGAACAAAAAAACAAATTGGTGTTACCAAACGAAATTCTATTCTTTTTTTATTCCGATGAACAAAAGAACAGAAATTTGGAGAAACAGAAACGTTGTCATGCAGACTCTTAATATCTGACTAATGTATTCCCAATTAGAATCTCCAACCGTTACATTTGAGATAAGTTTATCCTCTATCAATTTCTATAAAACTTTATAATTAAATTATTGAGTTGAGTGATATATGATAGTTAACAAATATATCAGTTTAGGATTTTACCATCCGCTAGTTTTCGTTAAACTTTATAGTCAAATTATTGAATTGAATGACACGTGACAATTAATGGGTGTACCAGTTTGGGGATTTTACCCTCGGTTTTTCACGGGTGTATCAACTTTTGGTTTTTCCTGGTATTTATCCAATTTAACGAAAACTAACGAAAGGTAAATTTATCGTAAGTATACTAGTTTGAGATTTTCGATGATAAAAAAATTCATTTATAATAAATTTATTACAGATGTACCTGTTTAAAGTTTTTGCTAGTCAAAAAATTAGTTTGTGACAAATTTATCTCGTATATATATTTATGTTTTTTCACAATATTAATTTAAAATAAATATATAGGTAGAAAAAGCGAAAATCAGAAATATTATTTGGGCTGCTACGGACAGTGAATTTATATGTCTCACTGCGGTTGGGCCCATATTTCTGAAAATTGGTTGCAATGATTTAATTGATATACCCAAAAAAGGGTCATCTAGCTTTGATGTCCGAACCAATTTATTATTTGCTATTTCCAGTATTGGGCAGGTGAAGAGTAGATGAAATGTGCCATTGGATTAATTTTCAAAATAAAAGAAAAAAAGAAATTTTGTTTTTGAGATTCACATATACTCCGAATGTAATTCTTAGAATAAGAGAAAAAGGCACACAGATAAATGTCATGTAGCGTTAGAATTTATTAGAGGATGAGGTGATGGAATTCAAACTTTTTGACATGACGGGGAGGGAACAATTGAACCACAAAATGTGGATCTTCTTTGGAACACCCTCAAGCTTTTTTACAATGTTGTTAGGGAAACGGTCCTGTAGTCATGTCTAGCATACCGTTCAAGAAAAGCCCATTTGGAAACACCAAGTATTTTTGGTTTTCCTATCAAAAGTCCAAATGCTTTCTGAAAATCATCAAAAAGATTGTATACAGATTTACGTGCAAATACTTATGTCTTGTGAAAATTTCGGGTGTTTAAATTAAATCAAAGTACCTCTAATAAGTCAAAAATAATAATAATAATAAAAGTCAATCTAAACGCGCCCTTGTGTTTGGTTATACAATGCATTCACCTATACCTACAAAAGATAGGCAAACAGAGGGTTTCCAGAAGTTGGTCTGAAATTTGGCATGCTGATTATATGCCTAGTCGAATCCCACGTTATTTCGCTGTAACATGCGGATATATGTTGGCTATTGAAGCATCTTAGAAAAGTTTGCACTGTCTTTTCGTCCGAAATCTTGGAATTTAAATAGCCTGAGAAACCGAATTAAAAATTACAATGCGTAGGGGTGTTAGTGGGGCACCATCAACCATGTGCAAATCAGGAGAAGAAAAAATTAAGTCGAACACGCCTTTGTTTATGTGCATGTTGCGTCCAAGCAAGGCACCATATTCGTAATTAAACATAATTTGTTTGGTGTCATAATCCATGCAAAAAAGCACATAAATTAACTCGTTAATTATAAGTTTACGAGTCAAAGTGGTTGAAGAGATCGAGCACCCCATCGTTTCATATACGTCGCAACTTGCTTTCAACGATAATGAAGATGATCAGGGGGAAATTGAGGAGACCCGCCCTTAGTTTTGCATCTTTACCACTTCCCCTCTTCCTAATTTTAGAAAGTACTACTTTGTATCTGACAGAACACATGCAAAAAAGATAAAATTGCCATTCCCATCAACCTCTCGGAGGTTCAACGATTACACAAAAACCCTAAGATCCAAAACAGTACTGTCGATAATTGTTAACTGCTCTCTCTCTCGTCTCTATCTCCCTCGCCAACTTCTACCCTCTATGCCCCCCTAGCCATTCTCTCTCTCTCTCTATAATATGAGGTCGTGCAGAGGGACAGGATTGAGGATTGGATTATTTTATAGGGCGTGGTTATTTTGGGTCACAATGAAAATCTTGTAAGTGAAAGCAAATAAAAATTGATGTGAAGATGTGATTCGGTGTTTGATAACAAAATTTAACACTTGTGCTCCTAGAAATAGAAGAGAGGAACTAGTACCGGAATAAAAGTGAAGAGTGTTTTCAGAATCTCTCTAATAGTGTTGACAATTGTTACTCGTCGAGGGCCATCAACAAATCTAAGGATTGAAGTTCCTACAACTTTGGTTTTTTCTCTTCTGTACTCTTCTTCTTTCACTCAATTTTTGAAAATTATAAAGATCCCAATTGAGGCTTTCTAATAGATTGGTAGATTTAGTGCACTACATATTTTGAATATGGGATTTCCATGACCCTAATATGCACAGTCTCGGTCCGCCTATAATATGATTTATGTCTTTCTTGTGGTACTTAAAACATCGCATTAGAGTCAACTTTCACATCCTTTGTGATGATGGGTGACCTATATTATTCCAATCTAATTTGCACATAAGAAGGGATGCTTTGACGTCATTTCCCATTCCGGGGTAGTGAATTTCCTTCCAACTAATGGCTATTTTACAAAACCCTCGGAATCAGTGTTATTCTACAATAATTTCCCCGTTCTAAGGGGCAATATCTCCTATGACCAAATCAAAGGGCAAGGGCTGGCTGAGTAGACAACTTTAATTACAACGTGGAATAGACAAAAATTTCTTGAACATCGAGACGACATATCATGATGACCTAAGTCTGTCTTCTGTCTTCTCTCCAAAGCGCTAGAAGCCAAGGGAAAATCTCTTGCCATACCAATCAAAAGATCTGCTTTGATTTCCGGTCCAATTTTCTCCTCCTTTCTAGCTTGTTCTCGGCCTATCCGGAGCTCTAAAATTATGACACTCAACTGATTTTTTACTTCCATGGTCATATGGATAAGCTTAAGACGCGTTTAATAATCATTTTATTTTTAAAAATAATTTTTTTAATTTTATTTTTAAAAATGATTTATGAACAAAATAATATGTTTGGTAATTGCACAAAATTTCTATTCTTAATATAGAAATGTGTTTGGTAAGATTTTTAAATTTTTCTACCTCTTAATTTTTAATAATTTTACTCTATTTTTCTTTTTTTTTTTTATTTTCCCTTTTTTCTTATTATTCCTCTTAATCACGGATGTCGTGGCGAGACCGAGTCTCGTTAGTGGCCAGGTGAGGCCGAGCCTCGTCGGATTGCCTAGCCACCAGTGAGATTCGACCTCACCCAAATCTAGCGAGACAAAGGCTCGTCGTGATTAGATGAGCCTTCAACGAGCTTGCTGTACCTTGCCTAATCTATTGTCGGCCACTGTTGGCGGTGGCGGCGACGGCCGACAGTGGCAGGTAATTGGCTGTGGAAGGAAGAAGAAGAAAAAGAAGAGAGAAGGAGAAAAGAAAGAAAAAAGATAAAGTTAGGCTTGATTTTTGAAATTGTTCTTAGAAATAAGAAGCAAAATTTTTCTACTTTTTGATTTTGTTCCAAATCTATTTCCGGAAATAAAAAAATAGATTTTTATTTCCAATAACAAAAATTTTAACAAACGGATTTATGTTTGTTTCTTTTGTTTTAGAGAAAAAAAAATAGCTGTTCCGGGAATGGTTAACATTCGGGACCTTCGAGATGCGGACAATGTCATCGGTCAATAAGTCGACCAAAACACGTTTATTAGCTCGATCATTATAAGTTCGCCAGCTGCGGTGGATGGAGAGTTCGAGCATTGCTATCATCACTTCCTATAAGTCGCACTATTCCATTAGTGGTAGTGTGAGGTACTAAGAGAGGGAAACTTTGATGAAACCGGCCTTGTCTAGTTTTGCATCTTTACCACTTTCTCTCTTCTAATTTTCAAAACTACCACTTTGCATCTCACGGAACGTAAGCAAATACCGTGTTGCCCTTCCTTTCAAAGGTCCCACGCGATGTTTATTAATTCTCTAATCACAAAAACTCTAAGCCCCATAACGCTGCTGCCGATAATCGCAACCTCTCTCTCTCTCTCTACAAGTTTGTGTGTACGGGTGCACGCTCATATGTCGTGCAATACTTCACACTCTGCTCAAGTCTATTGGAGGTTTGTTTGTCAAAATAAACTGAGTGTTTTTTCCTTGTCTTATATAAAAAAGTAGGAGGGAGTGGGCTAATTTAAAAGTGTGAGGTTTCTTTTTTGTACTTAAAGGAATGATTGGATGGGGCTAGACCCCATAACGTTATGGAACAAATAAATCCTTAAAAAAAGTAATATCACACCTAAAAATCCGATTTGAGTACTCTGAATACCCGTCTTCGTTGTTCAATTCAATTCGAAGCCATGTTTTTACAACAGTGGCCTCTGGCAACCTTGGGTCCAAAGGTTGTGTGAGGGGAGGGAGGGGCAATGTCAAAAAATTAGTTTATTTTATGGGGCATGGATGTTTTTGAGTTACCCGGGAAAAAAGCAAATATACATTGATGTGAAAATGTAATTTTGGTGTTTGATAACATACATAAGTGATGAGGGTGCTCTTAATATTCCTAATATTAATAACAACGACAATGGCAATTATTAATCATCCAAACCCCTCAATAAATCTAATATTCGAATTTTTGCAGGTTTGTTTTTTTTTTCTCTTTTGTATTCCTTTATTTTTTTTTTCTTTCACTCATTCTTCGAGAATTAGAAAGGATGAGTCATCCTAACAAGCCATAACAGTTCGTTTAATAATGCTGCATGTGTTTATGAGATTTTCTAGTGATCCGAAATGTATAGTCTCAATCACCCCTAATATGTAGTTTATATTTTATTTTATGAGGCTCTCAACGTCGTACGAAAGTCAAATTTCACATCCTTCACGATGCTGGCATTACTTATACTAACTTATGTCGAAATTGCGCGTAAGAAGAGGTGGTGATCATTTGTCATTTCACATTGAATACATGATTTTAATGCAGATGGGTAATTTTCTTCTACCTAATGCCTATTTATAACTTTTCCATATCGATGTTTTCTACCTCAGTTTTCCCTTAGAAAGAGGTAATGTCTCCTATTGACCAAATCAAAGCAAGGGCTGATTTTCAATTCGCAACATGGAATATACAAAGTTGCCTGAGGGTGGAGGCAACTTGAAGTTCGATGATTACGTATGGTTCTGTCTTCTCTCCAAAGCGCTATAAGCAGAGACAAATCTCTTGCCATAACAACCAAAAGATTTGCCCTAATGGAGTCCCTTCCTTGCGGCTGGTCATTGGCCTTTCGGACAATCTAAAAAGATCCATGGCATTGACTGGAATTTTTTATCTGTCCCATTCTTTTGGTGGGTAAGCTAATATCAGTGACCTGAAAAGAGTCAATCAAGTTGAAGATGTGGATGATGTTGTTGCTCAAGAAGTCCACCAAATTGGGTACTTTTCTGTGGATGTCCCAAGAAAATCTTGGAGTAAACAATGAATAACCAAACTTCGGATTTGGACCGCCTTCATGATAATTCAATTCACATGAGGGACTAACTGATGGTAATTGATGCACGAAAGAGGTCTTGAGTGTCATTATGCATGCAACATATTCATTCTTGTGTTTTACACCCAATCTTGCACCGTTTGCTGAATGTACATGAATGGCAGCGGGGAACGAAGAGTTGCCAAAGCAAAGCAAAAGAAACTGTCTAGAATCAAGTGGCACAGTGAGTCTGTGCCCGGGTTTTGTCTTGCTCTCTCGATTTTGGCGTCTCGACAAAAGAATTCGAATTTTCATGACTGTATTTATCACGTGATTAAGAGTTTGATATTTGAATGGGCAAGAGGCTGAAGGAGGATAGAGACAAAATATTTGCATAGATGACTATATATAAAGTTTGCATGGCCATTGTATTATTTTGTTATTATAAAGTTTTCTAGACTACCATCACGAATAGGTTACACTTCAGGCCAAACATTAATACAGGGAAATGCAAAATGGTGGGGGAGATGGAGGTACAAGAATATTCAAATTCAAGACCCCTTATTTTGATACCGTATGAAATTTTGGGCTGATAATATTATGAATAGCAGTGCAGTCTAGTACTTTTTCAAAATATTGTACGTTTGAAATATTGTCCTATATGATTTTACAATGCTTCATCGTAATTAATTTTGAAATGCCGTATAAAGTGATTTTTCCTTCGATTTTACGGCATTTCGTCGTTGTCAAGTTTGGAGAGCCATCAATACGCGGTCCACTATTATTGCTCGCCTGTTTTATGGCTAACGTACGGCGACTTTGAGAGGCGAATCGAGAAGAATGAGAGAGATGCGGATCCGCATGCCGTACACCATAGCCGGTGAAGGTAGAATCCGGTTGGACCGGACGGCCCATCCGCTTGCCAAATTACTGTTGCCGGCCTACGTAGGAATGATCGAACCCGTCCCATTCAATCGTTAAATGGACCTCAAAATCCGAACCGAATGATGAAACGAGCCCAGGCCCTTTTTGGACAATCGACAGCATCAAGCCCAGGCCCAGGATTGCGCGGCCTCAACCAGATTTCGCCATTCCCTTTATAATGTTCCTAATGTATGGTACTAATAAATTGAGGGTGCGTTGATTTTACGAAAAAATGAATAATTTTAAAAATATTAATTTAAAAATAATCACTTATATTTTTTGAAATAATTAGTTGATGAATATTTTTTTCATTATTGATAATAATTTATGTCTCAGCATTTTCATGGACAATGGATATATTTTTTGTTCATCTATTGATATGGACATATAAATGATCATATTTAGGAAAATATTTTTTAAATTATCGATTTTCTATGGAACAAACAAAACTCGAGTCTCGACAGATTTGGCTTTTAGCACCCATGGGCTATATTAATAATCATTTATGTGGTTTGAGATATGGACACGTATATATATTGTCATCGTTCTAATCTAGTCTCTATACTTGTAATTTGTCTAATCAAGTCCTTTTACTTTCACGGATTTTCTAATGAAATCCCTCTAGCACCAACTGGCCAAATCCAGCTATTATGGCAAATTGAACGCGACCTTCAATAATAGATAATTTCTTTTCGGGACACGATTTTTCCACCCCTCTTTTGACTTATTCACTCCCTAAAACGGTGTTTTGACTATATTATCCTTCATGATCTCGCTTTTTTAGCACGTTATACCCACCGGTAATAATTGATGTCAAATGTGGGACCCAATTTGTCTCGTTTTTACTTTGTCCTTCTTTCTTTTTTACTTTTCTCTCCATTACTTATTCGACCGGGAGGTCCTAGGCGTGAGGTGCAGTAATATGATGCACAAGCTGAAAAGGAAGGAGTTGGTGATGGTTAACATGGAGGGTTCAGCTCCGATGAAGTGGAGGGCGACAATGGAGAGGTGCAGGTGCGAGCTCCACTTGCCGGAGTACGACGTCGTCGGGTCAACGGCCGTCGTGGCCACCGTCACCCACGACAGATCCCTACTGCTAATCATGGACCAAGGGTGGAGTGGAGGACATAGGTGGGGAGAAGGTGGAAAGGAAAAAGAGGATCATGAATAGGTAAAGAGAGAGAATAGAGAGACACAACAGAAAGAGAAAGAAGATCCGAGTAAAAGGAGCGGGATGCAATATGGGCCCCGCATTTGACTTTAATAATCGCCATTGGCTATATCGTACCAAAACGTAGCACCCGTAAAAGATGGTATCGTCAAAATATTATTTTGAGGGAGCGGAAAAATTAAAGAGGGTGTGGAAAAAATTCTCTCCTTTATTTTGTTTTTTTTGGGTATATACTAAAAGACCACTTCTATTATAGTACTTCTTTTGTTTAGTGCTTCAACGAAGGAGGGTCAAATGTCATCCGAATCTTCCAATTCATCAAAGTTTCTAAACCATATGGTAGTTGGGATTGCTTGACGAGTGCCCACGTTTAGGTGGTCTAAAAGAGAATCTTAGATATAAAGTTATTTTTGCACAATCATTTCTTTTGATGCATGATTAGAGTGGGTTTATTTTGCAAATAATAAATATTTTTAAAATATTTTTTTAAAAATGATTGTTTGTATTGATTACAAAAATAAGTGAACAAAAAATATTTTCGTAATTCATGAAAACAATTAGACATAAATTGTTATCATAATGAGAATTTTTTTATCAATTAATTGTTTCAAATGATATAGAAGATTATTTTGAAGATTTTATTAAATCACTTATTCTCTAAAAAAATAAATAGATCCTTGATTTGAGTCCATTGGACATGGATGTTGTCGGTGATCAATGTCCAATAGTCGGAATCTAGTGAAGCAGATAGCGAGTAACATATTCTAAGATCAAGGGACTCATCCCTTTCATGCTTTTTATTTTTGCTTAAAAAGGTCTCAAAATTTTAATTTTTCATTTATTACCAAAAAAGGGCCTTCTTTTCGCGTCAAACTTTTGACCATCTAGGTCAAGAAATATCATTTTTGGGCTAATATAAACGTGTGACTGCCTAATTTTTAAAAGTCTGTGCAGACATAAAAAAATTGCATCAAGTATTTAAAAGTTTGATTTGATGTGCAATCAAATCATAAATATATATATATATATATATATTTTATGGGATGCCATTTAAATCCTTCTGACAAGTTCATCGTCAAATTTGTCGATATCATATCATCTTTTAATTTGCTTTGCAGAGGTGGTGCCACAGTAAATAAAAAATAAAAAATTTAAGTACAAACAAAAAACAAAAAGAAAACATTGAAGAAAGACTAAACAAACCATAACTAAAAAAGAAAAATTAAGCAAGAGAAAGAGCCACTGTCTAAAGGATAGGCATGAGGCCACCCCTACCTTGTCGGGGGGAAATTCAAACGCCACCACCGCCTTGTGTTCCCTGTGCGTGGCGAGGCGACGCATTAGTCGGTGTAAAGACAAAAAATAGCCTTAGTCCAAGCTGAAAGCATGAATTAATCATGCTCGTGGAATTTATAGGGTTGAGTATGCTCCGACGTCCGGAAGTCAATCGATACAGGACAAAGCGAAGACGAACGCACACAAAACAATCATTCCACAATGTTCTTTTTTCTTGTGAAGCGTTCCAAGCTTGTATCTCCTATCAAGTCAGAATATTACAATTGCATTGTTCCACATTGGTTGAGAAACAAGGATTATGAACTAATCTATCTCTCAAGGGGCGGAAGACTCTAATTTTTAATGACTGAACTGCTGACGTGTTTTCAATTTCAATGGAAACGTAAAGTACATAATAATAATGATATATAATAAGTTTTCAATAAAATAATGAATATAAATATATTTGAAACGATATATATGTTTATATCTATTGTGAATATGACATAGTCTGTGAATCTTCCTGTACCCATGAACCATTGGGAGTGAAGTTTGAGTTATTGAGTGAAGAGTAAGGATGCATAAATGATGTATATAATTGGTTTGTGGGAGTGGTAACAAGATGGTTGGTGCTAAGAGTTATAGTATAGAATGATTATATTACTTAGGAGCTCCGAAGGCGGATTGGCCTCCCGTGCACAAACTAGTTTGGAGTTGATGCCGCTCTCCTTATAAGACTAGGACAGGCCGAAACCAGTTGTTATTAAGCTTAATGAGGACTACTGTCTCGCTCGATAGACTAGATGCCAGAGCAAAGTTGAGCGTGGTATGATATCGTATAAAAGAGCTATTCGTCGTATTGTTTACTAGAACAACTATAGAAGGAAAGCTTGCCTAGCGAGTTTCGCTCGCCAGGCCCCACATGGGTTAATCCGCAATCAAGGAAACTACCGACCCTTGATAAATACATATATCATCTTTCCCCCTTCCCCATCTTTCGCCTCGACTGGTCAAATTCTCTCTCTCTCTCTCTCTCTCTCTCTATTGTTTTTTTATAAAGAAATTTTGGGTTGCTTTTTGTTTTCCTCACAACTTCCGTTTTCCAATTTTTCAATTTTTTTTTTGTTTTTTGTTTTCTTTACACTTTTCTTGATGTAACGTCACATCAGTGCCATCTATACAAAAAACATAATAAGAAAAATCCATGTCATCAATTTCACCCATGACTTTGCCAGAATGACCAAAGTGCACAAATAAGAGAGAGAGAGAGAGAGAGAGAGAGAATTTGATCACAAAGTCTTACATTTTGAAAACTTGATTGCACAGTGACTCGATCCTAAGAGTTATCAGTGCAACCTTGCCTCATAATATTTGACGTGATACAATGACCAATGGAGTGGAAAGGTAAATACTAAAGGAAGCATAATAGCTATAGTAATATTTGACATGATAGCCATTGTGGATTTTGTGCGATAAGAAATATTATGAACTACGAAACTATAATAAGATAGATTGTACTTCAATTAATATATTGTGCCGTAGCAATGTGACATTTCACATCCAACTCGACATCAAGGACAAAAGGTAGACACTTTAAAAAAGCTCCTCATAAGCTTTTCTCTTATCATTGTCTAAATGTTCGATATGTCCAATCCAACTAGCTTCCTTAAAGAAAGAGCTAGAAAAGAGTCCACAATCTCGATAAAAAGCTAGCAACCCCATTTATTACATACTTTAGCCCTCTTGAAAACTCGAAATTTCATTTTTCATTCAAGAAAACAAGGACGATGGCGCTACGTTTTGACTCGCAGCTATAGATGGCTCCACCTTTATCTCAACATTTTCCACGGGATTCGTGAATTCAAATTTTATTTCTATTACCTTTGACCTTATCCTATCTTGGAAAAGAATTAAATACCGGATAACACAAGATCCATCGCATCCTCACCGTTATCCCGGTAACCAAACACAGCTTTAGGAGGTCACGATTCCCCTCTTCCCTCTTCCCTTCCCTTTTTTTTTTTGGGGAGGGAAAGAGGAAAGAATATGCGGAGAGCACCAAAAAGATAAAAGGTGAAAAAAGATTTAAATAATAATCCAAACTCGGCATTGGGAAGAAGAACCTTAAAACACGTGACCTCAACCTGGGCCCCGGCTGTCGTCATCATCATCCTCTCCCCGTTTTTTCTCGAAAACGATCGCGACAAAAAGAGTGCCCCCCGCAAAAACGTTCATTGCATCTTCCCATGTCCAGCCAACCACCCCCACCGATCCCTCTCTCTCTCTCTCATCCTCTGAAATCTCCCCGATATTTAATTAACCCTACCCCCCTCCCTCACTCTCTCTAGTTTCTCTCTCTAGCTTCTCTCTCTCTCTGTCTCTCTCCGCGTGATTCAGATCTCCGTCTAATCTCGTCGCCGCATCTCGCCGCCGGCGGAGCAGCTCCGATCTTCATCCATGGGTAAGCCGCCGCTTTCCGCCGTTTCTCGTTTCCCGTTTCCCGTTGATGCGTGCGCTCCGGCGTCGGAAACCGCGATCGAAATTTTCTCTCTAATCCGATCGTTCGGCGTGTCAGCTTGCGAGAATCCGTTCAAGAGCATTCTGAAGACGCTCGAGAAGCCCGGAGGCGGCGAGTTCGGGAGCTACTTCTCTCTCCCGGCCCTCGGCGATTCCCGGATTGGTCAGTGCTTCTCGTTCTTTCCTCTCGTCGTCGTCGTCGTCGTTGTGGTCGTTTCTTTCGATTCATTTCGATGTTTTGGATTGGAAATGATGAGTTTAATGGCGCTTCGGAGTGGATTTGCTCGGTGTTTGGCGCGAGTGCGAAGTTCGTTTTTCAGTAGTTTTTGAGTTCGATGGTCCTCTGTTGCGGATAAGAGTGGCAGAGTGCCGTACTCTTGTCGGGATTCTAGCGGAATCTACCTGTTCAATTTCAATCTCCGTTGTTTATGCTTCAGATAGGCTGCCGTACTCTATTAGGATTCTTCTGGAGTCGGCCATTCGGAACTGCGACGAGTTCCAGGTCAAGAGCAAGGATGTCGAGAAGATCATCGACTGGGAAAAAACTTCTCCTAGACAAGTCGAGATCCCATTTAAGCCAGCTAGAGTGCTGCTGCAGGTACATGGAGCTGCGCATCGTGTGTCATTGATGCTGATTGGGGTTTTGAAGAGTTGCGATGTTTGAAATCTGATGATGCATCGTTATTTGAATCAGGATTTTACTGGGGTGCCTGCTGTTGTTGATCTTGCTTGCATGCGTGATGCGATGAATAGCCTCGGGGGAGATCCGAATAAAATCAACCCACTGGTGAGCTTTATATGTCAGCATGTCGCTCGTTCCAGCTACTCGTTGGTGGTGAAGGAACTTTATCTTTGTGTGTGCAAGTAGTTGAACTGTCATTTGTGAACATGTCAATCGTCGTGCAGGTTCCAGTGGATCTTGTTATCGACCACTCCGTTCAGGTTGATGTGGCAAGGTCAGAAAATGCTGTCCAGGCTAATATGGAACTTGAGTTTCATCGGAACAAGGAGAGATTTGGCTTTCTCAAGTGGGGTTCAACTGCATTTCATAATATGCTTGTTGTTCCGCCTGGATCGGGGATTGTCCACCAGGTAGTAAAACATATAGTGCATATATACTGGTCATATGTATGACTTTAACATGAGAAGTGGAAAAAACTGTATATACCCCTGGTGGAACTATTACATGCCGTGTCCTTTGAGAATAGGCAATTTTCTTGCTTTACCAGAATATTGGCCTGTATCATTGAGTTGACAAACTGAGCTGGAATCTATTTGCAGGTTAATCTAGAATATCTTGGCAGAGTGGTCTTCAACACAAATGGCTTGCTTTACCCTGATAGTGTTGTTGGTACTGATTCACATACAACTATGATAGACGGATTAGGAGTTGCTGGCTGGGGAGTTGGAGGAATAGAAGCAGAAGCTGCAATGCTTGGCCAGGTAAGAGAATTCAATATATTATTATTATTATTATTTATTATTATTATTATTATTATTACTGTGGATGGCTGATAAAGTAGTGTCATTTGACACTAGTATGTCCTTTTCAAGATGTTCTGAAGTATGAACATACATCCATTAGTTTTTTCAGTCATTTCTTAGCATTTCTGTTTTCATCTCTTATTTTGATGCAGCCGATGAGCATGGTCCTTCCTGGTGTGGTTGGGTTTAAATTAACTGGGAAGCTGAAAGATGGGGTAACAGCAACTGATCTGGTCTTGACTGTAACACAAATGCTGAGGAAGCATGGCGTTGTGGGCAAATTTGTTGAGTTTTATGGTACATCTTCTGATTCCCCCGCATCGTTAATCCTTTCTGTTGAAGATATTCCACAGCCACCGAATCCTTCTTGTTACTGTTGTTTTTAAATGTCATGTCACTTTTGCAGGGGAAGGAATGAGCGAATTGTCATTGGCAGATCGTGCCACCATCGCTAACATGTCACCCGAATATGGTGCCACTATGGGCTTTTTCCCTGTTGATCATGTCACTCTGCAGTATCTTAAATTGACAGGCAGAAGTGAGGAAACTGTAAGTAATCACAGAGATTTTCGTCATAATTTGTACTGAGTACTGAGTACTTGCTTGTGTTAACTTAAGCAACTTCATAGGTTGCCATGATAGAATCTTACTTGCGGGCGAACAAGATGTTTGTGGATTACAATGAGGTGAGCTTTATGAATGTTTTTGACTTTAAGAGTACATCATTATTTCTTGCTAAGAATCTTTGCGTTGGAAGCAGCCCCAAGTGGAGAGAACATACTCCTCTTATCTGGAACTGGATCTTAAGGATGTGGAACCATGTATTTCGGGTCCCAAAAGGTAATCCCCAGTGGATACAATACTGTTGCCATGAAGTAGGTTTAGTTCCCCCCCCCTCTCACCCTTCTATTGGCTAAGAATCAATGCTTTCCAGGCCACACGATCGAGTCCCACTGAAAGAAATGAAAGCTGATTGGCATGCATGCTTGGATAATAGAGTTGGATTTAAGGTGAGGCTTTCCGGAATCTTGTATACTCTTTATAAGTGATCATAGGTGTGCATGGTCATGGGGCTCTTTGTTGGTTCCAAAATTTGGGAAGTGAATTGCCCTTCGCATGCAGTGCTTGTACTCTGGTAAATGTACTAGAACAAAATAGTTAACTAACTATGTGTTGACTTGTGCGTACTACTGACATTGATTCTACCAGCCTTTTTTTTGTTGCTTTGTGCTGCTTTAACTGTGCAGAAGTTGATTGATGAGCAACTTTGTTTGTCAAAATCTTAATGCAGGCTCCTCTTACGTACATTGAATTTTTGAATTATGTTGTTGAAGAGTTTAGGAGCCTTTAGATGGGCAAAATGGCATGCTTCATGGAGTATTATTGATATTGATTTTTTTTCTGTGTCTTTACTTAGGATTTTGACTGATTTTCATCCATGTCTTTGCAGGGTTTTGCTGTGCCAAAGGAATCACAGGGAAAGGTTGCAGAGTTCACATTTCATGGGACTCCAGCTCAGCTTCGGCATGGAGATGTTGTTATAGCAGCTATCACTAGCTGTACAAATACTTCAAATCCTAGTGTAATGCTTGGTGCTGCTTTGGTAGCAAGGAAGGCTTGTGAATTAGGATTGGAGGTTGGCTGACAAAAACTCTTCTTCTGACAAAGTAGAATATATTAAGCAATACGTTTAGATGTTCATATGGATTTTGCTACACCCGTCACCTGATAGTATAGGCTCATGTGCATCTGCATGTACCTCTGCAAAATTTTACTTGATCTGCTGTCCACTGAATTGATTCTTCGCTCATGTATAATATCTTTAAGCATTATACAGTTGCAGCTGGAATCAATGCAGCATATTTCAAATTTTTAACAGAAAATTTTGATGAGTTGCTACATTTGGTTGTAGATGACTTAGTTTTTTTTTTTTTTTTATCTGAACAAAATAAATCTTGTGTCAGGTAAAACCATGGATTAAGACAAGTCTTGCTCCGGGCTCTGGGGTTGTGACCAAATATTTGCAGAAAAGGTGCCTTTAATCGACCCAAGTATTCTTCTCATGTTAGCAACCATGGATCTTCTTGCTAAGCTAGACATGTTGTTTTTGCAGTGGCTTGCAGACATATTTGAACCAATTAGGATTCAATATTGTTGGCTATGGATGCACTACATGCATTGGAAACTCAGGGGATATCGATGAATCAGTAGCATCAGCTATTACTGAAAATGGTAGAGATTAATTCATAATCCTGCATAATATGATCAAGAAAATGTTATAAGCTCACTTAACTGTTGAATTTGCACAATGTCAGATCTTGTAGCTGCAGCTGTATTGTCTGGAAACAGAAATTTTGAAGGACGTGTTCACCCCCTAACTAGGGCTAACTATCTGGCTTCTCCTCCTCTCGTGGTTGCCTATGCTCTTGCTGGCACGGTACGTAACATGCAGTTGTATTTGCAGTTGTTGGTTCTTTATTAGCGATCTACTCCAACCTTGGTATTATCCTCGGAATTCGCTTTTCTTTGTGATTGCAAATCTAGTTTTTGGCACATTCCTCATGGGAGACAACCTTTGCAGGTAGATATTGATTTCGAAACCCAACCCATTGGGGAAGGAAAAGATGGAAGAAAAGTATACTTGAGAGACATTTGGCCATCAAATGAAGAAGTGGCAACTGTAAGCCAATAAATCTGCTAGGAGCTTATGGAAATCTTCACTTTGACTATTAATTATAGAGATCGTAATTGGTGATTCTGTTTTTTTCTCTTGTATAACCTGTCTTCAGGTTGTCCAATCGAATGTGCTTCCAGATATGTTTATGGCAACATATGAAGCTATCACTAAAGGAAATCCTATGTGGAATCAGTTAGCTACACCTTCTAGCACTCTCTATGCTTGGGACCCAACATCAACATACATTCATGACCCACCATATTTCAAGAGCATGACAATGTCTCCTCCTGGCCTTCATGGCGTGAAGGATGCCTACTGCTTACTAAACTTTGGGGACAGCATTACGACTGACCATATTTCTCCGGCTGGTAGCATTCACAGGGATAGCCCTGCTGCAAGGTATCTAATGGAACGTGGGGTTGATAGAAGAGACTTCAACTCTTATGGAAGTCGCCGTGGGAATGATGAGATCATGGCAAGAGGAACCTTTGCTAACATTCGCCTTGTCAACAAGTTTCTTAAAGGAGAAGTTGGACCTAAAACAATCCACATCCCCAGTGGGGAGAAACTATCTGTTTATGATGTTGCCATGGTAATTTTCTTCACTCTGCAGACCCAATACAGACACCGCATCACAAATGACAGTGTCGTGAATGATGGGGCCTCATTATTCATAGTTGTTGGTTGGATAAGCCATTCTATTTAGATTAGCCCTGAGAATTATGCTACTTACCATGTCTATTGCTAGTTCTTTTCTGCAAATTTTTGTTTAAGTCTGAAAGAAGCTGATTTTTTGTTCGGTCCATTAATGCCAGCTAGATCAGCCTCCTAGCAACATCCTTCTGGGTCATTCCACTGTTAGTTGAGATTCATTTGACAGGTCAATGTGATATCATCTTAATTGGGAGAACTTTTTAAAGAAAATAATCTGGTTTTAACTGTCCGCCTGCTGGTTAATATTCTATTAGCTGAGTATGGGCTCCATCAATGACTTATTATCTGATTACTGGTGCCATTGTGGCTCATACTAGCTTTGTCTCTTGTATGGCAGAGGTACAAGAGTGAGGGGCATGCCACCATTATTTTGGCTGGTGCTGAGTATGGAAGTGGAAGTTCTCGCGATTGGGCTGCCAAGGGTCCAATGCTGTTGGTGAGCATTTTCGTGCCTTTTTATATTATTTGTCCAATTTTTTCCCCTTAGGTTGCGCCCTAAGCTGTAATTCGTATCAGGGCGTGAAAGCTGTCATAGCAAAGAGCTTTGAGCGGATTCACAGAAGCAATTTAGTGGGAATGGGTATCATTCCTCTATGTTTCAAGTCTGGGGAGGATGCAGAAACACTCGGACTGACTGGCCATGAACGCTACACCATTAATCTTCCGAATAGCGTGAGCGAAATAAGGCCTGGTCAGGACATCACGGTGGAGACAGACAATGGCAAGTCATTTGTGTCCACACTACGGTTTGACACAGAGGTAACGATATTGATCTGTCACTTCTCTATATCCTTGGAAGATTCATCATCTTTTCATCTCCTTGCTAAGTTTCGGTGGCTTCCATATGTAGGTTGAGCTGGCCTATTTCGATCATGGGGGCATCCTGCAGTACGTCATCAGGAACTTGATTGGAGGTAGACATTGAGCGACCAGGCAGGTTCAACAGCCGACTCTTCTCGGTGTTCCTAGCATTTCCATCCCATCCGGTCAACATGGCTTGAGTAAATCTCTATGTCGGAGAGTTCTTCCTCCAGCTGTTATGGGAATAAATTGGGGGAATAAATGGGACGATTTCTGCGTCCTTAGATGATTATCATTCTAACTCTGTGGGCGGCAGATAAATTAACATTGCAAGGTCTGCGATGGCGTTCATGATATGTGGACAAACCATTGTTGGCCTCTCATTTTGTTCAAAAAGCTTTGGGTTCGGTTTTCATCGGACAAATGATTTGGATTTTAGAAATCTGCAAGATTTTTCAACTGTGTCCCGAAATGTGATTTACTCAAGCAGTTTGCCTTCTTCTGGTGTAAGATGGTGGTGTAGAATTTTGCCTAAGAGAGGATCTCTTTCAAAGCTATAAAGACAAACGCATTTAGAGAGAGAGAGAGAGAGAGAGTGGTGTAGAATTTTGCCTAAGAGAGGATCTCTTTCAAAGCTGTAAAGACAAACGCATTTAGAGAGAGAGAGAGAGAGAGAGAGAGAGAGCATGAAATTCATTATTGAGGTGGCGGAGTCCCATATTCACGTGTCCTGGGAGTCACGTGTCGGGGTTGTCCGCGTAGAAGTTCCAAATGACAACCTGACCACGTGACCACTCGTCTTGCTAATAGTCGAGTGAGAACAAAATGAGATTCGTCATCTCATTGGTTTGGTTTGGGTCGAAAGCGATCGAACCGTCACAAGGCCAAATTCACAAAGAGACTTTGTACAATGTGTGGAACGCTTTTTGTAGAGACAATTTCATATGGGAATCGCTATTTGGATGCATTCCGATTCCGGCTCATGCTATCATCAGGTTGCAGTTGTATCTTGGCTAGAACAGCAAATGACTATTCACAACTCATGATGATATCACTCAGTATATAAAGGGCGGGTGGGGAATGCAAAACGCGCCACCC
Organism: Eucalyptus sideroxylon x Eucalyptus melliodora; assembly: GCA_016097485.1. Classification (NCBI taxonomy): domain Eukaryota; kingdom Viridiplantae; phylum Streptophyta; class Magnoliopsida; order Myrtales; family Myrtaceae; genus Eucalyptus; species Eucalyptus sideroxylon x Eucalyptus melliodora. Next base: position 43,049,454 of record CM027832.1, on the reverse strand, counting down.
ATAGCTTCCAGAAGTTCATGATAATAGCACTCATCAGCATCCTCATGTTCTAATGCTCATTTGATTCCCAGAAAGAGGGGAAGGAAGTGAGGAAGACAAGGAGAACCGCTGTACAGCCGATCATTCTGTCCTATGGTAGAACTACTAAGACAACACAAAATTGCGAGTCGCAGCATGCTGGTTGCTGACGTGAAAGGTGGACATGAGACCCAGAAGATGGGGCCTTCACCCGAGAATTCAGACATGTTACAGCAGTAGGAACTCATGAACTTTTGGACCTGCAAATGAAGGCGGGTGCAAGATGGAGTAGTTACGGGCAACAATCGGCACTGATATTTAAAATCTAGGTAATTTCAGGAAGGAAAATCAAGAGACCAATAGTTCAGTTTTACACGGTGCCATATTTACCGAACTGAAAGTACATCTAAGCAGGAAATCTTCCTTATCTGTAGCATGACCAACATACTAAATGAATGAACTTATCCAGCCAACGGTTATCTAAACCATTTCTGAACATTCCTAAATGTATAAGGATAACCTCAGCAAACTTTACACCTTCCAGACAGTAAACATATTGGACTCATTCAACCTAGAACTGAACATAACATCAGCTATAAACTGACGTAGCCCGATATCTGTCTTCATTAAATAAAGTCACATATGTGTAAAATAGCACAAGAGAGACCAAAAATATTTCATCCATCATGCAATTAACAGATGGTTAGACACTAGTAATGAAATTTCTATTACCATACTAACGTCCAGGGTGAGACACTAGAGAAACTATCACTAAATCAAATACTGCTAATGATTGCTACTGCAAGGAAACACGACCATGAACCACTTCACATTGAAAATGACAGTTATTCTGAAACATAGCATTTGTATCCTAATCATCTGTTCCCAGCAGAAAAAAATTTACCTTCTGCTCAGTATCTCAAACTTTGTACTCGTGCACACGCAGCCACTTAGTAGATGACCATTTGTTCCCCTTAATAACAGGGCAACCACCTGACATGAATCAGAATGGCTAAGTGAATGGTGACAGAAACTAGAGAGTAAATTCGATAACTCATTTACAAGATCGACATATAGTTTTAGTAAAATTATACAGACTTTGACGTGCTATCGTATTATGAACTCTAGGCATGACCAACTACACATAACAGCTGAATAGAGAGCACAACTAACCATGCAAACTGGATTTATCCAGAGAACCATCAGGTTTCATACTCCAAAAAAGAAGTGCATCACCCATTTTTGGTTTAATGGAAAGTCCTTCTTTACCGCAATCAGAAAGCTCGTTCCACCAAGGTACTGCACTAAAGTTACCCTTGGCTGTAGGGAAAACTGTCTCACCTCCCTCCTCAACATCAGAGCTGTAATATTATGCAGATGGAGAAGTCACAAAAGGAACATAAAGGGACAACTGTACTAATTCAACTATACTCAAAAGCTAAAAGGCCATTTTACTCACAGGTACATGAGAATAGTAGCCATTCGTTGACCACCATTCTTGGTGTTGTATTCATCCTGGAAGTAGTCATAGTGAGGTTCATACTTCTGCCCAACTTCATAGTGGAGCATCTGTAGTCCTTCTCCATGCTCTACAATTTGCTAAGTTTGTTAAATACATGAAAATTGTTATCAGCTTCACTACAAGAATGTGGTTGATGCTTGGGCAAAAAGATTTATCCCTGTAAAAATGGCTGTGAATCCACCAATTGGCGGACATTCCATCAGAAAATTTTTGGAACAAACCATAGTTTCAAGATATAATAATTTGATAGCTGCAATTGAAGTATTTCAATGCTAATCATCAATACCCCTCATTTGATGTGTATGTTATGATGGTGGTTAAGGAAATTCCACTGCATACCTATGGGAATGAAGGTGAAATCTGCTATCCTTTTCTCAATATCCCTAATTATCTTATCACGCCCTCTCGCCAGAAACGTCCCTAAGCTCGTCCGTACCCTGCATAAAATGACATTATGATGGAGTACACTATTGACCAGATATTTCATGAAGTAGGATGAAAAAGAGCTCTGTTAAAAGCTCAATGTTTGACTTTAGGAAAATAAATGGTAATTGAACCTGCTATCTTTTTTACGAAAAAAAAAAAAAAAAAAAAACCTGCTATCTTTAGTCTCGCCAGTAACCCTATCTACAACAGTTGACTTCTTCATATGGGGCTTGGCAAGTTCAATTAGGTATTTGCACTCGTCTTCAGACTGCACAAAAAAGGCTTGGCAATGTTATAGGCTATAAAATCCAAAAGCAGGACCATAACAAATGTGATAATGTCAATTTAAAATCATATAGCCCAGTGCCTTCAACTTATCATATGTTAGGCTAAAGGATGAGGTTATTAGTTAGAAATTGGTGGTCAAGCCTGATTGAGCAATGTTAAATTGTGAGTAGCCCTGATCCAAGAGGTTAGTCAGGTGTTTCATGGACCAGGTTTCACCCACTTCAGCGGGTCTCCTTGTCATTAAAAAGAAAATTAAGGTGTAGCAAACATTAACAAGGTCCTCGCCTAATGGTTGAAAAGCCTTGAAGATGACTTATTCAATCTATTACTGAGTCAGGAATTCAGCTTATTCAATTGATTCATTACATCTTGCTGGATTCTGAAGATCTGTCAGCTACAGGATGTGACCATGCACCATTTAAATTGCCACCTTGACAGGATATTTCAATCAAGTCCCCTAAATAGCAACCTGCATACTGCAAGTATATCAAATTTCTTTCACTACATGATTCCTTTGATGCCCATGTAATGTTGTAACTACAAAATCTACCGGCGAGGCTGTATTATAACTGACGATGGATACCCATTCAAAGATCAGTGAAAATTGAAGATGACTGAGTAGTAACAAGAATGGCAAATTATATCCCAATGGGCCAATTCTTGAAATCGGCACATGAAATGCACATCAGAACGAGGCAGATTATAAAACCAAAGTAATTTATTTAGATCAAAATCCAACAACTGGAAAATAGCATTTCCAATATATGAAATGATTTGCGGCATAACTCTCGCAATCCTAACCTGCTTACCAAGAAATTATGATATACAAAGGCTCTAGGTTCCCACGAGATCAACTCAACCCACTGCTCACCTCGCTCTCCATCTCTTCCAAGTCCGCTCCTGCATCACCATACAAGAACACCAGTTTTCTCGTCAAATAATCGTCACGTCGCCGATGCAGCAGCAACATTCAGATTGGATAAGTCCGCAGCAAGTTCAATTCCACAACATAACGATCTGCCTTGACTTCGCATCCAATCAAAATCACATTTTCAGTCAGTTTACACGGGCACGCACGAACAACAAGTCGCTAAACACCTTCTTCATCTATTAGCGAGTCAAGTAAAGTCTCGGTCAAACTCGACAAGAAAAATACGAATTTCCCCATCGGCTGCGAAATCGAACCGACGTTTACAAGCACAGCGACTAAACTACAGCTAACTCGCGACTCGGATCAATCCGAAGCCCCAGCATTACCTACCTCTTCACGTTCCTCCTCAAGATCGAGCTCAGATCGTTCGCCTCGGAGGAGGAGGAGGAGCCGCCGCCGCTCGGGATCGAGAACACGCCGAGCGCGAGGAGGATCAGCACGGCGAGGCCGAACATCAGGATCGCGGCGAGGAGCAGCCGCCGCGAGGACGGCGGCCTCCGCTGCGGGAAGCGCTGCTGCCTCGGTTTCGCCATCCGCCGACGGCCGCCGCGAGGGGGGAGGGGGGGCGCCGCGGTCAGGCGATCGGAGAATCGCCGAAGCCGGGAGCGAGATCGAGAGGGACGAAGGAGAAGACGAGGAGAGGGGAGCTCCGTACGGCGAGGGAGTTGCTGCGTACTCCATCCTCCGTCGCCGTTTTATAGCTCGGATTTGAGTCCGTACAGTTTAACAGAACATCCGATCTAGTGTTTGGTGACATCTTCTCGACCGGACCGGACCGGACCGGACTCCAGATGGAATAGACCCGAATTGGATAAAAAGATTTTCCAAAAGAAGAACATAAGAAGTTGCTTTGGATGAAGTGACGGAGTTCGGCTTCGTCGGCCAACGTGCAAGGATCATACCATGACAATCTATCACTCTTGATTATCATGCATTCGTCATACATCGTCTCCAATTGCTGGCCAATCCCACAACAAACTATCGCTCTTGACCATTGTGAAGTTGTCATCGTCGTTGCTGTCTAGTTGATTCTGAATCAGCTATTGTCAATGAATAAACGAAATCGATGGATTGATCCGAAAAGCCATCTTTGAAAATGAGAAGGTAAAAAAAAGGCACGAAATCTTCTGGATCGGACTATAGGTGGAATAAACCGAATTGGATAAAAAGATTTTCCAAAAGAAGAACATAGGAAGTTGCTTTGGATGAAGTGACAGAGTTCGGCTTTGTCGGCCACCATGCAAGGATCATGCGACGAAAATCTATCACTCCTAATTATCATGCACTCGTCATACATCATCTCCAATTGCTGGCCATCCGCCACAACAAACTATCACTCTTTATCATTGTGAAGTCATCATTGTTGTTGTTGTCTAGTTGATTCTGAATCGGCTATCGTTGATGAATGAGAGCAAAATTGATGGATTTTCCCAAAAAAGTCATCTTTGAAAATAAGAAGGAAAAAAAGGACACAAAAATTTGGGCATTTTAATGTTGGTACGGTAATCACCTGATTTTGCTGTAATGCTTGAACATCTGATCTTGTGCTTGCCTAATCTTGCTATAATGCTTCAACGTCTGATCTTGTGCTCCACTCATATTTCGGACTGTGTGCCGACGATCGGAAGATTTCAGAGGAGGAGGAGGAGGAGGAGGAGGAGGAGCAGCAGCTTCGGCGAAAACGGGGACTGTGCTAGCCTTGACAGTGCGAGATTATATACTACCATAGATTTAGAAGATTTAGAAAGTATTAAGCAAGTGAGATTTTCAAAAAAATTGAATCCTATACTTTTACAATCCGAATAATATATTTGAAAGATTTCTAATCCAACTTTATCCTATCTTATTTCAATCCAAATTCGTAGAATATTTCAAAGACCTTTTTTAGCTAGTCTATTCATCCCAAGCCACTCTCTCTTACTCTTCACCAGAAATTTCATTTGAAAAAGTATCGTTTGTTGTATAATTTACAAAAATGAATTAATAAAAAATATTTCATCATTCACGTAAATATTAAAGTCATAGATTTGCTTTAAGATAACGAAAATATTTTTTATTAGCTAATTATTTTAAGCAACCCGAATAATTATATTTACGAAAATACTTTTTAAATTATCTTTTTTGTGAAATAAATGTAGCTTTTAAAAGGTGATTTATTTGTCTTATCATACTTGCTCTAATATTAGAAATTTATTCGTAGAATATTTCAAAGACCTCTTTTAGCTAGTCTACTCATCCCAAGCCACTCTCTCCTGCTCTTCACCAGAAATTTCATTTGAAAATGTATCGTTTGTTGTATAATTTACAAAAATAAATTAATAAAAAAGATTTCATCATTCACGCAAATATTAAAGTCATAGATTTGCTTTAGATAACGAAAATATTTTTTATTAGCTAATTATTTTAAGCAACCCGAATAATCATATTTATGAAAATATTTTTTAAATTATCTTTTTTGTGAAATAAATTTAGCTTTTAAAAGGTGATTTATTTGTCTTATCATACTTGCTCTAATATTAGAAATTTATTATGTAAATAATAAAAAAATAAGGGTATAAACATTCCCATAATCCTTATCCCCTTTTGACCGGAGCATTACTCTTGTAATTGGTTAATGTACATTTATGTTGCATTATGAGTAATTAGAAATTTCTCGTTTCCAATATTTTATCCCAAAGCATTACTCTTGCAATTGGTTAATGTACATTTATGTTGCATTATGAGTAATTAGAAATTTCTCGTTTCTGATATTTTATCTCAGAGCATTACTCTTGCACTTGGTTAATGTACATTTATGTTGCATTACGAGTAATTAGAAATTTCTCGTTTCCGATATTTTATCTTGGAAATTTTCTTTCGGAATTATTTACCGTCATATGAAATGATATTTCCTTCTTCTTTTTCCCTTGAAATCCTTGTTGGAATATTGAAGGATACCCCTAAAATTTACAGATTGTTGTGGGATGAAAAAGAATAGAAAATCACAAATAGTCTCTCCTTAATTGCCAAAATCAAATAGAGAGGAGTTGAGGTTTTGGATTAGAAGATTTGATTTTCTATTAAACAAATAAAATACTAATCACCTCGTTAATGCTCCAAAATCCTCTTTCATATATATATATGTTTGTATGTATGTAAGTATGTATGTATTAGGTTGAGATAGATTGGATTATATCTTCTTTTTCTCAGTACATTAAATCCAACTAATAATAGATGAATCTTAGAGGGATTCTTGTGCTTGCCTAACTTTGGCGTAATGCTTCAACATCTGAACTTGTGCTTCACTCATATCTCGGACTATGTGCCGACAATTGGAAGATTTCAAAGGAAGAGAGGAGGAGGAGCTTCGGCGAAAACGGCGATCGCGCTAGTCTTGACCATGCGAAATTATGTACTGCCATCGGTTTAGAAAGTATTAAGCAAGTAACATTTTCAAAATTTTTGAATCCTATACTTTTAGGATCCAAAGAATATATTTGAAGGATTTCTAATCCAATCTTATCCTATCTTATTCCAATTCAAATTCGGAGAATATTTGAAAGACCTCTTTTAACTAATCTACTCATCCCGAGCCCCTCTCTCTTGCTCTTCACCAAAAATTTCATTTGAAAAGGTATCGTTTGTTGTACGGCTTACAAAAATGAATTAATAAAAAAGATTTCATCATTCACGTACATATTAAAGTCATAGAATTGTTGTCGAAAACAAAAACATTTTTCATTAGCTAATTATTTTAAGAGATATGGGTGATCATATTAATGAAAAAAATTTCATCATTCATTTAAAAATTAAAGTCTTATCGTACTCGCTCTATTAGAAAGTTATTGTGTAAATAATAAAAAAATAAAATAAGGTAGAAACATTCCAATCTTATCCCTTTTCGACCAGAGCATAACTCTTGCAATTGGTTAATGTGCATTTATGTTGCATTATGAGTAACTAGAAATTTCTCGTTTCCGATATTTTATCTTGGAAATTCTCTTTAGGAATTATTTACTGCAGTCATTTGATATTTCCTTCTTTTTTTCCCTTGAAATCCTTGTTGGAATATTGAAGGATACCCCTAAAATCTACAGATTGTTGTGGCATGATTTAGAACGGAAAATCATAAATAGTCTCTTCTTAATTGCCAAAATCAAATAGAGAGGAGTCGAGGTTTTGGATTTGAAGATTTGATTTTCTATTAAACAAATAAAATACTAATCACCTCGTTAATGCTCCAAGACCCTCTTTCATATATATATATGTATATATATATATATATATGTATGTATATGTATGTATGTAGTAGGTTGAGGTAGATTGGATTATGTCTTCTTCTATTTTTAATACATTAAAACCCGACTAATAATAGATGAATCTTGAAGGGATTTTTGCAAACAATGTGGATGGTAATATTTTAAATCTGAATGGCAATTATAACAACAACAACAATTATACAAACAAAAAAATACAATAAATAGGGCAAATAATGTAAATTGTTCGTGGGTACATTAATGACAAGAGAATTTCTTTTATTCCATCAAATGAATCTCCATAAATTAAAAATCTAAATAATCAGAACTATAGGGCAATCGAGGGTAAATATTCTACGATCAATTTATAGCACGTAAAGTATTATGATCACCGCCCGAAGTTTCTATGACTGTTCTAATCTATAAAGATCAGAGCTTAAATGTCCGTCCAATTAAAGAACTAATTAATTATAAAGGAAGGGTTTTTAATTGGACTAGAGCTGTTAAACAGGTGGGTCGGGTTGGGTTTGGGTTAGGTCATTAATTGGTCGACCCAAATTGACACATTAACCCATTTATGACCAATTTATGTCTAATGTAAATTTTTCGACCTATACCGACCCGACCCATATTAATAAAATATTTTTATATTTAACCAAATTTAGGAAAACTTATTCTTACGTTTTTTTTAAAGATTATATTACTAAAAAACTTCAAAGCAATACAAATCCAATCAATAATTTTTCAAAAAAAATTATTTCTTATATATATTTAAAAAATAAAATATTTTTATACATTGGACAATTTTTATAATTTTTAAAATAATTATTTTAAAATAGAATTTTAATTACTTATATTTTTTAAATATAATTTTTAATTTTAATTTTTTTTGTAATTTTTTTTGTTCTTCCTCTTTGTTCCGGCCGCCGACCATGATGAAGGTCGGTGGCTAGCCACGGGCGAGTCTCGAGCTCGCCCGGCTCACCGATGCCGGCAAGCTCGCGGCTCGCCAATCTGGCGAGCTCGAGCTTGCCGACACTGGCGAGTTCAAGTCTCGCCAGATCTGGCAAGCTCGAGGCTCGCTAGTGTTGGGCGAGCTCAAGGCTCGCTAGTGTCGAGCGAGCTCGAGCTTGCCCCTCACCGGATTTGGTGAGGCTCGAGCCTCGCCGGACGTCGGCGAGGCCTCCGCCGCCAAATCTGGCAAGCTCAAGACTCACCGGCATCAGGAGAGCTCAAGCTCACCCCTTGCTGGATCTAGCAAGGCTCGAGCCTTGCTCGACGCCGGCGAGTTCAAGTCTCGCCGGATCGGCGAGGCTCGAGCCTCGCCGGATGTTGGCGAGCCTCCGCCTCGCCAAATCCGAGGAGCTCAAGGCTTGCTGGCGATCGGTGGCCATCGCCGTGCCGGCGACCGGAGGAAGAAGAAAGAAAAAAAATAAGAAGAAAGAAAAAATGAAAATAAAATAAAATAAAAAAATAATTATAATTTTTTTTTGTAAAGTTAAAGAGAGGAGAGAGATGGTGAGGTTTTAAGTGAAAATAAATGGGTTCATTTTTAATGGGTTGATAAATGGGTCATAAACGGGTCAGAGAGCTGACCCATTTAAAACCCATATATCTTAGTTTTGACCCATTAAAATTCATTATGGGTGCTTTATGAAATAAAGCTTGACCCATTAATGACCCATTTAACCATAAATGGGTTCATAAATGGGTTGCACAACCTATTTAACATCTCTAAATTGGACTAACATTATAATTAATTATATTAATTACTTCTTTAATCGGAGGAACATTTCAAAATTTAATACCAAAACCTTGTGTGCTGTGAGTGCATTGCTTGCCGCTTGCCGATTGTCTCCGTGTGCCACTGTGCAATTAAGCCGTCACAAAGGGAGATATTTATTCCTTAAATGTGCTTTGCTTCTAGATGTTTTCTCCTCATTATTGAACTTTCAGGAGAGGTCCTATGCATGGATTTTTTTATCTTGAAGCAATTGAGGACATTTTTTTTGTTACCGGCGCCTCCCAAATGACGCCACGTGTCTTATCCTTTTTTATATTTCCCGTTGCTGGTCATGTCGTTTTGGTCAAAGGGTTTTGCTTATCTCAAATCAGGGTTTAACAAGCAGCTTCTCAAATGTTGGACTCTAGCTTCAGGACTAACAGAAGCTCTCTCAAGATGCAAGAAAGACGCACGAAGGAACATTCGGCTTCAACATCAACCCCATCGACCCCAAGAACGGCTAAGCCGAGGCGGGATCCTTGATGCCCTTCTGGTGCCACCTTTTCGGCATAAATTGCATTCTCGATACGCTGTCGTAGTTGAATTGGGTTGGGGGCACTCATGCTAGGCTTCTAAGTTACATTGTTCTGCTCTTTTTTTTGCTCTGCGAACATAAATAAAAAAAAGTGTTTACGTTCGGGGAACAATTTTTGAACAAAAGAACTCGTTTGGTAACGTTTGGTCGGGAATAAAAAATGAATAGAAACACGTTTGGTAAATTTTTTTTTTTTTTTTTTTTAATTTTTCCTTTCTTTTTTTTTTTCTTTTTTTTCGGCGGTCACGGCCTCCTCCGTCCCGGGCCGAGCCTCGCCCGGCCACGACGAGGCTCGCCGAGGGGGCGCGACGCCGGCCTTGCCGGATTTGGGCAAGGCTGAGCCTCGGGCCGGTTGCCGGCCATAGAGGCCGGCGGCCGCGAAAGAAAAAAGAAGAAAAAAAGAAGAGAAAAAGAAGAGAGAGAAGAGAAATGTTTCTTCAAGAAATGTTTTGGAGCAAGAAACAACAAATTGTTGTTTCTTATTTTTGTTCTTATTTCGTTCCGAAACAGAAAAAGAACAGAAACGCAACCAAACGCGTTTCTGTTATTTTTTTGTTCCCGGGAACAAAATCCGTACAGAAGTGTTCCGGAAACGTTTCTTAGGTAAAAATCGCTTAACACAAGCACTTTAGTTCACGATTCTGGTTCATGGATTAACATGGATTAACAGGCGTTCGTCATTCGTGAAGCTTAGCTTTCTTGCCGACTGTGAACAGATGAATTAGTTGGAGATTCGGAGAGCATCGGTACAGTATGAAGCATGCTCGCGCTCCTCATGATGTTGCAAGCCACCAAAGGGAAATTTCTTTCACACTGACAAATGCATGTGTATACAAATGCAGATCGAATTGAAGATAATTTGCAGATGCTATCGACACAATGCAAATCTAAATAATTGCAAGTGCTGGACCTAATCAGCACAATGCAAATCTGCAAGCACTCGACCTGAAGTCGAAACAGCAACGACTCGAATGAATTCCAAGTGATGAAACCATCCGAACCGAAATGCTAAAACACTCCGAGCGAAGTAGGGTACAGTGGAATAGGCTTGTACGAGAAACAGTTCGGAGTGTAAGAGGAAGTTCTTCTCGGGTGATCCATCGACTCGAGGGCCGGTTGGTTCAGGTAGGCGTACTTGCTCTTCGTCCACCTGCGGATATGAACACGCAGGACAACGCATCAATAACAACTCATGGCTTTTAGATCCATCGATTCACTCGATTATGCCTACAAGACCATCTTTGCCAACCTTTATTCGCGAAGCAACAAAAAGCCAGGTCCTAATGTTCTGAAGCAAAACATGCATATAGGAAGAACCCAAGCCAAATCTTACCAGTCTTTTATGCCGACGCGCACTTCTTTCTCCTCTTCGGCATGGTTCTGCATCTCGTCGGAAGCAGCCATCCCGTTCTCCTTGGCGTCATCGTTTACATCTTTTAAAGACTCTACGAACAGCTTGTAGTCGTCCTCCTGAACGCAACATGTCTCAATGAGTCCTGGATATGAGAAAAAACTAACAGATGTTCGAAATTTATGCATTAACATAGAGCCAACTGTATTAGGGGTGTCCATAAAATCGAGGAACCGCCACACCCTATGCTGCTTCACCGCAACTTTCGAGTTCTCTTTGAAAAGTCTGTAATTTGAACTGCTACAGCACGAGGAACAAATGGACTGAGCTTTATAGGGTCACAAGGTTCTAGCATAACAGGAAGATGGAGACATTTGCATTGGCTCTGTCTTTGCGTGCTCGGATTTCGGCTCCAAGAATTTAACACGTAGAATGTTAGTCTTCGCAAATTCGCGTTTGATCAAACGATCTCGACGAAATTGGTGTGGATGGGTTTTATAACTTCATCCTAAACCGTTTAAGGTCTACCGGCGAAAGGTTATGTAGTGTTTTCTCGCTTCGCACGCTGTCATTCAAGACGCTTCGACCCTATAAAGATGGAGTTCCATTCATTCTATGTAAACCCCTGATCACGTTCGCAGGCGTTGAAATTCGATCTCACCGAGAGCTTTCGCGCCCTGACGCGTGCGGCGGCCTTGATCGCTGCGCAGAGGTGATCTTCCTCCTCGATGCGCTTCTGCCTCCAGAACCTGGCGATCTCCCTGTTCGTCACGCTCGTCTCGGCGGCCGCCCTCCCGGCCCGGAAATCGGGGAGCGGCGGCGGCGGCGGAGGAGGCGGTGCGGCTGCTTCTTTCGCGTGCTTCATCTTCTGAGAGCGAACCAAAAGGACCCTTTCGACAATCGTCCGCAGGGCTTTGCTTTTATCTTGTGTCGCACACCAGGTGCCCGTCGATTTGTAGTTTGTACTCGAATCTTGAGAACAGTGCACAGCAGAAATGAGATCATTTAGAAGGCAAGAAGGTCGCGATTGCTGCTGTACCGACTCTCGTCCGTCCAGGGCTACCAATCCAACCTAACTTTCAGCACTGACCCACGACGTGAATTCATCGCCTCCCGCTATCGAACCAAGAACTTTGTGCTCCTTTTTTTCCTGGTTTTGCTCCAGTGAAATCTGAGTAGTCTGTTTGCAGAAGTCAACTCCCGAGAAATGGTCATCTTGGCGTGTGGTCTGTTGGGACGAGAGGGGCTGAACGGGTTTGACTGGTAGATGGCAACTTCTTAGTTAGATTCACGAAGTTGACTGAATGGTCCAAAATTAGAGATTTTGGGGAGTTTCCGTGTAGCGAAGGATCTTTGAAGTAACCACTGGCCGGTGGCGTGGATTGTTAGAAGATATGCAATATTCTCTTTGGAGATTGTAATTTGATCTGATTGTGTACATATCAATTAGAGATTAGATACACATCTAGATTGATACATAGGATTCTTTATTTCCATTAATTGTACATCTCTAGCTCTATTTACATAGGATATGTACAGATTACACTTCAATAGAGGAAATACAGAAAACCTTCACTCCTTTCTCGATCGCTCCTTCTTCACCTTCGGTTTCTTTCATGGTATCAGAGCCTTAGGCTTCTGATTTGCTTCCGCTCTCTTCTTCTGTCAAAACAGTTCTTCAACCTACAAGAAAGGGGGGACTTGTTTGGCATTAGAATCAATATCCGAAGGTTTCTTTTTACTCACCATGACCTCCCCGCAAACCAAAGCATCTCTGTCTACGGAAACTCACCGACCGAAGAAGTAATTCCTCATGATCCGCAGTGATCTTCAACCTGCAACACTTGCAGTCACAAGTCAGCAGACTCAACCTCAACCCCCTCAGTGGCGACCCACGCAGACTCAGTTCAATGCGGGGCAACCCTTGGCGGGTCAACCATACCAGTGGATTCCATATCCACTCTATTTCGGGGCAAGCCCGAATCCATCATCGGCGCATATGTGGGTCCCCGAGCTACGTCCAAACCGATGGAGGCCCACCAAACACAAACGGGGCAAACTCGGCCATCGGATCGGAGCGGTTGAGCGGGTCGGGAGAGCGGGTATGGGAACAAATCCCTACCCGGGTTTTTATCATGCGGGGTATCCAATTGGGGCGAACGAATCGGGTCAAGGAAATACCTACCCGAACCTCGCACTTGGCTTTCTACCGTTTCCGGCGCGGCGGCGCTCGTCGGACGAGGCTTAACCCGGCGATCCATTGTTCGTCTCTAATGCCGACGGACCCGAGTGCGGCTCATTAGCCAAGCAATTGACCGGGCGAAAATTACACAAGATGGTCGCGGGGAGTTCCGGCGCGCGCCCTAGCAACAAAAGATAAAGACGGTTTCCTCGACGGAACCGTTCAAGTCCCCATAGATGAACGTCTGGCCCGACTCTGGAGGAAGAACAACCGCCCGATCCGAACCTGGATCGGCAATTGCGTCTCCTCCGAGGTCGCGGCCGGACTCCCACCAACAGAAGACGCAAAAGAAATGTGGGAAAACATACAGGAAATGTACGGGAAGTTGGACCAGGCAAAAATTTTCAATCTCATGCAAGATCTCAGTGAATTGAAACAGGGTAATATGACGGTCACAGCCGTTTTCAACAAACTTTCCTCTCTGTGGAACAATCTCGAGGCGGCCGAGGAAAAGCTCGTGGGACCGGAGTCCACCATCAAACAATACAGATCTATCAAAGACAGGGAGAAAGCTACACGCTTTCTCCTCATTTTGAACGAGACTTACCTCGGATTTCGCTCGCAGATCCTCGCCATGGATCCCATGCCGCCGATTGGGCGGATTTTTCAATTGGCCGTGCAGGAAGAGAGTCAGCGACACGCGACGTCGCCGGACCACAACAGGAGCAGCGAAAGCATCGCACTCGCAGCGCTCGGTGATCGGCGAGATGCGGCCTCCAGAACTCTAAACCTAGATCGCGAGAGAGAGAGACGAGCGGCGAAATTAGGGTTCACCGAAGAATCCAGGGTATTTAAACCAGACCGGATGGACGGCCAGGATCTGTCCCGAGGATCGGACGGCTTGCAAGCTTTTGATCGCTCGATCGGATCCAACGGTGGACAGCCGCTCGCGTCAAAAGCATCGGACGGCCAGATCTTCGCTGCAATCAAAGGAATGGACGGTCGAGATGCTTGCCACGTCATCAAGAAATTTCGGAAGAAATTTTAAAGGCAAGAATAAATTATTTTGTGATTACGCAAACGTACTAATCACTCAATTGATAATTGCTTTGGAAGTTGCACGGAAAGCCTGGTGAAAAAGAAAAAGGATTTCATCGGCTTACCAAGTTCTTGGGCCGACCGGTAAAAAATTTGACCAGCCCATCTCATATAGTCGGTACAATCGGTTGATGGAGGCAATTCAAAAAATGGACACAACCAACGAGAGGAGCAAGTTTTTCAGGTATTATTCATTGCTTGATTAATTCAATATCCGAGAAAGACATGGATAATTGATTCGGGGGCAAGCGACCATATTATATGTGACGGGGATTTTTCTCAAGTACAAATGACAGATTGAATTTCCCTATTTCTGTGCAATTGCCCAATGGGAATATTACTCATGTTCATGAAACAGGGACAGTCAATCTCAGCTCACAAATTACTCTTAGAAATGTTCTTTATGTCCCAGAATTCCAATTTAACTTGATTTCTGTGTCCAAAACTTGTCAAGAAAATTCATGTCAAGTCTCTTTCAATGCTGATGCATGTTTCTTTCAGGACCTTTCGACCGGGAAACGATGGGCTTGGGTAGTCTCTCGAAGGTCTATTTTTCTGGAATAGTTTTTCAAGTAATTTTCCCCGCAATTATTTGAATAAGTCATCATTGTGTAACACGACTACCAATGATAGAAATTCCATTATGCATTTGAGATTGGGCCACAGTGCTTCTTTTCCCTATCCACTTTGTCATATATGTCCTCTTGCTAAACAATCCCGTTCACCTTTTCCGTCTAGTAATACTCGAACTAGTGAGATTTTTTCATTAATTCATGTGGATATCTGGGGACCATACCACACATTAAATCATGACGGGTCTCGTTATTTTCTCACTATAGTCGATGATTACTCTCGTGCTACTTGGACCTTCTTGATGCAATCTAAAAATCAGACATATTCTCATTTGAAGAGCTTTATCTCACTCTCAAAGAATCAATTTGGCAAATCCATACAACGGATCCGTTCCGATAATGGGAGAGAATTCTTCAGCCATGATTGCTCCTCACTATTTACTACACATGGCATACAACATGAAAGCTCCTGTGTCTATACACCACAACAAAATGGCGTGGTGGAACGGAAACATCGTCATCTATTAGAAGTCGCACGAGCCTTAAAGTTTCAAGCATCAGTTCCAGACAATTATTGGGGAGATTGTGTGGTCACAGCCACTTACCTAATCAACCGAATGCCAACTCAGATTCTTAAAGGGAAAACTCCTTTTGAGCTACTATTTGGGAAGAAACCAGAACTCCAGCATCTCAAAGTCTTCGGTTGTCTTTGTTTTGTTGCAACAGTGGGGCCAAGAGATAAATTCAGTCCACGTGCTAGGAAATGCATCTTCATGGGATATCCCAATTTAAAAAAGGGATATCGGGTCCTTGACATTTCCACAAAGGAATTTCTGGTAAGTCGTGACGTCATCTTTCGTGAAGATGTTTTTCCCTTTTCTGAGCAGACAACTTCAGATGCAAACACAGGAATGACAGCTCCTTCCCATAGTGGTTTTTCTGATGAAACAGTGCATCAAGGTCATGCCTATATACCCATGGAAGAATCAAGGTACATTCCTTCCACTGATTCAATTCTTCCAGTATCAACACCAACACCTGTTGAGAGCACCGATCGCTCAGAAGAAAATTTAGAATCACGACTCGAAGATTCCCATGATGCTGAAGAAAATCAGTATATAGAGTCGGAACCTACCAGTGTGACAAATACGGACATGACTCCTCCAAGGCGTTCGGTCGCACCACACGACCTCCTACCCGGACTAAAGACTATATCTCAGTGCAACCCATTCTCCAGGTACTCAATATCCGGTCTCATCATATGTTTCCTTTCATAGATTATCACGGGAACATAGATGTTGCATTAGTCGCCTATCGGAAGAACAGGGAGCCATCTAGTTATGATGAGGCATCCATTAAACCAAAATGGCAACAGGCCATGAAAGCGGAACTTCAAGCCTTGATTGAGAATAAAACTTGGGATCTTGCTTCATTACCCCACGGTCGCAAGCCAATTGGCTGCAAATGGGTCTACAAGATCAAATATCGTGCTGATGGTTCCGTTGAAAGATACAAGGCACGGTTGGTTGCTAAGGGATTCACACAAAAGGAAGGTTTTGACTACCACGAGACTTTTTCTCCGGTTGCTACCGATGTCACGGTTCGTTCTTTTTTGTCTGTTGCTGCTATTAATAATTGGCATCTACATCAAATGGATGTACATAATGCCTTCTTGCACGGGGATCTTGATGAGGAAATTTATATGGACATTCCTCAAGGCTTACGGAGACAGGGGGAGAATAGAGTATGTCGTCTCCGCAAATCCCTCTACGGATTGAAGCAAGCATCCAGACAATGGTATTCCAAATTTGCAAATGCTCTGATATCAGCAGGTTTCAAGCAGTCTAAGCATGACTATGCTTTATTCACACGAACTAAAGGTATGTCATCCATTTATTTAATGATATATGTTGATGACATACTTCTTATGGGAAATGATAAGGCTGCCATAGACAATTTCAAAGATTATTTACATGCAACCTTTCACATTAAAGACTTAGGGGCACCTAAATATTTTCTTGGAATTGAAATTGCTCGATCGATCAAGGAATCTCTCTTAGTCAACGGAAGTTTGTTTTAGAAATTATATCGGAAGCGGGCCTATCGGGTTGCGGACCATTTGTGATTCCTATTGAGCGAGAACACTAAGTTGACTTTGCGAGAATATGATAGGGATGTATCACGGAATGATGATCCCATACTCAAAGATCCATCGGGTTATCAAAGACTTGTCGGGAAGCTCATATACCGACCATGACTAGACACGACATCTCTTATGCAAAGTCATGAGACTCTTAGTCGGTTCATGCACACGGTCCAAAACGATCTCATTTGGAAGCTGCGTTGAAGGTTGTGAAGTACTTGAAAAGGTGTCCAGGACTTGGAATTCTTCTATCCAAACAAAGTGTGACATGAAGATGAGAGCATACTTTGTGATGCGATTATGCTACATGCCCTACTAGTCGAAGATCGATCCTTTGGAATCTTGCATCAAATTAGGGGATTCGCTCCTCTCATGGAAGACCAAGAAACAACCTACCGTATCCTTGTCTTCGGCCGAAGGCGAGTATCGATCTATGGCGAAAACTACTTGTCAAGTGGTGTGGATACGAGGATTGCTTAAAGACCTCGGAATACAAGTACGAGGAGCGACAAAATTATTCGTGACAATGATGCGGCTCTCAAATTGGCAAAGCAAACCCTATAGTGCACGAGAGGACTAAGCACATAGAAGTAGACTGTCACTTCACACGAGACAAGATTCAAGAAGGGGTAATTGAGACGAAGGAATTGGCACGGCAGAGCGGCAAGCGAGACATCTTCACCAAACCCCTATGTCATCGACAGCACGCATATCTACTGAGCAAGCTAGGCGTCTTGGACGTCTACAAGCCACCGGCTTGAGGGGGAGTGTTAGAAGATATGCGATATTCTTTTAGGAGATTGTGATTTGATTTGACTATGTACATATCAATCAAAGATTAGATACAAATCTAGATTGATACATAGAATTCTTTATTTCCATTAATTGTACATCTCTAGCTCTATTTACATAGGATATGTACAGATTACACTTCAATAGAGGAAATACAGAAAACCTTCACTCCTTTCTCGATTGCTCCTTCTTCACCTTCGGTTTCTTTCATAGATGATAGATCTTTGGCCCTCCGGTAGAGGCCAATGTTCAAGTCCTGTGAAGCGGGAAGAAGGCTCAAGTTAATTTGTGTGGTGACTTAAGCGTGACGTCGGGGTGGTGGTTTCCCTGCTAGCGTCACCGGGGGTTTACGGCGCACTGTCGGTGCAAGCTGGTTTCTCTTGTTCAAAAAAAAGAAGAAGGATATTTGAAGTAACGACCCACGGTGCCTTAGATTTTCTCCTTGCCCTTTAGTATAGGTGGTGTCTTGCTCACTCACACTCAAAAGGATCTCTAGAAAGAAGTCCTGAATTGTATTTCAGTTTATATAAATAAGGGGAGGAGATCTATATATAAAAATAAAGACTCAATTGTAGCCGTAGATTTCTCTTCGATCTAATGTTAGATTTTCCATTTACAAACTACTCACATTTATTATAACAGTGTATGATTACAATATTGCTTGCGGTGGTCCGTTAGATCGATAACTAGATGGCAAATTTAATTTCACTTTATCTAACCGCAGAGATTACATTTTCTTATCTTCCAATTAGCCGCATTTATTAAAATAGCGTACAATTATAGTATCACCGGTTCGTTAAATCAATAACAAGACGATAAGTTTAGTTTGATGCGTAAAAGTTGCCAAGAAATTTAAAAACGAAGTGACTTCCAAGAAACAAGGGTACCGCTGGAGCATACGATGCTTTTCTTTCCTTTCCTTTGATAAAGATTAGTAATCCCTTTTTGAATTGAGTACAAAGATGGGAAGAAGAGATGGATTGCACCATTTATTATGGACGTGCAACCTGAGCAAAGCTCAATATGGTAAGGTTAGCCTATGAAATGGGAATATTGTCCAAAAAGATGCTAAAAGTATTATACGGAAGTCAATTTAATTTTAAACTTTTAATTGTGCCGATTTCGTTTTTAAGTTATTTTACAAATTTGGTTATAAACTTTTTTACAATTTGCTAATGTAGGCTTTATGACTAAATATCCAAATAATAGGTTTACAATTAAATTGGCAAATTTTCAAAAGTTTAGAACTAAATCGGCATATAATGTTTAGAACTAAATTAATAAGTTGTTAAAAGATTTAAAATTAAACTGGTATATAATTGAAATATTAAGGACTCAATTGACTATCGTATAATAATTTTAGAATCTTTTGGATAATTGTCCTCTTACGAAACTACGTGATTAAATGCAAGCAAGAGCTTGTCCTGTCGAGCCAATTTGGCAGACCGAGTCTTCAACGTGCTTAGTGCGTTGGTCGCCGTCGTATCATCATCATCATCATCGATGGCGACGACGACTGCTCTATTGAAGATGGGCCGGGCCGACCATGACCTTGTTCATATAATAGGCCCATTTGAACGGGCCCAGCAGCGATCCCACCCGACGGGTTGCTCCCGAGATTCCCCGGGTCGGACCTACTATTCGGAGCCCCATGTGACAGCTCGGTCGGCTAGGGCAATGTCGTCCAAGCCAAGTCCGCGTCTTCCTCTATAAATACCCCCTCAGCCCCTGCTATTTCCCTTTCTTCCCCAAATCTCTCTCTCTCTGCGACGAGATTTCCTCCGAAGGGGAGAGAGCTGAGCACCCGCCTGCTGCTTCTCCTCCTCCTCCTTTCTAACTGCAACCGCCAAAAATTTGAAAAAGGAAAACGAAAAAGATCGAACCGAGAACGAACTGATCGGAGCTCCGATCGGGCACCCGGATTCCCAATTTTTCCCCCCGGTTCGGAGTTCTAGGGGTTCGGGCGCGGCGGCGGAGTTGGATCGGCCATGGATATCCGGTTCCCCTTCTCGCCGGCGGAGGTCGCCAAGGTCCGGCTGGTCCAGTTCGGCATCCTCAGCCCCGACGAGATCGTAATTTCCCTCTCTCCCTCCCTCTCCGACTTCGCTCTGCGATTTTCGTTTGTTTTCCGAGGGGGAAATTGGAATCTTAGCTCGGAAGATAGCGCCGTTAGTGACCGGCCGAGTGATGATCGAGCTGGTGACTTTGAGGCTGCGGTTCTTTTCCCTCGGCGTCGTGTTCGGAAATTGGAGTGGGGACTGCGGTTCCGTGTGCTTCGACCGGGTTTTGTGTGCTCATGTGCTGATTGAGCTGCCGTTGCATTTTTGTTTTGAATCGGAATCACTCCGGAATTATGTGGACTTGGTTTGAGGTTCTGGTATCCGCGGTTATGGCTTTTTAGGGTTTCCGTGTGTGTTCTGATCGTGCTCTGTTGGTTCTGTTTGGTTGCGCAGAGGCAAATGTCTGTGGTGCAGATTGAGCATGGCGAGACGACGGAGAGGGGCAAGCCGAAGATCGCTGGGCTGAGCGATCCTCGTCTTGGCACGATCGATAGGAAACTGAAGTGTGAGACGTGCACTGCAAACATGGCCGAGTGCCCTGGGCACTTTGGGCACCTGGAGCTGGCGAAGCCGATGTTTCATATTGGGTTCATGAAGACTGTGTTGAGTATCATGCGCTGTGTTTGCTTCAATTGCTCCAAAATACTCACAGATGAGGTACTTGGGAGATTTATTAAGCACACACTCTATTTACCAAATGCAATTGGTGGAATATCAGGCAATCCGAAACTTGCTTTTATATTCTTGAGATTTGTAGGGATTATACTTGCAAGGGGAAATACTCAATTGCAATTTGTTCGTTTTTCTTTCCCACTTGATCTGTTGTGGAAACTACTTCTGGACATGGAAATAACTCTGTGTATGTAAGAATTAGCTAAGGAGCTGTCTTGTCTTCTGGACCTTTGAACAGGACTTAGCTTTGTTGATGTAGAGCTCTCAGTTTGTTTCTATTGCTGATGGTACGTAATTTTATTTGAAGGCCTAATTGGACTAGGTGACTCTGATATCACAAAATGAGGCAGCAATACATTGTGCCTTTTGAGTTTTAAAATTTGACTCCTTCCCAATATGATTTGGTGCAAAACCGATACTTGTGAATGTTGAAGTGGCAGTATTGTGGATTTTAACGGGATAGTTTTGAACAAATAAGGGTTGAATGGAGTTATATCTATAAATGAATGTTGCTTTTACACTACTCCCAATGCCAATCTAATGTTGTCTCGTACATATGAACCTCAAGAAAATACAAGCTTATGTCATGGTAATGGATACTTACCTTTGGACTTCTTGCAGGATGACCACAAGTTCAAACAGGCCCTTCGAATAAGAAATCCTAAAAATAGGCTTAAGAAGATACTAGATGCTTGTAAAAACAAATCAAAATGTGACGGTGGAGATGATGTTGATAAGAAAGGTCAAGGCTCAGAAGAGCCGAAGAAAAAGAATCGTGGGGGCTGCGGTGCACAGCAGCCAAAGCTTACCATTGAAGGAATGAAAATGATAGCAGAGTATAAGGCCCAGCGGAAGAAAAATGATGATCAGGATCAGATTCCTGAACCGGTGGAAAGGAAACAGACACTTTCTGCTGAAAGGGTAATTTTTTCATTTGCATGAACAGAACTAATGCTTCTCTTTGACAAGCTTTAAAGACTGTTAATATGAAAATTAGGTACTCAGCGTTCTCAAGAGAATAAGTGATGAAGACTGTCAGCTGTTAGGCTTGAACCCGAAATATGCTCGTCCAGATTGGATGATTTTACAAGTTCTACCTATTCCTCCACCTCCTGTGAGGCCCTCTGTGATGATGGACACCTCTTCCAGGAGTGAGGCAAGCAATTCTTCTTTGCCTTTTTGGCTTTCTTATATAGAATTATGTAATATTTTGCTTTCTTTCTTTTCTTGGAATCAATGTGATGAGCTTAGCTCTTGTGCAAACTAGATGATGTTGCTTACATCTTTCCCATTTTCATATACAGGATGATCTGACACATCAATTGGCAATGATTATAAGACATAATGAGAATCTAAGGCAACAGGAGAGGAATGGTGCACCGGCACATATCATTTCGGAGTTTGCACAGTTGTTGCAATTCCACATTGCTACATACTTTGACAATGAGTTGCCCGGACAGCCAAGGGTCTGCTGACTCTTTTAACCCATTTGTTGAATTTGTAGATGGAAATAGTTGTCTTTTGTCCTGTGTCGTGCCTCATGTGTCATGGGTACTCATGCATGCATTTTTCTATTACTTCTCAGGCTACCCAAAGGTCTGGGAGACCTATCAAGTCGATCTGCAGCAGGCTTAAGGCAAAGGAAGGCCGGATTAGAGGGAATCTCATGGGAAAAAGAGTCGACTTTTCTGCTCGAACAGTCATTACACCTGATCCAACGATTAATATTGATGAACTCGGCGTCCCTTGGAGTATTGCCTTGAATCTTACATATCCAGAAACCGTGA
Organism: Eucalyptus sideroxylon x Eucalyptus melliodora; assembly: GCA_016097485.1. Taxonomy (NCBI): domain Eukaryota; kingdom Viridiplantae; phylum Streptophyta; class Magnoliopsida; order Myrtales; family Myrtaceae; genus Eucalyptus; species Eucalyptus sideroxylon x Eucalyptus melliodora. Next base: position 43,027,059 of record CM027832.1, on the reverse strand, counting down.
CTCCTTATAACATTGAGAGGTTCATAAACTTGGCTCTTCTTCTTCTTCTTCTTCTTCTTCTTCTGAATTTTACATATCCAGAAATGATCTCCTTATATCAACTTTTTATCTTAAAACAGGTTGAAGGAGCTTGTTGAATATGGGCCTCATCCGCCACCTGGTAAAACTGGGGCTAAATATATTATAAGGGATGATGGACAGAGACTTGATCTCCGTTATTTGAAGAAAAGTAGTGATCATCATTTGGAACTAGGCTACAAGGCAGCCTCCCTTACCCTTGTTCTTCTTCATGGTTTTTGTTTTTGATGAGTAAGAAGGACTTTGCAATTTAAATGGCTTATCTAACTTGAAATACTCTTTTGCAGGTGGAGCGACACTTAAATGATGGAGACTTTGTGCTGTTCAATCGCCAGCCTAGTCTTCATAAAATGTCTATAATGGGTCACAGAATTAAGATCATGCCTTACTCGACTTTTCGTCTAAACTTGTCCGTAACTTCACCATACAATGCTGATTTTGATGGAGATGAAATGAACATGCACGTGCCTCAGTCTTTTGAAACCAGAGCAGAAGTATTGGAGCTAATGATGGTGCCTAAGTGTATTGTTTCGCCTCAATCTAATAGACCAGTGATGGGAATTGTTCAGGATACACTCCTAGGTTGTCGTAAAATCACAAAGAGGGATACTTTTATTGAGAAGGTGATTCTGCAGAATGCCTCATGATAGTTGTGCAAATTTATCAGTATCCTTCTTTTTCTGTTTGAGTTTTGACTTTGGAACTCCTTGGCCTTTTTTCCTCGCAGGATGTTTTCATGAACGTCTTGATGTGGTGGGAGGATTTTGATGGGAAAGTTCCCACTCCTGCTATTTTAAAGCCCAGGCCTCTTTGGACAGGAAAGCAAGTGTTCAATCTCATCATACCCAAGCAGATCAATCTCCTGAGAAATTCTGCATGGCACTCAGAGACTGAAACAGGGTTTATAACTCCAGGAGATACGCAAGTTCGAATTGAGAAGGGTGAGTTACTTTCGGGAACTCTTTGCAAGAAGGCACTTGGGACATCTACGGGAAGTCTCATACATGTCATCTGGTACGAATTCTCAACTTTTGTTTCAGCTGGATGATTCATTAGCAGATGAATTCTCTTTGAAAGTTTCTACCTGCATGAAAAGTTTTGGAACTTGGATTTGCTATAACATTTGTGTTCAGGAACTTCTTTGAAGACTTGGCTGGCTACTTCTTTAGTATTGATTGCAATATTTGTTTGTACAGGGAAGAGGTTGGCCCAGATGCAGCCCGGAAATTCTTGGGACATACTCAGTGGCTTGTCAACTATTGGCTTTTGCAGAATGGCTTCAGCATTGGTATTGGAGACACGATTGCTGATGCAGCAACAATGGAAAAAATTAATGAGACCATTTCTTCGGCTAAAGATGAAGTGAAAAGGCTTATAAAAGATGCTCAGGAGAAAAAGTTAGAGCCTGAACCTGGACGAACAATGATGGAATCCTTTGAAAACAAAGTGAATCAGGTCTGCATATTTTTCCTCCACCCACATTCTTCTCTTTGTAGGCTCTATAAGTCAAACAATGACATGTTTGTGATCTTTCAGGTGTTGAACAAGGCTCGTGATGATGCTGGAAGTAGTGCCCAAAAGAGTTTATCTGAGAGTAACAATCTCAAAGCAATGGTTACAGCTGGATCTAAGGGAAGTTTCATCAATATTTCTCAGATGACTGCTTGTGTTGGTCAGCAGAATGTTGAGGGTAAGCGGATACCGTTTGGATTTATAGGTCGAACTCTGCCCCATTTCACAAAAGATGATTATGGTCCAGAAAGTCGTGGATTTGTCGAGAACTCGTATCTTCGTGGGTTGACTCCGCAGGAGTTCTTTTTCCATGCTATGGGTGGTAGGGAAGGTCTGATTGATACTGCTGTCAAGACTTCTGAGACTGGATATATCCAGAGGCGATTAGTGAAGGCTATGGAGGATATTATGGTCAAATATGATGGAACAGTTAGGAACTCTCTGGGAGATGTCATACAGTTTTTGTATGGTGAAGATGGTATGGATTCTGTGTGGATTGAATCACAGAAACTGGATTCTTTGAAAATGAAGAAGACAGAATTTGATAGAGTTTTCAGATATGAGATAGATGATGAGAACTGGAACCCTGATTACATGTTGCCTGAAAATGCTGAGGATCTGAGGTCGATTGGAGAATTGAGAGATGTCTTTGATGCTGAAGTCCAAAAACTTGAAGTGGATAGATTGCAGCTTGGAACAGAGATAGCAACTACAGGTGATAATACTTGGCCATTACCTGTCAACCTCAAGAGGCTTATTTGGAATGCCCAGAAGACTTTTAAAATCGACTTAAGGAGGCCTTCAGATATTCACCCTGTGGAGGTTGTGGAGGCTATTGATAAGCTTCAAGAGAGGCTTAAGGTTGTTCCTGGTGAGGATCCATTGAGTGTTGAAGCTCAAAAAAATGCAACTCTCTTTTTCAATATCTTACTTCGCAGCACTTTTGCTAGCAAGAGAGTGTTGAAGGAGTATAGGCTTACTCGTGAAGCTTTTGACTGGGTGATTGGTGAGATTGAATCGCGTTTCTTGCAATCATTAGTGGCTCCAGGGGAAATGATTGGTTGTGTTGCTGCACAATCTATTGGTGAGCCTGCCACCCAGATGACTCTCAATACCTTCCACTACGCTGGTGTGAGTGCGAAGAACGTCACTCTTGGTGTTCCTAGGTTGAGAGAAATCATCAATGTTGCCAAAAAAATCAAGACGCCCTCCCTTTCCGTCTATCTGAAACCTGAGGTAAGCAAGACAAAGGAAAGTGCCAAGACTGTTCAGTGTGCCTTGGAGTACACTACTCTCCGCAGTGTAACTCAAGCCACTGAAGTATGGTATGACCCAGACCCTACGAGCACAAGAATTGAGGAAGATATGGATTTTGTCAAATCTTACTTTGAAATGCCGGATGAAGAGATTGCCCCTGATAAGATTTCTCCCTGGTTGCTTCGTATAGAGTTGAATCGGGAAATGATGGTGGATAAGAAGCTCAGCATGGCTGATATTGCAGAGAAGATCAATCTGGAATTTGATGATGATTTGAACTGTATATTCAATGATGACAATGCTGATAAGCTCATACTTCGCATTCGTATCATGAATGATGAAGCTCCGAAAGGGGAGCTCACTGATGAATCTGCAGAAGATGATGTCTTCTTGAAGAAGATTGAGAGCAACATGCTTACAGAAATGGCTCTTCGAGGGATCCCAGATATTAACAAGGTGTTCATCAAGAATGGTAAAGTAAACAGATTCAATGAGAATGATGGCTTCAAGCCAGAAACTGAGTGGATGTTGGATACTGAAGGCGTTAACCTATTAGCTGTCATGTGTCATGAAGGAGTCGATGCCACAAGGACAACGAGCAATCATCTAATAGAAATCATTGAAGTTCTTGGTATTGAGGCAGTTCGTCGTTCCTTACTGGATGAACTGCGTGTTGTCATATCATTTGATGGATCTTATGTGAACTATCGGCATTTAGCTATTTTGTGTGATACCATGACTTATCGAGGCCACTTGATGGCCATTACACGTCATGGCATCAATCGAAATGATACTGGGCCACTGATGAGATGCTCATTTGAAGAAACTGTGGACATTCTTCTTGATGCTGCTGTCTATGCCGAATCAGATTATCTGAGGGGTGTTACGGAGAACATTATGTTGGGTCAGCTTGCACCCATTGGCACAGGAGACTGTGCATTGTACCTCAATGATGAGATGTTGAAGCATGCCATCGAACTTCAGCTGCCTAGTTATATGGATGGTCTTGATTTTGGCATGACGCCTGCACGTTCACCAATATCTGGAACTCCTTACCATGAGGGTATGATGTCTCCAAGTTATTTGCTGAGCCCAAACCTCCGGCTGTCTCCAACTACAGATGCTCAGTTTTCACCCTATGTTGGTGGTATGGCCTTCTCGCCTGCTTCATCTCCGGGATACAGCCCTTCTTCTCCTGGATACAGTCCCTCGTCACCAGGATACAGCCCGACGTCACCTGGTTACAGCCCCACATCACCTGGCTACAGCCCCACATCTCCTGGCTACAGCCCCACATCTCCAACCTACAGTCCCAGTTCTCCTGGGTATAGCCCAACAAGTCCTGCGTATTCACCTACAAGCCCTTCGTATTCACCCACTTCTCCCAGCTATAGCCCCACTTCCCCATCTTATAGCCCTACTTCTCCATCTTATAGCCCTACATCTCCCAGCTACAGCCCCACTTCGCCCAGTTACAGCCCTACATCACCTAGTTATAGTCCAACCTCTCCTGTTTATAGCCCCACATCACCTGCATATAGCCCCACCTCCCCTGCATACAGCCCCACCTCACCATCTTATAGCCCCACCTCTCCTTCATACAGCCCAACATCACCATCCTACAGCCCAACTTCACCCTCTTACAGCCCCACATCCCCTTCCTACAGCCCAACTTCACCAGCTTATAGCCCCACATCTCCTGGTTACAGCCCAACATCACCAAGTTACAGCCCAACTTCACCGAGCTACAGCCCTACTTCTCCGAGTTACAACCCTCAGTCGGCAAAATACAGCCCATCATTGGCGTACTCACCAAGCAGTCCAAGATTGTCACCGTCCAGTCCTTACAGTCCCACATCTCCAAACTACAGGTAAACTATGTTGGCATGCATGCCAGAGAAGCTTTCCTCTGATATCATTAATTTTTGTGTGTTTTCCACATGTTGTTATCGTGCCCTTTTGAAGTCATATCAATCGAGCTATTCTTTGTTAAGGCAGGATTTATGTTTAGTATGATTAAATATGTCTGTCTTTTTGCAGCCCCACATCGCCGTCATACTCACCAACGTCTCCGTCGTATTCTCCATCAAGCCCAACATACAGTCCTAGCAGGTAATGGTTTACCTTTCAGTCCTTGGGACATGATCAAGTAGTAATATCTGGACATGGCATTATGTCTGCTTTCAATGCGACAGTCAACTCTCCTGATGTTGTGTACTTCCGCAAAAAACTAAATGATTTGAGTCCAATTCAAATTGTGTGCCATGCTTATCTGATGCTGCTGTCACTTTTTCCCAAAAGAGTTTTGGTTGAGTAGGCTCATGCATAGTTCATGCACCGCTGTCTAATATGTCAACTAATCAGTAATTTTTTCTTCAGCCCATACAATTCTGGTGTCAGCCCAGATTACAGCCCAAGTTCTCCTCAGTACAGGTGAGTTTACCAGTAGGGTGCTGGCTTAGGAGCTCTTATGAAAAGAAAAAAACTTTACTGAGTCCTGGGGTTATGCAAGATGTGGATAGCACATGGTTCCTAATTAGATTAATCTTTGACTAATATGCAGCCCTAGTGCTGGATATTCTCCAAGTGCACCTGGATACTCACCGACTTCTACCAGCCAGTACACTCCGAGCAACAAGGATGACAGGAGTAAGAAGGATGACAGGAGCAGTCGCTGATGCAAACTATCGCTAGGAAGCTCAAAATGGGTGATGTTTCTTTTTTTAGTACAGATGAGTTTTGCAAGGATTTTACATGGGTGACAATTGTCATATCTGGTGGCTTTTAGTTTCCTTTTTCTTTATTTTGTTTCTCGTGACATGCCTGGAAATTAACAAGCTGGCAATATCCATTTCCAAAATATTATCTCAATAAAGTTATAAGAAGAAACGCAAATAATTTCCAACTTATCAGTAGGTAAATTCTTGCAAAGCTGACATGCTCTTTGTTATACAATCGATCTGCAGGTAGTCTGAACCTTCGCTGGAGAAAGCGTTTAGCGTCAAATTTTGGCAACGAAGTGGATATTGTCGACAGTGAAACCTTTTTGGTTCCTTCAGCTGTATGTTGCGGCGATATAAATATGGAATTGCGTGAATCGTCAGTCCAAGGGAGTAGCACGTATGCCAAAATGGACAATACCATTTCGCTGATCGTTAAGACTCTTTCGCTGTTGATGGTTTGTATCACAAGAATAGACTGATTTCAAGTTCAGGACTAATTGAGAGTTTGTATTATAACAACAGACTAGTATTATTTGGTCGTTGTATTGAATGACGGAATGTCTTCTTGCAGTTTTGATTGCGCCAAGCGATCATTGTATCAACCTGAGTCAGCGATGAGGTTTTCTGTCCATATATAATATATAACAATGAGGCTTCAGTTTAGTGGCGTATCAATTCGATGCGATCTGCCAATTGTGGATTCCGTTTTGTAACCTCAGAACCTGATGATCGACGAGAAATTGTATGTTCTAGCATTGCTAGTTGTTGAGTAGGTGCCAGCTTTGCCCATGGCAGAGATAAGGAAGCTTTAGGTCTTTTGTTGAGATTATCTGATTGTAACGTTTGAAAAGAAACTCGTCAATTTAGCCGTCGCTAACAAGTGAAACTGGGGGAATTTTTCAAATGAAATTGGATAATTTTTTCAGAAGGGTTCTAGAGTGGTGTCTGTGTCACGGGCGGATATTTAGTTTGCGAATCATGCAACATTTATAACTTAGAATCATCTTACTTGGGAAATTCTCCTGATATTTAGTTTGCGAATCACGCAACATTTATATCTTAGAATCGTCTTGCTTGGGAAACTCTCAAGAATGATTTATTACACATTTAAATGCTTAGAATTGTCTTACTTGGGAAACTCTCAAGAATGATTTATTACACATTTAAATGCGTGGATAATAGGATTGAATAGGATGGCACTTCTCATTTTACTGGCGGCATAAATCTTTGCCGAACAACGTCTGACCACATGCTTGGCACGTGCTGTTGTGCTATGGACACGGACAGGGGCCTTTTTTCCGTTTGAAATTGTCCGAACTCAATTTTTTAAATTTCCCAAATTACACCCTAATTACCAAACTCTCTAAGCTAAACTGTAATCTCAAAATTCTCGAAATCTCACTTTTTATTATCATTAGTTCGGAGATCCACATTTACAAAAGAAGCATAGAACCGATGATATTCCAATCCAAGACACTTCCTTCTCATTTTGTTCAAATAGCGCGGGGTCGGTTAAAATAGGGGAGAATGAGAAGAATATTCTTTGCATGCACGCCAGGTATTTGATATTTGGTCTTCTCGTTCTGGTTCCATTCATGGATAGCACGTGGTCGGGCAACATTATTATTAGAATATTTAAATATTTAAATATTTAAATACATTTTATCTAACAACTTATGTTTATTTATTTATTTATAAATATTTGATAGTGATTTTATAAAACCCCATGTGATATTAAAATAAGATATTCTGAATTCAAATCTTTTCAGATTTCTATGTATATCACCTATAAAATCTCACAATTATTATGAATCTCTCTAAGTTATGGGAGAGATAGGGGACATGTGGCTTTTCTAGACATTCCTATTTGCCTCTCACAAAATCTCACAATCATCAAGAACAATTAATAAGATTTTTGACTTTGATTGAATCACGTGATAAGATCGTCAGAATAATGGGGAAATTTGGAGACTAGAGTTTAATTTAAAGATTTTGGAGATCAGGGTTCAATTTGGGAAATTTGGGAATCCAATTTAAACAAATTCGGGCGAAAGCGTCCTGATTTGTGGCGCAAATAATGGCACGTGAAATGTAGTTGGTTTCCGACCAAATAATAAATGCAATCCGTCGGTCGTTGTCCGGCGAAGATCCGTGCCACTGGTGGGATGGGATTTCAATTCAGACAAAGTCACTTGTTTCGGAGACCACTTTGGAGCAAACACACTCACTGTTTGAGAAAAAGTGCCTCGCCGCAAGGGGTTTTTTGGAAAAGATTCGGTGATCATCGAGATTTACTCCTCAAATCCCTTGGACGTGTGAGGCTTTGGGCTGTAAATTGGCTTAGTCCTCTAAGAAAAACATCCAACTTTAATCCCAATTCTACCTCAATTTTTTTATTTAAAAAAAATCACCATTTCTTTCTAATCCCAAATTTGTCATATGTCCAAAAATCACTATTGATTTCTTCAAAATTATTAACAATGAGAGACTACTGTTATTCCATACGAGGGTGAGGGTATCATTGAATGTATAGGTTTCGATAAAAAATGTTTAATTGGTCTTGATGTACATAATTTGGAAGAAAATAATGATAATTTTTAGACATGAGTGCAGATTTAAAACTAAAGTGAGAGTTGATTATTTCTTGGGATAAAAAAAATTTGGGGTACGCACTATCTAGAAGAATTGGAGGAAGAATTTGTCAAAAGGAGATTCAAGTACAATATTCGATATTTCTTTTGGAAGGTGTTCACACAATCTTAACATTTGTAATATGGCCTTATGCGTATCCTAATGTCATCTTTAAACAAGCAGCACCTTACGGTAGTACTTTGAATATATCCCCTTGAAAATCTTTACTCGCGTAAAGCAAGCTACTCGTCAATTGCTTAAAAAGGATTTCTAGTACGAGGTTTGAGTTTTGGGACTTTAGAGGAGAGAATTGGAATGTCGAGGAGACCATTGGTGCACTGACTTTTCCTCTTGAAACATGTCGGCCAAACCTTTTCATATACAGTGTGATTCGACTCGATTGGATGCGGGTCACGACAAACCTTTTGCGTTATCCTGTCACGAAGGTGCTCGTTTTGTAGCACAAGGGAAATCGAAAGCGACGTTACAACCGGTCCCTCGCGGCCGTGCACATCCCCCCACCACCCACTGCCCCCACGGACCATAAAAGGCCACATGGGCGCGCTTCAACTACTTTCAGTTTCCCGTACCGACCAAAAAAAAAAAAAAAAAAAAAAAAACTTTCCCGTAACCTGCTGGTGCAAAGTAAAACTACTTTGGGATTTAGCAACGGAGAAACTCCTTTATTTATAATTATAGGTGATGGTTATCTATTCATGTCATGAATTGTTATTTTTGATGGATAAAGAGCTTTTATTGCTCATATTTTTATTTTTGAACAGTTTTATTACTCATGTTTTTTGCTACTGAAAATGAAACCTAAAAAAGGAATAAAAGAAAAAAAAATGCTTTCGAGTAGATTTTGAAATCGAATTAAGAAAATAGAGTAAGTTCTAGAATCAATTCATGAGTTAATGGAGGAGACTAGATCCATCATCCCTATAGAGTTGACGTGATGAATTTCATCTTTAGTATAATAACGTAAATAATCTCCAAACTTTAATTCAATATGGCATTCATAAATTTTTAATCTTTCAACGATCCTTGAATTTTTAGCCTATTATTCCTAAACTTGTACATGTTCATTATGTAAAAGTATTCAATGTAATCCTTGATCTTAAATTGAGGATTACCTTGAATATATTTATATAAATAAAAAATTACATTAATATATACAAAATTTTTGAAAATTATAATTGAACAAATCAAAAAATATATAAATTTTAAAAAATTTTAAATTAAATTTTTTTAAATTTATTAAATAAATTAAAAATTTAAGAACGTCAAGTCAAAACTTACTGCGTATTCGCACTATTTTCCCTTGACCTTTTTACTCAAAAGGCAGGTGAAAAGACCGCTGTTTCCGAATTATCAACTGCCCCACCCCCACCCCACGCCACGCCCCCCCCCACCAGGCCCACCACCTTTTCTCACGCACGCACTCCGTCCGCCTCTCTGTCTCTCTGTCTCTCTGTCTCTCTCTCTCTGCGGGCGTGTCTGTAATTTCCCAAACACTCACGCGCCGTCGATTCACCACCCTCCCTCCCTCCCTCGCTCGCTCGCTCGCTCGCTACCGACTTCCTCCTGTCGCCAATACCTTCCCCCCTCCCCGTGTCGATCTCCTCCGCCATCACGTGCCCAAATGCCTTGCCCTCCCTCCTCCCTCAAGCAACCCCCACTCCCTCTCCTGTATAGATAAACCCCCCCACTGAATCTCTCTCTCTCTCTCTCTATCTCTCCGTCGTCTGCCGAATCTCTGCTCCCCATGGCGGGCCCGCCTGCCGACGAGCTCGTCTACCTCCACGGCGACCTCGACCTCCACATCATCTCCGCCTCCAACCTCCCCAACATGGACGTCGTCTCCGAGCGCCTCCGCCTCTGCTTCTCCGCCTGCTCCCGCCCCGGCGGCGGCGGTGGCGGCGGCGGCGGCCCCAGCCCCGCCGCCTCGCCCGGACGCCGCGGCGCCGGCCGCCGCCACGGGAAGAAGATCGTCACCTCCGACCCCTACGTCACCGTCAGCGTCCCCCAGGCCACCATCGCCCGCACCCGCGTCCTCAGGAACGCGAAGAACCCTAAGTGGGACCAGCGGTTCCGCGTCGCCCTCGCCCACCCCGTCGTCCACTTGGAGTTCCGGGTGAAGGACGACGACGTCTTCGGCGCGGAGGTGATCGGCATTGTCAAGATCCCGGCGCGGGATATCGCGGCCGGCGGGGTCATCTCCGGCTGGTTCCCGGTGAGCGGACCCGCGGCGAAGCCGGACACCGCCCTCGAGCTCGACCTGAAATTCACGCCCGTGGAGAAGAACCCGGTGTACCGGTTCGGCATCGCCGGAGATCCCCATCACCAGGGAGTGAGGCAGACGTATTTCCCCTTGAGGAAAGGGGGTGGCGTCACGCTGTATCAGGACGCCCATGTGGTCGACGGGCTGTTGCCTGAGATTGAGTTGGATAGGGACGCTGGAGGCGTTTATAGGCAAGCGAAGTGTTGGGAGGATATCTGTCACACCGTAACTGAGGCTCACCATATGATATACATAGTCGGGTGGTCGGTCTTTCATAAAATTAAGCTCGTTAGGGAGCCGACCCGGCCGTTGCCGCGAGGTGGCGACTTGACGCTCGGTGAACTGCTCAAGTATAAGTCAGAAGAGGGCGTGCGCGTTTTGTTGTTGATTTGGGATGATAAGACTTCGCACGACAAGTTTTTTATTAACACGGTGAGAAGCTGTTTTATTTTAGTTGGATTGCTCTTGATCACATGCTTCCATCTGCTTATTTTGGTAAATTAAGGTGGCATATGACATCGCAGATTAGTATATTGTTGTTGGTCCTGTTGCTTTGACTCTAATAGTGGTTTGCTGGACGAGTCGCTAGGGACCCCCTGTCTAATGACGAATTAGGTGATAGATAGTGTCTCTCTCTTTGCTCGCAATATTTGTCTCTACCAATGAATAAGGGTGCACGGGTGGCATTTCTTGCAGGGAGGGGTGATGCAGACACATGATGAAGAAACTCGAAAATTTTTCAAGCATTCATCAGTGAACTGTGTGCTGGCCCCGCGTTATGCTAGCAGTAAGCTTGGCATTATAAAACAGCAGGTATGCTTTCCCCTGGATTCTTGCAGTTTCGCCACATGGACCATTTATCAGAATCTAGAGATTAGCACTAGCATTGGACAGCAAGGGTCTCTTCGTCATTTGCCATATTGTCATAACTTCTTTTGCATTTATGAGCTACTTGGCATTAGATGTATCGTTCCAGCCTCATGTCAAGGCAATTAGCTGCCTAGCATATTTGTAGTTGGAGATGCCTTTTGTTGTGGAATGTCCTATGAAGATGCTAGGGTGATTTTTCATTGGAGATGAATATTCTTTACAAAGTTATTGATGGGCTCTTTATGGCTCTTTCACTTAGCCCATCCATAAAGCAATGTTCCTTTTCACATATGTAAAGTTGAACTCTTGCTTAGGATTTTTCCTGCATTTTTGAGTTATCATGAAGATATTCTATTTTCTAAGGAAAATTCTGTGCAGTACATAATCCTCATCCCTGAACCTGGGATGATTATCTTAAGTGATAAGGTTTGCTCTGTATTCTACATTCATTTTATATAAGTGTGGCTGCATGATTCTGGTGAATCATCTTGGGAGAAGGGATGGACCTTAATCCTCTTGCTTGCTTAAGTTCCTTATGTTATGTCGTAGTAATTCTGATAATCTAATTATTTATTACTAGTTTGGCCAATTGTACTTTTCTTCAGGTTGTTGGAACGATGTTCACACATCATCAAAAATGCGTCTTGGTGGACACCCAGGCGTCGGGTAATTACCGAAAAATAACTGCATTTATAGGAGGACTTGATCTCTGTGACGGTCGATATGATACACCTGAGCATCGGCTATTTCGCGATCTCGACACTGTTTTTAAGGAGGACTTTCACAATCCTACATTTCCCGTGAGTTATTTGTCTATATATGACATATTTGAGCACTCCTTGCCTAATAGTTCTTTGCTAGTTAATTACTCCCATGTTTACTGTCTTGAATGTTGGTCAAATTTTGGACTTTGGTGTGATAGAAGTCTTTTGATTCTCTTTCTTGCAACTTTCAACTCTGAAAACTATATACCATCTCCGTAATAACAGTCCCATTTCTGGTTAAGTACATTAGATAAGTTATGATCATTACTGTGATAGTAGCAACATTCTAGAAAATTTTAAGACTTAAAAGGACTCCTCCTTCTTTTATGGGAATCCATGAAGAACTGGTCCGGTTAATAAGCAAGATGCAATGAGGATGAATTGATAAAACCCCAATCTGCGAACTTGAAGGGGATGATTTGCTTATTTCATAATTTACTGGCATGGTCGCTCATTCGAAGTGGATTGGATGTCATTAAGATCGAGGGAAGATTCATGCCCATGTTTAATGACTTGCTTTAAATTTTGGATTATTGAGGTGGCTGCTTATTCTGGTCTAATTCTCAGATTTGTCGTGATACAAGCGAGTTCTTTTATCTATTCATTCTTAATTTGTTGCAAGGAGAAGTATAAAATGGGCCATACATATTCGGCTTAGGTGCATTTTTGTACATTTTTGCCATTGAATTTTCTTTAAGCTAGAAAGGTTGTGCTTATTTTGAGGTTCTGTAGGTCCATCGATATTCTATGCTATTTTCTTTCAGTTTTAAGTCTTGTAGAATGTAGGATCTTGGACTTTGGTACCTGTTACCATGCACTGGTAGTTGCTGCACAACTTGGTATTATCTCTTGATTTTCTTCCAGTGAGTGTCTTTACTTTGTATGTCAGGCTGGAATGAAAGCTCCAAGACAACCATGGCATGACTTACATTGCCGGATTGAAGGGCCTGCTGCATATGATGTACTGATAAACTTTGAGCAACGTTGGAGGAAAGCAACAAGATGGAAAGAATTCAGTCTCTTTGTGAAAGGAAAAAAACATTGGCATGATGATTCCTTAATTAAGATAGGTCGTATCTCTTGGATACTGAGTCCTACATCGACTGATACATATGATAGCACCACATCTCTTTCAAAGGACGATTCCAGTGAGCATATTACGAAAGTGCCTGAGGACAACCCCAATCTCTACGTCTCTAAAGAAGATGATTCTAATAACTGGCATGTTCAGGTTGGAAATGCAAGTTACGTGTCGTTATTGCATGTTCGGGCTACATTTCTTTTATTTAGCCCTTTTGCTTTGTGTTTGCTTGTGCAGATTTTCCGGTCTATTGACTCTGGGTCAGTCAAAGGATTTCCCACAAAAAGAAAAGATATTGCTGAAAAGCAGGTCTACATGAAATCTCTTTTTCTTTCTTCATTTTGTATCCTTACTTTTCTTCCCTTTTTGCTTTTATTTAGTTGAATGAATAGCGAAAAAGGGAAAAAAAATCATATAAATGGACTTGGGCTAAAGTGGGAATCTTCGTCTGGTTAAAACATAAACTAGTTTCTACCTTTCTAAATGACATCATTGTACTGGAAATTTTTTCTGATGAATATCTGCATCCTCTTTATTATTGAAATCTTTTGGTGCAGAATCTTTTAGTTACAAAAGATTTAGTAGTAGACAGAAGCATTCAGACAGCTTACATCCAGGCAATTCGATCTGCTCAACATTTTGTATATATTGAAAATCAGTATTTTCTGGGATCATCGTATGCATGGCCATCGTATGATGATGCAGGTGAATATTGTGATCTTTTTATGTTGCAAGTATGCGTTTCCTTTCTACACTCAAGATATTCCATTAGTGGACTAAGCATGCCTCATTTAATCACAATCATGTGCTTATACGCATATTTGACAAACAAAGTAAATCGACCAACCCAAAAAAAAAAGAAAAAAAAAAGAAAAAGAAAAACATTTCACTCGAAAGTATTGGTGAAATCTTTTTATTTTTTATTTTTATTTTTTAATGTTGCAAGTATGTGTTCCCACTCTATACTCGAGATACTCCATTGGTGGACTATGTATGCCTCATTTAATTACAATCATGTGCTTATATTCATATTTGACATACAGAGTGAATCAACCTGTCGAAAAAAAAAAAAGTATTGGTGAAATCTTTTTTTTTTTTTCAAAGGTTGCAAGTATGCGTTTCCACTTTGTACTCTAGATATTCCATTGGTGGACTAAGCATGCCTCATTTAATCACAATCATGTGCCTATATGCATATTTGACATATAGAGTGAATCGACCTCCGGAAAAAAAAAAAAAAAAATTGAGTATGGCTCATTTCACTTGAAAGTATTGGTGAAATCTTTTGTTTGTGTGTCAATTGACCATTTTTATGTCTTTTTTTATTTATTTTATGTTTAGGAGCTAAGTCTTTAACTGGTATTGTTTGCCACGTTAATGAAGTTTTAGTAAGCAGTAGACTTCTTGTAGTTAGTTTAGTCCACAAGCCACTCTCAGATGTTTGTAGTGTGGTCTGAGCAGGAGCTGATAACCTCATTCCAATGGAGCTGGCCTTGAAGATTACTAGCAAAATTAGAGCTAATGAGAGATTTGCTGTATATATTGTCATACCAATGTGGCCTGAAGGTGATCCCAAGTCAGCTACAGTTCAAGAAATTCTCTTTTGGCAGGTAGGTTGGTACATGAATGTGCTTTCGCAGATGTGTGTACACTTTGGTGCTTTTGTTTGATAGGCAAGATGGAGAGGGGAGATATAGAGTACAATGAACAAGGACGCTTTTTACATGATGATGGACAGAAATTACTACATAGTACCAAATACTGAGGAATTGATACCATTTAGCTGTCCAGCCAATTAGAGAATATGCTTTCTCACTAGTTCCCGATTTCTATGTTTAATTCTGTCCAAAGTATTCTCTTATACCATCTCCTACTCCAAACACATCACATGAAGTGTAAGTTAGTAAATTGAATAATATGATAATTCTCTGGAGACTGCGATCTTACATAATCTTTTTTTTTTTTTTTCTCTTCCAGAACCAGACCATGCAAATGATGTATCAAGTAGTTGCACGTGAACTCAAGCAAATGCAGCTCACAGATTCTCATCCTCGGGACTACCTTAATTTTTACTGCCTTGGCAAAAGGGAAGACATTTTCGGTCAACCTTCTTCAGCTAATGGGGTAATGCTTTTTGCAGTGTGTTTTTGACTTGTTTTAAGGTCCTTGAAAGTCGAATTCTGACTCCTTGCCAATCGTCTATTTCACTAATCATCGAGTTTGCAAGCTCAAGACCCTGTTAAGCAGTGCATGAATGCATAGACATGCAAGCATGGTTCATAGGGTGGTAAATGGTAATCGAGCCGAGTTGAGTCGAATTCGATATTGCACCAATCTTGACGCGATTCGCATACTCTGGGCTCAAAACTCAGCCCAAGCTCAATCGAGTATAAAAAAATTTGGGCTCACTTTTGACTTGATCTTGACTTGATTATAATAGAGAGATATATGAACACGAGCTCGAGTTTAATAAGCTCAAAATCATCTTGCATGTCTGTGTATGAGGGTTGATATGTGGTTTTAATGACTTTTGTGTCTTTTTTTGTAATAAAAAAAATACTTTTGAAAAGAACAAAATAAGTTTCATGACACTTGGGAGCTTGTCGAGCTGAGTATAGATGAACTCCAACTTGACTTGATGAGATACTTATGTAGCTGGAACTTGAGCTCATTTAGAAATAAGTAGTTGATCTCAAGTAATCATCGAGCAGAGCCTAAGTTAAAATTGACGCTCGGTCGGTCAGCTTTTCTCATCTTATAATTTGATGAACCTTGGATCTGATGTTTTCTAATGTGTTATGGCAGGTCTCAGAAGCATACAAGTCCCAGCGATTTATGATATATGTTCATGCTAAAGGAATGGTTGTGGATGATGAGTACGTCTTATTGGGATCAGCAAATATTAACCAAAGATCATTGGCTGGTACCAAAGATACTGAGATTGCCATGGGTGCATATCAGCCGCATCACACTTGGGCACTAAAGAAGAGGCCTCCACGTGGTCAGGTTGTCATCTTGTGGCTTCTTTGCATGATCCTAATTTTTGATTTGAGGATGTCCACCAGCTTTTTCAAGCAAGTATGCAATGAATCTTTGGAATACAAATCAGTTCACATTTGTTGAACTGGTTGTATCAAAGCCAAGAACACCAATTTCCAGTCAGATTTATAAGGAAGGCATTAGAATTTATGATTTTTTTCTGGACAACCTAATAAATAGAAGAGAATTCAAGATAGTTTCTACTCTGGTATTTGTTTTGACACGGCAAATGCAGTCACATCTAAAATAGGTTTCTGTGACTGTTGAATGGAGTAATGGCTCTCAGAGATATATGCATTTTGCATCGAGATACATATTTTGGGTATGATTGTTGTGTGTTTGCATTTTTGCCCATCTGTGCAGGTATATGGATACAGAATGTCCCTGTGGGCAGAGCATCTTGGGGAAGTGGAAGAATGCTTTAATCAGCCTGACAGTTTAGAATGTGTGAAGAAAGTGAATGAGATAGCTGACAATAACTGGAACAACTACATGGGTAAAGGTTCAGTGCAGGGCCACCTTCTCCGGTATCCCATACAGGTGGACCAAGATGGGAATATTGGGCCATTGCAAGGATCTGAGGAATTTCCTGATGTTGGCGGTAAAGTTGTTGGTTGTCATTCCAATACATTGCCTGATGTGCTAACAACTTAAGTTCTGTCCCACTCCATGTCCATCCACTCCTAGGAGCTGCAAAGATGTTTCTTGGGCTGTCGCTTCATTCTCACTGTGTACAAGTTGTATGATTTCCGTTTAATTGTTTTTGGGCGGTGCAGCAGTCTAGATTATTCTTTAGTTTTTTTTTTTTTTTTTTTTTTTTTTTTTTACCATGGCTATCTGAATCTTTCCTGGACACCTGCATAATGAGGATCGTCAGTGGTGATCGCATCCATGGCGTGAATGTCATATTTGAACAGCTCGGTGTCTCTTCGACTTTGGTTTGAAGGTTTCTGTTATTACAATTTGGGAGCATCTTATGTAATGTGGAAATTGGTGTACAAATGTAGTTGAAAACAGCCTCGCTCTTGATGAAGCATCTGATGCCTTCAGTTTGAAATGAATAAATCTGAGAGATGCAACAATCATCTCATGAGATAATTCTTGGCACATACTCATTCATTCTGTCCTGAACATATTTATCTGGGGTGACTTGTGGCAAATTTTACGGCATTCAAAAGTTACTTTTACTTCATGGGAAATATTGGGAATTTTTCATATATATATACACATACACATATATATTTCTTTTTCTCTTTTGTGGTGACCTGGGAAGTGGGGTGAGCATGGTCCGGGTTGGTTCGGGCCACCCCCTAATCCTAAGACCAGCCCGTACAGTGTTGGTCTTCAATTTTTAGGATTGAAGACCGATCCTATTGAGCCTAGGACTAAGGACCGGATTGACCTGATGGGTTCGGTCCGGTTCCAGGGTCAATCCGGGACTGATAGATAATTTTATTCATCTTATTTTTAATACTCCCTAAAACAGCAAACCTACAAATTCAAATTACACATCCATCGACAATGCGGTATTATGTAATTAAACTATAAATACCAATATATATTTAGTAAATTTAAGAAGACAATAATAAAAATTTCGTACTTGCTAACCGCTCATCGAGATATGGAACAAGATAGAAAGTTATTGTAATAATCTATCTTTAATATTCATAACACCATATGCAAAAACGTTTTTTTACATTTGATCATATGAAGTCCACTCAACCAAAAAATGAGCTTCATACCACTTGACTAGCATTTGATTATGTGAAGTCCACTTAACCAAAAAATAAGCTGCACACCACTTGACTAACAAATCACCATAGCAACTGTAATACTACTCTATTATTCAAAAACTTCTACCATTTGACACAAATTGAAAAGCAAAGTGCAGCTGAAATTTATTAGTAAAATATAATTAAACCATAAAAAGTCCAAAATGGCTTTGGACTTTCAAGATAGTGGTACCCAAGATGTTGTCTCGATTCCAAGGCTTGAAGCCTTTTCTGGAACTCAGAAAGTATCTTCTTGGTACCTTCATCGTATCTTCGGAGATCTTGTTGCACATTTCCGATCTTGGAATCAATAGCCTTGAAGGCATTGTTCTGTGCCAACAGAGTCTCTGATTGCCAGTTTAGAACGGCTTCAGCAGCAGGGGTTTTCTTCTGTCTTCCATGTTCGTCCACATCAGTGGGGGTAGGTATTTTGGGAACATGGCGGTACCTGCCATGTGGATCAATAAACTCTTCTGTAGCAGGGAACGAGAGTTTAGAACTTTCCTTGACAAGAGGAGGAAAGTCAGTATCTTGGAACATGGCAATAGAAGAAGTGGGTGGTGTTTCTGCTGGGACTTCGAGGGGGTAAGAGTGTTTCTTAGCCCATTTGAGAATTGGCTTATAGAATGGAGAGAGAGATTGCTTTTTCTGGGGAGGAGACGGTGGAGGTGATTTTGGTGGATCTGGCGAGGTTCAGACCTTTCGATCCATTGGCACCTCCAGTTCAAACTGGGTATGTATCCCCAGCACCACAAGTGTCTGTTTTTGCCAATATCCCAGAAGATCCCTCCAGAAGAGAATCAGATATACGAAGTCGTCTCAAAGCCTTGAAAAAAGAAAAGGGGAAAGAGAAGACACCACCTACAGAATCAAGCTCAATTGTTATAAGAGAAATGCCAGATCAGATGATGTTATCAAATCCATTAGAATCCTTTTTGAAGGATTTGGGTAAGCAAGAAATTGATCCTATTACCCAACAGCCTGAGCCTGATCCTGCTATCCCGGAAAAACAGATTTCGTTCACTGAACAAACTTCTGATACTACATTAGATTTAGTATCTTTTTCTTCTTCTTCATCCTTCTCAGACCAAATAGTCGATTCTCCCCCTACTGTTCTACCAACTTCACAAATATTCCTTCAGACTATGAGATGCAATCAAACTATTCTGATCCAGAATTTGGACAAACAAGTAATCCCACCAGAAACAGTTCTGCCAGGCATGTCTCTATGGCATCAAAGCAATTCTTCTCCATTGATGATATTCCTTATCCAAAATGGCCAGAAAGACTTGAAGAATTCTATACTTGGTTGAGTACACAGTCCATCACCAACCATGATATGAATGATGTCCTTTACAATTTTGTTACAAGGTTCACAGGGAGCCTTAAATTTTAGTGGCAATCACTCACAGAACAAGACCAGCTTACGTTTCTGTTGTCACCCAATTTCAGCCATGCCCTTACTTACCTATACCATGTTTTTGTGGGAACCCCCGGAGATCTTGCATGAGGGTCTACTTCGTCAGGAGAATTTATGCAGTATGAACACTGGCAAAAAGGATCCCAAAAACAATGACCATAATTGTCTTTATAGTGATGAACAGGATGTCCATCACCGTCGAAATGTCGAACATGCTTTTTTGGATCTGGTTCGGAAATGGATTGGAACACATGGCTCGATCATGAGGATGGTGCGGAAGATAGAAGGACCTTCTTCATTTTTTTTGCCAAATTTGATGGAAACAGTTCCATCTTTTTTCCGCACAAATTCGAGTCCGTTTGGAAAGGCTTGTTATGCTGGTGTAGCTTTTCATAGTTGGTGATCCAAGTCTCTGGAAGGAGCTTGGCCAACGTATCCTTTGGGATCTGTCTAGGAACATGGATGCAAGAAGCTGGTCATTTTGCATGGAGATGAACAGTGCATCTTCATTACCATTGTTGAAGTTGAGATCAAGAGCATGGTTTTGTACTCGATAAACCATCTGGTAATGTAGGGTTGCAGCTACAGATTCAGCAGTTTGAGGGGCTCCAATGAGCTGTACTTGGACTTTCAGAAAAGAGAGAAGCTGGGGGTCTGAAAGAGCGATGTTGAAGTTTGGATACAAAGTCACAAAGACTGTTCCGGCATTCAGAGTAGTTTGAACAGTACCTATGCAAGCATGCTGGTATTGTAAAAACCTGGTATCCAACAAAGCGATTCTTGCCACTACTGGCAAACCTTTACGACCATGAAAGGTAAGAGCAAGACGAACAGCTCCATAGTGGACATGAGAATATCCCTGTTGAACCTATTATGCAGGAAAGTGGAGGGATCTGAAGAGTAACAAAGTACTCTTTTTCAGTAGCAGGGATGAGATGCTGGTCGAATTTGGAGGATTGAACATACTCCTTTACTTGCTTCGGGGTTTGGTGAATCAGTTGACGAATGGAGCGGATAGGTGAGAACGATGAGGTGGGCTTAGCAAAAGCTGAATAGGGGTTCATGAGAGGAAGCTGAGTTTCTGAGATCTTGGTTTCATCGCTAAGAGAGACTTCATAAAGATAATCTATCTTAGAAGCATTGGAAACACGAAATTCTGAGAGTGCTGAAGATGAAGAAGAAGAAGAAGGAGCAAGAGAAATTGGTGCTTCGAGGATTTCTGGATCTGCCATGATGTAGAAAGATCTTCTCAGCACTAGATTCACCTGTCAAGCGCATGGAATGGATCATATCAAAAACGAAACCATGGCTCTGATACCATGAATGGACCTAGACTTAGGATCAGGGAAGGAGAGTAAATTTCCTGCAGGTATGCATCCCACATTGGGCGAACAACTCCCGTTCAAGCCCTTCAGGGACAGCATTTTAGCAGAAAACCACTCAGCCCTTTAATCCAGAGCCTAGAGACACTCAGAAGATGCCAGGATGGAAACGTTTCTAATCTACCCAAGCTGCATTTCTCGAAGGATCCTACTAGGCTGGAGAAGAAGAGGGATTTAGAAAGCCATAGAGGTTTTTCACAAAGCACACTCTTTACTTTAGGGGACTCTGCCCAAACCGATACAACAACAATGCCTTATATAGGCAAATAAAGGGAAACAAGGACACACAGGGACCAACTCACGAGTCCAAAACAAACAGAGGCACCGGAAACTTCCGGGAGGGAATTATTCGCACACTATGAACAGTAACTGTACTGTGAACAGTACATTCCCTAGCCTAGTGCTACAGTAAAAGTGAACAGTACTTTTGCTACAGTGAAAATGTACGGACTTAACGATCTCGTCCGTCGCGAGCATTGTAGCTACATACTGAGTCGTCATCTGAACTGTCTTCTAGGAGATGTGCTTCATATTTATACCGGAGAGCTTCAAGATCTTGAGGTGAAAGAATCTGGTTCAGCCTTTGAGATGAGGATGCTTCATGAGCCCAATGGGATGCTTCTTCTTCTGCCCAGTTTGTATTTTCACTTGTAGTGTTAGCAGGAATGTTTGGCATGCTTAGCTGAGGCCAATTGGATGGCTGTGCATAGAATGATGTGTCCATGCTTTGGAATGAGGACGAAGATCCCTGTTCGTAGGGATTCTGGGACAGAGGACCTCCAAAGCGTGCATAGGGGTCTTGAGTAGACTGGACAATGTCTTCTTCGGTTGTCATTTCGTGTTCCTGGGACGATGCAGCTTGTCTGTTTTGCCTGAGTGCTTCACTAGCTTCTGGTGCTAGGTCATAATGATCCCACGTAGTGGGTGCATTATTCCAGACATCTTCGGGAATGGTCTTGTTTTCCTGGCATAGTATTCTCTGGAGTTCTTGGTATTCATGTTCACAAAATCTAAAAGATCTTGGATAAGATTTGTGAATCCTGGCTTCTCGGTTGTTTGAGTGAGGTTTATAGGCTGTGGTTCCTATTTCAAGTGGTGCATCGAGAATACCGCCATTATTTCTAAAAAAATTCCATGGTCGTTTGAAAAACAGGATGGTGTGAACTTCAGGATTCGGTGTCATGGTTCTTAGTTCTCTTTCTAAGTCTTGTTTCCAACATGTAGGATGATAGAACCAGTTTAGAAAATCTAAAAGATTTCTATCACATTCCTTTTCGATGTTTCTCCCGAGCATGAATATCCTGGTGAGATTGGCAATGAATCTTCTGGTGGGAATTTCAATGGCTATCAAGTACTTATTGGTTAAGTACCATAATAGCGTTCGAGCTGATCGGGAAATCATCTTCCTTCCAGATAAGAGGATGAATAAAAGGATAATTCAAATTTAACCCGAAAGTATAAATGATCGAACCTCCATTGAATGCGAAAAGGTCGTGTGGCATTGCCACATGAGGTTCTCCATGTTCTCGATAAGACCGTCATTCTTGATTTGCTTGGATAATCTCTGGGGTATGCGACTTGGTAAATCTTTGATCTTCTCAATCTTGTATTTGACTCCATGATGAAGCATATGGAAAGCAGGTCTTTTGATGTACATGTTGATTTAAATTTGGTGCTTTGGGTCTTGACAAAAAGTCAGCAAGGACATTCTTTTTCCCAGGAATATGTTTGGTTTCAAAAGAGTATTTTGAAAACCATTCAGCCCATCGAAGCAGTTGAGGGTTTGGAATCTGTTTTTGTTTAAACTTGGTTATCTGAGGGAAAGATGCCATGTCTAGTTCGACCAGAAAGTGATGGCCGATAAGATGAAATTCAAACCTTTTAATTCCATTTTTGACTGCTAGGATTTCTTTAAAGGTGGAATGGTAATGCATTTCAGCCTGGAAAAACTTTCCACTTTTGTGGGCACAAACGTGTTTCTTACCATCAATTTCTTCGAATAGGGACGGCTGCCAAAGTATTCATCACGGCGTCGGTTTGAAGAATTCTTTTGTTGATGGTATTTGTAATGGTGGGAGATTCTGCATAATCTCCTTAAGCTCTTGAACAGCTTTAGTCGGATCTTTCCCCAAGGCGGGGAGTTCTTTTTCAGCATAGATTGCAAAGGAATCAGAAGCTTTGCAATGTTTGGGACAAAAACCCTGAGATAATTTATTATCCCAAGAAATTGCTGAACTTGTTTTGTTGTGAAGTTATCTTCAGGAAACTTGATAGTTCTTGAGCAATGTGTGGCCCTGGATAGTATGTACCTTTGTTGAGGTGCATATCAAGAAATTCAATTTCTGTTTGGGCAATATTCATTTTCCTTTGAGAAAGCATAATGCCATGCCTTTTTACAATTTCTGTAAATTTCTCAAAGAGTTGACGAAGTGGCTTTGTTCATCGGTGTAAAGCGGGAATATCATCGATATACACCGCTGCTTTGCGGTTTGAGAATGGGTTGGAAAATGTGACACATGGCCTTTTGGAAAAGGGATGGGGCAACCTTTAAACCAAAAGGAAGAACTTTCCACTGGAAGTGCTGATTTGGGATATAGAATCCTGTTTTGGTTCTGTCTTCAGGATGAATACCCAATTGCCAAAATCCGGCTTCGAGGTCGAATTTGGAGTAGATATGGGCCTTAGTTAAACCACTAAAGAGAGAATCTCTAGATGGTAAAGGGAACTTATCATCTTGGAGAAAAAGATTAAAATGTTGGTAGTTAATTACCAATCTCATTTTTCCTCTGTTCTGCTCGGCGCGCTTATTGACATAAAATGCTTCACAAGCCCATTGAGAATCAGAAACTTCAATAAGGCCTTGTTGCAATAATTCTGAGCATTCCCTTTGAGCTAAAACCAAGTGTTCTGGCTTCATTCCCGCATGACTCGCCTTTGTGGGGTTGATGTCTTCATTTTTTTGAAGGGGAGGCGGACAAAGAATTCCGGATTTTCCCATAAAGGATGAGAACATTTTTGAGCGAATTCTGAGTGGGATTCCGAACAAGATTCTAGCAGCTTTTGCATGATTGGATCTAACAAACTCATTTGGATGGAAAAGAGTCTCTGAATATCAACGAACTCAGAGAATTGATTTTTGTATCTAAGACCTTTTCCAGGAATGATGCGGAGTTGAGAGATTTGAGTCATAATGTCCCACCCAATTAACAAATCTTTATTGGGGAGATTTGATCAAAAGATTTTTGCTTTTATGGAGCAGGGGAAGAAGCTGGGACGAATGCTTGGAGTAGTTCGGACACTTGTGGAGAAAGTATCTCCAGAAGTGGAGTTGAAGTATCGGATATGAGGAGTCCAATATTCTTCAGGCAGAACTTTTGTGTCCAAAATGGAACAACTTGCTCCAGTATCAATGAGAGCAATGACATTGATAGGCTTGGCGAACTTTGAGGTGAAGATTTTTACAGGGAAATGGGGACAGTGAGTTTGACTTGAGAATATGTCAGGATTCGGTTATGAAGATGTGGGAGATATGTGAAAAATATCTTCAGATTCTGATTCATCAGACTCAGTTTCACTGGAGGTCTGATAGAAAGGAATAACACACAGAGTTTGTTCTGTTGGTTCTTCATCAGCAGAAAATAAGGATTCAATATCATCATTTTCAAGAGAAATACTTGTTTCACATTCGATCAGATGATTCTGACCTTTTTTCGCCTGAGGACAATTTTTGGCAAAATGTCATTTCTTGTTGCAAATGTAGCAACGGTTTGACTTCTTATGGCCTGTGTGATCTTTTCTCTTGCTTAGGTATCGCCATTTCTTCTTTTTTCGGAAATGCTTGGAGCCATGTTTGGACTTTTTAATCGAGTACTTCTTGTAGTGCTTTTTCTTCCGGGAATAATGGCCACAAGTACCATCACAAACTGGAGCATTTGATTTTTAACTTGATGGGAAAAGTTCAAAATATTTAATATAAATCATGAATATATAATTTTACATCTTGTTAATTCACTTGAACTTCTAAACATTTGAAAACAAAACAAACGATATAAAATTTTAGCTCTTTGAGATCTCCGGGGGTTCCCACAAAAACATGGTATATCATGAATATATAATTTTACGTCTTGTTAATTCACTTGAACTTCTAAACACCTGAAAACAAAACAAACGATATATAATTTTTTTTTTTAATGATGACCTAGGGAACCCCGTAAGCCGACAGTCGGCGGGCAAACCCTGGGACGACGCTAGTGGAGGATCCACCACCCCGACGTTGTGTTTAAGATCCCGTGCGGCCAGCGGGATTCAAACTCCTCTCCTTTCTCGCAAAGGATCATGGGAGCTTTATCCAACTAGGCCACCGCAGGCGGTGGTACAAATGACACATAATTAATACTCAACAAAAGTTTTACATTGAAATTACTATTAATATGATAGAACATTTTCAGGTTTAAATATATAATATAAATAATATAATATAATATTTATTTGGTCTAGGATTGGACCGACCCAAAATTCTTAGGATCGAGGACCAACCCACATAGCGTTGGTCCTGGAATTTCAGGACCAAGAACCAACCTAGTCCCCTTGGGAACTGGACTAAGACCAACAGGGTTAGGCCGGTTCAGGATTAGTCCAGGGTCGACCCTAAACCGTTGCTCACCCCTAGGAATCGCCGTACAAAGTTAGGGACCTATCTCCCATGAGCTGCGGGTAAGTCGTGCAAATGACGAAGTGGGGAGTTGAACTTTGGCCTTGTGGGTGGCCATCGTGCAACTCCACCATCTCTGCCACCAACGGGATGGGTAAGATATGTGTATATTTGTGCAATAAAAATCTTAAAACTTATTAAGAAAGTATGATTGTGTTTAAAAATGGCAATTAAGGGTCCGTTCGTTTTGTGGAAAATGGGTTATTTTCGGAATATATTTTCTAGAAGTCATTTTCAATATTTTCTGGTGTTTGGCTAAAATCTAAAAATGTTTTGGAAAATATTTTCTGGTATTTAGTAAGGAAAATATTTTCCATTCACCAGATTGGCGAGTGCGAGCCTTAATCAAGGCTCGCCAGATCGACGAGCGCGAGTTTGAAATCGACAAGTTTGAGGTTCACTTGGTCCGACGACTAACCAAGAAAGAAAAAGATGAGAAATAAAGAAAAGAAAAAGGAAAGAAAAAGGAAATAAAAAATAATTCGAATTAAAAAAAGAAAAAGAAAATTAAAAAATAATTCTAATATACAAAGAAAAGTAGAAGAAGAAAGGAGATGAGGAAGTGAGGATTTGTAGAGTCGTGAGATAAGAGAGATCAAGTGAGAAAAATGTTTTCCACTTTTCAAAAGTGGAGAACATTTTCCTCTACTTTAGAAGACTTTTTTCTTGTGATGGAAAACATTTTCCTCAAGCAATTTATTTTCCGTGGAACAAACGTCAAAAAATCCAGAAAACGTTTTTCCGGAAATTATTTTTCGTGCGAAACAAACGGAGCCTAAGTATTTATGATTTAATCAATATTCCCAATTTGCCATTACAACTAAAATATACGCCTAACCCCATAATCGGTCATCTTTCTCATTTCACATTTTATATGGCATGGGTCGCATGCACAGCTAATAATATTTACATAACCATGTTTATCGATGTAAAAAACATTTATCTCCTGATACTTTCCATATTGTAAAGTGGGCTCCTAAAAGATTCTATGCATCCTAACATCTCTACCCACATGTTGTAGCTTATCATCAGTCCAAATTGCGAGGCATTAATTCTAACGTGGCTTATTTCTCAATTTTTTCTTAATCTAGATTTACTAATCAAGTTAATTACTAAATTCTATGTACTTGCTAATTGAACCATGTGAAAATCCAACACTATATTAAATGTCCCAGACAATGTTAAATTGTCAAAGCAACCCACTTTTCAAAATGGTTTTGCAATTAAGTGCAAATTTTGATTAGTTAGATAAAATGTCTAGATTGGACAATTAATTGTGTAATAAACCAAGAACCTACCATCATAAATATCCTTAATATGTAAACAGCTCCCATGGTTTTCAGTTTTACAATATGAGACCTTAACTTATTGAAATTATGAAATTGCCCGTACTCTACAATTCTTACATTTTTGACCAAATTTCATTTCCTTTGATTAATATAACTTAATCACTAACTAAAAATTTTGACCAATGAAATTTTCTATTCACAAAAGAATTTATATGATGTGAATATATGTTTTTTTTTTCTTGTAGGACACAATTATTGTTGCATCTATTTACATTCATAGTTTCATCTTTCTAATATCTCTACTCGTCAAAGTCATTCAAAATCCTCTTGAAATCATTCAACCATGTTTTTAATTATGAAATATATCCATTTTCTATACAATGACTCATAGCATCTTCTAGTGGCATCATAAACATAATGGATCTTTCATGCAATATCAATAACAATTTCAAGATAAAAGCATCAGTAGGCATCAACGGGCATCATTTTCATCTTAAATGGACATGGCATCACCTCCATGATACAAAATCATATAAATTCACTCACACATAGAGTTGAGAAAATGTATTGATAGAAAAATGTAATATTCTGTACATCTCTAATGAAGAATACATGAGTCTATGCATAAGGCTTTAGAGCTTAACTATCTAAGGTAACAAAATATCAATTTCATCAAAAAAATCAAATTAGAATCAGTTAAGATACATCTCCTAAATATATCTATATCTCTAACATCCCCTTTCAATTTTTAGGTGATTTGAAAGAAATCAACTTAAGTTTGGAGAAGAGATCTAGAAAATGCCTAGGTGGATGTGTCTTGGTAAAGACATCAGCAATCTGTTTGGTGGATGAAGTAGAGACTAGTCAAACAATGCCATGAAAAATATCAGATCGAATAAAATGATAGTCTATCTCAATATGCTTAGTTTGTTCATGGAAAACATCATTATGTGCTATTTGGATAGCACTTCGATTATCGTAATGAATTAATGTTCCACTCCGTTGATGCACTTCCATGTCTTCTAGTGGCCAGTGCAACCATAGTAACTCTGGTGTTGTATTAGCAAGAGCTTGATGTTCTACTTCTGTACTAGATTGAGTAATAATAGTCAGTTTCTTACTATGCCAAGAGACAAGAGACAAGTGCCCAAAAAGAAACAGTAGCCTGTAGTGGAGTGATGATCTTGAGGTTTATCAGCCTAGTTAGCATAAGAATAAGCCTCCAACTCCAAGGTAGATTGAGAATAATAGTGAAGGCCATGAAATAATATACCCTTCATGTAGCGAAGAATTTAAAGTATTGTAGCAAAATGTGTCATGCGAGGCGCGGTCATGTACTGACTAACAATATGGACAGCATAGGTAATGTCAGGTCGAGTGACGGTGAGATATATAAGGTTGTCGACAATCTGTCGATAAAGTGTAGGATTCGAAAGACGAGCTCAATTTCTAGCATCAAATTTTAGCATTAGTCTCAATAGGAGTGGTAGTGATCCTATTATCAGTAAGCCTAGCTCGAGAGATAAGATTAGTGGCACATTTGGCTTGTGAAAGATAATAACCGGAGGGATTTGAATCAACCTCCAAGCCTAAAAAGTAACTGAGTTGCCCGAGATCTTTCATTTCATATTGTTGACTCAGATATTGCTTAAGCTTTGAAATGCCAATATAATCATCGCCAGTAATAACCATGTTGTCCATGTATAAGAGTAGCATAATATACCCATGAGAGATGCGTTGAACAAAAGAGCGTGATCATAAGGACTGCAATTGAAGCCAAGAGATTCCATGTTAGAGCTAGATTTGGAATACCATGCACGAGGACCTTGTTTCGAACCATATAATGCTCTGCGTAATCGACACACTTTGTTGGAAGAATGAGTATATCTAGGAGAAGGCACCATAAAGACTTCTTCCGTAAGATCACCATTCAAGAATGCATTTTTAATATCCATCTTGAATAGAGACCGGCTCTTAACTACAACAATAGCAAGAAGACTATGGACAAAAGTAAGACTTGTAACAAGAACAAAAGTCTATTCATAGTCAACTCCATATTCCTGAGTAAAGTCTTTCGCCACTAGTCGAGCTTTGTAATGATCCATAGTACCATCTGCCTTTATTTTAATCTTATATACAACCTATAATGGACTTATCAGGAAGTAAATCAACCAAATAAACTCATCTACAATTGCTTGTTGCCATAGAGGATTAGTGTTGGCTTCTCTATATGTACGAGGTTCAGAAAGGGAAGCAATGATAGAGTAGTAGTGATAATCACGAAGTCGAATAAGAGGTTGACTTACTTTGGTGAAGCGATGGAGAGAGGATGATGGAATGTCAATTGGTGGAGAATCCACAGATGGAGTAGACATGTTAGAAGCTACAAAGGTGGTATTGTTAGTAGAACCTGCATCAAAATTAGAAAGGAGGGGGAGATAGTTTTGGAGAGGGGGATTCAAGAGTGGAGGAAGATGTGGGGTCTTCCGAAAATAAATCCATAGAAGTATTAGTGAAGAAAGGAACACGAGACAATGACTTGAAGGGATGAAGAGAAGAAAACATCTTGTGTTCTCAAAATGTAACATGACGAGATAAACGAAGATGATTTGATATAGGATCCCAACATTTGTAACCTTTGTGCACAATACCATTCCAAGGAAGCAACATAATTGAGCACAAAGCTCTAACTTTGTGCGTTCATGTAGGAGAAGATGCACAAAGCAAGGATTGCCAATGACTCGAAAAAGATTGTAGTTGGGTACACTACCATACAAATGCTCATAAGGAGAAATGTTACCTATTACAGGTGACAGAGTACGATTAATGGTGTATACAATAGTGAGACAAGCCTCTCCCCAAAAAAATTTCGGAAAAGAAGTGGAGACTAGAAGAGTATGAGTAATATCTAAAATATGTCTATGTTCACGTTTTGCTTGACCATTTTGCTGGGAAGTCCTTGGACAAGAACGATGAACAATAGTGCCATTTTGGGAGAAAATTTTAAGAAATTCGTTGACTCAAAATTCCATGGCATTATCAGTGTAGAAAACCTTGATATCTTGAGAAAATTGTGTTTTTATCATGGCAGCAAAATCACGATAGATATGAGTAAAGTCAGATCGATTTTTCATAAGATAAAGCCATGTATAACAATAATGATCATTCACAAAGATTACAATATAGCGAGAGCCTCCCATTGTGGGAGTTGGAGATGGTCCCCAAATATTAGAGTGAATAAGATCAAAAGGAGCATGAGAGACATATTCACTAAGATGAAAATGCAAGGCATGATATTTTCTCAACTGGCAAGGCAGACAATCAAAATGTTTATTATCAAGAGAACCTAAATGACCAATGAAATTAAGGATTTTAATCTATAGGATGAAGCATGACCTAACTGAGAATGCCGAGTTTTAGATGACATTGTGGCTACACAACCGGTAAAGGAGTTGGCGATATTCAAGGAAACAAGCTCAAATGGGCGGCCCACTCTATGGTCTATCCCAATAGTCTGTCCTATCCGTAGATCCTGCACATGACAACCATGAGAAAAGAAGTGGACATCAAAGCCAAGTTCACATAATTGTCCTACTAAATTGAATTTAGGGACAGTTTGGGAATGATGAATGTATTAGGTAAGGATAATGTATATGTTGAAATGTTTCTTGTATAGCTAACTCTATTTGAGAATTATCTGCGGTGTGAATAGGAGGGATATGTGAATTGAATGATTTGGATTGAAATAAATCAGGATTGGAGGTCATATGATCATAGCAAGCATAGTCAAAATACCATGAATCAGAAGTACCTAAAGTGACAAACATAACAGATGGAACAAAGAAGCTAGAAGTACCAAACTCTCGAAGAATGAGATGAAGATCCTCTAATGAAAAACGTAACAGACAATCTATTAGGAGAAGTCTTTACGATAGCAGTGGTGACATATGAATTTGCATGTAGACCTTGATTTTTGGATTGATTAGCAGTCCTTGTAAGTTGTGTAGGTTGTACTTGATGGTAATTGAACATCAAAACTTCTATCCATAATAGGCACTATACCAACTTCAACACAGTAGATTGGACCAAAAAAGTGCAGAAACTAGTACCTAGAGAGCTTGTATGGAGTAAATAAGGCTAAAAATGGCTTAGAACGTCAAATAACTTTGAGTAACATTGTAGGGCGTGTGCCTACGTTCGGCGGCAATTGACGACCAAATTTCAGTATTTCTCTCATCAGAGGATGGCAAGTCTGATGGTCATGGCATTTTTTTGAAATCAACAGCGCAAGTATGTTGAACAACGACTCAAAAGTTTGTTCTTGATGAATAATTGGTAGAGATGCATGGCGGCCACCTTGTAGCAGACTCGATGGGCACACCTTAGTTGCCTTAGGAAAGGAGGCTTTGATACCAAGTTGAGAAAATGTATTGATAGAAAAATGCAATATTCAGTACATCTTTAATGAAGAATATATGAGCCTATACATAAGGCTTTAGAGCTTAACTATCTAAGGTAATGAAATATCAATTATATCAAAAAAATCAAATAGAATCAATTTAAGATACATCTCTTAAATATATTTATATCTCTAATACATAGTTTTGCCTCTTATTAGCTCATTAGGTAATCATTAACTTCTTTTAACAACGTGAATGGATAATATTATTTATACTTTAAGCTAAAACCAAATAAGGATCAAGATTACTAAGAGAATCAAACCACCTTACCTCCTAGAGATTCACTTGCCTTGGATGGAAAGTTTGATTGAATATAGAGCTTAATCTGCCTAAAAATCAAATAATGCAATCTTGAATTAACACTAGTTAAGCAAATCAAACACCTAATTCAACATTGGTCTAAAAATCAATAATGATGTTACTCATGTGACTACCAACGTTTGTTGACCAAAAAAAAAAAAACCTTTAGTGAAAGATATTTTGTTGAGGAAAAAATTCCAGCAAAACAAACTCAATGAATTTTCACTTTTGATAATAATCTATATGCCTATCTAGCCATATTGGTCGCACCTAAAAATATTATGTCAACACGTTTTTTACCTTCAAACTTTGACAACAACTCATGTGCTAATTTTTATTCACTTATGCATATTAAAGTTAGTAAAATTAATTTACCAATTGACTTTTCTCAATTATGACTAATATGAAAACCAATAAGTTCCACGTTCATGAACATTCAAAGCATTTTCATCGATTCTAACTCATGTCACCTTTTTTGAACCTTTAAAAGATTTAATAACCCTTAGCAAAGTCACATACTTAAATATTACAAATTCAAAAGCTAATTTTTAGAAATTTTCATAGCTTAACAAATTCACCGACAGGTCTTTAATTAATCAAAGTTATCAAACAATTCATTCAGACCATTAATCATCTTAATATCCTAAATAATATTAGGAAGCAAAGAAACTTCAAGATGTCATGCTACGGCTACGATGCGGTGGAACAATCGCATATTAATCTGTTCACCGGGAGTCTGTGCATTTCCTCTTTCTCTTCACGGGTTAGTCTAGTTGTGTATAGGGGGGATATGGCATCAAGCTAAGTGATTGTGTGACCAGCCCCACGATCTCTAAGTCTAGATAGGACATGAGGTCCTCATGACCCGACTTAAAGCCCTGGACCTAAGAACCCAATTAGAAAAATTTGTGCAATTATTTCATCTCACTGAAGAACATATTTCATGTGATATGTACATTATAATTCCACCCAAAGAGCTAGTCATGACAGTGATGATGGGATTTCATTGACTAATCATAATAGTTCAGCCGTTATGAAATTCATTTGTGACAAGTTTTACTATGCCCCTACTATTTGTACATATCTCAATTTTAAGTGATTTTTTTATCCCATATGCTGCTATCACATAATATACCGTCGCAAGAACCTATTAGCGGGTTAAAAATCTTGTAATTTTTAGATGCCAGATATTGGGTAGCGCCACGCACAAACAAAATAGAGTAAAATGAGAAAGATAATTTGCTTGATTATCACACCTCACCATGACTCCACCTTTACTTTAAATTTCTCTTTTTCAACTTTTCTCAAATTGTAGCTCCCATCACTCTCTCTCTCTCTCTCTTCACTTCCTTTTCTTCTTCATCCTTCACCAGCCGCCCCAATTGATGAGGAGTATGAATCACACCCCAACTTTATTCCACCCCCACTTTATTAGTAACTTCAAATTTCTCTATTTCTATTTTCTCAAATTGCATCTCCCATCACTCTCTCTCTCTCTCTCTTCTCACTTCCTTTTATTCCGAGTCATAGCCATGACACGTCATCTTGTGCGAGTTGTCGTTTGCGTGTTTGGTGAGATAATCATAGTTGTGACTCATCATCCCGTGCAAGTTGTCGTTTGCGTGTTTAGTGAGACTATGTGGCATCATTCTCATTGTCGTTTGCGTGTTTGGTGAGAATATGTGGCTTCCTTCTTGTTGTTGTTTGCGTGTCATAGCCATGACATGTCATTCTATGTGAGTTGTCGTTTGTGTGTTTGGTGAGACTATGCGGCATTATTCTCAGAGTATGTAGTAAAATCCTAATACCTTCTTCTAGGGAGAGACTATGTGGCATTATTCTGATTGTACTATGTGGCCTCATTCTCATTGTCAGGAGTGCATAGTAGAAGCCTTCTTGACATCGTTTGCGCGTCATAGCCGTGACACGTCATGCAAGTTCTCGTTTGCGGGTTT
This sequence comes from Eucalyptus sideroxylon x Eucalyptus melliodora, assembly GCA_016097485.1. Lineage (NCBI taxonomy): Eukaryota > Viridiplantae > Streptophyta > Magnoliopsida > Myrtales > Myrtaceae > Eucalyptus > Eucalyptus sideroxylon x Eucalyptus melliodora. The sequence goes on along the minus strand of CM027832.1, from coordinate 42,993,534 downwards.
GGTGAGACTATGTGGCATTGTTCTCGTTTGCGAGTTTGGTGAGATTATGTGGCATTCTTCTAGGGAGAGACTATGTGGCATTATTCTCATTGTCGGCAGTAGAAATCCTATACCTTCTTTTAGGGAGAGACTATGTGACATTATTCTTGGTGCCGGGATTGCACAATAAAAGTCCAATACCTTCTTCTAGGGAGAGACTATGTGGCATTATTCTTGTTGTCATGAGTGGTAATAAAAGCCCAATACCTTTTTCTAGGGAGATCATTAAGAGGATGGTCAAGTCCAAACCTATCAATATTTCAAGTTGGATGAATCTTTACTAAAAAATTTAAGCTAATGAGTCATGGGTCAACTAGTATTAATTGCTCCATACCACACTAATTCTCTGATGTAAGACTTCTTTAACACAATTCACACGTGACACTCATGACCGTTTCTTGAGTTTCCACTATGCACCCCTTGTTGTTTGCACTACGAACTCTAGTTGTTATTGTTTGGGAAACAATGATATTATCAAGTTTCATAACTTATGTATGATATTCACTTGAACGTCATAAATTTTTTTCAACTACTTAAGTATCATTACATCTAAAAAAAGTTCTCACTTGAGTACCAAACTTTTTGAAAACATCCAATTCAACTAAACCTAACACTTAAAGTGAACGTTTTTCGTGAAAGATATACCGCTTAAGCGATCCATTGAAAAGTTACATAAGACTCGTGTAGTTAGAAAAGAAAAAGTCAATGTACTCATGACATCGTCATATCAAAATTATCACATGCGTGACGTCATTTTTCTCAAGAAGAAGAGGAACATGAATAGACAGTCAGAGGAGAAAGAAAGAGGAAGCGCACGCGAGGGGAATCAAACAGGAGAATTTTGAAGTGTTTCTGAGAGAAAATGAGGAAGTCAGGTGGGGCCCAATCAACGTACACGTGACTATTTGATGGAAGGAATGGATACTGGCACTCTGTCTCTCCTCTGTCTCGTCTCTTGAAACGTCGGCGACATGCACGGCGTCGCCAATTTCACCGCCGCCCTCATCTCGTATGCTCCTCCTGAAACGGTGAAACCTGCAGAGTCGCCTTGGCTTTCTCTCTCTGCGCATGATTCCTTGCCCTCTCTTCTTCCTCAAGAAAGGCACTTCTCCGACCGACTCTCCCGGCCATATCATCCACCCCCCGGCCATCTCATCCACCATGCCTTTCTCTGTCAACCCATCTGCCCTTCCATCTCTGTCATCTTCCGATCTCTCCCATGGCGGATTTGCCTCCGGGTCATGGCGTCTACCTCTACGGCGACCTCGACCTCCACATCATCTCCGCCTGCAACCTCCCCAACATGGACATGGTCTCCGGCCGCCTCCGCCGGTGCCTCTCCGCCTGTGCCCGGCCTTCCCGCTCCAGCGACCATGCCCCCGCCCCCCCACTCCGGGACCGCTGCGACCACGACTCCCGCTGCCACGGGAAGGTCATCACCTCCGACCCCTACGTCACCGTCCGCGTCCCCCACGCCACCATCGCCCGCACTCGCATCCTCCACAACATGCAGAACCCCTGGTGGGACCAGCGGTTCCGCATCCCCTGGCTCACCGCGCCGTCGACTTGGAGTTCCACGTGAAGAACAGCAACCTGTTCTCCGCGCAGCTGATCGGCACTGTTAATATCTCGGCGTGGGAAATCAAATCTGCCGAGGACATCTCCGGTTCCTTCCCGCTGAGGGGACCCTCAGCGAAGCCGAATTCCTGCCTCCAGCTCAAGCTGAAGTTCACGCCAGTGGAGAAGAACCCGGTGTACCAGCACGGCATTGCCGGAGATCCTAATCATCTGGGAGTTAGGCACACTTATTTCCCCTTAAGAAAAGGGTGTGGCGTCAGGCTGTATCAGGACGCTCATGTGGTCGATAGGATGTCGCCTGTTATTGAGTTGGACAGTGATGCTGGAGACGTCTATAGGCATGAGAAGTGTTGGGAGGATATTTGTCACGCCATATCTGAGGCTCACCATTTGATATATATTGTTGGTTGGTCGGTTTCTTATAATATTAAGCTCATTAGAGAGCGTACCCAGACCCGGCGAATGCCGCTAGGTGGGGACTTGACGCTCGGTGAATTGCTCAAGTATAAGTCCCAAGAGGGGGTGCGCGTTTTGTTGTTGATTTGGGATGATAAGACTTCGCGTGACAAGCATTTTATTAACAAGGTGAGAAGTTGTTTGTTTAAGTCGGATGGCCCTTGATCACATTCTTCCATCTGCTTATTTTAGCATATTGAGGTGGCATGTGGCATCGGCGATTACTATGTTGTTGTTGGTCCTGTTGTCCAGAGTATGATAATGGTTAGTGTATTTGCTACGAGGAGCACTTGTCTAGTGAGGAATTAGGGAATAGTGTCTCTCTTTGCTCCCGATATTGTCCCTACAAATGAATAAGGGTGCACGGGCGGCATTTCTTGCTGGAAGGGGTGATGCAGACACGTGATGAAGAAACTAGAGATTTTTTCAAGAATTCATCAGTGAACTGCGTGCTGGTGCCACGTAATGCCAGTGGTAAACTTGGCTATATTAAACAGCAGGTATGCTTTTCCTAGAATTCTTGCAGTTTCACCACATGGAACTTTTATCAAAATCTAGAGATTAGCACTAGCATTGGACAGCCATAACCTCTTTCACATTTATGAGCTACATGGCATTGCGATGTTGTGTTCCTCCCTCATGTCTAGGCAATTAGCTGCCTCGCATATTTGTAGTTGGAGATGCGTTTTATCGTAGAAATGTCCTATGAAGTTGCTGAGGTGATTTGGCATTGGAGATGAATGTTCTTTATAAAGTGACTGATGGACTCTATGGACTCTCTCATTTAGCCCACTCATAGAGCTAATGTCCCTTTTCATACTTTTAGAGTTGAACGCTTGTTTATGAATTTTTCTTGCATTTTTGGGCTATCATAAAGGTACTCTACTTTCTGAGGAATATTCTGTGCTATACATAATCCTCATTCGTTAATTTGGAATGATTATCTTAAGGGATAAGGTTTGCTTTGTAATGTGCATTCATTTTACTTAAGCATGGCTGCATAAATCTTGTGAGAATGGACAAACTTTATCCTCTTTCTTGCTTGAATTCCTTATGTGGTGTTGTGGTAATTCTGATAACCTAAATAACTGGACGCGGACTTGAGTCTGGAGTGCCATAACTTTGGCCAAAGGGACACTTAAGTCCATAACTTACGAAAGGTACACTTAAGTGCCACATTTGAAGAAAAGTGAGACACTTGAGTGCCACCTCTGGCGAAGCCAGCTGGAAATCATATGTGCCATTTATATATTAATATTTCTCAGTGTGTCGCCCGGAGTCTTTGAGTCGGCTCGCCAAAACGACGTCGTTTTGACATCATTTGAATTTTATAATAATATAAAAATTATTTAAATTAAATTTAAAATAAATTTATTTAAAAATAAATTTATTTAAAACATTTTTAAAAAAATTAGAAACTTTAAACATTAAAAAAAATAAAAAAGAATTTAAAAATTACAAAAAATTTACAAATTTACAAAAAAAATTAAAAAATTACTAAAAAATTTAAAAATTTACAAAAAATTTACAAATTTTTTTAAAAAAAATTAGAAAGTTACGAAAAAAATTACAAAAAATTACAAAATTTTTTCAAAATTTACATAAAATTTAAAAAATTTAGAAAAATTTAAAAAATTTAAAAAAAATTAAAAATTTACAAAAATTTAAAAATTTGCAAAATTTTTTAGAAAGTTACAAAAAATTTACAAAATTTACAAAAAATTTACGAAATTTACATAAAATTTACAAAATTTACCTAAAATTCAAAAAATTTACAAAAAAAATTCAAAAAATTTACAAAAAATTCAAAAATTTTTAGAAAGTTACAAAAAATTTTAAAAATTTACGAAATTTACAAAAATTTTAAAAAGTTACAAAAAATTTCAGCCCTCAATCGGCACCCTTTTCTTTTTTTTTTTAAATTTTTTTTTTGTAAATTTTCTTAATTTTGCAAATGTTTTTAATTTTTAAAATTTTATTTTTAAAATTTTTAAAAAATTTTATTTTTAAATTAAAATTAATTAATTTACATATTAAATTTTTTACCATGTCAGCACCAAAATAACGTCATTTCGGGTGTTGGCTAGATTAGAGCACTTAAATCGGCCAAAACGACGTTGTTTTGGTATAAGTTGAATTTTAATATAATATAAAAATTAATTAAATTAAATTTAAAACAAAATAATAATATAATTTATTTTTATTTAAAAAAAATGTAGGAGGAGGAGGAGAAAGGCAGCCAACGGCTGAGGGCGGAGCCCTCATTTGCCGCCGCCTCCCCGCCGTAGCCGGAAGGTGGGGGAGGGTTGGCCAGGCCCACCTCCTTTTCTTAAAAAAATTTTCTAAATTTTTTAAATTTTTTTAAATGTTTTAAAATTTTTTAAAATTTTCTAAATTTTTTTAAAATTTTCTAAAATTTGTTGAATTTTTTTTTATTTTTTTTAAATTTTATTTTCTTTTTAATTTTTAAAATTTTAAATATTTTATAAATTTTTATAGAATTTTATAAATTTTTATAGAATTTTTACAAAATTTTCTAAAATTTTTAAAATTTTTAAATTTTTTTTAAATTTTTTAAAATTTTTTATATTTTTTTAAAATTTTTATATATTTTAAAATTTTTTAAAATTTTTTGAAATTTTTTGAAATTTTTTTATTTTTTTAACTTTTAATTTATTTTTTATTTTTTATTTTTTAAATATTTTATAAATTTTTATAGAATTTTATAAATTTTTATAGAATTTTTACAAAATTTTCTAAAATTTTTTAAATTTTTTAAATATTTTAAATATTTTTAGTTTTTTAAATTTTTTAAAATTTTAACATTTTTAATATTTAAATATTTTTAATATTTTTTAAATATTTAAATAAATTTATTTTTAAATTTATTTTTATATTAAATTTTTTGCCACGTCGCATTAAAACGACGCGTTTCGCACTTTCGCTTCGCAGGAAAATTGATACGTCGGCGTTTTGGCCGGATTTTGGCCGGATTGGCACTCAAGTGATCCATTTTACTCCGATTTTGGCACTTAAGTGTCTTTCGTAAGTTATGGCACTTAAGTGTCCCTTTCAAACAAAGTTATGGCACTTGAAGCGTTCTTTTGCCTAAATAACTGTTGCAAGCTTGGACTGTATTATTTTTTTCTCCAGGTTGTTGGATCGATGTTCACACACCATCAAAAATGCATCCTGGTGGACACCCAGGCGTCGGGTAATCACCGAAAAATAACTGCATTTATAGGAGGAATTGATCTTTGTGACGGTCGATATGATACACCTGAGCATCGGCTATTTCGTGATCTTGACACTGTTTTTAAGGACGACTTTCACAATCCTACATTTCCTGTGAGTTGTTTGTCTATGCTTTTTGCCTAGCAGTTCTTCTTTTCTTTTAAATACTCTTGTGTGTACTGTCTTCTAATGTAGGTCAAATTTTAGACTCTGGATTGATAGAAGTCTTTTGAGCCCATTCTTTTTCCCAACTTTCCCGCATGAAGAGTGGCATGATACTTGTACTCGAGAACTGATGTACAGAGTCTGCCTGTTTCTGATTAGATTTACTTTGTCACATCAATGAATTTTGATCATGAGTGTTGTGGTAGCATTAAAATTTTACGAGTTAAATGATAATCAAAGTCTGCTAATTTGAGGGGGCTTCCTTCCTTGTTTTTCAGAAATTTATTGCCCTGGTTGCACATAAGAAGTGGATTGATTGGTACTAAGATCAAAAGAAGATTCATGCCTCTGCTTAATGACTTGCTGGAAAAGATTTTTGGATAAAGCATATAGTGAACTTAACCTTTGACAGCCTCACCGAAGGCACAAAAGCATATTTAAACTTCTGGATTATGAAAGTGGCCGCAGGCCGCAAGTTCTAGTCTATTTATCGAATTTGTCATGATACAAGCGAGTTCTCCGTATCATTTCAATCTTAATTTGTTGCATGGACAAGTATAAAATGAGCAAGATATATTTGACTAAATTAAGTTTTTGTAAGTGTTGAGTCAAGCCATTAAACTTTCTTTGAGCTGAAAAGGTTGTGCTCATATAGAGGTTCTCTCCAGAATGCCCATCTATATGCTGTGGGTACACCTAAAGTTTGTGAATTTGATTGATGGAACCTGAAAAAGGGGTGAATGGAACGATATCTTGCTACTTTCTTTCAGTTTTGAGTCTTGTGACCAGCACTGGTAGTTGCTCCACAAGTTGGTATTATCTCTTGATTCTCTTCCAGTGAGTGTCTTTACTTTGTATCTGTCAGGCTGGAATGAAAGCTCCAAGACAACCGTGGCACAACTTGCACTGCCGGATTGAAGGGCCTGCTGCTTATGATTTACTGATGAACTTTGAGCAACGTTGGAGGAAAGCAACAAGATGGTTTTCCAAAGGGAAAAAAAATCGGCATGATGATTCCTTATTAAAAATAGGCCGTATCTCTTGGATATTGAGACCTACATCAACTGAGTCACATGATAGTACATCTCTTTCAAATGATGACCACCATGATGGTATTACAGTAGTGCCTGAGGACAACCCAGATCTCTATGTCTCTAAAGAAGATGATCACAATAACTGGCATGTTCAGGTTGGAAATGCAAGTTCCCTGTCATTATCGCGTGTTCAGGTTATCTTTCTTTCATTTAGCCGTTTGCTTTGTGTTTGCTTGTGCAGATTTTCCGGTCGATTGATTCTGGATCAGTCAAAGGATTTCCAACAAAAAAGAAAGATGTTGCTGAAAAGCAGGTCTACAGGAGATCTATGTTTCTTGCTTCATTTCTTATCCCTACTTTTCTTATCTTTTTGCTTTTGTTTAGTTGAATGAATTTCGAAAAAAGGTGAAGAAAATCATATTAATGGACTTGTGTTGGAGTAGGATTCTCTCTGCTGGAGTAGGATTCTCTCTCTAGTTAAAACTTAAACTAGTTTCTACCTTTCTAATTGACATCGTTGTGATGGAATTTTTTTTTTATTTTTTTTTATTTCGTATCTGCATCCTCTTACTTATTGGTAGTTTTTGGTGCAGAATCTTATAGTTACAAAAGATGCAGTAGTAGACAGAAGCATTCAGACAGCTTACATTCAGGCAATCAGATCTGCTCAACATTTTGTATATATTGAAAATCAGCATTTTCTGGGATCATCATATGTGTGGCCGTCGAATAATGATGCAGGTGAATATCATGACTTTTATGTTGCAAGTGCACGTTTCTTATCTATACTGAGACATTCCATTGGTGGACTAAGCGTGGCTCGTTTAATCACAATTGTGTGCTTATACGCATATTTGACTTGCAGAGGTGAATCGACCTACCAGAAAAAAATATTGAGTACTGCTCATTTCACTCCAAAGTATTGGTTAAATCTTTTGTTTGTGTTTCAATTGACCATTTTCATCCCTTTTTTGAATGTTAAGGAGCTAAGTTGTTAACTAGTACTGTTTACCACATCAATGAAGTCTTAGTAGGCAGAAGACTTCTTATAGTTAGTTTTTTGTCCACAAACCACTCTCAGCTATTTGTGGCATGGCCTGAGCAGGAGCTGATAACCTCATTCCAATGGAATTGGCCTTGAAGATTGCTAGCAAAATTAGAGCTAAGCAGAGATTTGCTGTATATATTGTCATACCGATGTGGCCTGAAGGTGATCCCAAGTCAGCTACAATCCAAGAGATTCTCTTTTGGCAGGTAGGTGCAGACATGAATGTGTTTTTGCAGATGTGCGTAAACTTTGGTGCTTTTGCTTGATGGGGAAGATGATGAGAGGCAATATATGGAGTACGATGGACAAGGACAGTCTTTACATGACGATGGACAGAAATTACTACATAATATAGAGTAGCAAATACAAAGTAATTGATTCCATTTAGGTGTCCAGCCAATTAGAGAATATGATTTCTCACTAGTTCTGGATGTCTATGTTTAATGCTGTGCAAAGTATTCTTTAATGCCATCTCCTACTCCTCACACATCACATTAGCCATAAAATACTAAATTGAATAGTTATACAAAATATTATGTGTTTCTAATTCTTTGGTGACTCAAATTTCACATAATCTGATTCTTTTACACTATTTGCCTTATTTTTTTCCCAGAACCAGACCATGCAAATGATGTATAAAGTTGTTGCAAGTCAACTGAAGCAAATGGCACTCGGTGATTCTCATCCTCAGGACTATCTTAATTTTTACTGTCTTGGTAAAAGGGAAGATAATTCTGGTCAACCTTCTCCAGATGATGCGGTAATGCTTCTTCCAGTATGTTTTTGACTAGCTTTCATGTCCTTGAAACATGCCAATGGTCTATTAATCAATAATTACATTTGCAAGCTCCGGACCCCATTCAACGGTGCATGAATGCCTAGACAACGTGGTTCGTAGAGTTGTAATCAAGCTGAGTCAAGTCGATACAGTGCAAAGCTCGAGCTCAACTCGACCTGCATCCTCGGGACTTGAAACTCAGCTCGAGCTTGATCACATATAAAATATTTTGGATTGAGCTTGACTCAATTATAATAGCGTTATTTATGAACTTGAGCTTGAGTTTTGGTAAGCTCAAATGGTTTCCTTGCATATTTTTGTATGAAGGTTAAATATGTAGTTTGAATGACTTTTGTGTCCTCTTTTTGTTATTAAAAAATGTTTTTGAAAAGAATAATAGAAGCTCAATTAAATTTAGGAGCTTGTCAAACTAAGTAGTGACAAGCTTGAACTCGACTCGACAAGATACTTGAGTAGTTCGAGCTCAAGCTCCACAAGAAATAAGGTGTGCCTATCTCGAGTAATCATCATGTGGAGCCTGAGTCAAGATTGATTGACACATGGTCAATCCGTTTTCCTCATCGTATAATTTGATGAAGCTTGGATATGATGTTTTCTGACGTGTTATGGCAGGTTTCGGAATCGTACAAGTCCCGGCGATTTATGATAAATGTTCATGGTAAAGGAATGGTAGTGGATGATGAGTACGTTTTATTGGGATCAGCAAATATTAACCAAAGATCTCTGGCTGGTACCAAAGATACTGAGATTGCCATGGGTGCATATCAGCCCCATCACATTTGGGCACAAAAGAAGAGGCTTCCTATTGGTCAGGTTGTTTCTTGTGGCTTCTTTGCAAAAGCCTAATTTCTGATTTTAGGATATTTGCGCTGGCTTTCTCAAGCAAATATTCACTTAATCAGTGGAATACAAATCAGTTTGCACTTATTGAACTGGTTGTAACAAAGTCAATTCATGATTTTTTATCTCAACGACATAATTTTACATCCTAACTTTATAAAAATAAGAATTTAAATAGTTTTAACTCTGCTATTTGCTTTGACACGGTGAATGCAGTCACATCTAAAGTAGGTCACTGTGACTTGTGAATGGAGTAATGGGCTCTCAGAGATACATATTTTCGGGTATGATTGTTGTGACTTTGCACTTCTGCCCATCTGTCTAGGTATTCGGATACAGGATCTCCCTGTGGGTAGAGCATTTAGGGGGAGTGGAAGAATGCTTTATTGAGGCTGGCAGTCTAGAATGTGTGAAGAGGGTGAATAAGATAGCTGAAAATAACTGGAAGAGCTACAAGGAACAAGGTTCGTTGCAGGGCCACCTTCTCTGGTATCCCATACAGGTGGACCGAGACGGGAGGGTTGGGCCATTGCCAGGATCGGAGGAGTTTCCTGATGTCTGTGGCAAAGTCGCCGGTGCTCATTCCACTACAATCCCTGATGTTCTAACAACTTAGGTTCTGTCCGACTCCATGTCCATGCAGCCCCAGGAGCCACAAAGATGTTTCCTAGGCTGTCGCTTCATTCCTGATGTATACGAGCTATATGTTTCCGTCTGATTGCCTTTGTGTGGTGCCATATTTCAGATTATTCTTCTGCTGTTTCGTTTTTTGTTTTTTTTTTTTTCTGCGTCTGTCTGGATGTTTCCCAGAACCCCCGCATAAACGAGATCCTCGGTGGTGATCTCGGCCAGGGTGTGAATATTCTATACGAGCAGTTCGGTATCTCCTTCAGCTTTGGTTGATGGTGTCTACAGTTACAAATCTGGGAGCATCTGCGCTCTTGTGAATTAGAGGATGAAGATGTAATTTGGAAATTGCTGTACAGAAAGCTATGTTGTAGTCGAACACAGCAGAGCTTGGCTTTTTATGAAGTGATTGATGCCTTCAATTTGAAATGAGCATTCAGACAGCTTACATCCAGGCAATTCGATCTGCTCAACAATTTGCACATATTGAAAACCAGTAGTTTTTGGGATCATTGGATGCATGGTCATCGTATGATGATGGAGGTGAATATCATGATCTCTCTTATGTGAGAGAATTACCAAAAAAGTCCTAAACCTATTTCAATTGTGCCAATTCAGTCATAAACTTTTTTTTTTTGGCCAATTTAGTTCTAAACCTTTTACAATTATGCCAATTCAATTTATCCAGCCAATTTGGCCGGCCGCAATGGCCGTCCGGTAAATGCTGAAGTGGCAATTTTTTTTTTGAATTTTTTATGTCTTTTTTTCTTTTTTTTTCCCCGCCTTCTCCTTCCTCTGGCCAGCAAGGTCAATCTTGTCGGCTAGTGGTGAGCTATGTAGCACGGACACTCTCCGGAAGCCTTCGTGTCGTGTCCGACACTCCGACACGTGTCCGACATGCTCCGACATGTCCCGACACGCTCCGACACGCGGTCAACGAGTGTCGAAAAATCCGACACGTGGTCAACTCTTTCGACACGCTCCGACACGCGAGTCCAAAATTCCGACACGCGATTCCGACACGCACGGGATCAATTTTAAAAATTTCTAATACTTGAGGGGTCAAAATATAAATATACACAAAAGAAGTAATAAAAGAAGTAATAAAATTGCTATAAATATACACACACGGGGTCAATTTTTTTTCCAGTTTTTTTTTTCAGTTTTTTTTTAAAAAAAAAAGTCTTTTACTCTGAAAGAAGTAATAAAAAATGCTATATATGATAAATAAATAAATTTAAAAATATCATTTCAGCATTTTTATTTAAACAATGTTTTTTTCCTCTAAGTTTTGTGTATTATTGTAACAAATTAAATTAATGAATGATACTATTTAATATTTTTGTGTAAATTAATTCTAGGCTATTTTTATTATTGTTTATTTATGTATTTATATATAAAAATATATTTAATATATAACGTGTCAGAACGTGTCGAAATTCTCTATTTTTAAGAAATGACGTGTCGACGTGTCGTGTCGTGTCGTGTCACGTGTCACGTGTCCGTGTCGGTGCTACATAGGTGGTGAGGCTCGCCTAGTTAGATCTGGCAAGGCTCGACCTCGCCTAGCCAAGGCAATGGTTGACCTCGCTAGTGGCCGACGAGGCCGCTATTGCCAGATCTAGCAAGGCTCGGGCTCGCCCGCCATGGCGAGGGTTGTCCTTGCCTGGGGTTGAGCCTTGCCAGATCCGGCAAGGCCTCGACCTTGCCATCCTTGGGCGAGGAGCCTCTCCGAGCATCGGCGAGGGCGAGCTCGACCCTCTCCATGGCTGGTGGGGGCAAGCCTCGCCATTGGCTAGCGCTGGCCAGAGGAAGGAGAAGATGGATGGAAAAAAGTTTAAAAAATTCGAAAAAATTAAAAAATTAAAAATGCCACATTAGCATTTGTTGAATGGCTATCGCCCATGTTAGCGCTAACCAGCTAAATTTGGCCGGATGTACTAAATTGACACAATTGCAGAATGTTTAGGATTGAATTGGCAAAAAAAGAATAAGTTTATGACTGAATTGACACAATTGCAATAAGTTTAAAACTTTTTTAATAATTCTCATTTTTTATGTTGCAAGTATGGGTTTCCTTTCTATACTCAAGATATTCCATTGGAGGACTAAGCATGCCTCATTTAATCACAATCATGTGCTTATACACATATTTGACATACATAATGAATTGACCTACTCAAAAAATAATTGAGTATGACTCATTTCACTTGAAAGTATTGGTGAAATCTTTTGTTTGGTGAAATCCCCTCCCCCTCTTTTTTTTTTTTTTTTTTTTTTTTTTTGATGTTGCAAGTATGCGTTTTCCATTCTATATTTGAGATATTCCATTGGTGGACTAAGCATGCCTCATTTAATCACGATCATGTGCTCATATACGTATTTGACATACAAAGTGAATCCACCTACTGGAAAAACAATTGGGGATGGCTCATTTCACTCAAAAGTATTGGTGAAATTTTTTGTTTGTGTGTCAATTGACCATTTTCATCTCTCTCTGTTTCTATGCTTAGGAGCTAAGTCTTTAACTAGTACCGTTTGCCGTATCAATGAATTCTTAGAAGCGGTAGACTTCTTGTAGTTAGTTTAGTCCACAAGCCACTCTCAGATGCTTGTAGCATGGTCTGAGCAGGAGCTGATAACATCCTTCCGATGGAGCTGGTCATGAAGGTTCCTGGCAAAATTAGAGCTAATGTGAGATTTGCTGTATATATTGTCTTAGCGATGTGACTTGAAGGTGATCCCAAGTCAGCTACAGTTCAAGAGATTAACATGAATGTGCTTTCACAGATGTGTGTAGACTTTGATGCTTTTGTTTGATAGGCAAGATGGCGGGAACGAAGATAAAGAGCATGATGGACAAGGACGCTCTTTACATGACGATGGACAAAAATTACCACTTAGCACCAAATACCTAGGAATTGATACTGGAGAGGTGTCCAGCCAATTGGAGAATATGCTTTCTCACTTATTCTCAATGTCTATGTTTAATGCTGTGCAAAGTATTCTCTAACACCGTCTCCCACTCACACATCACATTAGCCATAAACTAGTAATTTGAATAATATGATAATTCTTTGGAGACTGCAATCTTACATAATCTGACTTTTTGTTTGTACTTTTTGTGACACCCTAGTTATATTATTGTTTAAATAGCATGTGGAAGCTTAATAAAATATTTCTCAACCAAAACCCTTGTACAAGAATTTGCACGAGTAAACGTATATTTGATTTTCAGTATATATTATTGTTATACAATTTTAACACATCATTCAAGCAAATCCAAAATACAAAAGTCCTGTCAACTAGTGTCTCTACTTTAATTCTATTCCATAAACGAGGCACCATCTGACTTAGGGATTGATGGTTTCGGCCATGGTCTCATCCCCTCCAACGCAATAATCTAGTGACCATCCTACTTATTGAAAAGTAATGGATGAGCCAAGGCTCAATAAATAAAATATCTAGTTTTAGTTATAAAAATCCTCTTACCACTTCACATGGTACAAGCAAAGAGAATGCATAACAATCGAATTAGTATGACGAGAACATGAGTTGACTTTACTTTTCACATTTTCATATATCAAAGTAATCATCATACAACAATGCTTCCATTTAGACTCATGCATATGGAATACCATGTTCCAATGTAAGATAACCAATTAAACATCATATGATTCTATACATGCACATGAACATGGATTATATTCATTTAACTTTTTCTCCCAAACTCTCCTAGGTCATCTTGATTTATGGAGCATCTCAACTCTGAGGCATTCTATGAACTTCCATCACAGGGCATCTCCATCATAGAGGCATCTCGACTCCCGAGGTATGTCGAAACACTCCTCAAGGCATCCCAACCACTGGGGCATCTCGCAAACTTCTACCATGGGGTATCGTCATGCACTACTATATTGGTGACGGAAACAAATTATTTTCATGTACAATGCACATGTTAACATTGATCTTTCTTACATCAATAATGAAATAAACAATCATTACAACAATCAACTTCCAGTGCATATCTACTTTTTATGCATAACCTTACTTGCCCTTTTTATAATCATATAAGTGAAAGATGCGGATTATAAGCTTATCTCACCTCCTTCCTCATCATACTTTTTTAATGTGCACATCATATGACATGCTTATCCTTCTATTTTGTAAAGACAAGCAAACATATACATGCATTCCGATACTCATACTCATTTTCTTTCTTAATCATTGTCACGACCCGATCTTGCTGCCCTTGATCCCTCATCATCACATGAAGAGAAAATGGAGAAATGTCGGGTTTAGGGATATTTGATCATGAGACTTCCCTTACAGCTCGTGTTCCAAAAGACGTCATCACCTCACCTTTTGGATCAAGTCTCTTGTGAGTTCCCTCCACGAGATCGCGAGCTCTTCCAAGCTCATACCCCGTGTGACAGTGGAGTGTCGCGATCCATACCCACATGAGCGACACACCTTAGAAGAAGGGGTCAAGTGTGGATATCGGATTTAAGGGTACCTTTACCATGGTAGCCCTCTTGACAATACACTTTGCTCATAAGGATGACATCATTTCATCCTTTGGGGTACTCCCATATCAAGTATGCTAAACCATGGTGAGTTTCATCGAAACTCGTATCTCGCGCGACGGGTTTATTTATATGGTCTAGTTGTTTATGATAACCTAAAAATAAGATGAGAGTCGCCACTAGCCTCATTGTGGGGGTCAGCTAGAAAACCCAATCGAGGGTCGGGAGTGTTCCCTCAATTCCTACGCAATCAAATATTTAGGTTTGGGAACTTGAGTTATGTTAATATTTTTATTAGCACAATTTTGGTACCTAAACAATATGTTGTGTTTTCCCAACATGTCCATGCGTTTCTTTTTACATTTTCGGGATCATTAGTCCTAAACTAAGCGATCATGTGTGGTTGGTCATTTTCATTTTATTTTATTCTAGAAAAACAAGAAAAAAAAGCAATTAATGGAATTGAAATTACGAGACAGTAAGTAAACAATCAAGGAAAGCAATAAATCTACCATGCAATCCTAGAAAATATAAAAGAGAAACATAATTAAAAAAAAAAAGAGAGAAAGAGAGAAAATCCGCAACTCATCGGGTTTTATACAACAAATGGAACCCGAGACATATGTTAGGGAAATGAATAGTACATGATAATGGTCAAAATGGACATCAACCTCCACCGTCTTCATGCTTTCTCCATCTTCGAGATCCTAATCTAAACCTAATCTAAGAAACTTATAACTAGATGCATACAATGGAAAGAAACAAGTATACACACCAAAACAATAAAAAATAAGACATCATGTAGAAATCAATCTTTTAAAGGAAGTGCAATACAAAAGTCAAATTTTGGGGTTTCGGGGTCAACCTTTGTCTTTCATGTGAGGGTCCCACTAAGACACCTATCCAATCCATTTTTTGTGACTTATAGCAATTTTTGACCAATTGTATTCTTGTATAGCCAATAACGCTTATAAGTCTCATAATCAAGTGATCTATGTGATCCCAAGGTTTCCCTTGATATCATGCATCAATCCTACCATTCATCTAAAAGTCACATGCATTACAAAAATTTAAACATGCATACAGGTCTTTTGAACCTTGTTTCTCAACCAATCAAGCAAGAAAGTGAACCGTTGGCGGGTCACTTATTACTAAGGGCATGCGCCAATCACAAACATAGGCAATTTCTAGTGCATGATAGGGTTATATGTATGGGGAGTACATGTGACATTTCAAAAATATATTTCGAAATCATTCATGAAAAGTTTTGAGACAAAGTGACATCTCAGCTATGAAAGGCATTTAATTGCCAATGCTAACCCGGGGCTTGCATAAATGCACTCACAAGCATCGTAGGCATTTTGAATACAATTCAAACCGTGACTTTCACGATGTCAAATCAGGATTTTAAAAAGTTTGAAAATATTTAGGATTAATGAATATTTAGGCTATGGAACACATTCAATTGCCAAGGCTAGCCCGGGGCTCGCATAAATGCATTCACAAGTGTCACAGGAATTTTGAATATAGTCCAAATCATGATTTTTCCTTAAGCCAAATCGAGTTTTGGAGAAGAATTTTTTTAGAAATTGTTTTTGAGAAACATCACATGTACTAAAGTATTTTTTTTTGAAAAGATGCAATTTGAAAAGGCCGATTGTTTAACAACAAAATCAAAGCATTTAGAACAACTTCCATGAAGATGACGTGGCCTAATTTCATGCACAAACTAGCCTAAAAAGTATAACTAAACAATCACAATCATGTTTATATCATGAAATTTCAAAACAAGCATGTAACGACAACAAAATTAAGTAATAATTATTGACAATTTAACTATGGAAAAATTTTCTACTATGTACAACATGATAATAAACAACTTTCATGAGAAAGTTTTCTTAAACGAGTTACACATGAATTTACAAAAATTAGACAACAAACAACAGTACATCAGAAATTTATCAAAACAACATGACATTCAGCTAATGTCACAAGGATTTGTCCTATCAAAACATGTCCAAAAATCATCAAATTTACACACAAAAATAGCCAACATGATGACAAGTAGGTTTCATTAAGAGACTGAGTACAGATTTTAAATAGAAAAAATGGAATAAAAATATCAAAGGTCTGTCCAAATAAGGGTTAGAACAGGAGTCCAAATTTGATCCCTTGTCCAGATTGTGATCTAGCTTTGAAAAAATGGAAAATTGGTCCAAACAATAAGTGATTGGCATGAAATTAGCGGCATTAGAAACTTCTAAGTGTTCCTTACGTCTTCCTAGAAGAGCTCGAGTCCAAACTAGGTCAATTTGGTATCCTAAGATCAAGATCTTTAAAAGTGTGCATATTAGTAATTAAGAAAACATAACATAAGCATTCATTAGAAAATCTCAAAATCACTCAAAGAATGCACAAATGGCATGAACAAATCACACGGGACTTAGGATTACATGCGACGGAAAGTTTGGATAGTCATGTAATCCTAAGTCGGCATGCAAAATGTCTTACAATTTAAATGACATTTTGAGATGATTCATGATTCCTAATGGTATGCTTGGGAATCCTAAGTGTGATGAACACTTTTTGTGAGACAAATTTAATGTGCAAGATAAAACTCAAATGACATGACCTAAATATGTATGCAAACCTTGCAACATGCAATTCAATCATCAAGAATGCATGATCGTAAGATTTGATCCCTAAATGACTCAAACAAGCATGGAAATGTGTACATATGACAATGTTTCATTTCAGCATTAAGTTTACAGAACAAACATGATTTCAGCCATCCTCAAAACATGCATAAATCCTACCAAAAATCTCACATATAAAGCATGTGATGATGAGGATTTCTCGTTAAGAGTTCGAAACTCAATTAAAATCATATAAGTCATGGCAAAAATTGCAAAACAGACAAACTATATGTCCAGCACATGTTGCTATAATATCTTTTACTCTAATGCATGCAATTGACTCACTTTGCCAATGTAAAAACCTTGCAAAGAATGCATCAATAGAATATATGTATAATGTATTTCAACTCTCATGAAGGATTTGAGACCAAATAGGTGCATTTATGGACTCAATTTAATCAAAACAAATTTCGGACCAACACAGGACAGACCGACCTATGTTCAGATTTAAGCAATTTTGACCTAGCTAAATATATCTAAAAATTTCGAAAAAAAATACAGCAAATGAATAACACTTATTCAAGAAACTTTCATCAAGGAAAATTGTTCCATAACTCAACACAAAAATCAGTACAAAAATGGAAAATCAGAGATCAATACGGAACAGATTGACCTAGGCTTAGATCTGAGTAGATATGACCTAGTTGAACACATTAAAAAATTATGAAAAAATTACAAAAGATGTACGAGATGATTTAGAACAAAACTCATGAAGAAAATTTTATCAAAAAATGATCACAAAAGTCGGCACAAAAATAACAAAGCTAGAAGGCGGAACAGAATCAGAAACGAAAAAGACCTAAACTACTGTAGAATCGTTAATCTTCGAAGATGTTTTTCGAGGGCTCAATTGGGGTGTGCGACCTACCGTTTTGAAGCTCGTGACGCATACATCAAACTTCTTGTTCATAACTTCGCAAGATAACAACATTTAAGAGCTCAAAACAGGCCTAACAGAAACATGCTCATCCAAATTCGAAAATCACAGAACCACAAGATCTAAATATAATCAACTCTAGATCATTCAAGCATTGATTCTAATCAGCTTTGCAATGCATTTTGGCCCTTAACCCTCGTTGTCGATCATGTATTTCGACATGAGAAGCTCTCGCCTCATCGGACGCTATTAAAAGGAGTTTTATTACGCTTACCTCGATTGAACCAACGAAGAATTGACTTTCGGAGATGTCCGCCATTCAACGACAATGAAGCTGCTAGCTTCGATCTCGCTGCAGGAATCGCCGAACGTGAAGGATGTCGCGTTCAATTCCAGTATAAGAGCTGTTTAATGCTGATCTTCAAATTCGGATTTACTGTTTTTGCAAATCACGAACACCTTTCTCGAGTCCTTTCTCTAGGCATGCACTCAGAGGTGATCGAATTGGTGAGCCGTAGTCGTTGGACTTGCTGAAGAGAAAATCCCGATCGCTGATGGAACAACGATTTTCGGTATTCGCTCGGCTTCAAACTTCGATTACGAACAATCTCCTTTGATCAAATTGTGAGGAACCGCTTCTTCATATCTTCTTTCTCGTTCAATCGGAGAGAGAATGAGTAGAATCACTCCACTTTGTCCAAGTTCATACGCATGAAGCACAATCAGCCCAATGAGAGAGAGAATGAGTGGAAACTTTCTGCAAAAAACTTGCAGAAGTCCATCGCAAAAGTCTTCAAGAGAGGATTAATGGAGAATTCCTTTCGAGAGAAAATCAACGTGGCTCCCGCGGGCGAAGAATTGCTTCGTTCTTTCCTTGCTTGACTGAGTTCGGAGAAAAAAAATAGAGAGAGATGTAGAGAGAGAGTTTTTAGTTAGAGAAAACAAATCTCGAAAAAATAGCCCCTCAATTTTGGAGGGAAAGTTAGTTATATAATTTAGGGCAAGATCAAATCTTAGCCCTTGGATTAATCCAAGGGCTAGGGTTAGATCTCCTTTGCTAATTGGTTTGTTAAATTTGTTGAGAGCACTCTAATTTAGCACATGTCTATTTCAATGGTCATGATACATTCTTAACGAATGGATGATGATTAATCGTGTACTAATTGGGGTCTTTTTTTGCAACTTTCATAACATGGGGGGTCGATTTGCGAATTTTGTAAAATCCATAACAAAATTGGAATTTTGAAAATAAAGGGCATGGATGCATTGGCCATGAAGTGAGCCAGCAAATGGTGGTTTCCGTCCAAAAGATGGCTGGAAAAATTCGCCGGTCAACATCGGTCAAATCTGGTCAATGTCGGTCACCACCAGGTTGACTGGGTTGACTTTTGGTCCGAATTTTGTTCTATTTTTTTTTTCTGGTTTTACCCGATTTAAACGAAATCAAATATTTTTATATGAATCGGTTCAGAGGAGATGCAATTGGGCTATCTCAAGTCGACTAATTGTGCACAAAATATTCAAATTCATTGAATTCCTATTGAAGCAAGGCCACAAGCTAGACTCACATTTTCAATTAAACCTCAACCGGCTAAATTGAAGCTCAATTACTTCAATAGCACTCTAGTCTAAAATGGGCCAGGTCGAATTACATAAAATGAAGCACCTTAGTTGGGCTTTCTAATCTTTGAACACACCAAATCAACCAAATTAGAATACATTCGAGCGAATCTTCCAAAATTGACCCGAATTTGGACTCATCTCAGAAAAATGAGTGAAAAACAATCCTTTGTTCATAAGTTATGAAAGATCGATTTTGATCCCCTAATCATGGCTCAAAACGACAATTCGTATTTTGACTCAATAAATCACAAAATTGAATGCTCAAGAAAATTTCAAATAGTCCCTAAACCAAATGTCAAAGAAGGAACTACTCCTAATTATGACTAGAATAAAAATAAATTTATTTTTGGTCGATTTAGAATCTACAACTGAAAAATTCAGAAATCAAGGTTTTTAATCGAATTTTGTGAAATTTTTGACACAAAATTCAAATTGGCATTAAAATAAATGTATTTGTGCATTTATTTATTTATTTTTATTTTTTTTTTGGGTCAAAGATTTGACCAAAAGTAAACCATTTAGTTGATTTTTCCTAAAATGTCGATTTTTTGGTTAAATTTTTGAATTTTCAAGAAATTGATTTGACAAAGTTGAAATTAAAGCTAAATGAAATTTTTGGATAAAAAGTCATTTTTTTGACCTAGGGTTGACTTTTGGTCAATGGGTTGACCAAAAAGTCAATTTGAAAGTCAACCGTTTGACTTTTCGGGTTTTTCTTGAAAATGAGCTAGAAATTGCTTAAAAACAACAATGCAAAAGAAAGAAATAAAAAATGACACTTTTTGGTCGAGAGATGGGAGCCTTGTCATGATTAGAAACCCAAATCTCGATTTTTTATCTTTTAATGATGCATCGCTTAAAAGTCAGGTGTCAACAATCACATGCTTCTCAAAGAAACAAAATGCATTAGTCACATAAACGGGCAAGAAGCAACTTGTGATCATATTCAAGACATGAATATGTTATTTAGTAAATCAGATTCGGAAAGCAATTCAAACTAAGAAAGCAATCATACTTGGATTGAGTAAATGTATATTCAAACTCAGAAAGTAAAGGTCCTTAATAAAAATCTGATCGAATAAAATGGATGCATTCAGGCTTCAGTAAAATCTGATCGTACAAAGAAATGGATTCAGACTTTAGTAAAATCTAATCGATATAAATAAACACATCCAGACTCAAAGAAACAAGTTCAGACTTCAGTGAAAATATGATTAATATAAACAAACATGTCTAGGCCCAATAAAATCTGATTATACAAAGAAACATGTTCAAACTTCAACAAAATTTGATGTATAAATGAACATGTTCAGATTGAGTAAAATCTGATCATATAAATGTACATGTTTAGATTGAGTAAAATCTGATTGTATAAATAAACATGTCATGGTTGTTAAAGTTTAGACAATCAAATGGGCACATTGAGACCTAGTGAAAATGATAGAATACAAAAATAGATTTACAAATGGACAGACTCAGACTTAGTAAAAATCCAGTAGAAAGAACAAACAGATTTTGACTCAATAAATTTTGGTAGAACAAATAAATAGATTATGACTATTCGAATGAAACAAAACGGATATGCAAAAGGTCATCAAGACAAATATGGCAGAACAAATAGATTTCGACTATTCAGAATGAAACATAATGAGGCATAATGAACATATTCTAACTATTTAGAACGAAATAGAATGAATAGAACTTTGCCTAGTTAAGTTTTTGCATAACAAGCAGAACGAGCAGAAATAATAGATTATGCCTGGATAAATTTTGGCAGAACGAACATGCAATATAATTCTTCTAGATTTTAACTCAACGTTTTCCCTTACCATTTCAACACAAATTAAGAAAATCGATTACATCTATTTAAACATGCACAAGATAATCAAGGCTAGTTAACAATCATCATACTCATATGCACATCAAAGTTTCACTTCACAACAAACCAACCAAGTTAATGTTTTAAGGAGATTGAACTACTTTAATGCCTAGAAACTTCACTTACCTCAAACAAATGTGAACAAGCAAAGGTCAAGACCATCTCTTGACTCATGAAAACTAAGATCCTAGGAAGAACTTGCTTCTAAAGGTTGAAGATGGCATGATACGTTTGTGTAGACTTTTAGTCTCTTCTTTTCTCTGAAGTTAAGAGAATGCCTTTGTTTTAAGGGTACATTAGTTCTTCCTTCTATATGTGGCATGCCTAATCTTGAGACAAGAACAAATGTCATGGAGTTTGCATGTAATGGAGATGACTAACCTAGAATGAAATGATGGTTATGGTAAGTGTCTTGATTACAAACCTTCACCCCATATATGGCCAAAGAAGAAATAAGGGAAGATGACTCATCTTATAGAGAGTCTTCCCATAATCTTAGGTATCAAAATTACTAAGAGACCTTGTCTTGAGAGGACACTTAGGCGTGTGTCACGGTGGCGAGGTTCTTGTGACTAAAGGATTGTGCATTTTCTGAGGAAGACCTCCCAAGATCGCTAGGGTTTCCCGCAAGAGCTTCTGGAATATTCCAAGGGTGGGTGATATGGTAATTGCACCGAAGTCTAGAACTCTCTCGACATGAATGTCGGTAGTTAGTAGGTTGGGTGATACAATCTAGTCCGTCGGATGAAATCTCGATCAATGGTTGTAATCCGAGGGCCTCAAGTAGAAAATGGGTGCCCTCTCCCTCATTTATATCCATCCAACCATTCACTAATCTAAAGCTCTTTTCTCTCTATCGAGCTTCTCTATCTAGAAACTTTATTCCTCTATGATTCGGGTGAGTGAGCAAGCGAGTGATTGATCCGAGCAAGGCTTGGCTTAAGTGCCCCGATGATCCGAGCAATCCCAAAAGAGCCTAAGTCGCCATATGGTCACGATCTCAAATGATCAGCCCATGACAAGTGATATCAGAGCAAGAAGGGAGATTTGTTTGGAAAGATCAATGAGCACCAGTTGTTCGAGAGAATGTCGAGCCAAGAAGCTGTTATGGATGGAGAGGTTGTCTAAATCAAGGAGACTCATGGCAGAAGCAAGAGAAGAGAAGCCTTGATGGACGCCGTAGCTGCGCTTGATGAGAAGCTTGCGAAGGTAAGGAGTGCCATGGCTGAGTTCATGGAAGGATTCGATGATGTTAGGACCACATCGTGGAAATTGAGGTCTTGCTCCATGAAGACTTCACGAACAACATCAATCAAACTATGGCCCCGTTGCATGACAAGGACGAAGCCCTTGAAGCGTCAATCGACTTTATGAGGGATCGAGTCCAAGTGATCGAGGAAGAGAATCATTGTAGGGACGAGGTCGAAGCCATGAAGGCAGAGATCCAAGAGCTCAAGAGCGAGCTTGCCCTATGCAAGATGAGCATTGCGAATGGGACGATGCCCATGCAAGCGGTGCCCAAGCTAGAGGTATTGAAGCCCAAAGAATTCAAAGGCAACTGATCCGCCAAGGAGGTGAACAATTCGTATGGAGCATGAAGTAGTACTTTAATGCCGTCAACATCCAAGATGAAGTGATCAAGGCTAGAACCTCTTCAATGTTCCTCACTGATATCGTAACACTTTGGTGGTGTAATAGGTGCGATGAGACATAGTGCGGTACCGATCCCATGAACACATAGGACGACTTTGTGAATGAGTTCTTGGACTACTTCTCCAAGTTTGTTAGCAAGAGGCTCGTAGCAAGCTCCATCGCCTCAAACAGAGAGGGACGATTTGAGAGTACGTGAAGGAATTTACCGAGCTCAAACTCCAAATCCACAATCTTAGAGAGGAGGAGGCTCTCGGAGAGTTCATGGATGGACTCAAGCCGTGGGTGCAACTCGAGCTTAAACATCGGGACGTGAAGAGTCTCACAAGATCACTAAGCATGGTCGGATCCCTCATCGACCTCACCAAGGCTGAACCGAAGAACCAAGCAAGGGATTGGAGGTCAGATCGATCCTCCAAGAATGAAGGAGGAAACACTCCCCAAGACCCACACGACCAAGGTGTTCGAGCCAAGTCATGGGGAGAAGGAGCGTCCAAGCCGTCCTTCCAAAAAGGTTGATCCCAGGTGGATTACACTACGAGTAAGTTTGACCAACCCCCGCCATCTCCTTGCTTCATTTGCAAAGGTTTGCATTGGACCCAAAAGTGCCCGAAGAAGGGCAAGATCAACAATCTCCTTGCCATAGAAGAGGAGGAGGGGCCCAAAGAAGAGAAGCGACAAATCCGGCTTGGAACTATGAAGTACATCAATGACGTTCAAGCCTAGTTGCCGTTCGAAAAGAAGGAAACTACCTCGAACACGGACATGTTCTTTGTAAAGATTGAGGTATGTTGGTGAGCCCTATATGCCTTGGTTGACATGGGCCCTTCGAACTTCATGTCCATTGAGATAGCTAGGGCCTTAGGACTTTGCGTGGAGCCAAATGGGAAATCGTTCAAGGTCGTCAACTCAGACGAGCATAGGAACAACTCCGACGTATGAATTAGAGGATGGAAGGGCAAGCTCTCATTCGAGTGTTGACACCTAAATTTTGCCATTTTCATTGGAACTTAATTGCATTAATAATTAGGGATTAATCTTTAAACAAAAGATTTAAAAAAAGAAGTAAAAAAGTAAAGTAAATAATTTTCATTAAAATGTATCGTGTTTTCATTAAATTGCATGGCATATAGACATTGGAAACATTTGCATTAATAGAAATAGAGCCTTTTATTAAAAAAAATTAATTAAAAGAACTGTTTTTTAAAAGTTATTATTTAAAAAAAAAAGAAAGCAAGATAGGGCTGGGGCTAGGCTGGCCTAGCCTTCTCCCTTTTCCCTTCTTCGTCCCTCCTTCCTTTTTTTTTTCTTGGGCCAAACCCATTTCCTTTGTTCTTTTCCTGGCCCGGCCCACGCGCCATCTTCTTCCTCCTTCCTCCCTCACGCGACGCGCGCTCCTCTGTGGTGACAAAGATGTACAGGAGCAGAAAGCAAAAACAGCGGTGATCAGCGGGCCGGGATCAGGCCGGCCGGCAAGCTGATGGCGGCAGAAGCCATGCGTGCTTGCCGGTCGCCTTTAAGAGGGAGAGAGGAGGGCTTATTTTAGTTTTTTTTTTTTTTTTTTTGGAGAGGCTGGGTTGTGGCCGGAGAGAGCAATAGAGGCAGAGAGTGGGGGAACTCGGGAGAGTTATGAGTGAGTGAGAGGGAGAGAAGCAGAGAGTAAGGGAGCTCGAGAAGGTGGTCAACCGTCGTCGGAGCTCGTTGATCAGCTGCTGTTTGCCGCTGCGCTCCCCCCACCCCCCTCAAACCGGGGAGGTCATTCCTGAGTATGTCTGCCTTTTTTTCGCGGGGCGTCGAACCAGAGCTCGTGGTCGACCAATTCGCATGAGCTTCGGTCTCGGTCCTCGCCCGAAATTTCATCGTGCTCCTATTCTTCCTCAGACAGCGTATGTATGCTTATTGTAATGCTTTATACAAATGTTTGTTTGTGTTCAGTGTTATGGTCGAGACTTTTATTTTTGTTCAAACTCAAGTTGAATGCCGATAAACTTGTCCCTAAGCCGATCTGGAATAGTGCTTGTGTATCCCGTGTCGATCTTGGCCCGAACTCGAGCCTCGAACGAGTCTATGTTTATCCCTCTATTTAGTGCGTTTTATGTGTTTGATGAAATGCCTTAAAGAAAACCGAAGAGCGGTTCATGCTTTAAGGCAAGACCAACTCGTTTTTGCCCCCATGCCTGCTGAATCCTGCTTGCTTTGCTTGTATTCTTAGTGTTTTCGTAGTGTTCGCGAGAAATATTCGTGTGTATTCGAGTCGACGAGGTTTTTCTTCATGCCGGAAAATGAGTTAGTGGTCACCAGAATAGGTGGCCGACGGTGGTCATCGTCGGTCGGAACGAATGACCGGCGCCAGATGGTAGCTTGGCGACCCCCCGAACATCGGTGAGGGTTCACCGTGGTGTTGATTTTGGTTTGGTGAAGATGGCGCAGGATGAGGAAGAAGCGTCGGGGAAGAAGAAGACGCACGAAGAAAAGGCACGTGAAGAAGAACGCCAAAGGGGAAATGAGAAAGAAAAGAAAAAAAGAAAAAAAAAAGGAGTAATGAAAAGAAATGGAAAAAGACAAAAGGAAAGAAAAGACGGTGGATGCAGACGTTCGATGAAGAAGGCGTGAAGGCATGAAGGAGTGTAGGCGAATAATACAATAGGGAAAAGACAAAAAGAGGAAAAGAAAGAAAAACATAGAAATTTTTTAAAAAAAGTATAGAAAAGTTTCTTTTTTTAATCTGATTGGGTCGGATCCGGGTTTGGTTTGGGTCGGCGAGTCGGATCGGGTTTACAGTCCGAACCCGCTGTACCGAATATAATAATATTAAATATTAAAATATATTGAAAAAAAATTCAAAAATATTAAAAAGTAATTAAGAAAAATTAAAAAAATTCTTAGAAAATTCCAAAATTCGGAAAAGTCTAAACATTTCAATAGTAATTAGAAAAATAACAAAAAAAAAAATTCAAAAATATTAAAAAAAAACAAAACATTTTGGAAAATTCAAAAATTCAATTTTCTGAAAAATCCAAAAAATTCTAAAAAAATAAAAAAAATCTTCAAAAATGTTAAAATTAATCTTTTGGGTTATTTTCTCCTAAAAAATGGAAGTATGTCAATTTAGAATCCTACTCAAGATTAACCAAGCCATTAGGACTCTACCTTAAGGTTTTAGTTGTCCTTAAAGATGAATATTCTTGATTGTGCAATATTGGTACGTTGATTTTGGCTCCCCTTTAGTCTGGTTGGGATTATCATTTATCTTTTCCTTGGAGTTAAATCTTTTCTATCTCGTGAAATGTATTTAATGCTTCCCTTGGTTGCTAATTAACGTTAATGGTTGTGCACTCGTATGATTACCTCACATGTTAGTGGATAGGTATAAAATCAATTCAAATGCTTGACGAAAAAATATATATATATATATATATTTTAAATTTTAAAATGAATAAGATTAAGTACTGAAAGGTCACTAATTTGTTAATGAGTGTAATTAAGTCTCCGAACCTAGATTCTCTGATTGCATAGGAAGTAAGGTACACTCCCATATCTCACTTGGTTTCTAGCTGACCCCAATAGGCTAGTGGCGACTCCTTATTATAAAATTCTTATGAACCCTCCAATGTCGCGTGAGGTATGGGCTTAGGAGAGCTCGTACTTGATTATGGGCCATAGTCCCATTTTTTAGGCAATCCCCCTAAACTTATTCTCTCTCTCAAGGGGTAGATCGCAACATCGTGGTGATCCTCTCAATGTACTTGATTATGGGCCATAGTCCCATCTTTTAGGCAATCCCCCTAAACTTATTCCCTCTCTCAAGGGGTAGGTCGCAACATCGTGGTGATCCTCTCAATGACTGTGATCTTATTTTGGTTATGCAATTCTTTCATAGTGTGAGGTCCATGGTCGACATGAGGACCAAAACCATTATGATCCTCGATCCACAATGCTTGGTGATGATCCCCATAATGAAAGGAGCGATCAACACCATGGGTATGCAATTCTTTCAAAGTGTGGGGTCCATGATCGACATGAGGACCAAAACCATTATGATCCTCGATCCACAATGCTTGGTGATGATCCCCATAATGAAAGGAGTGATCATCAACACGAAGACCATTGCCATGATCCGATGCCTCGAAAAAAGTCTGAATGCCGAGAAGTGCATGACCGAGTCACAACCAAAGCCACCATCCTTGGAGAAGCAGAAGGTAGAGTTGGATTCTCTTACTCCAACTCGCGACATGATGATCCAAGTGCTCTTCCTCGAGGTTGAGTGCTTGCCGCGTGCCATGCCCGAGTCGAAGTTGGAGCAGTATTGTCCACCATTCGAGAGGCTAAGAACCAAGCGAAATTGGAACAAGAGGGCTCGAGCTCGTGCCAAGAAGATCGCTCTCCAAGCCGAGAGTGATGAGGGCATCGCTCGAATGAGTAGGGGAGAATGTCATAGTCGCAAGGTTCCTGTGACTAAGGGATTGTGCATTTTCGAGGAAGACCTCCCGAGATTGCCCGGGTTTCTTGCAAAAGCTTCTAGAATGTTCCAAGGGCGGGCGATAAAGTAATTGCGCCGGGGTCTAGAACTCTCTCAGCATGAATGTCAGTAGTTGGTAGGTTGGGCGGTATGATCTCGTTCGCCGGATGAAATCTCGATCAATAGTTGTAATATGAGGGCCTCAAGTATAAAATGGGTGTCTTTCCCTTATTTGTATCAATCCAACCATTCAGTAATCTAAAGCTCATTTTTCTCTTTTAGAGGTTCTTTCTCTAGAAACTTTCTCCCTCTATGATCCAAATGAGTGAGCGAGCGAGCGAGCAAGCGATCAACCCAAGCAAAGCTTGACTTAAGTGCCCTGATGATCCAAACGATCCCAAAAGAGCCTAAGTCACCACACGGTCACGATCCCAAACGATTGGCCTATGATACATGCATGAGACATTGCGAGAATATGTGGGCATTATGTGGCCTCTCATGCAAATCTCTTTCAAGAGATCTCACGCAAACTTCTCTCAATAGACATGTGGTCTCTCATGCAAAGGATTTTAAGAGATAAGTGCCATATAGAATAATGCCATTTGAGGAGAATTCATTCTCCTTTAGCCATGTATATGAGTAAACCTCTATACATTTTACCCAAAGTAAAGATGATTATTATAACCGAATAGCCCATGACATCATTTGTATAAATAAATAATAATTAGTACTAATCATCTAAAGTTTAAACAATGAAAAATAATCGATGACATCTAAATTCACCAAAATTATGGTTAAACCATACCGAACATTTAGGAAAATCTTGAGTTAGAATAATTTGAAACTTGACAATCACAACATATAATTTGAAGGATATTCGTACCCATCAAAAATCAAGATGATAGTAGATTAGTTGACACCACTTTAACTATCCACGTATGCATCAACGTTCATTAATTTTCTAACTCGTCGAACCTGAGACAATTACATTCGTCGAAAATTATCTTATGTGCCTCACACAATTTGCAATCCAATTATTAATTCTATGTGTCAACCTAATTCTTAAGATAAATAGTTCTTAGCCTTATAAACAAAATATAATTATTAGACATCACAAATTCTCAACGTCTAAATGTTATTATGAAAAATTCGGATGTCACACTTTTGCCTTATTTCTTTTCCAGAACCAGACCGTGCAAATGATGTGTCAAGTGGTTGCACGTGAACTTAAGCAAATGCAGCTCGCAGATTCTCATCCTCGGGACTACCTTATTTTTTACTGCTTCGA
Organism: Eucalyptus sideroxylon x Eucalyptus melliodora; assembly: GCA_016097485.1. NCBI lineage: Eukaryota > Viridiplantae > Streptophyta > Magnoliopsida > Myrtales > Myrtaceae > Eucalyptus > Eucalyptus sideroxylon x Eucalyptus melliodora. The sequence continues at coordinate 42,964,716 of CM027832.1, read as the reverse complement.
CAAAAGGGAAGACATTTCTAGTCAACCTTCTCCAGCTAATGGGGTAATGCTTTTTACAGTGTGTTTTTACTTGTTTTAAGGTCCTTGAAAGTCGAATTTTGACTACTTGCCAATGATCTATTTCACTAATCATCGAGTTTGCAAGCTCAAGACCCTATTCAGCCGTGCATGAATGGTAAATGGTAAGCGAGCCAAGTCGGGTTGAATTCGATATTGCATATCATATTTGAACAGCTCGGTATCTCTTGGACTTTGGTTTGAAGGTTTCTGTTATTACAATATGGGTGCATCTGTGCTTCTGTTTTAGAGGATATTGATGTAACGTGGAAATCGGTGTACAAATGTAGTTGAAAACAAATTCGCTTTTTATGAAGTATTTGATGCCTATAGTTTGAAATGAGTAAATATCAGAGATGCAAGAATCATTTTATGAGATAATTCTTGGCACATATTTTTTTTTTTGGTATTAGAGGAACCAGCTTGAACCGACAACAGTCAGTGCGTAAACACTTAGCAGGAGGACCCACCACCCCGAGTCACACTTAATACACCTAGCGCCTCCCCTGGGTTTTGAACCCTTCACCTCTTCGTTGAGGATCAGCAGAGTCTTATCCAGTGGAGCCAGCGGCCGGTGGTATTCTTGGCACATATTCATTCATTCTATCCCTCCAAATATTTATTTGGGGTGACTTTTGGCAAATTTTATGGCATTCAAAATTTAATTTTACTTCACGGGAAATACTTGGAATCTTGTAAGATACACGTATATTTGTGCACTAAAAGTCCTAAAATTTATCACGAAAATGTGATTGAGTTCTGAAAAGGGCAATTAAGTACTTATGATTTTATGAATATCCCCAATTTGCCATTACAACTAAAATGTACCCCTAGACTTATAATCCTGTGTATGCTTATCTTTCTCGTTTCGTTTCATGCATGGCACGAATCGCATGCACATCCAATAACAATTACATAGCCATGTATATCAACATTAATCTCCCGATACTTTCCATATTGTAAAGTAGGCTTTTGAAAAATTCTATGCGTCTTAACATCTCTACCCTACATGTTGCAGATTATCATCAATGCAAATTGCGAGGCATTAATTCCAACGTGGTAATCTAGATTTACTAATCAAATTAAGTACTAAATTCTATATATTTGCTAATTGATCCATGTGAAAATCTAACACTATATTAAATTATCAAAACAATCCACTTTTCAAAATGGTTTTGCAATTAAGTGCAAATTTTGACTAGTTAGATAAAATGTTAATAAATTTTGTAATAAACCAAGAACCTACCACCATAAGTGTAAACAGCTCCCATAATTTTCTGTTACAATATGAGACCTTAACTTATTGAAATTACGAAATTGCCCCTATTCTAGAATTCTTACATTTTTTTTACCAAATTTCATTTCCTTTAATTAATCTAACTTAATCACTAATTAATAATTTTGACTGATGAAGTTCGCTGTTAGCAGAAGAATTTATATGCCGTGAATATATATTTCTTTTCTTTCTTGTACAACACAAAATGACTTGCATCTGTTTCATAATTTCATCTTTCTAGTCTCTACTTGTCAAAGTCATTCACAATCCTCTTAAAATCTTTCAACCATGTTTTTATTTATGAAATATATATATATAATTCTTTGTTCATCAGTCAAATAATTATCCCACCAACCTTTTAGTTGTCCAGTAAATCCGGCTACTAAAAGATTAGCATCAGCATGATCAGAAACATCTTGCTGAGTTTTGTAGGTATTAGCAAGCATTACCATGTTATTTAAAATGTTCATGATATTGCTTTCAGCAACACCATCTATATTACATTCATAAATGGCGTCAGGAGAGTACTTATTTTGTATTTTCTGTGATGATTCTTCTTGGGCAATGTCTGGGGGAGTAGCTCTACTATAATAAAGCTTCTGAGGTTGTCTTATATATATATATATACACACAACAACTCATAGCATCTTCTAATGGCATCATAAACACAATGGATCTTTCATGCAATATCAATAACGATTTCAAGATAAAAGCACTGGTAGGCATCCATGGCCATCATTCTCATCACCCATGATACAAAATCATATAAATTCATCTATACATAATTTGGCGTCTTATTAGCTCATCAGGTAATCATTAACTTCTTTTAACAACATGAATAAAAAATATTATTTATATTTTAAGCTAAAACCAAATAAGGATCAAGATTACTAAGAGAATCATCCCAGTTTACCCCCTAGAGATTCCCTTGCCTTGGATGGAAAGTTTGAGTGATGCAATCTTGAATTAACACTAGTTAAGCAAATCAAACACCTAATTCAACACTTGTCTACAAATCAATAATGTTGTTACTCATGTGACTACCGAAAATTGTTGACAAAAAAACAATTTCCATGAAAGATATTTTGGTACTGAAGAAATTCCCGCGAAACAAACTCAATGAATTTTCACTTTTGATAATCGTCCTATAGGCCTATCTAGCCATTTGGTCATGCCTAAAAATACTATGCGGATATGTTTTTTACTATCAATCTGATAACAAACTTAATTGTTGACAATAATGTTGTTACTCATGTGACTACCTACAATTGTCAACAAAAAAACAATTTCCATGAAAGATATTTTGGTACCGAAGAAGTTCCCACGAAACAAACTCAATGAATTTTCACTTTTGATAATCATCCTATATGCCTATCTAACCATTTGGTCATGCCTAAAAATACTACGTGGACACGTTTTTTACTATCAATTTGTGATAACAAACTCATGCGCTAATTTTTATTCACTTATCCATATTAAAATTAGTATAGTAAAATTACTTCACCAATTGATTTATCTCAATTATGACATATAATCAGATATTGTGAAAACCAATAAGTTCTACATTCATGAACCTTCAAAGTATTTTCATCGATTCTAACTCGCGTCACCCTTTCTGACCCTTTAAAAGATTTAATAATCCTTAACAAAGTCACATACTTAAATATCACAGCTTCAAAAGCTAATTTATAAAAATTTACCTAACTTAACAAATTCATCAACAGGTTCGTAATTAATCAAAGCTATCGAACAATTCATTAAGACCATGAATCATCTTAATATCCTAAATAACATTAGGAAGCGAGGAAGCTTCAAGATGTCATGCTACGGCTATGATGCGGTGGAGCAATCACATGTCAACTGGTTCACCGTGAGTCCGTGCACCTCCTCTTTCCTTCATGGGTTGGTCCGATTGTGTAGAGGGAGGAGATGGCATCGGCCTAAGTGATCGTGTGACCAGCTCCACGATCTCTAAGCCTAGACAAGACACGAGGTCCTCGCGACCCGACTTAGAGGCCCCGTTCCGAGAATCCGTATTAGAAAAATTTGACCAATTATTTCATCTCACTGAAGAATATATTTCATGTGATATATACATTATAATTCAACCCGAAGAGCTATGTCAAGTCACGATGGCGATGATGGGATTTCATTGACTAATCATAATTTTTCACCCATTATGAAATTCATTTGTGACAAGTTATACCAAACCCCTACTGTTGGTACATACTTTTTATCTCATGTGATACCGTCGCAAGCTAAGTAGCATGGACATGCGACACGGATATGCGACACGACACGATACGACACGACACGTCATTTCTCAAAAATAGAGAATTCCGACACGTTGAGACACGTTGTATATTAAATGAATATTTTTATTTTTAATTAATTTGATTCAAATTCATTAATTTAAAAAAAAAGCTCACAATAAATTTACACTAATATGTAAGAATTATTGTGGCCCATATTATGTGATTTATTATATGGTTTAATAATTATGGAAATGCTATAAATAATTATTGGTTACGAGAAGGTACGACTCTAATAAAACGAAAGGGTATATCGCTTTGATGGAAGGCACCCTTTCAACGAACGTATATATTGAGTCCGGTCCTCTCTCCACCCACACATACGAACAACAAAACAGAAAGAACGTATTCTCTCCTCCATCAATTGAATACATTAAGATTTAGTGGGTTAAGGGAGAGAAATCGGATTTCTTCTTTTGGATCAAGTTCAAGCGCAGCGTTATGGATAAATGTATGTCTTCATCTATTTGTGAGAATCATGAAGATCAAAGATCCTTGATTTGTTATGAATTTCCGCATCAGGTTTTATATGAATTATCTTACAGTTGGTATCAGAGCATTTGGTTTATGATCTCATGATTTTTCCGTTTAAAGAAATATTATGATTTATGCATGATGATTTGTTGAATGATCCTGTTCGTAGCATTTGTTGTTGTTGAAATATTTTGGAAGATTCTGTTAAAGAAAATCCGAATGATTGATCGTTTTTCATGGATTAAAATGGTGAAGAAAAGTTACTGTGTGTGCACGTGTGAAAATGGACAAAATGGATTAATTCGGAATTTTAAGGACAAAAATGGAGGAATTCGGAATTTTGAGGGCAAGGTAGAAACTCTTCGATTCTGGGCAAAATCCGGCGACCCACCACTTGATTTCGGACCCACACCGTCGCAAGACCATGAGGAACATTAGCCATGAGTTTTTCCGGCATATCGGTGTTCGCCGGAGGCTAATCGAGCGGCGGAAGCGGCGGTGGTGGAGGGTTTGCGTTTTGGAGAAACTTTGGTTTGATTTGGGGCCAATTTTTGGTCATTTTTTCCGAAACTTGGACCTATGTGGTCGTGCCGGCATGCTCTTCAAAACCCATTAATTATTTGTGTCTGGAATGGGCTACCGGAGAAGAAACGGCCGGCGAAACCGCGGCGGAACGGCGAAAAACGCCAAGAATCGCGTCGTGCGCGAGGAAGAAGGCGCGTGGGCTCCACGCGCGCTGCGGTTGCAGGCGCGTGGAACCACGCGCCTTCACGCGCGGGGCTTTCCGCGCGGTTGTAGGCGCGTGCAACGCACGCGCCCGCGTTGGACGCGCGTGCGGAGGCACGCGCCCGACGTCGCGCGGCCTGATAAATTTTCCGGGGTGAATAGGTATACAAAGATTTTTCTTGAAAAAACACACAATACTTTAGACATTTGAAGAATTTGCAATAATTAAAAACCAATCGTGAGACCGAGTAAGGGAAAGAGAGAATTGAACACTCGGTTTATAGTGGTTCGGCTTGATTCAAGCCTACGTCCACTCTTCGCACCGACAGCCAATTGGCTGGATTCCACTATGAACAAAGAGATGTTACGGTGTTGATCTTCCTTGATTTCTCGGCGTAGATGATCTACCACACTCACTCAAGGTATCACCAAGTACAAACACTCTCTGTGTATACAATTTCGCTCGAATAGTCTCGTCTAACAATCAAGGTTCTTCAGACTCTGGAATTTTTCTATCGATCACTCACTTAAAATAACTAGAACGTCTTCCTTTTATACTCCTTTATGCCATCATAGCCGTTGGCACTTACCAAAGGAATTCCTCCAATCTACCCGTTGGACGGAATCAATCAAGAAGATCATCCGAGCTATTTAAGGAATCTGATGATAGCCCATCAATCCTGTTCGCCCATACAATCAGGATCTTGGTTTCCAAGAATAGAACATCCCAAGATTATTTCGTCGACCATCGGATCTTCAATCGATCTTAAATAAGAATTAAAGAATCCGAAATGATTATCCAACCAAAGAATCTATTCCAGAGGATAGGATCGAATCCTCAACCATATACCTCGGCTTTGGATTTCCTTCGTCACTGGATTAGAAAGACTGTCAGTGAGAATAGACTTAAGTCTTGAGTCTTGAGTCTTGAGTCTTGAGTCTTGGGTCTTGGGTCTTGAGTCTCGAGAGAACAAAGTCTTCATACTTTAAACTGACGGTCTCCGAACATCCAGACTTAGACTGAAAGAAACGTTTTGTCAGCTTCAAAATATTCTGGAAAGATTTCTCCAACAATCTCCCCCTTTTTGATGGTGACAAAACTTTCTTGAAGATTTGAACAACTTTGACCTGCAAAACATTTCTCAAGCAATATGGCTAACTCATAAAGATTAATAAAACAACCGACTCGCATCCACAGAAAATTGGTTAGTCTTTCATGAGAAACACCATATAACAATACTTGAATAAATGCAACTAGTCAAACATCACAATCCACAATCAATTCAGTCAAATTCACACCCAAGTTCAAGTTCTCAAGTCATACTCAAAAATAAACATAACCACAAAAGTCAAAGTTTTAAAAGATGTTGGTTCAAATTGGTTCTCCCCTTTTTGTCGGCATTAAAAAGGGTGAGAAAGGAGTCATGTCGCTTGGGAATGCGCACGATCCGGAAATCCCCAATGGATCGGACTACTCCTTCGAGCTTCTTCAGGTCTTCTCTCAGATGAGCTACCTCTTCTCCCTTAGCATTGGCTTGAAGTTGCAGAGCGAGGTCTTTGAATTTATCCTCCAGAGAGACTGAAGATGCTTGTCCAGCATTCTTCAAAGCTTGGATTTCACAATCCAGAACATATATCTGGCTACGCATTTCCAGAAGAATATTCATGATGCTACGAAAATCTGCAGAATCATCCGTCTGTGTACTGGCATTGGCTTTCTCAGATGGTGTGTATGCAGACGATGGCGCTTCGTATGGTCCGCAGATTTGGAATCGACGTATCACCTTCTTCTTGTGCAATTGAGAGACCGAATTTCTTCTGGGTCTTCTGGAGATTGTCTTAGATCTTTACTGACAGCAGCATAAGGTGTAGACCTCTCTTGCTCGCTAACTCCCCCTGTCTCTAGGACATCGAAAGGGGAAGAGTGAAGATCATGCTCTTGATTTCCCTTCTCTCCAGATTTATCAGCAGACTTTTCTTTTTCTCCTTCTTCTTCAACTTCTTTCTCCTTCTCTCTCTGTTCTTCCTCTTCTCTGTTCTTCTCTCCTTCTTCTCTGCTCTTCTGAAGATCTATCGGATGAGACACAGAACGTCTGGTTCTTGTCAGTGCTTGGATAGAGGGATCTTCATCATCTTCATCTTCATCTTCATCCTCAAGGATGAGAGTTCTTTTCTTCTTTTTCGATGGAGCACCAATGACCTCTTTTCCTTTTCTCTTTGAGGCAGACTGAACTGGAGATTTCACTTTGAATTTCTCCATTGCCTTGGAGAGTTCTTGTAGACGCATCTTCATTAACATTTTCAACCCTACCACCATCTTCTCACACGGTCGAACACAAAATGTATGTGGTGGTTCAATGTTCGATGTCTCGAAGATCTTGGTCACTGACCAGGATAAGGCAATTGTCCTTTGTCTTTTGACAATGCTCTGTACATATGGAAGAGAATAGTGTGCGGGAGAGAAAACTTCCGTCCTGAGTTGATCGCATACATCAACTTTGCTTCAGAAAGAGACACAGAAGTCTTTGACGTAGACTTTGGTCTGAGACAGTTGATCACAATCTTATGAAGCACGATGTTGATGGCCTTCATTCTGGAATAGGTAATTTTCTTCTCTACGTCCCTATCTTTCACAAGATCCAGAGTAGTACGAGCAGGTGAGACTTTGATTGGGAGATAGCGTCCTCGTTCAACTCCAACTATGTCCGCCAACATATTCACATCTACTACGTGGACTTGGTCTCGAACACGAATGAAATTCTATTCGCATCCAAAAAGCTAAGATTTGAATAGAAATAAGCGGTCGTTGAGCATACCCATCCGTAGAGTCAGAGCAAAAAGTCTCGAGTTGAAGCAAATTCAACTTTTCTCTTAAGTTCACGTTGATGGTGTCCAGGAAGTCAAAATCGACACTTCTAGGGTTTATCACCCCTCTTTTCAACAGCCCGAAATACACTTTTTCCTCGATCCTTGGATTTAAACAAATCCATCCCATTTCCTTTCACCTTTGCTGCCACACCCATTCTCGGGTTTAAATTGAAGGAACATTTTGTCGTCATCGTTCCGTCAATCGATTTTGTCCCGGCAAACGAGGGTCTCTGGGAATGTTTGCAAGAGCCTCCTTTGCCCTTCCTTTAGGGGCAATTTCCAATTCCTCCATTCTCCGCAGAAATAGATATTCATTCCCATAATTTTTGTCCTTAAGGAAGTCATCTATATATTTTAATGAAGAACCAGAGCTTTTCAACGCACGATAAAGTTTATAGATAAAGGAGGGTCTTTGGACTCTTACTGGGTCGGCTTCCTCGATTATCTCTTCTTCCAGATGTTGACTTGCACCTTGTGGGGGCAGGAGACGATGAATGACGTGGAGGAGAGCGAATCGGACTTTGTCGCTGACTTGATAAGTCTTCTTCCTCAGTAAGATCGAAGTGAGTCGGTCCCTTCTCCATTCTTTGTGGTCCCCGTTTGCGATTCTTGATGATTTCCTTGAAGACGACATCTTTTCTTTGTCTATTGGAAGATTCCTTCACTTGCTTTTCCCAAGAAGAATGACCACTTTCTCGACGATGAACAAGAAGAAGAAAAAAAGATCGGGAGAAGAGTGCTTTTTAGGGTTTTGAAATTTGGGCGTAGAATAATTGTATATATATATATATACCTCGGATTTGAAAAGAGAAGTTTAATCGGTATAAGGAAAGTGTACGAACACTTCTTTTCAAAATCAATAACTGCCAAAATTAATTCTTTAAATTTTTTTTTAAATTTCACACGAATTATATCTGAATGAAAGAACGTACCTTTTCGAGATAACATAACAACTTACAGTCTTTAGCCATGAATGATTGAGTCTCAGGATTTAAAGTCTAAGAGATTAGAGTCTTAGAGTTGGTGAGTCTCTAGACTTTAACTTCTTCAAGCTTCAAAATGTTGAGTCTTGAGCGGATGAAGTTGAATTGATTTTTCTCCAAAGGCTTTGTGAAAATATCCGCTAGTTGACTTTTTGAATCAACAAATTGAATCGAGATTTCTCCATTTTGAATATGATCTCTAATGAAGTGATGTCGAATCTCAATATGCTTTGCTCTTGAATGAAGGATTGGATTTTTGGTGAGATTGATCGCGCTGGTGTTGTCACATTTGATTTCTGTGCATGAGTCTTCAATGCCAAAGTCTTGTAGCTGTTGTTTTATCCATAGAATTTGCGAACAGCAGCTTCCAAGAGCTACATACTTTGCTTCTGTTGTTGAGAGAGCTACGTGCTTTGCTTCCTTGAGAACCAAGACACCGTCCTTTCCAAACAGTTGACAAGTCCCGAAGTGCTCTTTCTATCGACTCGAACCGCCAGATCGCATCTCGAGTATCCTAGAAGATTAAAGTCTCCCCTCTTTGGATACCAAAGACCGATGCTTGAAGATGAGGCAACGTATTTGATAATACGTTTCACGGCAATGAGATGTGATTCTCTAGGATCTGATTGAAACCTAGCACAGATGCAAACACTCAACAAAATATCAGGTCTAGAAGCAGTAAGATAAAGAAGTGAACCGATCATGCTTCTATACAGCTTTTGATCAACTTTCTTCCCTTCTTCATCTTTGTCTATCTTCAAGGAATTTGACATTGGTATGTCAGTTTTCTTGCAATTTTCCAATCCAAATCTTTTGACAAGATCATTAGCATATTTTTCTTGGAAGATAAAAGTTCCTTCCTTCAATTGCTTTATTTGAAGGCCAAGAAAGAATGTTAATTCTCCCATCATACTCATTTCAAACTCATCCCGCATAGACTTAGAAAATTTCTTGCAAAGACTTTCATTAGAGGATCCAAAAATAATGTCATCAACATATATTTGAACGAGTAAAAAGCTTTTGTTTTCCTTTTTGATGAATAGAGTAGTGTCTACTTTACCTTTGACAAATCCGTTCGTAATAAGAACTTACTTAGTCCGTCGTACCAAGCTCGAGGTGCTTGCTTTAGACCATACAGAGCCTTTTTCGCCCAAGACCGAGTCCGGCTTCTTTGGGTCTTCAAATCCAGGCGGTTGTTCCACATAAACTTCCTCTTGGATAAATCCATTTAGGAAAGCACTTTTGACGTCCATTTGGAATAACCTGAAATTTTTGTAACAAGCAAACGCAAGTAATAGACGAATAGCTTCTAACCTTGCAACTGGTGCGTAAGTCTCGTCATAGTCTATTCCTTCTTCTTGCGTGTATCCCTTGGCCACGAGTCTTGCTTTATTGCGTACGACTTTTCCTTCTTCATTCATCTTGTTTTCGAACACCCATTTGGCTCCAATAACAGTTTTATCTTTTGGTTTAGATGTCAATTCCCAGACATCATTAATATTGAACTGTCTGAGCTCCTCTTGCATAGCTTCGATCCAGCTTTCATCAGATAAAGCTTCTTCTATGCTTTTTGGTTCAATTTCAGAAATGAGAGCAACAAGACTAGACTCTTCACGCCTTTTTGATCTCGGGTGCGGATTCCTTCATTGATTTCGCCAATAATGAGATCTTTAGGATGACTGGATTTGTGTTTCCGATTCTTGGTTGATTTGCTTGGTTGATGATCTCTTTCTTTATTTGAATCTTCATGAGCATCTTGATGATGGACTTCCGAGTCCGAGATGCTTCTTGAGTTGAAGACTTTGGAAGGTCTAGAGCGGGTTCGACTCTTCATATTGAGTCTCGGCTAGATATCTTGTGTGGAGTCTTGGAATTTGACATTCATTGATTCCTCCACAGATCGGCTTTTCTTGTTATAGACTCTGTAGGCTTTGCTTGAAGTAGAGTATCCAAGGAAGATGCCTTCATCTGATCTTTCTTCAAACTTACCAACTCGATCATTTGCATTTTTCAAAATAAAGCATTTGCAACCAAATACATGAAAGTATGAAACAATAGGCTTCTTACCTTTGAATAATTCATACGGGGTTTTCTCAAGAATAGGTCTTAGAAAGACTCTATTTATAATATAGCATGCTGTTGAAACAGCTTCAGCCCAAAACCGTGAAGAAATTTTGCTTTCAATTAAAAGAGTTCTAGCCATTTCTTGAAGAGATCTATTCTTTCTTTCCACAACTCCATTTTGCTGGGGAGTGTATGGAGAAGAGAATACATGTTTAAAACCAGATTCATCACACAATTTTGTGAAATCTTGATTTTCAAATTCTCCTCCATGATCTGTTCTTATACTTGAAATAGCACATCCTTTTTCATTTTGAACCTTTTTAGCAAACTTCTCAAAGTATGAAAAGGTTTCTAACTTATTTGCAAGAAAATATACCCAAGTAAAGCGAGAGAAATCATCCACAATTACTAGGCAATATTTCTTACCTCCAATACTCCGAGTTCGGTTGGTCCTAAGAGATCCATATGCAGCAACCGTAGTACATGATTAGTAGAGACATGATTTGTTGGTTTAAATGAATTTCTTACCTGTTTTCCCAGAACACAGGGTGTGCATGGATCGGACTTTTGATATGGTAATTTGGGTAGACCTCGAACAAGCCGCTTTGATGAGATTTTGGCTAATTGCTTCATATTGACATGGCCAAGCTTTCGTGCCATAAGCTTGCTTCATCTTGGATTGAAATTAGACATTGAGATTCATTCATCTTCATGTCTAAGAGGTAGATGTTTCCATGTCTTCGACCCATGAAAGACTCAGTCGAGTCTTTACTAATTCCATAGCAAATTCCTTCTTGAAAGGAGATCTTGAAACCAGTATCACACAGTTGGCTAATGCTGAGAAGGTTATAGTTGAGTCATTCTACTAGAGAAACATTGCTTATTGTGAGATTTCCAATTCTCACAGTTCCAAATCCCACGATGCTTCCTTTGCCGTTTCCTCCAAATGAAACATTTCCACCGTTTACTTGAACAAGCTTTACAAAGCATTTTGAGTCTCCTGTCATGTGTCTGGAGCATCCACTGTCAAGATACCATTTTATCTTTTTCTTGACGGAGACCTGCATTCAAAAGAGATTCTCAAGCTTTCTTTGGTACCCAAATTTTCTTGGGTCCTTTGGAGTTAGTAGGATAAGCATTATTGGGCCATGCTTTCTTAACAGGTTTCCAAACCATAGGACAGTCTTTTTCAAAATGATCTAGACTGTTACATTTTGAACACCTTAGAGCATTTCGACCAACAGGCTTTACGAAAACTTTCTTGAAGTGATTTTTGTAAGCTTCTCTTGACGGTCTTTTCTTAATTCTTTCTTTAACTTTAGGAAAATCAATCAAGGAAATTGTCTCCGTTGTCATACCTAACCCAGACTTATTGAAATAGGGTCTTTGAACGAAAGCACTTTTTCAAGCTTTTCGGATCCTATCGAAAACTTCTTTGAAATATTTGATAAGTCTGTTTTTAAGAAAACATTTTCTTTCAAAATATCATTTTCTTTTTCTTTAAGAGTAGAAACATTTAGGTCTAGACTTTTAACTCTTTCTTTAAAATAACTTCCTTTTGTTTCGTAATTGAGTTTTCCTTCTTAAGTTCGGAAATTCTTTTGAGAGAAGTCTTAAGACCGAAACACAGTTCATCAATATATTTAGAGACTTTGACAGGAATTTTAAAATCACTTACCTCAAATTCACTGTTCGAGTCCGATCCAGAACTGAGTCCGAGTCCGAATGTGCCATCAAACATATGTTGGCATATTCATTATCACTTTTTTCACATTCTCGTATCACTCCGTGTTTCGGCTTTGAGAGCCTTTCGAAACTTCTCAGCTTTTCCTCTTTTCTTTTCGAAGAGGACAGTTGGGTCCGATGTGTCCCTTCTTCTTACATTCGGCGGACTACATCTCTGTTTGGTTCCTCATCATCAACGAGACTTGGTCTCGCTGTCTCTCGAAAACTTTGTTTCTTTGGGTTGAACCTTCGCCTTTTCTATTCAGTTTCTTGAATCTTCTTATCATAAGGGCGAGCTCCTCATCATCCATATCATCTTCGAATCTGCATCATCGAATCATCATTTGATTTTAGTGCAATAGATTTCTTACCTCTTGGATCTTCGTCTTCATTAATTCGTTCCACTTCGTAAGATCGAAGAGTTCCAATTAGCTCGTCTACGATAATGGCATGATTCTTTGCGTCTCTCTTATTGAAGTCTTTATATGATTCCAATCCTTGGAAAGTCCACGCAGAAGCTTGTTCACCTTCATAGGATCAGAAATTTTTGTCCTTGGTTTCAAGACCATTGACAATATCTCGTAAAACGACTAAACATGTCGATTCTGATTCTCCCGATTTCATTTTGAAGGCTTCATATTGACCGAGGAGAATATTGATTCTAGTCTCCTTCACTCGATCTGTTCCTTCATAGGTGATATGTAATCTATCCCATACTTCTTTTGCTGTAACACAAGAAGATATTCTATTATATTCAGTTGGAGATAAAGCACAATATAAAGAGTAAATTGCTTTTGCATCGAGTGCTTGTCTCTTGTTTATTTCTTCCCGAGGCATTCCGCTGGCTTCAACAGCTTTCTTTTCCTCTTTCGTAGACCGATCCAACAAAGCAGGAGTGATTCCTCTTTCCACAACATCCCATTCCAGAGGATCCTTGGATCGTAGGAAAGCTTTCATCTTGTTCTTCCAGATGTTGTAATCCTTTCCGTCAAAGTAGGGTGGTCTGGTATTGCTTTGCCCTTCCATTAGCCCTGGTGCTAGCATACTAGCCATGGATCTTTTACTCTGAAGTAAAACACTTCAAACAAAGTAAGAACACGAGCTCTGATACCAATTGATATTGCTAGTATGAGTACCTAGAGGGGGGGTGAATAGGTATACAAAGATTTTTCTTGAAAAACACACAATACTTTAGACATTTGAAGAATTTGCAATAATTAAAAACCAATCGTGAGACTGAGTAAGGGAAAGAGAGAATTGAACACTCGGTTTATAGTGGTTCGGCTTGATTCAAGCCTACGTCCACTCTTCTGCACTGACAGCCAATTGGCTGGATTCCACTATGAACAAAGAGATGTTACAGTGTTGATCTTCCTTGATTTCTCGGCGTAGATGATCTACCACACTCACTCAAGGTATCACCAAGTACAAACACTCTCTGTGTATACAATTTCGCTCGAACAGTCTCGTCTAACAATCAAGGTTCTTCAGACTCTGGAATTTTTCTATCGATCACACACTTAAAATAACTAGAACGTCTTCCTTTTATACTCCTTTATGCCATCATAGCCGTTGGCACTTACCAAAGGAATTCCTCCAATCTACCCGTTGGACGGAATCAATCAAGAAGATCATCCGAGCTATTTAAGGAATCGATGATAGCCCATCAATCTGTTCGCCCATACAATCGGGATCTTGGTTTCCAAGAATAGAACATCCCAAGATTATTTCGTCGACCATCGGATCTTCAATCGATCTTAAATAAGAATTAAAGAATCCGAAATGATTATCCAACCAAAGAATCTATTCCAGAGGATAGGATCGAATCCTCAACCATATACCTCGGCTTTGGATTTCCTTCGTCACTGGATTAGAAAGACTGTCAGTGAGAATAGACTTAAGTCTTGAGTCTTGAGTCTTAAGTCTTGAGTCTTGAGTCTTGAGTCTTGGGTCTTGGGTCTTGAGTCTCGAGAGAACAAAGTCTTCAGACTTTAAACTGACGGTCTCCGAACATCCAGACTTAGACTGAAAGAAACGTTTTGTCAGCTTCAAAATATTCTGGAAAGATTTCTCCAACAGAAACCAGCTGCTATTACTGATGAAAGTAGCAATGATGAAAAATCTTTCCATAAAGCTTGGGAAAGATCGAACAGACTGAGCTTAATGTTCATGCGGATGACAGTTGCAAACAACTTAAAGACTTCTCTTCCCAAGACTAACAATACTAAGGAATTTATGAAATTTGTGGAAGAACGTTCTCAAACTGGCGATAAGTCACTTGTTTGGTACACCGATGAGCACACCGACCACCATGAAATATGATGGTTCGCATACCATGCATGAGCATATACTTGAGATGACGAATTTAGCAGCAAAGTTAAGGACTTTGGGAATGAACATGGATGAGTACTTTTTAGTACAATTTATACTTAATTTCTTACCTCATGAGTAATATGGACCATTTCAAATGAATTACAACACTATAAAGGATAAGTGGAATGTAAACGAATTGGCCAGTATGCTAGTTCAAGAGGAAACAAGGATAAAGAATCAAAAGGCTCATTCTGTTCTTCTCTCAAGTCATCAAGGAGTTCGAAAGAATTTTAAGAGGAAAGGTGGAGGGAGCAAGAAGAAAGGACTACACATCCTGAATGACTCTTCGAAGGCTTCTCAAATCCACAAGAAGGAACACAATCTTATTAAGTGTCATTTTTGCAATAAAATTGGACACTTGAAGAAAGATTGTCTGAAATGTAAGGCTTGGTTCGAAAAGAAAGGTAAGCCTTGTGCTTTAGTATGTTTTGAATCAAACTTTTGAAGTTCCTTATAATACTTGGTGGATTGATTCTGGTGCCACCACTCATGTGTCAAATACGATGCGGGGATTTCTTACGATCCAAACTATAAAGCCAAATGAAAGTTATGTGATTACGGGGAACGAGAGACAAAGCTCCAGTTGAAGGCATTGGCACTTATCGTTTGATCTTAGATCTGGGCATTATTTGGATTTGTTTCGAACCCTTTATGTACCTACATTTTCTCACAATTTAGTTTCTTTGCCAAGACTTGATGTGGCGGGATTTTATTGTAAGTTTAGATCTGGATCTTTTAGTTTGTTTAAGAGTGATACTCTTATTGGAACTGGAACTTTATGTGATGGTCTTTACAAATTTAGACTTGATAATACTTTTGTTGAGACATTAATGACCTTGCATCATAATGTTGGCACTAAACGAAGTTTGGTGAATGAAAATTCTACTTACTTGTGGCATAAACGGTTGGGTCATATATCTAAAGAAAGAATGCAAAGATTAGTGAAGAATGAAATTCTTCCAAATTTGGATTTTACTGACCTTGGAGTGTGTATTGATTGTATTAAAGGTAAACAAACAAAACACACTAAGAAAGGTGCCACAAGAAGCACGAGCTTCTTGAAATTATACATACTGACATATGTGGTCCTTTTGATGTTCCATCTTTTGGTAAGGAAAGCTATTTCATAACCTTTATTGATGATTTTTCACGTTATGGTTATATTTATCTATTGCATGATAAGTCTCAATCAGTGAATGTACTTGAAATGTATATTAAAGAGGTTGAGAGGCAATTAGATAGAAAAGTGAAAATAGTAAGATATGATAGAGGCGGTGAATATTATGGAAAGTATGATGAATCAGGACAATGTCTAGGTCCATTTGCTAAATTCCTTGAAAGACATGGCATTTGTGCTCAATACACAATGCCAGGTACACCACAACAAAATGGTGTGGCAGAAAGGCGTAACCGTATTTTAATGGAAATGGTTAGGAGTATGATGAGTCATTCATCTTTACCCTTATCTTTGTGGATGTATGCTTTGAAGACTTCTATGTACTTATTAAATAGGGTTTCTAGTAAGGCGTTCCAAAAACTCCCTTTGAACGTGGGACGGGAAGGAAACCTAGTTTACAACACCCGCATGTTTGGGGTTGTCAAGCAGAAGTAAGAATTTATAATCCACATGAAAGGAAACTGGATTCAAGAACGACCAGTGGTTATTTCATTGGTTATGCAGAGAAATCCAAAGGGTATAAATTTTATTGTCCTAATCATAGTACAAGAATTGTTGAATCTGGAAATGCTAGGTTCATTGAGAATGGTGACATCAGTGGGAGTGAAAGAATGCGTGATGCTTGCATTCAAGAAGTAAGGGTAGAAGTTCCTATACCCAAAGCTTCTAAAGATGTCAATAATGAACCTCCAATAGCCGAGTCACAAGAAATAGCATTAAGGAGATCTCAAAGAGAAAAGAGATCGGCTATTTCGATGACTATATGGTTTATTTACAAGAGTCGAAATTGACTTAGGAATTGGAAATGATCCGATTCATTTTCCCAAGCCATGGAATGTGAAGATTCTAATGAATGGTTTAATGCCATGGAAGAAGAGTTAAAATCCATGCATCAAAATCAAGTTTGGGATATTGTTGAATTGCCTAAAGGATGTAAGAAGGTCGGGTGTAAATGGGTCTTTAAGACCAAGCGCGACTCAAAAGGCAATATTGAACGACATAAAGCCAGACTTGTTGCAAAGGGTTTTACTCAGAAAGAAGGCATTGACTATAAAGAGACATTTTCACCAGTCTTTAAGAAGGACTCACTTAGAATCATTATGGCTTTGGTGGCTCATTATGACTTAGAGTTACACTAAATAGATGTTAAAACCGCTTTTCTTAATGGGAATTTAGAGCAAGAAGTTTATATGGACCAACCCGAAGACTTTTCAGTTAAAGGAAAGGAACACATGGTGTGTAAATTAAAGAAGTCAATATATGGACTTAAACAAGCTTCCCGACAATGGTATCTTAAGTTTAACGATACCATAACTTCATTTGGATTTAAGGAAAACACCGTTGATCGGTGTATATATATGAAGATTAGTGGGAGCAAGTTTATTTTTCTAGTTCGTATGTTGATGATATTTTACTTGCTGCTAATGATCTTGGTTTGTTACATGAAACCAAGAAGTTTCTCTCTAAGAATTTTGAAATGAAGGATATGGGAGAGGCAACATATGTGATAGGAATAGAAATATTCCGTGATAGATCACAAGGATTATTAGGATTGTCTTAGAAAGCCTACATTGAGAAAATTTTAGAGAGATTTAATATGAGTAAATGTTCAGCAGGAATAGTTCCAATTCAGAAAGGTGATAAATTTAGCCTTATGCAATGTCCGAAAAGTGAATTGGAACGAGAACAAATGAAAAATATTCCTTATGCATCTGTTGTGGGGAGCTTAATGTATGCACAAACTTGCACCGGACCGGACATCGTTTTTCTTTTGAATCGGAATGTCATGATATCAAAGTAATCCTGGAATGGATCATTGGAAAGCTGCAAAGAAGGTTCTTAGATACCGCAAGGAACGAAGAATCATATGCTCACTTATAAAAGATCCGATCATCTTGAGGTGATTGGATATTCAGATTCGACTTAGCCGGATGTGTCGATACAAGAAAATCAACGTTTTGTTACTTGTTTCTTCTGTTTGGATGGGCAATTTCATGGAAGAGTGCGAAGCAGTCAATTATTGCTGCATCCACTATGGAAGCTGAATTTGTGGCATGCTTTGAGGCCACAATTCATGGATTATGGCTGCGGAATTTTATTTTAGGGCTTGTGATTGTCGACAGTATTGCCAAGCCACTGAAAATTTATTGTGATAACTCTGCAGCAGTTTTCTTCTCTAAGAACGACAAGTATTCTAAGGATGCTAAGCATATGGAGATCAAATACTTGTCTGTCAAAGAAGAAGTTCAGAAACAAATAGTGTCAATTGAGCACATTAGCACCAATCTTATGATAGCAGATCCCTTAACAAAAGGACTGCCGCCCAAAACATTTAATGAGCATGTTGAAAGGATGGGCGTTATTGGACGTCATTAATGTTTGTATTATGATTGTATTAAGTTTATGTATTTGACACTTTGAGCTCACTTACATGTTTATGATATTTCCTGTTTTCTATTTAGTATACATTATAGAAATAGATGAATGTTAAATAGGATAGTTTCTAAAGAAACATTATAGTTGGACTATTCTTTGTACTTCTCATTTATGGATCATGTTAAGTAAAGTGCTATAGTTGTAGTACATAGAAGGGATTATGTCGATTAATGACATACAACCGCTATAACTCGCATTAGTTTTCTTTACTTAATTGTGATTATTATGTGATTGCCAATTTAATGAAATTTTGAAATTTATAGCATAACCTTATTGTGCACATTATGGTCTTTATTAAACCATGAAATGAGAATCATATGGGCCAAGTGGGAGAATGTAAGAATTATTGTGGCCCATATTATGTGATTTATTATATGGTTTAATAATTATGGAAATGCTATAAATAATTATTGGTTACGAGAAGGTACGACTTTAATAAAACGAAATGGTATATCGCTTTGATGGAAGGCACCCTTTCAACGAACGTATATATTGAGTCCGGTCCTCTCTCCACCCACACATACGAACAACAAAACAGAAAGAACGTATTCTCTCCTCCATCAATTGAATACATTAAGATTTAGTGGGTTAAGG
This sequence comes from Eucalyptus sideroxylon x Eucalyptus melliodora, assembly GCA_016097485.1. Lineage (NCBI taxonomy): Eukaryota > Viridiplantae > Streptophyta > Magnoliopsida > Myrtales > Myrtaceae > Eucalyptus > Eucalyptus sideroxylon x Eucalyptus melliodora. The sequence continues at coordinate 42,945,651 of CM027832.1, read as the reverse complement.
GAGAGAAATCGGATTTCTTCTTCTGGATCAAGTTCAAGCGCAGCGTTATGGATAAAGGTATGTCTTCATCTATTTGTGAGAATCATGAAGATCAAAGATCCTTGATTTGTTATGAATTTCCGCATCGGGTTTTATATGAATTACCTTACATAATAACATTAATAAATCAATTCATTGAAAATTCGAAAAACATATTCATAGTTAATGTGTATCCATATTTGGAAATGTGTTTTTAATTTTAACAAAAATTATTGATGAAACTAATGATTAATAAGAAATTAAAATCAATTTATTTAAATAAATTCATGATATTCTACAAATAACCAAAATTTATCATTATTCAAAATTTAGTACTTTTATTTTTCAAAATTAATTTTTAATGTTATTTATTTATTTTTCAGTTTAAAAAAAAAAAAATCTCCACACCCCCACTCCCTACTTTCCCTCGTCCATTCCCCCCCCCCCCCCCCAAATCCAAATTTATTACACTTTTATTTCCCTCCCCCCACCACTGACGGTGATCAGATAAGCTGTCACTTCTCCCTCCCCCAAAAATTAAAACTCACGCCAGCCCTCCTTTTCGTCCTCCTCGCCAGCCGTCCTTTTCCTTTTCCAATCTCATTTTTTATTTTTTATTTTTGAGTTTTCTTATCAAAACCCTAGCCAGCCCTCCTTTTTCTCCTCTTCCTCGTCGCTCGCCGCACGACTCCCTTCCCTCTCCTCTTCCTCTCGATTCTTCTCCTCCTCCTCCTCTTCGCACGACCACCTTCCTCTCCTCTTCTATCTCTCGCCGTCTCTCGCCATCGCTCGCAGCCTCGTCGCGGGCTCGCCGTCGCTCGCAGCTCGTCTCTGCTCCCTCGCCCTCGCCTCTCGCTATCGCTCGCAGCTCGTCTTGGCTCCCTCGCCCTCGCCTCCACCCTCCATTTTCCGGACACGGGTGTCAAAACGTGTTTGACCATGTGTCGGAAAATCTGACACGCGTTGATCGCGTGTCCGACCATGTCCGAGCTTGTCAATGTGTCCGACACGCTCCGACACGTGTCGGACACGACACAGAAGCATGGACAACATAGATTGCAAGAACCTATCTTCGGGTTAAAAACTTCTATCGTAATTTTTAGATGCCAAATATTGGATAGTGTCACACAGGATTTTCTTGAGTTCATTAATTAATTGCCACATGTACACAACTAATTTGCTAGATAATCACATAGAAAATAGAAAGTAAAAACGAGAAAGAGAATTTGTTTTATTAGCACACCTCAACATGGCTCCACTCCCACTTTAAATTTCTCTTTTTCCATCTTTCTCAAATTGCAGGGGTAAGTACACTATTAGTGCCAAAATTTGTGTACGGCGCTCACTTTGGTACCAAAACTTTATTTTGGATCACTTAAGTGCTAAAAAGTTTGAAAAATGATCATTTTGGTGCCAACACCAATCTGATTAACTGGAAATCCGACGTGGCACTTTTTTATTAATTTTTGAAGCTGATGTAGCTTGTTGGAGAGTACAGTCAGCATTTAAACAACAAAACGACGTCGTTTGGTGTCTTTCCCCCAATTCAGAACCCTAAATCCCCAAATTGAGAGAGAGTGAGAGAGAGAGAGAGAGAGAGAGAGAGAGAGAGAGAGAGAAGGCATGGGCTTCCTGTCGTCTTCTTCCCCGAAGAACAGCACTAGCACCAGCCAGCAGCGACGCCAGCAGCGACACCAGTAAACGCACCAGCACAACACCGCCTCCGGTTCATCCGACATTGTTGACAAGTCCAAGCTCTTGTCCTCCTCCTCCTCTTCTCCTCCTTCTCCTTCCCCCTTCAAAAGGACCCACTTCAGCCGCTCCCTGAGCAGAGCCCAATCCGCCATCTCCATTTGCACCCTCCTTGTTTCCCTTGCCCTCTTCGTCTTCGCTCTCTCCACCTTCGACCCCCCTTCTTCCTCCTCCTCCTCTGCCCTCACCTCCTATTCTTCGCGTTGCTTCTTGCCCAAGCAACAACCTCAGCCTCTCCTCGCTCGTCTAGTCAAGCAACTACGACAGAGGCTGAGGGACAGTGGCGAGCAACTACGACGGAGGCCGAGTGACGGTGGCCGAGTGACGATGGCCGAGCGATGGTGGCCGAGCAATGGCGGCCAAGCGAGCTAGGTCGACGTTGGGCGAGGATCGGACAAAAAAACCCTAATTTCAATCCCCAAATAAAAAAAAAAATCCCCAAATGAGTTGTGCGGCGTCGTTTTTGTGAGACCATCCACTTAGGACGGCAAAACGACGTCATTTTCTTAAGGAGGATGGAAAACAACGTCGTTTAAAAGCTATGTCGATTTTTTTTTAAATATAAAAACCACGTAATCATTTGGTCGGAATCTCTCGCCGGTTGCACCAAAGTGATCGTTTTTCCTCCGATTTGACACTTAAATGATCCAAAATAAAGTTTTGGCACTAAAGTGAGCGCCGTACACAAGTTTTGGCACTGATAGTGTACTTACTCCCAAATTGCAGCTCCCATTACTCTCTCTCTCTCTCTCTCTCTCTTCACTTCCTTTTCTTCTTCATCCTTCACCAACTATCCCAATCGATAGGGAATATGAATCACATCTCAACACGGCTCTACCCCCTCTTTATTCCATCCCCACTTTATTATTAACTTCAAATTTCTCTTTTTTTGTTTTTCTCAAATTGCAGCTCTCATCACTCTCTCTCTTCTCGCTTCCTTTTCTTCCCAGTCATAGCCGTGACACGTCATCTCGTGCGAGTTATCGTTTGCGTGTTTGGTGAAACTAGTCATAGCTGTAACACATCATTCTATGCAAGTTGTCGTTTGCATATTTGGTGAGACTATGTGGCATCTTGCGAGTTGTCGTTTGCATGTTTGGTGAGACTATGTGGCATCCTTCTCATTGTCGTTTGTGTGTCACCACCGTGACACGTCATTCTATGCGAGTTGTCGTTTGCGTGCTTGGTGTCATTCCATGTGAGTTGTTTGCGTGTTTAGTGAGACTATGTGGCATTATTCTTGTTGTCGGGAGTGCGCAGTAGAAACCCAATACTTTCTTCTAGAAAGAGACTATGTGGCATTATTCTTGTTGTCGGGAGTGCATAGTAGAAGCTAAATACCTTCTTCTAGGGAAATCGTTAAGAGGGTGGTCAAGTTCGAGCCAATCGATGTATCCAATTGGACTCATATCCGATGTACGACTTTTCTAACATAATTCACACACAACACTCATGATGATTTCTTGAGTTTCCACTATGCACCCCTTGTCTGCACTACGAACTCTGGTTGTCATTGTTTTCCAAACAATGATATCATCAAGTGCCATAACTTACATATGATACTTGCTTGAGTATCATAATTTTTTTGGATCACTTAAGTATCATAATTTTTTTTTTAAAAGTTCATTTGAGTGTCAACCTTTTATAAAAACATCCATCCGAGTGTCCAAAATTTGATGCGGCCTAATAGTTGAAGTGAATGTTTTAAAAAAAGAAATGCCGTTTAAGTGATCAATCCAAAAGTTATATAACACTTAGATGATCGAAAAAAAAAGTAATGGTAGTCAAGAAATGGTCGTATCAAAATTGTCACATCTGTGACGTCATCTTTCTCGAGAGAAGAATACGATGAGTTGACAGCGAGAGGAGGGAGAGAGGGAAGCGCGCGAGAGGGAACCAAACAGGAGAAATTTGAAGCGTTTACGACGAAGTCAGGTGGGGCCCAATCAGCGTAGACGGGACTAATCGATGGAATGGATACGAGGTGCTGGTGCTGGCGCACGCACCAGGCCACCGTCGCACGCGCACTCTGTCTTGTCTCTTGAAATGTCGGCGACATGCACGGTGCCGCCAATTTCACCGTTGCCCTCATCTCGTATGCTCCTCCTGAAACGGTGAAACCTGCAAAGTCGCCTTGGCTCTCTCTCTGCGCATGATTCCTTGCTCTCTCTTCTTCCTCAAGAAAGGCACTTCTCCGACCGACTCTCCCGGCCATCTCATCCACCATGCCTTTCTCTGTCAACCCATCTGCCCTTCCATCTCCGTCATCTTCCGATCTCTCCCATGGCGGATTTGCTTCCAGTTCATGGCGTCTACCTCCACGGCGACCTCGACCTCCACATCATCTCCGCCTCCAACCTCCCCAACATGGACATGGTCACCGGCCGCCTCCGCCGGTGCCTCTCCGCCTGCGCCCGGCCTCCCCGCTCCCCCGACCCCGCCCCCGCCTCCCCATTCCTGGACAGCAGCGACCACGACGCCCGCTGCCACGGGAAGGTCATCACTTCCGACCCCTACGTCACCGTCCGCGTCCCCCACGCCCCCATCGCCCGCACTCGCATCCTCCACAACATGCAGAACCCCTGGTGGGACCAGCGGTTCCGTATCCTCCTGGCTCACCGCGCCGTCGACTTGGAGTTTCGCGTGAAGAACAGCAACCTGTTCCGCGCGCAGCTGATCGGCACTGTTAATATCTCGGCGCGAGAAATCAAATCTGGCGAGGTCATCTCCGGTTCGTTCCCGCTGAGAGGACCCTTAGCGAAGCCGAATTCCCGCCTCCAGCTCGAGCTGAAGTTCACGCCCGTGGAGAAGAACCCGGTGTACCAGCACGGCATTGCCGGAGATCCTAATCATCTGGGAGTGAGGCACACTTATTTCCCCTTAAGAAAAGGGTGTGGCGTCAGGCTGTATCAGGACGCTCATGTGGTCGATAGGATGTCGCCTGTTATTGAGTTGGACAGTGATGCTGGAGACGTCTATAGGCATGAGAAGTGTTGGGAGGATATTTGTCACGCCATATCTGAGGCTCACCATTTGATATACATTGTTGGTTGGTCGGTTTCTTATAATATTAAGCTCATCAGAGAGCGTACCCAGACCCGGCCAATGCCGCGAGGCGGGGACTTGACGCTTGGTGAATTGCTCAAGTATAAGTCAGAAGAGGGGGTGCGCGTTTTGTTGTTGATTTGGGATGATAAGACTTCGCGTGACAAGCATTTTATTAACAAGGTGAGAAGTTGTTTGTTTAAGTCGGATGGCGCTTGATCACATGCTTCCATCTGCTTATTTTAGTATATTGAGGTGGCATGTGGCATCGGCGATTACTATGTCGTTGTTGGTCCTGTTGTCCAGAGCATAATAATGGTTAGTGTATTTGCTACGAGGATCACTTGTGTAGTGAGGAATTAGGGGATAGTGTCTCTCTTTTTGTTCCCGATATTGTCCCTACAAATGAATAAGGGTGCACGGGCGGCATTTCTTGCAGGAAGGGGTGATGCAGACACGTGATGAAGAAACTAGAGATTTTTTCAAGAATTCATCAGTGAACTGCGTGTTCGCGCCGGGTAATGCCAGCAGTATGCTTGGCTATATTAAACAGCAGGTATGCTTTTCCTAGAATTCTTGCAGTTTCACCACATGGACCTTTTATCAAAATCTAGACATTAGCACTAGCAGTGGACAGCGGGGGTCTCTTTGTCATTTGCCATTGCCATAACCTCTTTCACATTTATGAGCTACAGGGCATTGCGATGTTTCGTTCCTCCCTCATGTCTAGGCAATGAGCTGCCTCGCATATTTGTAGTTGGAGATGCGTTTTATTGTAGAAATGTCCTATGAAGTCGCTGAGGTGATTTGGCATTGGAGATGAATGTTCTTTATAAAGTGACTGATGGACTCTTTGGGCTCTCATTTGGCCCACTCATAGAGCTAATGTCCCTTTTCATACTTTTAAAGTTGAACACTTGTTTATGAAGTTTCCTTGCAATTTTGGGGTACCGTAAAGGTGCTCTACTTTCTAAGGAAGATTCTGTGCTATACATAGTCCTCATTCATTAATTTGGAATGATTATCTTAAGGGATAAGCTTTGCTTTGTAATGTGCATTCGTTTTACTTAAACATGGCTGCATAAATCTTGTGAGAATGGACGGACTTTATCCTCTTTCTTGCTGGAGTTCCTTATGTGGTGTTGTGGTAATTCTGATAACCCAGATAACTGTTACAAGCTTGGACTGTATTATTTTTTTCTCCAGGTTGTTGGATCCATGTTCACACACCATCAAAAATGCGTCCTAGTGGACACCGAGGCATCGGGTGATTACCGAAAAATAACTGCATTTATCGGAGGAATTGATCTCTGTGACGGGCGATATGATACACCTGAGCATCGGCTATTTCGCGATCTTGACACTGTTTTTAAGGACGACTTTCACAATCCTACATTTCCTGTGAGTCGTTTGTCTATGCTTTTTGCCAAGCAGCTTTTCTTTTCTATTAAATACTCTTGTGTGAACTGTCTTATAATGTTGGTCAAATTTTAGGCTCTGGAGTGATAGAAGTCTTTTGAGCCCATTCTTTTTCCCAACTTTCCTGCATGAAGAGTGGTGTGATACTTGTACTCAAGAACTGGTGTACCATCTCCATAATAACAGTCTGCCTATTTCTAATTATATTAACTTTGTTGCATATGATGAATTACGATCATAAGTGTTGTGGTAGCATTAAAATTTTAAGAGTTAAATGATAATCAAAATCTGTGAATTTGAGGGGGTTTCTTTCCTTGTTTTTCAGAATTTATTGTCGTGGTTGCACATCAGAAGTGGATCGATTGTTACTAAAGCATATAGTGAACTTAACCTTTGACAGCCTTGCCAAAGGCACAAAAGCATATTTAAACTTCTGGATTATGAAAGTGGCCGGAGGCCACAAGTTGTAGTCTATTTCTCGAATTTTTCATGATACAAGCGAGTTCTTTGTATCATTTCAATCTTAATTTGTTGCATGGACAAGTATAACATGAGTGAGATAGATTCAACTAAATTAAGTTTTTGTACGTGTTGAGTCAAGCCATTAAACTTTCTTTAAGCTGAAAAGGTTGTGCTCATATAGAGGTTCTCTACAGAATGCCCATCTATATGCTGCGGGTACACCTATAGTTGGTGAATTTGATTGATAGAACCTGAAAAAGGGGTGAATGGAACGATATCTTGCTATTTTCTTTCAGTTTTGAGTCTTGTGACCAGTAAGATCTTGGACTTTGGTACCATGCACTGGTAGTTGCTGCACAAGTTGGTATTATCTCTTGATTTTCTTCCAGTGAGTGTCTTTACTTTGTATCTGTCAGGCTGGAATGAAAGCTCCAAGACAACCGTGGCACGACTTGCACTGCCGGATTGAAGGGCCTGCTGCTTATGATGTACTGATGAACTTTGAGCAACGTTGGAGGAAAGCATCAAGATGGTTTGTCAAAGGGAAAAAAAATCGGCATGATGATTCCTTATTAAAAATAGGCTGTATCTCTTGGATATTGAGTCCTCCATCGACTGAGTCACATGATAGCACATCTCTTTCGAAGGACGACCGTCATGATAGTATTACAGTAGTGCCTGAGGACAACCCAGATCTCTATGTCTCCAAAGAAGATGATCACAATAACTGGCATGTTCAGGTTGGAAATTCAAGTTCCGTGTTATTATTGCGTGTACAGGTAGTCTTTCCTTTATTTAGCCGTTTGCTGTTTGGTTGCTTGTGCAGATTTTCCGGTCTATTGATTCTGGATCAGTCAAAGGATTTCCAACAAAAAAGAAAGATGTTGCTGAAAAGCAGGTCTACAGGAGATCTATGTTTCTTTCTTCATTTCTTATCCCTAATTTTCTTCTCCTTTTGCTTTTGTTTAGTTGAACGAATTTTGAGAAAGGTGAAGAACATCATATTAATGGACTTGTGCTGGAGTAGGAATCTCTCTCTAGTTAAAACTTAAACTAGTTTCTACCTTTCTAATTGACATTGTTTTACTGGATTTTTTTTTTTAAATTCATTTCTGCATCCTCTTAATTATTGGTAGTTTTTGGTGCAGAATCTAATAGTTACAAAAGATGCAGTAGTAGACAGAAGCATTCAGACAGCTTACATTCAGGCAATTAGGTCTGCTCAACATTTTGTATATATTGAAAATCAGCATTTTCTGGGATCATCATATGCATGGCCGTCGAATAATGATGCAGGTGAATATCATGACTTTTATGTTGCAAGTACACGTTTCCTATCTATATTTGAGATATTCCATTGGTGGAGTAAGTGTGGCTCGTTTAATCACAATCATGTGCTCATACGCATGTTTGACTTGCAGAGGTGAATCCACCTACCAGAAAAAAAAAATATTGAGTACCTTTCATTTCACTCCAAAGTATTGGTTAAATCTTTTGTTCGTGTTTCAATTGACCGTTTTCATCACTTTTTTGAATGTTAAGGAGCTAAGTCGTTAGCTAGTACTGTTTGCCACTAGTAAGCAGTAGACTTCTTATAGTTAGTTTTTTGTCCACAAGCCACTCTCAGCTATTTGTGGCATGGTCTGAGCAGGAGCTGATAACTCCATTCCTATGGAATTGGCCTTGAAGATTGCTAGCAAAATTAGAGCTAAGCAGAGATTTGCTGTATATATTGTCATACCAATGTGGCCTGAAGGTGATCCCAAGTCAGCTGCAATCCAAGAGATTCTCTTTTGGCAGGTAGGTGCAGACATGAATGTGTTTTTGTAGATGTGCGTAAACTTTGGTGCTTTTGTTTGATAGGGAAGATGGCGAGAGGCAGTATATAGAGCACGATGGACAAGGACACTCTTAACATGACGATGGGCAGAAATTACTACATACTATCGAGTAGCAAATACTACGTAATTGATTCCATTTAGGTGTCCAGCCAATTAGAGAATATGCTTTCTCACTAATTCCGGATGTCTATGTTTAATGCTGTGCAAAGTATTCTCTAATACCATCTCCCACTCCTCACACACCACATTAGCCATAAAATACTAAATCGAATAGTTATACAAAATATTATGCGTTTCTAATTCTTTGGTGACTGAAATCTCACATAATCTGATTCTTTTACACTTTTTTCCTTACTTTTTTCCCAGAACCAGACCATGCAAATGATGTATGAAGTTGTTGCACGTCAACTGAAGCAAATGGCGCCTGGTGATTCTCATCCTCAGGACTACCTTAATTTTTACTGTCTTGGTAAAAGGGAAGATAATTCTGGTCAACCTTCTCTAGATGATGCGGTAATGCATTTTACAGTATGTTTTTGACTACTTTTCATGTCCTTGAAACATGCCAATGGTCTATTGATCAATAATTACATTTGCAAGCTCGGGACCTCATTCAGCGGTGCATGAATGCCTAGACAACATGGTTCATAGAGTTGTAATCGAGCTGAGTCAAGTCAATACGGTGCAAAGCTCGAGCTCGACTCGACCTACATCCTCGGGGCTTGAAACTCAGCTCGAGCTTGATCACATATAAAATATTTTGGATTGAGCTTGACTCAATTATAATAGCGTTATATATGAACTTGAGCTTGAGTTTTGGTAAGCTCAGATTTTTGTGTCCTTGCATATTTTTGTATGAAGGTTAAATATGTAGTTTGAATGACTTTTGTGTCCTTTTTTTGTTATTAAAAAATATTTTTGAAAAGAATAATAGAAGCTCGATTAGGTTTAGGAGCTTGTGAAACTAAGTATTGGCAAGCTTGAACTCGACTCGACAAGATACTCGAGTAGTTCGAGCTCAAGCTCCACTAGAAATAAGGTGAGCCTATCTCGAGTAATCATCATGTGGAGCCTGAGTCAAGATTGATTGACACATGGTCAATCCGCTTTCCTCATCATATAATTTGATGAAGCTAGGATATGATGTTTTCTGACGTGTTATGGCAGGTTTTGGAATCGTACAAGTCCCGGCGATTTATGATAAATGTTCATGCTAAAGGAATGGTAGTGGATGATGAGTACGTTTTATTGGGTTCAGCAAATATTAACCAAAGATCACTGGCTGGTACCAAAGATACTGAGATTGCCATGGGTGCATATCAGCCCCATCACACTTGGGCACAAAAGAAGAGGCATCCTTTTGGTCAGGTTGTTTCTTGTGGCTTCTTTGCATAGGCCTAATTTCTTATTTTAGGATGTTTGTGCTGGCTTTCTCAAGCAAATATTCACTTAATCAGTGGAATACAAATCAGTTTGCACTTGTTGAACTGGTCGTAACAGAGCCAATTCATGACTTTTTTTTATTTTTTTTCTCAACGACGTAATTTTACATCCTAAATTTATGAAGATAAGAATTTAAACAATTTTAACTCTGGTATTTGCTTTGACACGGTGAATGTAGTCACATCTAAAGTAGGTCACTGTGACTTGTGAATGGAGTAACAGGCTCTCAGAGATACATGCAATTTGCATTGAGATACATATTTATGGGTATGATTGTTGTGACTTTGCACTCCTGCCCATTTGTCTAGGTATATGGATACAGAATCTCCCTGTGGATAGAGCACTTTGGGGGAGCGGAAGAATGCTTTAGTAAGCCTGGCAATCTAGAATGTGTGAAGAGGGTGAATGAGATCGCTGAAAATAACTGGAACAGCTACAAGGAACAACGCTCGTTGCAGGGCCACCTTCTCCGGTATCCTATACAGGTGGACTGAGACGGGAGGGTTGGGCCATTGCCAGGATCGGAGGAGTTTCCTGATGTCGGCGGCAAAGTCGCCGGTGCTCATTCAACCACAATCCCTGATGTTCTAACAACTTAGGTTCCGTCCGACTCCATGTCCATGCAGCCCCAGGAGACGCAAAGATTTCTCAGGCTGTCGCTTCATTCCTGATGTATACGAGCTATATGTTTCCGTATGATTGCCTTTGTGTGGTGCCGTATTTCAGATTATTCTTTTGCTGTTTCGTTTTTCCTTTTTTCTGCGTCTGTCTGGATCTTTCCCAGACCCCCTGCATAAACGAGGATCCTCGGTGGTGATCTCGGCCGGGGTGTGAATATTGTATACGAGCAGTTCGGTATCTCCTTCAGCTTTGGTTGATGGTGTCTACAGTTACAAATCTGGGAGCATCTGCGCTCGTGTGATTTAGAGGATGATGTAATTTGGAAATTGCTGTACAGAAAGCTATATTGTAGTCGAATCCAGCACAGCTTGGCTTTTTATGAAGTGATTGATGCCTTCCATTTGAAATAAGCATTCAGACAGCTTACATCCAGGCAATTCGATCTGCTCAATAATTTGTATATATTGAAAATCAGTATTTTCTGGGATCCATCGTATGATGACGCAGGTGAATATCATGATCTCCTTTATGTTGCAAGTACGCGTTTCCTTTCTATACTCGAGATATTCCATTGATGGAATAAGCATGCCTCATTTAACCATCATCATGAGCTTATACCCATATTTGACATACAGAGTGAATTGACCTACTGAAAAAAATAAAAATAAAAATTGAGTATGGTTCATTTCACGCGAAAGTATTGGTGAAATCTTGGTGAAATCTTTTGTTTGGTGAAATCCTTTTCTTTATTTTCCATTCTATATTTGAGATATTCCATTGGTGGGAGCATCTGCGCTCGTGTGATTTACAGTATGCCTCATTTAATCACAATCATGTGCCTATACGGATATTTGACATATAAAGCGAACACATCTACTGGAAAAAATAAAATAAAATTGAGGATGCCTCATTTCACTCGAAAAATATTAGTGAAATGTGTCAATTGACCATTTTCATCTCTCTCTTTCTTTCTTTCTTTCTTTCTTTTTTTTTTTTCATTTTATGTTTAGGAGCTAAGTCTTTAACCAGTACTGTTTGCCACATCAATGAATTCTTAGTAAGCAGAAGACTTCTTGTAGTTAGTTCAGTCCACAAGCCTTTTTCAGATGCTTGCAGCATGGTCTGAGGAGGAGCTGATAACCTCATTCCGATGGAGCTGGTCTTGAAGATCACTAGCAAAATTAGAGCCCGAAGGTAATCACAAGTCAGCTACAGTTCAAGAGATTCTCTTTTGGCAGGTAGGTTGTTGATGTTGTCTTGAATTTGATGAAGTTTATTTCCTATTTTGGACCTATCTACATGGGATTTCATGGGAAATAGTCCTAATTCAATGTAATTGGAATATGCCATGATATTCCTAATTTTGGGAGGATAATCACTAAAGATTTGTTAGTTAGTTTCATAAACTGATAAGATCTTTAGGGTGGAATTCCTTTCCTATTAGGATTAGGGAAGTGGGGATTTGAGGATCTATTTTTTTAGCATCATACCTTGTATGTAAATATTCTCTAATAAGAAATTCCCCGGTGGATATAGGTGGATGTTTTTGCCGAACCACATAAATCTTTGTGTTCTTAATTATTCTTGTTTTTTCTTTTCATCTCATCTAGTTAAGGTGCTCTTTTGCACAGCAATTGGAGTCAGAGCAATCCAAGTTCTTTATTCATGTACTGCAACTTTTGATTAGATGGCTGGATAGGGTTCGACTGTTCGATTCCATATCGAATGACTCACTAGGAAGAATAATTTTACACTATGGCGGAGAAGGATGAAGGATCTATTGATTCAATAGGATTTATAAAGGTTCTTCTCGGAAGATCAAACAAGCCGGCCACCATCACCAATGATGATTGGGCCGACATGGAGGAGAGGGTGTGCAGTGCGATCCAATTGAATCTATCAGACAAGGCCCTTTCATACGTGGTGGAAATCAAGTCCACTCCAGAGGTATGGCTCAAACTCGAAAGCATCTACATGATGAAATCCCTCGTTCTTAGAAGAGATATTTTATTCGCTTTAAATGAGTGAAGGAGGAGATCTGTTCGAACACCTCAACTTGTTCAATCATATGATTAGTGAACTTACATAGCGCTTCTACTATTGGCGTCGTTGTTGTATTCGTTTGATCACTTGTTGACTACGCTCCTTTAGGGAAAGGAAACCCTAGAGATTGGAGAGGTAACTGCTATCCTAATTTCAAAACCACACACGGAAAAAGGGCAAGTAGTTCAAAATCTTCAGGAGAAGGAAAGAAGCAGTTAAGGAAGAGAAAGATCAATTGATCGAGGATCAAGTTGTAAGGGTTGATCAAATCCAAGGAAAAGTGTCATGACCTCCCTTTCGGGCACCCTTACGCATGGGCGTGTGCGGAGGCTAATGGTTCACTAGGTATTATGCTTAGCCCATGCTCTCCCAAGTCTACCAATCCACAACTTATGGTCTAAGTTTTTAACTTGTAAGTCAAGTTCACATAGGAGTTGCCACTAATTGATTTGAGATGGATCAATTAGAAACTTAAGTGATATATCAAGAGAAATACTTCATTCTTGCGCAATAAGAGAAGTTAGAATCGATGACTTGATTATACTAATTAATTATTAACGCCCTTCCGGTACCTAATCTTGTTTAAATCTACTAATCACGAGTTCTAAGATTCAATTTCTAATCAAACTTGAGGAAATAGAAATACATACATCACAAAGGCATTATGAAGGAAATAAGTCAATATTTTCTTCTAATAAGTTAAACACAATTTTTTTTTTTGGGTTTTTCAAGGGTTTTCTATGTATTTACGGAGAAAACTAATGAAAAACAATATTTTTTGTGAAAACCATATTTTGTGGTCTTTTTTTCTATTTTTAGAAAATATAAAAAAATTCTGATTTTTCTATTTTTTGGAATATATAAATTCTTTTTTGGATTTTCTGATTTTTGAAAAATAATTTTTTTTATTTTCTGATTTAAAAAAATAAAACTAATTTTGATTTTTTTTTATTTTTATTATTACAATATTTTTATATCAGAATAATATTATTTAAAAACGACCCGGGTCGGATTCCCGGGTTGGGACTGACCCGGATCGTCCACATCAGCCCAAATGGGCCTGAAGCAGGGGCCCAGCTCAGAGCTTCCCCTTTCTTAAAATAAACCCAAGCCTTTTTTAAGCAAAACTAGGCTCCCTCTTAATTAAAAGCAAATGCCCGGCCCAAGTTCAACCGGCCCATGCGCCACCAGCCAGAAACCCTACTCGGTTAAGACCCGCACCCGACTCGTCATGAGGCCGCCTCCTTCTCTGCCTCTCTGCTGTGCCAATGGGGGTAGTTGGGACTAGGGGTGAGCGGTTCCAGGTTCCGGTTTGGTTCCGTCTGGAACTTGGAACCTACCCTTGGGTATAGGTTCCAAAAAATTTGGAACCTGGAACCTACCCGTCAGAACCAAGAACCTGGAACCTACCCGGTCATAGGTTCCAGGGTCGGTTCCAGGTTCCAACAGGTTCTTTTTTTTTTTAGTTCATTTTCAGAGTTGAATTATAACGTATGCGCATATAATCGGAATCTTCAGCACTATCGAGATGCTGGTTGTCACCAATCTTTCTTCTCAAACCATATGTTTTTATCAAAACATAGAAATCTTTTTTGTAAGTCCGTGAAGAAGTTTCGCTACGCTTAACCTGTTAACAAATTAAAAATTACAGTTTTCCTTCACCGGCAACATCCAAGACCATAACTACTTGAATAACAGTGGGTCCAGCAGTGTAATAGTTGTACATCTCTAATTTAAGCATAACGTGAACAAATTAATTGACATGGTATGCATACTCATCCAAAAAGAAAAACAAAACACCGAATGAATTTCCTCTATCTAGAGTTAGTGCACTTAATCAGAGTGTCTATGCTTCCAGAACATCTAAAAAAGTGCCTATCTATCAGTGGTAGTGCTTACGGCATGAAGAATTCCTTTTGTGGTGACATCAAATGTTCCAGCTGTGCCATTTGTAGCGTTTATCCAGTCAATAATTCTCTACCTGTGTGCATCTTGATTGTGATCCATTTCTCCATATGTATAGCTGAGGGAATCCCAGTACTCACCAACAGCAAAGTAAGGTTCACTAGCATCCAAGTAGTCTTTGACATAGCCACCCCAAAAGCCTCTAACAAAATCGAGCCTCCATCCATCATACCCAATTTCGCTCCTGAAAATGGCATGGCACCAATAGACTTGCTATAGTAAGACCTTTAATATATTATCATCGCGAAAATGAGTTTTGCATGAGAAGCAAGGCATAAGTGCAACCATATTAAAAGTCAGAAATCATCCGCGGAGGGTCAACTCAAATGTGGAAACTGACACAAAGAGGGTTAGAACAAGGAGAGAGGGCACACTTGGAGATACACACATATTAGCAGGGACGTCGGTCGCTGGTCTTTGGGGCAACGGCGTCAGGCGTTGCGACTGCTGGCGTCGGGTCGTCGGAGCAGAGGCGGAGACAGCAGCAGCAGCGTCGCGGCAGGAATGGTGGCTTATGGCGTCTGGTTGCAGCGGCGGTGGAGCAGAGGAGGACCCAGCAGCAGGGGCGTCGGGGCTTCTGGCGATGAGCAGAGGCGGTGGGTCACGAGCGAAGACGAGCAAAAATGCGGAGGAAAACCTACCGTCTCGTCGAGCTCGAGAACTCGTAGAGCTTGCCCCTCGGGGAGAAGATGATGAGTGCAACCTCGGCGTCACAGAGGACGGAGAGCTCGAAGGCCTTCTTCAGCAGCCCGTTCCTGCGCTTCGAGAACATCACCTGCTTGCTCGTGTCATTCTCTATCCTCTTCATCCGCGTCTTCCCCCTCACCATTTCCCCCTTCCCTCTCTCTCTCTCTCTCTCGCTCTCTCAAGCCTTAAAAAACAAGAAAGAGATAAGAAGAAGAAGAGCGGGAACGAATCGACGGCGACGAGCGCTCGATCGAAGCTTCGAATCGGAGTGGCCGCGGAACAGAGGGCGTCGCGTGGATCAGGTCCCGGAAAGCAGGAGATTAGAGACGGCGCCGGGAGGAGGCACTCGTTGAGAAAGAAACAGAGGATTCTACACAGAGAGAGAGAGAGCAATCCAGGAAACCTTAGGCGATTCGGAACCGGAACCGGAAAGAGAAGAGAGGGAGAGAGAAGAAAAGAAAAAAGTTGGGGGGGCAAGAAGTGATGTGAGGAGGGAAAAGGGGAGAAAAGAAAGAGAAAAAGAAAGGGAAAGGGGGGAAGAATTCGCAGAGGGGGAAAATCTGTGGGGGGAAGTTAGGTTTTTTTTTTTTTTTTTTTTTGAATTATATGACCGGTTCCGGTTCCGGAACCGAGAACGCCGGTTCCCAGAAAAGGGGAACCGGGAACCGGAACCGGTCTCGTTGGAACCGGGAACCGTGCTCACCCCTAGTTGGGACGTCACCGGGCAGCAGTTCGGCGTTGACGCAGAGGGGCGGCGTAGCGAGCTGTTCAAAGGGGTCGAGATGTAGCAGGTGGTGGCGGATGGGGGAAGGCTGAGCTCGGAGCTCGCTAAGGGCTAATCGCAGCGAGTAGCGAAGGAGATGACGGCGGGTTCGACGGCGTGAGGCTCGACTGTGATCAGCGCGGTTGGGTTGTCACGAGACAGAACGGCGACGACTATGGGCGCCGGTGGTGAAGGGATCGACGAGAGCAAGCCTCGTCATTGGTGGCTGCATGGTGGTGGCGTCGGGCTAGGGAGCCGATGTGGAACAGCAGAAGTGGTTGCGGGCCACGACGGGGCGGATCACGGCGATGGTCAGAGCGGCAAGCTCGGTTGTCGTCGACTCTCGGGGCGGATTACGAACAGCGGCAACTCGAGCTCACAGGGGTAGTGCGGAAAAACTCACCGCCCCCAGTTCTCCCTCGGACTTGCTTGCTCTCAGTACTCCGATCTCCCTCCTCTCCGGCTTGCTCGCTCTCGGGGGAAGTCCTCTAAGCTCGCTGCCCTCTCTCTGTGTCCCTTCTTCCTCCTCGACCTCCCCCTCCTTTTATAGGCGAGGAGGCCGGTTGACGGAGGAGCCTCGACTGCCGATTCTTGGTGTGCCGAATGACCTCTCCCCGTTGGCCGAACCGATGTCTTCTCCGTGGAGGCCTGCTCGACATTGAAGTCGACGTCCCTTCCATCTGGGTTTCTCACCGGATTTGATGGCACATCCTCTTCGTCGCCGGCCTACCTTGGTCTGCCTCTATGGGGCTTCTTGTGCACGTGGGTTGCAGGAGGAGGGAGGAAGGAGGAAGGAGAAAGGCGCCCGGGCCGGGCTGGGGAAAAAAAGCTAGGCCCTGGGCCCGTGTGAGGGGAAAATAAGAAGAAGGGGCTGGGATGAAAGCCCAGCCCCCGTGGGCCCCTTTTTTTAAAAATATATTATTAATTTATCTGAAGATAGGGTAAAAAAAAAGAGAAAATAAAGTAGGAAATAAAACTTAGTAGATGCAAATAATATTAATGCGTGGATGATGCAAAAAATATTTTTGTTAGGGCCCAATTAGTCCTTAGTTTTCTTATGTAATTTAATCCAAAATACTTAACCAAAATTTAGATGCCAACAAAGAATTCAAAGGAAGATGCTCTGTGTGTAATGAGAAAGGGGATATCAAGAGATTCTATCTAAAGAAGAACGAGAAAAAAAAGAAGAGCTCAGATGAAGCAAGTGAAGTCAATATACCTACGATGGGGACGTCTTTTCCATATTGTTGGGAAAGGACACGGTCAAAAATTCGTGGATTTTGGACTTCGGATGCCCTTATCATATGTGCCCTTATTGAGAAGCCTTCAATGAATACAAGGCATATGATGGTGGTTCAGTTCTTATGAGGAATGATACTTCATGTAAGATTGTGGGAGTTGGAGCCGTGACAATTAAGATGTTTGATGGCATAAACAGAACCTTGGCAGATGTCATAATGTACTAGGTCTACAGAAGAATCTAATTTCATTGGGAGCACTTGAATCCATTGGATGCAAGTACTCAACTCAAGGTGAAGTCTTAAAGAAGATCAATGGAGCTATGGTTGTTCTAAAGGGACAAAGGAACTTGACCTATTTCGACTTATGGGAACCATAGTATAAGGTGGAGCATTTGTGTTCATGGATGCTAGCAGGGAGATAGATAACACCTATCTATGGCATATGTTCTCAGGCATATGAAGGAAAGAGGATTAATGGAGCTTCACAAGAGAAATGCACTTCAATGTATGAACACATGCAAATTAGATTTATGCAAATTTTGTGTGTTTGGAAAATAATGCAGAGTACGGTTTGATGTTGCAACTCATAGGAGCAAGGGCATGCTCAAGTATGTATTTTTAGATGTATCAGTCCTTCACCAATAAAGTCAAAAGGCAGGAAGGAATACTTCGTGACATTTATTGACGACTTTCTCTTGGAATTTGGGTCTACTTCATGTGACACAAAAGTGAGGTCTTTGACAAGTTCAAAGAATGGAAAGCTGAAGTTGAGACTTCAATGGGGAAGAAGCTTAAATGCTTGAAATCGAACAATGGAGGAGAGTACAAATTAGCATCGCTCATGGAGTTTTGCAAGAATGAAGGGATTAAATGTCACTTCACAGTTCTAAATATGCTCCAACAAAATGGCGTAGCGGAAATGATGAACCGGACTTTATTAGAGAGAGCTCAGAGCATGAGGTTGCATGTGGAATTGAGCAAAGAGTTTTGGGTAGAAGCTGTTTGCATGGCATGTTATCTTGTAAATCAGTCTCCATCAACTGCAATTAAATGCAAAACTTCTGAATAGGTATGGATTGATAAAACTGTCAATTATTTCTAATTTAAGAATATTTGCTTGTCCTACTTTGTTGAGTTCGAATCACTTGAAGTTGGATCTAAAGTCAAAACAGTGCATATTTCTTGGTTATGAGAGAGGAGTGAAAGGCTACAAATTACAGGATCTAAGTGAAAAGAAAGTTTTGACAAGTAGGGATGTTGTGTTCAATGAATCTGCAATGTTGAAGTCAAGCCACGTGACACACATGTCTACTAAAGAGAAGAGTGATAACTCTATCATTAAGGTTGAGCTTGAAGCCAGAGAATTTGTAGAGAATGGCGAGTCATCATATGAGGCTTCAGAAGTTAAAGAAATAGTAGAAGTTTCTCGTACAATTCCAACGAGTTAAGGAAGGTGCACTCTCAAAGCACTGGAGAGGTACAATTTTGAGGACTGGGTTGCTTATGCTCTTATCGTAGGCTCTGACGGTCCAAGCTCCTAACATGAAGTTTTGAAAAGTGATCACAAAGAAAAGTGAATGACTATGATGATAGAGGAGATCGAGCCATTACAAAAGAATGAGACGTGGAAATTTATGGAGAAGCCCAAGGATCGGCAATTCATCGGCTACAAATGGGTTCTTTGAAGAAAGGAAGCAACAACAAAGAAAGGGTAACATAAATATAAGGCTTGACTTGTTGCTAAGGGCTATGCACAGAAGGAGGGGATCGATTATGATGAGATATTTTCTCCAATTGTAAAACACATGTCAATTTGCGTTTTACTAGCTATGGTAGCTGTGTGTCACTTGGAGCTCGAGCAGCTAGATGTGAAGATGACATTCCTTCATGGCGACTTGGAGGAGAAGATTTACATGGGCTATGCACAAAAAGAGATCACTTTACGGTTTGAAGCAATCTTTGAGGCAATGGAATAAAGTGCTTGATTCTTTTATGTTTCATATTGACTACACAAGGAGTGTGCATAATGAAAGTGCTAGTATGAACACCTAGAAGGGAGGTGAATAGGTGTAAAAACAGATTCTGCAAAATATAGTGAAAGTCTTTACTTTTAACCTAAGTCTGAAGAGCAGTAAACTTTGAGCAAGATCAGACTTTAGCAGTTAAATAGAATTATAACAAAATAAAGAGATTCAGGAAAGAGAATAAGAACACATAGTTTATAGTGGTTCGGCTTAATCCAAGCCTACGTCCACTCTCTCGCACTGACAGCCCACCGGCTGGATTTCACTAAGAATCAAAAGAGTCGTTACAATATCACGTCCTTGATTCTACAGTGTAGAGACTCTGCTACACTTCCTCAAGGTCTCTCAAGTATTTAAACTCTCTTTTAAGTACAAATTTACGCTCAACAATTGAATCGGCAAAGAACAAGGAATTTCAGACTTTGGAATTTATCTATCGCGCACACACTCGAATAACTAGAGCGTCTTCCTTATACACTCCTCCATGCTTTCATAACCGTTGGCACCTTCTAAAGGAGTTCTTCCAATCTACCTGTTGGATAGAATCAATTAAGGAGATCTCGAGTTACTTAAGGAATGTGATGATAGCCCACCAATCCTGTTCATCCATACAATCAAGATCTAGGTTTCCATAAGTAGAACATTCCAAATATACTTCGCCTTTCAACATATTCAAGATACTCGAATTAATTTCAAAACTAATAATAGATCTTGAAATGCTATCACCAGCCGTGAGAACTTCTTTAGCCGCTCGAATCAAAACCTTAAAGAAATACTCAATTTTGGATAAGTCTTCTTCGACAGTCTAGAAACTGTCAATGAGGGTAGACTTTAAATCTTGAGTCTAACGGTTTGGCGGTCTTCAAACTTTGACGAAAGAGTTTACAAGTCTTCAAACTAGACCGATGGAAACGTTTTGTCAGCTTCAAAACAAATAATGAAGTTTTTTCTCCAACAATCTCCTCATTTTTTATGGTAACAAAACTTTCCTACAGATTTGGATACTTTTGACCTGCAAGATAATACTCAAGCAAACAAGGGTATCTTATAATGAATTAGGATAAAGATAGTATCGAATTTGCATCCACAGGAAATAAGTTAGTCCTATAAGAACAACTATCTTTGCCATGAATACCAACAACGCTTAAGATACTGCGAGCATTAAATGATCAAACAATCCAAACCAAAAAACACAGTCCAAACCAGTCACAACCAAATACAAGTAAAGTTAAACAAAAGTTAAACAAAAGGCAAATCTGCACCAACTTCTCCCCATTTTTGTCAGCATTAAAAAGGTAGATACGAAAAAAGAGAGTTGGATAAAATTAAGATTGTTTTGGAACGCGAACAAGCTAGAAATCTCCGATCGACTTGACAGTCTCCTACAGCTTTCTCAGATCCTCCTTCAGTTGCGCTACTTCCTCACCCTTGGCAGTTGCTTGAACTTGAAGATTAAGGGCTTGAACTTAATTGTGCAAAGAAACTGAAGAGGCTTGACTGGCATTCTGCATACTCTGAACTTCGCATCCCAAGGCATAAATCTGGCCTCGCATCTCCATAAGAACATCAAGCAACCTTCGAAAGTCTGCTGAGCTGTCAGTTTGAGTACTTGCTTCAGCACGATCAGTTTGTGGAGTATTGGCAAATGATGGCATTTCAGCATGAGCACCCAAACTTGGAGATGAGACCTCATGACTTTCTTCAGGAAATTGAGAGGCATATACATCCTCTGGATCGGCAGGAGAATGACTAATATCATCACTAGTAAAAACAAGTGAAGAAGTACATCTTTTCTTAGCAGCTCCCCCTGTTTCAGTGCCTTCAAGTGGAGAGAAGTACTCTTCATTCTAGTCTCTTCTTCAGTGACATGATGACCTTGTTCTCCTCTTTCCTCTTCTTCTGCAATTCTTTCTTCATTCGCTTCTTTCCTCATCGTTTCCCTCTCTTCTCTCCTCTACTCTGTTTCTTCTCTATCTTGGTCCTCTCTCTCCTCAGTCTTTGGAACAAAACGTCGTAAGTTCCTTAAAGCAAGAGCGGAAATGGTGATATCTTCCTCATCTTCTTCATCCTGCAAGATGAGTGCTCTTCTTTTCTTGAATGGAGCTATCATGGGCTCCTTGCTATTCCGTTTTGCAGCTACAGAGTCTTGACGAGTCTTGACAGGGGTTTTCTCCTTAAATCTCTCTAAAACCTTGTTCAGCTCCTTCAGACGTATTTTTGAAACCATTTTCAATCCCACCACCATTTGATCACAGGTTCGAACACACAAAATTTTGAGAGGCTGAATATTAAAATGTCTGAATAACTAAGTAACAAGTGTTGAATAAGAAAGTTAGCCCTTGTCTTTCACCATTGATCTATACATGTGAAACATGATAGTATGTGGCAGAGAGAACTTTTTACCAGCATTGATAGCATACATCAGCTTTGCTTCTAAATTGGAGACGTTAGTCTTTGATGTCGATTTGGGTCTAAGACAGTTAATCATAATCTTGTGAAGCAAAACATTTGAGGCATTAATCCTTAAGTACGAAATTCGACCTTCTGCCATTCCATCCCGAACAAGCTCCATAGTCGCACGACCGATACACACTAATTGATTGGAATATCCCTCTCTACTCTAATCACATCAGCCAAAGTGTCCATATCAACCACATAATCCTAGTCTCTAACATTGAAGGAAAATCTATTTGCATCCAAAAAGCTTAGATTAGAATAGAAGTACGCAGTAAGTTCTGGATGAGCCACTATTGTCTCAGAACAAAATCGTTCAAGCTGAAGTAAAGTAAATTTCTCTTGCAACTTCACGTTCAGAGAGTTGAGAAAATCAAAATCCACACTCCTTGGGTTCATCACCCCTCGCTTCAGCAACTTAGAGTAAAATCACTTATGTTCCTCAGAACAAAACAGATCTGTCTTTTTTCCTCGAATATTCGCGACAACACCCATTCTAGGCTTAAAATGAGTGAACATCTTTTCATCATCATTTCCATCAGGTTGATTAAGTCCTCCAACACGTGGACCACTTGGGATATTCGCAAAAGCTCTTTCTGCCGAGCCCGCAGGAGCAATTCCCAAATGTTCCATCGTTCGTAAAAAATGAGTTTCATTTCGATACCCTTTTTCTTTCAAAAATTCATCAATAAAGTTTAAGGGAGTACCTCCAACCTTCAAGGCGGAGTAGAGTTTGAAGGTAAAAGTAGGCTTTTGAGTTCTTACTGATTCGGCATCCTCAATAATTTCTTCCTCCGCTTGTTGTTGTTGAACATCCTGTGGTTTAGTCTGAGGAGAATGGCGCGGTTGAGAATGTTGTGGACTCTGCTGATGCCTTGGAGATTCTTTTTCCTCGATTAGGTCAAAATGCTAGGACCCTCACGCATATGATGTGGTCCCTTACTTGCAATCCTTGATGACTTTCTTTGGGAAGCCATTATCACAATCTTTGGGAGAGTTTTCGAACTCGATTCGCGAGAAAGATGATAACTTTAAGGATTAAACTAGAAAGAAAAAGTAAGAAAGTAAAGTTCTTTGCTTCTAAGGTTCGTGAAGAAGACGATCATTATATAAGGCAATCGAAACAGGGTATACGAATCGTCGTAATAGGAAAAATAGAATGCATTTTCAAAAAATAACTGCCTTTTTGAAAATAGATAACTGTTATTTCAAAAAGATAACTTTTTTTTCGAAAAGGAATGATTGCTATAATTACAAAAACTTGGAAAGATAACATCAATCAATTGTAGATTAATAGACAATCGTACCTTTTCGAGATTTTATCCAAACGATAAATTTCTAAAACTGAAAAACTTACAGTCGTGATCCTTGATCTTCTGAGTTTGAGCATATTTAGACTTTTATCCCTAAGTCTGAGCTTCTTCAGACTTTAAGATGTTAAGTTTTGAGCGAATAGACTCAAATTGACTTTTCTTCAGTGGCTTTGTAAAAATATCCGCCAGCTGATTCTTTGAGTCAATGAATTGAATCAATACTTCTCTATTTTGAACATGGTCTCTAATAAAATGATGTTGAATCTCTATATGCTTTGCTCTTGAATGAAGAATTGGATTTTTGGTGAGATTGATCGTGTTGGTGTTGTCACATTTGATCTCAGTGCATGAATCTTCAATTCCAAAGTCTCTTAACTATTGTTTTATCCGTAAGATTTAAGAACAACAACTTTCAAGAGCCATATACTCTGCTTCTACTGTTGAGAAAGCTACAGTACTTTGCTTCATTGAAAACCAAGATACTGTCCTATTACCAAGCAGTTGACAAGTGTCCGAGGTGCTCTTTCTATCTACTAGATCTGCGTCTAATTATCCAAGGAGAGTAAAGTCTCCTTCTTTAGGATACCATAGACCTAACTTAGAGGTTGTTACAACGTATTTGATGATGCGTTTCGCAGCACTTAGATGAGATTCTTTGGAATCTGATTGAAATCTAGCATAAATGCAAAATACTAAACAAAATGTTTGGTCTAGAGGCAGTAAGATAAAGAAGTGAACTAATGATACTCCTATACAGCTTCTGGTCAACTTTCTTTCCTCCTTCATCTTTGTCCAGTTTCAAAGAACTTGACATTGGTATATCAGTCATTTTGCAATTCTCCAAGCTGAACTTTTTAACAAGTTCTTTAGCATATTTTTCTTGGTGAATAAAAGTCCCTTCCTTCAATTGTTTTACTTGTAGTCCAAGAAAGAAGAATAGTTCACCCATTATGCTCATCTCAAATTCATCCTGTATAGACTTAGAGAATTTATTGCACAGATTTTCGTTAGGTGATCCAAAAATAATATCATCAACATAAATTTGAACAAGTAAAATTTTTTTACTTTCTCTTTTAATAAATAGGGTAGTGTCTACTTTACCTTTAATAAAGTCATCTTGAATTAAGAACTTACTTAACCTATCGTACCAAGCTCAAGGTGCTTGCTTTAAACCGTATGACGCCTTTTTCAGTCTGAATACAAAGTCTTGTTTCCTTGGGTATTCAAAACTGGGAGGTTATTCCATACAAACTTCCTCTTGGATAAATCCATTTAGGAATGCACTTTTGACGTCAATTTGGAATAACCTGAAATTTTTATAACAAGCAAAAGCAGGTAATAATCTAATTGCTTCTAACCTTGTTACTGGTGTGTAAGTCTCATCGTAGTTTATCCCTTCTTCTTGCGTATATCCTTTAACCATGAGTCTTGCGTTGTTCCTTATAACTTTTCCTTTTTCGTTCATCTTGTTCCTGAAAACCCATTTGGCTCTAATAACAGATTTACCTTTTGGTTTATGAGTCAATTCCCAGACATCATTAATACTGAATTACCTAAGTTCTTCTTGCATAGTTTCAATCCAGCTTTCATAAGATAAAGCTTCTTATATGCTTTTGGGTTCTATTTCATAAATAAGAGCCACAACACTAGACTTTTTACGCCTTTTGGATATTGTACTAATCCCTTCATCAATGTCAACAATAATGAGTTCTTTGGGATGACTAAACTTGTGCTTCTAGTTGCTAGTTGGTCTGACAAACTGCTGATCTTTTTTTTTTTTTTTCATTTGATTCTTCATCGTTCATTCCTTATTGATCATCTGAAGTCTGAGCTGCTTCTGGGGATTTAGACTTTGTAGAATCTGAAGCAAGTTTAGATTCTTCAGGTTGAGTCTGGATCGATTGATCTTGAAATTTGACATTCATTGATTCTTCCACAAATTGAGTCTTTTTATTGTATACTATGTAAGCTTTGCTTGTGATTGAATATCCAAGGAAGATGCCTCCGTCTGATTTTTCTTCAAACTTACCAATTCGATCATTTGCATTTTTCAATATAAAATATTTGCAACAAAACACATGAAAATAGGAAACAATTGGCTTCTTTCCTTTGAACAATTCATAGGGAGTTTTCTCTAGAATAGGCTTTAAGAAGACTCTATTAATAACATAACATGCTGTAAAAACTGCTTCAGCCTAAAAATGAGAAGAAATGTTGCTTTCAATTAAAAGTGTTCTAACCATTTCTTGCAACGATCTATTCTTCATTTCCATAACTCCATTTTGTTCGGGAGTGTATGGAGATGAGAACATATGCTGAAAACCAGATTCAACACAGAATTTAGCAAAGTCTTGATTTTCAAACTTACCTCCATGGTTTGTCCATATAATTGAAACAGCATACCATTTTCTCATTCTGTACTTTCTTAGCAAACTTTATAAAATAAGAAAAAATTTCAGACTTACTTGTCAGGAAATATACTCAAGTAAAATGTGAATAATCATCCATTATTACTAGGCAATATTTTTTTCCACCAATGCTCTGAGTCCTAGTTGGTCCAAAGAGATCCATATGTAGGAGCTGCAGCACACGATTAGTGGAAACTTGATTTATTGGTTTGAAAGAACTTCTAACCTGTTTTCCCAACGCACAAAGTGTGCATAATTCAGATTTTTGGTGTGTCAGGTTAGGTAGTCCACGAACAAGCTTCTTTGCAAAGATCTTGGCTATTTGCTTCATGTTGATATGACCAAGTTTCCTATGCCAGAGATTAGCTTCCTCTTGAATTGAAATTAGACATTGGGATTTTTCTAGTTTGATATCCAAAAGATAGATGTTCCCATGTCTTCGCCCCGTGAAAGTCTGAGAGAAGTCTTTACTGGTTCCCTAACATGTTCCCTCTTGAAAATTGATTTTGAAACCTGTGTCGCACAGTTGGCTGATACTCAGCAAGTTGTAGTTGAGTCATTCCACTAAGGAAACATTGTTGATTGTGAGGCTTCCAATCTTTACTGTTCCGCATATGACAATTCTTCATTTGATATTTCCACCAAAAGAAGCTTTTCCATCATTAACTTGTATAAGCTTTATGAAACAACTTAAGTCTCATGTCATATGTCTTGAGCATCCACTATCCAAGTACCATTTAACATTTTTCTTGATAGTGACCTACATTTAAAAAAGAAACTCAAGCTTTCTTTGATACACATACTTTCTTGGGTCCAATGAAGTTAGTGCAATATACGGTCTTTGCCCAAATCTTCTTAACAGGTTTTCAAATCATAGGACATTCTTTCTCAAAGTGTTCTGAACTGTTGCACTTAGAACATTTAAGAGCACTACAGCCAACAGGTTTTACAAAGGCTTTTTGAAAATGATTTCTATAAAAGTCTTTTGTAGGTTTTTGTTTGATTCTTCCCTTTACTTTTGAAAAATCAATTAGAGGAATGATTTCAGAAGTCATTCCCAAGCCTGATTTGTTAAAGTAAGGTCTTTGTGCTAAAAGAATATTTTCCAATTTCTCAGATCTTATAGAAATCCTTTTCGAAATGCTTGAAATATCATTTTTCAAAAGTGTATTTTCTTTTGAAAGAGAGTATGCATTTTCTTTCAAAGTAATAAGACTTTTATCTAAATTATCAGTCTTTTCTTTCCAAACAATCTCTCGTTGCTTTAGTGCATAATGTTCCCTATTTAGCTTGGAAATCCTCTTGAGAGAGATTTTGAGACTAAGATACAGTTCATCAATATATTTAGAGACTTTAGTAGGAATTTTTAAATTACTTACCTCAATTTCATAGTTTGAGTATGAGTTTGAGTTTGTATCTGTCTCAGAATCTAAATCTCATTCTGATTGTGTCATTAGACAAATATTAGCATAATCATCATCACTCTCTTCGCATTCAGTATCACTCCAAGTTTCTACTTTGCGTGCCTTTCTGTATTTCTTAACCTTTCCTTTCTTTTTCTTCAGCTAGGGATGGTTGGGTCTGATGTGTCCCTTTTTCTTGCATTCAAAACAAATCACATCTTTATTGGATTCATCGTCCTCAGCTAATTTATTTTGAAACTTTTGAGAGGTTTTGTTTCTTCCAATTGAATCTTCTTCCCTTTTTGTTCAGTTTTATGAACTTTCTTATCATGAGCTTTTCATCGTCCATATCGTCTTCAAAATCTGTAACATCAGTGTCATCATTAGATTTTAAAGCAATGGATTTTTTACCTTTGGGATCTTCATCTTCATTGATTTGCTCCACTTCATAAGACTGAAGAGTGCCAACCAATTTTTCAACGAAGAGTGGCATGATCCTTTGTGTCTCCCTTATTGAGGTCTTTACGTGATTCCAATCTTTGGAAAGTTCACGCAGCAGTTTGTTAACCTTCATAGGTTTAGGGATTGGTTGACCTTGATACTCAAAACCATTTATGATTTATGTAAAACAACTAAACATGTCAGTGATAGATTCTCTTGATTTCATCTTGAAAGCTTCATATTGACCAAGCAGAATATTGATTCTAGTTTTTTTTCACTCGATCGGTTCCTTCATAGGTGATGTGCAGCTTATCCCAGACTTCTTTAGCTGTTTCACAAGAAAATATTTTGTTATATTCAATAGGAGATAATGCACAATATAAGGAATAAATTGCTTTTGCATCAAGAGCTTGTCTCTTGGTTATC
Organism: Eucalyptus sideroxylon x Eucalyptus melliodora; assembly: GCA_016097485.1. NCBI lineage: Eukaryota > Viridiplantae > Streptophyta > Magnoliopsida > Myrtales > Myrtaceae > Eucalyptus > Eucalyptus sideroxylon x Eucalyptus melliodora. The sequence goes on along the minus strand of CM027832.1, from coordinate 42,917,882 downwards.
TCTTCTTGAGTCATCTCGTTAATCTCAACAGCTTCTTTTCCCCTTTCTACGACTGTTATAGCTTTAAGAATAATTCCTTTGTCTACCACATCTCATTTCAGAGGATCTTTTGATTTTAAGAATGCCTTCTTCTTGTTTTTCCATATACTGTATTCCTTTCCATCAAAATAAGGCGGTTTGGTGTTGCTTTGCCCTTCAACCAAATCTGGAGTCAACATACTAGCCATGGATTATTAACTTTGGAGTAAAAACACTTCAATTTAAATGAGTACACAAGCTATGATACCAATTAAAAGTGCTAGTATGAACACCTAGAGGGGGTGAATAGGTGTAAAAACAGATTCTACAAAATACAGTGAAAGCCTTTACTTTTAACCTGACTCTGAAGAGTAGTAGACTTTGAGCAAGATCAGACTTTAGCAGTTAAATAGAATTACGAACAAAATAAAGAGATTCAAGGAAGATAATAAAAACACAGAGTTTATAGTGGTTTGGCTTAATCCAAGCCTACGTCCACTCTCTCGTACTGACAGCCCACCGGCTGGATTTCACTAAGAATCAAAAGAGTCGTTACAATATCACGTCCTTGATTCTACAGTGTAGAGACTCTGCTACACTTCCTCAAGGTCTCTCAAGTATTTAAACTCTCTTTTAAGTACAAATTTACGCTCAACAATTGAATCGGCAAAGAACAAGGAATTTCAGACTTTGGAATTTATCTATCGCGCACACACTCGAATAACTAGAGCATCTTCCTTATATACTCTTCCATGCCTTCATAACCGTTGGCACCTTCCAAAATAGTTCTTCCGATCTACCCGTTGGACAGAATCAATTAGGGAGATCTCGAGTTACTTAAGGAATGTGATGATAACCCACTAATCCTGCTTGCCCATACAATCAGGATCTAGGTTTCCATAAGTAGAACCTTCCAAGTATACTTCGCCTTTCAACGGATCCAAGATACTCGAATTAATTTCAAAACGAATAATAGATCTTGAGATGCTATCTCTAGCCATGAGAACTTCTTTAGCCGCTCGAATCAAAACCTTAAAGAAATACTCGATTATGGATAAGTCTTCTTCGACAATCTAGAAACTGACAATGAGGGCATACTTTAAATCTTGAGTCTGGCAGTCTGGCGGTCTTCAGACTTTGATGAAAGAGTCTACAAGTCTTTAGGCTAGACTGATGGAAATGTTTTGTCAGCTTTAAAACAAATAAGGAAGTTTTCTCCAACACATAATTCTTGTGTCTACTATAGAGTTTTTAGTGATAAGTCGTTTATTCTGTTGATGTTCTATGTTAATGATATGTTGATTGCTGCATGAAAAATGAGACATCCTTTCCCTAAGGTCTCAGTTAAGTAACGAGTTTGAAATGAAGGATCTTAGTGCTGCAAAAAGGATCCTTGGCTTGGAAATCTTTTGAGATAGATGTGCAAGTAAGTTTTGGGTGAATCAGAAGAAGTATGTTGAGAAGGTCTTGAAGCGGTTCGACATGGGGAAGGCTAAGTCGATTTGTACACCCTTAGCAAATCACTTCAGATTATCCGAGAAACAATGCCATAGTTCACATGAGCAAGTTGTAAATATGTCTCGAGTACCCTATGCTAATGCAATAGGGAGCCTCATGTATGCTATGGTCTGTAGCAGACCAGATTTGGCTCATGTAGTGAGTCTCATCAATTGATACATGAGTAAGCCGGGTAAGAAGCATTGGGAAGCCGTTAAGTGGATCTCTCCTTATTTGGCTAGAACTACCAAAATGGGTTTGATGTTCAGTTCAAAGGGAGAATCGATCAATTTAGCAAGTTATATCAATTTACACTTTGCTGGTGATTTGGACAAGTGAAGTTCCATCATGAGATACATCTTCACTCTTGGAGGTGGAGCTATTTCACGAAGGGCAATGCTTTAGTCTACTATAGCACTGTCTACCACTAAAGTTGAGTTTGTAGTAGCAACTAAGGCTACGAAGGAGGGAATATGGCTGACCGGTTTGGTCACAGAGTTGGGTTTAAAGTAGGAACGTGCTATACTATATTTTGATAGCTAGAGTGCAATATGTCTCGTGAAGAACCAAGTGTTTTATTCTAGAACGAAACACATTGAAGCTCGGTACCACAAGACTCGAGAATTTATAGAGAATGGTGGCATTGCTTTGAGAAAAAAAAATCCATACTAAAGATAATCCTGCGGATATGCTCATGAAGACAGTTACCATGGAGAAGTTCAATTCCTATAGGGAGTTGGTTTCTCTCACTCATCATTGAAGTTGATGGAGGCCGCACTGGTCTAGGTGTGGGCGTACTTTTGCAAAAGTACGGTGGAGGAAGATATATATTCATTTTCTTGGTTTGAGTAGAGGCTTATGGTTGTTTCAAGCCAAAGCTGGAGATTTGTTGATGTTGTCTTGAATTCCACAAAGTTTATTTCCTCTTTTGGACCTATCTACATGGGATTTCGTAGGAAATGGTCTTAATTCAATGTAAATGGGATATGCCATGATATTCTTAATATTTGAAGGATAATCGCTAAAGATTTATTTGTTAGTTTCCTAAACTGATAAGATCTTTAGGGTGGAATTCCTTTCCTATTAGGATTAAGGAGGTGGGTATTTAAGGATTTATTTATTTAGCATCGTTCCTTGTAGTTAAATACTCTCTAATAAGAGATCATCCCCCCCCAGTGAATATAGGCGGATTTTTTCACCAAATCATGTAAATCTATGTGTTTTTGATTATTCTTGTTTTTTTCTTTTTCATTTCATCTAGTTAAGGTGCTCTTTTGCACAACATAGGTCAATCCATGAATATGCTTTCGCGGATTTATGTAGATTTTGGTGCTTTGTTTGATAGGCAATATGGTGAGAGGGAAGATAAAGAGTATGATGGACAATGACACTCTTTACATGTTGATGGACATAAATTACTACATAGTACCAAATACTAAGGAACTGATACCATTTAGCTGTCCAGCTAATTAGAGAATATGCTCTCTCACTAGTTCTCGATGTCTATGTTTAAGGCTATGCAAAGTATTCTCCAATACCATCTCCCACTCCTCACACATCACATTAGCCATAAACTAGTAATTTGAATAATATGATAATTCTTTGGAGACACCTATCCTTTTTATATGATTTTTTTAATAGCATACAGAAGTTTAATACAAAATTTCTCAACCAAAACCCTCGTACAAGAAATCACATGAGTAAACATATATAATATATTTCACTATATATATATAATTGTAATACAACTTTAACACATCATTAAAGCAAATATAAAATAAAAAGTTTATGGGAAAGGGTTTGGCCAAGTGGCATCCCTACTTCCATCCCATTCCATAAACAAGCCATCTTTTAACTCAAGAATTGATGGTTTCAGGCATCGTCTCATCCTCTCCATCACAATAATCTAGTGACCATCTTACAAACTGAAAAGTAAGAGATGAGTTGAAACCCAGTAAAGGAAATCTTTAATTTTAAGTTAGAAAAATCCTCTTACCTCTTTAGCTAGTACAAGTAAAAAGAATGTATAACAATCGAATAAGTAAATGAGAACATGAGTAGAATTTACCTTTCATGTTTCATATATAACGGTAATCATCATCCAATAATGCTTCCATTTAAACTCATGCACATGTTATACCATGTTCCAATGCAAGGTAACCAATTAAACATCATATGATTCTATATATGCACATGAACATGCATTATATTCATTTAACTTTTTCTCCTGAACTCTTTGAAGGCATCCCAACCACTAGGGCATCCTGCAAACTTCCATCACAGGATATCGTCATACACCACTATATGGGTAACGAAAACACATTATTTTCATGTACAATGCACATGTTAACATTGATCTTTTTTACATCAATAATGAAATAAACAATCATTACAACAATCAACCTTGAATGCATAATCACTTTTCATGCATAGCTTTATCTTGCTATTTTTATAATTACATAAGTAAAAGATGAGGATTATAAACTTACCTCACCTCCTTTCTGATCATACCTTTTTAATGTGCACATCATAATAGCATGCTTATTTTTCTATTTTGTAAAGATAAGATTTCAGTCAAATTTGATTAATATACCTAGCAAAATCTAATTGTACAAGGAAATGGGTTCAAATTTCAATAGAATCCGATGTATAAATGAACATGTTCAGATTGAGTAAAATCTGATCATATAAATGAACATGTCTAGACTGAGTAAAATATGATCGTACAAATGAACATGTTGTTGTTGTTAAAGTTTGGATAATCATATAGATACATTTAGGCTAAGTGAAAATGATGGAATAAAAAAGCGGATTTACAAATGGACAAACTCGGACTTAGTAAACATCTAGTAGAACGAACGAACATATTTTGACTCAATAAATTTTAGGAGAACAAATAAATAGATTTTGACTATTCATAGTGAAACAGACGAAACAGAATGGACATGCAAGAGGTCATCAAGATAAATATGGCAAAACGAACAAATTTTGACTATCCAAAATAAAATAAAACAAAGTAGAACAAACATATTCTACTTATTCAAAACGAAATAGAACGAATAGAACTTTGACTAGTTAAGTTCTAGCAAAATAAGCAAAACGAGCAGAAATAATAGATTATGTTTGGATAAATTCTGGTAGAACAAACATGCAATATGATTCTTCTAGATTTTAACCAACATTTTCACTTACCATTTCGACACAAATCAAGAAAATTGATTACATCCATTTAAACATGCACAAGATAATCAAGGCTAATTAGTAATCACTATACTCATAACATGCACATCAAAGTCTCACCTCACAACAAACCAACCAAGTTAATGTTTTAAGGAGATTGAACTACCTTAATGCGTAGAAACTTCACGTACCTCAAACAAATGTAAACAAGCAAAGGCCGAGACCACCTCTTGACTCACGAAAATTAAGATCCAAGGAAGAATTTACTCGTAAAGGTTGATGATGGCATGATACATTTAGGTAGACTTTTAGTCTCCTCTTTTCTCCAAAGTTAAGAGAATGCTTTTGCTTTAAGGGTACATTAGTTCTTCCTTCTATATGTGGCATTGCTAATCTTGAGACAAGAACAAGTGTCATGGAGTTCGCACGTAATGGAGATGACTAACCTAAAATGAAATGACAGTTATGGTAGGTGTCTTGATTACAAACCTTCACCCCATACGTGGCCAAAGAAGAAATAAGGGAAGATGACTCATCTTAGAGAGAGTCTTCCCAAAATCTTAGGTGTTAAAATTACTAAGAGACCTTGTCTTGAGAGGATACTTGGGCAAGCATGAGACATTACAAGAACATGCGGGCATTATGTGGCCTCTCATGCAAATCTCTTTCAAGAGACCTCATGCAAACTTCTCTCAAGAGACATGTGATCTCTCATGCAAAGGATTTTAAGAGACAAGTGGCTTATGGATAATGCCATATGAGAACAACTTATTCTCCTTTAGCCATGTGTCATGGCCAAGAGGTTTCCGATGCTAAAGGGCCGTGCCTTGCCGCGGAGGACCTCCTACGCTCGCTTGGATTCCCAATGAGATTTCTTCTGGAACTTTCCAAGGGCGGGCGATACCGTCATTACGACAAATTCTAGAAGTCTCTAGCTATTTATGTTGGTAGTTGGTAGTTGTCATTAGTGTTAGTAGATGAGGCGGTGCAATCTCGTCCGCCAGATGAATTCTAGATCAACGAATGTAATCAAAGGGCCTCTATCATAAGAAGGGGTACCCTCCCCCTCATTTGTGACCATCCAACTATTTCAGTAATACAAAACTCATTTCTTTCCAGAGCTCCTCTCTCTAGAGACTTTCTCTCTCTACGATACGGGTAAAGCGAGCGAGTGTACGATCGATCGAGCAAGGCTTGGCTTAGGTGATCCAAAAGAGCCCGAGTCGCCGCGCGGTCACGATCCCAATCGATCGGCCCATGACAAGTGGTATTAGAGCAAAGGAGAGATTCGTTTCGAGAGATCGAGGAGTGCCAACTGTTCGAGAGAATGTCGAGCCAAGATGTTGTTATGGATGGAGAGGCCATGCAAGTCAAGGAGACCATCGGTTGAACGAAGAAAAGAGAAGCTTCAATGGACGCCGTAGCTGCATTAGATGAGAAGCTCGCGAAGGTCTGAAGTGCCATGGTCGAGTTCATGGAATGTCTTGACGATGTGCAAGACCGCATCATGGAGGTTGAAACCTTGCTTTGTGAAGACTTCACGACCGGCCTCAACAAAGCTACAGTCCCGTTGCACAACAAGGACGAAGCCCTTGAAGCATCGATCGATGTGTTAAAAAAGCACATCCAAGTGATCGAGGAAGAAAGCCCTCGTAGGGATGAGGTTGAAGCCATGAAGGCAGAAATCCAATAGCTCAAGACCGAGCTCGCCCTATGCAAGTTGAGCATCACCAATGGAGTGATGCCCACATAAGTGGTGCCCAAACTTGAGGTGCTGAAGCCAAAAGAATTCAAATGCGACCGATCCGCTAAGGAGCTGGACAACTTCATTTGGAGCATGGAGCAATACTTTGGCGCCATCAACATCCAAGACGAGTCGATCAAGGTAAGAACCGCTTCGATGTTCCTTTCCGATACTGCAATGCTTTGGTGGTGCAATAGATGTGACGAGACGGAGCATGGCGCCAATTCCATGGACACATGGGATGACTTCGTGAGGGAGTTCTGAGACTACTTCTTCCCCAAGTTTGCTCAACAAGAAGCTTATAGCAAGCTCCATCGCCTCGAACAAAAGGACATGATCCGAGAGTACGTGAAGGAGTTCATGGAGCTCAAACTCCAAATCCACAACCTAGGAGAGAAGGCTTTCAGAGCATTCATGGATGGACTGAAGCCGTGGGCACAGCTCGAGCTCAAGCGACGGGATGTGATGAGTCTCGCAAGGGTGCTAAACGTGGCGGAATCCCTAGTCGACCTCACTAAAGCCGAACCAAAGAATCAAGCAAGAGATTGGAGGTCGGATCGATCCTTCGAAGATGAAGGAAGAAGCACTCCTCGAGGCGCGCATGATCAAGGCGGCCAAGTCAAGACATGGGGAGAAGGAACTTCCAAGCCATTCTTTCAAAGGGGTCGACCACAAACGGACTACACGACGAGTAAGTCCGATCAACCCCCGCCTTCTCCTTGCTTCATTTGCAAAGGTCCGCATTGGACCTAAAAGTGCCTGAAGAAGGGCAAGATCAACGCCCTCCTTGCCATCGAAGAAGAGGAGGAGGAGCCCAAAGAAGAAAAGTGACAAATCCGGCTTGGAGGCATGAAAGTTGTCAACTCCGTCCAAGCTCGATTGCCATCCAAAGAGAGTAAGCTGCTTCGAACTCGGACATGTTCTTCGTGGAGGTCGAAGTGTGTGGCCGAACACTTTATGCTTTGGTCAACACGAGTGCGTCGAACATGTTTATGTCGACCGAAGTGGCGAAAGCTTTAGGACTTCACGTTGAGCCGACTGGGAATTCATTCAAGGCCATCAACTCGGAGGGGCTCAAAGGCGTAGGATCAACTCCCGACGTGGATGTCCAAATTGGCGGATGGAAGGGCAAGCTATCATTCAAGGTAATTCCTCTCGACAATTATGATCTCATTCTAGGAATGCAGTTTTTCCATAGCATGAGGTCCATGATCGACATGAGGACCAAGTGCATCATGATCCTCGATCCAAAATGCCTTGCCATGATCCCCATGATGAAATGGGTGGTTGACATCAAGACCATAACCACAATCTGACGCCTTGACACGAGCTTGAAGGCCGAGAAGCGCATGCACAACCCGCCACCCATGGAAAAGCCGAAGGTAAAGTTGGATCCTACTCCAACTCACGCCATGCCGATCCAAGATGGAGCCATGTGTCGTGCTCGAGCTAAAGATGGAAGGGTGTGGTCCATCGTTCATGAGTGTCCGAGCAAAGCAAAACCAAAAGAAGAGAGCCCGTGCTCATGTTAGAAAGGCCGCCCGTCGAGTTGAGTGGGGGAGAATGTCATGGCCAAAAGGTTTCCAGTGCTAAAGGGCCGTGCCTTGCCGCGGAGGACCTCCTGCGCTAGCCTGGATTCCCAACGAGACTTCTTCTAGAACTTTCAAGGGCGGGCGATACCATCATTACAACAAATTTTAGAAGTCTCAAGCTATTTATGTCAGTAGTTGGTAGCTGTTATTAGTGTCGGTAGATGAGGCGGTGCGATCTCATCCGCCGGATGAATTCTAGATCAACGGATGTAAGCAGATGGCCTCTATTATAAAAAGGGGTGCCCTCCCCCTCATTTGTAACCATCCAATTATTTTAGCAATACAAAACTCATTTCTTTCCAGAGCTCCTCTCTCTAGAGACTTTCTCTCTCTACAATTCGGATAAAGCGAGCAAGTGTGCGATCAATCGAGCAAGGCTTGGCTTAGGTGATCCAAAAGAGCCTGAGTCGCTGTGCAATCACGATCCCAATTGATCGGCCCGTGACACATGCATATGAGTAAACCTCTATACATTTTACCCGAAGTAGAGATGATTATCATAACTGAATAACCCATGACATCATTTGTATAAATAAATAATGATTAATACTAATCATCTAAGGTTTAGACAATATAAAATAACCAATGACATTTGAATTCACCAAAATTATGGTTAAACCATACCGAACGCTTAGGAAAATCTCGAGTTAGAATAATTTGATACTCGACAATCACAACATATAATTAGAAGAATATTCGTACCCATCAAAAATCAAGATGATGATAGATTAGTTAACACCACTCTAACTATCCATGTATGCATCAACGTTCATTAATTTTCTAACTGGTCGAACTTGAGACAATTACAATCGTCGAAAATTATCTTTTGCGCCTCACACAATTTATGATCCAATTACTAATTCTATGTGTCCACCTAATTCTTAAGATAAATAGTCCTTAGTCTTATAACCAAAATATAATTATTGGACACCACAAATTCTCAACGTCTAAACGTTATTATGAAAAATCCAGATGTCAAACTTCTGCCTTATTTCTTTTCCAGAATCAGACCATGCAAATGATGTGTCGAGTAGTTGCACGTGAACTCAAGCAAATGCAGCTCACAGATTCTCATCCTTGGGACTACCTTATTTTTTACTGCCTTAGTAAAAGCGAAGACATTTCTAGTCAACCTTCTCTAGCTAATGGGGTAATGCTTTTTGCGGTGTGTTTTTTTACTTGTTTTAAGGTCCTTGAAAGTCGAATTATGACTACTTGCCAATGATCTCTTTCACTAACCATCGAGTTTGCAAGCTCAAGACCCTATTCGGCAGTGCATGAATGCATAGCATTAAGGGTGTGCATGGTCCAAGTGGACGGTTCCCGACCTAGAACAGGGAACCGCTTGCTAAGAATCGGTTCTGAAAAATTGAAACCGAGAACCGCTCACTAGTTGTATGGATCCACCCAGGAACCGGACCGTCGGATTAGAACCAGTCTAACCTCCATGCCTTCCCCTCTTCGCTCTCCCCACATTTGCTTATTCTGGCTCATCCGACCATGGTAGCTTTATTCTCCTCAAGTACTAGTGCCGCGGTGGTATCCGCCACGGCAGCGGTTGCGACCCTCGCTCCGCTTCCATCCCGGCCACTACCACCATATCCGCCACCGCCTCCATCGTCTCCCACTCCTCCCTTCAGACCAACAATGAAGAGGACAATGGGGACAATGAGCTATTTTTAGACCTGGAGTTTGCCCATCCCCGAAGATGAGGATGATGGGGAGAAGCCTGAGAAGGGGGAGGAGGAAGAGGAGAGGTAGAAGCAAGACGAGCCCAACAACGAAAAGGACGATAGTGACAGTGAATGCGGAGGTGGCAACGAGGATGTCGACAACGTGGAAAGAGAGTTTAAGTTTGAGGGAGGAAATGAGAATCAACTCACTGTTTTGCTGAGTTCAAACTAGGACTCGAAGGGAGATGAGTAGATCCGGAGGTGAATCGGAGAGGAAGAGGAGCTTGGGGAGATTTTGAATTGAGAGAGACAAGATGGAGTAGAAGAGTAGTGAATTAAAACAAGATGGTGATTGGAGCCCTAAATTTTAAATTTGCTAATTTCAACTATTTTAATATTAAAAATTAATATAGTATTATAATATAACCGGTCTAGTTCGGGTGGGCAGATCCGTCCATGGAACCGAGAATCGAACCCGTACCCACCTGTTCCCATAAATTGGAATCGGGAACTAGACCGATTCCCTTAAGAACCACCGGTTCCAAGCAGTTCCGGTCTAGTTCCGGGCGGTCCGGATGGGTCCCGATTCTTTTGCACACCTCTACATAGCATGGTTCATAGGGTGGTAAATAGTAATTGAGCCAAGTCTAGTCGGATTCGATATTGCACCTAGCTCAAATTGACTCACATACTCTAGGCTCAAAACTTGGCCCAAGCTCAATAGAGTATACAAAATTTGGGCTAGCTTTTGACTTGATCTTGACTCGACTATAAAAGAGTTATGTATGAACATGAGCTCAAGTAATAAGCTCAAACTTATCTTGCTTAGTTTTAATGACTTTTTTGCCTTGTTTAATAACTAAAAAATACACTTGAAAAGAACAAAAGAAGGTTGATGAGACTCGGGAGTGTGTTGGGCTGAGTATAGATGAGTTCCAACTTGACTTGATGAGATCCTTAAGTAGCTCAAGCTCGATTAGAAATAAGGTGAGTCGATCTCAAGTAATCATCTAGCAAAGCCTGAATCAAATTAACACATTGTCAGTCAGCTTTTCTCGTCATATAATTTGATGAACCTTGGATATGATGTTTTCTAACATGTTATGGCAGGTCTCAGAAGCATACAAATCCCAGCCATTTAAGATAAATGTTCATGCTAAAGGAATGGTTGTGGATGATGAGTACATCTTATTGGAATAAGCAAATATAAACCAAAGATCATTGGCTCGTACCAAAGATACTGAGATTGCCATGGGTGCATATCAGCCGCATCACACTTGGGCACTAAAGAAGAGGCCTCCATGTGGTCAGGTTGTCGTCTAGTGGCTTCTTTGCATAATCCTAATTTCTGATTTAACATTGTCTGCAATAGGGGTGAGCGGTTCCTGGTTCCTTACAGGTTCCACCTGGAACCTGGAACCTACCTTCGGGTACAGGTTCCTCATTTTTTGGAACCTGGAACCTACCCTATCACAGGTTTCGGGGTCGGTTCCAAATTCCAACAGGTTCTTTTTTTTTTTTTAGTTAAAAAAATGCTTACATTGGAACTTACTGAATGATTAATTAGCCGAGTTATATTCCCTTTATTTGTGGCATTAATTACAAGTTCTTCACTGATCTTGAAGAGTTGAACAATGTCTTATCATGTTTAGAAGACAAACTGACAAAAAATGCAAATCATGATTTCAATGCTAATCAATGAACCTGGTGAGACAAAGAGACAGCTTTGGGAGGGAAAATCATCAAGAAACACACTTCCTAAACCCATAGGCACTATGCGTCCTTCGCAAGCGACGAGTACATGGATCAATTAAAATGTGAAAATAGTGATGGAGATCTTGGACACATTTCGCTTTAGAAGAGCACAAACATGATGGGCAATACTCTACTTGTGTAATAGAGCACACCATGTCAAGAAATTCTACCGGTGTTAGTTCTGATAAAAGTCATGAAATTAATAAATATCTATATAAGGACTTACTTCCATGCTGTGTCTTGCTCTTGCAGCACACATAACGTGAAAATAAGTAGGACATCTGCTGCATTGAGTGCAGGAACCATGAGTCTGCTTACATATTACACAAATCTGCACCACAAGCAAAGAAAAGCATTTGAAAAGAAGCACTAAGCATCTAGAAGTTAATGGCAAATAAACTAAGCAGTAGACAACAAACAAAATCAACACACGAAACTCAAATACTCAACTGAACAGTGAGCTGCTATAAAGCTATTATGAAATCAAGTTCTCCTCTATTGCTATACGCTTTTATCATTCCACAATAAGTACAATCCACCACATCAAAGAAACAGCAATCTTCAAAACAGTAATCCACCATAAGTATGGATTACCTTCAAAAAAGAAGTTGGAGGAATTCTAAGTATTTCAGTGGCCGATTCCATTTTCTCATGATTCAAAAAACCAACTTCAAAGTGAAACCACGTGCATGTGACATGAACCCAGAGCGGCTCGATATCCGTTGGCTTGAAAGCACCCCCTAGAGACTAGCATTTAAGCCGGTCAGAATAATTTCAAGCAAGAAAATACTAACTCAAACAACACCAAGACATAGATTTAGAGCAAAAGTCAAACAACTGTGATAATGAATTTCATATGATACGGCTTCCTAAAAAACCCAATAGTAATATTTCTAAAAAATCAAAAGCGATATATCTAATATTGTCACCATGAACGTCAAATAATTTAAAAGTATAAGAAACAACATATGAGGACAATAGGAGATTAAGACATTGAATCTAACCTTCTACCGGACAAAGACAACACCGCCTCCTCACATCAGGCGTTTCACATGCCCTGCAAACCCATGAAGTGAAGTCTTGGACATTGTTTTCCCCATAACGTTCTTGATGCACAGCTATTTGACACCTGCAATCAAGAGTGAATCCAATTCATTTACAAAAGAAGACCAACTATCTAGTGACTTTTGATTCAAATACCAAAAAAAAAGGTGGACAAATGTTATTTGAAAAGATGTAAAACCTATTACATATTATCATTTCGTTATAGTCCCAATCTTCAACCCATCTACATATGGCACACCTTTCCGCCGTCCATTTAGCAGAAACAGGCACATAACTCTCTGCCAAAAAGATAAATAAATAATAAAGCACTTCATTCATTCCAAACACTAAGATTCTTTTTTTTTTTTTTTTTTTTTGCGCAGCAGGGGGAATTCTGCTCGCAAACTTTAGCCTCTAGCTTTTGTTTTCAAAATATCTGTCTCTTCGAATGTAAACAACTTTCAAGCACTACATTTAAAAAAAAAATCAAACTTAAAACCATAAGTCAAAAGCTACAACTGCTCCAGTAAAACCACCAAATCCCCAAGCATCTTCCTGTTCGGGATGCAGCATCACTTCAATGAAGATGCAATTGTACCATATATACCATGAAAACTTTCAATGTATATTTTGATGGTGAATGCAAGAACTACCTTTCAAGAAATACATTAACGGCTGCTTATCTAACTTCAAAGGATCAGAACCAAGTGCGGCATACTCTGCAAGCTAAAGTTACATAAGATTAGCATGAAACTGCACTTTGGCCACACAAAGTATAAGCACCACATATACAATACATACAATCATTGCCAAGATATATTATATCACATGAAAAGGCTGCAAAAGACAGTTTTAGACCCTCGAATGAAATTGGGTATGTCTACCTCATTGACATGTTTGATTTCTTCCCACCTGAGTATTGAGAATATATTTAGTCTCTAAGTGGAAATCTTCGACATGAGAAAACATTAAATCAAGGAGATACAAAAACTCAAACGATGTGTGCTAAAGGATAACTAATTAATACGCTAAAAGACAACATTCTTAAGATGACCAAGACTATAGATTCCAGAAACATGGTATGCGCTGTGTAATAACAATAGCATAAACAATTCATAATGTATAAACCCATGCCCCCTGTAGTAGGTTATATGTTAATGACCAAATTTGCACACAAAATATAAATCATGGACACTACACCACACCACGAGCTGTATAAGGAAAAGCTACTCCATGGTGTTTACTTTATCAGTACATTTGATGTTGGAAATATTCAAACAAAGTTCATGATTGATTATTTATAAACAGAAGAATCAAGCAGACTAGATAAGCAAGTCTAGTATAAATTGCGACCAATGCATAAATGGTTTAAACAAAAGCTTCCATGCAAGATTTAAAAGCTTCCATTCCCTATGGAATGGATAGGCTTCATTATATAATACAATTGAGATGAGGCATGAACATTTGATTGTACTTAGAAACAAGTCTAATGGACTTTCCACATATATTCATTCCGCTTTGGCTGATAAACTCTATTTACCGACGATAACTCCGCATTAAGACCATCCATATCTATAAAAAAAAAAGATTAATTAAAATATTCACTTTATAGATATACAAAAAGAATTACAATATTTAAAGATATAAACAATGTCACCAACTCAAATTTTTCTACATTTTCGATGCACTCCTCAACATCAATTGGTACACAAATGGCTCTCAACCAATCTTAAGTGCAAATCAAAGCTTCCACTACTTTGAGAGTTAAAGAACTTCAAAAGCCATCAAGCACACGACCCAATATACGAGAAGTTGACTCAAAAGCAACAGTAGTTACGGGAATGGACAAAATATCTCGAGCCATCAAAGAAAGGATCTTATATTTGAGCCATTAGTCTTCCACCACATCAAAAGGTCAACATCAAAATCATTTTCATTTTTTACTTGAAAATACTCATCAAGCTCGGATTTGTTGTCATCGCACCCTTGTTCATTCGAATATAAAAACATTTTTTTCCAAGCTTGGGTGTCATACTTCTTTATTCATTCACTACCACCCGCATCGGCATTGGAAGCATTACTACTTGCACCCAAACTATAGCCACCAAAATTTCGATCACTTGAAATAAGAGAAGATTGCTCATAAAATTCATATAAACGCTCCAATGTATCGTTCACCTTGAAATGCATCTTTTTAACTTTCGATTCATAATCATAAATTTGTCCATACAAGAAAGTCACATAATTCAACTTAGCTCTAAGATCTAACACAACCGCAATCAACACCATCATATTCACTTTATCCAAGCTTCCATAATATTTATCAAACTTTTCTTTCATTTTCACACTCATAGCTTGAAGCTTAGGATCCAAAGCATCGACCGCATCTTTCAAATATCTATATAAAAGAGCTATCTCTTCAAAATAATCATTTGAAGTAACATATGAACTCCCCAAAATCCGATTGATGGCATCATAAAATACTTTTAGAAATTTCGAAAGAATAATAGCATTTTCTTAATCATCACCACTAGGAATTTCATGATTAAGCTCACTTGCAAAGGATAAATCGCCATCTTCCATTCTTTGGAAAGTTTTTCTGAACTTTATGGCGGTTTCTAACATGGGATAAGTGGAGTTCCATCTAGTGGCAATGTTAAGAACTACCGAACCCTTATAAATGATCTATTCACTCTCAATGCAAGACTGAAATGCTTTGGCTCTCGTGGGAGAACTCCTTACATATTTAATCACATTTTGAATATGTGCAATGGAGTCACGTACCGTAATCAAGTCATCTCTCACAATCAAATTTAATATATGAGTTGTGCACCTTATGTGCAAAACATTACCCTCCAATATCAACGACTTTTCTTTCGAAATTTTTCCTTAAAATAGCCAATTGCAACATCATTCGAGCTAACATTATCCACAGTGACTGTGGACACCTTTTTTTTTTTTTTTCTATTCCCCACTCCTGAATGCATTTCTCCACCATTTTCTCAATCTCCCTACCCCTGTGACTATGCATAACCACAAAGTTAATGATTCTTATATGCAACTTCCAATTTTTATCAATAAAATGTACAGTGAGATACATATAATTCAGATTTTAAATGGAACTCCATGTATCAGTCGTGAGTGCAATTCTATAATTAATCTTTCAAAAATAATTCTTCAAATAAATTATTTCATCTAAATGCAATTTCATACAATCTTTTGCCATTGTGAAACGTGATAAATGTTTGAAGAGAGATTGTAACTCACTGACAAATTCACGAAATCTAACATGCTCAACCAAGGGAAAATTTTGCTCATCAAGGATGATGAACCAAGCAAGCATTTGCCTACAACGTTCTTGATTAAACGACCATGTTAATAAGACATTACCAGTACTAAAATCTCCTCCTGCCTTGCCAGCCATGTCTACATTACGTGGTGCAAAGAATTTCTGCCTTTTATATACATTACAGGAAAACCTTTTACATGTGGTTAAGTGCTTCCTCATTGCAGAAGTACCGTTAGCAACATGATACTTAAGCATGGTCCCACAATGAATGCACTTCACTTGATTTGTTTTTCTATCATTATCATTGATTCTCATATAATGATTCCAGCATTCGGATGTATATTTCTTATCATGATGAAGATAAGAACCAAGTACCTTACTTGTGACACTCGTGATATGGAGTGCCTCTTCTTCATTTTCATTACCACAAAACTCTAATTCCATGATCATAGTCATCTCCTCATGTCCCTCCACATCTATTGATGTGTTATCTTGATACATTAACTTCGCACTACACAACAATAACAAAATATAATTAGAAATTTCAAAATAAAGAGCAAAATAGAAATAAAACACCACTAGAACAAGAATGTCTAGCATAGAAATGAGTGATAAGTTAACCAACTAAAGTGCCTTTATAGAAACTTGCAGTTTTAGAAGTGAATTTAAACCATCAAATTATTTAAGAAGAAAATGTTAGGCATGTGCTACTATTTACTATTTAGTTTTTTTTTGGGGGACTCCCTCTAAATTCCATAAAAGCTGCTTCAATATCGATCATACAAATTACAAAGAAAATGGACAACAACTTATTTCGCCTAAATTAGTATAACAAGACTTTACAAAACCAGTTAAAGCAAGATAGCCCGACATTTGCCCCAGAGTTACACACCCAGCAGCTACATGACCAAAAAGAGACGGACTAAAATTGGCAGAAGGATTTCAGTAACACGTGATGAAAGCATGAACAGGAAGACACAGAACATGCAACCTACATCATGATCATAATGCTAATAGCTAGGGAGGAAAATTCACCGAGCATTGCGATGACCATATGCGACTCAAAAACAAAATTGAACCCTACTGTGTTTGGATTTCACTAACGTATATAGACATCAACGCATGAGCTAAGTTGCAGAAATCCCTCCTTAAACGAGCATCGATCATAAGGCCAGTGAACACTCAAAATCACCCAACAAAAGTGAAGAAAAAACCCTAACAAAAAAACCTCATTTCCTTCGGTACCTATCTACTGAAGGCACTAACGCTCACGACAAAGATGGACAAACCAAAGACACCACGCAAAAACAAATCGATCATGGCGTCATAGGATCACAATGGTGGGGGTGAGCAGCGGCGTCAAGCAGTAGTAGTGGACAGAGCAAGAGCAACGTTGAGTCGTCGCGGGTCTATGGGGGCTGCAGGTGAGGCACAGCGGGGCTTGGGATATGCTGCAGAGGGCTCCTGGTGTCGGAGCAAGCGAGCAGGCGGTCACTCGGAGACGCGGCAGCTGGCAGAAGTGCAAAGCAAGGATGCGGCAAAGGAATCTCAAGTGGCGTCGAGGGCAAACGGCAAGCTACAGCAGTGTCGCTCGGGGAAAGCTCGGAGCTGGGTGAGGGCGCTACAAGTTGCGAGCTTCGGGGCATGGCGAAGGCAAAGCAGTGGCGTCACGGGATCACAGAGGCAGGGGAGAGCAGTGGCGTCGGGCAATAATAGCGGGCGGAGTAGGAGCAACGTCAAGTCGTCGCGAGTCAGTGCAAGCTACAGGCAAGGTGCGATGGGGCTTGGGATTTGCTGCAAAGGGCTTCTAGTGTCGGCACGAGGGAGCAGGGGGGTCACTTGGAGACACGGAGGCCGGCAGAAGTGCAGAGCAAGGATGTGGCGAGGGAATCTCAGGTGGCGTTGAGCAAAGGCGGAGAACTAGCGAAGAGACGAGAGAATTGTGAAATTGTGAATTTGAAAGTGTCGTATGTGAAACAGTGGAAGTGAAAGTCAATTTGGGGCTTTTTTTTAGCCCTAACCGAACCGGTTTCAGTTCCGATTTCCATTGCCAGTTCCGAAACCGGGAACTGCTGGTTCCCAGAAAGGGGAATCGGAACCGGTCCTTTTAGAATCGGGAACCGAACCGGAACTACCAATTCGGTTCTCCGGTTCCCGGTTCTACCCAGGAACCACGCTCACCCCTAGTCTGCAATAGCTTTTTCGAGCAAGTATGCAATGAATCTTTGGGATACAAATCAGTTCACATTTTTTGAACTAGTTGTAACAAAGCCAAGAACACCAATTTTTCATTAGATTTATGAGGAAGTCATTGGAGTTCATGATTTTTTTCTGGACAACCCAATATAAAGAAAAGGATTCAGAACTGTTTCTACTTTGGTATTTGTTTTGACATGGTGAATGCATTCGCATCTAAAACAGGTTGCTGTGACTGGTGAATGGAGTAATGGGCTCTCAAAAGATATATGCATTTTGCACCAAGATACATATTTTGGGTATGATTGTTGTGTGTTTGCATTTTTGCCCATCTGTGCAGGTATATGGATACAGGATGTCTCTATAGGCAAAGCATCTTGGGGAAGTGGAAGAATGCTTTAATGAGCCTGGCAGTTTAGAATTTGTGAAGAAAGTGAATGAGATGGCTGAAAATAACTGGAACAATTACATGGCTGAAGGTTCATTGCAGGGCCATCGTGTTCGGTATCCCATACAGGGGGACCAAGATGGGAATGTTGGGCCATTGCAAGGATCTGAGGAGTTCCCTGATGTTGGCGATAAAGTTGTCGGTTCCCATTCCACTACAATCCTTGATGTTCTGACAACTTAAGTTCTGTTCGACTCCATGTCCATCTAGTCCTAGGAGCTACAAAGATGTTTCCTGGGCTGTCGCTTCATTCTTGCTATGTACAAGTTTTATGATTTCTGTCTAATTGTTTCCTGGGCTGTCACTTTCGTATAGTTGTGCATTAAAAGTTCTAAAATTTATTACAAAAGTGTGATTGAATTCTGAAAAGGACAATTAAGCACTTATGATTTTATCAATACTCCCAATTTGCCATTACAACTAAAATATACGCCTCGCCCTATAATCCTGTGTATGCTTATCTTTCTCATTTCGCTTCGTGCATGGTATGAACCGCATGCACATCCAATAACAATTACATAACCATGTATATTGATATATAAAACATTAATCTCCCAATACTTTACATATTGTAAAGTGGGCTTTTGAAAAATTCTATGCGTCTTAACATCTCTACCCTACATGTTGCAGATAATCATCAATGCAAATTGCGAGGCATTAATTCCAACGAGGCTTATTTCTCAATTTTCTATTAATCTAGATTTACTAATCAAATTAATTACTAAATTCTATATATTTGCTAATTGATCCATGTGAAATTCTAACACTATATTAAATTATCAAAACAATCCACTTTTCAAAATGGTTTTGCAATTAAGTGCAAATTTTGACTAGTTAATAAAATGTGAATTAAATGTGTAATAAACCAAGAACCTACCATCATAAGTGTAAACAGCTCCCATAGTTTTCAGTTACAATATGAGACCTTAACTTACTGAAATTACAGAATTGCCCCGATTCTACAATTCTTACATTTTTTTACCAAATTTCATTTCCTTTAATTAATCTAACTTAATCACTAATTAATAATTTTGACTAATGAAGTTTGTTGTTCACAGAAGAATTTATATGCTGTGAATATATATTTCTTTTCTTTCTTGTATGACACAAAATGACTATTACATTTGTTTACATTCATAATTTCATCTTTCTAATACCTCTACTCGTCAAAGTCATTCAAAATCCTCTTGAAATCATTCAACCATGTTTTTATTTATGAAATATATCCATTATATATACAACTACTCATAACATCTTCTAATGACATCATAAACATAATGGATCTTTCACGCAATATCAATAACAATTTCAAGATAAAAGCACCGGTAGGCATCAACGGCCATCATTCTCATCTTAAATCCACATGGCATCACCCATGATAGAAGATCATATTGTGACATCCAGATTTTACCGGACCTCGGAAAAGTAACAGCCCGTCACGGATTGACGAAATTGTTATTGGATTGCGTCATTGGCACCATCTACGGACGCTATTTCGTCATCATCATCGTCGGCACCACATTCGACCATCATTTCATTATCACCTGCCATTCCAAGACATTGACTTTCGGAAAATTTTGTCCATGCACAGCCATGCACACGTCCAATGCTAGTCCTAAGCGACCTCGCAAATCGACCGAGCTGAAGGCCCGTAGCACGCAACGGCCATGCGTACGACCGCTGCATTTTCCATGCAAGAATGAAGCAACCGAAGGTCCACGTCTGTAGGAATCAACCGAAGAGGAGAAGTTGACCCATGCAGCTACATGCAAGAATTGTCTACGAAGAAGCTACGTCCTAACAGACGAAGAGATGTTGACCGAGAGAGAAAGCCCACGCCCCCGTTCCCTTCGATGGTCAACAAATCTCAAGATGTTGACCAAAGGGCTACGTCTATAGCCATGCATGCAAGAAGGGAGGCTTTGACCATCTCAGCAGCTGCAACGTGCACGCCGGTGTTGTCCTCTTCAATTGCTGCCAGCGTGATTTCCATTTAGTTGACTCAAGAGTCAACTAAACAAGCCCACGCCCTTGCATGCACGAGAGAAGCTGGCGATCACCGAAGCCCGTGAACACCACGTCCTCCTCCAGCTGTCAACGTACGCACGCTCCTCTCCTTCTTCGGCCAGCAGAGGCCACGTCTTGCATGCAACATGCAAGATGGCGTGCAGAAGCCCATTCGGCGGTCAACGAAGGGAGAAACTTTGACCAACAAACCGCCACCTTCGTGCTTGGATGGCCAGCGAAGCAGAAACGTTGGGACAGCTGCAAGCCACGTTTCTTCCACCCGTCCTTGCCTCCTTCTACCGCCGACGTCCTCATTTTGTTGACTTGGGAAAATCAACGTGCGGAGCTTTCGAAGGGAACGGAACACAGCAAACAGAGAGAGAGAACAGCGAGCGAGAGAGAAAGCGAGAGATAGAGAGAGTAGAAGAGGAAGTCGTTCCTCTCTGCCCGCACGCGCAGCCGCTGTCCACTGCCGCGCCGATCCAGCCATCCCGACCAAGCCACAGCTGCCACACCACCATGCCAACCCCTCGCCGTCGACGTCGCAGGACTTGAGGTAAGTCGATATCCACTAACCTATATTGCGTAGACTATGTCGTTGCTGGATAAATACATTCCGCAACCTAATATTATTGTGGGATACTTACATAAATTGATGTAGATATAGTCGATCTAACCAAAAATGTTAGAAGCCTTATGTAGAGAATCGGTGATGGTGCACGTATCTGGTCTCTTTTGTCACGCCCGAACCTCGAGCACGCGCACATCCCACTGCGGTCGATAGAAAAGCGACTTCCCAGGACACGTCGCCGACCCTTTCTTTTTAATGCACATGCGGAAGCGAATAAATAATCCCCAGACAAAATTCAATTGGGATAGAAAAGCAGGGTCACATTTTCAAAACCAACCACATACTTTTTATACATATCAAACCAGTCGATTTACAGGACTAGGCTATTAACAAAAGATCTATAGAAGATCAGTCCTAAAAAACAAAGCTGTCCTAAGACCAGCTAGTCAGATCCTTTCACTAGCTCTTTAGGCTCCACAGGCACCGGGGGCATCGGGTCTTCCACCAACCCATCTGGAGGATCAACAGCACTCTCACCTAGAGCGGCATCTATAATACCAGGGGGAATATCAAAACACCTAAGAGGGCCATCCAAGAATCCATCAGGTCTATAGCGATACCACGCTCTAAATCGATGAGGGACCCTACCAAGAAGGTCCTCATCGACCCAGACAGTAGTCACCACAAGCTCATAGACCCAATGACTTCCGGGATCGGCATAGTCAAAAATCCTCTCAGTGACCCTCACTGGTCTACCAAAAAGCTCCGGAGGATCCGCCATCTAGGGACCTGAAATATTATCCCACAACCGGGATGAGACAATGTCTCAGTGAGTCCTACCCCCTAGAACTCGATTAGGAAGAAAATAAGCCCCAAGGTGCTCTAGCCACACAAAGAGAATAGAGGACTTACCTCGCCTCAGTCCTTCCTGCACGTCAGCACAATTCAATTCTCAATCACATTTAATCATTCACAATGATTCAATTCAATCCCATTATCTATCTTTCCATACCGTCTATCAAACCAGTTCATTTAATAAGACGTATGCTTTCCAAAGTCAGAATCGATAGATAATATAATAGCTCCAAAGCAATATTCAATATAGTATACTATAGCTCATAGAAATATTCAATATAGTATACTATAGCTCACCAGAAGCTGCCGCAATATTCAATATAGTATACTATAGCTCACCAGAAGCTGCCGCAATATTCAATATAGTATACTATAGCTCACCAGAAGCTGCCGCAATATTCAATATATATGCATATCATAACTGCTCGCCAAAGTTATCAATTCAACAATAACCCAATCCATACCTCAATTAAATCAATCAATCAATCCAATCGATTCAAACTGGCCATACAAACCAATCACGGTGCTAGAAACTAACACCGGGTATTTTCAAGTTAAATACCAAAACTTCTCCAATTTCACTTAATTCCACATTTTTGGAATTATTAACCACAATCATCATTTTCACTCAATTTCGCAATTTAAGCTTACGATTAACACAAACCGACCGCACTGCTGCGATCAGCGCAAAATTCTAACAACCGGCCATCCCGACAAAATTTTCGAAATTATTAAATAATTAAATTTAATTCCGAAAATTAAATAATTAAATATTATATTATTATAATATAAAATAATAAAATAATATTTAAAAATTCGAAATAATTATTTAATTAAAAATAATTAATTAGGCTTAAATTAGATTACACTAATTTAAACACACAATTAGCCCTAATTAAACATCCATTAAACTAATCTAATTTACATTAAAATAATCTAATCTAACCACATAAACCTAATTATACTAATCTAAACACCCCTTAAGCATGATTAACTTACTAAGCAAGGTTTAGAGGATAAACTCACCGGTTTTGCGCGCCGGTGAGTTCACGGCGACCACGACGTCAAGGCGGTCGATAAACCCTGAAGCGGCGACACCAACGGAGGCCGGGAAGACATTGAAAACGGGCCTCGAAGTCTGGAACTTCTTGCTGTCTTCGGCTACTGATCTTGCTGGAGAAGAGCTGTTCGGTGGCCTGATTTGCTGGAAACGGCAGAGGAGGAACAACAGCGGCTTCAGGCGGTGCAGGCGGAGGTTCCGGCGACCCGCTGGCTCCGACGGTGGCCAGGCGTGGCTGAACGACGGCCTGAACGAGCGGACACAAGCGGAGCAGCTGCTGGACGAACTGGAGGGCGCGACGACTGCAGCTGGTTCCGGTTGGCTTCCACGGGCGAGCGACGGCGATGGGGAGGTCAGACGGGCAAGAGGAAGCTTCGGGCGGCTCCCAGGCGGTGCTGTGGCTGTCGAACGGCGAGGTAGACGGCCAGAGGACGCGGGACGAAGGCGGAGCAGCGACTGGACTCACGGCGCACGGATCGGACGCGGCGGGCGAGCTAGCGCTCCGGTGGGCTTGCGGGGCTTCGGACGGCCGCCGGACAAACTCCCTTTGGTTTCTCAAGCTTTTTCCCTTCCTCAACCATGGAGAAAGCTGTTGCACGAGGGATTCAAGGAAGGAGAAGCTTCAGCTGAAGCAAGGGCCCCCCCAAGAGCTCTTCTAGCTTCAACACTTGTCAATCTCTCTCTCTCCTTGCCCCCACCATGGCCGGCCCACCCTTCAGCCTCTTTCTCTCTCCTCTAGCTTCCCTACAAGCTAGTTAATAGGTCCAAAATGTGGTGTGCCAAGGGGATTTCGAATTTTGAACATTTGTTCACTTAATTCACTCAATTGCCAATTAATTCCATCTAATTGAAGCTCAATTAAATCAACCCATGTGTCCTCGGCCTTCTCATGACATTTCCCCGTCAAATGATCCAACTTGCATCCCGAAGATTCGATTAAAAACGGCCCTCTGACAATCCCGAACAAAAACGGCCTTACTTTGCTTTTCCGCCAAAAATCTCGGTTTGTAGAAAAATCTTCTGGAGATGAGTCGACGTTCCTAAAATGAATTGTGACATGCCAGAACCTTCAATTTCTGAATCCGAGTTTAAAATCATGGTTAATTTCAATCTAGCGCGATTTGAGCGCGTCCTAATCTACCGGGTAGCTTTTAGGAAATTTTCAGTGCAATTGACTGTGGTTGATTATTTTCAAGCCACGACATAAATCTTCGACACATTAGCGACTCTCGATTGTCGTGAAAATCTCGAGGTTTCAAATACGGACACAGGGTACCCAAAACGACAGAATAATCAGTTCAGTGCCGATCAACGAGGATATTGACATCAGGTGGAATCACCCACACTCTAATTACATATCTCAGTCGAATCGACCTATTATTGATTTCTGTTCGATTCTGACAGTGTCGTAATGATCCTTGCAGATTTATACGGTCGAGCAGTTGGTTCATGGTCAGATTCTCAAGCCTATTGTATTTAAATTCCTTAACGGCTTCACCTGATAGACTAGTTATCTCATGAGTGATCAGCTCGGAGAATTGAACTATAAGCGCGTCGATGAAAAGTCCGTCTCATTTAATTGAAAACAGAATAAGAAATTTGGGATGTCACATCTTTGGCATTCCGTGAATTATAAATTTGAGTGTTATAAGGCTTGTGAGCAATTCTAGAAATTAAAGGGGTTGGGCCACTATGGTTGCCGATTTTTGTAGGATCTTCTATGGTTCGATTTAGGGTGACCTTCTTCATGAAAGTTATGATATATACCTAGGTCTACGACATATATTTATTTCAAAATTTTCGGGTCACGAAAATCAACTCATGGACCTAATTTCCTACCAAGATGGAACTGTCTAGAACTGCAGTTTTAATGAACTGTTTTCATTAGCGCGAGTTGGCATATTTTAAAGATTTATATTGCATTATAAATTTTGATATGAAATTATCTTAGACTACTACACTATATTTGTGATTATTGCTGTCGTCGAACCCTTGGGTCAACAATGCCCCGAGAGTCGAGATTGCCTAGAGGGTCACGATGGTGATGCTTTCGAATGCTTGGGGACTAGTGAGCCCCAGAGGTTCCTCGGGAGTGTCGAGACGCCCGGATGTATGACGATACAGATTTCGGAGGATAGGGGCAGCCATTGATATGGCAAGCCCCGGCGATTCCTCACGATGCTAGGTGAGGTGCGAGATGCTTGGAGGTGTAACACAACATGCTCTGGATGCCTGGTGACTGAAATATGGAACCGGAGGCTTTTGTGACGCCAAGTTGGGCGCAAACACTGGTCCTCTAGGAGTAGATGTTAGTGAACTGCAAAATTTATTGAATTCTAAGGTTTCATGGACCTACTATATCATACTCTTTCATAGACAATCTTATCTCTTTCATAGACAATCTTATTGGTTTAGTGCATGTCTACTTCTTCAATTATGTGTATCGTTTTAAATTACATAAATTGGGTAACGATAACTTTATGTAAGATAGTTTAGTGGAATTTTAAGTGATGAGTAGTTGTACTCACCCCTTGTGGGGCTAACATATTTCAGACTAGGAAAGAATGTCACTGCTACCCTCACCTCCCAGCACCTTCTACAGTGTCCCCATTGACATGAGATGGGAGCAAATTGAACATTTGAATCCAGACATGCCAAGTTTGACTTAAATCCGGGTGCAAGCGGTCTTGACTTTTGATGCTCGCTTCCTTCGGGTCCGGTAGTCCAGAATTTTGTCATTCTCTAGTCAGGTTGGACGGCCATACGATGGGACCATTGCCGCCACCACCAAAGGAGGATGACAGAGGATCCGGCAGGACCGAGTAAGGGGGGAGAATGAGAGGCTGCAGGAAATTTTTGGACATCAGCACCGCAAATGGATGACGCTATAGATGGCTAACAAATAGTCGGTTTTTTTTTTTTTTTTTTTTAAAAATACACATATGGCCAATATAGAAATAGTTGGTCTTTTTGAATATATCGACAAGTGACATCCATTACATGTATATATAAATAAAAGGTGCCTGGTTAGTGTGTATGTTTGGTGTGCATCATTTCTGAGTATAGGAAATGGAGTTGTTGGATACGCTTCCATCATATACATTGCGTAGGGACCAATGAAGTGTGTGATAGAACCCCCACATGGATTCCCTGAAGTCCATTGATTTGAAAAAGAAGGACATCTAGGACGAGGTAAGAAGTGTGGCGACCCTAACGGATACGGGGGCCGTCGAGTGAGGGCGCCCTACGCAATGTATATGGTGGAAGCATATCCAACAACTCCCTTTCCTATACTAAAAAATGATGCACACCAAACATACACACTAACTAGGCACCTTTTATTTATATATACTTGTAACAGATGTCGCTTGTTGGTACATTCAAAAAGACCAACTATTTCTATATTGGTCATATGTGTACTAAAAAAAAACAAATGACTATTTGGTTAGGCATCTACGACGTCATCTGTCTGCGGTGCTAGTGTCCAAAAAAAAATAAATGACTATTTGGTTAGGCAATGGTCCTGGCCGTCCAACCTAACGCAGAGGACAACAAAATTCTAGACTACCAAACCCGAAGGAAGGCCAGCATCAAAAGTCAAGACCGCTTGCACTCGGATATAAGTCAAACCCAGCATGTCTGGATTTGGATGTTCAGTTTGCTCCCATCTCATGTCAATGGGGACACTGTAGAAGGTGCTGGGAGGTGGGGGCAGCAGTGACATTCTTTCCTAGTCTGAAATATGTTAGCCCCACAAGAGGTGAGTACGACTACTCAACACTTAAAATTCCACTAAACTGTATTACATAAAGCTATCATTACCCAATTTATGTAATTTAAAACGATACACATAACTAAAGAAGTAGATAGGCACTAAACCGTATAAATTCATTCATTCATACTTTTGCCTCTTATTAGCTCATCAGGTAATCATTAACTTCTTTTTAAAAACACGAATGGATAATATTATTTATACTTTAAGCTAAAAACAAATAAGGAT
Organism: Eucalyptus sideroxylon x Eucalyptus melliodora; assembly: GCA_016097485.1. Taxonomy (NCBI): domain Eukaryota; kingdom Viridiplantae; phylum Streptophyta; class Magnoliopsida; order Myrtales; family Myrtaceae; genus Eucalyptus; species Eucalyptus sideroxylon x Eucalyptus melliodora. The sequence continues at coordinate 42,890,953 of CM027832.1, read as the reverse complement.
CAAGATTACTAAGAGAATCAACCTAATTTACCCCTTAGAGATTCACTTGTCTTGGATGGAAAGTTTGAGCAAACATAAAGCTTAATCCACCTAAAAATCAGATGATGCGATCTTGAATTAACACTAGTTGAGCAAATCAAACACCTAATTCAACACTAGGCTAAAAATCTATAATGTTGTTACTCATGTGACTACTTATAATTGTTGACAAAAAAAAAAAAAAATTTGTGAAAGATATTTTATTATAGAAGAAATTTCGGCGAAACAAACTCAGTGAATTTTACTTTTGATAATCATTCTATATGCCTATCTATCCATTTGGTCATGCCTAAAAATACTACGTGGACAAATTTTTTACTGTCAATCTGTGATAACGAACTCATGTACTAATTTTTATTCACTTATGCATATTAAAGTTAGTAAAATTACTTTACCAATTTATTTTTCTCAATTATGACATATAATCAGATATCATGAAAACCAATAAGTTCCACGTTCATGAATGTTCAAAACATTTTCATCGATTCTAACTCGCTTCACCCTTTTGACCCTTTAAAAGATTTAATAACCCTTAACAAAGTCACATACTTAAATATCATAGCTTCAAAAGCTAATTTTTAGAAATTTTCCTAGCTTCACAAATTCATCAACAGGTTTGTGATTAATCACAGCTATCGAACAATTCATTCAGACCATTAATCATCTTAATATCCTAAATAATATTAGGAAGCAAGGAAACTTCAAGATGTCACGCTACAGTTACGACGCAGTGGAGTAATTACATGTCGATCGGTCCACCGCGAGTCCGTACACTTCCTCTTCCCTTCACGGGTTGGTCCGGTTGTGTAGAGGGAGGAGATGGCATCGGGTTAAGTGATCGTGTGACCAGCTCCACGATCTCTAAGCCTAGAGAACACATGAGGTCCTCGCGAACCCACTTGGAGACCCTGACCTAAGAATTGTATTAGAAAAATCTGTACAATTATTTCATATCGCCGAAGAACATATTTCATGTGATATATACATTATAATTCCACCCAAAGAGCTATGTCAAGTCATGATGGCAATGATATTTCATCGACTGATCATAATTTTTCACCCGTTATGAAATCCATTTGTGACAAGTTATACCAAACCCCTATTGTTTGTACATATCTCAATTTTAAGTAACTTTTTATCTCATATGCCATTATCACATAATATACCGTTGCAAGAAACTATTATCGGGTTAAAAACCTTTATTGTAATTTTTTGATGCCATATATTGGGTAGTGCCATGTGAAATTTTCTGAATTCATTAATCAGTTGCCACATTTACATAATTGGGCTTGTTAGGATTTGCTAGACAATCACATAGAAAATAGAGAGTAAAAATGAGAAAGAGAATTTGCCTGATTATCACACCTCAACATGACTCCACCCCCACTTTAAATTGTTCTTTTCTTTTATCTTTCTCTAATTGTAGCTCCCATTAATCTCTCTCTCTCTCTCTCTCTCTCTCTCTCTCTCTCTCTCTCTCTCTCTCTCTCTTTACTTCCTTTTCTTCTTCATACTTTACTAATTGCCCCAATCGATGGGAGTATGAATCACACCTCAACACGGCTCCACCCCCACTTTATTCCACACCCACTTTATTAGTAACTTCAAATTTCTCTTTTTCTATTTTTTTTTTCAAATTGCAGCTCTCATCACTCTTTCTCTCTTCTCACTTCCTTTTCTTCCGAGCCATAGCCGTGACACATCATCCCGTGCGAGCTGTTGTTTGCGCGTTTGGTGAGACTATGTGGCATCTTGCGAGCTGTTGTTTGCGTGTTTGGTGAGACCATTTGGCAACCTTGCGTGTTTGGTGAGACCATTTGGCAACCTTCTCATTGTTGTTTGCGTGTCATCATCGTGACACGTCATTCTATGTGAGTTGTCGTTTGCGTGTTTGGTGTCATTCCGTGCGAGTTGTTTTTTGCGTGTTTGGTGAGACTACGCGGCATTGTTCTCGTTGTCAGGAGTGCACAGTAAAAGCCCAATACTTTCTTCTAGGAAGAGACTATGTGGCATTATTCTTGTTGTTGGAAGTGCACAGTAGAAGCGTAATACCTTCTTCTAGGGAAATCGTCAAGAGGGTGGTTGAGTTTGAGCCCGTCAACGTATCCATTTGGACTCATATCCAATGTACGATTTTTCTAACATAATCCATGCACGACACTCATGATGGTTTCTTGAGTTTCCACTATGCACCCCTCGTTGTCTACACTTTGGGAAACAATGATATCATCAAGTGTCATAACTTATGTATATTATTTACTTGAGTGTCATAATTCTTTAAAAAAAATGTTCATTTGAGTGTCAAATTTTTTTATAAAAACATCCATCTAAAGTGTCCAAAATTTGACGCGGCCTAGTAGTTAAAGTGAACGTTTTTTAAAAAAGGAATGCCGTTTAAGTGATTAGTCAAAAGTTATATAATACTTAAATAATTGAAAAAAAAAATTATGATAGTTAAGAATGGTCGTATCAATATTGTGACATCTGTGACGTCATCTTTTCTCGAGAGAAGAAGACGATGAGCAGATTGCGAGAGGAGGGAGAGAGGGAAGCGCGCGAGAGGGAACCAAACAGGAGAAATTTGAAGCGTTTATGAGGAAGTCAGGTGGGGCCCAATCGGCGCACACATGACTAATCGATGGAATGGATACGATACGAGGTGCCGGTGCTGGCGCTGGCACCAGGCCACCGTCGCACGCGCACTCTGTCTTGTCTCTGGTAATGTCGGCGACATGCACGGCATCGCCAATTTCGCCGTCGCCTTCATCTCGTATGCTCCTCCTGAGACGGTGAAACCTGCAAAGTCGCCTCGGCTTTCTCTCTGCGCATGATTCCTTGCTCTCTCTTCTTCCTCAAGAAAGGCACTTCTCCGACCGACTCTCCCGGCCATATCATCCACCCCCCGGCCATCTCATCCACCGTGCCTTTCTCTGTCAACCCATCTACCCTTCCATCTCCGTCATCTTCCGATCTCTCCCATGGCGGATTTGGCTCCGGGTCGTGGCGCCTTCCTCCACGGCGACCTCGACCTCCACATCATCTCCGCCTCCAACCTCCCCAACATGGACATGGTCTCCGGCCGCCTCCGCCGGTGCCTCTCGGCCTGCGCCCGGCCTTCCCGCTCCAGCGACCATGCCCCCGCCTCCCCACTCCGGGACCGCTCCGACCACGACGCCCGCTCCCACGGGAAGGTCATCACCTCCGACCCCTACGTCACCGTCCGCGTCCCCCACGCCACCATCGCCCGCACTCGCATCCTCCACAACATGCAGAACCCCTGGTGGGACCAGCAGTTCCGCATCCCCCTGGCTCACCACGTCGTCTACTTGGAGTTCCGCGTGAAGGACAGCAACCTCTTCTGCGCGCAGCTGATCGGCACTGTTAATATCTTGGCGCGGGAAATCGAATCTGGCGAGGACATCTCCGGTTCCTTCCCGCTGAGTGGACCCTCAGCGAAGCTGAATTCCCGCCTCCAGCTCAAGCTGAAGTTCACGCCCGTGGAGAATAACCCGGTGTACCAGCACGGCATTGCCGGAGATCCTAATCATCTGGGAGTGAGGCACACTTATTTCCCCTTGAGAAAAGGGTGTGGCGTCAGGCTGTATCGGGACGCTCATGTGGTCGATGGGATGTTGCTTAATTTGGAGATAAATTATGAATGTGCTGCTGAAGACGTTTATGAGCGTGAGAAGTGTTGGGAGGATATTGGTCACGCCATATCTGAGGCTCACCATTTGATATATATTGTTGGTTGGTCGGTTTCCTGTAATATTAAGCTCATTAGAGAGCGTACCCAGACCTGGCCAATGCTGCAAGGCAGGGACTTGACGCTCGGTGAATTGCTCAAGTATAAGTCCCAAGAGGGGGTGCGCGTTTTGTTGTTGATTTGGGATGATAAGACTTCGCGTGACAAGCATTTTATTAACAAGGTGAGAAGTTGTTTGTTTAAGTTGGATTGCCCTTGATCACATGCTTCCATCTGCTTTTTTTAGTATATTGAGGTGGCATGTGGCATCGGCGATTACTATGTTGTTGTTGGTCCTGTTGTCCAGAGTATGATAATGGTTAGTGTAAATGCTAAGAGAAGCACTTGTCTGGGGAGGAATTAGGGGATAGTGTCTCTCTTTGCTCCCGATATTGTCCCTACAAATGAATAAGGGTGCATGGGTGGCATTTCTTGCAGGAAGGGGTGATGCAGACACGTGATGAAGAAACTAGAGATTTTTTCAAGAATTCATCAGTGAACTGCGTGCTGGTGCCGCGTGATGCCAGCAGTAAACTTGGCTATATTAAACAGCAGGTATGCTTTTCCTAGAATTCTTGCAGTTTCACCACATGGAACTTTTATCAAAATCTAGAGATTAGCACTAGCATTGGACAGCCATAACCTCTTTCACATTTATGAGCTACATGGTATTGCGATGTTTCGTTCCTCCCTCATGTCTAGGCAATTAGTTGCCTTGCATATTTGTAGTTGGAGATGCGTTTTATTGTAGAAATGTCCTATGAAGTTGCTGAGGTGATTTGGCATTGGAGATGAATTTCTTTATAAAGTGACTGATGGACTCTTTGGACTCTCTCATTTAGCCCAATCATAGAGCTAATGTCCCTTTTCATACTTTTAAAGTTGAACGCTTGTTTATGAATTTTTCTTGCATTTTTGGGCTATCATAAAGGTACTCTACTTTCTGAGGAAGATTCTGTGCTATACATAATCCTCATTCGTTAATTTGGAATGATTATCTTAAGGGATAAGGTTTGCTTTGTAATGTGCATTCGTTTTACTTAAGCATGGCTGCATAATCTTGTGAGAATGGACAAACTTTATCCTCTTTCTTGCTTGAATTCCTCATGTGGTGTTGTGGTTCTGATAACCTAAATAACTGTTGCAAGCTTGAACTGTATTATTTTTTTCTCCAGGTTGTTGGATCAATGTTCACACACCATCAAAAATGCATCCTGGTGGACACCCAGGCGTCGGGTAATCACCGAAAAATAACTGCATTTATAGGAGGAATTGATCTTTGTGACGGTCGATATGATACACCTGAGCATCGGCTATTTCGCGATCTTGACACTGTTTTTAAGGACGACTTTCACAATCCTACATTTCCTGTGAGTTGTTTGTCTATGCTTTTTGCCTAGCAGTTCTTCTTTTCTATTAAACACTGTTGTGTGTACTGTCTTCTAATGTAGGTCAAATTTTAGACTCTGGATTGATAGAAGTCTTTTGAGCCCATTTTTTTTCCCAACTTTCCCGCATGAAGAGTGGCGTGATACTTGTACTCGAGAACTGATGTACATAGTCTGCCTGTTTCTGATTAGATTTACTTTGTCACATCGATGAATTTTGATCATGAGTGTTGTGGTAGCATTAAACTTTTAGGAGTTAAATGATAATCAAAGTCTGCTAATATGAGGGGGTTTCCTTCCTTGTTTTTCAGAAATTTATTGCCCTGGTTGCACATAAGAAGTGGATTGATTGGTACTAAGATCAAAAGAAGATTCATGCCTCTGCTTAATGACTTGCTGGAAAAGATTTTTGGATAAAGCATGTAGTGAACTTAACCTTTGACAGCCTCGCCGAAGGCACAAAAGCATATTTAAACTTCTGGATTATGAAAGTGGCCGCAGGCCACAAGTTCTAGTCTATTTATCGAATTTGTCATGATACAAGCGAGTTATTCATATCATTTCAATCTTAATTTGTTGCATGGACAAGTATAAAATGAGCGAGATATATTTGACTGAATTAAGTTTTTGTAAGTGTTGAGTCAAGCCATTAAACTTTCTTTGAGCTGAAAAGGTTGTGCTCATATAGAGGTTCTCTCCAGAATGCCCATCTATATGCTGTGGGTACACCTAAAGTTTGTGAATTTGATTGATAGAACCTGAAAAAGGGGTGAATGGAACGATTTCTTGCTACTTTCTTTCAGTTTTGAGTCTTGTGACCAGTAAGATCTTGGACTTTGGTACCATGCACTGGTAGTTGCTGCACAAGTTGGTATTATCTCTTGATTTTCTTCCAGTGAGTGTCTTTACTTTGTATCTGTCAGGCTGGAATGAAAGCTCCAAGACAACCATGGCACGACTTGCACTGCCGGATTGAAGGGCCTGCTGCATATGATGTACTGATGAACTTTGAGCAACGTTGGAGGAAAGCAACAAGATGGTTTTCCAAAGGGAAAAAAAATCGGCATGATGATTCCTTATTTAAAATAGGCCGTATCTCTTGGATATTGAGTCCTCCATCGACTGAGTCACATGATGGCACATCTCTTTCAAAGGATGACCACCATGATGGTATTACAGTAGTGCCTGAGGACAACCCAGATCTCTATGTCTCTAAAGAAGATGATCACAATAACTGGCATGTTCAGGTTGGAAATGCAAGTTCCCTGTCATTATCGCGTGTTCAGGTTGTCTTTCTTTTATTTAGCCCTTTGCTTTGTGTTTGCTTGTGCAGATTTTCCGGTCGATTGATTCTGGATCAGTCAAAGGATTTCCAACAAAAAAGAAAGATGTTGCTGAAAAGCAGGTCTACAGGAGATCTATGTTTCTTGCTTCATTTCTTATCCCTACTTTTCTTATCTTTTTGCTTTTGAATTTCCAAAAAAAGGTGAAGAAAATCATATTAATGGACTTGTGCTGGAGTAGGATTCTCTCTGCTGGAGTAGGATTCTCTCTCTAGTTAAAACTTAAACTAGTTTCTACCTTTTCTAATTGACATCGTTGTGCTGGAAATTTATTTATTTTATTTCGTATCTGCATCCTCTTACTTATTGGTAGTTTTTGGTGCAGAATCTTATAGTTACACAAGATGCAGTAGTAGACAGAAGCATTCACACAGCTTACATTCAGGCAATCAGATCTGCTCAACATTTTGTATATATTGAAAATCAGCATTTTCTGGGATCATCATATGCGTGGCCGTCGAATAATGATGCAGGTGAATATCATGACTTTTATGTTGCAAGTACACATTTCCTATCTATACTCGAGACATTCCATTGGTGGACTAAGCGTGGCTCGTCTAATCACAATCATGTGCTTATACGCATATTTGACTTGCAGAGGTGAATCGCCCTACCAGAAAAAAATATTGAGTACTGCTCATTTCACTCCAAAGTATTGGTTAAATCTTTTGTTTGTGTTTTAATTGACCATTTTCATCACTTTTTTGAATGTTAAGGAGCTAAGTTGTTAACTAGTACTGTTTGCCACATCAATGAAGTCTTAGTAGGCAGCAGACTTCTTATAGTTAGTTTTTTGTCCACAAACCACTCTCAGCTATTTGTGGCATGGCCTGAGCAGGAGCTGATAACCTCATTCCAATGGAATTGGCCTTGAAGATTGCTAGCAAAATTAGAGCTAAGCAGAGATTTGCTGTATATATTGTCATACCGATGTGGCCTGAAGGTGATCCCAAGTCAGCTACAATCCAAGAGATTCTCTTTTGGCAGGTAGGTGCAGACATGAATGTGTTTTTGCAGATGTGCGTAAACTTTGGTGCTTTTGTTTGATAGGGAAGATGGCGAGAGGAAATATATAAAGTACGATGGACAAGGACAGTCTTTACATGATGATGGACAGAAATTACTACATACTATCGAGTAGCAAATACCAAGTAATTGATTCCATTTAGGTGTCCAGCCAATTAGAGAATATGCTTTCTCACTAGTTCTGGATGTCTATGTTTAATGCTGTGCAAAGTATTCTCTAATGCCATCTCCTACTCCTAACACATCACATTAGCCATAAAATACTAAATCGAATAGTTATACAAAATATTATGTGTTTCTAATTCTTTGGTGACTGAAATCTCACATAATCTGATTCTTTTACACTATTTGCCTTTTTTTCCCAGAACCAGACCATGCAAATGATGTATAAAGTTGTTGCAAGTCAACTGAAGCAAATGGCGCTCGGTGATTCTCATCCTCAGGACTATCTTAATTTTTACTGTCTTGGTAAAAGGGAAGATAATTCTGGTCAACCTTCTCCAGATGATGCGGTAATGCTTTTTACAGTATGTTTTTGACTAGTTTTCATGTCCTTGAAACATGCCAATGGTCTATTAATCAATAATTACATTTGCAAGCTCCGGACCCCATTCAACGGTGCATGAATGCCTAGACAATGTGGTTCATAGAGTTGTAATCGAGCTGAGTCAAGTCGATACAGTGCAAAGCTCGAGCTCAACTCGACCTGCATCCTCGGGACTTGAAACTCAGCTCGAGCTTGATCACATATAATATATTTTGGATTGAGCTTGAATCAATTATAATAGCATTATTTATGAACTCGAGCTTAAGTTTTGGTAAGCTCAAATGGTTTCCCTGCATATTTGTGTATGAAGGTTAAATATGTAGTTTGAATGACTTTTGTGTCCTTTTTGTAATTAAAAAATATTTTTGAAAAGAATAATAGAAACTCAATTAGGTTTTGGAGCTTGTCAAACTAAGTATTGGCACGCTTGAACTAAACTTGACAAGATACCCGAGTAGCTCGAGCTCAAGCTTGACTAGAAATAAGGTGAACCTATCTCAAGTAATCATCATGTGGAGCCTGAGTCAAGATTGATTGACACATGGTCAATCTGCTTCCTCATCATATAATTTAATGAAGCTTGGATATGATGTTTTCTGACGTGTTATGGCAGGTTTCGGAATCGTACAAGTCCCAGCGATTTATGATAAATGTTCATGCTAAAGGAATGGTAGTGGATGATGAGTACGTTTTATTGGGATCAGCAAATATTAACCAAAGATCACTGGCTGGTACCAAAGATACTGAGATTGCCATGGGTGCATATCAGCCCCATCACACTTGGGCACAAAGGAAGAGGCATCCTACTGGTCAGGTTGTTTCTTGTGGCTTCTTTGGATAAGCCTAATTTCTGATTTTAGGATATTTGCACTGGCTTTCTCAAGCAAATATTCACTTAATCAGTGGAATACAATTGAGTTCGCACTTATTGAACTGGTCGTAACAAAGCCAATTCATGATTTTTTTTTTCTCAATGACGTAATTTTTCATCCTATCTTTATAAAGATACAAATTTAAATAGTTTTAACTCTGGTATTTGCTTTGACACGGTGAATGCAGTCACATCTAAAGTAGGTCACTGTGACTTGTGAATGGAGTAATGGCTTCTCAGAGATACATGCAATTTGCATTGAGATACATATTTTCGGGTATGATTGTTGTGACTTTGCACTTCTGCCCATCTGTCTAGGTATTTGGATACAGAATCTCCCTGTGGTTAGAGCATTTAGGGTTAGAGCATTTATGGGGAGTGGAAGAATGCTTTATTGAGGCTGGCGATCTAGAATGTGTGAAGAGGGTGAATAAGATAGCTGAGAATAACTGGAAGAGCTACAAGGAACAAGGTTCGTTGCAGGGCCACCTTCTCTGGTATCCCATACAGGTGGACCGAGATGGGAAGGTTGGGCCATTGCCAGGATCGGAGGAGTTTCCTGATGTCTGCGGCAAAGTCGGTGGTGCTCATTCCACTACAATCCCTGATGTTCTAACAACTTAGGTTCTGTCTGACTCCATGTCCATGCAGCCCCAGGAGCCGCAAAGATGTTTCCTAGGCTGTCGCTTCATTCCTGATGTATACGAGCTATATGTTTCCGTCTGATTGCCTTTGTGTGGTGCCGTATTTCAGATTATTCTTTTGCTGTTTCGTTTTTTTTTTTCTGCGTCTGTCTGGATGTTTCCCAGACCCCCCGCATAAACGAGGATCCTCGGTGGTGATCTCGGCCAGGGTGTGAATATTCTATACGAGCAGTTCGGTATCTCCTTCAGCTTTGGTTGACGGTGTCTACAGTTACAAATCTGCGAGCATCTGCTCTCTTGTGATTTAGAGGATGAAGATGTAATTTGGAAATTGCTGTACAGAAAGCTATATTGTAGTCGAACACAGCAGAGCTTGGCTTTTTATGAAGTGATTGATGCCTTCAATTTGAAATGAGCATTCAGACAGCTTACGGCTGCGTTTGGTTCAGCATTTGCAATGGGCTTTGAGTCCAATGCAAATGCTGAAAGCCCAAAGCTATTTTGGGAAAATGCGGTTGTGTTTGGTAAAAAATTTTTGCAAATGGACTTTGAGCTGGATGTGTGTTTGGTAAAATAAACTTTTGCAAGGGGCTTTGATGGATATTATTTTTTCTTTTTTTTTTTTTTTGAAAATTCAGATAAACCCTTCGCCGGACCGGCGAAGGGCCGCCGGCGTCGCCGAGCGAGATCCGATCGCGCCGCGGCCGTCGGGCGAGGCCGGGCGACCTCCAGCCGAGGGTCGCGCGACCCAGCCGAGGGCCGCCGGAGGTCGCCCGACCTCGGCGACCCTCGCCGGAGGTCGCCCGGCCTCGGCGACCTCGGCCCGGCTGCCGGCCGCCGCGCGAGATCGCTCGCCGGCGGCCGCCGCGCCCTTCGCCGGTCCGGCGAAGGGTTGCTCCTTTTACATTTAAAAAAAAATAAATAAAAGGGCAATAACGGAAATAAGAAAAATGAACGAGGATAATTTAGGAAGGAAAAATATGGTTTCAGCATTCTACCGAATGCTGAAAGCCCAAGGCTGGTCCCTACCAGCCTTGGGCTTTCAGCATTTCCAAGGACCTTGCTTTCATTTGAAAGCTCCTTGGGGAGGTTGCCAAACACCTCTTCTTTGGTGAAGGGGCTTTGGGGGCTGGATGGGCTTTCTAAATGCACATCCAGGCAATTCGATCTGCTCAACAATTTGCATATATTGAAAACCAGTATTTTCTGGGATCATCGGATGCATGGTCATCGTATGATGATGGAGGTGAATATCATAATCTCTTTTATGTGAGAGGATTATCAAAAAAGTCCTCAACGTATTGCAATTGTGCCAATTCAATCTTAATTTTTTTTTTTGGCAAATTTAGTTCTAAACCTTTTACAATTATGTCAATTCAGTTCATTTGGCGAAAATTGGCCGGCTGGCGACGGCTGTCTGATAAATGCTGAAGTGGCAATTTTTTCCCAAAATTTTAATATTTTTTTTAATTTTCTTTTTCTTTTTTTTCTCCACCACCTCCTTCCTCTGACCAATGAGGTCAGCCTCGCCGGCTAGTGACAAGGCTTGCCCCCGCCGGCCACTAGTGAAGGTGAGCCTTGCCTAGCGACGGTGAGATCAACCGTCACCTTGGCTAGGCGAGGCCAAGCCTCGCCAGATCTAGCAGGGCCTCACCCAGCCAAGGCGAGGGTCGACCTTGCCAGTGGCCGATGAGGCTACTGTCGCCAAATCTAGCAAGGCTCGGGCTCACCCAACAATGGCGAGGGTCGACCTCGCTTGGGGCTGAGCCTCGCCAGATTCGGCAAGGCCTCAAACTTGCCGTTCTTGGGCAAGGAGCCCCATCAGGCATTGGCGAGGGCGAGCTCAGCCCTCGCCATGGCTGGTGGGGGCGAGCCTCGCCATTGGCCGGCAAGGTTGACCTTGCTGGCCCTCACCTCTAGCTGGCATTGGCCAGAGAAAGGAGAAGATGGATGGAGAAAAATTTTAAAAATTCAAAAAAAATATTAAAAAATTCAAAAAATGCCACGTTAGTATTCGTCAAACGGCCGTCACTGGCTTGTTCCCAAGTCAATGCCGGCTAGCTAAATTTGGCTGGATGCACTAAACTTGCACAATTGCAAAATGTTTAAGACTGAATTGGCTAAAAAAAAAAGTTTATGACTGAATTGGTACAATTGTAATAGGTTTATAACTTTTTTGTGTAATTCTCCTTTTTTATGTTGCAAGTATGGGTTTCCTTTCTATACTCAAGATATTCCACTAGAGGACTAAGCATGCCTCATTTAATCACAATAATGTGCTTATACACATATTTGACATACAAATTGAATCCACCTACTGGAAAAAAATTAGGGATGGCTCATTTCACTCAAAAGTATTGGTGAAATCTTTTGTTCGTGTGTCAATTACCATTTTCATCTCTCTCTGTTTTTATGTTTAGGAGCTAAGTCTTTAACTAGTACTGTTTGCCGTATCAATATATTCTTAGAAGCGGTAGACTTCTTGTAGTTAGTTTAGTCTACAAGCCACTCTCAGATGCTTGTAGCATGGTCTGAGCAGGAGCTGATAACCTCCTTCCGATGGAGCTGGCCATGAAGGTTCCTGGAAAAATTAGAGCTAATGTGAGATTTGCTGTATATATTGTCTTACCGATGTGACCTGAAGGTAATCCCAAGTCAGCTACAGTTCAAGAGATTTACATGAATGTCCTTTCACATATGTGTGTAGACTTTGATGCTTTTGTTTGATAGGCAAGACGGCGAGAACGAAGATAAAGAGCATGATCGACGAGGACGCTCTTTACATGACGATAAACAGAAATTACTACTTAGCACCAAATACCTAGGAATTGAAACCCGAGAGGTGTCCAGCCAATTAGAGAATATGCTTTCTCACTTATTCTCGATGTCTATGTTTCATGCTGTGCAAAGTATTCTCTAATACTGTCTCCCACTCCTCACACATCACATTAGCCATAAACTAGTAATTTGAATAATATGATAATTCTTTTGGAGATTCCGATCTTACATAATCTGACTTTTTGTTTGTACTTTTTGTGACACCCCAGTTATATTATTGTTTTAATAGCATATGGAAGTTTAATAAAAAATTTCTCAACCAAAACCCTTGTACAAGGAATCGCATGAGTAAACGTATATTTTATTTTCAGTATATATTATTGTAATACAATTTTAACACATCATTCAAGCAAATACAAAATACAAAAGTCCTGGGAAAGGGTGTGGTCAACTAGCATCTCTACTTCAATCCTATTTCATAAACAAGGCACCATTCGACTCAGGGATTGATGGTTTTGGGCATGGTCTCATCCCCTCCATCGCAATAATCTAGTGACCATCCTACATATTGGAAAGTAATGGATGAGCCAATGCTCAATAAATAAAATATCTAGTTTTAGTTTTAAAAATCCTCTTACCACTTCACATGGTACAAGCAAAGAGAATGCATAACAATCGAATTAGTGTGCGAGAACATGAGTTGACTTTACTTTTCACATTTTCATATATCATAGTAATCATCATACAACAATGCTTCCATTTAGACTCATGCATATGGAATACCATGTTCCAATGTAAGATAACCAATTAAACATCATATGATTTTATACATGCACATGAACATGCATTATATTCATTTAACTTTTCCTCCCAAACTCTCTTGGGACATCCCGATTTGCGGGGCATCTCAACTCTGAGGCATTCTATGAACTTCCATCACAGGGCATCTCCACCATAGAGGCATTTCGACTCTAGAGGTATGTCGAAACACTCCTCGAGGCATCCCAACCACTGAGGCATCTCGCAAACTTTTACCATGGGGTATCGTCATGCACTACTATATCGGTGACGGAAACACATTATTTTCATGTACAATGCACATGTTAACATTGATCCTTCTTACATCAATAATGAAATAAACAATCATTACAACAATCAACTTCCAGTGCATATCTACTTTTATGCATAACCTTACTTGCCCTTTTTATAATTATATAAGTGAAAGATGCGGATTATAAGCTTATCTCACCTCCTTCCTCATCATACTTTTTTTAATGTGCACATCACATGACATGCTTATCCTTCTATTTTGTCAAGATAAGCAAACATATACATGCATTCTGATACTCATACTCATTTTCTTTCTTCATCACATGCTTCTCAAAGAAATGAAATGCATTAGTCACATAAATAGGCAAGAAGCAACTTGTGATCACATTCGAGACATGAATATGTTATTTAGTAATCCCTCTTTTTAAGGAAGATCAGACCTGGAAAGCAATTCAAATTGAGAAAGCAATCATGCTCGGACTGAGTAAATGTATATTCAGACTCAGAAAGTAAAGGTACTTAGTAAAATTCTGATAGGATAAAATGGACGCATTCAGGTTTCAGTAAAATTTGATTGATATAAACAAACATGTCCAAGCCCAGTAAAATTTGATCATACAAAGAAACGAATTCAGACTTCAGTAAAATCTAATTGATATAAATAAACACGTCTAGACTCATTAAAATTTGATCGTACAAAGAAACATATTCAGACTTCAGTAAAATATGATTAATATAAACAAACATGTCTAGGCCCAATAAAATCTGATTGTAAAAAGAAATGGGTTCAAATTTCAACAAAATCTGATGTATAAATGAACATGTTTAGATTGAGTAAAATTTGATCATATAAATGAACATGTGTAGACTGAGTAAAATCTGATTGTATAAATGAACATGTTATGGTTGTTAATGTTTGGACAATCAAATGGGCACATTTAGACTCAGTGAAAATGATAGAATACAAAAATAGATTTACAAATGGACAGACTTAGACTTAGTAAAAATCCAGTAGAACGAACAAACAGATTTTGACTCAATAAATTTTGGTAGAACGAATAAATAGATTCTGACTATTCAAAATGAAATAGAACGGATATTGAAAAGGTCATCAAGACAAATATGGCAGAACGAACAAATTTTGACTATTTAGAATGAAATATAATGAGGCATAATGAACATATTCTAACTATTTAGAACTAAATAGAACGAACAGAACTTTGCCTAGTTAAGTTTTTGCAGAACAAGCAAAACGAGTAGAAATAATAGATTATGCCTGGATAAATTTTGACAGAATGAACATGCTATATAATTCTTCTAGATTTTAACTCAACATTTTCACTTACCATTTCAACACAAATTAAGAAAATCGATTACATCTATTTATACATGCACAAGATAATCAAGGCTAGTTAACAATCACCATACTCATATTATGCACATCAAAGTTTCACTTCGCAACAAACCAACCAAGTTAATGTTTTAAGGAGATTGAACTACCTTAATGCCTAGAAACTTCACTTACCTCAAACAAATGTGAACAAGCAAAGGTCAAGACCATCTTTTGACTCATGAAAACTAAGATCCTAGGAAGAACTTGCTTCTAAAGGTTGAAGATGGCATGATACGTTTGGGTAGACTTTTAGTCTCTTCTTTTCTCTGAAGTTAAGAGAATGCCTTTGTTTTAAGGGTACATTAGTTCTTCCTTCTATATATGGCATGCCTAATCTTGAGACAAGAACAAATGTCATGGAGTTTGCATGTAATGGAGATGACTAACCTAAAATGAAATGATGGTTATGGTAAGTGTCTTGATTACAAACCTTCACCCCATATGTGGCCAAAGAAGAAATAAGGGAAGATGACTCATCTTATAGAGAGTCTTCCCATAATCTTAGGTATCAAAATTACTAAGAGACCTTGTCTTGAGAGGACACTTAGGCATGTGTCACGGTGGCGAGGTTCTTGTGACTAAGGGACTGTGCATTTTCGAGGAAGACCTCCCAAGATCGCCAGGGTTTCCCGCAAGAGCTTTCGAAATATTCCAAGGGCGGGCGATACGATAATTGCACTGAGGTCTAGAACTCTCTCGGCATGAATGTCGGTAATTAGTAGGTTGGGCGGTACAATCTCGTCCGCTAGATGAAATTTCGATCAATGGTTGTAATCCGAGGGTCTCAAGTATAAAAGGGGTGCCCCCTCCCTCATTTGTATCCATCCAACCATTCATTAATCTAAAGCTCTTTTCTCTCTTCCAAAGCTTCTCTATCTAGAAACTTTCTTCCTTTACGATTTGGGTGAGTGAGCAATTGATCCGAGCAAGGCTTGGCTTAGGTGCCCTTGCTTAGGTGCTCCGATGATCCGAGTGATCCCAAAAGAGCCTAAGTGTGGTATCAGAGCAAGAAGGGAGATCTGTTTCGAGAGATTGAGGAGCATCAACTATTCGAGAGAATGTCGAGCCAAGAAGCTGTTATGGATGTAGAGGTCGTCCAAATCAAGGAGACCCATGGCAGGAGCAAGAGAAGAGAAGCCTCAATGGACGTCGTAGCTGCGCTTGATGAGAAGCTCGCGAAGGTAAAGAGTGCCATGACCGAGTTCATGGAAGGACTCAATGATGTGAGGGACCACATCATGGAAATTGAGGTCTCGCTCCATGAAGACTTCACAAACAACATCAACCAAGCTATGACCCCATTGCACGATAAGGACGAAGCCCTTGAAGTGTCAATTGACTTTCTGAGGGATCGAGTCCAAGTGATTGAGGAAGAGAATCCTTGTAGGGACGAGGTCGAAGCCATGAAGGCGGAGATTCAAGAGCTCAAGACCGAGCTTGCCCTATGCAAGATGAGCATCGCAAATGGGATGATGCCCATGCAAGCGGTGCCCAAGCTAGAGGTACTGAAGCCCAAAGAATTCAAAGACAACCAATCCGCCAAGGAGGTGGACAATTCGTATGGAGCATGAAGCAGTACTTTAGTGCTGTCAACATTCAAGATGAAGTGATCAAGGCTAGAACCTCTTCAATATTCCTCACTGATATCGTAACGCTTTGGTGGCGTAATAGGTGTGACGAGACATAGTGAGGTACTGATCCCATGAACACATGGGACGACTTCGTGAAGGAGTTTCAGGACTACTTCTTCCTCGAGTTTGTTAGCAAGAGGCCTGTAGCAAGCTCTATCGCCTCAAACAAAGAGGGATGATTCGAGAGTATGTGAAGGAATTCCCCGAGCTCAAACTCCAAATCCACAATCTCGGAGAGGAGGAGGCTTTCAGAGCGTTCATGGATAGACTTAAGCCATGGGCACAACTCGAGCTTAAATGTCAGGACGTCAAGAGTCTCATGAGAGCGCTAAGCGTGGTCGGATCCCTCATCGACCTCACCAAGGCCAAACTGAAGAATCGAGCAAGGGATTGGAGGTCGGATCGATCCTCCGGGGACGAAGGAGGAAACACTCCCCAAGGCCCACACGACCAAGGTGTTCGAGCCAAGTCATGGGGAGAAGGAGTGTCCAAGCCGTCCTTCCAAAAAGGTTGATCCCAGGTGGATTACACTATGATTAAGTTTGACCAACCCCCGCCATCTCTTCGCTTCATTTGCAAAGGTCCGCATTGGACCCAAAAATGCCCGAAAAAGGGCAAGATCAACGCTCTCCTTGCGGTAGAAGAGGAGGAGGAGCCCAAAGAAGAAAAGTGACAAATCCGACTTGGAACTATGAAGTACATCAATGCCATTCAAGCCCATTAGCCGTTTGAAAAGAAGGAAACTACCTCTAACACGGACATGTTCTTTGTAAAGATTGAGGTATGTGGGCGAGCCCTATACACCTTCGTTGACATGGGCCCTTCGAACATGTTCATGTCCATCAAGGTAGCTAGGGCCTTGGGACTCTGTGTGGAGCCAAATGGGAAATCGTTCAAAGCCATCAACTCAGACGGACTCATGGGCATAGGAACAACTCCTTATGTCGACGTCCAAATCGGAGGATGGAAGGACAAACTCTCATTTGAGTGTTGACACTTTAATTTTGCTATTTTTATTAGAACTTAATTGCATAGATAAATAGGGATTAGTCTTTATGCCGATGTGCTGCTTGTTGCTGCTCGAGTCGCCGGCAGCCGAAGCCTTCGCCACACCAGCTTATGACCCGCCTTCCGCTCGCCTCCGATGCAGCCGCCGCCCGCTGCCACTGTTAGCACCGCCAAGAAGCCCTAGGGTTTCGGCCAAAAACCGGGTCGGGCGCGGGTCACAAACCGAGTAGGGTTTTGGGCGAATGTGGGCCGGTTTTTGGTTTTTGGGCTTTGGATTGTGGGTTTGGGTTGGCTTAGTAAGTGGGCTTGTGAGCTTTATTTTAAAAAAATTAGATTAAACTGGGCCTAGTTTGTTTTCAAAAGAGAGGAGGGGACCTCTTGGGCTGGGCCCAAGCTTGGCCCAAATGTCAGATCGGACCTGACCCGGTCCGGCCCCAAAAAAATGTTATTTTGTTATTATTTTTTTAAAAAAATTTAAAAATTTTAAAAAAATTTAACAAATTTTAAAATAACTTTTAAAAAAATTTTAAAAAAATTTCGAAAATTAAAAAATGTGGGGCTTGGTTAGGAATTGCCATAGTTTGTCTTCTTAGTGTAATTAGGCATTTATTTGCTCGTATTTTAATTATATCTTATATTTAATTTGCATATTTAATTATGTTTATTGCACATGTTTAATTTTACTGTAATTAGGATCTTATTAGCCATGGCTGTTACTTTAATGATTGCGCACTCATATGATCACCTCATATATTAGTGGATAAGTATAAAATCAATTCAAACTGCCTGCCAAAAATCATTTTGTTAAAATGAACAAGATTAGGTATCGAAATGGCACTAATTGGTTAATTAGTGTAATCAAGTCCCCGATCCTAGATTCTCTGGTTGTGTAGAAAGTGGGTTATACTCCTAAACCTCATGATTTCTAGCTGACCTCAATAGGTTAGTGGCGACTCCTTTTTACAAAATTCCTAAAAATATCTCAATGTCATGTGGGGTATGGGCTTGGGAGAGTCCGTGCCTAATCAAGGGCCATAGGTTCGTTCTTTAGGCAATACTCCTAAACATGTTCCCTCTCCCTGATGGTAGGTCGCGACAACTTGGCGACTCCGCTAGGAAACTTGGTTTTAAACCTTAAAGGACTTAGGCCAAAATTAATCTTGTTCAAAAAAATTTTGTTTGGCAGTGAGGATTCCAGTTACGTCCCTAACATTAAAGGTGTTAAATGTTTTTGCAGAATGGGAGGTATAAGGGGAAGTGTTTGCTCACATTTGTCTTGCAGGAAAGTGTAGGGATGTATGGTTTATTTTTTATGTATGAAGTGCTGATTGCTTATAAATTGTTATGCCTACGTCCCCTGCATTGCACTACACCATAGCACACATTACCTGCCGCCGGACCTGGGCCGCATAGGATCACTTAGGATGGTGTTGAGGTGGATACCACTCCGACTACAACCGTGTAGTATGAGTCGCCCATCTCTACCCCGAAATTCTTTCTTCATGTCGAAGGTACCCACCCCGGTCTGCAACCGCACGACATGGGTCAGTTCTTTGATAAAGCCGGATTCATGGGTAACTCGACCCAGCCGCGACCTTGTTGGTTCAGTCCGATGATCCCATGGCTTCATTTTAAGCCGTATAGAGTAGAAATCGAACCACATCCCATGTGCATATCTATGTAGTTGAAAAAAACAGAGACAAAGGTCGGCACTTATTGTAAGTATCATTTTATTTTATTTGCTCATTTTGTATTGCATTTTCATCTTGAAATTTGCGAAAATTAATTGAACGCCCTCAGTGTTATAGGCTTGTGATTAAAAATTGGCAATCACTCTTGATAAGTGAACATTGAATACAAGTTCTAAACACTTTAATTTGGCTCTATTGAACATATGGTTTTGTATAAATTTCTAGTTATGGGCCCAAAATCATTTTGAAAAAAAAAAAAAAAACTTGCAAATTGTGATTTTATATTGGGGCACAAAAATTGAAATTGCATTTTCATCAAATTTTCTCATTCTCACATTTTGGGGCTGAAATGCAAATCACATTTTATGTATAGATTTCTCAAAATGGAAGTCACTTCTTTCAAAAATCAATGTCATTTTTGCATATGAAACTTTTGGAATAGAGTGTACATTCGATTGATAACCGTCGATTGATTTTTTAATGATGCCCCTTCTCTTTTGACTAATCCTGGTGAGATACTAAAACCCCATAATAAGGACTGTGGGAGCATGTACCGTCGTCTCAATTTTATTATAAGAATCGACCTCATTGAGATATCATTTTCTCTCATTCATGTAATGACATTGTCGTTTGCAGGTTGCTCCATGACATTCTTGTGTTGGGCCACATAGAGAAATGAATTCAAGAGTTAGGACAAGAGTGGATTTTTACTTTCATCTGTGCAGGAGTTTTTTTTATATTTTATCATTATCTTTATTCTTGTCAAGAACCACGTTTTCCATTTTGGGTTTTGATTATGAATCCAATTGTTGCTTTTGTAAATCATGCGACTCATTTTTTTTTTCTAATGATGAAATTCGGTTTCGTGAAAATCATTTAAAAAAAAAAACCAAAACAAAACAAATTCAAAAGTGTTTCAAGCAAGTCTTTACGTCTACCTTCCAAAATGAATTCCAAGAAAACTTTACTTAAGGCCCTCTCTTCATGTGGTCGCTTTCTCAGGAAGGATGAGGTGTTTATTTGAGATCGGCATCTGCCCCTTCTAAAAGATAAAAGTGTAGTATCATGGAACCCGAAAAGCAAGCATGCATCGAGGCTTTGTCAGCGCCAATCATCCAAGAGAGGCGGAACAAAATTGAATTCCATTATGAGAAGTTCCTTTATTTGGAGATGCCTTACGTGCCAAAATAGCCCATCTATCTCGTTCACTTTGCATGATGAGACAAATGAAGAGAGTTGCCAAGCATCCAAAAAGACGAATTCGAAGGAAGAGTAAACTGTATCGATTCCAGTTATTCATTTCCGATACCATTTTTGACATGACTTTCTTTTCATTGTCAAGGAGACATCAAGAGTGCCAAGTTTTGTTATGTTCCCAACAAATGCGATGGAGTATTTTTAAGTCCTGTTCATCTTAAACAAAGAAAGATTCAAATGAAACAAAGGGGCAATATTGTCCATTCCTCCATGAGAGATACTTTGGGATATTGATCGCCCAACTTTGAAAAGACGGATTCGAACAGAACAAAGGGTGATAAATGAAAAAGAAGAAGTTGTACCTTGACCATAGAAGCGGCGCTTTTTACCAAGTAATCAGGAAAACATCAAACACTTAAAGGCGAAGGCAAGGGAAGGGTATTGTCGAGTTATCGAATATCCATGAAGGTAAATCCAAGAGATGTTAGTGCCCAAAGGATGAAAGTGAATGAAGGGTAATAATGTATCGTTTTCAACATTTTAATCCTAAGGATTTTTGCACTAACATATTCTTTTACATTCTTTATAGGGTTACCAGGTCACCATGCCGCAGGTAAGTACCCTTCTTCTCAATCTTTTTTTTTTTTTAAGTAAAAAAAAAGGAGAATTTCCATTACAAAAAGAACCTTTGACGCTTTCCTAGAGACAAGCACAAAAATGAAAAATTAAGAAAAAAAAATTCAAATTTTTTTAGCATCATTTTTATCTCAAAATTGTTTTCCTCGTTTTGTGGGTTATTCATTTTAAATCAAATTTTCCTATGGAGATTGATCTACTCAGATGATCTCGACAGAGTGAGATTGAGACGTTAACCATGCCAAACAAGAAGCGCTTAGGATGAAGAAAGGCAAGCCACTTCCAAACACGTCATTCAAACACTTTTGAGAGTTGAGTGAAAGGTCACCTTCTCTTAAGACGAAGGATTCATTCGCATTGAGCGCAAAGATCGGAATGATAAAGGCATTTCCTTCATCAATCTTAAACGCCATGCTAATTTCTTGCTAGCCCTTTGGGCCAAATAAAACCGATCCTTCAAAGTACCCTTGTCGAGAACGACCTTACATTGGGGCAGTATAGGAGGTTACGGTCATGTTGTGGAGCGAAAGATTGAGAAAGATTTTATTACTTTCACTTGCATTAATCTTCTGGTGGTAGCTTCAGAGGAATTCTCATCAAAGCTTGACTCGTCCCAAGGTGAATGAGAGCATTTCCTTCTCTACCCAAACACCGATACACATTGCTTTAACCAATTTGGGCCTGATTATTCATTTCTGAACCCCGAGCGGTGATCATCTCTCTTCACTGGGGCAAGGCATAAGAATTGACCAAATACAATTGACAGTCACGAGAAAATGTGAAAAGCATCTCAAAAATCATAAGAGCTACAAAAGCTCAAAGAGCAAAAAAAGTTTGACAAACTAGGGGGCATGAAAAAGCAGTGTGCCTAGTAAAAGTAAGGCCAATGCTCGTCAAGGAAAAAAAAAAGCCAAAAGGCTGCATCCTATGTGAGAAAAAAATTGTCAAAGTCAAAGTGCTTGCGTAAAAAATCATTGCAAGTGCAAAGGAAATTAGAAAAAGGAGCAAAGCTCCCATGCATAAATGATTAGTCAAGGGACTTTTGAGATGTGCTGTGTTTCAAAAGCCAAATGCTTTCGAAAGGTCGAGTGACCCGATCACGATACCATGATGATCACCGACTCTTAAAAATCCTCTTGAAAATTTTAAGCCTTTCAAGCCTCTCCCAAGCCAACATTACAACCCCCTTCCAAAGTCTCTTCTGATTGGGATGGTTTGAATGAAAATGAGAATACCACAAAAAAAGCTATCACTTGAACGAGTGGAGGTAATTCTATCTTGTCTTATCTTCAAAGTTCTCAACTTGTAAACCCGATGAAGATAACGACAATTGTTCCTTTATTGGCCTCAAAGCAATAATTCCTTTGTGTAAGCCCTAACCGAGCCTATCTTGCGGTCCTTTCAAAAGACCTTTTTGATCGATCAGATTGTGCTCATCGCGAATGCTTCTGAAAGCCTTTCAGATGGGTTATGTGAGATACCCTCAGCAATCAGTTACTTCCCACGCGAATGAATGAGATCAAACAGCCATTTTATCGAGAGTGTGTGAGAAACTCTTTTTGACTAAGAAGCTCTAGCTTGGCATGCTTAATGAGCCTTTTTCACGAGTTGTAGCCATTCTGATAAGAACTTGACTCCCGGAGAATTTGATGATTAATGATATATCCCCAAGCAAAATGACAATTTTGCGCTACATGATGCTAATTGACATCAAATGTTTTCTTTAAAGCAGTCGAACTTAGCTTGATTAGCTTGTTCAATTAATGCTGTAATATTGTCAATACGTCTCTTGATGACATTCCTAATGACATTTGCTCAAGTTGAGTTTGGCAGGATTCCTCAGTGAAGCTATGTAGTCTTCAAGGGGTTAACAGGTGCTTCCTTAAAAATCAAAGGTTCATGGTCAGCCTTAAATCATGTCATCTCCAAAGGTTCGTGGGTCTATCCTTAAACCACAAGGTTCGTGGGTTTATTCTTAAACCACACGGTTCATGGGTCAATCCTTAAACCACACGGTTCGTGGATCAACCCTTAAACCACACAGTTCGTGGGTTAATCCTTAAACCACAAGATTCGTGGGTTTATCTTTAAACCACATGGTTCGTGGGTTTATTCTTAAACCACGCTTTTAAAATGTTCATGAGTCTATCTTTAAACTACGGTTTTTCAAAAGGTTCATGGTCAACCTTAAACCATGTCACCTACAAAAGTTCATTGATTTTCCTCAAATCATGCATTTTCAGCCCGGTCGAAACCCGTTGTTACACGGCGAGACCCCATTCTTCTTCTTCTTATGACACGGTGTGCTTTTGTAGCCTGGGGTATCTCTTTCTTGTTATGACACGGCGTGCTTATATAGTCCAGGGTCTCTCTTTCTTCTTATGACAGACGTGCTTCTGTAGCCCAGGGTCTCTCTTTCTTCTTATGACACAGCGTGCTTCTGTAGCCTGAGGTCTCTTCTTTCTTCTTATGACACTGTGTGCTTCTGTAGTCCAGGGTCTCTTCTTTCTTCTTATGACACGGCGTGCTTCTCTAGCCTGGGATCTCTCTTTCTTCATATGACATGATGTGCTTATGTAGCCCGGGGTCTCTTCTTTCTTCTTATGACACGGCGTGTTTTTGTAGCCCGGGGTCTCTTTTTGTTCTTCTTATGACACGATGTGCTTCTGTAACCCGGGGTCTCTCTTTCTTCTTATGACACGGCGTGCTCCTGTAACACGGGGTCTCTTCTTCTTCTTATGACACGGCGTGCTTCTATAGCCCGGGATCTCTTCTTCTTCTTATGACATGGCGTGCTTCTGTAGTCCGGGGAGCTTTTGTAACCCGGAGTGCTTTATAGCCTAGAGTCCTTCTTCCTATGATAAGGAGAGCTTTGTAACCCGGAGAACTTTTGTAGCCCGATGTCTTCTTTCTTCTTATGACACAGAGTGCTTTTGTAGCTCGGGGTTTTCTTTCTTCCTATGACACGGAGTACTTTTGTAGCCCGGGGTCTTCCTTCTTCCTATGACACAAAGTGCTTTCGTAGCCTGGGGTCTCTCTTTCTTTTTATGACACGACGTGCTTCTATAGCCCGGGGTCTTTCTTCCTCTTATTAACAAGATGCACTTTCATAATTATGAGTCCTTTCTGTCGACCTGACATGTGCCTATGCACCCAAGGTCTCTCTATCGCCCAAATAATTTAGGTGTCTTCTGTCTTTGAATGCAACCTCTTCGAGCTCCCATTCAAAGAGGGACAGCTGTTGACACCTAAATTTCGCTATTTCATTTAGAATTTAATCGTGTACAAGATTAGGAATTAGTTGAAAAAAAAAGGAAAATAAAAGAAAAGAAAAACAAAACAAAACAAACAAAAAAAGAAGAAGAAGAAAACAAAAACTTGGAAAGGGCTAGGCCGGATCTTGCCTTGGCATGGCCCATGCTGCCTTCTCCCTCCTCCACCTTCGTGTGAAACCCTAGAGAACAGAAGGGGGGAAAAAAAGAAACCAGCAACAGGCAGTAGAGGGAAAAACCAACGAGAGTTGGGGAGGAGCTGGGAAAAAGAGAGCACGAGAGAGCAGAGAGAACGGCAACAGGGGAGGCGGAACAGGGGCAGCACAGAGAGACCGAAGAAAAAAGAAAAAAAGAGAGGAATAACTAAACAGAGGGAGAGAATGAGTGGAGGGGAGGGGGGTAGCGGCGGTGCTGCCCGACGCTGTCCGAGCTGCTTCGCCGCCTCAACCTGCTGCCTAGGAGCCGCGACCTTGCTGCAACCACCATCTCCGCCCTCGCCTACCTTTTCACTCGAGCCGCGAAGTCGCTGCAGCCCGTGCCGTCGCTCGCCCATCGCCGCCCTCCATGCCGACGTGCTGCTTGTTACTGCCTGAGTCGCCAGCAGCCGAAGCCTTCGCCACGACAGCCTGTGACCCACCTTCCACTCGCCTCTGACGCAGCCGCCGCCTGCCGCCGTCAAGCCCGTCGGCGCCACTGTTAGCGCCGCTAAGAAGCCCTAGGGTTTCGGCCAAAAACCAGGTCGAGCGCGGGTCGTAAACCGGGTAGGGTTTTGGGCGAATGTGGGCCGGTTTTGGGTTTTTGGGCTTTCGATTTGTGGGTTTGGGTTGGTTTAGTAAGTGGGCTTGTGAGCTTTATTTTTAAAAAATTAGATTAAACTAAGCCTGGTTTGTTTTCAAAAGAGAGGAGGGGACCTCTTGGGCTGGGCCCAAACTTGGCCCAAATGTCAGACCGGACCTGACCCGATCGGCCCCAAAAAAATGTTATTTTGTTATTATTTTTTTTAAAAAAATTAAAAATTAAAAATTTTTAAAAAATTTTGGAAAATTAAAAAAAAACGTGGGGCTTGGTTAGGAATTTCCATATCTTGTCTTCTTAGTGTAATTAGGCATTTATTTGCTCGTATTTTAATTATATCGTATGTTTAATTTACATATTTAATTATGTTTAATTGCACGTGTTTAATTTTACTGTAATTAAGATCTTATTAGCCATGGCTATTATTTTAATGATTGCGCACTCATATGATCACCTCACATATTAGTGGATAAATATAAAATCAATTTAAACTGTCTGCCAAAAATCATTTTGTTAAAATGAACAAGATTAGGTACCGAAATGACACTAATTGGTTAATTAGTATAATCAAGTTCCCGATCCTAAATTCTCTGGTTGCGTAGGAAGTAAGGTATACTCCCAAACCTCATTTGGTTTCTAGCCGACCTCAATAGGCTAGTGGCGACTTTTTTTTGCAAAATTCCTAAAAATATCTCAATGTCACGCGGGGTATGGGCTTGGGAGAGTTCGTGTCTAATCAAGGGCCATAGGTCCATTCTTTAGGCAATACCCCTAAACCTGTTCCCTCCCCCCGAGGTAGATCGTGACAAGACCAAACTGACCCAATGGGTTCGGTCCGGTTTCAAGGTACCTAGAACTAATAAATAATTTTTTATTTCATTTTTTGTACTCTTTGAAAGGGCAATCGAGGATTGTACCGACCAAATGGATTTGATAATGAGCGAGGTCAGCTAAGAAAGGCAAGCGATGAGGGTTAAATGAGGTGAGCGTCGAACAGAATGAGCATCGAATGTCGAGTGGGGAGCAACAAGCCAAGCGAGCATCGAGCAGCGAGTGGCACGAGTGACCCAAAGTGAGCGAGGTGAGTGTCGAGTGGCAAGCAAAGAAGTTATTTTTTTTCAATTTTGGCAAATTGAAGATTAAGAGAACAAATAAGACAGAAGAGAACAAATATTAGAGGAGGATGCCATAAGGAGTTGTTTATACCTTTTTGGATGCCGTGAGGAGTCCTCACAAAAACATTTTCTTCATTCTTAAATTATAACTATAGACGCCGTAAATGTAAAAGACATTAAAAATCTAAGTTATTAAAGAACAATTTAAAATTACTTGAACTCCTTACTAAAGAGCTGTTCAATATTATTGACGCCGTTTATTTTAAGGTTTTCTTTATACAAAAAAATTATAAATAATATATTAGATATATATATTCAGGGTTGGTCCGGATTGGACCGACTCGAAAATCTCAAACTGAGGACTGATCCACACAGTGTTAGTCCAGGAATTCTAGGACCAAGGACCGACCCATTATCCCTGGGAACCGGACCAGGACCGGCAGGGTTGGGCCGGTTTAGGGTTGGTCCAGGGTTGACCCTGGACTGATGCTGACCCCTAGCATGAAGGCATGAAGAAGGAGTGTAGGTGAATAATACAATAGGGAAAAGACAAAAAGAGGAAAAGAAAGAAAAACATAGCAATTTTTTAAAAAAAGTATAGAAAAGTTTCTTTTCTTAATTTGATTGGCTTGGATCCGAGTTTAGTTTGGGTCGGCGGTCGGATTGGGTTTACAGTCTAAACCTGTTGTCCCGAATATAATAATATTAATATTAAAAATATATTGAAAAAATTCAAAAATATGAAAAAATTAAGAAAAATTAAAAAATTCTCAGAAAATTGAAAAATTTGGAAAAGTCTAAACATTTCAATATTAATTAGAAAATAACAAAAAAATATTCAAAAATATTTAAAAAATCTAGAACCTTTTGGAAAATTCAAAAATTCAAATTTTCGAAAAATCCAAAAAATTCTAAAAAATAAAATAAAAAAATATTGAAAAAGGTTAAAATTAATCTTTTGGGTTATTTTCTCCTAAAAAATGGAAGTCTTTCAATTTAGAATCCTGCTCAAGATTGACCAAGCCATTAGGACTCTACCTTAAAGTTTTAGTTGTCCTTAAAGACAAATATTCTTGATTGCGCAATATTGGTACGTTGATTTTGGCTCCCCTTTAGTCTGGTTGGGATTATCATTTATCTTTTCCTTAGAGTTAAATCTTTGCTATCTCGTGAAATGTATTTAATGCTTTCCTTGGTTGCTAATTATTACATTAATGGTTGTGCACTCGTATGATTACCTCACATATTAGCGGATATGTATAAAATCAATCCAAATTGCTTGACGAAAATATTTTTTTTTTTAAATTTTATTTTAAAATAAACAAGATTAAGTACTGAAAAGGGCACTAATTTGTTAATTAGTGTAATTAAGTTTCCGAACTTAGATTCTCTGATTGCGTAGGAAGTAAAGTACACTCCCATATCTCACTTAATTTCTAGTTGACTCCAATAGGCTAGTGGCGACTCCTTATTATAAAATTCTTATGAACCCTCTAATGTCGCGCGAGGTATAGGCTTGAGAGAGCTCGTATTTGATTAGGGGCCATAGTCCAATCTTTTAGGGCTGCGCATGGCAACATTTCTTGGCCGGGGAACAATTTTTTTCAGAAATAATTTTTTTTTCTATTTCTATTATGGGGAATAATTTCTTAGCAAAAAAACCCGTTTGATAACTGTACAAAATTTCTATTTCTGGAACAAAAAAATAACAGAAACATGTTTAATAACTGCACAAAATTTCTATTTCTGGAACAAAAAAATAACAGAAACATGTTTAATAACTGCACAAAATTTCTATTTCTGGAACAAAAAAATAACATAAACATATTTGATAACTGCACAAAATTTCTATTTCTGGAATAGAATAAGAACAGAAACACGTTTGGTAACTGCACAAAATTTCTATTCCAGATTTTATTTTAAAAAATTAAAAATAAGAAAAAAGAATAAATTAGATATTACATAAAAATTGACAAGATCAAAATATTATTAGATTAATAATACATTTGATTAGGTGTAAGCATTCTAGTCGAATATGCTTGTAACATAGGTGGTATTGTAATGGAACGTGAGCTATTATTTTATATCTATGTGTGAGGATCTTTACTTATGTTTTATAGCGTATTGAATTTATGTAGCGCTTTGTTGGAATCAGTATTCACAAACTGATGTTTTGAACTATAATTCTCAATAATATATTTTCTTTTTGCGAATTTTAATGTTTGGTATAGCAAATATTGCGAAAAAAGCACACATGATATTGTCGGTCAAATTAATTTATGCTCATTTCCTTGGGACTAAGTTTTTACTCTAAAAAAAAAAAAAATTGTAATTCTAGTGCATGCGTGGCTTAGGGATTTTAGTCTCTTCTAATCTTGACATGGATGTCGGGTTGGGGTTGGAAATTTCCAACTGTTGGAATGGTGCATGCATGGCGTGGCTTTATTGTCATTATGCATTTAGTTCATAGTATGCTCCTAAAACACTTAGTAAAGACCTCGGTCTCTTGCATTTTGAACCGTCGATGCATCCCATCTTGATGTTACTTTTTACCTTACTTCTTCCGAATTACCTTACTGTCGTTATAAGGTTTTGGCTAATTTTGATAAAGGGAGGTGTTTTTCTTCTCCTCTTTTGCTTTTTTTCTTTCTTGACTAGCATACAAGCTTTGGACGGCGGTTTGTAGGTCTTGAAGTGTCAACTATACAATAACTTACCATTTGCTTCTCTTCTATTTGTCCACATTTATGATACATTCAATGGCATTTATGCTCATGGAGATAGAATTGGATGACCTTAATACTATTAATAGAAATGTATTCATAATAGTTTACAAACACATCGCAAAATTTTTCACCAAAAAACAAAAAACATGTCGCAAAAGTCGGAAATAAAAAGTCATGGAATCTCTTGCATATTGTGATCCCTTGCCATCACATTTGCAATATTTTTCCTGATCATGTTTATCTCAGCCGCCTTATCACGTGATGCATCATCTACAACCTCGTCTTCTGTAGATCCAAGTGGATAATCTGGATCTCCATAAAGGGCAAAGTTCCTGTCCATCTTGTCTTGATCGCGAATATAATTATGAAGAGTACAACATGCGATTACAATATATGCTTGCTTTCGAATTGAAAATGGAGGCATGTGTCTCAAAATGGAGAAGTGATTTTTTAATACTCCAAATGACCTCTCGATAACATTTCTCAATGAAGAATGCTTATGGTTGAACAATTCTTTTGCTGTTCTAGGCCGTCTTGTTCTACCCCTATACTCATTTAAATGATACCGTTCACCTTTAAATGGAGTTAAAAATCCTGGAAGTGATGCATAACCAGAATCTACTACATAGTATTTCCCTACAATAATATATACATAAATTTGTTATGATATGTAATAGCTATACAATCATAAAGAAAATCACTTAATATAGACAAAACAAATACGTGGTGGTGGTTGAGGAAATTGCAATCGAGGAGTCTCGAGTGCTACCAAGAGAACCCGACAATCATTGGCAGATCCTTCCCACCTAGCATATACGAAAGTAAATTCCATATCAAATGAACAAGCACATATCACATTTTGAGTGGTAGTCCATTTCCTACCTCTAAATAGGATTTGTTTTGATATAGGGACGGATGCATTAATGTGGGTGCCATCAATAGCACCAATGCAGCCCTGTGATTTTATGAAATTATAGCGTTAGACAATATTATCAACTATATATATTTTAATAATGTAAAATTGATATTAAAATCATACCTTGAAGTAACGTGCATGGTTAGGATTGATAAGAATCTCCTCTGGAACAATATCAAAAGAAGGCGGCCTAATAATCTCTTTTGATAATTTGAGAAACGCTTTTAATACCAGAGTGAAGAACTTACTGATTGTTTGTCCCGAACGTTGAAATCTCTCATATAAATCTCTATTTGTGTTTTTGTGACAAACCATAGATAAGAAAATCCCAACTTGTTCATCTACCTTTACATATCGAGTATCTTTCAGCCAGCCTCTTGCCTTCATTATATCACATAGGTTAAGAAAAACATGTCTCTCTAACCTGAATGCTTCATATATCCTATATGAATGTCCATAAACAATTTCCCTTACCCATTCGGCTCTTGATAATTTACTGTCCCTAATAGGCTCTTTCGTATGCAAAGACATGTCCAAATTAACAAGAGATAACCATGCTATTATTATGTCAATATCAAAGTCATCCAAATACCATTCAACTACTGCTACCTCTTCATTAGACACACTATTTGATTCATCTTCCATAGTACCTATGCCATTACACAAATATAAGAAAATCAATATAGATATATGTAAAAATAAAAATAAAAAAATAGAAACCAATAACGTAAGTAATAGAGTGAAAAGGCAAACCAAATATAAAAATTTAGCACAATCCATCATATCCAAACCACAACACAAATGCAAAAATCTCAACATCAATATCTTGAACAACAAAATAACTATCAACAACATAAAAAAATAGTATAATAAAACTCCATGCAATCCACGACACATTTCCTAACATCCACTAAAGACATTGGAGAAGTCAATATCTCATTTCAGTTGGGGTTTTGATAAAAGCCTTCCTCCACGTGACATTATCGCAGGCTCGCTCCACTGCTTTGCTATAGAGATCTTGGTCCAACATAGGCATGGCAAGTAGGGTATCAATCACCACAGATATGGAGAATGGATCTATAGGTGGTGATGTCACTTGTGAGT
Organism: Eucalyptus sideroxylon x Eucalyptus melliodora; assembly: GCA_016097485.1. Classification (NCBI taxonomy): domain Eukaryota; kingdom Viridiplantae; phylum Streptophyta; class Magnoliopsida; order Myrtales; family Myrtaceae; genus Eucalyptus; species Eucalyptus sideroxylon x Eucalyptus melliodora. The sequence continues at coordinate 42,860,038 of CM027832.1, read as the reverse complement.
TGACAGAACCACTCACAGATTGATTAACCCTACTTTTGATCATCTCTGGCAAGGCTTTGCAGGTGCTAGCAGCATCAAATGATTGACTCTTCCTTCTCCTCTTAGTATTTGGAGTTTTATCCATCCTATGTTTGTCATGAACTGGAGTAGGAGTTTTGTCAGACATAACATCTTCCTCATTAACATGCTGTGCACCAAAGTCCTCTAGTCCATTATCTGCATCATCACCACCAATGTTAAATTCATCCTACATCACCAAATCTTCGGCATTTCCTGCTGCATAGTCCCTAGTAGCATATGTATCACCAAATACAATACACAAGTCAAGATATTGAGGAAACCCATCATTCTTGAATTTCACCCACTCAATATTATCCTGCAATTTTCACAATGATGACATATATCAACAATACAATTAAATATATTGGATGTACATATATAGTGCTACGAAAATGATCAAAGGTTAAATCATAACTTGATATGAGATTTTCATATGCTTGGATCATCAACAACAACTTTTTTGTTCACATTATCCCAGCCAAATCCGAATTGTGAAAGAAGCTTCTTGAAACTAGCATACTGCTTTTTCAATTTGTTCACCTTATTTTTCAACTGTACAGCAGTAAATTGAAGTTCTGCTCGTTTGTTAAATTCTATCAGTATGTTATTCCACCATGCTTTGTTGAAAGTAAAAGAGGTGCGATTTCCTTTTTTGACATCTTCTACCAACAAACTAACGAACAAGTTGGTTAAAGGCTTAGTCCACTTTGCGATGAATGCCTCTTTTTGGGATGCCATGTAACCTTCACTAGTTGAACAACATATGAGTTCAAGACAATTAAAAAGAAAGTGTAACATGCTACTGCCTTCTTTTCTCATCACCATCTTTTAGACTAAAGAAAGACACAAGCATCAAAATGTCATTATAGCTCTAAACATTGGATAGCTATTCAGTACATAAACATTGGGTAGCTATTCAGTGCAATGTTTGAATTCTCAAATGTTTCATTTCATTATTGTATATTTTTTCAAGACAATTTGCTCCTCAAAACAAAGAACCAGCAAGATTAGTAAACAAAGAACCAACAAAATCAGCAAAACAAAACTAGCAAAACAGGAAAACAGCAAAATTAGTAAACACAAATCAAGCTGAAACTACTGCAGAATTGACAGATTTCAAATATGTTTTTCAGCAACCAAACGACATCCATTATGGGCGTACGACATATCAAATCGAAGATCTAGAAGTGTATTTTTTATGTCTAGAAGGGCTCGAGGTCAAAAAAATTCATCTCGCACTTCGTTTCAGCCAAAACAGTAAGTCCATCACAAAGATACGAAATTGCAGAGTAATACAAATCAAGCTCAATCAACCTCAAGTTCATGATCATTGATTGTCAATCCACAAAAAATCATCCAATAACATCATCGATCACCAGATCTAAGCATATTATGTGAATCTAAAGTCGAATCCTAAGCTCGATCCGTGAAGCTAAACATAACATCCAGCAGAAAATCAGTTCCTCACCAAGCATGACTAAATCATTTGTTTGCACCAGCAACATCATATCAAGATAACCAGCTTTCTGTATTACTTGAATCCTCACCATACGAAAGCACAATTCAAGAGAATGACAAGCAGGGAAAGCTTAATACAACATCATAGCAGAAGACAACCAATATCTCTAGACTCATAACCAAGATTCAAACAAAAAAGTACCAGATAATTGAACCACAAAGCCATTAGTGAGGACGGAAGTGATACAACAATAAGCTTTAATAGGCAAACTAATCACACATGATAACAACAAATCACAGCAGTGATTCACTTTACTCATTACTAACAGCAATAACCAAGGATCAGGTACAAGAAAGGAATCAACTAGGAATGAGCTTCAAATTAACGAAAACATGATTACACTGATGAGCAGAAAGTTGTCTACATATGACAGACTAACTACCTCTTTGCTTTCCTACTTGATGCGAGACTAGATGTTAGGAAAAAGAATCTCAAAAATACTTTCTAATTCCTACATGAGATACTCCAACAAGAAAGACAATGAACATTGCAAACTTGCAGTTAAATCAAAAATCAAAGCAATTATCAGCACATAAGACGGCATCCTCATTAAGGTGCTCTCATTTATAAGCGTTCATCCCCTTTGCTTTATAGTTTTGTAAGGTTGGGCATCCCTTGCTAGTTTATGAACGAATCAGATAGATATAACTTTGAATCTATGAGATATTTCTTGATCAGAAAATTGCCACAAAAAGTTTGATGAAGTACATACCCAAAGCTTCACACAAGCATCAATGACAACTAGAATTAGGCATATAAAAATAATAAACTGAACATGTTGTTCTAGTAATCAATACTTCAGCAGCATTGACAGATTACAGCAGAGTTTCAGGTATGCAATTGATAGGGGAAAATAGAGAAAGAATGAGCGTCATATCGAAAAGAGAGAGAGACAGATCGCATAGGCCTTATTCAATCTAAATCAACCATAAAATTCAGTAAATATATGTGCATAAGGCGCAACATGCTTATCTACATCCAAGAAATGAAGCTTTCCTTCATTTATCATGCATATCCCGAACCATTAGGTCCAGGTATCCACTCTACCTCCATTGATCAAGGGCGACACAAGCACGGGGGAAGCAACGTGAGAGAAGCGAGCACAAACAGAGGCAACACGATTCAACTTCAGAAAAAGTGAGAATCACCACTAGAACAGGTACAATGAGAAGGAATCAAAGCAACAAACCTGATTTAGGGTAAGAGGACCACGAGGCGACGCGACCAGAGGCGATGCGAGCCGGAGAAACTTGACCAGAGGTGACGGGACTGCAGGCAATGGGATTGGAGAGAGGCAATCGGAGGCGATGGCACTGCAGGCGGCAGATTCAACTTCAGAAAAACTAGAACATGTACAATGAGAAGTAATCAAAACAACAAACCATATATGACCAACCGACTCGAGAACAAATTATTAGCAAATCTGACAAAAGATAAGCACAAGTCCACTCAGAATTCTACAACTCTCAGCTCTGGCCTTTCTTATAGTGAACAGTCATATGATATATGATACTAAAGTCTCGGAAGTATGCAAAACCACCAATGCAAATCATACCACTCAGTGTAAGGATTTCACAATAGCTCACCCTCCCCGCACCCCCCCCCCACCCACCAAAAAAAAAAAACACACACACACACACACAAAACACTTTATTATTAGAGATGTGAGCAAATAGGTTGTAATCGAGGCAGCTCTGACATATCTAACTCAATGCTATGTCTTCGATAATTGACCAAATCAGATTAACTTCTCTACTAATTGATACAATATAATCCAATAGAAGTGAAGGTAACGTCGTATAGATCCTCATCATTAATCCGCCCGCCTACACTGCATTTTTACACATTGAAAAATAGCAGACCCTCGATCAGTCAAAACCCGGAAAACATTGCACCATCAACCCAAGAGAATTCGACAAAAAAATAACACCGCAGACGAGCTGAAAAAAATTAAGGGCTTTGAATTCATTCAAACCAATCACAGCCCTCAACAACGCAACCTAATATACAATTACAATCACTCCCATCAATATAAACAGAGACCATCTAGACAAAGGTCAAACCAATCACACCCAAAAAAAAAAAAAAATCCTCACGACAAAGCCACGGACAGGCTCGTGACATCACAAGAAAACCTTGCAAGAAACGCGGATCTCCGAACGGTACCTCTCTCTTTCTACAAATTGCAAAGAAGGGTTCTCCGTTTTTCACCCTGGGAGAGAGAACGCACCTTATTATATCGGATCCTGCAGTAAGGGCCTCTGTTTTCAAGGCCAGTTTTGTCTTCCCCAGAAGAATACAACAATCCACATTAAGATCACAATCACCCTCGTCGCGACTAGAGACGACGAGTTTGACGGCACCGAAGAGAGGCGGAGGCGATGGGACTGGACGCAACCGGCTCGGAGAGAGGCAACCCAACCAGAGTGTCGCGTCGCAACCAGAGACGACGGGATTGACGTCACTGAAGAAAGGCGGAGGCGACGGGACTAGACGCAACCGGCTCGGAGAGAGGCGACCCAACCGGAGACGAGACCGCTGACGACAGGACTGGCGACGACAGGATCGGCGATGACAGGACTAGCGACGACGAGACCGGCGGCGACGAGACCGGAGAGAGGCGACCGGAGATGAGATTGGAGAGAGGCAAGCGAACGAAGGGAGAGGTGAAAATGGAAGAACGCGAAAGTGAAATTAGGGTTGCCCAATTTATTTCTTATTTTTGTTCCTGGGAATTCTTGGCCGGGAACGAGAAGTAATTTTTTTTTACTTCTCATTTCTATTCCAAAACCATTCCCGGGAACAAAAAACCAACTTGCCGTTATCAAATGGGTTTCTATTCTTTTTTTGTTCCGGGGAACAAAAGAATAGAAATTCTTTGGCCAGGGAATGTTATCATGCGCAACCTAGGTAACCCCCCTAAACTTATTCCCTCTCTTAAGAGGTAGGTCACAACATCGAGGTGATCCCCCTCAATGACTGTGATCTCATTTTGGGTATGCAATTCTTTCATAGTGTGAGGTCCATGATTGACATAAGGACCAAAACCATTATGATCCTCGATCCGCAATGCTTAGTGATGATCCCCATAATGAAAGGAGTGATCAACACCAAGACCATCGCCATGATCCGACGCCTTGAAAAAAGTCTGAAGGCCGAGAAGTGCATGACCGAGTCACAACCAAAGCCACCATCCTTGGAGAAGCCGAAGGTAGAGTTGGATTCTCTTACTCCAACTCGCGACATGATGATCCAAGTGCTCTTCCTCGAGGTTGAGTGCTTACCGTGTGCCATGCCTGAGCCAAAGTTGGAGCGGTATTGTCCACCATTCGAGAGGCTAAGAACCAAGCGAAATTGGAACAAGAGGGCTTGAGCTCGTGCCAAGAAGATCGCTCTCCAAGCCGAGAGTGATGAGGGCGTTGCTCGAATGAGTGGGGGAGAATGTCATAGTTGCGAGGTTCCCGTGACTAAGGGACCGTGCATTTTTAGGAAGACCTCTCGAGATTGCCCGGGTTTCCCGCAAAAGCTTCTGGAATGTTCCAAGGGCGGGCGATATAGTAATTGCGCCGGAGTCTAGAACTCTCTTAGCATGAATGTCAGTAGTTGGTAGGTTGGACAATATGATATCGTCCGCCGGATGAAATCTCGATCAATAGTTGTAATATGAGGGCATCAAGTATAAAATGGGTGTCTTTCCCCTTATTTGTATCAATCCAACCATTCAGTAATCTAAAGTTCATTTTTCTCTTTTAGAGGTTCTTTCTCTAAAAACTTTCTCCCTCTATGATCAAGATGAGCGAGCGAGCGATCAATCCAAGCAAAGCTTGACTTAAGCGGCATGATGATCCAAACGATCCCAAAAGAGCCTAAGTCACCGCACAGTCACGATCACAAACGATCGGCCTGTGATACATGCATGAGACATTGCAAGAATATGTGGGCATTATGTGGCCTCTCATGCAAATCTCTTTCAGGAGATCTCACGCAAACTTCTCTCAATAGACATGTGGTCTCTCATGCAAAGGATTTTAAGAGATAAGTGGCATATGGAATAATGCCATTTGAGGAGAATTCATTCTCCTTTAGCCATGTATATGAGTAAACGTCTATACATTTTACCCAAAGTAAAGATGATTATTATAACCGAATAACCCATGACATCATTTGTATAAATAAATAATAATTAGTACTAATCATCTAAAGTTAAACAATGTAAAATAACCGATGACATCTGAATTCACCAAAATTATGGTTAAACCATACCGAACATTTAGGAAAATCTTGAGTTAGAATAATTTGAAACTTGACAATCACTAATCATCGAGTTTGCAAGCTCAAGATCCTATTCAGCCGTGCATGAATGCATAGCATGGTTCATAGGGTGGTAAATGGTAAGCGAGCCAAGTCGGGTTGAATTCGATATTGCATATCATATTTGAACAGCTCGGTATCTCTTGGACTTTGGTTTGAAGGTTTCTGTTATTAAAATATGGGTGCACCAGTGCTTCTGTTTTAGAGGATATTGATGTAACGTGGAAATCGGTGTACAAATGTAGTTGAAAACAACTTCGCTTTTTATGAAGTATTTGATGCCTACAGTTTGAAATGAGTAAATCTCAGAGATGCAAGAATCATTTTATGAGATAATTCTTGGCACATATTCATTCATTCTATCCCTCCAAATATTTATTCGGGGTGACTTTTGGCAAGTTTTATGGCATTCAAAATTTAATTTTACTTCACGGGAAATACTCGGAATCTTGTAAGATACACGTATATTTGTGCACTAAAAGTCCTAAAATTTATCACAAAGATGTGATTGAGTTCTGAAAATGGCAATTAAGTACTTATGATTTTGTGAATATCCCCAATTTGCCATTACAACTAAAATGTACACCTAGACTTATAATCCTGTGTATGCTTATCTTTCTCGTTTTGTTTCGTTTCCTGCATGGCACGAATCGCATGCACATCCAATAACAATTACATAACCATGTATATCAACATTAATCTCCCGATACTTTCCATATTGTAAAGTGGGCTTTTGAAAAATTCTATGCGTCTTAACATCTCTACCCTACATGTTGCAGATTGTCATCAATGCAAATTGCGAGGCATTAATTCCAACGTGGCTTATTTCTCAATTTTCTCTTAATCTAGATTTACTAATCAAATTAAGTACTAAATTCTATATATTTGCTAATTGATCCATGTGAAAATCTAACACTATATTAACTTATCAAAACAATCCACTTTTCAAAATGGTTTTGCAAATAAGTGCAAATTTTGACTAGTTAGATAAAATGTTAATTAATTTTGTAATAAACCAAGAACCTACCATCATAAGTGTAAACAGCTCCCATAGTTTTCAGTTACAATATGAGACCTTAAATTATTGAAATTACGAAATTGCCCCTATTCTACAATTCTTACATTTTTTTTTACCAAATTTCATTTCCTTTAATTAATCTAACTTAATCACTAATCAATAATTTTTACCAATGTAGTTTGCTGTTAGCAGAAGAATTTATATGCCATGAATATATATGTTTCTTTTCTTTCTTGTACGACACAAAATGACTATTGCATCTGTTTACATTCATAGTTTCATCTTTCTAATACCTCTACTCGTCAAAGTCATTCAAAATCCTCTTGAAATCATTCAACTATGTTTTTATTTATGAAATATATCCATTATCTATACAACAACTCATAGCATCTTCTAATGGCATCATAAACACAATGGATCCTTCATGCAATATCAATAACAATTTCAAGATAAAAGCACCGGTAGGCATCAACGGCCATCATTCTCACCTTAAATCCACATGGCATCACCCATGATACAAAATCATATAAATTCATCTATACATAATTTTGTGTCTTATTAGCTCATCAGGTAATCATTAACTTCTTTTAACAACATGAATGGATAATATTATTTATACTTTAAGCTAAAACCAAATAATGATCAAGATTACTAAGAGAATCAACCCAGTTTACCCCCTAAAGATTCACTTGCCTTGGATGGAAAGTTTGAGTGATGCAATCACTCAAATTAACACTAGTTAAGCAAATCAAACACCTAATTCAACACTCATCTACAAATCAATAATGTTGTTACTCATGTGACTACCTACAATTATCGACAAAAAAAATATTTCCATGAAAGATATTTTGGTACCGAAGAAATTACCACGAAACAAACTCAATGAATTTTCACTTTTGATAATCATCCTATATGCCTATCTAGCCATTTGGTCATGCCTAAAAAATACTATGCAGACACGTTTTTAACTATCAATCTGCGATAACAAACTCATGCGCTAATTTTTATTCACTTATCCATATTAAAATTAGTATAGTAAAATTACTTCACCAATTGATTTATCTCAATTATGACATATAATCAGATACTGTGAAAATCAATAAGTTCTACGTTCATGAACCTTCAAAACATTTTCATTGATTTTAACTCGCGTAACCCTTTTTGACCCTTTAAAATATTTAATAATCCTTAACAAAGTCACATACTTAAATATCACAGCTTCAAAAGCTAATTTTTTAAAAATTTTCCTAGCTTAACAAATTCATCGACAGGTTCGTAATTAATCAAAGCTATCGAACAATTCATTAAGACCATAAATCATCTTAATATCCTAAATAACATTAGGAAGCGAGGAAGCTTCAATATGTCAGGCTACGGCTATGATGCGGTGGAGCAATCACATGTCAACTGGTTCACCGTGAGTCCGTGCACCTCCTCTTCCCTTCATGGGTCGGTCTGAGGAGATGGCATCGGCCTAAGTGATCGTGTGACCAGCTCCACGATCTCTAAGCCTAGACAAGACATGAGGTCCTCGCGACCCGACTTAGAGGCCCCGTTCCGAGAATCCGGATTAGAAAAATTCGTACAATTATTTCATCTCACTAAGTCAAGTCACGATAGCGATGATGGGATTTCATCGACTAATCATAATTTTTCACCTTTAATGAAATTCATTTGTGATAAGTTATACCAAACCCCTACTGTTTGTAATATCTCAATTTAAAGTAACTTTTTATCTCATGTGATACCGTCGCAAGAACCTATCATCGGGTTAAAAACTTTTATTGTAATTTTTAGACGCCAAATATTGGATAGTGTCACACGGGATTTTCTTGAGTTTATTAATCAATTGCCACATGTACACAACTGATTTGCCAGATAATCACATAGAAAATAGAAAGTAAAAATGAGAAAGAGAATTTGTTTTATTATCACACCTCAACATGGCTCCATTCCCACTTTTTTTTTTTTGTCCTACTCTATTCTTACTCTAACTCTCACTCTCAGACTTTTGCCCTGCCTTTTGGGAGTCGAAACCCACTCTTGAAACTAAATCGACCCCACCCCAATCCCTCCGAAAATGTGGGGATTCGAACCCCCCACCTTCCCTTTCCATGTTGGAAGGATGGCCACTGGGGCAAACTTCAGTGGTTGCACTACTCCCACTTTAAATTTCTCTTTTTCTATCTTTCTCAAATTGCAGCTCCCATTACTCTTTCTCTCTCTCTCTCTCTCTTCACTTCCTTTTCTTCTTCATCCTTCACCAACTATCCCAATGGATAGGGAATATGAATCACATCTCAACGCACCGCCTCTTTATTCCATCCCCACTTTATTACTAATTTCAAATTTCCCTTTTTTTGGTTTTTCTCAAAACCTCTCTTCAACATTCATACCGATGAATAATCCGTGCGACCAGCATACTTTGAGAGCTCGTTGCCATACATCTGTTAGGAATATATAGCAGCTCATAATGGGCATCTCATCCTGAGTAGATTTAGTATGCAGTTCCCTAGATCGATCGATCACATTTATATCTCTCTTGATCTCTTTTAAACAATGATATATATATTGTATTCACAATTATGATTATCCCAAAGACAGTCATAATTGGTTAACCAGTGAATACAAAACTACAATGTGATTCTCCAAATTTGATCTTCCTCTTTCCTTCAAACTCTCAAGTTCAGTTCAGCTTGCTTTTCTAGAAATGTCCCATTAGATCGAATCAAACTCATGATCATTGGCAACATCCTAAGATAGCAAACACTAAATAGAAATCTTGAGAATAAGTAAGAGTCATGAGGGCACTAAAAATTGAGGAACTCTTTTCCTCAAGAGTCTCACACGACATAAAAGTTGAGATCAAACTTTTGTCACTCTTATTGGTCGTCTCATGCATACATAGTATGAAATACATATTACGGTATTAACTCCTTTTCCATGGAGCATATGTCTACACCTTCAATACCGTACAGATGATAGTTCAGACATACCCAATGTCTAACTTAAGTTCACGTATCTACTCATTCACAAAATTTATCAGAACTCACATCTGGCATCTTAGACAGATAAAGTAAAATATGTGGGGTATTTTACTTTCGGACATAGTAAGTATCATGTTCTCATCTTAACACTCAGTTAAGGCGACTTATGTATTTTAAGCTTGAGCTCTCGATTATCACCTAGATAATAAGCTTAAAAACAGCCTCATCTCTATTTATCACACAGTAAATAGAGGCGATTACCTGTGTAAGTGGGCTAATCTTATATCTGTCCGACATACTTTCTCAACTCAAAGTAATGCACTGAGCATTAAGATGCATAAAGATCAAAACAAATATTCATATGCATTAATGATGAAAACACAAATTCATCAAATGTGAACACTTTAGGGAAATTACAATCCAGTACATCAGACTCTACGCAATCCTTGAGATTTCATATGGCCACAAAAATACATCTCTAGGTATTGGCTTTGTCATAGGATTTGCTATCATACTATGCGTAGTATGTACTCTAAGTTCACTTCTTTTCGTGCAACCATATCCTTGACAAAATTATACTTGGTATCTATAGGTTTGGTCTTGCCATGATATTTTGGATCTTTGGTGTATGCTTTTGCTGCTTGGCTACCACAGTTTACCAACAATGAATTTGCAGCACTTCCAATAACACCTAAATGATCTAAAAAATCTCTTAAGCCAAACGCCTTCTTATACTGCTGCTGATAATGCCACGAACTCAACTTCCATCGTGGACAAGGCTATAACTTTTGTTTCTTACTGCTCCAACATATGGTGCCATTATTCAGTAAGAAAACAAACCCAGAGGTAGATTTTCTTTCATCTAAATCTCCTCTCCAATCAACATATGAATAGCCTTAGAGTCGCTAATCCTTTCCATAATAACTCAACGTATAATCAGCAGTCCCATTTAGATACCTTAGTATTCATTTAACGGCTTTCCAATGTGCTTGACCTGGATTGGATTGGTATCTGCTCAACATTCCAACTGCAAAACATATGTCAGGTCTTGTACACATCATAGCGTACATCAAGCTTCCAACAACACTAGCATAAGGAACATGTTTCATTTGTTCCTTCTCTTGTGGAGTCATTGGACACAGTCTATGGCTCAATCCTTCACCTTTTGCAATAGGAGTGTCTATGGGTTTACAATCTTGAAATCTTAACTCCAAGAATGTATTCAACATCACCCATGTCTTTCATCTCAAAGTTGGAAGATAACCAACTCTTGACAGTATTAACAAACTTCATATTGCTTCTGGCAATTAGTATATCATCAACATATAATGATATGATCACAAATTGATCCTTGGATCTTTTGATATATACACAATGATCCCCATCTATCATTGTAAAGTCATATGCCATTATGGCATTATGAAAAACGTATATACCATTGTCTCGATGACTGCTTAAGGCCATATATCGACCCCAAAAGTCGACATACCTTTTCTTCTTGGCCTTTCACTATGAAACCAGCAGGTTGTTCCATATATTTCTTCCTCTAATTCTCCATTGAGGAAATCAGTCTTTACATCCATTTGATGTATCTCAAGATCCATACTTGCCATTATTGCCAGAATAATGCGAATCGAGGTAAATCTCACTACAGGAGAAAATGTATCTTCATAATCAATTCCTTCCTGTTGATTATACCACTTCGCCACAAGGCAAGCCTTATGCCTTTATATCGAGCCATCAACTTTACGCTTTATTTTGAGAACCCACTTGTTCTCAATATCTTTGCGTCCTTTTAGAAGATCAACCAGTTCCCAAACATGGTTTGACTTCAGTGACTCAATTTCCTCTTCCATTGCATGAATCCATTTTTCCTTACTAGGGCAATTTAGAGCGTCATTAATATTTGTTGGCTCATCCTCATCTTGTGGAGCAACCATAAAAGTTTCCCCTTCAATGTCAAAACGTCGACGGAGAATACTTTGGCGACTTGTTCACCGTATGGGAGATTGTACACTTTGCACATCATTCCCATTATGCTCCCACTCGGATTAGATAATGACGATATCATCTCATCATGTGGTTGTAATTGAGAATGAGTTGAATTCAATTCATCATTTCTCATATTACTCCCACTTGGACGAATTCCACTAATATCATTATCTTGATCCAAGGTTTCAAATAGGGAGTAATCCTCACCTATTTCGCCCTTCTTAGGAAATTCATCCTCTAAGAATGTGACATCCCGTGATTCAAATTCAGTTATACTCCCACTTTCCTGCTCACTTATGAACACATACTCTTTCGAGTGTTCGGAGTATCTCATTAAAATACTCTTATTTCCTTTGGGACCCAATTTCCCAAACTTGTGAGAGGACTCATGAGTATAGGCAGCACAACCCCATGACTTAAGAAAACTTAAGTCCGGTTTTCTATCTGTCCATAACTCATATGGAGTAGAAGTAACTGATTTGGAAGGCACCCGGTTAAGTAAATAGGCATCAGTTAACAACGCATCACTCCAAAAAGTAATAGGTATGTTAGCATATGCCATCATGGACCTAACCATTTCCAATAGGGTTCTGTTTCTTCTTTCCGCAACACCATTTTGTTGAGAAGTATACAGAACAGACAACTGTCTTTTTATTCCTTTTTCATCACATAATTTTATGAACTCATCAGATAAATATTCTCGATCTCGATCGGATCTCAATGCTTTTATTTTTCTTGTCTAATTGATTTTCTTCAAAGTTCCTAAACCTTTTGAAACAACCCAATGCTTTAGATTTATGAGAAATCAAATAGACATATCCGAATCGAGTATAATCATCTATAAAAGTGATGAAATAAACAGCCCCATGCCTTCTTCTCACATTCATTGAACCACAGACGTCAGAATGGATTAAATGCAGAGGAAATTCAGCTCTTTTACCTTTTCCAAATGGTTTCCTTGTCGTTTTCCCTACTAGGCAATGCTCACATCTAGGCAAATCGACTTTTTCAATGTTGTCCAACAAGCCCTCTTTGGCTAGTCTATTCATATGTTGTTGGCCAATATGACCAAGTCTAGCATGCAACATAATCACATCATTATCATATTAAGTAGAAGACGTGAAACAAGAGAATAACAAATATTGACATCACCACAGTCAACATCTAGTACAATAAAACCATCCAGAAAGTGACCACAACCATAGTAGTTTGTATTCAAATACAAATCTACACAGCTATTACGGAAGTTCACACTAAAACCAAGTTTAACCAACACCAAGACAAACACTAAATTTCAACGAATTTCCGGAGCATATAGAACATCATGTAGGAACAAGGTGCGTCCACCACGTATGTTCAATTGGCAAGTGCCAATCCCTTTAACTTTAGCTCTGGAGTTATTTCCTACATAGATCCACTTAGTTCCAGTAGGTATTCGTCGGAATTCAATGAAGGATCCTCTATCCTTCCTTACATGGTATGTCGCTCCTGAATCTACAATCCACAAAGGATTGGATTCAGCCAATAATACAGAACTTGATACATAAGCAAAGTTCTCAAATGTACAAGAGGTGTTTACCTTTTTCGGCTCACAACAATTGCGAGCATAGTGACCCTTCTTGTCACAATTGTAACACCTCACCCTTGACATTTTCTTCACTTGAGGACGTTTTCCTCTCTTGTGTTGGTTAATTCTTGATTTCTTGCAATAAGGACTTGATCCTTTGCATTCTCACATATTCAACGAATCAATACGCTTGCGCTTAGAGCTCAAAGCCCTTTATGAGCTAGAACCAGCATTGCAAATATCTATTTTCGGCTCAAATGCCGTTAGGCAGTCCTCAGCTAGCTCAAGGTGGCGCACGGCATCCTCAAGATCTTCCATAATATGGTCAAGAGCTTCTAGTGCTTCTTGCTTTTCCAGCACATATTGAATCTTCATATTCAATATTTCACAATTGTTGCCGTTCATATCAGCAATTACGTTCTTAGTTGCTGAAACCATCGATCTGAACACATCAGACATACATGCACGAATAATTAATGCCTATCATTTATGCATCCACTTTGCACAGACCCATCATATCAATGAATAATTTCAAGTAAGGTTTTAGAATCAAAAGGTCACTATGTTTCCAATCATTCTACAAAAATCCTAACTTAAAATTATTATTAATATAATTGTCTCATGCAAAATAAATTCTATGAAGTTACAAAAACTTCCATGAACTACCCACAGCAGTCAACAATAACAGAAAGTAAATAATATCGAACATCCAATAGAATAACAATGCTTTCACATAATACAACTATCCATTACACTAAGTAATATATACAAAAAAGAAATATCAACATAGAAAGAGATATTCACACTCAATAACATCTCAAACTAATCTAAGAAATAAATAGGAAATGTCCCTTCTAATCTATCAATCAAAAAATCTGAGAAATTTGAAGGCACATTTGCCAACCATGGAAAAACTTTTGGAGAGCTCTCATGTCGCCTCCAAGGTGCATTCACTCTGCGCCATGTGGCGCTCAATCTAAGGGTTAAAGTTTTGGTTAATTCAATCCTATAGTACTCTCTTACAAAAGTTTCCACTAGCCTCCTATAACCCGGGACCACGTTGACCTCCCATAGCTAATCTAATACCGTTTGCCATTCAGGTGGAAGAGTATTCATCAAAGCCGGCACCTTCTCAAAATCCGGCATAAGATAACCATTCCAGATGATTTCCTGTATCATCTGATTGACCCTGATCACATGTGATACTAAATCACCGTTATGCCACTAATAATTAGCTAACTCTGTCATCAGCCTTTTAAGTCTTGCATTTCCCTCGTCCGTTCTCGGGATTGCAGGTATCCGTGCATAACGCATCATAGTTCCTGCAACAAATACAAAACTAAAAATGGATCACTTATAATCCATAATTAACATAAGGGAAAATACATAATTTTCCATGATTCATGCAACAAATGCACAATTAAAAAATGGATTACCTATAACCCACACAGACATAATTGAAAAAGAAACAAATTCCTTTTCTTTTTTTTTTTTTTCGTGTCAACGATCAACGGTCAACGGTCGTCGGTCAATGGTCAACGGTCGTCGGTCAACGGTCAACGGTCGTCGGTCAACGGTCAACGGGTCGGGTCCACGGGCGTGCGGGTCGGACCGGTCGGGCCGGGTCGGACGAACCGACCGGCACGTGCCGCGCGCGTGTGCGGGCTGACGTCACGCGGACGTCGGCCGGCACGTGCGCGGCATGCGCCAGGCTTCCTTGCGGGTCGGGTCGGGTCGGGTCGGGTCGGGTCGCCGTCGAGTCAGGTCGCCGGCCGGCCAACGGTCGTCGGCGATGACGTCATCTCGGCGGTTACCGTGACATCACGGTGACGTCAGCACGCGTCGTTTCGCCGACCGGCGCGTGCCGGTCACCGGCGCGCACGTGCCGGTTCGCCGACCAGCGCGTGTGTCGCACGCGCTGGGCGAGCCAGCGCTTCAGGCGCGTCGCGCCCACGCACAGCGACTTCTGGCCGCGCGTGTGGGGGCGTCTGGCGTCGGCCGGCGGGGCACGACATGTCGCCGGACTCGTCTCGACGAGATCTTTCACCCTGTGCCTTCAAAAATTTATTTCAACTTACGGAAACTCAGAAAAAAAGGACGAACAATGCTCGGGTGTCGGGATTTCTCGCCCCGATCCGTGTCGGCCGAATATTTTCGCGAAAAATCAATAAATAAAAAACATGAAAGGGATCGGGAAAACATGAACTAGGGCTCTGATACCAATGTTGGGGATAACGGATTCCCAAAAAAACGGATTCGACACTAAATTGAACCCCTAAAACGAATGCGGAAGACAAGCCCGGGAAAATCACGTATCACCGATCCTAAAGCACACCACGGAATCGAGCGTACCTTGTTAGCCACAGATTAAACACCAATGCCGAAGATCGAGGAAGAAATTCTGATCCCGTTCAATCCGATGACGTCGATTGGCCTTGAAGGGAAGACAGCGTCGCCTTAAGCGCTCGTTTTCTTTTTGGAAGGGGGAGAGGGAGAGAAAAACGTACGTTCTTTTTTGCCGAAGGGTGCGTTCTTCCTCTCTTTCCTCCCTTATATACATTCCCTCCAAACAGGAATCGTGCCCCTTCATCTATGGGCCCTAATATTGTGGGCCGGGCTTTCAGGCCCAACATGGGTGGACGGGCCTTAAGCCCATCACATAAAACCATCACTCCCCAACATGGACATGGTCTCGGGCCGCCTCCGCCGGTGCCTCTCCGCCTGCGCCCGGCCTCCCCGCTCCCCCGACCCCGCCCCCGCCTCCCCATTCCTGGACAGCAGCGACCACGACGCCCGCTGCCACGGGAAGGTCATCACTTCCGACCCCTACGTCACCGTCCGCGTCCCCCCATGCCCCCATCGCCCACACTCGCATCCTCCACAACATGCAGAACCCCTGGTGGGACCAGCGGTTTCGTATCCCCCTGGCTCACCGCGCCGTCGACTTGGAGTTCCGCGTGAAGAACAGCAACCTGTTTAGCGCGCAGCTGATCGGCACTGTTAATATCTCGGCGCGAGAAATCAAATCTGGCGACGTCATCTCCGGTTCGTTCCCGCTGAGAGGACCCTTAGCGAAGCCGAATTCCCGCCTCCAGCTCGAGCTGAAGTTCACGCCCGTGGAGAAGAACCCGGTGTACCAGTTCGGCATTGCCGGAGATCCTAACCATCGGGGAGTGAGGCACACTTATTTCCCCTTGAGAAAAGGGTGTGGCGTCAGGCTGTATCAGGACGCTCATGTGGTCGATGGGATGTCGCCTGATATTGAGTTGGAGAATGATGCTGGAGGCGTCTATAGGCATGAGAAGTGTTGGGAGGATATTTGTCACACAATATCTGAGTCTCACCATTTGATATACATTGTTGGTTGGTCGGTTTCTTATAATATTAAGCTCACTAGAGAGCGTACCGAGACCCGGCGAATGCCGCGAGGCGGGGACTTGACGCTTGGTGAATTGCTCAAGCATAAGTCAGAAGAGGGGGTGCGCGTTTTGTTGTTGATTTGGGATGATAAGACTTCGCGTGACAAGCATTTTATTAACAAGGTGAGAAGTTTGTTTGTTTAAGTCGGATGGCGCTTGATCACATGCTTCCATCTGCTTATTTTAGTATATTGAGGTGGCATGTGGCATCGGCGATTACTATGTTGTTGTTGGTCCTGTTGTCCAGAGTATAATAATGGTTAGTATATTTGCTACGAGGACCACTTGTGTAGTGAGGAATTAGGGGATAGTGTCTCTCTCTTTGTTCCCGATATTGTCCCTACAAATGAATGAGGGTGCACGGGCGGCATTTCTTGCCGGAAGGGGTGATGCAGACACGTGATGAAGAAACTAGAGATTTTTTTCAAGAATTCATCAGTGAATTGTGTGTTCGCGCCGCGTAATGCCAGCAGTAAGCTTGGCTATATTAAACAGCAGGTATGCTTTTCCTTGAATTCTTGCAGTTTCACCACATGGACCTTTTATCAAAATCTAGAGACTAGCACTAGCATTGGACAGACGGGGTCTCTTTGTTATTTGCCATTGCCATAACCTCTTTCACATTTATGAGCTACAGGGCATTGCGATGTTTCGTTCCTCCCTCACGTCTAGGCAATTAGCTGCCTCGCATATTTGTAGTTGGAGATGCGTTTTATTTTAGGAATGTCCTATGAAGTCGCTGAGGTGATTTGGCATTGGAGATGAATGTTCTTTATAAAGTGACTGATGGACTCTTTGGACTCTCATTTGGCCCACTCATAGAGCTAATGTCCCTTTTCATACTTTTAAAGTTGAACACTTGTTTATGAAGTTTCCTTGCAATTTTGGGGTACCGTAAGGTACTCTACTTTCTAAGGAAGATTCTGTGCTATACATAGTCCTCATTCATTAATTTGGAATGATTATCTTAAGGGATAAGCTTTGCTTTGTAATGTGCATTCATTTTACTTAAACATGGCTGCATAAATCTTGTGAGAATGGACGGACTTTATCCTCTTTCTTGCTGGAGTTCCTTATGTGGTGTTGTGGTAATTCTGATAACCCAGATAAGTGTTACAAGCTTGGACAGTATTATTTTTTTCTCCAGGTTGTTGGATACGTGTTCACACACCATCAAAAATGCATCCTAGTGGACACCGAGGCATCGGGTGATTACCGAAAAATAACTGCATTTATTGGAGGAATTGATCTCTGTGACGGGCGATATGATACACCTGAGCATCGGCTATTTCGCAATCTTGACACTGTTTTTAAGGACGACTTTCACAATCCTACATTTCCTGTGAGTCGTTTGTCTATGATTTTTGCCAAGCAGCTTTTCTTTTCTATTAAATACTCTTGTGTAAACTGTCTTATAATGTAGGTCAAATTTTAGCCTCTGGAGTGATAGAAGTCTTTTGAGCCCATTCTTTTTCCCAACTTTCCTGCATGAAGAGTGGCGTGATACTTGTACTCAAGAACTGATGTACCATCTCCATAATAACAGTCTGCCTATTTCTAATTATATTGACTTTGTCAGATATGATGAATTACGATCATAAGTGTTGTGGTAGCATTAAAATTTTAAGAGTTAAATGATAATCAAAATCTGTGAATTTTTATTTCTTAACTTTACCAAAAAAATCTGCGAATTTGAGTGGGTTTCTTTCCTTGTTTTTCAGAATTTATTGTCGTGGTTGCACATCAGAAGTGGATCGATTGTTACTAAAGCATATAGTGAACTTAACCTTTGACAGCCTTGCCAAAGGCACAAAAGCATATTTAAACTTCTGGATTATGAAAGTGGCCGGCGGCCACAAGTTCTAGTCTATTTCTCGAATTTTTCATGACACAAGCGAGTTCTTTGTATCATTTCAATCTTAATTTGTTGCATGGACAAGTATAACATGAGCGAGATAGATTCAACTAAATTAAGTTTTTTGTACGTGTTGAGTCAAGCCATTAAACTTTCTTTAAGCTGAAAAGGTTGTGCTCATATAGAGGTTCTCTACAGAATGCCCATCTATATGCAGCGGGTACACCTAAAGTTGGTGAATTTGATTGATAGAACCTGAAAAAGGGGTGAACGGAACGATATCTTGCTATTTTCTTTCAGTTTTGAGCCTTCTGACCAGTAAGATCTTGGACTTTGGTACCATGCACTGGTAGTTGCTGCACAAGTTGGTATTATCTCTTGATTTTCTTCCAGTGAGTGTCTTTACTTTGTATCTGTCAGGCTGGAATGAAAGCTCCAAGACAACCGTGGCACGACTTGCACTGCCGGATTGAAGGGCCTGCTGCTTATGATGTACTGATGAACTTTGAGCAACGTTGGAGGAAAGCATCAAGATGGTTTGTCAAAGGGAAAAAAAATCGGCATGATGATTCCTTATTAAAAATAGGCCGTATCTCTTGGATATTGAGTCCTACATCGACTGAGTCACATGATAGCACATCTCTTTCGAAGGACGACCGTTATGATAGTATTACAGTAGTGCCTAAGGACAACCCAGATCTCTATGTCTCCAAAGAAGATGATCACAATAACTGGCATGTTCAGGTTGGAAATTCAAGTTCCGTGTCATTATTGTTGATATAGCTAGTACGAGTACCTAGAGGGGGTGAATAGATATATAAAAGATTTTTCTTGATAATTGCACAATACTTAGACAGTTGAAGGATTTGTGACAAATAATAATCAACGTAAGACTGAGTAAAGGAAAGAGAGAATTGAACACGCGGTTTATAGTGGTTCGGCTTGATTCAAGCCTACGTCCACTCTTCTGCACTGACAGCCAATTGGCTGGATTCCACTATGAACAAAGAGATGTTACAGCGTTGATCTTCCTTGATTTCTCGGTGTAGATGATCTACCACACTCGCTCAAGGCATCACCAAGTATAGACACTCTCTGTGTATACAATTTCGCTCAGAATGTATCGACTAATAATCAAGGTGCTTCAGACTCTGGAATTTCTCTATCGATCACATTACTAAAACAACTAGAATGTCTTCCTTTTTATACTCCTTTATACCATCATACCGTTGGCACTTACTAAAGGAATTCCTCCAATCTACCCGTTGGATGGAATCAATTAAGAAGATCATTCGAGCTATTAAAGGAACCTGACGATAGCCTATCAATCCTGTTCGCCCATACAATCAGGATCTTGGTTTCCAAGAATAGAACTTTCCAAGAATAGTTCGTCGACCACCGGATCTTCAATCGATCTAGATATGAACAAAAGAATCCGTTATATTTATCCAACCAAGAGATCTTCTCCAGAGGATAGGATTGAATTCTCAACCATATACTTCGGCTCTGGATTTCCTTCGACACTGGATCAGAAAGACTGTCAATGAGAATAGTCTTGAGTCTTAAGTCTTGAGTCTTGAGTGCTGAGTCTGGTGATCAGAAAGTCTTCAGACTTTAAACAGACGGTCTGCAAATATCTAGACTAGATCGATAGAAACATTTTGTTAGCTTCAAAATAATTCTGGAAAGATTTCTCCAACAATCTCCCCTTTTTGATGATGACAAAACTTTCCCGTAGATTTGAACAACTTTGACCGCAAAAACATTTCTCAAGCAATATGGCTATCTCATAAAGATTAATAAAACAACCAGACTTTGCATCCACAGAAAATTGGTTAGTCTTTCATGAGTAATACCATATGACAATACTTGATATAAATGCAAACAGTCAAGCATCAAAATCCACAGCCAATTCAGTCAAATTCAAGTTCACACCCAAGTTCACTCAAGTCATACTAAAAAACAAACATAACCACAAAAACAAATTTAAAGTCAAAGTTTAAAGTTGGTTGGTTCAAATTGATTCTCCCCCTTTTTGTCATCATTAAAAAAGGTGAGAAAGGAGTCAGGTTTGCTTGGGAATGCGCATGATCTGGAAATCTCCCATGGACTGGACTATGCCTTCTAGCCTCTTCAAGTCTTCCCTTAGTTGAGCTACCTCATCTCCTTTGCCATTGGCTTGAAGTTGTAGAGCGAGGTCTTTCATTTTGTCCTCCAGGGTAACCGAAGATGCTTGTCCAACATTCTTTATGGTTTGAATCTCACAGTCCAGAGCATAGATTTGGCCCCGCATTTCCAGAAGAACATCAAGAATACGACGAAAATCTGCTGGATTTTCCATCTAAGTACTTGCATTTGCTTTCTCGGATGGAGTGAATGCAGACGATGGCGCTTCTGTATAATCTTGCAGATTTGGTGTTGACGTATCGTGTCCTTCTTCAGGCAATTGAGAAGCCTGAAACTCTTTTGGATCTGCTGGAGATTGTCTTAGACCTTCACTATTGGCAGCATGAGGTGTGGACCTTTCTTGCTCGCCAACTCCCCGTCTCTAGGACATCAAAAGGGGAAGAGTGATGATCATGCTCTTCTGTATCTTGATTCCCCTTCTCTCCAGATTCAGCTGCAGACTTTTCTTTCTCTTCTTCTTCTCTGTTCTTGGCTTGCTCCTCTTCTTCTCTCTGTTTCTTCTAAAGTTCCGTCGGTTGAGGTACAGAACGTCTGGTTCTTATCAAGGCAGAGATTGTGAGATCTTCCTCCTCATCTTCATCCTCCAAGATGAGAGTTCTCTTCTTTTTGGATGGGGCACCAATGGCCTCCTTCCCTTTTCTCTTTGAAGCAAACGGTACTGGAGTCTTCACTCTGAATTTCTCCATTGCCTTGGAAAGTTCTTTCAGACGCATCTTCATCAACATCTTCAAACCTACCACCATCTTATCGCACGGTCGAACACAAAGTGTATGTGGCGGTTCAATATTCATGTGTCTGAAGATCTTGGTCACCAGACCTAGGTAAGGCAATTGTCCCTTGTCCTTCGACATTGCTCTGTACATGTGAAAGAGAATAGTGTGAGGGAGAGAGAACTTCTTCCCTGAGTTGATTGCGTACATCAATTTTGCCTCGGAAGTAGACACATCAGTCTTTGATGTAGACTTGGGCCTGATGTAATTGATCACAATTTTGTGCAGCACAATATTGATGGCACGCATCCTTGAATAGATGATTCTTCCCTCGATATCTCTATCTTTGACAAGTTCCATTGAGGCACGAGCAACTGAGACTTTGACTGGTTGATAACGTCCTCGTTCAACTCCAATTATGTCCACCAACATGTCCACGTCTACCACATAGTCCGGTCTCGAACATGAATTATATTCTATTCGCATCTAAAAAACCGAGATTCGAATAGAAGTATGCTGTCAATTGCGCATAACCGTCTCGTGGTATAGTTGAAAAATTGCTCAAGTTGAAGCAGATTGAACTTCTCTCTTAAGTTCACATTAACGGCATCCAAGAAATCGAAATCAACACTCCTAGGGTTTATCACCCCTCGTTTTAGTTTGATCGAAGAACAGATTCTCATGTTCCTTTGATTTAAACAACTACATTCTCTTTCCCTTCACCTTCGCAGCAATACCCATTCTAGGTTGAAAATCACTAAACATTTTATCATCATCGTTTCCGTCAGTCGAATTAGGTCCCGACATACGAGGGTCACTTGGAATATTCGCAAGTGCTTCCTCAGCCTTTCCCTTGGGAGCAATTCCCAAATCCTCCATTTTTCTCAGAAAGATATACTCAATCCCATAATTCTTATCTTTAAGAAAATCATCCACGTAGTTCAACGAAGTCCCAGTACTTTTCAATGCACAGTAGAGTTTGTAAATAAAAGAGGGTTTTTGGACTCTTACAGGGTCTGCGTCCTCGATTATCTCTTCCTCCGGTTGTTGACTCGCACCTTGTGGGGTAGATGGCGTTGAGTGACGTGGTGGAGAGTGAATCGGGCTCTGTTGCTGACTCGATAATTCTTCCTCTTCGGTGAGATCAAAATGGGTAGGTCCCTCCTTCATTCTCTGTGGTCCCCTGTTCGCGATTCTTGAAGACTTCCTCGAAGAAGACATCCTTCCTTGTCGTTGAAAGATTCCTTTACTTGCTTTCCCAAGAAAAGATGACAACTTTCTCAAAGATGAACACGAAGTAGAAACCGGATTAGGAGGAGAATGCCTTTTAGGGTTTTGAAGATTGGGTGAAAAAGAAAACTGTGTATATAACTCAGTTTTGAAAAGGAAAGTTCAATCGGCACAAGGAAAGTGTACGAACACTTCTTTTTAAAATCATTAACTGCCAAAATTAATCCTTTTGAAAAGACAAGATTTCGTTTTTCACGGAGACTATAAAATAACTGAACGAGAGATCGTACCTTTTCGAATAATACGTTTAGATAAAATAGCAACTTACAGTCTATAGCCAAGAATGTCTGAGTCTGACGGTTTAGAGTCTGATGGTTGGAGAGTCTCTAGACTTTAACTTCCTCGAGCTTCAAAATGTTGAGTCTGGAACGGATAAAATCGAATTGATTTTTCTCCAAAGGCTTTGTGAATATATCCGCTAGTTGACTTTTTGAATCAACAAATTGAATCGAGATTTCTCCATTTTGAATATGATCTCTAATGAAGTGATGTCGAATCTCTATATGCTTTGCTCTTGAATGAAGGATTGGATTTTTGGTGAGATTGATTGCGCTAGTGTTGTCACATTTGATTCTGTGCATGAGTCTTCAATCCCAAAGTCTTGTAGCTGTTGTTTTATCCATAGAATTTGCGAACAGCAGCTTCCAAGAGCTACATACTCTGCTTCTGTTGTTGAGAGAACTACAGTGCTTTGTTTCCTTGAAAACCAAGACACTGTCCTGCTTCCAAGCAACTGGCAAGTTCCTAAAGTACTCTTTCTTTCGATTCTGCAACCGGCCAGATCTGCGTCTGAATATCCCAGAAGATTAAAGTCTCCCTTCTTAGGATACCAAAGACCGATGCTTGAAGATGAAGCAACGTATTTAATGATACGTTTTGCAGCACTGAGATGGGATTCTCTATGATCTGATTGAAACCTAGCACAGATGCAAACACTCAACAAAATGTCAGGTCTAGAAGCAGTAAGATAAAGAAGTGAACCAATGATGCTCCTGTACAGCTTTTGATCAAATTTCTTCCCTTCTTCATCTTTGTCTATCTTCAAAGAACTTGACATTGGTATATCAGTCTTTTTGCAATTTTCCAATCCAAACATTTTGACAAGATCATTAGCATATTTTTCTTGGTAAATGAAAGTTTCTTCCTTCAATTGCTTTACTTGAAGACCAAGAAAGAATGTTAATTCTCCCATCATACTCATTTCAAACTCATCCTGCATAGATTTAGAAAATTTCTTGCATAGACTTTCATTAGAGGATCCAAAAATAATATCATCCACATATATTTGAACAAGTAAAAAGCTTTTATTTTCCTTTTT
Organism: Eucalyptus sideroxylon x Eucalyptus melliodora; assembly: GCA_016097485.1. Lineage (NCBI taxonomy): Eukaryota > Viridiplantae > Streptophyta > Magnoliopsida > Myrtales > Myrtaceae > Eucalyptus > Eucalyptus sideroxylon x Eucalyptus melliodora. The sequence goes on along the minus strand of CM027832.1, from coordinate 42,835,805 downwards.
GATAAATAAAGTAGTATCTACTTTACCTTTGACAAAACCATTCTGTAATAAGAACTTACTTAGTCTGTCGTACCAAGCTCGAGGTGCTTGCTTTAAACCATACAATGCCTTTTTCAGTCTGAAGACTAAGTCTGGCTTCTTTGGGTCTTCAAACCCAGGTGGTTGTTCCACAGACTTGGTCTGCTATCTTTGGAAACTTTGTTTCTTTGAGTTGAACCTTCTTCCTTTTCTATTCAGTTTTCTGAATCTTCTTATCATGAGAGCAAGCTCCTCATCGTCCAGATCATCTCCTGAATCTGTATCATCAGAATCATCATTTGATTTTAATGCAATGGATTTCTTACCTCTTGGATCTTCGTCTTCATTAATTCGTTCCACTTCATAAGATTGAAGAGTTCCAATCAGCTCGTCACGAGATAGTGGCATAATTATTTGCGTCTCTCTTATTGAAGTCTTTATATGATTCCAATCCTTGGAGAGTCCACGCAATAGCTTGTTTACCTTCATAGGATCAGAAATTTTCTGTCCTTGATTCTCAAGACCATTGACAATATCTGTAAAACGACTAAACATGTCAGTTATAGATTCTCCTGGTTTCATTTTGAAGGCTTCATATTGACCGAGGAGAATGTTAATTCTAGTCTCCTTCACTCGATCTGTTCCTTCATAGGTGATATGTAATATGTCCCATACTTCTTTTGCTGTAACACAAGAAGATATTTTGTTATATTCAGTTGGTGACAAAGCACAATATAAAGAGTAAATTGCTTTTGCATCGAGTGCTTGTCTCTTGTTTATCTCTTCCTGAGTCATTCCGCTGGTCTCAACAATTTCTTTCCCTCTTTCAAAGACTGATGCAGCAGTAGAAGTGATTCCTCTTTCCACAACATCTCATTCTAGAGGATCCTTTGATCGTAGGAAAGCTTTCATCTTGTTCTTCCAGATGTTGTAATCTTTTCCATCAAAGTAGGGTGGTCTGGTATTGCTTTGCCCTTCCACCAGCCCTGGTGCTAGCATACTAGCCATGGATCTTTTACTGCGAAGTAAAACACTTCAAATAAAGTAAGAACACGAGCTCTGATACCAATTGATATAGCTAGTACGAGTACCTAGAGGGGGGTGAATAGGTATATAAAAGATTTTTCTTGATAATTGCACAATACTTAGACAGTTGAAGGATTTGCGACAAATAATAATCAACTTAAGACTGAGTAAAGGAAAGAGAGAATTGAACATGCGGTTTATAGTGGTTCGGCTTGATTCAAGCCTACGTCCACTCTTCTGCACTGACAGCCAATTGGCTGGATTCCACTATGAACAAAGAGATGTTACAACGTTGATCTTCCTTGATTTCTCGGTGTAGATGATCTACCACACTCGCTCAAGGTATCACCAAGTATAGACACTCTCTGTGCATACAATTTCGCTCAAACTGTATCGACTAATAATCAAGGTGCTTCAGACTCTGGAATTTCTCTATCGATCACATTCTTAAAACAACTAGAACGTCTTCCTTTTTATACTCCTTTATGCCATCATACCGTTGGCACTTACCAAAGGAATTCCTCCAATCTACCCGTTAGACGGAATCAATTAAGAAGATCATTCGAGCTATTAAAGGAACCTGACGATAGCCCATCAATCATGTTCGCCCATACAATCAGGATCTTGGTTTCCAAGAATAGAACTTTCCAAGAATAGTTCGTCGACCACCGGATCTTCAATCGATCTAGATACGAACAAAAGAATCCATTATATTTATCCAACCAAGAGATCTTCTCCAGAGGATAGGATTGAATCCTCAACCATATACTTCGGCTTTGGATTTCCTTCGACACTGGATCAGAAAGACTGTCAATGAGAATAGTCTTGAGTCTTAAGTCTTGAGTCTTGAGTGCTGAGTCTGGTGATCAGAAAGTCTTCAGACTTTAAACAGACGGTCTGCAAATATCCAGACTAGACTGATAGAAACGTTTTGTCAGCTTCAAAATATTCTGGAAAGATTTCTCCAACAATTGCGTGTACAGGTAGTCTTTCCTTTATTTAGCCGTTTGCTTTTTGGTTGCTTGTGCAGATTTTCCGGTCTATTGATTCTAGATCAGTCAAAGGATTTCCAACGAAAAAGAAAGATGTTGCTGAAAAGTAGGTCTACAGGAGATCTATGTTTCTTTCTTCATTTCTTATCCCTAATTTTCTTCTCCTTTTGCTTTTGTTTAGTTGAACGAATTTTGAGAATAGGTGAAGAACATCATTTTAATGGACTTGTGCTGGAGTAGGAATCTCTCTCTAGTTAAAACTTAAACTAGTTTCTACCTTTCTAATTGACATTGTTTTACTGGAATTGTTTTTTTTTTTTTAATTCATTTCTGCTTCCTCTTAATTAATGGTAGTTTTTGGTGCAGAATCTTATAGTTACAAAAGATGAAGTAGTAGACAGAAGCATTCAGACAGCTTACATTCAGGCAATTAGGTATTCTCAACATTTTGTATATATTGAAAATCAGCATTTTCTGGGATCATCTTATGCATGGCCGTCGAATAATGATGCAGGTGAATATCATGACTTTTATGTTGCAAGTACACGTTTCCTATCTATATTTGAGATATTCCATTGGTGGAGTAAGTGTGGCCCGTTTAATCACAATCATGTGCTCATACGCATGTTTGACTTGCAGAGGTGAATCCACCTACCAGAAAAAAAATATTGAGTACCGCTCATTTCACTCCAAAGTATTGGTTAAATCTTTTGTTCGTGTTTCAATTGACCATTTTCATCACTTTTTTGAATGTTAAGGAGCTAAGTCGTTAACTAGTACTGTTTGCCACATTAATGAAGTCTTAGTAAGCAGTAGACTTCTTATAGTTAGTTTTTTGTCCACAAGCCACTCTCAGCTATTTGTGGCATGGTCTAAGCAGGAGCTGATAACTCCATTCCTATGGAATTGGCCTTGAAGATTGCTAGCAAAATTAGAGCTAAGCAGAGATTTGCTGTATATATTGTCATACCAATGTGGCCTGAAGGTGATCCCAAGTCAGCCGCAATCCAAGAGATTCTCTTTTGGCAGGTAGGTGCAGACATGAATGTGTTTTTGTAGATGTGCGTAAACTTTGGTGCTTTTGTTTGATAGGGAAGATGGCAAGAGGCAGTATATAAAGCATGATGGACAAGGACACTGTTAAAAAATCTTGGATGTGTGCGTGCAGAAGCATAGTTTTGGTATTAGTTATAGTTTTTGATTAGTGACGTGTGCAAGTGTACGATATAGTTTGTAGAGGATGGACAAGGGACAAGATATGATAGTTCAAGGGATAAACATAAATTTTTATGGGATAAGGACAGTTTCACTAGTTTATGAAAATAATTTTACAATAGTTGAAGGAAGTGTTGGTGGAGGAGCTTTATGATATGGAGTATATTCTCATGCTCCTCTCTCTACTACATCAATGGGTTACGGCCTTTTTATAGGCATTTCCACCGACTAAGTACAGCCGCCTTAGAAGATTTTGGACTTCTCTTGAATGCTGTCTTTTTCTTCTTTCTTCCTCTAGAGACTTCTACATTTATGCTTCTACACTTTTCTTTGCCACCTAAGCTAGATTTTCATTTTTCTTGACTTTTCTAGCTAATATCAATCTTGAAGTTTCTAGAAAGTTTTAGAGAAAATGGATGACAATTTCCAACAGACACTCTTTACATGACGATGGGCAGAAATTACTACATACTATAGAGTAGCAAATACTACGTAATTGATTCCATTTAGGTGTCCAGCCAATTAGAGAATATGCTTTCTCACTAATTCCGCATGTGTATGTTTAATGCTGTGCAAAGTATTCTCTAATACCATCTCCCACTCCTCACACACCACATTAGCCATAAAATACTAAATCGAATAGTTATACAAAATATTATTTGTTTCTAATTCTTTGGTGACTGAAATCTCACATAATCTGATTCTTTTACTCTATTTTCCTTACTTTTTTCCCAGAACCAGACCATGCAAATGATGTATGAAGTTATTGCACGTCAACTGAAGCAAATAGCGCCCGGTGATTCTCATCCTCAGGACTACCTTAATTTTTACTGTCTTGGTAAAAGGGAAGATAATTCTGGTCAACCTTCTCTAGATGATGCGGTAATGCATTTTACAGTATGTTTTTGACTAGTTTTCATGTCCTTGAAACATGCCAATGGTCTATTGATCAATAATTACATTTGCAAGCTCGGGACCCCATTTAGCGGTGCATGAATGCCTAGACAACGTGGTTCATAGAGTTGTAATCGAGCTGAGTCAAGTCAATATGGTGCAAAGCTCGAGCTCGACTCGACCTGCATCCTGGGGCTTGAAACTCAGCTCGAGCTTGATCACATATAAAATATTTTGGATTGAGCTTGACTCAATTATAATAGCATTATATATGAACTTGAGCTTGAGTTTTGGTAAGCTCAAATGGTTTCCTTGCATATTTTTGTATGAAGGTTAAATATGTAGTTTGAATGACTTTTGTGTCCTTTTTTTTGTTATTAAAAAATATTTTTTGAAAAGAATAATAGAAACTTGATTAGGTTTAGGAGCTTGTGAAACTAAGTATTAGCAAGCTTGAACTTGACTCGACAAGATACTCGAGTAGTTCAAGCTCAACCTCCACTAGAAATAAGGTGAGCCTATCTCGAGTAATCATCATGTGGAGCCTGAGTCAAGATTGATTGACACATGTTCAATCCGCTTTCCTCATCATATAATTTGATGAAGCTTGGATATGATGTTTTCTGACGTGTTATGGCAGGTTTCAGAATCGTACAAGTCCCGGCAATTTATGATAAATGTTCATGCTAAAGGAATGGTAGTGGATGATGAGTACGTTTTATTGGGATCAGCAAATATTAACCAAAGATCACTGGCTGGTACCAAAGATACTGAGATTGCCATGGGTGCATGTCAGCCCCATCACACTTGGGCACAAAAGAAGAGGCATCTTTATGGTAGAGCCGTTAAACGGGTGGGTCAAGTCGGGTTTGGATCGGGTCATTAATGGTCCGACCCAAATTGACCCATTAACCCATTTATGACCCATTTATGCTTAATGTAAATTTTTCGACCCAAACCCGATCCGACCCATACCCAACCCATACCCGACCCGACCCGACCCAACTCATATTAATAAAATATTTTCATATTTAACAAATTTAGAAAAACTTATTCCTATGTTTTTTCTAAAGATTATATTATTAAAATACTTCCAAGCTTTTATATATATTATTTTTTTTAAAATTGTATTGCTAAAATAGTTTTATACAATATAAATTTAATGGAAATTTTTATAAAATTTAAAATAATTATTTTAAAAAAATCGAAATTTAATTTTTTTAAAAAAAAAATTTTTAATTATTTTTATTTTATTTTTAAAATATAATTTTCTTTTTCTTTTTCTCTTTTTCTTTTTATTTTTTTTTTTTCTCTTTTTTTCTTCTCCTTCTTCTTCTTCTTTGGCCGGCCGCCGGCCACGACGACGGCCGGCGACCGGCCACAGGCGAGCCTCGAGCTCACCGGCGTCGGTGAGCTCAAGCTTGCCCGACGCCGGCGAGCTCGAGGCTCGCCGATGTCGGGCGAGCTCGAGCTCGCCCCTCGCCGGAATTGGCGAGGCTCGAGCCTCGCCCGACGCCGGCGGACTCGAGTCTCTCTAGATCGGCGAGGCTCGAGCCTCGCCGAGCGTCGACGAGGCCTCCGCCTCGCCTGGTCGGTCGCCGGCCATCGCCATGCCGGCGACCGGAAGGAGGAAGGAGAAAGAAAAAAAAAAAAAAAGAAAAAAAAAAAATATAAAAAAAAAAAAAGGAAGAAAAATAAAAGAGAAAAAAAAATAAAAAAATTATAATTTCAATTTTTATAAAGTTAAAGAGAGAAGGGAGGGATTATAATGTTTTTGTTAAAGATGAGTTTTCAACCCAACCCATTTAAAAACCCTCTTAAGACCCACCTATTTTAAACCTTTAATTGTGAAACCCATTTAACTATCTTTTGTTATAAAAAAAAAAAAAGTGACCCATTTATGACCCATTTTAACACCTCTACGTTATGGTCAGGTTGTTTCTTGTGGCTTCTTTGCATAGGCCTAATTTCTTATTTTAGGATGTTTGCGCTGGCTTTCTCAAGCAAATAATCACTTAATCAGTGGAATACAAATCAGTTTTGTTGGAGAAATCTTTCCAGAATATTTTGAAGCTGACAAAATGTTTCTATCAGTCTAGTCTGGATATTTGCAGACCGTCTGTTTAAAGTCTGAAGACTTTCTGATCACCAGACTCGACACTCAAGACTCAAGACTCAAGACTCAAGACTTAAGACTCAAGACTATTCTCATTGACAGTCTTTCTGATCCAACGTCGAAGGAAATCCATAGCCGAAGTATATGGTTGAGGATTCAATCCTATCCTCTGGAGAAGATCTCTTGGTTGGATAAATATAATGGATTCTTGTGTTCGTATCTAGATCGATTGAAGATCCGGTGGTCGACGAACTATTCTTGGAAAGTTCTATTCTTGGAAACCAAGATCCTGATTATATAGGCGAACAGGATTGATGGGCTATCGTCAGGTTTCTTTAATAGTTCGAATGATCTTCTTAATTGATTCCGTTCAACTAGTAGATTGGAGGAATTCCTTTGGTAAGTGCCAACGGTATGATGGCATAAAGGAGTATAAAAAGAAAGACGTTCTAGTTGTTTTAAGAATGTGATCGATAGAGAAATTCCAGAGTCTGAAGCACCTTGATTATTAGTCGATACAATTTGAGCGAAATTGTATACACAGAGAGTGTCTATACTTGGTGATACCTTGAGCGAGTGTGGTAGATCATCTACACCGAGAAATCAAGGAAGATCAACGCTGTAACATCTCTTTGTTCATAGTGGAATCCAGCCAATTGGCTGTCAGTGCAGAAGAGTGGACGTAGGCTTGAATCAAGCCGAACCACTATAAACCGCGTGTTCAATTCTCTCTTTCCTTTACTCAGTCTTACATTGATTATTATTTGTCACAAATCCTTCAACTGTCTAAGTATTGTGCAATTATCAAGAAAAATCTTTTATATACCTATTCACCCCCTCTAGGTACTCGTACTAGCTATATCAATTGGTATCAGAGCTCGTGTTCTTACTTTATTTGAAGTGTTTTACTTGAGTAAAAGATCCATGGCTAGTATGCTAGCACCGGGGCTGGTGGAAGGGCAAAGCAATACCAGACCACCCTACTTTGATGGAAAAGATTACAACATCTGGAAGAACAAGATGAAAGCTTTCCTACGATCAAAGGATCTTTTGGAATGAGATGTTGTGGAAAGAGGAATCACTTCTACTGCTGCATCAGTCTCTGAAAGAGGGAAAGAAATTGTTGAGACCAACGGAATGACTTAGGAAGAGATAAACAAGAGACAAGCACTCGACGCAAAAGCAATTTACTCTTTATATTGTGCTTTGTCACCAACTGAATATAACATAATATCTTCTTCTGTTATAGCAAAAGAAGTATGGGACATATTACATATCACCTATGAAGGAATAGATCGAGTGAAGGAGACCAGAATTAACATTCTCCTCGATCAATATGAAGCCTTCAAAATGAAACCAGGAGAATCTATAACTGACATGTTTAGTCGTTTTACAGATATTGTCAATGGTCTTGAGAATCAAGGACAGAAAATTTCTGATCCTATGAAGGTAAACAAGCTACTGCGTGGACTCTCCAAGGATTGGAATCATATAAAGACTTCAATAAGAGAGACACAAAGAATTATGCCACTATCTGTCGACGAGCTGATTGGAACTCTTCAGTCTTATGAAGTGGAACGAATTAATGAAGACGAAGATCCAAGAGGTAAGAAATCCATTGCATTAAAATCAAATGATGATTCTGATGATACAGATTCAGGAGATGATCTGGACGATGAGGAGCTTGCTCTCATGATAAGAAGATTCAAAAAACTGAATAGAAAAGGAAGAAGGTTCAACTCAAAGAAACAAAGTTTCCAAAGACAGCAGACCAAGTCTGTTGATGATGAGGAACCAAACAAAGATGTAGTCTGCTTCAAATGTAAGAAAAAGGGACACATCAGACCTAACTGTCCTCTTCTGAAGAAGAAAAGAGGAAAAGTTGAGAAGTTTCGAAAAGCTCTCAAAGCTGAAACCTAGAGTGATACAAAGTGTGAAGAAAGTGATAATGAATATGCCAACATATGTTTGATGGCACATTCAGACTCAAACTCAGATTCTGAATCAGACTCAGACAGTGAATTTAAGGTAAGTGATTTTAAAATTCCTGTCAAAGTCTCTAAATACATTGATGAACTGTGTTTTAGTCTTAAGACTTCTCTCAAAAGAATTTCCAAACTTAAAAAGGAAAACTCAGCTCTAAAACAAAAGGAAAACATTTTAGAAGAAAGAGTTAAAAGTTTAGACTTGAATGTTTCTACTCTTAAAGAAAAAGAAGATAATCTTTTGAAAGAAAATGTTTTTTTTTAAAATGACTTATCAAATATTTCAAAGAAATGTTTGATAGGATCCGAAAAACCTGAAAAAGTTCTTTCAGTTCAAAGACCTTATTTCAATAAGTCTGGTCTAGGTATGACAGCAGAAACAATTCCCTTGATTGATTTTCCTAAAGTAAAAGAAAGAATTAAGAAAAGACCGTCAAGAGAGGCTTACAAAAATCATTTCAAGAAAGTTTTTGTAAAGTCTGTAGGTTGAAATGCTCTCAGTGTTCAAAGTGTAATAAGTCGGGATCACTTTGAAAAAAGTGTCTATGGTTTGGAAACCTGTTAAGAAAGTATGGCCTAATAATGTTTATCCTACTAACACCAAAGGACCCAAGAAAATTTGGGTACCAAAGAAAGCTTGAGACTCTCTTTTAAATGCAGGTCTCCGTCAAGAAAAAGGTAAAGTGGTATCTTGACAGCGGATGTTCAAGACACATGACAGGAGACTCAAATTGCTTCATAAAGCTTGTTCAAGTAAATGGTGGAAATGTTTCATTTGGAGGAAATGGCAAAGGAAGCATTGTGGGATTTGGAACTGTGAAAATTGGAAATCTCACAATAAGCAATGTTTCTCTAGTGGAAGGACTCAACTATAATCTCCTCAGCATTAGCCAATTGTGTGATACTGGTTTCAAGATCTCCTTTCAAGAAGGAATATGCTCTGGAATCAGTAAAGACTCTACTCACTCTTTCATGGGACGAAGACATGGAAATATCTACCTCTTAGACATGAAACTAAATGAATCGCAATGCCTAATCTCAATTCAAGATGAAGCAAGCTTATGGCACAGAAAGCTTGGTCATGTCAACATGAAGCAATTAGCCAAAATCTCATCAAAACAGCTTGTTCGAGGTCTACCCAAATTACCTTACCAAAAGTCCGATCCATGCACACCATGTATTCTGGGAAAGCAGGTAAGAAATTCATTTAAGCCAATAAATCATGTCTCTACTAATCATGTACTACAGTTGCCGCATATGGATCTCTTCGGACCAACCAGAACCCAGAGTATTGCAGGTAAGAAATATTGCCTAGTAATTATGGACGATTACTCCCGTTTTACTTGGGTATATTTCCTTGCAAGTAAGTCAGAAACCTTTCGTATTTTGAAAAATTTGCTAAAAAGGTTCAAAATGAAAAAGGATGTGTTATCTCAAGTATAAGATCAGATCATGGAGGTGAATTTGAAAATCAAGATTTTACAAAATTGTGTGATGAATATGGATTTAAGCATGTGTTCTCCTCTCCATATGCTCCTCAGCAAAATGGAGTTGTGGAAAGAAAGAATAGATCTCTTCAAGAAATGGCTAGAACTCTTTTAATTGAAAGTAAAATTTCTTCACGTTTTTGGGCTGAAATTTGTTTCAACAAAGCATGCTATATCATCAATAGAGTCTTCCTAAGACCTATTCTAAAGAAAACCCCTTATGAGTTATTCAAAGGTAAGAAGCCCATTGTTTCATACTTTCATGTGTTCGGTTGCAAATGCTTTATATTGAAAAATGCAAAAGATCGAGTTGGTAAGTTTGAAGAAAGATCAGATGAAGGCATCTTCCTTGGATATTCTACATCAAGCAAAGCCTACATAGTCTATAACAAGAAGAGCCAATCTGTGGAGGAGTCAATGAATGTCAAATTTCAAGACTCTACGCAAGATGAATCCAGTCAGACTCAGTATGAAGAGTCTGAACCTGCTCCAGACCTTCCAAAGCTTACAACTCAAGAAGTATCTCGACGGAAGACCAAAGCATCAAGATGTTCATGAAGATTCAAATAAAGAAAGAGATCATCATCTAGACAAATCAACCAGTAACTGGAAGCATAAGTCTAGTCATCCCAAAGATCTCATTATCGGCGAAATTAATGAAGGAATTCGCATCAGATCCAAAAGACGTGAAGAGTCTAGTGTTGTGGCTCTCATTTTTGAAATTGAACCAAAAAGCATAGAAGAAGCTTTATCTTATGAAAGCTGGATTGAAGCTATGCAAGAAGAGCTCAGACAGTTCAACATTAATGATGTCTGGGAATTGACATCTAAACCAAAAGGTAAAACTGTTATTGGAGCCAAATGGGTGTTCAGAAACAAGATGAATGAAAAAGGAAAAGTCGTATGAAACAAAGCAAGACTCGTGGCCAAAGGATATACGCAAGAAGAAAGAATAGACTATGATGAGACTTACGCTCCTGTAGCAAGGTTAGAAGCTATTCGACTATTACTTGCGTTTGCTTGTTATAAAAATTTCAGGTTATTCCAAATGGACGTCAAAAGTGCGTTCCTAAATGGATTTATCCATGAGGAAGTTTATGTGGAACAACCACCTGGGTTTGAAGACCCAAAGAAGCCAGACTCAGTCTTCAGACTGAAAAAGGCCTTGTATGGTTTAAAGCAAGCACCTCGAGCTTGGTACGACAGACTAAGTAAGTTCTTATTACATAATGGTTTTGTCAAAGGTAAAGTAGATACTACTTTATTTATCAAAAAGGAAAACAAAAGCTTTTTACTTGTTCAAATATATGTGGATGATATTATTTTTGGATCCTCTAATGAAAGTCTATGCAAGAAATTTTCTAAGTCTATGCAGGATGAGTTTGAAATGAGTATGATGGGAGAATTAACATTCTTCCTTGGTCTTCAAGTAAAGCAATTGAAGGAAGGAATTTTCATTTACCAAGAAAAATATGCTAATGATCTTGTCAAAAGGTTTGGATTGGAAAATTGCAAAAAGACTGATATACCAATGTCAAGTTCTTTGAAGATAGACAAAGATGAAGAAGGGAAGAAAGTTGATCAAAGTCGTACGGGAGCATCATTGGTTCACTTCTTTATCTTACCGCTTCTAGACCCGACATTTTGTTAAGTGTCTGCATCTATGCTAGGTTTCAATCAGATCCTAGAGAATCTCATCTCAGTGCTGCAAAACGTATCATTAAATACGTTGCTTCATCTTCAAGCATCGGTCTTTGGTATCCTAAGAAGGGAGACTTTAATCTTCTAGGATATTCAGACGCAGATCTGGCCGGTTGCAGAGTCGAAAGAAAGAGTACTTCAGGAACTTGCCAGTTGCTTGGAAGCAGGACAGTGTCTTGGTTTTCAAGGAAACAAAGCACTGTAGCTCTCTCAACAACAGAAGCAGAGTATGTAGCTCTTGGAAGCTGCTGTTCGCAAATTCTATGGATAAAACAACAGCTACAAGACTTTGGGATTGAAGACTCATGCACAGAGATCATATGTGACAACACCAACGCAATCAATCTCACCAAAAATCCAATCCTTCATTCAAGAGCAAAGCATATAGAGATTCGACATCACTTCATTAGAGATCATATTCAAAATGGAGAAATCTCGATTCAATTTGTTGATTCAAAAAGTCAACTAGCGGATATATTCACAAAGCCTTTGGAGAAAAATCAATTCGATTTTATCCGTTCCAGACTCAACATTTTGAAGCTCGAGGAAGTTAAAGTCTAGAGACTCTCCAACCCTCAGACTCTAAACCGTCAGACTCAGACATTCATGGCTATAGACTGTAAGTTGCTATTTTATCTAAACGTATTATTCGAAAAGGTACGATCTCTCGTTCAGTTATTTTATAGCCTCCGTAAAAAACGAAATCTTGTCTTTTCAAAATGATTAATTTTGGCAGTTAATGATTTTAAAAAGAAGTGTTCGTACACTTTCCTTGTGCCGATTGAACTTCCCTTTTCAAAACTGAGTTATATACACAGTTTTCTTTTTCACCCAATCTTCAAAACCCTAAAAGGCATTCTCCTCCCAATCCGGTTTCTACTTCGTGTTCATCTTCGAGAAAGTTGTCATCTTTTCTTGGGAAAGCAAGTAAAGGAATCTTTCAACGACAAGGAAGGATGTCTTCTTCGAGGAAGTCTTCAAGAATCGCAAACAGGGGACCACAGAGAATGAAGGAGGGACCTACCCATTTTGATCTCACCGAAGAGGAAGAATTATCGAGTCAGCAACAGAGCCCGATTCACTCTCCACCACGTCACTCAACGCCATCTACCTCACAAGGTGCGGGTCAACAACCGGAGGAAGAGATAATCGAGGACGCAGACCCTGTAAGAGTCCAAAAACCCTCTTTTATTTACAAACTCTACTGTGCGTTGAAAAGTACTGGGACTCCGTTGAACTACGTGGATGATTTTCTTAAAGATAAGAATTATGGGAATGAGTATATCTTTCTGAGAAAAATGGAGGATTTGGGAATTGCTCCCAAGGGAAAGGTTGAGGAAGCACTTGCGAACATTCCAAGTGACCCTCGTATGTCGGGACCTAATTCGACTGACGGAAACGATGATGATAAAATGTTTAGTGATTTTCAACCTAGAATGGGTATTGCTGCGAAGGTGAAGGGAAAGAGAATGGAGTTGTTTAAATCAAAGGAACAGGAGAATCTGTTCTTCAGACTGCTGAAACGAGGGGTGATAAACCCTAGGAGTGTTGATTTCGATTTCTTGGATGCCGTTAATGTGAACTTAAGAGAGAAGTTCAATCTGCTTCAACTTGAGCAATTTTTCAACTATACCACAGACGGTTATGCGCAATTGACAGCATACTTCTATTCGAATCTCAGCTTTTTAGATGCGAATAGAATATCATTCAGTGTTCGAGACCAGGACTATGTGGTAGACGTGGACATGTTGGCGGACATAATTGGAGTTGAACGAGGACGTTATCAACCAATCAAAGTCTCAGTTGCTCGTGCCTCAATGGAACTTGTCAAAGATAGAGATATAGAGGGAAGAATCATCTATTCAAGGATGCGTGCCATCAATATTGTGCTGCACAAAATTGTGATCAATTGCATCAGGCCCAAGTCTACATCAAAGACTGATGTGTCTAATTCCGAGGCAAAATTGATGTACGCAATCAACTCAGGGAAGAAGTTCTCTCTCCCTCACACTATTCTCTTTCACATGTACAGAGCAATGTCGAAGGACAAGGGACAATTGCCTTACCCAGGTCTGGTGACCAAGATCTTCAGACACATGAATATTGAACCGCCACATACACTTTGTGTTCGACCGTGCGATAAGATGGTGGTAGGTTTGAAGATGTTGACGAAGATGCGTCTGAAAGAACTTTCCAAGGCAATGGAGAAATTCAGAGTGAAGACTCCAGTACCGTCTGCTTCAAAGAGAAAAGGGAAGGAGGCCATTGGTGCCCCATCCAAAAAGAAGAGAACTCTCATCTTGGAGGATGAAGATGAGGAGGAATATCTCACAATCTCTGCCTTGATAAGAACCAGACGTTATGTACCTCAACCGTCGGAACTTCAGAAGAAACAGAGAGAAGAAGAGGAGCAAGCCAAGAACAGAGAAGAAGAAGAGCAGCGAGAGAAGGAGAAAGAAGCTGAAGAAGAAGGAGAAGAAGAGAAAGAAAAGTCTGCAGCTGAATCTGGAGAGAAAGGGAATCAAGATACAGAAGAGCATGATCATCACTCTTCCCCTTTTGAGGTCCTAGAGACAGGGGGAGTTGGCGAGCAAGAAAGGTCCACACCTCATACTGCCAATAGTGAAGGTCTAAGACAATCTCCAGCAGATCCAAAAGAGTTTCAGGCTTCTCAATTGCCTGAAGAATGACACGATACGTCAACACCAAATCTGCAAGATTATACAGAAGCACCATCGTCTGCATTCACTCCATCCGAGAAAGCAAATGCAAGTACTCAGACGGACAATCCAGCAGATTTTCGTCGTATTCTTGATGTTCTTCTGGAAATGCGGGGCCAAATATATGCTCTGGACTATGAGATTCAAACCATAAAGAATGCTGGACAAGCATCTTCGGTTACCCTGGAGGACAAAATGAAAGACCTCGCTCTACAACTTCAAGCCAATGCCAAAGGAGAAGAGGTAGCTAAACTAAGGGAAGACTTGAAGAGACTAGAAGGCATAGTCCAGTCCATGGGAGATTTCCAGATCGTGCGCATTCCCAAGCAGACCTGACTCCTTTCTCACCTTTTTTAATGATGACAAAAAGGGGGAGAAGCAATTTGAACCAACCAACTTTAAACTTTGACTTTAAATTTGTTTTTGTGGTTATGTTTGTTTTTGAGTATGACTTGAGTGAACTTGGGTGTGAACTTGAATTTGACTGAATTGGCTGTGGATTTTGATGCTTGACTGTTTGCATTTATATCAAGTGTTGTCATATGGTATTACTCATGAAAGACTAACCAATTTTCTGTGGATGCAGAGTCTGGTTGTTTTATTAATCTTTATGAGATAGCCATATTGCTTGAGAAATGTTTTTGCAAGTCAAAGTTGTTCAAATCTACAGGAAAGTTTTGTCACCATCAAAAAGGGGGAGATTGTTGGAGAAATCTTTCCAGAATATTTTGAAGCTGACAAAACGTTTCTATCAGTCTAGTTTGGATATTTGCAGACCGTCTGTTTAAAGTCTGAAGACTTTCTGATCACCAGACTCAGCACTCAAGACTCAAGACTCAAGACTCAAGACTCAAGACTTAAGACTCAAGACTATTCTCATTGACAGTCTTTCTGATCCAGTGTCGAAGGAAATCCAGAGTCGAAGTATATGGTTGAGGATTCAATCCTATCCTCTGGAGAAGATCTCTTGGTTGGATAAATATAACGGATTCTTTTGTTCGTATCTAGATCGATTGAAGATCCGGTGGTCGACGAACTATTCTTGAAAAGTTCTATTCTTGGAAACCAAGATCCTGATTGTATGGGCGAACAGGATTGATGGGCTATCGTCAGGTTCCTTTAATAGCTCGAATGATCTTCTTAATTGATTCCGTCCAATGGGTAGATTGGAGGAATTCCTTTGGTAAGTGCCAACGGTATGATGGCATAAAGGAGTATAAAAAGGAAGACGTTCTAGTTGTTTTAAGAATGTGATCGATAGAGAAATTCCAGAGTCTAAAGCACCTTGATTATTAGTCGATATAGTTTGAGCGAAATTGTATACACAGAGAGTGTCTATACTTGGTGATACCTTGAGCGAGTGTCGTAGATCATCTACACCGAGAAATCAAGGAAGATTAACGCTGTAACATCTCTTTGTTCATAGTGGAATCCAACCAATTGGCTGTCAGTGCAGAAGAGTGGACGTAGGCTTGAATCAAGCCGAACCACTATAAACCGCGTGTTCAATTCTCTATTTCCTTTACTCAATCTTACGTTGATTATTATTTGTCGCAAATCCTTCAACTGTCTAAGTATTGTGCAATTATCAAGAAAAATCTTTTATATACCTATTCACCCCCCTCTAGGTACTCGTACTAGCTATATCAAGTTTGCACTTGTTGAACTGGTCGTAACAGAGCCAATTCATGACTTTTTTTTTCTCAACGACGTAATTTTACATCATAACTTTATGAAGATGAGATTTTAAACAGTTTTAACTCTGGTATTTGCTTTGACACGGTGAATGTAGTCACATCTAAAGTAGGTCACTGTGACTTGTGAATGGAGTAATGGGCTCTCAGAGATACATGCAATTTGCATTGAGATACATATTTTCGGGTATGATTGTTGTGACTTTGCACTCCTGCCCATTTGGCTGGGTATATGGATACAGAATCTCCCTGTGGTTAGAGCATTTTGGGGGACTGGAAGAATGCTTTATTGAGGCTGGCAGTCTAGAATGTGTGAAGAGTGTGAATAAGATAGCTGAAAATAACTGGAAGAGCTACAAGGAACAAGGTTCGTTGCAGGGCCACCTTCTCCGGTATCCCATACAGGTGGACCGAGACGGGAGGATTGGGCCATTGCCAGGATCGGAGGAGTTTCCTGATGTCGGCGGCAAAGTCGCTGGTGCTCATTCAACCATGTTTTAACAACTTAGGTTCCGTCCGACTCCATGTCCATGCAGCCCCAGGAGACGCAAAGATTTCTCAGGCTGTCGCTTCATTCGTGATGTATACGAGCTATATGTTTCCGCCTGATTGCCTTTGTGTGGTGCCGTATTTCAGATTATTCTTTTGCTGTTTCGTTTTTTCTTTTTTCTGCGTCTGTCTGGATCTTTCCCAGACCCCCTGCATAAACGAGGATCCTCGGTGGTGATCTCGGCCGGGGTGTGAATATTGTATACGAGCAGTTCGGTATCTCCTTCAGCTTTGGTTGATGGTGTCTACAGTTACAAATCTGGGAGCATCTGCGCTCGTGTGATTTAGAGGATGAAGATGTAATTTGGAAATTGCTGTACAGACAGCTATATTGTAGTCGAATCCAGCACAGCTTGGCTTTTTATGAAGTGATTGATGCCTTTCATTTGAAATAAACATTCAGACAGCTTACATCCAGGCAATTCGATCTGCTCAATAATTTGTATATATTGAAAAATCAGTATTTTCTGGGATCCATCGTATGATGACGCAGGTGAATATCATGATCTCCTTTATGTTGCAAGTACGCGTTTCCTTTCTATACTCGAGATATTCCATTGATGGAATAAGCATGCCTCATTTAATCATCATCATGTGCTTATACACATATTTGACATACAGAGTGAATCGACCTACTGAAAAAAATAAAAAAATAAAAATTGAGTATGGTTCATTTCACGCGAAAGTATTGGTGAAATCTTTTGTTTGGTGAAATCCTTTTCTTTATTTTCCATTCTATATTTGAGATATTCCTTTCGTGGAGTAAGTATGCCTCATTTAATCACAATCATGTGCCTATACAGATATTTGACATATAAAGCGAACACATCTACTGGAAAAAATAAAATAAAATTGAGGATGGCTCATTTCACTCGAAAAGTATTAGTGAAATGTGTCAATTGACCATTTTCATCTCTCTCTCTTTCTTTTCTTTTCTTTTCTTTTTTCTTTTTATGTTTAGGAGCTAAGTCTTTAACCAGTACCATTTGCCACATCAATGAATTCTTAGTAAGCAGTAGACTTCTTGTAGTTAGTTCAGTCCACAAGCCTTTTTCAGATGCTTGCAGCATGGTCTGAGGAGGAGCTGATAACCTCATTCCGATGGAGCTGGTCTTGAAGATCACTAGCAAAATTAGAGCCTGAAGGTAATCACAAGTCAGCTACAGTTCAAGAGATTCTCTTTTGGCCGGTAGGTTGTTGATGTTGTCTTGAATTCCACGAAGTTTATTTCCTATTTTGGACCTATCTACATGGGATTTCATGGGAAATAGTCCTAATTCAATGTAATTGGAATATGCCATGATATTCCTAATTTTGGGAGGATAATTACTAAAGATTTGTTAGTTAGTTTCATAAACTAATAGGATCTTTAGGGTGGAATTCATTTCCTATTAGGATTAGGGAAGTGGGGATTTGAGGATCTATTTGTTTAGCATCGTACCTTGTATGTAAATATTCTCTAATAAGAAATCCTCCCCCCGGTGGATGTAGGCGGATGTTTTTGCCGAACCACGTAAATCTTTGTGTTCTTAATTATTCTTGTTTTTTCTTTTTCATCTCTTCTAGTTAAGGTGCTCTTTTGCACAGCAATTGGAGTTAGAGCATTCCAAGTTCTTTATTCATGTACTACGAGTTTTGATTAGATGGCTGGACAGGGTTCGACTATTTGATTCCATATCAAATGACTCACCGGGAAGAATAATTTTACACTATGGCGAAGAAGGACGAAGGATCTGTTGATTCAATAGGATTTATAAAAGGTTCTTCTCAGAAGATCAAACAAGCCGGCCACCATCACCGATGATGATTAGGCCGACATGGAGGAGAGGGTGTGCAATGCGATTCAATTGAATCTATCGGACAAGGCCCTTTCATATGTGGTGGAAATCAAGTCCGCTCTAGAGGTATGGCTCAAACTCAAAAGCATCTACATGATGAAATCCTTCGTTCTTGAAAGAGATATTGTATTCGCTTTAGATGAGTGAATGAGGAGATCTATTCAAACACCTCAACTTGTTCAATCAGATGATTAGTGAACTTACACCCTTGGAGATTAGTGAACTTACATAGCGCTTCTACTATTGGCGCCGTTGCCGTATTCGTTTGATCACTTGGTGTCACGCCCCGAACCCCGAGCGCATGCCCATCCCTATATGGTCAATAATAATTTGCGACTTCTCAGGACGAGTCACCGACCCTTTCCATTTTATTGCACATGCGGAAGCGAAAAGAAATCCCCTAACAGTAATCATCTCGGGATAGAAAAGCAAGATACAAATTCATAAACAAACATGCTTTTATATTCACACTGAGTCATGTACAAAAATCTATGGCCAAAAGACTACAAAAGACTGGCCTTCCAAAAAGAAGCGGTCCTAACTGACCTACACTTCCGATCACCTTCTCTCAGCTCCAAGTCCTCCACTCAATGACCCTGAAAATGTTGTCCCACAACGGGGTGAGATATCATCTCAGCAAGTCTAAGCTCTAAACCCCAATTAGGAGGGAAATACGCCAAGAAGTGTCATAATCACACAATCAATGAGACTTACCTTGTCTCAGATCCACCCTGCAGGTCAGTACAATTTATATCACAGACAACATGAGAGCATGAGCAACAATAAGCTCCAAATAACTGAAACGCCACACTCAATTAATCATGCGTTCCTAGTTCTGATCTCGGCATATAGCATGGCCTACTCTCTGTTCGGCGGTCTTCTGGCATTGCCAGGCATCGTCTCACCCCATTGAGCACGGCACGTCTCTTTATTAGACGGCTTTCCCAAAGGAGCATAGGGTCCAGAATCAACTGCGACCGGCTTCCCGTTGTCCAGGGGGTATCCCAATTAGGGATAACGTCCAGCTCAACAGCCCGGGACGATTTCTCTTAACCATCACACGATCACTTAAATATGGCCCAGGGCACCGTGCATTGCACTCAAATGCTTCAATTAAAATGGTGAGCCTGGCCTTTTTCTTCGTATTAGAAATTTACATGAAATTACTTGTGTGTGGGTACATGGTCAACTTGATCCAAGAAAAATTGATATTCATCCTTTTTGAAATCCCACTATTTCATATAGTACTAAAAACTATTTTTGGTGTCAAAACCCGACACCCGAGATTTTCTAAATAAATACTGGAAATGCACAATTTTTGGAATTAAATACCAAAAATCAAATCAGCACTCAATTTGCATAATTTAACACTCAATTGCAAAAATTAACCACACCATTGCAATCAACACGAAATTCCGGTCACCGGCTATCCCGGCCTAATTTCCGGAAAATATTTTTAATAATTAAATAATCACTGAAATTAATTAAATAAATCAATTTAAATTCTAAATACTAACCTAGGCCAGAATCATTAAATTAATAATTAATACGGACTCGGAGAAATTTCCGAACCCTTCTGGATAAATAGTACAATTTATTTAGGCCTTAGTTAAACCATGCTAACCACCTAACATGCTCAATTAAATAATTACATTTCTAATTTAATCTAACTAACCACCTAATTCCTAATAAAATAAATCTAAACACCCCTTAAACGTCATTAACCTACTAAGTAGAGTTTAGAGTATAAACTCACCGGTTAATTGCGGAAACCGGTTCACCGCGACGACGACTCGACGGCGGCCAAAATCCAAATTTTCGGCCGCATCGACGGACTTGGACCGGGCCTAAACTTGGCCCAACAAATCTCAGCCCAACTGAATTTGTTGCTGAAATGGGCCGGGCTTCACTGGACTGAGCTGACTCCAAGATGGGCTGCTGGACTTGGGCTTAAAGTTTGGGCTGCGAAAACAACAACTTGCTGGGCTGCTGCTTGGTGAAACTTCGACTGGGCTGGGCCAGTCAATGAAGCAGCAAAGGCCGCTGTTGGGCCTCGAGACAAGAAGACCAACGTTGCTGGAGAAAAAGCACGGGCTGGACCGAATGTTGGGCTGCTTCGACTTCGCTGGAATCTTCAAGCAGCGGCGTTGAAGGAACTCTGGATGACCGGTTGGCAAGCGGCAGCGGAGAGATGGGACCAGCTGGCGTTGCGGACGTTGGAGAAGCAGACAAAGGGAGCAGCTCGCTGGCGCCAAATCGTGGGGACAGAGATTAGTGGAGCAGCAGCGAATTCGGTGGGATTGTGGTCAACTGTGGGGAGGATTTCACCGGCTTGTTGACTCCATTTGAGGGGGCTTCGTTGGCGAGCTGGTGGAGAAGGCACGAGGAGGGGATGCGGATCTTCGGTGCAGCTGCTTCGGACGTGTGGCCGCGTTTCAGTCAACCAAGGGGCTTCTGAGGGTGTCGTTGTTGACTGGACAAGTGTGCTGGCAGCCAAGAAGCGAAACAGAGATGAAGATGCGTTGGCGTGCGGTCGTAGATGGAGCAGCTTCGGTGGTCAACTGGCTTCGTTGGACGCTGAAGCTTGGCCGAAGATACTGGACTAGTCGGTGGAAGAAGGAACGGAGATGAAGTTGTAGGCGTTGAAGAATTTGGTCAACAAAAATGGCCTTCTGCTGGGCCTTGACCGAAGGAAATGGATGCTTGGACGAGTGGCGTGCAGAGGAGAATCCAATGGAGTTGTGGGCGTGTGAGTGGATGAAGATGGAGAAGAAATGATGGAGTGAAATGGTGGGGCGGCTTCAGAGGGCAGTCGAGCATCACCAAAATGAAAGAAAAGAATAACAGGAGGGGGATTGGAGAAGCGGACGCTCGAGAAGATAAGAAGGAATAGCCCAAAAAGTCCACAAAATATCTTAAACCAATTAAAGCTTGGTTCCCCCTTTAGTCTTCAAGCTTATCACATTGTCCCCTATTACTTTCTTGTTTAGAAATCCATAAAGAATCCAATTTAAATGCCAAAAATGCAGCCCCAAGCTTAAATCCGAATTTCACATTTTTGGCACTCAACTTGGGCTTCAATTTCTTCTCCAATTCCTCCAAGTTGAAGTCCAATTTTGTCGAAGAAAAATCCTGAACAATTTTCTATAAATCCCTGACACTCGAAGGCTCAGCTTGGAAGTCCAAATTTCCTTTAATTTGGCCCATACGAATTTCTGCTAATTTTCCGCAACGTCCGTATCGATTTTCCGCAAAAATCCCAGAATCTCTGAAAATTCTTTGGAGAATGAGTCGACGTTCCTCAAATAGCTCATGACACCACTGAACTTTCAATTTTTGAAATCGGGTTCAAATTCACAGTTATTTTTAATCCGGCGCGCTTTTAGCGTGACCTAGTCTATCGGGTAGCTTTTAGGAATTTTTAGTGCAATTGACCCGTGATCGATTTATCTCGAGTCATAACGTACATCTTCAACACATTAATGACTCTCGATTGTCGTGAAAATCTCAAGGTTTCAAATACGGACACAGGGTACCCAAAACGATAGAAAATCAATTTAGTGCTGATTGATGAGAATTTTGCAATCATGTGGAATCACCCACATTTTAATCACTCATCTCAATCAAATCGACCTATCTCTGATCTCTGATCGATTTTTAAGTGTGCTGTAATGACCCTTGCAAATTAGCACGGTCGAGCCGTCGATTCCTGGTCGAATTCTCAAGCCTTTTGCGTTAAAATCCCTTAATAATTTTTCCAGATAGTCTAGTTATCTCTTGAGTGATCGGCTCAGAGAATAGCACTATAGACGCGTCGACGAAAGGCTCGATTTATTCAATTGAAATCAGATTTAAAAAATCAGGCTGTCACACTTGGTGACTACGCTCCTTTATGGAAAGGAAACCTAGAGATTAAAGAGGTAACTGCTGTCCTAATTTCAAAACCACACACGGAAAAGGGCAAGTAGTTCAAAATCTTCGGGAGTGGACCTCTTTGGGAAGGAAAGAAGCAGTTAAGGAAGAGAAAGATCAATTGATCGAGGATCGAGTTGTAAGGGTTGATCAAAATCCAAGGGAAAGTGTCGTGACCTCCCTTTCGGGTACCCTTACGCATGGACGTGTGCGGAGGCTAATGGTTTGCTAGGTATTATGCTTAGCCCATGCTCTCCCAAGTCTACCAATCCACGACTTATGGTTTGAGTTTTTAACTTGTAAGTCAATTTCAAATAGGAGTTGCCACTAATTGATTTGAGATGGATCAATTAGAGACTTAAGTGATATATTGGGAGAAATACTTCATTCTTGCGCAATAAGAGAAGTTAGGATTAAGGACTTGATTATACTATTTAATCACTAACGCGCTTCCGATACCTAATTTTGTTTAAATATAGCAATCACGAGTTCTAAGATTCAATTCCTAATCAAATTGAGGAAATAGAAATCCATACATCACAAAGGCATTATGAAGGAAATAAGTCAATATTTTCTTCCAATAAGTTAAACACAATTTTTTTTTTTGGGTTTTTCAAGGGTTTTCTATGTATTTACGGAGAATACTAATGAAAAACCATATTTTTTGTGAAAAACTATATTTTGTGGTCTTTTTATTTTTATTTTTGGAAAACATTAAAAAAAATCAGATTTTTCTATTTTTTGGAAAATATAAATTCTTTTTTGGATTTTCTAATTTTTGAAAAATAATTTTTTTCTGATTTTTTTAAAAAATAAAATGGTTTTTATTTTTATGATTTTTTTTATTACAATATTTTTATTTCAAAATAATATTATTTAAAAACGACCCGGGTCGGATTCCCGGGTTGGGACTGACCCGGATCGTCCACATCAGCCTAGATGGGCCTGAAACAGGGGCCCAGCTCAGAGCTTCCCCTTTTTAAAAATAAACCCAAGCCCTTTTTAAACAAAACTGGGCTCACTCTTAATTAAAAGCAAATGCCCGACCCAAGTTCAACTAGGCCATGCGCCACCAGCTAGAAACCCTACTCGATTAAGACCCGCACCCAACCCAGCACGAGGCCGCCTCCTTCTGTGTCTCTCTGCGGCGCCGATGGGGGTAGCTGGGACGTCACCCAGCGGCAGTTCGGCGTCGACGCAACGGGGCGGCAGTAGCGGGCTGTTCGAAGGGGCCGAGATGTAGTAGGTGGTGGCGGATGGGGGAAGGCTGAGCTCGCTACGGGCTAATCGCAGCGAGTAGCGAAGGAGATGACGGCGTGTTCGACGGCGTAAGGCTCGACTGTGATCAGCGGGCGGTTGGGTTGTCACTAGACAGAACGACGACGGCTATGGGCGCGGGCGGTGAAGGGATCGACGAGAGCAAGCCTTGTCGTTGGTGGCTGCATGGCGGTGGCGTCGGGCTAGGGAGCCGAGGTGGAACAGCAGCAAGGGTTGCGGGCCACGACGGGGCGGATCGCGGCGATGGTCAGAGTGGCTAGCTCGGTTGTCGTCGACTCCGGGGCGGATTACGAACAGCAACAACTCAAGCTCGCGGGGGTAGTGCGGAAAAACTCACTGCCCCCAGATCTCCCTCGGACTTGCTTGCTCTCAGTCCTCCTCCGATCTCCCTCCTCTCCGGCTTGCTCGCTCTCGGGGGAAGTCCTCTAAGCTCGCTGCCCTCTCTCTGTGTCACTTCTTCCTCCTCGACCTCCCCCTCCTTTTATAGGCGAGGAGGCCGGTCGACGGAGGAGCCTCGACTGCCAATTCTTTGCGTGCCGACTGACCTCTCCCCGTCGACCGAACCGATGTCTTCTCCGTGGAGGCCTGCTCGGCAGTGAAGTCGACGTCCCTTCCGTCTGGGTTTCTCGCCGGATTTGATGGCACGTCCTCTCCGTCGCTGGCCTACCTTGGTCTGCCTCAGTAGGGCTTCTTGTGCACGTGGGTTGCAGGAGGAGGAAGGAAGGAGGAAGGAGAAAGGCGCGCACCGGGCTAGGGAAAAAAAGCTGGACCCTGGGCCCACGTGAGGGGAAAAGAAGAAGAATGGGCTGGGATGAAAGCCCAGCCCCCGTGGGCCCCTTTTTTTAAAAAAAAAATATATTAATTTATCTGAAGATAGGGTAAAAAAAAAAAAAAGAGAAAATAAAGTAGGAAATAAAACTTAGTAGATGCAAATAATATTAATGCGTAGGTGATGCGAAAAATATTTTTGTTAGGGCCCAATTGGTCCTTAGTTTTCTTATGTAATTTAATCCAAAATACTTAACTAAAATTTAGGTGTCAACAGAAAGTTCAAAGGAAGATGCTCCGTGTGTAATGAGGAAGGGGATATCAAGAGATTCTATATAAAGAAGAATGAGAAAAAAAAAGAAGAGCTCAGATGAAGCAAGTGTAGTCAACAGACCTATGATGGGGACGTCTTGTCCATATCGTTGGGGAAGGACACATTCAAAAATTCGTGGATTTTGGACTTCGGATGCCCTTATAATATGTGCCCTTATTGAGAAGCCTTCAATGAATACAAGGCATATGATGGTGGTTCAGTTCTTATGAGGAATGATACTTCGTGTAAGATTGTGGGAGTTGGAGCCATGACAATTAGGATGTTTAATGGCATAATTAGAACCTTGGTAGATGTCATAATGTACTAGGTCTACGGAAGAATCTAATTTCATTGGGAGCACTTGAATCCAATGGATGCAAGTACTCAGCTCAAGTTGAAGTCTTAAAGAAGATCAATGGAGCTCTGGTTGTTCTAAAGGGACAGAGGCACAGTAACCTATTTCGACTTATGGGAACCATAGTATAAGGTGGAGCATTTGTGTTCATGGATGCTAGCAGGGAGATAGATAACATCTATCCATGGCATATGTTCTCAGGCATATAAAGGAAAGAGGATTGATGGAACTTCACAAAGAGGAATGCACTCCAATGTATGAACACATGCAAATTAGATTTATGCAAATTTTGTGTGTTTGGAAAACAATGTAAAGTACGGTTTGATGTTGCAACTCATACGAGCAAGGGCATGCTCGAGTATGTATTTTTAGATGTATCAGTCCTTCACCAATAAAGTCAAAAGGCGGGAAGGAATACTTCGTGACATTCATTGACGACTTTCTCTTATAAATTTGGGTCTACTTCATGTGACACAAAAGTGAGGTCTTTGACAAGTTCAAAGAATGGAAAGCTGAAGTTGAGACTTCAATGGGGAAGAAGCTTAAGTGCTTGAAACCGAACAATGTATGAGAGTACAAATTAGCATCGCTCATGGAGTTTTGCAAGAATGAAGGGATTAAACGTTGCTTCACAGTTTTGAATATGCTCCAACAGAATGACATAGCGGAAATGATGAACCAGACCTTATTAGAGAGAGCTCAGAGCATGAGGTTGCATGTGGAATTAAGCAAAGAGTTTTGGGTAGAAGTTGTTTGCATGGCATGTTTATCTTGTAAATCAGTCTCCATCAATTGAATGCAAAACTCCCGAATAGGTATGGACTGATAAAACCGTCAATTATTTCTAATTTAAGAATATTTGCTTGTCCTACTTTGTAGAATTCAAATCACTTAAAGTTGGATCCAAAGTAAAAAAAAAATGCATATTTCTTGGTTACGAGAAAGGAGTAAAAGGCTACAAATTATGGGATCTAAGTGAAAAGAAAGTTTTGACAAGCAGGGATGTTGTGTTCAATGAATCTGCAATGTTGAAGTCAAGCCGCGTCCCACACATGTCTACTGAAGAGGAGTGATAACTCTATCATTAAGGTTGAGCTTGAAGCCAGAGAATTTGTAGAGAATGGCAAGTCATCATATGACATTTCAGAAGTTAAAGAAACGATAGAAGTTTCTCGTACCATTCCAACGGGTTGAGGAAGGCGCACTCTCAAAGCACTGGAGAGGTACAATTTTGAGGACTGGGTTGCTTATGCTCTTACCGTAGGCTCTAACGATCCAAGCTCCTATCATGAAGCTTTGAAAAGTGATCACAAAGAAAAGTGGATGACTATGATGATAGAGGAGATGGAGTCGTTACAAAAGAATGAGACGTGGAAATTTGTGGAGAAGCCCAAGGATCGGCAATTCATTGGC
Organism: Eucalyptus sideroxylon x Eucalyptus melliodora; assembly: GCA_016097485.1. Lineage (NCBI taxonomy): Eukaryota > Viridiplantae > Streptophyta > Magnoliopsida > Myrtales > Myrtaceae > Eucalyptus > Eucalyptus sideroxylon x Eucalyptus melliodora. The sequence continues at coordinate 42,809,531 of CM027832.1, read as the reverse complement.
TACAAATGGGTTCTTCGAAGAAAGGAAGCAACAACGAAGAAAGGGCAACATAAATACAAGGCTTGACTTGTTGCTAAGAGCTATGCACAGAAGGAGGAGATCGATTATGATGAAATATTTTCTCCAATTGTAAAACGCATGTCAATTTGCATTTTACTAGTTATGGTAGCTGTCACGCCCCGATCCTCGGGCATGCACACATCCTTCTCATTTGGTCGATTATATGATGTGATATCCCAGGACTATGTATCGCCGACCCTTTCTATTTATTAAGCACATGCGGAAGCAGTTATAATCCCCAGACAATAAATCGATGGGATAGAAAAGCAGGTTCATATTTTTCATATTGAAACTTATAACCAAACTTTTATACAAAACACAAACCAGAGTACTTCATAACTATTCACATCAACATGGAGTTCTAAAAGAAGATAAAATCTCAGTTCACCCAGACCGTACTCAAGGCCCCTCTAGGTATTATCTTCTTCTCTCAAAAATCCCCATCCTCAGGTTTCAACTCAAAGTTCTCCTTCTCAGATTCCTCCTCCTCAACTCCTCATCGGGATCCTGAAATGTTTTCCCCAAACCGGGATGAGACTACGTCTCAGCGAGTTCTACCCCACTAAGACTCAATTAGGGAACCAATACACCACAAGGTTGCCTAAACACAGCACGAGTCAGAGGACTTACCTTGGCCTCAGATTCCACCTACATATTAGCACAGTTCAAATAAACACCCAAGCAATCACATCACTGATTGAAGTATCGATCAAATCGACCCAGTCGATTTCACGTCAACAAGACCACTCACGGTCATTTCCATTCAATCAAGCAATTCGCAACATCATATCAAAACAATGATCAATCGACCTAGTCGATTACCTGTCAACGATGACCTTTCCCTAGCCAATTCAGTTCAATCAGTCAATTCATGACAAACGAATCAAACCATATCGATGATTTCATCTATACTCGATAATTAATCTCAACATTCCCACTCAAATATAGGCTCAAGGCGCTAGAGGTGACCCCAACACAAAGTCTCGTCATCATGCGGCACTTAGTCCTTGACCACAAATAACAATAGTATAAGGCGCTAGAGGTAACTCACACGAAGTCTCGCTATCGTGCAATACTTAGTCCTTCACTACAAAAGCAATAGTATAAGGCGCTAGAGGTAACTCACACGAAGTCTCGCTATCGTGCAGTACTTAGTCCTTCACTACAAAAGCAATAGTATAAGGCGCTAGAGGTAATTCCCATGCGACTCAGGTCGCCATGTAACACTTAGCCCTTAACTACAATAAGCAATGGTATAAGGCGCTAGAGGTAACTCACACAAAGTCTTCTACTTCTGTAGTACTTAGTCCTTTACCTGCTCATGATCCATTGGTTTTCCTCAACACAACACACATCACATCAACTTCCAATAATCATCTTGCTTCAACTATAAGCCAACACACGATTAATCCCTCAGGGCCCAATGACATTGTGCCTCGCACTTAACTTCCTCAATTAAAGTAATGTCTTGGCCTCATTTCATCGTATTAAAAATACCCAAGAAAATATCGTGCATGGGCACACGGCTGGCCTTAGCCAAAATATAATATTTTCCTTTCCATAACTCCCACACTTTCTATAGTCCGCTCAAATAGTTTTGGCATTATCAACCGATGCCCGGTTATTTTTCCATTAATAACCAATGATTTTCCAATTAAAGAATAATTCCCATCCTTCGCAAATAATTCAATTCAACACAAAATAAAGCTCCATTAAATAAACGGACTTCACCACGACGATCGCCACAAAATTTCGGTCGTCAACTAACCCAACTTTAATAACCGAAAAATAAATAATTAATTAATTAATTTCGAAAATTAATAATTAATTACAATAAATCCAATTTAGCTCAAATTAAAGCCCAATTAAATAAACGGGCTGCACCACGATCATCAGCATAAAAAATTCGGCCATTAGCCATCCAAGTTGAATTTCCGGAACATAAATAATTAAATAATTAATTTCGAAAAATAATATTTAAATACAAGAAATTCAATTTAGCTTAAAATAAAGCCCGATTAAATAAATGGACTTTGCCACGGTCATCAGCATAATATTCCGGTCACTGGCCATCACTGTTGAATTTTCGGAAAATAATTAATTAATTAATTAATTTCGAAAAATAATATTTAAATGCCAAAAATTCCACTTAGGCCCGAATTATCAAATTGAAGCCCGATTAGGGTCGGGAAAAATCCCGGGCTACCCTCAATAAATAGTAGACCATGTCTACTTGCTAAACACACATTCAATTTGTCTAATTTGCATCACAATTGACTAATAAACACTAATCTAACAACCTAAAGCTAATTAAATAAAACTAAACAACCAATAAGTGTAATTAGCTCACTAAGCAAGGATTAGTGAGATTACTCACCAAATCGCGCGCAAATCGGATCAATCCGACGGGGGCGACGCGAGGAACAACAAACTCCAAAGTGGGCCTCGGGTTCGGGGCCCGGAAACGGCTCAAAAGCGGGCCTAAAGCCGCTGGAAACCCACTTCGTGGGTTGCTGGTTGGCTGCGAAACAGGGGAAAACAGAGATGGTTAGGGGCGGAGAAGGGTTCGGGAGAGCGGGCGGTGCTCCGGGGAGGGCCGGTGGAGGTCCGGCGGCTTCAAACGGCGGTCGGAGGTGGCCGGACGGGGCGGAACGAGGGCTGAGCATAGGCTGAACCGCGCAGGGGAGCACGCCTGGGCGCGAGGGACGGCCGGCGGAACGCGCGGCGTCGCGCGGGCGGGCGGTGTGACAGCTTCGGCGAGCTGCTGCTCCTGCTCTAGTTCCGTTCGACGTCGAGCAAACAGGGGAAGGAGGGAGAAAGAGTCGAGAGAAAAGGAGAGAGGAGAGAGAGAAAAAAAATAAAACAATAGCCTTATTCTTATTTTTCTTTTCTTTTCTTTTCTCTTTCCCTTTCTATTTCCTTTCGGGCTTCAATTTTTCTTCCGATAATTTCTTTCTTGAAATTTCGGACTCGTCAATAAATTGACGAATGATGAGACAATGTCCTAAAAAGAATTATGATGCACTTAAAATTCGATTCCCAAAATCGAGTTCAATTTCGTGGTTAAAAATCGATCAGACGTGGTTTTAGCCCAATCCAACTAATTAGGTAGCTTTTAGGGATTTTACTGCAGATACATCCCTTAACGGCTTCACCCAATAGGTTAGTTAACTCGTGAGTGATCAGCTCAGAGAAAAAGGACCATAGGCACGTCGACGAAATGCCCATTTCACTTTATCGAAACGGGATCGAATTTCAGATTGTCACGTAGCTGTGTGTCACTTGGAGCTCAAGCAGCTAGATGTGAAGATGACATTCCTTCATGGCGACTTGGAGGAGAAGATTTGCATGGGCTATGCACAAAAAGAGATCACTTTACTATTTGAAGCAGTCTTTGAGGCAATGGAATAAAGTGTTTGATTCTTTTATGTTTCGTATTAACTACACGAGGAGTGTGCATAGAGTTTTTGGTGATAAGTCGTTTATTCTATTGATGTTCCATGTTGATGATATGTTGATTGTTGCATGAAAAATGAGGCATCCTTTCCTTAAGGTCTCAGTTAAGCAACGAGTTTGAAATGAAGGATCTTAGTGCTGCAAAAAGGATCATTGGCTTGGAAATCTTTTGAGATAGATGTGCAAGTAAGTTTTGGGTGAATCAAAAGAAGTATGTTGAGAAGGTCTTGGAGTGGTTCAACATGGGGAAGGCTAAGTCGATTTGTACACCCTTAGCAAATCACTTCAGATTATCTGAGAAACAATGCCATAGTTCGCATGAGCAAGTTGTAAATATGTCTCGAGTACCCTATGCTAGTGCAATAGGGAGCCTCATGTATGCTATGGTTTGTAGCAGACCAGATTTGGCTCATGTAGTGAGTCTCATCAATTGATACATGAGTAAGCCAGGTAAGAAGCATTGGGAAACCATTAAGTGGATCTCTCCTTATTAGGCTGGAACTACCAAAATGGGTTTGATGTTTAGTTCAAAGGGAGAATTGATCGATTTAGCAAGTTATGTCGATTTGAACTTTACTGGTGATTTGGACAAGCGAAGTTCCATCATGAGATACATCTTCACTCTTGTAGGTGGAGTTGTTTCACGGAGGGCAATGCTTTAGTCTACTATAGCACTATCTACAACTAAAGTTGAGTTTATGGTAGCAACTAAGGCTACGAAGGAGGGAATTTGGCTGACCGGTTTGGTCACAGAGTTGGGTTTAAAGTAGGAACGTGCTATACTATATTTTAATAGCCAAAGTGCAATATGTCTTATGAAGAACCAAGTGTTTTATTCTAGAACGAAGCACATTGAAGTTCGGTACCACAAGACTCGAGAATTTATGGAGAATGGTAGCATTGCTCTGAAAAAAAAAAAAAACCATACTAAAGATAATCTTGCAGATATGCTCATGAAGATGGTTACTATGGAGGGAGCTGGTTTTTCTCACTCATCACTGAAGTTGATGGAGGCCGCACCGGTCTAGGTGTGGGCGTACTTTTGCAAAAGTACGGTGGAGGAAGATATATATTCATTTTCTTGGTTTGAGTAGAGGCTTATGGTTGTTTCAAGCTAAAGTTGGAGATTTGTTGATGTTGTCTTGAATTCCACAAAGTTTATTTCCTCTTTTGGACCTATCTACATGGGATTTCATAGGAAATAGTTTTAATTCAATGTAATTGGGATATGCCATGATAGTCTTAATATTTGAAGGATAATCGCTAAAGATCTATTTGTTAGTTTCCTAAACTGATAAGATCTTTAGGGTGGAATTCCTTTCCTATTAGGATTAAGGAGGTGGGGATTTGAGGATTTATTTATTCAGCATCGTTCCTTGTAGCTAAATACTCTCTAATAAGAGATCATCCCCCCCCAAGTGAATGTAGGCGGATTTTTTCAACAAATCACGTAAATCTATGTGTTCTTGATTATTCTTGTTTTTTCTTTTTCATTTCACCTAGTTAAGTTTCTCTTTTGCACAACATAGGTCGATCCATGAATATGCTTTCGCAGATTTATGTAGATTTTGGTGCTTTGTTTGATAGGCAATATGGCGAGAGGGAAGATAAAGAGTATGATGGACAAGGACTCTCTTTACATGCTGATGGACATAAATTACTACATAGTACCAAATACTAAGGAATTGATACCATTTAGGCTGCACATGACAACGCTTCTTGGTTGGGGAAAAGTTTTTTTTTTTTTTTTTTTTTTTCAAGAAATAGTTCTTTTCTATTTCTATTTCGGGGAACAATTTCTGAGTAAAAGAATCAGTTTGGTAACTACACAAAATTTCTACTCTTGGAATAGAAAAAGAATAGAAATGCATTTGGTAACGCAATGATTCTTTTTTGTATTTATTCGTTTTTTATTCTTGCTCACGGATCGCCGATCGCCAACCGTCGCCGATTGCCGCCCGCTACCGCCGCTGCACATCCGCCGGCCGCTGACCATCATTGCCAACCGCCACCACACAGCCCATCGGTCGCCGCTGCCAATCGCCGGTCAATGGTGGCGGCGGCGGCGGCGGCTGGTAGTTGGAGGTGTCCGCGACAAGAGAGAGGAATAAAAGAAAAATAAAAAAGAAAATTGGCTTATTTCTAGAAGTTGTTCCCGGGAACAAGAAGAAACTTTTTTTTGCTTCTCATTTTTGCTCCAAATCTATTCCCGGGCTAACTTTCTATTCCGGAGAATAGAAAAACAACTTGGCGTTACCAAACAGATTTATATTCTTTTTTTGTTCCGAGGAACAAAAGAACATAAATTTAGAGAAATAGAAACGTTACCATGCACTGCCCTAACGTCCCTACTTCCATCCCATTCCATAAACAAGCCATCTTCTAACTCAAGAATTGATGGTTTCAGGCATCGTCTCATCCTCTCCATCACAATAATCTAGTGACCATCTTACAAACTAAAAAGTAAGAGATGAGCCGAAACCCAGTAAATGAAATCTTTAATTTTAAGTTAGAAAAATCCTCTTACCACTTCAGCTAGTACAAGTAAAGAGAATGTATAACAATCGAATAAGTAAGATGAGAACATGAGTGGAATTTACCTTTCACATTTTCATATATAACGGCAATCATCATACAATAATGCTTCCATTTAAACTCATGCATATGGTATATCATGTTCCAATGCAAGGTAACCAATTAAACATCATATGATTCTATACATGCACATGAACATGCATTATATTCACTTAACTTTTTCTCCCGAACTCTTTGAAGGCATCCCAACCATTAGGACATCCTGCAAACTTCAATCACGGGATATCGTCATACACCACTATATGGGTAACAAAAACACATTATTTTCATGTACAATGCACATGTTAACATTGATCTTTTTTACATCAATAATGAAATAAACAATCATTACAACAATCAACCTCCAATGCATAATCACTTTTCATGCATAGCCTTATCTCGTTATTTTTATAATCACATAAGTAAAAGATGAGGATTATAAGCTTACCTCACCTCCTTTTTTATCATACCTTTTTAATGTGCACATCATAATAGCATGCATATTTTTCTATTTTGTAAAGATAAGATTTTAGTAAAATTTGATTAATATACCTAGCAAAATCTAATTGTACAAGGAAACGGGTTCATATTTCAATAGAATCCGATGTATAAATGAACATGTTCAGATTGAGTAAAATCTAATCATATAAATGAACATGTCTAGACTGAGTAAAATTTGATTGTACAAATGAACATGTTGTTGTTATTGTTAAAGTCTAGATAATCATACAGATACATTTAGGCTAAGTGAAAATGATAAAATAAAAAAGCGGATTTACAAATGAACAAACTCAGACTTAGTAAACATCCAGTAGAACGAACGAACAAATTTTGACTCAATAAATTTTGGGAGAACGAATAAACAGATTTTGACTATTCATAATGAAATAGAATGAAACATAATGGACATCCAAGAGGTCATCAAGATAAATATGGCAAAAGACAAATTTTGACCATTCAGAATTAAATAAAACAAAGTAGAACGAACATATTCTACTTATTCAAAACAAAATAGAACGAGTAGAACTTTGACTAGTTAAGTTCTAGCAGAACAAGCAAAACAAGCAGAAATAATAGATTATGTCTGGATAAATTCTGGTAGAACGAACATGTAATACGATTCTTCTAGATTTTAACTCAACATTTTCACTTACCATTTCGACACAAATCAAGAAAATTGATTACATCCATTTAAACATGCACAATATAATCAAGGCTAATTAGTAATCACTATACTCATAACATGCACATCAAAGTCTCACCTCACAACAAACCAACCAAGTTAATGTTTTAAGGAGATTGAACTACCTTAATGCCTAGAAAATTCACGTACCTCAAACAAATGTGAACAAGCAAAGGCCGAGACCACCTCTTGACTCATGAAAATTAAGATCCAAGGAAGAATTTACTTGTAAAGGTTGATGATGGCATGATACATTTGGGTAGACTTTTAGTCTCCTCTTTTCTCCAAAGTTAAGAGAATGCCTTTGCTTTAAGGGTACATTAGTTCTTCCTTCTATATGTGGCATGCCTAATCTTGAGACAAGAACAAGTGTCATGGAGTTTGCATGTAATGGAGATGACTAACCTAAAATGAAATGACGGTTATGATAGGTGTCTTGATTACAAACCTTCACCCCATACGTGGCCAAAGAAGAAATAAGGGAAGATGACTCATCTTAGAGAGAGTCTTCCCAAAATCTTAGGTGTTAAGATTACTAAGAGACCTTGTTTTGAGAGGACACTTGGGTAGGTATGAGACATTACAAGAACATGCGGGCATTTTATGGCCTCTCATGCAAATCTCTTTCAAGACCTCATGCAAACTTCTCTTAAGAGACATGTGATCTCTCATGCAAATGATTTTAAGAGACAAGTGGCTTATAGATAATGCCATCTGAGAACAACTCATTCTCCTTTAGCCACGTGTCACGGCCAAGAGGTTTCCAGTGCTAAAGGGTTGTGCCTTGCCGCGGAGGACCTCCTGCGCCTACTTGGATTCCCAACGAGACTTCTTTCGGAACTTTTCAAGGGCGGGCGATACCGTCATTACGACAAATTCTAGAAGTCTCTAGCTATTTATGTTTGTAGTTGGTAGCTGTCATTAGTGTCGGTAGATGAGGCGGTGCGATCTCGTCCGCCGGATGAATTCTAGATCAACTAATGTAATCAAAGGGCCTATAGTATAAGAATGAGTGCCCTCCCCTCATTTGTAACCATCCAACTATTTCAGCAATACAAAACTCCTTTCTTTCCAGAGCTCCTCTCTCTAGAGACTTTCTCTCTCTACGATCCGAGTAAAGCAAGCGAGTGTGCGATCGATCGAGCAAGGATTGGCTTAGGTGATCCAAAAGAGCCTGAGTCGCCACGCAATCACGATCCCAATTGGTATTAGAGCAAATGAGAATCACCAATGGAGCGATGCCCACACAAGCAGTGCCCAAACTTGAGGTGTCGAAGCCAAAAGAATTCAAAGGCGACCGATCCGCCAAGGAGGTGGACAACTTCGTTTGGAGCATGGAGCAATACTTTGGCGCCGTCAACATCCAAGACGAGTTGATCAAGGTAGAACTGCTTCGATGTTCCTTTCTAATACCGCAATGCTTTGGTGGTGCAATAGATGCGACGAGACGAAGCGTGGCGCCGATCCCGTGGACACATGGGATGACTTCGTGAGGGAGTTCTGAGACTACTTCTTCCTCGAGTTTGCTCAACAAGAAGCTTGTAGCAATCTCCATCGCCTCGAACAAAGGGGCACGATTCGAGAGTACGTTAAGGGGTTCACGGAGCTCAAACTCCAAATCCGCAACCTAGTAGAGGAGGAGGTTCTCAGAGCATTCATGGATGGACTGAAGCCGTGGGCACAGCTCAAGCTCAAGCAACGGGATGTGATGAGTCTCGTGAGGGCGCTAAGCGTGGCGAAATCCCTCATCGACCTCACTAAAGCGAACCAAAGAATCGAGCAAGAGATTGGAGGTCGGATCGATCCTTCAAGGACGAAGGAAGAAGCACTCCCCGAGGCGCACATGATCAAGGTGGCCGAGTCAAGACATGGGGAGAAGGAACTTCCAAGCCGTCTTTCCAAAGGGGTCGACCACAAACGTATTGCATGACGAGTAAGTTTGATCAACCCCTGCCTTCTTCTTGCTTCATTTGCAAAGGTTCGCATTGGACCCAAAAGTGCCTAAAGAAGGGCAGGATCAATGCCCTCCTTACCATCGAAGAAGAGGAGGAGGAGCCCAAAGAAGAAAAGCGGCAAATCCGGCTTGGAGGCATGAAAGTTGTCAACTCTGTCCAAGCTCGATCGCTGTCCAAAGAAAAGCAAGCTGCTTCGAACTCGGACATGTTCTTCGTGGAGGTCAAAGTGTGCGGTCGAACACTTTACGCTTTGGTTGACACGGGTGCGTCGAACATGTTCATGTTGACCAAAGTGGCGAAAGCTTTAGGACTTCGCGTTGAGCTGACCGGGAATTCATTCAAGGCCATCAACTCGGAGGGGCTCAAAGGCGTAGGATCAACTCCTGATGTGGATGTCCAAATTGGCAGATGGAAAGGCAAACTATCATTCGAGGTAATTCCTCTCGACGATTATGATCTCATTCTGGGAATGCAGTTTTTCCATAGCGTGAGGTCCATGATTGACATGAGGATCAAGTGCATCATGATCCTCGATCCAAAATGCCCTGCCATGATCCCCATGTGAAAGGGGTGGTCGACACCAAGACCATCGCCACGATCCGATGCCTTAACAAGAGCTTGAAAGCCAAGAAGCGCATGCACAACCCGCCACCCATGGAAAAGCCGAATGTAGAGTTGGATCCTACTCCAACTCACGCCATGCCGATCCAAGTGCTCTTTCCCGAGTCGAGGACTCACCGCGTGCCATGCCCAAGCCAAAGATGGAGCTGTGTGCCATGCTCGAGTTGAAGATGGAAGGGTGTGGTCCATCGTTCGTGAGCGTCCGAGCAAAGCAAAACCAAAAGAAGAGAGCCCGTGCTCATGCCAAAAAGGCCGCCCGTCGAGCTGTGAGTGACGAGGGCATCGCTCAAGTGAGCGGGGGAGAATGTCACAACCAAGAGGTTTTCGGTGCTAAAGGGCCGTGCCTTACCACGAAGGACCTCCTACACTCGCTTGGATTCCCAACGAGACTTCTTCCAAAACTTTCCAAGGGCGGGCGATACCGTCATTACGACAAATTCTAGAAGTCTCCAGCTATTTATGTCGGTAGTTGGTAGCTGTCATTAGTGTCGGTAGATGAGGCGGTGCAATCTCGTCCGTCGAATGAATTCTAGATCAATAGATATAATCAGAGGGCCTCTAGTATAAGAAGGGGTGTCCTCCCCCTCATTTGTAACCATCCAACTATTTCAGCAATACAAAACTCCTTTCTTTCCAGAACTCCTCTCTCTAAAGACTTCCTCTCTCTACGATCCAAGTAAAGCGAGCGAGTGTGCGATCACTCGAGCAAAGCTTGGCTTAGGTGATCCAAAAGAGCATGAGTCGCCATGCAGTCACAATTCCAATCGATCGGCCCATGACACATGCATATGAGTAAACCTCTATACATTTTACCCGAAGTAAAGATGATTATCATAACCGAATAACCCATGACATCATTTGTATAAATAAATAATGATTAGTACTAATCATCTAAGGTTTAGACAATATAAAATAATCAATGACATTTGAATTCACCAAAATTATGGTTAAACCATACCGAACACTTAGGAAAATCTCGAGTTAGAATAATTTGATACTCGACAATCACAACATATAATTCGAAGAATATTCGTACCCATCAAAAATCAAGATGACGGTAGATTAGTTAACACCACTTAGTTAATACCACTCTAACTATCCACATATGCATCAACGTTCATTAATTTTCTAACTGGTCGAACTTGAGACAATTACATTCGTTGAAAATTATCTTCTGCGCCTCACACAATTTACGATCCAATTACTAATTCTACGTGTCCACCTAATTCTTAAGATAAATAGTCCTTAGCCTTATAACCAAAATATAATTATTGGACACCACAAATTCTCAACGTCTAAACGTTATTATGAAAAATCTGGATGTCAAACTTCTGCCTTATTTCTTTTCCAGAATCAGACCATGCAAATGATGTGTCGAGTAGTTGCACGTGAACTCAAGCAAATGCAGCTCACAGACTCTCATCCTCAAGACTACCTTATTTTTTACTGCCTTAGCAAAAGCGAAGACATTTCTAGTCAACCTTCTCTAGCTAATGGGGTAATGCTTATTGCAGTGTGTTTTTTTACTTGTTTTAAGGTCCATGAAAGTCGAATTCTGACTACTTGCCAATGGTCTCTTTCACTAACCATCGAGTTTGCAAGCTCAAGACCCTATTTGGCAGTGCATGAATGCATACCATTAGGGGTGTACATGATCCAGGTGAGCGGTTCCCGACCTAGAACCAAGAACCGCCCGCTAGTTGCATGGATCCACCTGGGAACCGGACCGCTGATCCGGTCCGGTTCCCGGGTGAATCCATAGAACCGGTCCAACCTCCGTGCCTTCCCCTTTTCGCCCTCCCCACATTTGCTTATTCTGGCTCTCCCGACCATGGTAGCTTTATTCTCCTCAAGTACTAGCGCCGCGGCAATGTCTGCCGCGGTGGCAGTCGCGACCCTCGCTCCGCTTCCATCCTGGCCACTACCACCATCTTCACCACCGCCTCCGCCATCTCACACTCCTCCCTCGGGACCAACAATGAAGAGGACAATGGGGATGATGAGCTGTTCTTAGACCTAGAGTTTGCCCATCCCCAAAGATGAGGATGATGGGGAGAAGCTTGAGGAGGGGAAGGAGGAAGAGGGGAGGTAAAAGTAGGATGAGCCCAACAACGAAGAGGACGATAATGACAGTGAATGCGGAGGTGGCGACGAGGATGGCAACATCGTGGAGAGAGAGTTTGAGTTCGAGGGAGGAAATGAGAATCAACTCATTGTTTCACTGAGTTCGAACTAGGACTCGAAGGGAGATGAGTAGATCTGGAGGTGAATCAGAGAGGAAGAGGGAGCTTGGGGAGATTTTGAATTGAGAGACACAAGATGGAGTAGGAGAGTAGTGAATTAAAACAAGATGGTGATTAGAGCCCTAAATTTTAGATTTGCTAATTTCGAATATTTTAATATTAAAAATTAATAGATTATTATAATATAACCGGTCTAGTCCGGGTGGGCGGGTGGGCAGATCCGCCCATGGAACCGAGAACCGGACCAATACCCACCGGTTCCCATAAATTGGAACCGGGAACCGGATCGATTCCCTTAAGAACCACCGGTTCTGGTCCGATTTCGGGCGGTCCGGGTGAGTCCCGATTCTTTTGCACACCACTACATAGCATGGTTCATAGGGTGGTAAATAGTAATTGAGCCAAGTCTAGTCGAATTCGATATTGCCCCTAGCTCAAATTGACTCGCATACTCTGGGCTCAAAACTTGGCCCAAGCTCAATTGAGTATAAAAAATTTGGGCTAGCTTTTGACTTGATCTTGACTCGACTATAAAAGAGTTATGTATGAACACGAGCTCGAGTAATAAGCTCAAACTTATCTTGCTTAGTTTTAATGACTTTTTTTGCCTTTTTTTGTAACTAAAAAATACACTTGAAAAGAACAAAAGAAGGTTGATGAGACTCGGGAGTGCGTTGGGCTGAGTATAGATGAGTTCCAACTTGACTTGATGAGATCCTTAAGTAGCTCAAGCTCGATTAGAAATAAGGTGAGTCGATCTCAAGTAATCATCTAGCAGAGCCTGAATCAAATTGACACATTGTCAGTCAGCTTTTCTCATCATATAATTTGATGAACCTTGGATATGATGTTTTCTAACATGTTTAAGGTTGTCTGTAATAGCTAAAGGAATGGTTGTGGATTTTTGAGCAAGTATGCAATGAACCTTTGGGATACAAAGGCCTCCACGTGGTCAGGTTGTTGTCTAGTGGCTTCTTTGCATAATCCTAATTTCTGATTTAAGGTTGTCTGTAATAGCTTTTTTGAGCAAGTATGCAATGAACCTTTGGGATACAAATCAGTTCACATTTTTTGAACTGGTTGTAACAAAGCCAAGAACACCAATTTTTCAGTTAGATTTATGAGGAAGTCATTGGAGTTCATGATTTTTTTTCTGGACAACCCAATATAAAGAAAAGGATTCAGGACTGTTTCTACTTTGGTATTTGTTTTGATTTGGTGAATGCATTCACATCTATAATAGGTTGCTGTGACTGGTGAATGGAGTAATGGGCTCTCAAAGATATATGCATTTTACATCAAGATACATATTTTGGGTATGATTGTTGTGTGTTTGCATTTTTGCCCATCTGTACAGGTATATGGATACAGGATGTCTCTATAGGCAAAGCATCTTGGGGAAGTGGAAGAATGCTTTAATGAACCTGGCAGTTTAGAATTTGTGAAGAAAGTGAATGAGATGGCTGAAAATAACTGGAACAATTACATGGCTGAAGGTTCATTGCAGGGCCATCGTGTCCGGTATCCCATACAGGGGGACCAAGATGGGAATGTTGGGCCATTGCAAGAATCTGAGGAGTTCCCTGATATTGGCGATAAAGTTGTCGGTTCCCATTCCACTACAATCCTTGATGTTCTGACAACTTAAGTTCTGTTCGACTCCATGTCCATCTAGTCCTAGGAGCTACAAAGATGTTTCCTGGGCTGTCGCCTCATTCTTGCTATGTACAAGTTTTATGATTTCTGTCTAATTGTTTCTGAGTGGTGCGGCAGTTCAGATCATTCTTTCATTATTTTGTTTTTACCGCGGCTATCTGAATCTTTCCCGGACACTTGCACAATAAGGATCCTCAGCGGTGATCGCATCCATGGTGTGAATATCATATTTGAACAGCTCGGTATCTCTTGGACTTTGGTTTGAAGGATTATGTTATTACAATCTGGGTGCATCTGTGCTTGTGTTTTAGAGGATATTGATGTAACGTGGAAATCGGTGTACAAATGTAGTTGAAAACAACGTCACTTTTTATGAAGTCTTTGATGCCTACAGTTTGAAATGAATAAATCTCAGAGATGCGAGAATCATTTCATGAGATAATTCTTGGCACATATTCATTCATTCTATCCCAACCATATTTATTTGGGATTACTTTTGGCAAATTTTATGGCATTCAAAAGTTACTTTTACTTCATGAGAAATACTTGGAATCTCATAAGATATACGTATATTTGTACATTAAAAGTTCTAAAATTTATTACGAAAGTATGATTGAATTCTGAAAAGGACAATTAAGCACTTATGATTTTATCAATATTCCCAATTTGCCATTACAACTAAAATATACGCCTCGCCCTATAATCCTATGTATGCTTATCTTTCTCATTTCGCTTCGCGCATGGTATGAACCGCATGCACATCCAATAACAATTACATAACCATGTATATTGATATATAAAACATTAATCTCCCAATTCTTTACATATTGTAAAGGGGGCTTTTGAAAAATTCTATGCCTCTACCCTACATGTTGCAGATAATCATCAATGCAAATTGCGAGGCATTAATTCCAACGAGGCTTATTTCTCAATTTTCTATTAATCTAGATTTACTAATCAAATTAATTACTAAATTCTATATATTTGCTAATTGATCCATGTGAAATTCTAACACTATATTAAATTATCAAAACAATCCACTTTTCAAAATGGTTTTGCAATTAAGTGCAAATTTTGACTAGTTAATAAAATGTGAATTAAATGTGTAATAAACCAAGAACCTACCATCATAAGTGTAAACAGCTCCCATAGTTTTTAGTTAAAATATGAGACCTTAACTTACTGAAATTACAGAATTGCCCCAATTCTACAATTCTTACATTTTTTACCAAATTTCATTTCCTTTAATTAATCTAACTTAATCACTAATTAATAATTTTGACTAATGAAGTTTGTTGTTCACAGAAGAATTTATATGCTGTGAATATATATTTCTTTTCTTTCTTGTATGACACAAAATGACTATTACATTTGTTTACATTCATAATTTCATCTTTCTAATACCTCTACTTGTCAAAGTCATTCAAAATCCTCTTGAAATCATTCAACCGTATTTTTATTTATGAAGTATATCCATTATCTATACAACTACTCATAACATCTTCTAATGACATCATAAACATAATGGATCTTTCACGCAATATCAATAACAATTTCAAGATAAAAGCACCGGTAGGCATCAATGGCCATCATTCTCATCTTAAATCCACATGGCATCACCCATGATAGAAGATCATATTGTGACATCCGGATTTCACCGGACCTCAGAAAAGTAACGGCCCGTCACGGATTGACAAAGTTGTTATTGGATTGCGTCATTGGCACCATCTGCGGACGCTATTTCGTCATCGTCATCGTCGGCACCACATTCGACCATCGTTTCATTATCACCTGCCATTCCGAGACATCGACTTTCGGAAAATTTTGTCCATGCACGGCCATGCACACGTCCAATGCTAGTCCTAAGCGACCTCACAAATCGACCGAGCTGAAGGCCCGTAGCACGCAACGGCCATGCGTACGACCGCTGCATTTTCCATGCAAGAATGAAGCAACCGAAGGTCCACGTCTGTAGGAATCAACCGAAGAGGAGAAGTTGACCCATGCAGCTACATGCAAGAATTGTCTACGAAGAAGCTACGTCCTACAATGGTCAACAGACGAAGAGATGTTGACCGAGAGAGAGAGCCCACGCCCCCGTTCCCTTCGATAGTCAACAAATCTCAAGATGTTGACCAAAGGGCTACGTCTATAGCCATGCATGCAAGAAGGGACGCTTTGACCATCTCAGCAGCTGCAACGTGCACTCCGGTGTTGTCCTCTTCAATTGCCGCCAGCGTGATTTCCATTTAGTTGACTCAAGAGTCAACTAAACAAGCCCACGCCCTTGCATGCACGAGAGAAGCTGGCGGTCACCGAAGCCCGTGAACACCACGTCCTCCTCCAGCTGTCAACGTGCGCACGCTCCTATCCTTCTTCGGCCAGCAGAGGCCACGTCTTGCATGCAACATGCAAGATGGCGTGCAGCAGCCCATTCGGCGGTCAACGAATGGAGAAACTTTGACCAACAAACCGCCACCTTCGTGTTTGGATGGCCAGCGAAGCAGAAACGTTGGGACAGCTGCAAGCCACGTTTCTTCCACCCGTCCTTGCCTCCTTCTACTGCCGACGTCCTCATTTTGTTGACTTGGGAAAATCAACGTGCGGAGCTTTCGAAGGGAACGGAACACAGCAAACAGAGAGAGAGAACAGCGAGCGAGAGAGAAAGCAAAATATAGAGAGAGTAGAAGAGGAAGTCGTTCCTCTCTGCCCGCACGCGCAGCCGCTGTCCACCGCCGTGCCGATCCAGCCATCCCAACCGAGCCGCAGCTGCCACACCACCATGCCAACCCCTCGCCGTCGATGTCGCAGGACTTGAGGCAAGTCAATATTCACTAACCTATATCACGTAGACTATGTCGTTGCTGGATAAATACATTCCGCAACCTAACATTATTGCGGGATACTTACATAAATTGATGTAGATATAGTCGATCTAACCAAAAATGTTAGAAGCCTTATGTAGAGAATCGGTGATGATGCACGTATCTGGTCTCTTTGGCATTCCGTGAATTATAAATTTGAGTGTTATAAGGCTTGTGAGCAATTCTAGAAATTAAAAGGGTTGGGCCACTATGGTTGCCGATTTTTGTAGGATCTTCTATGGTTCGATTTAGGGTGACCTTCTTCATGAAAGTTATGATATATACCTAGATCTACGACATATATTTATTTCAAAATTTTCGGGTCACGAAGATCAACTCATGGACCTAATTTCCTACCAAGATGGAACTGTCTGGAACTGCAGTTTTAATGAACTGTTTTCATTAGCGCGAGTTGGCATATTTTAAAGATTTATATTGCATTATAAATTTTGATATGAAATTATCTTAGACTGCTACACTATATTTGTGATTATTGCTATCATCGAACCCTTAGGTCGACAATGCCCCAAGAGTCGAGATTGCCTAGAGGGTCACGATGGTGATGCTTTTGAATGCCTGGGGACTAGTGAGCCCCAGAGGTTCTCCGGGAGTGTCGGGACGCCCGGATGTATGACGATACAAATTCCGGAGGGTAGGGGCAGCCATTGATATGGCGAGCCCCGACGATTCCTCGGAATGCTAGGTGAGGTGCGAGATGCTTAGAGGTGTAACGCAACACGCTCTGGATGCCTGGTGACTGAAATATGGAACCGGAGGCTTTTGTGACACCAGGTTGGGCGCAAACACTGGTCCTCTAAGAGTAGATGTTAGTGAACTGCAAAATTTATTGAATTCTAAGGTTTCATGGACCTACTATATCATACTCTTTCATAGACAATCTTATTAGTTTAGTGCATGTATCATACTCTTTCATAGACAATCTTATTAGTTTAGTGCATGTCTACTTCTTTAGTTATGTGTATCGTTTTAAATTACATAAATTGGGTAACGATAACTTTATGTAATATAGTTTAGTGGAATTTTAAGTGCTGAGTAGTCGTACTCACCCCTTGTGGGGCTAACATATTTCAGACTAGGAAAGAATGTCACTGCTGCCCCCACCTCCTAGCACCTTCTACAGTGTCCCCATTGACATGAGATGGGAGCAAATTGAACATCCGAATCCAAACATGTAATATCCAGATTTCCGGGTTCTAATTTCGATTGGATAAATAGGGCCGTTTTCGTTCAGTTGAAGTCGGGGATTGTGAAATTGAGGAGTACGAGGGATTCTTGGATAAAGAAAATAATCAATTTGATAAGTGAGACATCAATTGATTTTATGAGAGTCATTTGAGAGAAATTCAAGAGGGATATTGGATGCAAAAATGCAAGAGGGGAATCAAGAACTCTAATATTAAATTTTTTTGGGAATTTATGAGCTTATTCAAAAGAAATTGAAATAAGAATTTTCTATTTGAGGAAATTCTTGTCTTTTGAATTTATTCTCATTTCCCCTTTCCCTATTTGGCCAAACACCTTTCCTCCTTTCTCTCTCTCTCTTTCTTTCTTTTTCCTTTTTCTTTTTCTCTCTCGCTCTCTCCTTTTCTTTTCCCTCGTGCGCAGCCCCCCCTACCGGACACCAAGCTGTCTTCAACTTTGCTTCTCTTTTTTCCTTTTCTACTTTCTGACTTTTCAACACTTATCTTCTCTCTCTTATCTTCTTCTCTCTCTCTCTCTGAAACCTCACTCCCTCGACGCTCTCTCTCCCTCACCTTTCGAAGAAGACAGAAAACGGAAGTAGAATAGCAATGCCGAGAGAGGTAGATCGGAATAGCTCGTCGTCGCACCGAAGCTGCCGCATCGTCGCTCGCGCGTCACTCGCGTGCCGCTACCGCCGTGTGTCTCCGCCCCTTTCCCGACGCCGTCCCTACTGCAGCCACGTTCCAACAGCTCCCCCGAACAACTTAGGCCACCACCGGAGCTCCCTCCACCGCTGTTCATCGCCGCTTGGACCCGTGGCCGACCCCTGCTGCCTCCGCCACCTTTGTCTCACCATTTTAGCCACCAAAGCTGCTTCAACCAGCCAAGAACAGCAGCAAACAGAGAAGACAGAAAATGGGTATGGCAGCAATGTTTTGGCCCATTTTGGCCGTCTTCCCAAGCCCGGATGCTCGGCCCGCTTTGAGGAAAGTCGATCCTCGCGTCGAGCCCGTCGTTTTGAGTGAGTTTTACTCACTAATGCCTTCTTAGTTTGCTAATTATACTTAAAGGTTGATTAGTGTTAATTAAGTGTAATTAGGTGGTTAGATTAGAATTTATTAGTGATTATTAGTTAATTGCTTTGCATATTAGTTGTGTGATTAGTGTAATTAGATAGAGAATTGCCTATAGTATTTATTGGATGCTCCTTGGGATTTTTCCCGACCCTAATCGGGCTTTAATTAGGCTTTTCGGGCCTAAGTGGAATTTTTGGTATTTAAATATTAATTTTCGGAATTAAATTAAATAATTATTTATTTTCTGAAAATTTAATTGGGATGGCTCGAGACCGGAATATTACGCTGATGACCGTGGTGAAGTCCGTTTATTTAATCGGGCTTTATTTTGAGCTAAATCGAATTTTTAATATTAATTATTTAATTTTCGAAATTAATTATTTATTTATTTATTTTCCGAAAATTCAATTGAGATGGCTAGTGACCGGAATATTATGCTGATAATCATGGTGAAGTCCGTTTATTTAATCGGGCTTTAATTTGAGCTAAATTGAATTTTTAATATTTATTAATTAATTAGTTTTCGGAAATTAAGATTGAGATGGCCGACGACCAAAATCTCGTGCTGATTGTCGTGGCGTAGTTCATTTATTTATTTGAGCTCTATGTTGTATGAAATTAAATAAATTGTGATATTTTAGGGATTTACCCTAAATTGATTGAAATTGAGTGAAATTGAATTATTGATTGGTAGATGGCCGAGTATGGCTAGTTAGCAATTGTAATGCCTTGTTGAGCTATAAGTGGAGAGAGTGGTGGGAGCTAACTGAGAATTCTATTGGATAAGACCGATCAAGTACGAAGTATAGATAGGCGTGGTTCGGTGATAAAGTACATCACTGTGCGAAAACGGCGCCTTAAAGAACACACGTAGACTACCTATAAATCGTGAGAGGCGCGGTTCGGTGATGAAAGACATCACTGTGCGAAAATGGCGCCTTAAAGAACGCACGTAAACTATCAGTGATTTGTGACCTATGACGGGCGTGGTTCAGTGATGAGGAATATCACTGTGCGAAAACGGCGCCTCAAAGAACGCATGTAAACCGTCTATTACTTATGTCACATTGGTGAAAACGACGCCCAAGAGCATTGATGGAGCTCTGTGACTAAGTGTACTATTGAAGGTTAGGTGGGATTGAGTGAATGACCTAGAAATGATTCGATTGACTTGTAATCGACTAGGTCGATTGATCGATTATTCAATCTGAGTGTGATTTAATGTGATTGATCATTGCCTTGATTTGATGTTGCGAATTGATTGATTGAATGGAAATGATCATGAGTGGTCTTGTTGGTGTGTAATCGATTAAGTCGATTAGATCGATGCTTCGATCTATGATGTGATTGCTTGGATGCCTATTTGATCTGAGCTAATATGCAGGTAGAATCTGAGGCCAAGGTAAGTCCTCTAACTCGTGTGGTGCATAGGCAGCCTTAAAGTATATTAGTTTACTAATCGGGTCTTAGGGTGTAGAACTTGCTGAGACATTGTCTCAGTGGTTATTGAATAACCATTTCAGGACCCGGATGAGGAGCCTAAGGAGGAGGAATCCGACGAGGAGATCCTTGTTGAGGAACCCGAAGAGGAGTACGTGGAGGAGGACCCCGATTATGACCTCGAGTACGACCCGAATGAGGACTGAGATCCCGTCCTGTCTTGTTAGACCTTGTCTGCATGTGAATAGATGTCAGATCAGACCTACACATATATAGTATTGTAGAATTCTATGAGATGCGTGTAAAAAGATGTGGTTGTGAAATCTTTGTATGAAAAATATATGGCCTACTTTTCTATCCCATTGTTTTATTGTCTGGGGATTTATAATTGTTTCCGCATGTGCATATAAAAATGAAAGGGTCGGCAATACATAGTCATGGGATATCGCAATTTTAAAATCGACCAAAAAAAATTGAAGGATGGTCACGTGACCAAGAGTCGGGGCGTGACAAGACATGCCGGGTTTGACTTAAATCCGGGTGCAAGCGATCTTGACTTTTGATGCCGACTTCCTTCGGGTCCGATAGTCCAGAATTTTGTCGTCCTTTACATCAAGTTGGACGGCCATACGATGGGACCATTGCTGCCACCACCAAAGGAGGATAACAGAGGATCCAGCGGGACCGAGTAAGGGGGGGGGGGGAGAGAACAAGAAATTTGAGGCACCGCAGATGGATGACGCTATAGATGGCTAACCAAATAGTTGGTTTCTTTTTTAATACACATATGGCAAATATAGAAATAGTTGGTCTTTTTGAATGTATCGACAAGCGACATCCGTTACATGTATATATAAATAAAAGGTGCCTAGTTAGTGTGTATGTTTGGTGTGCATCATTTCTGAGTATAGGAAATGAAGTTGTTGGATACACTTCCACCATATACATTGCTTAGGAACCAATGAAGTGTGTGATAGAACCCCCACATGGATTCCTTGAAGTCCATTGATCTGAAAAAGAAGGACATCCGGGACGAGGTAAGAAGTGTGGTGACCCTAACAGATACGGGGGCCGTCGAGTGAGGGCGCCATGCGCAATGTATATGGCGAAAGCACATCCAACAACTCCCTTTCCTATACTCAAAAATGATGCACACCAAACATACACACTAACCAGGCACCTTTTATTTATATATACATGTAACAAATGTCGCTTGTCGGTACATTCAAAAAGACCAACTATTTCTATATTGGCCATATGTGTAATTAAAAAAAAAAAAAAACGACTATTTGGTTAGGCATCTACGATGTCATATGTCTGGAGTGCTAGTGTCCAAAAATTTCTTGCAGCCTCTCGTTCTGCACCCCCCTACTCGGTCCCGTTGGATCCTCCGTCATCCTCCTCTGGTGGCGGTGGCAATGGTCCTGGCCGTCCAACCTAACGTAGAGGACAACAAAATCCTAGACTACCAAACCCGAAGGAAGGCCAGCATCAAAAGTCAAGACCGCTTGCACTCGGATATAAATCAAACCTAGCATGTCTGGATTCGGATGTTCAGTTTGCTCCCATCTCATGTCAATGGGGACACTGTAGAAGGTGCTGGGAGGTGGGGGCAGCAGTGACATTCTTTCCTAGTCTGAAATATGTTAGCCCCACAAGAGGTGAGTACGACTACTCAGCACTTAAAATTCCACTAAACTATATTACATAAAGCTATCGTTACCCAATTTATGTAATTTAAAACAATACACATAACTGAAGAAGTAGATAGGCACTAAACCGTATAAATTCATTCATTCATACTTTTGCCTCTCATTAGCTATTAGGTAATCATTAACTTCTTTTTAAAAACACGAATGGATAATATTATTTATACTTTAAGCTAAAACCAAATAAGGATCAAGATTACTAAGAGAAACAACCTAATTTAGCCCTTAGAGATTCACTTGTCTTGGATGGAAAGTTTGAGCAAACATAAAGCTTAATCCACCTAAAAATCAGATGATGCGATCTTGAATTAACACTAGTTGAGCAAATCAAACACCTAATTCAACACTAGGCTAAAAATCTATAATGTTGTTACTCATGTGACTACCTATAATTGTTGACAAACAAAAAAATCGTGAAAGATATTTTATTATAGAAGAAATTTCGGCGAAACAAACTCAATGAATTTTACTTTTGATAATCATTCTATATGTCTATCTAGCCATTTGGTCATGCCTAAAAATACTAGGTGGACACATTTTTTACTGTCAATATGTGATAACAAACTCATGTACTAATTTTTATTCACTTATGCATATTAAAGTTAGTAAAATTACTTTACCAATTGATTTTTCTCAATCATGACATATAATCAGATATCGTGAAAACCAATAAGTTCCACGTTCATGAATGTTCAAAAAAATTTCATCGATTCTAACTCGCTTCACCCTTTTGACCCTTTAAAAGATTTAATAACCCTTAACAAAGTCACATACTTAAATATCACAGCTTCAAAAGCTAATTTTTAGAAATTTTCCTAGCTTCACAAATTCATCAATAGGTTTGTAATTAATCACAGCTATCAAACAATTCATTCAGACCATTAATCATTTTAATATCCTAAATAATATTAGGAAGCAAGGAAACTTCAAGATGTCACGCTACAGTTACGACGCAGTGGAGCAATTACATGTCAATCGGTCCACCGCGAGTCCGTACGCTTCCTCTTCCCTTCACGGGTTGGTCCGGTTGTGTATAGGGAGGAGATGGCATCGGGTTAAGTGATCGTGTGACCAGCTCCACGATCTCTAAGCCTAGAGAACACATGAGGTCCTCGCGAACCCACTTGGAGACCCTGACCTGAGAATTGTATTAGAAAAATCTGTACAATTATTTCATCTCGCCGAAGAACATATTTCATGTGATATATACATTATAATTCCACCCAAAGAGCTATGTCAAGTCATGATGGCGATGATATTTCATCAACTGATCATAATTTTTTACCTGTTATGAAATCCATTTGTGACAAGTTATACCAAACCCCTATTGTTTGTACATATCTCAATTTTAAGTAACTTTTTATCTCATATGCCATTATCACATAATATACTGTTGCAAGAAACTATTATTGGGTTAAAAACCTTTATTGTAATTTTTTGATGCCATATATTGGGTAGTGCCATGTGGGATTTTCTGAATTCATTAATTAGTTGCCATATATAAATAATTGGGCTTGTTAGGATTTGCTAGACAATCACATAGAAAATAGAAAGTAAAAATGAGAAAGAGAATTTGCCTGATTATCACACCTCAACATGGCTCCACCCCCACTTTAAATTGTTCTTTTCTTTTATCTTTCTCTAATTGTAGCTCCCATTAATCTCTCTCTCTCTCTCTCTCTCTCTCTCTCTCTTTACTTCCTTTTCTTCTTCATACTTTACTAATTGCCCCAATCGATGGAGAGTATGAATCACACCTCAACACAGCTCCACCCTCACTTTATTCCACGCCCACTTTATTAGTAACTTAAAATTTCTCTTTTCTATTTTTTTTTCAAATTGCAGCTCTCATCACTCTCTCTCTCTTCTCACTTCCTTTTCTTCCTAGCCATAGCCGTGACACATCATCCCATGCGAGTTGTTGTTTGCGTGTTTGGTGAGACTATGTGGCATCTTGCGAGCTGTTGTTTGCGTGTTTGGTGAGACCATCTGGCAACCTTCTCATTGTCGTTTGCGTGTCATCATCGTGACACGTCATTCTATGTGAGTTGTCGTTTGCGTGTTTGGCGTCATTCCGTGCGAGTTGTTTTTTGCGTGTTTGGTGAGACTACACGGCATTGTTCTCGTTGTCGGGAGTGCACAGTAAAAACCCAATACTTTCTTCTAGGAAGAGACTATGTGGCATTATTCTTGTTGTTGGAAGTGCGCAGTAGAAGCATAATACCTTCTTCTAGGGAAATCCTTTTTTTTTCAATATCTTTTTGAGCCCGTCAACATATCCATTTGGACTCATATCCAATGTACGATTTTTCTAACATAATCTATGCGCGACACTCATGATGGTTTCTTGAGTTTCCACTATGCACCCCTCGTTGTCTACACTTTGGGAAACAATGATATCATCAAGTATCGTAACTTATGTACGGTGTTTACTTGAGTGTCGTAATTCTTAAAAAAAAGTTAATTTGAGTGTCAATTTTTTTTTATAAAAACGTCCATCTAAAGTGTCCAAAATTTGACGCAGCCCAGTAGTTAAAGTGAACGTTTTTTAAAAAAGGAATGCCGTTTAAGTGATTAATCAAAAGTTATATAATACTTAAATAATTGAAAAAAAAATTATGATAGTCAAGAATGGTCGTATCAATATTGTGACATCTGTGACGTCATCTTTTCTCGAGAGAAGAAGATGATGAGCAGATTGCGAGAGGAGGGAGAGAGGGAAGAGCGCGAGAGGGAACCAAACAGGAGAAATTTGAAGCGTTTATGAGGAAGTCAGGTGGGGCCCAATCGGCGCACACATGACTAATCGATGGAATGGATACGATACGAGGTGCCGGTGCTGGCGCTGGCACCACGCCACCGTCGCACGCGCACTCTGTCTTGTCTCTGGTAATGTCGGCGACATGCACGGCATCGCCAATTTCGCCGTCGCCCTCATCTCGTATGCTCCTCCTGAGACGGTGAAACCTGCAAAGTCTCCTCGGCTTTCTCTCTCTGCGCATGATTCCTTGCTCTCTCTTCTTCCTCAAGAAAGGCACTTCTCCGACCGACTCTCCCGGCCATATCATCCACCCCCCGGCCATCTCATCCACCGTGCCTTTCTCTGTCAACCCATCTACCCTTCCATCTCCGTCATCTTCCGATCTCTCCCATGGCGGATTTGGCTCCGGGTCGTGGCACCTTCCTCCACGGCGACCTCGACCTCCACATCATCTCCGCCTCCAACCTCCCCAACATGAACATGGTCTCCGGCCGCCTCCGCCGGTGCCTCTCGGCCTGCGCCCGGCCTTCCCACTCCAGCGACCATGCCCCCGCCTCCCCACTCCGGGACCGCTCCGACCACGACGCCCGCTCCCACGGGAAGGTCATCACCTCCAACCCCTACGTCACCGTCAGCGTCCCCCACGCCACCATCGCCCGCACTCGCATCCTCCACAACATGCAGAACCCCTGGTGGGACCAGCAGTTCCGCATCCCCCTGGCTCACCACGCCGTCTACTTGGAGTTCCGCGTGAAGGACAGAAACCTCTTCTGCGCGCAGCTGATCGGCACTGTTAATATCTTGGCGTGGAAAATCCAAACTGGCGAGGACATCTCCGGTTCCTTCCCGCTGAGCGGACCCTCAGCGAAGCCGAATTCCCGCCTCCAGCTCAAGCTGAAGTTCACGCCCGTGGAGAATAACCCGGTGTACCAGCACAGCATTGCCGGAGATCCTAATCATCTGGGAGTGAGGCACACTTACTTCCCCTTGAGAAAAGGGAGTGGCGTCACCCTGTATCAGGACGCTCATGTGATCGATGGGTCGTTGCGTGAGATTAAGTTGGATAGCGATGCCGGAGGCGTTTATAGGCATGAGAAGTGTTGGGAGGATATTTGTCACGCCATATCCGAGGCTCACCATTTGATATACATTGTTGGTTGGTCGGTTTCTCATAAAATTAAGCTCATTAGAGAGCGTACCCAGACCCGGTCATTGCCGCAAGACAGGGACTTGACGCTCGGTGAATTGCTCAAGTATAAGTCACAAGAGGGGCTGCGCGTTTTGTTGTTGATTTGGGATGATAAGACTTCGCGTGACAAGCATTTTATTAACAAGGTGAGAAGTTGTTTGTTTAAGTTGGATTGCCCTTGATCACATGCTTCCATCTGCTTATTTTAGTATATTGAGGTGGCATGTGGCATTGGCGATTACTATGTTGTTGGTCCTGTTGTCCAGAGTATGATAATGGTTAGTGTATTTGCTACGAGGAGCACTTGTCTAGTGAGGAATTAGGGGATAGCATCTCTCTTTGCTCCCGATATTGTCCCTACAAATGAATAAGGGTGCACGGGCGGCATTTCTTGCAGGAAGGGGTGATGCAGACACGTGATGAAGAAACTCGAGATTTTTTCAAGAATTCATCAGTGAACTGCGTGCTGGTGCCGCGTGATGCCAGCGGTAAACTTGGCTATATTAAACAGCGGGTATGCTTTTCCTAGAATTCTTGCAGTTTCACCACATGGAACTTTTATCAAAATCTAGAGATTAGCACTAGCATTGGACAGCCATAACCTCTTTCACATTTATGAGCTACATGGCATTGCGATGTTTCGTTCCTCCCTCATGTCTAGGCAATTAGCTGCCTTGCATATTTGTAGTTGGAGATGCGTTTTATTGTAGAAATGTCCTATGAAGTTGCTGAGGTGATTTGGTATTGGAGATGAATGTTCTTTATAAAGTGACTGATCGACTCTTTGGACTCTCTCATTTAGCCCACTCATAGAGCTAATGTCCCTTTTCATACTTTTAAAGTTGAACGCTTGTTTATGAAGTTTCCTTGCATTTTCGAGCTATCATAAAGATACTCTACTTTCTCAGGAAGATTCTGTGCTATACATAATCCTCATTCGTTAATTTGGAATGATTATCTTAAGGGATAAGGTTTGCTTTGTAATGTGCATTCGTTTTACTTAAGCATGGCTGCATAATTTTGTGAGAATGGACGGACTTTATACTCTTTCTTGCCTGAATTCCTTATGTGGTGTTGTGGTAATTCTGATAACCTAAATAACTCTTACAAGCTTGGACTGTATTATTTTTTTCTCCAGGTTGTTGGATCCATGTTCACACACCATCAAAAATGCGTCCTGGTGGACACCCAGGCGTTGGGTAATCACCGAAAAATAACTGCATTTATTGGAGGAATTGATCTCTGTGACGGTCGATATGATACACCAGAGCATCGGCTATTTCATGATCTTGACACTGTTTTTAAGGATGACATTCACAATCCTACATTTCCTGTGAGTTGTTTGTCTATGCTTTTTGCCTAGCAGTTTTCTTTTCTATTAAATACTCTTCTGTGTACTGTCTTCTAATGTAGGTCAAATTCTAGACTCTGGATTGATAGAAGTCTTTTGAGTCCATTCTTTTTCCCAACTTTCCCACATGAAGAGTGGCATAATACTTGTACTTAAGAGCTGATGCACACAGTATGCCTGTTTCTGATTAGATTTACTTTTTCACATCGATGAATTACAATCATAAGTGTTGTGGTAGCATTAAAATTTGAGGAGTTAAATGATAATCAGAGTCTGCTAATTTGAGGGGGTTTCCTTCCTTGTTTTTCAGAATTTATTGCCGTGGTTGCACGTAAGAAGTGGATTGATTGGTACTAAGATCAAAAGAAGATTCATGCCTCTGCTTTATGACTTGCTGGAATTTTTTTTTGGATAAAGCATATAGTGAACTTAACTTTTGACAGCCTCGCCAAAGGCACAAAAGCATATTTAAACTTCTGGATTATGAAAGTGGCCGCAGGCCGCAAGTTCTAGTCTATTTATCAAATTTGTCATGATACAAGCGAGTTCTTTGTATCATTTCAATCTTAATTTGTTGCAGGGACAAGTATAAAATGAGCGAGATATATTTGACTAAATTAAGTTTTTGTACGTGTTGAGTCAAGCCATTAAACTTCTTTAAGCTGAAAAGGTTGTGCTCATATAGAGGTTCTCTCCAGAATGCTCATCTATATGCTGTGGGTACACCTAAAATTACTGAATTTGATTGATAGAACCTGAAAAAGGGGTGAATGGAACGATATCTTGCTACTTTCTTTCAGTTTTGAGTCTTGTGACCACTAAGATCTTGGACTTTGGTACCATGCACTGGTAGTTGCTGCACAAGTTGGTAGTATCTCTTGATTTTCTTCCAGTGAGTGTCTTTACTTTGTATCTGTCAGGCTGGAATGAAAGCTCCAAGACAACCGTGGCACGACTTGCACTGCCGGATTGAAGGGCCTGCTGCATATGATGTACTGATGAACTTTGAGCAACGTTGGAGGAAAGCAGCAAGATGGTTTTCCAAAGGGAAAAAAAATCAGCATGATGATTCCTTATTTAAAATAGACCGTATCTCTTGGATATTGAGTCCTAAATTGACTGAGTCACATGATAGCACATCTCTTTCAAAGGATGATCACCATGATCGTATTACAGCAGTGCCTGAGGACAACCCAGATCTCTATGTCTCTAACGAAAATGATCACAAGAACTGGCATGTTCAGGTTGGAAATGCAAGTTCCCTGTCATCATCACGTGTTCAAGTTATCTTTCTTTTATTTAGCCCTTTGCTTTGTGTTTGCTTGTGCAGATTTTCCGGTCGATTGATTCTGGATCAGTCAAAGGATTTCCAACAAAAAAGAAAGATGTTGCTGAAGAGCAGGTCTATAGGAGATCTATGTTTCTTGCTTCATTTCTTATCCCTACTTTTCTTATCTTTTTGCTTTTGTTTAGTTGAACGAATTTCGAAAAAAGGTGGAAGAAAATCATATTAATGGACTTGTGCTGGAGTAGGATTCTCTCTCTAGTTAAAACTTAAACTAGTTTCTACCTTTCTAATTGACATTGTTGTGCTGGAATTTTTATTTATTTATTTATTTCGTATCTGCATCCTCTTACTTATTGGTAGTTTTTGGTGCAGAATCTTATAGTTACAAAAGATGCAGTAGTAGACAGAAGCATTCAGACAGCTTACATTCAGGCAATCAGATCTGCTCAACATTTTGTATATATTGAAAATCAGCATTTTCTGGGATCATCCTATGCGTGGCCATCGAATAATGATGCAGGTGAATATCATGACTTTTATGTTGCAAGTACACGTTTCCTATCTATGCTTGAGACATTCCATTGGTGGACTAAGTGTGGCTCATTTAATCACAATCATGTGCTTATACGCATATTTGACTTGCAGAGGTGAATTGACCTACCAGAAAAAAATATTGAGTACTGCTCATTTCACTCCAAAGTATTGGTTATATATATCTTTTGTTTGTGTTTCAATTGACCATTTTCATCACTTTTTTGAATGTTAAGGAGCTAAGTCATTAGCTAGTACTGTTTGCCACATTAATGAAGTCTTAGTAAGCAGTAAACTTCTTATAGTTAGTTTTTGTCCACAAACCACTCTCAGCTATTTGTGGCATGGCCTGAGCAGGAGTTGATAACCTCATTCCAATGGAATTGGCCTTGAAGATTGCTAGCAAAATTAGAGCTAAGCAGAGATTTGCTGTATATATTGTCATACCGATGTGGCCTGAAGGTGATCCCAAGTCAGCTACAATCCAAGAGATTCTCTTTTGGCAGGTAGGTGCAGACATGAATGTGTTTTTGCAGATGTGCGTAAACTTTGGTGCTTTTGTTTGATGGGGAAGATGGCGAGAGGCAATATATAGAGTACGATGGACAAGGACACTCTTTACATGGCAATGGACAGAAATTACTACATACTATAGAGTAGCAAATACTACGTAATCGATTCCATTTAGGTGTCCAGCCAATTAGAGAATATGCTTTCTCACTATTTCGGATGTCTATGTTTAATGCTGTGCAAAGTATTCTCTAATACCATCTCCCACTCCTCACACACCACATTAGCCATAAAATACTAAATCGAATAGTTATACAAAATATTATGTGTTTCTAATTCTTTGGTGGCTGAAATCTCACATAATCTGATTCTTTTAAACTATTTTCCTTACTTTTTTCCCAGAACCAGACCATGCAAATGATGTACGAAGTTGTTGCACGTCAACTGAAGCAAATGGCGCCCGGTGATTCTCATCCTCAGGACTACCTTAATTTTTACTGTCTTGGTAAAAGGGAAGATAATTCTGGTCAACCTTCTCTAGATGATGCGGTAATGCATTTTACAGTATGTTTTTGACTAGTTTTCATGTCCTTGAAAATGCCAATGGTCTATTCATCAATAATTACATTTGCAAGCTCGGGACCCCATTCAGCGGTGCATGAATGCCTAGACAACGTGGTTCATAGAGTTGTAATCGAGCCGAGTCAAGTCGATACGGTGCAAAGCTCGAGCTCAGCTCGACCTGCATCCTTGGGGCTTGAAACTCAGCTCGAGCTTGATCGCATATAAAATATTTTGTATGAGGGTTAAATATGTAGTTTGAATGACTTTTGTGCCCTTTTTGTAATTAAAAAATATTTTTGAAAAGAATAAAAGAATAATAGAAGCTCGATTAGGCTCAGGAGCTTGTCAAACTGAGTATTGGCGAGCTCAAACTCGACTAGACAAGATACTTGAGTAGTTCGAGCTCAAGCTCGACTAGAAATAAGGTGAGCCTATCTCGACTATTCATCACGTGGAGACTGAGTCAAGATTGGCACATAGTCAATCTGCTTTCCTCATCATATAATTTGATGAAGCTTGAATATGATGTTTTCTGATGTGTTATGGCAGGTTTCAGAATCGTACAAGTCCCAGCGATTTATGATATATGTTCATGCTAAAGGGATGGTTGTGGATGATGAGTACGTCTTATTGGGATCAGCAAATATCAACCAAAGATCATTGACTGGTACCAGAGATACTGAGATTGCCATGGGTGCATATCAGCCCCATCACACCTGTGCAAAAAAGGAGGGGCATCTGCGTGGTCAGGTTGTTATCTTTTGGCTTCTTTGCCTAAGCCTAATTTCTTATTTTAGGATGTTTGTGCCGGCTTGTTTAAGTAAATATTCGCTGAATCTTTGTAGTACAAATCAGTTCACACTTGTTCCATTGTAACACCATTTCCAGTCAGAAAAGAATTCGAAATGGTTTCAACTCTGGTATTTGTTTTGACAGGGGGAATGCAGTCGAATCTAAAATAGGTTGCTGTGACTTGTGAATGGAGCAACTGAGATACATATTTTTGGGTATGATTGTTGTGTGTTTGCCTTGTTGCCCATCTATGCAGGTATATGGATACAGAATGTCCCTGTGGGCAGAGCATCTTGGAGTAGTGGAAGAATGCTTTAATGAGCCTGGCAATCCAGCGTGTGTGAAGAGGGTGAATGATATAGCTGAAAATAACTGGAACAGCTACAAGAATAAAGTCGAGTTGCAGGGCCACCTTCTCCGGTACCCCATACACGTGGACAAAAATGGGAATGTCAGGCCATTGCCAGGATCTGAGGAGTTTCCTGATGTCGGCGGCAAAGTCATCGGTGCTCATACCGCTGCAATCCCTGATGTTCTAACAACTTAGGCTCCCTCCGACTCCTTGTCCACGCAGCCCCAGGAGCCGCAAAGATGTTTCCTAGGTTGTCGCTTCATTCCTGATGTGTATATGAGTTGTATGTTTCTGTCTGATTGCTTTTGGGAGGTGCCGTTTTTCAGATTATTCTTTTGCCGTTCCATTTTCTTCTGTGGCAATCTGGATGTTTCCCAGACCCCTGCATAACGAGGATCCTTGGTGGTGATCGTGGCCATGGTGTAAATATTGTATTCAAGCAGTTCAGTATCTCCTTCAGCTGTGGTTGAAGGTGTCCGCAGTTACAATCTGGGAGTGTCTGTGCTCTCGTGTTTTAGAGGACGAAGATGTAATTTGGAAATTGTTGTACAGAAAGCAATAATGCAGTCGAACGCAGCACAGCTTGGCTTTTTATGAAGTGATTGATGCCTTCAGTTTAAAATTAGCATTCAGACAGCTTACATCCAGGCAATTTGATCTGCTCAACATTTTTTATATATTGAAATCAGTATTTTCTGGGATCATTGGACGCATGGCCATCATATTATGATGCAGGTGAATATCCTGATCTCTTTTATGTTGCAAGTATGCGTTTCCTTTCTATACTCGAGATATTCCATTGGTGGACTAAGCATGCCTCATTTAATCACAATCATGTGCTTATACGCATATTTGACATACAGAGTGAATCGACCTACTGAAAAGAAAAAAAAATGAGTATGGCTCATTTCACTCGAAAGTATTGGTGAAATCCTTATTTTATTTTTTTTAATGTTGCAAGCATGCGTTTATATGCTATATTTGAGATATTCCATTGGTGGACTAAGCATGCCTTCCATTCTATATTTGAGATATTGCATTGGTGGACTAAGCATGCCTCATTTAATCACAATCGTGTGCTTATACGCATATTTGAAATATAGAGTGAACAACCTACCGGAAAAAAAGTTGAGGATGGCTTATTTCACTCGAAAGTATTGGCGAAATCTTGAGTCAACTGACCATTTTCCTCTCTCTCTCTCTCTCTCTCTCTCTCTCTCTCTCTCTCTCTCTCTCTATATATATATATATATATATTTAGGAGCTAAGTCTTTAACTAGTACTGTTTGCCACATCAATGAATGCTTAGTAAGCAGTAGACTTATTGTAATTAGTTTAGACCACAAGCCATTCTCAGATGTTTGTAGCATGGTCTGAGCAGGAGCTGATAACCTCATTGTGATGGAGCTGGCCTCGAAGATTACTAGCAAAATTAGAGCTGATAAGCGATTTGCTGTATATACCGATGTGGCCTGAAGGTGGTCCCAGTTAGCTACAGTTCAAGAGATTCTCTTTTGGCAGGTAGGTTGGTGCATGAATGTGCTTTTGCAGATGCATGTAGACTTTGGTGCTTTTGTTTGATAGGCAAGATGGAGAGAGGGAAGACATAGAGTATGATGGACAAGGACACTCTTTACATGTTGATGGACAGAAGTTACTACATAATACCAAATACTAAGGAATTGATACCATTTAGTTGTCCAGCCAATTAGAGAATATGCTTTCTCGCTAGTTTCCAATGTCTATGTTTACTGCTGTGCAAAGTATTCTCTTATACCATCTCCTGCTCCTGACACATCACATTAGCCATAAAATAGTAAATTGAATAATATGATAATTCTTTGGAGACTGAGATCTTACATGATCTGATTTTTTCTTTTTTGGTACTTTTGCCTTATTTCTTTTCCAGAACGAGACCATGCAAATGATGTATCAAGTACTTGCACGTGAACTCCAGCAAATGCAGCTCACAGATTCTCATCCTCAGGACTACCTTATTTTTTGCTGCCTTGGCAAAAGGAAAGGCATTTCTGGTCAACCTTCTCCAGCTTATGGGGTAATGCTTTTTGCAGTGTGTTTTTGACATGGTTTAAGGTCCTTGAATGACGAATTCTGACCACTTGCCAATGTGTCTATTTCACTAATGGTCGAGTTTGCAAGCTCAAGACCCTGTTCAACAGTGCATGAATGCATAGCATAGTTCATACGGTGGTAAATGGTAATCGAGCCAAGTCAAGTTGAATTCGATATTGCACCCAAGTTTGATATGACTTGCATACTCTGGGCTCAAAACTTGGCCCAAGCTCAATCGAGTATTAAAAAAAAAAAAAATTGGGCTCACTTTTGACTTGATCTTGACTTGATTATAATAGAGTTATATATGAACACGAGTTCGAGTTTAAAATGCTCAAACTTATCTTCCTTAGCTTTAACAACTTTTAAGTCTTTTTTTGTAACCTAAAAATACATTTGAAAAGAACAAAAGAAGGTTGATGACACTTGGGAGCTTGTGAGCTGAGTATAGATGGGCTTGAACTTGACTTGATGAGATACTTAAGTAGTTCGAGCTCGATTAGAAATAAGGTGAGTTGATCTCAAGTAATCATCGAGCGGAGCCTGAGTCAAAATTGACACATTGTGCTTTTCTCATCATATAATTTGATGAACCTTGGCTCTGATGTTTTCTAACATCTTATGGCAGGTCTCAGAAGCATACAAGTCCCAGCCTTTATGATAAATGTTCATGCTAAAGGAATGGTTGTGGATGATGAGTACGTCTTATTGGGATCAGCTTAGGATCAGCAAATATTAACCAAAGATCATTGGCTGGTGCCAAAGATACTGAGATTGCCATGGGTGCATATCAGCCGCATCACACTTGGGCACTAAAGAAGAGGCATCCACGTGGTCAGCTTGTCGTCTTCTGGCTTCTTTGCATAATCCCCATTTCTGATTTTAGGATGTTTGTGCCGGCTTTTCAAGCATATATGCAGTGAATCTTTGCAATACAAATCAGTTCGCATTTGTTGAACTGGTCGTAACAAAGCCAAGAACACCAATTTCCAGTCAGATCTATAAGGAAGTCATTAGAATTCATGATTTTTTTCTGGACAACCCAATATAAAGAACATAGTTACTTTGGTATTTGTTTTGACATGGTGAATGTAGTCACATCTAAAATAGGTTGCTGTTTAGATGCTGTGACTGGTGAATGGAGTGATGGGCTTTCAAAGATATAGGCATTTTGCATCGAGATACATATTTTGGGTATGATTGTTGTGTGTTTGCAGTTTTGCCCATCTGTGCAGATATATGGATACAGAATGTTCCCGTGGGCAGAGCCTCTAGGGGAAGTGGAAGAATGCTTTAATGAGCCTGGCAGTTTAGAATGTGGGAAAAAAGTGAATGAGATAGCTGTAAATAAGTGGAACAACTACATGGCTAAAGGTTGATTGCAGGGCCACCTTCTCCGGTATCCCATACAGGTGGACAAAGATGGGAATGTTGGGCTATCGCAAGGATCTGAGGAGTTTCCTGATGTTGACGGTAAAGTTGTCGGTTCTCATTCCACTACAATCCCTGATTTTCTGACAATTTAAGTTCTGTCCGACGCCATTTCCATCCAGTTCTAGAAGCTGCAATTTTCCTGGGCTGTCGCTTCATTCTCGCTGTGTACAAGTTGTGTGATTTCTGTCTAATTGTTTATGAGTAGTGCTGCAGTTCAGATCATTCTTTCATTGTTTTGTTTTGAATCTTTCCCGGACACCTGCATAATGAGGATCCCCAGCAGTCATCGCATCCATGGTGTGAACATGATATTTGAACAGCTCGATATCTCTTGGACTTTGTTTTGAAGGTTTCTGTTATTACAATATGGGAGCATCTGTGCTTGTGTTTCAACGGAAATTGATGTAATGTGGAAATTGGTGTACAGATGTAGTTGAAAACAGCTTCGCTCTTTAAGAAGCATCTGATGCCTTTAGTTTGAAATGAAAAAATCTCAGAGATGCAAGAATCATTTCATGAGATAATTCTTGGCACATATTCATTCATTCTATCCTGACCATATTTATCCGGGGTGACTTTTGGCAAATTTTATGGCATTCAAAAGTTACTTTTACTTCACAGGAAATACCTGGAATCTTCTGGAATCTTTCGAGATATACGTATATTTGTGTACCAAAAGTTTTAAAACTTATTATGAAAGTGTGATTGAGTTCTAAAAAGGGCATTATAACTAAAATATACGTGTAGCCCCCATAATCCCGTGTATGCTTATCTTTCTCATTTCACTTCGTGCATGGCATGAATCGCATGCACGTCTAATAACAATAACATAATCTTGTATATATCAAGAAAGAATGTCATCACAGAACTTCATCCATTGTAGTGCATCAATATATAAAATATTAATCTTCCGCTACTTTCTATATTGTAAAGTGGGCTTTTGAAAATCCTATGCATCCTAACATCTCTACCCTACATGTTGCAGATTATCATTAATGCAAATTGCAAGGCATAAATTCCAACGTGGCTTATTTCTCAATTTTCTCCTAATCTAGATTTACTAATCAAACGAATTACTAAATTTGATGTATTTGCTAATTGATCCATGTGAAAATCTAACACTATATAAATGTCTCAGATTATGGTAAATATTTAAAACAACCCACTTTCCAAAATGGTTCTGCAATTAAGTGCAAATTTTGATTAGTTAGATAAATGTCTAGATTGGACAATTAATTGTGTAATAAACTAAGAACCTATCATCGTAAGTATCCTCAACATGTAAACAGCTCCCTTAGTTTTCAATTTACAATATGAGACCTTAACTTATTGAAATTACAAACTTGCCCCTATTCTATAATTCTTACATTTTTTACCAAATTTCATTTCCTTAAATTAATCTAACTTAATCACTAAGTAATAATTTTAACAAATGAAGTTCGTTGTTCACAAAAGAATTTACATGCTATGAATATATTTATTTTTATCTTGCAGTACACAAAATTACTATTGCATCTGTTTACATTCATAGTTTCATTTTTCTAATATCTTCACTTGGGAAAAGAACATCTGAAGTGCTAAAACTTGGTATGGAGAGACATTTAAATGTTAAAAGTTATGAAAATGACATTTAAGTATCAAAATCGGAGCAAAATTGATTAGTTAAGTACTAATAGCGAGAAATTCGACCAAAATGCTGATGTGGTGATTTTCCGACGAGGTAAGTGCAAAACGACGTCGTTTTGCATGTTGATGTGCTAAACAAGTGCAAAAATGATGTCATTTTGCTACTAACGTGGATAAATAATTAATATAAATATTTAATTTAATTTAATTTTAAAATAAATTAAATTATTAAAAAAAGAAAATAAGAAGAAGAGGAAAATGGAGGTTCAAGGCCCTCGACGCCTACAACCTCCATCTCTCCCTCTCTCTCTTAATATAAATATTTTAATTTAATCAATATTTATATAAAATTTTAAAAAATACAAAATGATGTCTTTTTGGTGACTCGTTGCTGACTCAACCCTCTGGCGTGCCACGTAAGCGAGTTATATTATTAAAAAATTGCCAAGTAAGATTTCCGGTCACCTTTGGCGAACTTAGCATTAAAGTGTCTCACTTTTTAAAAAAAGTGGTACTCAAGTATCATTTTCGTAACTTTTGACACTTAAATATCTTTCCATACCAAGTTTTGATACTCCAAGTATCCTTCTTCCACCTCTACTTATCAAATTCATTCAAAATCCTCTTGAAATCATTCAACCATGTTTTTATATATGAAATACATCCATTATCTATGTGACTCATAGCATCTTCTAATGGCATCATAAACATAATGGATCTTTCATGCAATATCAATAACAATTTCAAGATGAAAGCACAAGTACGCATCAACGGCCATCATTCTCATCTTAAAGCATGACATCGCCCATGATACAAAATCATATAAATTCATTCATACATGGTTTTCCATCTTATTAGCTCATCAGATAATCATTAACTTCTTTTAACAACATGAATGGATAATATTATTTATACTTTAAGCTAAAACCAAATAATGATCAAGATTATTAAGAGAGTCAACCCAGTTTACCCCTTAGAGATTCACTTGCCTTGGATGGAAAGTTTGAGTGAACATAAAGCTTAATCCACCTAAAAATCAAATGATGCAATCTTGAATTGATGCTAGTTAAGCAAATCAAACACCTAATTCAACACTAGTCTAAAAATCAATAATGATGTACTCATGTGACTACCTATGGTTGTCGACCAAAAAAAATAAAATTTGATGAAAGATATTTTGTCACTGAAGAAATTTCGGCAAAACAAACTCAATGAATTTTCACTTTTGATAATCATCCTATGTGCCTATCTAGCCATATTGGTCACACCTAAAAATACTATGTCGACACGTTTTTTACCATCAATCTCCGATAACAACTCATGCTCTCATTTTTATTCACTTATGCATATTAAAGTTAGTAAAATTATTTTATCGACTGATTTTTCTCAATTATGACATATAATTGGATACTGTGAAAACCAATAAGTTCCACATTCATGAGTCTTCAAAGAAATTTCATCAATTCTAACTCGCGTCACCCTTTTTGACCCTTTAAAAGATTTAGTAACCCTTAACAGAGTCACATTCTTAAATATCACAACTTCAAAAGCTAATTTTTAGAAATTTTCCTAGCTTAACAAAATCACCGACAAGTTTGTAATTAATCAAAGTAATCGAACAATTCATTCAGACCATTAATCATCTTAATATCCTAAATAATATTAGGAAGCGAGGAAACTTCAAGATGCCATGCTACGGCTGTGACGCGGTGGGGCAATCCCATGTCAACTGGTTCACCGCGAGTCTGTGCACTTCCTCTTCCCTTCGCGGGCTGGTCCGATTGTGTAGAGGGAGGAGATGGGATCGGGCTAAGTGACGGTGTGAGTAGCCCCACAATCTCTAAGTCTAGACAATACATGAGGTCCTTGCGACCCAATTTAGAGAACTTAGAGACCCAGACTCAAGAACCCACATTAAAAAACAAAAAAATTGTGCAATTATTTCATCTCACTTAAGAACATATTTCATAAGATATATACATTATAATTCCACCTAAAGAGCTATGTCAAGTCATGACAGTGATGATGGGATTTCATTGACTAATCATAATTGTTCACCTGTTATGAAATCCATTTGTGACAAGTTATACGAAGCCCTTCATATCTCAATTTTAAGTGACTTTTTATCCCATGTGCCACTATCACATAATATGTCATCGCAAGAACCTATTAGCAAGTTAAAAACCTTTATTGTAATTTTTAGACGCCAACTATTGGGTAGCACCATGCATGATTTTATCGAGTCCATTAATCAACTGTCATGTGTACAGAATTGGGCTTGTTAGGATTCGCTAGACAATTACAAAGAAAATAGAGAGTAAAAACGAGAAAGAGAATCTGCTGGTATTATCACACCTCAACACCCCAACTTTAAATTTCTCTTTTTCTATTTTTCTCAAATTGCAGCTCCCATCACTCGCTCTCTTTTCTCATTTCCTTTTCTTATTCGTCCTTCACCAACTGCCTCAATCGGTGGGGAGTATGAATCACACTTCAACATGGTTCCACCCCCTCCCATCACTCTTCCTCCTTACTTTCTTTTCTTCTTCGTCCTTCACCAATCATCCCAACTGATGAGGAGTATGTATAACACCTCAACATTGCTCCACCTCCACTTTATTAGAAGCTTCAAATTTCTCTTTTTATGTTTTTCTCAAATTGCAGCTCTCATCACTCTCTCCCTTCTCACTTCCTTGTCTTCCTAGCCATAGCCATGACACGTCATCCCATGTGAGTTGTCGTTTGCGTGTATGGTGAAGACTATGAGATTATGTAGCATGTTGCAAGTTGTGGTTTGCATGTTTGGTGAGACTATTTGGCATCCTTCTCATTTTCATTTGTGTGTCATAGCCGTGACACATCATCCTATGTGAGCATGAGTGTTTGGTGAGACTATGTTTCATCATTCTCGTTCTTGTTTGCATGTCATAATCATGACGTGTCATGCTATGTGAGTTGTCATTTGCGTGTTTGGTGAAACTATGTGACATCCTTCTCATTATCAAGAGTATGCTTTAGAAGCCAAATGCCTTTTTTTTTTTTTTTTTTTTTTAAAGGGAGATCACTAAAGAGGGTGGTCAAGTCTGAGCTTGTCAATATATCCAGTTGGATTCGCTTTCACTCAAAAACTTAAACCAATAAATTATAAGTTAACTATTATATATTATTTACTCCACACCACATTAATTCTTCAATGTGGGACTTCTTTAACATAATTCACACATGACGCTTGTGACGGTTTCTTGAGTTCTCTTTACACATCCCTCATTGTTGTCTGCACTACAAACTTTGGTTGTTATCATTTATGAAACAGTAATATCATCAAGTTCCATAACTTATGTATGATAGTCTCATAATTTTTCTAGACCACTTAAGTGCCATAATTAAAAAAAAAAAAATCAGTTAAGTGTTAATTTTTTTTTTAAAACATCAAGTGTCGAAAATTCGAAGCGGCTTAGCACTGAAGAATAAGATGGACATTTAAAAAAAAAAAAGGATATGCTGCTCAAGTGACCAAGTGAGAAGTTATATAACATTTAAGCGATAAAAAAAAAAAAAAAAAAGGTTATGGTCCTCATGAAATAGTGGCATCAAAATAATGACATATGTGACGTCAACTTTCTCGACAGAAGAAGAAGATGAGTAGATAAATAGTGAGAGGAGAGAGAGGGAAGAGCGCGCGAGGGAACCAAACAGGAAGAATTTGAAGTGTTTCCTTCGAGGAAGTCAGGTGGGGCCCAACCGGCGTTCGCGCGACCAATCGATGGAATGGATACGAGGTGGTAAGTGCTGGTGCTGCATCTGCGCCCCCAGACCAGGACCTTCGCACTCGCACTTCTGTGCTGTCTCTTGTAATGTCGGCATCGCCAATTTCACCGTCGCCCTCATCTCGTATCCTCCTCCTCCTGAAGCGGTGAGCGAAACCTGCGAATTCCCCTTTGCTTTCTCTCGACGCACTTCTCCCACTTTCTCTCTCTGTGCGCATCTATTCCCTCCCTGCTCTCTTCTTCCTCAAGCAAGGCATTTCTCCCCGCGCTCTCTCTCTCTCTCTCTCTCTCTCTCTCTCTCTCTCTCTCTCTCTTGCCTTCCGACTGATTGTCCCGGCCATATCATCCACCATGCTTTTCTCTCTCTACCCATCTGCCATTCCACCTCCGCCCGTCTTCTTCCGATTCCTCCCATGGCGGGTTCGCCTCCTGATGGGCCCGTCTACCTCCACGGCGACCTCGACCTCCACATCATCTCCGCCTCCGACCTCCCCAACATGGACATGGTCACCGGGCGCCTCCGCTGGTGCTTCTCCGCCTGCGCCCGGCCTCCCCGCTCCCCGGACCCGGACCCCGACCCGGCCTCGCTGCCCATCGACCGCAGCGACGACGACGACGCCCGCCACCACGCCAAGATCATCACCTCCGATCCCTACGTCACCGTCCGCGTCCCCCACGCCACCGTTGCCCGCACTCGCGTCCTCCACAACACGCAGGACCCCAAGTGGGACCAGTGGTTCTGCATCCCCCTGGCTCACCCCGTGGACTACTTGGAGTTCCGCGTGAAGGACAACGACCTCTTTGGCGCGCAGGTGATCGGCACTGTTAAGATATCGGCGCGGGAAATCATGGAAAAAAGGGTCATCTCCGATTCGTTCCCACTACGTGGACCCTCGGCGAAGCAGAAGTCCGCTCTCAAGCTCCACCTGACGTTCACGCCCGTGGAGGAGAACGAGGTGTACCGCATCGGCATTGCTGGAGATCCGAAGCATCAGGGAGTGAGGCAGACTTATTTCCCCTTGAGAAAAGGGAGTGGCCTCACGCTGTATCAGGACGCTCATGTGATTGATGGGTCGTTGCCCGAGATTAAGTTGGATAGCGATGCCGGAGGCGTTTATAGGCGTGAGAAGTGTTGGGAGGATATTTGCCACGCCATATCTGAGGCTCACCATTTGATATACATCGTTGGTTGGTCGATTTCTCATAAAATTAAGCTCATTAGAGAGCGTACTCAGACCCGGCCATTGCCTCGAGGTGGGGACTTGACGTTCGGTGAATTGCTCAAGTATAAGTCACAAGAGGGGGTGCGCGTTTTGTTGTTGATTTGGGATGATAAGACTTCGCACACAAATTTTAACATGGTGAGAAGTTGTTTTATTTTAGTTGTTTATTTTAGTAAATTAAGGTGGCATATGGCATTGCCGATTACCATAGTGTTGTTGGTTCTGTTGCCCAGACTATTATAATGGTTAGTGTATTTGCTATGAGGACCATTTGTCTAGTGAAGAATTAGGTGGTAGCGTCTCTCTCTTTGCTCCCAATATTGTCCCTACAAATGAATAAGGGTGCACGGACGGCATTTCTTGCAGGAAGGGGTGATGCAGACACATGATGAAGAAACTAAAGATTTTTTCAAGCATTCATCAGTGAATTGTGTGCTGGCCCCCCGTAATCCCAGCAGTAAGCTTGGCTATATTAAACAGCAGGTATGCTTTTCCTTGAATTCTTGCAGTTTCACCACATGGACCTTTTATCAAAATCTAGAGATTAGCACTAGCATTGGATGGCCAGGGTCTCTTTGTCATTTGCCGTTGCCATAGCCTCTTTCGCATTTATGAGCTACGTGGTATTGCGATGTTTTGTTCCTGCCTTATGTCTAGGCAATTGGCTGCCTTGCATATTTGTAGCTGGAGATGCGTTTTATTGTAGAAATGTCCTGTGAATTTGCTGAGGTGAGTTGGTATTGGAGATCAATGTCCTTTATAAAGCGACTGATGGACTCTTTTGGACTCCCTCATTTAGCCCACTCATAGAGCTAATGTCCCTTGTTTCCTTGCATTTTCAAGCTATCATAAAGGTACTCTACTTTCTAGGGAAGATTCTGTGCTATACATAATCGTCATTCATTAATTTGGAATGATAATCTTAAGGGATAAGGTTTGCTTGTAATGTACACTCATTTTACTTAAGCATGGCTGCATAAATCTTGTGAGAATGGATGGACTTTATCCTCCTTTCTTGCTTGAGTTCCTTATGTGGTGTTGTGGTAATTCTGATAACCTTAATAACTCTTACAAGCTTGGACTCTGTTTTTTTTTCTCCAGGTTGTTGGATCCATGTTCACACACCATCAAAAATGCGTCCTGGTGGACACCCAGGCACGGGGTAATAACCGAAAAATAACTGCATTTATAGGAGGAATTGATCTTTGTGACGGTCGATATGATACACCTGAGCACCGGCTATTTCGTGATCTTGACACTATTTTTAAGGATGACTTTCACAATCCTACATATCCTGTGAGTTGTTTGTCTATGCTTTTTGCCTAGCAGTTTTTCTTTTCTGTTTAATGCTCTTGTGTGTACTATCTTATAATGTAAATCAAATTTTAGACTCTGGATTGATAGAAGTCTTTTGAGCCCATTTCTTTTTCCCAACTTTCCTGCATGAAGAGTGGCATGATGCTTGTACTTGAGAACTGATGTACCATCTCTGTAATAACAGTCTGCCTATTTCTGATTAGATATACTTTGTTGCATCCGATGAATTATGATCATAAGTGTTGTGGTAGCATTAAAATTTTAAGAGGTTTTGTATGGGAATCCACGAAGAAATAGTCAGGTGGATAAGCAAGGTGAAATGAGGATGAATTGATAAAATCAAAATCTGCGAATATGAAGGGTTTTATTTGGTTGTTTTTCAGAATTTATTGCCGTGGTTGCACATCAGAAGTAGATTGATTATTATTAAGATCGAAGGAAGATTCATGCCTCTGCTTAATGACCTGCTGGAAAAGATTTTTAGATGAAACATATAGTGAACTTAACCTTTGACAGCCTTGCCAGGGGTACAAAAGCCATTTTAAACTTCTGGATTAGGGAAGAGGCCGCAGGTTCTAGTCTACTACTCGAATTTGTCATGATACAAGCAAGTTCTTTGTATCATTTCAATCTTAATTTGTTGCATGGACTAGTATGAAATGAGCGAGATATATCCGACTGAATTAAGTTTTTGTACGTGTTGAGTCGAGCCATTAAACTTTCTTCAAGCTGAAAAGGTTGTGCTCATATTGAGGTTCTCTACAGAATGCCCATCCATATGCTGTGGGTACACCTAAAGTTTGTGATTTGATTGACAGAACCTGAAAAAAGAAAGGGGTGA
Source organism: Eucalyptus sideroxylon x Eucalyptus melliodora (assembly GCA_016097485.1). NCBI lineage: Eukaryota > Viridiplantae > Streptophyta > Magnoliopsida > Myrtales > Myrtaceae > Eucalyptus > Eucalyptus sideroxylon x Eucalyptus melliodora. The sequence goes on along the minus strand of CM027832.1, from coordinate 42,765,872 downwards.
ATGGCACAATATCTTGCTATTTTCTTTCAGTTTTGAGTCTTGTAAGATCTTGGACTTTGGTACCATGCACTGGGAATTGCTGCACAACTTGGTATTATCTCTTGATTTTCTTCCAGTGAGTTACTTTATTTTGTATCTGTCAGGCTGGAGTGGAAGCTCCAAGACAACCATGGCACGACTTGCACTGCCAGATTGAAGGTCCTGCTGCATATGATGTACTGATCAACTTTGAGCAACGTTGGAGGAAAGCAACAAGATGGAAAGAATTCAGTCTCTTTGTCAAAGGAAAAAAACGTTGGCATGATGATTCCTTACTTAAAATAGGCCGTATCTCTTGGATATTGAGTCCTCCATCGACTGATTCACATGATAGCACCAGATCTCTTTCAAAGGACAACCGCCATGAGCGTAGTACAGTAGTGCCTGAGGACAACCCCGATCTCTATGTCTCTAAAGAAAATGATCATAATAACTGGCATGTTCAGGTTGGAAATGCAAGTTCCATGTTGTTATAGCATGTTCAGGTTATCTTTCTTTTATTTAGCCCTTTCCTTCATGTTTGCTTGTGCAGATTTTCCGGTCTATTGATTCTGGATCAGTCAAAGGATTTCCGAAAAAAAAGAAAGAAGTTGCTGGAAAGCAGGTGTACATGAGATCTATGTTTCTTTCTTAATTTCTTATCCCTACTTTTCTTCTCTTTTTGCTTTTGTTTAGTTGAACAAATTTCGTAAAAGGGTGAAGAAAATCATATTAATGGACCTGTGCTGGAGTAGGAATCTCTGTCTTGTTAAAACTTAAACTAGTTTCTGCCTTTCTAATTGACATCATTGTACTGGAAATATATATATTCATATCTGCATCCTTTTAATTATTGGTAGTTTTTGGTGCAGAATCTTATAGATGCAAAAGATGTAGTAGTAGACAGAAGCATTCAGACAGCTTACATTCAGGCAATCAGATCTGCTAAAAATTTTGTATATATTGAAAATCAGTATTTTCTGGGATCATCGTATGCTTGGCCATCGCATAATGATGCAGGTGAATATCATGATTTCTTTTATTTTGCAAGTACACATTTCTTATCTATACTCGAGATATTCCATTGGTGGACTAAGTGCGGCTCGTTTAATCACAACCATGTGCTTATACACATATTTGACCTGCAGAGGTGAATCGAGCTACCAAAAAAAATATATTATATATATATTGATTATGGCTCATTTCACTCCAAAGTATTGGTTAAATCTTTTGTTCGGGGGTCAATTGACCATTTTCATCACTTTTTTGAATGTTAAGGAGCTAAGTCGTTAACTAGTACTGTTTGCCACATTAATGAAGTCTTAGTAAGCAGTAAACTTCTTATAGTCAGATTTTTGTCCACAAACCACTATCAGCTATTTGTAGCGTGGTCTGAGCAGGAGCTGATAACCTCATTCCGATGGAGTTGGCCCTGAAGATTGCTAGCAAAATTAAAGCAAATGAGAGATTTGCTGTATATATTGTCATACCAATGTGGCCTGAAGGGGATCCCAAGGCAGCTACATTCCAAGAGATTCTCTTTTGGCAGGTAGGTCGGAACATGAATGTGTTTTCGCAGATCTGTTTAGACCTTGGTGCTAATTGTTTGATAGGTGAGATGGTGAGAGGCAAGATGTAGGCTTCCTATAGTGTACCATGGACAATGACAACCTTTACATGACGGGTGACAGAAATCACTACATACTATAGAGTAGCAAATACTACGTAATTGATTCCATTTAGGTGTCCAGCCAATACAAGATTATGCTTTCTCACTAGTTCTGGATGTCTATGTTTAATGCTGGGCAAAGTATTCTTTAATATTGTATCCTACTCCTCACACATCGCATTAGCCGTAAAATAGTAAATCGATAGTTATAGAAAATATTGTGTGTTTTTAATTCTTTGGATACTGAAATCTCACATATTCTGATTCTTTTATACTATTTGCCTCGTTTTTATTCCCAGAACCAGACCATGCGAATGATGTATGGAGTCATTGCAAGTCAACTGAAGCAAATGTCACTTGAAGATTGTTATCCTCAGGACTACCTTAATTTTTACTGTCTTGGTAAAAGGGAAGTTCATTCTGGTCAACCTTCTTCAAACAATGCGGTAATGCTTTTTACAGTATCTCATTCAGTGGTGCATGAATGCCTAGACAAGCAAGCGTGGTTCATAGAGTTGTAATTGAGCTGAGTCAAGTCGACATGGTATAAAGTTCATGCTCAACTCAACCTGCATCCTTGGGGCTTGAACTCGGCTCGAGCTTGATCACATATAAAACTTTTTGTATTGAGCTTGAGTTGAGCTTGACTCGATTATAATGGAGTTTTTCATGAACTTGAGCTTGAGTTTTAGTAAGCTCAAACAGTTTCCCTGCATATTTGCTTATGAGGTTTAAATATGTAGTTTGAATGACTTTTGAGTCCTTTTTTGGTTCTTAAAAAATATTTTTGAAAAGATAGGAGCTCGATTAGGCTTAGGAGCTTGTCGAACTAAGTATTGGCGAGCTTGAACTCAACTCGACAAGATACTTGAGAAGTTTGAGCTCAAGCTCAATTAGAAATAAGGTGATTCGATCTTGAGTAATCATCATGTGGAGCCCGTGTTAAGATTGACACGTGGTTAATCAGCTTTCCTCATGATATAAGTTGATGAACCTTGGATCTGATGTTTTCTGACGTGTTACGGCAGGTCTCAGAGTCATACAATTCCCAGCGATTTATGATATATGTTCATGCTAAAGGAATGGTAGTGGATGATGAGTACGTCTTATTGGGATCAGCAAATCTTAACCAAAGATCATTGGCTGGAACCAAAGATACTGAGATTGCCATGGGTGCATATCAGCCCCATCACACCTGGGCAAGAAAGAAGAGGCATCCACATGGTCAGGTTGTTGTCTTGTGGCTTCTTTGCATAATCCAAATTTCTGACTGTAGGATGTTTGCACCGGCTTGTTTATGAAAGTATTCACTGAATCTTTGGAGTACAAATCAGGTCACACTTGTTGAACTGGTTGTAACAATGCCAAGAACACTGTTTCCAGCCAGAAAAGAATTTGAAATAGTTTCAACTCTGGCATTTGCTTTGACACGGGAAATGCAGTTTGTGAATGGAGCAACTGAGATACATATTTTTGGGTATGATTGTTGTGTGTTTGCCTTGTTGCCCATCTATGCAGGTATATGGATACAGAATGTCCCTGTGGGCAGAGCATCTTGGGGTAGTGGAAGAATGCTTTGATGAGCCTGGCAGTCCAGCGTGTGTGAAGAGGGTGAATGAGATAGCTGAAAATAACTGGAACAGCTACAAGACTCGAGGCGAGTTGCAGGGCCACCTTCTCCGGTACCCCATACACGTGGACAAAGATGGGAATGTCGGACCATTGCCAGGATCTGAGGAGTTTCCTGATGTCGGTGGCAAAGTCGTCGGTGCTCATACCGCTGCAATCCCTGATGTTCTAACAACTTAGGCTCCCTCCGACTCCTTGTCCACGCAGCCCCAGGAGCAGCAAAGATGTTTCCCGGGCTGTCGCTTCATTCCTGATGTATAGAAGTTGTTTCCGTCTGATTGCTTTTGGGAGGTGCTGTAGTTCAGATTATTCTTTTGCTGTTTCGTTTTTTTCCTTCTGTGGCTGTCTGGATGTTTCGCTGACCCCATGCATAGCGAGGATCCACGGTGGTGATCTCGGCCATGGTGTGAATATTGTATTCGAGCAGTTCAGTATCTCCTTCGGCTTTGGTTGAAAGTGTGCAGTTACAAATCTGGGAGCGTCTGTGCTCTATTGTTTTAGAGGATGAAGAATGTAAATTGGAAAATGTTGTCCAGAAAGCTATAATGTAGTTGAACACAACACGGCTTGGCTTTATATGAAAGTGATTGATGCCTTAAGTTTGAAATGAGTAAATCTCAGGAATGCAAGAATCATTTCACGAGGGGAGTTCTTTGCACGGGTCGATTCTATCCTTACCATTCGGGGTGACTTTTTCAGCGAATGCCACTGTCTTCCCAATTCTACCTTTTATCTTGCGGGAAATACTCAAAACCTTCACAAAGTACACAGAAGTTCAAGATTCAATGCTACAACCTTGACATTATCTTTGTCGATCAAATTGTTTCCATCCAACGTACAACTTGCGAAGCTAATCAAACTTGTGCAAAACTCCATTATTAAGAGTGTTTGGTTCAGTATTTGAAGGCTCCTTAGCAAAATGCTTGTCTTCGAAATGCTGAAAGCTCAAAGTAGATGGACTTGCTTTAGACATTTCAGAATTTTCGGCACGCTAGTTAAGGGATTAATGAATTTTTGCTGATTATCTTTTTTTATCCTCAAAATTTTATTAAAAGTCCAAATTTTACCGATACAAAATAAAACCCTGACTCTTCCGAGGCATTCCTCTGTTCTCACGCGACGCTCTCTTCGTCGCCTCTCTCTCCCTGCAACTCGCATCACTCCATCACGCGACGAGCGAGCGAATCCGAAATCTGGGGCCCACGTAATCCCGACGGTCCCGATTTTCATTGTCCGCCGTTCTTCCCCGTCTTTGCACGGCCTTCGTCTCTCTCTCGCAGTGCTGAATCTCTCCCTCCTCCGTCGGCGCCGCGACACTCAACCTCTTGCTCTTCAGATACGATCTCCAACGGTACTCTCTCTGTCTCTCTCGCTCTATCGCGCGAACCTGTTGTTGTTCATCGAATCTTATGATTCTCTCCGGAGAATTGCCCGACTCTCGGAAACGTCCGCCGGTGCTCTCGCCGCGAGGCTGCTCCAATTCGCGCCGGCCTCGGATAATTACTCCCGAGCGGGTTGAGCCCCATTGCGAGATGTGCGACGCGTCGCGCGCGGGGTGTGTCGAATTCCTGGGAGACGACGGTTGGATGAACGGTGCCGGTCATGGAACTGTGTACCGGCTCATGAGATGTTGATTCTGAAGTATTCATGTGCTTTACAGAGTCGGTGAACTCGCTCGGTCGGTCGGTATTCGAGGGAATTGTATGATCTTGTGCATGGTTTTATTGTTACAGACCAGTATAGGAGATGATGAAATTTAGGCCAACTTTTGTGATCGAATCTGAAATGCGAATTGATGAGCTTCATTGGTCTGAAGCGATAAGTTCTTTGAAGAATCATGCACGACCAGAAAATTACCAGAAACGCAAAATTAAGTTCATATGCTGTTTTGGTCAGCATTGAACACTTCAACTATGCAGAAGATTTTGGAATCTTAGGCGCTGCAAATTCGTGTCCTGCGATGGCGATGTTAACATTTCTTTTTGAAATCTTTTTTATCTTTTACCGGCGTGATATGTTCATATCTTGAGAACTGTCGAATCATGTATGACGATTTTAAACTTCTAATAGTTTTTGGAAAGCCAATTATATAATAGTTTTTTTTAATGCTGCAGTTTCAATTATTTTATATATATTACTGTGTATTATGTCACTAGCTATAATTTCTCATAATTCTATAAAATCATGAATTTAATTACAGCTCAGTGTTGATTAAATTGAGAACAGGATAGCAGAGGGATGTGGAAGATCTCTTACTTGAAATTGTCTCTTATTTTGTGATCTTGTTTTCACTTTTGTAGAGTTAAGGTTGCATGTTATTACTTTTTAACTCACATTCTATTTTTGACATGGCTCGTATTTTCATTTTGTAAGTTACATCTGCTTTTTCAAAGTTTTATGATGCCTAATCTAGTTTTTGTTTGTACAATGGTTTATAGTTCATTCTAATGTCATTTTTTTGGAAATGTATTTTCATTTTCATGATGGATGTGTTATCATCTTGTAGGTAAATGGTGATATAGCCCTGTGACAACAGTACAAGCTGATTTGGATGCCATTGATTTGGTAACAACGTTAGAGCTAGCCATGTCAGTTTTAATTCTGCAGAAGCCCCATTTTCCGAGACCCTTCTCTTCAGTTCCAACCTCTCCTTTGTCTTTGACAACCTACCTCCAGTTGCCATTCTCTCAAAGTATTCGATTCCCGAAAAAGCTGTACTGTCTTTCACCTCCCTCTGGATCCTCACTAGAATGGCAAAAGGACATCATTGAGGAAGAACCTATAATTGGTGACTGTGTTGTATTTGAAGATGGTATCTTTGAAGACCCATACCTCCAAGGTGAAACCGACCTCGACAACTTTATTCCACCTAAACGCAAAGGCAAAAAGAGGTTAGATGAAGTTGAAACTGAAAACTTAGTGCCAGAAAATTGGAGAGAGGTGCAAGCAGAGATTAACATTACAAAGAAAGATAGGCGCAAGATCGCACAGGAATTAGAGTTTGGTCGCACAGTGGAGAAGAGAAAACAAGGTTACCTGCCTTTAAGGGCTGTGAATTTAGAAGAATATAAAGCTTACAAAGAGGCGAAGTTGGCACAGTTGAAACCAGTGGTTCTTGACAGTCCTTCTAGTTTTCCAGTGAAAGAAGAGGATGAGGAGGCTACTGCAGGCGCAGAAAAAGAGTTGCAAAGTGAAAGAGTGGTGCCACGGAATCCAAGATGGGAAGTTTATGGGAGGGGCTTGGAGGATGTTACTGAATTTTTCAATAGTGGAAACTATGAACCTGGTAAAAAAACTGAAGGTAAACCTGCTATTTATGCAACACATAAATCTTATGTATGGCTTTGGTTGACTTAAATTAATTGAAAGCCTCAAAGTAGCTGGAACTTTCGATGTATTAATGTGAAAGACATTGATAGAATATTGCTGCAGATGCTGTATCTGATCCATAGTTTCCCTCCTCTGCATATATCTAATCCTTTTAGTCCTAGTTTGTAGTGTTTAGGATGCAGTTGACTGTTATTTTATTATTGTCTTCCAGATGGTATAAATGGATAACTCTAATGATTAGTTCAGAATTTGGCTGTTTAAACTATGGAGATTGGATAGTGACTTCAAAGCATGAAAATAGGTCCACGCAAGCTGTTTACTAAGGAAGAAAAGGTTCTGCTGAACGGACGGATTCCTAACCTGGCTGCTGCCACGTCTGTAAGTTCTCTGTGTTCTAGTTCAGTGTTTAGTTACATTTTTCACGTAAGTACTTTTCTTGATATATTCTAAGTGATTACTGATGTATTACCTGTCTCTTTGGCTCAAAAAGTTGATAAATTGGAGATTTACAGACTTATAGGTGCCTAGTTATCCTGTTAGATGAGAATAAGATCAGAAGCAAGGACTTGGCTACTCCTGTGTTATGTCATTTTCTTTTTAGCAACAGAAGTTGAGGATTTGGTCTTTTTTGGCTGATGATGAAAGTTGCTGCAGGACAAATGGCTACCCCTACACACATTGGCTGCATCAGGAGAGTTTTACCTTATGAATGCTTTGCTGAAACACAATGTTGATATCAATGCTGTAGATAAGGTATGATAGCCTGATTATCAGATGATTAATCATTGAGAAAATTTCTCAGTATCGAACACTCAAGTTGTGAACTTGTGATGGTAATTTTGGCTTATGTGTTCTTTCTAGGATGGTTTGAGTGCACTCCACAAAGCAATTATAGGCAAGAAGCAGGCAATTATGAACTATCTTTTGAGAGAATCTGCTAATCCGTTTATTCGCGATAAGGTACAGATACACAAATGCTGCGTGGCTTGTTTTTCTTGTTCATTGACATGATATGAATGGCATTTGATATTCAGCATGTTTCACTTTGTCCTAATATCAGTAAATGATACAGATGACTGAAATATGAGGGTATTAGTGCTCATGTTCCGTTAGATTAATGGCTATTTTGGCTACAGAGGAATTTTCTTCACTTTATTGTTATGGCTAACTTTCATCCATCCGTACGTGTCTTTGAGAATAACTGTCTATACAAATCATGGAAAACTTGTCTTCTCTTGTGTCTTGCTTATCTGAGTCATATTAATCTAGATCAGTATTCTCACATTTGTGTGTGCTATATAGGAAGGGGCTTCATTGATGCACTATGCTGTCCAAACAGCATCGAGTCAGGCGATAAAGATTCTTCTTCTGTATAACATTGACATAAACCTGCAGGATAATGTGAGGACCCTGAATGTCAATGGGCACTCTTACATTTTTTTTGGTGTCAGGCCCATAGCTTTATGTCTGAGGATATTGTCTCTGTTCTTCAGGATGGATGGACACCATTGCATCTTGCTGTCCAATCTCGACGAACTGATGTGGTGAGACTTTTATTAATCAAGGGAGCTGATAAGACAATAAAAAACCAGGTAGACTTATTTGGATATGTTATATTGCACAGAGTTTTTAGGGTATTTCTTTGCTTCCAGTTTTCTTGGTATTGCAAATTGCTACCCAATTGTTTCTTTAATCTTAGAGGCTGTTCTTAGGCAGGTGCCATTCACTGTTGAGCTCTTGGTAAAAACTAAAAATTTCGCACTGTTCTCGGAGGAGAATGTATGTGGTTGTACCCCACTCCCCTATAAACCATGTAATTACTGGAGGGCACATTTCTGTATTCCTTGAGTGTCCTCAAGAGAATGCACTAACGTGCTATTATAAGTCTGTGCTCCATGCATCGGACAATTACTGAGCAGACAGACCTGCGCTCCTAAGGATGGCCTTGGGAATTGCAATTGGTGATTTGCCCTTAAAAATCTAGTGAGGAAGATGGATATGCTCACTGCTTGAGAAACTCACCGGGGTATGGTCATGGATTCGCTTCTTTAATGGATAGTTGAACAACTAGCAGTTGAAATGACACCTTATGGTCTACGTACCTAAAATATCCTCTTTCCCAGTTTTCATGCCCTTAGTTTGCTTGGTCCGTACTTCCTTTTGATACGTTGCTTATTCCTTACTTTTATGAGCTTCAAATTTGAAAAATTTTCACCTGAAAAACTACTGCTGGAGTGAATTTAGTGGGTAGAAAATAGTTGTGTTCTTTTTTTCGCCGGAAGCATATAGTAATTAGTTTGATGTACTCTTAATTTCTATTCTCTGTGATGTGCAATTATCCTCTTTCATTCAGCCAAAAATAGAAGCATTTCCTTTTTCAGGATGGCATGACTCCGCTCGACCTTTGTCTACATTCTGGCCGAGACTTGAGGACTTACGAGCTCATCAAGTTACTGAAGCTGCTTCCCAAGTCGCGTCCATCATGCCGTGAGGGTGAATGAAGCTCTCGATCTCAAGGGCAGTCCTTGAAGATGTCTTCCTCAGGAAAGAGGCAAAAAGAAGAAAATGCACACGCATCGCAGGCCACAAGTACAGGTCCAGCAAAGGGCTAACGCAGCTTGCTCTTCGACATCGGACTACTAATTTGAGCTGATAACCATCGGGCAAATGTTCTCGGAAAGCCTTTGTGCCTGTGCAGGAGCAAGACGGTAGCAACTGTCGCATCACATCAACAGACAAGTCGAAGAAAATCTACTCTTCTTGATACTTTAGTGAGAAGCTGCCAAGACTTAAACGCGCATATCCTGTTCTGTAAATCTCGTCGGTCTTCGACTTAAGATGATCTTTATCCAATGTAATCATTCGCGGTATTTTAGCATCAATGTGCATGCTGGGCATCCAGAGGGTGGAATAAACTAATCCGACATGTCGGATGGTGAAGAGTTGTCAATCTTATCCACTCTCTAATCAGACAGCAGTTCGTCATGTGCTGCTGTTCATCCTGTCGTTTTGTGGGTTCGTGCCGAAATAAATAAAATGCGTGACAGAGAATCTTTTAGTTTATGAATTCGATGGAGATTTGATCCCACGAGATCTGGACATTCTTCCTACATAAATAAAATAGTTAGCGCATAAAGCACCGCCCTTGCTTGAATCGTCGCCGTACCTATGGAGATAATGATTCAAATTTTATTAATATATATCCTCTTTCTTTGGATTAAAAACGAAATGGGATGCATATATGAAAATAAAAGTTCAAAGTATTCTATCAAAGCAATTATGTGAAATTCTTTTTGTATCATACATCTATTTGTGCATGGGGTTCCCGGTAAATATATAATACTTTATTCTATGACACGGATTAGGAGCAATTGAAAAAGCCAAACCCACCTAGTATGGTATCGATATCTCTTGGAATCCTAAACTAAATAAGATACTACCAATAATCGTAGCAATCCACATATGTTCTTATCCCATTAATCAATACTGATTGATGGAATGGAAATTCTTCTATTTCTTTGATGAGAAATGCGAAACAAAAAAACAAAAAAAAAAGAAAAATAAGAGAAATCCAATACCTGTTGAGAATGAAATTCGACTATTTTATTTGTATCTCTTTTCACATCCAAATGGAGAGATGAATTAATGTATTTTTTGTTGGATTTGATTTCGTCAGGATTGACGGGGCTCGAACCCGTAGCTTCTGCCTTGACAGGGCGGTGCTCTAACCAATTGAACTACAATCCCCAGGAAATAAAGTGTAGAGTATACATACTCTTATGATTGCATTTAAACCATTTCTTTTTCGATTCGAATCGCCGTGGTGCAAGGGTAACAGAGGCTTGAGTGCTATATTGATATCTCCATGGATGGGCACTTTAGTGAGAGCGACACAGATTACTAGCAATCCTTTTATTATTGCCAAATTGGGTAATAATCAATCTTTAAATGAAAAAAAATATTTCTTTTACTTACACTTTCAATTTAGAGAAATATGATGACTTATATTAAATTTAAATCAGATTCAAGTCATATTATTAAAATATTTTTATATTTAATCTAATTTAGAAAAATTCATACCTATGCTAAGGTTAAACGAAATGAGTGGAAGTGAGATTGAGAAAGTGAGAGAAAATCATAGATAAATAGATTGAGTCTAAGTAAACTATGAACCAATTTAACACTCATTTATTTATCGAATATAACTAACTATTATAACAACTTAACATATTATATATGAGTTAAGAAATGAATTTATGATTGATTTTGACAGATTTAGAGACAATTCACTATAGATTAAGGGAAAAGAAGTCATTCAACTCATTTGACAGATCTTAGACCAAATGGATTGAACATCATAATGTTAAAGAAAAAAGGCAAGAGTGTATAGTTTAATTTGAGCCACAAAATTTAAATTTCAGCATTTCATTACAATCTTTTGATGAACAACGAATAAAAAAAATGAATTAATCTCACGGGATTAACAGATAAATAGGAAATAAAACATGAAAATGCGTCTTTTTTCTTAAGAAAAATTAGAAATCCATATATATATATATATATATATATGTTTGGTGAGGAAGGAATCCATATTTGAAAATGGTCGAGAAAAGAAATATTCGAAAAAGGGGAAAATTAGGACGACAGAAGAACGTGAAAAACAGTGTTGAGATTATTATGCGTGTTTCCATCGCCAACCCCTTCCGAGTCCCTCTCTCGTTTCCTCCTTCCGGGGATCACCACCTACCTTCCTCACTACCACTCCGTCACCTCCCTTTCTCTCTCTCTCTCTCTCTCTCTACAATGCTCGCGGCTCATCCGTGCGTCCGCGCGATCTCCGGCCACGGCGCCGCCGAGCAGTCGCGTGCCGCCCTCGCCCGGCTGACGATCGCCGCTCCATGCACTTCCTCTCCCCTCCGCGCGTCGGTCCGGCCGCGGGGAGGGAGGAGTCGGTGCCGCGGCGGCGGCGGCGGCGTCAAGTCCCGGCCCGTTTCGTGCAGGTCGTCCCGCGGGAGCCCCGGCGGCGGATCGAGCTGCCCCGACGACGGCGACGGCTACGGCTACGGCGACGCCGACGGCGACTACCTCCAGGCCTCTCTCCTCCTCGCAGGTATCGCGTTTGCCGCGGTCCGTATGCCGGTGTTCTCGTTGTTTTCGGATTACGTGCGTTTGTGTAGGCAGCAGTGTTCCTGAATCGTGAGACCTGCGTACTACGTGATAAGAATTGGGGAAATGCCTTGATCGTGCTGAGACTCGTTGGCTGCGGGTCTGCATCATTTTGAACTGTTGGAATGCGAGCGTCGTCTCGGATTGAGCTTAATTCGACCTGGCCATTTGCCGAGAGTCTGATTCGGGACTGTCCTTGATTGAGTTATTGAGTAATGTGGTGGAAATTGGCAAACGGCGGGGAGTGCTAAGATGATGTTACCTCATTGGTTTCCGAAGATGATTGAGGGACTTGTCGGCCAATGAAAATTTTCTTTATGTCATGACGTAAATAAAAGAATGACAGTATGGGAGAGTAGCTTTTCTCTGTTCAACATTAGATGGTTCCTGTCTTTGGTATTTGAATTTCTTATGTTCCATTTTTGCTGTTCGTTATTTCTGCATATGATGTCTGCTTATTCGATTGCCAGCAGCAAGATGCGTTGGTGAACTGGACATTTTTTCAGTTTGCTTTATTTGACAGGTTGAATTTCTCCCATTCAATTGGCTCATATAACATGACATGGAGTGTGTCAGAAATTATTTGATTTCTTTCTCCACAACTTACACTAAGAATTTAGCTACGTGTTCTGATTTAATGTCGTACTAAGTAGGTTAGATTCTACATTTACATCTCCACATTTTTGTATGGATATCGTGTTATTCCTGGGTATGGTCATTCAGGACCAAGTGATCCAGGCTTGAGACTTTGTCTTCCTGCTTTCGATCAAAATGTGTGGCTTCCATCTTTTAATTGGCTCGCTTGATGGGAACCATTAGATTTTCGTGAACAAGTCTGGTGAAGTAATCAATTCATCTGTACTTAAAGTTAATACTCCCTATTGAGGAGCTTGAACAGGAGATACCTATGTACCAAAATCTCGAGCATTATACTTTTCTGCTTAGTTCAGATTTACTTGAAACTTCTCATAACTTGTAATGATGCGGTTATAATTCTGTGTACTTCTTCTGATGATGGAAATGATCATAAAACAAAAGTTATCAATGTATCAAAAAGGATATTTTGGACTAGCTGTTTTTGGAATTTGGATAACCTTCTCACTGGAGCTCTTTACACTATATCCGGTTTTAGAGCACATGTCATAAATGTATCTAGAATTATGTGTCGATGAAGCTTTATATGTGTTGGTTGATTCTGAATACTTCTGGAGCAGAAACTGTTTCTCACTACCGTATGCGGAGGAGAGGATATCAAGTAGATGTGAGGAGTCAATTATCAAGCCAATTGCATCCATTTGCAATTAAAGCAAGGGGTCCTAGTGTAGATCAAGGTTTCCTTCACCGATTTCAGAGTCCTACAATTTTTCTTAAGATTGTTTGTGATGGAGATTTCCTGCTACCCATTGTTGTAGGTATATGAATAGTTTCCTGCAAACTTTTCTCCTGTCTTTTGTCTTGTTTTCTAGAGCTTCTGGACTGATGCGTTGTTAATTTCTTTTGTTTCTTTAGGAGAATTTGCAATTGAAAAACTAATTGATGCCCTTCGCAGTGGTGAAGATGGGGTAATTAATTATTTGTGGCTTTTAGTGAATGTTATATTTCCTTTAATCTGAATGTTCTATGATGGTCTTATGCAGGACTGTGCAGATCAATTTGAGTTTGTGAAGGATCTTACAGACAAAGTTGGTTTTGAAGTACGTTCATAGATTTCACTTTTAGGAACTGGTTGAGGCTTAATTGTGTGTTGCTAGCTTTATGTAAACCCTGTGATGGGATAAGCAAGCGTTTGGGTATTTTGAAGTCTTGGATGGAGTATGCAGAAAGATACACTGAGATCTACTGAAAACTGACACCCTGTACTTCACTGTTTCATTTAACTCCATTTTATATCATTGACTGGAAAACGCATTGATATACTATATTTTGTTATGATAATAGAATCTATCAAGTTGTTTTGTCTCAAACATATGCTGTTTTTAATCTTAATAGCACACACTGCTTGCTTTGATGTTCAAATTAGGGTAATATGAAGAACTGAGCCTTAAAAAATTCAACATATACCCTCAAATAGTCCCATCACTACCGTGCTGCAAATGGCATTGGCTTGATGTTGTTGCTGTTATTAGAGTATAATGTATGCACAAAGCTTCATATACTCAGTTGATTGAATTGATTAATCTAGTACCATGCTCTATACCATCAATTCCGAAGTGTGTTGTTAGGAAGATTGGTTCTCAAATAGAAGTGTGATTTGGTCTCCATGGAATTGAGGCATATGAAACATCGATTCAGTTTGTGTAAATGATGTGTTTAAAGAATACACTTGAGCAATGTAAGAAATCTAGATTAGAAACTTTCAATTAACTTTCATATTTTGTTTGAACACTAAATATGTTGGTAAAACCTTTCTATTGCTACTTTCCCATCTGCATTTCTAGCATTAGCTTTCTGTTGCAAATTGACTTCTTTGCGTTTCTAACATTACTCATCCAGAGATGTAGTTAAAGGTTATAGTAGATGAATCTCGTTGCCCTTCTTTGCAGATAAAGATGGTAAGGATCACACAAAGAGTGGCAAACACTTACTTTGCCAGATTGTATTTCAGCAAGGTAATTAAAGCTCGTTGCTTGCACAAAATGCTAAATTCTAGAAGTCATCAGCCTTATGGTTCGTTATTTAATGGTGCAACAAAGCGTTTCCTTTTCTGCAGTCAGGGAAAGATGATGTCCTAAGTGTAGATATTCGTCCATCAGATGCCATAAATGTGGCTTATAGGTGCAAGGTTTGTATTATGTGTCTCACCTACTTGCAAGTGTCAATTTGTTCTGCAAATATTGAATAATGAAACCCCCTCAAACCTGACCTCTGAAGTTTTGTAGATACATGCTTGTACCACTAGGTCTGGTTAGATCCAAGTTCCTTCTTATGTTAAACTGAAAGGGCAAATGAGAAAGGGGAAATTGCTCAATGGATTGATCTCATATAAATTTGTGGTGTCGATGTCTTTGCTAGTATAGTTCTAAAATTATCAACTGAGCTTTCTTTTGTTTTCCTTTTTCTTTTGGCTTGTTTTATATATATCTTTTAAAAAGACCTTTTGCTTTGGTTTCTTGTCAATTATGTGGTTCAAGTCATCTGTATCCATCATCACCAACCGCATTTTGCCTCTTTTTAGGTTTAGACCATGTCTACCTTTATTTCATGATTTGGGCTTTGTTCCTGATAGAGAGCTGTGTTCTGCAGGTGCCAATATATGTAAATAAGCAAATTGTCCTCAGAGATGCTATCGGATTTAGCTATGGAACACAGAGAACGCGTGACAGAAAACCAGTCTATGATGTCTTACTTGACAGGTACCTGAATTTACGAGCATAAGTTTTGTCTAGTGATGTAGAAAACTCAAAGTATGCAAACATACATGAAATTTCTTAATCTAAGCATAATTTACATCTCATTCAGTGCTTCAGACGGTCCAGATGTGCTGGCTGAAGAACTTGATATAGTCAAAAACATGAATCTAGCTATCAAAGAGGAACGATACAATGATGCAGGTACATTTGAAGGGAGTTTATTTTCATGCTTATTTCTCACAAAGCTTTTCTTCATCAAGCTTGAGTTTCCTGGTTTTACAGTAATTCATTATCGATTTCATGAATAGTTCTCTCTTGATTACTTGTTCTTGACTGTTAACTTTTGCAGCCGTGTGGAGAGATAAACTAATGAAGCTTCGTAAATCAAAGGCGTAACCATTAGGCAAGTTGGAAGGTACTTCCTCTTTCAATGCATTAATACCTCTACCTCTTGTGACAATTGAGGAATGAAAAGTTTATGGGTTGTCTTGACTTCTTCTGATATCATAGGCACATAGTAAGATTCTAAGCGGGTGTTTGGGGTGATTTGATACACAGGACATCAGAAACATACACAATATTGACATTTTGATTCATTTTCATTGTTCCATAATAATTGAAAATGCTAAATAAATACTTTTTGGGTGGAAAACAAAAGGGTGATTGTTTGAAGCCCCAGCTAATATGCACTAAATTTTTCAATTTTGATAATCCAATTCAACTTTATTGGAGACCTAAATAGTATGAACCCCTATAATTTATATATACGTATATATTTTTATATATAATTACATCATTAACTAACCATCTATGCACTTTAGAATTAGAATTAGAGGGCATTTAAAGAATCTAGGGATGTTTATTCTAAAAAATAACAAAATTTTAAGTCGGACTTTTTCTTTAAATTACTCTTACTAATGAAAAGTCTCTTAGAAAGAACAAAACATGAAGAGACTTCCTATAAATTGAGCTACATTAAAAGATATAACTGAAAGGATGAAAGAGCAATTAAGACAAATAAAAAATGCATCAACTAAAATTCAAAATTAAGCTTTCTTTTGGAAATAAAAAGCAGGCCAAGTAGAAAACGTAAACAAAAGTATGTGAAAAATAGAAAGTTAACCGTCACTCGTGAATTTCTAATACTAATCACTAACTTAAAATATGTGTAGACACCGAGAGTTGCAAGCCAATGTATAACATGCAAGGCTGAGCAACTGGTGAATTTATGCAGCATGAATTGCACATAACCTTTTTTGTTCTCCACTTTTTACCAAACTGACATATTTCAGTTGCTTCCAGTCAAAAGTAAAAGGAATCCACTATGTGGAATGATAGTTCTGCCACAATATAAGCTATTTTTATATCCCCTTTTTATGACGATTTTGCGGTCGGAGCACATACAAATGATATAATTTGAGTCTGTATATGGCAATATTTTCTAGAATATGATATTAAGTGTAAGTGGCTTTCTTCCTTGTCTTTATCATGTAATCACCTTGTTTTGGCTCATGTGGAGGAAATCCATTTCCTCATAGGCCTGCACACCTTTGAAACCTCTTTGGGGTTAGCCCATTTCCAATTTCCATACACCTTAGTGACAGTAAAGATTGAAAAGGTGTAGGGGCGAGAAGTCCAAACTTGCCTGTCTTAATTGTCAAGTCAATCCCTTGGTGCTGCGGCATCACCCCAGGTGTTGTGGTATTAAATCACTTTACATCACTCAAAGCATGTTATTTTGCAACAGGTTTAATTTTGTTACTCTGAGGCACAGATTATAAGTTAGTCTCCTTTGCCAGACATTGAAAATTGGACATGATTCATTGTAATATCTTGATTCACAAATAGCATCTCAATTTGTGGTAAATATTTTCAGGGATCACTTTACTTTGGTCCTTTTTTCAATTGGATAATCGAATTGTGATTTTGATCAGCGTTATACATACAATTGATTTAATTTGCCTGGATTTCCATAGATAAGATGTTGATGTAGCTTTTTCAGGTTGTACATGTGGTAGCCATACTTTTGAAAATAAGGGAAACCCAGAAAGGAAGAAAAAGGAGGGGCGGGGGGGGGGGGGGGGGTGGGGGGGGGGGGGGGGGGGGAGGGAGAGGGAGGGGAGAGAGAGAGAGAGTAGAAGGGGTGGGGGAAGTGGTCGCTGGACCTCACTGTCTCTCATGCAAAGATTAGTGACCCTTGACCAATCAATGGCAAGGGTAAGGACTCAGGTCACACTTTCTGTGAAATGGTTGGGGGTATCGCGTCTCTCCCACAAGTTGGCCTTCCTTGCCTTTACCCCTCCCTCCCTCCCTCCCCTTCTTGTTTATAATAGCATATGTGCACCAGTAAGAAAAGCCACATTAGCATTTGGCTGATAATTGGATCTGACATCGGCCTAGCCAAAGTATATCAATTGTAAAGAAATTAACTTCGGTCCCTTGAAGTTCAGTCCATTGATGACCTGATAGCAAATGAACTGAAATACAGCGATCAACAATGAGATCTGACCTCAATACCAGTACAACGGCACAGGAATGTTTTGCAGTTTTCTTTTTATTTGTTAAATAATCCGTGAGAAAGTAATGCATAAATCATAAATCTGCAGGTTAGTGGCTTACTGCAGGCTCTGCTGTAGCAGACATTCTTCATTATGCTTTTATCTTTTATTCTTTTACTGAGGTACAATTTGTGGTGTTTGACATCATTCTCCTTATTAATTTTCCTTTTAGGATTCTCTTGTACAAAAGAAAGTGCCTACTGATCCCAAGTACTTGGTCGTGATGGTGGCATGTTTCCAGACTTCACTCGGGGGACCCTGAAAATTGACTGGGGTAAAAAGGCATGGGGGATCAAATGCAGGTCCAAGGGCGATTAAAGTTAGTTTCTGAGTTCTAGAAAATTGAGGCAGCTCCGAAATGTACAGCTTTGGGTTAGATGAGTACCGCCTCTAACTTGACTCCACAATCATGTATACCCGCCTCCTTTTATACTACAGAGGGCCATTATTACTTGGAAGTACTGATCGTACTCAAATCACATAGTTAAAAATGTATTGTCCCAAAATACGACCGATATGTTATACCACATATCAATGTCTGTACATACATGTAAATGCTCTCATTATTTAGCAAAGTGTTGGATAAGTTAAGGATGTGTGGCTTTCGAAGTTTGAACTCTGCTTGTAGGAATTCATATTTGTCAGTTTCAGCCTGTCTCTAGCCCAGCTTTGGTTCCTCTTTTCTCGAAGACGAGTCTTGACTGGTCAGCCTTCCTTAGGTTTTTATATGTGGCCATCTCCTGACAAGTTTTAACGTACATCCCCGAAACCATTTCGAGGTTGGCTGAGGGGGAAAAGTACAAAAAAGAAAAAAAGGTTTGAAATATATTACATTAGTATCAATTCGGTCATAAATTTTTTAATTGTACTAATCTAATGCCAAATCTTTATATATTGGTACCAATTAATTTCATCTGGTTAATTTAGGTAGGAAATTGTTGACATAGCTATTGGCTGTCTCATGAGATGGCTTGCACTTACGCGAACTTTTCTTTTAAAAATAACTTTGAGTTTTTTTCTTTTTTTTTCTTCTCTCTTTTTTTATGTCGACACGAGCCATGGCCGTTAGGGATGAACATACTTGAGAACTAGACTGGAAGGAATTTACCCAGTTCCAAGTTCCAAGATATTTAAGATAGGTTCTAGATTCAAAAAATTGGATCGGTGAAACTTGGAACTTGAAATAAGTATATGTGTTTTTTTTTTCTTCACATGATGAGTGTATAATTTGGAATTACTAATCTAAACTTCCATTTTATGATTGAGACTTTTAACTTGGTAAAAGTCATGGTTGGTTAATTGTAGTAGCAAGTATTATTCATTAAATGAGATAATTCACTACAATCGTTTAATTAACAATAACCCTAAAACCTGTGATAGGTAAGTTTCAGATTTAAAAAAATGAAGAACCTATTTTAATGGGTAATTTCCAAATTCTAGGGTAAGTCTTGTCGGCCATTGGGATGAGCAATTTCGGGTTTTGTACAATTGCCATCTAGAACTCGAGGCTGCTCACTCCCAATAGCGAATGAGACTTGTTGATAAAGTTTGCCCTTGCAAGATTTAGCAAGGTTGACCTTCTCTCAAGCAACAACTAGCGAGGTCGCCATGGCTGAGTTGAATGTCAGCCTCACCGACACTCACCCTCCTTGCCTTGCTTGTGGTGGCAAGGGTCATCGTCACTGGCCATGGCTTGTGTTGAAGAAAAAAAGGAAAAATAATTAAAAATAATTATTAAAAAATGTCAATGTCAATCCATGTCACGTTAGACGATCGACATTTACATTAGTAATTTCCATTTTAAATTGACTAGATGGACTTAATTACTACTTATGTGAAAATGTTTATGACTAAAATAATCAAATTGTAAAGTTTAAAACTAAATTGATATCATTACAGTAGACTATAATTTTTTTGGTACCTTTATCCAACTGAATTGTGGCATGATTCGGTCATGCTCAATCTTGTTCTAACTTCTTAATTGTTGCTAGGAGCCCACCTTTGATGATGTTTGATCTGCCACCTTTACCGAGTAACCATCGACAATCATCTTTGGTTTTGACAGGAAAGCCCCATGTTTGGGAGATGCGTAGAAAGAATCCTCGCTAGCTTTTGTTTTGGAGCAATGCTAAATATACTATGATTCTACTAAAATTGTTCACTAATTATGTATTGCTTACAAAAATGGACGAATAAAAAAATATTTTCATTGTCCAAGAAAATGTTTAGATATCAATTGCTGTCGATATTGAAAACATTCTTCGTTGATTACTTATTTAAACTCTATAGCTGCTCAAAACTATTATATTGAATGCAATATTTGGGTATGCACTCAATTTCCCACAAAATTTTGTTGATATATACCTCCTAGCTATAATTCATTTTCTTTTGGCATAGATCAATGTTGGCCCTCAGCGAGGGGTAAACAGATTCGCTCAGTTCGTGTAATTTTCTGCACTTGTGGATACTACTTTCCTCGTTATGCAACAATTTGTACAGAATCATCAGGAGGATTGTCTGTACAGTCGCTGATCGTGTATTTCATGGAACCAGAATTCGAAAGAGAACACATCCAAACCGGAGAAAATGCTGCAGTAACGAGCATTACTGCCTTAATACAAGCTTAGTATCTTAGAGAGATTTCAACTCAAGCATCACCGCGCAGTGATAATCATCGACCTCGGCAGGGCAAGGAAAAATCAAGGCAGGCGCCGACAGATGGAGGGGATTCTTGGAGGTATTCGAAAACGCAGAGGATTCGGCATTTTCTCCCCATCCCCCAGAGCGCATACGCCTCCTCCCCGTGCGCGGCACCATCGCCTACTTCCAGTTCGTCTTCCACCATTCTCAGGTTGACAATTCTGTTTATGAGAAGGCAAATGAAACTTGTGGCGACCACGTTCCATACCGTGATGAAAGCTACTCCGGCGAGTTGGTACAACATCTGCTGGAGTCCTTGGCGGGCCTTCCCGTTGATGATGCCATATAACAAGCCTGTGTAATCATCCAAGAAATAGTACATACGCAGGAGATTAGGTTTCGCAAACAGCCCAGAGAGGATGCCCCCCAGAACTCCGGCCACTGCGTGCGTGTGGAAGACGGCCAACGTGTCGTCCACCTTCTGGAAGAAAGCCGATCTTCTGTGGAGTACCATCATGGTGTACCATGGTACTGAGCCGGACACTGCTCCCATCAAAGCTGCTGCCCACGGGTCCACGACTCCTGCAGTTGCGATCGGTTTAATTTAAGCAATGATGCAGCCAGTTTAATCACTACAAATCGTACCTTGCGACTCACGTGCTTTAAGTGAGTGATTGAATGAGTTTAGTAAACGGAATGCGGCTGTAAATTACATTAGAACTGCGAGCAAAGTGAATAATGAGATTGGCAACCAAGTAGTTAGCTCGGTGAATGATGTTGACTCCGGACAGGGCGTACAATGCTTGAAAAACTGTACTCGGTGGCGAGTCCAGGATACTTCTAGCCGTAATCGATACAGTCCAAAGTCCAAACATTTTAAAATTTCGTGACGGTTTGAAAAACGAAAATATATCGGCGTTTGGAAATGAAAATGTTTTCCGACATAAATCGGCATGGTTTCGAACTTGGAAGAGTGTCAAACCTGCCCCGGGTGTGATGCAAACAAGGCCAGTGATCATTCCCTGGACAGCACCAATGACAGAGCTTTTCCTGTAGAAGATCATGTCAAGCGAAACCCAGACGATGAGGCTTGTGGAGGTGCAGAGATGGGTGTTGAGGATGGCCAGAGATGCAATCCTGCTAACGACGAATGGTGAGCCGCCATTGAACCCGGTCCAACCCAGCCACAAGAACCCTGCGCCTCCCAACATGTGTATTATGTTGTTCGGTGGGAAATTTTGCCTGTCGTGCGAAAGCCTCGGTCCAACCTGCGACATACAAAAATCGCCCACCAAAAATGAAACGCGCACTTGCATTACAGACACAAAAAGTAACGGAACAGAATGCATGATGCGTATGCAGACAGGTGCACTACATTCATCGGAAGATTGAACCAAGAACATGAATGAGAGAGTTTGCTAGGAAAAATCGAAGCAGTAATCCAAGGTGATTCCCAGATTTGTTGGTGATCCATGTATAATCGTTTAGGAGTGCTATGCAAATGGGGTTGCTATCCAAAGTAGGAGGATGTTCGAATGGATTCTTGTGAAACTATCATTCTCCTTGATGTCTCTGATAGAGAAAGATCTCGAAACTTTACCCGACTTTTTATCTCTAAGATAGCCACAAGGAGAAAGTATATTCACATCGCCTTCATACCCTAATTTGAGAATTCAGTCCTTGTATCTTTAGAATTGTCTTAAATAACAAAATAGTATAGAACTGAAGGAAACATGTCATGGTAACTTGGAGATGATGCAATTCATATCAGTATTTTGCTAGACTTAGCTCTTTGTGATCACTTGTAGCTTATCGTGCCTGATCCAACAGTTTGCATGTAAAATGATTATACAGTTAACCCTACACGAGATGATGACTCAGCTATCTTAAGTTTGATCTTGAGGGGTTAACTCTCACCATGGCAAATCTTTCCCTGAACTTTGCCAGGTCGAACTTACCTAGGGAAAATGAACGTGCGAAGGACTTTCAGTCATTATGGTTGTTATTGTGGGTTATGAATATTGTGTTTTTATTACCCAGTAAGCAGCTGTGAAGCCGGCCACACCAGAAGAGAGATGGATCACGAAACCACCCGCATAATCAATGGTTCTAATTCCATCCTCTTGATTCAAGAAACCATCTCCCCATATACAAAAGGCGCCAACCGTGTAGCTAAACGTCAGCCACAGCGGCACGAATATCATCCAGGCGTAGAAGTTCATCCTCCCGAGCAGCGAACCGGCCAGCAAGATCACCGTGATCGCCGCGAACGCGAACTGGAAGAAGACGTAATCCGCCGTCGGCATCGACTTCGGCATCGACCCGAAGTTCAATTGGTTCAGGAGGGAGTGCTGGGAGAGCATCGGGTGGGGCTTCCCCATCAGCGGGCAGAGGCGGTTCCCGAACGCCATGGAGTGGGCCCAGAGGACCCAGCAGACGAGGACGGCCGCGAAGGCGTAGAGGGCCATGAAGGCCGAGTTCACGGCCCACTTCTTCTTGACCATGCTCCCGTACAGGATCACGAGGCCCGGGACGCTCTGCATGCCCACCAGCGTCGCCGCCGTCAGCTGCCAGGCGTTGTCGGCCTTGTTGTTCCACCCCGGGGACGCTTCGTTTGGCACGAGGTTTTGCGGCAAGTATGCCGGGCTGCCATCGGCGTAACTCATCGCTCCTGATACTGATCTGCGTGAGAGGGGGTGTAATGGAAGAGATGGAATTGAAATTTCAGGATTGGAGTAAGCATGAGGGTGATTAAGAAGAGTTAGAGTTTTGGAGGTATGCATGGGGGTTCGCATTGGTATCATCTAAGGTAGGTTTTGGCAGGTATCAGGATCCTCTAACATTCTTTGCTGTCTTAGCTCCAAGATTCAATTTCGATAGTTCTTAGCGATCATCAACATCAACCTTACCAAAATTCTCTTTTCGGCTAGTAATATTATATAGATATCTTTTGATCCACAGTTGTGTCGAGCTATATCTGTACACTTCTTGTTGTTAGTATGGTTGATAGAAACAAAAAGGATAATTGGTGTTTGCGGGAACTAGAAAGCAAATTTTAGAGTTTAACTCAAGGCAATCTTTCCATATTGAAACTCATGTGCCACCCAACAAGAAAACAATGAGAAAACGATATGAATCGTTGCTAAAACTTGATCTAATGTGAGTTTTTAAACTTTGGTCATAATATATAATGTCATTCATAAGCTTTTAATTTATTCAACAAAGTCTCCGAATTTTTGGTATATGATCAATTTAATCATTAGACTATATGAAAATGTTAAATAATCTATGTGAGTTTTTAAACTTTGGTCATAATATGTAATGTCATTCATGAACTTTTAATTTATTCAATAAAATCTCCGAATTTTTGGTATATGATCAATTTAATCATTAGACTATACGAAAATGTTAAATAATATTCTTCCATTAATTCAAATTAATGGATATTTTTATGCGGAAATGTTCATAAAAAACTGCTCGTTTACTTGGTTGTGTGGGGGATGCATAGAAGTGAATGGGGACGAATGAATTTGAATGATTGACTATAAATTCCATCAATAATTAAGTTTTGAGCTCTGGCAACTTACATAGAAAAAACTTGTTATGGTTGATACATGTTTTGACTTTACTGTTGCTTATACTCATGGAAATTTTACAACCACCATCTCTAAACATAAGTAAATTACATACTCATTCATCCATTCCCATTAACCAAACAAGACCCTTTACTGGTCCAAACTTTTCGTTGCTCAAGTTCGCATCCATAAGCAGCGATAATGGCCCTATTAAGACTCATTTTCATTTACACATGGACTGCTATACCCCTCTTGGGCACTAGGTCTTTGGTCGTCTAAATGTAATAAAGTTTGGATTGCAAAATATTACAGGATTTTGATTGAAGAAAAAAAAAGTAATCGATGAACAAATTTCAAATTGCACAAGCTGCGAGGCAAAAATTTACTCCAAGGCAAAACATCACATGAAATATGACCTGAAAATAGTGAAAATTCACCTAATTACCACGAATAAGAATAGGGCAAGAGAAAAACGCATCCGGGGTCCCCCATGAAGCTCTCTCATCCTCCCACTGGCTTGAGGCTAGACTTTACACTTACGATGGAGTCAAAGCATATTAGACAGAGTAATCTGTACCAATTGCTCTTTTCTTCCTTAGATAGAGCGATTCTTGCCATCGCCAAAGTCAACAATAGGTCGGAGTGAATGTACCCCCATCAAGCCATCCAGATTCATTTGCCCATCCGGATGGATTGTGTGCAAATTGTCTAGGCTCTTGGGACAACCGAGCTCTCGTAGTCCGCGCACACTAGACGTAAGATTCTCACCTGTATTTATATGTTAGTAGGCTACACTTTACACTTACAAGTCATATACATTCGACAAAGGGAAATTGGAGCGGGGAAACAAGAGAAGTATGTTGCCGGGGGAAAATCGCGTGCAATGAAATGATTTATCGAAAGAAGGGAGGAAAAAGGACAATGCCATGTTCATTCTTGAACTTTTCATTGGAAAAGTTGAGGGAGAGAGAGAGAGATTGTATTATCGGGTTAATTATGCTTCTCCATGTTTCGCAGACGACCGGGACGTTCGAATTTCACAAATTTGTGAGTATTATGATTGACTCGATGATACTACATTAGTACAACGTTTAACAAATGCAAGAAAAATACTTTCTTGGGCGAGACATTGTCTTGCAAACGAGGAGGACAGAAGAGTTGAGGTTGGCCTAATTAAACGTGAGTGCCGAGTTCATTTGAATAGTTCCATGTTCACGAAATGTCACGTCATATTCTTTCTGTATGCTAATTATTTTGCTCCAATCTAGACATGGATGACACTAACTGGGAGTGTGCACGAGAACAAACCAAGCCGGTTTGTTCCTAGTTTCAAATATTTAAAAGCAGGAATAATTGGTCCGGTTCTCTTTTAGGTGGGGAACCGAACCGCCCAGATTAAACCGGATCAATATGTTTATTATTATTTTTTTTCTTTTAAAGGAAAATGCCAAAACCTTAAACAAAACTGGCCTAACTAGGGAATCCGATCAAGATTGATGGGTTCCGATCTTGGTTTTAAGGTGGAACTAGCCCAACTGGGGTATTAATAACCCCTATAGCTGATTGCCAAAAAAAGAAAAACTGGGGTATTAATAATCCCTACAGGTGATTGCCAAAAAAAGAAAGAAAAAGAAGGTTGATTTTGCCAATATTATCCAGCATGTCTTCCAATATATCAGATGTCTTGTACATATTCGAATTATGTATTTAATATGTTCGATCATGCGTAAGTTTCACTTGAGCATATTGTTCTTGTAGGCATCAGCCTCATATAAACACATGTTGAAAAAGTTGCCCAAAAAGTCTTAAACTTGTTGTACGACAACTAATTCAGTCATAAACATTTTAATTATATCAATTTAATTCTAAATCTTATGACAATTTGCTAATTCCATCCAATTTAGTCCTAAACCTTTTCAAGATTTACCAATTTAGTTTTAAATCTTCTAATGATTTATCAATGTATTATGTCCAGTTAATTTGACCAGAAATTGTTGACATGGCGATTTAGTTAGAGACATCCATCCTACATAGTGCAACTAGTGTCAATATTGATTTGATTTTTTTTTTATTTTCTTTTCTCTCAATACTTTTTTGGTTCAAAGGGCCGATAGGCTTGCTGACTACTATTCAAGAGTTGGTGTCACACCTCGAATCCCGGACACGCGCACACCCATTGGTGGTCGATTAAATACACAACATTCCTAAGACGCGTCGCCGACCCTTTTCATTTATGCACCTGCGGAAGCGAATTAAACAAGCCCCGGATAATAATCCAATACATGGGATAGTAAAACACATGCCAACACCTTTTCTCGCAAAACACACTTTATAAACAAACTGAGTTAATCCTACAGGTTCAAAAACATAAGGTTTGACTCAAAAAGAAACCACTAGGCCATCTACACTCTGGACCCTTCAGCCTTGGGCTCCGAATCCTCCACACCACGGTCTTGAAAATGGTAACCCATGATGGGATGAAATAAAAATCTCAGAGAGTCAACATCCTAAACTCCAATTAGAATGAGAATTCACTTAGACGCAGCCTAAATAGGCATCACACACAAACTTATCTTGTCTCAGCACCTTCCTGCACATTAACTCATCACAAACATCATATGCATATAGCAAACATATTCAATAACTGGAACACCTCATATCATTCATCAAATATTCACAGCGGTCCCGATTCCGTGTTACATAATTTTGCCCAATAATCAGGCATGGCTATCTCAATCACTCAAGCATGTCTTAGTTATTATGACCCATCGGCCATATCTAACTCAATAGTCGGTAGTCATCCGATATAATTAGGCATCATCCCGCTTTGTCGGGCACAACAATGTCTATATCTAGACGGCATTCCCGAAGGAGCATCGGCCCAGCCTTCTATTGTGACCAGCATACGTTGTCAAGAGCATCTGAAGTCAATCAGGCATCGCCTCCCGATTCCTAGCGGATAATAGGTTCTGATAGTGACCACATGCACATCCGTACTTGGCCAAGAATATCGTACTTTACACTCAAATACTTCCATTTCAAATAATAGACTTGGCCAATTTTTTTCGTACTAAAAATTTCTAGTAAAATAATTGTGCGAGGTCACACCTTTAAACACGGTACACTCTCATTTCAAAGTTTAACGATTTTATATAGTACATAAAATATTTTTGATGTAAAAAATCAACACTCGGTATTTTTCAATTTAAATACCATAAAATCCAATTTTTGCAATAATAGTCCATAATAACAACCAAGCACCCAATTGCACAATTAAGCAATCGATTTTAAATATTATCACGCATAAGCTCTAAACATGCTAAAAGTCAACCACATCACCAAATATACATTACAAGAACAATCACAAAATTACAATCGGCCCTAACCGTCAGAAACCGGGACCACTCGCACGTCTCCAAATTTAATTCCAGAAATCTAATCAAACGAGTTTAGAAAATTCTCAAATTTAAATATGTTGTAAATGACACATAAACAAACACTTTTCATAAATACACTTTAGCCCAGATCTTTTTAGATTAAGAGCAGTAAATCGCTCAATTTGTTACCAAAACTATGTCCATTTTCAGAAATCACATTTTTCAAAACCAGCTTGGTTCGAGATCCAAAAATTATCCGTTTAATTTGAAATTTTACTATGTTAAACTACAAGATGTGATTAACAACTTTTGTGAGGAACTTTTTTGAAAATCGAATCCTAAGAGTTGATAAAAATCTTTTGAACATCAAAAGGTCACTGTTTCCAACATAATCCGAGATTCTGTTTTGCAAATAATGAAACTGAAATCTCATTCTTTTAAATCTCTAAAATCTTGAGTAAAATATATTTCATAGCTGAATATGTCTAAAACATTTCTCAAGAATGAAACAATCTCAAAATCTTAGCACATTTTTCCCCATAAAAATAGCAAACGACGAAGGTCCAGTAACCAGATCCGAGGGAAATCCATTCAATTAAATTAAACTACCCTCATAAGTGCTAATCTAACCAAACTAGATTAACACTAATCCATCTTAAGGCTGATATCACTTAATACTAATTTAAATAAGCTAATTATCATTAATCTAACCCCTTAAGTATAATTAACAACCTAATCAAGGATTAGGGAGTTAACTCACTGGATTAGCGAGATAACGGGTCCACGGAAATGGTGGCGCGACAGTGGTGAGATCCCATGTCTACGGCGATTCCAACAGAGGGCCAAAAGAAGCTGAAAACAACCTTGCAAGCTCGCTACTTGCTGTTGATTTCGATTTTGGAGGGGCTATTGGTTGGGTTGAGGAGGGCTGGACACGGTGCGGGGACGGCGAAGGCAGCAACGGCAAAGCCATGCGGACGAGTGGCTAGCTCGGGCGGGCAGCAAGGCTGGTCGACGGTTAGCTCGAGGACGATGGGACAGTGACTGAGGAGGCGAAGCAAGTGGCTTTGGCATCGCGACTGGCGAACGGTGACACGAGCAAGCTGTTGGACCAACGGACGGTTCGGCGGCTTGTGGGGCTGCTGTGAAGTCAAGCGACAGCACTAACACAAAGAAGAAAGAGAGGAATGAAGAAGAAGAAGAAGAAGAAGAAAGTAAAAGGCTCGGTTGGAAGGGGAAGCTACGCATGTTTAAGAAGAAGAGGGAAGAAGAGAGGGAACAAAGGGGGGACAAGGGACCAAGAAATCTAGCAGCTGGTCAATGGGATTTCAAGCACAAATATCTTGCACTTGAGTGTAATTGCCCCAAATTCTTCTGCCCTCCAAGTCTTGGTAGTTACCAATGGCCAATTTCTTCCCATTTCCTCACCAAATTAAGCCAAATTGGTAGCCAAAAATGCCTTCCCTGCTGTCCATACGGATTTCCATTTATTTTCCTTCAATTCCTCACCAAATCAAGTTATTTTGGCAGTGCAAAAATCTCATGCAACAACCCCTACGAATTTCTTCCATTTTCCTCACCAAATAATTCAATTTGGTGGCCAAAATTCTAATTAAAGGTGTCTATCCGAATTTCCAATTATTATTTTTTGCCGAATTTGATTTTCCATGAAAATTCCGGGCTCGACCAAAATTTCCCAAAAGATGAGACGAGGTTCTCAAAATAAATTGTGACACGCTCAAATATTTGATTACCGAAACCGAGTTCAATTTCGTGGTTAAAATCGATTGGACGCAATTTTAGCGTGACCCAACCTACCAGGTAGCTTTTAAGGATTTTAGCACATTTGACTCATGGTCAATAATTTTGATCCACGTTTGTGCATTTCTGACTCGTTAGCAACTCTCGGTTATCATAAAAATCTAAATGTTTCAATTACGAATACCGAGTAGAATTGATAGAAAATCAGGTTAGTGTCGTTCGACGCAAATTTTACAATCATGTGGAATCGCCCACAATTTAATTACGTCATTCCATCGAATCGACCTATGTTCGATCACTAATCGATTATAACAGTGTCGTATTGACCCTGGCCAATTATTACGGTTGAGCAATCGATTTCTAATCGAATTCTCAAGTCTGTCGCGTTTATATCCCTTAACGGCTTCACTTGATAGATCAGTTAACTCGTGAATGATCAGTTTCGAGAAAAATGACTATCGACGCGTCGACGAAATGCCCATTTCATAAAATCGGGACCGGGTTGAAATTCAAGACGTCACAGTTGGCAACCCTTGTTGATTGCAAGTGAGGGTTGCGGCCATCTTCGGATCTAGCAAGGTCATCACGAGCCCTCGCAAGCCACAGTGTGGTTGTCGCACACTTATCCCACCCTTGCTATGGTTGATGAGGGCGTCTTGAGCCCCCATAAGCCACAACAAGGGTATCACGACCGTCAGACGTCCTCATTGTGGCCGCCTTGCTTTTGGCCAGCAAAGGCTTAGTGGTCCTCACCCACTCGGCGAAGGTTGCCAACCCTTGGCCATCCTGCAGTGGCCTCGCTGGCCCTATGAGGAATTTATGTGCTTAAAAATAAACTAGATTACCTCTTGATCGAGGACTAAAGTTTAATTCAAATTGGCTGGACCCATGAGCTAGTAAATGAGGATCATGCATACCCTTTTTCTTTATAACAATCTTATCGTTGTTGAAAAAAAGTAGACATTTATAATTCAAATGAGAATTAGTAACTAAAAACTAGTTGATAACTTAATGGAAGAAAAGTTTGTACGCATATTGATTAAGATTGAAATTCCATATAGAAGTTAGTAAATTCGAGTCCTGAGCAAGTTATACAAAAAAAACAAACAAAAATTGGTAAGTCAGTTTCATCATTCGTGGACACCGAAAAACACAGCATTAGAAAGAAAGGGAGGAAGAGCAAAAGGAAATGAATAACCAAATGAATAACAATATATACCGTTACCAAATTACTTACATTAATGTTCTAAGTCACTTGCATCTAAGATAAGGTTTTGGAAATACAACACCTACCAAACGGTGAAAAATTTAAATCACTACGCACCTTATCTCAATTCAAATAATTCTTTCATATGATGAAAATGATATGATACACGTATGTTTTCCTAGTCTGAATCATTTCTTATGACAGGCAACCCTACTTCTGGGGGGGAGAAATAACCCATCAGATATCTCGACTGCAGAATCAAAACCAATCCCTACGTTTGCGCGCATAACATCGTTTCAGCACATGGGAATCAAATCCTGCAACCCAGCGACAATTAATTTGACCTGGAATCTCTACTTCTATTCAACCTGTAGAGAGAGAGAGAGAGAGAGAGAGAGAGATCAGGATCCCATATGATGAACGTTTCTGGGGGACAACCCTAACAGGGATCCACTGGTACTGGTGGATGCATTGACATAAATTACAGGAATAAATGAAACAGGGAGATCAGCAGGAGGAGGAGGAGGAGGAAGAGGAGGAAGGAGCCAAGCCAAGAAATAAATGAGACGAAATGAATGAGGTTTCAGCACTTGCCGTATTTGTGCCAACAGAGCAGCATCACGATGCACCTCCTCGCGATGTAGAACCTGGATTTCTGCTCCCTCACCATGGCCCAACACCCACCCTTTCCTGGACCGCCAGAGGAGCCGCCGACCCCGCCATGCTGCCCCCGCCCGCAGCTGTCCCTCGACACCGGCCGAGAGGCGCATTGACCCATCTAAATCCGCATGCGAACGAAGCTCATTACCGCCGCCCCGGTCGGAGAAATCATAATTCAGAACGAGGAATCACGTACGTGTCTGCATATAGAAGAGGAATCCAAATTTCTACGGTACAACCCCCACGCTTAGATGATAAGGAGACAACCCTAGAAATCAAGATTAAACTTCTACGTCACCAGCTCCTCTCTCTCTCTCTCTCTCTCTCTCTCTCTCTCTCTATATATATATATATATTAATTATATAATATATAATCCAGTTTAATTTGGGTGTACGCGGCTTTGTCCGTGTGAATTCGTTTCGCTCATTTCCCAGAAGCAAGCCTCACCAGCTTTCGTCTAGTTGGAGATGAAGGGTGGGTGGGGCCCATCGACGTACGGCTGAGATTCGATCGGACAGTTCACCGCCTCATCTTGGGGGGCCCATGTCGCCTTTGAATTTAATTTCAGCTAATTAATTATATAATTTTGTTCTTATTTTATATTTCATAGCTTCATAGCTGGGGCATCGCGTATTTATGATTATATATGAAGAAAGTAGTTACAGGGCGGGAGGAGGACGACTTCAATGCTTTTCCACATACGTGAACGTAACCTCGGACCGTACAGCTGGAGTTAATAATTTCTTCTCTCTCCCTTTTTTTTTTATCAACCTTATTTTGAGTTGGAGGGATAATACCAGGATAAATTGTATCGAGTGCGAGATGGAATTCGTTTGAGGAGGATTGTTTTGCTTGAAGATATATTATCTTCTGCAGGGATTTAGCTTTTAAAATGCAGAGGATTTCATCTCGGGGATACCTCTGCCGCTTGATCCAAAGCCAGGTTCTAAGGAGAACCGATTCTTAAATAGAATCGGGGGCCTGATTGAAATTGGCACATCCAAGAGCTGATAGTTTTACAACCGATCGGTTAACCGTGGGGTCACAACATGTTCGGCTCCCGATTTTAGATTGGAATCGACCAATCTTAAAACCGGCGACTCCTATTCTCGACATTGGTGTGTGTCCCAAACATCTTGCCCCATACCCACCCTACACGACGATGTAGACCTCACTCTCTGACGCCATTGCCCGCACAAAACTGTCACATCCTCACGACTTTAAATGTTACTAATATAATAACACCTTCAAAGACCTTTTTTTTAAAAAATTTAATTTCAACTCTCAAGTAGTAAGAACCACACAAAAGCGAAAAGGATCATATAAACCAAATATCACAAAAAGTTTAAAAATATGATTTCAATAGAGGCAAACCCGGAGTATTGATTATATTTAGGAAGGATAATTAAAATACGTAAACATTATCAATTGAAAGGGGAAAAGAAAGATTTTTTGGGCGTGAAGATGTAGCCGAAGTAGGATACAAATGGATGTAATTTTGTGGAATTCGAACAGACGATCTCCAAATTTCAGAATTAGAAATCCCCCAACGCTCCAATCAACCGCGGCAATCCCGTGAATCGGCACAACAAATGTAACAATAAAACCTTGCGATACATCCCATGTGACTTGCTATGATGCCTAGCTTCGGACAAAGTTGCACGTAACATCACACGTCGAAGCGATGGGGGGACATAAAGTTTGAAATTAGGAGAAGAGGTACAAAGTTAGCTAAAATCTTACTTTGGAAGTTCTACAGGGAGGACAGATCGTACGTGGATTCGAGAGAGGTAATGTTCGGATCTACTTTTCTTTCGCTCACCAAACATTGCGAACTTTTTTAGCACACCACGTGCGAAAGTAATTGTGCCTCCTGTATTGGCTTCTCTAGAAAAAACATGAACTTTTAGTCCACATCCTGCGGATTCACTTGGTTTGAACCCCTTCAAATCATCCGGTGATGAATTTCTCCATTTGTTGCCAATAAAGCTGATCGATCGGCTAATTACGCGGGTCCAATACTAGGTTTGAAGGACCTTATCCAACTCCACCCATAATTTTTTTAAGTACTACATATTTCAATGTAAATGACCGAATCATTTTTTCAAGTAGTCAGGTCTCCACTCACATGACCTTGGGTAAAAAAAAAAAAACAAATAAACAAACAAACAAATGAGCAACTGAGACTTGCCCAAGGCCATTGAATATGTGCATTGAGCCTGGTGCTAATGCCTTTAATTAGTGTTAGCCTATATAACCACATAACCGAAGGCCACTCTCGATAAGTGTGACGGTCCGAGCTGTTGGCTCACTTCAAAAGACCGTGTGATATGTACTATCCTTGGTCACCAATAGTGCATTGACTGGCTCAAGTTATCGACGCATATGTACAGTTCTTGTCGAAAAATATGATGATTTTGTCTACGAGAATCACTCATCTTATGTATAGGGAAAAGAAGAAAAAACATAAATGTAAAACTCCTCGACTATGTTTTGGTGGGAAATTAAACCAAATCGATCTGAAATTATGTCCTACATTGTTTGACAATGGATTTTAAATTCTCTTTATATTAGTATGGACTCCCTCCACTTAATAATATAAATTCTTGGATTCAACTTTCTAACATGGTATTCTATCTCTTTTGCGAATATTGCCCTTGTAATCTTGATCTTATTGAAGTCGGCATTTGAGAACTTCAAATCATCATAATAAAAACAAGTGGGGCTAATTTTCTTGTTTCTTCTCTCGATTACTACATACATCTATTGATAGTAATCGCATCTTTAAGTTACTTGCGAGAGTTTCAGTGGACTTTGAAAGCCTTTGACCGACGAACGTAAACGGCAAGGAAATTGCCATGCGATTTACATGCGATGGGCGGATGAGATTCCCCTATAAGGCATGCGTTACAAGGTCACATGTTATAAGCTACTTGCTCCCAATGTACATAAAGTGATCATTACGTTGAACTAAAACTGGCTAGCGATTTAATGAAAGTTCTTTTGCGCAAATCAAGAAAGAGGAACACAGAAATCGAACTGCCGATTCGGTTCGAAAGGACGGTAGCTCCTACGTACGTATTGAAAAGTTTGTCTTTATATGAACCACCTTGCGGGATGAGATTTAAAAAAAAAAAAATTAAAAATTGCTTATTGATGCTCTGGATATTTTGGTACTAAATAAAGGTGGTTTATGCGAGATAGAAGAGGTCACACATATTTCGTACATCGAACTTCACCTAATCGAATGGGCAGGGTTCTAAAGAAGTGCATTGCCTTTTTGGCTTGAGCAACGGAAGACGAGTATTTAAAATGAAATATTCAATGTGGCTGCCCTTGAAGGAAGGTAACTATGCAAAAGCAAAGGCGTTGGTGTTTTTCCTTAGATGACTACTAAGAATTCGACAATATTTGGCTAGGAAACCTCATTAGATACTCTTAACCTAACTTTTGTTCAACTTGAATAGATGCAAACTCCTTTTCACGAGAAAGCATCTTATGCATCTACTTACACCATTGACATAACAGAACACATATGGCAATTTGAGTAAGATTGCATGAACCTAGAAAGCTGGCCTCGGCTTCATCAAAATTATACCAGAATCTGGGTGAGGATCAAGAACAAATTCAAACACACAATCAACAATAAATTTGAAGGCCATTCAGTCAATAACTTACCTAGTAGATGCGATTTCGATTTCGAAATTGAAAAGCTCTCTCTCTCTCTCTCTCTCTCTCTCTCTCTCTCTCTCGCAATAAATTCGAGGGTTTTGATGCTGCCGTTGCTTTAAGGGGAAGACCAGTACAAGTGTACCGAACATATCCGCATGTGGTGGGATGCAAAGTAGCTTTTACTGGACACCGCCATAACTTTGCATGGTTCAGTAAAAAAGAAACAACCCAATTCACACAGGGCGTCAAGAAAAAGAGGAAAGAATATCCCCAAGATCCCCAAACCCTAATTTCGATCCTGTTGTTCTGTTTTCATTGCAATTTGTAATCTGTTTGCAAAAACCCATTTTAGGTTAAGCGACGAGACGGCAAATTCTCTCACATAATGCCTCTTTTTTCATTAGCGAATCAAGGCTTCAAGTCTCCTCATCAAAGAACGACCTAAGTTTGGCAGGATCTTTCTTATTAGGGTTACTGATGCATATGTATAACGTCCAAAGATCCCGCATAACGCATTATTACGAAGTCAACCACTACCTTTGACTCCCTAATTAGACTAAGTAGCTTTATATAATCAGCCGTTTATATGATTGATGACGGTGACGACGAAGGTCAACTGTGTTCTTTTTCCCTCCTTCACTGGAAAGAGAAAAGTCCAAAAAAGGAGCCGATACGGTTAAATTAGGGTTCATAAAGAGAGATCTGAAAAGAGGGACATGAGTCATGGGCACCTTGCTTATTAATGTCTTCTACTATTTATTTTCCTCATTTTTTTTGCAGGGACTGTGCGTTGCAGAGAGAGATTCTTTCTCATTTAAAGCGGGGGTGGTTCTTCTTCCTTCCTCTCTCTGGTTCGGTACTGTAAGCATCGCCATCATGGTTCATATGGTCGATCCCTTCGTCGGGCATCTCACGTTTCTCTGTTTTTAGGGCTTTTCTTCTTTTTCTAACCCTCCTCTGTTTTCAAAACTTCTTGCGAACCCCAGGAGTCAAGAACCTGATTTCATTCAAAAGGACAAAACTACCTGTATATTTTCGATGTGAATTCCGTTATTTCACCCTTGGGCGCAATTGATTCTCGTTGATGAAGAACAAGATCTTTTCCACCCCCAAGATCTTTGTTGCCGATCCTTCAACGTGATTTATAAACTATGCTTTTATCCGTGATTTGATACAGTGAAATAGAGAAGTGGACAGAAATGGAAAACCGTGTCTTCTCCCCAAGATGTGGATGGAATTCTCCATGTTATGTTATAAAAAGATGGTACTTTCACCGTTTTTCACTCGGCATGCTCTAGCAAATTTGTGAGTCTCGATTTTGTCCATGATGTGTATGGTGATAGACAATAATTTGCTATTCTTGCAAAACTAAGTGTATCTTTTTTCTTTTTTCTTTTTTGTTAGCTTACCCTAGTGACCTAAGTCCTAGATACCTAAATTTCTACAGATTCAGATAATTATTCACTAATAACTTCGATATAACATTTTCGAAGAAGCGTTTTTGACTCTTCTAGTACATTAATAAGTACCACCTCAAAAGTCACAACTCTCCAAAACCGACTCTTAGGAAGCACGCCTTGATTTTAGGATGGCCATAAATCTAATTAAAGTCCCGGTTTTCATATGATCCAAAGAAAATAATTTAATAACTTACGACATATTCTCAATTCTTTTGCTATAACTATATACTCCACCATTACTTTTTTACATGGACGGTCGGTATACTGTCTTAACATGGCTTATGAGGTTGATGTCTCGTATAACAAAGCTAGGGTTTTAGAATCCTCCAAGGTGGCGTGAATAAATGGAGTCTACAGCCCCGAGGGAGGGGGGGGGGGGGAGGGGTGGCGGGAGGAAGTAGAGAAAATAATTTAGAGAGGGAGAGAGAGAGAATAACACAAACATACACAGGAGGGATTTAAATGCAGTGGCCCAAATTTCTGCTTTGGTAGTCGTGGGTTTTAAATGCTTTCACCCTTCTTTGCATCTTCTTAAATCCCCCTCCCTCAGACATTCTCACCGCTCCTCCCCTCTCCTCCTTTCATTCACTCTCTCTCTCTCTCTCTCTCTCTCTCTCTCTCTCTCTCTCTCAGCTCTCTCTTCTCTCTGTTCGTTTGCTGTTCTCTCAGAAAGGGAGAGAGGAAGAGAGTTGCTCTTCATGATCTCCTT
Source organism: Eucalyptus sideroxylon x Eucalyptus melliodora (assembly GCA_016097485.1). Classification (NCBI taxonomy): domain Eukaryota; kingdom Viridiplantae; phylum Streptophyta; class Magnoliopsida; order Myrtales; family Myrtaceae; genus Eucalyptus; species Eucalyptus sideroxylon x Eucalyptus melliodora. The sequence continues at coordinate 42,729,090 of CM027832.1, read as the reverse complement.
CATATCCTCGTCCATGCAATAATAGAGAACTGCCTCTCTGCCTCTCCCCTCTCTCTCTCTCTCTCTCTGGGTCGCACCCTCTTTCTACTGTGATTGTGTACATGGAACAGTTCACTTGGATATTGGCCTGGTTCACTCAGACACCGCCTGAAGATGTTGCTTTTTTGCAGCCAAAGACTCGATGGGAGCGGCTTGCTCTCTCCGTTTCTTGGTCTCTGATTGAGCCGTGCCAATATCTCAGTGCTCTTCCAATTTCTCCGCGCCCTTCCTTCTCCACGGCGAGGGTTTGCCGAAAAGGCCTATAATCTTTTACGTCCTCTCCAAGCGCACGATCCGGAGCAACATCGATGGTGGTAAGTTTCTTGTTAGGTTTCGCCAGCAACAAAGGTGATAAAACTGTCTTTTTCCTCTTCCTGGTCTCATGAATTCATGCTTGGCTTTTTGCGGAAACATCAAGAAACCCTAGCTCGATGCACATGGTTTATGTATGGTGTGTGCTTGTCTGCGTGTAAAGGCTTCCAGAGGATTATTGACAGGTTTGTGGTCCTATTAAGGAAGACGAGTTTCAGAACATAGTCACACGATGATGTGCTTTTGTTGCTTAACCATCGATTTTTACGGTTTAAATTAGACTAATCTCGTTCGAACATTCTTGTTACATCGACTGTCGGATGGAGGACATTTACAACTGAGCTCGGTCTTGGGTATTCCGATGCAAAATTCTTGTAATGGGAAGCACAAAAAACGCGAAAAAAGAGAGCGGAAAAAGGATAATTTCTCCGGACGTTGTTACGATGGCGTGGCGGATGGGTAAGTTTAGGTGATTACGAGCCTTACGATGTCCTCGATTTGACGTCCTTTGCGAAGAATATTGTATCCCTACAGTTAATGCTGAGAAGATATTACAGTCGACCGTAGATTTAATGAATAATTACAGAACTAACAGCTACTCATATCCTACTAGAGGATTTGTGTATTTGTACTATAGTTAATCCATTACTTGGAGAAAACCCAGCTCATGAGGTTTTGACTGGAAAAGGCATATAAGTCGTGCTCTTTTTGTTCACTAACTTGTGATATTTGCATCAAAAGATAGAAGATTGTTTGTTTATCTTGAAATCAACATATAAAGCTGTATTGTGGACCCTTATTGATTTCTGAATATATATTTAGATTATTGACTATAGTTTGTCACCACATGTTTTTCCGTTTACGGTCTATAAATTTGGAAGAAATCCGGTAAGCGGTTTCTTCAATCAAGTACTATTTTCTTTGGTTTCTTTCGGGCAGAGCGAAACAAGAAACTATCTTACGTAATGGATTCACATCATCAATCCGATTTCAAATTGAAAAAACGATTAATGTTTTGAATTTTAGTGTTGTGCGAAGTAAGTTTTGTGGAATAAGTGATTGGCTTTGCTTGTTCTGATATTGTGCAATTGTTGTACCAAATGAAAATTTAAAACAAGAAAAGTACAGTGTACAACACATACTGTAAAAATTTATTATTTCTGCAATTGCCTTTTCAAATTGATTCTTTTTTTTTTTATAAAGATTTTCATTTACCAAGCACCCTGAAATTATCTAAACGTGGAATCCGATGGCGCAAGATGTCAATCTGACTGGATCGCAAGAGACTTGATGGAGCAAATGTATTTGAGAGGATGCACTAATAGCATTTTTTTAATCTAGATTTTGTTAGTAAGTGCCCATTGGGCATTAAGCCATCGAACAACCAAATTTTGCAGTTTTTCAATGCAGGATTTTTCTCATATTATTGAGAAACAGTGCTTTGAAAAATTGCATCGTCCCATATAAAATATACTCAACAGTGTTCCAAAACACTCGTTAACACAATCATTTTGATCTATATGACATCATGTATTTCTCTAGAACTAATGCCTTGGTTAGTTCATAATTCATTATTTGAGTACTAATAAACCCCCATCAATTCGATACGAAGTGTTACGACAATCGGGTTCTCCAGGGCTCAATAAAATATTTTTGATGCATATATTGGTCACCAGAACACGATCTCTTTCAAAATTGGAATCTTTGACATCATTGTTTTTTAATCATTCAACACTAATTTGCACGCTTCAAACCCCACTTCACGTGGCGATCTACACGTCGAAATTGCACTTATTCAATGAGAAGAAGATCTAAATGTACATAATCGTAATCAAGTAAATTGATGGTTATGCTCGACAAGTGAGGGAATGGGGGAAAAGTAGTTCATGAATTCCCGTTGACCAAACAAAACATGCTCGAGTTTAAGTAATTCATGATTAAATGATTCCGAAATTTACTCGCCAAAGGTGAAACTTGGAGTCGCCAAAAGAAGCATAGAAGCAAAAAACACATCATTTATAATTCTCGTCCTAATAAGTACTCCGTCTGTGTTTAAGATACATAACATATAAGTCGATTGATTGATTAACTGGTCAGACTCACCGCGAACCAACAAAGCGGTACCAAGGCTTTGGCGGTCAGCCGCCTGGGATCAAATCGCTGGGGAGTTAGCTCAACATGTTCACCGTACATCGAGCTTTAAAAGATACCCATGAATTTTTGGTCCTAAAAAAGGTCAGTGTCCACAGTTCCAAAGTGCGAATGGCGTTAGGCAAATGCCATACACATAAAAGCATTAATGTAGCAATGACCGGAATCGCTCCTCGTCGAAAGCCCACACCTAACTACTTGGGGGGAGTTGCCATTTAATATCTCTCCTAGACTAGACGTGACCATTTGGAAAAAGGAAGATTTATTTATTTATTTATTCATTTTATTTGATTTGTGCAGCAGAATGTCATCTCCTTCATGTGATGCTTTTCCAACCACACGGGATCCTCCGAAATTTAATGGCTTTGCTCCGTCTACGATGCGACCCTACCCTGTCCTATCAAGTAGGGGTGTTACAATGAAATTGAAATCGGAATCGAATTTTTGTGTATATTCAATAAGATTTGATTCAAATAAAGAAAAAATAACTAGATTCGAAAATCACCCATCTTTTTATTTATTACTAAACCTCTTCTTAATATTACAAATAAAGAAAACCAAAAAATCAAATCGAGTCAAACCAAGCTTGATCATAATCGGCTCGAATTGTGATTTGGTTTAAGGTCAATACACACTCAAATGATTCAGTTTGGTTCGAGTTTCATGAAAATCATATTGTTAACAATTAATGCTTGTAAGTTTAGAATGAATTGTACGTTCTAGATCCACTTGGAGTCATATGCAAATCTCTCATCACTCTGCCTTTTTGGTGTGAAAAATTAAATAATTGGGACAAGAAACTTATAATAATTATTATCCCATGTTCCTTTCATACATAAATCACAAAATGAGAATTCTGCGATCCAATATTCTATATCTTACATATTGACCGGTGTTCTTTCCCAGCTTGATTTGGGATCCAATTCATCTTGGGACACTTCTCGTCCTACAACCTAGAAAAAGTTACACTTTTATTACGTTTGAGCAAAGAGGAGTTCTATGTCATTATCATTTGAAACAACCCAATCTCTTTCTCCATAGATCAAAATCTAAAAAGGAGTACTTAGATGTGATCACTTAAGGTGCCACTCTGGATGTGCTCTTTTTCATTAATTACTATGGAAAGTCTTCTCCATCCAGCCTGGAACTTGAGACGTCCTGATATGGGAGTGAGGCTTCTTTATGAATCACTAAAACGGATTTGTACCAATTGGTCCAAAAATGCTTTTAAGCCTGTTAAATCTATGATCCGGTCTAGATCACTCAAGTGCGACCATTCAAGATTGTGACCTTTAAAGATAAGTCTTACCCATGAATCAACACAGACCTCTTTCATCTAAAATGGGATTTGAAATGATGTACTTCAAGAGCGAGGCTTATTGGGAGCTGTCGGGGGGGGGGGGCGGTTTACAAACCCTCATGAGGAGCACATTTCTCGAATTCGAAGAAAGGGGTGTGACCCATGAGTCATCTCGTGATCCCAGGCGTCTGATGGCGGCCCATTTACGGTCCTCGCGGTCCAAACCGTGCCCTCCTCGGTCGAGCCACAGGGCTCAACTGGGGAGGGCTGTGTCCCTGGTCGAGCCATGGGGAGGGGGGCTCCTTTCTTTACAAATCCACGTGAGAGCACATTTTTCGAATTCGAAAAGAGGGTGTGTCCCATGAGTTGTCTCCTGGCGCGAGGCATCTGATGGCGACCATTTACGGTCCTCACAGTCCAAACCGTGGCCTCCCCGGTCGAGCCACAAGGTCGGTTCTTCCTTAGTCCGGGCTCGGACCCAACCACCAGATATTAACCATGAGGCAGAATGCATGTCGGCTACTAATAAGCAGAGAAAAAGACTGCGATCCCGTCAATTTACAGTGAGGGAAAACTGGACGACTTCCTCAAGATCACAGCACATCAAAGATCAAAACCGTGAAGTTCTCACGTCTTTGAAGATGTAGTTTCATCGAGGATGGGGTTAGGATCCTCGCCACCTAAATTTGAAAGTTCCCTATGATAGCAATGAAAGAAGTACCAAAGTTTTGAAAAGTTTTAGCTCCTCCAGCAAAACTCAGAACCCTTATCCCAAGGTATTTGAAAGATAAATCTCGCACAACCTCAAACTAATAGAAAAAAAATGTCCAAAAAGTCTTATATTTATTACTTTTACTAATTTAGTCCTAAAATTTTTAATTTTATTGACCAATTAAGTCATAAACATTTTTGTGTTTTACCAATTGAGTTTATTTGACTAATTTTAATTGAAGATTGTTGACGTTAACGCCAGCCATCCTATGTGGCACAGCTAGCGCTGACGTAGACTATTTCTAAATAATATTTTAATATTTTTTATTTATTTTTCCTTATTTTTCCTTCTTTTTTTCATTCTCTTTATTTTTTTTCCTTCCCTTTTTCCTCTAGCCGACTCAATCTTGCTGACCTTTGATGAAGCTTGCCCTCATCGGCCGCTAGCAAGGGCGAGCAAGTCACACCATCATGGGGCTAGTGAGGTCAACCTCACTAGTGATTGTACAAGGCTCAACCTTGCTAGATCTAGCGAGTTCAAGTCTTGCCTAGTCATGGCAAGTTCGACCTCACCCAATGACGGCGAGGTTGAGCCTCGCCGGCCCTCGTCTCTGGCCAGTCATCGGCCATCGTCAAGGTTGGTGAATTGGTTACAAAAAGAAGTGAAGAAAAAAAAAGAAAAAGAAGATAAATGCATAAATAAAGTCGAAAAATTATAAAATATTACTAAATTGTTTACATTAATGTTGGCCATAGCATGTAGGATGGTCAGTGTCCATGTCAGTAATTGTCAGCAATTTCAGCTAAAAGTTGGCCAATATATAAAATGGTTTAGGATTTAGTTGACACAATTAAATTGTTTAGAATTGAATCAATAAATATGCAATAAGTTTAGGACTTTTTAGACAATTTTTTTCTAGCACTATACTATAATTAAAGCAACGTGGTCGTGGATAAACACGAGCCAGGTTGAGTTAATGTGATATGGAACAGATTCGGGTATCCGAATTAGGCGAATGACATGACGAGTTCCATCCGCACACCATTGGATGCGAAAATTCAACGAGGACCGGACCACTTGCTCATCTTTTCATCTCTGTGTTCACTTTTCTCGTCGAGGAATATAAAAAGGAAAGAGAGAGAGAGAGAGAGAGAGAGGGAAGTCGAAGTATCTCTCTGTAATTCCTCTGCGATTCACATAAGGACATGGATGATTAAAACAACGATTAGTGCAACGACAACAGCTTTTCGCATCTGGCAACAGCGCCGTCCCTGATCAGCTCCATCTCCTCACAACTTCCAAAGGTCGTCGCCTCAAAAAGGAAGAGGGAAAAAGTTGACTTTTTTTTGCAAGGTCGAGGAACTTCGTGCACGTCACCCGAGGAAGGTCTCATCGCAGATTGCAAGGTATGGAGAGAGAGAGAGAGAGAGAGAGAGAGAGAGAGAGAGACTTTACTATGATGGAGAATGATGGGAACACAGGTTAAACAAAGCATTGATTTTTCCACTTTGAATCGTGCCACTGATGACGCCACTAGAGCATGCGCGAATAGAAAGCCTGATGACCCTTCATGGTGTCAAGATATAAGTTAATACGCGAATAGAAAGCAAAATGATAATGCGGTTCGAGTAGCAGTTGATTTAGTGGGTCTCTCGTGGTGGATTTGATACGGCCCGTTCTCGACATCATCCATATATCAGTGTGGTACTAACATATAAAAAACTAATTGCCTTCCTCCTTTCTTTTTCCAGAGCGAGATTTGCTCTCTCATACAATCCGAGTAATTATCCGTTAGTGTGGAAGCGAATAGCCTCGGGAAGATGATAAAGAAGATCTTAACTAACGGGAAGATTTCAAGGATCCCTTGACCGATTTATCGACAATGAGCTCTGTGACTAGTATCGCAAGTTTTCGTTTTGCAACCTCCTCAATCTAATGTGCTTAATCAATTCGTAGCAACTAATTAGAAAATATCCAATTTTTTTCAAACATTTGGCAACAATTTACTAATGTGAAGTGGTTTAGTGTACCAGTGATGGTGCGCATACCCATATTATTATTTTGATTACTTAATTATGTCCTCTTCCTATTTTCATCTTATCATTGTACATTTCAATTGGAATTAGGAATTCCATGTATAAATAGGAGCAGTCCTTAACTACTTACATATATATTATATCAGATCATATATTTATTAACATTAGGCATTACGTAAAATATTACATTAGAAAATAAATAAAAAGAATAAAGAATGAGGATTTAACATGCAAGATCCACAATAATGTCTTTTTGTGGTACCAATACTAAGTACTCTATGATTTGGGGTTTTAGTAGGTCTTGTGATAGAGATCAATCGTTTATGCGCCGACGCATTGGCATTCCCTTTTTTAATTCTAGTTGGCAATATAACAAAATAAAATTGAGCAAACAATTGGGAGTTGTATCGAATTTTCGAGACAACAAAAAAAAAAGCAAACTTTAAAATCCAAATGTGTTACACAAAAAAGAAAAAAAGAAAAAAAAAAGGAGTGAGTCACTTCAATATTTCATTAATCTTTTCTCGATTACATCATTGTGCTCATCATGATAGAACAAGTCATGTCTGGTTCGGACCAGAACGTTGAGACCTACATCGAAGTGCTATGTTGCCTGCGGGTGTTGAATTGTGAGGCTAGGTCCAATTCAATCACTTGCCCGCGCTGTACTGATGACATCAATCTTGCCAAGGTCGAATGTCTAGCCATATCACCCAATGATATTTCGCATCTTGATATGTGATTTGATTTATTCTGACATACTTTTCATTAGGGGTGTAAACGGTTCAGTTCGGTTCGGTTTTTCTGAAAAATCGAATCGAACCAAACCATTAGAAAAATCTTCCGAACCGAACCGAAACCGAACTGAACCGAACCGAATACAAACCGAACCAAATTTCGGTTCGGTTTGGTTCGGTTCGGTTCGGTTTTTCGGTTTTTCGGTCTTTCGGTTTTTGGTTTTCGTTTTTTTTTTCTGTTAAACTCAGATTTCTCTACTTTTATTTCTCCACTTTTATTTGTTGATTCGGTTCGGTTCGATTAACCGATAAAAATCAAACCGAATGAAAACGGAACCGAAAAAACCGAATTTTTCGGTTCGGTTTGATTACTAACACCCCTATTTTTCATTACACTATATTACGTTGACTCAAGAGATTTGGCTCTAATGCCATTTGTAATAATCCAACCTCTCTTTTCATGTGGGTTAAATTCTTAAAAGGAGTGCCTAGATGTGACTACTCGAGATATGACCATTCAAAAGGCAGTCCTATTTATTCAATGGTTAGGAAGACTACTCCATATGGCATGGAACTTGAAATGTCAAGTTTTGAGAGACTTCTTTATAAATCTCTATATAGACTTGTCTAAATTGGTCCATAAATGCTTCTTGAGCCCATTTTGCTTGAGTATGGCCTTGGGCTATTAAACTCATGATCGGGTCTAGATTATTCAAGTATGATCAATGATCACTCAAGATTATGACCGTTTAGAGACAAGACTTATGAATTAACATGGACCTCCTCATCTAAAGTGAGATCGGAAATGTCATGCTTCAAGAGCGAGACCTCTATTGTCGACAAAAAGTGACCAGATTGTTGACATGTGAATAGGATAACAAGTATTGTTAAGCACATGAATAACGATTGATAATCAAGATTGGTATTAATGCTGATGCACACTAATGATCATCACCAAAAAGTTGTTGATGTGACGACGATCGATGAGGATACTAATTAGTAGGGATCAATGGACTATGAAGATGGACGAACGTACCGAGATACAAATACCAATCCAAAATCATTGGAAAATAGAGTGATTGCATTGGTGGAACAATTGGCATGCATTTTTAAAGGAACAACCACTTGAGAACAAAGTCATTGCATCATGAGAGCATGGGTTCGAGACTTTTGGGAATGAAAGAGCATGGATGCAACCGTTGGAAACTGCTCTAGAACAGTAACAACGCAACCCTATAAATACCATTACCTATCCACTAAAGGACCCCCACACAAATCAAACAAATCTTTCAGTATCTTTACTCTCATGCATTGTACTTTTATCTTTTCAACTCATGTCGCCAATTAAATTCTGACAAGTTTGTTAGTTGTAGATACTAAAACTGCGTTATTGATTAACTTCTAGCATATATTTTTATTCTGGGTGTTGCATTGTCAATTAAATTCCGGCGTGGTATCTTAGCATTCTAAGACTACATAGTCAATTAAATTCTCACATAGTTTGTTTACATTCGATTCTGCTGTAGAGTTTGTATTGTCCAAGCATTGTTGTTGATAAAATCCTAGCATGCTTGTTGGTCCAGTGGTAGCAGGTTGGACCTCGGGTGGACTTTACTTGCCAAAAGGCAGGGTTATGAAACTCAGAGAGACCCTTGGTGGGAGGGGAGAAACCTTCGCTGCTCTAATCCCCGAGTCCGGATTAGTCGGGGCTTCAGCTCCAGGTACCAGACGGGTTACACCCAACCCACCCAAAAAATAATCTCCTAGTATGGTTTGCATCCGTATAGTCTCGATGAAATTTAATTTGTCGATTCCATTACAATTTGTGATATTTCTTGTCTAGAGTCGTCATAAAATCTATCTCCTTCCATTAAAAATCGAAGAACATCTTTCAATAAAATATATATCGTTGCTGGAGAAATTCCAGCGAAACAAACCTTCTTTATATGTCATAAAACAAACTTGTCCAAACCGGTCCAGAAATGCTTCTCAAGCCCTTGCTCGGGTACGCTCCTAAGCTGTTAAACCCATGATCAACTCTGGATAACTCAGGTGTGACCAGTGACACCTCAAGATTTTGACGACTTAGATACAAGTGTAATGAATCAACACAGACCTCCTCATATCTAGAGTGAGACTTGAGATGTCGTACTTCAAGAGCGAGGCTTCTTGGGGATTGTCTTACGCTCACCCTCCGATTCATGGTGGCACCTTATTTTCTTACAAATCCTTGTGAGGAGGAGCACGCGTTTCCAATTCAACGAGAGTGGCGTGTCCCATGAGTCGTCTCCAGGTGCACGAGGCATTTGATGGGGGGCCCAGTTTGTGGTCCTGAAGGTCTGAACCGTGGCCTCCCAATCGATCCACAAGGCCGGTTCTTCCTTAGTGCCGGCTTGGATCCAAACACTAGACATAAACTATGAGGCAAAACTCAGGAACACCTTAATTCTCTTTTGAAAAGTCGTGGCTCCTCCAGCGAAAGTCAGGACTCTTGATCATAACGTACAGATCTGATAGAATCCAAGTATTCGATAAATAAATCCCGCGCCACCTCAAACTGACACGGCTTTGGCAAGCCCGATGGGTTTGCTCAGTATAACTAAACACCATCGGTTGCGAAAGCTCAACAACGACAGGACCACTTGCTCATCTTCCAATCTCTCTGTTTATTTTACTTGTCATGGAATACAAAAAGGAAAGAGAGAGAGAAGCAAAATTGAAGCATAACTCTTCAATCCGTCCGCCCGTGATTCGGACAAGGATATGGATGATTAAACTAATGATTAGTGCAGCGGCTACAGCATGGCGCATATGGGAAGAGCATAGGCCCCGGTCTCTCTACAGCTTTCAGAGGTCGTGGCCTTTGTAATTTCTCTAAAGCCCTCAGAAAAGGAAAAGAAAAAGGAAAAGTCGACTTCTTGCAGGTCGGTTCCAACGTCCGAAAGTATAAAGGAGGTTCCAACGTCGGAAAGCATAAAGGAGACGACGTTGGGGAAACCTCGTATAAGTCACCCGAGGAAGGAAGGTCTTCACCGCAAATTACGAGGTAGAGAGAGAGAGAGAGAGAGAGAGAGAGAGGAGGCATTCTTCATGCCTGGCTCTTACGATGGGTACCAGGTGGCAAGAGAATAAGACTGCAAAATATTACTAAAAAATGTCAGACAAAGACTTCCTGACCTTGGCTAGCTCATAGTTGAAAAAAGTAGAGAAAAAAAATATGAAAAAAAAAATTCAGAAGATTTTTGAAAAAATTTGTAAAAATTGTCCCTATCAAGCGGCATACGCATTAGTGATTTCCTATTAAAATTGATTGAAATGACTACATTGATAAAGTATCATAAAGTTTAAGAGTAAATTGTCTAAATTAAAAGGTGTAGAAATGAATTGACATCCATAAAATAGGTCTATAACTTTCTTAGTAAAGAATGATGAGAAAACAGGTAAAAAATTTATTGTGCATGTAAGTTTATGGGGGCTGTACAAATGATATGGGTCTTTTGCTCATGCTATTCATAACACCATGGGAAGATGTAATTCATAAGAGTGTATATTCCTCTTGCTAACTGAGACGTTTATATCTCTCGTGACTCTTTTATGATGTTGAGACATATGTCAATAGAAGTTGTTTAATTGTGAGGTTTTCTGAAATTACTATTAATTGTTCTAAAAACTTAAATTATTAGAGAAATGTATGGTTTGATATTTAAATATTTTATCATTTCTGCTCACGCTTAGTTTAGTTTTTTACCTAAAAACATAAAGATATTTGGGGAAGCAAATAGAGATTCGGAAAGATTCGAATTTATGACTTTCTATTCTAGTATCATATAAGATTTTGGGGGAAGATGAATGTGAGATTTAATATTTAGTTATTGAACCATGTATTTATCTAATATTTTAAACTTTCAAAACAATTGACAATAGCTCTATAAAATCTCACACTAACATTGATGATAATGCGATTGATATGGTAGTCTACAATCTCGAATTTGATTTGTCATGTTCTTGATGTCATTTTTTAATAGGTATTGACAGGGCATTTGCATATAAAATGCTCCTTAGCTTCCTTATTTCTCTCTCCAGACGTGATTTGTTCCTCACCCATACATGCATTAGGAATGAGCTCTAATATCATATAAGTAACATTGATCAGCATGAATATCTTAATCGATAAGCAGCGCAAATATCGACGATCCCTCGATTGACTTTTTGTGAACGAGTAGTCTAATTAGCATCGCAACTTTGCGTTTTGCAACTTCCTTGGCATAATGCGCCAAATCAAATCGTGGCACCTAATAAGAAAAGATTTAATTTTTGTTTAAAGGTGGTTACAATTTAGTATATACATTATTATTTTTTCATTATTTTATTATCCTCTTGTTATTTTCGTCACTTGATTAAAGAGCTGGGCAATATATATAAAAGAAAATTCAGTAGTTGGAAGTTGCATCGAATCTTGACACAATAAAAAGAAGCAAAAAATAAATGAGTGAGTCCATTTTAAAAAATTTAATTTTTCTCGACACATCATCGCTTTCGTGACAAGATTGAAAATTTGTGTCCGGTCTAAATCGGTCTAAGACTAATCGAGTCTTAGACCTGCATTGAACCGCTCGTGGCCTAAACAAATGAATTGGTCTGGCGTGACTTACAAGTTCGACCAAGCTGTAAACCAATGCTTCTATCATTGAATTAATTAAGATGGATCTGACTTTGACTCTTTTATTTTTTATTTTTTGGTAACCTGACTTAAATTCAGAAGTAGAATTTAATCCCTCTTTTAAAAATCAAAGGATACGTTCCCAAATGAAAATTACTATTGATTGATATGAAGATAATTCAAGTTGAGGCTATAATAATCATGATTTAACCACCAAAATGGACAGTTGAGTAGTGAAATGATTGAGCTCGTGCGTTCAGGCACGTGACATTTCATATTAAGGTTCTACTTGGTACAACCATTCAGTGCTTTGCTATGTAAGAAGTGATTCCTTATGAACTTTTTAGTCTCGACACAAATTAATTGGTTTTGACTGACCACAAGAACATGGCTTAGTTTGTCTCCCAAAGCTAGTGTAAGGACAACAAGAGCTACTCTATTGAAATTAATCTCAATTCGATCTTAAAAAATCAAAAAAACCTTTCTTAGGTTTGACATTTCCTGATAAATGACATCATATGTCATTTGACAACGACAATCAAGTTAATGTAAATTTCGAGTGACAAGAAAATTATCTTTACTAAATCCGAATCTGCGAAACATGTTCCCTTGAAACTTGATCATGTTAATCCCTTCCTCAATCTCTTGGCTCATCGGAATCATCGAGCTTTGGGGCATCTCAACTGCTCTTTGTTTCCTTTCGCTTTTCATTTATTTATATGTTCACTTAAAATTTTCATTTTCTGGGCAATTTTTTTGGGGGCCGGCCAATGGTCATCCGCCCGGCCCGAGCTCGGGTCCTAGGGAACTCCGCCGACCCGAGGGGGCCCCACCACCACCACCTACGTCGAAAATTTTGCCAATTTAAGAAAGTCAGAACTTCAGCCACCCGGCGGCGGGGCCCGCCCGGCTGACGTGGCGGCCGCCAATCCGACCTCGCACGACGCCATTAACCAATATCTCTCTCCCCCCCATCAGCGCGGAACGACCCGGCCGAAAGAAAAACCCAAGACAGCATCTCCTCTCCCTCCCTCCCTCTCCCTCCCCCTTTCTCTTTGATTCCTCCGGACTTCAATCCGTCTCGGTTCGCTCGACTGGGCTTTTAAATTTCGGTGTTTCGCTTCGAGACCTCCCAGATGGTGGCAGAGGCGTCGGCACGGCGGGCGCACGCCCGGGACCAGAGGGACAAGCTCGAGGCCTACAACGAGGTGCTCCGCCGCCTGCACGCGGGGGGTTGCCGGGAGGCCCACACCGCCGGGTTCAAAGATCAGCTCTGGCTCCACTTCGATCGGATGCCCGCACGGTACGGATGACACCTTGATCCTGCGCATTTTCGTTCGTTTATCGAAGTCTTTTTTTTTTTTTTTTCCTTTTCCCCCGGTTGTTCTGTGGTCGTGCGTGGAGTCGGTTGTTCCGTTCGTGCCGAGAGGGAGTGGTGGAATTTGCGGAGTGCTGTTCTCGGTCGGGGCTGTCGAGTCGGTTTTTTTTGAAGATTTGACCGCCGACTGTGGGGGGCCGATCGAAAGTCAAAGGTGCGGGTAAAAAGTCGTACCTGATCCGGTTGACCTTTTCCGCTTCTTTCCGCTTCTCTTGGTCTCAGCCTTCTTGTTTTGTTCAGCAGCGGGAAAAGTTGTTATGGAGTAAGTGTCTCGGTGGTGGCCAGGTGAGGTAGCCCAGCCACCAATGAGGCTTGACCTCACCTTGGCTTGGGGAGGCTTTAACGAGGTCATCGGACCTTGCCTAGCTAGTTGCCGGCCATTGCCATGGCCAGCCACCCGTTAGATAAGAAGAAGAGGGATGGAAAAATAAAAAGAAAAAAAAGAGAAAAAAGGAAAAAAAAATAATAAAAATAATAAAAGTATTATTATTTTTTTTAAAATCTAATTTACAATCAAATTTGAGATTTTATCAAATGCATTTCTATCTCAAGAATATAAATGTTGAGCGATTACCAAACATCTTTAAATACTTTAAAATTTATTTAGGGAATATAATACAAAAAAATCATTTATGAGCGAAAAATTGTTTTTAGAAACAAAATGGTGAATAAACACACCCTAAAAGTCAACTCAGGAAAAATTGATTTTATTTCCACTTTTTTTCTTTAATTTCCTTTGTAATTAAACAGATTCAAGGGTCTACACTTGTTTCGCAAAATATTGATTTTCACAGGTTGGGTCCTGTTTGCTAGGAGTTACTTCTTTCAATTGAGTCCCCATACTGTAGTTCCATGCTAGGACGTGATCTCTCTCTCTCTCTCTCTCTCTCTCTCTCTCTCTCTCTCACGTGCATGCTCACGTGTAGGCATGCTTGCGTTCACACCCTGTTTTGTGTAATGATCTTTCTGCCACTCTGCAGTTATGCACTGGATGTGAATGTGGAGAGAGCAGAAGATGTACTCATGCACAAGAGACTGCTCAAATTGGCTGAGGATCCTGATAATCAGCCTGTGTTTGATATTCGACCTGTCCAAGTAAATGCTGACTTGATCTTTATGTGATTCTTTCTCTCTAGCACCCCGCTAATTTCCATTGGGCTTGGTATTGGTAGTCTTAGTGTCCCAACACACGGGGCAATTGTAGGCCCGTACTTGTCGTCCCCAGAAAAAGCATTGATTTGAAACCAAACGTTGAGGAAAGGAAACACGTTTACCACTCGGGTAATCCCTAGGTTGATCAGAATGCTGCTCTATCCATGGCTATGATGGACTTTTTTTCACTGCTTGCCTGTTTTGTACATACATGAGTGGTGAGAACTGGAGATAAACCCTATGTAAATCATGTAGATATACAGCACATGACTAGATTGTTACGATCACATTATTTGGTCTTCTTGTGTGTATATTTAGGAAACTGAGATTTGATTTATATATAATCCAAATTCTGATTTTGCAATGATGGATGAATGCGTTGGAGCTCTCTCAAGCAAACAAAGGGGAAAAGCACTAATTTGATAACAACACGTTCCAGGGAAACAAAATGCAACATCAGTAATTTTACAACTTGTTATGTCAGCAAATTTTTCAAGAGTTTCAATTTTGCAGAAATCGTCTTCACTTGATTTGACTCAACTGGGTTTTCTACACCTTTATGTTGTTGAAGACGCATTCATGACATTCACAAGCATTTGTGCTTTATGTTTGTATTTCCCTGTATATGGCTTTAGATGTTCCTATAGTAAGCTATAAAACATTTGAGGTGAGGACCAATATGCGATGAG
Source organism: Eucalyptus sideroxylon x Eucalyptus melliodora (assembly GCA_016097485.1). Lineage (NCBI taxonomy): Eukaryota > Viridiplantae > Streptophyta > Magnoliopsida > Myrtales > Myrtaceae > Eucalyptus > Eucalyptus sideroxylon x Eucalyptus melliodora. The sequence goes on along the minus strand of CM027832.1, from coordinate 42,713,924 downwards.
CACACCCCAAAAGATTCTGCATTTATAGATCTTTCTTGAGAAATTTCTCTTATGGTGTAGGTTAGTCCCAATGTCAATGGGAACCTCAATGAATCTGTTGATTCAGATTCTGCCATGGCTGATGATGTTCAAAGTATTCTAAATTTATCTGGCAGAGTGGGGTATGTTAGGCCACATTATGTGTTTTTTCATTGTACCTTGTGAATTTTCACCTCTAAATTGTCTGATCATATATCTCTTTTTAACTCTTTCTTTTCTGTGTTCTCTTGTTTAATATTCATCTACCAACTACATCTGGTTCATCAAGTAATCACGACGGACTCAATTTACAAGCAAATAGGCAGAACGTTAAGGATGGAGACGATGCAGTGCAATTAGATGCACAAGTTTGGCGGTAAGCTGGACAACACTTACCATTATTGGTTTATTTGTCTTCTCTTACTTTTTGAATTTTTTCTATTACCAAATGAAACTCTACTTCTAAAAGAATTGGGATATTTTCTTTTAAAAGTGACTCATATAAGGATTTAGATTTAAAACTTAAAAGGGTTCTTGGAATACCCTCCTTCACATGAGGTCTCAACTGTCAAGTCCTTGTTTATCTCAATTGATTGCTATTGAAAGACAGCTATGAGATATACGTTTCTGTATGTAATTGCCAATGATCTGATTTGACGCGTATGCCCAATTCTACCATTCTATAATGAGCTCAATTCGAATGTCCTAGATTTTAGCATGCTGGAAAGCACACATTAATTGTGCTAGAAAATCAAAAACCTAAGGTGATTTGAGTATGTTTGTGATGTCCACATGAGTTGGCTTGCCTATGCATGCTTGGTTGTTCCTCAATGTTGCATACATGAGTGCATTGACCTACCTTCCTCCACACTGCTATCATGGTTGCTCTCTATGTGTAGTTTACTACTCCAGGTCATGCGATAGATGTTTTAAGGTCAAGTTGCATATTTCTTATGTTGTATTGAGATAATGTCGATGTTGTTATTGTTGTTATGCATCTTGTTGATTAATAGGTTAGGCGAGCAATTCTCATCACACTTTCATATGAACATGTGTCTTGTAGGCCTATGCATGCAATTACCTTCTCAGCTATTGACAAGCGAAAGCTATTAAGTAAGGTAATTGACCAATGAATCTACCTTTGTGGGTGCTGCATATATTTGTTCTTTTTTGTTGATCAACATATACTTTTATTAGTGCAAGAAATACAACCGAGGGTCTACTCCACTCCAGAATTGCTATTTCTAGGAACTAAAGTTAAGCAGTTGAACTCGAAATGAGTAACAAGAAAATGAAACTGGAGAAGCACAGTGTATGTGATGTGAGTACATGATCTAGTAGCATTATTGTCTTTCTTTTACTTTTAGGGCGCTGCACTTATTAGAATGAAATCAAGACTCGGAAAGTGCTTAGTGCGGTGATAGCTAAACACTGCCAATTGGGGTATACAATTTTTTCTGCATGGGGAAATGTTAAAAAATGTTAATTGGGAGCGGAAGCATGGTATAGTTTATATTTGATAGAGGATGGACAAGGGACAATGATAGGATAATTGAGAAGGTTTATGGGACAACGATAGTTTCACTAGTTTATGAAGATGATTATACAATAGTTGAAGTGTTGGTGAGGGAGCATGATGTGTGGTTTTTATGGTTAGCTCCCTTACCCAAAATATGGAGCACTTGCTCCTTTATATAGTTGCTAAAGTTGGTGGAAGAAGTCTCTAGACTTCTCTACCATAAGATGAAACTTCTAGACACATGAGCTTGTAGACAATTTTAGAGACTTCTCTTACATGTTAGACATTTTCCTCTTTCTTCTGGAAAATGTTTTCTTCTTTCTTCTAGAAAATTCATCTAGGGAATTCTAGAGAATTCTAGAAGTTTACCAACTCTAGGAAATTCTAGAAAATGGATCACCATTTCCAACAGGAAATGATTTTTTTGGCGGATAATAATGTTAGTGTGAAATGATAACATATATCCTATGAAGAGTCTTTATGTCTAGCTGCATGTTGCTGCAATATCCCCTTTAGTAGCCCATATGTACAAATGAAATCGTGTTAAAATGCTCATTGTTAGGAAGATGATCTTGATCTGAACAAATGGGAGTGCCTATCACCGTGGACCAAGTGATATTTAATTGTGTTGACAGAAAAGACTTTACCTTTTAGCGTGTTTCCTTTTAGCTGCAAATTGTATGAATTGCATGCTTAAGTATACATGGAAGACTCACTGAGCATTCTTGCGGCTGACTGGCGTCTCTAGTTCCCAGTATCCTTCTGTATTTTTTAGTTTTATTCGGGCGTCTTTGCCAAGTACACTTCTCTGCTTCATAAGAAACAAGCAGTATGTTTTAATGAAATATTCTGTTTTGTTTGTCATAATATGGAAAGTTGGAGAAAGGTTAATTAACACGTGAACTTAGAAAGAAAATTAAGACCCTGTTTGGTAACCATCCAAACATGGCCAAATTTTGATTCTTTGTTCCTAGAATCAGTTTGAGCCTAGAATCGCGTTTGGTAAAATTTTTGTTCCGAGAACAAATTGGGAATAGAATCAAGAACAAAAAAAAAGTTGATTCTTGTTCCGGGAACAAATTTGAGAATCAAAATCAAGAACTCTTCTTCTTCCCTTCGGCCATCTTGCAACTGCCGTCCACCACCGCCTGCCACCATCCGCCGTCGTCCACCGCCGTCCACCGTGCGCATCCGCCACCGCCGCCGCCAACCGCCGGTCCGGCGAGCCCGCCGGAGGCTTGCCAGACCAAGGCGAGGTCCAGCGAGCTCGCCGGAGGCAAGCCTAGCCATCGGCGAGCCTCGGCCTCCCCAGATCTGGCGAGGCCAAGCCTCACCAGGGCTGGGCGGGGGCTGGACAAGCCTCGCGATGCCCAGCCCCACCGGTGGCCAGGCGAGGCTCGCCCAACCCCGTCGGTGGCCTGGCAGGCCTCGCCTAGCCCCGGCGAGGTCGACCTGGCCACCGGCGGGGCTAGGCGAGCCTCGCCCAGCTATCGGCGAGGCTCGGCTGACGAGGGCCGGCAACGCTCCGGTAAGGTCGTCGGTCCGGCGACCGGCCAAAAGAAGAAGAAGAAGATGAGAAAAATGGAATAAAAGAAAAGGAAAAAGGAAAAATAAAAGGAAAAATGAAAAAAAAAAATGAAAAAAGAAAAGAAAAAAAAAAAAAAGTAAAAAATTTATTTAAAAATTAAAAGAAATTGATTTGGAACAGAATTAATGAACACGATACCAAACGCAATTCTATTCCAGAATCAGAAATTTTGGATAGCTACCAAACGGCTTAAAATGCTTAGAATCAGTTCCCAAGAACAGAATAAAAAAGAATCAGTTCTGATCAGAATCTACTCCCGAGAATAGAATCGTTACCAAACACACCCTAAATGGCTGCCTGCATGTGGTTTCATGCATACATCGTGAAGGTGAGTGCCGTAGTTCTTTGTCGTTGGCTTTCTAAGGAGAAAAAATATAGTACAGACTTATTGTTTATCTTGTATTCATCTATTGCTTAACTATTGGGCGGTGAACTAGGTTTTGAAGATACAGTTATTGAAGCTTAGCTTGTTCGATGAAAATGCAGAGTTCCTTCTCAATACATAGGAAATAAGTTATTCCATTCTTTCCTGCCAAAGGTAAGGCACAACGTAAAGAGGCAGAAGTTAAAATCAAATTTATTTTAATATGTCTCTTTTAAGCAGATGCATCGATTATGGCGTGATGCATCAAATATAGATTTTCCATTACATTAAGGGCGCGCATGACAACCATTTTGTTCCATAAATAATTTCTAGAACAGAAATAGATTTTTCTATTTCTATTTCTAGAAGAGTTTCTAAGCAAAAATAACCGTTTGATAACGACACAAAATTTCTTCCTTTCGGACGGTGGCGGCGACGACCGACAACCTTTAATATAAAAATAAAAATGATTTAGTAACAAATAAAATAAAATAAAATAAAAAATAAAATAAATCATAAAAAATAAAATAAAATATCAATTTATTTTAAAATAAAATGAAAATAAAAAATTATAAATTTTAAAAATAAATTTATTTTATTATTTTTATTCTATTTAATTTATTTTTAATAAATTTAATAAATTATTTTTTATTTTAAAAATGAATAAAATAAATTATTTTTAATAAAAAAAATTATTTTTAATAAATTTAATAAATTATTTTTAATAAATTTAATAAATTATTTTTTATTTAATTAAATTTTTTATTTTTTTATTTTTTTATCATAAATAAATTTTTTAAATTTATTTTCTTTTTAAATAAATTTATTTTTAATAAACTAAAAATAAAATGATAAATAAAAATAATTTATTTATTTTAATAAATTTATTTTTATTTTTAAATGAATAAAATGAGGAGAGGCGGAGGAGGAGGAGGAGGCAGAGATGTAGAGGAGATGAGGGAGGACTTATCGGAATTAAGGTTTAGTGAGAGAATTCCAGAAATCAGAAGTAGAAAATTTTAGCTTCTAATTTCTTTTCCAAACTTATTTCTGGAATAGAAATCTATTTAAAATATAGAAAAACTGAATAGGTTTATCAAACGGATTTCTCTTCCGAAAAAAGTCCAAAAAAAAAACTATTTCTGGAACAGAAATTTTGGGTTGTCATGCACCCCCTAAGTAACTTCAGAATTGAAAATAATGCGAGACATGTATAGATCCTCATGTTGGATCTCTCTCTCTCTCTCTCTCTCTCTCTCTATGTATGTATGTATGTATGTATGTATATGTGTGTATCTAAATGATTAGTTTTAATTGGATCCAGCTCACTGCTTTGCTTGCTGGGATTGAAGTTGACATCCACGAAGCTCATGCCTTTTGTACTGAGGATGGGTTCTTTCTCGCTTTCTTTATAGTTCATGGTTGGCACTCTGAGGTATATATTTTATTATTTGTGGCGATTATATTTAGCAATTGAACTTCAAGTTTTAGTTTGATATATGCTGGATCTCTCAAAATGTTGCAAGAAGTTACTGGAAAGCGTTCTTTCATGACTACCACAGACTGCATTTTACATCTTATCAACACGTAATAGCATTCATTGGCATCGAAGTCATCATTTTTTTTGGCATCTATTGGAATTTATTTAAGTCTCTATTCCTCTACTGTTGTAAAGCTGTCTCATAGAAGATGTCTTTGGTGCATCTGATGGAGTGGTCTGTAGCTTGCCTGGTTAATTATCTAAGTACTGACCCATTTATGCTCTTAACTGTCAGTTGCATTATTTTCTTTGCACTTCCATTACTATTTTTTAAGTAATCGTCTGTTTTAAGTAATCGTCTGTTATCTTTGTCAATTAGGCCGAGGATTTAATTGTTTTTTTCCTCCCCGCATAGGCCGGATAGCTTGTTCTGTGGAATAATATGCCTTTCTTTCTGGATGCCAATATCCGTTTATCTTTCTGAGTAGGATTTTTATTGGTGTATCCTTTGCACCTTTCGCTGTCCGGTGTATATTTAATCAAGAACTTACATCATATTTCTGGGTCAGCAAATTTCCTGTCTTTATCTAGCAGGTTTTAATCCTTTGCACGACTAAAAATACCTGTTTATTGTTTTATTGCTCTTTCCGCCATATGGTGCGTATTAAATCAAGAAATAACACCCTATTTCTGGGTGAGCAAATTTCCTGTCTTTATTTAATAGGTTTTTTTTAATCCTTGTCATGATTGAGGACGCTTGTTTAATGTTTGATTCCTGTAGAAAGATTACAGCCAGACTTCTATCGTTTTGTTCCACACACACACATTTGGATATATTATTGTCACTTATTTTTGTGAATTTTCAGGTTGAGGACCTTAGGAAAGAAGTTGAGAAAGGAATTCTAAATATGAAGGTAAATGTCTGCTCTAGATTTGAGCATATTCATATCTTTATGGGATGCTTAGAGGAGGTTTTATGTCTTCTGCAGTTCATGTGATTCAATTACTAGGAGTCGCCCATCCCTATAGGTTCAAGTAGGAAGCACTTGATGAGAACTATAGAGCCACTAAATTAAACATACTTATGCTTAGAAGCTTTTTATTATTATTATTTTATCTTGAGATTAATGCAGTTAAAACTTGTCATGAAAATATAATTGAGTTTTAAAACTTATAAAAAGCGTAATTAAGTTCTAAAACTTGTCAAATTGATGTAATGAGTCTTTTTATTAACTCTGTCTAACTTGGTTAATGCAAAATGTTAATGTGATTTTTTTTTAATATTTTCTATCCCCTATTTAGCAATAACATGATTAAAACATGAAAGCTAAGACCGCAACCCTTTTAACTCACATGATATCATGTATTTCCCTAGAATTAACCCTTGGTTGGTTCATAATTCATTATTTGAGTATTGATTTATCTGAAACTCAGCTTTGCCTGGGGGAGTTGCCATTTAATTTCTAGATATGACCATTCAGAAAAAAGAAGATTTATTTATTTATCTGATTTGTGCAGTGGAACGTCGTCTCCTGCTGCTCTTCCAACCACACGGGATCCTCCGAAATTTAATGGCTTTTCTTCGTCTGCAACGTAACTCTACCCTGTCCTATCAAGTAGGGGTCTCAGAATCGAATAAAAAAACTGAACCGAATGAAACTAAGTCGCATTCTCATGCACTTTTTGTTTTGTATGGATAATAATAAAATAAACAAAACCATTTTTACTTCAGTTCAAGTAGTTTCGGTTCGATTAACCGACCAAAAATTGCCCTCTTTTTAATGTTATAGTTTACACAATCTCTCTTATTCACTGTTAAACTACTTCTTACTTTTACGAAAAAGAAAACCCAAAAAACCGAATCAAGTCTTGGGTTCGAATTGCAATTTGATCAAAGTTAATATATGCCCAACCGTTCAATGACTCCTTTACGAGTATCAAGCTTGCTTAGTGCGCATGTTTCTTTCCCAAAATTAATGTATTTGCCAATTATTATCCGCGAAAGAATTATATATCGGAGCTTGTTGGTTAACAATGAATTATACGCTTTGGATCCACTTGGAGTCATATGCAAGTCTCTCGCTCTGCTTTTTTTGGTATGAAAAATTAAATTTTGGGGCAAAAGAACTTATAATAATTACTATCATGTATTTCTTCCATAAATCACAAACAAGAATTTTGCCGTTCAACGTTTAGTGTCTTTCATATTATTGACCGGCTCTCTTTCCCAGCTTGATTTGCGATCCAATTCATCTTGGGACACTTCTCGTGCTACAAGCCCATAAAAAGTTATGTTTTTATATGTTTGGTCGAGAGGAGTTCAATGCCAATATCATTTGAAACAAACTGTCCTCCTTTCATCCATGTTGAATCCTCAAAAAGAGTACTTAGAGGTGATCACTTAAGGTGCGACCGTTCAGGATGTGATCTTATTTATTAATTACTATGGAAAGTCTTCTCCGTTCAGCTTGGAATTTGAGACCGGAGAGCGAGGCTTCTTTATACATCACTTAAACGGACTTGTCCCAACCAGTCTAGAAATGCTTTCGAGCCTGTTTTGCTTGGGTATGCCCCTAGACCATTAAACCTATGAGCCGGTTTGGATTGTTCAAGTGCGACTATTTAAGATCGTGACCGTTTAGAGATAAGTCTTATCTATGAATCTACACGGACTTCTCTCGTCTACAAACCCTCGTGAGGAGCACATTTTTCGAATTCGAAGAGAGGGGTGTGTCCCATGAGTCATCTCCTAGTGCGAGGCATCTGATGGTGGCCCATCTACGGTCCTCGCGGTCCAAACTGTGGCCCCCCGGTCGAGCCACGAGGCCGGTTCTTCCTTGGTCTGGGCTCGGACCAACCACCAGACATAAACTATTAGGCAGAGTGCATGTCGACCGCCAAGCAGAGAAAAAGACCGCGATCCTATCAATTTAATGTGAGGGATAACCGTACGGCTTCCTCAAGATCACAGCACATCAAATATCAGAGCCGCAAAGTTCTCGTGTCTTTGAAGGTGTAGTTTCATCGAGGATGTGGATGAGGATCCTTGCCACCTCAAAAATTACATTTTTTTTTCAAATTTATATATTTCTTCCTTTTTCCTTTCATATATATTTTTTTCTTTTACTTTCTCTTTCTGATTTTTTATTCCCTTCTTCCTCTAGCCAATCATTGGGCCTTGGCGATTGACTAGAGGTGACAGCCAATGAGGTTGACCTCACCGGCCTTTGGCAAAGTTTGCCCCACTAGCAATAGCAAGCCTCGCCCACTCCTAACAATGTTGAGGGGCAAGTGAGGGGCGTCATCATTGGGTTTGTGAGGTTGACCTCCCTAGTGACCGGTGAGGGCGAGCCTCGCCAAATTTGGTGAGGTCAAGCCTTGCCAATGTATGGACAAAGGCTTGACCTCGCCCAACGACAATGAGGTTGAGCATTGCCGGCCTTGGCCTCTGGTCAAATGTCAATTATTGCCAACATGTTGTGACCGACTAGAGGAAGAAGTGAAATATTATTAAAAATTGACAACATCAACATTACATTGTCACGTAAGATGGTTGTCATTCATGTCAGTAATTTTTAGCTAAAATTAACTGAATTGACTAGATTAGCAAAACATGGAAATCTTAAGACTTAATTAGCACAATCAAAATGTTTATATGTCAAATGGGATAGGTTTAGGGCTTTATAGAAATTTTCCCTAAACTAGCAACTTAGAGCTGTGCGGTCATGGATAAACACGAGCAAGCTCGAGTAGATTTGATTACGGAACAGATTCGTGTGTCCAAATTAGACGAATGACAGGACGAGTTCCATCCGCACACCATCGGATGCGAAAATTCAACAACGACTGGACCACTTGCTCATCTTCTCACCTCTTCGTGTTCACTTTTCTTGTCGATGAGTATTAAAACGAAAGAGAGGCAAAATCGAAGTATCTCTCTTTAATTGGTCTCCGATTCAGATAAGGACATGGATGATTAAACTAAATGATCAGTGCGGTGGTCACAGCTTTCCGCATCCGGGAATAGTTTGTCCCTGTTCAGCTCCATCTCTTCACAGCTTCAAAGGGTCGTCGTCTCGAAAAGGAAGGAAAAAAGTTGACTTCTCTTTGCAGGTCGAGGAACTTCTGCCCACGTCACCTGAGGAAGGTCTCATCGCAGATTCCAAGGCTTAAAGAGAGAGAGAGAGAGAGAGAGAGAGAGAGAGAAAGACGCTACACGTTGGCGGAGAATGATGGGAACATAGGCTAAACAATGCATAGATTTTTTCACTTTGAATCGTGCCGCTGATGACGCCATCAGAGAGGATGTGCAAATGAAAGCCCAATGGCCCTTTCATGGTGTCGAGATATATGTTAATGGAAGTCGCCCGGCACGATGATAATGCGTTTCGAATAGCTATTGATTTGGTGGGTCTTCGATGTCGGATTCGATACGTGTCGTTCTCGACATCAACAGTATATTAGTATGGCAATGACGTATAAAAAACTAATTACCTTCCTCCTTTCTTTTTCAGAGCAAGATTTGCTCTCTCATATAATCCCAGTAACTGTCCGTTAGTGTGGAAGTAAGTGGCCTCAGAAAGATAAAAAAGATCTCATTTGACAAGAAGATTTCAAGGATTCCTTTACCGATTCGTCGACAATGAGCTCTGTGACTAGTATCGTAACTTTTCGTTTTGCAACTCCCTCGGTTTAATGCGCCGAATCGGTTCATAGCAACTAAGAAGAAAATATCCAATTTTTATAATGTTTTGGTAACAATTTAGTAATGTGAAGTGGTATAGTGTACGAGTAATGGTGTGGATACTCATATTATTATTCTGATTACTTAATTATCCTCTTGCTATTTTCATCATTTAATTAAAGGAGCCAGACAATATGAAAAAAATAATAATAATTGAGCAATCAATTGGGAGTTGCATCGAATCTTCGTGACAACAAAAAGAAAGCAAACTTTAAAATTCAAAATATGTTACACCAAGAAAAAAACCAGCGAGTCCACTTTAATATTTCAATAATCTTTCTCGATTGCTTGCCTTGACAGAATGATTCCTGAACGGTTTGGACATTGAACCACTAGTGACCTAAACATATGAGTCTTGGAAACTTCGACAACCGTTTTGGGCCCCAGCATACGTCAAGTTTGCCAATTTATGAAAGTCAGAACTCCGGCAGGTGGGCCCCTCGGATGACGCGGCGGCCACCCACCCTACACGCTCGACCATTTTCTAAGATCGTTCGTTCATCTCTCTTCTGCCTCCCTCGATTGGACTTGAACTTCGCATTCGTTTCTCCCTTTTTCCAGGCCTTTGATGAACGTGGAATACAATGTCGAGAGCTGCCTAAGCTCGAGGCCTACAACGAAGTGCTATGTCGCCTGCAGGCGTTGAATTGCGAGGAGGCTCGCGTCGCCGGGTTAGATGATCAGCTCTGGCTCCACTTCGATCGCTTGCCCGTGCAGTACGGATGACTTTAATCTTGCCGAGGTCCGGTGTCTTCCATATTGCCCAATGACATTTCCTAGCTTGAAATGAGATCCAATTCATTTAGGAACACTTCTCATCTTAGGAGCCTAGTAAAAGTTACGCCATCTTACATCTGACTCAAGGAATTTTGCTCCGACACCATTTGTAATAATCTAGTCTCTTTTCATGTGGGTTAAAATCATAAAAATAGTGCCCAGATGTGACTACTCAAGACATGATATCATTCATGAGGCAGTTTTATTTATTAAATCGTTATGGAAGACTCCTTCATTCAGCATGGAACCTTTTTTAATCTTGTTCAGACGATGTGGAACTTGAAACTTCACCTTTTGAGAAAGATTTCTTTATAAATCACTAAACAAACTTGTCCAGAATAATCCAAAAATGCTTCTCGAGCCCGTTTTGCTAGGATATGCCCTGGGTGGTTAAACCATGATCGAGTCTAGATTACTCAAGCATGACTAGTGATCACTCAAGATCGTGACCATCTAGAGACAAGTCTTTATGAATTAACATGGATCTCTTCTTCTAAAGTGAGATTAGAAATGTCATGCTTCGAGAGTGAGGCCTCTGTTGTCGGCAAAAAGTGACCAAATTGAACAAATATTTTTAAGGACGTGGCTAACAATTGATAATCAAGATTGGCATTAATGTTGATGCACACCCGATGATCATCACCAATCTGTTATCGATATGCGACGATGATCAATGAGGATACTGATTAGTAGGGATCAATTGGCTATGAAGATGGATGAACATATTGGGATATAGTTATCAATTCAAAGCCATTGAAAAATAGGGTGATTGCGATCGTAGAACAATTGGCATGTGATTTTAAAGGAACACATTTTGAGAACAAGGTTATTGCATCATGGGAGCATGGGTTTGAGACTTTTGGGAAATGAAAGAACATGGATGCAATTGTTGGAAACTGCTCGAGAATAGTTACAACACAACCCCTATAAATATCATCACCTACCCACTAAGGTAACCTCGCACAAATCAAACAAATTTTTCAATGTTTTTATTTTCATGTATTATACTTATATATTTTCAACTCACATCACCAATTAAACTCTAATGTGTTTCTTAGCTGTAGATCCTAGAATAACGTCACCGATTAAATTTTAGTATATATCTTTATTTTGGGTGTTGTCTCATCAATTAAATTCTAGCATGATATCTTGGCATTCTTAGGTTGTATATTTGATTAAATTCTGGCACAGTTTATTTATGTTTGGTTCCACTGTAGAATTTGTATTTTCCAAGCATTGTTGTTGATTAAACTTTGGCACAGTTTTGCATTCATATAGTCTTATTGAAATTCAAGTTGTTGATTCCCTTATCACATATGATGTTACTTGTTTGAAGTCATCACAAAATTTGTCTCCTTCAATTAAAAATCAAAGAACGACTTTCGATGAGACTTATTTCGTCGTGGAAGAAATTCCACCAAAACAAACCTTCTTTATAAATCATTAGACAAACTTGTCCAAACAAGTATAAAAACGCTTCCGGTGCCCATTTTTCTTAAGCATGCCCTTGGGTGTTAAACCCATGATTGGGTCTAGATTTACTCAAGCATGACTAGCGACCCTTCAAGATTTTGACCATTTAGGGACAGGTCTTATGAATCAACATAGACCTCCCTCATCTAAAGTGAGACTCGCAATGCCATGCTTCAATGATTGGGTCTAGATTTACTCAAGTGATCCTTCAAGATTTTGACCATTTAGAAACAAGTCTTATGAATCAACACAAACCTCCCTCGTCTAAAGTGAGGTTCGAAATATCATGCTTCCAGAGCGAGGCCTTTTGGGACCGTCCCACGTTTACCCTCCAATTCATGGCGGCACCTTAATTTCTTACAAACCCTCGCAAGAGCGCGCGTTTCTAATTCGAAGAGAGTGATGTGTCCCATGAGTCGTCTCCTGGTGTACGAGGCGTCTGATGGGGGGGCCATTTACGGTCTTCATGGCCCGAACAATGGCCTCCCAGTCGAGCCATGAGGCTGTTCTTCCTTAGTCCGGGCTCGGTTCCGAACAACAGACATAAACTATAAGGCAAAACTCAAGGACATTTTAGAAAGTCAGAATTCTCAATCATAACGCAAAAATCTAACAGAATCCAAGTGTCCGACAGGTAAAATCCGTGTCACCTCGAACTGGCATGGCTTTAGCGAGCTGGAGCGGGGTTTGCCTCGCGTATCCAAGCACTATCGGATGCTAAAGCTTAACAACGACGGGACCACTTGCTCATCTTCCGATCTCTTTGTGTTTATTTTACTTGTCGAGGAATACAAAAAGGAGAGAAGGAGGGGGGTGGGGGGGCGGCGATGGGAGATTGAAGTATCTCCCTTCAGTCCGTCTGTGATCTGGACAAGGATATGGATGATTAAACTAATGATTAGTGCAGCGGCTACAGCATGCCGCATATGGGAACAGCGTTGTCCCTGGTCTCTTTGCAGCTTTAAGGGCCCTTTGGTCCGTCTTTTTGGAAAATATTATTGGAAAAATGCAAATACTTTAGAGATAAATGAATTTTCTGAAATGCTTTAGTATTTGGTAAACTATAATTTGAAGTGCATTGAAAAGTGACTTTAGCTTTAATAATATTCGGTAAATCCTACATCTATAAAGGGTTTTTATTAATTAAAAAAAATTAAAATCAAGTCTAATGAAACTCCGTCGCTGACTAGAAATCGACCACCAATCGGCGGCTAGATTTGGACATCGGTGAGGCTACCTGAGGTTAGGCGAACCTAGATCTAGCAGCTAGCAAGTTTGCCTGAGGTAACGCGATCTTAAGTGGCGCCGCCTAAGCCTTGACAACGGCCAAATTTGGGTTCGCATGACTTAGGTGGCTAGATCTGGGTTCGCTTGACGTTAGGTAGTCTTGCTAGCGGTTGGCTGGCCTTTGACTAGTATTGAAAGGCGAATGCTTGGGGAAATTAAAAAATATAAGGTCAATGGATGAATCGTAGAAAGTAGGTTTGCATTTCCAAAATGTCGAAAGCTCAAAATAAGTTCATATTTACTTTGGCTTTTCAGTATTTCTAATACTAATATTTGGTTAAGGATTTCAAAATGCTTGCCAAATGTCTAATATTTTTTTAAAGTAGTTCTGGAGCCCTTTAGGAAAAATGAATCAAAATGGAATCAACCTAAAAAAAAAAAAAAGTTGACTTTGTTTTAGCAGGTTGGCTCCAGTGTCGGAAAGTAAAGGAGATGGTGGGAGGAACCTTTGTACATGCCACCTGAGGAAGGAAGGTCTTCATCGCAAATTACGAGGTAGAGAGAGAAAGGAGGTATTCTTCTTGCCTGGCTCTTGCAACGGGAACCAAGAAAATAAGACTGCAAAATATTGCTAAAAAAAAGTCAGACGAGGAGCTTCGTGACGCTCGCCAGCTCACTGTTGAAAAAAGTAGAGGAAAAAAATACAAAAGAAACCAGAAGAATTTTGAAATTTTTTTTAAGGATCGTCCACGGCAGGCGAGGTTCCCATTGGTGATTTTCCGTCAAAAACAGATTAAAGATTTATCGTGCATATAAGTTTACGGGGGCCGTACGAATGATACAGGTCTTCTACTCATGCTACTCATAACGCCACAGGAGGATGTACGAATATAACAGTATTTATACCTCTTGCTAACAATATGTCTCGTGACTCTTTTATAATGTTGAGACATATTTCAATAGAAGTTGTTAAGTGTGAAATTTTCCGAAATCACTATTAACTATTATAAGAACTTAAATTATTAGAAAAATATGTGATTTAATATTTAATATTCTATCACTCCTCTTCATATTTAGTTTGGTCTTTTTGTGTAGTTTTAGATGTAAAAACATTACACTTGAAAGGACCACCCGTGGTGGTGGTGTAGTTGGTTGAGCACTTGTTCCTTTCACGAGAGGTCAAATGTTTGACTCCCTGCATCGTCTACATTGTTAGAAAGGAACTCATGACTTACCCGGCAAGTAAGAGTGGTGGTGACTCTATTTGAACCCATAACTTATCCCAGGAGTGGTTTGACTCTACCGCTCCAAGATTTACCTTAGGCGTCGAAACTTACGGGGTTCCTTGGGTTACCAAAAAAAAAAAAAAAATTACACTTGAAAGGCAAATATAAATCTAGAAAAATTCAAATTTAGGATTTCTTATTCTAGTACTATGTGAGATTTTGTAAGAATGTGAAGTTTAATATTTAATTATTAAATCACGTTTTCATTTAATAACTTAAAATTTTTAAACAATTAACAATAATTCTATAAAATCTCACACTAACATTGACAATAATTCGATCGATATGATAGTCTACAATCTCGAATTTGATTTATCATGTTCTTGATGTCATTATTCAATAGGTATCGATAAGGCATTCACATAAATAAAGCTTGTCCGCTTCCTCCTTTCTCTCTCTAGACATGATTTGCTCCTTGCCCATACTTACATTAGGAATGAGCTCTAAAATCATCTAAGTAACATCAGTTGGTATGAATTTCTTAATTGATAGGCACCAGAAAATATCGACAATTTCTCGACTGACTTTTCCATAACGAGTAGTCCAATTGGCATCGCAATTTTGCGTTTTGCAACTTCCTTGGCATAATGTGCCGTATCAAATTGTAGCACCTAATAAGAAAACTTTTAATTTTTTTAATAAGGTGGTAACAATTTAGTATATACATTTTTATTTTTTCATTATTTTATTTTCATTATTTCATTAAAGAGCTAGGCAATATAAAAATAAAATAAAAAATTCAGCAATTGGAAGTTACATTGAATCTTGAGACGATTTAAAGAAGCAAAAAAATAACAGCGTGAGTCCTTTTCTACATTTATTTAATCTTTCTCAAAACGTCATAGCTGTCGTCACAAACTTAAAATTTTGTGTCCGGTTTGAACCGGTCAAATCAAGTCTTAGAGCTGCATCAAACTGCTCGTGGCCTAAACAAATGATTTTTGACCCGGTCTGGTGTGACTTACACGTTCGACCAAGCTTTAAACCAATGCTTCTATCATTGAATTAATTAAGATGGATCTGACTTCGACTCTTTTTTTTTTTTTTTCCGGGTATCCTGATTTAAATTCGTAAGTAGAATTTAATCCCTCTTTTAAAAATCAAAGAATACATCTCGAATTAAAATTACTATGGATTGATGCGGAGATAATTCTAATTGAGGCTATAATAATCCCTATTTAACCACCAAAAAGGATACTCAAGTGAAAAAATGATTGAGCATGCACCTTCAAATGCATGACATCTCGCATTCAGGTTCTACTTAGTACCTCCATTCGGTGCTTTGCCATATAAGAAGTGATTCCTTGCAATTTTTTTTCAATAAAAATTAGCTAATTTCAACTGATGACAAGAGGTTAGCTTAGTTTGTCTTCCAAAGCTAGCGTAACATGCAAAAAAATTGCTACACAAAAAAAATAAAACATATATAAATCCGAGTATAAATTTCCCTATTCATTTTTGGCATTACTTGAATGAAATTAATGAACCCCTTGATTTTAACGTGAAATTGTCAACGCAAATTTTTATTAGATCCGTCATTTCTTGGGAAAACGACCTCATAATCTACTTTTTTACAATCTCACAATTCATAAACAAAATAGCTCATCGTTGCTCCCCATATTGGATCTTAGACCATCTTGTCTCATCTAACAATGACAATTTATCTTTAGAATTCATAATTGAGTAACTATCAAGATAACGTGATTTTCAAGTGACAAGAAAATTATCTTAATCGAACATCAAATATACAAAACACGTTTCATGAAAACAAAATCATGTTAATCCCTTCCTTAATCGCTGGCCTCATCGGAATCATCGAGCTTTGGGGGCATCGCAATCGCTCTTGTCTACCTAAGCTCTTACTTCACTTAAAATTTTCATTTTCTGTGAGCAATTTTCTTTTGGGCGGGGGGCCAATGGTTACCCGCCCCGCCCCGCCCCGCCCCGCCCGGCCCGAGCTCGAGCTCGGGTCCTAGGAAACTCCGACGACCCAAATTCCGGGGGCCCCACACCCCCGCCTACGTCGAAATTTTGCCAATTAAAGAAAGTCAGAAATCCACCGGCCCCGGCGGCGGGGCCCGCCTGGCTGACGTGGCGACCGCCAATCCTACCTCGCACGACGCCATAGCCATTAGCCAAAGAGCCTCTCTCTCTCTCTCTCTCTCTTCCACTCTAAAAGAAAATCTGCGCAGAACGGCCCGGCCGAAAGAAAAGCCCAAAACAGCATCTCTCTCTCTCTCTCTCTCTCTCTCTCTAAGGTTTCTCCTTGATTCCTCCGTACTTTCAATCCACTAGGGGGAAAGCAGTAGCTGCTCAATCCCGAGCCGAATCCCGCTCCTCCTCCCCGGCGACTGCGATCGTGCCCGTTCCGCCCGTTCGCCTCGCTTTCGGGACCTCCCTCTCCGATGGCCGTGGAGGACGACGTCGAGAGCTGCGGGAGCCGGGCGGCGGACGCGTCGTCGGCGCAGGCGCAGCCCCGGGACCAGCGGCAGAAGCTCGAGGCCTACAACGAGGTGCTCCGCCGCCTGCAGGCGTCGTCGGATTGCGAGGCCGCGCACGCCCCCGGGTTCGACGATCAGCTCTGGCTCCACTTCAATCGCTTGCCCGCGCGGTACGGATGAGACCACCTTGATCCTGGCCATTTTCGTTCGTCTGTGTCGGGGTCCTTCTTCTTCTTCTTCTTCTTCTTCTTCTTCTTTAAGTTTTTATTTAATTTTGCGCTGAGAGGGAGTGGTGTGAATTTGCGGAGTACTGTCCTCAGTCGGGGCTATCGAGTCGGTTTTCTTGAAGGTTTGACCGACGACGGTTGGGAGCCGATCGAAAGTCAAACGTGCGGAGAAAAAGTCGTACTTGATCGGGGGTTGACCTTTTCCGCTTCTCTGATTCTTAGCCTTCTTGTTCTGTTCAGCAGCGGGAAAAGTTGTAATGGAGTAAAAGTCAAGCGGGGTTGCTATGTACAGATGGAAAAATTGAATTTTTTTTTTTTTTTTGCGTTTTTCCCTTACCCTCTATGATTGGACAGATTCAGGGGCCTACACTTGTTTCTGTCTCTCCGTCTGTCTGTCTGTGTGTCTCTCTCATGGACACGCGCAGGCATGCGCGCGCGCGCACACGCTGTTTTGTGTAATGATCTTTCTGCTACTTGGCAGATATGCACTGGATGTGAATGTGGAGAGAGCAGAAGATGTGCTCATGCATATGAGACTGCTCAACGAGGCTGAAGATCCTGATAATCTGCCTGCGTTTGATATTCGACCTGTCCAAGTAAATGCTGACTTGATCTTTATGCGACTCTTTCTCTCTAGCACTCTGCTAATTTCCATTTGGTGTGGTATTGGTAGTCTTAGTGTCCCAACACACACCGGGCAATTGTAGGTCCGTACTTGTCGTCCCCAGAGAAAGCATTGATCTGAAACCAAACATTGAGGAAAGGAAACACGTTTACCACTCGGGTAATCCCTAGGTTGATCAGAATGCTGCTCTATCCATGGCTATGATGGACTTTTCCACTGCTTGCCTGTTTTGTATATACATGAGTGGTGAGAACTGGAGATAAACCCTACGTAAGTCATGTAGATATACAGCACATGACTAGATTGTTACGATCACATTATTTAGTCTTCTTGTGTGTACATTTAGGAAAGTGAGATTTGATTTATATATAGTCTAAATTCTGGTTTTGCAATGCTGGATGAATGCTTTGGAGCTCTCTCAAGCAAACAAAGGGGAAAAGCACTAATTTGATAAAACCACTTTCCAGGGAAACAAATGCGACATCAGTAATTTTACAACTTGTTATGTCAGCAAATTTTTCAAGAGTTTAAGTCATGCAGAAATCATCTTCACTTGATTTGACTCAACTGGGTTTTCTACACCTTTATGTTGTTGAAGATGCATTCGTGATATTAACGAGCATTTGTGCTTTATGTTTGTATTTCCCTGTCTATGGCACTATTAATGGCTTTAGATGTTCCTAGAGTAAGCTATAGAACATTTGAGGTGAGGGGCCAATATGTGATGAGTACACCCAAAAAGATTCTGCATTTATAGATCTTTCTTGAGCAATTTCTCTTGTGGTGTAGGTTTATCCCAATGTTAATGGGCACCACGATGAATCTGTTGATTCAGAGTCTGCCATGGCTGATGATGCTCAAAGTAGTCTAAATCAATCTGGTAGAGTGGGGTATGTTTGGCCACATTATGTGTGGAGTTCTTCATTGTACCTTGTGAATTTTCACCTCTAAACTGTCTGATCAGATATCTCTTTTTAACTCTCTCTTCTCTGTGTGTTCTCCTGTTTAGAATTCTTCTACCACCTACATTTGGTTCATCGAGTAATTTCGACGGACTCAATTTACAAGCAAATAGACAGAACGTTGAGGATGGAGACAGTATAGTGAGGTCAGATGCACAAGTTTCGTGGTAACCTGGACAACACTTTCCATTATTGGTTTTTTTTTTTTTGGTAAAGATTATTGGTTTATTTGTCTTCTCTTACTTTTTGAATTTTTTCTACTACCATATGAAACTCTACTAAAAGATTTGGGAACCACCCGTGGTGGTGGCGTAGGTGGTTGGGCAAGGGTACTTTTCACGAGAGGTCCCGAGTTTGATCCACGGCGTCGTCGTTGCTTAAGTGCTAGCCATGTCTTAAGTGGGTTGTCGGGGGTGGTGGGTCCTCCCGCTTACGCAGCCCCCCAGGTTTACTCCTCCGGCTGCCGGCCGTGCGGGGGGTTCCTGGGTTACCAAAAAAAAAAAGATTTGGGATGTTTTCTTTTAAATGTCTCTCATATAAGGAATTAAATTTAATACTTATAAGGGTTCTTGGAATACCCTTCTTCACATGAGGTCTCAACTGTCAAGTCCCTGCTTATCTCAACTGATTGCTATTTAAAGACATTGCTATGAGATATACCTTTCTGTGTTTAATTGCAGTGATCTGATTTGATGCATATGCCCAATTCTACCGTTCTGTTATGAGCTCAATTTGAGTGTCCTAGAATTTAGCATGCTAGAAAGCACACATTAATTGTGCTAGAAAATCAAATACTAAAGGTGATTTGACTATGTTTGTGATGTCCAAATGAGTTGGCTTGTCTAAGCATGCTTGGTTGTTTCTCAATGTTGCATACATGAGAGCATTGACCTACCCTTCCTCTACACTGCTATCATGGTTGCTCTCTATGTGTAGTTCACTACTCCAGGTCATGCGATAGGTGTTTTAAGGTCAAGTTGCATTTTTGTTGTGTTGTATTGAGATAATGTCGATGTTGTTATTGTTGTTATGCAGCTTGTTGAATAGTTAGTCAAGCGAGCAATTCTCATCTCACTCATTTCGTATGAACATGTGTCTTGTAGGCCTACACATGAAATTACCTTCTCAGCTCTTGACAAGCGAAAGGTATTAAGTGAGGTAATTGACCAATGAATCTACCTTTGTGGGTTCTGCATATATTTGTGCTTTTTTGTTGATCAACATATATTTTTATGAGTGTAAGAAATACAACCGAGGGTCTGCTCCCCTCCAGAATTGCTATTTTTAGGAACTAAAGTTAAGCAGTTGAACTCGAAATAAGTAACAAGATAATGAAACTGGAGAAATATGATGTGAGTACATGATCCAGTAGCATTATTGTCTTTCTTTTACTTTTATGCTGCTGTACTTATTAGAATGAAATCAAGACTCGGAAAGTGCTTATCTCGGTGATAGCTAACCACTGCCAATTGGGATTTACATTTTTTTTATCTGCATGGGGAAATGATTTTTTTTTTTTTTTTTTTTTTTTTTGGCTGATAATAATGTTAGTATGAAATGATAACATATTTCCTATGGAGAGTCTTTATGTCTAGCTACATGTTCCTGCAATATCCCCTTTAGTAGCCCATATGTACAATGAAAATTGAGTTTAAATGCTCATTGTTAGGAAGATGATCTTGATCTGAACAAATGGGAGTGCCTATCACTGTGGACCAAGTAATAGTTGATTATGTTGACAGAAAAGACTTCACCTTTTAGCGTGTTTCCTTTGAGCTGCAAATTGTATGAATTGCATGCTTAAGTATACATGGAAGACTCACTGAGCAATCTTCTTGCAACTGATTGGTCTTTCTAGTTCCCAGTATCCTTCTGTATTTTTTAGTTTTATTCAGGTCTCTTTGCCAAGTACACTTCTCTGCTTCATAAGAAACAAACAGTATGTTTTAATGACATATTCTGTTTTGTTTGTCATAGTATGGAAAGTTGTAGAAAGGTTAACTAACAGGTAAACTTAGAGAGAATTAAATAGTTGCCTGTACATGGTTCCATGCATACATTGTGAAGGTGAGTGCTGTAGTTCTTTGTCATTGGCTTTCTAAATAGAAAAAATATAGTACGGTTACTGTTTATCTCGTATTCATCTATCGCGTAACTATTGGGTGGTGAACTAGGCTTTAAAGATACAGTTGTTGAAGCTTAGCTTGTTCATTGAACACACAGAGTTCCTTATACATAGGAAATAAATGATTCTATTCTTTCCTGCCAAGAGTGAGGTACAACATAAAGAGGTAGAAGTTAAAGTCAAATTTGCTTCAATATGTCTCTTTTAAGCAGACGCATCGATTATTGTGTGATGCATAAAATTTAGATCTTCTATTACATTGAGTAATTTAACATTTTCAAATAATGCGAGAAATGTACAGATCCTCATGTTGGATCTCTCTCTCGCTCTCTCTCTCTCTCTATATATATATGTGTGTGTGTGTGTGTGTGTGTGTGTATCTAAATGACCAGTTGATTAGTTTTAATTGGATCCAGCTCACTGCTTTGCTTTCTGAGATTGGACTTAACATCCAAGAAGCTCATGCCTTTTCTACCGTTGATGGGTTCTCTCTCGATGTCTTTGTAGTTGATGGTTGGCATTCTGAGGTATATATTTATCATTCATGGCAATTATATTTAGAAATTGAACTTGAAGTTTTAGTTTGATATATGCTGGATCTCTCAAAATATTGCAGGAAGTTACTCAAAAGCGTTCTTTCATGACTACCACAGACTGCATATTGCATCTTATTAACATGTAATTAGATTGGAATTTTATTCAATCTCTATTCCTCTATTGTTGTACAGTTGTCTCATAGGAGATGTCTTTGTTGCATTTGATGGAGCAGTCTGTAGCTTGCCTGGTTAATTGTCTACTTACTGACCCAATTATGCTCTTAACTGTCGGTTGCATTATTTTCTTTGCACTTCCAGTGCTTTTTTTTTAGTAATTGTCTGTTATCTTTGTCAATTAGGCTAGGGATTTAATTGTTTTTTCCTCCCCGCATAGGCCGGACAGCTTTCAGTAGAATAATATGCTTTTCTTTCTGGATAACAATATCTGTTAATCTTTCTGAGCAGGATTTTTATTGATATATCTTTTGCACCTTTTGCTGTCAGATGTATACTAAATCAAATAGAACTTACATAATATTTTTGGATCAGCAAATTTCCCGTCTTTATTTTGTCGGTTTTAATCCTTTTCACAACTAAGAAACCATTTATTGTTTTATTGCACTTTTTACCATCTGGTGCGTATTAAATCAATAAATAATATCCTATTTCAGGGTGAGCAAATTTCCTGTCTTTATTTAATAGTTTTTTTTTAATCCTTGTCATGATTGAAGACACCTGTTTAGCATTTTATTGCTATTGAAAGATCACAACCGAACTTCTATCCTTTTGTTTCACACACACACACACACACACACATATATTAATATAATTGTCACTTATTTTTGAAAATTTTCAGGAAGAGGAACTTAGGAAAGAAGTTGAGAAAGGAATTCTAAAATCAAAGGTAAATTTCTTCTCTTGACTTGAGCATCTTCATATCTTTTTGGGATGTTTAGAGGTGTTTTTATGTGTTCTGCAGTTCATGTGATTCAATTACTGGGAGTCATCCATCCCTATAGGTTCAATTAGTAAGCTTTTGATGAGAACTATAAAGCCACTAAATTAAACATACTTGTGCTTAGAAGCTCTTTATCGTTATTTTTATTTTGGGATAAGTGTGCTGGAAGTGCTAAAGCTTGTCATGAAAGTGTAATGAGTTCTAAAACTTACAAAAAGTATAATCAAATCCTAAAACTTGTCAAATTGATGCAATTGAATCTTTTTGTGAACATAACTTGGCTAATGGAAAATGTTGACTTGGTCATTTTAATATTTTCTATCCCCCACGTGGTGACAATGTGGCTAAAACATGATACATAAAGATAAAACGACGTCTCTTTAGTCCAAATCGATTTTTAATAAATTTTATTTAAATTAAATTAAAAAGATAAACTAATTTTAGAAAAGAGAGATGGGAAACCAGGCAGTGAGGGATCATATTTGGACCAAAATGACGTTTTCTGAGCTTTGTCATCGCCATGAAGGATAGAGAAAATAATAATAAAAAAATCATGTTAATGTTTTCTGTTAGCCAAGTTGGATGGAGTTAACGGAAGGACTTGATTGCAAGAATTTGACAAATTGTGGGACTTAATTGCACTTTTTATAAATTTTAGGATTCCATTGTATTTTCTCGATAAGTTTTAGGACTTCTAGTGCACTTACCCCTTTTATTTTTTTAAGTTGGTAGTGATTCCACTTTTTCTATTTAGCATCAAAGCAAGTTGTCCTCTACTTGAATGTCTTAGGCTCCTCATTTTCCTCTCTGTTTATAATAAATTTCCACAATTTTCTCTCTGGTTTCATCTTGAGCTATATACGTGAGGAGGATTTTCAGAGCATTTAAATATCATATCTTCATTTAATAGGTTAAGCTTTTAGATAAGTTAATAGTGGTTGCGCATTTTATAAAAGACTCAAGCATATAGACTATAGAGAAGGTTCTAGAAAGCCTTTCTTAAAATGAAAAGAAGAAAAGGGCGATTCCAATGAACTTGAGCATGCAATGATAATACGGAGTCTGAATGCGGATACTGATGTTCTCTAGATTTGAACAAACCTCAAATCTTATTGGTATTATAGCAATGTAATTGCTGCTGTTTAGATCTAGGCTCTAGCTACTTCCTGAAGACTGTCACATATGCACCAACCTATGGCTCCCCTTTTTTGAGAGGAAACTGAAGTTTGCAAGTTCATATTATGCATTGTTGCTTGGTTTTAAACTAAAGTGGCCAACCCCAGTCTTAGCAGAAGTTGTCCTTTTCTGGTCATTAGTCCATGACCCTTTCCAATCTCTGTGTCCACTTCTTCTGTTTGAGTTGAAAGTTATTGTAATTTTTTGTGCTGATTGGCTCGTACTTTCCTTGCCAGTTTAATCATTATCAAGTCAATTAACATGGATAAACCATTTAACCTCCTCAGCAGGAGCAGTTTTTGCCAAAACCTCATTCCATACCAGCCCTAGGCGAGCACAACCAAGATGGCACTGAATGTTTTCCAGAATGTGTTAAAATTCCCACGGATGGAACTGATGTATGGGAAATAGATATGGGGCAGCTAGTTACTGGAGCTAAAGTTGCATCTGGATCATTTGGTGATTTGTAAGTTTTTTCCCCTCAAAGGGTTGTTTGACAGATGCTTGGGATACAGTACTTCATGCCATTTCACTTCTTCAGGTATAGAGGTACATATTGCGGTCAGGAAGTGGCTATCAAGATCCTAAAGCCTGGACGTGCCAACGCTGCCATATTGAGAGACTTTGCTCAGGAAATTTATATAATGAGGTTTGTGTTGATATATTTCTTGTCATGCTAGTGTCGTCTTTTGGTGTTGATTAACATACTTCTGAAGTTAGCCAGCTGCTTGAGATGGAGCATTTTGAGTTGACTTTTGTTGACATGTCACCTAGCTCTGAGAAATAGCATACACCTTATGTTACTTCCTGGAGAAAAATTTGTAATTCACCTGCTTGTTCATACCTTTTTAAGCTCATTGAGGACGCAGCCCATTGCCTATATGGTACGTAGTGAAGTTTTGGATTTCATGAAACTCACAAAGCCTTTCCACAAGCTGCAAGTAGACAAAATTCACTCCTTGGTGCTATATATATATAAAAAAAAAAAAAAAAAAGAGCAAGAAATCTGGAAAGTCATCTCTCAGTCACATGCTTTGAAAAATATATTAGTCCCACCGATACTGTCAAATTAACAAGGAAAAAGGTTGTTGAGAGGTCCTTATTCTAACTTTACACTTTCTTACACAAAGTATAATGCCTATACTTAAACCAATTTAAAATGATCCACCATAGGATTATGCTGGATTTAGTACAAATTCCAGCAGCTTTCTGTTACCTGTCCTGACCCAGGAATCTTGTGTGAATTTGCTAGACAGTTCTGCATTATAAAGATCCCCTCTCTAGCTTTCTTTTAAGAATGCATGAATGCTTCCATTTTTTGGAAATAGTCCATTTATTTTGAACTACCATTTTCCATATTCAGACTACCCTGAGCTGTCATATTCCTGAAATTCTTGTTTTGTGTTTTAATGTTTTCCAGGAAAATCCGACACAAGAATGTTGTGCAATTTATAGGTGCATGTACCCATCCACCAGACCTTTGCATTGTGACAGGTTAGTCTTCTGTGTGTTTTCTAAGTGAGTAGATGTGATGTTTCGATATTAGGATAGAGTTTTGACCCGTATCAAAGTCTAGGTATATGTGACATTGCTGATAAGGAAAAATGTCGGGGAGACTTTTTCTAGATTCGAATGAGATACTATTGAGGATGGTTTCCTGGTTTATAAGGCTTTTTAATGTTCTGCAAAAGTTCTTAAACAGAAAGGTGCCAATGTAATGGACATTTATTTTTCTTTTTGGAAGTTTATTGCAATTTGTACTGGGAGATGGAGTTTTAATCGTTTAAATTTAGCTGACAGTTATTCTTTCTTTTCAAAATTTTGGTTGTGCATTGCTTTATCAGAATTCATGTCCAAAGGAAGCATATACGACTTTCTACATAAACAAAATGGTGCAGTTAAGCTTCCTTCTCTACTTAAGTTGGCTATCGATGTCTCCAAGGGGATGAACTATTTGCACCAGAACAATATAATTCACCGGGATTTGAAGACTGCCAATCTTCTGATGGATGAAAATGAGGTAATTATCCGCTTAGAAATATACACTCCAGTGCTTGTTGTGAGTGATCAATTAGAACAGCGAAACAAGAGTTTGATGCTTTTGAAGAACTAAAAAATTAAAGTTTCCTTCATGATGCATAATGTTTATCATTCAATTTTAAGTATTGAATCAGCATGGAGAAGCTGTTGCATTTTCATCATATTATTAGTTTTGCTGTCACTATAGTTTCGTGGAAAGAAAGAATAAAAAAAGCTGTTGCATTTTCAAGTGTTGATCCTTTCAACAATAGGTAGGAATAGATATAGCAATTTTCAGATGAAATCATGTAGAATGTAAGAGAAGGTGAGCAAGTAGCTTTATTAGGTTTAGGAGAACAAGGAAACAGAGCACTTCTTTTGGGTTAAGATAATATTACACAAAGTTCATTTATGGGTAAGAATTAGTGTTCTTGGATCAAGATGATATAACTATATTATGATGATCTACTTCCCAAAGAGATATAAGAGATTAAAACTTGCTGCTCTAAAGTCTCTCTCCTATTTCTGACAGGTGGTTAAAGTGGCAGATTTTGGAGTTGCCAGGGTGCAGGCTGAAACTGGAGTAATGACAGCTGAAACGGGAACATACCGCTGGATGGCCCCAGAGGTGCGTCTCTGTCTGAAGATCAATGCCAATATTATTATCTGTAAGACTATGCAGATCAGGGATGATATTGCATTATATGTACCCGCCTTGATCTTCTGCGTCGCCTTATCTAACCATCTTGGTGTATCGTGGATGTAAATGAGTGTTTGTTGTTTCTGAAAATCTAGCCTTTTTGCTACAGATGCTGTAGCTCCTCTTATCTTATTGAAGCTCTCCAAATTACCAATTGTCATGTTCAGTCTCCCATGCTGCTCAAATCACTCTTATAATCTGTTTGAGTTGGTTATCATGGAGCGTCTAGTTGATTGTGGGCTTATATATGCTTACGCGTATTGGGGGATTTTCCATTTTCCTTTTTGGGGGATTCTGGAGTTCAGTTTTTGCTTCAGCTAGTACTCTCTGTCATGAAATATTGTTCCACTAATCCATAGATGATAGTTAACACTGGATGAGGCACACTAAAGATACTCGTTTTCCCATGATTACTGTAAATGGCCATTACTTATGTCAGCTTTACTAAATGTAGGTAATTGAACACAGACAGTATGACCACAAAGCAGATATTTTTAGCTTTGGCATAGTATTGTGGGAGCTTCTGACTGGAGAAGTAAGTTCCTCTTCTTGACATTGTCTTCCTTCCATATAATAAATGCCATCAAACTTGATTTATTTATGCAACTGAAATGCCAGCTTCCTTATGCCTACATGACCCCTCTGCAAGCAGCTATTGGAGTAGTACAAAAGGTTGAAATCGTCACTTTTGATTTTTTATGCTTCATAATTCAGCCGTTTGGTTTATTTTTTAGAAATGACAATTTGTTTTGAATGGACATATTTCTAGGATCTCCGTCCTTCCATTCCAAAAGACACTGACCCATTGCTTGTAGAACTACTTCAAAGTTGCTGGGAGCGAGACCCCAAGAGAAGGCCCAACTTCTCTGAAATCTCGGAAATCCTTCAGCAGATAGCAAAAAAGGTAACCCATCGCGTGTAAGTAATTCTTCATTTCTTGCAAATAAATTAATGACATGCATCATTCGATTCAGGTTGGAGAGGAAGGGGAAGACAAGCGCAAGGACAAAACATCGGGTGGGTTCTTTTCGTCATTCAAAAGGAGCCATAATTGAGGTGGAAAGGAAAGAGTGTATATATTCTACCATCTAATCGTATAGCGTGATGCTGATGACAACAGGGTAGCTGCATTCTGTACAGAATTTGTCTGGGTGATTAACCGAAGTCGTAACAATTGTTTGCCTCTTCTTTTGGGAGCTCAAGTTGTTACCATATTTTTGCCTTTTACCCAAAAAAAAAAAAAAAAAAAAAAAAGGAAGGAAATGGAAAGTAGCTCCTGTTGTCCTTACAATTTACCTCGTCTTGTACTTTAGCTCTAGAATTAGAATTTATTCTGACGTGTCTTGGTCCTCCAACCTCATATTAGGCGAATATTGGGCATGTTTCTTGCTTGCGATGGGTGCAGGTGTGTAGTTAAAGAAAAATTAGGGAAACTGCCTTGCACTTGTTTAGTCGAGGAATTTTGCTAACATGGCTGATATTTGTCTAAAATGGGGCTTGGAGGACTAATTTAAATCAATGCGAATACTTCAGGGACTGTTGAGCAAAAGAAGAGCTCCATTCAACATTTAGAATGTTGAACCTCTAAAATCTAGGAGCTAAAGTGCAAAACTTTGTAAGTTTAGGGACACTGTTGCTATTTCCCTTCCAGAAAAAAAGGTTCAGTATCCATTTGCTTATGTGTTCTTATTCTGCCATTTGTATTCTTCTCCTGATTCCTCTGCTGTCGTTTGGCAATTTCCTGATGTGTGATGAACGATGTTGTTCTGATTATAAATGTTGTTAGTTTGTTTAAGACAATCCAAATCTAATTCGGTTGCTTTTAGTGTTTTGGTGTTTGAGATTTCGCATTTAATTAGTATTAAACATCTAATCTCTGACATTATATGATTTTTCTAGTCAGTTTCTGAGAATTTGGAGTGCTTTTTTTTTTTTTATTTTCATTTTAATGGGAAAGTCGTCACTCATAAGCGATTTTCAAATGTCATTCCGCACAAAACTGTTACCACTAACAGGTTTTCTGTTCTTTAGAAGTACAAGTCCTCTTATGTGGGAAGAGAATTGTTACAGTCTAGCGAGATTATGTGCATTTTCCCCAAGTAGCTTTGGGCTTTCAGCATTTGCATTGGACTCAAAGCCCATTGCAAATGCTGAATCAAACGCAGCCTAAGCCCTTGTCCGCCATTGATTACATGAGTCCGATGATGGGACTAACTCAATTTATTGTTGAATTGATATTTTGTGCACATAGTGGATATACTGTGCAACGTGCACCCCAAACCTGTGTGGCTTTAGAGAAGTAATTATATGTACTTGGTCTTAGGGGTGTGCAAAATACCCGGGATCCGCCTGGACCGCTTGGAACCGGACCGGAATCGCCCGGAACCGGCGGGTCTTGAGGGAACCGGTCCGGTTCCCGGTTCCAATAAATTGGAACCGGTGGGTACTGGTCCGGTTCTTGGTTCCATGGGCGGATCCACCCACTCGGACCGGACCGGAACCTTTTTAATATTAAAAAAAAAATTACTAAGAGAAACCCTACATCTCATCTCACTCTCTAGGGAATCTTTACCTTTGGTCAAAGAAAATTTAACCATCTATGGTTATTTGCAAGTAGGAAATGGGAGAATGTTGCATTCCACCTGTTCGGGTTTTTTTTTTTATCTACGAGATACATTTATAATTACAACATATAAATATTTGTTCCATGTACTTAAATTTGATTTTTCTTTCTTTAGCTTGCTTTGATGTTACATATTTGTTTTTTTGTTGAAAACCAAAAAAAATTCGTGTCAAAATCGGTTCCATGGATCCACTCGGGAACCGGACCGGACCGGCGGTCCGGTTCCCGGGTGGATCCACGCAACAAACGGATGGATCCATATTCCAATTTTTCGGAATCGGTCCTTAGCGGGCGGTTCCCGGTTCTAGGTCGAGAACCGCCCGCCCGGACCATGCACTCCCCTACTTGGTCTATGTATTATTTTTTTCTGAGGTTTCAACTCTGCCGCAATCGTCTTGGCCGTAGGGCTTGCCATCTCTATACTGAGCCAGGGTCATAGTTGTCATATGTGGCCATCCCAATGCCGCCGTGGCTGCGGCCGCAATGTTATTTAAATAATGTTTCTTAACACGCCAATTTTATAACTGTTTTCCGTTTTACACCAATAAATCTACCCGTAGCCGTTTTTATCCTGACGACCTGCTGTATCGGCTTGACTAGGTTGGCTGGTAGGTTGCTATAAGTAGAGCCACTCATATTATATGCGGTTATACCACTCAAGCATCTGTCATGGCCCAAATTCTCCCGTACCCCTGCGAGCTGAAGAGTAGAGTTCCGTGATACCGGGATAAATAAGGATTGATGAAGAAATGATGATATAATTATTTCGTAGGAATGGTATGAGGGCATTTGTGCTTGGAGTTCTAGGATAGGATGTATATAACTTCGAGGAGCTCTGCAGGTTGAATTGGCCTTTCATACACAAATTGGTTGGATTGGTTGGGAGCTAATAAGGCCGTGATAGGTTGAAATCATGTTCAATATGTCTTGCTCAAGCTCAATATGGTGTGGTGTTCAATACGAGAGTATGATTGGCCATATTTAAAAGAAGGTTGGCTCTAGTGTTCTCGGCTCACCACGCGCTGCATTGACTATTTTAACATGAAGAATTTGTGGGCCCATGGCAAATTGTTTCAAAGCAGAATTCCTCTAGTAGGTGGGTGATTTGGGAAAAGCTTATGGTCTACTTGATTCTATAAGGGTGAAGAGTGATTGCCTCAGCTAAGAGAGCTCGAACAAGGTACAACTCTTGTAAAGCTTCTAGGATGGCAATGGAGGTGATAAGAATGAATCGACTTACTAATTAAATAGCGAAAACATTCTTGGATCAATGGGTAAATCTCCAGAGTAGGTTTGTTACCATATTTCCAAGGAGTGAAACCTCCATTAGTCTACTAAGATCAAGAGAATTCTAATAGGTGAAAGAAGGTACTATCATGGGAGTGTAGTTTGCTTGGGATGCCACACTTGTCAAGGAGATCACTGGTAATTGGAGATTCATGAATGGATTTGATCAAGGGAAGCTACCGATGGAGTGGAGTGGCTTGTTCTGTTGGGTGAGCATTTTCCATTCATGTAAGTTTCAAGGGAGTGGCATTGATGCTTGTGAAATGTAAGGAAGCAACAAAGCAATTTGCAATGAGGGTGTTGCAGAATTGGGTGGGAGAGAATGTCATTGATTGAATTCTCTTGCACCCTTTTAAGTTAAAGAGTGGAGTTTTGTGGCATTGGTATGAAGAGTGACTAATGTAATGGATGGTACAATTGGTTCATAGGAGTAGTGTTGGGTCATTTGTGTTAGAAGTTTTAGGATAAAACAGTTTATAACTTTGAAGAGTTATACCGGGTTAGTCTTCTATGCATAAACTAGTTAGGAGTTGATACCGCTTTATTGATAAGGCTATGGCAAGACGAAACCAATTGTTCTAATTGATCCTATGAGGGTGGGTAGTGATCACCGAGGCTAAGAGGGTTTGGACAAGGTGTGGTTATTGTTAAGCTTCTAGGATGACAATGAGGGACATAAATGAGCCGAATTGCTTATTGAATAGGGAAAACGTTTCTAGATAAAGGGGAAAATCTCAAGAGGAGATCTATTACCATGTTTTCAGCAAGGAAAAAAAACCTTCATTGGTTTGTTGAGATCATAAGAAACCAGTAGGTGAAAGAAGATGTTGCTAAGGGAGTGCAGTTGCCTTAAGATGCCACACTTGTTAGGGAAAGCACAAGTAATTGGAGATTTGCAAACAATCTTGATTGGGGGAAGCTACCAATGGAGTGGAGTGACTTGTTCTGTTGGGCAAGCATTTTCCATTCATGTAAGTATCGAGGGAGTAGCATTGATGGTTGTGGAATGCAAGAAAGCGACAAAGCAACTTGTAATGAGGGCATTATAGAATTGGCTGGGGGAGAATGTCACAGATTGAATTCTCCGGTAAGCTTGTGAGTTGAAGAGTGAAGCTATGCTATTGGGGTAAAGAGTGACCGATGCAAAAGGGATAATACAACAAGTTCGTAAGAGTGGTATCGCAACATTTGTGCTGGGAAATTTATAATAGAACAATTGTAACTCTAAGAGCTTTGAAGGTGGGATGGCCTCTCATGCACAAATTGGTAGGGCATTATAGCCGCTGCTTTTTTTTTTTTTTTTTTTTTTTTTTTGTGGAATGATGCCACTCTTCTAATGAGATCATGTCAGGCCGAAACTAGTTATTGCACCATAGTGTTTTATATGTCTCGCTCAAGGGACTAGATACCTTATTTAAACTTGGCTTGGTAGGATTCGATATGAGGATGCAATTCGCCATATCTTTTCTTAGGAACAATCTTTAGAAGGAAGGCAGGCCTAACGTTCTCGACTTACTAAGGGACGTATGGGCTATTCCACAGTCAAGAGTCTGTCGGCCGTGGCATTTGGCTGATCTGCTGTTATCTATTTTTCCTAATTCAAGTCTGCCCGATTAGTACTTGCTTTGTGTCACTTGTGAACGATGGTGAGCCAGTGTTCTTTTGTTCTGTCTTTCAAATTATACCTCTTCGAACATGCAGATTATGCACTCGAACTTTGACCAGTTAAATATGATGAACAAGGCCTGATAAAGCTCAATCTCTACCTAGCTAGCTCAAGTCGAGTAGCGTGCCTAAAGTTACTAACTGATCTAAAGCTATTAGCCGGATTTAAGTTACGAAGTCGAGTCAACTGTATCCTACTGGCATATCTCGGCCAAATCCGTGGATCCTACTCGCACAGGCTGAGTCTCCTGTTATCAAGCTATCCATCTTCGGGAAAAAGGTTGGTCAGGAATCGAAAGTACTGAACATGAGCATCGACGTGACCGAACAACCATTCAAGAAAAAAAAGTTTCTTCTGTGAAAAGCTATCTCCGTCCTTGGGAAAAAACGTTGGCTAGGAATCAGAATTACTAAACATAAGCATCGACATGGTCAAACAACTATTCAGGGAAAAAAATAAATGTTGCACAGTGTCGCGCCTTTCGAAACAGTAGTGTCGAAACATCTGCATTATTCACAATGTCAGACAGCATCTTAGCATGATCCTTTGTTACAGCAATGGTCGCATGTCCTGAGCAAATTTCGCATGCTGTTCATTTATCAGTATACATTCCGACAAGCTGCCGCATGCGAACTCGGACCTGCAATCGTGCTAGCGCATGCATGCACCGCAGCGCTATTTGCGCCTGGTTCCTCACATACGTGCCCCGAGCCAAGGCTTGCAGCTTCACGAGGCTCCTCAGCGCTCTAAATGCCCGTCTCGCCTATGTTCCATAACCGGTTAGTTTCCAAATCAATACCATCATAGAGCAATTGGCAAGAGTAAAGCTGAGGAACAATAACTCAAGTTGAAGATAAAGAAGAAGAAGAAGCAGCGGCAGCAGAAGAGATGATTGAGTCAGACATACAAGATGCCCCCTGAAATACGATTGGATCTTGATGGCCGCGAGCTCTTCTTCAGTGAAATGTCGCTGCTGCGACGGTTCATCCAGCAGGATGGCCTGTCGGTCCAGCAAGTCCTCGCTGATTCGATCGGCTATTAACGCTTCTCCTATAGGACTGCGGTCGCCATCGCTACTGGTGAGGATGCTCCTACGAGACGATCCGCGGAACTTCTTGCGGATCAGCTTGAACCACTTCCGAGATAATCCCATCTCTCTCTCTCTCTCTCTCTCTCTCTCTCTCTCTCTCTCTCTCTCTCTCTCTCTCTCTCTCTCTCTATGTGCTCAACCTCGGACCTCTGTACATATTCTTCAAGTGCAAATACCGGAAGAGAAAAGAAAAGGCAGCGACAATAGCGGTTGGTGGCAGAGAGGGAGTATGATAGATGTGCGAACCATGTCTTGCTTTAGTGGGAAGTCTGAAAAGGGTTGGTTCGGTCAGTACTCAGTAGTTGCCGAACAACAACTCTCTCTCCTCAGGACCCGGATAACGTGGCCGGATGATTTCCTATGCCGTATGTTATGTGAGTATGAAGCAATTGAACATTAAAAGAAAGAATAAAAAAAGAAGGGTTTTCCACTATCTTTATTTAATCTTTCAATCCGGATTTCAAAATTGCAAAGTTTCCTTTTATTGTCTTGGGCGATTTTGGTGTTTCCAGCTAATGACTGTCGAAAGAGTAGAGCAAACTATACTTCATTGGTGTATTTAGAGAAAATAATGCAAATAGTACATGAACTTTGACTCAATGTGCAATGCGATTCCTGAAATTTTTATACATATTCAATTTAGTCCCGAAACATATTAAAATGTTTAATGTGGTCCCTCCATTAATTTAAGTGGACAGAATTTGCTGATATAGCTTCTAATCCGGTAGGTTTGAATGGTGGACTATCATAATAATTTACACATGGATTATTCATGTTTAAATATTCAACTCAAATCAGAACACAATAATATTTTACTTTGTTTAATTTGAAAAATAATTATGCATATTACAATTTAGAAAAATGCTTGTCCATATTACTTGATGACATTTATTATCATATTCGGATTCGAGTTGAATATCTTATGTGGATAATCTGTGTGTAACAATATTTTTTGTCTACCTTTCAAACATACTAGATTGAAATTCCAATCGGCAAATTCCATTAACTTAAATTAATGGAATGACAACATTTGATATTTTCACATAGTATGAGAATAGATTGAACATTTATTGAAAGTTCAATGACTATATTAAATAAATTGAAAGTTTATATAGCAATACATATTGAGCTAAACTTCAAGAATTACATTAAATGAATTAAAAAGTTCATGGACTACGTTGCATATAGGGTCAAAGTTGAAAAGCCATTTGTGTAATTATTTTGTGAATGTGGGAGAGTTTACGAAGGGACATGGAAATGAACTACCACAAGACAAAGTTTACTAACTCGAGATTCTTTTACGTGTTTTCAGTTAAAATTATATAAGCTCACTCATAGTTGCAAAATGAAATGTTGCAATGTTTTTCCATATGATATGTTAGGAAAAATGGCATAAATAGTCTCTAAACTTTGACTCATATGTTATGTGATTCTTGAACCTTTAATTTGTTTAATGTGGTCTTTGAACTTTAACTCAATGTGCAATGTAATCCGTGGACTTTTAATTTGTTTAATATGATATTTAAACTTTTGATAGATGTTCAGGGATCTGGACTATCTAAAAATGTTTGATATTGTCCCTTAACTTTAATTAAGGAAAGAAACAAATTGAACATTACCAAAATTTAGGCACTGCATTGAGCAAACTAAAAGTTCATGAACTGCATTGAACGTTAGGTTAAAGTTTTAGAGACTACATCGAACAAATTAAAAGTTCATATACTATTTGTGTCATTATCTCGATGTGTTAGTGAAACCTTTTAGGAAGTTGGATTCTTAAGGAGGTACTTTCTTTTTCTAGTGAACTTTAGGAAAATGGATGTGAGATCTCTCCTAAGCTCAAAGTTGTGATAGCAAGTGTACTTGCGGTAGAAGATTACTTGCACCAACCAGCCTAATGCCTCATGCCAGGTTAAACTCTGGCTTAATTATCTAATATCTACCTGCTCATAAACACAGGAGAGAGAGAGAGAGAGAGAGAGAGAGAGAGAGAGAGGTAGAGAGGTAGTAATATTAACACTGTAAAAGGGCTCTGTTGAAGGCTAGCACACCACACCAACCATTCGTATAGAGTCTCTTATAATCCAAGAGTTATTCCTGTATAATGTGGAACTCAAGTTACATTGTTCGCTGCACATGCTTATGAGTGTGCTTCGACATTGGAATGAGCGATATCTCTAGCACATTGACGACGTGCGTGGCATCTTCAGCCGTCGATGAGATCTAAGCTGATGCAGAGCCTACTCTGCTTCTTCGACGGCGAATTCCAGTCGCCCTCACGCCTCATCCCTTAGAAGACGTGAGCACGTTCACAGGTCTGTGGGGAGCCCATTTTGTGTCCAGGCGGCGTAGCCACCGGCTATGTCTATAACGGCGCTAAAACCCTGCAAAACACAAACGGGGTCCGGGTGAACTCAGAATATTTTGCACAATGCGCGTACCACAACACAATCCAAAATCGAAAGCAGAGTCTCCAGAGTGAGCGGTTGTCAATCTGTCTACCCAATTGCTCAGCAGCTAATGAGAATCAGTTAATTTGCCTGCAGTTATCATCAATTCATTGAAATATCTATTGATTGATCTGGCTAATGCCAGGAATCGCCAACATTGAAATCTAGTTCTTCCTTAAATCGCCAAACATTCATTCGTTGCTCATATGACCCTACTCATGGCAATAGCAGAATTCGTTAGAACCATCACTCTAGGCGTACTACAACATTTCGAGAGAGACGTTTTGCTTACTGCAGCAAGTAGATCTTTTGCGGCCATCATTGATCGTTTCCCAAGCTGGCATCCCTGTAAAAGGTTATACATTGAATCTCTCAAACAGGGGCCCAGAAAATAAAATAGCATAGCTCAACAGAAGAAAGACTAGCAATCCCGAGAGTCACCGGGAATGACTACAGTCATAACCAAGCCTGGCAACATACAACGATAATTTCGTCATCCTTTCTAAATTGCGCCGAGACTTCCTTGATAAAGTTCGCATTCTTTGTCATCCCTACAGGATTTAGCAGAAACCATGGTAAACAGAGTTACAAATCCTCAAATACAGGAATACAAAAATCCATGGTCAGCAAATCGACAGAAACTACTGAAAAAATCAAGTAGTCTGCATGATCAACTAGCAATAGCAGGTCACGAGAGCATCTCAAACGCAAATGAAATGAATTCAGTTTCTTAGAAGCAAATGAAATTGGAAACCTGATCCGACTCTGTACATGTAAGGGATGTTGATAGCTCCAGATGCGTGACCAGCACTGAATTCTTCAGGAGTCCTACAGCAGACGATGGCAACCCGGAATAAGTGAAAAACCTTTTATGTCTACATATTTTATCAGACAGTACATAAATTTTGTAGGTTTCTACTGTGAATTAAGATTTTTTAGTCATATGCGCACACCTGACATCTAAATAGTGGTGTCCGGCCTGAAGGAGCTCGTGGGCTACCCGCACCGGCACCGAAGCTGGAATTCCAGCTGCTTCCAAGTCACTTCTCAAGGCTGCCTTGGGACTAAATCAATGAAATTCGACAGGATGGTTAATCTAAAAGGCTTACTTTAACGAATGTGAAATGCTACAGTAACAAACTAAATAGATCAAGATGAACAGCCAATGTAATAATTTGTATCCCAAGGCTTCACAAGCGTGTGGACCGACAGAATGATGAAAACCCGAGAACCGGGAGCTATTAACCCAGGTACAAGAATGAACAAACATCACATAGAAAATCTCAAGCTAGGAATTGAATCAGCTCCAGAGAGCAGGATGAAAACAGTTTAAACCTCAAAATACCACAAAAAGTTCTAACGAGAAATCATTTTGTTCAGATGAGAGTGATATCGAAATGGATTCTACTCTCGTAGTGGTGTACCGAGTGGTGTTTGAACTCTTGGGATTGAAGCCACCCATCCAACTCCGCCGATTCTTGATCGAAACCGACGCCAAAGGACATCTGCAGGCAAGGCAAGAAACCAAAACCAGAGCAGCATAAGCACATATATATATTCGGAAATGAAGAGAGGGTTGCAAGGGAGTTGATTAGACGACAAAAAGAAGGGACCTTGAGGCCAGATGTTCCCGGAAAATCAACGGGGAGAACGAGGTGGTGGCAGCGAGACAAGAAGAAGGAGAAGAAGCAAAGCAGGTCGCTTTCATCTTGGTGTTTTTCTTGGACTATGTTTCCAGCTTTATCCTTCCCTCTGGGTCTTCTGGGGTTCTTGCCTTGGCAAGGTGTGTAGTGATCGAAGGTGGCGATGTATTTATGGTCTCCCTGTGCTGCGAGAGCGAGTACTACTGTGGATAGAAACGGTGACATGGTGGCGTGGACAGCCAAAAATTCTTGCTCTTTTTACACGAGCAACGTCGTGTTAAGACACAGCCATGTGAAGATATTCCCTCCTCCTAACGGATAAAGTTACGGCTACTCTTGAGGGTCTAAACACGATTTAAACGTTGGATGCTCGAAACTCAACTCGAGCCCAATCGAGTGGCGACAATTCTGCTCGAGCTCGAACAGCAAAATGAGGCATTTGAGCTCATCTCATCTCGATTCAAATGAAGAAGAGCTCAAGCTTGATAAGCTCAGATATCTTTCTTGCATTTTCTGATATGTGGACATATCGTGTAATAAGATTAGCAACCAAAAAGTTTTCCTGGCCAAAAAGAAAAGGAAAAAGTCACAAAAAAAAATCTCAAATTATATAATTTATTTTTTAGACATGAAAAAATCCCAAATAATACTTAGTTTGACACATTCATCATAAATTTTTTCTTGTAATATAAAGAACCCAAAATTGTGATAAGATTACTCCTTGTCAAATTTTCGTTTTTATACCAATATTGTTTGTTTTTTGATGTTCATATAAGCAGATTTTAACGGTTCTTATAATGGAAGGTAAATATATTGTTATGAAGATACAAATTTAAGATTTTTGGTGTTATAGAAAAAATTTTTTTATGATGAATATATTTGATTGGGTATAGTTTAAGGTTTTTTGCTGTAAAAAAAAGTTCCATCTGGCTTGATCAACTTGCAAGCTCATCGTGCGACAAGTACTGGAGAGCTCGAGCTCGAGTTCTATTCAGATGCGGCGGGTTTGATCGCTGAGTAATTATCGAGTGGAATATGAATTATTTTAGGGGGGGTGCTTAATAGAGAATGAATGACCCACGCCGCTGAATGGGAAGATCAGATAATGACGAAGCGCCTTATCTAAACCACCCACGTGGATTGCTCCAATTGAGGCAAATAGATAAGTCTCGACAGTGAAAAGTCGCCACCGCCACGCCTTCCTGAGTCAGAGAGTCAGAGAGCCTACCGGGCTTATCGCGTTTTCCCTATGGATGTGGAACCGCAGATTGGTCCTGCATAATCGCATTGATTGCCGCCGATCCTGAATTATAAACGCCGACTCACGATTTCTCCTACCTCATAAATTATGGGTTCGATCAGGAATTAACGTTGACTATGAGGCTTTGATAGTTACGAAGAAAATAATTTCTGAAAAAATATTTTTTAGATTTTTCGACATTCGTTTCACAAAAAATGAATTCCTTAATAAAAATATTTGTTCTTTTAAATTAAGGGAAAAGTGAAAAATATTTTCCTCTCTTAATATCTTTTATCTCACACCTCTATAAATCCTCTCTTCCTTGCTTCCTTTTTCTCTTCTTATTTTCATTTTTTTATTCGAATTATTTTTTAATTTTATTTTTCTTTTTTAATTCATATTATTTTTAATTTCCTTTTCCTTTTTCTTTTTAATTTTATTTTCCATCTTCTTCTTTTTTGGCTAGACGTCGGCTGTTGCCAAGTGAATCTTGAGCTCGTCAATTTCAAGCTCGCACTCTGCACTCTTACTTATCATTTTCTTTATTTACTTTACCTTGCAGTCGTTCATTGCTCAAGCAAAATGGCTCTACATGCTTTGCTTTTTTTTTTTTTTTTTTTTTTTTACAAAAGACGTAGTGGGAGAATAGACCACTCAACTGAAAAATTCTCA
Source organism: Eucalyptus sideroxylon x Eucalyptus melliodora (assembly GCA_016097485.1). Classification (NCBI taxonomy): domain Eukaryota; kingdom Viridiplantae; phylum Streptophyta; class Magnoliopsida; order Myrtales; family Myrtaceae; genus Eucalyptus; species Eucalyptus sideroxylon x Eucalyptus melliodora. The sequence continues at coordinate 42,675,008 of CM027832.1, read as the reverse complement.
TTAGGGCTGTAGGGTTGTACATGCTTTGCTTCTTTTTAAAATTCATACGAACATTTTTTAGAGTAGATGAGCGTTTGGTAATAATGAGGGAACAAAGATATGAAGCAAGTTTGTCAGGATTTAAAGGCAAATTCATATGTGATGGATTTATAGGTCGATAAGTGATGTATGCCTAAGTGGTGAAGTTTTAGAAAATATTTTCCTTACCGAACACTGGAAAATATTTTCCGAAATATTTTCAGGTTTTAGCCGAACACTAGAAAATATTGTCATTTTGCTGGAAAATGATTTCTGAGAAAATATTTTCTGAAAATGACCAATTTTCCGTGAAATGAATGGACCCTGAGTCTCTCGATATTTTGGGCTAAAATGATTTTTATTAAGCCCACTTGACTTGACCTTTTATTATTCACCTTCTCTCTTCCAATCCACGAGGGACTCGCACAAACTCTCGATTCAGCCGTATGGATTGAGCTAACTTTCCAAAAAAGAAAATTCTAAATTTACTTTATAGTGAACAATTTAATTCAAAATTATTTAATTATGCTAATTTAATTCTAAATTTGTTGGCCGGTGAGGGCCACGATGCCATAATCCAAACCACGCGAGGGTCGGCCGTCGGTCGTCAACCTTGCCAGCCCAAATTTGGAATAAATAAAAGAAAGGAAAAATAATAAAAATTTACAAAAATTGTAAAAATTATTTACGTTAGCACTGGCTAAGCAATTTCTAACCAAATTGATTAGAAGAACTAAATTGGCAAACCATCAAAAGACTTAGGATTAAATTAAAATATATAAAATATTTATGACTTAATTGACAAATTGTCAAAAGGTTTATAACTAAATTAGTACAATTGAAATGTTTAATTGATCACTACACAATAAACTCATGACTTTTTAGACAATTTTCCCCGTTTTCGATAATAAGTCTTCTCATGTGCTTTTATTAAATCTCCATCTACATCCCTGTTAAGAGGTTTGTCATTCTCGTTATGCATAGAATCAGCAGGATTAGTCGCTAAAATATCAAAGATCATCTAGAAAGAGGGACTGCGAATTTATTTGTGTGTCCGCAAGGACGATGCTTTCGCAATCGAAGTATACAGCTCATCCGATCCCAGGATACAGCCAGGTTGATTCCCCGGAAACCGGCCTGATGAGGGTGTTTATTATTGCCGGCCGAAATAACGATGCACGGAGAAGTCAATTGTTCCGGAACAAAGAGAGAGCATCGCGGTATGGTCGATCTCACACGCTGGCCCGGGCCAACTGGCTCAAGTTCACCGCCGCTACGAAGCTCGGGCCCCCGGCGATCAGAGTGACAGCGGCTTTCTGGGCCGCGTACTGGGTCGGGTGGAACATGTCCCAGAACAAGTACGTGTTGCGATTTGGGCACAGGTTGGGGCCGTACACGATATAGCACGGCTGCTCTGCATTTGGTGTCCTGTTTCCGCAGCATGCTTCTTCAATGTTCTCAATGCTGATCACACATAAGATTAAAGATGAAATCCCGAGAAGCTGGCTAATCAGAACAAAAAAAAAAGAAAAGAATAAAAACAAGAAGAATTGGCTAAGAATGGATAGTAATTATATGCTCACCGACGACAAGAGGAAGAAAGAGATCAGCCTTGGAGCGAGCTCAATTGGCGAGATAGTAAGAATGGATACTAATTATATGCTCACCGACGACAAGAGGATCGTCCATAAGGGTGTACAAAGCCTGGCATTCCCATTCCGTGACAATGCAAAGTCGTCAGAGAAAAAATTACCTAAATAATTCTTTATGCAAACAACGCGAAATTTAAGTCTAGGCTTTCCTCAGACAAGGAGAAATTGGCCCCCGACAGCAACAGTATCGAGTCGACATCTACCGTCAGTTGGGCTGTTTAGTTGGACCAAATTGCGGCCATCAGCTCTGGCTGTGACATGGCACTCTCGTTGTAATGGTAGTGATCGAAGATGTTGTTGCTTCCAATGCTGATGAAGAAGATTGATTTGGCGAAGAACTCAGCGCTTGCATTTCAACCCAGTACATCTGAGATGATGCCCTGAACCATCGTAAATCGTTGCACTTGTTGCGCCATTGTTACCACGTCACCCTGCGCGTTAGGAAGATTCATAGTTCAATTCTCTAACTACTCGAGCTAGGATTTATCCAAGTATAAGAAAGCTCCCTGTTAATTCCTTGACTTGGGTTTGGCTCGCTCGAGCATATGATGATTAACATGAATCCGCGATCCAGCTACTCGAGCTCAGCTTTAATTGTCTCCACCGAAATCAGAAGAGATCTGTTGATGAAAACTGGAAGCTCAGACTCCATAACAAAGCCGAGATTGTCGAGTAGAAGGAACGAGCATCGATCTGCACATACTTATGACCCTGCTTTGACATTGGAATGCACGGTATCTCTAGCACATCGACTGACGCGTGTGGCATCTCCTGCCGTTCATGAGATCTAAAACTGATGCAGGGCCTATTCTGCTTCTTCTATGGAAAAGTCCAATCGCCATCGCGCCTCATCTCTAAGAAGATGCAATCGCATTCCGAGGTCCGTGGGGAGTCCATTTCCTGTCCAAGTGGCGTAGCCACCGGCAACGTCCACAATGGCGCTAGAACCCTGCAACATGGCAAAATTTCGCAGAATGCCATACCACAACACTCTCCAAATTCGAAAGCATGATCTCGAGAGTCAGAGGTTGTCAATCTCTGCACTGAATTTTCACCCTTAATATGCTTGTTGCTAAGCTGCTAATTGGAATCAACGAATTTCCTGCAACTATCGTCAATCCATTGTAGTCTCCATTCATTGATATGGCTAATGCCTAATGCTAAGAGTCGCCCCCATCGAACACCAGTTCTGCATAAGATCGCTGAGCATTCTTCCGTTTTCCTCGCGACCCTTGTCACGGCAATAGCAGAATTTGTCTGAACCATCGCCCTAAGCATACTAAAAACATTTCGAATGAATTATAGAAAGAGGAACTCCATTCTTATTAAGACTTATTGGAAAAGGAACACAATGACTTTTAGCCAAAATGCAAGTTTCCACACCGAAAAGCCGAGTCTTGTAAATTAAAAAACAACTCTGGAAATAAATATTTCATATGGCCAAAGGATGGATGCCCCAAATGATGATGCCATAGCCAAATTTGTCTCTCTCTACTACTGGAAGAATGCCATGTATGGTTTACACTCTCTCAACTGAAATCGTCTATGTAGTGCAACCTACTTTGTAAGTATCACAACTAATGATCTCCTTTGTGAGAATATCTTGAAAAAGGTAAAAATTTGGATACATTAAAGCAACGCAATTGAAATCTTCAGTGGCTCGGCCAACATTAATCAATTTATTTGATAATGATAAAACCAGTAAAGTAAGAGTGATGGTGAAAGGGTAGCAATCCCAGCTCCTGTTATAGGATAGGTGATTCCATTAGTATTGGTAATACTATGACATCTTGGTTGTGTAATCTTGACAAAGTTATTCAGGTTGAAAGTCATGTGATCTGTAGCCCCTGAATCAATAATCCATCCGCTGTACTCAACTTGACTAGAATTAAATAAAGCACAACCATGATTACCTTCACATAATGTAGTTGAATTACTAATTGGTTTTACTTGAGAAACCAACAACTAATGAGGTTCTCCATATATCAATGAAACTTTCTCCTTTTCATCATTCGCCTCACCTTCAGCTTGTTTTCGTGCCTTGAGTTCTTTCTACCAATCCAAATACTCATTTAACTTAAAGCAAATCTCACGGGTATGTATTATGTTGCCACAATATGTGTATCCACTGACAGGTTGGGATTTCTACCTTGAAATTGCCTAAGAATGCTCAGCGATCTTATGCAGAACTGGTGTTCGATGGGGGCGACTCTTAGCATTAGCTAGAGGTGTTAAATGAGTTGTGCAACCCATTTATGGACCCATTTAAGCATAAATGGGTCGTTAATGGGTCAAGCCTTGAGAAATAAGGTACCCTGATGAGTTTTAAAAATAAAAGAACTAAAATAAATGGGTCTTAAATGGGTACCCATTTAAGACCCATTTACAAACCCATTAAAGTCTAAAGATGCGTTGTGCAACCCATTTATTTTTTTTTTTATTTTTATTTTATTTTTTTCTTTCTTCTTTTTTTCTTTCCTCTTCCTCCGGCCGCCGAAGACGGTGATGGCCGCGACCGGCGAGCAACCTCGAGGCTCACCGGATCGGCGAGGCTCGAGCCTCGCCCGACGCGGCGAGCCTCGAGCTCCTTGGATTTGGCGAGGCGGAGGCCTCGCGGCGTCGAGCCTCGAGCTCCTTGGATTTGGCGAGGCGGAGGCCTCGCCTCGACGCCGGCGAGCCTCGAGCTCCTTGGATTTGGCGAGGCGGAGGCCTCGGGCCGACGCCGGCGAGCCTCGAGCTTGTCGGATCCGGGGAAACGGAGGCCTCACCGATGTCCGGGCGAGGCTCGAGCCTTGAGCTCGCCGGCGTTGGGCGAGCTCGAGTCTTGCCGGATCGGCGAGGCTTGAGCCTCGCCGAAAGCTCGTCGAATCTGGCGAGCCTCGAGCTTGCCGGCGTCGAGCGAGCCGGCGAGCTCGAGACTCGCTTCGTGGCCGGCCGTCGGCCGTCGTTGTGGCGGCGGCCGGCCAAAGAAAAAAAGAAGAAGAAGAAAAAAGAAAAAAAAAGTTAAATTTAAAAAATTAAAATAATTAAAATTTTATTTTTTAAAAAATAATTAAAATTCCATTTTTAAAAAAATTCTTAAAATTCCATTTTTTAAAATAATTATTTTAAAAATTATAAAAATTGTCCATTAAATTTGTGTTGTATAAAATTATTTTAGCAATACCATTTTTTAAATATATGGGTCGGGTATGGGTCAAAATTTTTGCATTGCAATAAACGGGTTAAATGGGTCGATTTGGGTCGGACCATTTATGACCCGACCCAAACCCGACCCGACCCACCCGTTTAATGGGTGAAATATATATTGCGCATGATCAAATTTTTGTTTCTTGATTTCTTTGTTTCTTTATTCCCCGGAACAGGTTTGAAACAGAAATCCGTTTGGTAACATAATTTGATTTCTCTATTTCTGAAACAGATTTTTATTTCAGAAATAGATTTGAAGAAGAAATCAGAAGCTAAAATTTTTAGCTTCTCAGTTTCTGAAATAGAAATTGTGAAATCAATTTCTGGCTAGAAATTAATTTCTGTTCCGGAAATTTTGTCATGTGCACCCTATGTGGTTCGAGTATTGGGTTGGGCCAGGCACGCTTTCAATTTGGATCGAGTATCCCGACCTATTTACACCCCTAGGTATAGAGGTGATTAACGTAGGTTATACAATTGCATGCAAATATCTATAAAGTCTTGGGATATTGGATGCATATTCATATTCTCTCTCAATTTTTTTGTTGTTTAAGTTTGATGCGGTAGACTTATAGAATGTTTAATTTAGGAGTTCATGAACTTTAACCCAATGTGTGATGTAGTGAATGAACTTTTAATTTATTCGATATAGTCCCTAACTTTTTTTTTTTTTATGTTCAACATAGTCCGTAAACTATATGAAAATATTCAATCAAGACACTTTATTGTATTATTAGCCATTCAACAATTAGGGACTTAGTTTTACCAAAAAAAAAACAGTTAGGGACTTAGATGAAAGTTAAGTTGAGATAATTCTAATTAAAGTACTATATTTCCCTTTTTAGTCCGTGCATGATGTTTTAATCTCTTGCATCTTATATAATATAATTTAGTTGAGAAAAAGGGATTTTTGAATCGCTCATAAAAATATAATGCTATGTTCTCTGATCACACATAATCACCCCTCTCTATTCTTTCACGAATTATTGACTTGCAATAATTAATTTTTTACTTATTGATTCGTCAGTCCAATTTGTGTTTCACTTGCTCTCCCCCTATCAACGTGGGACTCCCACGAACTCTTAATTAGAGGTTTTTCCACTGTCGCTTTCATTGGAACCCGGCGAGATTAGCCGCTAAGATATCAAGATCGTCTAGAAAATCAACATTGAAGAGGGAAAGTGAAATTTATTTGCGTGTCCGCAAGAACAACGCTTCCGCAATCGGAGTGTGCAGTTCATCCGGTCCCGGGATCCAGCGAGGTTGATTCCCGGAGACGGGCTATAGGGAGTGTTTATTACTGGCAGCCAAAATAACAATGCAAGGAAACGTTATTCATCTCGGAATGAAGAGAGAGGACGAGAGAATCGCGCGTGGTCGATCTCACGCGCTGGCCTGGGCCAACTGGCTGAAGTTCATTGGCGATACGAACCTCAGGTCCCCGGTGAAGAGAGCGATGGCGGCTTTCTGGGCTACGTACTGGGTCGGGTGGAACCAGTCCCAGAACAAGTATTCGTAGCGGTTCGGGCACAACTTGGGGTCTTGCGTGATGTTGCATGGGCCCGCTCCATTCAGAGGCCCACTTCCGCAGCATGCTTCTTCTATGTTCTCGATGCCTAATTGCACATAAGATTTTAGATGAAATCAGAGAAAATTGGTTAAGAGAAATTGATGAAAGAAAGAAAGAAAGAAAGAAAGGACAAGAACTGGCTAAAAAATGGATAGTCATTATATGCTCACCAAGGACAAGAGGAACGTCCATAAGGGTAGAGGTCATGTTATATGCATCTCCAAGCGAGTATATCATGCCTTGGAGCTGTGAGCTCAGATTTTGTAATAAACCCGAGATTGTCGCATAGAAGGCCTGAGCATTATTGTTCATATCCGTCAAGCAGCCCCGTGACCCTGTCTTGTTCAAGTTCTGGAGCCGTGCGGATGGGCAGCACCCGACTGGAGGGATGCTCACAATCCCGAATTTCCGAGCTCCCAAGTTGTACAAAGCCTGGCATTCCCATTCAAGTCAATAAGCAAGGTCGTCCAGAAAGATTAGTACGCCGTTAACATAAGCAGTTGAACCAAAAATAGGGCAACTCGGAGTTATGCTGTATGCGAATATTCTGAAATTGAAGTCTCAAGATTTGCTGTAGGTCTGTCTGATACTGGTCTAGGCTTTTCTCAGACAAGGAGACATTGTCCCTAACAGTTATAGTATCGAGTTGATGTCTACCGTCAGGTGGGCTGTGTAGTTAGACTGGAGAGCGGCCATCAGCTCTGGCTGGGAGACGGTGGCATTGTCGTAAATGTAGTGATCGAAGATGTCGTTGCTTCCGACACTGATGAAGAAGAGCGAGCTGTTGAAGAACTTGGCACTTTCATTTTGACCCAGTAGCCATGTGATATTGCCCTGAACCGTCGCAAATTGTTGCACTTGTTGCGCCATCGGTATCACTACACCCTGCACATCAGCAAGATCCAGAATACTATTCTCTCAAAACTCGAAATAGGATTTATCTGAGTGTGCGGTAGCGTTAATTAAAGCTCCTTGGTAATGCTTGACTCGGGCTCGGGTTGCCAAGCTCTCCAGTAGCTACTCGAGCCCCACTTTGACTGATCAAAACTAATATTTCGAATAGCAAAGCACATGATACACGCAGCTTTGAGTCGTGGACGACTTTACTAAGTCAAGCTCCAGCTACGAAACTTCAAGTTTGATCGAGGTTTCAGGGGAATTGATTAAAATTTTCAGACAAGTCGAGCGCTCCAGGAGAGAACTATGCAACTTGACGTGGCTCGACAATGCTCCTTACATGGGGAAGAAATTAAAAGGGCATGCAGAGCTCGAAAAATGGAGCAAAAGAATTTGAAATGACTTCAGATAGGTTTGAGAACGCACCCAGGTTCGTTTTCCAGTTCCATCAAGAATTCCAGCGCCGCCTGAGGCAAAGTTAACACCTCGAAGTATTTTGCTTTGGAAGGTTGAATTATCTTGGACAAGAGCCAGAAAAGGTGGTGGACTTTGCTCGTAGCCCAGCTGCCTCACTAGCAATATGAATTCACAATTATCAATCGCGGGACCATTGCATGGTTAAATTCAAATGAAAAAGGATTTCTAGATGAAATTGATTATGACGGAATTAGGAAGACGTAATTTACCTATTAAGTCGGCACTGTTGTATCCGTTACTGAATCTCCCCGTTGGCAGGGAGTAAGGAAAATCGATCCCGTAATAGCGGAAGTTGGCTCTCGCCCCGGAAGGTATATAGTTGTTAGTCCCCACGTCGAACGTTGAATCCCCTAATATAAAGACAGGAGGCACGTCGTCCGCTAAAACCGAGACGAGCATCATGCTGACGGCACACAAAAGGAGCAAGTTCCTAGTGTTGCGAGAAGGCAGTGAAGACGGCAACGGGGAAGACGGTTCGGCCATGTTTCTAGGAGGGCAACTCTTTCGAATTTCTCGACTCCCGAGAGATCCGAGTGATGATGAATTCTGTTTCCTGGTACCCTGCAGTGTTATAGAAGTGGGGTTAGGAAGTGAGCAAGCAAATAAGGCTTCGAATCCGACCTTCTCGAAACTAACTCAAAAGAAAACAAAAAATAAGATAAAAATTATACACCTGGTAATTCGGCGGAGAGCCCTAGTTTCAAACCGAACATAACATGGTTAGGAACAAAAAATCATCTCTCAAAGGATCTAGGATTATGCCCTTTCTTCATAAAATGAATCGACATGCGAGAAATGCATTGAAAGATAAATGTATCAAAATGTAATCGTTCCGACCTTCAAAATCAAATAATTTTTTTTTCTTTTTCACGGTTTCGTAGCTTTCGATGATACGTTTCTTTGTTTGTAGCTCCTTCGTTTTGGTTTATAAGAAGAGAGATGACAGCTAGTCGTGAAACCCTGGCCGCAAAATATAATAATACCTTACGAACAACCAAATGATAATGATACAGGTTAAAAGATTGTAACCACGGAGAATCGTCGCTTTTTCATTATGATCTGGCACATGCATCGTAAACTCCAAGCTCCAAAAATGCTGTTTAACTTTCGTGGATGGAATAAGGACAAAATCTAGACCTTCATCGGATTTAAATTTGTATGTTTTCATGAAAAATTCCAAAAAGAAAAAGACCCTGCATTTTCCTTGCAGAGATTTTCAGTGGCAAACCAACTAGGGTTTCTTGCCTAAGGAAGTCAATCCACTTTTTTAAAATTCCTATATAAGAATTCCTGTGTGTTTTAGGGTTGCTTACAAACCCTGGATCTGCTCTTGCCATGGGAACAATCATTGCGAAGTTGGTTAGTTCTGGGACTCAAAATCAGTTTTGCTTATAAATTAGATGGACGGGGACATTGCTTTAGCTTCGTAGGAGGAATTCGAGGATGATTGGTTTTTTTTTTTTCTTTCTTTCTGTCTATCGAATGATAAAATTGTTGTATAAGAAATCGATAGCTCTATTCACATGACATAGAATAATGGCTTAGCCTTTAGAAGGCATGGAGATTATTACTGTAAGTTATGCTTGGTGCCATAATTTGACGGTTTCTTGAATCTAACATCGTGTACATCAAGACATCATATGTGTAATTAGCCATTCGACAGCTGGGGCTAAGATGAAAAGTAAGCTGACATAATTTTCGTTCACGTATTATAGTTTCATTTTCAGTCCATGCATCATCTTTTCATCTCTCGCATCTTTCATAGCGTAATTTGGTTGAGAAATTCTTAGTTTATTTTTTTAGGAGTACTTTAAAACTCGGAAAATATGCAACGAGACAACAAAGAATAGTCGGGGATTTCAATTGCATAGGAAGTACCAAAACTGATTGGTAAGTTACGTCCTCATGACTATTTCCAAACTCAATTGACTTTTAGCATTTTATTAGTCTGTATCGCTTTACTTGTTCTCTTCGTATCGACGTGGGACTCGCACAAACTCTTAGTCAGATGTTTCTCATTGCCATTTTCATGGAAATCGGCAAGATTTAGTCGCTAGAATATCCAAGATCGCATAGAAATTGACATTGAAGAGGGAACAAACTATGATGAACACGAGGGGGAATTTATTGGTGTCTCCACAAGGACAATGCTTTTGTGACAACAGCTATACTCATACGATCCCGGGATCCAGTGAGGTTCAATCCCGGAAACAGGCTAAAGAGGGTGTTTTTATTATTGGCAGCCGAAATACCGTTGAAAACATAAAGTAGAAAGGTTTCAGAACGAAGACAGGAGATAAGAGCGTCGCATATGTCCATCTTATGCACTCGCCTGTGCCAACTGGCTGAAGTTCATTGGTGCTACGAAACTCAGGTCCCCGGTGAACGGAGTGATGGCGGCTAGGTGGGCCGCATAGTGAGTCGGGTGGTACAAGTCCCAGAAGAGGTATTCACTGCAATTCGGGCGCAGGTTGGGGCTCTCTGAGATGTAGCATGGCTTCTCTGCATTTGCCCGCTCCCACAGCATGCTTCGTCAATGTTCTCGATGTCTAATTGCAACATAAGATCAAAGATGAACTCAGAACCAATTGGTTAATCAAAAGATAAATTGAAAGAAAGAATGAGAAAAATTGTGTAGATGGACATTGATTACATGCTCACCAAAGGTTTCAGGCTCCATAACGATGGAGGTCATGGTCTTTGCATCTCCAAGCGAGTACATCATGCCTTAGAGCTCTGAGCTGAGCTTTTTTAATAAAGCCAAGATCGTTGAATAGAAGGCCTGAGCATAATTGTTCAGCTCCATCAAACAGCCCGACCCACTCGTCGTTGAGTTCAAGAGCCGCGCGTAGGGGCAGCAGCACCCAATCTGAGGGATGCTCACGATCCTGAATTTCCAAGCTCCCAAGTTGCACAAAGCCTGGGATTCCCATTCCGTTAATAGGCAAAGTCGTCAGCATATGCAGTTGAACAAATCTAATGACTAGCTCCTGCTTAATAACTCATGAAATAATTGAGAACATTCTTTTTCCGGGAAACTCGGGGTTATTCTATATGTGAATGGTCCGAAATTTAAGTTTCAAGATTTACAGGAGATTGGTCTAGGCTTTTCACAGACAAGAAGAAATTGTCCCCAGCAGTAGGGGTATGGAGTCGATATCTACTGTCAGTTGGGCTGTGTAGTTAGACTCAATGGCGACCATTAGCTCTAGCTGGGACACGGGGGTTTCATTGGAAGAGTAGCGATCAAATATGTCGTTGCTTCAGACGCTGATGACAAAAAGTGTCTTCGCGATGAACTCGGCGCTTTTATCTTGACCCAGGAGCTGTGTGATATTGCCTCGAACCATTGCAAACTGCTGCACTTGTATCATCAATATAACGTCACCCTGCACATTAGGAAGATCCATTATTGATTCGGACTGCTTGAACAAGGATTTATCTGAGTACGAGGTAGCGTTAAATAAAGCTTCCCATTAAATGATTGACTCGGGCTCGGCTCGCTTGGGAGTATGATGATTGAGCAACGCCAATATGTGATTTAGCTACTCAAACTCGGTTTGAATTGATCGTAACTAATATTAACTAATATTTTGAATAGTGGAGCACACGATACGCGCAGCTGCAGTACACGGACCGCCTTTTATAGTCAAGCTTCAGCTACAAAACTTCAAGTTTGATCGACTAGGCTAGATCATGCTCCTTACTTAAATGGCATGGAAGAGCTTAGAAGAATGGAGTGAAAGGATTTAACATGACATTACATAGGTTTGAAATCCAGTTGCATCAAGAATTCCAGCACCGGCTGAGGCAAAGTTAACACCTTGAAGTAAGTTTGATGGGTCTTGGAGAAGAGCCAAAAAGGGTGGTGGACTTTGCTTTGTTACCCAACTGCTGCGCTGGTAATTAGGAATTCGCGTTTATCAAATTGTAGACCATCGCATGACAAAATTCAAAGTGGGAAAGGGTTTCTAGTCGTGAAAGAGGAAGTCGGGAGTTTATCATATACCTATTTCATTGGCGACGACGTTATATCCATTACTGAATCTTCTCGTCGCCTGGGAGTAGGGAAAATTGATCCTATTATAAGGGAAGTTCGCTCTTGCCTTGGAAGCTATGTAGTTGTTAGTCCTGACGTCGATTGTCAAATCTCTGAATATAAAGACCGGAAGGTCCGCCACAGCCGAGACGAGTGTCATGTCGGCAGCCCAGAAAAGAAACAAGAAGACATTCTGGCCATGTCTCTAGTAGGTTTAGCTCTTTCCAGTTTCTGCCGTGGTGATGTGTTTTGTAATCTCCCCCTCACGACAATGTGGAGGGATTCACCATTCCTGCTATCAATTGGCAATGTTCAAAGTTCTCTCTTAGTAGAGTCTTCGTCATCATATCAGAGCCATTATGATCTATATGAATTTTCTCAAGTTCCAACAACTTTTCATCTAGAACATCTCTTATCCAATGATATCTAACATCAATATGTTTTGATTTAGAATGAAAAGATGAATTCTTACCAAGATGAATTGCGCTTTGATTATCACAAAATAGCACATACCTCTTTTGCTTGAACCCAAGTTCTTCTAAGAGCTTTTTCATCCATAGCATCTCTTTACTAGCTTCAGTCGCTGTAATAAATTTAGCTTCGGTTGTAGAAAGTGTAACACACTTCTGCAATCTTGACTTCCATGACACAGCTCCACTCGTAAAAGAAATCAAATAACCAAAAGTAGATTTACGAGTATCAATATCTCCTACTAAATCGAAATCTGTATATCCAACTAACTCAAGTTTCCCGGTCCCGAAACTGAGTTTCAAATTTGAAGTTCCCCGAAAATATTTCATAATCCACTTCACGTCATTCCAATGCTCTCTGTCTGGATTTGATAAATAGCGACTAATAACGCCAACTGCGTGTGCCAAGTCTGGGCGTGTACATATCATTGCATATATTAAGCTTTCTACAACTGAGGCATATGGAACACTTTCCATATCTTTTTTTTTTTTATCAATCATAGGACTTTGCTTCATATTTAACTTAAAGTGAGCAGCAAGAGGAGTACTAACCACTTTAGCCTTGTCCATGTAAAATTTATGAAGGATCTTTTCGATATATTTCTCTCGAGACAAAAATAACTTCTTAGCATCTTTGTCTCAGGTAATTTTAATGCCAAGAATCTGCTTCACTGAGCCTAAGTCTTTCATGGCAAAAGACTTGCTCAACTGTTTCTTTAATAACTCAATTCTTGAAGCATTCCTGCCAACAATTAGCATATCATCAACATAAAGCAAGAGAATAATAAAATTATCATCAGAAAATTTTTGGACAAATACACAGTTATCCGAAGAAGTCTTCTTATAGCCCTGTTCTGTCATAACTGACGCAAATTTCTTATACTACTGCATTGGTGCTTGTTTTAGGCTATAGAGACTTTTCTTCAATTTGCACACATAATCTTCTTTCCCTTTCACTTTGAAACCCTCAAGTTGTTCCATGTATATCTCTTCCTCCAAATCACCATGTAGGAAGGTCGTTTTAATATCCATTTGCTTAATTTCTAAATCTAGGCTAACTGCCCAGCCTAGTACCACATGGATAGAAGACATTTTCACTACCGGAGAAAATATATCATCAAAATCAATACCCTTTCTTTGACCGAATCCCTTAACAACCAATCTAGCTTTGTACCGTGGTTGTAAAGTATGTTCATCTTGTTTCGACTTATATACCCACTTGTTCTTTAAAACTCTTTTACCTTTAGATAACTTCACCAACTCAAAAGTATGATTATCATAAAGTGACTGCATCTCATCTCGCATAACATCGAACCGATTGCTTTTGTACTCATCTTCTATTGCTTTTGCATAGCACTCTGGTTCACTTGTATCAGTCAATAATACATACTCATCTTTAGAATACCTGGTGGAAGGTCGTCGTTCTCTAACGAATCTCCGGACTGGAACATCTAATGGAACATCTAATTGAGTATCTGGTTCAGGAATAGTATTATCTGTTTCAACATGTTCAGGAACATGTGCGTTATTTGGAACATTGACTTCCTGCTGCTCTTCATCAACCTATGTAGGAATATTTGTAAGAGGAATTGGATCCAAATCAACCAAATTATCACTAACATGTGGTGCTGAAATCATCTATGATTTCTCAATATCCTCTATTGTTTGATTTTCCATAAACACGTCTCTGCTTCTTACAATTTTCTTTTCAAGCGGATCATAAAATTTGTAGCTAAGCATATCCTGTCCATAATCAATAAATATGTACTATTGTGTTTTCACATCAAGTTTAGATCTCTCATCTTTGGAAATATGCACAAATACTTTGCATCCAAAGACACGCAAATAATCATAAGAAACATCTTTAGCTGTCCAAACTTTATTAAGAACATTAAACTCTAAAGGAACGCATGGAGTAAGATTTAATACATGCACAACTATACTTAAAGCCTCACCCCAAAAGGATCTAGGTAGCTTTGACTGTGAAAGTAAGTATCTTACCCTTTCAACCAGTGTTTTGTTCATTCTCTCAGCTAAGCCATTTAACTGAGGCATCTTGGGATGTTTTTTGATATTGAATATATATATATTTTTTTTGGTAAAGGATAATGATATATTGAGCTACCTTGTTGTCTGCAATATTCATCAAAAGGTCCAATATACTCTCCCCTGTTATCAGTTCTGATACATTTCAATTTTTTTCCAGTTTGTCTCTCAACTGGAGCTTGAAATTGCTTAAAAGCATTTAACACTTGATCTTTAGTTTTCAAGGTATAAATCTAAATTTTCCTTGAAAAATCATCTATGAAGGTAACAAAATAAAGAGAGCCACCAAGTGATTTTGTTTTCATAGGATCGCAAACATCATAATGTACTAATTCCATTATACCTTACTTTCTTAAAAGATGGGAGCTTTTAAATGCAACTCTGTTCTGTTTTCCTGCTAAATAGTGAACACACTTCTTTAGTGCTGAACTTTTCAATCTTGAAATGAGCTTCTTCTTGGCCAATATTGACAAACCCTTCTCACTAATGTGACTAAGCCTCTTAAGACATAATTCAGCTACATCTTTATTGTCTACTGCATTAATTTTGTCTATGGACAACTTTCCCTGCATAATGTACAACGAATAATATTTTTCACCTCTAGTCACAACAAGAGAACCTTTGGTGAGCTTCCATTGACCATTACTGAAGGTGCTGCAATACCTAGGGGTGAGCGTGGTTTCGGGTAGAATTGGGAATCAGAACCGAACCGGAGGGTCCGGTTCAGTTCCCGGTTCTGAAGTGGCCGGTTCCGGTTCTTGGTTCCTTTTTCCTGGGAACCGGCAGTTCTCGGTTTCGGTTTCTATTCCTGGAACAAGAATCGGAACCGGAACCAGTCAAATTCAAAAAAAAAAAAAAACCCTAAATCTCCCCTTCTCCCCTTCCCCCACGTGATTTCCCCCTCGATTTTCCCTCCTTAGTCCTTCCCCTTTCTTTTTTTTTTCTCTTCTTTTTCCTTCTCACACATCACTTCCTGCCCCCTTACCCCTACTTTTTTTCTTTTCTTCTCTCTCTCCTCTTTCCCCCTCTCTCGGCCGAAACCCCCATTCTTCTTCTTCCTTCCTCTTCTTGCTGCTCTTGCTTCACCCACAAGTCCTGTTCTCTCTTCGCCCTCGCTCAACGCCACCAAATAGCATCCGTCGTGCCTCGCTTGCAGCTCGCACCAACGTCGCTCCTGCTCCGCCCCCTGCTGCCTTCGCCGCGCCTCACCTGCAGCCCTGCGACGCCGCTGCTCCGCCGTGTCCCGACGTCGCTCCTGCTCGCCCGTTGCTGCCTTCGCTGCACCTCGCCGTAGCCCGTGATGCCGCTGCTCCGCCTTCGCCGTGACTTGAAGTCGCGCCCGAAGCCGTGCCCCAAAGCTCGCGATGCCGTAGCTCTACCTTGTCTTTTCTTTTAATCTTTGAAATAGAAACATTGCTTAAAGTCTTATGTTTTTCGTGGTGCTTGTTTGACACTCATTGTTGTTTTGTAGTTAGTTGGGCTTGATGTTTTGGAAATCTGAGTAGAACATGTGAAAACAAAATGTCTTTCAGTGGCGTGCTTACTTGGTTGCACTATACTGGATAACTGCAGAGAAGAAGCCCCCATTTTGCTATCTCTTTTGTTTCTTTAACCTGATGGCCAATATATATGATGTTTTCTTATAATTCTGAAAGTCTTTAGTCCTTATGCCATTGAGGTGTGCTCTTTTAGTAAGCTCAATACAGGAGTAATTCCATCGGGGTTTATGGACCCTGGTTTGGGAGTCATGATTACTTATTTGCCGTAATGAATTGTGCTTTAAATGTTTGATTTTGGTTTATATAGTCCCCTTTATGCAATGTTCTATCCCTAATAGGTTCATTTCTCATAAGCTGTTTAAAGGAGAGCAAAACATTCTTGAATATTTCTTCCCTCATGAATGCAGCTTTAACCTTAAGTACCTACCAATATTGGTGGCAAGAGATGTTCACTGAAAGACATGGAATATGTGGCACGCCTGCTACAAGAGTAGTTTGCATTCTCTTGTTCATGCTCAGGAGGAGAGGAGGAGACAACCTAGACAAGGCTTATATGTTTGAAACGGGAAGCCTTCAGATGCTCCAGTGAGGAGATGTTGGTATGAGATGAAGACTCCAGTTAAATGGGAAGAGGGAAGACGTAGGAAGGAGATTATAAGAAAAGATGTGGACCACTTAGATCTTATGGAAGTCTTGACACAAAGTGCAATGGCATTGGAAGAATTCATATGGCTAACCCTACTTAATAGGATAACATTTAATTTGTTTGTGGTAAATATTGTGTGGTGAAATTGTATCTGGTACATGACGTAGCTTGATGTACTTTATATTAGATGTAAACTCACGGCCTATTATATTACAGGAAGCTTTACATGAAAAAGGACTTCGAGATGATACAACATGCATTGTTATCGATATATTACCGCAAGATAAACCAATGGCTTCTTTGCCACCACCGAAGAAGCCAGGAAAAGGAGTATTCAAGTCAATGTTTTGTAAAAAGTCATCCGAATCATCTTCTTAGATTGATTGAGAATATATTGAGCCAGATGTAGTGAAGGAGTTATATGAGGACGGATCCGCAATGCTCTCAGAAAGGTCTACATCTTAACCTCCACTTTCAGTCACAACAATGGATCTTTTTTTATAGTAATTTGGTGGACCACTCTTGTATGCCTAACTGTGATTGCATGACTTATCAATGTTTCTTTGACTGAGAAATGCTTGTAAAATGCAGGCTAGATACAAAATACCCCCTATGCAACATGTTTAAGCTGTTCATGTGTGTTGTATGTCAAGTAGAGCTAAAGTCGGGAGAGGGCATATCCATACATGCCGGTTCATCAAATCCAGGGAAAGAGCGTTGATAGTTTCTTGAATATCTAGTTTCTGACTTCAAAGTTGAGAGACGAATGATACCAGCCTCTTTGCAGGGTATGTGGACGGATGTCATAAGTTTGGCTGTCCTAATGATATGCCAGAGGTAATTAACTTTTTTATTTTGAATTCATTCTGTTGTACACCGTTTCTTCCAATTATAGAGCTAACATTCGAGTTTACCCAATCTCCACTGTAATATCAACGTAAAGGGTGCTTGATGAGGGTTCATATGCCCAATCGGCTTCCTGAATGATTGTTGCTTTGTTCTTCCTTTTTGAAAAGGAGGGAAGTCAATTTGTGGAATAGATATGGGGAACTGATGATTCTCAGCAAGAGGCGCATCTGTATGTACTTTGTTGGGTAGTGACATTTTTTCATTGAATAGAAATCAGGATGTTGAAGCTCTCTTGTCCATTCTACTAATACTGCTTCCGTTGCTTGGTCAGTTAGTCTATAGCTTGAGGTTATGGGCATCTAAATTCATGAAATTTGTTTATGCGTTGTTCAATCAAATCTGATGAACTCAATTCCATCAAAGCACTTTCATCATCTGTTATTTTCCTCCTTTTACTATCCTATCTTTGATGAATGACAAGTTTGTTTATTATTGCTGCATTTATTTCCATTTTTTTTTAAACTAAAAATGAAAAAAAAAAAAAAAAAGAACCTGTTGGAACCTGGAACCGACCCCGGAACCTGTGACAGGGTAGGTTCCATGTTCCAAAAAATGAGGAACTTGTACCCGAGGGTAGGTTCAAGGTTCCAAGCGGAACCTGTAAGGAACCGGGAACCGCTCACCCCTAGCAATACCCCTCATCATCCAACTTGCTTGTAGAAATCAAATTCAAGCGAATATCAGGTATATGTTTAACATTATTCAATATTAACCTTGTGCCATTGCTGGTTTCTAGGCACACATCACCGATGCCTACAGCTTGAGCTAGTCCATTGTTTCTTATCTTCACAGATCCGAAGTCACCTGACCTGTATGATGTAAAGAAATTCCTACGAGACGTAGCATGAACGGATGCACCACTATCAATTACCCAACTGGTCTCATGAGATACAAAATTCACTACATCATCATAAAAAATAATGAGAAAGTCTTCTTTAAGTGCAACGACACGATTGTCATCACTGTCATTATCATTTATTTTCTCTTTACCTTTCTCATTTTGTTTCTCCCTTTTTAACTAGCGACAAAACTTCTGAATATGTCCATTCTGAAGACAATAATGTCACTCAACATTAGCAAATTTATTATACTTACTTATGTTTTTATCTCGACTTTTATCTCTATTTCTCAGACCACAAGACTCACTTCTTTCCCTTTTCTCAACAACCAATGCATCATAATGTGAAGAGGACGATCCTTGTGTCTTCATTCTCATCTCTTAATTCAAAATACTACTCTTAGCCAAATCTATGGTAATTGTAC
The DNA here is from genome assembly GCA_016097485.1 of Eucalyptus sideroxylon x Eucalyptus melliodora. Classification (NCBI taxonomy): domain Eukaryota; kingdom Viridiplantae; phylum Streptophyta; class Magnoliopsida; order Myrtales; family Myrtaceae; genus Eucalyptus; species Eucalyptus sideroxylon x Eucalyptus melliodora. The sequence goes on along the minus strand of CM027832.1, from coordinate 42,656,333 downwards.
AATCTGGGGCAGAATTAGACAAAGATATTCGGAACGTCTCCCAGGAGTTCGGCAAAGTACCAAGCAACCATAGTGCTTATATCTTATCATCAAACTTGATTCCTATCGCAGCCAACTGATTTATAATTCATTGAAAAGAATTTAAATGATCAATTAAATGAGTATCATCATGATATCTCAGAGCCATCATCCATTTTATCAAAAATAACTTATTATTCCTAGTTTTTCGAGCATATAACTGTTCGAGCTTATCTCATAAACTACGTGCATGTGTTTCCTCAATAATATGGTTCAAAACATTATCATCTACCAATTGCTTGATATAACCACACACTTGTTGATGAAATATAGACCATTCAACATCAGTTTTATTCTCTGGTTTCTCCTCGGTAAATACAGGCAAATAAAAATCTTTCACATATAAAAGATCTTCAATTTTCCCTTTTCAAATATGATAATTCGAACCATTCAGTGTAACCATTCTACTTGTATTCATTTCTATTATTTAACATAAGGCAGAAAAATCAAGCAATAACTAGATGCTCTAATACCACTCTGATGGGAGAACGGTAATAATTCGAATAATATCGAATCAACGTAGCGGAATAAAATAATCTCCCCTCTTGTGTAAACTTAATAGGAATCGATATAATAGAGTAAAATAAATACCAAGCACGCGAATACAATATAATTTTTTTACGTGGAAAACCTCATCGATGTGAGGAGATCAAAAACCACGAGACCGGAGTCCATCCAACATTCTTCAATATCAACAAAATTGTTCTTCTCTAGCAAATACTAGAGGTACATAGCAACAAAGACCTCAAGAACATAATTATTGGCAATACACATAAACTTCACAAGAGATCAATGATAAATCTGACCAAAAACGCAGGTTTTGATCAATCAACAAAAAACCTAATGTAGGGAGCTTCAAATGAAAATCAAACCGTTCAGATTCGATAAAATTGCGCCACGAACATGCTAACAAAATTTCAGCTCAATCGGATCACGAATCGACCTCCGATACCAACTTAATGTAAATCAAATTTTGCCCCAAACCCCAAATTTTCTACTTTCTCTTTTTATCTTATTACTATTTCCTTTTTTTGCGGCTACCACTATATATATATAGTGAGAAACCATATTTCCTCATATAACTTATCATATGAGCTCAAGCCCTTTTTTCAGCTTGCAACTCATTGGGCCTCCTCCACATAGAAGTGAACCCAGCTAACATTTTGTTCATGAAAACTAGATACCCCACATCACTGTATAAGACTGGCTAGGCAGTGAAGAAGCAGATGTTTTAGCAGAGAGCCCCAGTTCATTAACCCAACATTACATGCGTTTGGAACAAAAGAATGATCTTTCGAAGGTTGTCTGGCATATGCCCTATTGGAAGATATGCGCAAGTTGTACAATATTATTTGGAATTTAGATTGATATGCTAGATCAATTAATATCAATCTAATATCGGTTGATTCTGTAATATTCTTCATTTTCTTTTTCTTGTACATGCCTAGTGCTATAACTATAGAACATTGTACATTATTTGGATACAGGATAGAAGATACAAAATTGTCCCACGTTTTTCCTCATTCTTCCTTGCTTTCTTTCATGTTAACAAAGTGGGCTTCACTTTTGATTCAGTTTTAGTTTCCACGCTTCTTTTTTTGATTGCTTGCTGGTACCTTTTTTCGAGGAACACACTAACCTACAAAACAACGTTAGCACTCCGGTGTAGGTATTTTTGAGAAAAAAAGGGAGGTGAAGAAAAGGAACACCTTACCATCACCATGGCAAAAAACCAACCACCATCCACTGGAGAGCATACCACAGAAGAGGAAATTCAAAACTCTACTGTGAGTTTACCTACTGAAGTCGCCAAGTTCCAAGGACAACCAAATGCGGGATCCTTTTTTCCATGGCAACCAGGTCTAGGGCAGCCCATTCCAGGCCAATCCACATCGGGTCAGGCCATGACGGGTCAACCATACCAGTGGGTACCCGTTCCTGTTCAGCTCAGTCTATGGTACTATGGGCCAAGCCCAAGTACTCCATGGCCAGGAACCCAAATTTCCGAAGACAATGTCCAACCCAATAATGGCTCGCCAACCATAGATGGGGCAAGCGCAAGTACTGGGTCTGGAAATCAAAATGCGGGATTATCAAGTGTGTCGATTAATCGAGGTATGGATCCATATCCTTACCCAACAATAGCACCTGGTTTCTTGCCGTACCCTCTCTCAGCCATTTCCGGTTGGCCAGAACTCGGTGATCCATTCTATGTATCTACTGCCGATGGATTAGAGATCCGACTCATCAAGTTAACAACGAAGGAGATTTGAGAACTACTCAATTTGGGCACAAGAATTTCGTCTAGCCCTTATTACTAAAGATAAAGAAGGATTTATCGACAGATCTATTCCCATTCCGACTGACAAGAGGATGGCAAGACAATGTAAGAAATGAAATCAATTAGTAAGAATGTATTTGGAACTGCATCAGTCTAGAAATTACAGCCAGACTTCCTCCCATAGAAGATTAAAAAAAATGTGGGATAATATATAAGAAATGTATGGAAAATTGGACCGCGCAAAATTCTTTTCCTTGACCCAAGCACTTTCCGAACTGAAACAAGGGAATATGAGTATCACAACAGTTTTCAACAAGTTATCAACTCTCTGGAACGAGCTGGGAGTAGCAGAGGAGAAGCTCAAAGGACCGAGGCCACTTTGCATCAATATAAGGCGATACGAGACAGAGAAAGTTACCCGGTTTTTGCTCATTTTAAACAATTCTTACCTAACGTTTAGATCTCAGATCTTAGTCATGGAACCCATGCCATTGCTCGGCCGTATTTTCCAGTTGGTCGTTCAAGAGGAGAGTCAAAGACTCATGTCAATGGAACATGCGAGAGGAGCGAAGACTTTGGCCTTGGCTGCTCGCGGCGAGAAAGGAGTAAGGAATGAGAAAAATCTGGAATGAGGGATGCGGCCGGAGGAGCTAGGGTTTGGGACAAGTTTACATGTCTTTAAAGGACCTAAAATGGATAGTCCAAATTGTGGGGTGCAATCGAATGATTGGAAATGGCCCGATTCCTCATCAAGATCGAACGGTGGGCACGCAGTTGGTCTTAAAGGATCCAACGGTCCACAATTTTCAGCGAGTTCAAAGGCTTATGGGAAAAATATAAAAGGGAAAAATAAATTATTTTGTGAATACTGCAGGCGACCCCACCATACCATTAAAAATTGCTAGAAATTGCACGGTAAGCCTAGTGAGAAAGGAAAATGGGGGAAGGAATCTTCGGTAGCAATTTATCAGACCATTAGTTTGAATAATGATCAACCTATCACTCAAGGGCAGTATTAGCAGCTTATGCAGATATTGCAAAAAATGGACATTTCCAACAAAGGAAGTAAGTAACTTCTTAGGTATTTATCATTGCTTGATAAATTCTATTTCTAGAAATTCTTGGATAATCGGCTCGGGGCTAGTGATCATATTGTCTGTGATAAGGGCTTCTTTTCCATTATTCATGAAGATTTAAGTATTCCTGTTTCGTGCAACTGCCAAATGGAAGCGTTACCCATGTGACCACTACAGGAATTGTTAACCTTAGCCCTCATATAATCCCGAGAAATGTTCTTTATGTTCCAAATTTCCAGTTCAATTTGATTTCTGTGTCTAGGGCCTACAAGGAAAACTCTTGTTGAATTTGTTTCAATGCTTATATCTATCTCTTTCAAGCCCTTTCGACTGGGAAACTGATGGGCTTGGGTAATCTCTTCGATGGACTATTTTTCTGGATTAGCATTCCAAGCACTTTAGATTTATCTCAAGTTTCTTCCAATAAGCAATCATTGTGTAATGTCACTACCAATGATAAAAAATTTCCTTTTGCATTCTAGAATGGACCACAGTGCTTTGTTTTCTTATTCTCAATGTCATATTTGCCCACTTGCAAAATAATCACGTGCACTCTTTGCAGTTAGCAAGAGTTGTTCCACTAGTGTTTTTTCACTAATTCATGTTGATGTGTGGGAACCGTATCATACATCTAATCATGATGGATCACGATATTTCCTTACTATTGTTGACAACTATTCTCAAGCAACATGGATCTTCCTCATGCAAACTAAGTGTTAGGTTCTATCCCACTTAAGGGAATTTATTTATTTCAGTGGATTAGGACAGATAATGGAAGAGAATTTCTCAACCATGAATGCGCATCATTTCTTTCATCCTATGGCATTTTGCATGAAAGTTTGTGCACATACACTCCATAACAAAATGGAGTAGTGGAAAGGAAGCATTGACATATTTTGGAGGTGGGATGTGCCTTGAAGTTTCAGGCTTCTATTCCATATAATTTTTGGGGAGATTGCATGATCACGGCGGTCTACTGAATTAATCAGATGCCAACAAAGGTGCTAAACGGACGAAGTCCTTTCAAAGTCATTTTCCGAGAGAAACCAAAACTGGATCATCTAAGAATATTTGGGTGTTTATGCTACGTCACTACAGTAGGCCCTTGGGACAAAATGAGTTCTTATGCCCAACGGTGCATATTTATGGGATACCCAAATCTTCAAAAGGGGTATCATGTGTTTCAACCTTCCACGGGAGAATTCCTCATAAGTAGGAGCATAGTCTTCCATGAAGACATGTTTCCATTTGCTAAAGATTAATAGTCAAAGAAAAAACAATCTCACTTCTTCTCGAGCTATTTTCTTTGAAGATGATATATCCAAGGATCTTGAATATGTTATGATTGGAAATCCGGGAACCTTCAACGGTTCTTCCATAAGTGATCAGACTACTGCTAAGGCCATTACTCCGACACCAAGATCTAAGGATGTGACTATTGAAGAAGCCCTAAATCTCATGACGGCACCACCTATGGAAGAGTCTCAACTATCACATTTAGATCCTCCTCGACGTTCAAGGTGCACCAAACGTCCACCAACCCGGACTAAGGATTATGTTTGTGCCACACATAACTCACCGGGCATTCACTATCCCATCTCATCCTATGTCTCCTTCAATCAATTATCTCTAGAACATAGGCAATGTATTAGTTGCATATTTGAAGAACGGTAACTAGCTAGTTATGATGAAGCATCCATGGATCCACGCTGCCAAAAGGCCATGACAGAAGAATTGCAAGCACTAAATGACAAACATACATGGGATCTTGTGACTTTAACCTTCCGATTGTAAAGCAATATGATGCAAATGGGTTTACAAGATAAAGTTTCGGGCCAATGGATCAATTGAACGATATAAGGCTTGCTTGGTGACCAAAGGGTTTACGCAGTGAGAATGAGTTGACTATCATGAGACATTCTCTCTAGTAGTCAAAGATGTCACGGTCCGCTCCTTCCTATCTGTTGCAGCTTTCCATGATTGTTCATTACACTAAATGGATGTTCACAATGCATTTCTACGTGGTGATTTGGATGAAGAAATTTATATGGAACTTCCTCAGGGTTTACGGAGACTGGGGGAGAACAGAGTGTGTCATCTTTGCAAATCCCTTTATGGTCTTAAACAAACATTCAGGCAATGGTATGCCAAGTTTGCGAATGCTCTAACAGCAGCAGGTTTCAAACAGTCCAAATATGATTACACTATTTTTACATGGACAAAAGGTACATCATCCATATATTTAATGACATACGTTGATGATATACTCATTATGGGTAACGATGCAATTGCCATAAAGAGCTTCAAGGAATACCTGCATTCGACATTCCACATAAAGGACTTCAAATCACCCAAATATTTTCTGGGAATAGAAATTGCTCAATCAAATCAAGGGATCTCCCTTAGTCAACGAAAATTCGTGCTAGAGATCATATCAGAAATAGGTCTATCGGGAAGCAAATCGATAGTTGTTCCAATCGAACATAATGTCAAGCTAACTACGGTGGACGATGATGAAGGGAATCTCCATGATGATCCTGTCCTCAGAGACTCGTTAGGTTATCAAAGGATGGTAGGAAAGCTCATATATTTGACCATGACTAGACCGGATATATGTTATGCTGTGCAGACACTCGGCCAATTTATGCATAAGCCAAAGCAGTCACATATGAATGCTGCCCTAAAAGTTGTTAAGTATCTGAAGAAATGTCCAGGACTTGGAATTCTTCTTTCCAAAAAGTGCAACATGGAGATGACGGCTTATTGTGATGTTGATTACGCGACTTGTTAGATGAGTAGGAGATCGATTACAGGATTTTGTATCATGCTGGGAAAATATTTACTTTCTTGGAAGATGAAGAAACAACCAACCGTGTCTGTATCTTTAGTAGAGGTTGAATACCGAGCTATGGCGAAGACCACTTGTGAAATAGTGTGGCCGCGAGGCTTGCTTCAGGACCTTGGGGTGCAAACAAAGGGATCGACCATGTTGTTTTGTGACAACAACGCAGCACTTAAACTTGCATCCAATCTTATAATGCACAAAAGAACAAAGTACATAGAAGTAGACTGTCACTTCACTCGAGAGAAGATTCAAGAGGGGATAATCAAAACAAGAGGAATTGAGACTACAGAACAACTTGCAAATGTCTTCACCAAACCCTTATGTCAGAGACAACACGTATATCTACTAAGCAAGCTAAGTGTCTTTTGGACATCTAGGGCGTGCATGTTTATGTTCTTTTTTCTTGTTTATGAACAAAAAATTTGTTTTTTTTGTTCCCGAGAACAAAAAAAGAACAGAAACGTGTTTGTTTGCGTTTTTGTTCAAAATATGTTTTTTTGTTCCTGGAGCAAAATTGGAATGGAAATAAGAAACAAAAAAAAGTTTTTTTTTTTTTGTTCCAGAAACACTTTTGCATTTTCTCTCTCCTTTCTTTTCTTCTCTTTTGTTTCTTCTTCTTTTTTCTTTGGCCGGTCGCCGGCCTCGGCCATGTCTAGCGACCAGCCGTCAAGGGCCGGCAACCTCGCCAGAGCATCGTTGGCCCCGGCGAGGTCAAGCCTCGCCCGTGCCGGCGATGCTCGGCCTCGCCTTGGCTAGGCTAGCTCGAGCTCGCCCAAATTCAGCAAGGCTGAGCCTCACCAAGGGCCGGCGACGCTCGGCCTCGCCGGATCTGGGCGAGGCCAAGCTCGCCCAGCCAAGGTGAGGTCGAGCTCGCCCAGCCACCGGCAAGCTTGAGCCTTGCCTAACCACGGCGAGGCTGAGCCTCGCCGGGGGCCGGCAAGCCTCGCCGTGGTTGGGCGAGGTTGGCAGCCCTCATTGGCCAGTCGTCGAAGGCTGGCGACCGGCCAAAAGAAGAAAAAAAAAAGAAAAAAGAAAAAAGAAAGGAAAAAAGGAAAAATAAAATAAAAATATTTAAAAATTAAAAGAAACAAAAAAGAATATAAATTTACCAAACGTATTTCTATTCATTTTTTATTCCCCGAACAAGTTTACCAAACGCGTCTTTTTGGTCAAAAATTGTTCCCCGAAACAAAGAAATAGTTCCCTGGAACACTTTTTAAATAGAAATACAAACAAATGCGCCCCTACAAGCCACTAGCTTGAGGAGGATTGTTGGAAGATATGCGCAAATTGTACAATATTCTTTGGGATTTAGATAGATATGCCAGATCAATTAATATCAATCTAATATTGGAATTGATTTTGTAATATTCTTTATTTCCTTTTTCTTCCTTTTTCTTGTACATGCCTAGTGCTATAACTGTAGAACATTATACATTACTTGGATATAAAATAGAAAATACAAAATTTTCCCATGTCTTTCCTCGTTCTTCCTTGCTTTCTTTCATGCCCCTTCTTAAATAAAATCAACCGACCTGTAAACATGCATTGGCAGATGGATGCATCTAGATCTAATACCTCATTAGTGACCTTCATGATTAGATAATTCTTTCATTTTTAGGGTTTTGTAATTGTCTATGAAATGGTTTATATACTTCGCACGCAACCAAATGAAAACTATACAAATCAAAGATTATTGGATTGTGGAGATTAGGCGCCTATTAATTATGTTAGGCATACTTAGGCCTCGTTTGGTTCAACTTTGAGGAAATGGCTTTGCATTTCCCCAAGTATCTTTAGAAGAATGGGCATTTGATGAATGCTAAAGTGTATGGGTACTCCCATTTTGGTGTATTTTGCAAAGTAACTTTGAGGTGAAAAGAAAAAAGAAAAGGAAAAAGGAGGAGGAGATGTAGTAGATGGGAACGATCGGGAGCAGCCAGAGCTGATGGTTGTGGTGGGGGAGGCGACTGGTGGCAGTGGTGGTGGGGAGGGGGCGAGTCGCACGACCCACGCACCATCGTCGCGTGGGTCACGCGACCTCAGGCGACCCATGCAACGACGGTTGCATGGGTCGCGCGACCTAGGCGACGCTATCTAAGGCCGTGACTCACGTGATTGCGGTGTGTGGCGACAGCGGTGCGTGGCGACGACGGTGCGTGGGCAACTAGATCTGGCCGGTTGAGCTCTACTTAGCCCATCGAGTGAGTCGCGTGACCCAAGCGACGCCGCTTGAGGCCGCGACCCACGTGACGGCAGTGTGTGGCAATGGCGGTGCGCGACGACAGCGGTGCGTGGGCGACGATGGTGCGTGGGCGAACAGATTTGGCCGACTAAGCTTTGCTCAGCTCGTCGCATGGGCGACCAGATCTGGCCAACTGAGCTTCGCTCAGGTGCATGGCGACGATGGTGCGTGGGCGATTAGATCTGGCCGGCTGAGCTCTATCGACTTAGCTTCACTCTTGAAGAAAGAAGTCTAACAAGGAAGACGATGAATAGTAATTTTTTAGGGTAAAACAAGAAAATGCAATTATCAGTGAGGGTAATATTGGAAGAAAAAAATCATTAAAGTCATTTTCAACATTTCAAAGGCAAGCATTTGAGGAAGGGGAGCTCCAAATGTTAAACCAAACACTATAAATTTTTCCCAAGGGATATTGGGGACCCAAAGCCCATTGGGAAAGCCGAATCAAATGGGGCCTTAGCATAAATTCCATGCTCCAACTATGGTCAACATAAGTTATATAGTCACATGAAGATGTTTATAAAGTCTTGTTAATAATGACGACGAAAAGCAAGGTCATCTGGAAATTGACATTGATAATAATGATGATGATGCTGATGAAGAAGGAGGAGGAGGAGGAGGAGGAGGAGGAAGGAGGAAAATCAGAAAAAGAAGGAGAAGGAGGAAGAAGCAGAAGAAGGAGAAGAAGCATAAGGAGGAGGAGAAGGAGAAGAAGGAGAGGGAGAAAAAGAGGAAGAAGAGGGAGAAGAAGCAGGAGCAGCGGAAGGAGAAGGAGGAGAAGAGGAAGAAAGAGGAGGAGAAGGAGGAGGAGGAAGAAGAAGAAGAAGAAGGAGAAAAAGCAGAAGAAGGAGAAGAAGCATAAGGAGGAGGAGAAGAAGGAGGAGGAGGAGGAAGAAGAAGAAGAAGAGGAGGAGGTGGTGGAAAATGCTGGCGCTAAATTACAAGAGTACAAGTTTTATTGGGCTGGCCTGAGCTAGCTGACTGAAGTGTATTGGGGTGACGAAACTCGAGTTTTCGTTGAACAGAGCGAAGGCAGCTAGCCTGGACGCATACTCGGTTGGGTGGTACATGTCCCAGAACAAGAATTCCTTGCGCTTCAGGCACAGGTTCGGGTTGTAATTGATGAAGCAAGCCTTCTCTGCATTCAGCCACCCTTTTCCGCAGCAGGCCTTTTCAATGTTCTTGATGCTTGAAATGAGATGATTACCTATGAACCGCATTGAAATCAGTTAAACATATCTAATTCGAGTTCTAAACCTTTTGCGACGAGTATAACGACAAGATTGAAATTTTCGGCTATGATAGAGTGAATAGTAATGTAGCTCACCAAAGGAGGAGGGGTCGTTCAACATGGTAGAGGTCATGAAATATGCATTTCCGAGTGAGTATATCATCCCTTGGAGCTGTGAGCTCAAATTTGGCAGTAGGGCCGAGACCAAATAGAAGGCCTGAGCCTAATCATTCAGCTCTGTCAAGCAACCCGACCTGCTCTTCGTCAAGTTCTCGACCCACGCTGCAGGGTGGCACCCGAGCAGAGGGACACCGATGATGCCGAATTTCCAAGCTCCCAAGTTGTATAAGTTCTGGCATTAAGTTGTTCAGAAAAATGAAAAAAAGGCATGGTTAGCAGATGCATCTTGCAAACGATTCGCTCCTGCATAATATTTCGCCGGTCTTATTGTAACATCATCTAGCAAATCTATTTTAGGCGAGAGCTTAGTATTGTTCGCATCCTTGCGCCTGCATAAGCTCGATTGAAGAGAAGTTAATCGGAAAGGACCAACACGAGTTAATTCGATATCTACAGTCAACTGCACAGTGAAGTTAGACTGCATGGCCGCCATCAGCTGCGGCAGGGACACAGTGGTCTGGTTGTACTGGTGGTGGTCCGGGATATCGTTGCTTCCGACGCTGATGAAGAAGGGCGAATTGGCTATGAACTCGGCGCTTTTCTCTGGACCCAGCAGCCGCGTGATGTTGCCTTGAACCATCGCGAACTGCTGCACTTGCTGCGTCATTAATATCACGTCTTGATGCACAAAGGAAGATCGTAGTTAATAATCCAAGAACACAGAAAAGTTCTGCAGAATCTTGAGGTAGAGCAAGGTGAGTATGACTACTTACGTATCTTTTTATTCCAGTGTGATCAAGGATTCCAGCTCCGCCTGAGGCTAAGTTAGCACCTTGAAGTAGATTGCTTGGGAAGGTCGATTGGTTCTTGAGAAGACTTGATGGACTCTGCTTGTAACCTAACAGCTTCGCTGGTAATAAGAAAATGCGAAGATGATGATCGTTAATCATACGGATTTTCGATAGTCTATGAGCAAACCTACAGATCCGGACCATCTCGTACACGCTCGACTCGCTTAAGATGAATAAATCGGCAGAGATGTGGAGATTCATTTAACTAGGCGTAAACTTGTGCGACGGAGCTGAAATCGCCGGAGGGTCACGAAAGGGGTCGAGCCGGCGAAGAGAGTGACCGTGGCCGGCTCAGAAGCGGCCTGAGCTGGATGGAACTAGTCTCAGAACAGGTACTCCTCCCAGTTTCGGCACGCTCGGCCGTCGGCAAGCATACAGACTCCACGTTCGCCCTTCGGTCGCCGCAGCAAGCCCTTTTCACCTCTTTGATGCCTGCAAATTAATCAATAGTAAAAGATGCGCATTAGAGGATGATTAAGACAGCATTTTTCTTGCTACAATAAGGTACAATTTCTAGTTAATTGATAGATAATCGCCTGGACTTTATCGGCCATCGGATAGTGAAGCAGACGAAATTGATGGGCCATTTTTGCTGATAAATTTATGAAAGGTGGCACCACCATGATCATCCGGTCCAGGTTGGGACTTGAAGTCGTGCCTGATTTTTTCCCAAATCCATCCATCCAGTCTGGCAGATCCATGACTTAGGGCCCGTTTGGTTCGGCTTTGGGGAAATGATGCAAATATCCTTGAGATAAAAGACGTTTTCCGAAATGCTACACCATTTGGTAATTTGTAGTCTCAAATGGCATTGAAATGCAACTTTAGCATAAATACCGTTTGACAAATTTTACATTACAAATGGGCTTTTGCTTTTATTTTATTTTAAAAAAAAATTAAAAATCAAATCTGGCGGCCGGCTAACCACCAGCCAACTTCGGCGGCTAGATTTAGCCATCCGGCCACCCGAGGTCGCAACCTCGTGCAACGCCGTCGCCGCCTAGGGGTGTGACCTTAGGCGCCGGAGGCGCAGAGGTTAGATCCGGCCTTTCGGCGGCGGATCTAGCCTCCACACCGCCAAATCGGCGGCCCGAGGTCGCGGACCCGAGCGGTGCAACCTCGGGCGACGCCGTCACCGCCCGGAGGCGTGACCTTAGGCGCTTGAGGCCGATTTGGCGGCGAGGTCGCGCGGACCCGAGCGGCGTCGCCTAGTTCGCGCACGCCGGGTGACGCCGCCCGAGGTCCGCACGACCTCAGCGGCGGCGCTCGGGTCGCGGGTCGCGTCACCCCAAGGCGGTGGTCATTGGGGAAGCGCGACCCTCAGCGGCGATGGCGTTGCGGAGAAGCCCGATGGGCGAGGAAGAAGAAGACACTGGGAAGAAGAAGATGATGTCGGGAGGAAGAAGATGCCGTGAAGAAGGAAGACGAAGGTGGAAGATAAATGAACAATGATTTTTGCATTTCTAGAATGCCGAATGTTGAATGCCGCCCCTCCCCAGCTTTCAGCATTCAGCCTTCGGAATGCTCATATTTGGGCAAAGGGGCTTTCAAATATTTTGCTAAACACCCAAAATTTCTCTCAAGGAGCTTTGAGGGCCCAAAGCCCTTTGGGAATGCCCAACCAAACACCCCCTTAGGAACTGGAACGGCACTCACCTATTCTTATAAATTGGTCCGATTTGAGACAGTTTTTGGTTCTTTTGCACAATTCTATTTGCAGCCTCCCTTATCACCACCTTTGCCTTCAAATCCTCATCTTCCCAAATGAATAATGAGTATAGGGAAGAAAGGAAAAAAAAAAAAAAATACAAAAAAGTATAAAATTTTTGTAAAAAAATTGTAAAAATCATCTATGTCAGAGTCGACAATAGTTAACAATTTGTGATTAAAATTGACTAGAACAACTATATTGAGAAATTATCAATAAGTTTATAATTAAATTAACAAATTAAAATGTTTAAAATTGAATTGACCATCATATAATAACTTTTTCATTTTCATATTGTCAATAAAGCTTTCGAGTATTTCACAACAAATTAAGGTCAAAATTAGGAAATTTTAAAAAATAAACAATTCAAAAAGTGAAAGTCGCTTCCAAAGGCACTCACTTTTAATTTTATTTATATGTATGGGACGATTAAAGTTGATCGACACAATGATTGCTAAAAGTAAGGAAATAATGAAGATGCATTCATTGAAAAATTGTTACGTGAATTAATCTCATATGATGACAAAAATTCGTAAAAATAAAAAATATACCTTTTTTCCCATATTCATATCTAAATAATTTTTGGGAAAAAAATAGAAGAAATTTTTAGGCGCGGCCTTAAATATGTAGAAGCTACGAGCGCCACTCCTAAAGAAAAACAGAATTTAAATAATAAGAAAAAAGAAAAAAGAAAAAGAAAATGGCGATGAAAACCAAACGCGAGTTGTCATCTTCTACCTCCAGGTCCGTCGTTACAGTTTTCTCGCTCGAATCCTCTCTCCTCCCTCCATCTCGATTCTCGTCGAGCGGCTGCCGCCGCTTCTGCTCCGGCAACTCGCGATCCTCGCGGCGCGATCGCATGCGAAATCTCGCTCTCGGGAGGAGAGGAGCGGACTCCGTTTCCCCGGCGGGAAGGAGAGGCGGACGGCCTCGGGGCGTGACGACCGCGACCTGAACCCCGATCGGCGCTCGAATGCGAGTTCGCGCTGGCTCTTTCGGATGCCGACCGACGGAGTGTGCGCGCCCATCGCGGAACTGCGCGATCGGGCGCTGGACCGGTGCTCCCGCTGGTTCCCCTGCCTCGCCGACCCCGGTGAGCTCTGCTTCCATCCCCGTCGTCGCCGTCGCCGTCGTTTCTGTTGTTGCTAGGAGTCTTTTGTTTTTTCCGCGAGGGTTCGCGGGGGTTTACTTTCTATGTGGTTTGATTTGGCGAGTTGCGTTTGGCATTTGTGCCGGTTTGATTCACTGCTTGTGATGGTGTGACCTTGCAGTTCGGAGATCTTCGTTGGTGTTGAAGGTGGCTCTGGTGGCGCTGCATCTTGTATATGCGGGCATTCTATTTTTATTTGACGAAGACTTGATCGAGAACACGAGAAGGCAACCGTGGTACGTTGATCACCTCTTCGTTTGTTGTTACCTTCGTGTTGGATAAAGGTTTTAATTAAGGTTTTGCGGTGTGATATGCGGATGTCGCAATTCCGAGTTGACAGGGGATTTGTTGTAGTTTGAAGAAGGATGGAACTTTAGAGCTCTAATTTCAGCTCTGAAAGAATATTCGAGCATTAAATGCAGATTGTTTTTGCAGATGATACATCTTGGGACTGTCTTTAAATTCAATTTGGCCACTGTAGTAGTCTGATTGAATTTGTCCGGGAAAGGGTCGCTTTTACCTGTTAGGGAGTCACTGAAAGGAAATAAGGTTCAGCTTTTTTGGGGATTGAGAGCTTGATTGACAACTCATATTGATGTTTCAAAAATTTAAAACTAAGTCTGCTTATGTTGTAAATATTTGAGATTGTTAAAGGCTATGTGATACACGTCTCTCAAATGCTCAGATAAACTAAGAGTTCAAAGCACCACATCAAGTGAAAAGACCATAGTCAAAAGCCACAAACCTGCAACCACCCCAAACATTCCTCGATTCTTTGGCATAGTTTTTTAGTCCAAATTGGGAAATTATACTATAATAGTAGAATCTCATGGAGTTGGCTTAGTAGTTATGGAACAGATTATGTGCATGGATTATGTGCACAGAACATTTTGGTCCCCATACCGCCAAGTGCAAACAATCTCATATTTAGGCCTTCCGCTCTGACCTTAGGTTGCACACATGGCCCATGAGATTGGGGTATTTCATGAACTTCAGGTTTACCTACTTAAGGTGGGTTTCTTGTCATAAAAAAAAATGATTGTAGATTTCACGCATACTTTGAATTGTTTTGGATGAGAAAATTCCTGTATGAAGCTTAAAATTCATAACCATAGTTGCTGTGACCAATTCTGCTCAAGCAATAAGATGGTCATTTTTTTTTTCACTTGCCATGTCTGGAAGATGTCTACCCATTCGACATCTTAAAATTTCTTTAGATATTGCTTGACAATGAGCGTTGAGTCTATAAATGTTTATTCATCTGTGAATAACTTGACTAAAAAAATCAGTTACTTCACATTTCTACTTTTTGTTTCTTATATTGTCAGGTACATTGCCTTGTATTTGCTGCTTTTTGTCGCTGCATTAATCCAATACTTCATCACAGCTGGATCTTCTCCAGGGTAGATGTCAAAACCAAAAGTCTATGTATCGAATGACTTGGAGTAAATGATCTACCCAGGTTTCTTTATAGCTGATGTACTTTCTTCTTTAATGCTTTTAGATATGTCCTTGATGCGATGAAAGCTTACAATGAAGCAAACTCACTGTTTATGAGGAGTCCAACAGCTTCAAAGTAAGGGCTCAGTTCTTCTGGATTTTGTTATTAAACACAAAAACTCATGATTATGTTATTTCATCTCATTTTGCTGCCTGGATATCTTTTTAATGTTTAAGTGAAGACATCCTGCTTCGAGCAAGAATGGTAGCTTGACTTTGACTGTGGATATTAATCAGTCTGGAAGAAACTCTCTTGGAAGTAGTTCTTGGTCAAAGATGGTTATGGAATTTTATCCCCTTGGAACTTCCATAAGGTAGGAAGTTATTTATGGCAAAGATATGTGTGTACACTTACTGAAGTAATATGCTGTGACATATCGTGTTGAGTTCTTCTAGTGTATTCATTCTTCTTTGGCAGTATTATGATTTGGTATACTTCTGTTGAATTCCTCTTAGTTCTAAAATTAGCTTTTATAAAAGGGATCTCTTTTCCCTTCAGGCAATTATTTCTTCTTCCTAACTTCTTTGTCATGATTATGCAGAACTATGACATGCTCGTACTGTAATATTGAGCAGGTGACTGTCTCTTGATTTTATTATTTAGGCTACTGTATATCTGCATATAATCCAGGCATGCTTCCATTAATGCTCTTTGACAATTGCAACAGAACAGGAGCTCCTGTTTTTCTTATAAAATTTGATAGCTTGAACAAAACTTTGATTCCTTGTGATACTTAATTGGGGGGATGTCTTACTGGTAAGAAAGGGGTGATGTTTACTTCTTTGGTATGGACATATCATTGCAAACTCGTATTTCTCTGGACATCCTTTACTTAGGTAAATTGGCTGAGTTGATTAATCAACCACTGACTTTTAGATGACCATATGGTCAGTCAACCCCTGCAGTGATCCAGTTGTCTCTCCTCCCTTTTATGTTATGAGCAAACCAGACACCAAAATTCAATACTTAAACATCATCAGTACATATTTAAATGCTCAGCTTAGCTTTTCTAGATAAGATTCTTGAAGGAATCTGTCTGCATGCATTTTCACTGGACAACAACCTAGCTGTAGTTGGAGAAGTTCAGAGTATTGTGTTGATAATACTGTTGAGCTTTGCCACTCCTATAGCCAATTTCACCTTGATATCACTATTATCTTTTGTTCTTATATGTCAAAACTGTGACAATTTTATGTGTTCTAATTATTAGATAACTTTATCTCTTCTAATTTGGCACTTCATTTTGGTGTCCGTTAGATAACTAATCCTTGGTTAAACTTCACTAAATCCAAATTGCAGCCTCCAAGAGCAAAGCACTGTCATGATTGTGATAAATGTGTTCTTCAATTTGATCACCACTGTGTTTGGCTTGGGACATGCATTGGCCAGGGTAATCACTGTCGTTTTTGGTGAGTTTACATCTCATCCCCAGTGGCTAGTGCTGTAAATAGACATTTCCTTAGCTAGCACATTATTTGTCATGGAACTTTAACAATGGGACATGCACTGAGGCACTGGGAGGATCTGGAAATGGTTCGTTAATATCTTGTGAATTACCATTAAAGCGAAATCAATTATGGCATCAAACAACTGATAGCCTAGCAATGATAGAGAGGTAGCGGCCCCTCTGCAGAATTCATCTCCATCCACAGGGTGGGCCGTTTCCCTTGTTTTTTAGTTATATTCCTAACACTGGCCTTTCAATTTTTATGTTCTTTAAAGACTAACTGAAGCATGCTAAGTAACAAACTGTTTTTTTTTTTTTTTTGGCTAAATTAACGCATAAAAAACTAGCACAATGAGATACAAGTGACAATCTAATTGAACCATCACCTCCGCTAACAACTTGGGAATGACAAGTTTTTGAGGATAGATTTTCTTCATTAATGACATATCTTTTCTACTGAGCGGTGGTGCTTTATCTTCCCAGGTGGTATATATTTGAAGAGACTGCACTGTGCTTGTGGACTGGCATCTTGTACATTACATACCTGAAGACTAGCATATCTGGGGCTTGGTATGTGTTTTTCTCTTAAAGACATTTTACTTCATATGGAATGAAAGGGAAATTACTTAATTGAATTGTTACCAAGGGAGCACTGCCCTACTTAGAACCATATGTAAGAGGAAGAATCTGAGGTGCAATATGGAAATGTTGTCTCCCTTAAGCAAAAAGCGTACCAACTGTAACCACCTATCTCTTACAACCAAGATTCCTGGTTTCCAAAAGATGTAAAGATTCAAAAGTTCAAAGTGCTCGGTATCATTTATATGCTTCCCCTGCATATGTTAAATAGCTGATATTAGGACCTCTGTGATGGGAGCATTTTTTTTTTTTGCTTATTACTGTACTGTCCCTCAGAAGTGAATTGGTTTGTGATGGTGGTTCTTTGATCCGGTGTAACTTGTCTTTTACATTATTATATGTTGTCTGTTAGTGTCTGAGGTCCTTGTTGATTATGTTGACAGGTGGAAGGATCTGATAATGATACTACTATTAATTTCTCTGGTGGTTTTATTCATCTTTCTTCTCCTACTACTGCTTTTTCATAGGTATGTGCGGAGTTTGCTATCATTCATCTTTTCAAAAGAATTTGCTTATCCAAGTTTCGCTTTCTTCCTTTATCATCTTTAGTGTGGTCTCTGGTTTCTTTCCTATGAATGGTCACATGTCCAGATTTTGATTGTTGGTTGTCAATGTTACTTGAATTGATGACTTGGGTGCATAAATATTATCCCTGTCATTGAGGTGTTAACAGATAGAATCCTTCTGACCCTCTTATTTTAGTATCGTATTAGAGAAAATTCTTTCTTCTGGTTGACATATGCTTCAGGAAACTGACTTGTATTATGAGGTGGATAAACTTCATGTACATTTGAATTCGCCGTATTCTGTTGTTATCATTGGTCTGACTGGTTCTGGAAGTCTCTGAATTCTCATTCCATACGAACAACTGAATGACCCAAATGTTTTGTTTGAGATGTTTTTCATATATTAAGTGGATTCCTACCTGTTAATCATTACTTAACCTTCTTTACAGCTACCTTGTGCTGACGAATCAGACCACCTATGAACTTGTCAGACGTAGACGCATCCCATACCTCAGGTAAGTCGTTCACTGCTACAGTGTTTTGAAATTTTTGTTGAATCTCCATCCAATGGTTAGAGTAATGGCTAACAGAGGCTTGTTTACAATTCAGTTCACTGAGCAACACTATCTTTTACTCTCAATCGATATGTTGTTTTTTCTTTTAATCTTCCCTACTCTAGTGACATTCTAAACAAAGATGCTTGGCATAAGGTTTCTTTGGTAAAGACAATGTATAATCAAAGATTTATGTGAAGAAAATTTTTAAGGACATGTATGTTAGCCAATTTATGTTCTTCATATAAGTGTTGAGAAAAACATGTGATGACTATTTGCTTGTGTCCAAATAAGTTGCTGAAAACTCTCTTTGACAAGTCCAATTTCATAGAGAATTGGCTTAGAGTAGCTAAACTTAATTGCCCAATTGTTTAAGGTGCACTAATGATGAATTTAGTGCTCTCTCACCTAGGTCCTCTTTGTGAACTTGCAGAGGACTTCCTGAAAACGTTTTCCCTTTTAGTAAGGGTGTATGCAGAAACTTGTACAGATTCTGTTGTGCTCAAAGCACCATTTACGATATGGAAAGGCTGCCCACAGCTTTTGAAGTTGAAGAGAAGTTGAGGCCATACACTTGCTTGGATGTTCTAACGTGCCGTTGCTGCTAAGCTTTTGACCTATTTGTAATTCTACTCAACTATTTTTCTGTGTGCATATTGTATAGTCCGGGTGCTGGCATTTTCACTGTCAAATTGCTTAGGCTTGTTTGTTGATCTTTAGGTGGTATATAGAAAATACTTTGCGGGGGGATATTTGGCTTTTCTTTCATTTGGCCTTGTAATATTCTCTTGTAGCATCTCGCCAAAGTTGACCAATAGAATGGGGATTGGGGATAGTTCATTACAACTTTATCTTGAAAATCAATCCATTCACTTTTCAGTCCTAAAGAAACACAATACAACCACTAATGTGGTTTTTCCTTCCCAACGTTGGCCTCTTGAAAAAAAAGCAGCGAAACGCAGTACCTGCACACTTAAATGTAGCTATAGCGGAGCACTGTTAAGGCTTTCTAGTGAGGCTTGAAGAAGCTCGCTTCAATGCCAGTGTCTATCACGACGTAAAACCCGGCCTCGATCAGCAAGATGCTCAGCAACATCCCCAGGGTTCCCAAGACCCAGTTGAGCCACCACATTAAACTGTATATCTTCGGTTTCTTCATCTTCAACCACATAAAGCACGGATATGCCAAAGTAACGGGCAGCGCAACCCCTCCAATCAACCCAGCCAAACTCGCCAGAAATGGGATCGCCACTGCCACAAAGAAGAAACCGAATCCGTACATGGCCCGGATCAGCGACCGGAGCCACCATGGGCACGGCCGCTTCTTCCTGCTCGTGTACTTCGACTCCATGTTGTCGAACATGGCCATGCCGTATATTTGGAATGAGCTCAGAGCATTGATTATCACGAACAAGCTAATCATTCCCAGCACAGATCGCGAGACGTTGCGGTAATGGAATTGGTAAAGGGCGGTGAGCATCCCGCCGTTTGCAGGTATCTGTTGAAAGAACACACTTCTACTCATGTTTGACGGTGATAGATTTTAGTTCAATCGAAGTGAAGTCATTCTGCAGTTCAAATTTTTAAAATTCTAGCTCACCAGGTGGCCATAAGCCCAGAAACCACCAATTGCCAGTGGGAACAAGCATATCGCGATGAGTGTATACGAAACCCTCACTCCTTTCCACATTGGCACGTGTGCAGGAAGCTTCTTACTTGATGGCATGGTTGCCTGTATAAATGGAAGGGACAAATTAGTCTTAAGAGGCCTAAAAGCTAGTTTGACACCAATCAATGAATCTTAACTTAAGCAAAGCTTTCCAAGAAGTTCAGCACATGGATTTGAGCGAAGCAGTGGCTGACCTGAATCTCAAGTACGAGGTTGTGGCCTCTGAAGGCAAAAGCAATAATCCCAAGCGCATTAAGCACGCTGTTGACATGGTGAAAACGAGACCCGGTTTTGACTGGATCGTAGGACACTCCTGGAAGCCTGCCCTCCGCCACCGACACCGCCCATATGGACGTGCAGTACCCAACGGCTGTCATCGCTCCGATCAGAGAGACTCCGGCGATCGAGTTCAAGTTGGGCAGCTGCGAAAGCACCACCGCCCCGCAAGTGAAGACCAGGTACCACTCCACCATCGTCAGTGGTGTCTTTATGGCACATGCGGCGGTCCCGCAGACTATCTGGTAGAAGAGCTTGGACGTGGATCCGCCAATCATGATCAGCGCCACACAAGTGCCACCTACAGGTAGGCGAGGACATATGCATAACGGTTCTGGTCAATCCTGCTGTATCATATGCGGTACATGCCTAGTGATGTCCAAGACCACATCTCTGAGGACGCGATCGATCACTATGCATTGAACTAAACGGATTGGCGAGACAATGGAATATCGGGTTTCTATTTTACGAGACCAATCACTAAACTGTTACCTGATAAGTACATGGTTGGAAATAAGCCAAGCAATTTCCCAAGCCTCTCACCTGTGACAGCGAAAAAGCAAAAGAAACAGACAGAGAACAAGATCATCCTTAAGTCAAACAAAGCAAGTTATTCAATTGAGGCGATTAAGAAGAGACAGCAATGGAAGTATCAAGCGACGAACCGAAAGCAGCAGTGCAGAGCTGGATGTATCTGCTGTACCGCATCCTGGTTTCTGGGGATTCATGAAGTTGGACTAACAACCAGAGTGTGTAGAGCTGCCATATGAATGCCAATGTCAAGCCTATTATTCCCCATGTCCTGAAAACGCAGATCATTCATCAGCACCATATAAGCCACACGAACAAAAAGCATGTCTCTGTAGATGAAAATCAACTAAGCTTATGAGGTTATGTAAGAATTTGAGACTTGATTGGTGCTAACGTTATAGTAAAAAAGACTGGATAAAGGTAATGATATACGCTGATACTGCCATGACTATGTCGAACATATGAGGCATAGAGTTTACTGTACAGGCTATGTGGTTGAGCTGCACGAGTCAAGCGTGATAGTGAGGTTGAGCTCGACTTACACTACTCATATGGTCAATAACCATGGAGTGAATCTCAAAGTAAACAAGGAAGCAGCTTGAGCTCATACGCAACATCGATCTAACTTCAAGGTCTTATGGTTTTGGTGGGTGTGTATAATTTACCAGCCAAGTATAGTGAAGGCCACCGGGAGAACCAGCGCTTGAATGCCAATCCCAGAGCACAGAGTGTGAAAAGCAGCATAGTATTCGTTACCATTCCTCGACTCAGTTATGGGAAGCCAAGCGTCTTGCAGGTCGAGCTTCGTGAGGCTAAGCGCCTTCCTTATGGGGCTTCCCAGAGGAGTCAGAAACCTCGGCGTCAGAGACAGTCTCGGCGTTCTCGGTGTTTTAGGGGTTTTGCTAGAGGCTAATGCCTCTGCATTAGGATTGGGATGGGCTGTGGATGGGGTGAACTGGGGGGGCGGGCAAGAGATCGGCGGTGGAGGAGCCGGCCTCGTCGATGACGGCCGCAGCACCGTGGTCGGAGGAGCTGGATTGATCTCACTAGCATCAGCCATCCTGTGATTTGGACCTTTTGGGTGACACTGAGACACTTCCTCGCTTGAGTGCGGGAACCACTGTACGTGAACTTTAAGCCTTGGCCAGGAAAGTGGGTGTTCCAAGAAGGTTCAAGTGGAGGGTGATAATGGGTAGAGAACGCCAAAGTGCACCAACAAAAGTGAAAAAGCAATTAGTTTATTTATTTATTTTTTTAGTCCGTCAAAACTCACGCCTAAAACTAAATTGTCCCAACTCCAACCTCTTGAAAAGTAGGGATTCGAACTCCTCACTTTCTCCTACCATATTGGAAGGGTGGTCACTGAAGTAAACCCCAATGATTGAAAAAAAAAATCATTAGTCAACTTGGGTCATATTTTAGAACCATAAAAATTTGTCATATCATTTAACAAATTAATTCTATGAACTTATATATATATTGATGACTCGAGAACCGTGCATGTTGCACTTAAAATCTCGTGTGGTCAATGGAATTCGAATTCTTCTCCTCATCGCAAAAGATTATAGGAGTTTTATTCAACTAGGCCACCATAAGCAGTGATAACTTATCTTAGTACATATATATATTTTTTTTTTTTATGATCCAAGAAAACTTGTAAGCCAACAGCCGGCGAACAAATCCTGAGACTAACACAAACTAACCACAACATTTACGCCAGCGGGTAAGTCACCCTGCGATGCGTTAAGGATTCGAACCCCTCTCCTTCGTGAGGGAGAGGAGGCCCAAAGTTAGCAATGCCACTCAGGTGAGTGGTCTTATCTTAGTATATTTAGTATTTCTTTAAAAGAGAAAATATTTTATAATTATATTGCACCACTGATATACATAAACAAGTCAATCATTGATTTCAGCAATTGTATTTTTATATTCATTTGTGGATGACGCTTAGTACCACTGACATAGAAGATATTTCTCGATAAATACGCATGTGAGATATTTTTCTCTAGAAAGGAAAAAAAAAAGGGAAATAAAAGAGAAAATGCCAGTGGGAGATTGATGGGTATGTGGTGACAGTAGGTTCTTCTGATGCAGCTCTAGAAATAATGATAGAGTAGGGTAATAGGAGGCTTGTATTCGTTAAGGTGGACCATGCTCAACTTTGGCTGCTACGTTCTGTCATATTCATCTCATCTAATAATCGCATGGACCCTCGTTTTCATGATGCACTTTAAATATCAAAATGCAAAGAATTGATCTGACGAGCTTATCGCACCTTTTAGGTAAATGACTCGAAGTTTACATTGCGAGTTTCACCGAATGATACAACAAGCGTTAATCATGCAATGATGGAGAACTAGCTATGTACAAATAACCAGGTCAATGCATAGGGGGAGTTACCGTTCATATACAGTGACGAAGGGATGATCTGGGTGCGAAATAGGGTTTTTGTTAATCCAAGCTGTTCACGTGCCAAAGACTTTCGTGTCCAAAAAGCACAACTTTTTCTACGTGAAAACTACGTAGATCCTATTTGCCATGTCTTTGACATTGAAACTACTCGAACTTCCTAACCGTGTTGACATATTTGCTTGGGTTTGGTGTGGCTTTCCTTTACTTGCTTTTGGATAAAGAGTTAATGCCGAGATAGTCTTTTGTCGCTGTTGTTTATCTAATCGTATTGCTAGTCCATTAATTTTGTTTAAAATCTCTTTCCTTTTGGGTTTAACGGTTAGATGATGCCTAGACCGGCTTTCGCGGACCTCAGCTTGTCCACATACTCTCGACAAGGTTTTCAACCAAGATCACGAAAGAAAGGAGTAAGGAAAGGTTGTAAAATGTCCAAACACGCATGACGACGTCCAGCCGACAATAGTTGCGTAATTTGCTTTCTTCTTTGCATTGACATAGGATACAATGAAATTCCTATGCAAATATCATCTACTTGTCCAATCTGTTCAACTTGCTGTGGGCTTGTCCGTGTCGTGCTATTGCAGGATGACCTGGTCAAACTCCAAGCTAAAGAAAATGAATGATCAGAGCAGCCGACAGAACATAGCCTAGGATGCAAGAAGAGCACTCAAGAATCGACCAAAGTCAGCTCATGGGTTCGCTTCATGAATGGTACCTGCACCGACCACAGCCAAATTTTCAATATGAGCAGTTATGTGTAGCTTTCCTTCTTCACTTCCTTATCATCCAGTTCACACACGGATTGTCAACTCGTGCCCCTCTGATTCCAGTTCATTGAATTGGATTGTAAATCTAATTTCGATCAACTTTGCTAATCACCTTCTTAAGGTACATGTCGAACGAATCGTGGCAGATTGTCGTTTGTTATCTTGCTGTTTAGGAGATTTACTGATAATCCAAGACAAACCAGTGAACAAACGTATAGTATGGATTAAGAACAAACTGTATCAATTTACATCTGTTTAGTGTCCTCGTAATAGAATTGCTGGGTAGACAAGATAGGAAATCATAATCGACAAAAGTGGCATGTGAACGGAGCAACCAAGACTGTATTTCAGATCCATCACTTCACTTCCGGTACTTGAGCGCTTTGAAGCGGGCTGCGAGGTCATCATAAGCGGGCTGCGAGGTCATCATAATCCGGCGGCAATTTTGGATGAACATGAGGGACAGTATCTCGTGTATCAGATGACGGTGCTAGAGGCGGAGGCCGAGCTGGTGGTGGGCAGGCTTCGCTGGAGGGATCTTCCACCTCTTCATTTTCCTCATAGTCTGATTCGTCGAACTTTATGTCTGAACGTGTGGAGGGAGCATTGTAGCTGTGCCTACGATATGTCTTTCCATCGCCAAGGTGGGTAGAGAGCAAGTCATCGTCTCCTGAAAAACGAAACTTTTCGACACTTACTCCATCTTTAAACTTTGACTCTGGATGAGCGAAACTGACACTGTTGTAGCTGTGCCTTCTATGAGCTCCTCCGGTCTCCACATATGGGGAATAACTTCTCTCCTCATTGTTTGCATAATTTTCACAATTTGGATGTCCGAATCTTGCCTCCTGATTGTGAGAAAAGCTCGAAAAATCATTTTGCACAAATGAAGTAGGGGATTGGTGAATGTGAGCCGCTTGATTTGGTTCTTTGTTTGCCAGATAGGCAGCAGCTTGCGCAGCAGCAACTGCTTTCCGGGCAGATTCTGCAGCGGCTTCGGCAGCTGATGTGGAGTCCTCATACTGCGAAGTTTCCCTGTTGCCGCCTTTTGGTCTAAGGGGAAAGCAACAAAAGAGCAATTGTAAGAACGATTTGTGCTTATGAAAATGATTGAGGAGAAACAAAGTGGGATCCATTTACCTTGCACTATGCTCATTTGGATCGACGGACTGAACCCCCACAGGCTTCACTGGGAAGCTGGCTGCACTAACAAACTTTTGTGGTCCTTCCTGATTAAGAACAGAAGGAAACGGGGAACATAAACAGGTTTTCGACTGAACAGTAAAGTATGAATTTGAGAGAGACAGGTAGAGAGCCCACTATTTTCTCCTCAGGAGGCTTTAGAAGCTCCTGTTCAGACTCTGTAGTATCCCATTCAACCTGGTGCTCCTTTGCTATTTCCTTCAATACTTTCATTTTTGTTTCACCAGATGGGGTTCTAACGGAGAGCTTGTCAATTAGCTAAAAAGAATTCATTCAAGTTAGTATTTTGGACAAGATTACACGTATGATGCGCTGCCAATCAACTAAATATCAATGCATTGACCGGAAATAATTAACTTCTTTAACTTTAAAACAACAACATATAGACAAGGAACCACAAGTAAAGATTCAGTCCATTCGAAGTTTTACCATCCGGTTAACACCACAGTTTGGTCGCAACTCAATCGCGGCAGCCACGAAATCTTTGCCATACTTCTTCTCAAAAAGTTTCCTAATTGCAGCCAATTCTGGAATTTCTGAGCACCTTGGTGCTGCAAATATTAAACTTGAAATACCTTCCTTGAGATCTGCTGGGCATTCCCTGCACATATGATCCCTGTCAGGACACAGTAATTGAGGAGCAGAAGTAAATATGCAAACTTGCTTAGTTTTCCGAAGATCAGGCATTTCTTTCACCTTTGCTTTGAAATGATTTGAAGTCTGGCAACAATTAACTCGCAGAAGAGCTCAATGAACTCATTTGCAGCCAAAATATTTTGTTCTCTTAGCACATGCTCAACCTGCAAAGCGAACACATGCAAATGGATTACACTTATTTACAGTGAAAAATGATGCAACCTACAACCAGATTGTCTCTTCAACAATTTCCACCATTTAGAGACTTAATCATGTACAATAATGCAAGATACATCCACATAACCAACAACTAGAAACAGTTCCCACCCCTCCTTGACAGACACTGCACTGTCAAGAAAGGGCTTCAACAATGACTATGAAATGGTCCAAAAGCTGTGGTATCTCAAAGGATTATCCCAGAACTCCCCCATCTTGTCTTTCTCAGTAAAAACTAACCCAGGTACTGACTGCCCATAGTGTCTTCTTTCGTTTCTTTTTGCGGGGGCGCACGAAGTTGGAAAATCTCATAAGCTTGATCTGTTGAGCTTCCACAATGCTCATCATTGCGGTTTCATGCAGAAAGTGATAGCAAATATTATCTTTCTCAATGTCCTCTATACTCACCTCAATCACTCGTTGCATAAAAGAAGTGATAATTGGGATCTTTTACCATAACATGCTTTTATAAGAGTACAAGACACACAAAAATAACGTTAACGCCATTCACATAAGAAGACAACTAACAGAACTCTTCCAACCTAAGACGCACACCCCAGACCCTACAAGTTGAGCTATGCCTAAAATTCTTTTCTGCTTCCCGTTTGTTCATTTTAATTCAGACACATTCAACTTCAGCTCAGGTAGCTCACTAGGGACCGCCTTGAGAGCCAATCTGCCATCCCTTAGCCAGGGAATCCAGGAGCCAAATGATTTTTCCAAGTTTATTATAGTAACGTCATTACATCACCGATTCAGTAATCTCTAGACACATTAAGTATCTGCTAAGCCATGCAAGATGAAAAGTTGCACAAGCAGCTAACCAGTCACAAAGGCGCAATCACTACCAAGATACAGACTTCAGTTTCAGAAGCTAACGATACACAGATAACCAATATGCCATTTCAAGTTCGGCATTCTCAAAGAATTCTAATTATAAATTAGACGTACACAAACCACTGGAAATTCGAGAGTAACCCTTTTCCCCAAGATCAAACACAAACACAAATTCCGTCCAATACAAAAAGCAACAACGCCAACCGCCAATGCAATAACCAAAAGCAAAGCGCTGTAGAAGAACCGGATGTACCCGGACACGAGCAGTGGCGTCCTGACCAGACTGGAGGAGCAACGCGATGTCCCGCCTCATCTGCCTCACCACCGCCTGCCTCTTGTTCCGCAGCAGCTTTATCCTCGCCACCGTCATCTTCGCCGCCGTCTTGCTGCTCATTCCCACAAAAACAAGCAACAAAAAAACTCTCCATGAATATAACCCACGAAAACCCATTTGCCACTACCAGAACGTAGAAAAGGAAAAGCGCCCCCCCGTAAACGATTTCTGGGTTAACTAAAAGTCGACATTTTGAGGCCGAAATCGGGAACCGATCCCCTCTTCCGCATTCGCTCCGCCGCAAGCGACGGCGCGGCCATTTCCTAGCAAGAAGCAGAACGGGAGTGGGGTTTGAGGGAAGGTTTACCATTTGGAGGATTTGAAGCCTCCTCCGAAGAGGGCGATGGTGAGCTTCATGAGCTTCTTCGCCTGCGAACCGGCCGCGCTCGCCACCGCCATTGCCCCTCCTCCTCCTCCTCGCTCTTAACGCAGAAGAGAGAGAGAGAGAGAGAGAGAGAGATGAAAAGGCAGGCAGGCACGGCGAGCTGTGAAGCACTTCTTGCTCTGCTGTGGGGAGGACTACGGGAGCGCAGTGCGCAGCGTAACGGTCGGCTCGATCGGCCCCCGGGGTCGGTCGATCGGACGGTGGAGGGGCCCCGCGCCGGCCTGGTCGGTCGCGGATTGACGGTGGTGATCGAGGGGGCGTTGCGCTGGCGGATCCGGTGGCGCCGCACTCTTTGGGATTCGGGAAAGTAGCCGTTGGGGGGAGCAGTAAGCACGAGAGCGTGCTCTTGTTATGGCATCCTAGGACGGGCTGTGAGGAGCCGTTGCAACCCTCCATTCCTCGTGGCACACGTGGCAGATGCAGGGCGAGAATTCACGCTGGGGCCCGGCCCCATATGGATCCGATCCGCGGCGACCACCGTTGGATGCGGATCTCGCGTGATTAATGGCCGTGATTGTACTTGCTCCTCCGGACAAGTATTTATCTTTGCCTCTCCGGATCCTCCTCTTCCGTAATTGAAAGAGAAAAAGAGAGATGATTTGGATTCCTAGAGAAAAGATGAGAAAGAGGGTGAGAGCTGAGTGAGAAAAGAATAGGTTAGTTCAGTTAAAAATATCATATAACTAAAGTTAACTTCATATCACAACATTAAAAATATCATATAGCTAAAGTTAATCTTCATATTACAAAGAATCTCAACTCAATATCCCTATTCAAATCTATCATGAGGGAGCATTTTGCTCAATATCCCTTCAAATGTTTATGTGACAACAATTTTCCTCGTTTAATCTAACACTCTCTATATTAGATCCATCTTGTGGTCGTCTATTATTTTCCACATTTGATATATCTTTCTCAATGCTAGATCCATTTTAAAGTCATTTGTCACATCCGTTGGCACGCATATAATTAACAAGATATTGAAAGGAGTACTAATGAAAAGTAAGTTTGGATACCACACTCTCCATGTCATATCCATTTTGTAGTCGTCTGTTATTTTCCACATTGAATATATTGTTCTTAACACTAGATCCGTTTTGAAATCATTTATCACATCTTTTGGCATGTATATAACTAATGAGATATTGGACGGAGTACTAACAAAAGATAAGTTTGGGTCAGATACCCATAACTAAATGCCATTCCATAAAGAAACTAAGGGTGTGTTTGTTTATTTCTGTTTTTGTTCCTCGGAACACAAATTTTTGTTCTTTTGTTCCGGAGAACAAAAAAAGAACAGAAATGTGTTTGTTTACACTTTTGTTTTTTGAAATAGATTTTGAACAGAAACAAAAAGTAGAATAAACTTGTTTCTTATTCCGGAAACACTTCTAATAAATACTTTTTTTCTTCACATTTTTCTTCTTCTTTTTTCTCTTGCTTTTCTTTTTCTTCTTCTTCCTTTTGTCGGTCACCAACCTTGGCCATGGCTGGCGCCGACAACCGATTAGATGAGGGCCGATGACCTTGCCGGAGTGTCGCCGGCCCTTAGGGAGGCCGAGCCATGGCGAGGCTCGTCGGCCCGAGCTTTGTTGTGGTCGCGCGAGGCTCGGCCTCGCCGTGGGCTGGGTAAGGCCAAGCCACGACAAGGCTCATTAGCTCAAGCCTCACGCGACCATGGTGAGGCTCGACCTCCCTAGCCGGCACAAGGCCAAGCCTCGCTAGGCCAAGGCAAGGCCAACCTCGAGTCGCCTGGGCGAGGCCGAGCCTCACCAATGGCCTGGGGAGACTCGCCTAGCCAACGGTGATCTTGCCAGTCACCGGCGAGGCTCGCCCAGGCCAAGCTAGCCTTCAACGAGCTCACCGGACGTTGCCTAGCCGGTCCTTAGCCATCGTTGTGGTTGGCAACTAGCCAAAGAGAAAAAGAAAAAATGAAAAATATAATAAAAATATTTTTAAAAAAATTATACAAGTTTACCAAAAGCGTTTCTATTTCTGGAGTAGAAACTTTTTGCAGTTACCAAATGTGTTCTTATACTCAAAAATTGTTTCTTGGAACATAAACAAAAAAAAAATTATTCCTATTCAAAAATTGTTTCACGAAACAGAAACGTTACCAAACGCACCTTAACTTGGGATTTTTCCCCGAAACTAACCCATAAAGAATGAGATGAGGCGAGAGAATTAAGGATTTGGGATTTTCAATTTATGTTTCACTTTTCGTATTTGAATTTTATCTTAGAATAAATTTCCACACAAGTGCATTTGGTTAAGCATTCCCAAGGGGCTTTCAACCTCCAAAACCCCTTGGGAAAATGTTAGACTGTTTGGCAATTATTTTGAAAAAGCTTTCACTCGAAAGTTAGTATTGGGAAGATTGAAAGCCTATTAGCATTGGATTTTCAATATTTAGCCAAATGTTGAACTCATTTTTTTTTCTTTTCAAAACTACCCTTACCAATTCTTCAAATTTCCAATTTTATTTCTCATTATTATTTTTATTTAAAAAGGACTAAACCCTTTGTTGGTCCCGCGAAGGGCTATTGCTGCATTTGGTTTGGCTTTGGAAATAGGCCTTGAGGAAAAGCAAATACCTTTGACCTAGAGGGCTTTAAGAAAATGTAAATTGCATATGGTAAAAAATTATTTCCAAAACTATTTTGGCATAAAGAGTGTTTGGCAAATCTTTTTTTTTTTTTTTTTTTATAAAGGGCTTTTGGGTTTAATTTTTTTTTTTATTAAAAATTATCAAACTCTTTGTCAACTCTAGTGAATGTGAGGGTAATTTTGGAATAATGAGGTTTAAAACTTAAAATTAAAGAATTTGTGGGCGTAGTTTTGGAACGGCCTTTGCATTTACCTAAAGCCTTTATGCTAAATTAATTTGTATTTCCCTAATAGGCTTTCAAAATGTTGAACAAATGCACAAATCATATGTCAAGCCAACATAAAATCACAAACCCACCAAGTGACTTTCCAATTCATTGAGATTCAAAAAGTTCTCTCTCTCTCTCTCTCTCTCTCTCTCTCTTTTGTCCATCGTCTTCTTCAACTTTCAATCATAAGGATGGTTTAAGCTAATCTCACCTTCCCCTCCCTATTTTGTTGATTTTATTTGTATTTTATTGTTCTTTTCTTACTTTTTCTTCTCTTTGATTTAGAGTCAGGAACTATCTTCTTCCAATTTAATTCTCGATTTGAAAGTTTAAACTCTCCCCATTTACTTCTAATATTGAGTGATATCCTCTCCCAATCTAGATTTGACAATTTAATAAATATGTTTTT
This sequence comes from Eucalyptus sideroxylon x Eucalyptus melliodora, assembly GCA_016097485.1. Classification (NCBI taxonomy): domain Eukaryota; kingdom Viridiplantae; phylum Streptophyta; class Magnoliopsida; order Myrtales; family Myrtaceae; genus Eucalyptus; species Eucalyptus sideroxylon x Eucalyptus melliodora. The sequence continues at coordinate 42,625,550 of CM027832.1, read as the reverse complement.
GGAGATTTGATATTCCTCTATTCTGTTCATGGACAAATTATTTGCCTTTAGCTTTAATGATAATCACAAAAGCTTAGGCATATTCAATGAAAATTTGCTCCTCCACATGTATGATATATGTTTGTTCAATCTAGTTTGATTGTTTCATAATGGCAATGGTGTAAAGGAAGTTAAACCTAGGGTGAGCATCGGTCCAAGGTCAACTCCTGAGAGTTCTAGGTCAGTCCAATCAAGACCAACCCTGACTATATGTGTGTGTGTGTGTGTGTGTGTGTTGTGTGTGTGTGTTACTTATAATTTTTTTATATAAAGAAAACCTTAAAACAAATAGTGTTAACAATATTAAACAGTTTTTTAGTGAGGAGTTTAAGTGATTTTATATTGTTCTTTAATAACTTAGATTTCTTTAATGTCTTTTACGACGTAAATAGTCATAATTTATGAAGGAGGAAAATGTTTTTGTATAGAGTTCTCACGGTGTTCAAAAAGGTATAAACAGCTCCTTATGACATCATCATCTAGTATTCGTTCTCTTCTATCTTATTTGTCTTCTTAGTCTTTAATTTGCCAAAATCGAAAAAAATTTCTTTGCTCACCACTTGACACTCACCTTGCTCGTTTTGGATCGCTCGTGCCGCTCGCCGTTTGATGCTCGCTTGGCTTGTTGCTTCCTGCTCGACATTTGATGCTCATTCTGTTCGATGCTCACCTCACTTGACCTTCACCACTTGCCTTTCTTAGGTGACCTCGCTCATCATCGAACCCATTGAGTTAGTATACTCCTCGGTTGCCCTTTTAGGAAGTACAAAAAATGAAATAAAAAATTATTGGTTGGTCTTGGGTTAACCCTAAAACCGGACCAAACCCATTGGGTCAGTTCGGTCCTTAATCACTTTTTTAAGGAGTACAAAAAGTGAAATAAAAAATTATTGGTTGGTCCTAGGTTGACCTTGAAACCAGACTAAATCCATTGAGTTAGTTTAGTCCTTAATCGCTTTTTTAAGGAGTACAAAAAATGAAATAAAAAATTATTGATTAGTCCCAGATTGACTCTGAAATTGGACTGAACCCATTGGGTCGGTTCGGTTCTTTGTCCCAAGCTCAATAGAGTCGATCCTTGGTCCTAAAAATTAAGGACCGGCACTATGCGGGTTAAGCCTAGGGTTAGGGGGCAGACCGGCCTAACTAGGACCATGCTCACGCCTAGTTAAACCTAGGTGTGCACTACCAACTGACAACATCGTAATTATTAAAGAAAGAATTTTCGACATTTACTCATCATCGACAAAGACATGAGATTTAGTGACTAATCGCTAATAATTTTGCTTGATAGATCCGGTCCTATGGAACAATTGTGTAGTTAACTTTGTTGGTGCGCAATTGATCTTTCTTGTATTCTAGATTTGGCTTTACTTTTTCAGTATTCTTGTTCTATTATGTTATGTTTTGTCACAAAAACTCCCTACTTCTTATGTATCCTTTTGAACAATGAATAAAATTTTCTTTCAACAAAAAATAAAAATAAAAATTACAATAGTTGGTAGCGTGAGGGATAAAACAAGCATTAAACTTATTGTGAATTAACATGGGAAAAGTATCAAAAAAATCTTAAACATATTGCACTTGTATCAATTCAATCATAAGTTCTTAATTGTACCAATTGAATTCTAAATCTTCTCTCGTTTTTTGCGAGTTTCTCTCTACCCTCCGGGTAGTGCTGTTTTCTCCCAAAACCCTAGATTTGTTCTAATTCTCGACAATCACTCTCGCTTTTCTCTGTTTCTTCCCACACAATGATGTTCAAAAAGGAAAACCCAAAAAAATGTCTCATTCGATCTAGTTTACACCGAGAGCAAGTGGCCTCCTCTTCACTCGAGAGAACAATTGTGTCGGTCAAGGCCGGGTCGATGGAATCCACGCTCTTGGGGCTTGATTAAGGTAGGATTTTATCTTCATCGTCTAATGGAGAGAAGAAATTTCGACCGGGATATATGCAGCATCTGTTGTTGGAGTGATTTGATTCGAGACTTGACGAGGAAACCCGATGCACGTAGTCATGAGTATATGTCATCAGATGTTTGATAAAAGAACCGAGAAGACTTTGAGAAGAAGACGGAAGTAATGAAAATTTATCTTGCCCCCAACAAAGTATGTGCTCCCGTTGGTGTCTTTCCCCGCTCTTATAACCAGTCTTTTCTTTTATTAATCTAGTCAGATAGTATGGATAGTAAAGAAGAAAATGAGTTGCGGGTGGCAGCATTATGTAAACGACTTGGACATCTATGGTCTGAGGAAGATGTGGTTGAAGTAAGCCTAGAGATATCAGCACAAAAAAGAGATGAATGCAACAGAACAATTATGGGCAAACTATATTCTAGACCCAACATCAATTTTCCTGCATTTTTCACTACTATGAAGAAAGCCTGGAAGATGTACGTAACGTGTGCACAAAAAGGACCACGTCTCTTTACCTTTGTCTTTCAATCGAGGAGGAAAAGGAGAGAATTATGCAATCTGCACCATGGTCCTACTCGAGTAATTTGCTCGTCCTTAAACCAAAGTGTGAGCCTGACATCCCAGAACATTGTTATGATTTTTCCAGAGCTGCTTTTTGGGTAAGACTTGTAGGTATACCCCTTGGTTGGAGGATTGAAACAGTTTACCATGATCTGGGAAATAAATTGGGGCAAGTAAAGGATATACAGCTAGAATCTATGGGAACTATGCAGCAAAAAGGAGGAAGAGTAAGAGTAGAAATTGACTTATCTACTCCTCTGAAAGCAGGAGCCATTTTGGATATCGGAAATAAGCGGTTGTGGGTAGAATTTAAATATGAGCGATTACCTCATTACCGCTACTCTTGTGGAAGAATTGGCCACTACGCCCAAGATTGTCTAGAAATTCCTTACTCGAATCACCTTGGGCAAATCGACAAAATTGGCTCCTATGGACCTTAGCCGAAAGCGAAGTATAAGTGATCATAGTCCTTATTGGGAGTCTTTTTATGGAAACATTGATGAAGGACTTATAATAGAAGAAACTATACTTTGAGTATCATCTCCAGCTAGGGAGCAGAATATAATAGCACGAGAGAAAGGCCCAGAAATGAGACTAGAAGCTTGCAGCAAAAAGCGAGCAGAAAATTCCAGGGAGCAGGAGATAATGGAAGTCCCTATTTCAAATCAGCAGGTAATCAAAGATCATGGTAAACAGGTCATGTGTTCAGATGTTCCCATACAGACTTCTTTGAAAATAGGAAAAAGTAGCAAGAAGAACATGAAGGTGCGAAAGCAAAAAAGGTAAATGCTTACCCGCACCATCTCCAATTCTCATAGATGATTCGAGTATGATGGAGACTCCGGTGAAGTTGCTTGCGAATGAACAGATTGGGCTCGTGGCTAGCCTTAATAAGCCACCACAGACGACATGAAAATTATCGTTGGAATTGTCGTGGGTGGGCAACCCCCGACAATCCAGGAACTAAGAGCTTTGAATGCTCTTGAAAGGCCCAGTATAGTTTTTCTTATAGAAACTAAAAACAAAGCAACGGTGGTGGAAAATATTTGCAGAAAACTTCAGTTTCAGCACCTATTCCTAGAAAATCCTATAGGCATATCAGGGGGACTGGCGTTGATGTGGAACGGGGAAATAACACTGAAAGTGCAAGATAGCTCCAAACAGTTCATTGATGTACATTGCACTGATCTGGCCAGAAAACAAGCTATGCAGATCACTTTTATTCACGCTTCAACAAATTTTGAAGAGAGGCGTAAACTATGGCAACGATTGAAAACAATAAAACCTCACAACTCAATTCCATGGATATGCATGGGGGATTTTAATGAGATTCTATATGTATGGGAGAAGGTAGGGAAAAGAGAGGCGATAACAAAAGACTTGCAGCTTTTAGAGATATGCTCAATGAGTTGTCTTTGATGGATATGGATAGCCAAGGATGTGCATACACATGGGCTAACAATCGAGAAGGGGGGGATTTGGTTAAAAAACGATTGGATAGGGTGTTATGTACTTTGGAATGGCGAATTACCTTTCATGATGCAGAAGTCCACGCCCTTCCAGCAATAGGTTCGGACCATAGTCCTCTTGTCCTTAAGCTATACCCTGAATGCAAGAAAAGAAGAAGAGAATTCAAAATGGAGGCTTTCTGGCTTGAACATGAAGAATATCCTGGAGTTATTCATAACACATGGAACCATACAGCTTATTCCCAAGCCACATTTTCAGAAAAACTCCAAGCGACCTCAAAAGAACTCATACAGTGGAGCAAGGAGAGGTTTGCTTATGCACCCAGCAGGATAAAGGAGCTCACTCAAACCTTAACAGCCATAACAAACCAGTCACAAGAACATACAAGCAGAAAGGAAGTACAAAGCATTATACACCAGCTAGACATACTGAGGAAGCAGGAGGAACAGTATTGGGGATTGAGATCACGAATTAAATGGTTACAATGGGGAGATAAAAATACAAGATTTTTTCATGCCACAATAGTTCAACGGAGACACAGAAATCACATTACAATGCTGCAACTGGAAGATAATAGATGGTGTCGGGATCCAGGAGCAATCAGAAACCATATTCAAACTTTTTATAGCAACTTATACAGAACAGCAGGGCAAAGAAATTATCAACCAATACTAAACCAATGCCTATCCCCTATTAATGACAGTATCAATGCATCATTAGTGGCAAAACCTACAATGGAGGAAGTTCGAGAAGCAGTTTTTCAATTGGGAGCATTGAAAGCGCCTGGTCCTGATGGTTTCAATGGGCTTTTCTATCAAAATGCGTGGGACATTATACAGTCTGACCTGTTCCAGCTTGTACAGAATTTCTTCAATACATGTATTTTGGACCCTCATTTGAATCAAACTTATATAACCTTGATCCCCAAAGTGAAAAATCCTGAGACAATCAGTCAGTTTAGGCCCATCAGCTTATGCAATTTCAGTTATAAAATTATCTCCAAGCTATTAGCAAACAGATTGAAAAAGTGGCTACAGAGATAATCAAACCGAACGCAGTGCATTCGTTCGTGGTAGACAGATACAAGATAACATCATAATTGTGCAGGAAGTGTTACATCAATTGCGCATTACAAAAAGAAAGAAAAAACATCAAGCAATACTCAAATTAGATATGCAGAAAGCATATGACAGAATAGAATGGGATTTTGTTCGGGATTGCATGCTAAAAATGGGATTTTCTGAGAAATGGGTTACTCTAATCATGCAATGCATAACAAAGTGACATTCAAAGTGTCAAGATCAATGGCGAACCAACCCCTTTTTTCAGTCCATCCAGAGGGCTGTGCAAGGAGATCCTTTGTCTCCTTATCTATTTATCATTATCACAAATGTGCTAACATGGCTGATGCAAAAGGCGATTGCGAATGGCAGCATAAAAGGTATATAGCTTAATAGATCTTGTCCTAAGTTATCTCACCTTCTGTTTGCGGATGATGTCATTTTTTTCCTAGATGCTACTCTAATGGAATGTCAGAATTTAACTCTCACACTAAACCAGTACTGTTATGCAACGGGGCAAGCGGTAAATTTAAACAAGTCTGGAGTCTATTTCAGTAAGAATTGTCCCTTACCACTTAAAAGGAACATGGCACAAGAGTTGAGAGTACCTGTTTTTGAAAAGACAGGCAAATACTTAGGCCTCCCTACAGAATGGGGACAATCCAGAAAAGAAGTTTTCGCATGGATATTAACAAGGGTAAACTCAAAGCTGGAGGGTTGGAAGGAAAAGTTACTTACCAAAGCAGGAAAGGAAGTCTTGATTAAGAGTGTGGTGCAGGCCATACCTACCTACGCCATGTCGATCTTTAAGTTGCCAGTGTCGATCTGCAAAGCAATTGAAAGGCGAATAGCTTCATTCTGGTGGTAGAAAGGGGATAATACGAAGGGCATACACTGGAGGAACTGGGAAGTTCTGAAAAACAGAAAAGATGAAGGAGGGATGGGGTTTAAAGACTTAATTACCTTCAACTGTGTAATGCTTGGCAAACAAGCATGGCGGTTACATACTTCCCCGAATGCATTATGGAGTCAAGTTTTAAAAGGCATATATTTTCCTCAGGGCGATCTATGGAGTGCACAGAAGGGCCGGAAATCATCTTGGGGCTGGAATAATATCTTGTTGGGTCGAGACACCCTCAAAGCAGATGTTAAATGGTTAGTCGAGGATGGCAAATCCATCAAAATAAGGGAGGATAAATGGTTATCATAGGAATTCACAGGAGGGCAAGTCACTCAAACAGAACCTACCTGGGTGGAAAGTTTGATTAACGAAGAATCTCGAACTTGGAAGCAGTCTCTCATTCAACAGCTTTTTGAGGACAAAATAGCCAACGAGATCCAAGCCATTCCCTTGAGCAAGAGCCCCAAACCTGATATCGAACGGACAGAAATAGTATGGGGAATTTGATCAAGAGCGGTTATAACAGGGTTCGTTTATCCAACAATCGACTAAATCAGAACAGAACAACTTGTTCTTACCAGCCTCCACGCACTTTATGGACACAGATCTGGCGCCTATCAGTTCCACCAAAGATCCGAACCTTTCTCTGGAGCATATGTCAAAATGTTGTTCCCACAAGGGAAAATCTCTACAAAAGGAAGATCAGCCCATATCCATTATGTCAGCTGTGTTATACGCAAGTTGAAACAATCGAACATCTATTCCTCTACTGCAGATGGACGAAACAGATATGGCAAGATAAACTTTTGCAAGGAATGAATATCACGAAACATCTCAAGAGAATCGACCAGTGGCTTCTGGCGGTTTTTGAACCAAGAAGAGATTTACCTAATCGGGAGCTCATCGCTGGGGTTCTATGGCAAATCTGGAAGGCGCGAAACTCCTGGATCTTCCGAGCAAAGGTTCCCAAACCAGCGGACATCCTTGAACTAGTACGAATCCAGAATACCGCCTTTAGCAAAGGGACGAAGAACCAGTCCGGCCAAAGAACGACCCAATACTTACCGGAGTCATGGACACCACCGAGAGGTTGGGAATTGAAATTGAACGTCGACGCATCATGGGTTCCCGGCGAGTTTCTTTGTTCCGTTGCTGGAATCGCTAGGGATGGAGATAGGCGTGTCGTTGATGGCTTCACAGCAAAAGCTAGGGTTTCTTCGGCGTCTGAAGCGGAAGCGAAAGCTGTGTTACACGGGATATGCTATCTCAAGGAGTTAAAGCCAACACACGTGGGAAGCCAACCAGTTCAAGGGATCTGCGAAAGCGATAGTTTAGCTGTCGTGGACTTTATCATGGGCCGGGCCAGGACACCTTGGAATTTAAAAGATATCATCCAATGCTGTAGAGACGAGCTATCCACGTGCAACAATGTATCCGTAACCTATTGCCCCGAGACGCGAACAAAGCTGCAGATTGGCTGGTACGTACTCATCGAGCCAAGAAACTTCCATTTAATTGGGTACATACACCCCCTTATTTTCTATGGGAAATTTTAGTTGCAGATTGTAAACCATCATTGTCTTCTAATACTACTTAATCGAATATATATATTACTTTTGACCAAAAAAAAAAATTCTAAATCTTTTGAGATTTGCCAATATAGTCTATCCATCTAGTTTTAGCTGGAAATCGCTAATATAATGGCCATCCTACATTGCACGACCAGCGTTGATACATACATAAATTATAATTTTTTTTAATATTTCTTTTTTGAAATTTCATTATTTTCATATTATTTTTTTTTTTTTTTTTTTTAAACAACTATGGGCTAACGAGGGCGTCACAACCCTTGTTAGCCAACAAGCAAAGGTCGTAGCCCTCGCTTGGATCTAGATGAGAGCCTAACACCTTTGCTTGTGGCCAACGAGGGTTGAAGGTTCTGGCCAGCGACCTCCCTTGTGGCCAACAACCTCTTTAGCTCATTATTTGGGAGAAAAAAGAAAGGAAAAAAAAAAGAAAAAAAGTAATAAAAATTCAAAAAATTTTAAAAATTATTCACATCATTGTTAACCGTACCATGTAGAATTGATAGCATTCATGTTAGTGATTTTAGGAAAAAAAATTAGTTGGATGGAATGCCTTGGCAAATTGTCAAAAGATTTAGGATTCAATTAGAATAATTAAAAGATTTGTGACTGAATTGCACAAATGCAATAAGTTGAGGACTTTTTTTTTGTACTTTTCCCAATATACATGTTCTAAAAAGGTTATATTCAAGGTTAACACAACACAAATATGCTATTTAAATGTATGGGTAAGTCAATATCATGCTTTGTAAGTTTGACATGAACACAATCCAATTATTAATCATGTATGGCGGGTCGACACAAAATCAACTTGAAAATGATGAGACTCAATCTAAACCTCCTATTTAGGGGCGAGCATGGTTTCAAGATAGAACCTACAATATGAGAATTGGACCTGTGAGAACCTGTAGGCTCTAGATTCTAAGGTATGTAGGGTAGGTTTTGGACTCTAAAAAATAAGGAATCTATTTTGACGGATATATTTTAAGTTCATAATAAGGGAAACTTGAAACTTGTAACCTATATTCGATAACTTATGACTTGGAACAAGTTTCAATTTTTTTTAGTTCATGTCTTCACGCGATATTGTGATATTCTATGCCATTCGATAATGAATGCATAATCTAGGAGCACTACTCTAAACTTCAATTTTATGATTGAGATTTTTACTTTACTAATGTTCATATTTTTTGCGAGTCTATAAGTTATAGTTAGTGAATTGTAGCAGCAAGTAATGGTACAGTTGTTCAATTAATAATATAAATGAAACTTGAGTAGACATTGGAACTTATAGTAGGGTAAGTTTTTAAGTTCCAAAAAATAAGAAACCCGTTTCAATGGATAGATTTCAAGTTTCTAGTGGAATTTGTACAGAACCTGAAACCGCTTACCCCTACCTTTATTAGCTTGTCGTGTTCGTGTCTATGTTATCTTTTTATCAAAAATTACCACCCCATTTAATTTTTCTTGCGGCATCAACTATTGTCGGGTGCTCATCATTAAAATCCACAATGTGTCCTATCTATTCACAATATATACATGTGATATGAAGGCCCATGGAAAATCAAGGAGGGGGATTTTGTATGTTGGCTTAATATACTAAATAGAAAGCTCTTCGCTTGGTATATGATTGAAAACGTCCTGTCTCTTTCAAGTAACACCATCATCTCGTCACACTATTTTTCCTTTGTTTTTTTTTTTGCCCCCATTGATTGCATCGAGTTTTGCTCAACAAAAAAAGGAAATGTGGGGACATCGCCGTGACTCGAGGAAATATGATATGATTTTGTTATTTCATTATCCTTTTAACCTATTCTTGAATATGCCTGAGGTCGTTTCGGTTGAATAAACATGATAAAGTGAACCGACAATCATTTAAATAATCAAATTTCTCGAAGCAATAGAAAAAAAAAAAAAAAAACATAGTGGAGGTTCCTTTTTTTGACCTTGTCATTCTCTTTTATCAAAATCAAATTAAAGGTTCTTTGTCCAAATAAAGGGAAAAAAAAATCATGATAGATCCCTAAAAGTAAGGCAGATCATGAAGCTTCTTCGGGAATTGAAGTGTTTTTTAGATTCTTTAGACAAAATCATGCGCTTGGTAAACTTGGGTTTGGCATTGTTTAGGAGATATGTGGAAGAATCTTAAGATACATTTTATCTGAAAGAAATTTTTTTAAAAAAATATATTTTTTGACTTTCCAATATTTGGATGACAGAAAATTAGTCCATCTATGAAAAATATTTTTCATAAACTGAAAAACTTAGATTGAGAAAGATGATTTTTTTTTCCTTTTTTTTTGGTAAGTGAGAAAGATGATTTCCTCTCTCAATAAGAAGAAAATCATTTTTTCTAAACCACCAAATGTATTTTTAAATTGCCATTTGTTCTTGAAATAAATCTAACTCATGCATATATTCATATGGACAAATGAATCTATATCATTAATTTTCTTCACGTACATAACCAGACTATCCATGAACAAGAACAATTGGTAAAACTTTTCAACCGGAAAATAGATTCAGGAGGCACACTCTTGTGTGGATCAAGTGCCTGAACAAGCCCTCTAATCCGCTCTCAAGGCCTTCAATGTAATCGCTTAAAGCCTGTAACTTCAAGTTTGCTGACTCGATCCTCTCGCTCTCGATGTGTTTGCTTGAAGTGGACTCCAGCAACTCGGTAAGCTCCATGTCCACACTCTCTAGCTCATTAGGTCCTGTGCTCTGCCGGGGATTGTCATCGCAGACTATCACCCGTTTGAGTACCGACCTTGAAACTGTCGACCATCTACTTGGCTTCGGTTTCGAGACTGACAATGATAGGAATGACAGGAGCGCGCGGAAGACGGAGCCAGCAACAGCGTTCGCCTCGCTCAGTACACTTGTTACTGCACAGAGGTCATTGTCGAGAAGTAAGGGAGCGATTGCCTCGAACATGCCGTGTTCCTGTTGCTTAAGCATTGCTTGAGACCTTGCAATTTCCTTCCTCATCCCTTTCCTGAAGGAAACATACGCATTGACGTCGTTCTCAACGTCAAGAATTCTGACTTTGCTTCTCCTGAGGATAGATTGAAGCTCTCGAACACTTCCTTTCAACGATGAGATCGCATCCTGGATCCTGCCGCACATGTCTAGGTAGTTTATGGAGCTTCGGAGCAACCCGTCAAGCCACACCTCATGCCGGTTTTGTCCTAGAGCTCTCCTGGTGGACGGCAAATCGAGGAAATCTGCAATGCACGTATACAGCTCGCTGAGCCCAAGTAGGCCTTGGAGCAATTCCTCCGCCTTATAGGAGCACAACAGTGGTGCCTCCTGCCAGGACCTGAGCTTGTCGAGCTCTTCCTCAATTTTTCGGGCACTCGGATGCGACCGAGCAGGCAAGCTTATGGAACGATTCTTGTACCGGTGCTTAGCTACGGGCGAGAAAGTGGCCATTCCTGATTTTTTCATGATGCGCTAAGAATTGTCAGCTCAAGTTGCATTAATGAAATGCCACCATCCGTCATAACGATGTATTTATACCCAGTACGGATTCTTGAATATGCATAATCTGAATCCCTCAATCAACAAGAGATGGGCATGTGAAGACGGTGTGGGTTTCTAATGGCATGAATTTTATTGTCATTTCTTCCACCAACAAGGCATTGAATATGCAGAATGGAGCAGCACTATATCTCTCTTATTTCCCAGGTACACTGCATCTAGAATCGTGCACTTTGTACAGAATCACTTGATTCATATTTGAATTCGGCAATATCTGGCCTCTTTCTCTTCGCCCCATGGGTGGTCCCGTCACCGACTGCATACACTTATCTGTGGGAGCTGGCGGGCGCATTAAAATAGTGTGTGCATTCCTCATCTCAAGACAAAAGAGGAGTCTTGAGAGACTGGAATCTGGAGATCTGGACAGATCAGGAACCAACGTTTTTGTTAAATGTGGTACAATTATTGCAGAAGTAGGCGGTGGATGATGATGAGATAAATGAAGGAAGCAGATAATATTACTATAGTGGACGCACGAGTGGCATAATTAATTGGTGTTTCCTTTCAGGACAGCAACCTGCCAATCCAGGATCCCTCAGTTAGGTACGTAGATCACATACATGTATTAGGTACCATATCCAGGTCCTCGGATATGTCATGTCTGTGAGTAATCTCTAAGAATCCGCCAATCCCTTTTGTGAACCGACTGGTTTTGGTTCTAATTGATCAGGCTAGGAAGGGGGGTCAATTGATCAGACATGACCAAGTTCATGGTTCTTTAAATATCAGAGGCATGGAAAGTAGAAATCCTTGCTGGTTTCGATTGCTCTTTACTATTGTTTTCTATTGTTTTTCACGAATTATCCTGTTGTCCAGGCTGGCTTTTTCTTTTACACGATCGACTCAACTCGATGAGTTGGAACAGTTCTTTGCCTAATGAAAATCAACTCATCTGTTGTCACAAGTAATGTGGAGAATCTTCCATACCGAATGTTGCTAGAACAAGTCAAGCGAACGCCTTGCCCAAAGATCTAGATAGTGATTCCACGCTTGATACGAGAGACAACTTCTACTGATAGAAGAAGCACGTATGAAGAAGCAAATCTTGGCTGTGATTCATGTCTTCCAATCAGATCTGATTTTTCGAAAGTTCAGGCAAATTAAAGATGCAGAAACTTCACTCTAACTATAATCAAATGAGTGCCTTTAACTAAAACCTTGATGCTTGTGGTTAGTCATCCACTAAATAAGAGGTTAAACGAGCATCGTTTTTTAAGCAATTTTTTCAAATGAATGACTGCAAATGTTAAATACATAGTAATTTATAACCTCGAAAATGGACAGCCTTCTAAAGATGCCAAGGCAAATAGCAAGAATATGGCTACAAAATTTTTGCCATCTGCATTAGATTCTTTTCATGTCCGTCTTTCTTATCCGTACTGAAAGATTACAACTTTAACTTTTGCAGATTTGAAACATTTTTTAAGTATTGAAAGCACAAATGCAAAAGCAGGTTCTCCTTCTGCGGTTGTCCTCCTTTCTGAGTGAATTGTTTGTGTGCGGGATGCGCATTTGCACAGGCAACTTTCTTGAGCATTCGGCAAAGAAGGAAAAAGGAACAGATGTGCAGTAAGACACCAAGGTTTTTGTAGATTCTCATGTTTCATCAATGTACATGTATGGATTTTGACACACCAAAAAAAAAAAAAAAAAAAAAAAAACTGAAAATCCCTATACAGATCCACCAAAATTTTGGATTCTTTCCAGGATTGAAGGACAAAAAACTAAGGGCCGACTGAGCTCTCCCACTATTGGGAGATTATGTTCAAAAGTGAGGCCCTTGATCTAATCAGTTGCCTGAAAATGCTTTCGAGTCCTTCATCGAGGCTTCCGAGGCTTTTCTCCAGATCCTTCAATTGCTTCTGTACAATTTGTACATTTTCGGCCCTAGGTTCATCCCCCGAAAGGTTCTTTAGTAGAACGCTCAAGGCATCATCAACGTATTGTAACTCGTTCTCACTTTCTTGCCTCTCTTCGCATGTTATCACTCCCTTGTGGATCAATCTTGAGATCAGCGACCATCTCGACTGTTTAGGACTTGAGACGGGTCCTGACAATGGACTGAGTACGGACTGGAATATGGAAATGCTGAAGTCGCCGGCTTCTCGCAGAACTCTCATCACAGCCAAGAAATGGTCATCTTGATTGACGAGTGGAGCAAACCGGCTTTCCATTTGCTTCAGAGCCCCGCTCAATCTTTTGGCGTCCTTCTTTGCCTTCTTCCTGAAGTTCGTATAGTATGAGAGACACGTTTCAACGCTCAAATCTCCCTTCCTTCTTCGGAGTGCAGATTGGAGGATTTGAACATGTTCCTTGACTTGCGAGACCAGGTCCCTGGCGATGCCACAGACATCCAATAGCTGAACCGAGGAATCCAACAGTTCATTGATGCACTTCTCTTCCTTGTTCTGAGAGAGGACTTGTCGGGTGGCCGACATGTTGAGAAGCTCATCCAAGCACCCATACACATCCTCGAGGCCTGAGAGCCCCACGCCGATCGACTCGAATGACAGAGTTGATGTCAACTCCCACGACTTGAGCTTGTTGAGCTCCTCTTCAATTTTAAGGGTGGTTGGGTGGGATCTGGAAGGCAAGCTTATCGATCGAACATGGAACTTGCGATTGAACATGTATAAAGGGCTAGCCATCTCTAATGGTTGCTCTTCTTTTTGTGTTTGAAGCTTTGAGTTTTCGGATGGTGGATCCAATTCCATCTCTCTCTCTCTATATATATAGGCAATCCGGGGACAGGACTTATTCATTTCGATGTGTCACCATGTGGTCCAAAATGGCTTCTCCTAAGAATTCGTCAAGCTGTCACATCCATCACCAACACGGTCCTTAACAATTCAGCTGTTAATTTAATACGGAAATGAGTTGTCACCGCGAATCTGTCGTTCGTTCGTGCGGGCGTTTGTTGCAGAAATAAGTAAAGAGCATCTCCATTCCTTGCCTCCTTTGCTGCCACATTACCCTGCCATTGGACTTAGAATACTGCAGCATGACAAAGTTAAACAAATTGGGTTTTTGCAGGACTGTCTTGAGCTTCAACAACATCAGGCTCGGCAAAACCTGCGAACATCTCAAGATCTAGATCTGATTAGGCGGTGAAGACAAAGAGTTTCTGATAAATTAAGGGTTGGTCGACACTCCTAGAGGACACTTAGGACACGGTTCCAGCAGGTTGCTCAATAGATTAGTGCGCGCACGGGTGGCTTGTTCCCCTATTGCTTCCGCTCCCGTCAATTTCTCCTCAAGCTATGTTATTGCTTTGATGTGCACGTATTCAATTGGAAAAAAAAAATCCAGTCATTATTGTAGTTTTGTCTTTCATCATGCCTTGCGACAGAACCATTTATTGATTAATCGTAGAACAAGTCTTGCGCATCAAGTTTTACCAAAAAAAAGAAAAAAGTCTTGCGCATCAAGCAGTATCTGATGGACCGAATTGCAGATGCTCAACGAAAATAGTATCTCCGCCACCCTAGAAAAGAGAGTTTTGTCTGTATTATATGGGCCCATAAGCTAGGCCCATTAAAAAGCCCAAACCCAACCCGTTTTATTCCCCTCCAACAGATGAAGCGTTGAAGCCAGTGCAGAAAAAACAACAAAGAAGGAAGAAGCTCGCCCGTGAATAGGAACAAGAGGGAAAGGAGAGAGAGATCTTTCGGGCGCAGACGTTTCGAACGGCCCGACAAGCTTAATTGATTTCGAATTGCAACGCTTAGTAAGTATTTAAGTCCATTATCTGTTTAATCGAAATAATTTTCGAAATTAGGTCATAAATCTAAAGTTATGTGAATTTTGATTTGCAAAGGTCGATTTTGAAGTTATTCGCTGCAGATTTATAAGAAAATGATAGTTTAGAGAGTTGTGGAGCCGTAAGATTTAACCGAATCATGGTTTGATCATAACAAAATTCTGAAGTTTCGTGTGTGAGTTATGCATAATGGGCAAAGATAAATGTTTGTTATAAATGAATTGATGTGTTAGTGCATAGAAGTTATTTTATCAACAATTAAGCGTAGTTAATAGAGTTGTTTGTTAGAGTAGTGTATTACACATATTTTAATATCGTTTTCCATTAATTGATAGGAATATAAACTTGTCGATTTGAGTAACATTTGTTGAGTAACATTTGTAGGTTAGTTTTCAGCCGATCTAGGTGAGTGGTATTTTCTTTTCTATGAATTTACAAACTCATATCTTGAAAGTGGTAGATGTTTAATACAGTATGAATTATGAAATAGCATACTTCTTACATAAATTGAATCAAGTTTCAACTATCTTTTTAGTCAGTTGACAAGGCATTGAAAGGCATTATATGAAATAGTTTGAAATGATCCTTTATGAATGTCTTGATTAAATGTTTTGTGGAAGAAATTACCAAAAGCTGTATGGATTGATTTGTGAAATACTCTGAAATGCATTCTATTTGATAAATGCAATTGAGAAAGATTATATGATTTGATTTGTGAAACCGGTTCGTGAGATGGTTTTTGGTTTTTATTATAAGTTATTGGAGATTAAGATTAATGGATTATGTTCATGTCGCTATGATTAGAACCCATTAAGGGGTAAGTATGC
The DNA here is from genome assembly GCA_016097485.1 of Eucalyptus sideroxylon x Eucalyptus melliodora. NCBI lineage: Eukaryota > Viridiplantae > Streptophyta > Magnoliopsida > Myrtales > Myrtaceae > Eucalyptus > Eucalyptus sideroxylon x Eucalyptus melliodora. The sequence continues at coordinate 42,609,885 of CM027832.1, read as the reverse complement.
AGGCCTCAGGACAACCTTCTAGGTTGAACCATTGATTGGTATAAGTAAAAACCTAGCTAACCGTCTCAAATGTTGGCTTCCTAATTTAATCTCAAAAGAACAGAGTGCTTTTATCGCTGGTAGACAAATACAAGACAATATCTTGAGATTGGTAACGATATTTTATTATCTCTCTCTTCGTCTTAATCTGCATTTTCCCATTTTGAATTTTTCTCTCTTCTGTTCCCTTCTATTTGGGAATCGTTGATATTGTGATCGGATAAAGATCAGGCGTCACAAAGAAAAGCCTCGTACTTGCTGTCCATGATAAACAATTCATTTTGAAAAGCAGTGGGGTTTCGGGTGCAAGCAAAGGGCCAAGAGGGAAACGTTGAACAGAGACGATGCATCCCATTCATCGAGAGAATCTCAGTACGAAACGAATTGTTTTCCTCGTCGACGTGTGTGGTTTATCTTCAAGACCAAGTCTCGCGTAAAATTGTAATCTGCAGGATCCTCTGCCTGAAGACTCGTCTTTCCAGCTCTATTCTCGACGACAAATTGGAATTCGATGCATCGGCTTTACTTGGACATGAGAAATCATTTGCAAGAATGTTGTAGCACTTCCTCACCTGACCGATCAAGGATAGATAAGCTGCTGAAAAGGACACGAATTTCATCATCCTGATTGTGAAGCTCCTCGAAATGCAGGAGCAAAAGAATAAACAGGAAGAAACTGAAGGTGTATCTTGAACAAGAACATAGGAGCCCATACCATTCGCAGAGAGAAAGTAACCACCAGCCAGTACTCCTTAGACATCATCGTGACGTGAAAGATTGGTGTATCGATATTTTCACATAACTATGCGCTAGAACTTTACAGCATGAGAGCTACAAGACTAACCGGAAAAAAAAGGTAAAAAATTGCAAAGGCACACTTTGCAGGGTTCTAACCACTTTCTAGATCTTTTTGTGTTGTTCCATAATATTGTGAGCCGGCTTAAGAGACTAAAATGCATAGGCCATTTCATGCACAGTGCAGCTCCAAGGTGAGGAGAAAAATGCTGTTTCGGTGGTTCCAGGATTTTCAGGTGGAACTAAGAAAATTCCTGATGATATGAGAAACTTAGAAGTACCTCAGCATCTGTCCGAAGATTGTAGGTTGGTTTCAGGTTTATTCTTGTTGCACACGCACAAAATTGTACGGATAATTCGAAAAAATCGTATCAGATTAGAAGGGAAACAGAAACAGAGAGGGAGATTGTCCGCAACTTTTTCGCGTATCATTTCGGGTTTTTTTGTACATATATGTGATACAACTTCTGTACACTAACACTCGATTGCCCTTAGCAGATCCTCGGAAAAAAACTGGATGCATCAAGGGCCGAAATTGGCTAGCAAAAGAAAACAATCTCTTCCTAAGAGATGATGTTCAAAAGAGAAGCCCTCGTCTTAATCAAGTGCCTAAACAAGCGTTCCATGTCATCCTCAAGGCTTCCAATGCAGACCTCTAGGTTCACCAGCTGCTTGTTTGTGATCTGCAATCTCTCATTGTCAACTCCTCCACGGGAGAGACATTTACTGAGATTGCTCAAGGCGACATCGACGCATTCAATCTCGTTCTCGTCGTCTTGGTTTCCGTCGCAGGCTATCGTGCCCTTGTGTATCAGTTTTGTGATCAGTGGCCACCGAATCTGCTTCGGCTTTGACGTTGGTGGGGCTAGGAACGACATGAGAGATTGATATATCAAAATACTTGAAAAATTAACTTCCCTTAGGACCCTTACAACGGCCAGCCAATGCTGATCAGCGGGATTCTGAACCGAGAGCAATGAGGCTCCGAAGTTTGCTTCCATTTTCTTCAATGAAGAAACCAATCTTTTCACATCCTTCTTTGTTTTCTTCCTCAAGTTGTTGTAACCGATGATCTCGGCTTGGATGTTTGAGTCGCCCTTTCTCCGCCGGATCGCGGATCGAAGCACTCCAACATTTTCCTTAATACGTGACAAAATCTCCCTGGCAGAGCCACAAATATCGATGAGTCGTACAGATCCATCCAAGAGTTCATCGGTGAACCTCTCGCCCTGATTGCACGAGAGGACTTGCCGGGTTGAGGCCATGTTGAGAAGCTCATCCATGGAAATGTACAACTCCTCCAAGCCCGAGATCCCGGCCTGGATTGACCCAGAAGACGAAGTCGAGCTAGCTTCCCACGACTTGAGCTTGTTGAGTTCACCATCCACCTTGGCGGTGGCGGGGTGGAATCTGGAAGGCAGGCTAATGGATCTAACAGAGTACTTGGCATTGTTCTTTGCTGAGAAGGAAGCCATTTTTTTTTCTTGTTTCGGTTCGTGCCTCAGAGAGCTCGAGTTTGAGTTGTCACAACCAATTCAAGAACCCAATATATATACATACGAAAACATGTGAGAGAGACAAGATTGTCCATGGCATGGCATGGGTGCAACCACGTGGAGCCCTGAATCGGCTCTCCTTTTTCATATTTTAGCCAGGAACGTTGAAGAAATCGATATGAGGTGTCTCCGCCCAACATGTCCGCAGCGTGTTCGTTGCAGAAAAGAGTGAAGAGTCAGCTCCATTCTTGCCCCCAAAGCTAGCCACGTTACCACCATCCAAATATAATAAAGGAAGGTGGCAGATGGGCTCGGCCATGGCTTGTCTCGAATTCTGCAGAACCTCGAGGAATTAATAATGGCGAAAACCCATTAAAGAATTGATTGGGAGAAACCAAAGTTTCAGATCTTCCAAGAAAGATTTGGACGGCATGAGATTCTTTTATTTGAAGGGTGATTAAGGTTTAAACAGATCATGGTTGAGTCGAGTCTACATTTGTGTAGACAACATTGTCTATCATGTACACGAGCCGGTCGTTCCTCTAGTATTGCCAGACTAATCCACTTGTTGCAAGAAATATGTTGGTCGTAGAGTAATTCCGTCGCCTGCATTTCATCCGATGATTGGAGGATTCACGGACCCCTCGTGGACTGCTCGACTCGATGCCTGACCATGCGGGGAATCTGCCAGCTGATTTTAGGTACTCTTCCATTTTTAAAACCGCATCTCTTTCCGTGCCTATAGACCTTCTAATGGAGTTGGTAAGTGTCAAAAAGCACGAAGATGCCTTCTTTGGCATGTGGCTAGTAATTGTTCATTGAGCTAAACTAAAGTCAGGGAGCCGTTTTAGCTTTCAATACTTGCCTTTTCTTATTGTAAGTTATTGTCCTGAAGATGAAAGCAGAGTTTTGGCAGAGCATGTGCTTCGATGCATTTCCCCCCAAGTTGTCACCGGTACCATACCCTGCCACCGGGAACCCCACCCCAACCCAGCACAGACCCAATCAATTCTCACATTCTTGCTGGTCTTCTGTCTTCGGAAGGAACCAAAGTGACACCAGAACAAAGAATCTGAACATGTTTAGGTTTGCCTAGGAGTACAGCCCCCGACGTGGAAAGAAAATTCCAGGCCATGAATCTAGTCGTCTATGGATGGAATTTCTATAGATTTCATGCCAATCTGACCACCTTTCGTGTATCCAAAATGGGCTATGATGAGTGATGTGGTTGTGGTGACAGTACTGTTGGTGTCCTTGGTAGACAAGGGGACAGTAGATGGACAAATGAGAATTGTGACCAGTAATTGTGAGGGGCTTACGGTTAGGACAAGAAAATTCCATCAGCAGAGAAGAGACATGGCCCGAGATTCATAGGTCCATGTGGGAATTATTCCACTTGCTTCCCTGTTCACCAGCATCCTTCTAAATTTAAATGGGAAGAGCTAAATTCGATTGATATCTAAATTGGACATTCGTTTCATGAATTAAAACAAAAGGACGATGGATGTATCAGTAACAGACTTCATAACTGAACATTGAGACCTCAGTAATTCTAACCTCAACGGCAGGTCAAGCAGGGCTGATCTTTGACTTATCAGTGGGGATATGTGCAGAAGAAATACTTGTAGTAAGGGTAAACTCATGTAAACAGGCGCCTCCCCGCAATCAACAGACAAAAGATCAGCAACATACGAGGCTTTCACATTTTGACTTGCTCTTTTTAGTCGTAGCTATATGGCTCATTGCATTTGAGCGTTGGTACCGCATAAAGAGATTAATTAGTCCTAATCCCCTAATATTCGTATTGTCGATGTGAACATGTCGAAATTCCACAACAACTTCTGCATTGCTTTAATTTGAAGTACAGGATTCAATACAATGATGTGAATCAACTGAGTATGCTCTGCTAGTGCTCGTACAGGAAAGTAAGATGGCATTCTTCCAAATCTAGTGACTTAGAAAGGTCGATGATCATATGTAAGGATTTAGAGCTTGTCAGCATTTGATTCACACGATGTCCTCTCTTATCATGGATGAGGGGAAAAAATTCCAAGATCATTAGCCGAAGCTCATATTGTCATTTTGGTTCTTCCGCAATTGAGGAAGAATTGCCAAGGAGCGATTTGGAATCTTTGGTAGTTCACCTAAAACTTAGTCTTGAATGGGTTGGTTTTTCAAATTATCAACCTGTAGTCTCTTTTCAGCGTCTGTTAACCTATAAATCGCTGGGCAGCGCATCAGCTATGCACTTGGCATGTATCTGATATATTCGTTGTATAAATCAAATGTGAAAGAAGCAGCTGCATGAATGACTTGTATAATAAACTGTATACATGTTTGTATTCATTGTACAGTGGGAATGTCTGAACTATCCATACATCTCAAAATTGGGGTTTATGAATAGAGGCAATTGCTCTTTTAATGGGAGATAATGTTCAAAAGAGAGGCCCTTGTTCTAATCAGTCTCCTGTAGAGACCCTCCAAGGCATTCTCAATGCCGCCAATGCTCATCTCCAGAGCCCCTAACTGATGTTGTGTGCTCTGCAACTTCTCGCTATCAAACCCGTCATTCGCACTGTGTTTACGTAGAGCAAAGAGTGATGCATCCACATATTCAAATTCATTCGCATCTTCTTGGTTTGCGTCTTCACATGCTACCGCTCCTCTGTGCACCAACCGTGACATCAGTGACCACTTGCTTTGCTTGCTCCTTGGCACTGGCATTGCCAAGAAGGATACGATAGACTGGAAGACCGAAGTGCTCACAGCATCGACTTCACTTAGCACTCTCGCTAATGATGAGAGTTGGGGATCATCAACGAGGAGTGTGGAAGCTCCACGCAAGCTCACTCCCATAATTTGCTTCAACCTTCTGGCCTCCTTCCTCATTCTCTTCCTGAAGTCGGCATAATCGGAGAACACCGCCTCAATGCTCGAATCACCTTTTCTCCGCCGGAGCACGGATTGGAGGGCTTGGACATGCTCTTTGATCTGCATCAGCATTTCCCTCATGGACCCGCAAACGTCAAGAAGCCGGATCGATCCTTCCAATAGTCCATTGGTGCAGCTTCGTCCATGGACGCAAGAGAGGGCTTGCTGGGTTGATGACATGTTGAGGAGGTCACCAAGGGAAATGTACAGCTCCTCTAGGCCCGATAGCCCGGCCAGGACTGACATGGAAGACGGTGTCCGGTACTTCACCTCCAATGATTTGAGCTTGTTGAGCTCAATATCGATCCTGTGTGTCGTTGGATGAGTTCTTGAAGGGAAGCTAATTGACCTGGCATTGTATTTCTTGTTGCTCTTGGCTGAGAAGCTAGCCATTTGCATTTTGCTGCTGCTGCTTCTTCCAACTGATGTTGCTTTTAATTTTTCTTGCTTTCAATTGGGACTAACAAGACACAGCCAACGCCACGACCCTATAAATAAAACCGTCTTCGAAGAACCTTGAGGAGACACAAGAATGCGACATGCTAATTCAGCGATGTCGTGACCACGTGGATCAAGAATGGGCTATCAATAATGCTAATAATTAAAGAAAAGGGCGTTAGGTGTCCCGTGCTAATTCGTCGTTTTGCAAGTTTGTGCAGTGAAAAGATATAAAACAAGAAATAGAAAGTGAAGAGTCAGCTTCATGTCTCGCCTCCAAATTTGCCACATTACCCACCATGGCGGATACAATAATGGAGGCTGCAAAGGCGTCCGGACATGGCTGTCGTTGAATCACGGCAGAATCCCATTAAAGAAAACCATGCAAGAAATCGAAATTCCAGTTTAAAGGGTAGATTAAGAAGCCGAGGCGGCCATGATTAAGCACTCATCAGTACTAAATCCCCGCTGCCGATGTGCACGAGCGGGTTGTTAATCTACTGTTTCCGAGGTCATCATCAGGGAGGCCCTGGCCAGATCATCGTGTCCCTGCATCCGCCCTCAATGATTTCGAAAGATCCAAGGGGAGACAGCGTCGCCAGACACCTCAACACGTGTACGAAGGAGCATGCTCTTCACGTCCATGGCAACACGTTGCGATCGGGAATGGGGTTGGCGTGGCAAGGTGCATGATCAACGAGCAGAAAGCTAAGACGAGCAGAAAGCTGGGAGGTAGATCTAGTTGGTGAGCTCGCACGCCATTCGCCCATCATAAAGTGGACAGAAGGTGAATATCTTCGATAATATCCTTTTCCTCTTCGTCTTGAACCGACGTAATAGCCCCACCAAAGTGACACGTGTTCTGCAGTTGAGCACGACCAGATGGACCTGAAAAGCTCGGGGAAATATATATTTTTTTTGGGGGGGGGGGGGGGGGGAGGAGATATTCTTTGTTTGGCACAGAATGGTAGATTAAAATCATGTCGACATTTCCGAGATTGTTGAGCTGGACTTTCTCCATCAATGGAATGTAAACCAAAAGCTTAACCTCATTTGATGAAGGAAATTTTGTAAAGTTTAGATCTCGACAGTGTCTCCACTGCCCACACCAGATTTGGGCTATGATCTTTATGGAGAAAATTATCTAAAAACCTTAAATTAATTATAATTTTATCAATTTAGCTATAAACTTTTCAATTTTACCAATTTAGTCATAAATATTTTTACTTTTTCCCAATTGAGTTCATCAGGTCAATTTTATTTGGAAATTGCTGACATTGCGGCCGGTAAGACCTGATATGATACTTTTTAATAATATTTTAACATTTTTTTGAATTTTGAATTTCTTTTTTACTTTTCTTTTTTTTTTTGGGAGGGAGGGAGGGGTTGGGGTTAGGGCCGGTGAGGCGTCGCCAACCACAAGCGAGCCACCCTCACCCGACCATCACTTTTGGTTGGCAAGGGTTTGCTGGCAACACTTGTTGGCCCTAACCCTACCCCCTGCCCAAAAAAAAAAAAAAAGAGGAAGAGAAAAGTAAAAAAAAATATTAAAATTCAAAAAAATTACTAAAAAGTGCCATGTCAATGCTGATAAGCTATGTTAGTAATTTCTAGCTAAAATTAATCAAATAGACTCAATTGGCAAGAAATAAAAAATGTTTAAGATCAAATTGATAAAATAGAAAGATTTAGAACTGAATTAGCAAAAGTACAATAAATTTATGACCGTTGGATAATTTTCTCATCCTCCAAAGCTCATCACCACGACAAGCCTCGTTAGTGGCAATGACAAGAAGCTTGGGCTCAGTGTCGAGCCTATCGCCACCTTGTGAGTTTCATAAAGAAGGAGCAAGTGCCTATTAAGTATTAAGGACACAGAGGAATGATGTTACCATCTGCCGTCTCGATTGCCCGCGTCGGCAGCAGCAATGGTGAGTCAAAATCATTGAGAGAATGACAGTTGGATGCAATGGAAAACGGTGGTTGCGAAGACTGCGGGCACCATAAGAGGAAGAGGGGACAGACAACAACAGATAAGTGTTAGGGCTGAGTGGGGTAGTTTTTTGGTGTGGGCATAAACATCTCTATTTTGAAAATCAATATACTCACGGACCAACTTCCAATTGAATAGGGTCCGAATAAATGAATGATTTTCTCTGGAAAAGTTCTATAATGTTGATGGGCTCAATACCTCAATAGTGTTCCGCTCTGTGGCTCGATATATCTAGGCCATGGTGCAAGGAGGCACGAGCATGAAGTCTTGCATTCAGCCTTGATTGGCCTGGGCCTTGGACTCGAATATCGGAAAATGATTTCTTGAAAAATATTTTTCAAAATTGTCATATTTTTCGCAAAACAAACGAAACCTAAATATGTACATAATCATGTCATAGATTCAATTCTTTTCCTAATTTTTTTTTTTTTTTTTTTTTTTTTTTTTTTGCTAGTAACATCATGAACTTGTTAGTGGTTAATTATTATCAATTAAAGATATCGAAATGCCATGTTGGAAGCATGAGCTATCTATATATTGTTGGTTTCTATTGTTTTCACTGTATAAATGATGCGTATCTCCATGCATATTACAAGGAACAAAATGGGGCAATTGAAATTTTTTCCTTTATTGTGACATGATGTTCAAAAGAGAGGCCCTGGTTCCAATCAGGCATCTATACAAGCCCTCTATGGCATCCTCAATCCTTCCAATCTCAATCTCTAAATCCTTCAATTTATATTGCGTGACTTGCAAATTCTCACCATCCATACCTTCTCTTGAAATGTGCTTGCAAATTTTGGTGAGGGCAAAATCAGCACATTCCGACTCATTCACATCCTCTTGCTTCTCTTCTTGATCACATGAGAATTCCCCCTTTGGATGCACCAGTTTGGAAACTACGGACCACTTGCTAATTTGCCCATTGGACCTTAACACTAGCGTTGCCAAGAATGACAGCAGAGATTGGAAAATTGAGGTGCTCAACAAATTAGCATCTCTCGCCACTCTCAACACTGATGAGAGGTGGTGATTTGTATTCTCCAGTTGACGATCTTCAAATTTGGTCACCATCTTCCTTAGTGCAGTTATCAATCTTTTGGCATCCTTCTTCATTCTCTTCTTGAAGTTAGCGTATTCCTCAACACCCGTCTCAATGCCTGGTTCGCCCCTTCTCCGCCGGAGAGCAGATTGGAGCAGGCGCATATGTTCCTTAAGGTGCAACAAGGCCTGCCCCGAGTAGTCACAAACATCTAGTAGCTGGATTGATCCAACTGCTCATTGACGAATCACTCCTGTTGGCTGCAAGAGAGCAATTGTTGGATTGATCTCATCTTGAGGAGATCATCCAAGCAAATATACACTCCCTCGAGGCCCAAAAGCAAGACCGACCCAGATGACGAAGTCGAGGCCTTATTCCTTGATGATTGTAACTTATTGATCAAACCAAAGATCCTGAGAGGGGTGTTATGGGATCTTGAGGGAAAGCAAGTTGACCTAACATGGTAGTTGCTTTTGCATTTGGATGAAGAAATAGCCATTTTTTTATCTTTCTTTCTTTGCTTCCGCTGTCATGATTTGGGATGCCATCAAAAGTTGAAGTTCAGCCTACTTATACGATCAATTAAAGAGAGATGGTTGCTCCATGTCAAACGTCCGCTCTCTCTCTCTCTCTCTCTACTCTCTGTTATGTAGTCACATATGTGGCCAACATGGTCCAGATGATTTGATGTTCATTTCTAAATCAATTTAAATAATTTCCCAAAAAAATCAATTTAAATATTGGAAAAGAGTGACTGACTCACCCCCATTCTTTGGCTCCTCTATTGCCACATTACCCCCATCATTGGAATATTAAATTAAAGCTAAATTAAATATGGATCTGCCATGGTTGTCTCAATTTCCCAGACCTCCCATGAGAAAACAAATGCATTAAAGATATCACGATCGCAGATTTTGAGCAGGAAAGAATAATTTACGGCGTAAGATTTTTGTTGAGGCTAATTAATAAATTGGAACGTCGTAATCAAGCCACGGTAGGTCGTTCAACCTTTTTGTTTGTTGTGCGCGCGAGTGACGTGCTTTCTAAACATTGTTGATGAGAAGTTCGGTGAATTTAATTTTCTTTTCGGGGTTTTTCTGTTTTTTAAGGAAACACTTGGAGCTTTCTCATTTTAGTTATTGACAACCAACATGAAACTAAGGCGTTTTTTTTTTTTTTGGTCTAGTCTCTTACTTTGGATTCCATGGTGTCCCTTCTTCACACTTTCAGTCCTTCTCCCCTGCGCGGGTGCCTTCGTCTTTCCCCTTCTCTTCCTTCCTGGCTGTTGCTTAGGGTTCGCAACCCACTGTTTCTTTCGAAATTTACGCGTCCCTATCCCCATCCCCTTCGAGAAGGTGGGATTTGCAAGCCTTGGTCCCCCTTCCATGTTGGAAGGGTGGCCTTTGGTTCTTTTGGGCTAATATAACCCCCAAAAAAAAAAAAAAAAAAACCCACATGAAACTGAAATGTAACTAATGATCCCCTTTTTACCTAACTTTAACCAACGATCTTATCAAAGGAAAGGGTAGCTGGCTTCTGAAGTTGCCGAACCGTCGTGATTTGAGACTAGCGCCAAAGTAGGCGAAAAGCGCTAGAATATGGCCTAGTTTGGTGTGGCCAAGGCAGGAAGTAACATGACGAATTACTCTAAAAAAAAAAAAAATTGATGGGATTTGTAACATTTTTGCATTAATTCATTTGAAGTATTGTTGCTTTGACGCATTTTATACTAAAACTCATGACTTTGTTTTTTGACGTACAAACAGACACTCTTCAAGATATTATTTATTCTGATAGTGTCTTAGCCTAAACAAATCTAGCCTTTACGTCAAGAAACACTTTCATAAGTTAATTCCAATTTTTACATATATTCTAGAATCATTCTACCACACACCTATTAAAGGGGGTCCCGCTCTAATACCATATTATGATATTCCTGAATTAATTTACTTGGGTTATTATTGGCTTTGTCCTATCCTTACTGAACCTTACGGTTTTGTCCTTTGACGTACAAGTAGACACTTTCCCATAGGTCACCCATCTTAATAGTACTCTAATTTGAGTGCACTTAATTTTTAGTTAATTCCTATTTTCACGTATATATCCAAGCAAGCTCTTCCTCTATTTGGTGTGCAATTCAATTCATTTTTGCCCTCTTCGCCTTCTTGTAAACCTGCTAAGAGCTACTTAGTATATAAGCCCTCTGCTCTCAACAACCGCTCTCCACCCTCTTAATCAAGTTGTTTTTTTCTTTGCCTTTACTAGTCATCAATTTTCTTTTAGGATCATAAATGAAGTCCTCATTTGAAAGGATGTTGCATTTTAATAAAAAAGAGAGTGCAAAATCAGTTAACTTTAAATACAAGTTTCTTTTCTTTTTTGGTAAGGAATACAAGTTTCTTTTTATTCCTTGAAAAAGTCTTAAATGGAAGGGGAGTGATAGCTCTAGCACATGAAAAATTTTGAACAAGATAAGACTTTGGATGATAGAAGGGCGAGATTGAGGTGGGAAATAGGAGAAGTATCATTGAGCGGTATGAGCTAACACTTTTTTTTTGGTCAAAAGAGAACTAACTATTACTTGATTAAAGGAGGAGTTAACACAGATGGAGTAAGATCTACACATAAAATATTCCATAGAGGAAATGGGGGTGAAATCAACCAATTATGTGGGAGAGTACGAAGCCGATGGTTGCGTGCAATCCAATCGCTGCTGCATTTGGTTGGCATGGACAATGGATCACCGTAATATTGTTGCTTTGAATTAGCACACTCCTACAATGCTGCACAATTACTTTAAGATTCCATGAAGGTTCAGCCCAGCCCATTACCATTTCTACCATCGTTGAACAGTCGCTTTCTATCAACTACTTCACAGTTCGACTTCCAAAGTCACTCATGTGTGGCAACTGGAGATCCTGGGTATAGAATATGTCGTGTAAAATTGCCTCGGCTTCCGCTTTGTTCGACGAAGAAACCCTAGCTGTGGCTACGAAACCTTCGAGAGCTCTTCCAGACGAATCGCGCACAACTCTAGCCACCGAGCACAGAAATTCGCCTGAACTCCATGCCGCATCGACGTTTAGCTTCAGATCTTGCCCTTCCGGAGGTCGCCACTAATCAGGTTTGTCTCGTTTGAGTGGCCGTACACTTTTGTTCGATTTTCCTCGACTGAAAGAGATCTGTTGTTCCTATGCTGAAATCAGTAGATCTGTTGGTCTGGGGTCTTTCGCTAAAAAAATCCAGTTATTCCTTGCCTTCCAAATGTTCCACAGAATCATACCAGTAAGCTCTCGAGCAGGTGAGAACTGATCGCTTCTGAAAGCATTGAAGATCCACTAATTAGTACGTTTAATACTGCCGTTAGGTCTGATCTTTTCAAATATCGGGTCATCTCATACTTTCTTTGTCCATTTACATAAGAGCAAAAGGTGCTCTGTAGTTTCGATGCTAGAATGGTAGAACGGGCATAATGGGTCTTGAATTATTTTCCTTTTATACAGGTTCTCCCTCGTAGGAAGAGCGTTTTGACAGAGGCTCCAGAGGAAAGAACGGACTTTTGGTGGCACATCAAGACTCCATATTTGACTCCATAAGGTACATGGTGGTTGAAATGAACAGGATGGTCGATTCTGGTTTGATCTGCTTGTTGTTACCATTGCTCTGTTGTATCCACTCTTAATAGAGTGTTGCTCTATTCTATTGCCTGTCCATATGAGTGAATCTGGCTTGGATTGTTGGCTTAGGGGGATTGCTAAAATCTCGTTTGCAATAGTTTCTTCGTAGAGCTGATGGATTATCTGTTGTTTCCATTCTCTAGATTCTGCATTTATCAATTCAGACACTAAAATAGGCTCTATTTGGTTTGCTTGACCGCCTATTACTCCCTGTGAGAGACATTTGTCTTCTTTAATACGAATATAATTTCCATCCCCTACTGACCATTTCACGTTGTTCTTTATTGTGTCTTTGCCAAGCATCAAACTGTGCCAGCCCCATGATGGACGGTGTCCCTTAGAAGCTATCCAGACATCACTATTGGGAAAGTAGATCCCTTTCAACACTTTGCTCCATAGGGCCGAAGGAGAATTAGCTAATCTCCAGGTTTGCTTGCCTAGCATGGCTCTGTTAAAGGTAAGCATATCTTTAAACCCAAGTCCACCTGTATCCTTTCGAGTTTTCAAAACTTCCCAGCTTTTCCAGTGCATTCCTCTTTTAGGAACACCTTTTTGCCACCAAAATGAGGCAATATGTTGTTCTATGGCTCTGCAGATAAACACAGGCAGCTTGAATATGGACATTGCATAGGTAGGTAGGGATTGCACAACACTTTTTATTAACACTTCCTTTCCTGCCTTTGTAAGTAATTTTTCTTTCTATCCTTCTAATTTTGAATTTACTCCGCGAATCTAGGCAAATAGCTCTTTCTTGGATTGACCCCACTCGTAGGTATGCCCAAATATTTTCCTGTTTTCTGTAGAACAGGGACTCTCAATTCTATGGCCAAATTATGTTTTAATAATGCTAGGCAGTTACCACTAAAATAAACCCTTGATTTATTTAAATTGATTGCTTGACCCGTAGCATAGCAATATTGGTTAAGTATTTGGGCTAGATTTTGGCACTCTGTGATAGTTCCATCCAGAAAAAATATAACATCATCAGCAAACATCAAATGTGATAGCTTAGGGCAAGATCTATTTATCTATATGCCTTTGAATGTACCATCTGCTAATGCTTTTTTCATCAGCTAGGTTAACACATTGGACATCATAATGAAGATATAGGGTGAGAGTGGATCACATTGTCTAAGTCCTAGCGATGGATGGAAGAAAGAGGTAGGTTCTCCATTGATTTTCACATTGAAGGTAACGGTTGATATACATTGCATAATTAAGGAGACCCATTTAGCATTAAAACCCATGTGCAGCATACTACCCCTCACAAACTCCCATTCGATCCTGTCATATGCTTTTTGCATATCAAGCTTCAAAATAGCCTGATGTTTTTTCTTCTTTTTTGTTATGCGTAGTTGATGCAGAACTTCCTGTACTATGAAGATATTGTCCTAAATTTGCCTCCCCGGAACGAAAGCACTCTACTTTGGTTCAATGATAAGTGGGGCAACCACTTCTTTAGTTTGTTTGCTAAGATTTTTTAGATGACTTTATAACTGAAGTTGCACAGACTAATGGGTCTGTATTGACTGACATTTTTAGGGCATTTAACCTTAGGAATCAAAGCAATATGGGTCTGATTGAGTCGGGGATCAAGAATGCTCCTCTAGAAGAAATCCTGAACTAGCTGCATCAAGTCAGTTTTTATAGCTTCCCATGATTGTTGGTAGAAACTACCATTAAAACCATCAGGGCTAGGGGCTTTGAAAGCTCCCAATTGAAAAACAGCTGCTTGGATTTCCTCCAATAAAGGTACTGCCACCAGTTCTTCATTTATGTTCTCTGTTATTGGGGATGGGCATTGGTTTAGGATAGATTGGTAATTTCTTGGACCCTTAGTCCTATATAAATTCTCATAGAAAGACTGAATATGTTTCTGTAGAATCGTGGGATCTCTGCACCAGCTATTATCTTCTAATTGCAGCATTGTAATACGTTTTGCTGCCTCCTTTTGATTGTTGTAGCATGGAAAAATTTGGTGTTTTTGTCTCCCCAATGTAACCATTTGATACGTGATCTCATTCCCCATAACCGTTCTTCCTGTTTTCTCAGTGTGTCTATTTGACTGATGATGTTCTGCACTTTCTAACACTGACGAGGACGTCATTTTATTGAGTGAGTTTATAATTTACCTGGCCTTTCATCGGTTGGGCTGTACCCTCTTTGGCGAGTCATAGCGCAACACCACTCCTAAATAGTCATCATTATTCACAGTACTTCTTTCGGAGGTTTTGCCCACTTTTGTATGGGCCGAGTCCAACTAGGTTTGCCAAATAAAATTCAAGACATTTCCAACCATAAGGCCCATTTGGTTCGCATTTGAAATGGACTTTTGGGCTCTAAAGGGGTTTGGCCAAATACAACCATGTTTGGTTCAAGTTTTTGGACAACTTTGACAAAATGCAATTGCATCTCCAAATGACTCTAAAGACCTTTACCCCAAAGCAATTTCGGAGATACTTTGAGAAGTTGTATCTTTGAGATGCAAATCATGAATATTGTTCATCTTTTTCAGAGAAAGAACAGAGGCCGACGACCGTCGGCCAAGGAGTTGCTCGTGCCGCGACCACCACCCAAGGGTCGTGGCCACCCATTGACCGCCGTTTGAGGTCATGCAACCTTAGGCGAGACGGCCTGAGGTCGCGTGGCCTCAGGCATCACCTGGGTCACATGACCCAGGCATTGCTTAAGGTTTGGCGACCGTCGCTTGGGTTTGCGCAGTCACTTGGACCTTAGGCAAGGTCATTTAGTGGCCGATCTCGTCACCGGTGGCTAAATTTAAAAAAAAAATGAAACTTTTTTTTATAAAAAAATTAGCAAAAAGCATTTGTAAAATGTAATTTTCACCAAACGGTATTTAAGCCAAATTTGTTTTGTGATGCAGTTTAAAATTATCATCTACCAAACGCTATTTTCTTTTCCAAAAGCCCTTTTAGTCCAAAGATATTTGTATTTTCTTAAGGACATTTGCCCAAAGCCGAACCAAACTGGCCTAACCATAGTTCATGGAGAAGGAAATAAGCAAATGAAATAATTATCCTATTGGTTAGAGTATTTTATGTTGGCCCGACAATTTCTATTGTGTGATTAAATATTACATGTCAATAATCAGCGTCATCTTGTGTCATCAAAGTATTTCATGGTATTGATAAATTTCCATTATTAAAATGGATGAAACATCAAAGTCATAGAAGTTACTAGTTAGTCAATTGTTTTATGTCGAATTTAAAATTTCTTAACAAATTATTGTCTTTTGAAATCCTACTCTTGCATCGAGTTAAAAAGAGGAAGGTTTTGTTGCCGCCTGTGTTGCAAAACTATAGAAGAAATAACGTAGTGGAGGAAAAATATGTAATATTGTTTATTGCAATAAAAAATAATATAACTCCAAAAAAATGATACCAAAAAATAAATAGGAAGTGAGGTACAACTAATTGAATCTCCTTAATGACATTAGTTCCTACCAATGATATCAAACAGCTTTAGGAACTATGTCTCTAAAGATGCAGCACCTTGAATTTGTCTGAATTAACACTATGTAACATGACTCTGTCGAACACTTCTTAAAGTTAATACACTTGGAGAAAAATTTGAAGTGAGGATATGCAGGTGATTTAGGTGATACATGGATTGAAGAATTTTAAATCTATTAATAGGGATGAGAAATGTACATAAGAAATACATGAACTAAAAAGATATAAAAATTAAATAGACACAAGAATCCAAGAAATACGTGAACTCAAGAGATACATAAATTAAGAAGATATATAGATCCAAGAGATATATGAACTCAAGAGATACATAAACTGATGAGATGTATATCATTTTGTTTATTCTCATTGATTCATTAACCCATCATAATTATAACAATTTGAGCATCACGGCGGACATTTATCCTCTTTGTCGTCACTCTTGTATAACAATCAACAACTCGCACTTAAAACCTAGATGAGAAGGCATAATTAGTAAATTGCAATAATATAGTCGTGCACCTAGTCGCCATCAAGTTAACATTATAATAGTAAGAAATTATATTATTGCTGATTAAGATAATAATAATCATATTTAAATTTGAGAATTTGAGTTACAAATCAATAAGGGCAAGACGAGAATGCATCCACAACGATGAAGATTATACCAGACCGCTAAAAAAACGAGTCATTACTACCATAAACTCGGTGCATGCTACCTCAAAACATGCAAGGCACGCGTATATTTCCATCAAATTTATCGCAAATTCACCTTTATAATTAAACTGAAAAGTCGAATTGCCCAAGCGATAAAAAGTCTATATGACCCTACTAAACGCTATACAAGGAAGCACTCCGCACGTAATGTAGTAATTCCTCTGGACAATATTAGAGAGACAACACACTAAATAAGACGCTTTAATTACCCAATCATGATATACGTTGAATCCGTCCTTTAAAACAAGTCTGTACAACATAATAATAATAATAATAATAATAATAATAATAATAATAATAACAATAACAATAACAATAATAATAATAACAATAATAATAATAACTTTAAAAAATTTCTTATATCTCATCAATCAACCGACACAAGTTTTATGCGAATTTAGCTAGCGTAAAATTCAAATCAGCTAGCAAATGTATCTGTGTCTCACGAAAAACATTAACTATCTTTTTGGTCACTATTAGAGAGGGGTAATCATCGAATCTTTGTTTAATATGGTACTTGCTTCTGTCCTTTGGGGACAAGAACCCAACAGGCCAAATTTATTCGAATACTTTAGTTATCTTTAGAAAACTACATGCAGATGAATAGGACAACAAAAACATTATATACATAAATATGTATGTATATATTTCTTGAAATAAGTAACTCTAATTCCATTAATCAACCCGCGAGGATTTGATTCTCTTTGTCTCCCAGGATTTTCCGTGAAGAGCTCGTAATGCTATCGTTAAAATAGGCGAAGTGGTCTAGTTTTACAATATGAGCACTTCATGCGGTAGAAATTAATTATTGGTAATTATTGGTAACGAACAAATTAATTTCTGAAACGCAAGCACACATAAATAATGCCATATAAACTTCAGTTATTACTTTCAAAATTATTGTCCATATATATATATATATAGCAAATCCCGAGGAGATGTACTCTAACACGTAATCAAAATATATAATTGAACCAATTACATCTTAATATTTCAACAATGTTGGTTGAGCACGACCAAATATGCTGGACGATCTGCTAAATTTTTTTGCGTATATCCTTTATTTGGTAAAGAATGGAAGAGTGGATTTATCATCACATAGAATAATAAGGACAGGTTTTTACTTAATTACGAATAATGGTACAGCCCATCTCCCAATTTATGTAGGATTTTATTATCAAGCGTAACGAACTCCCCCATTTAAATACTGAATTCTTTTTTTTTTCGTGCGTATTGCAAGTGGGGACTCGTCTTATTCCCATTTGCATTGCGTCAAAGTGAAACTTGAAATATCCGTATAATTGACCTACTCGACAGTGCAATACGCATAGGTGAGTAAAAGTTGAGGGTCTAAATGAATAGAACTTAGTAGGTGAATAATGAATATTTGTATAATTGGTGGTATGAAAATTTATACGTTAATCTTTAATATATTTAGATGGCAACCTGTCCCTCACAGGTTAAAGCAACAGTTTAAGAAGTTTTGTAGTTTAACCCAAACGTGAGTTTTTTATAAGAAAAACCCCTCAAGATCACATGTTAACATACTAATTGTATGTCCATTGATACTAAATGTGCGTTTGGTAACATTTCTCTTCCCGAGAACAATTTATGAGTATTTTAAGACGTTTGGTAACTATATAAAATTTTTGTTCTCGGAACAAAAATACGTTTGATACAACCTAAAATATTTTTGTGAATTATAATTTAATTAATAATTTTATTACATTTTCTTTTTTCTTTTACTTCTCCTTCCTCTAGCCGATCGGGCCTTGCAACTCGCCATACAAGAGCTGGTGAGGTCACTAGCCTTGAGGGAGCCTCAACTGACCATTGGCGAGGCTTGACCTCACCTGGCCATCGTGAGGTCGGCCTTGCCCACCTAGGCAACGCCGACCTCACGGTGGCTAGGCGAGGCTCGACCTCGTCTAGATCTGTGAGGTTGGGTCTCGCCCGGCCATTTCGAGGCCAGGTGACGCCAACTTTGCGATGGCCAGGCAAGGCTCGGCTTTGCTAGATTTGGGCGAGGTCTATTAGGATATAATATGCAGAAACGACAAGATTTTGTAATTTACGTCAACGCGAAATTGCTAGAGAAATAAACAAGAAAAACAAGGACATCAGAAATTTACGTGGTTCGGTTCGAGTATCGATACCTACGTCCACAAGGAGAGCCAGCAGCAAATAATCCACTATAATCGGAGAATCAAAGTTGACAATCGCTCACACACTCGAGTGTTTCCCACACCTAGATTTAACCAAAAATCCAAAGTGTTTATAAATAAACGATTCGCTTGGACATAAACTCACGGTACAAAAATACCACGCGTTCAAATCATACACCAAAAAAGAAAAGATCTCCAGCATCTTTTTTTTTCTTCCTTTCGTGCAGCTCCTCTCTCGGTGGACATGCGGCTTCTCGCGGCCGCCTTCTATGTAGGAACTCTTTTCCCTTTTATATGCATGCACCCAAAAGTCAAAGTCTTGACTTTTGGGCCCACCTCCTTCTGATTCACATGTAGAGGCTTCAGCTTCACACCAAAGAGTTTTGGCAATGCAAGAAAAGAAACCGGAGACCTGAGCCCACTTTTGGCTTCTTTGCGTGGAATATGTGCATGTGTGTGCCCAAAGAATTTCTTCTTTTATCTTTTATTTCCTCTTTTGTCTTACTTTGCACATCCAAAAGAGAAAGTCCAAGAAAGGAAATTGTTTCTTCTTTCTTCATCCAATTTCCAATCATTCAAAGAAAAACTTTATCGAGAAATTCAGTTTAATAAATAGTTATCTAAATTCAAACTCGAGACATTAATTTAATAATTCTCCACCTTGGCTTGATGTTCGAAGCCAGTTATAGTGTTCATCATCCATACTACTTTCCTAACGCCTCGACAAGCACTCACTCTCCACAGACACCAATAGAGCTCAAGCATAGCTTGAGTTTCGCCAAAGGAACAAACTTAGTCATCATGTTTGCTGGGTTATTTACTATAGCAATCTTTTTGACAATAACAATATCCTCAGCGAAGACATCTCAGATGAAATGGTACTTGATGTTGATATGCTCCGTTCGCTCGTCATAAACTGGATTATACGCCAAATATATCGCATATTAGTTACCACAGTGTATATCCACACTTTTATGTTCTAAACCAAAGTTCAAGAGCAAATTTTGTAACTATATCGCCTCCTTTGTTACAAATGTTAGTGCCATGTACTCTGTCTCAGTTGAAGACAAGGCTATGTGATCTTGTAAGGACGCTTTCCAACTAACTGCACCACATGCTAGCGTAAACACGTACTCTGCTAAAGACTTGCAATCATCCAAGTCACCGACATGATCCGAATCCACAAAACCAGTGGTCTCACTGCCATTGTTGTTCCTCCAGTACACTATACTCACGTCCGTTGTTCCCTTTAAATATTTGAGGATTCATTTCATAGCTTCCCAATGAGTTTTACCAAGACGATTCATATAGCGACTAACCACGCTCACAGCTTATGAAATATCAAACCTAGTGCACACCATAGCATACATAATACTATCTACGGCACTAAAATAAGGAACACACGACATATGCTCATCCTCATCCTCAATTTGTGGTAATAATTTATCTGAAAGTTTAAAGTGCTTCGCTAAAGGTGTACTTACAGTTTTTGCCAACTAATATTAAAACGTGCAACGATCTTCTCAATATATTTCTTCTGAGATAGACATAAAATTTCTGTAATCCTGTCATGCAAAATCTTCATACCCAAAATTTTCTTTGCATCATCTAAATCTTTCATCTCAAGTTCAACATTTAACTGCCTCTTCAGCATATTAATATCAGACATATTCTTAGCTACTATCAGCATATTATCAACAGATAAAAGTAGATAAATCAAAGAACCATTCTCCAATATTCTATAGTAAATGCAGTTATCCATTTAACTTTTTATGTAGTTTTAACTAGCTATGAAAGTATCAAAACGTTTATATCATTACTTAGGAGACTGTTTTAGCCCATACAAAGATTTCTTCAACAAGCAAACATGATCTTCCTTACTCGAAATAGCAAATCCCTCTAGTTGCCTCATGTAAATTGCTCCTCCAACTCATCGTGAAGAAACACAATTTTTACATCTAACTGCTCTAACTCAAGATTTTGCGAAGTAACTAAGGCAGGTAAAACACGAATAGAAGTATGTCTTACCACATGAGAGAACACCTCATTATAGTCAATGCTCTCACGTTGTGTATATCCTTTCGCCACAAGTCTCACCTTATACCCCGCTGCCTCAACACCGGGAATGCCCTCTTTTCGTTTGAAGACCCATTTACTTCCAACAATCTTTTGGTTCTTTGGTACTTTAACCAGCTCTCATGTCCGATTTCGATAGAGTGATTCCATCTCTTCACTCATAACCCATAGCCACTGTGACGACTCCAAACTAGCCATTGCCTCAGAGTAAGACGAAGGTTTATCCGTCTCCACCTCATCATCTATAGTCAATGCATAAGCAATATCTGTATAACCATAATGTACTAATGATTTAATGTGTCTTCTCTGTCTATCAGCTATAGTGTGCTGCGGCTTTGCTGATTGTTCACTATCACCAACTTCAAGAACTGCGGCTTCATCTGTAGTCTCAATTTCAGTTACATTCGAGGTCTCCAGAGTCTTCACCTGAAGCTCCACCTCACTAATGACACCATGATCTATCTTTTCTGCTGGTCATGTCTCAGAACTCCTCTGCTGAAGCATTGCAGTCTCGTTGAAAATCACATCTCTGCTGATTAGAAAACCGGGTGATATGGGATTGGTGCACCACAACCGATAACCTTTCAGCCCATGTGCATAACCCAGAAATATGCACTTCTTTGCCCTTAGCTCAAGCTTACCATTATTTGCATGAGCATACACACAACATTCGACTATACGTAATTCAGAGTAATCGACAGGTTTCCCCAACCATACTTCCTCGGGAGTCTTCCACTCGATAGCAAATGATGGAGATTGATTAACTAGGTAACACGCCATATTAACTGCTTCGACCCAAAATTCCTTGCCAAGTCCTGCATGCGAAAGCATGCATCGAGTTCGCTCAAGCAAAGTTATGTTCTTCCGTTCTACCACTCCATTCTGCTGTGGTGTCCCAAGTACTGTGCAGTGTCTCACAATACCTTCTTTCTTGCAAAACTTAGTAAAATTTTTACCACAAAACTCCATACCATTATTGGTTTTTAGGCACTTGATTTGTTTATCTGACTGCTTCTCAATCAATGCCTTAATTTTTTTGAACCGATCAAACACATCATATTTGTACTTCAGAAAGTATACCCATACCTTCTTTGAATAGTTGTCGATAAATGCCAGCATATATCGAGCACCTCCTTTTGAAGGAACCAAAGATGGGCCCTAAATTTTGAATGAATATATTCAACTGGTCATTTGGTCGAATGAATAGCTGTAGTAAACTTAACTCGGTGCTGCTTCCCAAAGATGCTGTGCTCACATAAGTTTAGCTTCCCTGTCTTTTGACCCTTCAACAACCCATTTTCACTCAGTATCGTCATACATGCCTTGCTCATGTGCCCTAAATGCATATGCCATAATTGAGTCAAGTTAGAGTTTGACTCACCTGATGAAACTGTAGAGGTTCCAGTCACGGTCTCTCCTAGTAGATGATAGAGAGTATTCACTTTCTTTCCATTCATCATTGTCATGACACCTCGAGAGATCTTCAATACTCCACCTTCAGCGGTGTACCCACACCCGATGTCATCGAGTGTCCCCAGAGAAATAAAATTCTTCTCGAGCTTCAGTACATGTCTCACATCTGTCAATGTGCGCACCACCCCATCGTGCATCCGAATGTGAACTGTCCTATTCCTCACAGTCTTACAAACTACATTATTCCCAAAAAAAACTCTACCACCATCTACAGTTTGGTAAATAATAAACCAGTTCTTATGAGGCGTCATATAATAAGAACACCCCGAATTTAGTACCCATTTGTCTCCTGACAAAGTAGCAATCACATATAAAACAACTTCTGCCTCACTATTACTCCCATTGGCAACATTTGCGACAATGCTTGTGGCATTCTGCCTATCAGCTTTCTTCCTCTGCTTTGGACAATCTCTCATAATGTGCCTTTTCCCCGTGATACTCAAAGCACTTCACGTGTCCCTTGGACTTTCTATGGTGTGATTTCGATATGCTTTTACCTCTGTTGCTACTAGGCCATCGATGTTGGGAATCGTCAGTGCTTACACTACTTCTTGCGCCAGACCGTCATCTCGCAATTTTCTCTACCACTCTTTAAAGAATAAGGCGAACTTTACCTCTTCTGAAATAATTATAGTACGCCTCTGCAATAGTGAATCAGTAAAGTGCTTCCATGACTCTAGTAAATAGGCTAACAACATCATACCCTGTTCTTCATCATCAAGTATCTCACCGACGTTCTTCAGATCCAACATGAGTTTATTAAATTCATCTAGATGAGTTCTGATAGACGTACCTTCAGTATATTTAAATTGAAACATCTTCTTCAACATGTACAAGCGATTGTTCAAACCTTTCTTCACATAGAGTGCTAGTTTTGCCCATACTGCTACGGCATCCTTTTCCTCAACAACCTTTTTTAAGACCTTATCCGACAAGTTTAACATGATTGTGCTCTTTACTCTTTCCATTAGCTCTACCTTCTCTAAGGCTTTCATTATTATATGCAACTCATCTTCATCATCTAGTGTCTTGGCCAAACCTTGGGTTGTCAATAAAGCCCGCATCTTGATGCTCCATAACACAAAGTTGTTGCTCCCGTTAAACTTCTCAATTTCAAATTTCCTCTCAAACATAATTGCAATAACAAAATTTCCAAATAATAATCAGACAAGTAAAAGCTCCAAATCACAATCAAAAAATCTAATCCCAAGCTCTGATATCAATTGTTGTGATATAATATAAGGAAACAACAAGATCTTGCAATTTACGTTAACGCGAAATTACTAGAGAAATAAACGAGAAAAATAAGGACACTAGAAATTTATGTGATTTGATTCAAGTATTGGTATTTATGTTCACAGGGAAAACCGGTAGCAAATAATCCACTATAATCGGAGAATCGGAGTTTACAATCGCTCATACGCTCGAATGTTTCCTATATCTAGATTTAACCATAAATCCAAAGTGTTTATAAATAAATAATTCATTTGGACACAAACTCATGGCACAAAAATATCACGCGTTCAAGTCATACACCAAAAAAGAAAAGATCTCTAGCGTCTTTTTTTTCTTCCTTTAGTGCAACTCCTCTCTTGGTGGACGTGTGGCTTCTCACGACTGCCTTCTACGTAGGAATTCTTTTCCCTTTTATATGTATGTGCCCAAAAGTCAAGACTTTGACTTTTGGGCCCACCTCCTTCTAATGGTGCAGAGGCTTCAGCTTCACGCCAAAGGGTTTTAGCAGTGCAAGAAAAGAAATAGGAGACCTAGGCCCACTTTTGGCTTCTTTGCATGGAATATGTGTGTGCTTGTGTGCCCAAAGACTTTCTTCTTTTATCTTTTATTTCCTCTTTTGTCTTGCTTTGCACATCCAAAAGAGAAAGTCCAAGAAAGGAAATTGTTTCTTCTTTCTTCATCCAATTTCCAATCCTTCGAAGAAAAACTTTATCGACAAATTCGATTTAACAAATCATTATTTGAATTCAAACTCAAGACATTAATTTAAAAATGTCAAACCTCACCCAGCCATCGCGAGGCACGGGGGGCCTTGCTAGTGGTCGGCAAGGATGTCACCGACAAGCTTGGGGCGATCTCGTTGAGGGCTGGCAATGCTCCAATGAGGTCGTCGGGCCTCATCTGGCCGATTGTCGGCCATTGCTGAGGTCGGCGATCAACTGGGCAAAGAAGAAAGAGAAAAAAAGAAAGAGATGAAATGTAGAGAAAGTAAAAATTTGTTTCTTGAGTTGTTCCCGAGAACAAGAAACAATTTTGTTTTTGTTTCTTATTTCTATTCCAAATCTATTCACATGAATAAAAAAATTACCAAACGCATTTTTGTTCTAGGAAACAAAAAAAAAAAAAAAAAAAAAACAGAAATACTTGTTCTAGGGAGCGTTATCAAACCCTCCACAATAATGTCCAAAATCATGTCACAAATTCAATTCCTTTCCTCCGTCTTTTCTTTTGTTTGTCGATGGAGCAACATCATGGACTTGGTTGTGGTTAATAATTATCAGTCGGAGATATTGACATGCCATATTGGAAGCATGAGCTGTTTTTAAAAGTATAACTTTCTATTTTTTCTTTGTATGAATGCTGTACATCTAATACATATCAAGGGAACAAAATTGGACAACTGAAAGAGTTTCCTCTATTGTGACATGATGTTTAAAAGAGAGGCCCTTGTTCTAATGAAGCACCTGTGCAATCCCTCCAAGGCATCCTCAATCCTTCCAATCCTAATCTCCAAATCCTCCAATTCACATTGTGCGACCTGTAACTTCTCGCCATCAACCCCTTCTCTTGACATGTGCTTGCACATGGTGGTGAGTGCACAATCAACCCATTCCAACTCATTCACATCCTCTTGCTTATCTTCTTGATCGCATGATATTGCTCCCTTTGGATATACCAATTTGGAGACTATGGACCACCTGCTAATTTGCCTGTTGGGCCTCGACACTGGCGTTGCCAAGAAGGACAATAGAGATTGAAATATTGAAGTGCTCAACAGATTAGCATCTCTCACCACTCTCATCACTGATGAGAGGTGGTTATTTTCATTCTCCAATTGACGATCTTCAAATTTGGCCGCCATCTTCCTCAATACAGCCATCAATCTTTTAGCATCCTTCTTCATTGCCTTCCTAAAGTTGGTGTATTCCGTGACACCTATCTCAATGCATGGTTCGCCCTTTCTCCGCCGGAGAGTGGATTGGAGAGCGCGCACCTGTTCTTTAAGGCGCAACAAGATTTGGCTAGAGTAGTCACAAACATCTAGTACTTGGATTGATCCATCCAATAGCACATTGATGAATCCCTCCTGTCGGCTGCAAGAGAGGGTTTGTTGAGTTGATCTCATGTTGAGCAGATCATCCATACAAACGTAGACTCCCTCAAGGCCCGTGAGCCCGGCGCAGACCGACCCATACAATGAAGTGGAGGCCTCGTCCTGTGATGAATGGAGCTTGTTGATCAAATCAAGAGTCCTGAGAGTGGTGGGATTGGATCTGGAAGGCAAGCTAATTGACCTAACATGGCAATTACTTCTGCATTTGGATGAAGATATAGCCATTTTTGCAATCTTTCTTTCTTTCTTTGCTTTTGCGCTCAAGTTCTGGGATGTCCATCACAAGTTGAAGTTCAGCATATATATATAGGAACACTTAAAGAGACATGGTTGTTCCATGTCAAACGTCAGCACTCTCTCTCTCTCTTCTCTCTGTGTGTTATGTGGTCAGAAGTGTGGCCAACAAGGTCGAAATGATTTGATGTTCAATTCATAATCAATTTAAATATTGGAAATGAGTTGTCTTTGCTGGTTTGTCATATTCTCTGCGCTTTCTTGGCGAAAAGAGCGACTGACTCACCCCCATTCGTTGCTTCCTATGTTGCCACCTTAACCCCCTCATTGGAATATGTTAAATTAGAGCTAATAATAAATTTTTTTTCCAAACAGAACCTATTATATTTATGGACCAAACCGATTACAAGCAGCAGCTATCCCATCAGCGTAAATAAGATCTAAAAGAGGGGGAGGGGGAAAAACAGCCCAGTTACTTCGCTTGGAATTGACCCTATGGGCCTTCGCAGCCCAGTCAGCAGCAACATTTGCCTCACGACGACAGAATGCTAGGGAAATATTGGGAAAAAACGAAAGCAGGAAGGCAGCTTCGGAGAAGAGGCTTCGTTCTTGCCATGGCGGCGAGCGCTGACCCTTCAGTGTCTCGATGAGGGTTTGGCAATCAGATTCAAGAGTCAGCGCAACATGAGAGAGGTCTTGATCAATCAAATGATGGAGAGCAAGCAAGCAAGCGTGGATCTCCGCTTGTAGAGCCGAGAAGGCAGCAAAGCTATCTGAGAAGCCACCAGTAAGTTGTCCTTGCGAATCACGACACACACAAGCCATAGTCCCTTCCCTGCTCCCTAGTTGATAAGATCCATCGATATTGACCTTTAAAACCCCCGGATCTGGGGGTCTCCATATAGTTCCGTGATGTTGAAAAAAAACAGCTTTGCAGGTGGAAGAACGAGCAACAGTAGAATCCACACGAGATTGAAGCATTGCTTCTTCAGCTACACGATGCGGATTAGGATGTTTTCATCCAAAAATAAATGCATTTCGAGCCTTCCATATGTGCCAAAGGACTGTGGCGATCACTGGAAGACCTGGTAAGGGTTTCTGATCACCGGCATGCTCTATGATCCAGGCTGTGATATTCCTTATATTCTGAGTTTGAATGGGGAGGTTGATCTGAGGATTACTCCAAACACGCAAAACCCAGGGACAGAACAGGAACAAGTGTTCCAAGGTTTCCGGGGTGTCTTGATCACAAATAGGGCATTTTGGATTGTCAATGATATGCCTATGATGCAGATTAACTCTTGTTGCTAAACTATTTTGACATAGTAACCACAAGAAGTGTCGTACCTTAGGAGCGGTGTGCATTTTCCACAATTTGTGCCATAGTAAAGATGGATGTTGATGTGAGGATGAGGGTGCGCTATTGAGTTTAAGCTCCGCTGAATGTTTGATATTGTGATATGCTGATTTAACTGTGTAGTCACCATTAGAAGTAGCAGTCCAAATAAGTTTATCCATGGAAAATCTGGGTCGTACCGGAATAGATGCAATCTGGTGAACTACCTGGGAGTCAAAAAATCTGTGGAGTAGAGAGTACTTCCATGTGCTGGTAGAGTGATCAATAAGATCAGCCACTAAAGTGGGCTCTTCTCGTTGAGGAGGTCCTGTTAATTTGCCTATAGGTAACCACCTATCTTCCCTGATTCTGATGGAACTCCCATCTCCTACTGACCAGCAAACATAAGGAAAAATTGCATCACGTCCACTCAAAAGGCTCTACCAGCCCCATGACGGGCGAGAGCCTTTTTTTGCCTCATCAAACCGTGTGGTTGGAAAATATAATCATTTAAAAACTCTACCCCACAAGGAGGATGGCTGAAGAAGTAGTCGCCATGCTTGCTTACCAAAGCATGGCTAAATTAAAACCGAGGAGATCCCGAAACTCTAAACCACCAGCACTTTGCCTTTTTCTCGTTTTAGTACCTCCCAATTTCGCCAATGTATGCCTGCTCGTTGTTTATCATTCTGCCACCAAAATTTTGCAATTCTTTGTTCAATAGAGGTACATAGAGAAATGGGTAGTCGAAATATGGACATGGCATACTGTGGTATGGATTGTACTACAGCCTTCAACATAATCTCTTTCCCTGCCTTTGAGAAAAGGTTTTCCTTCCAACCTTCCAATCTAGTATTCACTCGAGCTAGTATCCAAGAGAACATACCCCTTTTTGACCTACCCCAATCAGATGGTATACCAAGATATTTCCCACAACGTTGTTGTATAGGTACTCTAATAGCATTAGCCATATTTTCCTGTAGAGAAGTAGGGCAAGATTTACTAAAAAATATACCAGATTTGTTGCGGTTCACCTCTTGGCCCGTGGCAAAGCAATATTGATTCAGCAGATTTGATAAATTCTGACATTCCCGAACTGATCCTTCTACAAAGAAAATTGCATCGTCTGCGAAAAGAAGGTGTGAAAGAGTTGGGCACCATCTGTTGAGTTTAATACCTTTGAGTGTCTCCATATCGAGTGCATTATGAATAAGAGATGATAATAGATTGGATAGAAGGATAAAAAGGTATGGGGAGAGAGGATCTCCTTGGCGAAGGCCCCTGGTAGGATGAAAGGGCCTAAGCTGATCGCCATTCATGTTGATACATAAAGATGTAGTGGTGATACACTACATAACCAAAGTACTCCATAATGGATGAAAGCCTAACTTAAGTAGATAAGCATGTAAAAAGTCCCATTCCACTCTATCGTAGGCCTTCCGCATATCCAACTTGACAACAGCATGAAATTTGCGCTTCCTCCTTTTAGATCTAAGTTGATGTAAAACCTCCTGTACTAGCAAGATATTATCTTGTATCTGGCGCCCACCCACAAAAGCCGATTGTTCCTCAGAAATTAGAGATGGTAGCAGAGGTTTCAGTCTATTTGCAAGCACTTTAGAGATAACCTTATAGGCATAATTGCATAAACTAATAGGGCGAAATTGATCAAGACTCTCAGGGTGAGGGAGTTTTGGGATCAAAGTAATAACTGTTTTATTTAAGGCTAAAGGGAAACGGCCTGAGAGAAAGAAATGTTGAACCTCTTTGAAGAAATCATCCTTGATAATATCCCAATGAGTCCTATAAAAAAGACCAGTCAGCCCATCAGGACCAGGAGCTTTGGTTGCTCCCAGCTGAAACGTAGCTAGTCTCAATTCTTCCAAGGTCAACAATGACGTTAGAGCGTTATTCATGGCTGGCGTCACCACTGTAGGACACTGATCTAAAATAGGTTCAAAGTTGCGAGGTCCGACTATGGTATATAATGATGAGAAGAAAGAAGTTGTCATCTCCTGAAGCCGAGTAGGATCCCTGACCCAATCCCCCGTTTCATCCCTGAGCATCGTAATCTTATTCCTTTGTCGCCTCTGGATTGTAGTTGCGTGAAAAAAACGTGTATTTCGATCCCCCCATTTCAGCCAATGTATACGAGATCTCATGGCCCAAAACTGTTCTTCGCGCTGCCATGCATTATGTAATTCAGTTTTCAAAGCCATAACTTTGGATTTGTCATAAGGAGGCATAGACTGGTTAGTGATTTGTAGAAGCTGCTGCTGAATTTCAGTGATGCGAGTATGGTTGTTCCCGAATTTGAGACGACTCCACCGAAGCAAAGCATAAGCAACTAGGCGTAATTTGGTAGAGAGGCTCGAATTCACCAGCGAACCCGAATGCCAGGAAGATTCGATAATCTGGCGACAATCTTTGTCCTCATTCCAAAATGCTTCATATCTAAAAAACCTCTGACTTCGCTTTTTAGAAGCGATAGTAGATAATAGAAGGGGACTGTGATCGGAGGCAACAGCAGGGAGAGCATAAGCTTCTGCAGAAGGAAACTGTAATCGCCAGTTCAAAGTACATAAAACCCTGTCCAGTTGTTCTTTAACAAGTTCATCCCCATCTCGGTTGTTCTGCCAAGTGAAGGCACAGCCTTTCGATTCAATGTCCATAAGAGCACAGCCAGTTAGGACAGCACGAAATGAAGACATACGGGATAAATCTGTTTGTCTTTTGCCCACCTTCTCCCATGGGTAAAGGATGTCGTTGAAGTCACCTAGACAAACCCAAGGAGCATGATTCTCACAGCTGATCATGCGTAGCTCTTGCCAGAAAAGCCTCCGAAGGGGATATACCGCCGGAGCATGTAGACAAGTAACACGGCAGTTGCTGTCATCCTCAGAATCATGACAGAAGAAGTCAAAAAAAGAAGGGGTCGACTGAAGCGAAGTCAAACAGAGGCTGTCATTCCAAAAAAGAGCCAAACCCCCAGCTGAACCCACCGAACTGACCACCCGAAGATTACCAAAATGGAGGCTGTGGTGTAAACGTTGGAGAAAGACCTCACTCTGTTTGGTCTCCATCAAAAAAAGAAGGTTAGGCTTTTCTTTAGCCACCAGGGCTTTAAGCGCTTGAACTGTCAGGGGATTGCCCAACCCCTGACAATTCCAACATAGAATTTTCATCGATGAGGTGGTGGCTGTTGAGGGCCAGCCACCGTCGCCCATAATTCAGCTTGAGATGCTTCCAAAATGGGAGTATCAAGAAGCACAGATTCATCAAAACCAGGGGGACCAGCACCCTTTAAATCATAAGGGTTATAACGCCTTATCTTTTTTGCAGGTCCTATCTTTGGAGCAGGACGAGAAACCTTGGACTTCTTAGCCTGAACAGACGGAGATTCCTGAGCCTGAGAGCCTGGTAAGTGTGCAATGTCAGGTATTGGATCAGACTGGATAGAACAACCAGGTACAACACCAGGCAGGGTAGAAATCCCCTTCAATTTAGCTGTTGCTGGAATGAGTGCTGTATGATGTTGGGTCCCTATCAAGATCTCAGGATTTTCGTGATGTGCAAGTGTTGTAACTTGCTTGTCTGAAGGAAGTACTGAGGTATTCTTTGGTGCAGCAACAGTAACGAGTGGTGGGGGCAAGAGCATGAGTTGGGAAGGAGGCGTCTCAGGTATACTATCTACTGACTCATCCGTGGAGTGTGGAGGGTTATAAAATGATTGCCAGTAAGGACTAGCTTGTTTAGTTTATGCTTTCAGCCATGGACCATAAACCATGGTATCCCGTCCTTCAAATTTTGACTCATCATAGGGGATCTCTCTACAAGACATAGCATAATGACCCAACCTTCCACAGGAGTAACAAAAATGAGAAAGTCGCTCGTATCGAAAGTCAAGCCAGAATAGTTTGCCCTCAATGCGAATGAGTTTACCTGTCCTTAAGGGATCCTGTATTGTTAGAACAACCTTTGCCCTAGCAGTCCTAGAGATCATGCCCTCTTTAGTATCAACTCTCACTTCAATTACCCGCCCAAGATCTTGCACAGCCTTAATAATAGTCTGTTCAGTAGTCCATTCCAAAGGCAATCCCAATATTTGTACCCAAAAAGCACACCTGGAAAAATCATAACAGTGCAAGGGAGTTTTAGATTGCCATGACTTTACAATTACTAGATGACCCGAAAAGAGCCAAGGACCACCATCAAGAACACGCTGTTTATCTGCAAGAGAGTGAAATTTAGCTACGTATAGTCCCTCTTCACGTTGTGTGATATCAACTCGGTCAGTTCTCCATGCCTTCTTAATTGTACTCTGGAATGCCGGGAAATTTACGATAGGGTCTGACAAAATTTTGCACACCAACATCAAGTTACATTCCACCAATTTTGCAGGTGATGGTTGTTCATTCCAGCAATCTATATTCTTCTCTGTGGTAAGTCTCCCCAATCTTGAACAGAGAGCAGCAAGGCGATCAGAGTCACTATATTCTTCAGAGTCCATGACGCAAAGAGAACAGCAAGTAAAGAAAGAGGGGCCAACTAAGTGGAGTCGCACAGTAAGGGACAATCAGGTAAAGTCGCAGAGATGCGAAGACCCCACATGAAATATTAATCGCTGATCGAAGTCTCATAAGATGACAAGAAAAACAGGGGAAGATAACAGAACCGTGAAACAAACCAAACAGTGGGAGAAGGCACGAAGGGAAGACTTCTTCGTCAAATACAGACCGCCATCAGCTCTGGATACTATCGCAGCTCTCGCGAACACCGCGATTCAGAATATAAACAGAATAAGACCGCCCAAGAGAGACTGAGGGAGAAGGCACGAAGGGAAGGCTTCTTCGTCAAGAACGGACCGCCATCACCTCTGGATACAATCTCAGCTGTCACGAACACCGCGATTCGGAAGAGAAGCAGAACAAGACCGACCTGGATGACGATTAAAGGAGAAAACAAAAGCGTGCGAAGAAAATCGAAGTGAACTGTGAATCTGCTGTGGCTGTCCCAATTTCCAATAAGCCCCTATAAAAAAGGAAAAAATCATTCATTCTTTAGGAGAAAACAATCACGATCGCAGATCTTGCGCAGGCCATGAATAATTTACGGCATGAGATTTTTCTAGAGAGTAATTAATAATTGGAACATCGTAATTAAGCCATGATAAATCATTTATTCTTTTTGTTTGTTGGGCGCACGAATGCCTAGTCATAGTCATCCTAATCCGTTTGTTAATCAGAAGTTCGGTGAATTTAATTTTCTTTTCCGGGTTTCTTTATTTTTCAGGGAGACACGTGGAGCTTTCTCATTTGCAGCTAGGGACGACCTAAATGAAATGAAACGTAACTAATGATCCCCTTTTGCCTAACAACATTAAATGATCTCTATGGCTAGCGGACATCAAAAGTTGCCGAGCCGTCATCTGAGACTAGTCTCAAAGGCGAAAAGCGGCGCATGCTTGTTAGGCTATGGCCCAGTTTATTGTGGCTAAGGCAGAAAGTGCCGTGACGTATTTCTCCGAAATAAACGACTTTGATGTGGTTGCAAATCAGCATCTCATTTGAAGGGAGTTGCTTTGTAATACAAAGGCTAGTAGAAAACCAGTTAACTTTGAGGCTGTACTTGTTTCGCGAAAAATGATTTTCAGAAAATCTTTTTCATAATTTTTGGTGTTTGGGTATGAAAAATGAGCAGTTAAAAAAATATTTCAAATTAATAGAAAAATTGGAGAAAATGATTTTCTCTTTCTCCCGCTAAGGTTTCTCTTTTTTCTGCTTGGCCATAGCTTCATTGGCATTCACACATCACCACCTAGACCTCCGAGTTGTGCCACAACTTCCAACAACCCCTCCGCGACCTCAGCTCCTCATCATCATGTCGTGCGAGTGACCCAAGATCTAGGGTTGTCTAAAGATGTGGTTACATCGAAGCTCAATGATGCTGAATTTGATGTCCCGATCTCAACCCAAGATCTGAGGTTGTCTAGAGAGTGGGAGGTGTTGTTGGAGGAAGTGCCAATGCCGGTGTGGGTATCAGAGGAGAGTTTGGGGAAGGAGGTGGAGGTGTAATAGCCGCCACTAAAAGAGGCGGAGGGATCAGAGGGAGTGGAGAAGGCAGGGGCCAATCTAGGGGTCTAGGACGAGGAGAGTTTCAAGAAAGAGGAGGATTTTCTTATGGGAGAACGCATGCGAGTGAGAAGAAGTAAGCGATGAAAAAAGTTTTCATTTAGTAGAAAACTTCTACATTTCATTTCTATTTCAAATTTATTTATGGACACAAAATTTGTCCTGAAAATAAAAAAAATGAATATGCATTATCAAATTGATTTCTATACTAAACTTGTTCCTGGAAAAAAAAATACAGAAAAAATAAAGAAATAAAATAGTTATCATGTGTACTATTATCCTTTTTTAGTCACTCTTGAATAACAACAATGCACACTTGAAACCTAGACAAAAAAAGGCCTATTAGTAAATTATAATAATATTTTCATGCACTTAACTATCATCAAATTAACATTATAATTTAAGAAATTATATTATTATTGATTAAGATAATAATAATCAAATTGAAGTTTGAGAATTTGGACTTACTAATGGACTTACTAATCAATAAAAGTAAGATGACAATGCATCCACAACGATAAAAAGTATATCAGGGCACCTAAAAAATGAGTCACTATTGCATAAACTCAGTGTATGCAACCCTAAAACATGTGCATCAAATCATCTCATAATTTTCTCTTGTGAACAAGGTCACAAAGTGAACCACATATTTGTGTTCATTAATTTGATCGCAAAATCACCTCTATAATTGAATTGACTCTCGACTAAACGCTATACAGGGAAGCGCTCCACATGTGATGTAGTAATCTCCCCTCAACATTATTAGAGAGACACTACATACTAGACAACACCTTTTAATCAATCAATCATTACATATATTCCGTACGTGGAATCCGTCCTTTTTAACTTGTCTGTACAAGATAGTAACAATAATACAACTCTAAAAAATCTCATTTGTCTCATCAACCGACGACACAAGATCTATGCGAATTTAGCTAATGTAAAATCCAAATCGGCTAACAAATGGATCTGCGTCCCATGAAAAGCATTAACCATCTTTTTGGGCATTGTTAGAGAGGGCTAATTATTGAATCTTTGTTTAATATGGTATTTGCTTCTGTCCTTTGGGGACAAGAACCCAACAGGCCGAATTTATTCGAATACTTCAGATATCTTTGAAAAAATTACATGCAGACGAATAAGACAAGTGAAACATGATTATATATATATAACATTTCTTGAAATAAATGGCTCTACCGTTAAAATAGGCTACGTGGTCTAGTTTTACAATCTGAGCACTTAATGAGGTAGTTAATTATTGGTAATTATCGGTAACAACAAAATTAATTCCTTAAAGGCACGGACGCTTAATTCATGCAATATAAACTTTAGTTATTACTTTCAAAATTATTGTGCATATATATGTGCAAACACCATTGAGGATTGAGGATATTCTTCATGCAAACCACAAGGAAATGTACTCTGCCACGTTTTCAAAATGTATAATTGAAACGGTTCCATCTCAATATTTCAAAAATCTTGGCTGAGCATGACCTGATGATGGAGGAACCGCTGAGAATTTACGTGTATATTCTTCATTCGGTAAAGAATGGAAGAGTGGATTTATCGTCACATGGAAGGATGGATATTTACTTAATTACGAATAATGGTACAACCCTCTCCCTATTTATGTAGGATTTTAATTCGAGGCACAACGAACTCCACCATTTAAATACTGATTTCTCTCTCGTTGCGCGCGTATTGCGAGTGGCAACTCATGCTATTCCAGTTTCCTCTGCGTCAAAGTAAAACTTGGAGTATTCGTAGAATTTACCTACTCGATAGTGCTTGCAGAAGTTGGGATATGATTTGCATAGGCAAGTAAAAGTTGGGGGTCTATATGAATAGAACTTTGTAGGTGAACGATGGAATCCGTGTAATTGGTGTTATGAAAGTTTATACGTTAATCTTTAACATATCCAGATGGCAACCCGTCCTTCACAAGTTAAAGCAATAATTTCAAATTCTTGCGGTTTGATTCAAACGTAAGTTCTTTATAGGCAAAGCCCCTCGAGGTCACACGTTGATATAATAATTGTCTTATGTCCATGGGCACTAAGAATGCACAAAATCATGTCATAGATTCAATTCCTTTCCTTTATCTTTTCTTTTGTTTGTTGACGGAGTAACATCATGGTTAATAACGAGCAATTGGAGATATTAAAAT
This sequence comes from Eucalyptus sideroxylon x Eucalyptus melliodora, assembly GCA_016097485.1. Classification (NCBI taxonomy): domain Eukaryota; kingdom Viridiplantae; phylum Streptophyta; class Magnoliopsida; order Myrtales; family Myrtaceae; genus Eucalyptus; species Eucalyptus sideroxylon x Eucalyptus melliodora. Next base: position 42,574,356 of record CM027832.1, on the reverse strand, counting down.
GCCATGTTGGAAGCATGAGCTGTCACTAAAAGTATCACTTTCTATATTTTCACTTTATGAATGATGTACATCTCAAAACATATCAAGGACAAAATTGGGCAACTGAAAGTGTTTTCTTTACTGTGACATGATATTCAAAAGAGAGGCCCTTGTTCTAATCAAGCACCTGTACAATCCCTCTACGGCATCCCCAATCCTTCCAATTCCAATCTCCAAATCCTCCAATTTACATTGTGTGACTTGCAACTTCTCGCCATCAGCCCCTTCTCTTGACATGTGCTTGCACATTGTGGTGAGAGTACAATCCACAGATTCCAACTCATTAACAGCATCTTGCTTATCTTCTTCATCACATGATATTGCCCCCTTTGAATGCACCAATTTGGAGACTATGGACCACTTGCTAATTTGCCTGTTGGGCCTTGACATTGGAATTGCCATGAATAACAATAAAGATTGGAAAATGGAAGTGCTCAATAAATTAGCATCTCTCACCACTCTCATCACTGATGAGAGGTGGTGATCTTCATTCTCCAGTTGACCATCTTCAAATTTGGCAGCCATCTTCCTCAATACAGCCATCAATCTTTTGGCATCCTTCTTCCTTCTCTTCCTGAAATTGGTGTATTCTGCGACACCCATTTCAATGCCCGATTTGCCTTTTCTCCGCCGGAGAGCGGATTGGAGAGCGCTCACTTGTTCCTTAAGGCACGATAAGGTTTGCCTAATGTAGTCGCAAACATCTAGTAGCTGGATGGATCCATCTAATAGCTCATTGATGAATTCCTCCCGTTGGCTGCAAGAGAGGGTTTGTTGAGTTGATCTAATATTGAGGAGATCATCCAAACAAACGTACACTCCCTCGAGGCCTGAGAGCCCGGCGCAAATCGACCCAGACGACGAAGTGGATGCCTCATCCCATGATGATTGGAGCTTGTTGATCAAATCAACAATCCTAAGAGTGGTGGGATGGATCTTGAAGGCAAGCTAATTGACCTAACATGGCAATTGCTTCTGCATTTGGATGAAGATATGGCCATTTCTGCAATCTTTCTTTCTTTCTTTGCTTTTGCGGTCAAGTTCTGGGATGTCTATCACAAGTTGAAGTTCAGCGTACTTATAGGAACACTTAAAAGAGACATGGTTGTTCCATGTCAAACGTCAGCTCTTTCTCTCTCTGTGTTATGTGGTCAGATATGTGGCCGACATGGTCCAAATTATTTGATGTTCATATCAAAAATGAATTTAAAAATTGGAAATGAGTTGTCTTTGCTGGTTTGTCATATTCTCTGTGCTTTCTTAGGGAAACGAGTGACTGACTCACCCCCATTCCTTGCCTCCCGTATTGCCCCATCAACCCCATCCTTGGAATATATTAAATTAGAGCTAATAATAAATATTATTGTGACCTAACCTCGGGTGTACCACCTAATGTTTGGCTAATGAACTACTAAACTTAGACTTCACTTGGGTTCTCCCAAGCCTATACCAGCTCGCGACTTAAATTCAAGTTCTTAACATGCAAATGATTTTTTAATTAAGAGTCACCACTAATCTATATTTGGTGAGTCGATTAGAAACTCAAGTAAAGTAATTACTTCTGCAAACTAGAGATTGTGAGTTCGGGGACTTGATTACGCTAAATTTCTTTAACACCATTTCGGTACCTTTTCTCTTTAATTTTGGAAAAAATGTTTTTCAAGCAACTTGAATTAATTTTAAGTTATTTTTCTAACATGTGAGGTGATCATGTGGGTGTGCAATCTACCAATTCAACACCAAAAAAAGCAATAAATAAATTATGGGACTTTAACGAAAGTATCTGCAATGTTAGATCAGAATTCACATAAACAGTCATAAATATGATATTTAATTAACACACGATCACTTAATTTTTTTTTTACTTGTTTAAATAGAATCATGCTTTATGCAATGTATGCTACTAATCTAACATGACACGACATGACATAGCAATATGACCTAAATTACATGACATAAGTATAGTATTTTGTTGTGTTTTCTTAAATAGACATGCAATCTATCCTAAAACAAGCAATATTCTAACATGAACCTAATCCAATTCAAATATATTTATTATTTTTTGGGTTTTCTTTTATGGAAACAAAATCAATTCAAGTAAAGGCATAAAAAAAAAAAAAAACAAGACAACAAATTAGGTAAGATATCATTAATACCCATTTTAATAAATTGACGAATCATATCTCGAGTATAAGATTCGATTGGCCAATTTTGACAAAATTGTGAATCATATATCGGGCGATTGGATTGGCGATTTTTCCATGTGATTACGAGTCATATTTCGGACATGAAATCGGACTATCATTCGTATGTACGTCGTGAGATTAAAGAATAATTCCTAATTTAAAAGGTTTTCGGGAAACTTTGAATAAGATGTATCACTCAAAGATTTGAATTTAGTGGCGATATCAACAAATTAAGTAAGGAAATTACCAAATTAAATTCAGCCTCCATTGTTTCTAAACATTACCCATGTGCAATTCTTGACTCCACTAATAATGCCCATGGACTAGGCCAATTCGCTCTTTCTGTAGACTTAGTCCAACTCGTCAAATTAAAGTTCAGAACCATCAAGTTAAACCCATCCATCACCGGTCCAATACAAATGCAACAACAATAATAATAATAATAAAATGCTCCTAAAACCATGTGTTATGCAATTTAATTATAATATTTTTGTTTAGGGGTTAAAAAATTAATCCATAATTTTTAATGTAGTAAACAATTAATCGAGTTGCCAAAATTTAGGTGTCAACAAATATGAATGTCTTGGTGTCTTAATTTCCCAAGACCCCTCAACCCCCCCCCCCGGGCCCCCAATAAAAAAAATTGCATTCTTTAGGAGAAAGAAATCATGATCGCAGATCTTATTAGAATAATTTACGGCATGAGATTTTTCTACAGAGTAAATAATTAATTGGAACATCGTTATTAGGCCATGATAAATCAATTTATCTCTTGGTTTGTTGGGCGCACGGGTGACATGTTTCCTAGTCATTGTCATTCTAATCCGTTCGTTAACCAGAAGTTCCATGAATTTCATTTTCTTTTTCCAATTTCTTTGTTTTTTTAGGGATACGTGGAGTTTTCTCATTTATAGTTAGTGACGGCCTAAATGAATTGAAATGTAACTAATGGTCCTTTTTCGCCTAATGACATTCAATGATATTATTGTAGGAAAAGCTAAGCTGGCTAGATGGCCGAGGCGGGAAGTGACGTGACGCATCACTCAAGCAAACTTCGATTTGATGGCGAATTAACTTCTCGTTTGAAAGGATTGTTGGGTTTCAGTACAAAGGATTGTAGAAATCAGTTAAAATACATGCTCTTTTTTTTTTTTTTTTTTGGGTGACCGAGAATTCGTCAAAGTCTGCCCTTGTCGGGTTATGCCGATTTGGGATCTCACGGGCTTCCACGGTAGAGGCCCAACAACGTCTATATCTCGGGGGAAACTGCCCAGCAACCCACTGCTAGAGCCTCCTGCTTTAATCGCTAATAACGTAAGGTTTCGAATCCTTCGTTGGAGGAGAAATCTCAACCAACTACGCTGTCCACGAGTGAGTTACTTCTTTTCATCTCTTGAAAAAAGTCTTTAAAGGTGCATGAGCTATCGCTCAAGCCAGCCATTTGAATATGAGGTGCGATATTTTGGTGGGCTTCTATAGGATGATTGAGGGGTGAGGTTGAATTGGATTGCATATTTGTATACAAAAAATATCGATGAGCAATACAAGTTGAAACTCAAGAAGAAAATCAATTTTTCTAAATAGAGGAGTTTGTGATATCTCAAGTTCCATAATAATTGGGATGTTATCCTTTTAAGTAATTTGTAAATTAATACCTACCTTTAAAATGGTCACCACTTTGTATAGTTATTTATAAAAATTAAAAGTTCAGAGATTATATGTTAAAGTTTAGATTAAAATTTAGGGATAATAATGAATAAATTTAAAAAAAAATTATCCAACAAAAAGAAAAGGTCTAATTTTCCATTTTTCCTCTCCTCTGTCCTCTCCACACTCTCTCTTCATTGAACTTGCACATGTCACCACCGCCCCCAGAGCCACACGGTTTGTCGACACATCCTCGCCTTTGGCGTGAAGTGGCCCCATCACTAGGGTAAATCGATTTTCAGCCGGATAGGTTCCCAGCATAAAATCGGAACTGATCCTGTGTCTTTCGGCTCTATATTTTTGGATTTGGAAAGCAATTCAGTCGATTCTAGAAATCCCAGTTCTGATACAGTTCCTCGTTATGATTCTGGGGTAGAATTAGGAATCGATCCACTTTCTATTTTGTGTGAAAATCAAATTCTATAATAATAAAGAGTTAAACCATTTCTCTACAAAATCATATATTGATCAAGTGATTATATTATAATTTATTCATATAAAATTTTTTATTCTTGATGAGTGCAAAAGTATTACTTTTTACTAAAGAATTGGTAATTCCAGCCTTGAAATCAAAAATCGAATCAGTTCTCCTAAGATTCAGCCGTGAACTGATTTTAGGTTTGCGGGGCATAAAGCACATGGCATCAGGATCTTTTTCCATTAATTTTATCGTGCGTATCATAAATTTTCCCTAAAAGGGAAGGTGACAGAGTGAGCCACGTATCTTTTTCCATTAATTTCATCGCGAAATCGCCTTCTCACAAAACTGAAAATCAAACGCTCAAGCGAAACGTCCATATGATTCTCGACTGAACGCTTTACAAGGAAGCACGCCGTATGTTTGTAGTAATTCCACTCAACAAAATTGGGGACATTACATACTAAAATAATACCTTTTCATCACCAGATCGTCCCATATATTCTGTACCTTGTATCCGCCCTTTCGAAGATGTCTGTAAGAGATAATAATGTTTATAATATAACTACAAAAATCTCATATGTCTCTTCGATCGACCAACACAATTAATTCTATGAATTTTAGCTAACGTAAAATCTAACTCGGCTATCAAATGGATCTGTGTCTGATTAGAAAAGATTAAATATGCTGTTGGGCATTATTAGAGGAGGGGCTAATCATTGAATCGTTGTTTAAAACGGTACTTGCTTCTGTCCTCTGGGGACAAGAAGCCAACAAGGCGAATTTATACGAATATTTTACATATATTTGAAAAAAACTACATGCAGATGAACAAGACGTAGTGGCTCTAATTCCATTAACCGGGAGCACTTAATAGAAAAATACCACCTCCTTGTCGACCCACGAGGATTTGGTTCTCCTTGTCTCTCAAGAATATTTACGAAGAGCTCGTAACATACGTTAAAACGGGAGGCGTTGTCTAGTTTTATAATTCAAGCACTTCATTTAGTGAAAACTAATTATTGGTAACAACAAGATTAATTTCCTAAGCCTGGATGCACTTAATTAAATGCAATGCAAACTCTAGTTATTACTTTCAAAGTTGTGTGTGCATATAAACACACACACAATGAGGGTTGAGTTATCGGGATATATTGTAACAATTTATATCTCAATATAAATATGATATTTCATGAATGTAAATAGTAGAATTCTATTGGGAATGACATTTTTGTAACCTCAAAGAATACTCGAGTTGATAAGATGACCAAGAACTTGTGCTTTAAAAGGGATCGAGTCTCTCGAGTCGATTCTCCCTCAATGAAAGCTTTTGAAGACTAATGTCAAGAAATTATCCCTCGTATTCCTCTCATATCTTTTATTTCAAGATAAATAATCACAACTGATTATTAAAGTAAACATAATTTCATGTAATAAATTATCCAGAAATACAATCACTCGGTATGAGCTATTATTCTTATGTTATTATTCGTTTACAAGTAATTGTGCTACTCTATTGATTTGATTGATGCTTGTTTAAGAAATTAATAGTGAGATCTATATTGGATCTCATGGAAATCACAAAAAAAAAAAAAAAATTATGCAAATTTCTCGTATTGCAACTGTTTTTCTTTTTTCTTTTTTAAATTAAACTCTCCATAAGCCGAGTCTACAACTTTTTTTTTAATTCCCATTATACCCCTGTTGCCTCGCCATGTCCTAACTCATGATTTGCTTTAACGTCAAGGAGTCGTGGTGACACAAGTGAGACATTTTTATGCCTTTTATCGGTCTATGTAGTGTCTCCTCTTGCTCCATGTGATCATATGACATCGCACCTGGTCATTGCCAAGTTATCGCTGAGACTACAGGATTGCAAAGAGCGACCTCATTTCATAGAATAATGCTCAATACACAAATATCAAATATGATTCATAAAATTAATTCATAAAAATGATATGATATAGAGTATTATTATTACCAAACATGACATGCTTGTATGAATTTACACACTTATAATTTCTTTTTCTTGTTAATCGATTTAATTAGCTGGTCCCATCTATGTCTAAACTTAACATCCGTTGCCCCAAGTCTTCTGATTATTTGTGCATTACTTGGCTTTAATGTCAGTGCTATGATGTGTTAGCTTGTTTGATAAGAACTTAAAGTAGAAAGAATACTGAACAATGTTGATACTGATTCAATCGATGATAAACGATCAATTTTTTATACAAAATTCGGTACAAAAAATAGGTTCTAGACAGTCCTTTAATATTCGGATGCCGTGACCATTGGGAGACATGAAGCTGTCACATCCTCAAGGAGCAGTCGATGCATTGAGAAGAGACACCCGGTTTCGAATCAAGGATTTGTAGAGTCGATCGACTCCATCTTCGAACCCTTCCATGCAGCGTTCGAGCGTCTGGAGTCTCTGTGGCGCCACCTTTAGAGCTTCAACCCCGGCGTCGGCTTTCCGGGTTACTTGTCCATGGATGGAGCTCACGGCACAGTCCACACTCTCCACTTCATTGAAGACTTTCTTCACGCCTTTCTCGCTTGAGAGCATCAGCCTTGAGACCAATGACCACCCACCGGTCCTTGTATGGGTCCTTGCCGGAGAGGCAAAGATCAAGAGGGACTTCAAGATTGAAATGGTGATGAGGTTCAATTCTTTCAACACTTCGACAACCATGACTAGATGGTCATCCAGATTGAGAAACTTTGATGAACTACTAAGGTTTTTGCTTGACAGGGTCTTGAATTTACCAAGATATTTTGCTATGTCCCTCTTGGCTTTCTTTCTAAAACTCATGAAACCCTGAGCATGGCTTTCAATGCTCGAATTTATTCCGCCCCTTCTTCTGATCGCGGACTGTAGATCCTGGATTTCATCTTTCATCCTCCCCATCAAGTCTCTTGCGAACCCACAAGCATCTAACAACATAAGCGACTCGTCGACTACCTCCTGCATCGCTTTACCATTTCGGTCTCGAAGAATAGCTTGCTGGGTGAGGGGAGCGCAGATGAGCTCTTCGACGCCGACGTACAGCTTGGCAAGCCTCGCCATGTTTGCTTGGATGGTTTCGGCTCTAAGGGAGGACGAAAAGCAATCTGAGGCTTTGAATTTGGACAATTCGGATACGATTTTGAGAGAGCTTGAAGGTAATCTTGAGGGCAAGCTAATTGACCTAAGAGGAAGATGCACACCTTCCATGAAGGATGAGTTTGCCATTTTTGATTTCTGCCCTCCTTTTGTTTTTTCTTTTGGTGGGCTTTTTGATCGGTGAAACTAAACTCGAATCTCGGAAATGAGGCTTGAAGTGGACTGTGACCCTTCCTTCTCTTCATATATATAGAGGACGCTGCAAACAGAAACTGGCATATGATGAGAAAATTTTGCAGAATTTGCATGTGCTGGGAATGTGGGTCACCCTAACTATTTTAATAACCATGTAATTGTTTTGGCCAGCAGAAGGCGAACACATCAAAACCCACTTCGTTAGGTTTTGTTTTAATTAGTCCTATGGCCTATGGTCATTCAACATGCAACGTATGGCGGTTTCACATAATCTTTTTTAAAATTGAGAGATAGCTGTCCTAAGGAGAGAGGAAAGGAACAGTAAGTATTGGGTCATGGGTAGCTTGATGCTCTCTTGCCTCCCAATCATTGTTTGTGATTTGGTGTTGTCTTTGATCTATATCATCATCATGCGTATTCATCAATCTTCGGACCAGAATCTAAATCTGATCAAAGATTAATTTGAGAGGTGGTTTGTGGACAATCAACGGCTGGCACTGAACGTTTTGTCTGCTTTCCAAGGGCCATAGGAATGGGGTTCAAGCAATTTGACTACATGTGGGGAATGCAGATTGAGTAGCCAGAGAAGTGTTTCTTATAAAAAAAAAATGCATAATAATAATTTAATGGGGAAGAAAGGATAGAGTGCGAAGGGAGACAAAACAGATTGTGAGCAATCTAGCTAGCTAGAAGTAGCTAGGCTTGCCGTTGGGAGAGCAAAATGGGTTGAATTGCAAAAGTTAGTAGAGGGTATTGATAGGAATGTGAATTTGGCTAATATTTAATATTTCTTTCAAAATCTGTCTGGCTACAGTACCACTAGATAGGCACGATGCCTAAACGGAGACAAAAGAAAACAATTTAAGTAAATATAACAGGGTAATTAATGATAGGAATGTGTATTTGTGCACAACAGTCTAATGACCACAACATTATGGTTTCATAATTTAAAGTTCTTAATCCTAGGCATTTACATGATTGTAAGAAGAATTTGTCCATATGACATGATTATAATATCATGGTTTCACAATTTAAAGTTTGCATATTTTCGCGTGCTTCGAAATTGCAAGGCAAAAGACTCAATAGTAAAACCCAAAGATGGACCTCAAGGGTAAGTGATGGCCATCGCCATCCCTCGGTCTCAAAGCTCGACACTACTTAAAACGTGGGGCAAAATAACGTGAAAAAGGTGATTTTTAGCCTGATGTATTCAAAATATCTAAGAATTCTTGCATAACGATTGCGTGTTCATCATGAATCTCTTGCATTGAAGACAATGAAACCCATTGGACGGTTAAAGATGATGTTCAATAGCTCTATAATGTCCACCAGTTAAGTTCTGAGAGACTTAAAATTTTGATTATAAGACTCTTGTTATAATGTTCATCGACATTGATTGAGCAATTAATTGACAAAATTTAGGTTTAAACGCAATAATTCTAGCAAAACCTTAGTGCTTCTTTCTTTCTTTCAAGTCTCTTGACAGTATTCTGACTATCAATAACTTCAACAGTGAAATCAGGCTTTTTCCAACAGTAATTATGAGCTGAGACACAGCAAGTGAAAAAGGTTAGGATAGCCTGAGTTTCACGTGAGAGTTGAGACAGGGGGACATTGGATCATCATCCCATGTTTTGAATATTGAAGTGAGCCTGAAGAAATAATGACACTGGCAAGCACGAGCAGAGTGCCCTGATAGACAGGTTAGGTTTGTCTGCTCTTGCTGGTTGCTGCGCTGATTCCATGGCCAAAATACTGAGAGAGCACATTGCAGTGAAAAAGGTTAGTATAGCCCAAGTTTCATGTGAGAGTTGAGACAGGGGGACATTGGATCATCATCCCATGTTTTGAATATTGAAGTGAGCCTGAAGAAATAATGACACTGGCAAGCACGAGCAGAGTGCCCTGATAGACAGGTTTGTCTGCTCTTGCTGGTTGCTGCGCCGATTCTATGGCCAAAATACTGAGAAAGGACATTGCAGGGAACACACTCAAAAAGAAAACAGAGAACATCTTCTGTACTTATCTACCGCAGCAGAAATACACCTCTAAACTTATTCTGAGATTACAATACCGGATCCGGTCAAAATCTAAAGTCCCATAACGGAACCATCTCCTAAATCTCTAAAGGCCAGCCCATAATGTTCTTGAATAGACGCTGAAAACATAATTTCATGTACAGACCTCACCAGAGAAGAGAGTATAAGGTGGACATTTGATACCAACATTTCATTTAAAAATTGATAGAAGATAAGAAGACATTACAGAACCGCTGGCCCCCAAACCCAATTGTTGGGCACAGACAAGTGATGATTTTATTACTCTGCCATGGTGATATTCGGTGGCTGAATGCAAAAGGGTCAGTAGTGATCTCCTCATGGAACACCCAATTCTTGCTCTTCTTCAAAGTAGTTCAGTTCCCCTGTATCCTTGTAACAAAGATAATTGGAAACTTGGCACAGACACACAGACATGGAGGGTCACAACAATCATCTATGTGTCTGAAAGAGTCCATTGTAGAGATCCCATTACAAGCGTCGTTCGGCTTCAGAGATACTTCCAATGGTTACATAATGGTCCAAAGTTCTGCATACAGCTCTTTCGATGTTAGCTGTGACAAGCGCCAAATCAAAGAGAGACAATCGCGGCGATATTATAGAGAGCTGGAATGACATACCAAGAAAGAAAAGATCATCTTAAAGAATCCAATTACCACAAAGTAATACACAGCGTCAACACAGTATTGATTCACCTATATTACAGTAGAAAATTATTAAAGCAGATGGACTCCAATGCATATGAAAAATACATCTTTTGTTCATGTTATCCAGCCCATCCCCGAGTTAGGGGTGGATGAAATGAGAGCAGAATGAAAAACAATCTGTCGAGGCCAAAATGTTTAAATGATCTTAATTGCATCATATCAAATACTATCAGAATCAAATTTCTCATCTCATACTCAGCACCACTGAAAGCATAAATAACTAGCGACCATCTCCATCATTTGATGACTCAACTTAATGGCTATAAGATAAAGCGTCTCTCATGCAACAGAGCAGGAAAAATATTGACTTTTGAATTACTCATGAACAAATTAGGCGCCAAACCATTTTAGTCCAATCTAAACTAAAAACTCAAGTTTACTGAAATCTTCAGTGGCAACTGATCTGTGTGATTGTGAAATTCAAGGGAGTAGTGCTTTCATTAGATAATGTGCCACTTATTAGCAAATATGGTATGGTTTGGGAGAAGAAAGAAGTTGGGTGCTTTCTTGACAACAAGCGAAGTGCTCTGGTTACAATCTAACAGACCAGTTAAGTCACGCAGTTACACACATTTCTGTCCATCAAGTAAAAAAGATAGAAATGAATAATAGGTACTCAGATACTAGCAGGCAAGACAAATTTGCCAGATTAGAGAAAAATGACATACCAGTTAGACTGCAAGACCTTGTTCTCTTGCCTTCATCAACCACCTGAGAGTACTCTCAAGAGTAGTGTAAGCGGCAACATCGGTCAAGCTCTTGCTCTCAACAGCGTAGTCGAAAACCTCATAAGCCTCAGCCACCCTACCATCTCTACAGAGTGATCTCACAAAGGTTGCATAAGCAGCTGTCTCGAGCTTCATATCCCCGGATTTCATCATCTGATATAATTCGATCCCTTTTTCCAATAACCTTGACTTACACAACCCATGAAGCAACGTATTGTATGTGCAAGAATTCGGACTACACCCCTTAGACTCCATCTCCTCCAACAATCTTAATGCTCCAATCGCATTCCCCTCTCTGCACATTCCGTTCATCAATGACGTATATGTCACCGCGTCAGGAAAATGGCCCGCCTCCACCATTATGCCCAAGTATTTCCTAGCATCCTTTACCCTCCCTGATTTCGACAACCCAAAAATCAAAGTATTGTAGGTCACAAGATCAGGCTCCACACCTTCCTCCTTCATCTTCTTATAAACCCCAACCACCTCACTCCCTCTGCTCAACATACAATACCCCTTCATTATCGTATTGTAAACAAAACAGTCGGGCTTAAACCCTTCCTCGCTCAATACGCTGACCAACCGCATCGCCTCTCTCAGATTCTTAGTATTACAGACATTATCAATCAGTATAGTGTACGTGACCAAATTAGGCTTCACACCCAGAGACTCACGCATCTCGTCGATGAAATTGTACGCAGTATCCAAAGCCCTGGTCTTGCACAAATGCTTGACAACAAAATTATACGTGTAAGTGTCGGGAGGCGATTGCTTCGAAGACAGCTCTCGGATCAATTCGACGGCCTCATCCTCGCGGCCGGAAGAACAGAGGGACCGGACAGCGACGTCGGCGGTGGCCTGGTTAGGGGCGACCCCCCGGTTGACCATCAAGTTGAGGACTTGGCGGACGGAGGCGAGCGAGGCGTCGGGGGCGTTGCAGGATTGGGACAGCAGGACGTGGTAGGTCGACCGTTCGGGCGAGAAGGTCGGGGACGCCTTGACCATGTGGTTGAGGAGCGCGATCGAGTCGCGGACGGAGGCGACCGCGGCGTAGGACTGGAGGAGGGAGTTGTGGAGGCGGGGGTCGAGCTGCGACCTCGAGGCGGCGACGACGGAGCTGAAGACCTTCTTGGCCTCCGACAGGTCCGGGGACTGGAAGAGGGATCGCAATTGGGGAAGGGCGGGCGCCGGCTCGGGGAGGGAGTCCGGGGTTCGGGTTTTCCGGGGAGCCCTGGCGGGTTTCCTGGGAGAATGGAGGAGGGGCTTCGGGGAATCGACGGCGGCGAGGGAGGACGGCGGCGGCCGCGGCCGCGGCGGCTTCCTCGCCGCAAATGGAGTGGAGACGGCGGACCTGAAGGATGGCGGGATTTTCCCCATTGTCGGATTGGTTCGAGCTAGGGTTTACAGAGGGTTTTTGAGGCGAGGCGAAGGGGAAGGCGGAGCGAAATTGAGCAATTGAATATGTGCTCTGGAATTTTGCATCTTGCCCCCTCGAGTTTTTCTGGCCGTGGCAATTCACCCCACCACCCCCTTCCTTAATGAATCGAATTTTTGCGATAATGTTCGACAAATTCGAGGGGGTTTACATTTTGGTCTTAGTTTTTACTGAATATTATGGATTATCCCTTCAGGTTTCAATTTTTCTTGCAATTTGACCCAAACCTTTGAAATCCGTGGCAATGCTCCTATGAAGCAATTATAAAATCGAAATGAAATTAAATTAGATTGTCAAAAAATCACTAACGTGGATGTTAATTGTCTTACGTAGACTAATTGATGCTGATGTAAACAACTTTTATAATTTTTTGATATTTTTCGAATTATTATTAAAAAAAGGTTGTTGGCACCGCCGATTACCATGTCACAAGCTAGCTGACCAATTTTGAGTGGATGGATTGATTGTGAATAATTGTAAAAGATTTATGACTCAATTGATCAAAAAATAAATTTTAGGAATGAATTGGTACAATTGCAATAAATTTAGGATTTTTTTGGTAATTTTCCCGTTAATATTCATATTAGCGACTTGCAACCAAAATTGGATAAATGGACTATATTAATAGCCATCAAAAGATTTAGAATTCAATTGGCACAATTGATTTGAATTAATATAAATATAATAGGTTTATAACTTTTTATTTTTTAGATTTTCCTGATATCTACTGCATTGTTATATATATTTCATTTCCTTTTTCTTTTCTTTTTTTGTTGTTTTCTCTTTAAGTAATTCACTTCTTCTCTTGATTCTTCAATCAATGTATAGAAGGGACTTCGTAGCTAATTTCGAAAAGAAATCTATAATATCTAGGGGCAATTTGCAACAATCTGAAAAATCTAGGGACAAAGGGTACTCGAATTTGCTCGACGTTTTTGCCCTTTATAATGGGAACAGCCTCAGTCACGTGAAAAGCACGGGATTCTTGTCACGGTGAGAATGTCGGCGGATTAAACGCTAGGGTCACGTCCCAGGTGACGAATTTTGAAATAATAGAGTGAAGATTACATTTCAACTTTATACTGCAAGACTTCTTTTGCAAATATTAGGGGCACGTCCAAGGACGATTTTATTTACTTAATTCGCCGCAGAAACAAAACAACATGGTACAACATGACACGCCGATTATTTTCATGCCATACTTATTTTTCGACGCATAACATTACTTGCATCTAAGCATAAGGCTTCTGGTTGTAGCAGTCGAGGTTGTTGCCGTACCCGACCTTCAGTATGTCGCTGTACCTCTTGTAGAACCCGATCCGGTCCTCAACGAACTGGTTAGGTCCCTTCCCACACTCCTCCCTGCCGTTGATTATGTTGGTGATGAGGCCGTAGCCGGGGACCCTCCCAGCAGCCTGGTCCGCAGGGGATGGCCTCCAGCGGCCGGTGATGACGTCATGGCTTGAGGGCTTCGGTGGCTGCGGGGTCATCCAGAACCAGAGAGCCGTCCTGAACGAGAGGACCGGGTCCTTGGCCACCGCGTCCGGGTTCTTGATCAAGTCAGAGTGCAGGGAGCGCCCCGCCTGGCCGTAGTTGTAGTTGCTGCAAGTGACGAAATCACCGACAAAATTTTCAAACCATGAGGAGAAATTATATTAAGAATATAAAAAAATCTTAGAATGGACTATAGGGTCAACTTTGAGGTAAATATATATCCTCCTCATGTCCTTGCATAAATATTATTTTTCTCTTATGATTCGTGCTTTGGGATTTCATTACTTTGGTCCTTCAATATCATGAAAATGAGACGGTCCAAAATCGTCCGATCGGTCCACAGGTCCAAGGATCTGGGTCCACAGGTGGTCAAAACTTGCTCGTCCAAGCCATTAGGGAAATGAAGGATGTCTTGTCAAGTATATCAACATTTTAGTTTCCACTTCGATCGATATCAATTAAGCGATTATGTCCAACGTTCATTTTATCGATTTCGCCAGTGATCCTTAGTGGAAATGAAGCGTTTGAGTTTTCTATTTTGCATGAACGCATGCACCAGAGGCAAAGAAAGCATCGGAACGAAGGGGACTTACTGCGTGATCTGAATCGGACCTCGACCGTAGTATTTCCTGCCGGGAGCGCACGGCCATCCAGATTTGGGATCGCAATAGTCTCTCGACCTGTCCCGCTCTTCCACGAAGCAGTATCCCCACGCGTAGGGTCCATCCGGTGCGCCCTTCTTTCCTCCTGCAAGAGCCGACAGTATCGATATCATGCAATGTTTTTACGTACATGCGGCGGCCTTATTGCAGACTCGTTAGCTTCGTACCTGTGGTTTCGTGGGAGGTCTGAGCCAAGAAAGCCGCGACTTCCTGGTACCTGGTGTCCCGGGTGCCGGTGGTGCCGAACCCCGGGAAGGACTTCGCAGCAGCAACAAACGCGTCGTAAGTGTAGAAGCCCTTGGCGGGGCAGGCCTGGTCGTTCCGGTGCTTGAGGAGCTGGTCGAACTGGGCTCTGCTGATGACGGAGCTCACGTCGCCGCCCTGTTGTGCGCTGGCACCGAGGATGGCGAGGCAGGAAGCTAAGAGGGCGACCGCCCAGAGTGACCTCATCTTTGCCGGAGCGATTGCTTTAGGAAGGGGAGAGAGAGGGAGAAGGGCTCGATTATGTGTGGTTTGGAGACGAAGTGAGGTGGTGGGTTTATATAGAAGTGAAGGAGTGGGAGTGCAAGTGAGAGCGTGTTTGGTAAATCGTTAATTCTTTGTTCTCCTAAATAAAATAATAATAGAAATCCGTTTAATAATCTTAACTAATTTTTCTACTCACGGAAACAAATTTATTCTCAGAATAGATTTGAATTAGGAATCAAAGACAACTTTTTGATTCTCTGGAATAATGTTATAATCAAGCCATTTTCTTTTTTTT
This sequence comes from Eucalyptus sideroxylon x Eucalyptus melliodora, assembly GCA_016097485.1. Taxonomy (NCBI): domain Eukaryota; kingdom Viridiplantae; phylum Streptophyta; class Magnoliopsida; order Myrtales; family Myrtaceae; genus Eucalyptus; species Eucalyptus sideroxylon x Eucalyptus melliodora. The sequence continues at coordinate 42,558,862 of CM027832.1, read as the reverse complement.
CTTTTCTTTTCTTCTTTTTCCTCCTCTCACTGGTTGTTGGGTTTGACAATGGCCGACAACTAGCCGGAGACCGGCAAGAGGAGTAAGAAGAAGAGAAGGAAAAAAAGAAAAAAAATTCATAAAATTATTAAAAAATTAAAAGAAATTCTACGTCATTATAAAATTTGAGAGTTATATCAAATGCATTCAGATTTTTTTTTCTATTTTGAAAATATAATTTTTGTACGATTATTAAATACATTTGAATGTTCAAAAACTTGATTATGAAACGGAATAAAAAATTATTTTTGAATAAAAATTATTTTCGAAAGTAAAATAGTTATGGATCAGGCCTCGAGGGATTGTACGTAGGTCATTTTCATCGATGTGATGAGGAGATAAGGCTAAGGACGCAGGAAGGCGACGTGGGGTTTTGTAAGGTTTCGAGATTTTTCACGTAACGCGGGGAAAAGAGATGACACCTTGGTGTCCTGGCGTCCAGAGCTAGTGTCCAGAGATGCTTTTGAAATTTCTTGATGCGCCAGTGAAAGGGACCAGGGACCCAATGCCGATGGTGAATTTCTCGTGCGCGATAAGCGTTGGCGTTTCGTTTCTGCAATCATGGCGACCGTGATTGAAGTCGGAGTCGGGACTATTCAAAACTTCAGTACGTGGAGGGCTAACGTTGAATGATTTTTGACAAGAAAGCGTCCGAGACAGAATGTTCTCTCTCTCGCATGAAGAGCATATCTCTCTCTCTCTCTCTCTCTCTCTCTCTCTCTGCTTTATCGCATGCATGCACAAGAAATAATAGAGCGAAGCTGTACGTAGGTACGCACGCATGTGTGCATAGTGTCTGGGCTAATACCATTCCGCGTGTACCTCCAAATGCCAAAAATAATAACTTTTATATCATTTGATCGACCAAACACGTTCTATAGATTTTTTCGTATGAAAAATAAAGGCTGCCCGTCTATCAAAACTGGATACTCTAAATGATTCGATTGCAATTTATTAGGATTTCGAAGAAACCGTGATTGACGAGATGCTAATCTAAAATTATTGATGACATTCGTTATGGATTTGGAGATTTGATCATAGGCATCTTATCTCCATTTTAATACTCTCATGGATTGATAATTTGATTACCCAAACATCCGGCTCTGTCATGTATTGATGGCATGTGAGCTTAGAACAAGTAATCTAGCAAGGCTAAAGGAGTTTTTTTTTTCTTTTCGTTTTTTTAACTTTTTTGGGTGAAGATATTTTGCTTGTGGTGGCGACAGTGCACAGTGCACATACATCAAAAGCTTAGGAAAACTCTCTTTTGAACTGGCTGACCAGTAGGGTTGGGCCTATAATAGTAGTTAGGCCTTATGCCATAAGCCTGAGTTCATATTCTTTTTAGGCCCAGGAGGTGAAAGTGTGGGGATATTCTCTGATTGTCATACTTGGATATGGAAAAGACGGTATCTTAGATGCTTACTACAGCTATTTCCAAAGCATTATTTTCACGTTAAGGCTCCGTTTGTTTCGTGAAAAATATGATGTTTCCAAAAAATATTTTCTAATATTCGGTTGAAATTTTAAAATGAAATAGAAAATATTCTCCGCCATCTTGCACACACTCAATTTTAATAATTTAATTATTCTAAAATATTTTTTAATTTTTAATTTTTTCCTCCCCTTCCTTTTCTTTTCTTTGAGGCTCTGGCTTGCCTAATTTGGCGAAGCCGAGCTTTTCTTGTGAACCTTGGCTTCGCCAAATCCGGCAAGGCTTGAGCTCCCTAGCCTCAGGCAAGCTTGGCTTCACCAAATTGGGTGAGGCTTGAGTTGGTCCGCGGTCGATCGCCGGCCATCACCATGGCCAATGACCGGCCAAGGCTAGGAAGAAAATGAAATGGAAAGAAAGAAGAGAGAAAAAAAAAGGAAAAAAATTAAAATTTTGATTTAAAAAAAGGAAAAAAGAAAAAAAGAAAAGAAAACATAAAAATAAAATGAATATGTGTTTGGTGAAAGTAAGGTAGAAGAAGTTATTTCCAATAGCAGAAAACTTTTTCCTTAACCAATTCATTTTCTGTGAAACGAGCACTGAAAGATCTGAAAAATGTTTTTCTAAAAGTTATTTTCAATGAAACGAACGGAGCTAAAAATTACCTTCTTTTTCTTCTTTTCATCATCTAGTGGCACGACCTTAATTAGTGGGCTACTTCGAAGAGAACTGGGATGACAATCTCTCACTCCCCCCTCCCCCTAATGGCCGCACATTTATATATGAGTTTCCCATGAAAAGAATCGATTCTAGAACCATCAATTTTTTCAACCAAAAGCATGAGAACGCTCTTATGATCGGATCAATCCTGCTGTGGATCAGAAAGGTTAGTTTTTTTTTTTTTTCTCCCAACTCTACCTCATCTTCTTTCGATCTTAAATAGATTTCTTTTACAAATGCTAATGAACAAAGTCGACAGTATTAAGCGGGAGATTTTGACAGTTCATCCTTTAATCTTGCAAAAAGTGAGTCAAATTGTGTTGTGCGCACAATAGTTATTTCATTATTGTGAAAATTCGTCGATTTGATTGCAACTTAACGAATAACAGGGTCATTCATCATATAAGGGTCCATCGAGGTGAAGTTTTCTATATGAAAACAAACGTTTATCTTCGTCATGGCATGGGCATCAAATTCTTGCTTTAGATTAGTCTTGCATGCATTCTCACAATATGAGGATGACTTCTTTATTTCCTTTTCTTTTTTGCTTTGTCCCCTGAATTCTTGAAATAAAAGTGGGCAGTAATAAGACAATCTGTAACCTATTGCTGCCAATACCGGATAAATACGGGAAAAAAAAAAAAACATGGCATTACTTTTGATGATTACATTTTTTTTAATGTCAAATCGAACGATTGTTAAGAAAAGTTATGTTCACATGATCGATGAAAAAATATGATTGATGAGGCGACATCACCGCAACATGGCATGTGATATCATTGTTATACATAAATATTATACATATAATATTTATGAGGGAGAGATCTAACTAATTGGGAGCTGACTTTGATGAGTTCAAAGAATTATGATCCGAAAAACATGGATGACTAGCACGAATTCCTGGAAGAATAGCAGATCCTACATGTGAGCTCAACCGCTAAATTGAAGCTGGCAAAATGAAATCCCTTAATTTAGAGACATTTTGCTTGATGTCAACCTATCTAAGAGGATCAGTCGATTGATAAGTGCTTATTGTTGCCTGTACCAAAATTGCTTCACAGCTGACTTCCACCTCTGGACTGGTACCTTCCAAAATGGTGTGATTGATCTCTGCAGGTGATGAACTCCAAGTTCATACAATATAGGAAATATCATATTATATTAGAACTTTTACATGGGACATCGGCGGTGAAAAAATCATAACCGAAGTAGAGCACGGGTACGGATACAGTTATTAATTTCGGTAAATAAGGGACTCTATTTCGTGATTGCTTGCGTAAAACCTATATGAGTATTTTGCCAAGCTTTCAAGTTTTTGAGGCGGAGACGAGCCCATCTTTGAATAATACATAGGTTAATTTAAGGAAAAACAACACAATTGGTCTTAAACTTATTATATAGAACCAACTAAGTCTTGAACTTTTTAATTGAACCAAGGTAATCCTAAATCTTTGGGGGAAAGTGCACTTAGGTCCTATTGGGCAAGTCTCACCTTATTTATCTAACATGATAGTCCAACCAACATTACTTGTTTTACACGTAATGGCGACAACATGGCATGAAAGGATTTTCAACAAACAATGCCGTTTTTTGTTAGATTAACATCATTGTTTCTTTGTATTGCACAATACATAGAAGTTACCCTAAAATCCCCTAATCAATCCCTCATTCTCAAACCCTGATGCCCCTTATAATGCCAATTCCAGTCTTAGAGGCTAAACTTGGGGCAAAGATGAAGATGATCTCAAGATTTTGCAATAGAAACAATGAAGAGTAGCCGTGTTGGGTACGTTGACGGCAACCATCTTCAATTTCTAACAAAACTGCATAACTTTGACAGTGATTATTCCATGAACGTGTTGACTTTTATAATCGTTTGTGTCGGTTTCTTTGCATGTGTTGCATAGGTGGCTCCACAATAAAAGAATTTCATATTGCCTTTTCGTTTATGGGCAAGATACACGACAAATAGCACTGGTCTGCGTCTTTGACATAGATATTTTGTCCGTCGCCCAGCGCTTGACTATGTTAGGGGGAGATAAATTTAGTACAAACAGACATCGGTTTTAATTCATTAGGGGATGAGAGATTCCATTTCATGGCTCTTTGTAACTTTTCAATTTCGTTGACGCAGCTCTAAATCTTTGGGCCAAATTCCAATAAAACCATTTTAGTCAATTGCCATTGGAAATTATGAATTTAGCATCCAATAATTGTTGGCTGGCCAACCTAACACACACTAAAGTTGACAATTTTACTTGAAACAACATCCTATGTGGATCGTCACATTTAAACAATTTTCTTTGACAATTAACCAGAATGACCACATATGAATTTTGCACAAAGATTTAAAGCCACATCGGTCAAATTGGAAAATATAAGACTAAATTGGCATCCATACAATATGTTTAAAACTGAATTAGTAGTTGTCCATAAATATCTATATATATTTCGAGCTATCAAATAAATCAGAATCTATCCATCGGAAGTTTGAACTAGGGCCACTTCACTAAATAAGTAACTCATTGATAAAATTGTTTACTTATTTACTTTTTAGTTTAAATAAATACTACTGCATGCATTCTTTTTCATTTCTTGTGCAACATCATAATGAATAAATAATAAGATTACAAGCTTTAATTGGATGGAGAGATAAAATATTTAATTTTTTATTTACACTTTCGAAAAAAATAAGAGAATGATTATTAGGAGGGTTATGCATGGAAATAAAGTGGATAAGCATTTCAAATTACTTTTAGAAGGGGGAGCATGTAAAATCATTTCCAATTATTTTTTATTACTAGATAGTTATATAAATTTCTAAGAATTTGTACTAGTAAATTTTAAATACTGAAAAAATATTAGAACCAAAAGCTAAACTACAATGAATGGCAACAAGCATACAAACCATGTTTAGTGCGTACGAATTGTATCTTTACTTTCTTAAACTGTCGAATGCCAATTTCTCCCATACATGCGACCATGTGCATTTTCACTACAATGTAAAATTTGTAACCCTTTTTTAAAAATATTCTTTACTTTTGTAAAAGATAAGATGATTGATATATTAAATGCCTGTCAATTATTTCGAATTAAGCTTTTGAAAGAATAAGACATTCAATTATCATCTGCCAATCATTTACTAAACAAAACCATTTATTCATAGTCTTTGGTGCCTAACCCGTGTTGGAGAAATCTTTCCAGAATATTTTGAAGCTGACAAAACGTTTCTATCAGTCTAGTTTGGATATTCGCAAACCTTCGTTTAGAGTCGAAGACTTTCGATCACCAGACTCAAGACTCAAGACTCAAGACTATTCTCATTGATGTCTTTCTAATCCAATGTGAAGGAAATCCGAGCCGAAGTATATGGTTGAGGATTTAATCATATCCTTTGGAGAAGATATCTTGGCTGGATAAATATAACGGATTCTTTTATTCGTATCTAGATCGATTGAAGATCCGATGGTCGACGAAATATTCTTGGAAGATTCTATTCTTGGAAACCAAGATCCTGATTGTATGGGCAAACAGGATTGATGGGCTATCGTCAGGTTCCTTTAATAGCTCAAATGATCTTCTTAATTGATTCCGTCCAACGGGTAGATTGGAGGAATTCCTTTGGTAAGTGCCAACGGGTATGATGGCATAAAGGAGTATAAAAGGAAGACATTCTAGTTGTTTTAGAGTGTGATCGATAGAGAAATTCCAGAGTCTGAAGCACCGTGATTATTAGTCGATACATTTTGAGCGAAATTGTATACACAGAGAGTGTCTATACTTGGTGATACCTTGAGCGAGTGTGGTAGATCATCTACACCTAGAAATCAAGGAAGATCAACGCTATAACATCTCTTTGTTCATAGTGGAATCCAGCCAATTGGCTGTCAGTGCAGAAGAGTGGACGTAGGCTTGAATCAAGCCGAACCACTATAAACCGCGTGTTCAATTCTCTCTTTCCTTTACTTAGTCTTACGTTGATTATTATTTGTCGCAAATCCTTCAACTGTCTAGTATTGTGCAATTATCAAGAAAAATCTTTTATATACCTATTCACCCCCTCTAGGTACTCGTACTAGCTATATCAATTGGTATCAGAGCTCGTGTTCTTACTTTATTTGAAGTGTTTTACTTCGTAGTAAAAGATCCATGGCTAGTATGCTAGCACCAAGGCTGGTGGAAGGGCAAAGCAATACCAGACCACCCTACTTTGATGGAAATGATTACAACATCTGGAAGAACAAGATGAAAGCTTTCCTACGATCAAAGGATCCTCTGGAATGGGACGTTGTGGAAAGATGAATCACTCCTACAGCTGCATCAGTCTTTGAAAGAGGGAAAGAAACTGTTGAGACCAGCGGAATGACTCAAGAAGAGATAATCAAGAGACAAGCACTCGATGCAAAAGCAATTTACTCTTTATATTGTGCTTTGTCACCAACTGAATATAACAGAATATCTTTTTGTGTTACAGCAAAAGAAGTATGGGACAGATTACATATCACCTATGAAGGAACAGATCGAGTGAAGGAGACCAGAATTAACATTCTCCTCGGTCAATATGAAGCCTTCAAAATGAAACGAGGAGAATCTATAACTGACATGTTTAGTCGTTTTACAGATATTGTCAATGGTCTTGAGAACCAATGACAAAAAATTTCTGATCCCATGAAGGTAAACAAGCTACTGCGTGGACTCTCTAAGGATTGGAATCATATAAAGACTTCAATAAGAGAGACGCAAAGAATTATGCCACTATCTGTCGACGAGCTGATTGGAACTCTTCGAGTCTTATGAAGTGGAACGAGTCAATGAAGACGAAGATCCAAAAGGTAAGAAATCCATTGCATTAAAATCAAATGATGATTCGATGATACATATTCGGAGATGATGCGGACGATGAGGAGCTTGCTCTTATGATAAGAAGATTCAGAAAGCTGAATAGAAAAGGAAGAAGGTTCAACTCAAAGAAACAAAGTTTCCAAAGACAGCAGACCAAGTCTGTAGATGATGAGGAACCAAACAAAGATGTAGTTTGCTTCGAATGTAAGAAAAAGGGACACATTAGACCCAACTGTCCTCTTCTAAAGAAGAAGAAAGGAAAAGCTGAAAAGTTTCGTAAAGCTCTCAAAGCTGAAACATGGAGTGATACAGAGTGTGAAGAAAGTGATGAAGAATATGTCAACCTGTGTCTGATGGCACAATCAGACTCAGACTCAGACTCTGGATCAGACTCAGACGGTGAATTTGAGGCAAGTAATTTTAAAATTCCTGTGAAAGTTTCTAAATACATTGATGAACTGTGTTTTAGTCTTAAGACTTCTCTCAAAAGAATTTCCGAACTTAAAAAGGAAAACTCAGCCCTAAAACAAAATGAAAAAGTCTTAGAAGAAAGAATTAAAAATTTAGATTTGAATGTTTCCACGCTTAAAGAAAAGGAAGATAATCTTTTGAAAGAAAATGCTCTTTTAAAAACTGACTTATCAAATATTTCAAAGAAATTTTCAATAGGATCCGAAAAACTTGAAAAGATTCTTTCAGCTCAAAGACCTTATTTCAATAAGTCCGGTCTAGGTATGACAGCAGAAACAATTCCCTTGATTGATTTTCCTAAAATAAAAGAAAGAATTAAGAAAAGACCGTCGAGAGAGGCTTACAAAAATTATTTCAAGAAAGTTTATGTAAAGTTTGTAGATCGAAATGCTCTTAGGTGTTCAAAGTGTAACAGTCAGGATCACTTTGAAAAAGAGTGTCCTATGGTTTGGAAACCTGTTTAGAAAGTATGGCCTAATAATGTTTATCCTCCTAACACCAAAGGACCCAAGAAAATTTGGGTACCAAAGAAAGCTTGAGACTCTCTTTTAAATGTAGGTCTCCGTCAAGAAAAAGGTAAAGTGGTATCTTGACAGCAGATGTTCAAGACACATGACAGGAGACTCAAATTGCTTCATAAAGCTTATTCAAGTAAATGGTGGAAAAGTTTCATTTGGAGGAAACGGCAAAGGAAGTATTGTGGGATTTGGAACTGTGAAAATTGGAAATCTCACAATAAGCAATGTTTCTCTAGTGGAATGACTCAACTATAACCTTCTCAGCATTAGCCAATTGTGTGATACTGGTTTCAAGATCTCCTTTTAAGAAGGAATATGCTCTGGAATCAGTAAAGGCTCTACTCAGTCCTTCATGGGTCGAAGACATGGAAATATCTACCTCTTAGACATGAAACCAAATGAATCGCAATGCCTAATCTCAATTCAAGATGAAGCAAGCTTATGGCACAGAAAGCTTGGTCATGTCAACATGAAGCAATTAGCCAAAATCTCATCAAAGTAGCTTGTTCGAGGTCTACCCAAATTACCATACCAAAAGTCCGATCCATGCACACCATGTTTTCTGGGAAAGTAGGTAAGAAATTCATTCAAGTCAATAAATCATGTCTCTACTAATCATGTACTACAGTTGCTGCATATGGATCTCTTCGGACCAACCAGAACCCAGAGCATTGGAGGTAAGAAATATTGTCTAGTAATTGTGGACGATTACTCCCGCTTTACTTGGGTATATTTCCTTGCAAGTAAGTTCGAAACCTTCTCGTATTTTGAAAAATTTGCTAAAAAGGTTCAAAATGAAAAAGGTTGTGTTATCTCAAGTATAAGAACAGATCATGGAGGTGAATTTGAAAATCAAGATTTTACAAAATTTTATGATGAATCTGGCTTTAAGCATATGTTTTCTTCTCCATATACTCCAGAGCAAAATGGAGTTGTAGAAAGAAAGAATAGATCTCTTCAAGAAATAGCTAGAACCCTTTTAATTGAAAGTAAGATTTCTTCACGATTTTGGGCTAAAGCTGTTTCAACAGCGTGCTATATCATTAATAGAGTCTTCTTAAGACCTATTCTAGAGAAAACCCCTTATGAGTTATTCAAAGGTAAGAAGCCCATTGTTTCATACTTTCATGTGTTCGGTTGCAAATGTTTTATATTGAAAAATGCAAAAGATCGAGTTCGTAAGTTTGAAGAAAGATCAGATGAAGGCATCTTCCTTGGATATTCTACATTAAGCAAAGCCTACAGAGTCTATAACAAGAAGAGCCAGTCTGTGGAGGAGTCAATGAATGTCAAATTTCAAGACTCTACGCAAGATGAATCGATCGACTCATCATAAAGAGTCTAAACCTACTGCAGACCCTCCAAAGCTTACAACTCAAGAAGCATCTCAGACTCTGGAAGACCAGCATCAAGCTGTTCATGAAGATTCAAATAAAGAAAGAGATCATCAACCGAGACAAATCAACCGAGAATCGGAAGCATAAATCCAGTCATCCCAAAGATCTCATTATCGGCAAAATTAATGAAGGAATTCGCACCAGATCTAAAAGGCGTGAAGAGTCTAATCTTTGTAGCTCTTATTTCCGAAATTGAGCCAAAGAGCATAGAAGAAGCTTTATCTGATGAAAGCTGGATTGAAGCTATGCAAGAAGAGCTCAGACAGTTCAACATTAATGATGTCTGAGAATTGACATCTAAACCAAAAGGTAAAACTGTTATTGGAGCCAAATGGGTGTTTAGAAACAAGATGAATGAAAAAGGAAAAGTCGTACGAAATAAAGCAAGACTCGTGGCCAAAGGATACACGCAAGAAGAAGGAATAGACTATGATGAGACTTACGCTCCAGTAGCAAGGTTAGAAGCTATTCGACTATTACTTGCGTTTGCTTGTTATAAAAATTTCAGGTTATTCCAAATGGACGTCAAAAGTGCTTTCCTAAATGGATTTATCCATGAGGAAGTTTATGTGGAACAACCACACTGGGTTTGAAGACCCAAAGAAGCCGAGACTCGGTCTTGACTGAAAAAGGCCTTGTATGGTTTAAAGCAAGCACCTCGAGCTTGGTACGACGGACTAAGTAAGTTCTTATTACGAATGGTTTTGTCAAAGGTAAAGTAGATACTACTTTATTTATCAAAAAGGAAAACAAAAGCTTTTTACTTGTTCAAATATATGTGGATGATATTATTTTTGGATCCTCTAATGAAAGTTTGTGCAAGAAGTTTTCTAAGTCTATGCAGGATGAGTTTGAAATGAGTATGATGGGAGAGTTAACATTCTTTCTTGGTCTTCTAGTAAAGCAATTGAAGGAAGGAACTTTTATTTTTCAAGAAAAATATGCTAATGATCTTGTCAAAAGGTTTGGATTGGAAAATTGCAAAAAGACTGATATACCGATGTCAAGTTCTTTGAAGATAGACAAAGATGAAGAAGGGAAGAAAGTTGATCAAAAGCTGTACAGGAGCATCATTGGTTCACTTCTTTATCTTACTGCTTCTAGACCTGACATTTTGTTGAGTGTTTGCATCTGTGCTAGGTTTCAATCAGATCCCAGAGAATCCCATCTCAGTGCTGCGAAACGCATTATTAAATACGTTGCTTCATCTTCAAGCATCGGTCTATGGTATCCTAAGAAGGGAGACTTTAATCTTCTGGGATATTCAGACGCAGATCTGGCCGGTTGCAGAGTCGATAGAAAGAGTACTTCAGGAACTTGCCAGTTGCTTGGAAGCAGGACAGTGTCTTGGTTTTCAAGGAAACAAAGCACTGTGGCTCTCTCAACAACAGAAGCAGAGTATGTAGCTCTTGGAAGCCGCTGTTCGCAAATTCTATGGATAAAACAACAGCTACAAGACTTTGGGATTGAAGACTCATGCACAGAAATCAGACGTGACAACACCAGCGCAATCAATCTCACTAAAAATCCAATCCTTCATTCAAGAGCAAAGCATATAGAGATTTGACATCGCTTCATTAGAGATCATATTCAAAATGGAGAAATCTCGATTCAATTTGTTGATTCAAAAAGTCAACTAGCGGATATATTCACAAAGCCTTTGGAGAAAAATCAATTCGATTTTATCCGTTCCAGACTCAACATTTTGAAGCTTGAAGAAGTTAAAGTTTAGAGACTCTCCAACCCTCAGACTCAGACATTCATGGCTATAGACTGTAAGTTGTCATTATATTTAATCTCGAAAAAGGTACGATCTTTCGTTCAGTTAATTTATAATTTCCGTGAAAAACGGAATCTTGTCTTTTCAAAAGGATTAACTTCTATTTGGCAGTTAATGATTTTAAAAAGAGGTGTCTGTTCACTTTCCTTGTGCCGATTGATCTTTCCTTTTTAAAACTGAGTTATATACAATTTTCTTTTTCTCCCAATCTTCAAAACCTTAAAAGGCATTCTCCTCCCAATCCTGTTTCTACTTCGTGTTCATCTTCGAGAAAGTTGTCATCTTTTCTTGGGAAAGCAAGTAAAGGAATCTTTCAACGACAAGGAAGGATGTCTTCTTCGAGGAAGTCTTCAAGAATCGCGAACAGGGGACCACAGAGAATGAAGGAGGGATCTACCCATTTCGATCTCACCGAAGATGAAGAATTATCGAGTCAGCAACAGAGCCCGATTCACTCTCCACCACGTCACTCAACGCCATCTACCCCACAAGGTGCGGGTCAACAACCGGAGGAAGAAATAATCGAGGATGCAGACCCTGTAAGAGTCCAAAAACCCTCTTTTATTTACAAACTCTATTGTGCGATGAAGAGCATTGGGACTCCGTTGAATTACGTGGATGATTTTCTTAAAGATAAGAATTATGGGAATGAGTATATCTTTCTGAGACGAATGGAGGATTTGGGAATTGCTCCCAAAGGAAAGGCTGAGGAAGCACTTGCGAACATTCCAAGTGACCCTCGTATATCGGGACCGAATCCGACTGACGGGAACGATGATGATAAAATGTTCAGTGATTTTCAACCTAGAATGGGTGTTGCTGCAAGGGTGAAGGGAAAAAGAATGGAGTTGTTTAAATCGAAGGAATAGGAGAATCTGTTCTTCAGATTGCTGAAACGAGGGATGATAAACCCTAGGAGTGTTGATTTCGATTTCTTGGATGCCATTAATGTGAACTTAAGGGAGAAGTTCAATCTGCTTCAACTTGAACAATTTTGCACCGATACCACAGATGGTTATGCGCAATTGACAGCATACTTCTATTCGAATCTTAGCTTTTTAGATGCGAATAGAATATCATTCAGTGTTAGAGACCAAGACCATGTGGTAGACGTGGACATGTTGGCGGACATAATTGGAGTTGAACGAGGACGCTATCAACCAATCAAAGTCTCAATTGCTCGTGCCTCATTGGAGCTTGTCAAAGATAGAGATATAGAGGGAAGAATCATCTATTCAAGGATGCGCGCCATCAATATAGTGCTTCACAAAATTGTGATCAATTTTATCAGGCCCAAGTCTACATCCAAGACTGACGTGTCCAATTCCAAGGCAAAATTGATGTATGCGATTAACTCAAGGACGAAGTTCTCTCTCCCTCACATCATTCTCTTTCACATGTACAGAGCAATAGCGAAGGACAAAGGCCAATTGCCTTACCCTGGTCTTGTGACCAAGATCTTCAGACACTTAAATATTGAACCTCCACATACTCTCTGTGTTCGACCATGCGATAAAATGGTGGTAGGTTTGAAGATGCTGACGAAGATGCGTCTGAAAGAGCTTTCCAAGGCAATGGAGAAGTTCAGAGTGAAGACTCCAGTACCTTCTGCTTCAAAGAGAAAAGGGAAGGAACCCATTGGTGCCCCATCTACGAAGAAAAGAACTCTCATCTTGGAGGATGAAGATGAAGAGGAAGATCTCACAATCTCTGCTTTGATAAGGACCAGGCGTTCTGTACCTGAATCGACAGAACATCAGAAGAAAGGGAAAGAAGCAGAAGAACAGAGAGAAGAAGAGGAGCAAGCGAAGAACAGAGAAGAAGAAGAGCAGCGAGAGAAGGAGAAAGAAGCCGAAGAAGAAGGAGAAGAAGAGAAAGAAAAGTCTGCAGCTGGAGAGAAGGGGAATCAAGATGCAGAAGAGCATGATCATCACTCTTCCCCATTTGAGGTCCTAGAGACAGGGGGAGATGGCGAGCAAGGAAGGTCCACACCTCATGCTGCCATCAGTGAAGGTCTAAGACGACCGCCAGCAGATCTAGAAGATTTTCAGGCTTCTCAAATGCCTGAAGAAGGACATGATACATCAACACCAAATCTGCAAGATTATACAGAAGCTCCATCGTCTGCATTCACTCCATCCGAGAAAGCACATGCAAGTACACAGACGGACAATTCTGCAGATTTTCGTCGTATTCTTGATGTTCTTCTGGAAATGCGGGGTCAAATCTATGCTCTGGACTGTGAAATTCAAGCCATGAAGAATGCTGGACAAGCATCTTCGGTTACCCTGGAAGATAAAATGAAAGACCTTGCTCTATAAATTCAAGCCAATGCCAAAGGAGAGGAGGTAGCTCATCTAAGGGAAGACTTGAAGATGCTAGAAGGCATAGTCCAGTCGATGGGAGATTTCCAGATCGTGCGCATTCCCAAGCAGACCTGACTCTTTTCTCACCTTTTTAATGATGACAAAAAGGGGGAGAAGCAATTTGAACCAATTTGAACTTTAAACTTTGACTTTAAATTTGTTTTTGTGGTTGAATATGTTTGTTTTTGAGTATGACTTGAGTGAACTTGGGTGTGAACTTGAATTTGACTGAATTGGCTGTAGATTTTGATGCTTGACTGTTTGCATTTATATCAAGTGTTGTTGTATGGTATTACTCATGAAAGACTAACCAATTTTCTGTGGATGCAGAGTCTGGTTGTTTTATTAATTTTTATGAGATAGCCATATTACTTGAGAAATGTTTTTGCAGGTCAAAGTTGTTCAAATCTACAGGAAAGTTTTGTCACCATAAAAAATGGGGAGATTGTTGGAGAAATCTTTTCAGAATATTTTGAAGCTGACAAAACGTTTCTATCAGTCTAGTCTGGATATTCGCAAACCTTCTGTTTAGAGTCTAAAGACTTTCTGATCACCAGACTCAAGACTCAAGACTCAAGACTATTCTCATTGACAGTCTTTCTAATCCAGTGACGAAGGAAATCCAGAGCCGAAGTATATGGTTGAGGATTTAATCCTATCCTCTGGAGAAGATATCTTGGCTGGATAAATATAACGGATTCTTTTATTCGTATCTAGATCGATTGAAGATCCGATGGTCGACGAAATATTCTTGGAAGGTTCTATTCTTGGAAACCAATATCCTGATTGTATGGGCGAATAGGATTGATGGGCTATCGTTAGGTTCCTTTAATAGCTCGAATGATCTTCTTAATTGATTCCGTCCAACGGGTAGATTGGAGGAATTCCTTTGGTAAGTGCTAACGGGTATGATGGCATAAAGGAGTATAAAAGGAAGACGTTCTAGTTGTTTTAGAGTGTGATCGATAGAGAAATTCCAGAGTCTGAAGCACCGTGATTATTAGTCGATACATTTTGAGCGAAATTGTATACACAGAGAGTGTCTATACTTGGTGATACCTTGAGCGAGTGTGGTAGATCATCTACACCTAGAAATCAAGGAAGATCAACGCTGTAACATCTCTTTGTTCATAGTGGAATCCAGCCAATTGACTGTCAGTGCAGAAGAGTGGACGTAGGCTTGAATCAAGCCGAACCACTATAAACCGCGTGTTCAATTCTCTCTTTCCTTTACTCAGTCTTACGTTGATTATTATTTGTTGCAAATCCTTCAACTGTCTAGTATTGTGCAATTATCAAGAAAAATCTTTTATATACCTATTCACCCCCCTCTAGGTACTCGTACTAGCTATATCAACCCAAAATTCAAAGCTAAGGTGGCAAAATCATAGACTCAACAAATGGAAAGAGTTTTTTTGGCCCTTAGCCAATCAATATCGACCAAAAAAAGAAGAAGAGCTTTTCTTCCCTTTTAGGTAAGACGTTCTTAAAGTCCTTTTCTCTTACTTTCTCCTCTCTTTTCAATGTCTTCTTCAACCTTCAACTTGGGGAGGGTTTAAACTAGTCTCACCCTCCCTCTCTCTCGTTGATTTTGCTTAAGTCTTCTTTTTTCTTTTCTCTTGATCTAAATCTAAGAGCTTTCTTTTATCGATCTAATTTTAAATTTGAGAGTTTGAACTCTCCCGATTTGATTCTAGATTTAAGAGCTACCATCTTCTTCAGATTTAGGAGTTTCATAATATATTTTTGGGAGTTTGATATTCATGTGATTTTTTCGTAAATCCTCTGTTTTTAGTTTCAATGGTGCTCTAGCGTCTCATTAAACCATGAAGAGTTACTCTTCTATTATATTTGTGTTTGTTCAACTTGTTTTCACTATCCATACGGCAATGATGTAGAGGAAACAAAATCTAGTCGTGCACAGCAATGCCATAGTTACTAGAGAAGGAATTTTCATCACTAACGAAGAAATGAGATTCAATGATTGGCGACCAATTAGTTTACATGATAGATCTATTCTTATGGAACAAGTGTGTGCTTAAACCTTCTAATACTTTGCTGATTCTTCTTGTTTTCCGAATTTTGCTTTGTTTTGTAGTACTCCAGGCTTGGATCTACTTTGATTTGCTTTTCTTTAAATGTTTGTGTACTCTTATATATCTTTTTGAGTAATAAACATAATTTTCTTGCTGACCTGAAAAATAAAAAAAGCAAGACCATCATAATTTATCGCCTATGGACGAAGGCGGCAAAAATATAACTTATCGCTTTAGGTACCAAAGAGGGCAAAATTAAACCGCCTTAGACAAAAACTAACGAAGCAAAACTCAAGGCGACAAAACAGACCCATTTCTTTTATTCATTTATTTACTTTTTTTTTTGGTAAAGTTCATTTATTTACTTTTCGTGTGTACTAAAATGAAAAAAGAAGCACGATCGGTGTTAGTGATGGAATCGTCGTCTTTCCTCTCTTACAACATCACAATCCTTTGAATTGGTTTTCTAGTAAACCTGGTAGCAACTTCCTCTCCGCAATTTGGCATTCAAGTCTTTCTTTATTCACTGGTCATCTTTCTATATCCGACTAAATTGGCCAATCATGATGTCGCCACAATACTTAACTCTCTTATTATTTTTGTACCTTCTCCGATCTAGGTAATTATACTCGCATGGATACGTGCCACACTCAAGCTGGCTGGCCACTTATCATTCTATTTCTGTTCAAGAACTATTTTCTATTCCAAACTTTTTTTTAGAACAAAAATCAATTTGATAAAATTATTTCATTTTTCTATTTATGAAATAGATTTCTGCTCTAGAAATAGGTTAGAATAAAAATCAGAAGTGGATATTTTTTACTTTTATATTTCTATAACAAAAATGAGAAATAAAAACTCTTCTCATTGTTCGTTCTTGCTATTAGTCAGTTGTTCATCCGTTGTCGCCAGCCACCGTTCGCCACCGTTGCCACCGGTCACCGGTCACCAGCCGCTGGTCGCCGATCGCCGGTCGCCATTCGTCGATAGCCACCACCCATCGCTACCACTGCTACAAGAGATATATATACATACTGGGACTACCAACAAGCTTGGTGGAACGTCTTTTTCAGACAGAATACAAATTTCCAACACACCTGGTTATTATTCTTCAAAGACAACTTCCTAAGACAAAGCTTACCAAACTAGTTTGACTCCTGGTGGGATCTCTTTGGTCCTTTGGACATAATATTACACCCCACAGTCAAACAAGGATACAAGATTTTCAGTGAACACTTCATACCAACACCTCATGATATAAGGTTCCCATGCCTTATGCATTTCTTTATAATATTCAGAATCTCTTGGGTAACAGCATGGGAATTTGAATACAATACATCCAATAAACCGGGTGTACCAGTACTCGTCCGAAAATACAAAACAAAATGGTGGGATGGATTCAGATTTCTTGATCAAGGATCCGAAGCTGCGGTTAAAACATGGCTAAATAGCCAGAAAACCCAAATAATCGCATCCCCATCAGATACATCGTTTTTACAGGAAAAATCCATGGCAAGTGCAGCACTTGCAGCAGTCCAAAACAGAGAGGAATGCTGCAACATCCTCAGGACGATACTCTCAGAAGCGGAAGAATCACAATGTGGATCTTCCAAATCTCAATACAGTCAAGACGGATCCTCCCAGTCACATCACAGTGAAAACACTAATGAAGACGACTGCTACGGGATCAATTTGGACAGAGATTAAAATTCAAAGACATCACATGCAGATATTGTTACAAGCGGCGCAAAGGCTACACACCGGAGCGTAGTAGACATACACTGTTCATACAATGTTCACTATTCACTTTACACTGTTCACTCAGTACTGTTCACTTTACACTGTTCAGCACTATAGCACTTTCACTGTAGCACCCTCTATAAATACACCCATTCGACATAGAAGAAAGGGGCTCGAAATTTTCCAGATTTCTCTCTTCTTCTCTCTCCCTCTCAATTGTAAACCATCCTCTCTTCCATCTCCATCCTCATCTCTTCCATCTCCAAGCTCTCTTACCTTGTATCCCCTGTTTTCAAAGTAAGTTAGTTTTTCATATACATAGTTTTATACAGGGTTACCAACTTACATGATAGTTGGTTAACCATTTCTTGTAATACAAACATCAATACTCCCTGGAGTGCGGATTACCGCCCTAGCGGATGACTTGATGCTTTAGTTTCTGCATCCTTCAATACATGTAATTTCAGCTTTTCAGCTTTATATAATACAAGTTCATACCACCTTCATGGTTGGTTTTTGTTTATGCATACTCTTACTTTATATTTTATATATTGCTTTCGGTCTTTACATTATTTTTAATTCTCGCGATTTTATTTAAGTCATTTACTTTCTTGTTCTTATACATCATTTCCTTTTAGATACATCCTTCCCTGCTTTCATATAGATCTGTTAATCTCATATACTTCCTTGTTCTCTCATATAGTACTCTCGATCTTAACCCCTTTCCTTCATGGTTGGTTTTTGTTTATGCATACTCTTACTTTATATTTTATATATTGCTTTCGGTCTTTACATTATTTTTAATTCTTGCGATTTTATTTAAGTCATTTACTTTCTTGTTCTTATACATCATTTCCTTTTAGATACATCCTTCCCTGCTTTCATATAGATATGTTAATCTCATATACTTCCTTGTTCTCTCATATAGTACTCTCGATCCTAACCCCTTTATGGTATCAGAGCCAGTGGGAAGGTATAGATAGTCTTTGTAAGAACATACACTTAGATCGAGAGCCATTTGTTGGCATCCTTCTTGTTTCTACAGAGTGGTCCAGGCCGTAAGTCCCTGAGTGGCTGTTAGACCGTTGGTTTAGCTTTGTAACGGTTTTGAAGAAGGGTTAGTTCCGATCTTAAGTATGAGCTTACATAGAAGATCTACATCTTCCTCTAGTTCTCTATCACAAATGGACTCAGATCCAAGTCCTATACATAGAGAAGAAGTACGGATAGAAGATTTCAACAAATCTATAGAAAATTGGGAAATTCCTAAAATACAACTTAAGGAAATATACAAGCAATCAAAGTTGAAGTTTTTCAAAAAATCAGACTATGTCATATCCACCGAAGAAAGAGATGTTCCTCTTTCTAATTCCTATGAAAAAATACATCTTTTGAATAAAGAGTCCATCCAAAAGCATAAACAAAAGTACAATTACATTCATATAGGACTAGTCCAAGTAGGAGTCAAACCTCTTACAAAAGAAGGCCTTAATACTTCCATTCTCTTAGTTTTACGAGATTCACGTCTTTTAAACTACGATGAATCCATTCTCGGTACTGTAGAGACAAGTCTCTGCAAAGGACCCATACATTTTGATTGTTACCCCAATTTTTCTGTATCTCTCAAAGATAAGAACATTCTTAGAGCCCTAACACTCTAAATCAAAACCCATAATTACAAAGTGGCAGATGGTTCTATTCCTTTAGCCCTTGTTTATAGAATTCATTATAAAGCCATGTCCTCCGCCTTTAGAGAAAATGCTTTCAAACATAGTCCTCGAGAAGAAACACTTCTTCTCCAAACTGACATTTCTAGAGCTAATACAACAATTCCTAGGTCTATTAATTGGAACCAAGTTACTTTACCAGAACAATGGGAATTAGAAAACCAAATTCCCCAACAAGTTGTTCAAAATACAGATCCGACTAATGTCATTCAACATCCAGAAGGAAGAGTGACCATTAGATTTCCTAGAAGATCTTTCGATTCAAGATCTAGTCCTTCTTTTCATAATTCTTATACGAGGTCCATAGATCTTAATCCTAATCTTCCTCCTATAATCATCATTCCTCCTAGTACGCACAGAAACACTCCTCCTCCTAGTATACATAGAGATACTCCCACACACGATACAACACCTTTACCTCCTTCCACCAGTAGAAGTAATCAAGAGACACCTCCTGAACCAGAAATTAGTGGTCTAGATAATAGATCAGGGATTTCCAGGCCAGTTTATCAACAAAACCAGCCTGAACCAGTCCTAGAAAATACAGATTCCCCTCATCATTCTCCTACTTATTCTCAAATGATAGATGCTGAGCTTAATATTTTAGAAAAACATTTTGAACCAAACAAAACTTTTCTTAATAAAGAATTTAATTCTGAAGACAACAAGCAAATCAGAGAATGGTTCTTCAAAACCTTTGCTGACAAAGCAAAAGACGTCAAACAAAAATATTACGACTACATATACGAATATGAAGTCCATATATTCTTCTTTGATTGGTTAGAAGAACAATTCCTTGAACCAAAAGAAATACTTGTTTTAGATCATCATTATAAGTGGAAACTTGATAATGGTGAAACCATAGAATCCAATTATCCACCCCTTAGAAGAATAAAAATACAACATGGAGAAAGTGAGGTTACAACTACTCCTTTTAGGCTTCCAGATCAAGGAGACTCTCTTTATACTCACAAAGTCATTGAACAAAACAATTACACTAATCAACATTTGGCGACCATAGGGAAACAGTTGAATAGGATAGAATCCACCATTCAGAATCCTACTCAACTCGTCACACCACAAGTTGATACTTTCAAAAAACCCATTTTCAAAGCCTTTGAATTCCCAAAAAACCTTAGCCCGGAGTTTGCCAAAGCCATAGAACAAAAGAAAAAACTCCTAGGAAAAGCAAAGCTAGAACCTACTCCTATTATAAACACCCCTAAATTCCAGAATCTTATCATTAGAGACACCCCTGACCAACCCACTATCAGTACATTGACCAAACAATCTGGTGACTTTGATAATGAATCGGTCGCTGAGATTAACAGACTCAATTGGAGACAACCTCAGAAGCTTTATTATAGTAGGGCTACTCCACCTGACATTGCCCAAGAAGAATCATCACAGAAAATACAGAATAAATACTCTCATGATGCCATTTATGAATGGAATATAGATGGTGTTGCCGAAAGCAATATCATGAATATTCTTAATAACATGGTCATGCTCGCCAATGCCTACAAAACCCAGCAAGATGTTTCTGATCATGCTGTTGCTAATCTTTTAATAGCCGGATTTCTTGGACAACTAAAAGGTTGGTGGGATAATTATTTGTGATGAACAAAGAATACAAATTTTAACTGCCTATAAAATAGATGATTTTGGCCAACGCATGGATGATGATCAAGGACATCTCATCCAAGATGCGGTGAATACTCTTATCTATTCCATTTCACAACACTTTGTAGGAGACCCTTCACATATTAGAGATAGGAATCAAGACCTCTTATCCAATATGCGTTGCAAATCCTTAGGAAGGTTTAGAGAATACAAAGAACTTTTCCTTCAAAGGGTTCTCATCAGACCTGATTGCAATCAACCCTTTTGGAAAGAAAAATTCTTAGCGGGTTTACCCCAAATTATAGGTGATCAAGTTAGGGATAAAATTAGAGAAGAATACAATGGCCAAATACCTTATGATCTTCTTTCTTATGGTGAAATAATCTCTTATGTTTACCGTCAAGGAACACAAATGTGTAATACTATCAAATTACAAAGACAGTTAAAGGAAGAACAATCTCTCACCAATAGAAGTCTAGGAGATTTCTGTGCTCAATACGACCCTTCTTATAATGAAAAAACAAAACCAAAATGTAAGGGAACTTGTCCTTCTGAGAAAGAAACAAAGAAACATCACAACAAATCTCAACCTCGTAGGAATAAACAAAGACACTAGAATAACCAAAATAGATCTCATAATGATAGGAAAAATTTTAAAGACATCAAATGCTATTCTTGTGGTAAAAAAGGTCATATTTCAAAATACTGTAGGATTAATAAAAAATTAAATGAACTCTCTCTTTGATGAACTTCTTGAGGAAGAAGGTCTTCAAATTAATGAAATAGATTCCTCTTCTGATTCTGATCATGAAGACGCCTCTCCTAAAAAAACCGTTCCTGAAATAAACATGTTAACTAAAGAGGAAGAATTTCTCCTTAGCACTGCTGATAAGATTACTGACCCAGAAGCCAAGAAAGAATACTTAGATAGACTTCATTCTTCCCTAAATATTACCTCCAAGCCTAATAATTCTTACAATTTAAAAGACATCTTGAATAGAAACAAAAAACCTCAGTCTAGACCCGTTAATATAAATGACCTCCAAAATGAAATAAAACAACAAAAATTAGAAATTCAAGCCTTGAAAGCAACACAGTTAGATATGAAAAAAGAAATTTCTGATATAAAATCTCTCGTCATAAAAGGAAAGACAAAATTAGAAGACCAAAACGAAATCACCAATACTTCTGATATTCCAGATCCAGCCTTCCTTATGTTATTAACAGAAATA
Source organism: Eucalyptus sideroxylon x Eucalyptus melliodora (assembly GCA_016097485.1). Lineage (NCBI taxonomy): Eukaryota > Viridiplantae > Streptophyta > Magnoliopsida > Myrtales > Myrtaceae > Eucalyptus > Eucalyptus sideroxylon x Eucalyptus melliodora. Next base: position 42,536,939 of record CM027832.1, on the reverse strand, counting down.
ACATCTAGAAAATGGATAATAAATATTATGATAAAAATCAACAATGAGTTTATTATTGAAACAACAGCACTCTTTGATACAGGAGCTGATCTCAATTATATCAAAGAAGGCCTTGTTCCAACAATATACTTTGATAAAACTTCCGAATCCCTAAAATCAGCATCAGGCGATAAACTTAATATCCAATACAAATTACCAGAAGCCTTAATAATAAAAGATCAAATGTCTTACAAAACATCTTTTCTCTTAGTAAAAAATATGAGGCAACGGGTAATTCTTGGAACACCTTTTATTCAATTAATCCAACCTTTTACAGTTACTAATGAAGGCATTGAAACTCATGCTTTAAACAGAAAAATCACTTTTAACTTCGTGACAAAACCACAAAAAAGAAGCCTAAATATTTTACAAGAACATTCTATTTCTGAAATAAATTGCCTCATAAAAGACAAAGAGAACCAGCTTGAATTCTTAAAAGAAGATTTAGAATTCAAAAGAATAGAAGAAAATCTTATAAAATCCAACATCATAGAAAAAATAGCCTCCCTACAAAAACACATAGAAAAAACTATATGCTCTACTCTACCCAATGCCTTTTGGGAAAGGAAGAAGCATATCGTTGATTTACCTTATGAACAAGATTTATATATCTCTTGTAACCCAGGAAATCCCGAAAGCCGATAGCCGGTGGGAAGAACCTGGGGCTGACGCAAGCTAGCCACCACGCTCACGCCAGCGGTTAAGTCACCAAGTAACGCCATGTTATCAAACAAATTGTGTCATGTTTTCAAATAAATTTCTATTCTACAAATATAAATTTTGTGTCATTATCAAATGCGTATTTTTGCCTACAAACTCGTTCAAAAATAGAAATAGAACAATCAATTTCTCTTCCAAAAATCAATTTCTAACCAGAATAGTTATCATTCATGCCCTAACCATTTGTGGGGCTGCTTTTACTACTGGCTATTGCTTAAGATCTGCATGGAGCTCCGTTATACTATGTAAGTTATTTTGAATGCGTCCTAGCAAAATAAACCGATTTTCATTTGCAAATCGATTGGTCGAGCAACTCAATGCGACAAGAAATATATAGCGCCTACGAGGGCAAAGCAAAGATTTGCCCATCTTCTTTTGATATGAATCAATTATGACGTTTTCATAATGTGCGATGTCATTGCACGTGATTAATTATATCTTGAGAAAGCAAAATTATAATGGGTATTATTATAGTAGGGCAATAATTAGCGTGAAGAATGAGATTGATTAAATAAAGAGCAAGGGAATTTCGGAGTTCCTTCCCCCGCCGACGTGCATGAAACATATCTACTTTGTTTGTTGGCATTTAATAGAATAAACAGTATATAACTATATATGATGATTTCCACTAATGGTGACTCGGATATCGGGTTGCCACTTTGGCATCTAGTGCTCCTTTTTTAGACAATAAAATTTGGGATTTGACCTATTTTGCTTGTTACGCCAAGCCGAGCTCAAAATACTTTTAGAAACCCACCAAGAGAAACCTTTTGTGAGAGATTTTTTATTTTATTTTATTGATCCTTATGGAGCTTTACTTGAGTGTAGTCCAGGTCGGGACACACTAGTGAGTGAATATGATTGAGCTATCGTAATCTATTTTGGCCGATTATAGGAGAACCATTTCATCGATCTTTCCCCATGAAATAGGAACACTGCCAAACCACGTAAATCCGTCATATCAAGTTTAGGCACACTACCAAAAGCAAAAGTGCCAAAAAGGTTCAAAACTTATTACATTAATACAATTCGATCATAAATCTTCCAAATAGATCAATTTAGTTATGAACATTTTCACATTTGTACCAATTGAGTTTATTAGCCAATTTAAACGGAAAATTCCTGACATGTCATCAACTATCCTCTGCGGCATAATCTAGCATTGACATGAACATTTTATTTATTGTTTGATTTTTAATTTTTTTATTCTTTTCTTTTCTTTTCTTTTTCCTTTCCTTCCTCTTTTTTCTTTCTCCCTTTTTCCCTCAACCAATCGCCAACTTCCGTGATGGCTAGCAAAGTTCTTTGGCTGCCGGTGAGGGTTGGACAAGGCCACCCTTTGCTAGATCCGGCTAGGGCTAGGCAAGGCCCTTTGTCACTACTAGAGGTTGTCCCTTGGCAAGAGGTAGTCCCCTCGCTAGATCTGATGAGAGGTGGCCTCACCCAAATGGAGAGGGGCCTTGTCGGCCTTTGGCAAATGCTAAGCGAGGGTCCCCTCATTAGATTTGGTAAGGGTGCCCTCGCCAAAGGCTGATGAGGGTGTCCCGGCCCTTGCCCTCATTGGCAGCCAACGATCTTTGCTGGCCATCATGGAGGGTAGTGACCGGTGGAGGGAAATAAGGAGAAAATAAAAGTAAAAGGAAAGGGGAAAAAAAAAGAAAGAAAAGAGAAGGAAAATAACTGAAAACGAAAAAGTAAAAAAATTTAAAAAATAAATAAAATGTTCACATCAACCATATCTCATAGGACAGCTAGCATCCACGTCAACAATTTTTGACCTAATTGGTTGGATAGATTCAATTAATACCAACGTGAAAAGGTATATGATTTAATTGATTCAATTGAAATGTTTAAAACCGAATTGATACTAATATGATATGTTTAAGATTTTTTTTTTATACTTTTCCCCATTACCAGACCACGTAAATCCGCTGTGTCAAGTTTTTTTACATTTATTTCTTGTTTGAATCATCTTGGTTTAGTCTATGCCTGCGACTTCATGTAATAAATAGGTAGCCGAGCCTAGGGTTATCCTTGATTAATTATGCAGGAAGCGTTATCTGTATGCATCATGACTAAGACTTCCACGAAATTCGAGTTGGAAAGATCTCCTGGCAAGAATAATCTTAACCTGTGGCAAATCAAATACAATTTTTGGTTGGAGACACGGGGTATGGACTCAGCATCGGAGGGACATGATAAATTTCTCAAGATTATGGTAGTAGAAGAAAAATCTGATATTTTGAAAAAGGTTAGGAGTTTATTATGTTGAATTTAGTGGACGATGTTTAGTTGAAGTGACAGATGACATGATTACAGGTGCAGTTTGTGGAAACTTGAAGTGTTGTATGTATCGAAATTTGATCTAATATTACTTCAAATTCAAGATGGAGTTAATGGTCAATCTAGGATAACCTAAATGAGTTTTAATAAAGTCATCAATGATTGTTCGTTGCTCAATTCTTTTGGGCACTTCTGTGACTCTCTTATGAAAGGGTATGAGGTTATGTCTATAGAGAAAGTGGAGTATTGCATTGTTCTCGAATGAATGGCAGAAGTTGCAAGGCAACGATGAGAGAATTGGTTCTAAGGGTCTGATGGTTAGAGGTAGGAACTTCAAGAGGAGCTCTAGCGCTGGACGTAATCTAGATCAAAGACTAGAGCGAAGAGAAAGCCTTTCGGACGCCACAATTGTCAGAAAGAGATCGGAGAGTGACATGGATGTCACACGAGCCAACAGGAAGGAGTCGGGCTACGTTTTATGTGTCTACCGTTTCGATTAGAGAGTAGTGGATCATGGATTTTAGGTGAACTGAAATGGAAACTAGAGATCAGTTGGACTATATTCAATGTGTGTCTACGAGTTCGGCAAGGGACTAGTGAATCCCTGATAGCTACGAATATGTCTGATAATGATTAGTTGAAACAAAATTAAGTAGTGAGTTCCAAGACAAGTAAATCTCAAGGAAAGGAGTTGTACAATTCAGATGGAATAAATCGGGCCAAACATGTGTGGATTGTTGTTGGGTGGAGACCTCAAGGAAAGGAATCTTGGATGTAACTTCTGATCGAGGTAGCAGGTCGTGCATTTATGTTGAAACTAGTCACGCTAAGGCAATTAGGGATGAGTCAATTCAAATTTTGTGTTCCTAAGATGGAGATCCGAGTCGAGTTAATGCCGATGTAGAATAATATATGGATTAAGTGGGAACAGTGTAGAAACTAAAAGCCCACGTGTGAGGAGAGATTTGTTGAGATGAAAATGTGAAAGTGTTGTGCAAAGCATAAAAAATGTGGTGTAAACTAAAATAGTTAATATATTATAATTGACTCATAATCTATTTATTTAAACTTTTGAATAATGATGGGGATCCAATTGGATATATATTTACTGTCTTGGACTTGAACATTTCTTTTGGTGATCTCCCCAAATGAAGCCTCCCAACAAAACCTGTCTTAGATTTCTCCTAAAATGTAACGTGAGATACTTTGACACGTGATGAGAATGCATGCGATCAGAATTGAAGGAAAAATCGAATGATTTCTGCATAGAAACTGATATATATATATATATAGGAAATTTGAGGACAATGAGACGATCGAGGCATAACTCACTCACTCAGGAAAAGGGGCTTTAGTTGAATCATTTCCATTGCTTTTGGAATGAGTCTGACGAGCACGCTGTATTGGGATCAGGAGTCGGAATTAGGATCTTTTAAAAAATTCTGCAGCAGACGCACGTATTGGGTATCATGACGGAGTTTTTTTTTTGTGGTCGTAAGTAGAATATGCATTCGATTAAGGAGTCTTAAAAGACAACGATGGATTACAGTCGAAACATAAAATTTCCCATAGAGGTAGAGGGGGGTTTTTCAGCCAATTTAGAGGAAGCTTCTTTGCTCGATGGGTGCATGCCAGCCAATCTGCTGCTCGATTTGCGTCACGAGGGCAATATATTACCAATGTGTTGTTGCACTGGGATAACTCCTCTCGGCATCGTTGAACAATTTCTTGTAAATTCCAAGGTGGCTCAGCCCGGCCCATCACGAATTCCACAACCGTGTAGTTGTCACTTTCGCATATCCAAAGAACTGCTTAACTTTTGGCTTCGTGCATGTGTCTCGACTGCATCTCTTTTAAATAGTAAATCCCATGCAAAATTGCTTCGGCTTCCGCGTGTGGTGCCGAAGAAACCCTAGATTCAGCGGCGAAGCCGTCGACAGCACACCCAGCTCCATCCCGTGCGATTTCGGTGACCGAGCAAATGAACTCACTTGGAACCCATGACGCGTCAACATTCATCTTCATCTCCCGTCTGTTCGGTTGCTTCCAGCGCTCCGATAGGTATCAATTTGGGTTTTCTACTTTCTGATTCTTCTTCCCTCGGCTGAAAGTAATGGTTTGGTTTGTGCGAGATCGAGGATATCCGTGGGTTGTGGGCGCTTTGCTATGAAGATCCAAGTGTTCCGAGCCTTCTAGATCTGCCAAAGAACCGCTCCGATGAACTCCCGTGCAGGTAAATCCCCTCTTGGGTCGAAAGCCTCAAGTAGCCATTGATCAAATCTCTTTATATGTTTCATGATGTTTGTGCCCTGCAAACGGTTATCCTCCCAGATCTATTTTGTCCATTTACAAAATAGAAAGAGGTGTTTTGTGGTTTCGACTTGTGAGTAACACAATTGGCATAATGGATCAGGGGTGATGTTTATTTTGTAGAGATTTTCTCTCGTGGGAATAGCATTTTGACAGATGCTCCAGAGAAAAGTTCTAATTTTCGGTGGAACTGCGAGACGCTAGATCTGTGTCCATAAGCTAGAGGAGACTGTTAAGTCGATTGGAGATTTCCAACTTGTTTGCGTTCTAAAACAATCTTAATTTTATCCAAATTTCTATTTCGTCTTAACCTTTTTAATGCTGACAAAAAGGGGGAGAAGTTGGTGCATATTTGCAGATTTGACTTTTGTTTTAACTTTGTTTGACTTGACTTTAATTCTTGTTTGGTTGTGACTGGTTTGGACTGTGTTTTCTAGTTTGGATTGTTTGATCGTTTAATGCTTGCAGTATCTTAAGTGTTGTTGGTATTCATGGCAAAGATAGTTGTTTTTACAGGACTAACTTTTTTTTTCCCGTGGATGCAAATTCGATACTATCTTTATTCTAATCCATTTATAAAAAATACCCTTGTTTGTATAAGTATTGTCTTGCAGGTCAAAAGTATCCAAATCTGCAGGAAAGTTTTGTCATCATAAAAAAATGGGGAGATTGTTGGAGGAAACTTCCTTATTTGTTTTGAAGCTGACAAAACATTTCCATTAGTCTAGTTTGAAGACTTGCAGACTCTGTCATCAAAGTTTAAAAACCGCCATACCGCCAAACTCAAGATTTAAAGTCTGCCCTCATTGACAGTTTTTAGACCGTCGAAGAAGACTTATCTAGAATTGAATATTTCTTTAAGAATTTGATTCGAGTGGCTAAAGAAGATCTCACAACTGGAGATAGCATTTTAGAATCTATTATTCGTTTTGAGATTAATTCGGGTAATTTGGATTTGTTGAATGGCGAAGCATACTTGGAAGGTTTTACTTATGGAAACCTAAATCTTGATTGTATGAGCGAGCAGGATTGGTAGGCTATCATCACATTCCTTTAGTAACTCGAGATCCCCCTAATGTCCAACGGGTAGATTGGAAGAACTCCTTTGGAAGGTGCCAACGGTTATGAAGGCATGGAGGAGTATATAAGGAAGACGCTCTAGTTATTCGAGTGTGTACACGATAGATAAATTCCAAAGTCTGAAACTCCTTGTTCTTAGTTGATTCAATTGTTGAGCAAAAATTTGTACTCAAAAGAGAGTTTATATATTTGTGAGGCCTTGAGGAAGTGTGGCAAAGTCTCTACACTATGGAATCAAGGATGTGATACTGTAACGACTCTTTTGATTCATAGTGAAATCCAGCTGGTGGGTTGTCAGTGCGGGAGAGTGGACGTAGGCTTGGATTAATCCGAACCACTATAAATCTTGTGTTCTTATTCTCTTTCCTGAACTCTTTTACTTTGTTCGTAACTTTATTTAATTGTTAGAGTCTAATTTCCTCTTTAATGTCTACAGATAACCCGACTTAGGTTAAAAGTAAAGTTCTACACTATATTTTGCAAAATTTATTTTCACACCTATTCACCTCCCTCTAGGTGTACGTACTAGCACTTTCAGTAGGTCGTGCATTCATGTTAAGCTTGGTCATGCTAAGGCAATTAGGAATGAGTCAAGTCAAATTTTGTGTTCCTACCAAACTTGGTTGGGCTAAGATGGAGATCCGAGTCGAGATAATGCTGGTGTAGAATAATATATGGATTAAGTAGGAACGATGTAGACACTGAAAGCCCACATGTGAGGAGAGATTTATTGAGGTGAAAATGTGAAAGTGTTGTGCAAAAGAAGTTCTATATCAAAAATGTGGTGTAAACTAAAATAGTTAATATATCATAATTGACTCATAATCTATTTTTTTTAAAACTTTTTAATAATGGTGGGATCCAATTGGATATATATTCACTATCTTGGACTTAAACTTTTCCTTTGGCGATCTCCCCAGGTGAAGCCTCCCAACAAACCTGTCATAGATTTCTCCTAAAATGTAACATGAGATACTTTGACACGTGATGAGAATGCATGCGATCAAAATTGCAGGAAATATCAAGTGATTTCTGCATAGAAATTGACATATGTAGGAAATTTGACTTGAAGGACAATGAGACGATCGAGGCATGTCGCTATTGGAATGAGTCTGATGAGCACGCTGTATTGGGCTCAGGAGTAGGAATTAGGATCTTTTAAAAAATTCTGCAGCAGATGCACGTATTGGGTCTCGGGACGGAGTTGCAAAGTTCGATTTTTGTACAGATTTAGAGGAAAAAGAAAAAAAACGCAGCACGCAGAAGGCTGGTCAATTGAGATGTCACGCTCTTTGTAAGATTCACGGATCCCGGAGTTGATTCGAGCAACCTAGAAGTTTTAAGCGCATCTGTTTTCAGTCCATGGTGTTGGAGAAATCTTCTTGAAATGTTTTGAAGCTGACAAAACGTTTCCATCAGTCTAGTCTAAAGGTTTGCAGACTCTACTGTTTAAAGTCTGAAGACCTCCAGACAGCCAGACTCAAGACTCAAAGTCTATCCTCATTGATAGTTTTTAATCCGTTGAAGAAAGGCTATCCAGAACTGGATGTTTCATTAAGGATATGACCTTATCGACTGGAGAAGATCTCTTGGCTGGATATGACGTAATGGAATCCTTTGATTGATCAAGATTGATTCGGAAATTAATGATCCGATGATTGGCGAAATATTTGTGGAAGGTTCTACTTATGGAAACCGAGATCCTGATTGTATGGGTGAACATGATTGATGGGCTATCGACATGTTCCTTTAATAGCTCGAATGATCTTCCTAATTGATTCTGTCCAACGGGAAGATTGAAAGAATTCCTTTGGTAAGTGCCAACGGGTATAATGGCATAAATGAGTATATAAGGAAGACGTTCTAATTGTTCAAGAAGTGTACGATAGAAGAATTCCAAAGTCTGAAGCTCCTTGTCTTTAGTCAATACATTTGAGCGAAAACTTGTACGCAAAAGAGTGTTTATATTCGTGAGAAACCTTGAGGAAGTGTGGTAGAATATCTACACTGTGAAATCAAGGAAGAACTGTGTTGTAACATCTCTTTTGTTCATAGTGGAATCCAGCCAATAGGCTGTCAGTGCGGAAGAGTGGACATAGGCTTGGGATAAGCCGAACCACTATAAACCTTGTGTTTAATATTCTCTTCCTTACTCTTTACTTTACTTTGATCATAATTCATTTTGTTAATCAAAAGAGTGCTGCCTTTCTATCGTTTGCCTAGTATCGCTGTGGTATCTTGAGAAATTATTTTTACACCTATTCACCCCCCTCTAGGTGATTATACTAGCTACATCACATGGACTTTGGCGACCGTTACCAATGAGGAAATTTTCCTTTTTACCACGTCACATTCGAGAAAGATGAACCATTAAAAGTGCAACTAATGCGTTGGCGCGAATAAATGAAACTATTCGAGTAAGAAATGAATTTTGAAACTAATACAAGAACACATAATTCACGTGGTTTGACAATGTCCCTAAACTCAGAAAAGATCAATTAGATGGTCCTGTTGGAATTTTTTTTGTTAAAACAAAATGAATGCTTTTTTACTTTGTCCCACATAGAAAATGTGAAAGCAAGTGGGTCAGTTTAAAAAAGTGGGTTTTCCTTTTTGTAGTTAAAGGAATGATTGGGTGGGGCTAGACCCCACCATACCTGCGTGCGGGTGCACGAATAATTGCGCGATTTTGGCGCGATTATTTGGCGCACTTAGCACTTTGCACGCCTGCGTGCCCGCAGTTTAATTAGCATTAATCCCTGGCTATTTATTTATTTTTTACTTTTTTTTAATTCAAAGGTTGCCTTTTAATTTGAGAATTTTCGAAAATGAAATATAAAATGAAAATTCGAAATTCTATTTTAAAAAAAAAATTATTCCGAATTTTATTTGTTTCTTTTCAAGACAACCTTTGGAAAAATTACTTATTCATTTTTGCAACATTTTCTGAAAGATTGCAATTGTTCGGTTTTCGACTTCTTCCGAAAAGTCGCTGTTGTTTATACGAACAATTTTCTAAAGGTCATGTTTGTTCATTATTTGGCAGTTTTTCACGAATAGTTGCAAGACTGTTTCATATATATATACTTGTCAATTTTCGGAAGAAAAGTGTAATCATTTTTTCGAGTCTTCTTTCTGAAAAACTGTAGCCAAATTTTCGATTGTTTTACTAGAGAGACCCTGGAGAAATACTAGAATTTCTATCTAGGTTTCTCTAATAAAGTAAACTTTGAAAATGTAATTTTTAACAAATTTGGAATGAGGTCGGGCTCTTGCCAAGACATGCCCAAGTGCCTAGCTATTGCTTTGAAAAACAGTAGATATCGGAACACTATACAGGAGCTCGACCAGCTTTTACTAAGCCTGGCGGCCGAGTTCATCGAGGCGCCATGCGGGCCATTTCCTTACATTTTCAATCATTTGCAAACACACGGGTGTCCTGAAAACCATGAGTTTGTGTGGATTTTAAATGAAACGGAATTAACTTTGAGCTGTAATCAATGAGGAGACATAATCTAACACAATGATACATTAGTACACTCAAACTCTTGGCCAAAGAAAAGAGTATTAAAAACGTTTTAAACGTATTGTATTCGTACAAATTTAATTATAAACATTTCAGTTGCATCAATTTAATCCTAAAATTTTTTCACGTTGATGCTAATTCAATTCATCCAGTCAATTTAGATTGAAAATTGTGCATAGTAACGTTTCTACTTCGGGGAACATTTTTTTTTTTTTTTCAGAAATAGTTCTTTTCTATTTTTACTCATTAGAACAATTTCTAAGTAAAATAACGTATTTGGTAACTATACAAAATTTTTATTCTCGGAATAGAAAAATAATAGAAATGCATTTGGTACAATTCATAAATTTTTTGTATTTATTCGTTTTTTCTTCTTGTTCACGGACCGCCAAATGCTAATCGTTGATTGCTGCTTGTCACCGCACGACCGCTGACCGCCGACTGTTGCCGCTGATCGCTGCTCGACCGGCGACTGTCGACGACGGCAGCCGGTGGGCTATGGGCGGTGGTTGACGGTTGGGCGGCGGTGACAGCGGTCAATGGGTGTTGTCGGCCAACGGTAGCGACAGTCAACGGTGGTGGTGGTTGGTTGGCAGTTGCCCTAGGTGGTCGGAGGTTGCCGGTGCTTGGCAGGTGGTGGCCATGGCAAGGAAGAAGAATAAAAGAAAAAAAATTGGCTTATTTCTAAAAATTATTCCCGGGAACAAGAAGTTTTTTTTTTTTTTTTTTTTGTTTCTTTCCAAATCTATTCCTCGGCTAATTTTCTATTCCAAGGAATAGAAAAATAAGTTGGCATTATTAAACGAATTTCTATTCTTTTTTTGTTCCGAGAAACAAAAGAATAGAAATCGAGAGAAACAAAAACATTATCTTGTAGGCCCTAGATGTCCTATGCAATACGATTGGCGCTAATGTGCGCATTTTTAATAATATTTTAATAATTTTATGAATTTACTGAATTTTTTAAATAAAATTTTGGATTTTTTTTCCTTTCCTTTTTCTTTTTGCTAGTGCCAGCGAGGGTTGGCCTCACTTGGGTTGACCTCACTGGGCCACACTTGGACAAGGGAGACCTAGTTTGGACGATAGATGGTTGCCCTCACCTTGGCGTGGCTCAATGAGGACTGTCGACAAAAAGGAAAGGGAATGAAAAAAACCAAAAAATTTGATACTATTTTTAAAAATGTTCATGTTAGTACCGATTATGTCATATAGGATAGCCAACATCCACGTCAATAATTTCCGGTTAATTTGGATGGATAGACTATATTGGTCTAATTAAAATGTTTATAACTGAATTAGTATTAATGTAATAGGTTTATAACTTTTTTTTTAATACTTTTCCCCTTTGCCAAACTTGAATTTTTTGTATAGCATTGAAAAAGAAAAATTGGTTAAAAATTAACTCCTCTCACTCCCACACCTAGGCATGGCAAGGTGGCCCAACTAGCTCATGCAAGATTTATTTTTTGCCTAAATCTAGGGTTTGAGTAGAATCTTTGCCTCTGAGGGGTGGCACATTTAGTTGGGGAAAATGATCAAAACAGCCATAAACCTATTGTAAATTTTCTAATTCAATCATAATCCTCTTTTTTTTTTTTTGCCAATTGAGTCCTCAATTTTTTACAATTGTGCCAATTCAATTCATCAGGCCAAATTTGGTTGGCCAACACCGGTGATCAATTTTTAATAATATTTTATTATTTTTCAAATAAGTAATGTTTTAATCTTTTTTCCTTTTTTCCCTCTCCCTCCTCCTTTTGGCGACTGGCTAGAGGGGAGGGTTAGTCGCTAAACTAAGGTGGTCGGTCAGGCTAGACTAAGCAAGGGCAAGCTTGCCTCACCGTTGTTGGGCAAGAGTGACCTCGCCGGATTTGGTGAGGCTCGCTCAGGCCTTACTAAGGGCGGGCGAGGCTGACCACACCTAGCGACGATGAGGTGAGCTCACCTTTACTTAATCTGGCTTGGCCAGTCACCTCAGTCCGACGACTAGCCTAGTTGTCGGAAGAAGGAGAGAAGGAAAAAAGGAAAAGAAAAAAAAAAGGAAAAGAAAAAAAAAGGAAAAAAAAGAAAAAAAAAGAGATAATTTTTTTTGAAAAAATGAAATATTATTAAAAAATTGTTTCAAATGGAGGGAGTAAGGTAGTTGTTAGGGTCATCCTGTGAGAAGCTATAAGCCTAAGAAAAGTGGGAAGGACAAAGATCTTTCTATATGTAGATTGTTCATCACGATACATTCTCGCCGAGCTATTATTTACAGTTTTGAGTTCATGTGCATTTGGTGAACATGAACTGTCGTTGGATCAAGCGAACGACACACTAGATATGCATGCACCAAAGATGCCATCTAGGGTGATCAATTCCTAGTCTAGTCAGGTTCCACCTAGGAACCAAGAATTGGATTGGGAGGACTGGTCCCAATTTTGGGACCAGGGACCGAACTGGACTATTCGGTCCAATCCGGTCCAATAGAATCGATCATTTAGCCAAAATAATTATTAAAAAAAAAAAGAACCACAAGAATTGTTACCATTTTAGGGCTTATTGCTATTTTTGAGAAATAAATAAATATTTTAAAAAATTTGGTATGGTTTCCAATTCTAGAGGGGAACTGGACCAAACCGAAAATCATTGGTTCCATTTTTATGGAACCAGGAACCAGACTGACGCCCACAGGAACTGGATCAATCCGGCCGGTCCGATTCAATCCGATCTAGGCGGTTCTCAGTTTGGTTGATCTGATATGACTAGTTCTCGGGTCTCTTTTTCTTTCCTCGTCCCCTTTGATAGTACATCAAGAGAAGGAGAACCCATGGAACCGTTCAATCTGCCAATTAGGTCAAGATGAAGGACGTCAACCCCTGAGCTCCTCCATTGTCTATGTTATTTCATAGATGTCCGTATGCCGTGTGGGACAAACCATTAACATAAACAAGTGGAATGATTGGAAATACAATTACAAAACTATATTCCATGGACCAAAACTTAAAAAAAAAAAAAAAATCTAATATCGCAAAGGAAGAATTTATAACACGTAATCGAGTTCATGTTAGTCCTACCTACGACTTGCCAAATTGAAGAGAAAGGATTGTTGAAAAACACATTCTTGTTTGGATGAAGTTAAAGAAACGAAGTGAAAGGATTACAAGAGGTTGGTAAAGTCAACTATTGTGTAAAAGGTCATGTTTTGTATTCAAAACAAAAACATAATGTAAATGTTTCTTTTTCTTGGATTTCGAGCCAAAATTTGGAATACTATTTAAATTTTGGAAAATTATGATCAAATTATGTGTGAAGTTGTGTATCAATACTTGAGTATTTGGAAGTTTTGAGAGTTTCAGATTCGAAAATAGGTCAAAGTGCATGAATTGCAAGATTTAGATTAAGCGAATGGAGAGAAATATAAGTCCAAGCAAGCCCTAAAATACATAAAAGATATAATGAATGCATCTCTGCCCTCGCTTTTCCCTCCCTCGCATCCTTCAAATCCTTTCTCTTCTTTTCTTTCTTAAGTACCTCACAATCCCATTTTTTTTCATTTCCAATCACCCCTACCCAACATAGTATCCAAGAGCACTATTATCTGGAAATACATTCACCCCTATTTTATATGCTTGTAGAAGAAAAACTAAGACCCATAGATGTTTGGGTTTAAACTTGAGAATCCTCTCTTAATATGGTAATCTATAACATGTATAGAGCTAACAGTACAAGACCTCCGATGAAACTAAACAAGTGAAATACTAATATTATAGCTAATTTCTTGTATCTTTTCATGAAATATCTAAAATGACTATAAATTGCGCCACCGACTCAAATTATTGTAATAATGATGTGAATCGTTGCAGAAGGATCGTTCTACGAAGGCCCAGATGGTGCGAATTGCAAACCTCGACCTCCAATCAAACCTGTGATTGGCAACCTCGGTATGAACGTGACCTGTTGACGAACACGTGTCAACCAACCAACGTTATAGACGCCACGAGCGAAAGAATTCGCTATTTTGCTCGATAAGTCGAAGAGAATCTTGATTAGGTCAAGTCCTCAAAAGAACAGTAAAAAGAGAACCTCTCAATTCTTTTCCTCAAAAATAAAATATATCTCTCCTCAAAGAAATTTGGCAAATCCTTTATATAGGCTGCCACACAAACCCTAAAAACCAACCCTAAAAATCTAATGCGTTATATTCTAAAATATTCCTATTTTATAATATTCTTAAACAAGAATATATATATATATATATATATATATATATATATATATAAATTGACTTGGTCAATTATTTGGTGACAAGATAATTAAATTGCACCAAGATTTCCAAGATTCTTCAAGATTTGATCCAAGGTCATCTTCACGCCAAAGATCACGAACTATGACGCCAACAGCTTGCTTGAATTGTTTGGCCCGTGCTCGAGTAATCGAACCAGTAGGAATAGACAATGGGTCCCTAGCACCTCCTCCTCGATATGACTCGATGTTCACATCATTCCCTCCCCCGTGCAAAGGATTTGTCCTCAAATCATCATTGGCATAAAAAAGAGTCAAGTCAAAAACATTAAATGTGGCACTAACGTCATACTTACCTGGAAGATCAAGCTTGTAAGCATTATTGTTAACTCTTTCCAAAACCATGAATGGTCCATCCCCTTGCGGTAATAACTTAGAATGTCGCTGCTCAGGAAATCTCTCTTTGCGCATATGAACCCAAACCCAATCGCCAGGTTCAAACACCACTTCTTTGCGCCCTTTGTTAGCTTGCCTTGCATATTGCTCAGTCTTGCGCTCAATATTTGTGCGCGTCTTCTCATGCAACGACTTGAAAAATTCAGCTTTCTTTGCTCCATCTAAATCCACACGCTTATCAACAGGTAAAGGGGTTAAATCTAACGGAGTTAATGGATTAAAACCATAGACAACCTCAAATGGTGTAAATTTAGTAGCAGAATGCGTGCTTCTATTATATGCAAATTCAACATGTGGCAGACAATCTTCCCAAGATTTTATGTTCTTTTTAATAATAGCACGCAACAATGCCCCTAAAGTTCTATTAACTACCTCAGTTTGACCATCGGTCTGTGGATGACAAGTAGTAGAAAATAACAACCGTGTTCCTAGTTTTTTTCACGATGTTTTCCAAAAGTAGCTAAGAAATTTAGAATCTCGATCTGAAACAATCGATCTAGGCATGCCATGCAAACGTACAACCTCCTTAAAGAACAAATTAGCAATATGGGATGCATCATCAGTTTTATGACAAGGTATAAAATGAGCCATCTTTGAAAACCGATCAACAACCACATAAATAGAATCTCTACCATACTTAGACCTAGGCAATCCTAACACAAAATCCATAGAAATATCAATCCAAGGATGCGTTGGAATAGGTAATGGTGTATACAAGCCATGCGGTTTAGTTGTAGACTTCTATTGCTTACAAGCAATGCATCTCTCACAAACACGTGTGACATCTCTCTTCATATGTGGCCAATAAAAATGTTCATACAGCACTTCATAAGTCTTATTAATGCCAAAATGCCCCATTAAACCACCACTATGGCTTCTCGCACCAACAATTCACGCAAAGAACACTTAGGCAAACATAGTTTGTTTTCACGAAAAAGATAACCTTCATGCCTATAAAATTTATTAAATGCAGCGTGTTCACATGCTTCATAGACTCTCCCAAAGTCATCATCATCAATATATAAGCCTTGATATGCTCAAAACCTAGACACTTTGCTTCTAAAATAGTTAGAATCGCATACCTTCGGGAAAGTGCATCGGCTACCACATTGTCCTTACCTTTCTTGTACTTGATCACATATGGAAAAGTCTCAATGAACTCCATCCATTTGGCATGTCTTTTATTCAACTTTTGTTGTCCTTTCAAGTACTTCAAGGTCTCATGGTCGGTGTGGATCACAAACTCCTTTGGCCATAAATAATGTTGCCAAGTCTCCAAAGCTCACACTAAAGCATACATCTCCTTATCATAGGTAGGCTAATTCAATGTTGCTCCACTCAATTTTTGGCTGAAATAAGCTATGGGACGCCCTCCTTGCATCAACACGGCTCCAATTCCTGTACCAGAAGCATCGCACTCTATCTCAAAAGTAGCACTGAAATTTGGCAAAGATAATAAAGGAGCATTAGTTAACTTATCTTTTAGCAGATTAAATGCTTTCTCTTGCTCTTCTCCCCACGTGAAACCCACGTGCTTCTTGATTACCTCAGTTAATGGTGCGGCAATAGTGCTAAAATTTCTCACAAATCGTCGATAAAAACTCGCCAATCCATGAAAGCTACGCACCTCTCCTATGGTCTTAGGCGTTGGCCATTCACGGATTGCTTTAACCTTTTCTTCATCAACCTATATACCATTAGCACTAACAACAAATCCTAGAAATACTAATTTGTTGGTAACAAAAGAACACTTCTTTAAATTAGCGTATAATTGCTCGGCCCTTAAAACCTGCAAGACAACTCGCACATGCTCAATATGGTCATCAGGACTTCGGCTATAAATTAAGATGTCATCGAAATAGACAGCCACAAATCGACCAATAAAAGCACGCAAAACATGATTCATAAGTTGCATAAACGTGCTCGGTGCATTAGTTAATCCAAATGGCATTACTAACCACTCATATAATCCATACTTGGTCTTAAATGCAGTTTTCCATTCATCACATTCTTTTATCCTAATTTGACGATAGCCACTTTTCAAATCGATCTTAGTGAAAACGCAAGAACCATGCAACTCATCCAACATGTCATCTAACCTAGGAATAGGATGTCGATACTTTACCGTAATATTATTGATTGCTCGGCAATCGACACACATCCGCCAAGTTCCATCCTTCTTTGGCACTAACAAAACAGGGACGGCGCACGGGCTAAGACTCTCTCTCACATACCCCCGTTCCAAAAGTTCGCTAACTTGCCGTTGAAGCTCCTTTGTCTCCTCGGGATTGCTTTGATATGTGGGTCGATTAGGTAATGGCGCACCAGGAATCAAGTCAATTTGATGTTCTCTGCCTCGAATAGGTGGTATCCCTCCAGGAAGTTCATCAGGAAAGACATCTTCAAATTCCTGCAATAAAGACACAATAGGACAAGGCAAACTTGGGTCAAGATCGTTAGTAGAAAACAAAACCTCCTTGTACACAAGTACAAGTATTGGTCGATCTAGAACTAAGGCTCTCCTCACTTCACTTGATTTTGCATAAAAATTATTTTGCCTATTTTCTTTGCTCTCTTCTTTTGCCTTAGTTTTTACCACAATCTTTCTCTCAGCCTCTCCTTTTCCTTGCGTCTCAGACACACCACGCAAGCCCTCGGATTTCTCACCTTTTCTCTCTCTCTCTCTCTCGGCTTCTCGTTGTAACTTTAATTGATCTTGATACACCTCACTAGGTGTCATTGGTACCAAGGTATAAGTCTTTTGATTCTTCACCAATGAATAACGATTAGTATATCCATTATGATGTACCTTTCGATCATATTGCCATGGTTTTCCAAGCAAGATATGACCCGCTTGCATAGGTACAACATCACACTCTACCTCGTCCTTGTATCTCCCTATCTCAAATGGAATTCGAACTTGCTTCGATACTTTCACCTCACCACTATCATTTAACCATTGAAGTCTATAAGGCCTAGGGTGCTTTGTCGTCTTCAAACCCAACTTATCCACCATAATACAACTTGCCACATTCGCACAACTACCTCCATCAATTATCATACTACAGATCTTACCATTCACCACACACCTTGTATGAAACAAATTATCTCTTTGTTGGTGATGCTCCTCCTCCTTTACTTGCACACTCAGAGAACGCCTAACCACTAATAAGTCTCCTTTTATAGCCACTTCTCCATCACTGCAATCCTCCAATGGTGGCATTTCATCATCATCTTCTTCCCTTTCACTTTCGGACTCAATAACACCATGTCCAGTCATGATCATCACCCTTCTATTAGGGCATTGATTCGCCATATGACCCCTGCCCAAACACTTAAAACATTTAATTTCACGAGTTCTAGTGTTAGGATTTTCGGTTTTACCTGAAACCGGATTCGTTCCAACTTTACCGTCCCTCTCCTTCTTCTTTGAGGTTTCGGTTTTGGTGTTGTTTTCTCTCCAATTTGGCTTATCATCTCTCTTCCAATTGGATCTCTAATTCTGATTTGAACCTCCTCCACTTTTGTGATTTCGGTCCAACTTCAATTGTTGCTCAACTTTGATGGCTTTGTCCACCAATTCTTCCAATTCAACATAGTGTTGCAGCTCTACCACCTTTGCTATGTCTCGGCTCAAACCACTCAAAAATCTTGACATTGTGGCCTCACGATCCTCCATCACATTAGCACGGTTCATGGCAATCTCCATCTCCTTGTGATACTCTTCCACGCTCTTATTGCCTTGTGTGAGGTTTTGTAACTTTTGAAACAAATCTCTATGGTAATGACTTGGCACAAAACGCCTCCTCATCATCGCTTTCATCTCATCCCACGTCTCTATCGGTCTTTCACCATTGCGCCTCCTACTAGTCACAAGTTGATCCCACCAAATTATAGCATAATCAGTAAATTCAACAGCTGCAATTTTTACATTTTTGAGCTCAGAGTATTGTTGGCAATCAAATACCATCTCCATACGTTTCTCCTACTCTAGATACGCATCAGGATCATTCTTCCCTTGGAAGGAAGGAATCTTCATCTTGATGTTGCCAAGTTCATCATCTCCACGGTGTCTAAACCTTCGGCCTCCATTCCACCTTTCAAATTGAGCATCATCATCATATTGCCGTTGCCTTCTATGTTGTATTCTAGAGGCATCTCGCTGATGTTGCGGCCTTCCTCGGGGTATCTCTTGGTCACCATCAACCCTCATGCCATTCCCCATCATTCGGCCACTAAGCTCCTCCACTACGACCCTCAATTGCTGGATGCTTTCCACAAGCGCTTCATCCCTTCGTATGGAGTCAACCTCCCGTTGATTCACGCTTTCTTCGTGCGACATATTTTAGACCTGCAAGTAAACGTTAGTCTAAAAACAATCCTCACCAATCGCTCCCTCACGTGTTTCTCTCGAGATGTTTGTCACTCCTCTCATGTTTAACTCAAGTCTAGGCTTTTTCCACCCTCAATTAAGCTTACACACTCTTGCCTTTTTCCTCTCGTATTCTCTTTTCACAAGCTCTTTATTGGACTCAAAACCTGTCTCTCAACCCCCTCACGACAATCAATCAAACTAATCAAACAAGATTAGATCACTATTGATTTGTTTCAGCAAGTAACAATTTCAAACTAACAAGTACAACTTTCGAAATTCCAATTGAAACGCAAATCACTACTGATTTTGTTTCAATTTGGCCTACTAACAAACGAGTCGCCTTCTTGATTTTTTTTTTTGTTTGGCTAATTTTGTTTTTGCCGAATCTTTTTTTTCTCTCGCACACTTTTTTTTTTGTGCGCTTTCTTTCTCTTTTTTTTTTTTTACTTTTTTTTCTTTTTTTTGACGAACTCAGATACAATTTAAGATGCTAGAAAATAAAAATTTAAAACTAACAGCAAACAACTACATATGGAAGAACAAAAGCAATCGGATCCCTAAATTAACTAGAACTGAAACCCTAACTCAATAAATCTCAAATTGCTGAATATCAACAGAAAATTAAAGATAAATAGACCTTGTAGAATTTGGCTCTGATACCAAACTGATGTGAATTGTTGTAGAAGGATCGTTCTACGAAGGCCTAGATGGTGCGAATTGCAAACCTCGACCTCTAATCAAACCTGTGATTGGCAACCTCGGTATGAACGTGACCTGTTGACAAACACGTGTCAACCAACCAATGTTATAGACGCCACGAGCGAAAGAATTCGCTATCTTGCTCAATAAGTCGAAGAGAATCTTGATTAGGTCAAGCCCTCAAAAGAACAGTAAAAAGAGAACCTCTCAATTCTTTTCCTCAAAAATAAAATATATCTCTCCTCAAAGAAATTTGGCAAATCCTTTATAGAGACTGCCACACAAACCCTAAAAATCTAATGCGTTATATTCTAAAATATTCCTATTTTAGAATATTCTTAAACAAGAATATATATATAAATTGACTTGGTCAATTATTTGGTGACAAGATAATTAAATTGCACCAAGATTTCCAAGATTCTTCAAGATTTGATCCAAGGTCATCTTCACGCCAAAGATCACGAACCATGACGCCAACAGCTTGCTTGAATTGTTTGGCCCGCGCTCGAGTAATCGAACCAGTAGGAATAGATAATGGGTCCCTAGCACCTCCTCCTCGATATGACTCGATGTCCACATCAAATAACCTCTAGTTATTTTATATCAGTAAAAGTGAAATAATATAAATTATTTCACTCTTTTATATTAATCCATTATAACCAATATTTTCTCTACACAATATAATAATTATTAAGTAAATCATTTGAGCAGGTTGGCCCCTGCGCCTCTCCGCTTTGGAATTCTAGCCTCGTCAACGTTGACTATAAGGGGACAAACTCTCATTATCCACTTGGAAATCCTTTTTCATCTTTTTAATAATGCGAAAACTCAAGAGCTGCCATCTCATTCTTCACCCACCGACGAATAGGAGTTTCACGTGTCATGAATTTTGGGTCTACAGCTACTTTCCTATTAAACCATTTTTGCTAAAACAATAAACGCATTAATCCCCCGGTTAAAAAGGTTTGCTTAATCGAAAGGCATGTTTGTTTTCTTACTTAATTTATAATATAAAAATTGGGTCAAAGAGGGTCCTACTTGATATCTGAATGTAAATATATATTTTTGCACCTTTTCTTGGGGTCATGTGTTCCAACAACACATTCACTCTGTCACATTAAACTAGCGTGAAATACAAGGTAGTGGGCCCTAAATTTTGGTGTACGCTCATATGCAACATATTTTGTCATAAATCATGGCATATTTCCAGAAAAATAAGTAAACAGGCGTGTGAACCGGGGAAGATGGACCACGCTTCCTTGATTTGTTGGGGGCACAATTTACAAGTTCAAAAAATTACACCCATCACATTATATATTCTCCTCGTGATTGAATGAGTATTAAGTGGGACCCGAGGTCATCGTGTTCCAATCAGTCTCTTTGACTGGAAGGAGTTAAGAAGGGAGTCAACTTTTCCATCCTTAACTCGTAGGCAGTTTAATATTATATTTCTCTTGTGATAGAAATGGTTAAAGGGGAGTCTTACAACTTATGTGGATCCAACACTCTAGTCCTAAATTATTCTTTTCATTGCAGTAAATCTTACAAATGATTTGGTAAGCATGATCAAACGGCGAGCTGCAATACTATAAGTCAATACTGCCCATTGTTACCTGCCGATTCATTTGTTAGAATTTGTATAAGATCATCACCAATTGATCTAAAACATTTAAGCTATTATATAAAAGCATGATGTATTATTTAACTATTGTAACATTTCCCTTCATACTTAGGCTTGTATTTCACCTAAGACCAATGTGTGAAATAATAATAGGCAAAGAAAAATATTTGAACTCAAGATGCCCTCTAGAGCCACTACTATGTAGAATTCAGTGCACAATAATTTACTCCAAAAACCTTGGAATATGGTGCTTGTGTTAGAATATTTAAATAGCAAATCACGAAGTCATTTAACAGCTTATACTTTTAGAACAATTAGGTATGATCCACAAAATCTCAATATAGTAGCAAAGTAGGAGGGCTTGAGTTAACATATTTCAAACTTCTATTTACCTCACAAATTACATATTTGCAAGCTTTACGCTTAAGTTAAAGTCCAACCTACACGTGATGGGGAGTGTTAGAATAATTAAAAAATTAAAATAATTTTTTTCATCCAATTACTTAAGTTTTTAGAAAATTGTTTATAGTCCCACAAAATCTCAACATACTATATTTTATGCCTTAAAACTCTCCCTTACGCAAAGGTTGGGTTCGATGATAAAGGCCTTAAGCATAGATCCCAACATGTGAGTCCCATGGGCAAAGGATTATCAAAATCTAAGGCTTATAGATAAGGGAACCTATAAACGAGTGAAAAGGGCATGGTGCTGTTTTACTATAAAATCGCTCTCCTTAAATCGTCTACCGGACAATGAAAATTATCACATGTATCGGACTCCTTGTATTTCAAATTGACAGATGATCGTGAATCAAGAAAGGAACACAAACTTGATGATTAGGTTCTAAAACTAACGAAATAAATCCACTAATTACAGCACATTATTTTCGAAGGATACAACCAAGCATTTCATAAACATAAACAACTGGAATGATTGGAAATAAATTACTGGGAAATGACTAAAAATAAGTAAAGTGTATTGACAAAAGTAAAATCTTGCTCTTCGGATGTTTGTGCATATCTTTTCCTCTTTATTGTTCTCCTTTTTATAGTCCATGGGTAGCTGGCCTCTTCTAATAAGTGTTCTTGCTCATTGAAATTTGATTTTGGTTTCATATTTTATGGTATAATTGTTCCCGCCTCAGAAGCTCGGCTACAATAACTAATTGACTCAGCTATACAAGTTTTTTGATTGCAACTATTAGGTAATACCTTTGATAATTGTTCCTACCTAAGAGTTTGACTGCAACAATTGTTTCCGGTATTCTTATCCTTACAGTCGATTTGATTTCAGCCAAGTTTCGCGAGCCAATGTTAATGTTTCTCAATTCCATCGACATCGAGTCGCCAAGCTGTCGCGACTTCTTTTTTTTCGGCGCCCGCAATCGGGTACGAGCACCTAAGGAGGCTAATGGCTCGGCTGAATTTAATTATGCCCGGACTCTCCCAAGTCCACCAATTCAAGACTTAATGGTTCGAGTTTTTAACCTGTAAATCAATTTTTAAAATGGAGTCGCCACTAATCGATTTGGGGTGGGTTGATTAAGAAACCCAAGCGAAGTATCGGGAGAAATACTCACTCTTACACAACTAGAGAAATTAGGATCGGAGACTTGATTACACTAGTTAATCACTAATGCCCTTTCAATACCTAATCTTGTTTAAACCTTGAGGCTTTTTGGATGTTCGAGGGATTTTCCATGCATTTTTGGGAGGAAAAACATTTTTTGAGTCTTTTTCTAATTTTTGACATAAAAAGGATTTTTTTTTTATTTTTTTTGGAAAAATACAAGTCTTTTTGGCTTTTTTTGAATTTTTTGGCTTTTTCATGAATTTTTGGCTTTTTTTGGATTTTTGGCATTTTTGGAAAATAAAATATTTTTTAATATTTTCTAAATATTTTTCAATTTTCTGGAAATTAAAATTATTTTTTTGATTTTTTGAAAATAAATAATTTTTTGAAAATAAATAATTTTTTGTTTGATTTTTTGAAAATAAATTATTTATTTATTATAATATTATTTTATATTAAAATATTATAAAAATTGACCCAGTCGGATCCACGGGTTAGGTCGGACGGGCCGATCGAAACGCACACTTTTAAATGCGTAGAGGGCCCAACTTTTTTTTTTTTTTAAACTTTTAAACAAAACGATGCCGTGGCCGAGCATTCGGGGACGCCCGGCCCGACCCGACAACCCGGCTCCACAACCCGACTTGGCGACCCGGTTCCTTCGGAACCCTACCCGGATCCGACCCGAACACCCGACCCGACTCCCGCCGCCTCGAAGTTACGGAAAACCTACCCGACCCAACCCGGATCCGGGTCCGCTTCGTGACCCGGAAAATCGCAAACCGTAGGGGGGAGAAGCCAAGGCTTTACGGCGGCGACAACGGCGATGGCAACGGCAAAGACAACGGCAATAGCGGACTACGACGAATGTGATGAACGGCGAAGGCGACGGCGACGGCCCTTTTACCTTTCCTCAAACAGGGACGATGAACGGTGATGGCAGGGATCGACTGACGATGGCGACGGCAACAGTGAGCAACGACGAAGCTGGGGGCTTGATATGTGACGGTGGAGAAACGGCGAGTGACGACGGCGACGGCGAGACCTAGGCTCGTTCAACTCTGGCCGGAACACTCCCTCTCTCCCTCGGGTTCGCTCGTCAAGCTCCCCGAAGTCTCTTGGGGACCCCTTCGAGCTCACCACACCACGGCTAACCTTAGATCTCGACCTGCTTGTCCTCGCCCCCGTCTGAAGTCTCTCAGTGGGAGGTTTCAAGGATCTGCAGCCTTCGATCCTTCTCGGCCTCTCTCTCTCTCTCTGTTTTTCTCTGTTTCTCGACTCCCTCCGTTCGTCGACGGTGGCCCCCCTCTATTTATAGGCGAGGGGGTGGCCGATCGGTGAGGCTCAACCCGCCGGTTGGACCGCCGTCCCATCCGCCATCATCTCCTCCTCCGGTCACGTCCCGTCGACGCCAACTGCTCCTCTGCTCCACGTGCGATCGCCGTCCGTCCACCCCCTTCCCCTTCGTCGCGCCCCCTGCGCATGCGCTACAAAGGTGCGAGGAAGAAGAAGACGGGGGGGGGGGGGGGGGGCGGGCGAGGCGAAATGGGCCGAGGGCCCATACAAAGGTTGCTGCTGCTTTTTTTCTTTTTGCTTTTCTTTTGCTTTGCTTTGCTGTTTTTATTGTTATTATTATTTTTTTATTATCTATTTATCTGAAAAAGGCAAAATAATAAAAACCCTATTAATAAAAAAAAAAGGGAAATTTAGGCGTCAATGCCTACCCTTCTTTGAAGGTGAGTTCGCAGAGGTTGCATTCAAAGACAAACTGGTGTCTAAATTTCATCTGTTGATGCATAGCATATTATATTTTATTTGGAACCTATTGTTCTATGCAGAAAAAGAGCAATATAAGATTACATATACTAAGATAGATAAGAAGATACCTGTAGTTACTTACCGGGAGTGAGTGAGATAGGGTGTGAACCTCGAGTTTGGCAAGTATCAAGGTGTCATCTTACTTGGTGATATGAGGAGGTTGCTTTTCCAGGGCTCGAACCATTCTTCGGTCCCTGTTAAAACAATCAATGATTTGTCTAGGACCCGAACCTTTCTTCGATCGCCTTAACGGGAAACTGCTTTTCCAGGACCCGAACCATTCTTCGGTCGCCTGTTAAAATAATCAATGGTTTGTTTAGGACCCGAACCTTTCTTCGGTCGCCTTGACAGGAGACTGCTCCTCCAGGACCCGAACCATTCTTTGGTCGCCGTGACGGGAAATTGCTTCTCCAGGACCCGAACCATTCTTCGGTCGCCTGTTAAAACAATCAATGATTTGTCTAGGACCCGAACCTTTCTTCGGTCGCCTTGACGGGAGATTACTCCTCCAGGACCCGAACCATTCTTCGGTCGCCTGTTGGGGTAATCAGTGGTTTGTCTCGGACCCGAACCATTCTTCGGTCGCCGTGACGGGAAATTGCTTCTCCAGGACTCGAACCATTCTTCGGTCGCTTGTTAAAACAATCGATGATTTGTCTCGGACCCGAACCACTCTTCGATCGCCATGACGGGAAATTGCTTCTCCAGGACTCGAACCATTCTTCGGTCACCTGTTAAAACAATCAATGATTTGTCTAGGACCCGAACCATTCTTCGATCGCCTGTTAGGGTAATCAGTGGTTTGTCTCGGACCCGAACCATTCTTCGGTCGCCTGTTAAAACAATGGTCGCCTGTTAAAACAATCCATGATTTGTTTAGGACCCGAACCTTTCTTCGGTCGCCTTGACGGGAGATGCGCCGACCTTTCTCAGGGCATCTCATTTTGTGGGTGCCTGATTTGTATCGAGGACACCAGTTGGTACCCGACCTTTCTCGGGAGATGCGCCGACCTTTCTCAGAGCATCTGTTTTGTTAGGGGTGCCTGACCTCAATCAAGGACACCGATTGGTACCCGACCTTTCTCGGGAGATGTGTCGATCTTTATCAGGGCATCGATTTTTGGGATGTCTGACTTCTGTTGAAGACACTAGTTGGAACCCGACCTTTCTCGGGAGGATGCGCCGACCTTTCTCAGGGCATCAATTCTGGAAGATACCTGGAAATTCACAAGCATATCAAAGAGTACCTGGATATTCACAAGTACCAACCTGAAGGGTATCTGGGCATTTGCAGGCGTCAAAATGGGTATTTGGCTGACCATAGGCATTGAAGGGGTACTTGGATGATCATAAGTATGAATTCTTGGGGGATACTTGGGCATTCATAAGTATCAAAGGGGTACTTGATAATTGGAAATATTGAGAACATACCTTGGATATTGGTGAAGGTCTCTCACCTCCTGGTAGTTGGAATATCGAGGACGTACCTTGGATATTCATGAAGGTCTTTCACCGACTGGTAATGGGAAATATCTTGAGATATTCGGAGGTCTCTCATCTCCGGTAATTGGGAATATCGGACGATATTCGTGAAGGTCTCTCATCTCCTGGTAAATGGGAATATCGAGGGCGTGCCCCGCATATTCGTGAAGGTCTCTCACCTCCTAGTAAATAGGAATATCGAGGATGTACCCCGCATATTCGTGAAGGTCTCTCACCTCCTGGTAAATGGGAATATCGAGGGCGTGCCTCGCATATTCGTGAAGCTCTCTCACCTCCTGGTAATTAGGAATATCGAGGGCGTGCCCCGCATATTCGTGAAGGTCTCTCACCTCCTGGTAAATTGGAATATCGAGGACGTACCTTGGATATTCATGAAGGTCTCTCACCTCCTGGTATTATAAACTTGAATGTGGCACGAGGTTTACCTGGATGGCTGCAGGCACTTAAAAGGGCTAGAGCATCGGGGTAGCTAGACAACGGTGGGTACTTGATGATATGGGGATACCTAGACAACAATAGGTATTCCAAGAGATGTTTGGTCAGTCACAAGTATTAATACTCTAGAGATAATTCGAACTGGTCGAGTGTCAGGAAAAGGGAGTATCCGAACAGTGGCCGGTACTCAAAGACAGGAGGGATACTTGGACAGTCGCGAACATCCAAACTTTAAAGACAACCCAAATAGGTTGAGTGTCAACAGAGAGAGCACTTGAGTAACTTCAGGCACTCAAAAATAGGGGGATACTTGGACAGTCGCAAATATCAATACTCTAGGGACAACTCGAACGGGGCGAGTGTCAATAAGAGAGTACCTAGACAGTGATAGGTACTTTAAGACAACTAGAGACACACTTACCTGGCAATATCTTTGATCTCTGAGAGTATGTTTGCTATTTGCACAATATGCACACATGATTGTATGTACTGTAAATTCATAAATTCAAATGTGATTTATGCATGACAATCTTGTCAGTTTTGTATCATTCGAATTCCACTGGGGAAGATTTTGAAAGACAACATTTATTCGGAATATAGATGCTTTGAGCATGCCAGATGAGGGACTTTCAGTCTGAAAGGACTTTTCACTCACTCTCATAGAGAAGGCTATCCTGACCATTGATGCAGTATTTATAAGGACCACACTATCTCACTGTTATCATGTCAGCAGGGGTCTAAGTATTCTCGCAAACGGTACGACTTTACCAATGTGAGAGGTCTTTGTTGAAACTGTGATGAAGTCTTGGTCAGCGGCTCATCAAAGGGGACCATCAAGGTCGAAGCCGATGGACGAAATGCTGCATGATCATCTCCGAGCTTATCAGTCAAGAATCCTGCGAAAAGAGATAGAATAACCTTGCTCGTACTTCTTCGAGCGATGCTTATGAACATATGAAATCCTATGTTAATTGAAGTGCCCCTAGTCTGAAGAGACTTTTACAACGGGAATGCAACGTAGACTTGGCTCACATGTAAGAGGGTGAGAGTTGGCGACTGTCTTGGCATTCGTCACTAGTCTTTTTTTGTCAGATGGAGGTTCTATGGACCACAACAACAACTTTTTCTTGGCTATATTTTTGACTGGGGGGCATTGGCCTTGCTTTTACCAGGCACACTGCTTTTTTCATGCCCCTATTTTTTATTCTAGTTCTTCATTCATGGGCATTGACCTTGCTTTTACCAGGTACACTGCTTTTTTATGCCCCTATTTTGTTCTTGTTGCTTGAGAGATGATATTGACGGGTTCAAGCAAATGCCTTTGTTAGACTATTGAGTCTTCATCTTTTGCCAGCGCTTTTGATTATATTGCTCAAACGGCAGTAGCTTATGCTTTGCCTCCATGTGAGGGTGAATTTACAGACTCAATTAAGTTGTACAATGGATACAAGTGCATAAGGAAATAATTACTCTTCATGACTCTAGGGCACTTACATTAATGTGAGTGTTCATATGCGATAAAGACACTCAAAGATTGATGCAAGTGCAAGCAAGAGAAATTCTATCCCTTTTCTCACCTCGTGATGTTGACTTGCCTTCAACTTGCCCCAGTGTGGGGCTTGTTCTTGATGGGGGTAGGACATAAATTTCACCAGTGTATGTGGCTCAATGGAGTGAGCGATGGAATGCCTCTCACTTTTTTGGTTATCGTATCATTCGCAAGAGAACTCTTTACCCTGCAGCCATGGAATCTTCTGCACTCATCTCACAAGTGTATAGATGGGGGGGATTGTGTGTAAGATATGGCTTGCCTTTCATCATTCTGACGTGCCTCATCCAGCATGCTCGATTAATCTTATATTCTTCATTTAGCTATCTATTCTAATAATCCTTAATGGAATCAGTAATTTAGACAGACAAAATCATCATGCGAAATCCATTTGGAAAAGGCACGCATCATTTTAAATGTGATGGAGTTTATACTCTCAGAACAAATGAATGGTTTTGGCTAAAAAAGGACATTCTTGGTAGCTTTAAGGGTCAACAGAATGGTATTGTTAAATTTTGAACATCAAAAGGGTTATTCCCAAAGGGGTGTCGATAGATTGCTCCTATTGGTTAGGGATATGACACATGAATGATCAGCCAAGAATTGGGAATCTGATCGGGCATCTCTACTTTTGCCCCTGCAGAAGAGAAGATGTACAACTAGATCAATTAGTCTGGCCAAAATCAAATGTGAGTTGAGGCCTGAAGATTTTCTGTTATTTGCTTTGGCGATTACTCAGGATGCCATTTCATTTAGGAGAGTTTGTCATGCCTCTCATTGATTTGTTATCATTGCTTTTGACAGTTAGGTGATCCTGCAACAAATAAGAGGGAATGTGTTAGTCATGAACTCTTTCAAGAGTCGAATAATTGGAATCGATACAACTTTACCCTTCACTGGTTTGCAGATGATTGAGTGAACCTGAAGTGAGAAGGGGACACGAAGTCCTATGTCCCTTGCTTCGTTAGGTCAATTATTCCCTGTATTGGCTCATGGATGACACGTCCTTTTACATGAAGTCAGGTGAATTTGATGTGGGTCATTTCCATGTAGTAGCTTGGCCAATATTGATTTGCCAAACCTAACCATCAAATTTGGCTCTTAAATCTTGATACTCCTTGGGGTCACGTAGGCATGATTACTAGTTGTTGATTCACTTTCAACGCCTTCCTTTTGTGGAACTTCCCCTTCTGTCTTTGATTAGCAGCATTGGGCAAAGTCATGTATCTCAAGCTTCTATGGAATTTGAGATGGACAATCAAAACTTCCTTCTTTCTAATAGCAATTGCTTCTTGCAAGGGCATGCGTCTGGAACAAGAAGTGAGGCTTCCAAATTCTGAGATTGTTGACTGGGACAAAAGGCTCCTTCTAATCAGACTGGTTCCTGAATGACGCGTCCTTTACACTGGGCTAGGCGAAATTGACATGGATTACTCTTATGCGTCTGCCTGGGTAATGTCGATTTGCTCAAGTTATGCCATCGAGCTTGCTACTTGATTTTCGACGCTTCCTTAAATGCTGGTGATTACCATTCATTTTTCTTCATTGAGTCAACCAAATACACATTTTTATGATGGTGTAAATACATCCTAGGCATTTTCAATATGATAGAGAAGTGTTTGGCAATGCCAGACAATGAACATCATTCAAGGGTAGTACTTTTTTACAACATAAGAATTAACTGATTTAGAGAACTCTCGCCCATCCATCTCAGTTAGGATCAAGGCTCCTCCGGGGAGTATCTTCTTTATTACATAAGGACCCTTGTAATTTGGGGCGAACTTGCCTCCGGGCTCTGGAAAGATTGGCAGCATCTTTCTCAAGACTAGCTCGTTTACCTCGAAGTGCTTGCGTCGCACCTTTTGATTAAATGATCGAGCTACCTTCTGCTGATAACACTGACCGTGGCAAAGGGCTTTTAATCGCTTTTCATCAATCATGTTCAGCTGCTCGAGCCTTTGTTGCGTCCATTCCTCCTTAGATAATCCAGCCTGGGATAAAATTCGCAGGGAAGGGATTTCTACTTCCATGGGTAAAACTGCCTCCAAACCATAAACCAGGGAAAAAGGGGTTGCCCTAGTAGAAGTTCGAATCTAAGTTCGATATGCTGTCAGTGCGAAGGGTAGCCTTTCGTGCCAGTCGCGGTAATTTTCAGCCGTCTTGGCTAGGATTCTCTTGATGTTCTTGTTGGCGGCCTCTACAGCCCCATTCATTTGCGGACGATAAGGGGATGAGTTCAAATGCTGGATCTTGAACTTAGAAAATAATTGATCAATTAGCTTGTTGTTCAGATTTGTCCCATTGTCGGTGATGATGGAATCTGGCACGCCATATCGGACGATTATGTCACGTTTAATAAACTTCATAACATTCCATGCAGTTATGCTTGCATATGATGTGGCCTCAATCCATTTCGAAAAGTAATCAATTGCAACCAAGATGAACCGATGCCCGTTTGACGCCTTTGGGTTAATTGGGCCAATTACATCGATGCCCCACATTGAAAACGGCCATGGCTCAGATAACTGATGCAGTTCAGTTGGAGGGACATTTATTTTATCCCTGTGAATTTGACAACGATGACAACTTCGTACATGCTGAGCGCAATCATTTTCTAAGGGGAGTCAGTAATAACCCAGTCTCATTATTTTCTTGGCTAGCATATATCCGTTCATGTGAGGGCCACATACTCCCTCATGTATTTCTTGCATTATTCGTCTGGCTTCAGTTGCATCCACACATCTCAACAGGACTGAGTCATACGATCTTTTGTACAGATTTTCACCGCTGACGAAAAACTTTGAAGCCATTTTCATTAGGTATTTTCGATCAGAGGGAGTGCTTTGTTCAGGGAACTCCTGCTTCTGGATGTATTTCATGATATCGTAATACCAGGGCTTCCCATCGGGTTCTTCAGTTATGGCCATGCAGTAGGCCTGTCTTGCCAGGACTTCGATTTTTAAAGGCTCTACTTCTAACCATTTCGTTGCTTGCAACATAGATGATAGCGTTGCTAGTGCATCAGCGAACTGATTATGCATTCTAGGTAGGTATTCAAATGAGATATCTTGGAATTTTCCCACCAACTTTTCTAAGTAACCATGATAAGGCACAAGTTTGGCGTCTTTTGTCTTCCATTCGCCCAATGTCTGGAGGATTATTAAGGTAGAATCACCGAACACCTTTAGTTTTGTCACTCCCATTTCAATAGCCGCTTGCAGGCCAATGATGCATGCTTCATACTCGGCTATATTGTTGGTGCATGGAAACATCAATTTTGCAGCCACAGGATAATGTTGTCTATTTGGGGATACCAAGACTGCCCCAATGTCGAAGCCTGGCAAATTTACAGCTCCGTCGAAGAACATAGTCCATGTGTCTTCTTCTACCGCGGAAATTCGATCGTCCGGGGGATTATCCTTGCGTACTTCTTTAGGACAGTCTACTAACATATCGGCAATCACCCGCCCTTTAACTGATTTTTGTGACATCACTTGAATGTCGAATTCTGAGATCAGGATTTGTCATTTGGCTAATTTTCCTACCAATGCTGGGCGATTGAGCAAATACTTAATCGGATCACTTTCGGTTACGAGGAAAGTTTGGTAATGCAAGGTATACTGTCAAAGTCTGTGTAACACCCATACTAATGTGGCGCATGTTTTTTCTGATTTGGAGTAGTTTTGTTCTGATGCGGTGAACTTTTTACTCAAATAGTAGATGGCTCGCTCCTTCTAGTCATGGGGCTCCTTTTGTGCCAGCATTGCACCTAAGGATTCACTATTGATGGTAAGGTAGAGAATTAAAGGGTGCCTCGGGACTGGAGGTACTAGAATCGGGGGTTTCATCAAGTACTGCTTTAGGTCTTCAAATACCAGTCGGCAATCATCATCCCATTTAATCTGTGCATCCTTCCTGAGAAGCTTAAAGAAAGGTTTTGCAGTTTCGGAAAGTTGGGAAATGAATTGGGCAATGTAATTTAATCTTCCCAGGAGGTTCCAGACTTCTTTTACAGTTGAGGGAGGAGGCATCTCAACTATTGCCTTGGTTTTTGAAGGATCTACTTCTATTCCTTCACAGCTCACAATAAATCCAAGTAATTTGCCAGAAGTTGCCTCAAACACACATTTCGCTAGATTCAAGCACAACTTAAACTGGCGAAGTCGTTCAAATAGTTTCTCCAGGGTCTTCACATGGTCTTCTCCATGTCTAGTTTTAGCGATCATGTCATCGACATATACTTCAATTTCGTTGTGCATCATGTCATGGAAATAGGGTGACCATGGCTCGCTGGTAAGTTGCTCCAGCATTTTTCAGGCCAAAAGGCATGACCTTATAATGGAAAGTTCCCCATGGAGTAATGAATGCCGTTTTTCCTTGTCTTCCTCCATCTTCATTTGGTTGTATCCCGAGAATCCATCCATAAAAGAGAATAGTTTGAACCCTACAGTACTGTCTACTAGAATGTCTATGTGGGGGTAATGGGAAGTCATCTTTTGGGATTGCTTTGTTCAAGTCACGATAGTCGACACAAACACGTATTCGACCATCCTTCTTCTTCACTGGCACAATATTTGCTACCCAGCTGGGGTATCGCGAGACTTTGAGGAAACCCACTTCGAGGAGCTTCATTACCTCATCTTCAATCTTTTTTGACAATTCTGGCTTGGTTCTTCTTAGCCGTTGTTTCTTGGGGGCTATACCAGGGTTGGTTGGCAAACTGTGCTCCACGATCATTGGATCAAGGCCTGGCATATCCGCGTATGACCATGCGAATACATCTTGATATCTCTTTAGAAGAGCGATCAAGTCTGCAGCTTCTTCTTTAGGAAGGTTAGCGCCAATCTTTGTCTCTCTTGGACCTTCTGTGCTGCCTAAATTGAGAGTGACGGTGTCTTCAGTGGTAGGGGGCCTTGTTTCTTCGTGACGTTCCCAGTCCCGTTGAATTTCATCGGAATTACCAAAGTCATCATCTGAGTTATCAGAATTGCTATCATGGCTATCCACGATGTTGGTTTGGACCTCTCCCATGCCCTTGCCCGCCGCTAGATCGTTCCTGTGTCATAGAGTAGATAGGCTAAGGGAACAAATAAGGTTAGTAGTATGCATGCTTATTTATTTATTTATTTATTTTTTAGAAAGGTGATAAATCACTCTTGAAGATTTAGGACAAAGAAACATGAGGAGACCCGGGCCTCAGATTTCTTCTTTCATTTGATGGCTGGCTATCATCAATGGGCCGGTTTGGTATGTCTCCCCATGCCCTCAAAATGTTTTCAACTTTATTAGTAGACGGATTTACAAAGTGATTTCAAAAAATGGTTCCCTAGGTGGAACTAATGTTAAAAACAAAACAAGCCAGACTTTAAAAATATGTACAAGCTCCCACGTAGAGGAGTATGCAGAAGAAATAAAAAGGATTTTACTCGAGCGGGTATGCACCTATTTCCCTTGACGGTCCTTCGTTGATAGCGCCCGCGAAGAAGTCTTCATACCAGTCGCCAGCCATGTCTCCTTGTGCTCGTGGCTTCGCGGATTTCAGATCATCCATGCCTTCCCATCCATCAGGGACGATGTGGTGATGATGATCATAGAAACTTTGGGGGATTGAATAATTGACATAGTAGTCAAATTTACCACTTGGTTGACCCAAAGTGTCCATGATCACCTCTCCTCTACATGCTTCCTTAGCATGCTCAGGGAACATGGTACAAGTGCTGGGTACCACGAGGAGGTGATCCTTGCCAAAACATAGCCATGGAGAGCGGAACGTGAATACCCTAGCATCTAAAAGATCCTGAACTTTGTCTCTCAGGATGGTGCAGTCATCTAGCGAGTGTCCTAATTCCCTAGAATGATAATCACATTGCTTGGATGGATCATAATCAAGGAAGTACTCAGGAGTAGGGTGACTCAGTTCCTTGGTGATTAGTCCTTGCTCTAGGAGGATGGGAAAAATGATGGCCATTGATTTAGGAATAGGTGAATACGGCCTCACGCTTCTTGAGGACTGAGATAGCCGCACCCCTTGCCAGATCGCATTGGTGGGGTCTTCTTCATTTACTGCCAAATCCTCATTATGACGAGAGCGGAATGTGTGGGTAGCTTGAGCGAAGTTTTTCGTCAAGTGGTGTACTGTCTCACGTAGTTCATCAACTTGGCGTTGAAGCTGGGTGAACGAGAAGTTATCGCCTGTTCCTTCTAACTGCTCCCCCTCAATAGCACATATAGAAATGTCTCAAAACATGGTGGTCATGTCCTCCGGCCCCTTTTTCTTTGAGGGCCAAGTTGTGCCTTTCTGGATTATGGGCAAGCTTGAGCTTTCGAGGTTGAACCATTTTGGAGTATTAATCACTTCCTCCTCTTCACACATCATCCAAGCTAGGCCTGGGAAAGTTTCCTTGAGACGGGGGTATAAGAGATTGACTTTTTTCTTTGCTTTTCTATCCGGGGGGTATCCTAAACCGACAGTGTAGGGTCTCCTCAGGGCTTCAATAGGTTGGCGGATGCCCTGGCCTTCCTTACCAAGCCCTTGTCCTGGAATGAAACCGTGTCCAACCATGATTTTTCCTACCATGATCGCAGCACTTGATACTTCGGGGACAAGGGGCAAGGCCCCTCAAGCTTCGTGTACAGTAGACACGAGCTCGAACGATTGATAGCTGGCCTCATTCTTGTCACCAGGCTCAACATAAGGAATGACTGTCTCATGGTAGATGCAGTGGTCTTCTTCTCCTCAGATCGTGATTAGTTTTCCCCCAACCACGAACTTCACACTTTGGTGGAGGCTTGAAGGTACTGCTCCTGCGACGTGGATCCACGGGCGCCCTAAGAGGAAATTGAACGCAGTGGAAATATCCATCACCTGGAACAAAATTTTGAATACGGTTGGGCCAATTTGAACGTCGAGCTCGATCTCTCCCACTGTTTCCTTCTTTGTTCCATTGAATGCTCGAACAGAAGTCTTGGGTACCTGGATCCGTGATCTATCTATTTGAAGGCGACAGAGTGTCGCTAGTGGACATATGTTAAGAGCAGATCCGTTGTCAATCAACACTCGGGTGATGTGAGATGCATTGCATTTGACTGATATGTAGAGGCCTTTGGTGTGTCCTCTACCCTCCTCAGGGATTTCTTCATCAGAGAATGCCATTTGATCCTTTAGAAGAATGGTGCTGACAAATTCCTCGAGTTTGTCATGCTCAATCATTTCAGGGACATGTACCTCACTTAATACCTTCATGAGGGATTTTTGATGTTTGACAGATGTCTGAAGCAATTCCAGCAGAGAGATTTGTGCTGCTGATTTTCGTAACTGTTCCACCACATTGTATTCGCTGGCCTTAACTACGGCCAAAAACTCCTTGGCTTCTTCGTCAGTGACAGGCTTAGCAGACTGCGCACTTGCTTGAGCATAGGTTCGCCCAGATCTCGTGACTAAACCCACATCAAGGTCATAAGACCATGGTACCGCGTTATTACATTCATATTTGTAAGGCTGGGGGATTTCAATGATTATAGCTGCTTCCTCTATCGATGCTTTAACTATGGCTCCTCTTCTTTCAAATACATCCTCAGGTGGGGTGGAATTCTTCTTCTCTTTTTTGGCATTCAGCGCAGTTGATGAGGACTTGTGATATAGTGGAAACTATGCTGGTGCGATCAACTTGCACGATTATTCTGGCCTCTATCATTCTTGATACCCTTTCTTCCATTGTCGCCAAAGGTGGTATTTTGTCATCTGAATAATACTCGGCTTCTACTAGCTCTCGGTAGATGTCAACAATATGTGCATTGACATTTTTGATTTGACTGGCTTCAGAACCAAATATTGCATTTACTTTGTCAGCATGATCAAGGAGCGGATTGCTTTGGACATTTGGTTTCGTAGTTTGGAATGAGAAGGCTTTAGTATCCAGTAGGTTCTGGATCCGATGTTTAAGGATGAAACAATCATCAGTTGAATGGCCTACTTCTCCCATGTGATAATCGCATTTTTTGGACGGGTCATAGCTGGAGAAGCTTTCAGCATTGGGTCGCTTTGGCTCAATTGAAAGGAGATTCTTGCTCCGGAGGATTGCCAAAACTTGGGAAGGAGATCCAGGCAGCGGAGTGAATTGTCTTCGATTGTTGTAGTGTTGAGACTGACGGCTATTGGTCTGTTGTTGGCATGCGCTTGTCTGAACGGTGGGGAGGTGACTGGTACTCTCAGTGTAGGTGGCATTGACACGATCAGGGGCTCTTTATCTTTTTTCATGCTGAACCTTCTGCTGACAGGTGCAGGCTCGGTGAACCAACCATCCCTTAATCCTATCTTTATATGCTCTCCCACTAGAATGAGTTGATTGAATGATTCAGCGATCGTAGTCACCATCCGGTTGCGGTATTCATAGGGGAGGGTTTTGATGAACATTTTTCTCAATTCAAAGTCAGTTGGCACGGGGCTAATCTGGGCGGCGAGATTCCTCCACCTAATAGCATATTCTTTGAAAGATTCTTGTTTTTTCTTTTCCGTGCGATCGAGGTCCTCACGAGAAGGGGTAATATCCATTATGAACTTGTACTGCCTGAGGAATGCTTCACTTGCTTCACTCCATGTTTCGATGAGGTTTATGTTTTTCTTGATGTACCACCTCAAGGCGGGACCTACCAGGCTTGATTGGAACAACTGGATCATTAGAGGCACATTACTAACGTACTGGGTCATTCGAACCAAGTACATTTGCAAGTGAGCTCTTGGGCAGGTCGTGCCATCGTACTTCTCAAATTCAGGCATCTTAAATTTTTCGGGCATTTTGACTTTGGAGTAGATAGAGAGGTCTGTTGGAGTAGGATCCTGCAGGCCTTGCAGTTGCTTTAGCCTTTCTTCAATCTTCTCCAGACGCTTATCATGCTTAGTTTTAGACGAAATGCTGGGTTTTACTTTCTCAACTACGATTTGGTGCGCGTCATCCTCCAATTCAGGCATGCTATCATCGGTTTCTCTTCCTTGCTCTCCTTGGGTGGATGATTGCGGTAATACTACTTCGATTGTGGCCGGAGTAGGGGCCAATTTGCCCTAGATGGAATCTATTTGCTTTGAGAGTTGTTGAAGCACATTGAAGACCTGCTTCATTTCTCTTTCCATAATCTCAACATGGCTTGGTACATTTTCTTTAGCCATCCAAGCTTTTGGATATGGCTATGTTGTGATTACCTGTCAACACAGGAAATGGAGAAAACGTAAATAAAGGAAACACATGGAACACTGGCTCATGGCAAGGGTCGAGTCATTCTTATTTATTAACAAGAGATTTATACAATGCCAAAAGGATTTTTTGACACAAGTCAGGACGACCCTAGACATTCACATTAAATTCACATAAAAAGCCACGACACCCATTTTTATATGCGATGGGAAGTCTCGATCTTGTGACGCCGTTTGCTCCTTTGAGATAACTTTGATATGCGTCTATTGCTGGTCTCCAAACTTTCTTCAAGAGACTTGATCATTTCTTGCTTGGTAAGTTTGCTACTTACATCAGGGATTACCGGCTGCAATTCCTCAGGAATTCCATGGTTGAGGATGTAAAAGGTGGATGCATGATGGGTTTTTTCCTGTCCCTTCAATCTTCTGGGTACGATAATCCTCTCTGGGTGGCATCTATCCCATACATTCTGAATTATGTTGATTTCCTCTGAGTAGTCATAACCGGTGGAGTTGAAAGAAACCCAAAACAGTCCTGTCTAGAGTGGTGGCGGGACTTCTTGAAGGATCCTGTACTGGCAAGCCACCCTATATGGATAGTATGAGATAGCTCCGGAGAGACCAAGCAGTGGGAGGGGATCGTAATAATCAAGCGTGAAATGTGCCTCGCCTGCAAGGAACCACTGAGTTCGCTATATGAATGTCTCTGGGAGCGGGTTTTTTAATAAGTCAATCCATCGAGAATATTCTTCATCGGGAGAATATTTCTCCAAGCTTTGGAATTTTTGCAGTGGGTGCTTGGACTCATTAATTTCAAATATTTGCATGAGGTGCCCAAATCCTTTGATATGGGAAAAGAACCACATTTGTAAAATTTCTGGGGTAGCTCTCATGATCTTTTCTTTTTGATCCTTGAAATGATTAAGGGATAAAAATGTTTCGGCTAAAACCATGTTTACATATCCCGCTCCAAAAATGATTTGATTTATTACCCCTGCGATTGAAGGATTTATGGCATTCTTTCTATAGGGGAAGACAATAAATCCAAAGAACGCCAAAAGGAAGATTTTGGTTTTTTTGCGACATCGACTGTTTTTCAAAGCATTCGGTTAAGGATGATAGTGGGAAAGCATTGTTGTTGGTTCTAACAATTTCTCTTACTGAATGATTTTTTAAAAAACGTGATAGAGTGACTATGGGGTCGATGCCAATTGGTGGCTTAGCAAGCTCCGCTCCCAGGGGCATTCTTATGGCGAGACTATATTCCTCCAAAGTGGGAGTCAGTTCAAATTTGCCAAACACGAAGGTGGATGTTTCCGAACACCAAAAATGGGGTAGGGCTTGCATGACCCCAGAGTGAATATTGATTTGAAGCAATGGGAGGAGATGACCAATCCTCATTTTGACACGCTCTTGGCCAAGCTGATCTAACTGATTCCACCACCGGAGGAGCTCTTTCTTTGGGGCAGGAATGAACTTGATATCGATTCTTCCCATTGCATTTAAAAAAGGGCTACACGACCTGACCCTATTTTGCCATGAGCCATAAGAGACTAAGTAAAAGTAAATAAATAACTTTGCTTTTAAGTAAAAATGGCAAGCACAAAGACATACAGATGGGACGTGTGGCTCGATTTCTAACTCAGAAGGCTTGATGAAATTAAAAGGGTATCCGCCCGTCGTAGTCTCGCGTTAGCAGCGTACCCCCTTAACCTCGGCTAAGAAATTCGGGGAAAAGAAAGGCAACCTCTACATCGCAGTATCGCGTTCGAGGTCGTATCTTTCTTAACACCATCCTAGAAATCTTATGGTGGCCCAGGTCCGGCGGCTAGGTTGTGTGTGCCATGTGTAGTGTTTAAAACAGTAAAGCATGCACAACAGTTTATAATCACAAGATAATCTATTTTAAGCAAAAATTAAAATAAATTTCTAAACTTTTGACCTGCATAAAGAAAAAAAACCTAAGTCAGTAAAGAATTTAAACAAGACAAAAATGGCCTAAGTCTTCAAAGTCCCTAGTGGAGTCGCCAAGCTGTCGCGACCTTTTTTTTCGGCGCCCGCAATTGGGTACGAGCGCCTAAGGAGGCTAATGGCTCGGCTGAATTTAATTATGCCCGGACTCTCCCAAGTCCACCAATTCACGACTTAATGGTTCGAGTTTTTAACTTGTAAATCAATTTTTAAAATGGAGTCGCCACTAATCGATATGGGGTGGGTTGATTAGAAACCCAAGTGAAGTATCGGGAGAAATACTCACTCTGCGCAACCGAGAGAAATTAGGATCGGGGACTTGATTACACTACTTAATCACTAATACCCTTTCGGTACCTAATCTTATTTAAACCTTGAGGCTTTTTTGATGTTCGATGGATTTTCCATGTATTTTTGGGAGAAAAAACATTTTTTGAGTCTTTTTCTAATTTTTGGACATAAAAAGGATTTTTTTTTTTTTTTGGAAAAATACAAGTCTTTTTGGTTTTTTCATGAATTTTTGGCTTTTTTTGGATTTTTGGCATTTTTTGGAAAATAAAATATTTTTAATATTTTCTAAATATTTTTCAATTTTCTGGAAATTAAAACATTTTTTAATATTTTTTCGAAAATAAATTATTTTTTGATTTTTTGAAAATAAATTATTTTTTTTTTTGAAAATAAATTATTTTTTTTTTTGAAAATAAATTATTTATTTATTCTAATATTATTTTATATTAAAATATTATAAAAATTGACTC
This sequence comes from Eucalyptus sideroxylon x Eucalyptus melliodora, assembly GCA_016097485.1. Lineage (NCBI taxonomy): Eukaryota > Viridiplantae > Streptophyta > Magnoliopsida > Myrtales > Myrtaceae > Eucalyptus > Eucalyptus sideroxylon x Eucalyptus melliodora. Next base: position 42,496,806 of record CM027832.1, on the reverse strand, counting down.
GGGTCGAATCCACGGGTTAGGTCCGACCCGGACCCGAATTTAAAAAAAAAAAAAACTTTTAAACAAAATGATGCCGTTCGGGGACACTTGGCCTGGCCTGACAACCCGGCTCCACGACCCGACTCGGCGACCCGGTTCCTTACCCAGATCCGACCCGAACACCTGACCCGACTCCCGCCGCCCTGAAATTACGGAAAACCTACCCGACTCAACCCGGATCCGGGTCCGCTTCGTGACCCAGAAAATCGCAAACCCTAGGGTTTGCGTATCCGCGGCGCCGAGGGGGGAGAAGCCGAGGCTTTACGGCGGCGACAACGATGATGGCAACGGCAAAGACAACGGCGACAGCGGACTACGGCGAATGTGATGAACGGCGAAGGCGACGGCGACGGCCCTTTTACCTTTCCTCAAACAGGGACGATGAACGGTGATGGCAGGGATCGACTGACGACGGCAACGACAACAGTGAGCAACGACGAAGCTAGGGGCTTGATCTGCGACGGTGGAGAAACGGCAAGCGACGACGGCGACGGCGAGACCTGGGCTCGTTCAACTCTGGCCGGAACACTCCCTCTCTCCCTCGGGTTCGCTCATCAAGCTCCCCGAAGTCTCTCGGGGACCCCTTCAAGCTCACCACACCACGACTGGCCTCAGATCTCGGCCTGCTCGTCCTCGGCTCCCTGCCTGAAATCTCTCAATGGGAGGTTTCGAGGATCTGCAGCCTTCGATCCTTCTCGGCCTCTCTCTCTCTCTCTCTGCTTTTCTCTGTTTCTCGGCTCCCTCCGTTCGTCGACGGTGGCCCCCCTCTATTTATAGGCGAGGGGGTGGCCGGTCGGCGAGGCTCGACCCGCCGGTTGGACCGCCGTCCCATCCGCCATCATCTCCTCCTTCGGTCGCGTCCCATTGACGCCAACTGCTCCTCTGCTCCACGTTCGATCGCCGTCCGTCCACCCCCTTCCCCTTCGTCGCGCCCCCTGCGTGTGCGCTACAGAGGCGCGAGGAAGAAGAAGACGGGGGGGCCAGGCTGAGGCGAAATGGGCCAAGGGCCCATACAAAGGCTGCTGCTGCTTTTTTTCTTTTTGCTTTTCTTTTGCTTTGCTTTGCTGTTTTTTATTGTTATTATTATTTTTTATTATCTATTTATCCGAAAAAGGAAAAATAATAAAAACCCTATTAATAAGAAAAAGGGAAATTTGCCGTGAACAACCAACATCGGCTTGACTATTCCCACCTTGTCCACTTAATCCCGTTAACTTCTCACAATCATTGTTGGCGTTTAACCACTGACTGTATTTATAGAGAATATTATATCGCATATGCTCATTAACATACTGTTTACTCCTTCCTTAGTGACACCCTATATAATTATTAATCGGTCAATATTCATAATCGGCCTTGACCTTGCTTAGTTGACTACGGTTCGACTTAAAAGATTGCTCTTCGTCTAGGTGATGTAAAGTTAACGGCATCAATTCTTATGAAATTGACATCCAAGTTGACATTTTTAGGTTGCTAAAGGCTTCTCAACTCTATTCGCGTTGATTTGACCAACATTGACTCGACGATTCCCACCTTGTCCACTTAATCCTTTTGGCTTCTCACAATGAATGTTGGCGTTTAACCATTGACCGTACATATAGTGAATATTATATCACATATGCTAGTCAACATACTATTTACTTCTTCCTTATTGACACCCTACATAATTGACCTTGACCTTGTTTAGTTTACTACGGCCCTACTTAAAAGATTGCTCTTCGTCTCAATGTTCTTAGCAATTTCTCATTAAAGTCATAAAACCATAGGCAATGTAGTTAATGGCATCAATTTTTATGAAATTGACATCAAAGTTGACATTTTTAGGTTGCTAATAGTCACAGACTGTTTGACCCAAAAAAATAATAATAGTTATGGCCTATATTTAATACTTAAACAGTTTTACATATGTCTGATTTCCTCCCTTTAATGGACCAATTGCACTAATTAATATAGATAAGCAACGCCCTAAGGAGTTTCACCCCTACATGGTTGGTATTTCCAAGACCCGATACCCTTGCTTTTCCATCCAAAACGACACACAATCCAGGAGATCCATACTAAGACTTTCAGGGAGTATTTTCCCTAATGATCCATACTAATGATCCAAAACGACAACTATCGACCGATTAGATGCATCTTTATCATCTAGAAAAACCGTGTGGCGGCTCTTATAAGTGTTGCCTATTTAGACCATTAAAATATCTGGATATTATTATTTATTTAGAAGTACATGTTGAATGCAAAACGTGCAACCCCAGGATCTCCATAACCATAATAAGAGCACAAATGATTAAATAGAAAGATTAACGCACTTGTTTTGGAATCCATTGTTCTTGATGTGGGAGCAAAAAAGCAATGATCCACACGTAAGTTCTTTTCTTTTATTGCCCTTTATATCACTGGCTCGATGAGACGCCCCCCTTAACCTTTTGTGAGGATAGTTGTGAGAATTAGGGTTAGAGGAGAGACTTAAAAACTATTTATAGAGTTTCCAACTAAGTCCTCTCATTATGGGCCAGGCTCAACTCGGCCCACATTAGCCAGCCCCATATTAGACTAATTAAGAAACCTTCTATTTCACCTTAGACCAACTCTGTAAAACGGTAACCGTAAAACGGTAAATTACAATATCAATTAATGTAATCCACATTTTGAAAACTCTTACATTCTCCCACTTGGACTATATTAATTTAAATTGTACTATATGTGCGTACCTTGGTTTAGAGATAATTCTTAATAGTCAATCATATTCCATAAAGTCTCAAACACCTAATCATAGCAGTAACTGCATGTATATACACGTAGCCTTCCATAGTCACGGATGTTTTCAACTTTATTGATATGGATTCAATATAGTAATGTGACAAATGGATAACATCTCTCATAGAGAGATCTCATTTGTCAATCACCATTCTCTTACCTTAAGAGTCACAAAAAAATTGTATTACTAGAGAATGTCTTTATGGTTCTAATGAACTCACATATGCATTGTCTTTACAGTTAACCTTTCTTTATGTATATCAAGACATATGCACAAGGCTAATAACTGGATGCCCCTAGCCTTCACTTAAGGTTTATACAATACCTTGAGACTTTTATTAATATGTATTCAATATAATGATAACACATTCAAAAATATTTTATTGAATGCAAAAGTCGATACATATCAAACTGTTACTAAGTGTAATGAATACAAAAGTAAACTTTATTAGAGTAAAGCCAAAATAACTCCAACTAAACAATAACATCTCATGATACTCTTAAGCTCATATTAATGATGTGTCATTCAAGAACATAAAATCAAAATCCTTTAGTTAGTGGCTGCAACTATGTCATCTGCAGAAATATATTATAATATAACGTCACCTTTCTGTATCATTTATTTATGGTAAAAAAAATTGATTGCCATATATTTAGACCCCTTGAGACCTCTGTAGTTAATAAAAACACTACAAATTTATTGTCTCAATACAACCGTATGGGTTAATCCATAAAGTTCAAAATGATTAACTCCTTAATGAGGTTTCGAAGTCTAATGGCCCAAGTAACAACCTAAAAAAATGTTATTAATTCTACTTACATAGTTGAAGATGACATAGAACTTTATTTGTTGCACTTCTTGCTAGCATAAATATGTATTTCATTATTGATCTCATGTCATCATAATAGCCAGCAAAATTTACATCTAAATACCCTACTAGTTGCAAGAATTAAACATGTCTGTAAATTAACATATAATCTTTTGTTCTATTGAGTACCTTAAAACCTTCTTGGCAGCAACCTAGTGATCATGTCCTGGATTTGACTGATATCTGCCTAGAAGTCCCATCATAAAAGCGATATTTAATCCAGTACAAATTTAAGCATACATTATACTTTTAAATGCACTGACACAAGGTACACAATTTAACTAGATTTTCTCAATATCTAAATAAAAACAATGTAATAGATTAAGTCCATCACCCTTAATGACATGAGCAATTCCTGGCTTACAGTGATATATATTGAATGTTTCCAACAAATGTCATCTGAGATAAATCCTATATATATGGCGAGAACAATCCTTACAGACCTTAGTGCAAAGGACAAAAGATGCCTCAAGGTCACTATTTACAAGCAAAATATCATGTACATAGAGTATGAGAAAAATAAATTTCCTCTCACTAACCTTGCAGTATATATCTACTGAATTACTTTGTTCCCAATTGAACGAAATGACAACACTATAAAACTTTAATAATATTGTTTGGAAACTTGCCTAAAACTATGAATAAGACTTTTCAGTCTATATACAAGTTTACTTGAATCATTTGCCGCAAAATCTTTCGGTTGCACTAGAGAGATTTTGTTATTAATGTGTCCATTTGAAAAGATAGCATTTATTTGATGTAACTCCATATCAAGAAGAACTATTAATGCCATGTTCACTATGAAAGAATCTTTAAAAGATACTAAATAATATATATGTTTCTTCACTATTAACTGTCTATCCCTCTTTTACAGTGAAAATTTTGGCTACTAATTTAGCTTTAAATTCCATAGTCTTTCTTTGAAATCCTTTAAGTTTTGTACACCAATTTGTAACTAATGAGCTTATGATTTTTAGACAAATTAGTAAATTTCCAAACACTATAATATTTCATAGATTACATATCGCCTTTTATAGTATCTAATTACATACTTGATTGATGATAAGAAACAACATTGATATAAGTCCATAAATCAACCATGTAGTAGATATTGCAATCATGCTCTCATAAATAGACTATATAGTTCGATGATACAATTGATCTTCTTTACCTAACAGATCTCTTGGTATAATCACTTCATTTTGCACTTAAGAGGTTTGAGAAATTTCATCATAAACTATATCAAGAACAGTATATTGAACCTCAACAAGTTTAATATATGGTATATGAGATTCTACAATTGTCTGTATAGGCAAAGACAAAGATATAGTAACAACCTCTATCATACTATTATCCTTAATAGTATAAGAGCAACTATCCTTTACAACTACATCAAACTCTAGAAACTTTTCTGTTTGTGATTCCATAATACTTGTACATTCATTAGGGTCATAAAATCAAATACCCTTTGAACAATCAGGGTAAAATACAAAATAATTCCGAGTGAATATGAATTTCAACGCACTTAGTATTGGATTATATAACCTCACTTCTGTATGACACTTTGAAATTTTAATATGATTCAAGTTAAAATTATGTCCAATCCATAACTCAAAAAAAGTTTAAGGAACAACTTTGGTAAGAACCACGTTTTTATATGTGAAAATGTTACTTTCAAAATATCAGCTCACAGAAGACCAAATAAATTAGTCTTACTAATCATACTCATCACCATGTTCATTATGGTACAATTATGCCTTTCGACCAAATCATTTTATCAGAATTTTTAAGTATAGTAAATTAAGTTACCACCCCATAATTTACCAAGTATTTGATAAATGACCCTTTAAGCTATTCAGCATTGTTATACTTGCCAAAATACTTACCACTACTGTTAGGCCTGACAACCTTTAAGACTAATTCTAATTGTTTTATTCTTTACCTCGGTTATTTTACTTCCACAATAATCTATCGAAGTCTTTAAATAACCGTTAAGAGTAGACATAATATCAACATTATCACATTTTCTACTCTTTCTTTACATATGTGTGAGATAATTCCTTAGACTAAAAACTTTTGTAAATAACATTTTCAACTATATACGAGACGTATATATCATTATGTTAAAAAATCATTGCAGATGTGTCATAATTTCGATATTAGACAAAACATAATTTCAAGCCATTAAGACTTCCATCATCTTTTAGAAGTGCAGTCAGTTTGTAAACCACTTTTCAAATGTTCCTAAATGAAATGCTTCATGAATAATGAGCAAATCCGTTTGCTTTTTTACCAAGTAGAAAATTCGATTTCTACTACTTAAAATTTGAACTAGTAAAAACCTCAATAATAACAGAGTTATTAATTACAAAAAATGTGACTGAAAAAACAAGTAATGTATATAATTAGCATCATGTGAGCGCTATGTAACTTGATGTAAAAGTACACATCTAGAGAGTTACATGTAATCATATAATCACCTTTGGGTAGAATATATGATATGCAATTATACATTCCCCACATGATAGCGGTTATGAGAATATATTCTAATCTTCATGAATTCATTATCTTTGGGTATATGAATCACTATGATTAATCACTTCTCTACCACACTATCATGTATCCCTCTATGAACTAATACACAATCATCTCATTTGGGAGTATGACTACATATTAGACTAGGAGACACATTATATGAGATCGATATTACTTAAATCCAATCAAGTGTGCCACTTTGGCAGTCACAACTTAATAGAATTCTTAAAACTCTCTCATATCAGGAATATAAATTTTGCTTCTCACATACACTATACACATGTGATTTTATCTTTAGTATTATTGGTGATATATCACTAAAATCACATATCATGCTAATTACACTACTTTATTCATTAATAAAAAATTAAACTTTATATATATTATCAATGAATCACACTTTTATAATATTTACGTGATAACATACTTGTAAACCAACACCTATATTTCTAAAATCACAGAAAAATACAAGAAAAAATTACAATAAAATATTCTAAAAAGCATGTATTTATGGTTTTGTATGTATTTTCACATCCATAAAATCATCAAAAATGTAAAATAAATACACCACAAGATAAAGAATGGCCATGTGAACCTATCGCCGCCAGCCACGCGCCAAACCGATACTCCATGTGTCTGCACGCGCTGCCGAGTGAGCGGCACGTGGAGCTCACACGCGGGTGTAGAATCAGGTCAAAACCGATTCGACTAGTTCTTGGCTTGATCGTCCAGTCCGACTGACTAGTTTGACCGGTTGATCGGTTCGGTCCACGGTTAATCGGGTCGGGTCAACGGGTTAGGTCGAGTCAATGGGTCAGGTCAGGCCCCAGTCATTGACGTCATCGTGACATTAGCCTCCATGCGTGCATCGCAAGCGCAAGCGGCTCCTTGGGCGTACCGTCCATGGGGCGCGTGCTTGATGCCTTGGCAGCATGTGGGGGCGCATGGGGCCTCCCTCGGTGACGTGCCGCCCATGGTCTTGATCCTCTCAACGAGCCCAATCCGAATTTGTAATTTAATTTGATTTTTATTGAATAAAAAATCACGAAAATCACAAAAATAGGGCAAAAATTCTATGCCTTCAAGTTCTAGGTTATGGTTGCTTTGATACCACATGTTGAATGCAAAACGTGCAACCCCAGGATCTCCATAACCAAAACAAGAGCACAGATAATTGAGTAGAAAGATTAACACACCTATTTTGGAATCCATCGTTCTTGATATGAAAGCGAAAAGCGATGATTCCACGCGCAAGTCCTTCTCCTCTTTTGTCTTTTGTATCACTGGCTCAATAAGACGACCCCCTCACCCTTTTGTGAGGATACTTGTGAGAATTAGGGTTAGATGAGAGACTTAAGTACTATTTATAGAGTTTCCAATTAGGCCCTCTCATTACGGGCCAAGCTCAATTCGGCCCACACTAGCAAGTTTCTTATTAGACTAATTTCTTACCTTAGGCTAACCTTGTAAAACGGTAAATTACAATATCAATTAATGTAGACCACGTTAAGAAAACTCTTATAGCACTGTGACGCAATATTTCCAAAATATCTGAGAAAAATTTCTAGGGTTTAGTTTGTGTTCAACTTTTCTTTATTATTACTTACACAAATCTCAATGACCTACCCATCTCATGATATTAATGTGTAAATGTATCCATTATTTACTTGTAATATATAGTTTTTGACGGTGGCATTGTATTAAATAATTTATACTCACGATTCGTTGTAATGTTCATGCAGGTTGCAGCTATGGCGCCAAACATCCCTGCGCTGTACGAGCTCCATTTTGCGGTTCCAATGGCCGGCGCGACTCTGTCCGTGTTTAACATAAGCCTTGATGAGCCTGCTTTGATTGGCATTCTTCAACAGTTGCAACCCAAAGTCATCTTTGTCTACTTCGAGTTCGCACACCTCGTCTCCAAAGTCATCAACACGCACCTCCAAGAGAGCCACCACGATCACAAGCCACTCCTTGTCGCAATCCACGACATCTCACTAGACCATCAAACCCAATGTGATCTTGAGGTTCAAGAGTATGAACGAACCCTAGCCACGGGAGAGAGCGATTTCCAAGCCATTTTTCTGGCCCAATGAGTGTGACCCCATCTCGATCAACTTCACTTCCAAGTTGACGGGGACGTCCAAGGCAGTGGCATACAGCCACCAGATGGCGTATTTGAATTCTCGAGAGCTAATCCTCCGAGACGACATAAGGAAGTCACTAGTGTTCTTGTGGACGTTGGACATGCACGTGTGCAACAGGTGGTACTTCACATGGGCAATGGCAGAGCTTGGCGGTGTCAATGTATGTATTCGGAAGGTGTCCGGGAAGAACATCTTCGACTCCATTCAGCACCACGAGGTCACTCATCTATGTGGTAAATGTTCCATTTTCTTTTCTTTGATGGGGGGAGTCCTGTTACATCATTAGCACGACATATTGAACGTAATCAATCAAAAAGTAATATAGTAAATGATGAAGTGATATATTTATGATAAATAAGTCATGATATATATGCTTACTGGGTTCGTCCACTTGAAGTGGATGTCCTCATAATAATATATCATCGATCGTAGTCCGTACAAAAAACCTTTTCGTGTATTAAAATGATAATAGAATGAATCATCTCAATTGGCTACTAAAATAAGTAGGTCGGGCTACAGTCTACAAAAATTTAACAGTACTATAAAGAAATTGATGAAGTGCTATTAACAAAGGATGAGTGCTCAATAAAAGAGAAAAAAGGTATGAGCAGTAATTTCTAAGGATATGAGTGCTTTTAACTTTTACTTAGAATATTTCAATTTATCATTTATATGGAAAAAAATAGATGAGTGGTGTTGAGATTGGTCGATAATATGTCATTACCTTAGTGTAGTAAATATAAGTAATTGGGAGGATATCTGCACTTTTTAAAGTATGTAATATGATTCGACCCCCCCCCCCCCCCCCCAAAAAAAAAAAAAAACGAAAAAAGATATGCAATATGAAGTACGTATAATGTTGGATTCGCGCAAAATCACCCTTGAAAAAGTAGAATAATATATTTTTCCCTTGCCATAGGTGACTACACTATCCTAAATTTGATTGCCGAAACCCCATCCGTCGACCCGCTATGGCCTTCCCCGGTGCATGTAATCATCTCTGGTGAAATCCCGCCGAAACAGTTCCTCAAGAGAGTAGAGGCTCATGGGTTCCAAATTATCAGCGGATATGACATGACAGAAGCCCCAGGGCCCACCCTCATCAGCCCTGGGAGGTCATCACAACACCACCACCATGACGTCGATGACGACGACGACCATGATGATCATAACCTGGAATTTGGAGGACGCCTTCACACCACCACCACCACCACCACCACCACTTCCGCTTCACCCGGGGCCCATTCCATCTCTATCGACCGCTTACCGCCAACCAGTGATGTCAGAAGCACAACTACTACTAGAAGAGCTCAGGCCAGAGCGTCTGACTCGTCCCAACCCGGCCCCGGTCAACAGATAGTGTCCCTGCTCCAGAGACAAAAGCTGGGGAAGGAGGTGCTGAGGTTCGTCGTCTCCATCATCACGGGGCTCCTTCTCAACCAGCAGCAGGGGTTCAACCACCTGCAAGCTAGGGTGGTCGTACTCACGCTCTGCATTGGGTTCACCACCATGTGGAATGGCATTCTGCTGGGTGGGATGTACCCTCGGCTTGCGAGCGCACTGGAGTGCTTTGGAATCGCCTCTGTCTTGGTCGCCTTGTTCGGGATGGTGAGCTCTTTTCTTCCGGCCAGCCTAGTGTGGATGTGTTGGCTGTGTTGTGGCTTGTTGTTCTTGCCCTTCTTCTTGTGCCTTGTTCCTTTGAAGGCGGTTGAGGAAAGAGAGCAGCGTGGAACGGCAGGACGAAGGTAACCGATTCTCATGTGTTTGTTATGAATCTAATATGGTTGATGTGGGTTACAACACTTGGTGGATTGATTCTAGTTCTACAATCCATATTTTGAATTCCTTACAGGGTTTTCAGAATAAGTGGAAATCAGTGGGAAGTGAACAAAGCATTTATTCAGGAAATAAGATGCGCTCGTGTGGAAACTATTGGGACATGCATATTAGTTCTCAAGACATGCATATTCAGGAAGCATTTGTTTTAATTTTAGAAAGGACATTTTATATTCCTAGTTTTTCTAGGAATTTAATTTCAATTTCAAGACTTGTACCGTTGTGATACTCCTTTGAATTTTTAGATTCAACATTCAATTTATCGTATAAATCTAAAATTGTTGGGAGTTGTATTTTGTCTGACGGTCTCTTTCGAATTAATTTACAAGACAATACCATTAATAATGCGATGCACGTTCACGATAATGCTGGTATAAAACGATGTGTTGTGAATGAGGATTCTTTTATGTTGTGGTACCGGAAATTGGGATATATCTCCATGGATAGAATTAAGTGATTAGTAAATGATGGAGTACTTAATACTCTAGATTTTACTAATTATGACACTTGTGTGGACTGTATAAAGGGAAAACAGACCAACAAGTCAAAGAAATGTGCTAAGAGGAGTACAAAAATATTAGAAATCATACATACAGATATTTGTAGTATGAATATAGACTCAAATGATCAGAGATACTTCATTTCTTTCATAGACGATTATTCACGATTCATGTATCTCTACTTGCTTTGTAATAAGCACGAAGCGCTAGATACCTTTAAGGTATTTAAAACCGAAGCAAAGAAACAATGTGACAAACAAATTAAGATCGTGAGATCAGATAGAGGTGGAGAATACTATGGTAGATACACTGAAGATGGACAAGCACCTGGTCCATTTGGAAATTTTCTTGAAGAGTATGGAATTATTGCTCAATACACTATGCCTGGTTCACTGGACCAAAATGGTATCGTAGAAAGAAGAAACCAAACATTATTCGATATGGTGCGGAGTATGCTCATCCGTTTCAAACTTCCTAAGTTTTTTTTGGACTAAGGCTCTTAAAATGACTGTATACATATTAAACCGAGTTTCAACCAAGGCTGTTCCAAAGACGCATTTTGAGTTATTCAAAGGTTGGAAACTGAGTTTGCAATATATACGTGTTTGGGGATACCCATATGAAGTAAGAGTCTACAATCCACAAAAAAAGAAGTTAGATCCAAGGACTAGTGGGTTTTTCCTTGGATATGCCAAAAAGTCAAAAAGATATATGTTTTATTGTCCATCTCATACTACTAGATTTGTGGAATCAAGAAATGTTAAATTTCTTGAGAATGACCTGATTAGTGGGAGCGATCAATTTAGGGAATTTATTCCTGAAGAAGATTATTTAGATACTCAACCTTCTACCTCAAGTATTTGATTGGTTGATATTTACAACACCCCTTCAGTTTAACTGATCATTAAGCAACCAATCATTGAATATCCACAACCTGCTAATATTGATCCGGTAGACCCAATTGTTCAGCAATTACTAGATACTGTTGAACTTCCAGTTGAACAACAAACTACTCAGGAGGATGTTGATGCAACATTAAGAAAGTCTACTAGAATGAAGAAATCAGTAATCTCTAATGTCTACATTGTGTATCTACAAAAATCTGACTATAATGTTGGAGCTGAAAGTGATCTCGAGACATTTTCACAAGTCATGAGTTGTGATAAATCCAATTTATGGTACAATGCCATGAAGGACGAGATGAATTCTATGGCATCAAACGAAGTTTGGGATTTAGTTGAGTTACTTGATGGTGTGAAGGCTATTGGTTGTAAATGGGTCTTCAAAACTAAGAAGGATTCATTAGATAATATTGAGAGATATAAAGCCATACTCATTGGCAAGGGATTCACTCAAAAGGAGGGAATCGATTACATGGAAACGTTTTCTCTTGTATCCAAGAAAGATTCTCTTCGTATTATTTTGGCATTGGTCACTCATTTTAATATGAAGTTATATCAAATGGATGTGAAAAACAACATTCCTCAATGGAAAATTGGAAGAAGTGGTTTACATGAAACAACCGGAACAATTCTTCTATAGTGTTGGTGAGCATTTGGTATGTAAACTTAAAAGGTCTCTATATGGCTTGAAACAAGCATCCCGCCAATGGTACTTAAGATTTCATGAGGTCATCTCTTCATTCGGTTTTATAGAGAATGTCATGGATCAATATATATACTAGAAGGTTAGAGGGAGCAAAATTTGTTTCCTTGTACTATATGTAGATGACATTTTACTTGCAACCAATGACAATGGATTGTTATATGAAGTGAAACAATTTCTCTCTAACAGTTTTGATATGAAAGATATGGATAAAGCCTCTTATGTCATTGGCATTAAGATTCATAGATATAGATCTCGAGGTATATTAAGACTATCTCAAGAAACCTATATCAATAAGGTCTTAGAGAGGTTTCAGATTAAAATATTGTTCACCAAGTATAGCACCGATTGTGAATGGTGATAGGTTTTGATTTAAACCAATCCCCAATGAATGATTTTGAAATGGAACAAATGTGGCATCCCAAAATTTCATGGCAATTTCTAGAAACATTACGACCTATGGAAATGTGATGGAAGCGTCATTGATTTATGTTGTGACCATTATAGACCAAAGAGTTGTAATAGACTAAGACTGAGTACTTTAATGGAAATGTATTTTGTATTCATGGGTTATCAAAGTTGGTGCTATAGGACAAATTGATAAGGAGGACTTTGTTCTTGACTATGCACCTTATAGATTTGATTCTTATGGTTTAATGTTACAAAGTTTTTATGGCCATATGAAATTGTAATTTGGTATTTATATAAGTGGAGATTTAAGGTAAATTATTAAAAGTAAACATGGACTTATTTAAGAAAATTTTGGGCCATCTAAGTTTGGACTTTAGGCCCAAGAGTGTTGAGTCTAAAGTGGGCCAAAAGGCCCGGCCCATGAAGCCCATTGGGCTGTCGACCGCATGGAAGGGGGGAGGAGCCGGATGGTCTCCTCCATGTGTCTTCAACAAGGAAGACACTTGTCTCCTTCTTGGAGACAAGTGTCCTTGCATGCAAAAGTGGAAGCATGCAAGGATTTTATTCAACCAAAAGGAAAAGGGGAAGGGGGCGGTCGAAGCTAGGTGCCGAGAGAGAGAGTGAGAGAGAAAGAGAGAAAAGGGGAGACCATGCGTGCGAGAGGGAAGGAGGAGGTCCGTTCGTCGCCTTGCCCGCCGTTTGTCACTATGTTTGTGCTCAGATTTGAGGCAAGTAGAGTCCTAAAACCTACCCTTTGCTTGCTGTGATATGTGTTGTAAGGGATGATAAACTTTGGTTGTGGTGGAAGTGATGAAATTTCGAAGCTTTGGGGAGAAATTTGTTGGCCTAGCATGCTGTTTTCTGGAAAAAAAAAAAATCAGTCCGACCTTTCATGAGTTTGTGAGCTGCATGTGCCTTTTAGTTTGGAATCTCACTTCGGTCTCGTGATGAAAGTTGTAGAGAACTTCTTGGTGAGTAACATATCAAAATTTCAGAAGAAATGAATAAGTATAGATCAGTGAAACTATTTTTCTTTGAAGAAGTTAAATCTGGAAATCGTGATGCTGACCTAGTGTGATTCCGTGAATTTTATAAAATTCTCCGGTTGAAATTTGATCTCATGGTCTGAATGGAAGTTGAATATGACATGTTAATGAGTAACATACTAAAATTTTAGAGGAAATGAATGAGTTTAAGTTGGTGAAATGATTTTATTTAAAATGGTCAGATCTGGGAATTTTTGCCAAGGGTTATAGACGGTTATGGCGATTGTAATTTTTAATATATTACAAATATGATTTCGAGTTCTAAATGAAATATTTAATTCTGGACCTTTTATATAACATATAAAAGTTTCAGAATTTTTGGAGCTGATTTAAGATTTTTACCGAATTTGTGAATGAAACTGTGTAGGGCAATATTCCGAAATTTTAAGGATTGTGATGCGCGGGTTGTACTGATTTGTGTGATGTTATTTTGATATGGTGTCCTTCACGGAATACTTTCCTCTAGATCTTTTATATAACATGTCAAATTTTTAGAATTTAATAAGGCTGGTTACTAATTTTTCAAGAATTATGACTAAAGGAGCGCAATCTATTTTTATCCGAAATTGTTGTATTTTCAAAAATGAATGAAATTGTTCCATGTGATATGACGTCTTGAGTGGTTGATTATGTTGCGTGGTGACATATGACATGTTATATGACATCAAAAGCTGGTTGAGATTCTTGATATTGATGCATCAAATGCTATATTGAAATTGAAATACATGTGTAAATATAAATTGAGATAATAACAAGACCGTCGGAGGTATGAGCCGACGATGTCTCGGGAGTTTCGAGATGCCCAGAGTGTGTGTGCCGGATGTTCTTGGAAGTTTCGAGATGCTCGGAGGTGTGTGCCAGGGGATACCTCGTGATGCTAGTTAGGGTACAAGATGCCTGGAGTGTGTGTGCCGGATGCCCGGAGGTGTGTGCCGGAGGTTCCTCGCGATGCCAGGTTGGATGCGAGCGATAAATTGTGGGATGCAAACATTGTTCCCTGGAAAGAAAAATGATGTGATCTAATTGAAAGATAAAGACCGAGGATTGAATCACGTGCATGGATGTATGCTTGATAGCATGGATGATATGAATCTTTGTGATATAAGTTTGGCTGCTTGATGATACATGTATAAGTGCATGGTGGTATATGCACGTTGCATGACGATATGCATGGTTGCTCGATGATATAAGTACAAGTGCATGGTGATTTATGCATGTTGCATGATGATATGCATGGCTGTAAGGTGAGGTATGCTTGAATGCATGAATGATATGTGTTTTATTCTTGATTATTCTGCTTGATGCATTGTGTAGTTTGGTGGATTTTTACTGCTGAGTGGTTGTACTCACCCCTTTTGGCGATTAACATTTCAGATTAGAAAGATGCCTTTGCTACCAGTTGCATGTGGCACCTATTATGGATTGCCATCTGATGTCGAGGTGGAGTGCACAGAGCATTCCTATACTAGTGTACTTGGTCTGGTGTATGTTCAAGTCCGTGTCTTAGTAATGTACGATGTGGCTCTTGCTGATGGCTCGATTATCTAGGAGTTTTTGTCTGTTCATGTCTTGCGTGGTGGAGTGATGCTAGGGATGTTGTTGCCGCCGCCGCCCGATGCACCGAGTTGGGTGTGATGGCATGCATAGCTGATGGGAGCTGACACTTTTTGGGGGATAGACGACGCTTGTTGATGGAGTGGTGTACATGTTCGATGTAGGGTCGAGTTCTCTTTTGAGTATAGCCAAGTATAGTTAAAATCTTGGCCTTTTTGCTGTACCAACCCAAAATATCCATCTTGAAAATATAAATAAAAGTGACTTGGCTTTGTCTTTTCAATTGGAGCGTAGGTGGTGTGCATTGCATTATTGTTATTGAAGGAAGGATTGGTGAAATACGTTTATGTTTCCACTGATGAACTGCGCTGGGACCTTTACAAAAAGAAAAAAATGGAAAAGTATTCTATTGATCAACCCCTATGAACTGTGGTTTCATTTTAATTATAAAAAGTCATTAGACTGGTATGTAATAGGATGAATGACAAGCACCTGTGGTGACCCTAACGGATCGGGGGCAGTCAAGGGGTGCCACAACAAATGAAGAACATTCTATATGCTTCTGCTATCGAAAGCTTGATGTATGCTTAGGGTTGTATTCGACCTAACATAGCCTTTGCTGTGGGAATGTTGGGAAGATACCAAAATAATCCAGATATGGACCTTTGGAGAGCTGCAAAGAAGGTGATGAGGTACCTTCAAGAAACTAAGGGACGGACAGCTTAGAAGTAGTTGGTTACTCAGACTCAGACTTTGCTGACTACATTGATTCTCGTAAATCAACATTGGGATATGTTTTTATGATTGCTGGCAGAGCTGTATTCTGGAGGAGTGCAAAATGGACCTTAGTTGCCACTTCCACTATGGAGGTAGAGTTTGTTTCCTATTTTGAGGCCACCTCACATGGTGTGCGGTTGAAAAGTTTCATTTTAGGGCTTAGAGTTGTGGATTCCATTGCTAGGCCATTAAGAATATTTTGCAACAATTCTGCTATAGTTTTCATGGCTAAGAACCACAAAAGTGGTAGTCGAAGCAAGCACATCGACATCAAGTATTTAGCTATTAGAGAACGTGTTAAAGAGAAGAAAGTGGTTATAGAACACATAAGTACTGGATTGATGATAGCTGATTCTTTAACTAAAGGCATGCCACTGATGAGTTATAATGATCATGTATTCAGAATGGACATTGGCCTAATCATGTAAATTTTTCTTTATATGGAAGAATTTGTGAGACTTTTATTCATTTATAATGTTTTTCTCAATACAGTTGTATACATTCAGTTATTTTGAGAAAAACAATTACGTTTGACCTGGAGTAAGCATAAGGTTTATTTATTAAGTTATTTGATCACATATGGGCAGATGAAATGCATTGCGATACACAGAAGATAATACTCACTCTAAGAGGACTCATCATCGTGATTCATGTGTTTTATTTCAGTATGAAATTTATGTGGGTTTGGGTTAATATTTCATTTGATGGAATATCAGGATCAAGTGAGAGAATGTTGTGATACTGTAATATATTTATTACTATTCTAAATATGATCCCAATAATGTATTCCCAATTAGTTCCGATTTATTGCCTATTTTATCACCCACATCTATTACGTAATATTTGCCTGTTAATATGTTACCATAACGATCTTAATGGAAGATGTCGGTAACATACGAAACGGAATAAAACGTTAGGTCGTCTAGTTCAAATCCTATCACTACAGAAAAACACACCATCAGGTTTGAGAGGTATTGGCTAATAGAACAGGACATACAAATCTGGTGTTCCCCATATTGCCAATCGATTGTGCTGCATGGATCCGTTCAAGGTTTTGAGGTTTCCAACTTTTGCAAATTTTCATCAATGGCTGGAGGTATGTGGATCTTTACGTTTCCGCAAATTGACCTCGATTTTGTACGAATTTATCCATGATTGATAAATTGGGATTATCAGGTTTTAGTTTATATTTAATCTAACACATGCATGCTGGATTCAACAGTTCACATAGATATGTGGATCAGGCACTCGGTCAACCTTGCATAGTGCAACATTGCATACAATGACTCTGCAGATTTGAGAAATGAACAAAAATCATTCCTGCATAAAATCATTATGTTATCTTTTGTTCCTAGTTTGATCAAGTAGAGAAATGCTAAAAATGCAATATTAAGATTGACTTATGATATTAATATATTAAGTGATGTGATGTATTATACTATCGTGACTCGACCTCGCCACTTTCGAATTCCTCCTCATCACGAGAAAAGAGAAAGGGGAAAGGTCGGGTTTAGGGATACTTAATCACGAGAGTTTCCTCACGGCTCACGTTCCAAAAGACATCATCACTTTGCCTTTTGGATCAAGCCTCTCATGAGTTCCCTCCACGAGATCGCAAGCTCTCCCAAGCTCTACCCCGCGTGACAGAGGAGTGTCGCGATCCATACCCATATGGGCGACACATCTTAGAAGATGGGGTTTGTCAAAGAAAACTTTCTTATTTGTTTTGAAGTTGACAAAACATTTCCATCAGTCTAGTCTAAAGACTCATAGACTCTATCGTCAAAGTCTGAAGACCTCTAAACTCAAGATTCAAAGTCTACCATCATTGATAATTTCTAGACCGACGAAGAGAAGACTTATCTAGATACTAGTATATTCTCAAGGATTTGATTCGTACGGTTGAAGAAGATCTCACAATTGGAGATATCACCTCGTGATCTATTATTCTCATTGAAATCAATTTGGATAATTAGATTTGGTGATTGACGAAGTATACTCGGAATGTTCTACTTATGGAAACCTAGATCTTGATTGTATTGTCGAGTAGGATTGGTGGGTTATCATCACATTTCTTAAATAAATTTGAGATCTCCTTAATTGATTCTGTCTAACGATATGATTGGAAGAACTCCTTTGAAAGGTGCCAACGGATATGAAGGCATGGGGGAGTATATAAGGAAGACGCTCAAGTTATTTGAAAGTGTGTGTGATAAAGGAATTCTAAAGTCTGAAGCTCCTAGTTCTTTGTTATTTCATTCGCTGAGCTTATACTATATTCCAAAAAGAGATAAATACTTGTGAGACCCTGAGGAAGTGTAGTAGAGTCTCTACACTGTGGAATCAAGGACGTGAGACTGTAATATCTCTTTTGATTCTTAGTGAAATCTAGCCAGTGGACTGTCAGTGCGGGAGAGTGGACGTAGGCATGGTCTAAGCTGAACTACTATAAACTCCGTGTTTCAATTCTCTTTCCCTAAACTCTTTACTTTAACTTATAATCTTATATATCTGTTTATTGTCTTTTATATCTTCAGTCTATTACTATCGAAAGACAAATTAAGTTGCTAAGCTTTTGTAAAAATCGCTTTAACACCTATTCACCCCCTTTAGGTATTCTTACTAGCCCTATCAATTAGTATCAGAGCTCGTGTACTCATTTAATTGAAGTATTTTTACTTATGAGTTAAAGATCTATGGCCAAAGCAACACTAGACCACCTTACTTTGATGGAAATGAATACATCTTATGAAAAAATAAGATGAAAGCATTCCTAAGATTGAAAGATCCTTTGGAATGGGATGTGGTAGAAAAATGAATCATTCCTAAAGCTGCATCAGTTTCAGAAAGAGGAAAAGAAGTTGCAGTTGCTAGCGAGATGACTCAAGAAGAAATAACTAAGAGACAAGCTTTTGATACTAAAGCAATTTATTCTTTATATTGTGCTTTATCTCATATTGAGTATAACAAAATATCTTCTTGTGAAACATCTAAAGAAATCTGGGATAGGTTGCACATTATCTATGAAGGAACTGATTGAGTGAAAGAAATAATGATTAATATTCTACTAGGACATTATGAAGCCTTTAAGATGAAATTAGGAGAACCTATCATTGATATGTTTAGTCATTTTACTGAGATAGTAAATGGTCTAGAATATCAGGGACAACCAATCTCAGAACCAATGAAGGTTAACAAATTGTTGCGTGGACTCTCCAAAGACTAGAATCACATAAAGACTTCAATAAAGGAAACACAAATGATCATGCCGTTTTCTGTAGATGAACTAGTTGGCACACTTCAGTCTTATGAAGTGGAGAAAATCAATGAGGAGGAAGATCCTAAAGGTAAGAAATCATTTGCTTTGAAATCTAATGATGATTCTGATGTTACAGATTCTTAAGATGATATGGATGATGAAGAGTTAGCCCTTATGATAAAGAGGTTTAGGAAACTGAATAAAAAAGGAAGAATGTTCAATTGGAAGAAACAAAGCACTCAAAAGTTTCAAAACAAATCTACTGAGGATGATGAAGCCAATAAAGATGTGATCTGTTTTGAATGCAAGAAAAAGGGACACATCAGACCCAACTGTCCTGTTGAAGAAAAAGAACGGAAAAACTAAGAAATACAAGATGGCTCTCAAAGCAGAGACATTGAGTGATACTGAATGCGAAGAAAGCGATGAATATTATGCCAACATTTGTTTAATGGCAAAATTAGAATCAGACTCAGACTCTGAGATAGATACAGACTCAGACTTAGATAGTGAAATCGAGGTAAGCAATTTAAAGATTCCTATTAATGTCTCGAAATATATTGATGAGCTTTGTCTTAGTCTCAAAACCTCTCTTAAGAGAATTTCCGAGCTAAAAAGGGAGAATTCTGCACTGAAGTAATAGGAAAACTCTTGGAAAGAAAAGTTTGATAATTTATACAAAAGCTTTGTTGTTTTAAAAGAAAATGTAGACTGCCTTTCAAAAGAAAATAATCTTTTTAAAAAATGACATTTCAAGTATTTCAAAAAGATTTTCAATAGGATCTGAAAAGCTCGAAAAGATTCTTTCAATACAAAGACCTTACTTTA
Organism: Eucalyptus sideroxylon x Eucalyptus melliodora; assembly: GCA_016097485.1. Taxonomy (NCBI): domain Eukaryota; kingdom Viridiplantae; phylum Streptophyta; class Magnoliopsida; order Myrtales; family Myrtaceae; genus Eucalyptus; species Eucalyptus sideroxylon x Eucalyptus melliodora. Next base: position 42,476,640 of record CM027832.1, on the reverse strand, counting down.
ATAAGTCAGGCTTGGGAATGACTTCAGAAATTGTTCCTCTAATCGATTTTCCAAAAGTAAAGGAACGAATCAAACAAAGACCAACAAAGACTTTTTACAGGAATCATTTTCAAAAAGTTTTTATAAAACCTGTTGGCTGAAGTGCTCTCAAATGTTCAAATTGCAACAGCTCAAAACATTTTGAAAAAGAATGTCATATGGTTTGGAAATCTGTTAAGAAGGAATGGACAAAGACTGCATGTTACACCAACTCCTCTGGACCCAAGAAAATATGGGTACTAAAGAAAGCTTGAGTTTCTTTTTTAATTGCAGATCACCATCAAGAAAAAGATTAAATAGTATTTGGATATTGGTTGCTCAAGACATATGACTGGAGATTCAGGTTATTTTATAAAACTTGTTCAAAAGAATGGTGGAAAAGTCTCTTTTGGTGGAAATATCAAATGGAGAATTGTTGATGTGGAACTGTAAAGATTGGAAGTCTCATAATCAATAATGTCTCATTGGTGGAAGGATTAAATTACAATCTTCTCAGCATTAGTCAACTGTGCAACATTGGATTCAAAATCAATTTTCAAGGAGTATGTTCGGGAACTAATAAAGATTTTTCTTAATCTTTTACTGGACGAAGATATGGGAACATCTATCTTCTGGATATAAAACCAGAAAGTTTGCAATGTCTGATTTCAATTCAAGTGAAGCAAATCTTTGGCATCGAAAGCTTGGCCTGTCAACATGAAGGAAATTGCTAAGATCTCTTCCAAAAATCTTGTTCGTGGACTACCAAACTTGAAGTATCAAAATTCTGACTTATGCACACCATGTGTATTGGGAAAACATGTTATAAGTTCTTTTAAACCGGTAAATCAAGTTTCTACTAATCGTGTTTTGCAGCTTCTACATATGGATCTCTTTGGACCAACCATAACTCAAAGCATTGGTGGAAAGAGATATTGCCTAGTAATTATGGATGATTATTCTCGTTTTACTTGAGTCTACTTTCTAGCAAGTAAGTCTGAAACTTTCTCTCACTTTTCAAATTTTGTCAAGAAAGTTCAGAATGAGAAATGATATGCTATTTCAAGCATACGGACATACCATGGAGGTGAGTTCAAAAATTAAGACTTCACAAAATTTTGTGATGATTTAGGCTTTCAGCATGTTTTTTCTTCTCCATATACTCCAAAACATAATGGAGTTGTGGAAAGAAAGAATAGATCTCTGCAAGATATGTCAAGAACTCTTTTAATAGAAATCAATATTTCTTCTTGTTTTTGGGCTGAAGCAGTTTCTACAGCCTGCTATATTATTAATAGAGTATTCTTAAGGCCTATTCTGGAGAAAACTTCTTAGGAGTTATTCAAAGGAAAAAAGCCAATTGTTTCTTACTTTCATGTGTTTGACTACAAATGTTTTGTTTTGAAAAATATAAATGATCAAACTGGTAAGTTTGAAGAAAAATCAGACGAATGAATCTTCCTTGACTACTTAACCTCAAGCAAAGCTTATAGAGTGTTCAATAAAAAGACTCAGACCGTAGAAGAATATATGAATCTTAAATTTCAAGATGCTCTGCAAAGTGAACTGATTCAGACGAATCTGAATCTACTTTACAACTTACAAAGTCTACTTCCCCTGAAGTGGATCAAACTTCTGAAGATCATCAACAAACTGAAGTTGAAGAATCAACTGAAGATTAACAAGTCATCAGACCAACTAGGAACTAGAAGCACAAGTCTAGTCATCCCAAATAACTTATCATTGCTGATGTTAATGAAGGGATTCACACCAGATCCAAAAAGCAAGAAGAGTCTAACGCCGTGGCACTTATTTCTAAAATAGAACCCAAAAGCATAGAAGAAGCTTTAGCTGATAAAAGCTGGATTGAAGCAATGTAAGAAGAACTCAGACACTTCAACATTAATGATGTTTGGGAATTAACTCATAAACCAAAAGGCAAATCCATCATTGGGGCTAAATGGGTTTTCAGGAACAAGATGAACGAAAAAGAAAAAGTGGTAAGTAATAAAGCAAGATTCGTGGTCAAAGGATATATACAAGAAGAAGAGATAGATTATGATGAAACTTACGCACCAATAGCCAGGTTAGAAGCAATTAGATTATTACTTGCTTTTACCTGTTATAAAAATTTCAGGTTATTTCAAATGGACACCAAGAGTGCATTTTTAAATGGATTTATTCAAGAAGAAGTCTGTGGAACAACCTCTTGGATTTGAAGATCCAAAGAAACCAGACTCAATGTTCATACTGGAAAAAAAAAAGCCTTATATGGATTAACACAAGCACCTTGAGCATGGTATGATAGATTAAGTAAGTTTCTAATTCAAAATGGTTTTAACAAAGGGAAAGTGGATACTACCTTGTTTATTAAAAGGGAAGGTAAAAACTTTATACTTGTTCAAATCTATGTCAATGATATTATATTTGGATCATCTAACAAAAACCTATGCAAGAAGTTTTCTAAGACTATGCAAGACGAATTTGAGCTAAGCATGATGGGTGAACTCTTCTTCTTTCTTGGATTACAAGTAAAACAATTGAAGGAATGAATTTTTATTCACAAAAAAAAATATGCAAAAGAACTCGTCAAAAAATTCGGTTTGGAGAATTGCAAAAAGACTGAGATACCAATGTCAAATTCTTCAAAGTTGGATAAAGATGAAGGAGGAAAGAAAGTTGACTAGAAGCTCTACAGGAGTATTATTGGTTCATTTCTTTATCTTACTGCTTTTAGACCTGACATTTTGTTTAGTGTTTGCATTTGTGCTAGATTTCAATCCGATCCCAAAGAATCTCATCTAAGTGCTACGAAATGTATCATCAAATACGTTGCAACTACCTCAAAGTTAGGTCTATGGTTTCCAAAAGAAGGATATTTTACTCTCCTTGGATATTCAGACACAGATTTAGCAGGTTGCAGAGTTGATAGAAAGAGTACATCAGGTACTTGTCAATTGTTGAGAAACAGGACAGTATCTTGGTTCTCAAGGAAGCAAAACACTCTGGCTCTTTCAACAGCAGAAGTAGAATATGTGGCCCTTGGAAGTCGCTGTTCTCAAATCTTATGGATAAAACAACAACTGAGAGACTTTGGAATTGATGATTCATGCATCGAGATCAAGTGCGACAACACCAGCGTAATTAATCTCACAAAGAGTCCAATTCTTCATTCAAGAACAAAGCATATAGAGATTCGACATCACTTTATTAGAGATCATGTTTAAAATAGAGAAGTTATGATCCAGTTCATTGATTCAAAAAATCAACTAGCGGATATATTTACAAAACCACTGGAGAAAAGCCTATTCGAGTCTATACGCACTAGACTGAACATCACATCCTTTAACTATTAAAGTCTGAAGATGCTCAGACTTAGAGGTAAAGTCTAAAGGTGCTCAGACTCAGAAGGCCAAGAGTTACGACTGTAAGTTATTTTGTTTTATTCTAGTAGTTTAAATTTGTTGGAAAGGTACGTTTACTTATCGCTAATTAATTGGAATTATCTTTCCAAGTTTCATTTTTGAATTAATGACACTTATTCATTTCTAAAAAGGCAGTTTTTTATTTTTCAAAAAGGCAGTTATCCATTTTTGAAAAAGGAAGTTATTATTTTCAAAAAGGCATTTCTATTTTTTCCTTTTCGCGACGTTTCATTTATCTTGCTTCACTCGCTTTATAAACTGTAGAAATCCATCTTCTTCGTTTTTCACTCGCAAACCCTAACTTACTCCCACTTGCTCTCACTTTCTTTGTTGTTTAATCCAAAAACTTTTCATCTTTTCGGGCAAAGTTGTGAATTTCTCCCTTGAATTGATAATATTTTCAAGAAAGTCATCGAGAATTGCAAGCAGGGGACCACGCAATATGCCTAAGGGTCCTACCCATTTTCGACTTGATCGAGGAAGAAGATTCTTTACCTCCATAGCAAACAAGTCAGCGACAATATTCTCAGCAGCGTCAAAATCCTCCACCTACTCATTTTGAGTTTCTCCACTTTAGTCTGAAAAATCTTAAATTTGTCAAGAGACTCGAACTTTTCTTTAATCAAGTATAAGTATCCATATCGGGAAAAATCATCAATAAATATGATGAAATAAAGATTTCTGCACAAAGCAACAGTGTACGGTCCACTAATATCAGTGTGAATAACCTCTAGTAAGTTAGAACTTCGTATGGCGGATTTCTTCTTTATCTTTGTCATCTTACCTCTACAATAGTCCATGCAAGTCTCTAGATCACATTTAAGAGTAGGCAAGATATCAGTCTTTATAAGTCTTTCTACTATTTCTTTAGAGATGTGACCAAGACGTTTATGTCATAATGCATAAGACTGCTATTTAGGTATAGGCCTTTTGAAAACAACATTTTCAGCTGAATAAGCAACGTACATGTCGTTGGGAGATAAGCTTAATCGATACAATCAATTTGATAAATTGCAACACCAAATCTTATTTTAATAATTAAAAAATGGAAGTAGTATTGCTCTTTATTTCAAAAGAGTATCCACACATGTATAAACAAGACACAGAAGCTAGATTCCACCTAAAAGAAGGTACGTAAAAGGCGTTTCTCAACATCATCCTAAAACGATAATCTAAAATCAAAAGAACATCTCCCACGAACTCAACGTCAACTCCAATGTTGTTTCCCACAGTGAGCTTTGATTCATCCTGATTTGGTGTCCTTCGGTTTATAAACTCATGTATGGTAAATGCAACATGATTAGTTGTATCACTATCTAGCCACCAAGAATTGGTTGGGGTTTCAGATATATTGGATTCACAAACAAACGCCAAAGAATCATTACCTTTAGGCTAATTTTTAGTTCTCTTGGACAACCAAGTCTTAAACTTATTGTAGCGTTTCTTCACATGTCCTCTATTCCTACAAAAATGGAAAAGAACACCATTCTTCTTGGTGAATGCTTTCTTAGGACCCAGATTGTTAGAAGGACCTACACCTTCAGAATTTCCTTTGTTGTTGGAAGAACCAGCAGCTTCAGAATTGCCTTTGTGAGTATAGTTCTTCAACTTCTTACCCTTGTCACTTGCAGAACTAGAAGCATAAAGAGCAATGTGCCCTTTATCTTTACTCTTCCTTTGCCACCAATCTTGCAATTAGATCATTAACAGACCAGGTTTCATCTTGGGAACTATAATTGGTCTTGATAATCCCAAAATCAGGAGGAAGAGTATTTAGAGCTTGATGGATGACGCAAGTAGTAAGAATTTCAACATTAAGAGCCTGAAGCTTTGTCTGCAAATCAACCATCCTCAGAACATAATCTCTAACTCCACCAGAACCATAATATTTCATAGTAAATAGTGTTTGCAGGTGTGTCCCTATCTTAGCATTGGGCGACACACGGTTTCTTGCCATCAAAGCTTCCATCATTTGCCTAGCATTACAGTCTGGGGGCAAACCACTTTTCAAGTGTTCATGAATAGAACGCTTCATGGATAGCAAGCAAATTCTATTGCTCTTTTCCCATGCAACAAAATTTGCTTTCTGAGCCTTTATACTCTCGACAGTCAGATCTGCCGGCTGATCAGTAGTAAGAGCCATATGAACATCCGCCATCTCCATAGCAAACAAAAAATCTTCTCTTCATCTCTTAAAGTTTGAACCAACAAGAACCTCAATAGTGACAGAATTACCGTTTATAGAAAATGTGACTGAAAAAATAAGTAATGTATATAATTAGTATCATGTGACCAATGTGTAACTTGATACACAAGTACACATCCAGAGAGTTATATGCAAAATCACATAATCACCTTTGGGCAGAATACATGACATGCGGTTGTACACTCTCCACATGATAGGATTATGAGAATATATTCCAATCTTCGTGAATTCATCACATTTTGGCATATGAACCACTATGATTAGTCAATCCTCTCCCACACCATCATGTATCCCTCTATGAACTAATACATAATCACCTCTTTTAGGAGTATGACTACACATTAGACCAAGAGACATCTCAATCATCATACGAGACCGAAATTTCTCAAATCCAATCAAGTGTGCCACTTTGGTGGTCACAACTCAATTGAATTATTGAAACTCTCTCATACCAAGGATATAAACTTTAAATCTCACATTCACCATATATATGTGATTTTTAACTTTAGTAATAGGAGCAGTAAATCACTAAAATCACATATTATGCTAATTATACTACTTTATTCATAAATAAAAGTTAAACTTTATTGTATATTATTAATGAATAACACTTTTATAATGTTCATGTGATAACATACCAGTAACTCATCACTTGTATTTCCAAAATCACATAAAAATACAAGAAAAAATACGCAAAAATACACTAAAAAGCACGTATTTAGGGTCCGTATGTATTTTCACATCCATAAAATTATCAAACGTGTAAAAAAAAATACACCACAAGATAGAGGACAATCATACGAGTCCAACGCCGCCGGACACACGCCGATCCGACGCTCCATGCGCCCGCACGCGCTGCCTGAGTGCGTGGCGCATGGAGCGCACACGTGGGCGAAGAAGGGTCGGTCAAAACCGGTCTGACCCGTGGCAGTCCGAATAGTTGACCGGTCCAGTCAACGGTTGACTGGGTTGGGTCAGGTCCTGGGTCGGGTCGAGTCGACGCCAAATCGGATCCGGGTCCGAGTTTGGGTCGCTGACGTCATCGTGACATTAGCGCCCACGTGTGCCGCACACGCGAGCAGCGTCCCGCGCGTGGGAGCGTGTGAGGGTGCATGGCCACGCATGGGGGCACGTGGAGCCTCCCCCGGTGACGCGCTACCCACGGTTTTGCTCGCCTCATCAAGTCTAGTCCGAATTTGTGATTTAATTTTATTTTTTATAGATAAAAAATCACGAAAATCACAAAATTATGGCAAAATTCTATGTGTTTGAGTTCTAGGATTATGGAGGCTCTAATACCACATGATGGATGCAAATTACGCATTCCCTAGATCATCATAACCAGAACAAGAACATGCATAATTTAATAGAAAGATTAACGCACATGTTTTGGGATCCATCGTTCTTGAAGCGGAAGCAAAAAACTGATGTTCCACACGCAAGTCCTTCTCCTCTATTGCCCTCCATAACACTGGCTCAATGAGACAACCCTCTCACCCTTTAGTGTTAGGTTGACGCCCATTTTGTGAGGATACGTATGAAAATTAGGGTTAAAGGAGAAACTTGAGCACTATTTATAAAGTTTTCAACCAGACCCCCTCATTACAGGCCAGACTCAACTTGGCCCACATTAGTTAGCCCCATATTAGACTAATTAAAAAACTTTCTATCTCACCTTAGACCAATCTCGTAAAACTGTAAACGTTAAACGGTAAATTACAATATTAATTAATATAGTCCACATTGGGAAAACTCTTACATAACGTTGAACGATTTTGAAGCGAAAGCATTCGAGACAGAATGTTCTCTCCCTCGCATGAAGAGCATATTCTGTCTTTGTCCGCTTTATCACATGCATGCACAATAAATAATAAAGCGAAGCTGTACGTAGGTATGCACGTATGTGTGCATAGTATCTGGGCTAATACCATTCCGTGTGTACCTTCAAATGCCAAAAATTGTAACTTTTATATGATTTGATCGACCAAACATGTCCTATAGATTTATCGACCAAACATGTCCTATAGATTTTTCCGAATGGAACATAAAGGCTGCCCGTTTATCAAAATTGGATACTCGAAATGATTCGATTGCAATTTATTAGGATTTCGAAGAAATCGTGATTGACGAGATGCTAATATAAAATTATTGATGACATTCGTTACCGATTTGGAGATTTAACCACAGGTATCTTATGTCCATTTTAATGCTATTGATAATTTGATTACCCAAACATGCGACTCTGTCATGCATTGATGGTATGTGAGCTTAGAACAAGTAATCTAGCAAGGCTAAAGGAGTTTTTTTTTTTTTCCTTTTTTGGGTGAAGATATTTTGCTTGTGGTAGCGACAGTGCACATATAGCAAAAGCTTAGGAAAACTCTCTTTTGAACTGACTGACCAGTAAGGTTGGGCCTATAATAGTAGTTAGGCCTTACGCCATAAGCCTGAGTTCATATTCCTTTTAGGCCCAGGGAAAGTGTGGGGATATTCTTAGATTGTCATAGTTTGATATGGAAAAGACGGCATCTTAGATGTTTACTACAGCTATTTCCAAAGTATTATTTTCATGTTAAGGCTCCATTTGTTTCGTGAAAAATATGACGTTTCCAAAAAATATTTTCTAAGAAACTATTTTCTAGAAAAATAACTATATTTTCTGATGTTCAATTGAAATTTAAAAATGAATTAGAAAATATTTTCCGTCAATCCTACACACACTCAATTTTAATAATTTTTGTTAATTTTTAATTTTTCCTCCCCTTCCTTTTCTTTTTTTCTTTTCTTTGAGGCTTCACCTCGCCTGATTTGTTGAAGCCGAGATTGCCTTTTGAACCTCGGCTTCGCCAAATCCGGCAAGGCCTAAGCTCGCTAGCTTCGAGCAAGCTTGGCTTCACCAAATTGGGCAAGGCTCGAGTTGGCCCACGGCTGATCGCCGGCCATCACCATGGCCAATGAACGGTCAAGGCCAAGGAAGAAAATGAAAAGGAAAGAAAGAAGAAGAACAAAAATAGAGGAAAAAAATTAAAAATTTGATTAAAAAAAGAAAAGAAAATTTAAAAATAAAATGAAAATGCGTTTGGTGAAAGAAAGTAATATGGAAGAAGTTATGTCCAATAGCATAAAATGTTATCCTTGATCAGTTCATTTTCTATGAAATGAAAGTTGAAAGATCCGGAAAATGTTTTCCTAGAAGTTATTTTCAGTGAAATGAACGGAGCTAAAAATTAGCTTCTTTTTCTTCTTTTTCATCGTCTAGTGGCACGACCTTAATTAGTCAGCTACCTGGAAGAGAACTAGGATGACAATCCGCATCACCCCCCTCCCTCCCCCAATGGCCGCACATTTATATATGAGTTTCCCATGACAAGAATTGAATCTAGAACCATCAATTTTTTCAGCCATAATCATGAGAACGCTCTTATGATCGGATCAATCCTGCTGTGAATCATAAAGGTTAGTTTTTTTTTTCCCCAACTCTACCTCATCTTCTTTCGATCTTGAATAGATTTCTTTTACAAATGCTAATGAATAGAGTCGACAGTATTAAGGGGGAGATTTTCACAGTTCATCCTTTAATCTTGCATAAAGTGAGTCAAATTGTGTTGTGCGCACAATAGTTATTTCATTATTGTGAAAATTCGTCGATTTGATTGCAACTTAACAAATAACAGGGTTATTCATCATATAAGGGTCCATCGAGGTGAAATTTTCTATAAGAAAACAAACGTTTATCTTCGTCATGGCATGGGCATCAAATTCTTGCTTTAGATTAGTCCTGCATGCATTCTCACAATATGAGGATGACTTCTTTATTTCCTTTTCCTTTTTTCTTTGTCCCCTGAATTCTTGAAATAAAAGTGGGCAGTAATAAGCAATCTGTGACCTATTGCTGCCAATACTGGATCAACACGAAAAAAAAAAAAAAAAAAAGACATGGCATTACTTTCGATGATTACATTTTTTTTAATGTCAAATCAAACGATTGTTAAAAAAAGTTATGTTCACATGATCAATGAAAAAAAATATGATTGATGAGGCGACATCACCGCAACATGACATGTGATATCACTGTTATATATAAATATTATACGTATGATATTTATGAGGGAGAGATTTAACTAATTGGGAGCTGACTTTGATGAGTTCAAAGAATTATGATCCGAAAAACATGGATGACTAGCACGAATTCCTGGAGGAATGGCAGATCCTACATGTGAGCTCAACCGCTAAATTGAAGCTGGCAAAATGAAATCCCTTAATTTATAGACATTTTGCTTGATGTCAACCCATCTAAGAGGATCGGTCGATTGATAAGTGCTTATTGTTGCCTGTACAAAAATTGCTTCACAGCTGAGTTCCACCTCTAGACTGGTACCTTCCAAAATGGTGTGATTGACCTCTGCAGGTGATGAACTCCAAGTTCATACAATATAGGAAATATCATATTATATTAGAACTTTTACATAGGACATCAGCGGTGAAAAGATCATAACCGAAGTAGAGCACTGGTACGGATACAGTTATTGATTTCGGTAAATAAAGGACTCCATTTCATGATTGCTTGTGTAAAACCTATATTACAACAGCGATGTACCTTATATAACTTCTTTATATATGAGTATTTTGCCAAGCTTTCGAGTTTCGGAGGTGCAGACTAGCCCATCTTTGAATATTACATAGGTTAATTTAAGAAAAAACAACACAATCGGTCTTAAACTTATTATATAGAAACCAACTAAGTCTTGAACTTTTTAATTGAATCAAGGTAATCCTAAATCTTTGGGAGAAAGTGCACTTAGGTCCTATTGGGAAAGTGCAAGTCTTGCTTGATTTATCTAATGTAATAGTCCAATCAACATTAGTTGTTTTACACGTAATGGCGAGCGTGAAAGGATTTTCAACAAACAATGAACTTTTTTGTTAGATTAATATCGTTGTTTCTTCGTACTGCACAGTACATAGAAGTTACCCCAAAATCCCCTAATCAAACCCTCATTCTCAAACCCTGATGCCCCTCATAATGCCAATTCCAGTCTTAGAGGCTAAACTTGGGGCGAAGATGAAGATGATCTCGAGATTTTGCAATAGAAACAATGAAGAGTTGCCGTGTTGAGTACATTGACGACGACCATCTTCAATTTCTAACAAAACTGAATTACTTTTACTGTGATTATTCCATGAACGTGTTGACTTTTATAATCTATTAGTGTCGTTTGTGTCGGATTCTTTGCATGTGTTGCATAGGTGGCTCCACAATAAAATAAAAAAAAAATTTCATATTGCCTTTCGTTTACGGTCAAGATATACGACAGATAGCATCGGTCTGCTTTTTTGACATAGATATTTTGTCCGTCGCTTAGCGCTTGACTACGTTAGGGGGAGATAAATTTAGTACAAATAGACATCGGTTTTTAATTCACTAGGGGATGAGAGATTCCATTTCATGGCTCTTTGTAACTTTTCAATTTTGCCAATGCAATTCTAAATCTTTGCACCAAATTCCAATGGAACCATTTTAATCAATTGCCATTGGAAATTATGAATGTGGCATCCAATAATTGTTGGCTGGCCAACGTAACACACACTAAAGTTGACAATTTTACTTGAAACAACATCCTACGTGGATCGTCACGTTTCAACAATTTTCTTTGACAATTAACTAAAATGACCACATATGAATTTTGCACAAAGATTTAAAGCCACATTGGTAAAATTGGAAAATATATGACTAAATTGGCATCCATACAATAAGTTTAAAATTGAATTAGTGATTGTCCCATAAATATCTATATATATTTTGAGCTATCAAATAAATCAGAATCTATCCATTGGAAGCTTAAACTAGGGCCACTTTACTAAATAAGTAACTCATTGATAAAATCGTTTACTTATTTACTTTTTTAGTTTAAATGAATACTACTGCATGCATTATTTTTCATTTCTTGTGCAACATCATAATGATAAATAATAACAAGCTTTAATTGGATGGAGAGATAAAATATTTAATTTTTTATTTACACTTTCGAAAAAAATAAGAGAATGATTATTAGGAGGGTTTGCATAGAAATAAAGTGGATAAGCATCTCGAATTACTTTTAGAAGGGGGAGCATGTAAAATCATTTCCAATTAGTTTTTATTACTAGATAGTTATACAAATTTCTAAGAATTTGTACTAGTAAATTTTAAATACTGAAAAAAAAAATTAGAACCAAAAGCTAAACTACAATGAATGACAAGAAGCATACAAACCATGTTTAGTGCGTACGAATGATATCTTTCCTTTCTTAAACTGTCGAATGCCAATTTCTCCCATACATGCGACCATGTGCATTTTCACTACAATGTAAAATTTGTGACCCTTTTTTAAAAATATTCTTTACTTTTGTAAAAGATAAGATGATTGATATATTAAATGCCAGCCAATTATTTCGAATTAAGTTTTTAAAAGAATAAGACATTCAATGATGATCTGCCAATCATTTACATAATAGTGAATTGTTATTTGGCCATTTATAATAATGCGTGTTTATAGTGCATTTTACAATCATAGTGTATTCACGCACACACAATCTCACTCGCTCACGACTCCTCATTGTTGCTCGTTGTCCCGCCGCCCATTATGCTTGTCGCCTGCCGCCCCTCGGTGAGGTTTTGTAGACTTTTTTTTTCTTCTCTTTTTTCGATTCTCTCATGGCAAGGTCATGGCGGTGACGAGGTCAGAGTGACCAATTTTTTATAAATAATTATAATCAAACTCTAATTAAAAAAATATGAACGATGTCTAAGAGAATGAAACTAAAAATATTCTACCGTGCCTTACCCGAAATTTTAAACTTACGGCAGCAATTAATTTACTAAACAAAACCATTTATTCATAGTCTTTGGTGCCTAACCCGAAATTCAAAGCTAAAGGCAAAATCATAGACTCAACAAATGGAAAGAGTTTTTGTGGCCCTTAGCCAATCAATACCGACAAAGAAAAAAAAAAGAAAAAAAGAAAAAAGAGTTTTTCTTTCCTTTTAAGTAAGATGTTCTTAAAGTCCTTTTCTCTTACTTTCTCCTCTCTCATCATTGTCTTCTTCAACCTTCAACTTGAGGAGGGTTTAAAGTAGTCCCACCCTCCCTCCGCTCTTGTTGATTTTGCTTAGGTCTTCCCTTTTCTTTTCTCCTGATCTAAATCTAAGAGCTTTCTTTTCTCAATCTAGTTATAAATCTAAGAGTTTGAACTCTCACAATTTGATTCTAGATTTAAGAGCTATCATCTCCACATTTAGATTTGGCATTTTAATAAATATATTTTGGGGGATTTGACCCATTGTGCTATGTCCCTATGTAAGTCATATGCTTCAGATCTGGGAGTTTCATAACCCATGTGATTTGTCCATAAATCCTTTGCTTTTAGTTTCAACGGTGCTCTGGCGTCTCATTAAACCATGAAGAGTTGCTCTTCTATTATATTTGTGTTTGTTCAACTTGTTTTCACTATCTCCATACGGCAATGGTGTAGAGGAAACATAATCTAGTCGTGCATGGCAATGTCATAGTTATTAGAGAAGGAATTTCCAACATGTATTCATGACTAACGAAGAAACGAGATTCAATTATTGGCCACCAATTAGTTTACATGATAGATCTATTCTTACGGAACGAGTGTGTGCTTAACCCTTATGGCGCTTTGTTGATCCTTCTTGTTTTTCTGAATTTTGCTTTGTTTTGTAGTACTCCGGGCTTAGATCTACTTTGATTTGCTTTTCTATAAATGTTTGTGTACTTATTATATATCTTTTTGAGTAATAAACATAATTTTCTTGCTGACCTAATAAAAAAAGCAAGACCATAATAATTTATCGCCTTTGGACGAAGGCGGCAAAAATATAACTTATCGCTTTACGTACCAAAGAGGACAAAATTAAACCGCCTTAGACAAAAATTAACGGAGCAAAACTCAAGGCGACAAAACAGACCCGTTTCTTTTATTCATTTATTTACTTTTCGTGTGTACTAAAATGAAAAAAGAAGCACGATCGGTGTTAGTGATGGAATCGTCGTCTTTCCTCTCCTCCAACATCACAATCCTTTGAATTGGTTTTCTAGTAAACCTCGTAGCAACTTCCTCTCCGCATTTTGGCTTTCAAGTCTTTCTTTATTTCACTGGTCATCTTTCTATATCCGATTAAATTGGCCAATCATGATGTCGCCACAATACTTAACTCTCTTATTATTTTCGTACCTTGTCCGATCTAGGTAATTTATACTTGTGTGGATACACGCCACACTCGAGCTGGCTAGCCACTAATGGTGCACATGACAATCATTATATTTCTATTCCATAACTATTTTTCTATTCCAAACTTGTTTCAAGAACATAAATCTGTTCAGTAAAATTATTTCATTTTTCTATATATAGAATAGATTTTTGCTTTAGAAATAGGTTTAGAATAGAGATCAAAAGCATAAATTTTTTACTTTCTATTTCTATTACAGAATTGAGAAATAAAAACTCTTATCATTGTTCGTCTTGGCTATTAGTCTGTTGTTCATCCATTGTCACTGGCCACCGTTCGTTGCCACTGCCACTGGCCGTCAATCGCCAGCCGTTGGCTGCCAATCGCCAGTCGCTGGTAGCCATTTGTCGACAACCGCCACCTGTCACCACCGCCAACGGAAGGGAGAAATTTTGTGTTGTGTTTTCAAACGAATTTCTATTCTAGAAATAGAAATTCTGTGTCGTTATTAAATGTGTATTTTTGCTTACAAACTCGTTCAAAAATAGAAAAAGAAAAATTTATTTATCATCCAAAAATTAATTTCTAGCCAAAATAATTATCATTCACGCCCTAAGCATTTGTGGGGCTGCTTTTACTACTGGCTATTGCTTAAGATCTGCATGGAGCTCCATTATACTATGTAAGTTATTTTGAATGCGTCCTAGCAAAATAAACCGATTTTCATTTGCAAATCGATTGGTCGAGCAACTCAATGCGACAAGAAATATATAGCGCCTGCGAGGGCAAAGCAGAGATTTGCCCATCTTCTTTTGATATGAATCAATGATGACGTTTTCGTAATGTGTGATGTCATTGCACGCGATTAATTATATCTTGAGAAAGCGAAATTATAATGGGTATTATTATAGTAGTAGGGCGATTATTAGCGTGATGAATGAGATTGATTAAATAAAGAGCAAGGGAATTTCGGAGTTCCTTCCCCCGCCGACGTGCATGAAACATCCCTACTTTGTTTGTTGGCATGTAATAGAATAAACAGTATATAACTATATATGATGATTTCCACTAATGGTGACTCGGATATTGGGTTGCCACTTTGGCATCTAGTGCTCCTTTTTTAGACAATAAAATTTGGGATTTGACCTATTTTGCTTGTTACGCCAAGCCGAGCTCAAAGATACTTTTAGAAACCCACTAACAGAAACCTTTTGTGAGAGATTTTTATTTATTTATTTATTTATTTATTTATTTATTTATTTATTCATTTATTGATCCCTGTGGAGCTTTACTTGAGTGTAGTCCAGGTCGGGACACACTAGTGAGTGAATATGAATGAGCTATCGTAATCTATTTTGGCCGATTATAGGAGAACCATTTCATTGGTCTTTTTCCATGGAATAAGAACACCGCCAAACCACGTAAATCTGTCATATCAAGTCTAGGCACACTACCAAAGGGAAAAGTGCCAAAAAGGTTCAAAACTTATTGTATTAATACAATTCGACCATAAACTTTCCAAATAGATCAATTTAGTTATGAACATTTTCGCATTTATACCAATTGGGTTCATCCAGCCAATTTAAACTGAAAATTGCTAACATGGACATCAGCTATCCTATGTGGCATAATCTAGCATTGACATGAACATTTTATTTACTGTTTAATTTTTTATTATTTTCTTTTCTTTTTTTTTTTCTTTTCCTTCCTCTTATTTCTTTCTTCCTTTTTTTCCCTTAATTAATCGCCAACTTCCGTAATGGCCAGCAAAGCTCACCAGCCACCGGTGAGGGTTGGATGAGGCCACCCTTTGCTAGATCTGGCTAGGGTTAGGCAAGGCCCTTCATCATTACTAGAGGTTGTCCCCTGGCAAGAGGTAGTCCCCTCGCCAAATCTAATGAGGGGCGGTCTCAACCAGATGGAAATGGGCCTTGCCAGCCTTTGGCAAGTGCTAAGCGAGGGTCCCCTCATTAGATTTGGTAAGGATGCCCTTGCCAAAGGCTGATGAGGGTGTCCTAGCCCTTGCCCTCATTGGCAGCCAACGATCTTTGCCAGCCATCATAGAGGGTAGCGACTGGTGGAGGGAAATAAGGAGAAAATAAAAGTAAAAGGAGAGGGGGAAAAAAGAACAAAAGGAAAAGATAAGGAAAATAAAATAAAATCAAAAAAAAATAAAAGAAATAAAATGTTCACATCAGCCATATCTCATAGGACATCTAATATCCATGTCAACAATTTTTAACCAAATTAGCTGGATAGATTCAATTAATACCAACGTGAAAAGTTATAGGATCTAATTGATTTGATTGAAATGTTTAAAACTGAATTGATACTAATAAAATATGTTTAGGATTTTTTTCGTACTTTTCCCCACTACCAAACCACGTAAATCCACTGTGTCAAGTCTTTTTTACATTTATTTCTTGTTCGAATCATTTTGTTTCAGTCTATGCCTGCAATTTCATGTAATAAATAGGTAGCCGAGCCTAGGGTTATCCTTGATTAATTATGCAGGAACCTTTATCTGTATGAATTATGACTAAGACTTCCACGAAATTCGAGTTGGAAAGATCTCCTGGCAAGAATAATCTTAACCCGTGGCAAATGAAACACAATTTTTGGTTGGAGACACGGGGTATGGACTCAGCATCGGAGGGACATGATAAATTTCTCAAGATTATGGTAGTAGAAGAAAAATCTGATATTTTGAAAAAGGTTAGGAGTTTATTATGTTGAATTTAGTGGACGATGTTTAGTTGAAGTGACAAATGACATGATTACAGGTGCAGTTAGTGGAAACTTGAAGTGTTGTGTATATCGAAACTTGATCTAACATTACTTCAAATTCAAGATGGAGTTAATGGTCAATCTAGGATAACCTAAATGAGTTTAATAAAGTCATTAATGATTGTTTGTTGCTCAATTCTTCTGAGCACTTCTGTGATTCTCTTATGAAAGGGTATGAGGTTATGTCTATAGAGAAAGTGGAGTATTGCATTGTTCTCGAATGAATGGCAGAAGTTGCGAGGCAACGATGAGAGAATTGGTGCTAAGGGTCTGATGGTTAGAGGTAGGGAAGTTCAAGAGGAGCTCTAGCGCTGGATGTAATCTAGATCAAAGACTAGAGCGAAGAGAAAGCCTTTCGGACGCCACAATTGTCAGAAAGAGGGGCCATCACAAGACTGCCTAAAACCAAAGAAAGTGGAGAGATCGAAGAGTGACACGGATGTCACACGAGCCAACAGGAAGGAGTCGGGCTACATTTTTTGTGTGTCTACCGGTTTGACTAGAGAGTAGTGGATCATGGATTTTAGATGAATTGAAATGGAAACTAAAGATCAGTTGGACTATATTCAATGTGTGTCTACCAGTTCGACAAGAGAGTAGTGAATCCTTAATAGCTACGAATATGTGTGATAATGATTAGTTGAAACAAAATTAGGTAGTGGGTTCCAAGACAAGTAAATATCAAGGAGAGGAGTTGTACAGTTCAGATGGGATGGGTCAGGCCGAACATGTGTGGATCGTTGTTGGGCGGAGACCCCAAGGAAAGGAATCTTGGATGTAACTTCTGATCGAGGTAGTAGGTCGTGCATTCATGTTAAGCTTGGTCACGCTAAGGCAATTAGGAACGAGTCAAGTCAAATTTTATGTTCCTACCAAACTTGGTTGGGCTAAGATGGAGATCCGAGTCAAGATAATGCCAGTGTAGAATAATATATGGATTAAGGGGGAACGATGTAGACACTGAAAGCACATGTGAGGAGAGATTTGTTGAGATGAAAATGTGAAAGTGTTGTGCAAAAGAAGTTCTGCATCAAAAAAGTGGTGTAGACTCATAATCCATTTTTTTAAAAACTTTTTAATAACGGTGGGGATCCAATTGAATAAATATTCACTGTCTTGGACTTAAACTTTTCCTTTGGTGATCTCCCCAAGTGAAGCCTCCCAACAAACCTGTCATAGATTTCTCCTAAAATGTAACGTGAGATACTTTGACACGTGATAAGAATGCATGCGATCAGAATTGAAGGAAATATCAAGTGATTTCTGCATAGAAACTGACATATGTAGGAAATTTGACTTGAAGGACAATGAGATGATCGAGGCATGTCGCTATTGGAAAGAATCTGACGAGCACGCTGTATTGGGCTCAGGAGTAGGAATTAGGATGTTTTAAAAATTCTGCAGCAGATGCACGTATTGGGTCTAAGGACGGAGTTGTAAAGTCCGACTTTTGTACAGATTTAGAGGAAAAAAGTAAAAAAAAACGCGGCACGCAGAAGGCTGGTCAATTGAGATGTCACGCTCTTTGTAAGATTCACGGATCCCGGAGTTGATTCGAGCAACCTAGAAGTTTGAGCGCATCTTTTTTCAGTCCATGGACTCTGGCGACCGTTAAAAAGGAGGAAATTTTCCTTTTTACCACCTCACATTCGAGAAAGATGACCATTAAAAGTGCGACTAATGCGTTGGCGCGAATAAATGAAACCATTCGAGTAAAAAATGAATTTTGAAACTAATACAAGAACACATAATTCACGTGGTTTGACAATGTCCCTAAACTGAGAAAAGATCAATTAGATGGTCCTACCACAGACGGCAAAGAAAAGATCACTCATTCATAATGCTCACATTCAAGTGCTTCCCTATTGTAAACACACCCAAATGCACAATATTCAATTATAAAAGAGAAGAGTATTCGCTCGCTCGTAATTCTCTTCGAGTACACTCTCAAAAGGTCTCTAGGTTTCTCTAATAAAGTAAACTTTGAAAATATAATTTTTTAACAAATTTGGAATGAGGTCGGGCTCTTGCCAAGACATGCCCAACTGCCTAGCTAGATATTGGAACACTATACAGTAGCTCGACCAGCTTTTTCTAAGCCCGGCGGCCGAGTTCATCTAGGCGCCACGCGGGCCATTTCCTTACAATTTCAATCATTTGCAAACACTCGAGTGTCCTAAAAACCATGAGTTTGTGTGGATTCTAAATGAAACGGAATTAAGTTTGAGCTGCAATCAACGAGGAAACATAATCTAACAAATGATACATTAGTACACGCAAACTCTTGCCAAAGAAAATAGTACCAAATTTTTTTAAACCTATTATATTCGTCAAAATTTAATTATAAACATTTTAATTGCATCAGTTTAATTCTAAATTTTTTAACATTAGTGTCAATTCAGTTTATCCAACCAATTTAAATTACAAATTGCTAAAGTAGATGTTAGGGTTGCACATGGTAACGTTTCTACTTCTGGGAACAATTCTTTTTTTCAAAAATAATTCTTTTCTATTTCTACTCATTAGAACAATTTTTGAGTAAAATCTTGACAAAAAAAATAATTTCTAAGTAAAATAACGTGTTTGGTAACTATACAAAATTTTTATTTTCGGAATAGAAAAAATAGAATTGTGTTTGGTACAATTCATAAATTTTTGTATTTATTCATTTTTTCTTCTTGCACATGAACCACCAAATGCCGACCGTCGACCACCACCCGCCGCCGCACGACGGCTGACCGGCGACCATTGCCACTTGATCGCCGCTCGATCGACAAGCTATGGGTGATGGTTGTGTGGCCGTGGTTAGCGATCGGGCGGCGGTGACAGCAGTCGATGGCTGTTGTCAGTTGACGGTATTGGCAATCGATGGCCTTGGGCGGCCGGAGGTTGCCGGCAGTTGGTAGGCAGCCGATGGTGGCCACGGCAAGGAAGAAGAATAAAAGAAAAATAGAAAAGAAAAAAATTGCTTATTTCTCAAAATTGTTCTCGGGAACAAGAAGTTACTTTTTTTGTTTCTTATTTTTGTTCCAAATCTATTTCTCGGCTATTTTTCTATTTCGAGGAATAAAAAAATAAGTTGGCGTTATCAAACGGATTTCTTTTCTTTCTTTTTTTTTTGTTCCGGGGAACAAAAGAGCATAAATCGAGAGAAACAAAAACATTACTATGCAAGCCCTAGATGTTTTACGTGACACAATCGACATTAATGTGCACATTTTTAATAAATATATTGTATGGATGCTAAGTCAATCCTTAACATTTTGATTTGGTCAACTGAGACATAACTTTTGGACAATTTATCAATATAATCCATCCAACTAATTTTTGGCTAGCAATCGATGATGTGAACGCCGGATGTTTTATGTGACATAACTGGTGTTGATGTGGACGATTAATTTATATATATTTTTAATTTCTCAAAAAAAAAAAATATATATATATATGTTTTTAATTTTTTTCTTTTCTTTTTCTTTTCTATCTTTCTTCCTCCACTGGTCACTGTGCCTTGGCAAGGGCAGACAACCGGACTGACCAGGGCCAGCCCTCGTCAGTCCTTATCTATGGTCGGTCATTGGCTACAACAACCAATCCTTGTCTATGGTGGGTCCCTAGCCATGGCAATCAGGGAGGAAGAAGGAGAGAAAATAATTTTTCTTTTTAAAAACTCAGAAAAATCTAAAAGCATTGTCCAGGTTTGCGGTTGCTGGCCAAAATGATTAGAAGAACTACATTAACAAATTGTTGAAGGTTTATGAGTCATATGGCTAAATGGAAAATAATTCATATTGGCATCCGTACGGTAGGTTCAAAACATTTTTTTGGTCATTATCCTGCTCTAAACTCTTATCACATTCGTGATATGTCCTTGATTTATCATTTACCAAACTTGCCACTGCTCGACAATTGTAAAACGCCAAAAAGGGAGACCTTTGACCTGTCGCGGTCTCTTTTTAGTCTTTGCTTGTTGTAATAGTTACGCTGTGATTGTATAAAAAGTATAGAAATTTAGAACATTTTTAACTGTGATTAGTCATATCTTATGAGATCTTTTTTGAGTTATTTTATCGAAACTTCAGATTAATGATATTTCCTCAAATATCAATCTAGAACCATCTACAACAATGTGATGAAATTTAATAGTGCTCTTTTGCTCGTCATACTCCATGTTCCTCCACATTCTTGCTGTTTCCTGGCTCCTTCCTCCTTCTCTCTCTCTCTCTCTCTCTCTCTCTCTCTCTCTCTCTCTCTCCCTCCCTCCCTCCCTCTGTCTGATATAAACATGCACGTTTAGATCGATATATAAACTTTCATTACAGGGATTAGCAGATTATTTTATGCAAGATATTTTGAGAGGTATCCAACGCGCATCCTTAAAAGGCCTTCATTAGTGCATAGTCTCCCTCCATTATAATTCTCGCAGTGAAACCCACTTCTTTCTTATTTCTTAGCCTTTTATACATATGGAAAATGGTCCAACTCAAATATTCATTTACTGGGCACGGCGACATAAATTCTCTATGCAAATGCATATGACCATGCTCACTTGTCTCGCAGACTAGAGATCCCAAACAGACGTAGAGAGAAGGATCATGGAAGGTTTGCTCCAGTGCTCTGCGAACTACGTGCCTTTGACTCCCATAAGCTTCTTAGAGAGAGCAGCTTTCGTCTATGGCAACAAGGTTTCCATAATCTACGGCAATACGAGGTACACATGGAGACAGACCCACGAAAGGTGTTTGAAACTCGCCTCCGCTCTGACGAGATTGAATATCTCACGCGGCGATATCGTAAGTCTCTTTATCTTGTTTCCCTCGTTTTTCATTGTATCCTTGTGTTTCGTGCAAATGAAACGGGGTCCTCGCTTTCTTTCTCTCTTGCTTCCATTAGCTTTAAGTTTTCCTGAAGCTCATCGTCTCAAATGGAGGGAGTAAGGTAGTTGTCAGGGTCATCCTGTGAGAAGCTATAAGCCTAAGAAAAGTGGGAAGGACAAAGATCTTTCTATATGTAGATTGTTCATCACGGTACATTCTCGCCGAGCTATTATTTATAGTTTCGAGTTCATGTGCATTTGGTGAACATGAACTATCGTTGGATCAAATGAATGTCACACCAGATATGCATGCACCAAAGATGCCATCTAGGGTGATCAGTTCCTAGTCTAGTCTGGTTCCACCTAGGAACCAAGAATTGGATTGGGAGGACTGGTCCCAATTTTGGGACCATGGACCGAATTGGACTGTTCGATCCAATCCGGTCCAATAGAATCGGTCATTTAGCTAAAATAATTATATTAAAAAAAAACTACAATAATTGTTATCATTTTAGGGCTTATTGCTATTTTTGAGAAATAAATAAATATTTTAAAAAATTTGGTCCGGTTTCCAATTCTAGAGGGGAACCGGACCGGACCGAAAATCATTGGTTCCATTTTTATGGAACCAAGAACTATACTGACGCCCCCAGGAACTGGATCAATCCGGCCGGTCCGATTCAATCCGATTTAGGCAGTTCTCGGTTTGGTCGATCTGATATGACCAATTCTCGGGTCTGTTTTTCTTTCCTCATCCCCTTTGATAGTACATCAAGAGAAGGAGAACCCATGGAACCGTTCAATCTGCCAATTAGGTCAAGATGAAGGAGGTCAACCCCTGAGCTCCTCCATTGTCTATGTTATTTCATAGATGTCCGTATGCCGTGTGGGACAAACCATTAACATAAACAAGTGGAATGATTGGAAATACAATTACAAAACTATATTCCATGGACCAAAACTTAAAAAAAAAAAAAATCTAATATCACAAAGGAAGAATTTATAATACGTAACCGTGTTCATGTTAGTCCTACCTACGACTTGCCAAATTAAAGAGAAGGATTTCTTAAAAAACACATTCTTGTTTGTATGAAGTTAAAGAAATAAAGTGAAAGGATTACAAGAGGTTGGTAAAGTCAATTATTGGGTAAAAGGTCATGTTTTGTATTCAAAACAATTTTTTTTTTTTTTGCTTTTGCGCCAAAATTTGGAATATTATTTAAATTTTAGAAAATTATGATCAAATTATGTGTGAAGTTGTGTATCAATACTTGAGTATTTGGAAGTTTCAAGAGTTTCATATTTGAAATAGGTCAATGTGCATGAGTTGCAAGATTTATACTAAACGAATGGAGAGAAATATAAGTCAAGGCAAGCCCTAAATACATAAAAGATATAATGAATGCATCTCTGCCCTCTCTTTTCCCTCCCTTGCATCCTTCAAATCCTTTCTCTTCTTTCTTTCTTAAGTACCTCACAATCCCCTTTTTTTCATTTCCAATCACCCCTACCCAACATAGTATCAAAGAGCACTCTAATCTGTAAATACAAGAACCCCTATTTTATATGCTTGTTTGGGTTTAAACTTGAGAATCCTCTCTTAATATGGTAATCTATAGCATGTATAGAGCTAACAGTACAAGACCTCTGATGAAACTAAACGAGTGAAATACTAATATTATAGCTAATTTCTTGTATCTGAAAAGGATGAAATATCGAAAATGACTATAAATTGCGCCTCAGACTCAAATTATTGTAATAACCTCTAGTTATTTTATATCAGTAAAAGTGAAATAATATAAATTATTTCACTCTTTTATATTAATCCATTATAACCAATATTTTCTCTACACAATATAATAATTATTAAGTAAATCATTTGAGCAGGTTGGCCCCTGCGCCTCTCCGCTTTGGAATTCTAGCCTCGTCAACGTTGACTATAAGGGGACAAACTCTCATTATCCACTTGGAAATCCTTTTTCATCTTTTTAATAATGCGAAAACCCAAGAGCTGCCATCTCATTCTTCACCCACCGACGAATAGGAGTTTCACACGTCATGAATTTTGGGTCTACGGCTAACTTCCTATTAAACCATTTTTGCTAAAACAATAAACGCATTAATCCCCCGGTTAAAAAGGTTTGCTTAATCGAAAAGCATGTTTATTTTCTTACTTAATTTATAATAAAAAAAATTGGGTCAAAGAGGGTCCTACTTGATATCTGAATGTAAATATATATTTTTGCACCTTTTCTTGGGGTCATGTGTTCCAACAACGCATTCACTCTATCACATTAAACTAGCGTGAAATACAAGGTAGTGGGCCCTAAATTTTGGTGTACGCTCATGTGCAACATATTTTGTCATAAATCATGGCATATTTCCAGAAAAATAAGTAAACAGGCGTGTGAACCGGAGAAGGTGGACCTCGCGTGAATTTCTCCTTGATTTGTTGGGGGCACAATTTACAAGTTAGAAGAAGTACACCCATAACGTTATATATACTCCGCGTCATTGAATGAGTATAAAATGGGGACAGATGTCATCATGTTCCAATCAGTCTCTTTGACTGGAAGGAGTTAAAAAGGGAGTCAACTTTTCCACCCTTAACTCGTAGGCAGTTTAATATTATCTTTCTCTTGTGAGAGAAATGGTTGAAGGCGAGTCTTACAACTTATGTGGATAAGACACTCTAGTCCTAAATTCTTCTTTCATTGCAGTAAATCTTACAAATGATTTGGTAAGCATGATTAAACGGCGAGCTGCAATACTCTAAGTCAATGCTGCCCATTGTTACCCGCTGATTCATTTGTTAAAATTTGTATAAGATCATCACCAATTGATCTAAAACATTTAAGCTATTATATGAAAGCATGATGTATTATTTAACTATTGTAACATTTCCCTTCATACTTAGGCTTGTATTTCACCTGAGAAAAATGTGTGAAATAATAATAGGCAAAGAAAAAGTTTAAAAATATTTGAACTCAAGACACCCTCTAGAGCCACAACTACATAGAATTTAGTGCACAATAATTTACTCCAAAAACCTTGGAATATGGTGCTTATGTTAGAATATTTAAATAGCAAATCACGAAATCATTTAACAGCTTATACTTTTAAAACAATTAGTTATGATCCCACAAAATCTCAATATAGTAGCAAAGTAGGAGGGCTTGAGTTCACATATTTCAAACTTCTATTTACCTCACAAATTACCTATTTGCAAGCTTTACCCTTAAGTTAAAGTCCAACCTACACGTGATGGGGAGTGTTAGAATAATTAAAAATTAAATCATGTTTTCATCCAATTGCTTAAGTTTTCAGAAAATTGTTTATAGTCCCACAGAATCTCAACATACTATATTTTATGCCTTAAAATGACGTGCAGACCCCTAGAGTGCTATAACTTACGAAAGTGACACTTAAGTGCCAAAATCGGAGCAAAATAGATCACTTAAGTGTCAATTTGGCCAAAACGCTTACGTGTCAATTTTCTTGCAAAGCAAGTGTAAAACAGCATTGTTTTGGTGTTGACGTGGTAAAAAATTAATATAAAATTAAATTTATTAAATTTATTAAAAAAATTAAAAATACACATTATTAAAATATTAAAAAAATTAAAAAAAAAATGGAGGCGGCAAGGGCCGGCAACGGAGGGGGAAGGGTTGGTCGGTGTCGCTAGGCCTTAGCCGGGGGCCGGTGACCCGTCGTCGGCGGCGGCAGCGGCCCGCGAGCCCTCACCCCTATCTGGGGGGAAGGTTGCGGCCCTCGCCTAGATCTAGTGAGGGGGTAAGGAGGAGGACAGGAGACAACCGGTGGCTGAGGAAGAGGAAAAAAAGGCGAGGGGTGGGGGGGGGGAAGGAGGAGGAAGGAGGCGGCGGCGGCCGAGGGCTCGGCCCTCGCGCTGCTGCCGTCGTCTCCCCCTCCGTTGTCGGGGAGGTGGGGGAGGGTCGGCTGGAGCTGTCGAGCCTTGGTCGAGTGTCGGCAACCCTAGCTGACCAATGGCGAGGGCTTGCGTGCCCTCACCCCAGAGCTGGGCGAGGGCATGCCAGTCGACTAGGGTCATTAACCCTTGGCCCGGGCTTGGCGGCCCCGGCCAACCCTCCCTCACCTTCCAACGATGGTGGGGAGGCGGCGGCAACAAGAGCTCAACCCTCAATCGTCGGTTGCCTTCCTCCTCCGTTTTTTTTTTTTTTTTTTTTAAATTTTAATAATAATAATAATAATAATAATAATAATAATATTATTATTATTATTATTATTATTATTATTATATTATATTGTTTTAAATTTAATTTATTTAATTTTTATATTATATTAAAATTAAAATTATGCCAAAACATCGTCGTTTTAGCCGATTTAAGGACACTATTTTAGCCAACTATAGAAATGACATCGTTTTGGGTAAATTAGAGTTGAGTCAGCTTTTCGGCGAGCCACCTCGGCGAGAAATATTAATATTTAATTGCCACGTATGATTTCCAGCTGGCTTCGCCGGAGGTGGCACTCAGGTGTCCCACTTTTCTTAAAATGTGGCATTTAAGTATAACTTTCATAAGTTATAGCACTTAAGTGTCCCTTTGTGCCAAGTTATGGCACTTGAAGCGATCTTTTGCCGCCTTAAAACTCTCCCTTACGCAAAGGTTTGGTTTGATGATAAAGGCCTTAAGCATAGATCGCAACATGTGAGTCCCATGGGCAAAGGATTATCAAAATCTAAGGCTTATAGATAAGGGAACCTATGAACGAGTGAAAAGGGCATGGTGCTGTTTTACTATAGAATCGCTCTCCTTAAATCGTCTACCGGACAATGAAAATTATCACATGTATCGGACTCCTTGTATTTCAAATTGACAGATGATTGTGGATCAAGAAAGGAACACAAACTTGATGATTAGATTATAAAACTTACGAAATAAATCCACTAATTACAGCATATTATTTTCGAAGGATACAACCAAGCATTTCATAAACATAAGCAACTGGAATGATTGGAAATAAATTACTGGGAAATGACTAAAAATAAGTAAAGTGTATTGACAAAAGTAAAGTCTTGTTCTTCGGATGTTTGTGCATATCTTTCCTCTTTATTGTTCTCCTTTTTATAGTCCATGGGTAGCTGGCCTCTTCTAATAAGTGTTCTCGCTCATTGAAATTTGATTTTGGTTCCATATTTTATGGTACAATTGTTCCCGCCTCAGAAGCTCGACTACAATAACTAATTGACTCAGCTATACAATTTTTTTTATTGCAACTATTAGTTAATACCTTCGATAATTGTTCCCATCTAAGAGTTTGACTGCAATAATTGTTTCCGGTATTTTTATCCTTACAGTCGATTTGATTTCAGCGAAGTTTCGCGAGCCGATGTTAATGTTTCTTAATTCCATCGACATCGATTTGACCCACATCGGCTTGACTATTCCCACCTTGTCCACTTAATCCCGTTAACTTATCACGACCATTGTTGGCGTTTAACCACTGACTGTATTTATAGTGAATATCATATCGCATATGCTCATTAACATACTGTTTACTCCTTCCTTAGTGACACCCTACATAATTATTAATAGGTCAATATTCATAATCGGCCTTGACCTTGTTTAGTTGACTACGGCTCGACTTAAAAGATTGCTCTTCGTCTCAATGTGTTTAGCACTTTCTCATCAAAGCCATAAAGCCATAGGTGATATAAAGTTAATGGCATCAACTCTTATGAAATTGACATCAAAGTTGACATTTTTAGGTTGCTAATAGTGACAGATTAAATCTAATATTTTAACCGTTTTACATATGTCTGACTTCCTTCTTTTAATGGACCCATTACACTAATTAATGTAGATAAGCGACGCACTAAGGAGTTTTACCCTATATGGATGCAAACCACCATTGCATTTCCAAGACCCAATACCCTTGCTTTTCCATCCAAAATGACACACAATCCAGGAGATGCGTAATAAGACTTTCCGGGAGTTTTTTTTTTCCTAATCACAATTATCGAATTTCTACCTTTTTTTTTTTTTTTTTGGTATTGGAGGAACCGATTTGTAGCTGACAGCCGCGCTGTAAACCCCCAAGTGACACTTAAGCAGGAGGACCCACCACCCCTGAGTCACACTTAATACACCTAGCGCCTCCCATGGGTTTTGAACCCTTCACCTCTTCGTTGAGGATCAGTAGAGTCTTATCCAGTGGAACCACCGCGGCTGGTGGTTGAATTTCTACCTTTTTTTTTTTTTTTTTTTTTTTTCTACCTTTCCTCCTTCGTTTTATGTGATCATAAAGCAGAAATTATCAAGACAATAATCATGTCGAGCTAGAAGTTGTGGTTTCAAAAGAAAGAGAGAAAAAATGGGCTTTCAGCAGGTGAAAGCTGATGCGCATGCATGCGTAAGTGTATGACTTAAGAACACGCATGCATGGCATCGACACCCGCTACACATTTTCTTCAATGTATTCTCGTCTTATCTTTTAGACTTCCCTGTGTGGTACTTCGAAATGATAACACTGATTGTACTTTCATTATATTGTACTATCCTCGGCTGTATAATATTTTATGAAGACTAACATATAAAAGGAGAAGATATAAAATGCTAAAATTAGATATTCAAAAGAGAACTAGTTGGATACAAAGTCATAATCTATACTGGATTCCCAAAGGTATTGATAGTGGAGCATTCAAATGAAATCCGTCCCATCGTGTCACTACTCACCTAGTTTTTGGCTCTTTCCTCATTTACTAAAAATTAAAGAAAGGTGTGTATACTTATTATTTGGGAAAATTACTCAATCAATCTTGAATCTATTATATAAATGTCAATTAAGTGACAAACTTTTCAAGCTTGCTAATTTAGTCATAAATTTTTACGTAAAGTTTCAAAGTAGTCCTCTTGACCAATTTCTGATGAAAATAACTGATGTGATTATTCAATCATTACCGGCTATGCTATATGCAGAGCATTTAGAATACTCACTTTGGTGGGGACGATGCACGAAGTCGTTGTGGTGGGTTTTACGTAATCAGATAAGGCATGGAATGACACTTGTCTATTCCCTTTTTTGTGGGTAAGGATTGCGGCATTTTCTTCATTTCGCACTCATTATTCTCAGAAGGCAAGCTTCAGCGAAGTCTGACAAAAACCCTTAAGAATCGAATGAATGCCTATCATCATCTTGTGGGTAGCGACAAATCTTGATGCTTTCCATGGTCATCAAGATCTGACTTGAGAAAAAGCTTGGGGTTGCTGTTCCATTACGTAAGTGTTCTTTCTAGAAAGAGGGTTGGACGGTAATGGCGTGTAGATTGTGGAAGATACGTGCCTCTTCCATGTGGGAACGAGATTAACAATATCAGAGCGTATGAAATGACAATTTATTTCAATATATCTGGTACACTCATGGAAAACATCGCTATGTGTTATTTGGATAGCACTCCGGTTATTGCAATAAATGATCGTTGCACCATCATGAGGGACTGTCATGTCTTCTAATAACATCCACAACCATAGTAATTCTGATGTTGTAGTAGTAAGGGCACGATATTCTGCTTCTATAATAGATCAAGCAATAATAGTCTATTTCTTACTATGAGGAAATAAGGGAGTTTACTAAGAAGAAATAGTAGCTTGTAGTAGAGGGATGATAAAGAGGCACTGCCCTACTCAGCATCATAATAAGTCATCAACTCTAAGGTTGAGTTAGCCAAAAAGTGAAGACTATGAAATAAAGTATCATTGACTTA
Organism: Eucalyptus sideroxylon x Eucalyptus melliodora; assembly: GCA_016097485.1. Lineage (NCBI taxonomy): Eukaryota > Viridiplantae > Streptophyta > Magnoliopsida > Myrtales > Myrtaceae > Eucalyptus > Eucalyptus sideroxylon x Eucalyptus melliodora. The sequence continues at coordinate 42,447,418 of CM027832.1, read as the reverse complement.
GTGAAAAATTCAAAGAACATCAACAGAGTGAATCATTCACAGCACAGTCATGAATTGACTTACAATATGTATATCATAAGCAATGTTAGGATGAGTAAAAGTGAGGTACACAAGATTGCCGGCCAGTTTTCGATAAAGCATAGGATTCAAAAGAGGAGTCTCATCTTTATGATTAAATTTGGCATTAGTCTCAATAAGAGTTGTGGCAATCCTATTATCAGTAAATCCAGCCTAGGAAAGGAGATTAGTAGCATATTTCTTTCAAGAAAGATAAGAGCCGAAGGAATCTAAAGCATCCTCCAAGCCTAAAAGATTACTGAGTTGGTCAAAACCTTTCATTTCAAGCTATTGACTCAAATACTTTTGTAGTTTCGTAATACTGTTACAATCATCACCAGTAATAACTATGTCATCAATATATAAGAGTATCATACCAATGAGATGTTCATTGAACAAATAGAGCATTATCGTAAGGACAGGATGTAAATCCATGGTGTTCCATGGTGAAACTAAATTTGGAATACCATGCACGATGAGCTTGGTTTGGTCCATATAATGTTTTGCGTAGTCAACACACTTTATTAGAAGTGTGAGTGTATTCAAGAGGAGGCTTCATATAAATTTCCTCAGTAAGATCCCCATTAAAAAAATGCATTTTTAACATCTATTTGAAACAGAGGTCATCGCTTAATAGCAACAACGGGAAGGAGGCTACAAACAAAAATAAGACGTACAACTGGAGCAAATGTCTCACCACAATCAATGCCATACTCCTGAGTGAAGCCTTTTGCTAGTAGTCTAGCTTTGTAGCGTTCCACCATACATTCCGCCTTCATTTTGATCTCGTATATCAATTTGCAACCTATAGCCAACTTTTCAAGAGGCAAACAATCAAATCCCAAGTACGAGATTTTTCTAATGCTTGCAATTCATTTGCCTTTGCTTGCTACCAAAGAGGATTAGTACTAAACTTCTCTATATGTGTGAGGCTCATGAAAAGAAACAATAGTAGAATAACAGTGAAAATCACAAAGTCGAATAGAAGCCTAACTTACATGAGTGGAATGACAAACAGGAGAAGAATGAATGTCTAAGGGTGGAGAATCCATGGATGGCACAAACCTGTCAGGAGCAGCTGAAGTAGGATTAGTAGAGACATCTGCATCAAGATTAGGAAGGACAATTCCAAAGAGGAAAATTCGAGTGTGTTATCTTTAGGAAATAAATCAGTAGAAGGATTAATGAAGAAGCGAATAGTTGGAGAGGAAGCAAAATGACAAAGATGAGAATATCTCATGTTCCTAAAGGGTAACATAGATACCCAAAGTTGATTTGAGATAGGATCCCAACATCTATACCCTTTATGCTCAATGCCATATCCAAGAAAGCAGCATAAATGAGCATGAGATTCTAATTTTGTGCATTCGTTAGGAAGAATATGCAAAAAACATGCTCTTCCAAAGATTCATAGTAGATTGTAATTAGGAACACTGTCATATAAGTGCTAGTAAGGAGAAATATTACCTAAAGTAGGTGATGGAATACAATTGATAGTATACATAGCAGTATGATAAATCTCTCCCCAAAACTGTTCTGGACAAGATTTTGAGATTAGAAAAGTGTGTACGATATCTAAGATGTGCCTATGTTTACCTACTCGATCATTTTCTTGGGAAGTCCCTGCAAGAACGATGAATGATAGCACCATTCTAAGAAAGAATTCTAAGGAACTATTGGTCTCTATGTTACATGGCATTGTTAGTACAAAAAACTTTAATATCTCAAGAATATTGTGTCTTGGTCATGGCAACAAAATTTCTATAGATATGAGTGATTTCAAATCAATTCTTCATAAAATAAAGTCATGTATAACCGAAATAATCATCCATAAAAATCACAAAATAATGAGATCCTCCCATGATGGGAGTAGGAGATAATCCCCAAATATTAAAGTGAACTAGATTAAAGGGAGCATAAGAGACAAATTCACTGATATTGAACAATAAAGCATGATATTTGCCTAGCTTACAATGCAAGCATCAAAAGTTTTATTGTCAATAGAACCTAAATGACCACTTAAAATCAAAGGACCTAAACTAGAGAAAGAAGGATGTCCCAATTGAGAATGCCAAGTTTCAGATAATATTGTGGTAGTGAAATGAGTGAAGGAGTTGGGAAGGTTTAACAAAACAAGATCAAACAAACGTTCTACTTTACAGCTTATCCCAATTGTTTATCTCGTTCATGGATCCTGCACACAACAACCATTCGAAGAAAAAATGAATGTCAAAACCAAGTTCACATAACTATCCCATAAATATCAAGTCTAGTGAGATTTTGGGAACCATAAATATATCAGGCAAGGACAGTTTGGACATCGAAACATGCCTTGTTTGACTAACTATCATCTGAGAGTTACTAGCTGTATGAATACTAGGCACTTGCAAAGTATATGATTTTGACTGAATAAATTGGAATTAGAAGTCATGTGATTATAGCAGGCAGAATCAAAGAACCATGAATCAAAATTACCTAGGGTGACTAACAAAGTAGAAGGGTTAGGTATAGAGGAGCTAAAAGTACTAGATTCTAGAATAATAGAACAAACTATGGACCGAAGATCATCTAATGATAGAGTAACAAATGAACTGTTAGACGAATCCTTAATGGTAGCAACGGTGATGGATAAATGTGTATGCGGACCTCTAAATCAAGATAGGTTGTTGCTTCTCATAGGTTACTTAGCTTGTAACCGATAACGATTGCATGCACGATGACTAGGTTGATGATGATGCATACAGTAAGGCTTGCACCATGAGGAGGAACTAGAAGTGGCAAACACTACATCTTTAGGAGTGGGGACTAATAGAATAGCACATTCCGCCTTTAAAGTAGTAGCAAGTTGAGTCTTCTTCATCAACAATTTCAAGGCAACTGCCTCAAGATGAGGTAAAGGATCCTAATGTCGAAGTGAAGCTTGCATAGATCTAAAATCATCATTAAGTGCCATAGAAAATGCATAACACACATATGATCCTGACATTTGGCAAACTAACAAGTATTAGAAGTCACCTCCCATTCAGGGTTAGACAAAGCTAGTTGATCTCATATAGCATGCGTGGAAGATAAATAATTGTTAATAGACTGACCTGCCTCTTGACACATAAGAAGTAAATTCCCTAAGAGTTGATACTAATGACCAATGTCTAATGCGGAGTAACAATTGGCAAGAAGATCCCAGGCTTCCTTTGTTGTATTTAGGCAATCAAACTAAAGTTTGATAGATGAAATTGAAGTGTTTTGAAACCATGTGAGTATTTGATGATTCTTGCAATCCCACTCCTCTAAACATTCAATAAATTGATCATTGGTTCATCAGTTGCTTGCATAGGCTCAAGAATATTTCTAGCGACATAACACCAAAGCCTACATTGATATAGCTAGTATAAGTACCTAGAGGGGGGTGAATAGGTATATAAAAGATTTTTCTCGATAATTGCACAATACTAGACAGTTGATAGATTTGAGACAAACAATAATCTAAGTAAGACTGAGAGAAGAGAAGAGAAAATTGAACACGCGGTTTATAGTGGTTCGGCTTATTTCAAGCCTACATCTACTCTTCTGCATTGACAGCCTATTGGCTGGATTCCACTATGAACAAAGAGATGTTACAGCGTTGTTCTTCCTTGATTTCTCGGTGTAGATGATCTACCACACTCGCTCAAGGTCTCACTAAGTATAGACACTCTCTGTATATACAATTTCACTCAAAATATATCAACTAATATTCAAGGTGCTTCAGACTCTAGAATTTCTCTATCGATCATGCACTAAAGCAACTAGAACGTCTTCCTTTTATACTCCTTTATGTCATCATACCCGTTGGCACTTACCAAAGGAATTCCTCCAATCTACCCGTTGGACGGAATCAATCAAGAAGATCATTCGAGCTATTAAAGGAACCTGACGATAGCCCATCAATCCTGTTCGCCCATACAATCAGGATCTTGGTTTCCAAGAATAGAACCTTCCAAGAATATTTCGTCGACCATTGGATCTTCAAACGATCTTGATTACGAATAAAAGAATCCGTTATATTTATCCAGCCAAGAGATCTTCTCCAGAGGATAGGACTAAATCCTCAACCAAATACTTCGGCTTTGGATTGCCTTCGTCACTGGATTAGAAAAACTGTCAATGAGAATAGTCTTGAGTCTTGAGTCTTGAGTGCTGAGTCTGGTGATCTGAAAGTCTTCAGACTCTAAACAGAAGGTCTGCAATTATCCAGACTAGACTGATAGAAACGTTTTGTCAGCTTCAAAATATTCTGGAAAGATTTCTCCAACATACATCCTCTTAAACTTGATACTTCTTGAACCTATAAAATATAGTTTGATCCATTTCGGTCTAAATAAGTATTGAGACTTCTAATTTATCCATGATATGTAATACACCATTATAAACCAATAGATTCTATAAGGAATTCAAAGAAAATTGGTACAGAGCTCAAAATAGATTCAGGATGTCGAAATACCTCAGGAATCAATTTGAAATGCCAAAAATCAATCCAAAACAGTTCGAACCGATCTGGTCTACGGTAGTCATCAACGATAATAATTTTAGGATGACATGACGGACAACTTGGCTAAGGGGTGGCACTTGAAAGGGCTAGTAGAACTCCTAGAGGGGGGTGAATAGGTGTGAAAACAGATTTTTACGAAATGCAATAAAAATGCTTTACTTTTAAACTTAGTCTGATTGATTACAGACTTTGCAGAAGGATTTAGACTTTAACAACTATTTCAAAACACATAAGTATATCGCAACAAATAAAGTAAAGTAAAGGAGTTCAGGGAAAAGAAAAATGAACACAAGATTTATAGTGATTCGGCTTAAATCAAGTCTCTGTCCACTCTTTCACGTTGACAACCTTTTGACTGGATTCCACTATGAATAAAAAGAGAATGTTACAACCCTGTGATCTCGACTTTTCAGTGAGGTGATTCTACTACTCTCATAAAATCACTCTTTAGAGTTTCTCTCTTTCAAATACAAGTTTAAGCACTTAATGATGAAGGACAAGTGATTCGGAAGCTTCAGACTTTGGAATTCTTCTTTCACGCTCTTCTTCGAATGACTTGAAAAACCTTATTAAATACTCCTCTATACATTTTTGACTGTTGGTACTTTCCAAAGGAATTCTTCCAATCTATTTATTGGATAGAATTAATCAAGGAGATCTCGAGCCGTCTGAAGATTGAGATGAAAGCCCGTCAGTCATGTTTGCCCTACAATCAAGATCTTGGTTTCCATAAGTAAATTCTTTCCAAATAAGCTTGCCTTCCAAAATGATTTGCTGTTTCCAAATTGATTTCAATAAAGATAACCAATATGGTAGGTGATATTTCCAACAAGAAAGCTTGATATATCTTGTACGTATTGAAACCTTGATGGAAGAAAAATAATCTTGAGTCTGGTTAAGTTTTCATTATTGTGTTCAGTTTGGAATTTGTTAGAGTGGGCAGATTTATGATGTAAGATAGACTTTGACACAAAAATCTAGTATTCTTCATAATAGAACTTAGATAAGTTTTGTCAACTTCAAAACATTATAGGAGTTTTCTCCAACAGCGTTGACATGGATGATGACTTTAGAAAATGACATGGCAGACAACTTGGTTGAAAAGTCGCATTGACGTGGAAGATGACATCACTTGTTCAATGGACGCAGATAATTAAGTGCGAGGGGTGAGTGGATCTCACGCGCAAAGGACTTGGGCGGCGCATGAGGGCATGTAAAAGGGACCGGGTGACTTTGCATACTGGGTTGGAGTCGTCGGAGTATAAGAAACCTGTTTCTGGTAGATTTTGTTTATAATATCCAACTATTGCTTCGAAAAAAGCACTTAAGGCAACGGCGTTGGCGGCCCGAGACATGGCGACGCATAGTGGCGCGTGCGACAAAATTCCCGAGTCTTTTGGTGACGAATTTTCAAAGTCTGACTCGTCTGAGGGCAACGAACTGATGATGGGATTTGTTTTTTGAAATGAGCAACAAGATTACCTGAACAACAATCAATGGTGGCGATTCGATGACGTTACGCTCACGATTCTTTGTTATGTTAATGCAGGTTGCAGCTATGGCACCAAACGTCCCTGCACTGTATGAGCTCCACTTCGCGGTTCCAATGGCAGGCGCGACTCTTTCCGCGCTCAACGTAAGCCTTGACGAGCACGCTTTGACGATCATTCTTCACCAATTACGACCCAAAATCATCTTCGTCGACTCCGCGCTTGTACACCTCGTCTCCAAAGTCATCCACGACAAGAACAACACGCACCTCCTAGAGAACCACCACGATCACCAGCCACTCCTTGTTACAATCCGTGACTTCTCGCTGGACTGTCGAACCCAATGGGATCTTGAGGTTCGAGAGTATGAACAAACCGTAGCTATGGGAGAGAGTGATTTCCAAGCCATGAGTCCGACCAATGAGTGTGACCCCATCTCAGTCAACTTCACTTCGGGGTCGACGGGGACGCCCAAGGCAGTGGCGTACAGCCACCGAGCGGTGTACTTGAACTCTCTAGGGCTGATCCTCCGATATAACATGGGGAAGTCGCCTGTGTTCCTGTGGACGGTGGACATGTTCAGGTGCAATGGGTGGTGCTTCACATGGGCGATGGCAGCGCTCGGCGGTGTCAATGTGTGTATTAGGAACGTGTCGGCGAAGATCATCTTCGACTCCATTCAGCTCCACAAGGTCACCCATCTCTGTGGTAATGGTCCGGTTTCGTTTACTTTGATGTGGAGAGTCCTGTTGCATCATGAGCATGACATATTAAACGGAATCAAAGGATAATATATCATTCTCATTAAGAAATAGATGAGTAGGGTTGAGATATGTCGATAGTGCGGTATAAATATAATCAAATATTTGGGAGGATGCCTACGCTTTTTGAAACATGTCATATGAAAGTACGGATGATGTTAGGTTCATGCAAAATCACCCATGAAAAAGTAGAATTTTCTTCTTCTTTTTTCCCATTCAACAGGTAAACCCACTATCCTAAATATGATTGCTGATTCCCCACCGGCCGAACAAAAGTCACTGCCTTCCGTGGTGGACGTAATCATTGCCGGCGCATTCCCGACGAATCCCGTTCTCAAGAGAGTCCAAGAGCTTGGGTTCAACATTGTCTACGGATATGGCATGACGGAAGCCTTAGGGCCCGCCCTCATCAGACCTTGGAGGTCATCGCAACACCACCACCATGATGACGACGACAACGACCACGACGATCATAACCTGAAATGCAGAGAAGGGCTCCACAACATCACATTGGAAGCTGCTGATGTCAAGGATCCGACCACCATGCAGAGCGTTCCAAGCGATGGGGAAACAATCGGAGAAGTCATGCTCCGAGGGAACACCCTCATGGCAGGCTACTTGGGCGACGCGGAGGCAACGCAGAAGGCATTTTCTAGCGGGTGGTTCAGGACCGGGGATGTTGGGGTGCGGCACACGGATGGTTGCATAGAGATGGTGGACCGAGCGGGGGACGCCATAGTCTTAGGGGAGGAGGTGATCAGCACATTGGACATAGAAGCCATCTTGTCGAGCCACCCGAAAGTTAAGGAAGTCGCTGTTGTTGCTCAAAATGACGACGTTGCGGGGCAAGTGCCATGTGCATTTGTGAAGTTGAAGGAAGGGAAGTGTTCCAACGCCGAGGAGATATTAGTGTTTTGTGCGGAGCAGCTGCAAAAGGCGGCAATGGTTCCAAAGACGGTGCGGTTCGGGGACTTGCCGATGAATTCCACTGGCAAGGTGCAGAAGTCTGTGCTGAGAGAGAGAGCCGACGCAATTGAGAAGCAATGTCCATAGAAGGAGCACAGCTTCATAAGAACCAAAACATCAAGAAAATTAATTGCGAATTGTGTCTTTCTCTGTTATTTGTCCTGTAATTTCATATTTCAAATTGTCATTGAGAAATGATTGCATAACAGTCTTTAATATACTATGAAAATAACAATTCATTAGGGATTACAAAAAATTAAATCACATATAATTATAAATTGTCATGGGATCCACCTCTTTAATAACTTATGCTTACAATAGATTGTTATTCTTACAGTACCCCAAGAACTATTATGTTAGCAAAGCCCTTTCTCTAACTTTGATGTAAGCATATGTTTAAGTTTCTTTCTTTTTTTTAGTCAACCTTTCTAGCTAGAATTCAACTGTTTATTTGTAGTTACTCTATGAAAGCAGAGGATTCAATCTTAGATATTGTTGACATGACCGTTCTCCTATTTGAAAGATACAGTCTCTTATTGTGAAAATATGGGACAAGCGAATCGGATAGTAGGCAGAAAGAAGGAAATGGATCAAATACTAGATTTATGTGATTCGATCTGACTTTTGGTATCTATATTTACGAGGAAAACAATACAGAATTTCATTTTGAAAATAAGCGATATAATGGAGATTACAATCACTCTCATACTCAAATAGTCTTTCAATATTTTCAATCTTCCAATTACACTCAATAACCCATTCAATATTTAGCCTTTCATAATTCTTAATGAAATCTCACTCAAAGAACTATACAAATTCCACTTATAATAATTTAACTAGCTAAATCACTATACAATATAATTACTGGAAAACACATTTTGTTCGATCTCTTTTGTGTAGTCTCTGAGCACTCTTCCGCCGTCTTTTCACTTCCTCTTCGTGATTAATAGAGGAAGCTCAAGGGGGGAAAGAGGAAGGAACAGGACGCGGAGAAATGGCCATGCTCATGATTGCACTTCCTCTCCCGCCGTCTTTGTCTTCATGGTGGCCCTCTCTTTTCTCTCTTCGACCCATACAATGAATGCCCATCACTGCACTCTTCTTCGTACACGCCGACTGCCATGCGTTCTTTGAAGGAATCTAAAAAGTAACGTGAGATACTTTGACACATGATGGGAATGCATGCGATTAGAATTGAAAGAAATATCAAACGATTTCTGGGTGGAAAGTTTGACCTATGTAGGAAATTTGATTTCAAGGATAATGAGATGATCGAGGCATGCTGCTATTGGAATGAGTCTGACGAACACGCTGTATTGGGATCGGGAGTAGGAATTTAGATCTTTTAAAAAGAACTTTGCTAAGAAGACGGTACTGTTATTTGTAATTAATGGCGGTGCAATTTTGTCCGTATATTTGTTTTGCAAGTTCATGGCAACTGGTTAATCTTGTGGAAGAATTTAAATATAGATACACACCTTTAATTACTTCTACAGTGGAAGCTAAAGAAAATATGAAAAAAAAAAAGCCAAAGAAAAGAAAGGATTATGGCACCGTAATATATTTTTTTCTAATTAGTTATTACGTTAAAACAGTATATAAAAATACTAATGTCGTTGACTAGTCACTGTTAAATAGTGGTGTGGTGTTACCTTGGAGTCTTACGTTGCTTTTTCAACAAATATCAAACAGAAAAAATGTATTAAAAAAGCCCTAGTCACTTAACCCTCAAGGGCACTCTAGAGAATTTAAATGATTTTCACTCACTTGGAAATTGGATCAGGTAGGTTGCCATAGGAAATTGTTTCTCAAAATATAATATGTAATTAAGGAAGAAATAATTATGTACTTATTATTGTTTTGTTTTGAAGAAAATTACTTTGCTACAAAATTAACTTCTAATTCATAAGAATCGACATAGAGTCAGGTGTCATGTGGTTATGTGTTATTGATTTTTTTTTTTTTGACTTTATTTTTTGACTCATGACATCCTAAGGTTGATCTTGTAACTTGTTAAGTCCTTGCACATCTTCATATATGAGATTCAAATGAATGGATAATTTTTTTTGTTTATTAATTCATTATACATATTTAGGGAATTTGTTTTAAAATTATTATCATGCTTTACCAATATCACTAATCCTAATTCTAGTCAGTAGAGAATCCTTTTGGAGCGACTAGATTTGAGCAAAAAGAATGAGAAGCCGTTCAAAAGCACAATAATTCGTTATTAGTCTCAAAGCTAATATTTGTTGTGTTTTTTTTCCATATTAAAAAAAAAACTTAAATTGATCTTTCGAATGACATTAACTATTTTTTTGCTAGGGATTATATTATTCTGCTTGTGAGTATCTATATTTTGGTATTCGATTTATTCTAAAATTTTGTGTTTTTTATGTTATTTCTTTTTTCGTAGGGTTAATACCCTGAAAAACCTCAAATTGGTACACTTGTAACAAATTTATCCAAAACTAGTTTTTTGACCATGAAAATTCCCAAACTGGTACACTTGTGACAAATTTATCCCGACTGACCATAAAAAACCATAAACTAGTATATTTATGATAAATTTACCCCAAACTAAATTTATTTGACTGCAAAAAAACCCAAACCGGTAAATTTGTGAAAAATATACCATCCGCTAAATTGGATTAATACCACAAAAAATTCACAAAAATTGTAAACTGTGACAAACGTAGTGTAAAATCTCAAATTGGTATACTAATCAACTATCACGTGTCATTGAGTATATATATTTAGGGAAAAGTATTTAAAAAGTCTTAAACGTAGTGTAAAATCTCAAATTGGTATACTAATCAACTATCACGTGTCATTGAGTATATATATTTAGGGAAAAGTATTTAAAAAGTCTTAAACTTATTGCATTTGTGCCAATTCAGTTATAAACATTTTAATTTGACCGATTTAATTAAAGGCATTTTTCACATTAGTATCAATTTAGTCCATCTAATCAATTTATGCTAGAAATTATTAATATAGATATCGGTCATCGTACATGGCACAGTCGACTGACGTGAACATTTTTAATAATATTTTAATTTTTTTGAATTTTGGAATTTTAAAATAATTTTTTCTCTTTTTTCCCTCTCCCTCTTCTTCGCTTTCTTTTTGCCGATGGCCATCACTAGCCACTGGCCACAACCATGGCCGGTGAGGGTTTGCCTCACTTGGGTTGCCCTTGCTGACTGCAGATGATGGTTGGCCTCTCTGAGCCACGCCTGGGCAAGGGCGAGCGCTAGTTGTCCAGGCACAACTAGACGAGGCCCCCTCACCAAATCTAGTGAGACCAACCATCGCCTAGACCAAAGCGGCCTCTCCATGCCTTGCCTCACCTAAGCAAGGGTTTGCCTTGCTAGGGCTCACCTAGGCGATGGTCGGTTGTGAGATCTAGTAAAGGGCCTCCCTAGTCATGCCTAGACAGTTGACACTCCCCCTCACCTAGGAGTGCCTTGGCGAGACCGACCATCACTTGCGGTCGATGAGGGTGACACAAGCAAGACCAACCTTTGCCGACCATGGCTGTGGCTATTGGCCGACAAAGGCCACCTATAAAAAGAAAAGGCAAAGGAGAGGAAGAGGGAAAAAGGAAGAAGAAGAAAATAATTATTTAAAAAATTCAAAAAATTCAAGAAAATATTACAATATTATTACAAATATCCAAGTTAACACCAGCCATGCCACGTAGTACGGCTAGCATCCATGTTAACAATTTCAAGCCTAAATTGGCCTAATAGATTGGATTTGTACCAATGTAAAAAAGTTTATGACTAAATTGATCAAATTAAAATATTTATAACTGAATAGGTACCAATGTAATAAGTTTAAGACTTTTTTGGTACTTTTTCCGAAATAGTACAAATAATTATATACAATTGATTAGTTTCTAATAAATTTCGACACTCTGCATATTCCAATGAATATCAAGTAACCAAATCACTAAGGCCCATGCTATTACAAATTGCCCTGGTAAGAAATTTATAATATGGTAATTCAAATGGAATATTGTCACGACCTAATTTTTTGGGGTGAACCACCTAAAATTTGGCTAATGGATTGTTAAGCCTAGACTTAACTCGGGCTCTCCCAAGTCCATACCAATTCGCGACTTGGGTTCAAATTCTTAACATGCAATTGATTTTTAGCTAGGAGTCGCCACTAATCAATTTATGGTAGGTCGATTAGACACCTAAGTAAAATAATGGGAGAATTATTTTACTTCTACGAATCAGAGACTTTGGATATGGGAACTTGGTTACACTAGATTTCTCTAATGCCCTTTCGGTACCATTTCTTTTTATTTTCAAAAGTGTTTTTGCAGGCAGCTTAGATTAATTTTAAATATATTTCCTTAACATGTGAAGTGATCCTGCGGGTGCGCAAACCACCAATTTAACACCCAGATCAAATAGTAAATAAATTGCAAGACTTACCTCATAGAAACGAAAGCATATGCAATGTTATATCAGAATTCACATTAGCAATCCTAGATATGATTTCTAATTAACACGCAATTACTCAAACTTTTTTTTTTTATTTTCACTTAATTAATGAAAATCATGCAATGCAATACTTCTAATCTAATATAAAATGATATGGCATGGCAGCATGTCCTAAACTATATGAATGAGTAAAAATTTTGTGATTTCTTAATGAACATGCAATAATTAAGTATGCAATCTAAATTAACAAAAATGACCTAATTCTAATGACGGAAATTTTTTAATAAAATGAACTTAATAACAATCACTAAATGACGTGCATTTCATGAACCTAATTCTATATGACTTGCACATGATTTTTTATATTCTTAATAAGCATACAATCTATCTAGGAGAAATTATTTAAACCTATAATTAATAAACATGTAATCCTAACATGCAATGACATGCAAAATATGCCCTAACTCTACATGACATATGCATGATGATTTTTTGTTGTTTTTCCTTTTTTTTTTTTTTTACTTCGAAATTAATAATTGCCAAATAATTAAACATGCAATCCAAGTTAAAAATCTAACAAAGCCTAAATTGATTGATTTGATTTTTTTTTTTTTTAAAATTCGAAATAAAATTCCTATTCTAAATATGTAAACCCTAAAACGGGGAATAAACCTAATTCTAGCCTACATTTTTTTGATTTTTTTTAATGAAAGAAAATTTAATAAATGGCACGATAGTAAATCAAAGCAAGATGATATCCAAATTCACGAACTATATCTCGCACATGAGATCGGGTTGGCCAATTTTACATAAATCGCGAATCGAATCTCGGGTGGGAGATCAGTTTAGTGATTTTTTTAAGTGATTGCAAGTCGGATTTGGGGCGCAAAAATCAGACTGACAATCACAAATTTCATAGGCTATTTCATGTTGGACAATTCATCATTGCATCAAGGAATAATTATACTAAAAAAAAAGTGAAATAACAAAAATAACAAAAATAAAATAAGTAAAAGAAAAACTACCTAATTTTTCTTTTTGATTTTTTTAAGCAAAGCAACTGGCCGATCCGGTGAGGGGGGGTCGCTAGCGAGGGGACTCCGGCGGGGCAAGGTAGGTGCGCGGCGAGGAGCTCCAGCGATGAGGCAAGGCGCGTCGGTAGCTAGCAAAGCGGCGTGGGGCGCTACAGGCGTCGACGGCTTTGGCAACGGGGCTGGGTGCGAGCTTCTGCTAGCATTGGGTTGCAGCTCGACAGTAGTGGTGGCTTCACAGGCGGAGCAGAGGCGGCAAGCTGGCTTGGGATCCGTTGGGTCGCGGGTTGCAGGTGAATCGAGGGCGAGATCGACGTCCCGGTGCAACAAATTAGAGAGCTGAGGTGCTGCAAATCAGCGACGGCGGAGGTGACGTTGGGGCGGTGCAAGGTCTGGGTGTCGGGGCTGCGGAGGAAGGTCGCAGCGGCAAGGATTGACACGGCGAGGCACCTGAAACGCAAAGTCGTTGATGGATCTGAAAGTTGCGGGTGACGGGTGACGGATGGGGGAGATCTTTGGCGACTAGCGGGATGTTGGCGGAGCGATGAAGGGTGACAACGGTGGAGAGGTGGAAGTGGCTGGTGGAGGTGGTGCCGGCGCGATCGACGGCACGGGCACGAGGCGCCGACGCGGGCAGGGGTAGCCCCCCGAAGACAATGAATAGTGCCGCTACGTTTATTTCTTTTTTTTTTTTTTTTTTTTTTTCTGAAAAACCTCACCCATCACACGTCTCCTCGCCGGTCTTCCTCTCTCTCTCACTTTTTTTCTTTTTCTTTTTTTGACTTTTTTGAAAACTAGCAAGAGACCCCCTTTTACTTTGCGCGGAATGTATTTTATCAGTCCAAAAAAATGTATTCTCATGACATATATATTTTTTTTCATTTTTTTGCTTACGCACGATATCCCCAAATATGTCGTTGAAATATACACACCCCGCACAATATTCCCTTTTGTATTTCTCACAAATTATATCCAGAAAAATTCCCTCTTTGCACAAAATACACCCCTTAGTGTATATTACCTAAAAATATGAAAAATCTGAACGGAATATGTGAAAAATGTTCCCTTCAATGGCGACCTAAAATAAAATAAAACAAAATGAAAATAAAATGTTCTAAACTATATGCCTTGTGTGTGTGTGTGTGTTTTTTTTTTTTTAAATCAACCCGAAAAATTTAGGTGTCAACAACTGCCATTCTTTGAAGGTAAGCTCGCAAAGGTTGCCTTCAAAGATAAATTAAGACCTAAATTTTGATTATGCACATGCAATGAATGACTTTTTTTGTTTGGAAAATGAATTCCATTTCTAAATGCAATTTATATGATGCATGAAAATGCTAATGCAAATGATAAATGTACCTTCAATGAGGATAGAGTAGTTCGAGGTAGATGGTGTTACATGTCCAGGACCCGTACCATTCTACGGTTGCCTAATATGACAGTGTTTGGTTGTGTCTAGGACCCGTACCATTCTACGGTCACCTAAACGGGGATTCATTTTTCAAGACCCATACCATTCTACGGTCTCCTAAATGGGGAAATAGGTGTTGTCTAGAACCCGTACCATTCTACGGTCGCCTAAACGAGGATTCACTTTCCAGGACCCGTACCATTCTACAATCGCTTGAATAAGGAATAGGTGTTATTGAGGACCCATACCATTCTACGGTCGCCTGAATAGGGAAATTGCTTTTCCAAGACCCGTACCATTCTACGGTCACTTGTTAGAGTAATAAATATTGTTTATGACCCGTATCATTCTACAATCACATAAACTGATGTTTTGCTTGGCTAGGACTCGAACAATTCTTTGGTCTCCCAGCGTTGCAGCATAGATCATCTGATGAGGACCCGAACCTTTCTTCGGTTACCTTAATCAGACTAAATTTGGAGAAAAATCTTCAGAGACAACTCAATCGAGTGTTAGTGTATCCAAAAGGGGAATACCTGTGCAGCGACAAGTATTTAAGGTATGAATAGAGATATACTTACTTAGTGACATTTCTGTTCCCTAAGGATATGTCTCCTGTAAAACATGGTTGTAGGAGATGCAACATGCATTTTGTGGTTACAAATAACACATGCATTAATTCAAGTAAGGTTCACGCGTAATGATTTCTATCAGCCATGTATCACCTAATTTTCATTGGGAAAGATTTCAAAAGAATATTCCAATTTAAACACATGAGTGTCATGGATGTGTCAAATGAGAGATCTTTTAGTCTAAAAGGGCTTTTCACTCATCCTCATTGAAAGGGTTATTTTATCCCGACCTTTGATACATGATCTCGACAATTGCTCTATTTCACCATTGTCATGCCAAACAAGGGTCTGAGTAATCTCGCAAGTGGTACGACCTTTACTAATTTGAGAGGTCTTTAACCAGGACCGTAATGTGGGCTTGGTCAACGGCTTAGTAAAGGGGACTCTTTGAGTTGAGGCTATTGAAAAAATGAGTGATGTTCTGCAATCTTCTTGGGGTTTACAAGTCAAGAAACATACGAAATGAAGCAGAAATTATCTTACTCGCACTTCTTCAAGCGATGCTTTCAAATATATGAACTTTTACATTAACTCAAGTGTCCTAATCTAAAGAGACTTTTCAAGGGACGTAACGTAGGCTTGGTTCATAGGTTGAGAAGTTAAAGGATCATTAGGCTCAAAAAGTGTTTAGGGGGTCAAAGTTGGTGATCATCTAGACTTTTCCACCAATTTTCTCCTCCACCGTCGAAGATTTTCTTTCACATCACAACTCCATTAATTGCAACATCATTTGAGTTTTTTAGTACCATCTTGTGGGGGATACGACTCAAGTGTTTGGATTTTTTCTTTTCTGGGCATTGGTCTTGCTTTTACCAAGTAGGCTGCATTTTCATGCCCCATTTTTTTGCAATTATTTTCTTTGGACTTACACATCCTCCATCTTTTATCATTCTAGACCATGCCTCTTGAATTTTTTTTTCTTTTCTTTGCCTTGCCCCAGTGTGGGTGATGATTACCAACTGGGTTTAATATGAAATGAATTCATAGGCTCAAATAGGCTATGCAATGGATAAAGTGTATAGGATAAAGAAAGAACTGCTCTTTGTCGTTCTAAGGCACTTCAAATTATCGTACAAGTTACACTGCGAAAGCAATACTCGAAGATTGATACAAGTGTGAGTAAGAAAATTCCTATCATTCATTTCAAATTTTGTCCTAGTATGGGATGATCCTTGATAGGGATAATTTAAAAAGCTCTTCATGTGTGTGGGCTCAAAGAGCTAAACAATGGGTATACTTGTAGTGTTTCGGATAAAAGAAGAAACTGCCTCCCATCACCTTGGTTGACGTACCCTTTGCGAGATCACCTTTTTCCTTGCGAGCATGGAATTTTTCCACACAGCTCACTAGGAATTAGTGTATGAAAAATGTATGGAACAATGCTTGCCTTTCGTCATTCCAAAGTATCCTATTTGACACACTCAATTTTTCTCACATAACTCATCATGGAAAACATGCAAGGTTTGTAACAAATCTGGACCATTGAATTTGCAACTCACTGAGGCAATGTATGAAACTGTTTTTTTTTTTTTTTGGTAAAAAGTAATAATATATAGAGCTTTGAATCAACATTTACACAAGATCCGGCACCACAAAACTTACACTCATCAAGACAAAAGTTTATGTGAGTGGAAGGGAGCCGGATGTAAAAGAACCCGCAAGAGTGGCCAAAGCTCACAAAAGCCTATACAACAGGCAGAAGGATGGACGGGAAAAGAAGGCCGCACAGGGCCAAGAGGAAGCCACAAGGAGACCAACCTCACGAAAACAACCAACTACAAAACAAGATAGAAAGCTACCAGGAGGAGTCACCACCGTAGAAGAATAGCATCCATACCAACAGGGCGAGCAGAGGCGGAGCCAAAGGGAGAAGGCGTATGCTATCAAGTATCAAGAGCCCGAGGAGACTAAGGCTGCAACCCGGTTGCAACCTATCCCTGACCCCATCAAGGAAAATACAAGGATCTATCCCCCAGTTATGTTGGAGTCTTCTGTTTCTTAGA
Source organism: Eucalyptus sideroxylon x Eucalyptus melliodora (assembly GCA_016097485.1). Lineage (NCBI taxonomy): Eukaryota > Viridiplantae > Streptophyta > Magnoliopsida > Myrtales > Myrtaceae > Eucalyptus > Eucalyptus sideroxylon x Eucalyptus melliodora. The sequence continues at coordinate 42,430,079 of CM027832.1, read as the reverse complement.
TTATCTTTAATATTTCTGAAGATTAAGGCCTTATCCTTCACCACATTGATGAGGTAATTTTTAACTGCCACAACTGCGATAGTATGGTCTCTGAAGAGTATGTTGTTCCTGTGCTTTCAAATAAGATGGCAGAGAGCACCAAAAGAAAAGTGGCCAATGGAGCAATAGAAGTCCTTACCGGAGAGGAATTTCATCGCCCACTGAAGATTTTCAGACTATGTCTTGTTCTGCCACGGGAGATTGCATTTAGCCGCCCAAAAGAAAGCCATGTTGGCAGTGATGCAACACTCAAAGAAAAGATTATCGATGGAGTCAGGCGTCAACTTGCAAAAGGCACAAACCTCTCTTCCAATGTTTGCAGTTCAAAAAATTGGCATGACAAATTCAATCATGGGTAATTCTTCTTGACAGTGTTAGGAATAACAGGAGTGAAAAACTCACGACCATCCATTTCCGCCTGGATCAAGGTACCTCCGGGAAGTACCTTCTTCACCACATATGGGCGGCTACAGTTTGGAGCAAACTTGCCCCCGGAATTTGGAATTGGATTGAATCATTTTTACACATTTGCATGCTATAAGACCATCCTCTTGTGGGCCAGGGCCCATCTCCTTCGGAGGTCCTTCGTCAACAGTTCCTATGAAGACGTCATTGAAGAGGTTTGTGATTCCTTCCAATGCATCATCAGGATTCCTTATCTCCGAGAGTGTCGGATTGTCTATGCCACCCCATCCATCTGGGATAATGCTGCAGGGATCAATGTAGAAACCGGGAGGAGCAGAATACTTCACCAGATAGTCAAATTTTCCACTTAGTTGCCCTAGGGTGTTCATTACTTTTGCTTTGTCCTGCATCATTATTGGAGGACCAAGTAATGTCTCGTGAATGCTCGAGGGTGGTGGGTTTTGCCTTCTTCATCCTTGGTCAAGTGGCAGGCTCCGCCTTTCTTGTCTTCGTCCTTTAGAACTTTCTTCACCTCTTCTATGGTACCTTAATCCTATAGCACAGGACCTCTGAGGGGGCTTCATTGGGACTTCGAATACCCTGACCATTTCTTTCAAGGCTACTACTAGAAACAAAACCATTCCCAACCGTCACCCTTCCCATCATAAGGGTAGCATTTGAAACCTCAGGAGTGGGTGGCTGTGAGTTTCGAGATGCATGTATGGTGGACACCAACTCAAATGAGTGGTAACTCGATTCAAATTCAACATTTGGTTCCAAGATAACATTGACCGTACCCTCATGCTCCAGTAACGGATTTTCCTGGGCATTCGGCCGAGTAGTTTGAAATGAAAAGGCCTTCGTGTCCAAGAGGTTTTGGATCTTATGCTTGAGAGTGAAACATTCATCAGTTGAATGCCCCAGTTCGCCGCTATGGTAGTCACACTTCTTCATCGGGTCGTAGCCTTGAATGTTTTCATGGTTGGGACACTTCGGTTCACTAGTAAACAAACATTTCTTTCTTAGGATTGCCAACACTTGGGATGGAGATTTAGGGAGAGGAGTGAATTGCCTTCTTGCTTGGGCACATGGTTGACAGCCAGCAATTTGTTGTTGCCCTTGATTCATATGAATAGCCGGGGCATGATTGGTACTTTTTTGGCTATAAGCCATATTCACGTCTTTAGTAGCTTCTTTTTCCTTCTTGGCAAAGAATCTTTTATTTGATGGCTCAGTAAACCAGCCTTCCCTTATCCCCATCTCGATTTGTTTTCCCACGGGAATAAGCTAATTGAATTTTTCAACGTACGTGCTAGCCATCCATTACAGAATTCAGACGAGAGGGTTTTGATAAACAACTTCATCAACTCTTTGTTAGTAGGCTCCGGAGTGATTTGAGCTACCGGATTTCACCATCTCACGGCATACTCTTTGAACGACTCGCTCCTCTTTTTTTCCATCCTTTCAAGATCCTCTCAGGAAGGTGCAATATCCATGTTGAACTTGTACTGCTTGAGAAATGCATTGGCCACTTCATTCCAAGTGTCGAGAAGATTCACAGTCTTCATCACATACCAGCTCAGTGCAAGCCCGGTCAAGCTTACATGAAATGATTGGATCATGAGGGGCTCGTTTTGACATATTGGGCCATACGCACATGGTACATCTACAAATGAGCTTTTGGGTAGGAAGTACCATCATATTTTTCAAAATCCGGCATTTTGAACTTCTTTGGCATCTTGACTTTTTCATACACAGACAAGTCGAACAGGAGTGAACTCTACGACTCTTGCAATTGCTTCACTTTTTCCTCTAGCTTTGCGAATCGTTCATCCTACTCCACTTTAGGGACGTTATCCGGCTTTGTCTTTTCAGCGGTGATCAATGGTGGATCCTCTTCCAAGTTAGGCATGTGATCATCACCCATTTGAGCCTCCGAGACAACTATCTCGAGGAGAGTGGGTGCAGGAGTCGGATTTGCTCGGAAGGATTGGATTTGAGTTGTGAACAGCTGCATAAAGGTGATTAACTGTTGAAGTTGTTCTTCCATAGTGGTGATGCAATCACACATTTCAACTTGATCGGCCATCCAAGCTCTTAGTCATGTGATAATAGGAGAATGTGAAGGATTCGTTATCACCTAATTTAAATGAATGAAAATATGTAAGCACGAGGTGTAAATAGAGAACAAATACATGACAACAATCTAATCGATTTTTCCATTTTTTATTTATTTATGAAAAGTTCGTACAAGAAGGGCATTTCCTAAAAATGGACTAGGAAAATAAAAATAGACATCCTAACAAGATCAAATTTCCTAGACATGAATTAAAAACAAATTCTCCAAAGTTTTTTATTTTCCAAACGATTCATTGTATGACAATTTCCTCATTTCATTTCTTATTGACAAATAAATTAAATCAAACGACTAACCTAGATTGTCATGGACGGACCGAAAGTATGACAAAGTAAGTAAATTGCATAGTATAGGGATAGAAGACTTACTTTACCAAGGAAAATATATGGCAATCACATAGACATGCGCATAATAAGTAGCTCGATTTCTAATCTATAAGGCTTATCAAGGTGAAGCCACAAGGATGATCAGATTAGCCACGGGCTTATGGGACTATGTCGGGTCCTCATGACTCCGGATTGGTCAAAGAGCCGACCCAAGTGCGGACCGAGGTGGGTACTCTTGACACCATAAAAGAAACTTTGGGATTGAGATGGGCGACTCGTACCGCGAGCATGTGGTCGGAGTGGTATCCATCTCAACACTATCCTAAATGATCCTATGCTACCCAGGTCCGGCAGTAGGTTGTGTGTGAAAGAGCGTAGTGCAAGATGCAAGGCATGCACAACAATTTAAATCAAACAACACTTCAATAACTTCAAATTTAAAACATTCATCCTCAACTCCAACTTGCAAGATAAGGGTTAGCAATCACTACTCTTATACTTTACAATCTGCAAGAACATTTAACACCTAAATGTTAGGGACGTACTTGGAATCCTCGCTACCAAACAAAAACATTTTTCAGAAAAAAGAAAATTTGGCCTAAGTCTGCTAAATGTTTTAACACAAGTCCCCAGTAGAGTCGTCAAGCTATCGCGACCTAATTTTTCGGGGTGAACTACCTAAAATTTGGCTAATGGATTGTTAAGCCTAGACTTAACTCAGGCTCTTCCAAGCTCATACCAATTCGCGACTTAGGTTCAAATTCTTAACATGCAATTGATTTTTGACTAGGAGTCGTCACTAATCAGTTTATGGTAGGTCGATTAGACACCTAAGTAAAATAATGGAAGAATTATTTTACTTCTACGAACCAGAGACTTTGGGTACGGGGACTTGGTTACATTAGATTTCTCTAATGCCCTTTCGATACCATTTCTTTTTATTTTCAAAAATATTTTTGCAGGCAGCTTAGATTGATTTTAAATCTATTTCCCTAACATGTGAGACGATCATGCGGGTGCGCAAACCACCAATTTAACACTCAGATAAAGCAGTTAATAAATTGCAGGATTTACCTCATAGCAACGAAAGCATCTGCAGTGTTAGATCAGAATTCACATTAGCAATCATAAATATGATTTCTAATTAACACGTAATCACTCAAGCTTTTTTTTTTTTCACTTAATTAATGAAATCATGCATTGCAATACTTCTAATCTAATATGAAATGATATGGCATGGCAGCATGTCCTAAACTATATGAATGAGTAAAAATTTTGTGATTTCTTAACGAACATGCAATAATTAAGTATGCAATCTAAATTAACGAAAATGACCTAATTCTAATGATGGGCAATTTCTAATAATGAACCTAATAACAATCACTAAATGACGTGCATTTCATGAACCTAATTCTATATGACATGCACATGATTTTTTATATTCTTAATAAGCATGCAATCTATCTAGCAGAAATTATTTAAACCTATAATTAATAAACATGCAATCCTAACATGCAATGACATGCAAAATATGCCCTAACTCTACATGACATAAGCATGATGATTTTTTGTTGTTTTTCCTTTTTATTTCCTTTTTTTTACTTTGAAATTAATAATTGCAAAATAATTAAGCATGCAATCCAAGTTAAAAATCTAACAAAGCCTAAGTTGATTGATTTGATTTTTTTAATTCAAAATAAAATTCCTATTCTAAATATGTAAACCTTAAAATAGGGAATAAACCTAATTCTAACCTACATTTTTTTATTTTTTTTATGAAAGCAAATTTAATTAAACGGCACGACATCAAATCAAAGCAAAATGATATCCAAATTGATGAACCATATCTCGTGCATGAGATCGGGTTGGCCAATTTTACATAAATCACATATCGAATCTCGAGCGGGAAATTGGATTAGTGATTTTTTTTAAGTGATTGTGAGTCAGATTTCGGGTGCAAAAATTAGACTGACAATTACAAATTTCACAGGCTATTTCATGTCGGACAATTCATCATTGCATCAAGGAATAATTATACTTAAAAAAAACAAATAAAGTGAAATAACAAAATTAACAAAAATAAAATAAGTAAAAGAAAGCTACCTAATTTTTCTTTTTGAATTTTTGTTAAGCAAAGTAGCTCGCCGGTCTGGTGAGGGGGGGTCGCCGGTGAGGGGACTTCGGTGGGGCAAGGTAGGTGCGTGGCGAGGAGCTCCAGCGGCGAGGCAGGGCGCATCGGTAGCTGGCGAAGCGGCTAGGGTCACTGCAGGTTTCAATCGCTTCGACGACGGGGCTAGGTGCGAGCTTCCGCTGGCGTTGGGTTGCAGCTCGGCAGCAGCGGCGGCTTCACGGGCGGAGCAGAGGCGGCGAGCCGGCTCGGGATCCGCTGGGTCATAGGTTGCAGGTGAATCGAGGGCGAGATCGGAGTCCCAACGTGGTAGATCAGAGAGCTGAGGCGCTACAAATCGGCAACGGCGGAGGCGGCGTCAAGGCGGTGCGAGCTCCGGGCGTCGGGGCTGCGGAGGAAGGTTGCGGCGGCAAAAATCGACGCGGCGAGGCACTTGAAATGCCAAGTCGTCGCTGGATCTGGAAGTTGCGGGCAACGGGGTGACGGATGGGGGAGATCTTCGGCGACTGGCGGGATGTCGGCGGAGTGACGGGGGGCGACAGTGGCGGAGACGCGGAAGTGGCTAGTGGATGTGGTGCCGGCACGATCGATGGCATGGGCACATGGCGCCGACGCAAGTAGGGGTAGCCCCGTGAAGACAATGAACAATGCCCCTAGGTTTTTTTTTTTCAAGAAACCTCACCTGTCACACGTCTCCTCGCCGGTCTTCCTCTCTCTCACTTTTTTTCTTTTTCTTTTTTTGACTTTTTCAAAAACCAGCGAGAGACCCCTTTTTACTTTGCGTGCAATGTATTTTATAGGTCCAAAAAAATGTATCCTTGCAACATATATATTCCTTTTTTGCTTATGCACGATACCCCCAAATATGTCGTTGAAATATACACACCCCGCGCAATATTCCCTTTTGTATTTCTCGCATATTCTATCCAGAAAAATTCTCTCTTTGCACAAAATACACCCCTTAGTGTATATTACCTAAAAATATGAAAAATCTGAACGGAATATGTGAAAAATCTTCCCTTCACCAGCGACCTAAAATAAAATTAAACAAAATGAAAATAAAATGTTTCTAAACTATATGCCATGTGTGTTTTTTTTATTTTTTTATTTTTAAATCAACCCTAAAAATTTAGGTGTCAACAAATATCGAACCAAAATGATAAACTTTGTTTACCATCACAGCCGCTTGAGTAATCTTAACTGTCCGTTCATTTTTTACCATTTAAAAAAAGGGAAAAACAACCTTTTTTGTTTTTTGTCAAAATTTTACAATATTATTCTAGCTTAAACAAATTTATGTATCAATATTGAGAAAATTATCAAATCAATAATTCTTATTGTATGAATGTCAACTCAATTTTAAAATTTCAATTTCGTTAATATAATTTAAAACCTTTATGCCAAATTCCAATAGAACTCTTTTGGTCAATTGTCATTGGAAATTATGGACATGGTGTCCAATCATCATCAATTGGCCAGCATGGCACACGGAAGTGGAAAATCTTACTTGAAACAACATCCTACGAGGATTGTCACATGTCAACAATTTTCTTTGACAATTAACCAAAATGACCATATTGGAATTTGGCATAAAAATTTAAAAGCACATTAGTCAAATTGAAAAATTTAAAACTAAAATGACATCCGTACAATTGATTTAAGATTGAATTGTAAATTGTCCCATCAATATATATATTTCAGGCTATAAAAAAAATCCAAATCTATCCATCGGAAGTTAAACTAAGGCCACATTTACTTTTACTAAATAAGTAATTCATCGATAAAATCGTTTACTTATTTACTATTTAGTTTAAAAGAATACCACCGCATGCATTATTTTTCATTTCAACATAGGAAAAAAAAAACGTGGCATTGCTTTCGATAATTACATCTTTTAATGTCAAATCAGGATGATCATTAAGAAAAGTTATGTCCACATGATCAATGGAAAAGAATGATTGATGATGCGACATCACGGCAACATCACTGTTATACATATATATTATAAATATATAATATATCATAAGAGAGGTATATCTAACTAATTGGGAGTAGACCTTGATGAGTTAAAAGAATTATGATCCGAAAATCATGGATGACTAATTCTTGGAAGAACGGCAGATCCTACATGTGAGCTCAACAGCTAAATTGAAGCTGGCAAAAATGAAACCCCTTAATTTAGAGACATTTTGCTTGACTTCCAACTCTTGACCGGTACCTTCCAAAATGATGTGATTGACCTTTGCAGGTGATGAACTCCAAGTTCATACAATATTAGGAAATATCATATTCATACTAGGACTTTCATATAGGACATTGGCGGTAAAAAGATTATTACCTAAGTAAAGTCCCGGCATGGCACGGATAAAATTATTGATTTTGCTAATTTCTATTAGTAAATAAAGGACTCCATTTCATGATTGCTTATCTAAAAACAACACCGACGGTGTACCTTATATAACTGCCTTATATAATGAGAATTTTGTCAAGCCTTCGAGTTTTGGAGGCCAGGACCAGGCCATCTACGAATATGACATAGGTTAATTTAGGGGAAAACTGCACAATCAGTCTTAAACTTATTGTGTAGAAATCACCCGAGTCTTAAATTTTTCAATCAAACCAAGGTAATCCTAAATCTTTGGGGGAAAGTGCAATTAGGTCCTATCGGGTAGCTCTTGCCTGATTTATCTAACGTGATAGTCCAATCAACATTGGTTGTTTTATGTATAACGACGACAGCATGACGTGAACGTATTTTCAACACATAATGCTGTTTTTTATTAGATTACCATCGCTGCTTCTTCGTAGTGTACAATACTTAGAAATTATCCCCAATATCCCCTAATCAACCCCTCATTCTCAAACCCTGATGCCCCTTATAATGCCAATTCCAGTCTTGGAGATAAAATTTGGTGCAAAGATGAAGATGATCTCAAGATTTTGCAATAGAAACAATGAAGAGTGGCCGTGTTAGGTTTACATTGACGACGACCATCTTCAATTTCTAACTGCACTGCATAACTTTGACTATGATTATTCCATGAACGTGTTGACTTTCATAATCTATTTGTGTCGTTTTAAGTCGGTTTCTTTGCATGTGATGCATAGGTGGCCCCTCAATGAAAAAATAAATAAATTCTATATTACCTTTTCGTGCACGGTCAAGATAATACGGCAAATAGCATTGGTCTATGTTAAAATGGAAATTTTTCCGTCGCCTTGGGGGGATTGGGGGGGGATAGATTTAGTACAAGTAGATATCAGTTTTTAATTCATTAGGGGATGAGAGATTCCATTCCATGACTTATTGTATAAAATGTGTTTACATGACTTATTGTATAAAATGTGTTTTACACTTGATTATGAACCTTACATAATTTTTTATATAATGAGATATTTGGCAGACTTTTGAGTTTTGGAGGCATAAACTAGCTAGTCTTTGAATATTTACATAGGTCTATTTAGGGCTAAAGCCACTTAAGATCTAATTATCTTAGCCTCTCAATGTATGTTTCCCGTACTCCAGGTGAAAACGATTATGAAGAATATTATAAAATTGATTAATTTTTAATAAATTCGAATGCTCTGCACGTTCCAATGAATATCAAGTAACTGAATCACTGAGGTCCATACTACTAGCAATTGCCCTGATTAGAAATTTATAATATGGTAAGTCAATTCAAATGGAAGATCAAACCAAAATGATAAACTTAGTTTACCATCATAGCCGTCTTGAGTAATCCTAACTGTTCGTTTGTTTTTACCATTTTGAAAAGGGAAAAATAACATTTGTGTTTTTCATCAAATTTTACAATACTATTCTAATTTTAAAAAATTTAACGTATCAATATTGAGAGAATTATCAAACCAATCCTTTTTATTTTATGGATGTTCATTGAATTTTAAAATTTTCAATTTTATTAATGTAGTTCTAAATCTTTGCGCCAAATTCCAATGAAATTCTTAACTATTGTACAAATAAATTTTTCAATTTTGCCAATTTAGTTGTAAACTATGCACACAAATTCCAATGGAACCCTTTCAAACAATTGTCATTGGAAATTATGGACGTGGCGTTTAGTTGTCATCGGCCGGCCAACATGGCACACTAAAGTGGACAATTTTACTTGAAACAACGTCTTGTGTGGATTGTTGTATGTTAGCAATTTTCTTTGATAATTAACTGGAATGGTTACATTGGAATTTTGGACAAAGAATTAAAACCACATTAGTCAAATTGAAAAATTTAGAATTAAATTGATATCCATACAATTAGTTTAAGATTGAATTGGTAATTGTCCCATAAATATCTATATATATTTCGAGCTATAAAATAAATCAGAATCTATCCATCGAAAGTTTAAAATAAGGCCACTTTTACTTTTATTAAATAAGTAACTCATTAATAAAATCGTTTACTTATTTACTTTTTAGTTTAAAAGAAAACTACCGGTTGCATTATTTTTCATTTCTCGTGCAACATCATAAAGAATTAATAATGAGATTACAAGCTTTAATTGGATGGAGAGATAAAATATTTAATTTTTTTATTTACAATTTAGGAAAAAGATACGAGAATGATTATTAGGAGGGTTATGCATAGAAAGTGGATAAGCATTTCCAATTTTTTTAGGAGAGGGAGCAAGTAAATTCATTACCAATTATTTTTTATTACTAGATAGTTATACAAATGTCTAAGAATTTGTACTAGTGAATTTAAATACTGGAAAAAAAAATCAGAACCAAAAGCTAAAATACAATGAATGGCAAGAGGCATACATTCCATGTTTACCGCATACAAATAATATCATTACTTTCTTAAACTTTCAAATGTCAATTTCTCGCATACAAGCGAGCATGTGCATACTTGCTATAATGTAAAGTTTGTAACCCTATTTTTTAAAAATATTCTCTACTTTTGTAAAAAGAAAAGATGATTGATATATTAAATGCCAGTCAATTATTTCGAATTAGTTTTTAAAAAATTAAGACGTTCAATAATGATCTGCCAATCATTTTCATTATAGTGAATTGTTATTTTATCCATTTATAATTATGCATGGTTATAGTGCATACTACAATCATAGTGCCTTCACACACACAGTCTCACCCACTCACGACTCCTTACTGTTGCTTGTCGTCACCGCCGCCCCACGGTGAGTTTTTGTAGACCCTTTTTTTTCTCTCTCCTTTTTCTATTCTCTCATAGCGAGGTCATGGTGATGATGAGGTCGGAGTGACTGAATTTTTATAAATAATTATAATCAAACTCTAATTAAAAACATATGAACAATGTTTAAGACAATGAAACCAAAAATATTCTATTGCCGTGCCTAACCCGAAATTTTAAACTTACGGCGATGATTAATTTATTAAGCAAAACCATTTATTCATAGTCTTTGGTGCCCAACCCAAAATTCAAACCTAAGGCGGCAAAACCATAGCCTCGACAAATGGAAAGAGTTTTTTGTCGCCTTTAGCCAATCAATACCGACAAAAAAGGAAAGAGTTTTTCTTTCGTTTTTTTCTATTCTCTCATGGCAAGGTCATGGTGGTGATGAGGTCAGAGTGACCAAATTTTTATAAATAATTATAGTGAAACTCTAATTAAAAACATCTGAACAATGTCTAAGAGAATGAACTAAAAATATTCCGTCGCTATGCCTACCCCGAAATTTTAAACATACTACGACAATTAATTCACTAAAAAAACCATTTATTCCTAGTCTTTGGTGCCTACCCGAAATTCAAACCTAAGGCGGCAAAACTATAGACTCAACAAATGGAAAGAGTTTTTGTTGCCCTTGGCCAGCCAATATCGTCAGAAAAAAGAAAGAATTTTTCTTTCTTTTTTTTTCTATTCTCTCATGGCAAGGTCATGGTGGTGACGAGGTTAGAGTGACCGAATTTTTATAAATAATTATATTCAAACACTAATTAAAAGCATATGAACAATGTCCAAGAGAATGAAACTAAAAATATTCCATCGCCATGCCTACCCCGAAATTTTAAACATACAGTGATATTAATTTACTAAACAAAACAATTTATTCATTTTCTTTGGTGCCTAACCCGAAATTCAAACATAAGGCAGCAAAACCATAGAGTTGACAAATGGAAAGAGTCATTTTTTACCCTTTTAAGTAAGACGATCTTAAAGTCCTTTTCTCTTACTTTCTCCTCTCTCTCTTCATCGTCTTCTTCAACCTTCAATTTGGGGAGGGTTTAGACTAGTCTCACCCTGCCTCCTCTCTTGTTGATTTTGGTTAAGTCTTTTGTTCTTTTCTTATTTTTTCTCTTATCCTAATCTAAATCTGAGACCATTCTTCTCTCGATCTAGTTTTAAATCTGAGAGTTTGAACTCTCCTAATTTGGTTCTAAATTTAGGAGCTATCATCTCATCGTTTAGATTTGGGAGTTTAATAAATATATTTGTGGAGATTTGACCCCTTGTGCTATGTCCCTATGTAAGTCATCTGCTTCAGATTTAGGAGTCTTATAATATATTTTTGGGAATTTGATACCCATGTGATTTGCCCATGTGCAAATCCTCTATTTTTAGTCTCAATGGTGCTTTGGTGTCTCGTTAAACAATGAAGAGTTGCTCTTCTATTATATTTGTGTTTGTTCAACCTGTTTTCATTGTCTCCGTAAAACGATGGTGTAAAGGAAACCAAACCTAGGCGTGCATGGCAATGCCATAGTTATTAGAGAAGGAATTTCTAGTATGTATTTATAGCTAACGAAGATACGAGATTCGATGATTGGTGGTTGATCATTTTACGTGATAGACCTATTTTTATGGAATGAGTGTGTGCTTATCCCTTCTGGTGCTCTGTTGATTTTTCTTGTTTTCTGAATTTTGCTTTGTTTTGTAGTACTTTGGGCTTGGATCTATTTCGATATGCTTTTCTTTAAAAGTTTATGTACTTCTTATATATCTTTTTTGAGTAATAAATATAATTTTCTTGCAGACCTGATAAATAAAAAAAGCAAGACCATAATAATTTATCGCCTTTGGACAAAGGCGGCAAAAACATAACTTATCGCTTTAGATACCAAAGAGGACAAAATTAAACCGCCTTAGACAAAAATTAACGGAATAAAACTCAAGGCGACAAACCAGACCCAATTCATTTATTTATTTATAGTGTGTACTAATAAATATAAAAAAAAGCACGATCGGTGTTAGTGATGGAATCGTCGTCATTCCTCTATTGCAACATCACGATCATTTGACTTGGTTTTCTCAGTAAACCTCGACGCAACTTCCTCTATGCATCGCATGGGCTTCCAAGTCTTTCTTTATTTCACTGGTCTTCCTTCTATATCCTACTAAATCGGCCAATCATCGACATCAATGTCGTAACAATACTTAACTCTCTTATTCTTTTTGAACCTTGTCCGGTCTATATAATTTATACTCGCGTCGCGGTCGATACTGGCCACATTCGAGCTGGCCATTAAGCTTTTGTGGGCCTGTTTTTACTATTGGCTATTGCTTAAGATCTCTATGGAGCTCAATGTACTATGTAAGTCATTTCGAAAGCGTCCAAGCGAAATAACCGGATTTTCATTTGCGAATTGGATCGACCGAGCAACTTGTAATATAAATCAGAGATTTGTAATATAGTGCCTGCAAGAGCATAGCAGAGATTTGCCCATCTTCTTCTATTATAAATCAGCCATGATGTTTTCGCAATGGGCGATGTCATTGTACGTGATTAATAATATCTTGAGAAAGCAAGGCAAAATGTATAATGTGTATTATTATAGTAGGGCAATTATTTGCGTGATGAGTGAGATTAATTAAATAAAGGGCAAGGGAATTTCGGAGTTCCTTCCCCTGCCGACGTGCATGAAACACTTCGTTTGTTGGCATGCAAATGAATTTTTTATGGTGATTTCGACTTATGGTGGTGACTAGGATATCGCGTTGCCACCTTGCCATCTAGCGGACCTTTGCAGAAGAGGTTAATACTAACAGGTAGTATGTAACAATTTATGGTGATTTCCACTAATGGTAACTCGGATATCGAGTTGCCACGTTGGCATTTTTTTTTTTTTGAAGCATCTAGTGCTCCATTTGTAGAAGAGGTTACATCAATATTAAGTGCCATTTGACTCTATAGATTGTTCGATATTTGGTATGCTTAGATAATGGAGGTAGTATTTACTCGTACCGACGAAATTATCAATGGTAATAACTATTAAATGAAGGGAGACTAGATGAACATAAAACCATTATTAAACCCTTACAACAAAGGGTATGATCAACCTCTGGACGCGCACGTGACCGAAAATAAAACATGGGACTTGACCTATTTTGCTCATTACGCAAGCCTGGCTTTTACTTTTAGAAAGCCACTAAGAGAAACCTTTTGTGAGTGATTTCTTTTGATTGTTTCTTGTGGGACTTTATTTGAGTGTAATCCAGGTCGGGACACACTATAGAGTGAATCTGATTGAGCTATCATAATCTGTTTTGGTCGTTTATAGTGGAACCATTTCATTGGTCTTTCCCCATGGAATAGGCATATCACCAAACCATGTAAATCTTCATGTCAAGTTTAGGCACACTACCAAAGGGAAAAGTACCAAAAACATCCGAAACTTATTGTGTTAGCACTAATTTGATCATAAACTTTTCAATTGGACCAATTTAGTTATAAACATTTTCATATTTATACCAATCTAGTCTATCTAGCCAATTTAGACTAGATATTACTGACATGTGTTGGAGAAATCTTCCAGAATATTTTGAAGCTGACAAAACGTTTCTATCAGTCTAGTATGGATATCTGCAGATCGTCTAGTTTAAAGTCTGAAGACTCTCTGATCTCCAGACTCAATATTCAAGACTCAAGATTCAAGACTCAAGACTCAAGACTCAAGACGATTCTCACTGACAGTCTTTCTAATCCAGTGACGAAGGAAATCCAGAGCCGAAGTATATGGTTGAGGATTTAATCCTATTCTCTGGAGAAGATCTTTTGGTTGGATAAATATAACGGATTCTTTTGTTCTTATCTAGATCAATTGAAGATCCGACGGTCGACGAAGTATTCTTAGAATGTTCTATTCTTGGAAACCAAGATCCTGATTGTATGGGCGAACAGGATTGATGGGCTATCGTCAGGTTCCTTTAATAGCTCGAATGATCTTCTTGATTGATTCCGTCCAACGGGTAGATTGGAGGAATTCCTTTGGAAAGTGCCAACGGGTATGATGGCATAAAGGAGTATAAAAGGGAAGACGTTCTAGTTGTTTGAGTACGTGATCGATAGAGAAATTCCAGAGTCTGAGGCACCTTGATTATTAGTCGATACAGTATGAGCGAAATTGTATACACAGAGAGTGTCTATACTTGGTGATACCTTGAGCGAGTGTGGTAGATCATCTACACCTAGAAATCAAGGAAGATCAACACTGTAACATCTCTTTGTTCATAGTGGAATCCAGCCAATTGGCTGTCAGTGCAGAAGAGTGGACGTAGGCTTGAATCAAGCCGAACCACTATAAACCGCATGATCAATTCTCTCTTTCCTTTACTCAGTCTTACGTTGATTATCATTTGTTGCAAATCCTTCAACTATCTAAGTATTGCGCGATTATCAAGAAAAATCCTTTATATACCTATTCACCCCCCTCTAGGTACTTGTACTAGCTATATCAATTGGTATCAGAGCCCGTGTTCTTACTTTATTTGAAGTGTTTTACTTCATAGTAGAAGATCCATGGCTAGTATGCTAGCACCAGGGCTGGTGGAAGGGCAAAGCAATACCAAACCACCCTACTTTGATGGAAAGGATTACAACATCTGGAAGAACAAGATGAAAGCTTTCCTACGATCAAAGGATCCTCTAGAATGGGACGTTGTGGAAAGAGGAATCACTCCTACTGCTGCATCAGTCTCAGAAAGAGGGAAAGAAACTGTTGAGACCAGCGGAATGACTCAGGAAGAGATAAATAAGAGACAAGCACTCAATGCAAAAGCAATTTACTCCTTATATTGTGCCTTGTCTCCAACTGAATATAACAGAATATCTTCTTGTGTTACAGCAAAAGAAGTATGGGACAGATTACATATCACCTATGAAGGAACAGATCGAGTGAAGGAGACCAGAATCAACATTCTCCTTGGTCAATATGAAGCCTTTAAAATGAAACCAGGAGAATCTATAAGCGACATGTTTAGTCGTTTTACAGATATTGTCAATGGTCTTGAGAACCAAGGACAAAAAATTTCTGATCCCATGAAGGTGAACAAGCTACTGCGTGGACTCTCCAAGGATTGGAATCATATAAAGACTTCAATAAGAGAGACGCAAAGAATTATGCCTCTATCTGTCGACGAGCTGATTGGAACTCTTTAGTCTTATGAAGTGGAACGAATTAATGAAGACGAAGATCCAAGAGGTAAGAAATCCATTGCATTAAAATCAAATGATGATTCTGATGATACAGATTCAAAAGATGATATGGACGACGAGGAGCTTGCTCTCATGATAAGAAGATTCAGAAAATTGAATAGAAAAGGTAGAAGGTTCAACTCAAAGAAACAAAGTTTCCAGAGACAGTAGACCAAGTCTGTTGATGATGAGGAACCAAACAAAGATGTAGTCTACTTCGAATGTAAGAAAAAGGGACACATCAGACCCAACTGTCCTCTTCTGAAGAAGAAAAGAGGAAAAGCTGAGAAGTTTCGAAAAGCTCTCAAAGCCGAAACCCAGGTGATACGAGAATGTGAAGAAAGTGATAATGAATATGCCAACATATGTCTGATGGCACATTCAGACTCAGATTCAGATTCTGGATCAGACTCAGACAGTGAATTTGAGGTAAGGGATTTTAAAATTCCTGTCAAAGTCTCTAAATACATTGATGAACTGTGTTTTAGTCTTAAGACTTCTCTCAAAAGGATTTTCGAACTTAAAAAGGAAAACTCAGCTCTAAAACAAAAGGAAAATATTTTAGAAGAAAAAGTTAAAAGTTTAGACTTGAATGTTTCTACTCTTAAAGAAAAAGAAGATAATCTTTTGAAAGAAAATGTTTTCTTAAAAACTGACTTATCAAATATTTCAAAGAAATTTTCGATAGGATCCGAAAAACTTGAAAAAGTTCTTTCAGTTCAAAGACCTTACTTCAATAAGTCTGGTCTAGGCATGACAGCAGAAACAATTCCTTTGATTGATTTTCCTAAAGTAAAAGAAAGAATTAAGAAAAGACCGTCGAGAGAGGCTTACAAAAATCATTTCAAGAAAGTTTTTGTAAAGTCTGTAGGTCGAAATGCTCTAAAGTGTTCAAAGTATAACAGACAGGATCACTTTGAAAAAGAGTGTCCTATGGTTTGGAAGCCTGTTAAGAAAGTATGGCCTAATAATGTTTATCCTACTAACACCAAAGGACCCAAGAAAATTTGGGTACCAAAGAAAACTTGAGACTCTCTTTTAAATGCAGGTCTCCGTCAAGAAAAATGTAAAGTGGTATCTTGACAAGCGGATGTTCAAGACACATGACGGGAGACTCAAAGTGCTTCATAAAGCTTGTTCAAGTAAACGGTGGAAATGTTTCATTTGGAGGAAACGGCAAAGGAAGCATTGTGGGATTTGGAACTGTGAAAATTGGAAATCTCACAATAAGCAATGTTTCTCTAGTGGAAGGACTCAACTATAACCTTCTCGCATTAGCCAATTGTGTGATACTTGGTTTCAAGATCTCCTTTCGGGAAGGAATATGCTCGGAATCGGTAAAGACTCTACTCGTCTTTCATGGGTCGAAGGCATGGAAATATCTACCTCTTAGATATGAAATTAAATGAATCACAATGCCTAATCTCAATTCAAGATGAAGCAAGCTTATGGCACAGAAAGCTTGGTCATGTCAACATGAAGCAATTAGCCAAAATCTCATCAAAGCAGCTTGTTCGAGGTCTACCCAAATTACCATATCAAAAGTCCGATCCATGCACACCATGTATTCTGGGAAAGCAGGTAAGAAATTCATTTAAGCCAATAAATTTTGTCTCTACTAATCATGTACTATAGTTGCTGCATATGGATCTCTTCGGACCAACCAGAACCCAGAGTATTGGAGGTAAGAAATATTGCCTAGTAATTGTGGACGATTACTCCCGCTTTACTTGGGTATATTTCCTTGCAAGTAAGTCAGAAACCTTTTCGTATTTTGAAAAATTTGCTAAAAAGGTTCAAAATGAAAAATGATGTGTTATCTCAAGTATAAGAACAGATCATGGAGGTGAATTTGAAAATCAAGATTTTACAAAATTGTGTGATGAATCTGGATTTAAGCATGTGTTCTCCTCTCCACACACTCCTCAGCAAAATGGAGTTGTGGAAAGAAAGAATAGATCTCTTCAAGAAATGGCTAGAACTCTTTTAATTGAAAGTAAAATTTCTTCACGATTTTGGGCTGAAGCTGTTTCAACAGCATGCTATATCATCAATAGAGTCTTCCTAAGACCTATTCTTGAGAAAACCCCTTATGAATTATTCAAAGGTAAGAAGCCCATTGTTTCATACTTTCATGTGTTCGGTTGCAAATGCTTTATATTGAAAAATGCAAAGGATCAAGTTGGTAAGTTTGAAGAAAGATCAGATGAAGGTATCTTCCTTGGATATTCTACATCAAGCAAAGCCTATAGAGTCTATAACAAGAAGAGCCGGTCAGTGGAAGAGTCAATGAACGTCAAATTTCAAGACTCTACGCAAGATGAATCCAGTCAGACTCAGTATGAAGAGTCTGAATCTGCTCCAGACCTTCCAAAGCTTACAACTCAAGAAGTATCTCAGACTTTGGAAGACCAGCATCAAGATGTCCATGAAGATTCAAATAAAGAAAGAGATCATCATCCAGACAAATCAACCAGTGACTGGAAGCACAAGTCCAGTCATCCTAAAGATCTCATTATCGGCGAAATTAATGAAGGAATTCGCACCAGATCCAAAAGACGTGAAGAGTCTAGTGTTGTGGCTCTCATTTCTGAAATTGAACCTAAAAGCATAGAAGAAGCTTTATCTGATGAAAGCTGGATCGAAGCTATGCAAGAAGAGCTCAGACAGTTCAACATTAATGATGCCTGGGAATTGACATCTAAACCAAAAGGTAAAACTATTATTGGAGCCAAATGGGTGTTCAGAAACAAGATGAATGAAAAAGGAAAAGTCGTACGAAATAAAGCCAGACTCGTGGCCAAAGGATACACGCAAGAAGAAGGAATAGACTATGATGAGACATACGCTCCTGTAGCAAGGTTAGAAGCTATTAGTCTATTACTTGCGTTTGCTTGTTACAAAAATTTCAGGTTATTCCAAATGGACGTCAAAAGTGCTTTCCTAAATGGATTTATCCAAGAGGAAGTCTATGTGGAACAACCACACGGGTTTGAAGACCCGAAAGCCAAACTCGGTCTTGACCGAAAAAGGCCTTGTATGGTTTAAAGCAAGCACCTCGAGCCTGGTACGACAGACTAAGTAAGTTCTTATTACATAATGGTTTCGTCAAAGGTAAAGTAGATACTACTCTATTTATCAAAAAGGAAAACAAAAGCTTTTTACTCGTTCAAATATATGTGGATGACATTATTTTTGGATCCTCTAATGAAAGTCTATGCAAGAAATTTTCTAAGTCTATGCGGGATGAGTTTGAAATGAGTATGATGGGAGAATTAACATTCTTCCTTGGTCTTCAAATAAAGCAATTGAAGGAAGGAACTTTCATTTACCAAGAAAAATATGCTAATGATCTTGTCAAAAGGTTTGGATTGGAAAATTGCAAGAAGAGCGATATACCAATGTCAAGTTCTTTGAAGATAGACAAAGATGAAGAAGGGAAGAAAGTTGATCAAAAGCATGTACGGGAGCATCATCGGTTCGCTTCTTTATCTAAGCGCTTCTAGACCGACATTTTGTTGAGTGTTTGCATCTGTGCTAGGTTTCAATCGGATCCTAGAGAATCCCATCTCGGTGTTGCAAAACGTATCATTAAATACGTTGCTTCATCTTCAAGCATCGGTCTTTGGTATCCTAAGAAGGGAGACTTTAATCTTCCGGGATATTCGAGACGCTTGAGATATGGCCGGCTGCGAGTCGATAGAAAGAGTATCTCGGGAACTTGCCAGTTGCTTGGAAGCAGGACAGTGTCTTGGTTTTCAAGGAAACAAAGCACTGTAGCTCTCTCAACAACAGAAGCAGAGTATGTAGCCCTTGGAAGCTGCTGTTCGCAAATTCTATGGATAAAACAACAGCTACAAGACTTTGGGATTGAAGACTCATGCATAGAAATCAAATGTGACAACACCAGCGCAATCAATCTCACCAAAAATCCAATTCTTCATTCAAGAGCAAAGCATATAGAGATTCGACATCACTTTATTAGAGATCATATTCAAAATGGAGAAATCTCGATTCAATTTGTTGATTCAAAAAGTCAACTAGCGGATATATTCACAAAGCCTTTGGAGAAAAATCAATTCGATTTTATCCGTTCCGGACTCAACATTTTGAAGCTCGAAGAAGTTAAAGTCTAGAGACTCTCCAACCTTCGAGACTCGAGAAAGTTGATGATCATCGGACTATAATCTCTCGGACTCTAAATCCTCGAGACTCAGACATTGATGATTATAGACGTAAGTTGTTATTTTATCTCAACTCGAAAAGGTATGATCTCTCGTTCAGTTATTTTGTAGTATCCGTGAAAAACGAAAACTTGTCTTTTCAAAAGGATTAATTTTGGCAGTTATTGATTTCGAAAAGAGGTATTCGTACACTTTCCTTGTGCCGATTGAACTTCCCTTTTCAAAACTGAGTTATATATATACAGTTTTCATTTTCAATCTTCAAAACCCTAAAAAGCATGCTCCTCCCAATCCGATTTCTACTTCGTGTTCATCTTCGAGAAAGTTGTCATCTTTTCTTGGGAAAGCAAGCAAAGGAATCTTTCAGCGACAAGAAAGGATGTCTTCTTCGAGGAAGTCTTCAAGAATCGCGAACAGGGGACCATAGAGAATGAAGGAGGGACCTACCCATTTCGATCTCACCGAAGAGGAAGAATTATCGAGTCAGCAACAGAGCCCGATTCACTCTCCACCACGTCACTCAACGCCATCTACCCCACAAGGTGCGGGTCAACATCCGGAGGAAGAGGTAATCGAGGACGCAGACCCTGTAAGAGTCCAAAAACCCTCTTATATTTACAAACTCTATCGTGCGTTGAAAAGTACTGGGACTCCGTTGAAATACGTGGATGATTTTCTCAAAGATAAGCATTATGGGAATGAGTATATCTTTCTGAAAAGAATGGAGGAGTTGGGAATTGCTCCCAAAGGTAAAGCAGAGGAAGCACTTGCGAATATTCCCAGTGACCTTCGTATGTCGGGACCAAATCCGACTGATGGGAACGATGATGATAAAATGTTCAGTGATTTTCAACCTAGAATGGGTGTTGCTGCGAAGGTGAAGGGAAAGAGGATGGAGTTATTTAAATCGAAGGAACAGGAAAATTTGTTCTTCAGATTGCTGAAACGAGGGGTGATAAACCCTAGGAGTGTCGATTTCGATTTCTTGGATGCTGTTAATGTGAACTTAAGGGAGAAGTTCAGTTTGCTTCAACTGGAACGTTTTTGCACTGATACCACGGACGGATATGCACAACTGACTGCGTATTTCTATTCGAATCTCAGCTTTATAGATGCGAATAGAATATCATTCAGTGTTCAAGATCAGGATTATGTGGTAGACGTGGACATGTTGGCGGACATAATTGGAGTTGAACGAGGACGTTATCAACCAGTCAAAGTCTCAGTTGCTCGTGCCTCAATGGACCTTGTCAAAGATAGAGATATCGAGGGAAAAATCATCTATTCAAGGATGCGTGCCATCAATATTGTGCTGCACAAAATTGTTATCAATTGCATCAGGCCCAAGTCTACATCAAAGACTGATGTGTCTAATTCCGAAGCAAAATTGATGTACGCAATCAATTCAGGGAAGAAGTTCTCTCTCCCTCACACTATTCTCTTTCACATGTACAGAGCAATGTCGAAGGACAAGGGACAATTGCCTTATCCAGGTCTGGTGACCAAGATCTTCAGACACATGAATATTGAACCGCCACACACATTTTGTGTTCGACCGTGCGATAAGATGGTGGTAGGTTTAAAGATGTTGACGAAGATGCGTCTGAAAGAACTTTCCAAGGCAATGGAGAAATTCAGAGTGAAGACTCCCGTTCCGTCTGCTTCAAAGAGAAAAGGAAAGGAGGCCATTGGTGCCCCATCCAAAAAGAAGAAAACTCTCATCTTGGAGGATGAAGATGAGGAGGAAGATCTCACAATCACTGCCTTGATAAGGACCAGACGTTCTGTTCCCCAATCAACAGAACATCAGACGAATCAGAGAGAAGAGGAGAAGCAAGATAAGAACAGAGAAGAAGAAGAGCAGCGAGAGAAGGAGAAAGAAGCTGAAGAAGAAGGAGTAGAAGAGTAAGAAAAGTCTACAGCTGAATCTGGAGAGAAGGGGAATCAAGACCCAGAAGAGCATGATCATCACTCTTCCCCTTTTGATGTCCTAGAGACAGGGGGAGTTGGCGAGCAAGAAAGGTCCTCACCTCATGCTGCAAATAGTGAAGGTCTAAGACAATCTCTAGCAGACCCAGAAGAATTTCAGGCTTCTCAATTGCCTGAAGAAGGACACGATATGTCAGCACCTAGTCTGCAAGACTATACAGAAGCGCCATCGTCTGCATTCACTCCATCTGAGAAAGCAAATGCAAGTACACAGACGGACAATTCTGCAGATTTTCATCGTATTATGGATGTTCTTCTGGAAATGCGGGGCCAAATTTATGCTCTGGACTGTGAAATTCAAGCCATGAAGAATGCTGGACAAGCATCTTCAGTTACCTTGGAGGACAAAATGAAAGACCTCGCTCTACAACTTCAAGCCAATGCCAAAGGAGAGGAGGTAGCACAACTAAGGGAAGACTTGAAGAGGCTAGAAGGCGTAGTCCAGTCCATGGGAGATTTCCAGATCGTGCGCATTCCCAAGCAGACCTGACTCCTTTCTCACCTTTTTTAATGATGACAAAAAGGGGGAGAAGCAATTTGAACCAACCAACCAACTTTCTTTGACTTTAAATTTATTTTTGTGGTTGAATATGTTTGTTTTTGAGTATGACTTGAGTGAACTTGGGTGTGAACTTGAATTTGACTTAATTGGCTGTGGATTTTGATGCTTGACTATTTGCATTTATATCAAGTGTTGTTATATGGTATTACTCATGAAAGACTAACCAATTTTCTGTGGATGCAGAGTCTAGTTGTTTTGTTAATCTTTATGAGATAGCCATATTGCTTGAGAAATGTTTTTGCAGGTCAAAGTGGTTCAAATCTACAGGAAAGTTTTGTCACCATCAAAAAGGGGGAGATTGTTGGAGAAATCTTTCCAGAATATTTTGAAGCTGACAAAACGTTTCTATCAGTCTAGTCTGGATATCTGCAGATCGTCTAGTTTAAAGTCTGAAGACTCTCTGATCTCCAGACTCAATATTCAAGACTCAAGATTCAAGACTCAAGACTCAAGACTCAAGACGATTCTCACTGACAGTCTTTCTAATCCAGTGACGAAGGAAATCCAGAGCCGAAGTATATGGTTGAGGATTTAATCCTATTCTCTGGAGAAGATCTTTTGGTTGGATAAATATAACGGATTCTTTTGTTCTTATCTAGATCAATTGAAGATCCGATGGTCGACGAAGTATTCTTGGAATATTCTATTCTTGGAAACCAAGATCCTGATTGTATGGGCGAACAGGATTGATGGGCTATCGTCAAGTTCCTTTAATAGCTCGAATGATCTTCTTGATTGATTCCGTCCAACCGGTAGATTGGAGGAATTCCTTTGGAAAGTGCCAACGGGTATGATGGCATAAAGGAGTATAAAAGGGAAGACGTTCTAGTTGTTTGAGTACGTGATCGATAGAGAAATTCCAGAGTTTGAAGCACCTTGATTATTAGTCGATACAGTCTGAGCGAAATTGTATACACAGAGAGTGTCTATACTTGGTGATACCTTGAGCGAGTGTGGTAGATCATCTACACCTAGACATCAAGGAAGATCAACACTGTAACATCTCTTTGTTCATAGTGGAATCTAGCCAATTGGATGTCAGTGCAGAAGAGTGGACGTAGGCTTGAATCAAGCCGAACCACTATAAACCGCGTGATCAATTCTCTCTTTCCTTTACTCAGTCTTACGTTGATTATCATTTGTTGCAAATCCTTCAACTATCTGAGTACGTGATCGATAGAGAAATTCCAGAGTTTGAAGCACCTTGATTATTAGTCGATACAGTCTGAGCGAAATTGTATACACAGAGAGTGTCTATACTTGGTGATACCTTGAGCGAGTGTGGTAGATCATCTACACCTAGACATCAAGGAAGATCAACACTGTAACATCTCTTTGTTCATAGTGGAATCTAGCCAATTGGCTGTCAGTGCAGAAGAGTGGACGTAGGCTTGAATCAAGCCGAACCACTATAAACCGCGTGATCAATTCTCTCTTTCCTTTACTCAGTCTTACGTTGATTATCATTTGTTGCAAATCCTTCAACTATCTAAGTATTGCGCGATTATCAAGAAAAATCCTTTATATACCTATTCACCCCCCTCTAGGTACTTGTACTAGCTATATCAACATCAACACCAGCTATCCTACACGGTATGGTCTGGCACTAATGTGCACATTTTATATAGTATTTAAATATCTTTTCGAGTTTTTTTCATTTTTTTTTCTTTCTTCCTCTTTTCCCTCAACCATTCGCCAACTTCTGTGATGGCTAGCATAGGTTGCCAGCCATCAGCAAGGGTTGGATGAGACCACTAGCAAGAGCTAGTCCTCACAAGATTTGATGAGGGGTAGCCTCACCCAGATGGTGAGGGGCCTCATCGGCCTCTGGCTAGGGTTGAATGGGGTCCCCTCATTGAATCTGGCGAGGGGCGCCTTCACTCAAGGCCAACGAGGGTGTCCTAGCCCTCACCTTGATCAAGGACCAACGACCTCCACCAACCATCACGAAGGGTGGTGAATCGTGTAGGGAAATAAGGAGAAAAGATTAAAAAAAAAAAGGGAAAGAGAAAAGAAAAAGAAGGAAAAGAGAAGAAAAAAATAGAAAAGGAAAAGATTTAAAAATTAGAAAAGTATTAAAAAATTAAATAAAAAGTTTAATCGTGCCATGAAGATGACCGATGTTCACGTCAACAATTTTTGACTTAAATTGTTTGAATGAACTCAATTGGAACTAATGTGAAAATTTTAGGATTAGATTGATTCAATTAAAAGGTTTATGACTAAATCGATATTAATACAATATATTGAGGTCTTTGTTGGTACTCTTCCCCACTACCAAACCACATAAATTCACTGTGTCATTTTTTTTTTCACATTTATTTCTCGTGTGAATCATTTTGGTTTAGTCTATGCTTCCAATTTCATGTAACCCGAGCCTAGAAATATCGCTGATTAATTATTCAGGAAGCTTTATCTGTATGCACTTATGACTGGCTTCTACCATATTCCAATTGGAAAATTTTCTTGGCAAGAATAATCTTAACATGTGACAGATTAAACACATGCGTTGTTGGAGACTTAGGGTATGGACTCAGCATCGGAGGGAGATGATAAATTTCTCAAGATTATGAAAGTAGAAGAAAAATCTGATATTTAGAAAAGGTTAGGATTATTATGATGTTGAATTTAGTGGACGATGTTTTGGTTGAAGTGACAGATCAAATGACTACAGGCTTGTTTGATAAAGTGCCAGTGTCTAATTCTATTCTTTTATTCCTCGAAAAAAAAAAAAAAAAAAGAGAGAAATTCGTTTAGTAACTTTTGTGTTTCCGGGAACAAGTTTATTCTTGGGAATAGATTTGTAACTAAATCAAGAAATAGAAAAAAAAAATAGTTTTTTGTTTCTAGGAACAACTCCAGAATCAAGGCAAATCATTTTCTTTTTTCCTTTTCTTTCATTTTCTCTTCTTCTTTCTCATTGCCGGTCACCGGCCACAGTGATGGCTAGCAACTGGCTTGGCGAGGTCTGGTGACCTCACTAGAGCCTCATCGTGTCCAACAATCGGCTAGGCAAGGTGCGGTGAGCTCATTGGCGACTGGGTGAGGCTCGTCTCCCCAAATCTAGGTGGCCACCAGTGAGGCTTAGCCTCGCGGCAAGCTCAGCCTCGCCCAATTGCCACAGGCTTGGCCTCACCAGGTCAAGGTGAGGTTGAGCCTCACTGGTGGCCAAGTAAGCTCATTTAGCCATTGGCGGGGCCGAGCCTCGCTTTGGCCTGGCGAGGCTCCGACGAGCTAGCCAAGCCTCGCCCTAGCCTAGTGAGGCTTTGGCAAGGTCATTGGAACTTGCATATGGCTAGCGAATTGTTGGAGAAGAAGAAGCGGGAAGGAAAAAAAAAAAAAAAAGAGAAAAATATAATAAAATTATTAAAAATTTTAAAAAATCTAATTGACAAAAAAATGTAAGAGTGGTACCAAACGTATTTCTATTTAATGAATAGAAATTTTGGAGAGTTACTAAATGCCTTCAAATACTTAGAAACTTGTCTAGGGAATAGAATTAAAAAAAAAATCATTTCTAAACAGAAATTATTCTCGAGAATTGAATGGTTACCAAACACACCCTACAAGTGCAATCTATGCGAAACTTGATCAACATTACCAAACTTGATGCGAGGAATTTGGATAAGAAGGTATCTTATCTATGGCGTGATACGATCCTGCTTTGTTCGTTGCCCAGTTCTTATGAGCACTTTTGTGATTCTCTTATGAGAGTGTGTGAGACTATATCTATAGAGAAAGTGGAGTTTGCATTGTTCTCGAATGAATGGCAGAAGAAATTGTAGGGTAACAATCGGAGAAGTGGCGTTGAGGGCCCGATGGTCAAAGGTGGGAACTTCAAAGAGGAGTTCTAGCGGTAGCGCAAGTCTAGATCGAAGACTGGAGCGAGGAGAAAGCCTTTTAGACGCTACAACTATCAAAAAGAGGAGCAAATTGCAAGGAACTGTCTAGAGCCAGATAAAGCAGAGAGATCGGAGAGCGACATGGACGTCACATGAGCCAGCAGGGAGGAGTCGGACTACATTTTTTGTGTGTCTACCAGTTTGACTAAGACTAGTGGATCATGGATTTTAGATGAGCTGAAATGGAAACTAGAAATCAGTTGGACTATATTCAATGTGTCTCCCAGTTCGACAAGAGACTAGTGGATCCTTGATAACAATTAAGAATATGTCTGATGTTGATTAGTTAAAATGGAAATAAGTAGTGAGTTCCAAGACAGGTAAATCTCAAGGGAATGAGTTGTACAATCTGGATGGAATGGGTCGGGTCTAAGATGTGTAGATCACCATCGGGCTGAGACCTCGAAGAAAGAAATCTTGGATGTATCTTTCGATCAAGGTAGCAAGTCATGCATTCATGCTGAGTCTCATGCCAAGGCAATTGAGGATGAGTCTAGTCATATGTTGTGTTCCTGCCAAACTTGGTTGGGTTAAGATGGAGTAAGTCGAGATAATGTTGGGGTAGTACATGGATTAAGGGGGGAACAATCCAGACACAAAGCCCACACATGATGAGAGATTTGTTGAGGTGAAAATGTGAAAGTGTAATGCAAAAAAAGAATTTCCACACCAAGGATGAGGAATAAATTGAAGTAGTTACTATTCCATAGTCAGCTAGTAATTCATTTAAACTTTTGAGTAACATTAGAGATTCAACTGAATGCTTGAATTTAAACCTTCCATTTGGCGATCTTCCTAAGTGAAGTATCGAGCTCCGGTTGCAGCTCCCAACAAACCCATCATAAATTTCTCCAAAAAAGTAACGTGAGATAATTTGACACACGATGGAATATATGCGATTAGAATTGAAGGAAATATCAGATGATATCTGCATAGAAAATTTGACCTATATAGGAAATTTGATTTGAAGGACAATGAGACGATCGAGGCATGTTGCTATTGGAATGAGTGACGAATTCGCTGTATTGGGATCAGGACTAGGTCTAGGATGCTTTAAAAAATTCTGCAGCAGATGCACGTATTGGGTCTCACGATGGAGGGGCAATTGGCAAATTCTGACTTTTGTACAGATATAGAGTGTTGACGCCATAATTTTGTTTAGGTCTGTTTTATTTTTTTTATTTATTAAGTTATTATTTTCTTTATTAGATAGTAAATAAACAAAAAAAAATGAAAAGAAAAGCGAAAAAAAAAAAGCAAAGCAGAAGCAAAGAAGAAGCCCAAAGAAGCAGCCCCCCCGCATGGGCCTTCGGCCCATCGTCGCCTCAAGCCCGGCCCCTCCGCGTCGTCTTCTTCCTCACGCCACTGAAGAGCACGCGCGGGTAGGCGCGACGCCGGAGAAGCATGAGCAAACGGCAGTCGCGTGCGGAGCAGAGGAGCAGGTGGCGTCGACGGGACGTGATCGGAGGAGGTGATGATGGTGGATGGGACGGCGGTCCAACCGGCGGGTCGAAGCCTCGCCGACCGGCCGCTCCCGCGCCTATAAATAGAGGGGGGCCACCGTCGATGAATGGGAGGACGCCGAGAACGATCGAAGGCTGCAAGGCTTCGAGCTTCCTGCTGAGAGACTTCAGAAGGGGAGCCGAAGTCGAGCAAGCCCAGATCCGAAGGCTCGCGGCCGGAGAGAGAGAGAGAGGAGAGCGCGAGCGATGAGGAGGGCCTGCGAAGTCTTAGATCCGACCAGATCTGGGATCCGTTGTCGCCAGTGCAGCCGTGGCTCCGCCACCATTTCGACGCCGTTGCCGTAATCGATTCACCGAAGCCGCGCCAGATCTGGAAATCGCAGGGACGCCGTCGCTCATCCGTCGCTGGCACCCGCACCATTGCCACGAACAGGTAACGTGCCGCCTCCGTCGCCGTCGCCGTCTCCGTCGCCGTCACTGTCCAGTCCTTGTCACTGCCATAGCCGCCGTCGCCGTAGTAGCCGTAGCCGCCGTCGATGCCGTTGCCGCCGTAACCCTCCCGTTTTCCCCCTTCGGCGCCGCGGCTTCGCAAACCCTAGGGTTTGCGATTTCCGGGTCACGAAGCGGGTCCGAGTCTGGAAACCCGGGTCGGGGTTCCGAAGTTGGGTCGGGTAGGGTTCCGAAGGAACCGGGTCGTGGAGCAGGAAGTCGGAGCGGGTAGTCGGGCCGGGCCGGGAGTCCCTAAACGCCCGGCCTCGGCGTCGTTTTGATTAAAAAAAAAAAAGTCGGGCTGGTCCGAGTCGGACCCGACCCGCGGATCCGACCTGGGTAAGTTTTTATAATATTTTTTAAATAAGAAATAATATATTTCAAAAAAAAATCAAAAATAATTTATTTTCGAAAAAATATTAAAAAATGTTTTAATTTCCAGAAAATTAAAAAAATGTTTAAAAAATGTCGAAAAGTGTTTATTTTTCTAAAAAATCAAGAAAAATCAAAAATAATTTATTCGTCAAAAAAAAATCAAAAAATCAAAAATATTCCATATTTTCCAAAAATGCCAAAAATCCAAAAAAAGTCAAAATTTCATGAAAAAGCCAAAAAAAATTCAGAAAAGCCAAAAAGACTTGTATTTTTTCCAAAAATACCAAAAAATCCCAAAAAATCCCTTTTGTGTCCAAAAAAAATTAGAAAAAGACTAAAAAATATTTTTCCTCCCAAAAATGCATGGAAAATCCCTCGAGCATCCAAAAGGCCTCAGGATTTAAACAAGATTAGGTACCGAAAGGGCATTAGTGATTAACTAGTGTAATCAAGTCCCCGATCCTAATTTCTCTGGTTGCGCAGGAGCGAGTATTTCTCCCGATACTTCGCTTGGGTTTCTAATCGACCCACCCCAAATCGATTAGTGGCGACTCCATTTTAAAAATTGCTTTACAGATTAAAAACTTGGACCATTAAGTCGTGAATTAGTGGACTTAGGAGAGTCCGGGCTTAACCAATTTTAGCCGAGCCATTAGCCTCCTTAGGCGCTCGTACCCGATTGTGGGCGCCGAAAAAAAGAGGTCGCGACAGCTTGGCGACTCCGTTGGGGACTTTGAGGACTTAGGCCATTTTTGTCTTGTTTAAATTCTTTACTGACTTATTATTATTATTATTATTTTTTCTTTATGCAGGTCAGTAGTTTAGAAAATTATTTTAATTTTGCTTAAAATAGATTATCTTGTGATTATAAACTCTTGTGCATGCTTTACTATTTTAACACTACACATGGCACACACAACCCGGCCGCCGGACCTGGGCCGCGATAGGATTTTTAGGATGGTGTTAAGAAAGATACAACCTCGAACGCGAGACTGCGATGTAGAGGTTGCCTTTCTTTTCCCCGAATTTCTTAGCCGAGGTTAAGGGGGTATCTTTTTGCTAACGCGAGCTGCGACGGGCAGATACCCTTTTAATTTCATCAAGCCTTCTGAGTTAGAAATCGAGCTGCACATCCCATCTGTATGTCTTTGCCCTTGCCATTTTATTTAGAAGCAAAGTAATTTATTTACTTTTACTTAATCTTTTATGGCTCATGGCAAAATAGGGTCAGGTCGTGTAGCCTCTTTTTTAATGCGATGGGAAGAATCGATATCAAGTTCATTCCTGCCCCAAAGAAAGAGCTCCTCAGGTGGTGGAATCAGTTAGATCAGCTTGGCCAAGAGCGTGTCAAAATGAGGATTGGTCATCTCCTCCCATTGCTCCAAATCAATATTCACTCTGGGATCATGCAAGCCCTACCGCATTTCTGGTGTCCGGAAACATCCACTTTCGTGTTTGGCAAATTTGAATTGACTCCCACTTTGGAGGAATACAGTCTCGCCATAGGAATGCCCCTGGGAGCGGAGCTTGCTAAGCCACAAATTGGCATTGACCCCATAGTCAGTCTATCACGTTTTTTAAAAAATCATTCAGTAAGAGAAATTGTTAGAACCAACAACAATGCTTTCCCGCTATCATCCTTAACCGAATGCTTTGAAAAACAGTCAATGTCCCAAAAAACCAAGATCTTCCTTTTGGCGTTCTTTGGATTTATTATCTTTCCCCATAGAAAGAATGCCATAAATCCTTCAATCGTGGGGATAATAAATCAAATCACTTTTGGAGCGGGATATGTAAACATGGTTTTAGCCGAAACATTTTTATCCCTTAATCGTTTCAAAGATCAAAAAGAAAAGATCATGAGAGCTACCCCAGAAATTTTACAAATGTGGTTCTTTTCCCATATCAAAGGATTTGGGCACCTCATGCAAATATTTGAAATCAATGAGTTCAAGCACCCGCTGCAAAAGTTCCAAAGCTTGGAGAAATATTCTCCCAATGAAGAATATTCTTGATGGATTAACTTATTAAAAAACCCAGTCCCAGAGACATTCATATGGCGAACTAAGTGGTTCCTTGCGAGCGAGGCACATTTCGCGCTTGATTATTACGATCCCATCCCACTACTGGGCCTCTCCGGAGCTACCTCATACTATCCATATAGGGTAGCTCGCCAGTACAGGACCCTTCAAGAAGTCCCGCCACCACTCAAGATAGGACTGTTTCGGGTTTCTTTCAACCCCACCGGTTATGACTACTCAGAGGAAATCAACATAATTCAGAATGCATGGGATAGATGCCACCCAGAGAGGATTATTGTACCCAGAAGATTGAAGGGACAGGAAAAAGCCCATCATGCATCCACATTTTACATCCTCAACCATGGGATTCCTGAGGAGTTGCAGCCGATAATCCCTGATGTAAGCAGCAAACTTACCAAGCAAGAAATGATCAAGTCTCTTGAAGAAAGTTTGGAGACCAGCAAGAGACGCATATCAAAGTTATCTCAAAAGAGCAAACGGCGTCGCAAGATCGAGACTTCCCATCGCATATAAAAATGGGCGTCGTGGCTTTTTGATGTGTGTTTTAATGTGAATGTCTAGGGTCGTCCTGACTTGTGTCAAAAATCCTTTTGGCATTGTATAAATCTCTTGTTAATAAATAAGAATGACTCGACCCTTGCCATGAGCCAGTGTTCCATGTGTTTCTTTTATTTATGTTTTCTCCATTTCCTGTATTAGCAGGTAATCACAACATAGCCATATTCACCAAATCCAAAAGCTTGGATGGCTGAAGAAAATGTACCAAGCCGTGTCGAGATTATGGAAAGAGAATTGAAGCAGGTCTTGAATGTGCTTCAACAACTCTCAAAGCAAGTAGATTCCATTCAGGGCAAATTGACTCCTACCCCAGCCTCAATCAAAGTAGTATTACCGCAATCATCCACCCGAGGAGAACAAGGAAGAGAAACCGAGGATAGCATGCCTGAATTGGAGGACGACGCACACCAAATCGTGGTTGAGAAAGTAAAACCCAACATTTCATCTAAGACCGAGCATGATAAGCGTCTGGAGAAGCTTGAAGAAAGGCTAAAGCAACTGCAAGGCCTACAGGATCCTACTCCAACAGACCTCTCCATCTACTCCAAAGTCAAAATGCCCGAAAAGTTTAAGATGCCTGAATTTGAGAAATACGATGGCACGACCTGCCCAAGGGCTCATTTACAAATGTACTTGGTTCGAATGACCCAGTGCGTTAATAATGTGCCTTTAATGATCCAGTTGTTCCAGTCAAGTCTGGTAGGTCCTGCTTTGAGGTGGTACATCAAGAAAAACATAAACCTCATCGAAACATGGAGTGAAGCAAGCGAGGCATTCCTCAAGCAGTACAAATTCATAATGGACATTACCCCTTCTCGTGAGGATCTCGATCGCACGGAAAAGAAGAAGCATGAATCTTTCAAAGAATATGCTATCAGGTGAAGGAATCTTGCCGCCCAGATCAGTCCCGAACCGACTGACTTTGAATTAAGAAAAATGTTCATCAAAACCCTCCCCTATGAATACCGCAACTGGATGGTGACTACGATCGCTGAATCATTCAATCAACTCATTCCAGTAGGTGAGCAGATAGAGAGAGGGTTAAGAGATGGCTGGTTCACTGAGCCTACACCTGTCGGTAGAAGATTCAACATGAAAAAGGATAAAGAGCCCCTGAGCGATGTCAATGCCACCTACACCACAAATACCGGTCACCTCCCGACTGTTCAGACAAGCACATGCCAATAGCAAACCAATAGCCGTCAGCCTCAACGCTACAACAACCGAAGACAATTCACTCCGCTTCCTGGATCTCCTTCCCAGATTTTGGCAATCCTCCGGAGCAAGAATCTCCTCTCGATTGAGCCGAGACGACCCAATGCTGAAAGCTTTGCCAGCTATGACCCGTCCAAAAAATGCGAGTATCACATGGGAGAAGTAGGCCATTCAACTGATGATTGCTTCATCCTTAAACATCGAATCCAGAACCTGCTGGATACTAAAGCATTTTCATTCCAGACGACGAAGCCAAATGTCCAAAGCAATCCGCTCCCGATCATCGACAAAGTAAATGCGATATTCGGTTACGAAGCTAGCCAAATCAGAAATGTTAGTACCCCTATTGTTGACATCTATCGAGGGCTAGTGGAAATCGGGTATTATTCCAATGACGAAATACCACCTTTTGCGACAATGAAAGCAAGGGTATCAAGAATGATAGAAGCCGGAGTAATCATGCATGTTGGTCACACCGGCATAGTTTCCACTATATCGCAAGTCCTCATCAACTGGGACGAGGAATGTGCCGCGCTAAATGCAGAAAGGAAGAAGAAAGATTCCACACCACCGGAGGATATAATCGAAGCATCGATAGCGGAAGCAGCTATAATCATTGAAATCCCCCAGCCTTACAAATATGAACGTAACAATGTGGTACCATGGTCTTATGACCTTGATATGGGTTTAGTCACGAGATCTGGGCGAACCTATGCTCACGCAAATACGCGTCTGCTAAGCCCGTCACCGACGAAGAAGCCAAGGAGTTTTTGGCCGTAGTTAAGGCAAGCGAATATAATGTGGTGGAGCAATTACGAAAATCACCAGCACGAGATCTCTCTTTGGAATTGCTTGGACACATCTGTCAAGCACCAAAAATCCATTATGAAGGTATTAAGTGAGGTACATGTCCCTGAAACAATTGAACATGACAAACTTGAGGAATTTGTTAGCACCATCCTACTGAAAGATCAAATGGCGTTCTCTGATGAAGAAATCCCTGAGGAGGGTAGAGGACACACCAAAGGCCTCTACATATCAGTCAAATGCAACGCATCTCACGTTGCTTGAGTGCTGATTGACAATGGATCTGCTCTTAACATATGTCCACTAGCGACACTCTGTCGCCTTCAAATAGACAGATCACGGATCCAAGTACCCAAGACTTCCGTTCGAGCATTTGATGGAACAAAGAAGGAAACGGTAGGAGAGATTGAGCTCGACGTTCAAATTGGCCCAACTGTATTCAAAATTTTGTTCCAAGTAATGGATATCTCCACTGCGTTCAATTTCCTCTTAGGGCGCCCATGGATCCACGTCGCAGGAGCAGTACCTTCAAGCCTCCACCAAAGTGTGAAGTTCGTGGTTGGAGGAAAGCTAATCACAGTCCGAGGAGAAGAAGACCACCGTATCTACCACGAGACAGCCATTCCTTATGTTGAGCCTGGTGACAAGAATGAAGCTAGCTATCAATCGTTCGAGCTCGTGTCTACTGTACACGAAACTCGAGGGACCTTGCCCCTCGTCCCCGAAGTATCAAGTGCTGCGATCATGGTAGGAAAAATCATGGTTGGACACGGTTTCATTCCAGGACAAGGACTTGGTAAGGAAGGCCAAGGCATCCGTCAACCTATTGAAGCCCTGAGGAGACCCTACACTGTCGGTTTAGGATACCTCCCGGATAGAAAAGCAAAGAAAAAAGTCGGCCTTTTATACCCCCGTCTCGAGGAAACTTTCCCAGGCCCAGCCCGGATGATGCGTGAAGAGGAAGGAGTGATCAATACTTCAAATTGGTTCAACCCCGAGAGCTCAAACTTGCCCGTAATCTAGGAGGGCACAACTTGGCCCTCAAAGAAAGAGGGGCCGGATGACATGACCACCATGTTTGGAGACATTTCTATATGTGCTATTGAGGAAGAGCAGTTAGAAGAAGAAGGCGATAACTTCTCATTCATCCAGCTTCAACGCCAAGTTGATGAACTACGCGAGACAGTACACCACTTGACGGAAAACTTCGCTCAAGCTACCCGCGCATTCCGCTCTCGTCATAATGAAGATTTGGTAGTAAATGAAGAAGACCTTACTGATGCGATCTGGCAAGGGGTTTGGCTATCTCAGTCCTCAAAAAGCATGAGGCAGTATTCCCCTCTTCCTAAATCGATGACCATCGTTTTTCCCATCCTCCTAGAGCAAGGGCTAATCACCAGGGAACTGAGTCATCCTACTCCCGAGTACTTCCTTGATTATGATCCATCCAAGCAATGTGATTATCATTCGGGAGAATTAGGACACTCGTTAGATGGCTGTACCATCCTGAAAGACAAGGTTCAGGATCTTTTAGATGCTGGGGTATTCACGTTTCGCTCTCCGTGGCTGTGTTTTGGCAAAGATCACCTCCTCGTGGTACCCAGCACTCGTACCATGTTCCCTGAGCATGCTAAGGAAGCACGTAGAGGAGAGATGATCATGGACACTTTGGGTTAGCCAAGTGGTAAATTTGACTACTATGTCAATTATTCAATCCCCCAAAGTTTCTATGATCATCATCGCCACATCGTCCCTGATGGATGGGAAGGCATGGATGATCTGGAATCTGCAAGGCCGCAAGCACAAGGAGACGTGGCCGGCAGCTGGTATGAAGACTTCTTCGTGGGCGCTATCAATGAAGGACCGCCAGGGGAAATGGGCGCAGACCCGCTCGAGTAGAATCCTTTTTATTTCCTTCGCATACTCCCCTACGTGGGAGCCTGTACATATTTTTTAAGAGTTTGGCTTGTTTTGTTTTCAACATCAATTCCACCCGGGGAACCATTTTTTGAAATCACTTTGTAAATCCGTCTACTAATAAATAAAGTTGAAAACATTTTGAGGGCATGGGGGGACGCACACCAAACCGGCTCGTTGATGATAGCCAGCCATCAAATGAAAGAAGAAATCTGAGGCCCGGGTCTCCTCATGTTTCCTTATCCTAAATCTTCAAGAGCAATTTATCACATTTCCAAAAAAAAAGAGCATGCATACTACTAACCTTATTTGTCCTCTTAGCCTATCTACTCTATGACACAGGAATAATCTAGCGGTAGGCAAGGGTATGGAAGCGGTCCAAACCAACATCGTGGATAGCCATGATAGCAATTCTGATAGCTCAGATGATGACTTTAATAATTCCGATGAAATTCAACGAGACTGGGAGCCTCATGAAGAAGCAAGGCCCTCTACCATTGAAGACACCGTCACTGTCAATTTAGGCAGCACAGAAGGTCCAAGAGAGATAAAGATTGGCGCCAACCTTCCTGAAGAAGAAGCTGCGGACCTGATTGCTCTTTTAAAGAGGTATCAAGACGTATTCGCATGGTCATATGCGGATATGCCAGGCCTTGATCCAATGATCATGGAGCATAGTTTGCCAACCAACCCTGATATAGCCCCCAAGAAGCAGCGGCTAAGAAGAACCAAGCCAGAATTGTCAAAAAAGATTGAAGAAGAGGTAATGAAGCTCCTTGAAGTGGGTTTCCTCGAAGTCTCGCGATACCCCAGCTGGGTAGCAAACATTGTGCCAGTGAAAAAGAAGGATGGTCGAATACGTGTTTGTGTCGACTATCGTGACTTGAACAAAGTAAGCCCGAAAGATGATTTCCCATTACCCCACATAGACGTTACGGTAGACGATCTTTGCGGGGTTCAAACTGTTCTCTTTTATGGATGGATTCTCAGGATACAACCAAATAAAGATGAAGGAGGAAGACAAGGAAAAAACGGCGTTCATTACTCCATGGGGAAGTTTCCATTATAAGGTAATGCCTTTTGGCTTGAAAAATGCGAGAGCAACTTACCAGCGAGCCATGGTCACCCTTTTCCATGACATGATGCACAAAGAAATTGAAGTGTATGTCGATGACATTATCGCTAAAACCAAACATGGAGAAAACCATGTGAAGACCCTGGAGAAACTATTTGAGCGACTTCGCCAGTTTAAGTTGCGCTTGAATCCATCGAAATGTGTGTTTGGGGCAACTTCTGGCAAATTACTTGGATTCATTGTAAGCTGCAAAGGGATAGAAGTAGATCCATCAAAAACCAAGGTGATATTTGAGATGCCTCCTCCCTCGACTGTAAAAGAAGTCCGGAGCCTCTTGGGGAGATTAAATTACATTGCTCGATTCATTTCCCAGCTTTCTGAAACTGCAAAGCCTTTCTTTAAACTTCTTAGGAAAGACGCACAAATTAAATGGGATGATGATTGCCGACTGGCCTTTGAAGACCTGAAGCAATACTTGATGAAACCCCCGATTCTGGTACCTCCAGTACCGGGGCACCCTTTAATTCTCTACCTTACAATCAGCAGTGAGTCCTTAGGTGCAATGCTGGCACAAAAGGAGCCCCATGACCAGAAGGAGCGAGCCATCTACTACTTGAGCAAAAAGTTCACCACGTCAGAGCAAAACTACTCCAAATCAGAAAAAACATGCGTCGCATTAGTATGGGTGTTGCATAGACTCCGACAGTATACCTTGCATTACCAAACTTTCCTTGTAACCGAAAGTGATCCGATTAAGTATTTGCTCAGTCGCCCAGCATTGGTAGGAAAATTGGCCAAATGGCAAATCCTGATCTCGGAATTCGACATTCAAATCATGTCACAAAAATCAGTTAAAGGGCGGGTGATTGCTGATATGTTAGCAGACTATCCTAAAAAAGTATGCAAGGATAATCCCCCGGACGATCGAATTTCCACGGTAGAAGAAGACACGTGGAATATGTTCTTTGACGGAGCTGTAAATTTGTCAGGCTCCGGCACTGGGGCAGTCTTGATATCCCCAAATGGACAGCATTATCCTGTGGCTGCAAAATTGATGTTTCCATGTACCAACAATATAGCCGAGTATGAAGCATGCATCCTCGGCCTACAAGCGGCTATTGAAATGGGAGTGACGAAGCTAAAGGTGTTCGGTGATTCTACCTTAATAATCCTCTAGACATTGGGCGAATGGAAGACAAAAGACGCCAAACTTGTGCCTTATCATGGTTACTTAGAAAAGTTGGCGGGAAAATTCCAAGACATCTCGTTTGAATACCTACCTAGAATTCATAATCAGTTCGCTGATGCACTAGCAACGATATCATCTATGTTGCAAGCAACGAGAGGGTTAGAAGTTGAGCCTTTAAAAATCGAAGTCCTGGCAAGATAGGCCTACTGCATGGCCATAACTGAAGAGCCCGACGGGAGACCCTGGTATTACGACATCATGAAATACGTCCAGAAGTAGGAGTTCCCTGAACAAAGCACTCCCTCTGATCGAAAATTCCTAATGAAAATGGCTTCAAAGTTTTTCGTCAGCAGTGAAAATCTATACAAAAGATCGTATGACTCAGTCCTGCTAAGATGTGTGGATGCGGCAGAAGCCACATGAATAATGCAAGAAATACATGAGGGAGTTGTTGGAGAAATCGTTCCAGAATATTTTGAAGCTGACAAAACATTTCCTTCAGTCTAGTCTGGATATCTGCAGATCGTCTAGTGTAAAGTCTGAAGACTTTCTGACTACCAGACTCGAGATTCAAGACTCAAGATTTGAGACTCAAGACTCAAGACTATTCTCATTGACAGTCTTTCTGATCCAGTGACTAAGGAAATCCAGAGTCGAAGTATATGGTTGAGGATTTTATCCTATCGTCTAGAGAAGATCTTTTTGGCTGGATAAACATAACGGATTCTTTTGTTCGTATCAAGATCAATTGAAGATCCGATGGTCGACGAAGTATTCTTGGAATGTTCTATTCTTGGAAACCAAGATCGATTGTATGGGCGAACGAGTTGATTGATGGGCTATCGTCGGAGTTCCTTTTATAGCTCGAATGATCTTCTTGATTGATTCCGTCCAACGGGTAGATTGGAGGAATTCCTTTGGTAAGTGCCAACGGTATGATGGCATAAAGGAGTATAAAAAGGAAGACATTCTAGTTGTCTTGAGAACGTGATTTTGATAGAAAAATTCCAGAGTCTAAAGCACCTTGATTATTAGTCGATACAGTCCGAGCGAAATTGAATACACAGAGAGTGTTTATACTTGGTGATACCTTGAGCGAGTGTAGTAGATCATCTACATCGAGAGATCAAGGAAGAACAACTCTGTAACATCTCTTTGTTCATAGTGGAATCCAGCCAAATTGGCTGTCAGTGCAGAAGAGTGGACTTAGGCTTGAATCAAGCCGAACCACTATAAACCGCGTGTTTAATTCTCTCTTTCCTTACTCAGTCTTACATTGATTGTTATCTTTCGCTAATCCTTGAACTGTCTAAGTATTGCGCAAGTATACAGAAATTATCAAGAAAAATCTTTGTATACCTATTCACCCCCTCTAGGTACTCGTACTAGCAACATCAATTGGTATCAGAGCCCGTGCTCTTACTTTGTTTGAAGTGTTTTACTTCAGAGTAAAAGATCCATGGCTAGTATGCTAGCACCAGGGCTGATGGAAGGGCAAAGCAATACAAGACCACCCTACTTTGATGGAAAGGATTACAACATCTGGAAGAACAAGATGAAAGCCTTCCTACGATCCAAGGATCCTCTGGAATGGGACGTTGTGGAAAGAGGAATCACTCCTACTGCTGCATCAATCTCTGAAAGAGGAAAAGAAACTGTTGATGCCAGCGGAATGCCTCAGGAAGAGATAAACAAGAGACAAGCACTCGATGCGAAAGCAATTTACTCTTTATATTGTGCCTTATCTCCAACTGAATATAACAGAATATCTTCTTGTGTTACAGCAAAAGAAGTATGGGATAGATTACACATCACCTATGAAGGGACAGATCGAGTGAAGGAGACCAGAATTAACATTCTCCTCGGTCAATATGAAGCCTTCAAAATGAAACCATGAGAATCTATAACCGACATGTTTAGTCGTTTTACGAGATATTGTCAATGGTCTTGAGAACCAAGGACAAAAAATTTCTGATCCCATGAAGGTGAACAAGCTTCTACGTGGACTCTCCAAGGATTGGAATCATATAAAGACTTCAATAAGAGAGACGCAAAGAATTATGCCTCTATCTGTCGACGAGCTGATTGGAACTCTTCAGTCTTATGAAGTGGAACGAATTAATAAGGACGAAGATCCAAGAGGTAAGAAATCTATTACATTAAAATCAAATGATGACTCTGATGATGCAGATTCTGAAGATGATATGGACGATGAGGAGCTCGCCCTCATGATAAGAAGATTCAGAAAACTGAATAGAAAAGGCAGAAGGTTCAACTCAAAGAAACAAAATTTCCAAAGACAGCAGACCAAGTCTGTTGATGATGAGGAACCAAATAAAGATGTAGTACGCCGAATGTAAGAAGAAGGGACACATCGAGACCAACTGTCCTCTTCGAAGAAGAAAAGAGGAAAAGCTGAGAAGTTTCGAAAAGCTCTCAAAGCCAAAACCTGGAGTGATACAGAATGTGAAGAAAGTGATAATGAATATGCCAACATATGTTTGATGGCACATTCAGACTCAGACTCAGATTCTGGATCAGACTCAGACAGTGAATTTGAGGTAAGTGATTTTAAAATTCTGTCAAAGTCTCTAAATATATTGATGAAGCGTGTTTCAGTCTTAAGACTTCTCTCAAAAGGATTTCGAACTTAAAAAGGAAAACTCAGCTCTAAAACAAAAGGAAGTCATTTTAGAAGAAAGAGTTAAAAGTCTAGACCTAAATGTTTCTGCTCTTAAAGAAAAAGAAGATGATCTTTTGAAAGAAAATGTTTTCTTAAAAACGGACTTATCAAATATTTCAAAGAAGTTCTCAATAGGATCGAAAAGCTTGAAAAAGTTCTTTCTATTCAAAGACCTTACTTCAATAAGTCTGGTCTAGGCATGACAGAGGAAACAATTCCCTTGATTGATTTTCCTAAAGTTAAAGAAAGAATAAAGAAAAGACCGTCGAGAGAGGCTTACAAAAATCATTTCAAGAAAGTTTTTGTAAAGTCTGTTGGTCGAAATGCTCTAAGGTGTTCAAAGTGTAACAGTAAGGATCACTTTGAAAAAGAGTGTCCTATGGTTTAGAAGCCTGTTAAGAAAGTATGGCCTAATAATGCTTATCCTACTAACATCAAAGGACCCAAGAAAATTTGGGTACCAAAGAAAACTTGAGACTCTCTTTTAAATGCAGGTCTCCATCCATAAAAAGATAAAATGGTATCTTGACAGCGGATGTTCAAGACACATGACAGGAGATTCAAAGTGCTTTGTAAAGCTAGTTCAAGTAAACGGCGGAAATGTTTCATTTGGAGGAAACGGCAAAGGAAGCATCGTGGGATTCGGAACTGTGAAAATTGGAAATCTCACAATAAGCAATGTTTCTCTAGTAGAAGGACTCAACTATAACCTTCTCAGCATTAGCCAACGGTGTGATATTGGTTTCAAGATCTCTTTTCAAGAAGGAATTTGCTATGGAATTAGTAAAGACTCTACTCAGTCTTTCATGGGTCGAAGACATGGAAACATCTACCTCTTAGACATGAAATTGAATGAATCTCAATGTCTAATTTCAATCCAAGATGAAGCAAGCTTATGGCACAGAAAGCTTGGCCATGTCAATATGAAGCAATTAGCCAAAATCTCATCAAAGCAGCTTGTTCGAGGTTTACCCAAATTACCATATCAAAAGTCCGATCCATGCACACCCTGTATTATGGGAAAACAGGTAAGAAATTCTTTTAAGCAAATAAATCATGTCTCTACTAATCATGCACTACAGTTACTGCATATGGATCTCTTCGGACCAACAGAACTCGAGTATTGGAGGTAAGAAATATTGCCTAGTAATTGTGGATGATTACTCCGTTTTACTTGGGTATATTTCCTTGCAAGTAAATCGAAACCTTTTCGTATTTTGAAAAATTTGCTAAAAAGGTTCAAAATGAAAAAGGATGTGTTATCTCTAGTATAAAAACAGATCATGGAGGTGAATTTGAAAATCAAGATTTCACAAAATTGTGTGATGAATCTGGTTTTAAGCACGTATTCTCCTCTCCATACACTCCTCAGCAAAATGGAGTTGTGGAAAGAAAGAATAGATCTCTTCAAGAAATGGCTAGAACTCTTTTAATTGAAAGCAAAATTTCTTCACGATTTTGGGCTGAAGCTGTTTCAACAGCATGCTATATCATCAATAGAGTCTTCCTAAGACCTATTCTTGAGAAAACCCCTTATGAATTATTCAAAGGTAAGAAGCCTATTGTTTCATACTTTCATGTGTTTGGTTGCAAATGCTTTATATTGAAAAATGCAAAAGATCGAGTTGGTAAGTTTGAAGAAAGATCATATGAAGGCATCTTTCTTGGATATTCTACATCAAGCAAAGCCTACAGAGTCTACAACAAGAAGAGCCAGTCGGTGGAAGAGTCAATGAACGTCAAATTTCAAGACTCTACGCGAGATGAACCCAGTCAGACTCAGTATGAAGAGTCTGAACTTGCTCCAGACCTTCCAAAGCTTACTACTCAAAAAGTATCTCGACACGGAAGACCAACGTCAAGATGTTCATGAAGATTCAAATAAAGAAAGAGATCATCATCCAGAAAAATCAACCGATCGGAAGCACAAATCCAGTCATCCTAAAGATCTCATTATCGGCGAAATTAATGAAGGAATTCGCACAGATCCAAAAGAAGAGAAGAGTCTAGTGTCTTGTTGCTCTCATCTCGAAATTGAACCAAAAAGCATAGAAGAAGCTTTATTTGATGAAAGCTGGATCGAAGCTATGCAAGAGGAGCTCAGACAGTTCAGCATTAATGATGTCTGGGAATTGACATCTAAACCAAAAGGTAAAACTGTTATTGGAGCCAAATGGGTGTTTAGAAACAAGATGAACGAAAAAGGAAAAGTCATACGGAATAAAGCAAGACTCGTGGCCAAGGGATACACGCAAGAAGAAGGAATAGACTATGATGAGACTTACGCTCCTGTAGCAAGGTTAGAAGCTATTCGTCTACTACTTGCGTTTGCTTGTTACAAAAATTTCAGGTTATTCCAAATGGACGTCAAAAGTGCTTTCCTAAATGGATTTATCCAAGAGGAAGTTTATGTGGAACAACCGCCTGGATTTGAAGACCCAAAGAAGCCAGACTCAGTCTTCAGACTGAAAAAGGCCCTATACGGTCTAAAGCAAGCACCTCGAGCTTGGTACGACAGACTAAGTAAGTTCTTATTACAGAATGGTTTTGTTAAAGGTAAAGTAGATACTACTCTATTCATCAAAAAGGAAAACAAAAGCTTTTTACTTGTTCAAATATATGTTGATGATATTATTTTTGGATCCTCTAACGAAAGTCTATGCAAGAAATTTTCTAAGTCTATGCAGGATGAGTTTGAAATGAGTATGATGGGAGAATTAACATTCTTTGTGGGCCTTCAAATAAAACAATTGAAGGAAGGAACTTTCATTAACCAAGAAAAATATGCAAATGATCTTGTCAAAAGATTTGGATTGGAAAATTGCAAGAAGACGATATACCAATGTCAAGTTCTTTGAAGATAGAAAAAGATAAGGAAGGGAAAAAAGTTGATCAAAAGCTATACGGGGAGCATCATCGGTTCACTTCTTTATCTTACGCTTCTAGACGACATTTTGTTAAGTGTTTGTATCTATGCTAGGTTTCAATAGATCCTAGAGAATCTCATCTCAGTGCTGCAAAACGTATCATTAAATACGTTGCTTCATCTTCAAGTATGGGTCTTTGGTATCCTAAGAAGGGAGACTTTAATCTTCTAGGATATTCAGACGCAGATCTGGCCGGCTGCAGAGTCGATAGAAAGAGTACTTCGGGAACTTGCCGGTTACTTGGAGACGGGGACAGTGTCTTGGTTTTCAAGAAAACAAAGCACGTAGCTCTCTCAACAACGAAGCGAGTATGTTGCCCTTGGAAGCTGCTGTTCGCAAATTCTATGGATAAAACAACAGGCTACAAGACTTTGGGATTGAAGACTCATGCACGAGAAATCAAATGTGACAACACTAGCGCAATCAATCTCACCAAAAATCCAATTCTTCATTCAAGAGCAAAGCATATAGAAATTCGACATCACTTCATTAGAGATCATATTCAAAGTGGAGAAATCTCAATTCAATTTGTTGATTCAAAAAGTCAACTAGCGGATATATTCACAAAGCCTTTGGAGAAAAATCAATTTGATTTTATCCGCTCCAGACTCAACATTTTGAAGCTCGAAGAAGTTAAAGTCTAGAGACTCTCCAACCTTCAGACTTAGAAAGTTGATGACCGTCAGACTCAAATCTCTCGGACTCAAATATCTCAAACTCAGACGCTGATGACTATAGACTGTAAGTTGTTACTTTATCTAAACTCGAAAAGGTATGATCCTTCGCTTAGTTATTTTCTCCGTGAAAAACTTGTCTTTTCAAAAGGTTTAATTTTGGCAGTTATTGATTTA
Source organism: Eucalyptus sideroxylon x Eucalyptus melliodora (assembly GCA_016097485.1). Lineage (NCBI taxonomy): Eukaryota > Viridiplantae > Streptophyta > Magnoliopsida > Myrtales > Myrtaceae > Eucalyptus > Eucalyptus sideroxylon x Eucalyptus melliodora. The sequence continues at coordinate 42,386,404 of CM027832.1, read as the reverse complement.
GAAAAGAGGTATTCGTACACTTTCCTTGTACCGATTAAACTTCCCTTTTCAAAACTGAGTTATATATATAAACAGTTTTCACTTTCAATCTTCAAAACCCTAAAAGCATTCTCCTCTCAAACTGGTTTTTACTTCGAATTCATCCTCGAGAAAGTTGTCATCTTTTTCTTGGGAAAGCAATCAAAGAAATCTTTTAGAGACAAGAAGAATGTCGTCTTCAAGGAAGTCCTCAAGAATCGCGACAAGGGGACCACAAAGGATGAAGGAGGGACCTACCCACTTCGATCTCACAGAAGAGGAAGAACTATCGAGTCAGCATCAGAACCCAACTCACTCTCCACCTCGTCATTCAACGCCTTCTACCCCACAAGGTGCGGGTCAACATCCAGAAGAAGAGGTAATCGAGGACGCAGACCCAGTAAGAGTCCAAAAACCCTCGTTTATTTACAAACTTTACCGTGCATTGAAAAGCACTGCGACTCCAATGAAATATGTGGATGACTTTCTTAAAGAAAAGAACTATGGGAATGAGTACATTTTTCTGAAGAAAATGGAGGATTTGGGAATTGCTCCCAAAGGTAAAGCAGAGGAAGCGCTTGCAAATATTACGAGTGACCCTCGGATGTCGGGCCCAAATTTGGCGATGGGAACGACGATGACAAAATGTTCACTGATTTTCAACCGAGATTGGGTATTGCTGCGAAGGTGAAGGGGAAGAGGATGGAGTTATTTAAATCAAAGGAACAAGAAACCTTGTTCTTCAAATTGCTGAAGCGAGGGGTAATAAACCCTAGAAGTGTCGACTTTGATTTCTGGATCTTTGTGAATGTGAACTTGAGAGAAAAGTTCGATGCTGCTTCAACTGGAACGTTTTTGCACTGACACCACGGACGGATATGCACAACTGACTGCATATTTCTATTCAAATCTTAGCTTTATCGATGCGAATAGAATATCTTTCAGTGTTCGAGATCAGGATTATGTGTTGGATGTGGACATGTTGGCAGACATACTTGGAGTTGAACGGGCACGATATCAACCAGTCAAAGTCTCAGTTGCTCGTGCCACAATGGACCTTGTTGAAGATAGAGATATTGAGGGAAAAATCATCTATTCAAGGATGCGTGCCATCAACATTGTGTTGCACAAAATTGTTATCAATTGCATTAGGCCGAAGTCTACATCAAAGGCGATGTGTCTAATTTTGAAGCAAAATTGATGTACGCAATCAACTCGGGAAGAAGTTCTCTCTCCCTCACACTATTCTCTTTCACATGTACGAGCAATGTCGAAAGACAAGGGACAATTGCCTTATCCAGTGCGGTGACCAGGATCTTGAGACACATGAATATTGAACCGCCACACACTCTCGTGTTTCGACCGTGCGATAAGATGGTGGTAGGTTTAAAGATGTTGACCAAGATGCGTTTGAAAGAACTTTCTAAGGCAATGGAGAAATTCAGAGTGAAGACTCCAGTTCCGTCTGCTTCAAAAAGGAAGGGAAAGGAAGCCATTGGTGCTCCCACCAAAAAGAAGAGAACTCTCATCTTGGAAGATGAAGAGGAGGAATAAGATCTTACAATCACTGCTCTGATAAGGACAAGATGTTCTGCTTCCCAATCAATAGAACATCAGAAGAAACAGAGAGAAGAAGAAGAAAAAGACAAGAACAGAGAAGAAGCAGAGTAGAGAGAGAAGGAGAAAGAAGCTGAAGAAGAAGGAGAAGAAGAGCAAGAAAAGTCTGCAGCTGAATCTGGAAAAAAGGATACAGAAGAGAATGATCATCACTCTTCTCCTCTTGATGTCCTAGAGACAGGGGGAGTTGGCGAGCAAGAGAGGTCCTCACCTCATGCGCCAATAGTGAAGGTCTACGACAATCTCCAGCGAGCATCGGAAGAATTTCAGGCTTCTCAATTGCACGAAGAAGGTCACGATACGTCGAACCAAATCTGCAAGACTTTACGGAAGCGCCATCGTCGCATTTACTCCATCGGAAAGAGCAAATGCAAGTACTCGACGGACAATTCTGCAGATTTTCGTCGTATCATGGATATTCTTACGGAGATGCGTGGCCAAATCTATGCCCTGGATTTGTGAAATTCAAGCCTTGAAGAATGCTTTGGACAAGCATCTTGATTCCCTGGAGGATAAAATGAAAGACCTCGCTCTACAACCTGCAAACCAATGCCAAGGGAGAAGAGGTAGCTCAAGCGAGGAAGACTTGAAGAAGCTCGAAGGAGTAGTCCAGTCCATGGGGGATTTCCAGATTGTGCGCATTCCCAAGCAGACATGACATCTTTCTCACCTTTTTTAATGATGACAAAAAGGGGGAGAAGCAATTTGAACCAACCAATCAACCAACTTTCTTTGACTTTAAATTTGTTTGAATGTTGAATGTGTTTGTTTTTGAACTTGAGTGAACTTGGATATGAACTTGAATCTGACTGAATTGGCTGTGGATTTAAATGCTTGATTTGTTTGCATTCATTTCAAGTATTGTTATATGGTATTACTCATGAAAGACTAACCAATTTTCTATGGATGCGAGTCCGGTTGTTTTGTTTATCTTTATGAGATTGCCATATTGCTTGAGAAATGTTTTTGCAGGTCAAAGTGGTTCAAATCTACGGGGAAAGTTTTGTCACCATCAAAAAGGGGGAGATTGTTGGAGAAATCGTTCGAGAATATTTTGAAGCGACAAAACATTTCCTTCAATCTAGTCGGATATCTGCATATCGTCTAGTGTAAAGTACGAAGACTTTCTGACTACCAGACTCAAGATTCAAGACTCAAGATTTGAGACTCAAGACTCAAGACTATTCTCATTGACAGTCTTTCTGATCCAGTGACTAAGGAAATCCAGAGCCGAAGTATATGGTTGAGGATTTTATCCTATCGTCTGGAGAAGATCTTTTTGGCTGGATAAACATAACGGATTCTTTTGTTCGTATCAAGATCAATTGAAGATCCGATGGTCGACGAAGTATTTTTGGAATGTTCTATTCTTGGAAACCAAGATCCTGATTGTATGGGCGAACGGGATTGATGGGCTATCGTCGGAGTTCCTTTTATAGCTCGAATGATCTTCTTGATTGATTCCGTCCAACGGGTAGATTGGAGGAATTCCTTTGGTAAGTGCCAACGGTATGATGGCATAAAGGAGTATAAAAAGGAAGACATTCTAGTTGTCTTGAGAACGTGATTTTGATAGAAAAATTCCAGAGTCTGAAGCACCTTGATTATTAGTCGATACAGTCCGAGCGAAATTGAATACACAGAGAGTGTTTATACTTGGTGATAACTTGAGCGAGTGTAGTAGATCATCTACATCGAGAGATCAAGGAAGAACAACTCGTAACATCTCTTTATTCATAGTGGAATCCAGCCAAATTGGCTGTCGGTGCGAAAGAGTGGACGTAGGCTTGAATCAAGCCGAACCACTATAAACCGCGTGTTTAATTCTCTCTTTCCTTACTCGAGTCTTACATTGATTGTTATCTTTCGCTAATCCTTGAATTGTCTAAGTATTGCGCAAGTATACAGAAATTATCAAGAAAAATCTTTGTATACCTATTCACCCCCCTCTAGGTACTCGTACGAGCAACATCAGGAGCATGTGGCCCTCACATGAATGGACGTATGTTGGCCAAGAAGATAATGAGACTGGGTTATTACTGGCTCCCCTTAGAGAATGATTGTGCTCAGCATGTACGAAGTTGTCATCGTTGTCAAATTCACGGGGATAAGATAAATGTCCCTCCAACTGAACTGCATCAGTTATCTAAGCCATGGCCATTTTGAATGTGGGGCATCGATGTAATCGGCCCAATTAACCCAAAGGCGTCAAACGAGCATCGGTTCATCTTGGTTGCAATTGATTACTTTTCGAAATGGATCGAGGCCACATCATATGTAAGTGTAACTGCACAGAATGTTATGAAGTTTATCAAGCGTGACATAATCGCCCGATATGGTGTGCCAGATTCCATCATCACCGACAACGGGACAAATCTGAACAACAAGCTGATTGATCAATTATTTTCTAAGTTCAAGATCCAGCATCTAAACTCATCCCCTTATCGCCCGCAAATGAATGGGGCTGTAGAGGCCGCCAACAAGAACATCAAGAGAATCCTAGCTAGGACGGCTGAAAATTACCGCGACTGGCACGAGAGGCTACCCTTTGCACTAACAGCATATCGAACTTCAGTTCGAACTTCTACTGGGGCAACCCCTTTTTCCCTGGTTTACGGTATGGAGGCAGTTTTACCCGTGGAAGTAGAAATCCCTTCCCTATGAATTTTATCCCAGGCTGGATTATCTAAGGAGGAATGGACACAACAAAGGCTCGAGCAGCTGAACATGATCGATGAAAAGCGACTGAAAGCCCTCTGTCACGGTCAGTGTTATCAACAGAAGGTAGCTCGATCATTTAATCAAAAGGTGCGACCCAGGCACTTCGAGGTAGATGAGCTAGTCTTGAGAAAGACGCTGCCAATCTTCCCAGAGCCTAGAGGCAAGTTCGTCCCAAATTACAAGGGTCCTTATGTAATAAAGAAGATACTCCCCGGAGGAGCCTTGATCCTAACTGAGATGGATGGGCGAGAGTTTTCTAAACCAGTTAATTCTGATGCTGTAAAAAAGTACTACCCTTGAATGATGTTCATTGTCTGGCATTGCCAAACACTTCTCTATCATATTGAAAATGTCTATGCACCTTTACACCGTCATAAAAATCGGGTATTTGGAGAAAAATGAATTGTAATCACCAGCATTTAAGGAAGTGTCGAAAATCAAGTAGTAAACTCAATGTCATAACTTGAGCAAATCGACATTACCCAAGCAGACGCATAAGAGTAATCCATGTCAATTTCGCCTAGCTTGGTGTAAAAGATGCGTCATTCAGGAACCAGCTTGGTTAGAAGGAACCTTCTGTCCCAGTCAACAATCTTAGAATCCGAAAACCTCACTTCTTGTTCCAGACGCATGCCCTTGCAAGAAGCAATTGCTATTGGAAAGGTGGAAGTTTTAATTGTCCATCTCAAATTCCATAGAAGCCTGAGATACATGACTTTGCCCAATGCTGCTAATCAAAGACAGAAGGGGAAGTTCCACAAAAGGAAGGCGTTGAAAGTAAATCAACAGCTAGCAATCATGCCTACGTGGCCACAAGTAAGAAAAGCCGGTCGAAAGAAGCATGGAACTGCAAAAAGACTATCATCAACATTCAAGTATCCCTAGAAGCCAGCTCATATAAACTCGGGGGAAATGCAACTTGGTGTCATTTCTAACACTCACTCTCTGAACTTATATTGACAGGAAGCATTGGGATTCAAGGGCCAAGCTTAATGGTTAAATGGGGCAAACCAAGTGATCCAAACCCGGGACAAGAGCAGAGACACCCGATCAAATTCTCAACCTTTAGCTGATTATTCACGTGTCATATCCCTAATCAATAGAGACATCCATCGACACTCATTTGTGAATAACCCTTTGTAAATAACTCTTTCAAAATTCAACACATTTGTGAATACCGTTCCACCAAGTAAGCACCCCTATAACTATTAATAAGTTCTTCTTGAGTAAAAAGCCTTTCATTTATTTTGAGAATACAAACCCCATCACATCATACACTGCATGCATTTTTCTAGGTGAATTCTGCATGATGATTTTGTCTGTCTAAATCATTGATTCCATTGAGAATTATTAGAATAGACAGCCGATTGAAGAATACAAGATTGATTGAGCATGTTGGATGAGGCGCATCAGAATGATGACAGGCAAGCCATATCCTACACACAATCCCCGATCTATACACTTGTGAGATGAGTGCAGAAAATCCCATGACTACAGGGTAAAGAGTTCTCTCGCGAATGGTACGATGATCAAAGCAGTGAGAGGCATTCCATCACTCACTTTGAGCCCCATACACTGACAAATTTCTACTATACTCCCAACAAAGAACCACCCCACACCGGGGCAAGTTGAAAGCAAATCAGCATCACAAGGTGAGAAAGGGGATAGAAATTTTCTTGCTTGCACTTGCATCAATCTTCGAGTGTCTTTATTGCATATGAACAGTCGCGTTAATTTAAGTGCCCTAGAGTCATGAAGAGCAATTCTTTATTTACGCACTTGTATCCATGGTACAACTCAAATGAGTCTGTAAATTCACCCTCACATGGAGGCAAAGCGGAAGCCACTATCGTTGGAGCAGCATAATCAAAAGTGCCAACAAAAGATGAAAACTCCATAGTCTAACAAAGGCGTTTGCTTGAACTTGCCAAGATCAATTCCTCAAGCGACAATAGCAAAAACTGGGGCATAAAAAGCAGTGTACCTGGTAAAAGCAAGGTCAATGCCCATGAACGAAAAATTGAAGAGAGGAGTAGGGGCATGAAAAAGTAGTGTGCCTGGTAAAAGCAAGGCCAATGCCCCAAACAAAAAACACAGTCATTTGTATTCCCAAAAGAAATTGTTGTTGTGGTCCATAGAACATTCATCGGACCGTGAGAAGAAAGACCGGTGACAAATGCCAAAGCAATCACCGACTCTCACCCTCTTGCATGTGAGCCAAAGTCTACGTTACATTCCCATTGTAAAAGTCTCTTTAGACTAAGGGCACTTCAATTAACGTAGGATTTCATATGTGCATAAGCATCACTCGAAGAAGTACGAGCAAGATTACTCTATCTCTTTTCGCAGGGTTCTTGACTTGCAAACCCGGAGATGATCGTGCGGCACTTCATCCAGGAGCCTTGACCTCGACGATCCCATTTGATGAGCCATTGACCAAGTCTTCATCACAATTTCAACAAAGACCCCTTACATTGGTAAAGTCATACCACTTGCGAGAATACTCGGACCCCTGTTGACATGATGATAGTGAGATAGTGTGGTCCTTATAAATCCTGCATCAATGGTCAGGATAGCCTGTTCTATGAGAGTGAGTGAAAAGTCCTTCCAGACTGAAAGTCCCTCATCCGGCATGCTCAAAACATCTACATTCTAAATGAAGGTTGTCTTTCAAAATCTTCCCCGGTGGAAATCAGATGATGCAAAACTGACAAAATTATCATGCATGAATCTCATTTGAGCTCATGAATTTACAGCATATACAATCATGTGTGCATATTGTGCATATAGCAAGCATACTCTTAGAGATCAAAGATATTGCTAGGTAAGCATATCCTTACCCCCGTTTGCCTTAAAGTACCTGCCACTGTCCAGGTACTCTCTTATTGACACTCGACCTATTCGAGTTGTCCCTTGAGTTTGGGTGCTTACTGCTGTCTAAGTACCCCCTTGTTTTTGAGTACCCACCACTTGCCGGGTGCTCTCTCTGTTGACACTCAACCTATTCGAGTCGTCCCTTGAGTTTGGATGCTTGCAACTGTCTCAGCATCCCATTGCCTTTGAATATCGGTCATCGTTCGGATGCTCCCTTTTCTTGACACTCGACCTGTTCGAGTCGTCCTTAGAGTATTAATGCTTATGATTGACCAAGTATCCCTTTATTGTTGAATACCTACTACTGTTTAGGTATTCCCATATTGTCAAGTACCCACCGTTGTCCAGGTACTTCCTTTTCATGGCGCTCAACCTGCCCGAGTTGTCCCCAAATAATATAGCAGCTGTTCAAGCATTCCATCGCTTTGCTTGGCACCACCGTCCAGGTATGTTTTCTAGCACTTAGACCAGCCTGAGTGGTCCCAGATCATATCATTAAATACTTGTGTTCATCCAAGTGTTCTCGTACTTTGTACACTTGTGGCTATCCAGGTGTCCCACCCCTTTTAAATGCCTGCAGCAATCCAAGTAAGCCTCATACACAGTCAAGTTTATAATACCAGGAGGTAAGAGACCTTCACGAATATGCGGGGCACGCCCTCGATATTCCCAATTACCAGGGGGTGAGAGACCTTCACAAATATGCGGGGCACACCCTCGATATTCCCAATTACCAGGAGGTGAGAGACCTTCATGAATATTCGGGGCAAGTCCTCGGTATCCCCCAATTGCCAGGAGGTGAGGGACCTTCATGAATATCCTAGGTACTCCTTCGATACCTGCGAACGCCAGGTACCCTTCAAGAGTTTGTACTTATCCAAGTACTCTTTCAACACCCGCAAGCAATCAGATATTCCTTCAACAACACCCGTAAGCAATCAGATATTCCTTCAACGCCTACGAACATCCAGTACTTGTGAATATCCAGGTACTCCTTCAATGCCTGTGAATGTCCAGGTATCTTCCAGAATCGATGCCCTGAGAAAGATCAGCGCATCCTCCCGAGAAAGATTGGGTTCCAACCAGTGTCTTTGACAAAGATCAGACACCCCCACAAAACAGATGCTCTGAGAAAGGTTGGCGCATCTCCCGAGAAAGGTCGGGTACCAACTGGTGTCCTCGATACAAATCAGGCACCCACAAATGAGATGCCCTGAGAAAGGTCGGTGCATCTCCCGTCAAGGCGACCGAAGAAAGGTTCGGGTCCTAGACAAATCACTAATTGTTTTAACAGGCGACCGAAGAATGGTTCGGGTCCTAGACAAATCACTAATTGTTTTAATAGGTGACCGAAGAATGGTTCGGGTCCTGGAGAAGCAATTTCCCGTCACGGCGACCGAAGAATGGTTCGGGTCCGAGACAAACCGCTGATTACTCCAACAGGCGACCGAAGAATGGTTCGGGTCCTGGAGGAGCAATCTCCCGTCAAGGCGACCGAAAAAAGGTTCGGGTCCTAGACAAATCACTAATTGTTTTAACAGGCGACCGAAGAATGGTTCGGGTCTGGAGAAGCAATTTCTCGTCACGGCGACCGAAGAATGGTTCGGGTCCGAGACAAACCACTGATTGCTCCAAACAGGCGACCGAAGAATGGTTCGGGTCCTGGATGAGCAATTTCCCGTCGAGGCGACCGAAGAAAGGTTCGGGTCCTAGACAAATCATTGATTGTTTTAACAGGCGACCGAAGAATGGTTCGAGCCCTGGAAAAGCAACCTCTTCATATCACCAGGTAAGATGACGTCTTGATACTTGCCAAATCCGGGGTTCACACCCTATCTCACTCACTCCCGGTAAGTAACTACAAGTATCTTCTTATCTATCTTAGTATATGTAATGTTATATTGCTCTTTTTGCATAGAACAATAGGTTCCAAGTAAAAGTATAATCTGCTGCGCATGCATAGATAAAATTTAGGCATAAGTTTGTCTTTGAATGCAACCTCTACGAATTCACCTTCAAAGAGGGGCAGCTGTTGACGCCTTAATTTTGTTTAGGTCTGTTTTATTTTTTTATTTATTAAGTTATTATTTTCTTTATTAGATAGTAAATAAACAAAAAAAAATGAAAAGAAAAGCGAAAAAAAAAAAAAAAAGCAAAGCGAAGCAAAGAAGTAGCCCAAAGAAGCGGCCCCCCGCATGGGCCTTTGGCCCATCGTCGCTTCAAGCCCGGCCCCTCCGCGTCGTCTTCTTCCTCGCGCCACCGAAGAGCACGCGGGTAGGCGCGACGCCGGAGAAGCAGCATGAGCGGACGGCGGTCGCGTGCGGAGCGAAGAGGAGCGGGTGGCGTCGACGGACGTGGACCGGAGGAGGTGATGATGGTGGATGGGACGGCGGTCCAACCGGCGGGTCGAAGCCTCGCCGATCGGCCGCTCCCGCGCCTATAAATAGAGGGGGGCCACCGTCGACGAATGGGAGGACGCCGAGAACGATCGAAGGCTGCAAGGCTTCGAGCTTCCTGCTGAGAGACTTCAGAAGGGGAGCCGAAGTCGAGCAAGCCCAGATCCGAAGGCTCGCGGCCGGAGAGAGAGAGAGAGGAGAGCGCGAGCGATGAGGAGGGCCTGCGAAGTCCTAGATCCAACCAGATCTGGGATCCGTTGTCGCCAGTGCAGCCGTGGCTCCGCCACCATTTCGACGCCGTTGCCGTAATCGATTCACCGAAGCCGCGCCAAATCTGGAAATCGCAGGGACGCCGTCGCTCATCCGTCGCTGCCACCCGCACCATTGCCACGAACAGGTAAAGTGCCGCCTCCGTCGCCGTCGCCGTCTCCGTCACCGTCCAGTCCTTGTCACTGCCATAGCCGCCATCGTCGAAGAGCTTGATCATAGCCGCCGTCGATGCCGTTGCCGCCGTAACCCTCCCGTTTTCCCGCTTCGGCGCCGCGGATTCGCAAACCCTAGGGTTTGCGATTTCCGGGTCACGAAGCGGGTCCGAGTCTGGAAACCCGGGTCGGGGTTCCGGAGTTGGGTCGGGTAGGGTTCCAAAGGAACCGGGTCGTGGAGCAGGAAGTTGGAGCAGGTAGTCGGGCCGGGCCGGGCATCCCTAAACGCCCGGCCTCGGCGTCGTTTTGATTATAAAAAAAAAAAAGTCGGGCCCGCGTAGCGAGCCCATCGCGTTCCGGCTGGTCGAGTCGGACCGACTCGCGGATCCGACCCGGTCGTTTTTATAATATTTTTTAAATAAGAAATAATATATTTAAAAAAAAAATCAAAAATAATTTATTTTCGAAAAAATATTAAAAAAATGTTTTAATTTCCAGAAAATTAAAAAAATGTTTAAAAAATGTCGAAAAGTGTTTTATTTTTCTAAAAAATCAAGAAAAATAAAAAATAATTTATTCGCCAAAAAAATCAAAAAATAAAAAATATTCCATATTTTCTAAAAAATGCCAAAAATCCAAAAAAAGTCAAAATTTTCAAAAAAAATTCATGAAAAAGCCAAAAAGACTTGTATTTTTTCCAAAAATACCAAAAAATCCCAAAAAATCCCTTTTGTGTCAAAAAAAATTAGAAAAAGACTAAAAAATATTTTTCCTCCCAAAAATGCATGGAAAATCCCTCGAGCATCCAAAAGGCCTCGGGATTTAAACAAGATTAGGTACCGAAAGGGCATTAGTGATTAACTAGTGTAATCAAGTCCCCGATCCTAATTTCTCTGGTTGCGCAGGAGCGAGTATTTCTCCCGATACTTCACTTGGGTTTCTAATCGACCCACCCCAAATCGATTAGTGGCGACTTCATTTTAAAAATTGATTTACAGATTAAAAACTTGAACCATTAAGTCGTGAATTGGTGGACTTGGGAGAGTCCGGGCTTAACCAATTTTAGCCGAGCCATTAGCCTCCTTAGGCGCTCGTACCCGATTGTGGGCGCCGAAAAAAAGAGGTCGCGACATAGAGGGAAAAAAAAGAAAAAACGGAGCACGCGGAAGATTGGTCAATTAAGAATCACGCGTTTACAGAAAGATTCACGGATCCCGGAGTTGATTCGGGCAAACCAGGAAGTTCCAGTGCATCATTTTTTAGTCCATCGACTCCGGCGACCGTTACCATGGAGCAAATTTTCCTTTTTACCAAGTCATATTCGAGAAGGATGAACTATTAAAAGTGCGACTAATGCGTTGGAACCAATAAATGAAACTATTCAATTAAGAAATGAATTTTGAAAATGACACCTGAACACAGACTTCACATGGTCTGGCGGTGTCCCTAATCCTAGAAAAGATCGATTAGATGGTTTTAATATAGATGGCAGAGAGAAGATTACAATCATTGGTAATACTCACATTCAAGTATTTTTCTACCGTAAACACACCCAAACGCGCAATAATCAATCATAAAAGAGAAGAGTATTCACTCACTCATAATTCTCTTGGAGGATGCTCTCAAAAGGTCTCCAGGTTTCTCTAATAGAAATAGCTTTGAAAATGGAACTTCTAACAAATCCAGAATGAGGCCGGGCTCTCGCCAAGACAGGTCCCAGCATCTGGCTTGCGCTTTGAAAAGCATAGTAGATATTGGACACTTTCTAAGAGCTTGTCCAACTTTTTCGAAGCTTGGTGACTGGGTTCATCCAGGCGCCACACAAGTCATTTCCTTGCATTTTCAATTATCCGCCTCTATCTCCATACCCTTGCAAACACTTGAGTGTTCCGAAAGTCATGAGCGTGTGTCGATTTCAAATGAAACGGAATTAACTTTGAGCTGCAATCAATGAGGAAACATAATCTAACACAATGATGTATTACTACACTTGAACTCTTTGCTAAAGATAAAAGTACCAACAAAGTACTAAATATAATCCATTGATATTAATTTAATCCTAAATATTTCAATTGAACGAATTTAATTGTAAAACTTTTAACATTAGTACCAAATCGGTCCATCTGACCAATTCAGACTAAAAATTGCTAATGTGGACACCAGCTGTTAAGCAATTTCCGACATCCATGCTAGCAATTTTTGGCTTAAATTAACTAGATAGACTTTTTTGTCAATCTAAAAAGGTTTATGACTCGATTTGTATCAATTCAATAGTTATATGACTTTTTTGGTACTTTTCCCCTTTGCCAAACTTGAATTTTTGTACAACTGATATTGAAAAAGCAAAATTGGTTAAAAAATAACTCCTCTCACTTCCACACCTAGGCATGGCAAGGCGGCCCAGCTAGCTAATCCGAGATTTATCTTGGCCTGAATGGGTCTAAGCAGGATCTCCGCCTCTTGAGTGGTGGCACATTTGGTAGGGGTGTTTGGTAATTTCCAAATCAGGAACTGAAAATCATTTGTTCAAATCTTATGAATTACATACAAATAGCTTTGAGTGAGGGTTATCTGCATGGGTCAAATACCTAAGCTTAATCGGTTGACAAAACTCGTAAGATGTTTCATGGATCTTCATATAGTCCCATCTCCATGCTAAAGTCCTGAATTACAAACTAGGTATATACAAAGTTACGTGGCCATTTATTTTCTGTCTTTTAAAATTACTTTTCCAGTTATATTTATGCCTTCATCAGCTGAAAAAGAAAAAATCTAAAAAGTATGCGCGCCCATGCTTTCTCATATTAGGTGCACTTAAGCACTTAGCTAGGCTCGCAAGTTCGTGTCGGGACAAGCAGGTCGTGGTTATGGAAAAGCTCGAGCCCAAGTGGACCCTACCTGAGCCCGCATGCCGAGTCTACTCACTTCTAGGTTAAGACAGGTCATCGATTTAATTAACACGATGTATCGATGAAAAAACAGTGTGCCTACCCGACTTGAGCACGCCGGCCGAGTCTACTTGTACCATTTGAGCTCCTAATTCTAGTTGAAATTGAATACCTCAATCTTTAAGAAAATCTTGATTGACATTTAATGTCACGTGGAATTTTCTCTTCTTCCATTTTGACGGGAATGTAAAGGAAATAAGTTTTTAATACTCGAGTCAAAACAGATACAAGTATAATTCGCTCACAGCCAAACTTTTAGTCATATCACCATTCATCATTTCAATGGGTATAGAAAGTTTCACTTGGAACATCGGCATGCTGCAGTCGCTACGATGACCATTCTCAAAGGAGCTTTGTCTTATAGAAGAAATCAAGCACAAATTTTTCCGCAACCGCATACAACTAGAAGGAATGGAACTGAAAGTTTCTATATATCCTTTGTTCACTAATGAATTTCGACCCCGACCCCTTGACATTGGCATCATGTGGACTTTTATTTTTAAGGACAACATTTTCTTCTACCCTTAATTGATTGGAGGGTGAAATGGTTATATAAGAAGTCAACAACACGTTCTCATCTTGCTCCATCTTAAGCTACAAATGGGAAATTTCCATTGAAGAAAAAAAAAACCTCCTAAACGTATTGTACAAATACCAAATCAATCATAAACTTTTCAATTTGGTCAACTATAACTTGAACATTTTGACAATTTACAATATAGTCTTTTCGGCAAATTTTGGCCGACAATCGTTGAATTGGACACCAGCTATCTTACATGACAATTTCTTTGATTTTTTTTTTTAAATACATAATTTTTTTTTGAATTTTTTCTTTTCTTTTCTTTCATTCTTCCTCCACTAGTTGCCGAGCTTCAGCAATGGCAAATGACCAGCCTCGAGTAGGGCTTGCCCTACCTAGATGATGAGGTCAAGCCTTTAGAGCTCAAGGCTGGCAAGGTCGACCCTCGCCGACCCTTCTCTATGGTTGATTCCTAGCAATGGCAACTAAAAAGGAAGAAGAAAATAAAATAAAAGTTAAAAATTCGGAAAATTATATATAAATTTATCCATGTTTGTGATTGCCAACTAAAATTGGCTAGAATTGCTACTTTGGCAAATCGTCAAAAAAACTTAATTGGCCAAATTGAAAGATTTTAGTATTGGTATCTATATAATGGATTTGGGATTTTCTTTTTTTCGGTAATTATCCCACTATAAACTGTTATTGCATTCGTGCCATATCCTTGATTTATCATTTTCCAAACTTTCCACTACTCGATAAAGGTAAAGCCATAATAAGGGAGACCTTTGACCTGTTGTGGTCTCTTTTTAGCCGTTGCTTTGTTTGATGTAATAGTTACGCTGTGATTATTTTGAAAATTATAGAACTTTAGAAATTTTTAAACTATGACTGGTTATATTTATCGAGATCTGTTATGAGTTATTCTTATCATAAGATTAGATTAATGATATTTCGTCAAACATCCATTGGAATGATCCACAACAATGTGATGAAGTTTAATTGTGTTCTTTTTCTCGTCGTGCTCCCACATTGTTGCTGTTTCCTGGCTCCTTCCTTCCTTCCCCCTCTCTCTCTCTCTCTCTCTCTCTCTCTCTCTCTCTCTCTCTCTCTCTCTCTCTTTCTCTCTCTCTCTCTCTCTCTCTCTCTCTCTCTCTCTCTCTCTCCCTCCCTCTCTCTTTCCCTCTCTCTCTCTCTCTCTCTCTCTCTCTCTCTCTCTCTCTCTCTCTCTCTCTCTCTCTCTCTCTCTCTCTCTCTTCTCTCTCTCTCCCTCTCTCTCCTCTCTCTCTCCTCCCTCCCTCTCTCTCTCTCTCTCTCTCTCTGTGACATAAATATGCACCTTAAGATCGATATGTAAACTTCATTACAGGGATTAGCAGCTTATTTTATGCAAGATATTTTGAGAGGTATCCAACACGCATATCCTTCAAAGGCCTTCATTAGTGCATAATCTCTCCCTCCATTATAATTCTCGCAGCGATTCCTGCTTCTTTCTTAGCCTGTTACATATATGGAAAATGGTCCAACTCAGAAATTCATTTACTAGGTACGGCTATATAAATACTCTATGCGAATGCATATGATCGTGCTCACTTGTCTCGCAAGCTAGAGATCCCAAACACGTGTATAGAGAAAGATCATGGACGGTTTGCTTCAGTGCCCTGCGAACTACGTGCCTTTGTCTCCCATAAGCTTCTTAGAGAGAGCAGCTTTCGTCTTCGGCGACAAGGTCTCCATCATCTACGGCGATAGGAGGTACACATGGAGAGAAACCCACGAACGATGTTTGAAGCTCGCCTCCGCTCTGACGAGGTTGAAGATCTCGCGCGGCGATATCGTAAGTCTCTCTATCTTGTTTCCCTCGTCTTTAATAATATCCTTGTGTTTCATGCAAGTAAAAAGGGGTCCTCGCTCGCTTTCTTTCTTTCTTGCTTCCATTAGCTTTTAGTTTTCCCAAAGCTCACGGTCTCAAATGGAGGGAATAAGGTAGTTGATCAGGATCATGCTGTGAGAAGCTATAAGCCTAAGAAAAGTGGGAGGGACAAAGATCTATATTGAGATAGATTGTTCTTCACGGTACACTCTCATGAGCTATTATCGACAGTGTCGAATACATATGCATTTTATGCACATGAACCGTTGTCGGATCAGGCGAACATCGCACTGGATATGCATGCCCCAGAGATGCTATCTTCGGTCTCTTTTCCTTTGCTCGTCCCCTTTGATGGTATATCAAGAGAAGGAGAACCCATGGAACCGGTCAATCTGCCAAATTAGGTCAAGATGAAGGAGGTCAACCCCCAAGCTCCTCCGTTGTCTATGTTGCTTCATAGATGTCTGTATGCTGTGTGGGACAAACCATTAACATAAACAACTGGAATGATTGGAAATACAAATACAAAACTATATTCCATGGACCAAAAACTTTTCAAAAAATAAAAAATTATAGCCTCGCATAGGAAGAATTTATAATACGTAACCTAGTTCATGTTAGTCCTAACTAAAATGATAGCGACTTGCCAAATTCAATATAAAGGTTTGTTAAAAAAAAAAAACACATTAAAAAAAGAAACAAAGTGAAAGGATTAGAAGAGGTTGGTAAAGTCAACTATTGTGTAAAAGGTCATGTTTTGCATTCAAAACAAAAGCATAATGTAATATATATATATATATATATATATATATATATATATATTGCTTTCCAGCCAAAATTTGGAATATTATTCAAATTTTAGGAAATTATGATCAAATTACATGTGAAGTTATGTATCAATACTTACGTGTTTGGAAGTTTCGGGAGTCTCAGATTCGAAAAAAGTGCATGAGTAGCATGATTTAGGTTAAGCAAATGGTGAAAAGTATAAGTCAAGGCAAGTCCTAGATACATAAAATATTTTAATGAATGCATGCCTGCCCTCTCTTTTCCCTCACTCGCATCCTTCAGATTCTCTCTTCTTTTCTTTCTTAATTACCTCACAAGTCAATTCTTTTCATTTCCAATCACCCCTACCCAACATAGTATCAAAGAGCACCATAATCTCGAAATATAGGAATCCCTATTTATATGCTAAAAAAAAAAAAAAAAAAAAAAAAAAAACCTAAGACCCGTCGGTGGTTGAGTTGAAACTTGAGAATCCTCTCTTAATATGGAAATCTATAACATGTACAGAGCTAACAGTACAAGACCTCCCATGAAACTGAACTTTTTGAAGAGAAATACTAATATTATAGCTAATTTATTTTATCTGAAAAGGATGAAATTCCTAAAATGATTATAAATTGCTCCACTGAGTCAAATTATTGTAAAACCCTTTAGTTATTTTATATCAGTAAAAGTAAAATAAAATAAATTATTTCACTCTTTTATATTAATCCATTTTAACCAATATTTTATCTACACGCTATAATAATTGTTAAGTAAATCATTTGAGCACGTTGGCCCCTGCAACTCTCCGCGTTGGAATTCTAGCCTCGTCAACATTGACCATAAGGGGACAAACTCTCATTGTCCATTTGGAAATCCTTTCCCACGAGGTGCCATCTCAATCTTCACCCACCCACGGAGAGGAGTCCCGCACGTCATGAATTTTGGGTCTACAGCTAACTCCTATCAAAACATTTTTGCTAAAACAATAAATGCATTAATCCCCCGCTTAAAAGGGTTTGCTTAATCGAAAACCATGAAACTGAACTTTTTGAAGAGAAATACTAATATTATAGCTAATTTCTTTTATCTGAAAAGGATGAAATTCCTAAAATGATTATAAATTGCTCCACTGAGTCAAATTATTGTAAAACCCTTTAGTTATTTTATCAGTAAAAGTAAAATAAAATAAATTATTACACTCTTTTATATTAATCCATTTTAACCAATATTTTATCTACACGCTATAATAATTGTTAAGTAAATCATTTGAGCACGTTGGCCCCTGCAACTCTCCGCGTTGGAATTCTAGCCTCGTCAACATTGACCATAAGGGGACAAACTCTCATTGTCCATTTGGAAATCCTTTCCCACGAGGTGCCATCTCAATCTTCACCCACCCACGAAGAGGAGTCCCGCACGTCATGAATTTTGGGTCTACAGCTAACTCCTATCAAAACATTTTTGCTAAAACAATAAACGCATTAATCCCCTGCTTAAAAGGGTTTGCTTAATCGAAAACCATTTTTATTATTCACTTTTTTTTTTAAAAGGGTCAAAGAGGGGCCTACTCGATCTTTGAATGCAAATTAATATATTTACACATTTTCTTGAGATCATGTACTCCGACAATGCATTCCCTTTGACTAGGTTGAACTAGCATGAAATACAAGTTAATGGTCCCTAAATTTTGGCATATAGTCATGTAAAACATATTATGTCGTCAATCATGGCATGTTTCCATCTCTAGAAAAATTTGAAGTAAACGAGGCATGTCAACCGGTGAAGATGGACCTTGCATGAACTTTTTTTGATTTGGTGGGGCACAATTCTCAAGTTAGGATTTACCCAAAAAAAAAATTCTCAAGTTAGAAGAATTACACCCATCACGTTATGTATATTCCGCGTGATTGAATGAGTATAAAATGGAGCCAGATGACATTATGTCCCAATCAGTCTCTTTGACTCGAAGGAGTTAAAACTTAAAGGGGGCGTCAACCTTTCCATCCTTAATTCATAGGCAGTTTTAATATTATCTTTCTCTCGTGAGAGGAAAGGTTAAAGGGGAGTCTTGCAAATTACGTGGACCCGACACTCTAGTCCTAAGTTCTTTTCATTGCAGCAAAACTTACAAATGATTTGGTATGCATGATTGAACGGTGAGCTGCAATCCTCTAAGTCAATGATACCTATTGGTACACACCGATTCATTTGTTAAAATTTGTATAAGACCATCACCAATTGATCATGAACATTAAAGCTATTATATGAAAGCATGATGTATTATTTGACTATTGTAACATTTCCCTCCATACTTAGGCTTGTATTTCACCTAAGACTAATGGTTGAAATAATAATAGGCAAAGAAAAAGTATAAAAATATTTGAACTCGAGACACCCTCTGGAGCCACAACTATGTAGAATCCAGTGCACAATAATCTACTCCAAAAACTTTGGAATATGGTGCCCATGTTAAAATATCTAAATAGCAAACTACGAACTCATCTATCAGCTTATGCTTTTAGAATAATTAGTTATAATCCCATAAAGTCTCAATGTAGTATCATAGTAGGAGGCCTTGAATTCACATATTCCAGACTTTTATTAACCTCACCAATTACATATTTCAAAGCTTCACGCTTAAGTTAAAGTCCAACGTAGACGCGATGGAGAAGATTAGAATAATTAAAAATTAAATAACGTTTTCATTTAATAGTTTAAGTTTTTAGAAAAATTGGTTATAGTCTCACAAAATCTCGACATATTATGTTTTATGTCTTAGAACTCTCCCTCACGCAAAGGTTTGGTTCAATGATAAAGGCCTTAAGCATAGATCCCAACATGTGAGTCCCATGGGCAAAGGATTATCAAAATCTAAGGCTTATAAATAAGGGAACCTATAAACGAGTGAAAAGGCATGGTGCTGTTTTACTATAAAATCGCTCTCCTTAAATCGTCTAATGGACAATGAAAATTATCACATGTTGTATTTCGAATTGACAGATGATTTTGAATCAAGAAAGGAACACAAACTTGATGATTAGGTTCTAGAACTTATGAAATAAATCCACTAATTATAGCAAATTATCTTCGAAGGATAAAACCAAGCATTTCATTAACATAAACAACTGGAATGATTGGAAATAAATTACTGGGAAATGACTAGAAATAAGTAAAGTGCATTGACAAAAGTAAAATCTTGTTCTTCGGATGTTTGTGCATATCTTTTCCTCTTTGTTGTTCTCCTTTTTATAGTCCATGGGTAGCTGGCCTATTCTAGTAAGTGTTCTCGCTCGTTGAAATTTGATTTTGGTTCCCTTTTATGGTATAATTGTTCCCGCCTCAGAAGGTCGACTACAATAACTAATTGACTCAGCTATACAAATTGCTTGATTGCAACTACTAGTTAATACCCTTGATAATTGGTCCTGTATAAAAGTTTCACTGCAATAATTGTTTCCGGTATTTTTATCCTTACAGTCGATTTGATTTCGGCCAAGTTTTGTAAGTCCGTGTGAATGTTTCTCAATTCCATCAACATTGATTTGACCAACATCGGCTTGACTATTCCCACCTTGTCCACTTAATCCCATTGGCTTCTTACAATCATTGTCGGCGTTTAACCACTGAATGTATTTATAATGAAAATCATATCGCAATGCTCGTCAACATACTGTTTACTCCTTCCTTAGTGACGGCCTACATAATCTATCAGTCGGTCTATATTCATAATCGGCCTTGACCTTGTTTAGTTGACTACGGCCCGAATTAAAAGATTGCTCTTCGTCTCAATGTTTTAGCACTTTGTCATCAAAGCTATAAAGTCATAGGTGATGATGTATGGTTAATGGCATCATTCTTATGAAACTGACATCAAAGTTGACATTTTTAGGTTCCTTATAGTCACAGACTATATTTAATATTTTAACAGTTTTACATGTGTCTGAACTCCTTCTTTTAATGGACCCATTACACTAATTAATATAGATAAGCAACGCACTAAGGAGTTTCATTCTATATGATGCAAAACACCGTTGCATTTCCAAGACTCCATTCCCTTGCTTTTCCATCCAAAATGACACACAATCCAGGATATGCATGATAAGACTTTCGGGGAGGTTTTTTCCTAATGATCACAACTATCGAATTTCTACTTTTTCTCTTTTCGTTTTATGTGATCATAAAGCAGAAATTATCAAGACAATAATCATGTCGAGTTAGATGTCGTGGTTTCAAAAGAAAGAAAGAAAAACTAGGTTTTCGGCTGGTGAAAGCTGATCCGGCTGCATGCTTAAGTGTATGACTTAAGAACACGCGCGTGCATGGCATCCACGCCGGCTGCATATTTTCTTCAATGTACTCTCGTTGTATCATTTAGACTTCCCTGCGTGGTACTTGAAATGATAACACTGATTGTACTTTCATTGTATTGTACTTTCCTTGGCTATAAAAGGAGAAGATAAAAGATGCTAAAATTAGATATTCGAGAGAGAACTAGTTGGATACAAAGTCATAATCTATCCGGGATTCCTGACGTTATTGATAGTGAAGCATTTAAATGAAATCCATCCCATTGTATCACTAGTCTCGCCTAGGTTTTGGCTCTTTCCTCATTTACTAAATCAGTCTTTAATAATCTAACATTTCCAGGCAAAAAAAAAAAAAAAATTAAAGAAAGGTGCAAATACTTATTATTTGGGAATATTATCCGATCAGTCCTAAATCTATTATATAGATGTCAATAAGTCATAAACTTTTCAAGTTTGCCAATCTAGTGTTAAATTTTTAGGCGAAATTTCAATATAGTCTTCCCGGCTAATTTTTTTCGGGATAACTGACATGACGGTCCAGTTATTACTGGTCGTTCTATATTCAAAGCATCTAGAATACTCACTTTGGTGGGGATGATGCATGAAGTCGTGGTGGGGCTACGTAATCAGATAAGGCATGAAACGGGATTTATCTGTTCCCCTTTTTATGGGTAAGGATTGCGGCATTTTCTTCATCTCGCACTCACTACTCTCAAAAGGGAAGCTTCAGCGAAGTTTGACAAAAACTCTAAAGAATTGAATGGATGCCTATCATCATCTTGTGGGTAGCGACAAATCTTGATGCTTTCCATGGTCATCAAGATCTGATTTGAGAGAAAGCTTGGTGGATGCTGTTCCATTACGTAAGTGTTCCTTCTAGAAAGAGGGTTCGACGGTAAAGGCGTGTAGATTGTGGAAGATACGTGCCTCTTCCATGTGGGGTTTGATCTAAAGTCAGAGGCCAAAGTTATTTTGGTGATCTGATCATGGCGATGACTCACGAGGAAGTCGTCTAGGGCCCATTAACTGGGGCTGTACGTTGATTTTCTAGATATTATCATTTATTCAGAAGTACTGTCACTTGATAATATCTGAGAAAATTTTGTAACATTTAGTTTGTGTTAAAATAAAGCGGAAAAGAGAATTGGAGAATTTTTTAATTTTTGTATATTTCTCTGTGTCTAATATTAATGATACATGAGCCTATTTATAGGCTGTTTTAGAAAACTATGTGAAGCAACAAAATATTACAATATCAAATACAATCAATTAGAATCAAATAAGGAGGATAATATCTCTAACAATATATCTAAAATTCCCTCTCAAACTCAGGGTGATATAGAAGAGGTTAGTTAGAGTTTGGAGAAATGATCTTGAAAACGTCCAGGTGGATGTGCCTTAATGAAAATATTAGCTATTTAATCAACTAACGATGTGGGAACAAGATATGACCAAAAAAAAAAAAAAAAGTGGGAACAAGACAAATAGTACCACAAAGCATGTGAGAGCGTATGAAATGACAATCTATTCTAATATATTTGGTATGCTCATGGAAAACATTGCTATGTGATGTTTGGATAGCACTCTGGTTATCGTAATAAATGATCATTGCACCATCATGAGAGACTCTCATGTCTTCAAATAACCTCCACAACCATAGTAATTCTGATGTTGTATTAGGAAGGGGACGATATTCTACTTCTATAACAAATCGAGCGATGGTAGTCTATTTCTTGCTTTGCCAGGAAATAAGGGAGTTTCCTAAGAAGAAGTAGTGGCCTGTAGTAAAGGGACGATCAAGAGTATCACCGGCCTAGTTGGCATCTAGCATCAGAATAAGTCATTAACTCTAAGGTTAAGTTAGTATAAAAGTGAAAACTGTGAAATAAGGTACCCTTGACGTAACGAAGAATTCAAAGAACATCGGCAAAGCGAGTTGTTCATGATGCAGTCATGAATTGACTTACAATATGAATAGCATAAACAATGTCAGGACAAATAACAGTGAGGTATACAAGACTACCAATCAATTGTCGATAAAGCATAGGATTCGAAAGAGGAGTCTCGTCTTTGTGATCAAATTTGGCATTCGTCTCAATGGAAGTTATAACGATCTTGTTATCAGTAAATCCAACGTGAGAAAGGAGATTAGTGGCATATTTCTCTTGAGAAACATAATAGCCAAAGGAATTTGAATCAACCTCCAAGCTTAAAAGATAACTGAGTCAATCAAGATCTTTCATTTACGTATGAGGATTTCGTAATACTGTTTTGATCATCGCTAATAATAACCATGTCATCAACATATAAGAGCATCATACAAATGCGATGTTCATTTGAACAAAAAGAGCATTGTCATAGGGATTAGATATAAATCCATGGTGTTCCATTGTGGAACTAAACTTGGAATACCATGCACAATGAGCTTACTTTAGTCCACATAATGCTCGGCATAGTCAACACACTTTATTAGAAGTGTGAGTGTATCTAGGAGAAGGCTCTGTATGAATTTCCTTAGTGAGATCTCCATTAACAAATGTATTTTTGACATCCATTTATAATAGAGGTCATCGCTTAATAGAAGCAATGGGAAGGAGGCTATGAACAAAAGTACGGGTGAATATAGTTCCAAAGTAGAATGTAGAACCTGAAAACCAAACCGATAGGAACCTGTAGGTTCCAAGTTCCAAAGTATGCAGGATAGGCTCCAAGTTCCAAAAAATAAAGAACCTGCTTCGACGAATAGGTTCTAGATTCTTAGTTAGAGGAACCTAGAACTTGGACTCTATATCCTATAACCTAGAACCTAGAATAAGTTTTAATGTTTTTCTTGGTTTATGTCTTCGTGCGATCTTGCGATATTCCATACCATTCGATGATGAGTATATAATCTGGAAACACTAGTTTAAGCTTCCATTTTATGACTGATACTTTTACTCTATTTATTCTCATATTTTTCATATGCCTTTATGGTCAATAAATTATTGCAACGAGTGGTAGTCATTAATGGTTTTAATTCACTGCAATCATTCAATTAATAATATAGGTTGATCTTGAGTAGACCCTAAAACCTACCTAGTTCCAAGAAACCTATAGGGTAGGTTCTAGGTTCTAGGTTTTAGGATATGCAAGGTAGGTTTCAGGTACCAAAAATTGAGAGACCCATTTCAATGGATAGGTTTAAAGTTCCATTTGGAACCTGTATAGAACCTGGAACCACTTATCCCCAAACAAAAGTAAGACATGTAGTTGGAGCAAATGTCTCACAACAATCAATGCCACACTCATAACTAAAGCCTTTTGCTACTAGTCTAGTTTTGTAGCATTCTACCGTACCTTCTGCCTTCATTTTGATCTTGTACACCAATTTGCAACATATAGCCAACTTTTCAAGAAGCAAACAACCAAATCCCAAGTATGAGAATTTTCTAACGCTTGCAATCATCTATCATTGCTTACTTCCAAAAAGGATAAGTACTAGCTTCTTTATATGTGCAAGGCTCGTGAAAAGAAGCAATAGTAGAATAACAGTGAAAATCATGAAGCCGAACAAAAATGTGAATTACACAAGTGGAATGACAAACAAGAGAAGAAGGAATGTTTAAGGTCGGAGAATCCATGGATGGTGCAAACATATTAGGAGCAGTCGAAGTAGGATTACCAGAGACACCTGCATCAAGATTAGAAGAGGACAATTCCAAAGAGGAAGAAGTGTGTTATCTTTAGGCAATTAATCGGTAGAAGGATTAGCGAAAAAGCAAATAGTTGGAGAGGATGCAAAGGGACAAAGAGACAAGAATATCTCGTGTTCCCAAAGGGTAAAATTATGAGATATCCGAAGTTGATTTGAGATAGGATCCCAACATCTATACCTTTTATGCTCAATACTATATCCAAAGAAGCAACATAAATGAGCATGAGATTCTAACTTCGTGCATTCGTTAGAAAGAAGATACACAAAACAAGCATTGCCAAAGACTCGAAGCAGATTGTAATTAGGAATACTGTCATAAAAGTGCTTGTAAGGAGAAATATTATCTATAGTAGGTGATGGAATACGATTGATAGTATATATATTAGTAGGATAGGCCTCTCCCCAAAATTGTTTTGGACAAGATGCTGAGATTGGAAGAGTGTGTATGATATCTAAGATGTGCCTATATTTACGTTCTACTCAACCATTTTGTTGGGAAGTTCTTGCAAGAACGATGAATGATAACACCATTCCCAGAAAGAATTCTAAGGAACTCTTTGTCTCTATGTTACATGGCATTATCGGTACAAAAAAAACTTTAATATCTCGGGAATATTTTGTCTTAATCATGGCAACAAAGTCACTATAGATATGAGTGATTTCATATCAATTCTTCATAAGATAAAGTCATGTATAACGAAAATAATCATCAACAAAAATCACAAAAAAACGAGATCCTCCCATAATGGGAGTAGGAGATAATCCCCAAATATCAAAGTGAATTAGATTAAAGCAAGCTGAAGAGACAAATTCACTAATATTGAACAATAAAGCATGATATTTTCCCAACTTACAAGGCAAGCAATCAAAAGTTTTATTGTCAATAGAACCTAGATGACCACTTAAGATCAGAGGACCTAAACTAGAGAAAGAAGGATGTCCCAATCGAAAATGCCAAGTTTTAGATAATACTATGGTAGCACAATGAGTGATGGAGTTGGGAAGCTTTAACAAAATAAGATCAAACAAACGTCCTACTTTGTGGCCTATCCCAATTGTCTATCCCGTTCATGGATCCTGCACACGACAACTATTCAACAAGAAATGAATGTCAAAACTAAGTTCGCATAGTTGTCCCACAAATATCAAGTTTAGTGAGAGTTTGGGAATCATAAATATATCAAGCAAGGACAATTTGGACGCCGCAACATGCCCTGTTTGACTAACTATTATCTAAGATTTACTAGCTGTATGAATAATAGGCACTTGAAGTATATGACTTTGACTTGAGTCAATTGGAATTAGAGGTCATGTGATTATAGCAGGTAGAATAAAAAAACCATGAATCAAGATTTCCTAGGGTGATTGACAAAGTGGAAGGGTTAGGTGCAGAGGAGCTAAAAGCACTAGATTTTAGAATGATAGAATGAACTGCGGATCGAAGATCATCTAATGATAGAGTAATAGATGTACTGTTAAAGGAATCCTCAATGGTAGCAACAATGATGGACAGACATGCATGCGAACCTCCAAACCGAGATAGGTTGTTCCTTCCCGTAGGTTGCTTAGGTTGCAACTGATAACAATTGGATGCACGATGACTAGGTAGGGGACAATGCATACAACAAGGCTTGCACCATGAGGTGGAACCAGAAGTGGCAAACACTACATCTTTAGAAGTGGAGACTGATAGAATGACACGTTGTGCCTTTAAAGTAGTAGCAAGTTGAGTCTCCTCCATCAACAATTTCGAGGCAACTGCCTCAAGATGAGGTAGAGGATGTCGATGTAAAAGTGAAGCCTGCATAGATTCGAACTCATCATTAAGTGCCATTGGAAAATGCATAATACACATACGATCGTGACATTCAACAAACTAACAAGCATCAAAAGTCATCTCCCATTCAGGCTTAGATAAAGCTAGCTGATCTCATATAGCTTGTATGGAAGATAAAAAGTTGTTAATAGACTGAACTGTCTCCTGACGCATGCGATGTAAATTCCCTAACAATTGTTAGTCATGAGCAATGTCTGGTGCAGAGTAACAACTGGCAAGAATATCCTAGGCTTCGTTTGTTATATTTAGGTGATCAAACAGAAGTCTGATAGATGGAATCGAAGTGTTTTGGCACCATGTGAGTATCTGATGATTCTTGCAATCCCACTCCTCTAAACAATTGGCAAATTGATCATTGGTTCATCAAGAGCCTGCATAAGCTTACGAATATTTCCAGTGACATAACACCCAAGCCTACATCCTCTTGAACTTGATATCTTGAGCCCATAAAATATAAGTTTGATCCATTCAAGATGGTTTGAATAAGAGATTTCTAATTTATCCATGATATGCAATATACCATTATAAGCTAGTAGATTTTATAAGGAATTCAAATAAATTTGGTACAAAGCCAAAAAAATAGATTCGGAACATTGAAATACCTCAGAAACCGATTTGAAAATGTCAAAAATCAGTCCAAAATGTTTCGGGCTGGTCTGGTCTACGGCAGTCAATGCAAGTCAACGATAATAATTTTAGGATGACGTGACGGTCAACTTGGCTAAGGAGTGGCGCCGACATGGAGGATGACGTCAGATGATGACATGGCAGACAACTCGGTTGAAAAGTGGCACTGACGTGGAAGATGACGTCACTTGTTCAACGGACGCAGCGAATTACGTGCGAGGCACACGGGCATGTGGATCTCATGCGCAAAGGACTCGGCAGCGGGAGCGCATGCAAAAGGGATCCAGCGACTTCGTTTACTGGGTTAGACTCGTCGGAGGATGAGGAAACTGTTCTGGTGGATTTTGTTTATAATGTCCAACTATTGCTTAAAAAAAAAAAAAAAAAAAAAAAGCAATTAAGGCGACAGGGTCGGCGGCCTGTGACGTGGCAACGCATGGTGGCGCGTGAGGCAGATTCCCGAGTCTTTTGACGAATTTTGAAAGTCTGACTCGTCTGAGGACAACGAACTGATGATGGGGTTTGTTTTTCGAAATGAGCAACGAGATAACCTAAACAACAATCAATGGCGGCGGTTCAATGATTTTATGCTCATGATTCGTTGTTATGTTAATGCAGGTTGCAGCTATGGCACCAAACGTCCCTGCACTATACGAGCTCCACTTCGCGGTTCCAATGGCAGGCGCGACTCTTTCCGCGCTCAACGTAAGCCTTGATGAGCATGCTTTGACGATCATTCTTCACCGATTACGACCCAAAATCATCTTCGTCGACTCCGAGCTTATACACCTCGTCTCCAAAGTCATCCACAACAAGAACGACACGCACCTCCTAGAAAACCACCACGATCACAAGCCACTCCTTGTCGCAATCCATGACTTCTCATTGGACCGTCAAGCCCACTATGATCTTGGGGTTCGAGAGTATGAACAAACCCTAGCTATGGGAGAGAGCGATTTCCAAGCCATGAGTCCGGCCGATGAGTGTGATCCCATCTCAGTCAACTTCACTTCGGGGTCGACAGGGATGCCCAAGGCAGTGGCATACAGCCACCGGGCAGCGTACTTGAACTCTCTAGGGCTGATCCTCCGATACAACATGGGGAAGTTGCCTGTGTTCCTATGGACGGTGGACATGTTCAGGTGCAATGGGTGGTGCTTCACGTGGGCAATGGCAGCACTCGGCGGTGTCAATGTGTGTATTAGGAACGTCTCAGCAAAGATAATCTTCGACTCCATTCAGCTCCACAAGGTCACTCATCTCTGTGGTAATGGTCCATTTTCGTTTACTTTGATGTTGAGAGTCCTGTTGCATCATGAGCATGACATATTTAACGGAATCGAAGGATAATATATCATTCACGTTAAAAAATAGATGAGTGGCGTTGAGATATGTCAATAATGTGTCATTACCGTAGTACGGTACAAATACAATCAAATAATTGGGAGGATGCCTATGCTTTTTAAAACGTGTCATATGAAAGTATGGATGATGTTAGGTTCATGAAAAATCGCCCATGAAAAGGTAGAGTTTTCTTCTTCTTTTTTCCCTTTCAACAGGTAAACCCGCTATCCTAAATATGATTGCTGATTCCCCACGGGTCGACCAAAAGCCACTGCCTTCCGTGGTGGACGTAATCATCGCCGGCGCATTCCCGACGAATCCTGCTCTCAAGAGAGTCCAAGAGCTTGGGTTGAACATTGTCTACGGATACGGCATGACGGAAGCCCTAGGGCCCGCTCTCATCAGACCCTGGAGGTCATCGCAACACCACCACCATAACGACGACGACAACGACCACGACGATCATAACTTGAAATGTAGAGAAGGACTCCACAACATCACACTGGAAGCTGCCGATGTCAAGGACGCGACCACCATGCAGAGTGTTCCAAGCGATGGGGAAACAATCGGAGAAGTCATGCTCCGAGGGAACACCCTCATGGCAGGCTACTTGGGCAACCAGGAGGCGACGCAGAAGGCCTTTTCTGGCGGGTGGTTCAGGACCGGGGATGTTGGGGTGCGGCATGTGGACGGTTGCATAGAGATAAAGGACCGAGCGAGGGACGCCATAGTCTTAGGGAAGGAGGTGATCAGCACATTGGACATAGAAGCCGTCTTGTCAAGCCACCCGAAAGTTGCGGAAGCTGCTGTTGTTGCTCAAAATGACATTGTTGCGGGGCAAGTCCCATGTGCATTTGTGAAGTTGAAGGAAGGGAAGTGTTCCAACGCCGAGGAGATAGTAAAGTTTTGCGCGGAGCAGCTGCAAAAGGCGACAATGGTTCCGAAGACGGTGTGGTTCGGGGACTTGCCGATGAATTCCACCGGGAAGGTACAGAAGTCTGTGCTGAGAGAGAGAGCTAATGCAATTGAGAAGCATCGTCCATAGTACGAGCACAGCTTCACGAGAAGCAAAGCATGAGGAGAAGAGAAATGATTACGTAACAATATTTAATGCACTATGATAATAATAATTTATTTTGGACCACAAAAAATCAAATTAAAAATAATAATAAATTATTGTGGGACCTATTTCTTCAAGAATTTGTGACTCACAATAGATTGTTATTCTCACAGTATCCCAATGACTTTTATGCTAGCAAAATCCATCAGAGGAATTACTTGCGAATAATTAGAATTCAACTACTTGTGTCTTTCTGTGTTATTTGTCCTGTAATTGCATATTTCGGATCATCATTGATTTCTCTAACTTTAATGTAAGCATATGTTTAAATTTCTTTCTTTTTTTAAGTCAACCTTTCTAGCTAGATTTTAACCGTTAATTTGTAGTTACTGTATGAAAGTAGAGGATTCAGTCTTAGATATTGCTGACATGGCCGTCCTCCTATTCGAAAGATACGGTCTGTTATTGTGAAAATATGTGACAAGCGAATCAAATAGTAGGCAAAAAGTAGGAAATAAATTAGATATCGGATTTATATGGTTCGGTCCAAATGTCGATATCTATATTCACAAGTAAAGTAATATAGAATTTCACTATAAAAATAAGCAACACAAGAAAGATTGCAATCATCCTAATACTCAAATAGTCTTTCGATATTTTCAATCCTCCAATTACGCTCAATAACCCGTTCAATATTTAGCCTTTCATAAGCCTTAATGAAATCTCACTCAAAGAATTATATAAATTGCACTCATAATAATTCAACTAGCTAAATCACTATAGAGTATAATTACTAGAAAATACATTTTCTTCAATCTCTTTTGTGTAGTCTCAGAGCTCTCTCCCGCTGTCTTCTCACTTCCTCTCCGTGATTTATAGAGGAAGCTCAACGGGGGAAGGAGGAAGGAACAGGACGAGGAGAAATGTCCATGCTCATGATTGCACTTCATCTCACCTTTCTCTGTCTTCATGATCGCCCTCTCCTTTCTCTCCTTTTGACCCATACAATGTATGCCGATCACTGCACCCTCCTTCGTGCACGCCGATTGCCATGTGTCCTTTGAAGGAACCTAAAAGTAACGTGAGATACTTTGACACATGATGAGAATGCGTGCGATCAGAATTGAAAGAAATATCAAATGATTTCTGCGTAGAAACTTTGACCTATGTAGAAAATTTGATTTGAAGGATAATGAGACGATCGAGGCATGCTGCTATTGGAATGAGTCCGACGAACACGCTGTATTGGGATCAGGAGTAGGAAATTTGGATCTTTTAAAAAATTCTGCAGCAGATGTACGTATTGGGTCTCACGATGGAGTGGCAAGGTCCGACTTTTGTACAGATTTCGAAAAAAAAGCGGCACGCAGGCTGGTCAATTTACACATGACTGTACCTTATATAATCTTTTATATATAATGAGAATTTTGGCGGACTTCCGAATTTTGGAGGCGTGAACTAGCTAGTCTTTGAATAATTATATAGGTAGATTTAGGACTAAAGTCATCATAAGATTTAAATATCTTAGCCTCTCAATGCTTGTTTCCCATTTTTCGAGTGAAAAAGAGTACAAATAATTCTACACAGCCGATTAGTTTCTAATAAATTTTGATGCTCTACATATACCAATTAGGGGTGTACAACGAGAACCACTTGAGTAGGGAATTGCCCGGATTGGACCCGATCGGTTGATTGTGGGCGGTTCCCACAGGCGACAGTTTGGTCCCTGGTCCTTATTTTTGGAACTAGTGGCTAGTTAGTCTAGTTCCCGATTCTAAGACCGAAATGAAAGAAGGGCAAGGGAGGTGGTTTCATTTAGCATTTTTTTTTTTTTTTTGCATATTCATGATTCACTACGAAGGTCAAGTAAAGACCGGTTTCATTGAACCGGACTAGACCGGACTGAGTCGGTTGGTTAGTCCGATTTTCGATTCTAGGATCGACCAGTCTGGTCCTTCATTCCTTAATATGGGAATTAGTCCTCCCGATTTGGTTCTCAATTCCACCTTGGAATCGGACCGAATTGAGACCCAATCACTACTAATTCCAATTAATATCAAGTAACTAAATCACTAAGGTCCATACTATTAATTGTTGCCCTAATTAGACATATAATATGGTAATTCAAATGGAAGATTGAACCAACATGATAAACTTTGTTTACCACCATAGCCGTCTTGACTAATCCTAAGTGTCCGTTTATTTTATTTTATTTCTATCATTTTAAAAAGTGACAAGTAACCTTTTTTTTTTTTTTTTTTTTGTCAAAACTTACACTATTATTCTAGCTCTAAATATATATATATATATATATATATATATATATTTTTTTTTTTTTTGGTAAAGGTAAGATATATATTAAGAAAAGCCAAATGTACAAAAGATCTCGTCACCAGTAACTTGCACTCCAAATGTAGTAACAAAAGAAGTGGAAGGGTGACGAGATGCAAAAGCCACAGAGGCGGCACAACAACTACAACAACAAGGCCAAACTAAGCACGGCTAGCTCGACCAGCTATCAAGCAGAGACAAAAACAAAGAGGAGGCCATCGTCTGATCAAGGACCTAAGGGTCCCCATTGAAAATAATCGGGTCTAGACTCCAACTTCTCTCGCAGCCTTCGTTTTGAAATTGTCTTCGACGTTCCCGAAGGTGATAGCCTTGTCGCGAACCACTTTAAAGAGGTGGTTTTTAATGGCCGGAATAGAGAGAGGCTGGTCTCTAAAGATGATGGCATTCCTATTTTTCCAAATGATATGACACAACGCACCAAATGAAAAACGGGCTATGCACTTATAGAAATCTTTCCCCATCAAATAGGTAGTTGCCCATCTTAAATTCTCCCCCCAACCTCTGTTGCGCCAGGGTAAATTGCATCTAGACGCCCAAAAGAAGGCAACGCTAGCCGTGACATAGCAGTCAAAAAACAAGTGGTCAAGAGAGTCAGGCACATTCTTGCAAAATGCACAGGTAGCATTTCCAATAATACCATAGGCCAAAAGGAGGTCCTGGGTTGGAAGCCTACGTCTGGCCATGAGCCAAAGATTGAGTTGATATCGAGGCACTATGGCGTTGTCCCATACAAAGGAGTACCAGTGGACCCGCGTCCTCTTCTTCCTGATGAAGTTCCACGCCGATGCCATAGTGAATTGGCCCGAAGAGCTTTCTCACCAACAGCAACGATCCGGGTCATTCGTTAGGGTCGGAAGAGGTTGCCCCCACGATTGAAGCACCAATCTAAGAGCTTGGCTAGCATCTGAGAAGAGGTCAGCAACACAAGCTTGTCTAGAGAGCCCTGAGCTATAGATAAGAGAGTCTGAAAAGAACAGGTTCAAGGGCCCTCTAGGATGCCAGTTGTCAAACCACAGAGAGGTTGTTTGGCCATCACCAATTTTCCAGACGAAGGCCATCCTGAAGTTCCTTCTTAGGGTCAACAAGCTCTTCCAGGCCCAGGAACCAGAAGTTGGCTTCCTAGCAACCCAAAAATTCTTGTTTTTTAAGAACGTGGAATGGACCCATCTACACCATAGCGCTTCCTTGTCGGAGAACAAGATCCAAATATGCTTTAGCATGGAGGCTTTATTGCAATCTTGGAGCCTCCTAACACCTAGCCCTCCTTCATCCTTTGGAAGGCAAACGTCATCCCAGGCTACCTTAGCACCACCCCTGCCTAGGTCCGGACCTTTCCATAGGAATTGTCTAAATATTTTCTCTATCTGTTCTATCACAGCTGAAGGTAAGACAAAGACACTAGCCCAGTAGGCTTGTATAGCATGAAGAACCGACCCGATAAGCGAAGCCGACCAGCAATAGAGAGGAAACGGTGAGTCCAAGACCGAACCCTTGCGGTGATGCGATTGACCGGTACAAACGGTCTGCTTTATTGATTCTCGAAGTGATGATGGGAACCCCTGTGTACCGAATCGCGGGCTTCCTTCTCGAAAGCCCAACTCCAATAGAATATTATTCCTTAGGGAGGGATTGCCACCCGCCAAGAAGATTTCACTCTTGCACGAGTTAGGACGAAGGCCACTCCAGGAGGAAAATATGTTTAGAGCTTCCTTAAGGAAAGTTACCGAAGGAAGGTGCGCCTCACAAAAAAGGAAGACATCATCTGCAGAGAAGAGATGTGAAAGACCCACTGCCTTGCACCTCCAAAAGAATTTGAAATCAGGCCTCGAGGATTGCTTAAGAATGATCCCTGAGAGTACTTCCATGACCATAGTGAAAAGGTAAGGAGAGATGGGATCCCCTTGGCGAAGACCTCGACCGCTCGCAAAAAACCCGTGGAGCTCTCCATTCAAAGCAATTGAGAATTTAGGAGTGCGAACACACGTCATAATTAGGCTAGTGACAGAGTGAGGAAAGCCAAAGGCCAGCATCACATTCTCAAGGAAGCTCCAATCCACCGTATCATATGCTTTCCTGAAGTCCACCTTTATCGCACATTTAGGTAGATAAGGCTGAAGGTGGAAGCTAGAGAATAGCTCCTGGGCCAGTAATATATTGTCCCTAATTCGTCTACCTTTTATAAAAGCAGTCTGAAAAGGGCCTATCATGTTCTTCAAAGCTAGGGCCACCCGATTAGCTAGCACCTTTGTAATACACTTGTAGATAGTGTTACAGCAGGCGATAGGCCTATAATCCTCCATAGAAGTGGCATTGAGCACTTTCGGAACCATTACCAAGATAGTATTATTAACCTCCCTCAAGAGTTTTCCGGAGTTGAAGAAGTCCAACACTGCAGTCGTTACTAGAGGACCTACCGTGTCCCAATTTTCTTTGAAAAACTCCGCTGTTAAACCATCTGGCCCAAGAGCCTTTCCCTTGGGCAAAGAGAAGATAGTGTTCCGGATCTCTATCTCTGTAACTGTTTGAGCAAGAAGAGCAGCCTGATCAATCGAAAGTGGATGTTGGATAACCTCCCTCAAGTCCTCTAACGATGGTCTAATAATCTCCCCTTGTGGCATCAAGAGGTCCTCAAAGAACTCTACAAACCTTCGTTGCACCAGGCGTGGCTCCGTCAGTATGTTCCCTGAAGAGTCGAGGACGGAGAGGACTCTGTTCCTCAACTGTCTTTTGTTAACATATTGATGGAAGTATTTGGTATTTCGGTCTCCCTCCTTGAGCCATCTAACCCTGGACTTTTGCCTGAAGAAGGACTCCTCCGAGGAGCGCAACTCTGCAAAGATACATCTTTGGCTTTTCTCCACCTCAGCAAGGTTGGCAGAAAAGGGATTTAGTTGTAATTCTGCTTGGGTGGCCTCCATCATCTTCCGCGCATCAAGAGTTCTAGCAAGATATATTAGAGAAGGAATCTCTATTGAGTTGCTTAAGTCGGCATTTGAGAGCCTTGAGTTTAGAGACAAGCTTGTACATAGGGACACCATTCCCCGGCGCATTCCACACTTGTGAGACAATTTCATTGAACTCCAGGTGCTTCATCCAGAAGTCGAAGAACTTGAAGGGCTTCCTTGTATGAGTCGGATTAAGAATCTTTACCACCATAGGCGAGTGGTCCGAGATTCCAGGAGCAAGGAAGGAGGCTTCTGAGTAAGATAGATCCAAGCTCCACTTGGCATTCACTAGAACCCTGTCAATCTTCCTTGCTTTCCTAGTATGCCCTGAAGACGTAGTCCAAGTGTATCTAAACCCAACGAACCTCAAGTCTTCCAGCTCAGCTTGCTCCAAGCACTGTCCAAACTCATTGAAACAAGGGAGCCAATCTTCGGAGCCACCGACCCGGTCCGATGGATCCTTAATAGCATTGAAGTCCCCCAAGACAAGCCAAGGAGTGTCTCGGAGATGGGTGCTTTTCATGATGATGTCTTCCCACAGCGGTCTCCTCAGCGAAAAGGAGTGATCTCCATAAACAAAAGAAACACAGCAAGCCACCCCGAGTCTAGGCTCTCAAGGTTCCCATGAATTGCCGCTTGGAAAGAGAGAAGGTTTCAAACTTGACTCTCATGGGGTCCCATCCGACCCAAATTCTACCCCCGGGGAAGAAGTCATAGTTTGCGAGTCCAACACCAACCTCTCAATAGAGCTTCGGAAATGGAGTTAAAGCGATCTGTGGCACCTTAGTTTCCACCAAACCAACACAAAGCACAAGTGGTTCGAAGTAATAAAATTACGAATCTCCGCTTGTCTAGTCGAATCAACCATACCTCTAATATTCCAGCAACCTATATACATATGTACAAAAAAGGAAACGAGGAAGGGTTACCTCCTTTTCGGAGGCTTACGACGGCTCTGAGTGGGAGCCGCTCGAGCCGCTGGAGGAGGTGGGTCAGGAGGAAGCACCAGCGGCTTGTCCTGGGTGTTCTCCTCCATGTTTTTCGTTGGAGGAGCCTTCAGCGATAGGTCTGGAGGGGCCTTCGGCGATTGACAAGGCGAGAGAAGATCTTCATCTGAGCTAAGGTGGTTGACAGACTCATTCAACTCCGCTCCACTCCCTAAGCCCGCCTCTGGATGGCTAATGGGATCTTCCTCCATTGTCGAGGTGTGGTCATCCACCCTGATTAGTGCTTGAAACCCACTCTGAGCCCTCCGGGTGGAGGTTGATGGCAAGCTTTTAAGAGCTGCTTCTGACTGCTTGAGAGGTGGTTCCTCTTCTCCAGAGCTTGCTGGATGGTCCAAATGTGTCTCCTTGGGGGGGGGGGGGAGATTTGTTCTTCTTTCCCTTGACTTGTTTCCATCCAAAGTCGGCCTCATTCAGTCTACCACCAGCATTGGTGAAGTCTCAGAGGGGCGGGCCTCCACTGGTGGGGGGGGGGGGAATGGTCTGAACTTGCTTCTGGCCTTGCACCGCCTTTTGCCCATTCAAAGAGGTTGCATAGTTGTGCCCAAAGGAGCCACACTTCAAGCATTCCGCTGGCTTCCACTCATACTCAATGGCAATCGACCGAACAACTCCGTTTAGTCTTACCCTGGTCAAGTAGAACCTTGGCTTGTTTACTTGAATCTCTACACAAACTCTTGCAAAAGAGATCCTTTGAGATTGCTCCGTGCGTTGATCAACAAATAACGGCTTGCCAATGGTGCTCGCGATGGCGCTAATTGCCGGGGCTGTCCATAGGTCAAGAGGTAGGTTCTTCAAGCGAATCCACACTGGCACCGTGGTTTGCTTCTCCCTCTTCAACTCTAGGAGCGGCTTCCATTGTTGCAAAACAAGTGCAACCCTTGCAACCGTTATAGGACCTTCTTCCAAAATCTTCCTTCTGAACTCGGGGTCAGGGATGCGGAAGAAAAAGAAACCCTGGTCATCGGCAAAAACCTCAACAAGCTTCGGTCCCCAACATAGCTTGAGCGAGTTCTCCGTGAGCTGGAACGGCAAACTCTTTCCTACATAATATCCAACCAGACACTCATGCCATTTGGGATCCACCGCATCTAACACTTCTTCAAGAAGATCCACCACCGGGACATCATCCTCAAACGAGGGAGGAACAAAGGTAAGGTCATACCCTTTCGCTGCAAGTTTCGCAACATTTGCCCACGTCCGGACAGCTGGGGCGTCTGGTTTCTTCGCTTGTTTTTGCGAGGCTTAGGGCCGTTTAGAAGCCGACCTCGCTCTACTTCGTCCTCTCGAGCGCCTATCCCTGCCTATATCTTTGGGACCACGGTTTGAGGTCTCTGCTGGTGCAGGAGCCTTACCCGTGTGCATGTAGGCCCGGGCCTCCTTGTCTCGATTGAGGGGGCTAGACGTCCTCTCCGATTCATCTCTCAATTGTGCCGTATTACTCGGCTCACCACCCACAGCCATTGGAGCAGCCATAACACTACCCAACCAGCTACACCCAGTCCTCTACACATCAGCCATCTAGAGAGTAAGAGACTAACCGTTCGGACGCCTCGCACCTCTCGGGTTGGCTGGACGCAGCAAGGACGGGGCAGGGAGGAGGACCAACAGACCGCTCAGGAGCAAGGCGGCTTACCTGACGCCCTCTTCCCGCTTCGATCAGGTCCAGGACGCACCAGCTCTGCTCCTCAAGGGCCGAGCAACACAGCAACTCGGTGCAGGGCGCGGCACAGCAGGGGCGGAGCAAGGGAGCGCCAGCAACCGTTCAAGAGCAGGAGCGGCACGGCAAGGTCCGAACAGGGGAGCTTCAGCAACCGTTCAAGAGCAGGGCGCGGCACGGCAAGGTCCGAACAGGGGAGCTCCAGCAACCGTTCAAGAACAGGCCGCGGCATGGCGTCGCGCACCAGCAGCAGTTGCAGGGCACGGCACAGCAGAGGAGCACCAGCAACCGTTTAAGATCTGAGCCGAGGGAGGCTTACCTAACGTTGTTGGGACGCCTGCGAAGCACAGACCCGAGCCGCACCAGCACTGCACCTCCAAGGGCCGAGCGGCGCAGTAACAAGCGATTTCCGAAGCTCAGATCTCGCCGCAGGGATGGAGAGAGTCTAATCCGTTCGGTGAGGAGCGAGGGCCTTCTCAGAGGAGCTGAACCCCCAATTTTCGCGCCAATCGGAGGTCTGGATCGGCCGGATCGAGCAGCTGATGCCGGCGAGCTACAGTTCAAAACCCCAGAGGAAGAGAGGCGATGAACAGTACCCGTGCGAGCATTTTGGCTTTTTGCTGTTAGAACATTAGCTCTAAATATTTTACATATCAATATTGTGAGAATTATCAAATTAATCCTTTTTATTATCCGGATATCAATTCAATCATAAACTTTTTTAATTTCATCAATGTAATTCAAAACCTTTACGCAAATACCAATGGAATCCTTTCAGTCAATTGCCATTGGAAATTATGGACGTGGCATCCAGCCATTGTCGGCTGACGAACATGGCACACTGAAGTGGAAAATTTTACTTGAAACAACGTCGTATGTGGGTCATCACATGTCAGCAATTTTCTTTGATAATAAATCGAAATAAATATATTGGAATTTTGCATTAAGGTTTAAAATCACCTTGGTCAAATTGGAAAATTTAAAACTAAATTGGTATATGTACAATTAATTTAAGATTGAATTGGTTATTGTTCCATTAAAATCTATATATATTTCAGGCTATAAAATAAATCAAAATCTATCTATCAGAAGTTTAAACTAAGGCTACTTTTACTCTTACTAAATAAGTAACTCCTTGATAAAATCATTTACTTATTTACTATTTAGTTTAAAAGAATACTATTGCATGCATTATTTTTCATTTCAACATGGAAAAAAAAACATGGCATTGCTTTCGACGATTATATTTTTTAATGTCAAATCAGGATGATCATTAATAAAAGTTATGTTCACATGATCGATGGAAAAGTCTGATTGATGAGGCAATATCAAAATAATATGATATATGATATCATTGTTATACGTACATATTATAAGCATAAAATATATCATGAGAAAGAGAGATCTAACTAATTGGGAGCTGACTTTGATGAGTTCAAAGAATTATGATCCGAAAATCACGGACGACTAATTCTTGGAAGAATGGCAGATCCAACATGTGACCGCTAAGTGAAGCGGGTAAAATGAAACTCGTTAATTTAGAGACATTTTGCTTGATGTCAACCCATCTAAGAGGATCTGTCGATTGATGAGTGCTTATTGTTGCCTATACCAAAATTGCTTCTGGGCTGACTTCTACCTCTTGACCTTGACCTTCCAAAATGTTGTGCTTGACCTTCGCAGGTAATGAACTCCAAGTTCATGCAATATAGGAAATATCATATTTATATTAGGACTTTTATATAAGGACATTGGCAATAAAAAATATCATTAACTAATTAGAGTCCTGGCAATGGCATGTATCCAATTGCTGATTTTGGTGATTCCCATTAGTAATTAAGGGATTCTATTTCATGATCGCTTGTGTAAAAACTATATTACACTGGTGGTGTACCTTATATAACTTCTTTATATAACTAGAATTTTGTCAAGCTTTCCAATTTTGGAAGCAAGGACTAGCCCATCTTCGAATATTACATAGGTTAATTTAGGGAAAAACTGCTCAATCAGTCCTATATCTCTTGTGCAAAAACCAATCGAGTCTTAAACTTTTTAATCAAACCAATGTAATCCTAAATGTTTGGGCGAAAGTGCAATTAGGTCCTATCGGGCAAGTCTCACTTGATTTATTTAATGTGACAGTCCAATCAAAATTCATTGTTTTACATGTAACGCGATGGCATGACATGAAAGGATTTTCAATAAACAATGCCATTTTTTGCTAGATAAACATCGTTGTTTCTTTGTATTGTGCAATATGTAGAAATTACCCCCAAAATCCCTTAATCAATCCCTCATGTCCAAACCCCAATGCCCCTTATAATGCCAATTCCAATCTTGGAGGTAAAATTTGGAATGAAGATGAAGATGATCTCGAGATTCTGTAATAGAAACAACGAAGAGTGATCGTGTTAGGTTTACATTGACGTCAACCATCTTCAATTTCTAACAAAATTGCACAGCTTTGATTGTGATTATTCCATGAACGTTTAGACTTTAATAATATATTTGTGTGGTTTGTGTTGGTTTCTTTGCATGGGATGCATAGGTGGCCCCTCAATTAAAAATAAATAAATTTATTGCAGTCGAGATATACGATAAAAAGCATTGGTCCACGTTTTCAGCATGGAAATTTTGTCCGTCGCCTAGCGCTTGACTATGATAGGGAGAGAGAAATTTAGTACAATATATATTGGTTTTCAATTCATTAGGGGATGAGAAATTTAGTACAATAGATATTGCCCTCTCTCCTACTAGCCTGCACGCTCTCTCTCCTGTCAGAGCATTTATTGCGGAAACTTTTCTCTTTCCTTCGTTTGAGAAAGAAAATGGCCGTTTGTTCCTCTGTACCTCTTCATTTCTTTCCTTTCGAATTTTTGAATCTGAAATTCTCTCTCCGCGCTCGTTCCCCTGCCGTCGCCGACGAACCACATTACGGCCGCCGCTCCTCCGGTGCTCGCTCGCTTCTCTCTTCGGGCTCGTTGCTGCTCTGTCATTGGTTCCGGCGTTCCCGGGATCGCAGATGCAGCACGCGGAGGAGAAGCGGGCCTCTTCGAGCTCCCCTCAATGTCGGCGAGCGTCGCCCGCCGAGCGAGACCCCCACACACGAAAGGCTCGAAGGCGAGGTTGCTGGAGAAGCTGGTGCCGTACGCTGCCAGCTTGGTGCTGAGCTGCCTCGTCGTGTTCGACGCTCCGCTCTGCTCTCTCTCCCCCCTCTGCAAAGTCGTGCCTCTCTTCCGGCGAAACGCGACGCCAACGCCTCCTCCCCTGAAACCGACTCTAACGCCGACGCCCCTTCGCCGGTTGCCTCCATCGGCGTCGGAGTCCGTCGCCCCCGACTCCGACGCCGATGCCTCCGCCTCCGCCTCGGCCTCCGCCTACGCGCCTGACGCCAACGCCGACGCCGACGCCCCTTCGCCAAGTCCATGCATCGCAGAAAATGGTGATGCCGACCCAACATTACTTATTCAGTTATCTCCTTTTGCTGATGATGGGGAAATTCTCATCTTCTTGGACGAAATTTTCTCTGTCATCATTGGCAATGCCTGGCTGAAACACTAGGGTCAAATCCTCAGTTTGGGTGTGGGTTTCTGTGAATGGATCAGTCCACTCCAAAACCTCCCACCAGTTCCATGTGCCACTTGGGCTCTGCCCAAAGTCAGTCTCATTCTAGCTCAGTGTTTAAGGTTGGGCTTTGCCTTTGATATAATTTATAACTTTGAGCCTTGTATCTTGGGAATGAGGTTAATCATGGATTGGTTAGAAGCAGAAGAAATGATGAAACTGAGAAGAGTTTAGTTGAATCTAATCACTATGGTTTTGAGGGTGGAGGTGTTTGCTTTATTCTCTTTCATCACTCCTGAATATGTTTATTTTGCTCATATTCTTTTGAAATTATTGTACATGAATCTCAAGGTACTTATTGTTAAGTTTTACAGAAGAAACCTTTCTTTGCAGAGACCAAGGATGTGTATATTAGGTGGTGGATTTGGGGGTTTATACACTGCTTTGAGACTGGAATCACTTGTCTGGCCTGACAGCAAGAAAACTCAGGTAGTTCCTTTTATCCTTGTATAGTTATTACGCGTTCTACATTGATACCTCCCTGTTGCTGGAATGGAATCG
The DNA here is from genome assembly GCA_016097485.1 of Eucalyptus sideroxylon x Eucalyptus melliodora. Lineage (NCBI taxonomy): Eukaryota > Viridiplantae > Streptophyta > Magnoliopsida > Myrtales > Myrtaceae > Eucalyptus > Eucalyptus sideroxylon x Eucalyptus melliodora. Next base: position 42,345,286 of record CM027832.1, on the reverse strand, counting down.
TAAGCAGAACTTGCATATTTGAACAAAGATCACTCCTCTAGACTATACCAAACTGTCTTATAGAAGTCTGTATATTTTGTTGAAACCAGTATGTTGTCATTTGATGCCGCGTATAATGTTCAAATTACTTATTCAGCTTGAGCCATCTTATTAAATTGGGTCACTTTGATGATGCGGTAGGTCCTTGTTGACCAATCTGAGTGGTTTGTTTTCAAGCCAATGCTATATGAACTTTTATCTGGAGGTATGAAGATATGACACTACAGAGGGTGGATCATGATGTACAGCTTTTGCTATTCATACCAGGTTCTTTCATCAAGGAAAGTTGAGCTGCTTCTGGGTTACTTTGTACACAATATAAGGAAGTCCAGCGATGCTGAAGATTCTTTCTGTTTCAGTGGAAACTCTGAAGATCCTGAAATGCAGAAAAAGAGTGGACCCACTAAGGGCTTTGCGGCAGAAGATGATGTTGAGACATTTATATTGGAACTTCAACCTGCTCAAAGGGGACTACGAAGTCAAATTCTGGAGGAGGATTTGGTCCTATGGATTGTGGGCTCTAAGCCTTCACTTCCCGAATTAGAACCTTGGGATAAGCCGCATGAGCTTCCTTTGACTGCCCCTGGTCAAACAGAAACTGATGAAACTCTACGTGTCAAGGGCCACCCACGCATTTTTGCCCTTGGTGATTCTTCTGCATTAAGAGATTCAGATGGAAAGATTCTTCCAGCCACCGCTCAGGTAAACAAGCAAGAAATGCAATTCATCTATTGGAGTATGATGTTGTAGTGCAACTTTAACATCTTTCTTAGTTTTGCTATCTCCTCGCCAATTTTAGTCATTTCTTTCGTGGCCTACTAGGTTGCTTTTCAGCAAGCGGATTCCACTGGGTGGAATCTGTGGGCAGCAATCAATGACCATCCTCTTCTGCCTTTTAGGTCTTTCATTTCACTTGTGCCTTTTGTGCTGGACATCTTTTATGGTTCAATCTGCTCGATTTGCAATGCAGTGCCCTTGCTTGTGATCAGCATGCATCTCGTAGCTCTATCTCACCTTCCTTCCCCCAATGATTGTGGTTCTATTAAATTTGGGTGGAGGTAACAAGTTAGCTTCAGTTGCACGTTGACATCCCCCAGTGACAAGGAGCACTTTACTGTTATCCATCACAAACACCATTAAGTATCCTTCTGTGGTACCTCTACTAGTGTGTGGCAACTTCTATTTTTTGTAGATCATACTGGTGGAAGCTTTGGATAAGTGACTGGTGCATGATTCTGTTAATATAATTTTCAGGTTTCAAAACTTGGGCGAGATGATGACATGGGAAGAAATGATGCTGCAATTTCACCAAGTTTCATTGATGGATTAACTCTGGAAGGTCCAGTTGGACATGCAGGTTCTTTTCTTTACTTCTGTCACACTGGTCCTTTGAAAAAAAAAATGATGTTAATCCATATATTTCTGCATTGGCAGCGAGAAAATTTGCACATCTGTTAAGATTGCCCACGGATGAGCATCGAATTAAAGTGGTAATGAGTTGGCTTGCTAAGTCTGCCGTAGATTCTGTCGCATCACTTCAGAGCACCCTTACGAGAGTTCTTGCGGGCTAGCAAATCATTTTTTCATCCAAGCTCTACTTTTTTTTTTTAATTAAACCATTGGCAGTTTTTACCTTGCTTTGTGGCCATTTTGGAGGAAAAGGAATTTGACAATGGTAACTCATCAGTTGTGCAGGTCTACATCCTGATAGTCCACTTCTAGATAATATGTAATTAGAAGTTCCTATTGAAGATAAATTATCACTGTTATAGTTTTCAAGAGTTCAGAATCATGTGAAACATCATGTTATATATTCACGATACTCTATTTTGTTGCGATAGGGCGAGCGATCGAACAATAATATAGACAGAAAAAGAAAATAAATCGGACACCGGATTTATTTGGTTCAGTCGTAAAGACTTACGTCCATGGGGAGAGCAGCAGCGAATTTCACTATAGATCAAGCGATACAAGGAGATTACATACTCAAGTCACTCAAACACTCTCTCGGTGTTTCTCAAGCCTCAATTACACCCAACAACACACAGTGTTTAGCCCCGAAATTCCTCAAGAAATAATCTCTCAATCTCATGAAGGAATTACATGCAAATCTTATTACAAAATTTAATTGGTTCAACACTAAACATTCTTGGATGTAATTCACGACAAAGAAAATCCCTCCCAAGCACTCGACAACGAGGCGGCGCTTCAAGACCAATTCTTCACGATCAACGGCGGAACACCAAGCACTCATGTGACGCTTCAAGACAATTTGTGATCCACACTATCACCCATGGCCTCAAGTCTATATATAAGCAAAATCCTTATTCTTTTGCCAACTTCTCATAGGATTTTGTTTTCTATTCAAAACATATCTTTGTATATTTTAAACAAAATCCAAGTCTTAATCAAAGTTGGACTTTCCTATTTTAGCGATTGAATTCTCCAACGTAGATTCGAATTTTGGGAAGTTGATCTTTGGGATCTTCTTTGCTCGATTTTGAACATCTGCAACATATCCAATTTGGAATATTCGTAATTTTGCATTGGGCTTAAACTCGAGACATAATTTAATAATCTCTACCTTGGCTCGACGTTTGAGTTAAGTCGCAATCGCTTCGCAAAAATTCAAACTCTGCTGCTACTTTCCCATAGCCCCCGATGGGCTTAACTGCCATAAATATTATCCAAGTCCAAGCCTTGCTTGAATTTCGCCATAACTGAGGACCTCATCAGAATACCAACTCAACATATACCTTTAACTGCTCCGCAAGGATTTTCCAACATAACCTCCTTAACCGTAGATAAAGCAAAACCATTGTTGCATCCATATCTGTCAGAAGATCGAATACGTACCTTGTTAATTTCAGCAGTTACAGCAACCATTGGCTCTATAAGCTCCACCTCGCTATGAGCACCATCTATATCGATTACTTTGCTAGTACTCGTACTCGTTACCTTAGGAGTTTCTGGTCGCAACTCCACCTTAAGCTGAACACCGTTTAGATCCGTTTGAACACTGCTATAACCATTTCTAGCCAGAAGTATTGGAGACTCATCAAAAGTAACTTCTCTGCTGTTAACAGGTGAATTTATATCTAGGCACCACAACCGATCGCCTCACTTACCTTGTGCATAGCCATGGAATATGCACCTTGCCCTCCCATCGAGCTTACCATCACTCACTCGAAAATAATACGGGCAACATAACATTCTAATGATAGAATAACCAGCAACGTTACCTAACCACACTTCTTCAGGAGTCCGACATTCAATAGCAGTTGATGGGGATCTATTCACCAAGCAGCTTATCGTACTAAGCACATCAGCTAGTATTCTCCTAACAATACCAGCACTAGAGATTATTTAACGAGCTGTCTTTAGTAATATTCTGCTCTACAATTTTGCAAATTGTTGTGATTTACTAGCACTAGTGCGGTGTTTCTCTAAGCTCTCTTTCATGCAGAATTTATTGGTCAGCTCTGAGCAGAACTCCATGATATTGTTAGTCCGCACATGCTTGATCGACTTACCAGTCTCCATCTCGATCAAAGCTCTTAACCGTGTGATCCTGACATCACCATCAAACTTGTGCATTGGCACAAACATCCAGGTCTTCCTCGAGCAGTCAATAGACTCTCGAACAGATGCATCCGACGTCTTCGTAACAAAATTTGTCACTGTCTCACCTTGAAGTTCATACAGGCCATCGTGCTTGATTCATTTCATTATCACCAGGGCACCTCGAACAACCTTCAGAACTCTACCTTCTGAAGAATACCTGCAACGAGCTGAATCTAGGGCACCCAAGGAAATTAAGTTATTCTTCAACTCTGGAACATGCCTCACCCCAGTCAATGTCCTCACAATGCCATCATGCATTCTAATTTTAACATTACCAACACCCACAACATCGCACTTAGCGTTGTTCCCTAGTTGAACTTTACCACTATCCGTGCACTGATAAGTGATAAATCAGTTTCTATTTGGTGTGACATGAAAAGAACAATCAGAATCCATAATCCATCCATCAAACGATAAATCATTAGTGACAGACAAGACATAATTGGTATTATCTACTACAGTTGCAACATTATCTGCAGAATCAACTAAAATTTCCTTACCATTCTCATTCTTCAGCTTAAGGCAATCCCTTCTAAGATGCCCCCTCTTACCACAGCTCCAACAGACAACATTAGCAGTCCTAGATTGACTACGTCTGTTCATATTGGTACTACTTTTACCCACACGTGTTACATATCTTCCTTTATTTTCACCTACTAAAGCATCAGATACAGGTTGGCCAGATTCTCTTCTACGAATATCCTCGCTTAGAATCAAATCTCGAACCCCATCAAACATCAAACTTGTTGACCCAAAGGAATTACTAACAGCAGTAACGGTAGTATTCCAACTATTAGGTAATGAGGATAATAGAATCAAAGCACGTACCTCATCTTCAAAATCAATCTCAACTGAATTTAATTGACGAACAATCACAGTAAATTCATTAATATGATCAGCAATTGACGCACCTTTGCTCATCTTCAAATTAAATAGACGTCGCATCAAACAAACCTTGTTGATCGCAGAGGGCTTCTCGTACATATCTGACAGGGCTTGCATCAAATTAGCAGTGGTCTTCTCATTCAGGATGTTAAATGCGACGTTACGAGCCAACATTAGCTGAATAACACCCATAGCTCGTCTATCCAGCAAATCCTAATCAGTTTGCTTCATCGTCTCTGGTTTCTCCCCAGACAAGGGCAAGTGCAGTTTCATCTGATAAAGATAATCTTCAATCTGCATCTTCCAGAAACTAAAATCCTTCCCATCAAATCTGTCGATTCTCACTTTTACTTCTTCTGTCGCCATCGATTCGCTTCAACTTAGCCAAGCCTGGCTCTGATACCACTTGTTGCGATAGGGCGAGCGATCGAACAATAATATTGACAGAAAAAGAAAATAAATTGGACACTAGATTTACGTGGTTCAATCGTAAAGACTTACGTCCACGGGGAGAGTAGCAGCGAATTTCACTATAGATCAAGCGATACAAGGAGATTACACACTCAAGTCACTCAAACACTCTCTCGGTGTTTCCCAAGCCCCAATTACATCCAATAACACACACAATGTTTAGCCCCAGAATTCCTCAAGAAATAATCTCTCAATCTCACGAAGGAATTACACGCAAATCTTACTACAAGATTTAATTGGCTTCAACACTAAACATTCTTGGATGTAATTCACGACAAAGAAAATCCCTCCCAAGCACTCGACAACGAGGGGGCGCTTCAAGACTAATTCTTCACGATCAACGGCGGAACACCAAGCACTCATGCGGCGCTTCAAGACAATTTGTGATCCACACTATCACCCATGGCCTCAAGTCTATATATAAGCAAAACCCTTATTCTTTTGCCAACTTCTCATAGGATTTTGTTTTCTATCCAAAACATATCTTTGTATATTTTAAACAAAATCCAAGTCCTAATCAAAGTTGTACTTTCCTATTTTAGCGACCGAATTCTCCAACGTAGATTCGAATATTGGGAAGTTGATCTTCGGATCTTCTTTGCTCGATTTTGAACATCCGCAACATATCCAATTCGGAATATTCGTAATTTTGCATTGGGCTTAAACTCGAGACATATTTTAACACTCTATGCATGTACTATTTTGTTTGTTTGGATGGACTATAATTTGTTGATATTTTGTCGGCTACATAGAAACACGCAAAAATGAATCATATGAAGAGGGTAGAGAGGAATGAGTGGGCCAGCGAATCTACGTAAACTTCCTGCTTCAACCTGGTACTAGAATCGGCTGGAGCAATTTGATATGAAGCGAGGACTAAGATTTCTATTACTTGTATTGGTTCAAACTTTTAGCAGTATGATTAAGAATGGTACTTTGGTTATGAAAGATGCATACGCCGTGCGATGATCTTCATGGAGAACATTCATCGACGAGACAAAAAGAGGTAGCCTTTGGTTTTGCGCAATTGAATGAAATTGTTGCCACGAGTCAGGCATTGGGGGTTGATGTATCGATGCTCAAGTTTCCCCGAACAATACGATTGAGCAAGCCAATAGCTGGGTTGTGTTGAATGGCATATCATACGACTGGTGAAGATAAAAGGAAATTGAGACCTACTCATTTTTAGAGGGAATAGAGATTTACATACTATTGAAATATGAAAGTAGATTGATAGATCAACTGTTACACAACATCACCAAGATAAATGACAATAGACACATACTTGAAAATTGTGAAAGATTAACGTCGAGACGAGAGGTTGGACCTACTAGATTATAATATAAAAAAAGTTAGAAAGAGTTGGTTGGCTGTGCTTCTTTTCCAAATGAAATTCAGTTCCATCCACATTTTGCCGGTAGAGATGGTGTCTTAGGGCAAAATGAAATGGTTTATGAACTTCTCACAATTGAAAAATCACCAAAAGGACTTGATATTGTGAAAGCAAAGAAGGACAAGTAAGACTACATAAATTGTAGGATGTAGAGCTATACGGATGGCAAATTTCAGAGGATAAACTGTTTTTCCATTTAGTTTTCGTATTGCTCCCACGCAACTTCTTTTCATTTTATTTTCCACTTCTGATTTGATTTAGTGGAAAAACTGAATGCCAAGTTGCCAAACGGTCTAGCTAAAGGTTTTTCCTAAGAAAATAAAATAAAAAATAAACTAAAATGGTCACGAAAGTCGCTAATTATTTTGTTTGGCGGAGAAAGTCGAGGCATCTGTAATCTTCTAGGTGGCCCACCATGGGATTGCCGAGGGCCAAGATGACCTTACGACCTCTGCTACAACTCACTAACACCAAACAAGACAATTGGCAGCTTTAAGCAATCTAGACGTCCACATGCTATAAAGGAATTGAAACCTTATATCATTCAAAAATCTGACTATGTACCACTATACTTGAGATTCACGTGTCGGTTTCAGAGATGTTATGAATGCATTTACAATGGTGGTTGTTTATTCACAAGGCAAAAAATCAAAGTAGACACCCTTCCTATCTCACCTCACTCATTTCATCTTCTCGCCTCAGCTAGTTCAATAATCAAATTCTTAAACCATGATTATTTCATCTTTGTTCAGTAGAAATGAGGAACGGTGGGCGGTTTAAATGGTGCAGCTCGTTTTCGGGGCTTAGTAATCCTTCATCCATGTGATTGCACATTGGATCAGAATCGGCGAAGATTTTAATTGCTGAGTGAGAGATGAAATAGTCTTTTGGCACTCTGCAAACCAGCTAGTAGCGACTGCTAGCTCTTGCTCCTATTTTACATAACAAAACTAAGTGAGAACTTAAGAAGCAAACTAAATTCAGACTAAGTCATGATCGCCCATTTAGCATGAATAAAACATTGGTAAGCTGATCCTATTAGATAGTCGATGGTGTTAGCAAGTGCAGTGTTGCTCAAAGCACCACAACCCACAAGCAAAAAAAAGTTCGCCTAGCATGAGCATTTTCTGGTTAAGTTAGTTTAGAAGCACCCCATCGCAGCACTGTAAGTGCTTTTTAAGCTCGAAAATTACGTTACATCAAAGGTCAAGCGCTTTGAAATTCTATATTAACCTATGAATGTCTTCAATGCTACAGTGAAATTTGAGATTTGTTTAGATTGTGCCCCAATCATCTAGTTTGTACTAATAAAGTACAAGATGCTGATGCAGCCATCCTATTTCTAACATAGCTATATGTCAATATGAAGATCAAAACCATGCTGCGTTACTGGAAAATAATCATTTCATCTTCCTTAAGATGGCTATAAATAAATAACTATTCACTTGGGAGATTGAAGTCATATCTCATAAAAAAGCACCCAAATCAGATGTCCAGACACAGGATGTGAATGTACCAAGAGAGGCATCTCTCTTTTCTCATGTAAATGGAACTCACTCTACATGCAATTGTAACATTGCCACTCAAAATGTAGTAGCGGGTTTGTCGGCAAACTTGATAAATTATGTAAAAGGAGCAATACCATCTCAATAATTTATTCATGTTATCATGCTTTCCATTAGATATAGACTAACATCCACAAGCCATAGAGAACTAACCTGCTTTACTTTTAGCTGTTCATCAGAGACAGCCACACGCAGAAGCTCGATCTCATGCTGCAGTTTGGCATCCCTTTTCATATTTAGATTTTCATCCTCCAGCTCCCGACATTTTGCCTCATTTTCAGTAGACAAAGCACGCTCTCTTTCAACCTCTTCTTGTAGTAATTTGACATTAAGGAGCAAGTTTTTCATCTCCTCTTCAACATCCACTAGTCTTGACTCTGTTACTTCCATACTCTCATGGGTAATCCTTGCTTCCTCCTCTGTAGCTTGCTTCGATTTTTGTGCTGCGGACATGTTGTTGAGTTCTGTCAATCTCATTTCAACCCCATTGAGCTGACTCCATGACGTTTCAAGTTGCTTTTGACATTGACTTAGAGCCATCTCTAGCTTCTCCTTTTCTTCTTCCTTCTTCTCTAATTCCTCCTCCAACTCTGCCGTACTATTGATCATGGCTTCAAGCTCAGATTTGAGAGTGACTTCATCAGATCTGTTTTGATCCAGAGTAGGCCCCATTCCATGGCTGCAGCTTCCACTTTCTGCGTCTGGTAAAGCTGCAAGCCTTTCCATCTCCAGAAAATCATCCATTAAATCAAGTTCTCTTGAAGAGACCATGAGATTCTTTCCGAAGGATTTCTCTTCTTAAAATGGTCGAGTTCAGTTATTAGAGCAGATGCCCATGACTCAAAGTGGCATGGCTCATAATCACTTGGCTCCAAGCAACTCGCTTTCTGCACATCATTCTCAACTGCTAGCAGCCTATCCCCTACATCTGATTGGCTATCAGCGAAGGACTCTACACAAACCAATGATGCAGAGAAAGACTTAAATCGTTTGTCGCACTTGCTTTCTGAGACATGGCTCTGAGTCTACGGCATTTGGCTTCCAGCCTAGCTACCTTCTTTATGCTCTCTAAATGCTGTTTGCTGGCTGTTTCTGCTGCTTGGGTGCTCAAATTACGCTCAATAATCCTAAGTTCTAGCTCCTCCAACATAGAAAGGACTTTGGCTTTGAGGGCCACATTCTCTTTTTCAGCAGCATCAAGCTTAGAGCCGAGATCATAACATATAACTAAAGAAGGTTCACTCTTGGTTGCTTGAAGCTGGGCATGGACATTGGAAAGCTTACTCTCAAGCTCGACCTTTGTTGATTCCCACTCACGAGTTTTCTTGACCACAGCTTCTTGGATCTTCTGCTTTTGCTCTTCCCTCACCTGTCTGAGCTGCCTCACACATTCCTTAAATGCTCCATCAAGATGACTGATTCGATCTTCTAGTGTTGAGTTCCTTTGTGTTGCAGCCTTCAATTGTTTCTTTAGCACCAAGACTTTATTTTCAGCCTCCTCCCATCCTACCATTGAATATCAAAAGGAAAAAACTTACAATGAAGTACATAGGCACAAAAATGCAAATCCAAATGCAATGTCCAATAGATTTAACGCAGGAACAGTTGAAGTAGATGTCAACCTCAAATCTGAAACTCCATGTGATCTCACTCTTGCTTTGATTGAAAGCTTCCAATCTTGTTACTCATACATTAGTGCTTAATTTTGGTGCAATTTGTGTAGTATATCAGATATTTCCTCCCTCCTACATTCTCTGATATCTTGTTACTATTCTCATTAATTTGCTACAGCTTTGGATATTAAATGCAGACATCGAGAAACTAAATCATTATGCTATGGTTACGGATGATGCTACAGTATTATGAGAATACTATGGACTCCTTATTGTCCAAGATGAGAATTTCCCCATCATCAGCAAAAGGAAATAACTGAATAAGTAATGTTGGGTCGGCATCACCATTTTCTATGATGCATGGACTTGGCGAAGGGGCATCGGCGTCGGCGTTGGCGTTAGGTGCGTAGGTGGAGGCCGAGGTGGAGGTTGAGGCATTGGCGTCAGAGTCGGGGGCGACGGACTCCGATGCTGACGGAGGCAACCGGTGAAGAGGCGTCGGCGTTAGAGTCGGGTTCAGGGGAGGAGGCGGCGTCGGCGTCGGCGTTGGAGTCGAGGGCGATAGAGTCAACCGGCAGAGGTGGAGGGCCGTCGGCGTCACGTTTCGCCGAAAGAGAGGCACGACTTCGCGGAGGGGGGAGAGAGAGCAGAGCGGAGTGTCGAACACGACGAGGCAGCTCAGCACCAAGCTGGCAGCGTACGGCACCAGCTTCTCCAGCAACCTCGCCTTCGACCCTTCCGTGTGTGGGGGTCTCGCTCGGCAGGCGACGCTCGCCGACGTTGAGGGGAGCTCAAAGAGGCCTGCTTCTCCTCCGCGTGCTGCATCTACGATCCCGGGAATGCCGGAACCAATGACGGAGCAGCAACAAGCCTGAAGAGAGAAGCGAGTGAGCACCGGAGGAGCAACGGCCGTAATGTGGTTCATCGGCGACGGCAGGGGAACGAGCGTAGAGAGAGAATTTCAGATTCAAAAATTCGAAAGGAAAGAAATGGAGAGGTACAAAGGAACGAACGGCCATTTTCTTTCTCAAGCGAAGGAAAGAGAAAAGTTTCCGCAATAAATGCTTTGATAGGAGAGAGAGTGTGCAGGCTAGTAGGACAGAGGGCATCGGCAGGCTAGGAAGAGGAGAGAGAGGGGAAGAAGGCAGAAGACACCAATGGTGCGTTTGGTAACATTTCTGTTTAAAAATTGTTCCAGGAAACAGAAATAGAAAAAAAAAGTGTTTCTATTCCGGGGAACAATTTTTGAACAAAAAAACACATTTGGTAAACTTGTTCCGGGAATAAAAAATAAACAGAAACACGTTTGATAAATTTGTATAATTTTTTAATTTCTTTTATTTTTTAATATTTTTTAATATTTTCTTTCTTATTTTCTTATTTATTTTTCCTTTTTTCCTTTTTATTTCTTTTTTCTTCTTTTGGCTGGTCGTCGGCCTCGGCCATGGCCGGCGACCGGCCGACGAGGGCCGATGGCCTCGCCTAGCCACGACGAGGCTGAGCTCGCCCAGCGGCCGGCAAGGCTCGGCGTTGCCGGGCCACCGCCAAGCGATGACTTGGCGGTGGCCCGGCGAGCTCGGCCTCACCGGATCTGGGCGAGATCGAGCTCGAGCGGGCTCGCCTTGGGCGGGCGAGCTCGGATCCGGCGAGCCCGCCTCACCCGGCGGGCCGGGGCGAGGCTCGGCCTCGCCGGGCCACCGCCAGGCGCCGACTTGGCAATGGCCCGGCGACGCCGAGCCTCGTCGGCCGTTGGGCGAGGTTAGGCTCGCCGGATCTGGGTGAGCTCGAGCTCGCCTAGCCAAGGCGAGCCCGAGCTTCGCCAAGGGTCGGCGACGCTCGGCCTCGCCGGGGGCCGGCGATGCTCCAGCGAGTTCGCCGGCCCCTGACGGCGTTGTCGGCCCTCGACGGCCGGTTGCCGGCCCTGGCTGAGGCTGGTGACCGGCCAAAGAAAAAAGAAAGAAAAAAGAAGAAGAAAAGAAAGTGTTTCTAAAATGTGTTCTAGAAACAAGAAACAACTTTTTTTTTGTTTCTTGTTTCTGTTCCAGATGTGTTTATGGGAAGAAAAAAATAATTTTGGAACAAAAACGCAAACAAACGCGATTCTGTTCCTTTTTTGTTCCCGGAAAACAAAAAAACAAAAATTTTTGTTCCTGGGAACAAAAACAATTTTTAACAAAGGCAGCCCAAATGGGCTCACCCCTCCACATGGCACCTTGTGAGTGGTCCGGGACAATGCCGACGTGGAGGTCCCGCACCACCCAATATTTTCTCCCCGAGGAATCGCTAACCGTCGTTTCTTCTGCAGGAGCCGAGTTGAGCTAGCCGAAAATGAGCCCTTTTCTCATTTTCGAGGGGGTCCCGCTTGGGACAGGTGTCGGTATGTGAGTGGTTTGTACGCGCCACGTTAGCGGATGACCTGGCCCGCTCAAACCACTGAATATTTTCTCCGTGAGGGGGGAAGAGGAGAAAATAAAGAAAGGGGAAAGGGGGGATGGATGGCAGAAGGGGAGAGAGAAATCACGTGGGGGAGGAGGAGAGAGAAGAGAAGGGGGGATGTCAAGCTTGTGCTAGTGCTAGAGAAAAAAAAACTTTTGTGGCTTTCCTTTGACCGGGAGACGATCAGACCTTCGTGCTAAAGGGACCCCACGCACATTAAGATCGATATGTGAACTTCGTTACCGGCATTAGCAGCTTATTTTATGCAAGTTATTTTGAGAGGTATCCAACACGCATATCCTTCAAAGGCCTTCATCACTGCATGATCTCTCCCTCCATCATAATTCTCGTGGTGATTCTCGCTTCTTCCTTAGCCATATATATATATAGATTTACTAGGTATGGCGATATAAATTCTCTGTGTGAATGCATATTTTAATGCTCCCTTGTCTCGCAAGCTAGAGATCCCAAACACACGTATAGAGAAGGATCATGGAAGGTTTGCTCCAGTGCCCTGCGAACTACGTGCCTTTGACTCCCATAAGCTTCTTAGAGAGAGCAGCTTTCATCTATGGCAACAAGGTTTCCATCATCTACGGCAATACAAGGTACACATGGAGACAGACCCACGAAAGGTGTTTGAAACTCGCCTCCGCTCTGACGAGGTTGAAGATCTCACGCGGCGATATCGTAAGTCTCTCTATCTTGTTTTCCTCGTCCTTCATTGTATCCTTGAGTTTCATGCAAATGGAAAGTGGTCCTCGCTCTTTCCTTTTTGCTTCCATTAGCTTTTAGTTTTCCTAAAGCTCGTGGTCTCAAATGGAGGGAATAAGGTAGAGGGTCTTCCTGTGACAAGCCATAAACACAAGAAAAGTGGGAGTGACAAAGATCATTCTATAGATAGATTGTTCTTCACGGTACATTCTCATCGAGCTATTATTAACAGTTTTGAGTCTAGGGGTGTGCAAAATGGACTGCCCAAACCAAAGTGTGGTTCCCGATTCCTCAAAATGGAACTGGTGTCCGAGTGATCCAATCTCCAGTTCCAAGATGAAACTAGATTGGACCGACTACATATTTTTTTTTTATTATTCCTTTAAAAAAATTAATAAAATGTGAACTAATGCTTTCTCATCCAATGGTACCATAAGTTATGGCATAATAACTCTTCACTCATCATCACTTCTGTCAATATTTTAAGATTTGTCACTTTATCTTGTTGTGCATGGCCACTCTTTAATAGGAAAAAGTAGTGTCCGCTTCCATTGGACCAGACTAAAACTAATGGTCCGGCACCCAATTCTCGGTTTCACTTTGGCACTGGAGTGGATTGGGAACTGATCACCACTAACATGAACCGTTGTTAGATCAAGTGAATATTAGGGGTGTGCATGGTCCGGGCGGGCGGTTCTTGACCTAGAACCGGGAACCGCCCGCTAAGGACCGGTTCTGAAAAATTGGAATCGGGATCCACCCGTTTGTTGCATGGATCCACCCGGGAACCAAACCGCCGGTCAGGTCCGGTTCCCGGGTGGATCCATGGATCTGGTCTCACTGACAATGAGATGAAAATCTTAAGCTAAGGAAAACCCAACATCAAAAGAGATGACATAATTGATCTCAATTCTCAATTGCACAGCAAGCATCATCAAAGCAAGCCAAAAAGTTTCAGCTCTCCAGTTAAACATCTTTGATGAATGATTTAGCAACAGGTTTCCATAGCATAAATGAGAACATCAAACTTACATTGCCCGATGGACATTGTAACCAGACCAAAAATGTGAACTTCATGTAGTAGTAAGCTGGAAACCTAACAAAGAGCAACGGCACAATCAATCACCAGCTCATGCAAAGAGCAATGGCACACAACGCGGAGCACGACCTAATCGACGCTGCATGACAAGGCATGGTGCGGCACCTTCAAGGCACCATTGCACAGAACGACGTCCGCAAGCTCGAACAATCGTGTCCAACTCCGCGTGCAGACCAAGCAGTCGATGATACCGATGATGACGACATACCTTCGAAAGGGAGAGGCGGCGAAGGCCCCGAGCAATGCGGCGGGAATTGAGTGGAGCGGCAGTAGCAACAGGTGAGGGAGTCCTCGCCGAGACGGAAGATGTGGGGATGTTGTATTTAATGGAGAAAAGGAGGGACGACGGAGAAATTGAGAGCGCAGGTCACTGCTGGGCAGAGCAGAGGCTGTGGCGGGTGGCGACCGGTGTGAGGGGTAGACAATAGCGGCGAGATGGCGAGAGGAACCAGAGGCTGTGGCGGGTGGCGGTTGGCGCGAGGGGCGGACAGTAGTGGCGAGATGGCGAGAGGAACTAGAGGCTGTGGCGGGTGGCGGCCGGCGCAAGGGGCGGACAGCAGCGGCGAGATGGCAAGAGGAACCAGAGGCTATGGCGGGTGGCAGCCGGCGCGAGGGGCGGACGGTAGCAGCGAGATGGTGAGAGGAACTAGAGGTAGCCGCAGAAGAAACTGAAGAGAAGTGAGATGAGAGTTGAGACGGTGAGATCTGATTCTGACCTAGATTTTTTTTTAGTAATTTTTTTAATATTAAAAGGGAACTGGTCCGGTCCAGGTGGGGTGGGCGGGCGGATCCGCCCATGGAACCGGGAACCGGACCAGTTCCCTCAAGAACCGCCGGTTCCGGGCGGTTCCGGTCCGGTTCCGGGCGGCCCGGGCGGTTCCCGGGTATTTTGCACACCTCTAGTGAATATCACAGCGGATATGCATGCACCGGATATGCTATCTTGGGTCTCTTTTTCATTCGTCATCCCCTTAGATGGCATATCAAGAGAAGGAGAACCCACGAAACCGTTCAATCTCCCAAATTAGGTAAAGATGAAGGAGGTCAACCCCCGAGCTCTTCTGACAAAAAAGAAAAAAGAAAAAAGAAAAAAGAAAAAAAACCGAGCTCCTCCATTGTCTATGTTATTTCATAGATGTCCGTATGCTGTGTCGGACAAACCCATTAACATAAACAACTGGAATGATTGGAAATACATATACAAAAATATATTCCATGGACCAAAATCTAAAATATATATATATATATATATATATATATATATATATTTCTAGCCACGCAAAGGAAGAATTTATAATACGTAACCTAGTTCATGTTAATCCTACCTAAAATGAATAGTGACTGACTTGCCAAATTCAAGAGAAAGGTTTGCTAGGAAACACATTCGTGTTTGGATGAAGGAAAAGAAACGATGTGAAAGGATTAGAAGAAGTTGGTAAAGTCAACTATTGTGTAAGAGGGCATGTTTTGCATTCAAAACAAAAGCATAATGTAATTTATTTTTTTATTTTTTTGCATTCTCGCCAAAATTTGGATTACCATTCAAATTTTAGAAAATTGTGATCAAATTACATGTGAAGTTATGTATCAATACTTGAGTATTAGAAGTTCTGGGATTTTCGAATTCGAAAATAGGTCAAAGTGTGTGAGTAGCATGATTTAAATTAAGCAAACGGTGAAAAGTATAAGTCAAGACAAGCCCTATATACGTAAAAGATATTAATGAATGCATGTCTGTCCCTCTCTTTTCCCTCGCGTCCTTCAAATTCTCTCTTCTTTTCTTTTGTAATTACCTCACAGTCCCATTTTTTATTTTTTTTCATTTCCAATCCCCCTACCCAACACAGTATCAGAGAGCACTATAATCTTGAAATAGAGGAACCCCTATTTTATATGCTAATAGTAAAAAAACTAAGACCGTTTGTGGTAGGTTAATACTTGAGAATTTTTCTCTTAATATGGTAATCTATAATATGTAGAGAACTAACGGTACAAGACCTCCGATGAAACTAAACTTTTTTAAGTGAAATACTAATATTATAGCTAATTTCTTTGTATCTTAAAAGGATGAAATTTCTAAAATGATTATAAATTGCTCCACTGACTCAAATTATTGTAATACCCTTTAGTTATTTTATATCAGTTAAAGTAAAATAACATAAACTATTTCACTCTTTTACATTAATCCATTACTCTACGCACTATAATAATTGTTAAAGTAAATCATTTGAGCACGTTGGCCCCTGCACCTCTCCACGTTGGAATTCTAGCCTCGTCAACATTGACTATAAGGGTATGACCACCAAAAAAAAAAAAAAAAAAAAAAGCTATAAGGGGACAAACTCAGAAGGTCCCATCTCAATCTTCACCCACCCACGAAGAGGAGTCCCGCACATCATGAATTTTGGGTCTACAGCTAACTTCTATCAAACCATTTTTGCTGAAACAATAAACGCATTAATCCCCCCCATCAAAAGGGTTCGCCTAATCGCAAACCATATTTATTTTCTCCTAGTTTCCTCCAAAAACATCTTATGGCTGGCCTTTGACCGTCCTACCATCATTCCGCAAAGGATGGTCGAGCTAGCACCTTTCTTTTTCTTTTTTTTTGATGACCTAGGGAACCTGCACCGTACCAACACAGACAGCCTCGGTAGGCCCGGGGTGATGGGGGGTAAACCCTGGGATCCCACGGGAGGACCCACCACCTCCATGAAACGGGTAAGACGCTAAGCGTCTCCGCGGAGAGTCAAACCCTCTCCCTCCTAGAAGGGGTCAGTGGGTTCCCCCACGGTGAGGAAGACTTAACCAGCAGAGCCATCGCGGCTGGTGGTTCTTTTTTTTTTCTTTGGCGTTCCTGCCAGAATTTGGATTATCATTTAAATTTTAGAAAATTATGATCAAATTACATGAGAAATTATGTATCAATATTTTAGTGTTTAGAAGTTTCGGGAATTTCATATTCGTAAGATTTAGATTAAGCAAACGGCAAAAAGTATAAGTCAAGACAAGCCGTAAGTACATAAAAGATATAATGAATACATCTCTGTCCTCTCCTTTCCCTCCCTCGCATCCGTCAAATCCTTTCTCTTCTTTTCTTTTGTAATTACCTCATATCAATTTTTTTTTTTCATTTCAAATTACCCCTATCCAACGTGGTATAAAAGAGCACTATAATCTCGAAATATAGGAACCCGTATTTTATATGCTAATAGGGAAAAAAAAGAAAAACTAAGACCCGTCGCTCGTTTTGTTAAAAGTTGAGAATCCTCTCTTAATATGATAATCTATAATATGTATAGAGATAATAGTACAAGACCTCCGATGAAACTAAACTTTTTGAAGTCAAATACTAATATTATAGCTAATTTTGAATGTATCTGGAGAGGATCAAATTTCTAAAACAAATTTATGGTAATATCCTTTAGTTATTTTACGTCGGTAAAAGTAAAATAACGTAAATTATTTCACTCTTTTAATGATCACTTTCTCTTCGCACTATAATAACTATTAAGTAAATCATTTGAGCACGTAGGCCCCTGCACCGCCCCGCGTTGGAATTCTAGCCTCGTCAACATTGATACAAGGGGACAAACTCTAATTATCCACTTGGAAATCCTTTTTGTCTAGTGTGAAAACCCAAGAGATGCCATCTCCATCTTCACGCACCCCCCCCCCCCCCCCCCCCCCCAAAAAAAAAAAAAAAAAAAAAGAAGGGGAGTCCCACAGGTCATTAATTTTGGGTCTACAGCTAACTTCCTAATAAACCATTTTTTCTAAAAATATAAATGTATTAATGCCCCGATGAAAAGGGTTTGCTTAATCGAAAAGCGTGTTTATGTCACGAATCATGGCATGTTTCCATCTCTAGAAAAAAATTTAAGTAAACGAGGCGGGTGGACCGGTGCAGATGGACCTCGCGTGAAGTTCTTTTGATTTGCTGGGGGCACAATTTACAAGTCAGAAGAATTATACCCATCATGTTTTATATACTCCGCGTGATTGAATGACGGATAGCATCATGTTCCAATCAGTCTCTTTGACTCGAAGGAGCTAAAGGGGAGTCAACATCCTTAATATTATCTTTCTCTGGTGAGGGTAAAGGTTAAAGGGGAGTCTCACAACTTATTGGATCCGACACTTTAGTCCTAAATTCTTCTTTTCATTGCAGTGAATCTTACAAATGATTTGGTATGCATGATTAAACGGCTAGGTCTAATCCTATAAGTCAATGCTGCCAATTAGTACACACCAAATCATTTTGTAAAATTTGTATAAGACTAATGACAATTGTTCAAAGATTACCGGGTGAAATAATAATAATAGGCAAATAAAATATTTGGAAAGATTTGAACTCAAGATACCTTACTCTTTTATCAATATATAAAGACCATATAAAGCCACTACTACGTAGAATTCAATGTGCAATAGTGTACTCCAAAAACTTTGGAATATGGTGCGTGTGTTAGAATATTTAAATATCCTACTATGCATTCGTTTAACAACTTAAAAATTTGTAGATGACTGTGACCATACAAAAATCTCAGCATTGTATCAGAGTAGGAGGTTCTATGTTCACATATTCTAAGCCTTTATTCGCCTCACCAATTATATATTTATATACTTTAGATTTAGACCAAAGTCCAGCCTATGTGTGATAGAGAGTATCAAAATATTTAAATATTAAACCACATCTTCATCTAATAGTTTAAGCTTTTGGAACAATTGGCTAGAGTCTCACAAAATCTCAGCATATTATACTTTATATCTTAAAACCCTCCCACGCACAAAGGTTGGTTCGATAATAAAGGCCTTAAGCATAGATCCCAACATGTGAGTCCCATGGGCAAAGGATTATTGAAATCTGAGGCATATTAATAAGGGAACCTATAAATGAGTGAAAACGGCCTTTTGTTGTTTTATCCTTACAGTCGATATGAAATCGTCTGCTGGACAATGAAAATTATCACGCGAGGACTAATCAACAATCCTGGTCAAGCATCGGCGTCCTGGTATTTCGAATTGACAGATGCCTGTGAATAAAAAATGGAACGCTTGATGATTAGGCTCTAAAGCTCATGAAATAAATCCACCAATTACAGACACTATTTTAGAAGAATACAAGCAAGATTTCATTAACATAAAACACTAGAATGATTGGAAATAAATTACTGGGAAATGACTAGAAATAAGTAAAGTGCACTGACAAAAGTAAAATCTTGTTCCTCGGATGTTTGTGCATACCTTTTCCCATTTAGCGTTCTCCTTTTATAGTCCATGGCTAGCTGGCCTTTTCATCGAAATTTGATTTTGGTTCCATTTTTTATGGCATAATTGTTCCCGCCTCATAAGCTCGACTACAATAACTAATTGACTCGGCTATACAAATTGCTTGATTGCAACTATTAGTTAATACCTTTGACAATTGTTCCCATCTAAGAATTTGATTGCAGTAATTGTTTCCGGTATTTTTATCCTTAAAGTCGATTTGATTTCGGCCAAGTTTCGCGAGTCAATGTTAAGGCTTCTCAACTCTATTAACGTTGATTTGACCAACACTGACTCGACGTTCCCACCTTGTCCGCTTAATCCTATTGGCTTCTCACAATGAATGTTGGCGTTTAACCATTGACCGTATATATTGTGAATATTATATTACATATGCTAGTCAACATACTATTTACTTCTTCCTTATTGACACCCTACATACTTGACCTTGACCTTGTTTAGTTTACTACGGCCCTACTTAAAAGATTGCTCTTCGTCTCAATGTTCTTAGAAATTTCTCATCAAAGTAATAAAGCCATAGGCGATGTATAGTTAATGGCATCAATTTTTATGAAATTGACATCAAAGTTGACATTTTTAGGTTGCTAATGGTCACAGACTGTTTGACCCAAAAAAAAAAAAAAAATAGTCACCGGCTATATTTAATACTTAAACAGTTTTACGATGTCTGATTTCCTTCCTTTAATGGACCAATTGCACTAATTAATATAGATAAGCAACGCACTAAGGAGTTTCACCCCTACATGGTTGCAAACCACCATTGCATTTCCAAGACCCAATACCCTTGCTTTTCCATCCAAAACGACATACAATCGAGGAGATCCATACTAAGTTTGGTTCAGCATTTGGAATGCTCATTTGGGCTCTAAAGTCCCTTGGCCAAATGCAAAGCTATTTGGTTCGTTTTTTTGCACAACTTTGGCGAGATGCTATTGCATCTCCAAGTGGCTCTAAGGGCCTTTAACCCAATGCAGCTCTTGAGGTCCTTTGGCAAGTTGCATTTTCGAAATACAACTTCCGGTTTTATTCATCTCTCCGGTGGAGAAGCTAATCGGCCACTTTGAATAAAAATAAATATAAAAATAAATATGTTTATATTTTTATATAAAAATATATATTTTATATTTTATATAAATATATAAACATATCTATTTTTTTCTCCTATTGTTTTTATATAAATATATTTTTATATAAACATATCTATTTTTATATAAATTTTATGTTTAATAAATATATTTTATGTTTATATTTTTATATTTTTATATAAAAATATGTTTATATAAAAAACATAAACAAATTTTTTATTTAGGCGGTTTGGTCGCCCGGGCGGTCCGGTATAAATATATAAACATATATTTTATGTTTATTTTTATATAAAAAATATAAACATATCTATTTGTTTATATTTTATGCTTAATATATATATAATATAATATAATATAATATATATTTATAAAAAATATAATATATATTTATATATTTTTATATATTTTATATAGATATAAAAATATTCATTTTTCATATAAATATATTTTATGTTTAATAAATATATATTTATATAAAATATATATTTATATATATTTTATATATTTTCTATAGATATAAACATTTCCATTTTTTTATATAAATATATTTAATTTTTAATAAATAAATAAATATATTTATAAATATAAACATATCTATTTTTTTCTCCGATTGATTTTATATAAATATATATTTATATAAACATATCTATTTTTTATATATATTTTATGTTTAATAAATATATTTTATGTTTATATTTTTATATTTTTATATAAAAATATGTTTATATAAAAAACATAAACAAATTTTTTATTTAGGCGGTTTGGCCGCCGAATTCGCGGTCCGGTATAAATATATAAACATATATTTTATGTTTATTTTTTATATAAAAAATATAATATATATTTATATATTTATATATTTTTATATATAGATATAAAAATATTCATTTTTCATATAAATATATTTTATGTTTAATAAATATATATTTATAAAAAATATAATATATATTTATAAAAAATATAATATATATTTATATAAAATATATATTTATATATATTTTATATATTTTCTATAGATATAAACATTTCCATTTTTTATATAAATATATTTAATTTTTAATAAATAAATAAATAAATTTATAAATATAAACATATCTATTTTTTTCTCCGATTGATTTTATATAAATATATATTTATATAAACATATCTATTTTTTATATATATTTTATGTTTAATAAATATATTTTATGTTTATATGTTTATATTTTTTTATATAAAAATATGTTTATATAAAAAATATAAACATATTTTTGCTTTTTTAATTTAATAAAAGTTAATTACAAATGTAAATTTTACCAAACGGTATTTTGGCCAAAGTTGTTTCTCAATGCAAATTTTACCAAACGACATTTGCATTTCGGAAAACCCCATTTACCCAAAGGTATTTGCATTTCTGCAAATGCATTCCCCAAAAGCCGAACCAAACGGGCCCTAAGACTTTCGGGGAGTTTTTTTTCTAATGATCCATACTAGTGATCCAAAACGACACGCTATCGACCGATTAGATGCATCTTTATCGTCTAGAAGAACTGCGTGGCGGCTCTCATAAGTGTTGCCTATTAAGACCATTAAAATATCTGGATATTATTATTTATTTAGAAATACTGTCACGCGATACTTCCGAAATATCTGAGAAAATTTTCTAGCGTTTAGTTTGTGTTCAACTTTTCTTTATTATTACTTACACAAATCTCAATGACCTACCCATCTCATGATATTAATGTGTAAATGTATCCATTATTTACTTGTAACATATTGTTTTTGACGGTGCATTGTTTTAAATAATTTATGCTCACGATTCGTTGTAATGTTCATGCAGGTTGCAGCTATGGCACCAAACATCCCTGCACTGTACGAGCTCCATTTTGCGGTTCCAATGGCCGGTGCGACTCTTTCCGCGCTTAACATAAGCCTTGATGAGCCTACTTTGATGAACATTCTTCAACGGTTGCAACCCAAAGTCATCTTTGTGGACTTCGAGTTCGCACACCTCGTCTCCAAAGTCATCAACACGCGCCTCCAAGAGAGCCACCATGATCACAAGCCACTCCTTGTCGCAATCCACATCTCACTGGACCATCGAACCCAATGAGATCTTGAGGTTCGAGAGTATGAACAAACCCTAGCCACGGGAGAGAGCGATTTCCAAGCCATTTGTCCGGCTAATGAGTGTGACTTCATCTCGGTCAACTTCACTTCCAGATCGACGGGGACGCCAGAGGAAGTGGCATACAGCCATCGGGTGGCGTACTTGAACTCTCAAGAGCTGATCCTCCGATACGACATGGGGAAGTCACCAGTGTTCCTGTGGACGATGGACATGCACAGGTGCAACGGGTGGTGCTTCACATGGGCGATGGCAGCGCTTGGCGGTGTTAATGTATGTATTCGGAACGTATCCGGGAAGAACATCTTCAACACCATTCAGCGCCACAAGGTCACTCATCTATGTGGTAAATGTTCCATTTTCTTTTCTTTGATGTGGGGAGTCTTGTTACATCATTAGCACGACATATTGAACGTAATCAATCAAAAAGCAATATAGTAAATGATGAAGTGATATATATATGATAAATAAGTCATGATATATATACTTACTGGGTTCGTCCACTTGAAGTGGATCTCCTCGTAATAATATATCATCGATTGTAGTCCGTCCAAAAAACCTTATCATGTATTAAAATGATAATAGAATGAATCATCTCAATTGGCTACTAAAAGAAGTAGGTCGGGCTACAGTCTACAAAAATTTAACAGTACTATTAAGAAATTGATGAAGTGCTATTAACAAAGGACAAGTGCTCAATAAAAGAGAAAAAAATGAGCAGTAATTTCTAAGGATACGAGTGCTTTTAACTTTTAGTTATGATATTTCAATTTATCATTTATATGGAAAAAAATAGATGAGTGGTGTTGAGATTGGTCGACAATGTGTCATTACCTTAGTGTAGTAAATATAAGTAATTGGGAGGATGCCTGCACTTTTTGAAGTATGTAATATGATTCGACCCCACTCCCCCTCACCCCCCCCCCCCAAAAATGATATGCAATATGACGGACGTATAATGTTGGGTTCGCGCAAAATCACCCTTGAAAAAGTAGAATAATATATTTTTCCCTTTCCATAGGTGACTACACTATCCTAAATTTGATTGCCGAAACCCCATCCGTCGACCCGCTATGGCATTCCCCGGTGCATGTAATCATCTCCGGTGAAATCCCGCCGAAACAGTTCCTCAAGAGAGTAGAGGTTCATGGGTTCCAAATTATCAGCGAATATGACATGACAGAAGCCCTAAGGCCCGCCCTCATCAGCCCTGGGAGGTCATCACAACACCACCACCATGACGTCGATGACGACGACGACCATGATGATCATAACCTGGAATTTGGAGGACGCCTTCACACCACCACCACCACTTCCGCTTCAGACGGAGCCCATTCCATCTCTATCGACCGCTTACCGCCAACCAGTGATGCCAGAAGTACAACTACTACTGGAAGCCCTCAGGCCAGAGCGTCTGACTCGTCCCGGCCCTGCCCTGGTCAACGGATAGTGTCCCTGCTCCAGAGACAAAAGCTGGCGAAGGAGGTGCTGAGGTTTGTCGTCTCCATCATCACAGGGCTGTAAGAGTTTTTCTAATGTGGACTAAATTAATTGATATTGTAATTTACTGTTTTTACAATTACCGTAAAACAGGGTTGGTCTAAGGTGAGATAGAAGGTTTCTTAATTAGTCTAATATGGGCTGGCTAGTGTGGGCCGAGTTGAGCCTGGCCCGTAATGAGGGGGACTAGCTAGAAACTCTATAAATAGTGCTCAAGTCTCTCCTCTAACCCTAATTCTCACATGTATCCTCACCTAAGGGGCGTTTACCTAACGCTACAGTGAGGGGGGCCGCCTCATTAAGCCAGTGATACGGAGGGCAATAGAGGAGAAGGACTTGATGCGTGGATCCCCTTGATATATGTGGGTAATCATTTTTCTGCTTTCGCTTTATGGTCGATGGATCCCAAAACAGGTGCGTTAATCTTTCTACTCAATTATGCATGTTCTTGTTTTGGTTATGGAGATCTTGGGGTTGCGCAATTTGCGTCCAACATGTGGTATCAGAGCAACCATAATCTAGAACTCGAACGCAATTGGTTTTGCCCTAATTTGTACGGATTTACCATAATTTGTACGGATCTTACCATAATTTGTATGGATTAGCCCTAATTGGTACTGATATTGCCCTAATTTGTGATTTTCGAGACTTTTTGTTCAATAAAAGTTAAATTAAATCACAAATTTGGATTGGGGGAGACGAGACGAGCAAGAGGGTCGGCGGCGCGTCACCGAGGGATGCCGCACGCGCCCCCACGTGCGGCCACGCGCCGCCTGGGCGTTGAACGCGCGCCGCGCGTGAGCCCCACGCGCCGCGCACTCAGGCGGCGCATGCAGGCGCGTGGGGGCTTATTTTGGCACGTGGTTGGCGGCGTTGGACTCGTGTGGTGATTTCCTATCTTGTGATATATTTATTTTATATGTTTGATGGTTTTATTGATGTGAAATTGCATATGGAATCCTAAATACATGTATTTTTAGTGTATTTTTGCGTATTTTTCTTGTATTTTTTGTGATTTTGGAAAGACAGGTGATGAGTTACTAGTATGTTATCACATAATAAAAATGTGTGATTCATCAATAAAAATCAAACTTTATTGTGAACTGAAGCTAACTTAATGCGATACAATTCATATGAGATTGTATTTGAGTTATGTATTGAGCTGCTGAGAAATAATAAAGATTATGAAACTTTTGTTACTCGAGTATACTCCTTTACACACTGGTAATCTTTGAATGATAGACGACTTAAGGACTCGTGACCAAACTAATGTACTGATTAACACATCTGCTGAATGTGGGTAATGCATGTCAATTAAGTTACTACATATTGTACATGAACTCATCTAGTCACTTGTTAATGTCTATCAAGTTGAATATTTTTTATGGTTAAGGAATATGACAATATTTATGCAGAGCAATAGTATCTATTGTTAAATTTTAGATATTTGGTTTTCTAGTTTGACTCAATTAATAGGCCACTGGTTGAAGTAATGATATTTGTTACCTAAAATTGATTAATAAATCAGTTGTTGGCCTTGGAGTCATTTTTGCCTTATGAATTCATGAGTGATGATGGATCAGCTGTCAAGCTTGTCGATTTGGTGCACCATGTATTACTATTGATGTTAATTTGTGAGAGATATTATAGATCAGCATTCTTTTTATGTTGTTCTGGTAATATGTAATTGGGGTGCATAAGGGATGTTTTATTCTCTATTATGAGAAGTTTCTTGTGTTACTGTGATCAATATATATATATATATATATATATATATGATTAATTTTTTATTAATGAATAAAGCAATGTAATTAGCATGATATGTGATTTTGGTGATATGATGCCCCTATCACTAAAGTTAAAATCACATATATATGGTGTATGTGAGGAGTAAAGCTTATATCCCTGGTATGAGAGAATTTCAATGATTCAATTGAGTAATGACCGCCAAAGCGGCACGCTTGATTGGGTTTGAGAAATTTCGGTTTCGTATGATGATTGGGATGTCTCCTGGTCTAATGCGTAATCATACTCCCAAAGGAGGTGATTGTGTATTAGTTCATGGAGGGATACATGATAGTGTGGTGGAGGAGTGACTGATTCTAGTGATTCATATGCCCAAATGTGTTGAATTCACGAAGAATTGGAACATATTCTCATAACCCTTATCATGTGGGGAGTGTACAATTGCATGTCATGTATTCTGCCCAAAGGTGATTATGTGATTTTGCATGTAACTCTCTGGATGTGTACTTGTACGTTAAGTTACACAATACTCACATGATGCTAATTATATACTGCTTGTTTTTCAGTCACATTTTCTGTAAATAGTAATTCTGTCACCATTGAGGTTTTTTACTGCTTCAAATTTTAAGTTGTGGACATATAATTTGTTGCTTGAGAAAAGAGCAATTGAATTTGTTTACTGTCCATGAAGCGTTCCATTCTAGAACACTTGAAAAGAGATTTGCCTGCGGACTGCACTGCTATAAGATGATGGAAGCCTTAATTGCTTGAAATTATGTCTTGTCTGATATTGAAATTAGGACACATCTGCAAAGATTGTGTTTAAGTCTTAATGACATATACATCTCGTATATGATTAAAAGGTTGTCAGGTTTAACAGTGGCTATGAGTATTTTGGCAAGTATGACAATGCGAAATAACTTAAAGGGTCATTTGTCAAATACTTGGTAGATTCTGGGGTGGTAACTTAATTATTATGCCTGAAAATCTTGACAAAAGATTCACTCGAAATTATTTTGTATCTTACCTAGATTGTTCAAAAGAGTATTGATTTTATGACCCTAAAGAAGGTACAAGAATTATGGAATCACATATTCTAAAGTTTATAAATATTGACGTAGTTGTAAAGGATAGCTGCTCTCAGATCATTAAAGATAATAGTATGATGGAGGTTACTATGTTTTTATCTTTACCTATACAAATAATTATGAAATCTCCTGTACCATAGACTAAACTTGTTGAGGTTCAAGGTACTATTCTTGATATAGTTTATGATGAAATTTCTTAAATCTCTCAAATGCAGAATGAAGTGGTTGCAGCTTTATTAAGGAGATTTGTTAGGAAAAGACGATCAGTTATATCATCATACTATATAGTCTATTTGTGAGAGCATAATTACAATATCCACTACGTGGTTGTTTTAGCAAATTATATAAATGTCGTTTCTTGTTCTCAATTAAGTATGTGATTAGATGCCATAAAATGCGGTATACAATCTATGAAACATCATAGTGTTTGGAAACTAACTTACTTGCCTAAAGATCATAAGTTCATTAGTTGCAAATTGGCGTACAAAACTAAAAGAATTTCAAAGAAAGATTGTGGAATTTAAAGCCAAATTGGTAACTAAAGTTTTAACTCTGAAAGAGGGGTGGATTGTTTATAGTAAAGAAATAATTATTTCTTTAAATATTCTTTCAGAGTGAACGTGGCATTAATAATTTATTTTGATATAAAGTTACGCAAAATAGATACAAAGTATATATTGTGCAACTGGATGATTTTGCAGCAGATTCAAGTAAACTTGTGTGTAGACTGAAAAGTTCTAATTCATGGTCTTAAGCAAGTTTCCAGACAATATTATTAAAGTTTCATAGTGTTGTTATTTTGTTTAATTGTGAACGAAGTAATTCAATATACTGCAAGGTTAGTGGGAGGAAATTTATTTTTTCTCATACTTTATGTACATGATGTTTTGCTTACAAGTTGTGATCTTGAGACAGTACTGAGGTCTGTAAGGATTGTTTTTGCCATATTATATTAGATTTTCTCGAAGGACATTTGCTGATTGTATATTGGAAATATTCAATATACATTATTGCAAGGCAGGAATTGCTCCTGTTGTTAAGGGTGATAGACTAAATCTATCACATTATTCTTATTTAGATATTGAGAAAATCTAATTAAATGGTGTACCTTGTGTCAGTGCACTTAAAAGTATAATGTATGCTCGAATTTGCACTAGACTAAATGTTGTCTTTGTGACGGGACTTCTAGGCAGATATCGGTCAAATCCAGGACATGATCACTAGGTTGCTGTCAAGAAAGTTTTAAGGTACTTAAAGAAGACAAGAGATTATATGCTAATTTATAGACATGTTCAGTTTTTGCAGTTAGTAGAGTATTTAGATGTAAACTTTGCTGGCTGTTCTGATGACATGCAATCAATAACGGAATATAGATTTATGTTAGTAGGAAGTGTAGTAAATAAAGTTCTATGTTATATTCTACTATGTATGCAGTGTTAGTAACATTCTTTTAGGTTGTTACTTGAGCTATTAGGCTCCAGAACCTCATGACGGAGTTGATCTTTTTAACTTGATGAATAGACCCATACGGTTGTATTAAGATAACAAATTTGTAGTATTATTTATTTACTACTGAGGTCTCAAGGGGTCTAAATATATGGTGGTCAGATATTTTTGACCATAAAGAAACGGTAAAGAAAGGTGACTTATAATATAACATATTTTCACAGATGATGTAGTTGCAGATCCACTAACTAAAGGCCTACGCCCATGTGTATTTTAGTAACATATCGTTAACATGGATCTAGGAGTATCTTTGGATACTGTTGTTTAGTGGGAGCTATTTTGGCTTTACTTTGATAAAGTTCACATCTGTGGTTCGTTACACTTAGTAACGGTTTGATATGTATCAACTTTTACATTCAATAAAATATTTTGAATGTGTTGTTATTATGTTGAATACATATTGATAAAGTCTCAAGGGATTGTATAAACCTTGAATGAAGGCTAGGGGCATCCGGGCATCCGGTTATTAGCCTTGTGCATATGTCTTGTGGTACATAAAGAAAGGTTAACCATAAGGACAAGACATATGTGGGTTCATTGGAACCATAAATCATTCTCTAGTGGCACAAGTTTTTTGTGACACCTAAGGTATGAGAATGGTGACTGACAAATGGGATCTCTCTATATGAGAGACGTTATCCATTTGACACACTACCATATTGAATCCATATCAATAAAGTTGAGAGCACTCGTGACCATGGAAGGCTCTGTGTGTATACATGCAGTTACCGCCATGATTCGGTGTTTAAGACTTTATGGGATAGGATTGACTATTAAGAATTATCTCTGGACCAAATGTGTGTACATACAGTACGATTTCAATTAATATAGTCCAAGTGGGAGAATGTAAGAGTTTTTCTAATGTGGACTAAATTAATTGATATTGTAATTTACTGTTTTTACGATTACCGTAAAACAGGGTTGGTCTAAGGTGAGATAGAAGGTTTCTTAATTAGTCTAATATGGGCTGGCTAGTGTGGGCCGAGTTGAGCCTGGCCCGTAATGAGGGGGACTGGCTGGAAACTCTATAAATAGTGCTCAAGTCTCTCCTCTAACCCTAATTCTCACATGTATCCTCACCTAAGGGGCGTTTACCTAACGCTACACGTGAGGGGGGCCACCTCATTGAGCCAGTGATACGGAGGGCAATAGAGGAGAATGACTTGATGCGTGGATCCCCTTGATATATGTGGGTAATCCTTTTTCTGCTTTCGCTTTATATTCGATGGATCCCAAAATAGGTGCGTTAATATTTCTACTCAATTATGCATGTTCTTGTTCTGGTTATGGAGATCTTGGGATTGCGCAATTTGCGTCCAACAGGGGCTCCTTCTCAACCAGCACCAGGGGTTCAACCACCTGCAAGCCAGGGTGGTCGTACTCGCGCTCTGCATTGGGTTCACCACCATGTGGAATGGCGTTCTGCTGGGTGGGATGTACCCTCGGCTTGCGAGCGCACTGGAGTGCTTTGGAATCGCCTCTGTCTTGGTCGCCTTGTTCGGGATGGTGAGCTCTTTTCTTCCGGCCAGCCTTGTGTGGGTGTGTTGGCTGTGTTGTGGCTTGTCGTTCTTGCCCTTCTTCTTGTGCCTTGTTCCTCCGAAGGCGATTGAGGAAAGAGAGCAGCGCGGAACGGCTGGATGAAGATATTGTTTAGCATGAACATGCATGCCGGATTCAACAGTTCACGTAGATAAGTGGATCAGGCACTCGGTCAACCTTGCATAGTGCAGCATTGCATACACTAACTCTGCAGATAAGAGAAATGAACAAAAGTCATGCGTGCGTAAAATCATTCTGTTATCTTCTGTTCCTAGTTTGATCAATTAGAGAAATGCTAAAAATGTAATATTAAGATTGATTTATGATATTAATATATTAAGTGATGTGACGTATTATACTTAAAGAGTTGTATGTGGTCCATTTATATAAAGCCACTTACAATCTCGTAAAATAATTAACAAACTAATTTTGTTAACTGTGGAAATGCTTATTTCTGAGGAAAATTACCCAATCATTCTTGAAATTATTGTACAAATGTCAACTTAGTCCTAAACTTTTCAATTTTACCAATTTAGTCATAAACTTTTACGTAAAATTCCAATATAGTCTTCCCGAACAACTTCCGATGGAAATAATTGATGTGATGGTT
The DNA here is from genome assembly GCA_016097485.1 of Eucalyptus sideroxylon x Eucalyptus melliodora. NCBI lineage: Eukaryota > Viridiplantae > Streptophyta > Magnoliopsida > Myrtales > Myrtaceae > Eucalyptus > Eucalyptus sideroxylon x Eucalyptus melliodora. Next base: position 42,314,977 of record CM027832.1, on the reverse strand, counting down.
CAATCATTACTGGTCGTCCTATATGCAGAGCATTAAGAATACTTACATTGGTGGGGATGGTGCACGAAATCATTGTGGTAGGTGCGACGTAATCAGATAAGGCATGGGGGACTTACCTGTTCCCGTTTTTGTGGGTAAGGACTGCGGCATTTTCTTCATCTCGTATTAATCATTATCAGAAAGGGAAGCTTCACCGAAATTTTACAAAACCCTAAAGAATTGAATAGATTCTATCATCTTGTGGGTAGCGACAAATCTCGTTGCAATCGACGACGTCTCACTGGACTGTCGAACCCAATGTGATCTTGAGGTTCCAGAGTATGAACAAACCCTAGCTACGGTAGAGAGCGATTTCCGAGCCATGAGTCCGGCTGATGAGTGTAACCCCATCTCGGTCAACTTTACTTCGGGTTCGACCGGGACGCCCAAGGCAGTGGTGCACAGCCACCGGGCAGCGTACTTGAACTCTCTAGGGCTGATCCACCAATATGAGATGGGGAAGTCGCCGGTGTTCCTGTGGACGGTGGACATGCGCAGGTGCAAATGGTGGTGCTTCGCGTGGGCGATGGCAGCACTTGGCGGGGTCAATGTGTGTATTCGGAATGTGTCCGGGACGATCATCTTTGACTTCATTCAGCTTCACAAGGTCATTCATCTATGTGGTAATGTTCCATTTTGTTGTCTTTGATGTGGAGAGTCCTGTTACATCATTAGCATGGCATATTGAACATAATCAATCGAAGAGTAATATAATAAATTATGAAGTGATATATATATATATGATAGACATAAGTCATAATATATATTCATAATATATATACTCACTCGGTCCGTCTATTTGAAGTGGATCTCCTCGTAATAATATATCATAATTTGCATTCCGTGCAAAAAACTACGTCGGGTATTAAATTGATAATAGAAAGAATCATCTCAACTGGCTACTAAAAGAAGGAGGTCCGGCTGTGGTCTACAAAAATTTAATAGTACTATAAAGGAATTGATGAATTGCTATTAACAAAGGACGAGTGCTCAGTAAAAGAGAAAAAAGTATGAGCCGTAATTTCTAAGGATAAGAGTGCTTTTTAACTTTTACTTATGATATTTCAACTTATCATTCTCATGGAAAAAATAGATGAGCAGTGTTGAGATTGGTTGATAATGTGTCATTACCTTAGTTTGGTAAATATAGGCAAGTAATTGGGAGGATGCCTGCACTTTTTGAAGTATGTAATATTGATTCGACCCAAAAAAAAAAAAAAAAAAAAGTACGTAATATGAAGCACGTATAATGTTAGGTTCACGCAAAATCACCCATGAAAATGTAGAATTTTATATTTTTCCCTTTTAACAGGTGACTACACTATCCTAAATTTGATCGCTGAAACTCCACCCCACGACCAAAAGCTACTGCCTTCTCGGGTGGATGTAATCGTCTCCGGTGCAATCCCGACGAACCAATTCCTCGGGAAAATACACGATCCTGGGTTCAGCATTATCGGCGGATATGGCATGACAGAAGCCCAAGGGCCCGCCCTCATCAGCCCCCTGAGGTCACCACAACACCACCATGAAGAGGACGACGACGACCATGACGATCATAACCTGAAATGTAGAGGAGAACGCCACGCCGATGTCAAGGACCCGACCACCATGAGCGTTCCAAGCGACGGGCTACTTTGGCAACCCGGAGGCGAGCCGAGAGGCCTTTTCTGGTGGGTGGTACAGGACCGGGGATCTTGGTGTACGGCATGCAGATGGTGGCATAGGGATGATTGACCGAGCTAGGGACATCAAGTCTCGAGGAAGGAGCGGATCAGCACATTGCGCACAGAAGCCATCTTGTTAAGCACCTGAAAGTTGCGGAAGCCGCCATTGTCGCTCAAAATGACGCGGTTGCAGGGCAAGTCCCATGCGCATTCATGAAGTTGAAGGAAGGGGACTATTCCATCGAGAAGGAGATAGTAAAATTTTGTGCGGAGCAGCTGGAAGAGGAGGCGATGGTTCTGAAAAAGGTGTTTCTGGGGGACTTGCTGAAGAATTCCACAGGGAAGGTGTAGAAGTCTGTGCTGAGAGAGATCGAATGCTGGTCCATAGAACGAGCACAGCTTCATAAGAACCAAGACATCAGAAGAATTTGTTGGAGAAAACTCCTTTATTGTTTTGAAGTTGACAAAACGTTTCCATCAGTCTAGTCTAAAGAATTCCAGACTCTACTGACAAAGTCTGGAGATCGCCAAACTCAAGACTCAAAGTTTGCCCTCACTGACAGTTTCCAGATGAAGAGAGAAGACTTATCTAGATGACAGATTATCTTCAAGGATTCGATTCGTATGTTTTTGAAAGACCTTTTTGGCTGAATACATCATCACCAAGATGATTATTCTTATTGGAATCTACTCTGATTTGAAGATCTTTTGAAAGGCGAGCAAACTTGGAAGGTTCTACTTATGTAAATCAAAGATCTTGATTGTATGGGCGAACAAGATTAACGGGCTTTCATCACTAATCTTTCAATGACTCGAGATCACCTTAATTGATTCTGTCCAATGGGTAGATTGGAAGAATTCATTTAGAAAGTGCCAACGGTTATGAAGGCATGAAGGAGTATTTAAGATGAACTCTTCATTTGTTCAAAGTAGTGCGTGAAAGAAGAATTTCAAAGTCTGAATCTCTTAGTTTTTTGTTCTTTCAATTCATCGAGCTCAATTTGTATACAAAAGAGAGAAGCACATAGTGAGATTTTGTGAAGAGACTAGTTGAGACTCTCCACTGAGGAAGTCAAAGATCACAAGCTGTATAATTTCTTTTGATTCATATTAGAATTCAGTTAGTGGGCTGTTAGCGTGAGAGAGTGAACGTAGGCTTGGATTAAGTCGAACCACTATAAATCTTGTATTTTAATTCTCTTTCCTTAACTCCTTATCTCATTGCTTTATATAATTGTTTTATAGAATTATTCAAAGCAGTTTACTTACCTAGTCAATCATTTTAAAGGGCAATTTATTTGTTAAATATGACTCGAGATTGCAAAACGCGACTTCTTGGACTAAAAGAAGAAATATAAAATAAAATAAAGGAGGAAAGCTCTTTGCCGAGAAGCCTGAGGATTCTGAATTGAAGGAAATCAATTCGTGGGTTTTGGCATGAAGGAGTTCTACGCGTGAGAAAATAAAAGGAAGCAGGTGGGGCCCAAATGGGCACACATTAATAAAAGGGGAAGTTTTCTCTTAGCTACGTGAAGCCTCATGTGAATGGAAAGTAGTGGGGCCCAAGGTCAAAGGTTTGACCTTGGGCACACACACATATAAAAGGATGCCGACAGTGAGGGTTTTATTTGCTTCTTGGCCGTTGCACATACACGCCATCGAAGGTCTGCATAACGAAGCCGCGCACGTTCACGCCGCTTGAAGAAGAGTTGCAAGATCTTGAAGCCTCGCCGTACATAGAGTTTATCGTGCGATAATTTTGTGCCGTGAGTTTATCTCCAAGTGAGTTGTTTATTTATAAACACTTTGGGTTTAGAGTTAAATTGGGGTTTTGGAAACACCGAGAGAGTGTTTGAGTGACTCGAGTGTGTAATCTCCTTGTATCGCTTGATCTATAGTGAAATTTGCTACTGCTCTCCCCGTGGACATAGGTCTTTACGACTTAACCACGTAAATCCGGTGTCTGATTTATTTTTCTTCTTCCGTCTATATTTTGTTGGATCGCTCGCCCTATCGCAACTAGTGGTATCAGAGCTAGGTTTGGCTGAGTTAAAGCGAATCGACGGCGACCGAAGAAGTAAAAATGAGAATCAACAAATTTGATGGGAAGGATTTTAGTTTCTGGAAGATGCAGATTGAAGATTATCTTTACCAGATGAATCTGCACTTGCCTTTATTTGGGGAGAAACCAAAGACGATGAAGCAAGCTGATTGGGATTTGCTAGATAGACGAGCTATGGGTGTTATTCGGCTGACGTTGGCTCGTAACGTCACGTTTAACATCCTGAAGGAGAAGACCACTGCTGATTTGATGCAAGCCCTGTCGGATATGTACGAGAAGCCCTCTGCGATCAACAATGTATGTTTGATGCGACATCTGTTTAACTTGAAAATGAAAGAAAGCGCGTCAGTTGCAAATCATATCAATGAATTCAATGTGATTGTTAGTCAATTGAGTTCAATTGAGATTGATTTTGAAGATGAGGTACGTGCTTTTATTCTATTATCCTCATTGCCTGATAGTTGGAATACTACCGTTACTGCTGTTAGTAATTCCTCTAAGTCAACAAGTTTGACGTTTGATGGGGTCCGAGATTTAATTCTGAGCGAGCATATTCGTAGAAGAGAATATGGCGAATCTGTATCTACTGCTCTAGTAGGTGAAAATAGAGGAAGATCCGTAACACGTATGGGTAATGGTAGTACTAATATGAACAGACGTAATCAATCTAGGACTACTAATGTTGTCTGTTGGAGTTGTGACAAGAGGGGGCATCTTAGAAGGGATTGCCTTAAGTTGAAGAATGAGAAGGGTAAGTGAATTATAGTTGATTCTGTAGATAATGTTGCAGCTATAGCAGATAATGCTGATTATGTCTTGTCTATCACTGATTATTCATCGTTTGATGGATGGATTATGGATTCTGGTTGTTCTTTTCATGTCACACCAAATAGAAACTGGTTTATCACTTATCAGTGCACGGGTAGTGGTAAAGTCCAGTTAGGGAACAACGCTGAGTGCGATGTTGTGGGTGTTGGTGATGTTAAAATCAGAATGCATGATGGTATCGTGAGGACATTGACTGGGGTGAGGCATGTTCCAGAATTGAAAAAGAACTTAATTTCCTTGGGTGCCATAGATTCAGCTGGTTGCAGGTATTCTTCAAAAGGTGGAGTTTTGAAGATTATTCGAGGTGCCTTGGTGATAATGAAAGGAATCAAGCACGATGGCCTGTATAAACTTCAAGGTGAGACAGTGATAAATTTCGCTGCGGAGACGTTGGATGCATCTGTTCGAGAGTCTTTTGACTACTTGAGGAAGACTTTGGTGTTTGTCCCAAGGCACAAGTTTGATGCTGGTGTCAGGATCTCGCAGTCAAGAGCTTTGATCGAGAGGGAGACTGGTAAGTCGATCAAGCATGTGCGGACTGACAATAGCATGGAGTTCTACTCGGAGCTGGCAAATAAATTCTGCATGAAAGAGGGCATAGTGAAACACCGCACTAGTGCCAATAAATCACAACAATTTGCAAAATTGACGAGCGGAACATTACTATAGATGGCTCGAAAAATTATCTCTAATGCTGGTATGGCTAGGAGATTCCTGGTTGATGTACTAAGTACGGTAAGCTGCCTAGTGAATCAACTGCTATTGAATGGTAGACTCCTAAAGAAGTGTGGTCAGGTAACGTTGCTGATTATTCTATTCTTAGAATGTTTTGTTGCCCGTATTATTTTTGAGTAAGTGATGGTAAACTTGATTGGAGGGCAAGGTGCATATTCCATGGCTATGCACAAGGCGAGCGAGGTGATCTGTTGTGGTATCCAGTTATAAATTCACCTGTTAACAGTAGAGAAGTTACCCTTGATGAGTCTTCACTACTTCTAGCTAGGAGTATTTGTGGCAGTGTTAATATGAATTTGGACGGTGTTCAGCTTGAGATGGAGTTGCAACCAGAAACTCCTGAGGTAGCGAGTACATATACTAGCAAAGTAATCGACACAGATGGTGTTTGTAGCGAGGTGGAGCTTATAGAGCCAACGGTTGCTGTAACTGCTGAAATTAACAAGGTACGTATTCGATCTCCTGACAGATATAGATGCAACAATGGTTTTGCTTTATCTGTGGTTAAGGAGGTTATGTTAGAAAATCTTTGCGGAACAGTTAAAGGTGCATGTGGAGTTGGTATTCTGATGAGGTCCTCAGTTATGGCGAAGTTCAAGTGAAGCTTTGGCTTGGATAATTTCTGTGGCGGTTGAGTCCATCGGGGGCTATGGGAAAGTAGCGACAAAGTTTGAATTTTTACAAAGCGATTGTAATTTGTCTCAAATCTCGAGCCAAGGTGGAGATTGTTAAATATGACTCGAGTTTGATTGCAAAACACGATTTGCTGGACTAAAAGAAGAAATATAAAATAAAATAAAGGAGGAAAGTTCTTTGCCGAGAAGCCTGAGGATTGTGAATTGAAGGAAACCAATTCGTGGGTTTTGGCATGAAGGAGTTCTACACGTGAGAAAATAAAAGGAAGCAGGTGGGGCCCAAATGGGCACACATTAATAAAAGGGGAAGTTTTCTCTTAGTTGCTTGAAGCCTCACATGAATGGAAAGTAGTGGGGCCCAGGGTCAAAGGTTTGACCTTGGGCACACACACATATAAAAGGATGCCGACAGTGAGGGTTTCATTTGCTTCTTGGCCGCTGCACGTACACGCCGTCGAAGGTCTGCATAACAAAGCCGCGCACGTTCACGCCGCTTGAAGAATAGTTGCAAGATCTTGAAGCCTCGCCGTACGTAGAGTTTATCGTGCGATAATTTTGTGCCGTGAGTTTATCTCCAAGTGAGTTGTTTATTTATAAACACTTTGGGTTTGGGGTTAAATTGGGGTTTGGGAAACATCGAGAGAGTGTTTGAGTGACTCGAGTGTGTAATCTCCTTGTATCGCTTGATCTATAGTAAAATTCGATGCTGCTCTCCCCGTGGACGTAGGTCTTTACGACTGAACCACGTAAATCCGGTGTCCGATTTATTTTTCTTCTTCCGTCTATATTTTGTTCGATCGCTCGCCCTATTGCAACTAGTGGTATCAGAGCTAGGTTTGGCTGAGTTGAAGAGAATCGATGGCGACCGAAGAAGTAAAAATGAGAATCAACAAATTTGATGGGAATGATTTTAGTTTCTGGAAGATGCATATTGAAGATTATCTTTACCAGATGAATCTGCACTTACCTTTATTTGGGGAGAAACCAGAGATGATGAAGCAAGCTGATTAGGATTTGTTGGATAGACGAGCTATGGGTGTTATTCAGCTGACGTTAGCTCGTAACATCGCGTTTAACATCCTGAAGGAGAAGACCACTGCTGATTTGATGCAAGCCCTGTCGGATATGTACAAGAAGCCCTCTGCAATCAACAATGTTTGTTTGATGTGACGTCTGTTTAACTTGAAAATGAAAGAAAGTGCGTTAGTTGCAGATCATATCATTGAATTCAATGTGATTGTTAGTTTCAGTTGAGATTGATTTTGAAGATGAGGTACGTGCTTTGATTCTATTATCCTCATTGCCTGATAGTTGGAATACTACCGTTACTGCTGTTAGTAATTCCTCTAAGTCAACAAGTTTGACGTTTGATGGGGTTCGAGATTTAATTATGAGCAAGGATATTCGTAGAAGAGAATATGGCGAACCTGTACTCACTCTATTCACCCCCTCTAGGTGCTTATACTAGCTATCTCAATTGGTATCAGAGCCTTTGTACTCACTTTGTTTGAAGTGTTTTACTTCGGAGTTAAAGATCCATGGCTAGTATGTTGGCTCCAGGGCTGGTAGAAGGGCAAAGCAATACCAGACCGCCTTGCTTTGATGGAAATGATTACAACATATGGAAAAATAAGATGAAGGCGTTCCTAAGATCAAATGATCGTCTGGAATGGGACGTTGTAAAAAAATGAATCATTCCTAAAGCTGCACCTGTCTCAGAGAGAGGAAAAGATATTGTTGAGTCTAGTGAAATGACTCAGGAAGAGATAATCAAGAGACAAGCTCTTGATGCAAAAGCAATTTATTCTTTATATTGTGCTTTGTCACCTATTGAATATAACAGAATATCTTCTTGTGTTACAGCGAAAGAAGTCTGGGATAGATTACATATTACCTATGAAGGAACCGATCAAGTGAAAGAGACTAGAATCAACATTCTCCTCGGTCAATACGAAGCCTTCAAAATGAAATCAGGAGAATCTATAACTGACATGTTTAGTCGTTTTACAGAAATCGTGAATGGTCTTGAAAATCAAGGTCAAGCAATTTCTGATCCCATGAAGGTAAACAAGCTTCTGCATGGACTCTCCAAGGATTGGAATCACATAAAGACCTCAATAAGAGAGACATAAAGAATCATGCCACTATCTATTGATGAGTTGGTTGGGACTCTTCAGTCTTATGAAGTGGAATGAATCAATGAAGACGAAGATCCTAAAGGTAAGAAATCCATTGCATTAAAATCCAATGATGATTCTGATGTTACAGATTCTGAAAATGATATGGATGATGAGGAGCTTGCTCTCATGATAAGAAGATTTAGAAAACTGAACAGAAAAGGAAGAAGATTCAATCCAAAGAAACAAAGTTTTCAAAAGCAACAGACTAAGTCTGTTGAAGATGATGAATCAAACAGAGATGTAGTCTGCTTTGAATGTTAGAAAAAGGGACACATCAGACCCAACTGTCCTCTTCTGAGAAAGAAGAAAAGAAAAGCTGAAAAGTATCGAAAGGCTCTTAAAGCAGAAACCTGGAGTGATACATAGTGTGAACAAAGTGATGATGATTATGCCAATATATGTCTGATGGCATAATCGGATTCAGATTCAAACTCCGAGACAGACTCAGATTCAGACAGTAAATTTGAGGTGAGTAACTTCAAAATCCCTATTAAAGTTTATAAATACATTGATGAGTTGTGTTTTAGTCTTAAGACTTCTCTTAAAAGGATTTCTGAACTCAAAAGAGAAAATTCTGCTCTAAAACAACAAGAAAATGTTTTGAAAGAAAAAGTGAAATGTTTAGACATAAATGTTTCTTCTCTTAGAGAAAGTGAAGGTAATCTTTCAAAAGAAAATGCATTCTTGAAAAATGAGATCTCAAATATTTCTAAAAGATTTTCTATAGTATCTGAGAAACTAAAAAAAATTATTTCTATTCAAAGCCCTTATTTCAATAAATCTGGTTTGGGAATGACTGCGGAAACCATTCCTTTAATTGATTTCCCCAAAGTTAAGGAAAGAATTAAGCAAAGACCCACAAGAGATGCTTACAAAAATCATTTCAAAAAGATCTTTGTAAAACTAGTAGGTCGCAATGCTCTTAGATGTTCAAAGTGCAATAGTGCAAATCATTTTGAAAAAGAATGTCCTATGGTTTGGAAACCTGTTAAGAAAGTATGGGCAAAAACCGCATATCATACTAACACCAATGGACCCAAGAAAATATGGGTACCAAAGAAAATTTGAGTCTCTTTTTAATTGCAGGTTACTATTAAGAAAAAGGTAAAATGGTATCTAGATAGTAGATGCTCAAGACATATGACTTGCTTCATAAAGCTCGTTCAAGTAAATGGTGGAAAAGTCTCATTTGGAGGAAACAACAAAGGAAGAATTGTGGGATTTGGAACTGTAAAGATTGGAAACCTCACAATAAGCAATGTTTCCTTAGTGGAAGGACGCAACTACAACCTACTCAGTATCAGTCAGCTGTGTGATACCGGTTTCAAAATCAACTTCCAAGAGGGAATATGTTTAGGAACCAGTAAAGATTCTACTCAGTCATTCATGGGTCGAAGATATGGAAATATCTACTTCTTGGATGTGAAACCAGATGAATCGCAATGTCTAATCTCAATTCAAGACAAAGTGAACTTGTGGCACAGAAAGCTTGGGCACATCAATATGAAGTAGATAGCCAAAATTTCAATAAAGAAGCTTGTTCGTGGTTTATCTAATCTATCATACCAAAAGTCTTATCTATGTATACCATGCATATTGGGAAAACATGTAAGAAATTCTTTTAAACCAATAAATCAAGTTTCCACTAATCGTGTATTGCAGCTTCTACATATGGATCTCTTTGGACCAATCAGAACTCAAAGCATTGGAGGTAAGAAATATTGCCTAGTAATTGTGGATGACTATTCACAATTTACCTGGGTATATTTCCTGGCAAGTAAGTCTGAAACATTTTCTTACTTTGAAAAGTTTGCTAAAAAGGTTCAAAATGAAAAAAGGCTATGTTATTTCAAGTATAAAAATAGACCATGGAGGTGAATTTGAAAATCAAGATTTTACAAAATTTTGTGATGAATCTAGTTTTCAGCACTTGTTCTCCTCTCCATATACTCCAGAGCAAAACGGAGTTGTGGAAAGAAAGAATAGGTCTCTTCAAAAAATGGCTAGAACTCTTTTAATTGAAAGTAACGTCTCTTCACGTTTTTGGGCTGAAGTAGTTTCTACTGCATGTTATATTATTAATAGAGTTTTTCTAAGGCATATTTTCATGTGTTTGGATGCAAATGCTTTATATTGAAAAATGCAAATGATCGAGTTGGCAAGTTTGAAGAAAAGTCAGATGAAGGCATCTTCCTTGGATATTCAATTTCAAGCAAAGCCTACAGAGTCTACAACAAAAAGACTCAATCTGTGGAGGAATCAATGAATGTCAAATTCTAATATTCTATGCAAAACGAACCTATTTAGACTCATCTTGAAGAATTTGAGCCTGCTCCAGACTCTACAAAGTCTAAATCTCAAAAAGCAACTCAGATTTTGGAAGATCAGCAACAAGTAATTGTTGAAGATTCAAATGAAGAAAGTGATCATCAATCTGACAAATCAACCAGTAACTGGAAGCATAAGTCCAGTCATCCCAAAGATCTCATTATTGGCGACATTAATAAAGGAATTCGCACAAGATCCAAAAGGCGCGAAGAGTCTAGTGCTGTGGCTCTTATTTCTGAAATAGAACCCAAAAGCATAGAAGAAGCTTTATTTGTTGAAAGCTGGATTGAAGCTATGCAAGAAGAACTCAGGCAATTCGGTATTAATGATGTCTGGGAGTTGACTCCTAAACCAAAAGGTAAATCTATTATTGGAGCTAAATGGGTTTTCAGGAATAAGATGAACGAGAAAGGAAAATTCGTTAGAAATAAAGCAAGACTCGTGGCCAAGGGATATACGCATGAAGAAGGGATAGACTATGACGAGACTTACGCACCAGTAGCAAAGTTAGAAGCAATTAGATTATTACTTACTTTTGATTGTTATAAAAATTTCAGGTTATTCCAAATGGACGTCAAAAGCGCTTTCCTAAATGGATTTATCCATGAGGAAGTCTATATGGAACAATCACCTGGGTTTGAAGACCCAAGGAAACCAGACTCAGTGTTCAAACTGAAAAAGACCTTATATGGCTTAAAGCAAGCACCTCGAGCTTGGTACGACAGGCTGAGTAAGTTTTTAATTCAAAATGGCTTTGTTAAAGGTAAAGTAGACACTATTCTATTTATTAAAAGAGAAAACAAAAGTTTTCTGCTTGTTCAAATATATGTAGATGATATTATTTTTGGATCCTCTAATGAAAGTTTGTGCAAGAAATTCTCTAAGTCTATGCAGGATGAATTTGAAATGAGCATGATGGGTAAACTTACTTTTTTTCTTGGACTTCAAGTGAAACAATTGAAGGAAGGGACTTTTATTCATCAAGAAAAATATGCTAATGATCTTGTCAAAAAGTTTGAACTGGAAAATTGTAAAAAGACTAACATACCAATGTCAAGTTCTTTAAAGATAGACAAAGATGAAGGAGGAAAGAAAGTTGACCAGAAGTTATACAGGAGTATCATTGATTCACTTCTTTATCTTACTGCTTCTAGGCCTGACATTTTGTTTAGTATTTGCATTTATGCTAGATTTTAAGCAAATCCTAAATAATCTCATCTAAGTGCTGCAAAGCATATTATCAAATACATTGCTTCAACTTCAAGTCTTGGTCTTTGGTATCCTAAAAATGGAGACTTTACTCTTCTTGGATACCTAGACGCAGATCTGGCCGGTTGTAGAGTTGATAGAAAGAGCACCTCGGGTACCTGTCAACTACTTGGAAGTAGGACAGTGTCTTGGTTTTCAAGAAAGCAAAATACAGTAGCCCTTTCTATAGCAGAAGCAGAGTATGTAGCTCTCGGAAGTTGTTCACAAATTCTGTGGATAAAACAACAGCTAAGAGACTTTGGAATTGGAGATTCATGCACGGAGATTAACTGTGACAACACCAGCGCAATCAATCTCATCAAAAATCCAATTCTTCACTCAAGAGCAAAGCATATAGAGATTCGACATCACTTCATTAGAGATCATGTTCAAAATGGAGAAGTTTCAATTCAGTTTGTTGACTCAAAGAACCAACTAGCGGATATATTCACAAAGCCTTTGGAGAAAAATCAATTTGAAATCATCCGCTCCAGACTCAACATTTTGAGGTTTGAAAAAGTTAAAGTCTAGAGACTCTCAGACTCAGACAAACAAGATTTTGACTGTGAGTTATTCTCTCTCATATTAAATATCGAAAAGGTACGATCATCTATCTATAATTGATTTTTTGCTAATTTCAAATTTCCATGATAAGTGCAATCTTTCTTTTTCAAAAAGGAGTTAATTTTTAAAAAAATGACAGTTATCTATTCCTTTTTTAAAAAGGCAGTTATTTTTCAAAGGGCATCTTTTTACTTTCCATTACGACTCCTCGTATGCCTCTCTTCGACTATCTTATATACTGTTGCTTCTTCTTTGTTTTTACTTCAAAAACCCTAAAAAGCATCGATCTTCCACTCCTGTTTTCTTCTCTTGTTTAATCTTCAAAAAAGTTGTCATCTTTCTTGGGAAAGTCAAGCTTGGAATCTTTCAAAGACTGTAAAAGATGTCGTCTCAAAGGAAGTCTTCGAGGATTGCAAGTAGGGGACCGCAAATGCGTGAGGGGCCTACGCACTTTGATCTCACCGAGGAAGAATAGTCTTCCAGTCAGTAGCAGAGCCCACAACATTCTCAGCAGCGTCATTCTCCTCCATCTAGTCCACATGATGATACTCATCGAGAAAATGAAGAAATCATCGAAGGCGCATATCCTGTAAGAATTCAAAAGCCCTCTTTCATTTACAAGCTTTATCGTGCTTTGAAAAGAGGTGGAACTCCATTGAACTACATCGATGAGTTTCTTAAGGACAAAGAGTATGGAAATGAGTACATCTTTTTACGAAATATGGAGCGTTTGGGAATTGCCCCTGCGGGGTTAGCAAAAGAAACCCTTGCTAATATCCCAAGTGATCCACGTGTTGGAGGGCTGAATCAGCTAGATGGGAATGATGATGATAAGTTGTACAGTCAGTTTCAACCGAGAATGGGTGTTGCGGCAAAAATTCGGGGAAAGAGGACCGACTTGTTTCATCGGAGGAACAAAAGCTTTTATACTCTAAGTTGTTGAAGCGTGGGGTGATAAACCCTAGAAGTGTGGATTTTGATTTCCTCGATGCCGTGAATATTAATTTGAGGGAAAAATTCAATCTTCTTCAACTTAAACAGTTCTGTTCTGACTCTACAGAAGCCTATGCTGAACTCACTGCATATTTCTAGGGGTGAGCAGCGGTCTAGGGTTGACCCTGGACCGATCCTGGACCGGCCCAACCCTGCCGGTCCTGGTCCGGTTCCCAAGGGGACCGGGTCGGTCCTTGGTCCTGAAATTCTAGGACCAACACTGTGCGGGTTGGTCCTTGGTCCTAAGAGTTTTGGGTTGGTCCAACCCTGGACCAACCCTGTATATTATTATATTATATTATTTATAATTCTTTTATATATTCAAACTTAAGTAAAATTTCTATTATATTATATTATATTATTTATAATTATTTTATATATTCAAATCTAAGTAAAATGTCTGTTCAAAAAAAAAAACCCAAGTAAAATGTTGTTAAAGCTGTTGACTCCTCAAGCTCACAGTCACAAACAGACGGCATCCAATTCCAAAAGGCATGAAGTTTACGCCGTAAAGGTCTTCACGGCCTCTTCCTCCACAGTCCAGAGTACGTTCTTCATTGTGAGGACCAAGGACTCCTCACAGTCACAGACTCGCAACATCCAAAATGGCGCGAAGTTTACGCCGTAAATCTCCTCACGGCTTCCTTCCCCAAAGTACGTTATCTTCCATTCAGTCTTCTTTGTTTTTCAATTTGCCAAAATCAAAAGTAGCAACATCCCGCTCACCGCATTGTGAATCCTATCTTGTCCCATATCTCAATGAGCGTTAGCAGGTACGAAATTTTTATTATTGTGTCATCTTAAATTTGCTGAATATGTATTGGTATTTATAGTTTAATTGCACAATACCGCATTGTGGATGGATGTGTAATTTGAATTTGTAGGTTTGATTTTTTAGGAAGTATAAAAAACAAGACGAAAAAATTATCGATCGGTCCCGGGTTGACCCTGGAACCGGACCGAACCCATTGGGTTGGTCCGGTCCTTGGTCCCAGGCTTAATAGGGTCGGTCATCGGTCCTAAAAATTGAGGACCGACACTGTACGGGTTGGTCCTAGGGTTAGGGGGTGGCCCGGACCAACCCGGACCATGCTCACCCCTACATATTTCTATTCGAATCTTAATTTCTTGGATGCGAATAGATTCTCTTTTAGTGTCTGAGATCAGGATTATGTAGTGGATGTAGATATGTTAGCTGATGTCATTGGGGTTGAGAGAGGGAAATATCAACCCATCAATGTCTCTATTGCTCGTGCTACGTTGGAACTTGTTAAGGATAGAAGAACAGAGGAAAATATTTCCTACTTAAGGATGAGTGCATTTAACATTCTGCTTCATAAGATTCTCATTGATTGCCTCAGACCAAAATCTACTTCAAAGACTGATGTTTCAAATTCAGAGGCAAAGCTGATGTATGCCATCATCACTGGGAAAAAGTTTTCTCTTCCTCACACTATTATGTTCCACATGTATAGAGTAGTGGTGAAGGACAATGGTCAACTTCCTTATCCAGGTCTTGTGACGAAGTTATTCAGACATCTGAATATTCAGCCTCCACGAATTCTCTGTACTCGATCTTGTGATCAAATGGTGGTGGGACTGAAAATGGTAACTAAAATGCGTCTAAAGGAACTCAACAAGGCGTTGGAGAAATTTAAGGAGAAAACCTCTGTCAAAACTCATCAAACCTCTTCGGCTGCAAAGAGAAAAGGGAAGGAGTCCATGGTTGCTCCATCCAAGAAAAGAAGAGCTCTCATCGTTGAGGATGAAGATGATGAGGAAGACATCACCATTTCTGCAATGGCATTGAAGAACTTGAGTCGTTCTGTTCTAGAGAAAGACTCAAAACAGAGGACTGGAGAAAGAGAAGATGAAGAGAAAGAAGCAGAGGAGAAAGAAATAGAGGAGAGAGAAGCTGAAAAAGGGGATGCAGAGGAGAAAAGAAATCAAAAGGAAGGAGAGCATGAGGAACACTCTTCTCCACCTGGAGGCATGAAAACAGGGGGAGACCGTGAGAAAAGAGGAATGTCCTCATATCCTGCTACCAGTGAGGGAGTCAGTCGCTCTCCAGCAGATCCAGAGGACATCTATGCCTCTCAATTTCCTGAGGAGGGACATGATGTTTCATCGCCCAATGTGCGTGACTATGCTGATTTTCCATCGTCTGCCTTTACTCCATCTGATCGTGCAGAAGCCAGTACACAGACTGATAATTTAGCAGATTTTCGCAGAATTCTTGATGTTCTCTTGGAAATGCGAGGTCAGATATATGCTCTGGGATGCAAAGTTCAGAATTTACAGAATTCAAGTCAAGCTTCTTCAGTTTCTTTGAATGATCAAATCCAAGCCCTTGCTCTTCAGATTCAAGCAAATGCTAAGGGTGAAGATGTAGCTCAACTGAAGGAAGAATTGAAAAAGCTGGAAGGCATCGTCCAGTCAATGGGAGATTTCCAGCTTGTTCGTGTTCCCAAGCAATCTTGACTATTTTCCATTTCCATCTCAACCTTTTTTATGATGACAAAAAGGGGGAGAGATGCGAGATTTGAAAACTTTGAACCTTAAACTTTTTTGAACTTTTGGATTGTTTTAATGTTTGACTTGACTTTTGTGTCTGGATGTGGACTGAATTTGGGATTTGGATTTGACTGCTTATATTAAGTACTATTGATATTTTATGGATGGCTTTACTCACATGAAAGAGTAACCTATTTTCTGTGGTTGCAGATTCTAGTGTCATCATTAAGCCATTTATTTTTATGAGATATCCATATTTGCTTGAGTAATGTTTTGCAGGTCAAAGTTATCCAAATTTGC
Source organism: Eucalyptus sideroxylon x Eucalyptus melliodora (assembly GCA_016097485.1). Lineage (NCBI taxonomy): Eukaryota > Viridiplantae > Streptophyta > Magnoliopsida > Myrtales > Myrtaceae > Eucalyptus > Eucalyptus sideroxylon x Eucalyptus melliodora. The sequence continues at coordinate 42,298,884 of CM027832.1, read as the reverse complement.
AGGAAAGTTTTGTGACCATAAAAAATGGGGAGATTGTTGGAGAAATCTTCCTGGAGTATTTTGAAGCTGACAAAACGTTTCCATTAGTCTAGTCTGAAGATTTGCAAACTCTGCTATTTAAAGTCTGAAGACCTCCGGATTGCCAGACTCAAGACTCAAAGTCTATTCTCATTGACAGTTTCTAATCCATTGAAGAAAGGCTATCCAGAACTGGATGTTTTATTAAGGATGTGACCTTATCGACTGGAGAAGATCTCTTGGCTGGATATGACATAACGGAATCCTTTATTTGATCATGATTGATTCGGAGATTAAGGATCCGATGATTGGGGAAGTATACTTTGAAGATTCTACTTATGGAAACCGAGATCCTGATTGTATGGGCGCGTAAGATTGATGGGCTATCGACATATTCCTTTAATAGCTCGGATGATCTTCCTAATTGATTCCGTCCAACAGGTAGATTGGAGAAATTCCTTTGGTAAGTGCCAACGGGTATGATGGCGTAAATGAGTATATAAGGAAGACGTTCCAGTTGTTTGAGTGTGTGCACGATAGAAGAATTCTAAAGTCTGAAGCTCCTTGTTCTTAGTCAATTCATTTGCTAAGTGAAATCTTGTACGCAAAAGAGAGTCTATATTCGTGAGAAACCTTGAGGAAGTGTAGTAGAATATCTATACTGTGGAATCAAGGGAAAGCTGTGCTATAACATCTCTTTTATTTATAGTGAAATCCAGTCGGTAGGCTGTCAGTGCGGAAAAGTGGACGTAGGCTTGAAATAAGCCGAACCACTATAAACCTTGTGTCCAATTTTCTCTTCCCTACTCTCTGCTTTACTTTGATCATAATTCGTTTTGTTAACCGGAGGAGAACTTCCATTTTATTGTCTGTGTAGTATTGCTTTCTTATCTCGAGAAATTATTTTTATACCTATTCACCCCCCTCTAGGTGCTTATACTAGCTATCTAAAATGGTAATACTAATATGAACAGATGTAATCAATCTAGGACTACTAATGTTGTCTGTTGGAGTTGTGGCAAGAGGGGGCATCTTAAAAGGGATTGCCTTAAGTTGAAGAATGAGAATGGTAAAGGAATTATAGTTGATTCTGCAGATAATGTTGCAGCTATAGTAGATAATGCTGATTATGTCTTGTCTATCACTAATTATTCATCGTTTGATAGATGGATTATGGATTCTGGTTGTTCTTTTCATGTCACACCAAATAAAAACTGGTTTATCACTTATCAGTGCACGGGTAGTGGTAAAGTCCAGTTAGGGAACAACGCTAAGTGCGATGTTGTGGGTGTTGGTGATGTTAAAATCAGAATGCATGATGGTATCGTGAGGACATTGACTGGAGTGAGGCATGTTCCAGAATTGAAAAAGAACTTAATTTCCTTGGGTGCCCTAGATTCAGCTGATTGTAGGTATTCTTCAAAAGGTGGAGTTCTGAAGATTGTTCGAGGTGCCCTGGTGATAATGAAAGGAATCAATCACGATGGCCTGTATAAACTTCAAGGTGAGATAGTGATAAATTTCGCTGTGGAGACGTTGGATGCAATTGTTCGACATTTGACTGCTCGAGAAAGACTTTGGTGTTTTTCCCAAGGCACAAGTTTAATGCTGGTGTCAGGATCTCGCAGTCAAGAGCTTTGATCAAGAGGGAGACTGGTAAGTCGATCAAGCATGTGCGTACTGACAATAGCATGGAGTTTTGCTCGGAGCTGACAAATAAATTCTGCATGAAAGAGGGCATAGTGAAACACTGCACTAGTGCCAATAAATCACAATAATTTGCAAAATTGACGAGCGGAACATTACTATAGATGGCCCGAAAAATTATCTCTAATGCTTGTATGGCTAGGAGATTCCTGGTTGATGTGCTAAGTACGGTAAGCTGCCTAGTGAATAGATCTCCATCAATTGCTATTGAATGGCAGACTCCTAAAGAAGTGTGGTCAGGTAACGTTGCTGATTATTCTATTCTTAGAATGTTTGGTTGCCCGTATTATTTTCGAGTAAGTGATGGTAAACTTGATTGGAGGGCAAGGTGCATATTCCATGGCTATGCACAAGGCGAGCGAGGTGATCTGTTGTGGTGTCCAGTTATAAATTCACCTGTTAACAGTAGAGAAGTTACCCTTGATGAGTCTTCACTACTTCTAGCTAGGAGTATTTGTGGCAGTGTTAATATGAATTTGGACGGTGTTCAGCTTGAGATGGAGTTGCAACCAGAAACTCCTGAGGTAGCGAGTACATATACTAGCAAAGTAATCGACACAGATGGTGTTTGTAGCGAGGTGGAGCTTATAGAGCCAACGGTTGCTGTAACTGCTGAAATTAACAAGGTACGTATTCGATCTCCTGACAGATATAGATGCAACAATGGTTTTTCTTTATCTGCGGTTAAGGAGGTTATGTTAGAAAATCCTTGCGGAGCAGTTAAAGGTGCATGTAGAGTTGGTATTCTGAAGAGGTCCTCAGTTATGGCAAAGTTCAAGCGAAGCTTGGACTTGGAGAATATCTGTGGCGATTGAGCCCATCGGGGGCTGTGGGAAAGTAGCGGCAAAGTTTGACTTTTTGCGAAGCGATTGTAATTTGGCTCAAATCTCGAGCCAAGGTGGAGATTGTTAAATATGACTCGAGTTTGATTGCAAAACGCGACTTTCTGGATTAAAAGAAGAAATATAAAATAAAATAAAGGAGGAAAGCTCTTTGCCAAGAAGCCTGAGGATTCTGAATTGGAGGAAATCAATTCGTGGGTTTTGGCATGAAGGAGTTCTACGCGTGAGAAAATAAAAGGAAGCAGGTGGGGCCCAAATGGGCACACATTAATAAAAGGGGAAGTTTTCTCTTAGCTACGTGAAGCCTCATGTGAATGGAAAGTAGTGGGGCCCAAGGTCAAAGGTTTGACCTTGGGCACACACACATATAAAAGGATGCCGACAGTGAGGGTTTTATTTGCTTCTTGGCCGTTGCACGTACACGCCGTCGAAGGTCTGCATAACGAAGCCGCGCACGTTCACGCCGCTTGAAGAAGAGTTGCAAGATCTTGAAGCCTTGCTGTACGTAGAGTTTTGTCGTGCGATAATTTTGTGCTGTGAGTTTATCTCCAAGTGAGTTGTTTATTTATAAACACTTTGGGTTTGGGGTTAAATTGGAGTTTGGGAAACACCGAGAGAGTATTTGAGTGATTCGAGTATGTAATCTCCTTGTATCGCTTGATCTATAGTGAAATTCGCTGCTGCTCTCCCCGTAGACATAGGTCTTTACGACTTAACCACGTAAATCCGGTGTCCGATTTATTTTTCTTCTTCCGTCTATAGTTTGTTCGATCGCTCGCCCTATTGCAACATTATTTTATTAAGTTTTGCAAATAAAGTTTTTATATACATATATTCACCCCCTCTAGTGTGCGAACTAGCCCTTTCAGAATTACTTGTGAGAGTAACTAGAATTGAACTACTTGTGTAGTTCTGTGTTATTTGTCCTGTAATTGCATAATTCGGATTGTGGTCAATTTCTGTAACTTTGATGTAAGCTTAGGCCCTGCATGGAAACGTTCCAAAAAAATGTTTCTGGAACACTTTTGTACTTTTTTTGGTCCTGGGAACAAAAAAGGAACAGAAACGCGTTTGGTTGCGTTTCTGTTCTCTTTTTGTTTTTTTGTTCCAGGAACAAAATTGGAGCAAAAAAAAAGAAACACAAAAAAATTGATTCTAGAGAAAAGAAACACTTCTTCAAAGCCAAAAAGAAACGCTTCTCTTCTTCTCTCTCTTCTCTTTTCTTCTTCTTTTCTTCTTCTTTTTTTCTTCTTTTTTCTTTGGCCGGTCGTCGGCCTCGGCCATGGCCGGCCACAGGCCGTCGAGGGCCGGCGACGCCGTCGAGGGTCGGCGACCTCGCCGGAGCGTCACCGGCCCCCAGCGAGGCCGAGCCTCGCCCGCGCCGGCGATGCTCGGCCTCGCTCGAGGGGAGATCTTCGGCTAGGGTTCCGGCGAGGGGCTCCGGAGGACGGTGCGACGGCGGCGTGGCACTAGAGGCTTCGGGATCGACACGGGGCGACGCGGGCAAAGACTGGCGGACGGCATTGCAAATGGCGTGGTGAGATTGGGACGGCGTCGAGCTGCGGGCTTCAAGGCGCAGGTGCTCGGCTCCGACGGCAAGGCGGCGAGGCTCGGCCTCACCCGCGCCGGCGACGCCGAGCCTCGCCTTGGCTGGGCGAGCTCGGGCTCGCCTAGCCAAGGCGAGGCTGCCGGCCGAAAGAAGAAAAAAATAAAAAAGAAAGGAAAAAATGGAATAAAATTTACCAAACGTGTTTCTATTCATTTTTTTTAAAATAAAATAAAATATTAAAAAATTAAAAAGAAACAAAAAAAAGAATAAAATTTACCAAACGTGTTTCTATTCATTTTTTATTCCCGGAACAAACGTTACCCAAACGCATTCTTTTGTTCAAAAACCGTTCCCCGGAATTGAAACACTTTTTTTTTTAATTCTGTTCCCGGGAATAAAAAAGGAACAGAAACGTTTCCATGCAGGGCCTACCATCCAGCATCCGACACCATTTCCCCTCCTCATCGCACCTAATCAGCACTTCGTCGATTTGGAAAACTCCCGTTGTTGGAGAGCGATGGAGTGTAGCAGCTTCAGCTTCAGCTTCCGTCTTCTGCAACCTCCTCTCTCCGCGCCGCTCCTTACCATCCATGGCATCCGACACCATTTCACTTCATCCGCACCCTCAAGACAAAAATAATTTATTTTCCGCCTCAAAAATATTTCCTCCCTCTCCCGCTCACTCTCGCCGTGCTCTCGCTCTTTCTTTTCCAGCTCAGCCTTGCATTTTTCTTTGGAAAGATCATTTGGGGCATTGAAGAATCGCTCCCCGAGCCACCCTCCATTACAGCGCCCAAAGAATCCTCGAAGCACCTAATCATTCTTGCCTCGGACTTTTCTTTTAATCATCCGCACACTCGTCGATTTGGAAAACTCTTTTGTTTGGATATTTCCGTTGTTGTGAAGCAAAGCGTAATAGAGATAGTTCGTCATCGGTGGTACGGTGGTAGCTTAGTTAATGCTTTGAGAAATCATCTTGTTCTTGTTGATGCGATCATCTTGTTCTTGTTGAGATAGGCTTCGCTGTGTACTAATCGGTAGCTTAGTTAATGCTTTGAAGTAAATCGCCCGATCGGTCCACCGGTCCAAGGATCTCAGTCCACAGGTGGTCAAAACTTCCTTGTCCAAGCCATTAGGGAAATGAAGGACGTCTTATCAAGTATATCAACATTTTAGTTTCCACTTCGATCGATATCAATTAAGTGATTATGTCCAACGTTCATTTTATCGATTTCGCCAGTGATCCTTGGTGGAAATGAAGCGTTTGACTTTTCTTTTTTGAATGAACGCATGCACCAGAGGCAAAGAAATCATCGGAACGAAGGGGACTTACTGCGAGATCTGAATCGGACCTCGACCGTAGTATTTCCTGCCGGGAGCGCACGCCCATCCAGATTGGGGATCGCAATAGTCTCTCGACCTGTCCCGCTCTTCCACGAAGCAGTATCCCCACGCGTAGGGTCCATCCGGTGCGCCCTTCGATCCTCCTGCAAGAGCCGACAGTGCCGATATCATCCAATGTTTTACGTACATGCGGCGGCCTTATTGCAGACTCGTTAGCTTCGTACCTGTGGTTTCGTGGGAGGTCTGAGCCAAGAAAGCCGCGACTTCCCGGTACCTGGTGTCCCGGGTGCCGGTGGTGCCAAACCCCGGGAAGGACCTCGCAGTAGCAACAAAGGCGTCGTAAGTGTAGAAGCCCTTGGCGGGGCAGGCCTGGTCGTTCTGGTGCTTGAGAAGCTGGTCGAACTGGGCTCTGCTGATGACGGAGCTCACGTCGCCGCCCTGTTGTGCGCTGGCACTGAGGACGGCGAGGCAGGAAGCTAAGAGGGCGATCGCCCAGAGCGACCTCATCTTTGCCGGAGCGATTGCTTTAGGAGGGGAAGAGAGAGGGAAAGGGGCTCGATAATGTGTGGTTTGGAGACGAAGTGAGGTGGTGGGTTTATATAGAAGCGAACGAGTGGGAGTGGGAGTGGGAGTGGGAGTGCCAGTGAGAGCCTGTTTGGTAAATGGTTAATTTTTGGCTATTTCTATTTCTTTGTTCTCCTAAATAAAAGAATAAATAAATCCATTTAATAATGTCAACTAATTTTTCTACTCGTGGGAACAAATTTATTCTTGGAATAGATTTGAATTAGGAATCAAGAAGTAAAAAAATGTAACTTTTTTATTCTCGGGAATAATGTTATAATTAAGCCATTTTCTTTTTTCTCTATTCTTTTCTTCTTCTTCCTCCTCTCACCGGTTGTTGGGTTCGACAATGGCCGACGACCGACCAGAGACCAGCAAGAGGAGTAAGAAGAAGAGAAGAAGAAAAAAAGAAAAAATTTCATAAAATTATTAAAAAATTAAAAGAAATTCTATGTTACAAAAAAAATTAAGAGTTGTACCAAATGTATTCATATTTTTTTTTCTATTTTGAAAATATAATTTTTGTACGGTTACTAAATACATTCGAATGCTCAAAAACTTGATTATGAAATAGAATAAAATACTATTTTTGAATAAAAATTATTTTCAAAAGTAGAATAGTTATTGATCAGGCCTCGAGGGATTGTACGTAGGTCATTTTCATCGATGCGATGAGGAGATAAGGCTAAGGATGCAGGAAGGCGACATGGGTTTTTGTAAGGTTTTGAGATTTGTCAACTAATTTTTCTACTCGTGGGAACAAATTTATTCTCCAAATAGATTTGAAGTAGGAATCAAGAAGTAAAAAAAAATGTAACTTTTCTATTCTTGGGAATAATGTTATAATCAAGCCGTTTTCTTTTTTCTCTTTCCTTTTCTTCTTCTTCCTCCTCTCGCTGGTTGTCAGATTCGACAATGACCGATGACCAACTAGAGGCCAGCAAGAGGAGTAAGAAGAAGAGAAAGAAAAAAAAGAAAAAAATTCATAAAATTATTAAAAATTTAAAGAAATTCTACGTTATAAATTTTTTTTAGAGTTGTACCAAATGTGTGTGTGTGTGTATATATATATATATTTGTTGGTGACCCGGGAACCGCCATACAGTCGGCAGTCGGCGGTATAAACCTGGGGCAACCCACCTCTCCTGATGGGTGAGTCGCACAAGTGACCGCGGGGATTTGAACTCACTCCCTTTCGGTAGAATGATTGAACGCAAACCACGCGACCACCAATGGGGTGGGTTATTTTTTTTTCTATTTTGAAAATAGAATTTTTGTACAGTTACTAAATATGTTCGAGTGCTCAAAAATTTGATCATGAAACAGAATAAAAAATTATTTTTGAATAAAAATTATTTTCAAAAGTAGAATAGTTATCGATCAGCCTCAAGGGATTGTACATAGGTCATTTTCATCGATGCGATGAGGAGATAAGGCTAAGGACGCAGGAAGGCGACGTGGGTTTTTGTAAGGTTTCGAGATTTTTCACGTAACGCGGGGAAAAGAGATGACACCTTGGTGTTCTGGCGTCCAGAGCTAGTGTCCAGAGATGCTTTTGAAATTTCTTGATGCGCCAGTGAAAGGGACAAGGGACCCAATGCCGATGGTGAATTTCTCGTGCGCGATAAGCGTTGGGGTTTAGTTTCTGCAATCATGGCGATCGTGATTGAAGTCGGGACTATTCAAAACCTCAGTACGTGGAGGGCCAACGGTGAATGATTTTGAAGCGGAAGCGTCCGAGACAGAATGTTCTCTCCCTCGCATGAAGAGCATATTCTCTCTCTCTGTCCGCTTTATCGCATGCATGCACAAGAAATAATAGAGCGAAGCTGTACGTAGGTACGCACGTATGTGTGCATAGTATCTAGGCTAATACCATTCCACGTGTAACTCCAAATGTAAAAAATGAAAACTTTTATATCATTTAATCGACCAAACACGTCCTATAGATTTTTTCATATGAAATATAAAAGCTGCCTGTTTATCAAAACTGGATACTTGAAATGATTTGATTGCAATTTATTAGGATTTTGAAGAAATTGTGACTAACGAGATGCTAATCTAAAATTATTGATGACATTCATTACCGATTTGGAGATTTAACCATAGGTATCTTATCTCAATTTTAATACTCTCATGGATTGATAATTTGATTACCCAAACATCCGGCTCTGTCATGTATTGATGGCATGTGAGCTTAGAACAAGTAATCTAGCAAGGCTAAAGGATTTTTTTTTTTTTTTTACTTTTTTGGGTGAAGATATTTTGCTTGTGGTGGCGACAGTGCTCACTGCACATACGTCAAAACCTTAGGAAAACTCTCTTTTGAACTGGCTGACTAGTAGGGTTGGGCCTATAATAGTAGTTAGGCCTTATGCCATAAGCCTGAGTTCATATTCTTTTTAGGCCCAGGAGGTAAAAGGGTGGGGATATTCTGTGACTGTCATAGTTGGATATGGAAAAGACAGTATCTTAGATGTTTATTACAGTTATTTCCAAAGCATCATTTTCACGTTAAGGCTCTGTTTATTTCGTGAAAAATATGACATTTTCAAAAAATATTTTCTAAGAAACTATTTTATAGGAAAATAACCATATTTTCTGATGTTCGGTTGAAATTTAAAAATGAATTAGAAAATTTTTTTCCGCCAATCTTGCACATACTCAATTTTAATAATTTTTTATTATTTAATTATTTTAAAATATTTTTTATTTTTTATTTTTTTCCTCCCCTTCCTTTTCTTTTCTTTGAGGCTTCGCCTTGCCTAATTTGGCGAAGCTGAGCTTGCCTTGTGAACCTTGGCTTTGCCAAATTCGGCAAGGCCTGAGCTCGCCAGCCTCAAGCGAGCTTGGCTTCACCAAATTGGGCGAGGCTCGAGTTGGCCTGTGGTTGATCGCCGGTCATTGCCATGGCCAATGATTGGCCAAGGCCAAGGAAGAAAATGAAAAGGAAAGAAAGAAGAGAAAAGAAAAAAGGAAAAAAAATTAAAAATTAGATTTAAAAAAATAAAATAAAGAAAATAAAACATAAAAATAAAATGAAAATGTGTTTGGTGAAATTAAGGTGGAAGAAGTTATTTCCAATAGTAGAAAACGTTTTTCTTGACTAGTTCATTTTCTGTGAAACGAACGCCGAAAGATCTGGAAAATGTTTTCTTAGAAGTTATTTTTAGTGAAACGAATGAAGCTAACAATTAGCTTCTTTTTCTTCTTTTTCATCATCTAGTGGCACGACCTTAATTAGTCGGCTACCTGGAAGAGAACTAGGATGACAATCCACCCCCACTAATGGCCGCACATTTATATATGAGTTTCCCATGACAAGAATTGATTATAGATCCATCAATATTTTCAGCCAAAAGCATGAGACCGCTCTTATGATCGGATCAATCCTGCTGTGGATCATAAAGGTTAGTTTTTTTATTTTCCCCAACTCTACCTCATCTTCTTTCGATCTTAAATAGATTTCTTTTACAAATGCTAATGAACATAGTCGACAGTATTAAGCGGGAGATTTTGATAGTTCATCCTTTAATCTTGCAAAAAGTGAGTCAAATTGTGTCGTGCGCACAATAGTTATTTCATTGTTGTGAAAATTCGTGGATTTGATTGCAACTTAACAAATAACAGGGTCATTCATTATATAAGGGTCCATCGAGGTGAAATTTTCTATATGAAAACAAACGTTTATCTTTGTCATGGCATGGGCATCAAATTCATGCTATAGATTAGTCCTGCATGCATTCTTACAATATGAGGATGACTTCTTTATTTCCTTTTCTTTTTTGCTCTGTCCCCTGAATTCTTGAAATGAAGGTGGGCAGTAATAAGACAATCTGTAACCTACTGCTGCCAATACCGGATCAACACAGGAAAAAAGAAGAAAAAACATGGCATTACTTTCGATGATTACATTTTTTTAATGTCAAATCAGAACTAACATTAAGAAAAGTTATGTTCACATGATTGATGAAAAAATATGATTGATGAGGCGACATTACCACAACATAACATGTGATATCACTGTTAATATTATATATATGTGGGAGCTGACTTTGATGAGTTCAAAGAATTATGATCCGAAAAACATGGATGACTAGCGCGAATTCCTGGAATAATGGCAGATCCTACATGTGAGCTCAACCGCTAAATTGAAGCTGGCAAAATGAAATCCCTTAATTTAGAGACATTTTGCTTGATGTCAACCCATCTAATAGGATCAGTCGATTGATAAGTGCTTATTGTTGCCTGTACCAAAATTGCTTCACAGCTGACTTCCACCTCTGGACTGGTACCTTCCAAAATGGCGTGATTGACCTCTGCAGGTGATGAACTCCAAGTTCATACTGATGGGAGAACGGTAATAATTCGAACAATATCGAATCAACGCAGCGGAATAAAATAATTCACCTCTTGTGTAAACCTAATAGGAATCGATATAGTAGAGTAAAATAAATACCAAGCACGCGAACACAAGATGATTTTTTTACATGGAAAACCTCCTCGATGTGAGGAGATAAAGAACCACGGGACCGGAGTCCACCTGAAAATCTTCACTATCAATAAAATTGTTCTTCTCTAGCAAATACTAGAGGTACATAGCAGCAAACACCTCAAGAACATAATTCTTGGCAATACACATAAACTTCACAAGAGATCAAGGATAAATCTGACCAAAAACGTAGGTTTTGATCAATCCATGAAAAACCTGATGTATGGAGCTTCAAACGAAAATCAAACCGTTCAGATTAGATAAAATTGCGCCATGAACATGCTGACAAAATTTCAGCTCAATCGGACCACGAATCGACCTCCGACGCCAGCTTGATGTAAATCAGATATTGCCCCAAACCCCAGATTTTCTGCTTTCTCTTTTTCTCTTGTTACTGTTTCCTTTTCTGCTGCTACCTCTTTATATAGATAGTGAGAAACCCTATTTCTTCATATAACTTATTATATGGGCTCAAGCCCTTTTTGGGCTTGCAACTCATTGGGCTTCCTCCACATAGGAGTGAACCCAGCTAACAAATCTCCCCCTCACGACAATGTGGAGGGATTCACCATCCCTACTATCAAATGGCAATGTTCAAGCTTCTCTCTTGATAGAGTCTTCATCATCATATCAGAGCCATTATGATCCGTATGAATTTTCTCAAGTTCCAACAACTTTTCATCTAGAACATCCCTTATCCAATGATATCTAACATCAATATGTTTCGATCTAGATTGAAAAGATGAATTCTTACCAAGATGAATTGCGCTTTGATTATCACAAAATAGCACATACCTCTTTTGCTTGAACCCAAGTTCTTTTAAGAACTTCTTCATCCATAGCATCTCTTTACTAGCTTCAGTCACTGCAATAAATTCAGCTTCGGTTGTAGAAAGTGCGACACACTTCTGCAATCTTGACTTCCATGACACAGCTCCACCCGCAAAAGAAATCAAATAACCAGAAGTAGATTTACAAGTATCAATATCTCTTGCCAAGTCGGAATCTGTGTATCCAAGTAACTCAAGTTTCTCGGTCCCGAAACTGAGTTTTAAATTTGAAGTTCCCCGAAGATACCTCATAATCCACTTCACTGCATTCCAGTGCTCTCTACCTGGATTTGACAAATAGCGACTAACAACGCCAACTGCATGCGCCAAGTCTAGGCGTGTACATACCATCGCATACATTAAGCTTCTTACAGCTGAAGCATATGGAATACTTTCCATATCTTTCTTCTCTTTATCAGTCGTAGGACTTTGCATCATATTTAACTTAAAGTGGACAGCAAGAGGAGTACTAACTACTTTAGCCTTGTCCATGTAAAATTTCTGAAGGATCTTTTCGATATATTTCTCTTGCGACAAAAACAACTTCTTAGCATCTCTGTCTCGGGTAATTCTAATGCCAAGAATTTGCTTCGCCAAGCCCAAGTCTTTCATGGCAAAAGACTTGCTCAACTGTTTCTTCAATAACTCAATTCTTGAAGCATTCCCGCCAACAATCAGCATATCATCAACATAAAGCAAGAGAATAATAAAGTCATTATCAGAAAATTTTTGGACAAACACACAGTTATCCGAGGAAGTCTTCTTATAGCCCTGTTCTGTCATAACTGACGCAAATTTCTTATACCACTGTCTCGGTGCTTGTTTTAGGCCATAGAGACTTTTCTTCAATTTGCACACATAGTCCTCTTTCCCTTTCACTTTGAAACCCTCAGGTTGTTCCATGTATATCTCTTCCTCCAAGTCACCATGTAGGAAGGCCGTTTTAACATCCATTTCCTCAATTTCTAAATCTAGGCTAGCTGCCAAGCCTAGTACCACACGGATAGAAGACATTTTCACTACCGGAGAAAATATATCATCAAAATCAATACCCTTTCTCTGACCGAATCCCTTAACAACCAATCTAGCTTTGTACCGTGATTGTAAAGTATGTTCATCTTGCTTCAACCTATATACCCAATTGTTCTTCAAAGCTCTTTTACCTTTAGGTAACTTCACCAATTCAAAAGTATGATTATCATAAAGTGACTGCATCTCATCTCGCATAGCATCGAACCAATTGCTTTTGTACTCATCTTCTATTGCTTCTGCATAACACTCTGGTTCACCTGCATCAGTCACTAATACATACTCATCTTCAAAATACCTGGTGGAAGGTTGTCGGTCTCTAACGGATCTCCGGACTGGAACGTCCAATGGAACATCTAATTGAGCCTCTGGTTCAGGAATAGTATTATCTATTTCAACATGTTCAGGAACATGTGCGTTATTTGGAACATTGACTTCCTGCTGCTCTTCATCAACCTGTGTAGGAATATTTGTAAGAGGAACTAGATCTAAATCAACCAGATTATCACTAACCTGTGGTGCTGAAATCATCTTCGATTTCTCAATATCCTCTATCGTTTGATCTTCCATAAACACAATGTCTCTGCTTCTTACAATTTTCTTTTTAAGTGGATCATAAAATTTGTAGCCAAGCATATCCTGTCCATAACCAATAAATATGCACTTGTCGTGTTTTCACATCAAGTTTAGACCTCTCATCTTTGGGAACATGCACAAATGCTTTGCACCCAAATACACGCAAATAATCATAAGAAACTTCTTTGCATGTCCAAACTCTATTAGGAACATCAAATTCTAAAGGAACGCATGGAGTAAGATTTAATATATGCACAGCTGTACTTAAAGCCTCACCCCAAAAGGTTCCAGGTAGCTTTGACTGTGAAAGTAAGCATCTTACCCTTTCAACCAATGTTCTATTCATTCTCTCAGCTAAGCCATTTAACTGAGGCGTCTTGGGAGGTGTCTTTTGATGTCGAATACCTTGTTGTCTGCAGTATTCATCAAAAGGTCCAATATACTCTCCCCCGTTATCAGTTCCGATGCATTTCAATTTCTTTCCAATTTGTCTCTCAACTAAAGCCTGAAATTGCTTAAAAGCATCTAACACTTGATTTTTAGTTTTCAAGGTATAAATCCAAATTTTCCTTGAAAAATCATCTATGAAGGTAATAAAATAAAGAGAGCCACCAAGTGATTTTGTTTTCATAGGACCACAAACATCGAATGCACTAAATCCAAGTATATACGACTTTCTTGAAGGAGGGGAGCTTTTAAATGCAACTCTGTTATGTTTTCTTGCTAAACAGTGAGCACACTTCTTTAGCGCTGAACTTTTCAATCCTGAAAGGAGCTTCTTCTTGGCCAATATTGACAAACCCTTCTCATTGATGTGACTGAGCCTCTTATGCCATAATTCAGTTGCATCTTCGCTATCTACTGCATTAATTTTGTCTGTAGACAACTTTGCCTGTATAATGTATAACGAAGAATATTTTTCACCTCTAGCCACAACAAGAGAACATTTGGTAAGTTTCCATTGACCATTACTGAAGGTGCTGCAATACCCCTCATCATCCAACTTGCCTGTAGAAATCAAATTCAAGCGGATATCAGGTATATGTTTAACATTATTCAATACTAACCTTGTGCCATTGCTGGTTTCTAGGCACACATCACCGATGCCTACAGCTTGAGCTAGTCCATTGTTTCCCATCTTCATAGATCCAAAGTCACATAACATGTATGATGTAAAGAAATCCCTACGAGATGTAGCATGAACGGATGCACCACTATCAATTACCCAACTGGTCTCGTGAGAAACAAAATTCACCACATCACCATAAAAAATAGTGAGAAAATCTTCTTTAAGTGCAGCGACACGATTGTCATCACTGTCATTATCACTTATCTTCTCTTTACCTTTCTCCTTTTGTTTCTCCCTTTTTAACTGGCGACAAAACCTCTGAATATGTCCCTTCTGATGACAATAATGGCACTCAATATTAGCAAATTTATTATACTTACCTCTACTTTTGTCTCGACTTTTATCTCTATTTCTCGGACCTCGAGACTCACTTCTCCCCCTTTTCTCAACAACCAAGGCATCAGAATGTGAAGAGGATGATCCCTGTGTCTTCCTTCTCATCTCTTCATTCAAAATACTACTCTTGGCTAAATCCATGGTAATTGTACCATCCGGGGCAGAATTAAACAAAAATGTTCGGAACGTCTCCCATGAGTCCGGCAAAGTACCAAGCAACCATAGTGCTTGTATCTCATCATCAAACTTGATTCCCATTGCAGCCAACTGATTTATAATTCCTTGAAAAGAATTTAAATGATCAGTCAAACGATTACCATCATGATATCTCAAAGCCATCATTTGTTTTATCAAAAATAACTTATTATTCCCAGTCTTTTGAGCATATAACTGTTCGAGCTTATCCCATAAACTGCGTGCATGTATTTCCTCAATAATATGGTTCAAAACATTATCATCTACCCATTGCCTGATATAACCACACACTTGATGATGAAATATAGACCATTCAACATCAGTTTTATTCTCTGGTTTCTCCTCAGCAAATACAGGCAAATAAAAATCTTTCACATATAAAAGATCTTCCATCTTCCCTTTCCAAATATGATAATTTGAACCATTCAGTGTAACCATTCTACTCATATTCATTTCCATTGTTTAACACAAGGCAAAAAAATCAAGCAATAACCTGATGCTCTGATACCACTTTGATGGGAGAACGGTAATAATTCGAACAATATCGAATCAATGCAGTGGAATAAAATAATCTCCCCTCTTGTGTAAACCTAATAGGAATCGATATAGTAGAGTAAAATAAATACCAAGCACGCGAACACAAGACGATTTTTTTACGTGGAAAACCTCCTTGATGTGAGGAGATAAAAAACTACGAGATCGGAGTCCACCTGAAAATCTTCACTATCAATAAAATTGTTCTTCTCTAGCAAATACTAGAGGTACATAGCAGCAAACACCTCAAGAACATAATTCTTGGCAATACACATAAACTTCACAAGAGATCAAGGATAAATCTGACCAAAAACGCAGGTTTTGATCAATCCATGAAAAACCTGATGTATGGAGCTTCAAACGAAAATCAAACCGTTCAGATTTGATAAAATTGTACCACGAACATGCTGACAAAATTTCAGCTCAATCGGACCACGAATCGACCTCCGACGCCAGCTTGATGTAAATCAGATATTGCCCCAAACCCCAGATTTTCTGCTTTCTCTTTTTCTCTTATTCTTTGTTTCCTTTTTACGCTGCTCTTTATATAGATAGTGAGAAACCCTATTTCCTCATATAACTTATTATATGGGCTCAAGCCCTTTTTGGGCTTGCAACTCATTGGGCTTCCTCCACATAGGAATGAACCCAGCTAACACATACAATATAGGAAATATCATATTATATTAGAACTTTTACGTAGGTCATTGGCGGTGAAAAAATCATAACCGAAGTAGAGCACCGGTACGGATACAGTTATTGATTTCGGTAAATAAAGGACTCCATTTCATGATTGCTTGTGTAAAATCTATATTACAACGGCGATGTACATTATATAACTTCTTTATATATGAGTATTTTGCCAAGCTTTCAAGTTTTGGAGGCCGAGACTAGCCCATCTTTGAATATTACATAGGTTAATCTAAGGAAAAACAACACAATCGGCCTTAAACTTATTATATAGAAACCAACTAAGTCTTAAACTTTTTAATTGAACCAAGGTAATCCTAAATCTTCGGGGGAAAGTGCACTTAGGTCCTATTGGGCAAGTCTCGCTTGATTTATCTAATGCGATGGTCCAATCAACATTAGTTGTTTTACACATAATGGCGACAACATGACGTGATAGGATTTTCAACAAACAATGCCGTTTTTTGTTAGATTAACATCGTTGTTTCTCCGTATTGCACAGTACATAGAAGTTACCCCAAAATCCCCTAATCAATCCCTCATTCTCAAACCCCGATGCCTCTTATAATGCCAATTCCAGTCTTAGAGGCTAAACTTGGGGCGAAGATGAAGATGATCTCAAGATTTTGCAATAGAAACAATGAAGAGTAGCCGTGTTGGGTACATTGACGACGACCATCTTCAATTTCTAACAAAACTGCATAACTTTGACTGTGATTATTCCCTTAACGTGTTGACTTTTATAATCTATTTGTGTCGTTTGTGTCTGTTTCTTGGCATGTGTTGCACAGGTGGCTCCACAATAAAGAAAATTTCATATTGCCTTTTCGTTTACGGTCAAGATATACGGCAAATAGCATTGGTCCGCGTTTTTGACGTAGATATTTTGTCCGTCCCCTAGCGCTTGACTATGTTTTTTTTTTTTAGCAAAGCGCTTGACTATGTTAGGGGGAGATAAATTTAGTACAAATAGACATCGGTTTTTAATTCATTAGGGGATGAGAGATTCCATTTCATGATTCTTTGTAACTTTTCAATTTCGTCGATGCATTTCTAAATCTTTGCACCAAATTTCAATGGAACCATTTTAGTCAATTGCCACTGGAAATTATGAACGTGGCGTCCAGTAATTGTTGGCTGGCCAATGTAACACACACTAAAGTTGGCAATTTTACTTGAAACAACATCCTACACGGATCATCACATTTCAACAATTTTCTTTGACAATTAACCATAATGACCACATGAATTTTGCACAAAGATTTAAAGCCACATCGGTCAAATTGAAAATTTTAGGACCAAATTAGCATTCATACAATAAGTTTAAAACTAAATTAGTAATTGTCCCATAAATATCTATATATATTTCAAGCTATCAAATAAATCAGAATCTATCCATCGGAAGTTTAAACTAGGGCCACTTTACTAAATAAGTAACTCATTGATAAAATCGTTTACTTATTTTACTTTTTAGTTTAAATGAATACTACTGCATGCATTATTTTTCATTTCTTGTGCAACATCATAATGAATAAATAATAAGATTACAAACTTTAATTGGATGGAAAGATAAAATATTTAATTTTTTATTTACACTTTCGAAAAAAATAAGAGAATGATTATCAGGAGGGTTATGCATAGAAATAAAGTGGATAAGCATTTCAAATTACTTTTAGAAGGGGGAGCATGTAAAATAATTTCCAATTATTTTTTATTACTCGATAGTTATATAAATTTCTAAGAATTTGTACTAGTAAATTTTAAATACTGAAAAAATATTAGAACCAAAAGCTAAACTACAATGAATGGCAAGAAGCATACAAACCATGTTTAGTGCGTACGAATGATATCTTTACTTTCTTAAACTGTCGAATGCCAATTTCTCCCATACATGCGAGCATGTGCATTTTCACTACAATGTAAAATTTGTAATCCTTTTTTAAAAATATTCTTTACTTTTGTAAAAGATAAGATGATTGATATATTAAATGCCAGACATTCACTGATCATCCGCCAATCATTTACAAAATAGTGAATTGTTAATTGGCCATTTATAATAATGCGTGTTTATAGTGCATTTTACAATCATAGTGTATTCACACACACAATCTCACTCACTCACGACTCCTCATTGTTGCTTGTTGTCCCGCCGCCCATTATGCTTGTCGCCTGCCGCCCCTCGTCACCGCCGCCCCTCAGCGAGTTTTTGTAGAATTTTTTCTTCTCTTTTTTCTATTCTCTCATGGGAAGGTCATCATGGTGACGAGTTCGGAGTGACCAAATATTTATAAATAATTATAATTAAACTCTAATTAAAAAAAAATACGAACGATGTCTAAGAGAGTGAAACTAAAAGTATTCTACCGTGCCAAACCCGAAATTTTAAACTTACCGCGGTAATTAATTTACTAGTCTTTGGTGCCTAACCCGAGATTCAATGCTAAGGTGGCAAAATCATAGACTCAACAAATGGAAAGAGTTTTTCTTCCCTTTTAAGTAAGATGTTCTTAAAGTCCTTTTCTCTTACTTTCTCCTCTCTCTTCATTGTCTTCTTCAACCTTCAACTTGGGGAGGGTTTAAACTAGTCTCACCCTCCCTCCTCTCTTGTTGATTTTGCTTAAGTCTTCTTTTTTCTTTTCTCCTGATCTAAATCTAAGATCTTTCTTTTCTTGATCTAGTTCTAAATCTGAGAGTTTGAACTCTCCTGATCTAATTCTAGATTTAAGGGCTATCATCTACTTCAACTCTGGGAATTTGATACCCATGTGATTTGTCCGTAAATCCTCTGTTTTTAGTTTCAATGGTGCTCTGGCATCTCATTAAACCATGAAGAGTTACTCTTCTATTATATTTGTGTTTGTTCAACTTGTTTTCACTATCCATACGGAAGTGGTGTAGAGGAAATAGAATCTAGTCACGCACGGCAACGCCGTAGTTATTAGAGAAGGAATTTCCAACATGTATTCATCACTAACAAAGAAATGAGATTCAATGATTGGCGACCAGTTAGTTTACATGATAGATCTATTCTTATGGAACAAGTGTGTGCTTACGCCTTCTGTACTTTGTTGATCCTTCTTGTTTTCTGAATTTTGCTTTGTTTTGTATTACTCCGGGCTTGGATCTACTTTGATTTGCTTTTCTTTAAATGTTTGTGTACTTCTTACATATCTTTTTGAGTAATAAACATAATTTTCTTGCTGACCTGAAAAATAAAAAAAGCAAGACCATCATAATTTATCGCCTTTGGACGAAGGCGGCAAAAATATAACTTATCGCTTTAGGTACCAAAGAGGACAAAATTAAACCGCCTTAGACAAAAATTAACGGAGCAAAACTCAAGGCGACAAAACAGACCCATTTCTTTTATTCATTTATTTAATTTTCGTTTGTACTAAAATGAAAAAAGAAGCACGATCGGTGTTAGTGATGGAATCGTCGTCTTTCCTCTCTTACCACGTCACAATCGTTTGAATTGGTTTTCTAATAAACCTCATAGCAACTTCGGGCACATTTGGTAACGTTTTTGTTCCGGGGAATAAATTTTTAACGGAAATAACTTTTTTTTTTTTTGTTCCCAGAAACAATTTTTGAGTATAAGAACACGCTTGGTAATTGCAAAAAAAATCTATTCCAAAAATATAAATTCTTTTGGTAAACTTATATAATTTTGTTGTTTCTTTTAATTTTTCAGTATTTTTATTATATTTTTCCTTTTTTTCTTCTTTCTTTTTTCTTTTTGAGTAATAAACATAATTTTCTTGCTGACCTGAAAAATAAAAAAGCAAGACCATCATAATTTATCGCCTTTGGACGAAGGCGGCAAAAATATAACTTATCGCTTTAGGTACCAAAGAGGACAAAATTAAACCGCCTTAGACAAAAATTAACGGAACAAAACTCAAGGCGACAAAACAGACCCATTTCTTTTATTCATTTATTTACTTTTCGTTTGTACTAAAATGAAAAAAGAAGCACGATCGGTATACTGATGGAATCGTCGTCTTTCCTCTCTTACAACGTCACAATCGTTTGAATTGGTTTTCTAGTAAACCTCATAGCAACTTCGGGCACATTTGGTAACGTTTTTGTTCCGGGGAATAATTTTTTAACATAAATAACTTTTTTTTTGTTTTTGTTCCCATGAACAATTTCTGAGTATAAGAACACGCTTGGTAATTGCAAAAAAATTCTATTCCAGAAATATAAATTTGTTTGGTAAACTTATATAATTTTGTTGTTTCTTTTAATTTTTCAGTATTTTTATTATATTTTTCCTTTTTTTCTTCTTTATCCTTTGTGGCTAGTCACTAGCCACGGGGTGACCGGTGACCAGGCGACCGGCGACCCGCTGGGCATAGTCCAGCGAGCTCGCTGGAGCCTCCCCAGGCCACCGAGGCCACCGGCGAGGCTCGACCTTGCCCAGGAGGCGTGAAGTCGGCCTTGCCTTGGCTGGGCGAGCTTGAGCTGGCCTACATCTAGCGAGGTTGAGCTTGCCCAGCCACCGACGAGGCTCGGCCTCACCAAGCCACCGTTGGGCGACACCAACCTAGCAGTGGCCTTGTGAGGCCGAGTTTTGCCCGTGGCTAGGCGAGCTCGGCCTTGCTAGATCTGGGCCAGCTCGAGCTCGCCCAACCATGGAGAGGCTCAGCGTTGCAGGGGGCCAGCGATGCTTCGGCGAGGTCGTTGGCCCTCATTGGCCGATTGCTAGCCATGGCCAAGGATGGCAACCGGCCAAAAGGAAGAAGGAAAGAAAAAAAAAAGAGGGATAAGTACACTAATGGTGCCATAAGTTGTGTACGGCGCTTACTTTGGTGGCAAAAGTTTCCGCCGGATCACTTAAGTGCCAAATCGGAGGAAAAATGATCACTTTGGTGCCACTGATGACAAATTCCGGCCAAAATGATTACGTGGCTTTTATATTTCAAAAAAAAAAATCGAGAAGCCTTTTAAACGACGTCGTTTTGCCATCCTACATAGATACCCTCACAAAAACGACGCCGTTTTGTTAATTTTATTTGGAGATTGAAATTAGGGTTTTTTTGTCTGCCATTGCTCATCCACCGTCGCTCAGCCGCTGTCCCTCAACCACCGTCACTTGGCCGCCGTCCCTTGGCCACTGTCGCTTAGCCGCCATCCCTCAACCTCCATTGTAGTTGCTTGCCATAGCAAGACAAAAGAAAGAAAGAAAAAACAAACGAACAGAAAATCCCGAGAAAGGGAGAGGTGTCGATGATGAGGGTGGAGGAAGGGATGGCGGGGCCATGGCCGCCGCCTTCGTAGCAGCTGGCTTCGCTGACAATCTCCGTGGCGTTCCAGATCTTTGCGGCTACCATTGGCCGGATTGCTCGTGCTTCTGGGGATTCTTCGAGCCCGCATTTCCTCTGCACCTGATGATATTTCTTGGGAAAAGGCGGTGGTGAGGCTGAGATTCAGGGATTTGAAAGGTTGATAAGGTGATTAAAAATGGGGGAAAACTACTGGGGGAGGGCGGAGGCAAATGCGTGGTTTCTTTTTTGGAAAATTACTAGCATTGCTGGTTCTCCGCTGCTGGTGTTGTTGGTTTGGTGTTGTTGGTGTTGCTAGATATGTTCGGGGAAGAAGATGAATCTGCTCGAGGAAGAAGACGACACAAAACGGCGTTGTTTGGGATTTAGGGTTTTGAATTTGGGGGAAAGACACAAAACGGCGTCGTTTTGGTGTTAGGATGCTAAAACGACGTCGTTTGAATGCCTAAGTGATCTAATGGAAACTCCGGCGAGCCACATCAGCATAAGAAATTAATAAAAAAAAAGGTCACGTCAGATTTACGGCCGATCAGATCGGCGTTGGCACCAAAGTGAGCGTTTTTCAAATTTTTTAGCACTTAAATGATCCGACGAAAACTTTTGGCACCAAAGTGAGCGCCGTACACAATTTATGGCACCATTAATGTACTTATCCCAAAAAAAGAAGTAGAAAAAAGAAGAGAGAAAATTTATTTATCAGAATTGTTCCTGGAAATAAGAAGTAACTTTTTTCTACTTCTATTTCTGTTTCAAATATGTTCTCGTGAACCAAAAAATAAAATTTTTATTTCTGGAAACAAAAGTTTTACCAAACATGTTTCTGTTCTTTTCTTTGTTCCCCGGAACAAAAGAACAGAAATTTTTGTTCTAGGGAACAAAAACATTTTTTAACAAATAGGGCCTTCCTCTCCACATTTTGGTTTTCAAGTCTTTCTTTATTTCACTAGTCATCTTTCTATATCCGACTAAATTGGCCAATCATGATGTCGCCACAATACTTAACTCTCTTATTCTTTTCGTACCTTGTCCAATCTAGGTAATTTATACTTGCGTGCATACGCGCCACGCTCGAGCTGGCTAGCCACTAAGGCTGCACATAATAATCATTCTATTTCTGTTCCAGAACTATTTTTCTATTCCATATTTGTTTCTAGAATAGAAATTCATTTGGTAAAATTATTTCATTTTTTTATTTATGAAATAGATTTCTGCTCTAGAAATAGGTTTAGAATAGAAATTAGAAGTGGAAATTTTTTATTTTTCTATTTCTATAACATAAATGAGAAATAAAAACTATTCTCATCGTTCGTCCTCGCTATTAGTTAGTTGTTCACCTGTCGTTGTCAGCCGCCGTTCACCACCACCACGATCGGTTGCCAGTTGCTGGTCGCTGGTCGCTGGTTGCCGTTCTTTGATAGTGGCCACCTACCATTACAGTCGACGAATGGGAGAAATTTTGTATCACGTTACCAAACAAATTTCTATTCTAAAAATAGAAATTTTGTATCGTTATCAAATGCATATTTTGGCCTACAAACTTGTTCAAAAATAGAAATAGAAAAATCTATTTCTCTTCCAAAATTAATTTCTGACCATAATGGTTATTATTCACGCCCTAACCATTTGTGGGGCTGCTTTTACTACTAGCTATTGCCTAAAATATGCATGGAGCTCCATTATACTATGTAAGTTATTTTGAATGCGTCCTAGCAAAATAAACTGATTTTCATTTGCAAATCGATTGGTCGAGCAACTCAATGCGACAAGAAATATATAGCGCCTACGAGGGCAAATCAGAGATTTGCCCATCTTCTTTTGATATGAATTAATGTGCGATGTCATTGCACTTGATTAATTATATCTTGAGAAAGAAAAATTATAATGGGTATTATTATAGTAGCGCAATTATTAGCTTGATGAATGAGATTAATTAAATAAAGAGCAAGGGAATTTCGGAGTTCCTTCCCCGCCGACGTGCATGAAACATCTACTTTGTTTGTTGGCATGTAATAGAATAAACAGTATATAACTATATATGAAGATTTCCACTATTGGTGACTCGGATATCGGGTTGCCACTTTGGCATCAGTGCTCCTTTTTTAGACAATAAAATGTGGGATTTGACTTATTTTGCTTGTTACGCCAAGCCGAGCTCAAAGATACTTTTAGAAACCCACTAAGAGAAACCTTTCGTGAGACATTTTTTTTTTTTTTTATTGATCCTTGTGGAGCTTTACTTGAGTGGAGTCCAGGTTGGGACACACTAGTGGATTGAATATGATTGAGCTATCGTAATCTATTCTGGCCGATTATAGGAGAACCATTTCATCGGTCTTTCCCCATGGAAGAGGAACACCGGCAAACCATGTAAATCCGTCATATCAAGTTTAGGCACACTACCAAAGGGAAAAGTGCCAAAAAGGTTCATAAACCTTTTAGTTATGAACATTTTCCCATTTAATCACCGGCCGCGGTGGCTCCACTAGATAAGACTCTGCTGATCCTCAACGAAGAGGTGAAGGTTCAAAACCTAGGGGAGGCGCTAGGTGTATTAAGTGTGACTCAGGGGTGGTGGGTCCTCCTGCTTAAGTGTCACTTGGGGATTTACGGCACGGCTGTCGGCTGCAAGCCGGTTCCTCCAATACCGAAAAAAAAAAAAAAAAAAAAAACATTTTCCCATTTATACCAATTGGGTTCATCCGGCCAATTTAAACTAAAAATTGCTGATATAAACATTAGCTGTCCTATACGGCATAATCTAGCATTGACATGAACATTTTATTTATTGTTTATTTTTTTAAATTTTCTTTTCTTTTCTTTTCTTTTATTTTCTTTTTCCTTTCCTTCCTCTTTTTTCTTTCTTCCTTTTTTCCCTCAACCAATCGCCAACTTTCGTGATGGCTAGTCTGGCCGGCATGAGGGTTGGACGAGACCACCCTTTGCTAGATCCGGCTAGGGCTAGGCAAGGCCCTTTGTCACTGCTAGAGGTTGTCCCTTGGCAAGAGGTAGTCCCCTTGCCAGATCTAATGAGGGGTGGCCTCACCAAGATGGAGAGGGGCCTTGCCGGCCTTTGGCGAGTGCTAAGCAAGGGTCCCTCATTAGATTTGGTAAGGGTGCCCTTGCCAAAGGCTAATGAGGGTGTCCCAGCCCTTGCCCTCATTGGTAGCCAATGATCTTTGCTGACCATCATGGAGGGTGGCGACTAGCGGAGGGAAATAAGGAGAAAATAAAAGTAAAAGGAAAGGGGAAAAAAAAAGAAGGAAAAGAAAAGAAAACGAATTTTTTTTAATTTTTTTAAAAAAATTAAAAATTTTAAAAAATAAATAAAATGTTCACATTAGCCATATCTCATAGGAAAGCCAGCATCCACGTCAGCAATGTTTAACCTAATTGGTTGGATAGACTTAATTAATACCAACGTGAAAATGTATATGATCTAATTGATTCGATTGAAATGTTTAAAACCGAATTGATACTAACATGATATGTTTATGACTTTTTTTGTACTTTTCCCCACTACCAAATCACGTAAATCCACTTTGTCAAGTTTTTTTTTTTTTTTAACATTTTTTTCTTGTTCGAATCATTTTGGTTTAGTCTATGCCCGCGATTTCATGTAATAAATAGGTAGCCGAGCCTAGGGTTATCCTTGATTAATTATGCAGGAAGCTTTATCTGTATGCATTATGACTAAGACTTCCACAAAATTCGAGTTGGAAAGATCTCCTGGCAAGAATAATTTTAACATGTGGCAAATCAAATACAATTTTTGGTTGGAGACACGAGGTAGGGACTCAGCATCGGAGGGACATGATAAATTTCTCAAGATTATGGTAGTCGAAGAAAAATCTGATATTTTGAAAAAGGTTAGGAGCTTATTATGTTGAATTTAGTTGACGATGTTTAGTTGAAGTGACAGATGACATGATTACAGGTGCAGTTTGTGGAAACCTGAAGTGTTGTATGTATCGAAACTCGATCTAAGATTACTTCAAATTCAAGATGGAGTTAATGGTCAATCTAGGATAACCTAAATGAGTTTTAATAAATTCATCAATGATTGTTCGTTGCTCAATTCTTTTGAGAACTTCTGTGACTCTCTTATGAAGGGGTATGAGGTTATTATGTCTATAGCGAAAGTGGAGTATTGCATTGTTCTCGAATGAATGGCAGAAGTTGCAAGGCAACTATGAGAGAATTGGTGCTAAGGGTCTGATGGTTAGAGGTAGGAACTTCAAGAGGAGCTCTAGCGCTGGACGTAATCTAGATCAAAGACTAGAGCGAAGAGAAAGCCTTTCGGACGCCACAATTGTCAGAAAGAGGGGCCATCACAAGACTGCCTAAAACCAAAACAAGCGGAGAGATCGGAGAGTGACACGGATGTCACACAAGCCAACAGGAAGGAGTCGGGCTACATTTTATGTGTCTACCACTTCGACTAGAGAGTAGTGGATCATGGATTTCAGATGAACTGAAATGGAAACTAGAGATCAGTTGGACTATATTCAATGGGTGTCTACCAGTTCGACAAGGGACTAGTGAATCCTTGATAGCTACGAATATGTTTGATAATGATTAGTTGAAACAAAATTAGGTAGTGGGTTCCAAGACAAGTAAATATCA
This sequence comes from Eucalyptus sideroxylon x Eucalyptus melliodora, assembly GCA_016097485.1. Taxonomy (NCBI): domain Eukaryota; kingdom Viridiplantae; phylum Streptophyta; class Magnoliopsida; order Myrtales; family Myrtaceae; genus Eucalyptus; species Eucalyptus sideroxylon x Eucalyptus melliodora. The sequence continues at coordinate 42,273,138 of CM027832.1, read as the reverse complement.
AGGAGAGGAGTTGTACAGTTCAGATGGAATGGGTCAGGCCGAGCATGTGTGTATTGTTGTTGGGCGGAGACCTCAAGGAAAGGAATCTTGGATGTAACTTCTGTTCGAGGTATTAGGTCATGCATTCATGTTAAGCTTGGTCACGCTAAGGCAATTAGGAACGAGTCAAGTCAAATTTTGTGTTCCCACCAAACCTAGTTGGGCTAAGATGGAGATCCGAGTCGAGATAATGCCAGTGTAGAATAATATATGGACTAAGTAGGGAACGATGTAGACACTGAAAGCCCACATGTGAGGAGAGATTTGTTGAGGTGAAAATGTGAAAGTGTTGTGCAAAAGAAGTTCTGCATAAAAAATGTGGTGTAAATTAAAATAATTAATATTCATAATTGACTTATAATTTTTTTTTAACTTTTTAATAATGGTGGGGATCCAATTGGATATATAGGGTGCGTTTGGCTGCACCCTATTTCTGTTCCTAGGAACAAAAATTTCTGTTTTTTTGTTCCTGGGAACAAAAAAGGAACAGAAACGCGTTTGTGTGCGTTTCTGTTCCTTTTTTGTTCTTTTGTTCCCAGGAACAAAAAAGAAACAGAAACAAGAAACAAAAAAAACTTGTTTCTTGTTTCTGGAACAAAATCTAGAAATACTTCTCTTTTTTTATTTATTTTCTTTTCTTCTTCTTTTTTCTTTCTTTTTTCTTTGGCCGGTCGCCGGCCTTGGCCATGGCCGGCGACCGGCCAACGAGGGCCGGCGGCCTCGCCCAGCCACGGCGAGGCTCGGCCTCGCCGGGCCACCGCCAGGCGACGCCGACCTGGCGATGGCCGAGCGAGGCCGAGCCTCGCCGGCCGGCCCGGGCGAGCTCGGCCGAGCCTCGCCGGCCGGCCGGGCGAGCTCGGCCTCACCGGATCCGGGCGAGCTCGAGCTCGCCCGCCCAGCGTGAGGTCGGGCGAGCTCGATCTTGCCCCGGATCGGCGAGGCCGAGCGCCGCCCGGCCGGCCGGCGAGGCTCGGCCTCGCTCGCCATCGCCAGTCGGGTCGGCGTCGCTGGCGGTGGCCGGCGAGGCCAAGCCTCGCCCGGCCACGGCCGGGCTCGGCCTCGCCGGGCCGGCGAGCCTCGCCGTGGCCGGGCGAGGCCGCCGGCCCTCGTCGGCCGATCGCCGGCCATGGGCCGGCGACCAGCCAAAGAAGAAAAAAAAAAAAAAAAAAGGAAAAATAAATAAAAAAATAAGAAAGAAAATAGAAAAATAAAATAAAAATATTAAAAAATTAAAAGAAATAAAAAATTATACAAATTTACCAAACGTGTTTCTATTCTTTTTATATTTCTGGAACAGATTTACCAAACGCATTTTTTTGTTCAAAAATTGTTCCCTGGAACAGAAACACTTTTTTCTATTTCTGTTCCCAGAAACAATTTTTAAACAGAAACGTTACCAAACGCGCCCATATTCACTGTCTTGGACTTAAACTTTTCCTTTGGCAATCTCCCCAAGTGAAGCCTCCCAACAAACCTGTCATAGATTTCTCCTAAAATGTAACGTGAGATACTTTGGCACGCGATGAATTGAAGGAAATATCAAGTGATTTCTGCATAGAAACTGACATATGTAGGAAATTTGACTTGAAGGACAATGAGACGATCGAGGCATGTCGCTATTGGAATGAGTCTGAGGAGCACGCTGTATTGGGCTCAGGAGTAGGAATTAGGATCTTTTAAAAATTTCTGCAGCAGATGCATGTAATGGGTCTCAGGACGGAGTTGCAAAGTCCGACTTTTGTACAGATTTAGAGGAAAAAAAGAAAAAACGCAGCACGCAGAAGGCTGGTCAATTGAGATGTCACGCTCTTTGTAAGATTCACGGATCCCGGAGTTGATTCGAGCAACCTAGAAGTTTGAGCGCATCTTTTTTCGGTCCATGGACTCTGGCGACCGTTACCAAGGAGGAAATTTTCCTTTTTACCAAGTCACATTAGAGAAAGATGAACCATTAAAAGTGCGACTAATGCGTTCGTGCGAATAAATGAAACTATTCGAGTAAGAAATGAATTTTGAAACTAATACATGAACACATAATTCACGTGGTTTGACAATGTCCCTAAACTCAGAAAAGATCAATTAGATGGTCCTACCATAGACGGCAAAGAAAAGATCACACTCATTCATAATGCTCACATTTAAGTGCTTCCCTATTGTAAACACACCCAAATGCACAATAATCAATTATAAAAGAGAAGAGTATTCACTCGCTCGTAACTCTCTTAAAGGACACTCTCAAAAGGTCTCTAGGTTTCTCTAATAAAGTAAACTTTAAAAATATAATTTTTAACAAATTTGGAATGAGGCCGGGCTCTTGCCAAGGCATGCCTAAGTGCCTAGCTAGTGCTTTGAAAAACAGTAGATATTGGAACACTATCCAGGAGCTCGACCAGCTTTTTCTAAGCCTGGCGGCCGAGTTCATCTAGGCGCCACGCGGGCCATTTCCTTACAATTTCAATCATTTGCAAACACTCGAGTGTCCTGAAAACCATGAGTTTGTGTGGATTTTAAATGAAACGGAATTAAGTTTGAGCTGCAATCAATGAGGAAACATAATCTAACACAATGATACATTAGTACACGAAAACTCTTGCCAAAGAAAAGAGTACCGAATTTTTTTAAAACCTATTGTATTCGTACATATTTAATTATAAACATTCTAATTGCATCAATTTAATCATAATTTTTTTTTTTACATTAATGTCAATTAAGTTCATCCAGTCAATTTAGATTGAAAATATCTAACGTAGATGTTAGAGTTGCACATGGTAACGTTTCTATTTCGAGGAACATTTTTTTTTTTTTTAGAAATAGTTCTTTTCTATTTCTAATCATTTGAATAATTTTTGAGTAAAATGATGCGTTTGGTAACTATACAAAATTTTTATTTTCGGAATAGAAAAAGAATAGAAATGTGTTTGGTACGATTCATAAATTTTGTATTTATTCATTTTTTATTCTTGCACACGGACCACCAAATGCCGACCGTCAACCACCGCTCGTTGCCGCACGATAGCTGACCGCCAACCATTGCTGCCGATCGCTGCTCGACTAGCAGGCTATGGGCGATGGTTGTGTGGCCGTGGTTGGCGGTCGGGCGGTGGTGATGGCGGTCGATGGCTGTTGTTGGTTGACGGTAGTGGCAATCAATGGCCCTGGGCGGCCGGAGGTTGCTAATAGTTGGCAAGGCAGCCAATGGTGGCCACGACAAGGAAGAAGAATAAAAGAAAAATAGAAAAGAAAAAAATGGCTTATTTCTAGAAATTGTTCTCGGGAACAAGAAGTTACTTTTTTTTGTTTCTTATTTCTGTTCAAAATCTATTTCTTGGCTACTTTTCTATTTCGAGGGATAGAAAAATAAGTTAGCATTACCAAACAGATTTCTGTTCTTTTTTTGTTCCGAGGAACAAAATAACAGAAATCGAGATAAACAAAAACATTACCATGCAAGCCCTAGATGTTTTATATGACATGATCGATGCTAATGTGCACATTTTTAATAATATTTTAATAATTTTATGAATTTTATGAATTTTTTAAATAATTTTTTGGATTTTTTTCCTTTCCTTTTTCTTTTTGCTAGTGGCTGATGAGGGTTGGCCTCACCTAGGTTGACCTCGTTGGGCCACACTTGGACAAGGGAGCCCTTGCTTAGATGATCAATGGTTGCCCTCACCCTGGCATGGCTTGATGAGGACCACTGGCAAAAAGGAAATGGAAAGAAAAAAACCAAAAAAAGTCAACAATATTAATAAAAATGTTCATGTTAGTACCGATTATATCAACATTAGTAATTTCCGGCTTAAATTTGATGGATATACTAAATTGGTCTAATTAAAAGGTTTATGACTGAATTAATATTAATGTAATAGGTTTATGACTTTTTTTTTAATACTTTTCCCCTTTGTCAAACTTGATTTTTTTTTTTTTTTTTATGCCGAGGAACTTGAATTGTTTGTATAGCATTGAAAAAGAAAAATTGGTTAAAAATTAACTCCTCTCACTCCCACACCTAGACATGGCAAGGTGGCCCAACTAGCTCATGCAAGATTTATTTTTGGCTTGAATCTAGGGTTTGAGTAGAATCTTTTCCTCTGAGGGGTGGCACATTTAGTCGGGGAAAATTATCAAAATAGTTATAAACCTATTGTAATTTTTCTGATTGAATCATAAACATTTTTTTTTTTGGCCAATTGAGTTCTCAATCTTTTATAAGTATGCCAATTCAGTCCATTAGGCCAAATTTGACTAGCCAACACTGGTGATAAATTTTTAATAATAATTTTCTTCCAATAAATAATTTTTTAATCTTTTCTTTTTTCCCCCTCCCTCCTCCTTTTCGCGATCGGCCAAAGGGGAGGGCTGGTCATTGAATTGAGGTGGCCGGCCAGGCCAAACTAAGCAAGGACAAGCTTGCCTTACCATCGTTGGGCAAGAGTGAGCTTGCCGGATCTAGTGAGGCTCGCTCAGGCCTTGCTAAGGGTTGGGCGAGGCTGACCACACCCAACGACGATGAGGCGAGCTTACCCTTAATTAATTTGCTTTACCAACCGCCTTAGTTCGACGACTAGCCTAGTTGTCGGAAGAAGGAGAGAAGGAAAAAATAGAAAGAAAAAAAAAGGGAAAAAAAAAGAGATAAATTTTTTTGAAAAAGTGAAATATTATTAAAAAAAAGATTTGCCAACGTCGGTCGATGTTCACATCAACACCAGCCGCCCAAATTTGGTTAGATAAACTAAATCAACATAATTGCAAAAGATTTAGGACTCAATTGATAAAAAAAAAGATTAAGACTAAATCAGCACAATTATAATAAGTTTATGATTTTGTTTGGTAATTTTCCCTATTTGGTTGGGGTGTTAGAGAATTTCCAAATAAGGAAGTAAAAATCATTTGTTTAGGTTCGACAATGAATTACTTACAAACTGCTTTAAGTGAGGGTCTTACGCATAGGCCAAATGCCTAAGCTTAATTGGTTCACAAAACTTGTAAGGTGTTTCATGGATCACCAGCTGACCTAATCTCCATGCCTATGTCCCAAATTACAAATTAACTATATACAAAGTTACATTGTCTTTTATTTTCTGTCTTTTTTAAATCACCTTTCTAGTTATATTTATGTCTTCTTCAATTGAAAAAATAAATCTAAAAAATATATGCTCTCATGATTTCTCATGTTAGGTGCACTTAAGTACTTAACTTAAGCCACTAAGTTATGAGCCAACTAGAACATATTAATTGTTTTGCATCACATCAATTCTCTAACATAGTATATTTCTAACACAACTCACTTACACGTGCATCTAACAATCTATCTCTCACGTGCGAGCTTAGTGTTAGGCCTCTTATCCTTTAATTTAGCTATCCTTCTACATCAACTTATGGGTCCACGTTGCTATACTACAACATCCACCTACCCAAAAACCGCAACACCATTGGCTCTGATACCATTTGTTAAAGGCGTGCACAGTAGATATTTTATCCATTCATTTGGGGAGATCGCTAAGAGGGAGTCTAAATCCGAACCTATCAATATATTTAGTTGAACCCACACTCACTCAAAAGCTTAAGCCAATAAATTATGGGTTAACTATAATGTATTAATTGCTCTACATCACATCAATTCATCGATGTAAGATTTCTCTAACACAATTTACTCACACGTGCATCTTAACAACACATGAGTGGTGGCTGTGGAAAAGCTCAAGCCCAAATGCAGCCGACCCGAGCATGCATGCTGAGTGTACTCACTTCTAAGTCAAGACAGGTCATCGATATCATTGACATGACCTATTGGTAACAAAACAATGTGCCTACCCAACTCAAGCTTGCCAGTTAAGTATACTTGTACCATTTGAATTCCTAATTCTAGTTCAAATCGAACACCTCAATCTTTATAAAGATCATGAATTTTGACATTTAGTTTTCATGGAATTTTCATTTATTCGATTTTGACGGGAATGTAGAGGAAAATAGTATTTCATACTCGAGTCAAAATAAATACACAGACAGATTGCCCTGCCTGAACTTATAGTCGAATCATCATTCATCATTTCAATGGATACTGAAGAAAGTTTTACAGGGAACCTCAGCACGCTGCGGTCGCTACGGTGACCATTCTCGAAGGAGTGTTGTCTTATGGAAGAAATCGAGCGCAAATTTTTCCACAATGGCGTGCAACTACAGGGAATGGAAGCGAAAATTTCTAAATATCCTTTGTTCTCTTTTGTTTCCGACACGACCAGTTGCCATTGGCATCATGTCGACTTGTAGTGTTCAGAACAATGTTTTCCACTGCCCTCACTTTGTTGGAGGGTGAAATGATTATATAACAAATCGACGACTCGTTCTCATCTTGCTCTATCTTAAGCTATAAATGGGAAAATTACCAAAAACTCCAAATAAATATATTGTATGGATGCTGAGTCAATCCTTAACATTTTGATTTGGTCAACTGGGACATCACTTTTTGACAATTTACCAATATAATCCATCCAACTAATTTTTGACTAACAATTAGTGATGTGAATGCCGGACGTCTTACATTGCATAACCAGTGTTGATGTGGACGATTAATTTATATATATTTTTTGAATTTTTTTTTCTCTTTTCTTCTTCTTTTCTATCTTTCTTCCTCCACTGGTCACTGAGCCTTGGCAAGGGCAGACAATCGGACTGACCAGGGCCAACCCTCGTTAGTCCTTATCTATGGTCGGTCATTGGCCACAACAACCAATCCTTGTCTATGGTGGGTCCCTAGCCACAGCAATCAGGGAGGAAGAAGGAGAGAAAATAATTTTTCATTTTAAAAACTCAGAAAAGTCTAAAAGAATTGTCCAGGTTTGCGGTTGCTGGCCAAAATGATTAGAAGAGCTATATGGCTATGATTAACAAATTGTTGAAGGTTTATGAGTCATATGGCTAAATGGAAAATAATTGATATTGGCATCCGTACGGTGGGTTCAAAACATTTTTTTGGTCATTATCCTGCTCTAAACTCTTATCACATTCGTGATATGTCCTTGATTTATCATTTACCAAACTTGCCACTGCTCGATAATTGTAAAACGCCAAAAAGGGAGACCTTTGACCTGTCGCGGTCTCTTTTTAGTCTTTGCCTGTTGTAATAGTTACGCTATGATTGTATAAAAAGTATAGAAATTTAGAACATTTTTAACTGTGATTAGTCATGTCTTATGAGATCTGTTTTGAGTTAATTTTATCGAAACTTCAGATTAATGATATTTCCTCAAATATCATTCTAGAACCATCTACAACAACGTTATGAAATTTAATAGTGCTCTTTTGCTCGTCATACTCCATGTTCCTCCACATTCTTGCTGTTTCCTGGCTCCTTCCTCCTTCTCTCTCTCTCTCTCTCTCTCTCTCTCTCTCTCTCTCTCTCTCTCTCTCTCCCTCCCTCCCTCTGTCTGATATAAGCATGCACGTTTAGAGCGATATATAAACTTTCATTACAGGGATTAGCGGATTATTTTATGCAAGATATTTTGAGAGGTATCCAATGCGCATCCTTAAAAGGCCTTCATTAGTGCAAAGTCTCCCTCCATTATAATTCTCGCAGTGAAACCCACTTCTTTCTTATTTCTTAGCCTTTTATACATATGGAAAATGGTCCAACTCAAATATTCATTTACTGGGCACGGCGACATAAATTCTCTATGCAAATGCATGTGACCATGCTCACTTGTCCCGCAGGCTAGAGATCCCAAACAGACGTATAGAGAAGGATCATGGAAGGTTTGCTCCAGTGCCCTGCGAACTACGTGCCTTTGACTCCCATAAGCTTCTTAGAGAGAGCAGCTTTCGTCTATGGCAACAAGGTTTCCATAATCTACGGCAATACGAGGTACACATGGAGACAGACCCACGAAAGGTGTTTGAAACTTGCCTCCGCTCTGACGAGATTGAATATCTCACGCGGCGATATCGTAAGTCTCTTTATCTTGTTTCCCTCGTTTTTCATTGTATCCTTGTGTTTCATGCAAATGAAACGGGGTCCTCGCTTTCTTTCTCTCTTGCTTCCATTAGCTTTTAGTTTTCCTGAAGCTCATCGTCTCAAATGGAGGGAGTAAGGTAGTTGTCAGGGTCATCCTGTGAGAAGCTATAAGCCTAAGAAAAGTGGGAAGGACAAAGATCTTTCTATATGTAGATTGTTCATCATGGTACATTCTCGTCGAGCTATTATTTACAGTTTCGAGTTCATGTGCATTTGGTGAACATGAACTGTCGTTGGATCAAGTGAACGTCACACTAGATATGCATGCACCAAAGATGCCATCTAGGGCGATTGGTTCCTAGTCTAGTCTGGTTCCACCTAGGAACCAAGAATTGGATTGGGAGGACTGGTCCCAATTTTGGGACCAGAGACCGAACTAGACTGTTCGGTCTAGTCCGGTCCAATAGAATCGGTCATTTAGCCAAAATAATTATAAAAAAAATACAAGAATTATTACTATTTTAGGGCTTATTGCTATTTTTGAGAAATAAATAAATATTTTAAAAAATTTGGTCCGTTTTCCAATTCTAGAGGGGAACTGGACCGGGCCGAAAATCATTGGTTCCATTTTTATGGAACCAGGAACCAGATTGATGCCCCCGGGAACTGGATCAACCCGGCCGGTTTAATTCAATTCGATCTAGGTGGTTCTCAATTTGGTCGATCTGATATGACCAGTTCTCGGGTCTCTTTTTCTTTCCTCGTCCCCTTTGATAGTGTATATCAAGAGAAGGAGAACCCATGGAACCGTTCAATCTGCCAATTAGGTCAAGATGAAGGAGGTCAACCCCTGAGCTCCTCCATTGTCTATGTTATTTCATAGATGTCCGTATGCCGTGTGGGACAAACCATTAACATAAACAAGTGGAATGATTGCAAATACAATTACAAAACTATATTCCATGGACCAAAGCTTTAAAAAAAAAAATCTAATATCACAAAGGAAGAATTTATAATACGTAACCGTGTTCATGTTAGTTCTACCTACGACTTGCCAAATTGAAGAGAAGGGTTTCTTAAAAAACACATTCTTGTTTGTATGAAGTTAAAGAAACGAAGTGAAAGGATTACAAGAGGTTGGTAAAGTCAACTATTGGGTAAAAGGTCATGTTTTGTATTCAAAACAAAAATGTTTTTTTTTTTTTTTTTTTGCTTTTGCGCCAAAATTTGGAATATTATTTAAATTTTAGAAAATTATGATCAAATTATGTGTGAAGTTGTGTATCAATACTTGAGTATTTGGAAGTTTCGAGAGTTTCATATTCGAAATAGGTCAATGTGCATGAGTTGCAAGATTCAGACTAAACAAATGGAGAGAAATATAAATCACGGCAAGCCCTAAATACATAAAAGATATAATGAATGCATCTCTGCCCTCTCTTTTCCCTCCCTCGCATCCTTCAAATCCTTTCTCTTCTTTTATATTAATCCATTATAACCAAAATTTTCTCTACACAATATAATAATTATTAAGTAAATCATTTGAGCAGGTTGGCCCCTGCGCCTCTCCGCTTTGGAATTCTAGCCTCGTCAACGTTGACTATAAGGGGACAAACTCTCATTATCCACTTGGAAATCCTTTTTCATCTTTTTAATAATGCGAAAACCCAAGAGCTGCCATCTCATTCTTCACCCACCGACGAATAGGAGTTTCACACGTCATGAATTTTGGGTCTACAGGTAACTTCCTATTAAACCATTTTTGCTAAAACAATAAACGCTTTAATCCCCGGTTAAAAAGGTTTGCTTAATCGAAAGGCATGTTTATTTTCTTACTTAATTTATAAAAAAAAAAAAAAATTGGGTCAAAGAGGGTCCTACTTGATATCTGAATGTAAATATATATTTTTGCACCTTTTCTTGGGTCATGTGTTCCAACAACGCATTCACTCTATCACATTAAACTAGCGTGAAATACAAGGTAGTGGGCCCTAATTTTGGTGTACGCTCATGTGCAACATATTTTGTCATAAATCATGGCAGATTTCCAGAAAAATAAGTAAACAGGCGTGTGAACCGGAGAAGGTGGACCTCGCGTGAATTTCTCCTTGATTTGTTGGGGGCACAATTTACAAGTTAGAAGAATTACACCCATAACGTTATATATACTCCGCGTGATTGAATGAGTATAAAATGGGGCCAGATGTCATCATGTTCCAATCAGTCTCTTTGACTGGAAGGAGTTAAAAAGGGAGTCAACTTTTCCATCCTTAACTCGTAGGCAGTTTAATATTATCTTTCTCTTGTGAGAGAAATGGTTAAAGGGGAGTCTTACAACTTATGTGGATACGACACTCTAGTCCTAAATTCTTCTTTTCATTGCAGTAAATCTTACAAATGATTTGGTAAGCATGATTAAACGGCGAGCTGCAATACTCTAAGTCAATGCTGCCCATTGTTACCCGCTGATTCATTTGTTAAAATTTGTATAAGATCATCACCAATTGATCTAAAACATTTAAGCTATTATATGAAAGCATGATGTATTATTTAACTATTGTAACATTTCCCTTCATATTTAGGCTTGTATTTCACCTGAGAAAAATATGTGAAATAATAATAGGCAAAGAAAAAGTTTAAAAATATTTGAACTCAAGACACCCTCTAGAGCCACTACTATGTAGAATTTAGTGCACAATAATTTACTCCAAAAACCTTGGAATATAGTGCTTGTGTTAGAATATTTAAATAGCAAATCACGAAATCATTTAACAGCTTATACTTTTAGAACAATTAGTTATGATCCCACAAAATCTCAATATAGTAGCAAAGTAGGAGGGCTTGAGTTCACATATTTCAAACTTCTATTTACCTCACAAATTACCTGTTTGCAAGCTTTACACTTAAGTTAAGGTCCAACCTATGCGTGATGGGGAGTGTTAGAATAATTAAAAATTAAATCATGTTTTCATCCAATTGCTTAAGTTTTTAGAAAATTGTTTATAGTCCCAATGAATCTCAACATACTATATTTTATGCCTTAAAATGACACGTGGACCCTTGGAGTGTCATAATTTACGAAAGTGACACTTAAGTGCCAAAACTGGAGCAAAATGGATCACTTAAGTGCCAATCCGGCCAAAACGCTGATGTGTCAATTTTCTAGCAAAGCAAGTGCAAAACGGCGTCGTTTTGGTGCTAACGTGGTAAAAAATTAATATAAAAATTAAATAAATAAAATTTTAAATAAAATTTATTAAAAAATTTATTAAAAAATATACAATATTAAAATATTTAAAAAAATTTTAAAAAATGGAGGTGGCAAGGGCCGGCAACGGAGGGGGGGGGAATGTCGGTTGGGGTCGCTGGGCCTTGGCCAGGGGCCGGTGACCCCGGCCGACCGGCGACAAGGGCCCGCGAGCCCTCGCTCTGATCTAGGGCGAGGTCGTGGCCCTTAGCTCAGCCGAGGGAGGGTTGTGACCCTCGCCCAGATCGGCGAGGGGGAAGGAGGAGAAGGGGAGACAGCCGGCGGCTAAGGAGGAGGAAAAAAAAAGGCGGGGGGGGGGGGAAGGTGGAGGAGGGAGGCAGCCGGTGGCTAAGGGCTTAGCCCTCGCCGCCGCCGCCACCGCCGCCATCTCCCCTCTGTCGCCGGGGAGGTGGGGGAGGGTCGGTCGGGGCTATCGAGCCCTGGTCGAGGGCCGGCGGCCCCAACCGACCCTCAGCCAAGGCTTGGTGGCCCCGGTCAACCCTCCCTCACCTTCTGGTGACGGTGGGGAGGCGGCGGCAGCAAGAGCTCAGCCCTCAGCCATCAGCTGCCTTCCTCCTCCATTTTTTTTGTTAATAATATAAATGATTATTATTATGTTGTTGTTTTAAATTTAGTTTAATTAATTTTTATATTATATTAAAATTCAAATTATGCCAAAACGACATTGTTTTGGCCGATTTAAGGACACTATTTTGGCTAACTATAGAAACGACGTGGTTTTGGGTGAATTAGAGTTGAGTCAGCTCTTCATCGAGCCACCTCGGTGAGAAATATTAATATTTAATTGCCACGTATGATTTCCGGCTGGCTTCGCCAGAGGTGGCACTCAGGTGTCCCATTTTTCTTAAAATGTGACACTTAAGTGTCACTTTTGTAAGTTATTGCACTTAAGTGTTCATTTGTGCTAAGTTATGGCACTTGAAGCGATCTTTTGCCACCTTAAAGCTCTCCGTTACGCAAAGGTTTGGTTCGATGATAAAGGCCTTAAGCATAGATCGCAACATGTGAGTCCCATGGGCAAAGGATTATCAAAATCTAAGGCTTATAGATAAGGGAACCTATGAACGAGTGAAACGGGCATGGTGCTGTTTTACTATAAAATCGCTCTCCTTAAATCATCTACTGGACAATGAAAATTATCACATGTATCGGACTCCTTGTATTTCAAATTGACAGATGATTGTGAATCAAGAAAGGAACACAAACTTGATGATTAGATTATAAAACTTACGAAATAAATCCACTAATTACAGCATATTATTTTCGAAGGATACAACCAAGCATTTCATAAACATAAGCAACTGGAATGATTGGAAATAAATTACTGGGAAATGACTAAAAATAAGTAAAGTGTATTGACAAAAGTAAAGTCTTGTTCTTCGGATGTTTGTGCATATCTTTTCCTCTTTATTGTTCTCCTTTTTATATTCCATGGGTAGCTGGCCTCTTCTAATAAGTGTTCTCGCTCATTGAAATTTGATTTTGGTTCCATATTTTATGGTATAATTGTTCCCGCCTCAGAAGCTCGACTACAATAACTAATTGACTCAGCTATACAATTTTTTTTATTGCATCTATTAGTTAATACCTTCGATAATTGTTCCCATCTAAGAGTTTGACTGCAATAATTGTTTCCGGTATTTTTATCCTTACAGTCGATTTGATTTCAGCCAAGTTTCGCGAGCCGATGTTAATGTTTCTCAATTCCATCGACATCGATTTGACCCACATCGACTTGACTATTCCCACCTTGTCCACTTAATCCCGTTAACTTCTCACGACCATTGTTGGCGTTTAACCACTGACTGTATTTATAGTGAATATCATATCGCATATGCTCATTAACATACTGTTTACTCCTTCCTTAGTGACACCCTACATAATTATTAATCGGTCAATATTCATAATCGGCCTTGACCTTGTTTAGTTGACTACGGCTCGACTTAAAAGACTGCTCTTCGTCTCAATGTGTTTAGCACTTTCTCATCAAAGCCATAAAGCCATAGGTGATGTAAAGTTAATGGCATCAACTCTTATGAAATTGACATCAAAGTTGACATTTTTAGGTTGCTAATAGTGACAGATTAAATCTAATATTTTAACCGTTTTACATATGTCTGACTTCCTTCTTTTAATGGACCCATTACACTAATTAATATAGATAAGCGACGCACTAAGGAGTTTTACCCTATATGGATGCAAACCACTATTGCATTTCCAAGACCCAATACCCTTGCTTTTCCATCCAAAATGACACACAATCCAGGAGATGCGTAATAAGACTTTCGGGGAGTTTTTTTTCCTAATCACAATGATCGAATTTCTACCTTTTCTCCTTCGTTTTATGTGATCCTAAAGCAGAAATTATCAAGACAATAATCATGTCGAGCTAAAAGTCGTGGTTTCAAAAGAAAGAGAGAAAAAAATGGGCTTTCAGCTGGTGAAAGCTGATGCGCATGCATGCGTAAGTGTATGACTTAAGAACACCCACGCATGGCATCGATACCCGCTACACATTTTCTTCAATGTATTCTCGTCTTATCTTTTAGACTTCCCTGTGTGGTACTTCGAAATGATAACACTGATTGTACTTTCATTATATTGTACTATCCTCGGCTGTATAATATTTTATGAAGACTAAGATATAAAAGGAGAAGATATAAAATGCTAAAATTAGATATTCGAAAGAGAACTAGTTGGATACAAAGTCATAATCTATACTGGATTCCCAAAGGTATTGATAGTGGAGCATCCAAATGAAATCCGTCCCATCGTGTCACTACTCGCCTAGTTTTTGGCTCTTTCCTCATTTACTAAAAATTAAAGAAAGCTGTGTATACTTATTATTTGGGAAAATTACTCAATCAATCTCGAATCTATTATATAAATGTCAACTAAGTGACAAACTTTTCAAGCTTTCTAATTTAGTCATAAATTTTTACGTAAAGTTTCAATGTAGTCCTCTTGACCAATTTCTGATGAAAATAACTGATGTGATTATTCAATCATTGCCGGCTATGCATATACGGCTATGCTATATGCAGAGCATTTAGAATACTCACTTTGGTGGGGATGATGGATGAAGTCGTTGTGGTGGGTTTTACGTAATCAGATAAGGCATGGAATGACACTTGTCTATTCCCTTTTTTGTGGGTAAGGATTGCGGCATTTTCTTCATCTCGCACTCATTATTCTCAGAAGGCAAGTTTCAGCGAAGTTTGACAAAAACCCTTAAGAATCTTGTGGGTAACGACAAATCTTGATGCTTTCCATGGTCATCAAGATCTGACTTGAAAAAGCTTGGGGTTGCTGTTCCATTACGTAAGTGTTCTTTCTAGAAAGAGGGTTGGACGGTAATGGCGTGTAGATTGTGGAAGATACGTGCCTCTTCCATGTGCGGTTAGATCTAAAGTCAGAGGCCAAAGTTATTTTGGTGATCTGATCATGGCGATGACTCACGAGGAAGTCGTCTAGGGCCCATTAAATTGGGATGTACGTTAATTTTCTAGATATTATCATTTATTCAGAAGTATTATCACTTGATAATATCTGAGAAAATTTTCTAACATTTAGTTTGTGTTAAAATAAAGTGGAAATGAGAATTGGAGAATTTTTGAATTTTTGCATATTTCTCTATGTAATAATACTAATAATACATGAGCCTATTTATAGGCTATTCTAGAAAACTATGTAAAGCAACAAAATATTACAATATCAAATACAATCAATTAGTATCAAACAAGGAAGATAATATCTCTAAAAATATATCTAACATCCCCTCTCAAATTCAAGGTGATATAGAAGCGGTCAGCTAAAGTTTGGAGAAATGATCTTGAAAACATCCAGGTGGACATGTCTTAATGAAAATATTAGTTATCTAATCAACTAATGAAGTGGGAACAAGATATGACCAGGAAAAAAAAAGTGGGAACAAGATGAACAATATCAGAGCGTATGAAATGACAATTTATTTCAATATATCTGGTACACTCATGGAAAACATCACTATGTGCTATTTGGATAGCACTCTGGTTATTGCAATAAATGATCGTTGCACCATCATGAGGGACTATCATGTCTTCTAATAACATCCACAACCTTAGTAATTCTGATGTTGTATTAGTAAGGGCACGATATTCTGCTTCTATAATAGATCAAGCAATAATAGTCTATTTCTTACTATGAGGAAATAAGGGAGTTTACTAAGAAGAAATAGTAGCTTGTAGTAGAGGGATGATAAAGAGGCACTGCCCTACTCAACATCGTAATAAGTCATCAACTCTAAGGTTGAGTTAGCCAAAAAGTGAAGACCATGAAATAAAGTATCATTGACTTAGTGAAAAATTCAAAGAACATCAATAGAGTGAATCATTCACAGCACGGTCATGAATTGACTTACAATATGAATATCATAAGCAATGTTAGGATGAGTAAAAGTGAGGTACACAAGATTGCCGGCTAGTTTTCGATAAAGCATAGGATTCAAAAGAGGAGTCTCATCTTTATGATTAAATTTGGCATTAGTCTCAATAAGAGTTGTGGCAATCATGTTATCAGTAAATACAACCTAGGAAAGGAGATTAGTAGCATATTTCTTTCAAGAAAGATAAGAGCCGAAGGAATCTAAAGCATCCTCCAAGCCTAAAAAATTACTGAGTTGGTCAAAATCTTTCATTTCAAGCTATTGACTCAAATACTTTTGTAGTTTCGTAATACTGTTACAATCATCGCCAATAATAACTATGTCATCAATATATAAGAGTATCATACCAATGAGATGTTCATTGAACAAATAGAGCATTATCATAAGGACAAGATATAAATCCATGGTGTTCCATGGTGAAACTAAATTTGGAATACCATGCACAATGAGCTTGGTTTGGTCCATATAATGCTCTGCGTAGTCAACACACTTTATTAGAAGTGTGAGTGTATTCAAGAAGAGGCTTCATATAAATTTCCTCAGTAAGATCCCCATTAAAAAAATGCATTTTTAACATCTATTTGAAATAGAGGTCATCGCTTAATAGCAACAACAGGAAGGAGGCTACAAACAAAAATAAGACGTACAACTGGAGCAAATGTCTCACCACAATCAATGCCATACTCCTGAGTGAAGCCTTTTGCTAGTAGTCTAGCTTTGTAGCGTTCCACCATACATTCCGCCTTCATTTTGATCTCGTATATCAATTTGCAACCTATAGCTTTTTCTAATGCTTGCAACTCATCTGCTTGCAACTCATCTGCCAACTTTTCAAGAGGCAAACAATCAAATCCCAAGTACGAGATTTTTCTAATGCTTGCAACTCATCTGCCTTTGCTTGCTACCAAAGAGGATTAGTACTAAACTTCTCTATATGTGTGAGGCTCACGAAAAGAAACAATAGTAGAATAACAGTGAAAATCACAAAGTCGAATAGAAGCCTAACTTACATGAGTGGAATGACAAACAGGAGAAGAATGAATGTCTAAGGGTGGAGAATCCATGGATGGCACAAACCTGTCAAGAGCAGCCGAAGTAGGATTAGTAGAGACATCTGCATCAAGATTAGGAAGGACAATTCCAAAGAGGAAAATTCGAGTGTGTTATCTTTAGAAAATAAATCAGTAGAAGGATTAATGAAGAAGTGAATAGTTGGAGAGGAAGCAAAATGACAAAGATGAGAATATCTCACGTTCCTAAAGGGTAACATAGATACCCAAAGTTGATTTGAGATAGGATCCCAACATCTATACCCTTTATGTTCAATGCCATATCCAAGAAAGCAGCATAAATGAGCATGAGATGTGCATTCGTTAGGAAGAATATGCATAAAACATGCTCTTCCAAAGATTCATAGTAGATTGTAATTAGGAACACTGTCATATAAGTGCTAGTAAGGAGAAATATTACCTAAAGTAGGTGATGGAATACAATTGATAGTATATATAGCAGTATGATAAATCTCTCCCCAAAACTGTTCTGGACAAGATGCTGAGATTAGAAAAGTGTGTACGATATCTAAGATGTGCCTATGTTTACCTGCTCGATTATTTTGTTGGGAAGTCCCTGCAAGAAGGATGAATGATAGCACCATTCTAAGAAAGAATTCTAAGGAACTCTTGGTCTCTATGTTACATGGCATTGTTAGTACAAAAAACTTTAATATCTCGAGAATATTGTGTCTTGGTCATGGCAACAAAATTTCTATAGATATGAGTGATTTCAAATCAATTCTTCATAAAATAAAGTCATGTATAACCGAAATAATCATCCATAAAAATCACAAAATAATGAGATCCTCCCATAATGGGAGTAGGAGATAATCCCCAAATATTAAAGTGAACTAGATTAAAGGGAGCATAAGAGACAAATTCACTGATATTGAACAATAAAGCGTGATATTTGCCTAGCTTACAATGCAAGCATCAAAAGTTTTATTGTCAATAGCACCTAAATGACCACTTAAAATCAAAGGACCTAAACTAGAGAAAGAAGGATGTCCCAATTGAGAATGCCAAGTTTCAGATAATACTGTGGTAGTGAAATGAGTGAAGGAGTTGGGAAGGTTTAACAAAACAAGATCAAACAAACGTTCTACTTTATAGCTTATCCCAATTGTTTATCTCGTTCATGGATCCTGCACACGACAACCATTCGAAGAGAAATGAATGTCAAAACCAAGTTCACATAACTATCCCATAAATATCAAGTCTAGCGAGATTTTGGGAACCATAAAAATATCAGGCAAGGACAGTTTGGACATCAAAACATGCCTTGTTTGACTAACTATCATATGAGAGTTACTAGCTGTATGAATACTAGGCACTTGCAAAGTATATGATTTTGACTGAATAAATTGGAATTAGAAGTCATGTGATTATAGCAGGCAGAATCAAAGAACCATGAATCAAAATTACCTAGGGTGACTGACAAAGTAGAAGGGTTAGGTATAGAGGAGATAAAAGTACTAGATTCTAGAATAATAGAACAAACTGTGGACCGAAGATCATCTAATGATAGAGTAACAAATGAACTGTTAGATGAATCCTTAATGGTAACAACGATGATGGATAAATGTGTATGCGGACCTCTAAATCAAGATAGGTTGTTTCTTCTCATAGGTTACTTAGGTTGTAACCGATAACGATTGCATGCACGATGACTAGGTGGACGATGATGCATACAATAAGGCTTGCACCATGAGGAGGAACTAGAAGTGGCAAACACTACATCTTTAGGAGTGGGGACTAATAGAATAGCACATTCCGCCTTTAAAGTAGTAGCAAGTTGAGTCTTCTTCGTCAACAATTTCAAGGCAACTGCCTCAAGATGAGGTAAAGGATCCTAATGTCGAAGTGAAGCTTGCATAGATCTAAAATCATCATTAAGTGCCATAGAAAATGCATAACACACATATGATCCTGACATTTGGCAAACTAACAAGCTTTAGAAGTCACCTCCCATTCAGGGTTAGACAAAGCTAGTTGATCTCATATAGCATGTGTGGAAGATAAAAAAAATTGTTAATAGACTGACCTGCCTCTTGACACATAAGAAGTAAATTCCCTAAGAGTTGATACTAATGACCAATGTCTAATGCGGAGTAACAATTGGCAAGAAGATCCCAGGCTTCCTTTGTTGTATTTAGGCAATCAAACTGAAGTCTGAAAGATGAAATCGAAGTGTTTTGAAACCATGTGAGTATTTGATGATTCTTGCAATGCCACTCCTCTAAACATTCAATAAATTGATCATTGGTTCATCAATTGCCTACATAGGCTCACGAATATTTCTAGCGACATAACACTAAAGCCTACATCCTCTTAAACTTGATACTTCTTGAACCTATAAAATATAGTTTGATCCATTTCGGTCTAAATAAGTACTGAGACTTCTAATTTATCCATGATATGTAATACACCATTATAAACCAATAGATTCTATAAGGAATTCAAAGAAAATTGGTACAGAGCTCAAAATAGATTCAGGATGTCGAAATACCTCAGGAATCAATTTGAAATGCCAAAAATCAATCCAAAACAGTTCAAACCGATCTGGTCTATGGTAGTCATCAACGATAATAATTTTAGGATGACATGACGGACAACTTGGCTAAGGGGTGGCACTTGAAAGGGCTAGTAGAACACCTAGAGGGGGGTGAATAGGTATGAAAACAGATTTTTACGAAATGCAATAAAAATGCTTTACTTTTAAGCTTAGTCTAATTGATTATAGACTTTGCAGAAGGATTCAGACTTTAACAACTATTTCAAAATACAAAAGTATATCGTAGCAAATAAAGTAAAGTAAAGGAGTTCAGGGAAGAGAAAAATAAACGCAAGATTAAGTGGTTCGGCTTAGATTAAGTTTACGTTCACTCTCTCACACTGACGGCCTTTTGACTAGATTCCATTATGAATAGAAAGATAATGTTACAGCCCTGTGATCTCGACTTTTCAGTGAGGTGATTCTACTACTCTCACAAAATCACTCTTTAGAGTTTCTCTCTTTCAAATACAAGTTTAAGCACTAAATGATGAAGGACAAGTGATTTGGAAGCTTCAAACTTTGGAATTCCTTTTTCACGCTATTCTTCAAATGACATGAAAAATCTCCTTAAATACTCCTTTATGCCTTTTTAACTGTTGGCACTTTCCAAATGAATTCTTCCAATCTACCCATTGAACAGAATCAATCAATGAGATCTCAAGCCGTTTGAAGATTGAGATGAAAGCCCGTCAATCCTGTTTCCCTATACAATTATGATCTTGGTTTCCATAAGTAGATTCTTTCCAAATAAGCTTGTCTTCCAAAATGATTTGTTGTTTCCAAATTGATTTCAATAAGGATAACCAATATGGTAGGTGATATTTCCAACCAAAAAGCCTGATATATCTTGTATGTACTGAAATCTTAAAGGAAGAAAAATAATCCTGAGTCTGATTAAGTCTTCATTCTTGTGTTCAGTCTGTAACTTGTCAGAGTGGGCAGACTTTTAATACAAGATAGACTTTGACACATAAATCTAGTATTCTTCATAATAGAACTTAGATAAGTTTTGTCAGCTTCAAAACATCATAGGAGTTTTCTCTAATAGCGCTGACATGGATGATGACTTTAGATAATGACATGGCAGACAACTTGGTTGAAAAGTGGCATAGACGTGGAATATGACATCACTTTTTCAATGGACGCAGCGAATTAAGTGCGAGGGGTGAGTGGATCTCACATGCAAAGGACTTGGGCGGCGCATGAGGGCATGTAAAAGGGACCGGGTGACTTTGCATACTGGGTTGGAGTCGTCGGAGGATAAGAAACCTGTTTCTGATAGATTTTATTTATAATATCCAACTATTGCTTCGAAAAAAGCACTTAAGGCAACGGCGTTGGCGGACCGTGACATGGCGACGCATAGTGGCGCGTGCGACAAATTCCCGAGCCTTTTGGTGATGAATTTTCAAAGTCTGACTCGTCTGAGGGCAACGAACTGATGATGGGATTTGTTTTTTGAAATGAGCAACAAGATTACCTGAACAACAATCAGTGGCGGCGATTCGATGACGTTACGCTCACGATTCTTTGTTATGTTAATGCAGGTTGCAGCTATGGCACCAAACGTCCCTGCACTGTATGAGCTCCACTTCGCGGTTCCAATGGCAGGCGCGACTCTTTCCGCGCTCAACGTAAGCCTTGACGAGCACGCTTTGACGATCATTCTTCACCAATTACGACCCAAAATCATCTTTGTCGACTCCGAGCTCGTACACCTCGTCTCCAAAGTCATCCACAACAAGAACAACACGCACCTCCTAGAGAACCACCACGATCACCAGCCACTCCTTGTCACAATCCGCGACGTCTCGCTGGACTGTCGAACCCAATGGGATCTTGAGTATGAACAAACCGTAGCTATGGGAGAGAGCGATTTCCAAGCCATGAGTCCGACCAATGAGTGTGACCCCATCTCAGTCAACTTTACTTCGGGGTCGACGGGGACGCCCAAGGCAGTGGCGTACAGCCACCGAGCGGTGTACTTGAACTCTCTAGGGCTGATCCTCCGATATAACATGGGGAAGTCACCTGTGTTCCTGTGGACGGTGGACATGTTCAGGTGCAATGGGTGGTGCTTCACTTGGGCGATGGCAGCGCTCGGCGGTGTCAATGTGTGTATTAGGAACGTGTCGGCGAAGATCATCTTCGACTCCGTTCAGCTCCACAAGGTCACCCATCTCTGTGGTAATGGTCCGGTTTCGTTTACTTTGATGTGGAGAGTCCTGTTGCATCATGAGCATGACATATTAAACGGAATCAAAGCATAATATATCATTCTCATTAAGAAATAGATGAGTAGGGTTGAGATATGTCGATAGTGCGGTATAAATATAATCAAATATTTGGGAGGATGCCTACGCTTTTTGAAACATGTCATATGAAAGTATGGTTCATGCAAAATCACCCATGAAAAAGTAGAATTTTCTTCTTCCTTTTTCCCTTTCAACAGGTAAACCCACTATCCTAAATATGATTGCTGATTCCCCACTGGTCGAACAAAAGCCACTGCCTTCCGTGGTGGACGTAATCATCGCCGGCGCATTCCCGACGAATCCCGTTCTCAAGAGAGTCCAAGAGCTTGGGTTCAACATTGTCTACGGATATGGCATGACAGAAGCCCTAGGGCCCGCCCTCATCAGACCTTGGAGGTCATCGCAACACCACCACCAAGACGACGACGACAACGACCGTGACGATCATAACCTGAAATGCAGAGAAGGGCTCCACAACATCACATTGGAAGCTGCTGATGTCAAGGACCCGACCACCATGCAGAGCGTTCCAAGCGATGGGGAAACAATCGGAGAAGTCATGCTCCGAGGGAACACCCTCATGGCAGGCTACTTGGGCGACGCGGAGGCAACGCAGAAGGCATTTTCTAGCGGGTGGTACAGGACCGGGGATGTTGGGGTGCGGCACACGGATGGTTGCATAGAGATGAAGGACCGAGCGGGGGACGCCATAGTCTTAGGGAAGGAGGTGATCAGCACATTGGACATAGAAGCCGTCTTGTCGAGCCACCCGAAGGTTAAGGAAGTCGCTGTTGTTGCTCAAAATGACGTTGTTGCGGGGCAAGTCCCATGTGCATTTGTGAAGTTGAAGGAAGGGAAGTGTTCCAATGCCGAGGAGATATTAGAGTTTTGTGCGGAGCAGCTGCAAAAGGCGGCAATGGTTCCAAAGACGGTGTGGTTCGTGGACTTGCCGATGAATTCCACTGGCAAGGTGCAGAAGTCTGTGCTGAGAGAGAGAGCCAACGCAATTGAGAAGCAATGTCCATAGAAGGAGCACAGCTTCATAAGAACCAAAACATCAAGAAAATTAATTGCGAATTGTGTCTTTTTGTGTTATTTGTCCTATAATTTCATATTTCGAATTGTCACTGAGAAATGATTGCGTAATAGTCTTTAATGTACTGTGAGAATAACAATTCATTATGGATTATAAAAAATTAAATCACATATAATTATAAATTGTCATGGAATCCACTTCTTTAATAACTTATGCTTACAATAGATTGTTATTCTTACAGTACCCCAAGAACTATTATGTTAGCAAAACCCTTTCTCTAACTTTGATGTAAGCATATGTTTAAGTTTCTTTCTTTTTTTAGTCAACCTTTCTAGCTAGAATTTAACTGTTTATTTGTAGTTACTCTATGAAAGCAGAGGATTCAATCTTAGATATTGTTGACATGACCGTTCTCCTATTTGAAAGATATAGTCACTTATTGTGAAAATATAGGACAAGCGAATCGGATAGTAGGTAGAAAGAAGGAAATGGATCGGATACCGGATTTATATGGTTCGATCTGACTTTTGGTATCTATATTTATAAAGCGATATAATGGAGATTACAATCGTTCTCATACTCAAATAGTCTTTCAATATTTTCAATCTTCCGATTACACTCAATAACCCATTCAATATTTAGCCTTTCATAATTCTTAATGAAATCTCACTCAAACAACTATACAAATTCCACTTATAATAATTTAACTAGCTAAATCTCTATACAATATAATTACTGGAAAACACATTTTCTTCGATCTCTTTTGTGTAGTCTCTGAGCACTCTCCCGCCGTCTTTTCACTTCCTCTTCGTGATTAATAGAGGAAGCTCAAGTGGGGAAAGAGGAAGGAACAGGACGCGGAGAAATGGCCATGCATGATTGCACTTCATCTTATCTTTCTTTGTCTTCATGGTGGCCCTCTCTTTTCTCTCTTTGACCCATACAATGAATGCCCATCACCGCACTCTTCTTCGTACACGCCGACTGCCATGCGTTCTTTGAAGGAATCTAAAAGGTAACGTGAGATAGTTTGACACATGATGGGGAATGCATGCGATTATAATTGAAAGAAATATCTAACGATTTCTGGGTGGAAAGTTTGACCTATGTAGGAAATTTGATTTCAAGGATAATGAGATGATCGAGGCATGCTGCTATTGTAATGAGTCTGAAGAATACGCTGGATTGGGATCGGGATTAGGAATTTGGATCTTTTAAAAAGAACTTTGCTAAGAAGACGGTACTGTTGTAATTAATGACGGTGCCATTTTGTCCGTATATTTGTTTTGCAAGTTCATGGCAACTGGCTAATCTCGTGGAAGAATATAAATATAGATACACACACCTTTAATTAGTTCTACAGTGGAAGCTAAAGAAAATATGACAAAAAAAAAGCCAAAGAAAAGAAAGGATTATGGCACCGTAATTTTTTTTTTTTCTAATCAGTTATTACGTTAAAAAGGTACATAAAAAAACTAATGTTGTTGACTAGTCACTGTTAAATAGTGGTGTGGTGTTACCGTGGATAGGGGTGAGCGTGGTTCCCGGGTAGAACCGGGAACCGGAGAACCGAACCGGAGGTTCCGGTTCGGTTCCCGGTTCTAAGGGGACCGGTTCCGGTTCCCGGTTCCCCTTTTTGGGAACTGGGACCGGAACCAGAACCGGTTCGATTAGGGCTCAAAACCCCCCCAAATCAAAAATTCTCTCACTTCTTCCACAGAATCCACACACACGACACTTTTAGTTTTCACTGAGTTCTCTCTTCGCCCGTTCGTTCTCCATCTCTGCTCAACGCCACCACTGGTCGCCCTCGAGTCTCGACGCCACTACTGCTGATCTCTGCTCGAGGGTCGAGGCCACCTTCGCTCACCCTCGACAACACCACGGTTGACCTCTTCACCCGTTCGTTCTCCATCTTTGCTCGACGACACCGCCGGTTGCCCTCAAGTCTCGACACCTCCGCCGGTCTCCCTCGACGCCACTACCGCTGATCTCTGCTCGAGGGTCGAGGCCACCTTCGCTCGCCCTCGACAGCATCGAGGCTGACCTCTTTGCCCGTCCGTTCTCCATCTTTGCTCAACGCCATCACCGATCGCCCTCGAGTCTTGATGCCACCGCCGGTCTCTCTCAACGCCACTACCGCTGATCTCTGCTCGAGGGTCGAGGCCACCTTCACTCGCCCTCGACAGCACCGTGGCTGACCTCTGGCTCGCCGTTTGCCCTCGATGGCACCGTCGCTCGCCCTTGACACCACCGCTCACTGATCCCTGCTCGAGGCCACCTCCTCTCGCCCTCGACGGCACCGCCGCTAACCTCTGGCTCACTACTTGCCCTCGACGCCACCGTTGCTCACCCTCGACGCCACCGCCGCTCGCCCTCGATGCCACCACTCACTAACCCCTGCTCGAGGCCACCTCCGCTCTCCCTCGACGGCACCGCCGCTGACCTCTGGCTCACCGCTTGCCCTCGACGCCACCATCGCTCACCCTCGATGCCACCGCCGCTCACCCTCGACACCACCACTCGCCGACCCCTGCTCGAGGCCACCTCTGCTCTCCCTCGACGGCACTGCTGCTGACCTCTGGCTCACCGCTTGCCCTCGTTGCCACTATTGCTCGCCGACCTTTGCTCGACACCACCACCGCTCGCCCTCGACGCCACCGATGACCTCTACTCGGCGAGCCACTGGTGAGTGGTGACCTCTACTCGAGCCACTTCTTGATGTTGTTGTTCGTAATTGTTATTCAGCATCTTCTGTTCTTTTTTGTCCCGTTTCACTGGTCAACATCCCCCCTTCTTCATCTCTTCTATTGTGTCTCTACTGTTCGTAACTGTTGTTCAGAAGGCTTAAGTAGAATTGGTTTCTTGAGTTATGATTTTATCTGTCTTGTTTTGACTGAACTAGCCAAGAATTTTATAGAACAATCACCTATTGATTTTTAGAGTCACTGATATAAAACTAGCAGAAAGAAATAACTAAAATTGCCTGACATAGAGGCAATATGCCGAATAGGTGCTTTTTTCCCTGCAAATCCACATTAATGGTATATGATTTAGTTGGACATATTATAATTGGTAAGATGCTATTTGCACAATTACTTATGATTTAACGATGATGCTTAATACCTTGTGAAGTCTTGTGAGATAACTATTTATTAAATGTCACTGATTTGATTGATGAAAAAACCCTTGCAGGAGCCGCGCGTGAATAGTGGGTTTGGTGGCATTGCTTTGAGCCTTGAGGTATTTAAGAATCTTTCTAATGGTTCATTTTTATGAGTGTTTTGGGGTGTTCTTGTCTTTTTGTTCAACCATTATATGTTCATGAGTGTATGAACGAGCCTTCAGTTTCTCTTTTGAATTCTCTGTTGCTATGTCAAAAAAGAAAAGAACAGGAGAAAAGTGAAGAGTAGAGAGAAGAGAGAGTGAAAAATCTTCCATCCATTGTGGCATCCTACTCTTTA
This sequence comes from Eucalyptus sideroxylon x Eucalyptus melliodora, assembly GCA_016097485.1. Lineage (NCBI taxonomy): Eukaryota > Viridiplantae > Streptophyta > Magnoliopsida > Myrtales > Myrtaceae > Eucalyptus > Eucalyptus sideroxylon x Eucalyptus melliodora. The sequence continues at coordinate 42,247,087 of CM027832.1, read as the reverse complement.
TAGAACATATAATGGTAGTTCACGCGTGCTTTATCATACCTTTTGTCTTGAAGGTGTCACATATGCTTATGGAGCTGCTGTTTAATATGTTCTAACCAAATGTAGCTAATTTAATTTTAAAATCAAATGTTTACATAATTTGGCTAGATCAATGTCTTTGATCTTTTATAGCTGGCATGTGTAAAAAATCGAAGCTTCTAGCATGCTTCGTTCAAGTCTTAGAGCCACTAACAAGCAAAAGCACTTCTTGGAATGTATATAAAATGAAACCATCCTATGCTTGCATTCATAAAACCCGTATCTTATCCTGGACAGATGCACTGACTCTTTTACTATGTTTCATACAGTCCTGTTGGGAAATAGTGTGTCTCAAAAGAAGACTACGACTTAATCAAGAGGAAAGGATTGGCTGTTGTTGACTGTTCGTGGGCATGCTTGAGTGATGTACCATTCATAAAACCGCGGTGTTCTTCTCCACACCTTTGTATGGTCCTTCGCTTGTCAATTTTATTTTTTGATTAGTCACATGTCACACAGTAGATGCAGTCTATACATACTTGTGGATTTTGGTGTTGGAGTACATATTCTCCATGGATTTATCTGAATGTTTGGGCATCTCATGTATTGGGTTATGCATATTGTTTAAAAAAAATACGCACACACTAGAAATATGAATAATGGCTTTCTTTCACTTGGTTAAATGAATTTTCGTGATGTTCTCATGCTGCCTCTTTATCTTCTGGTAATGATGGAGTCTTGGGCTAAACTTTTTATAATAGAGACAATCAAAAGGTTCATCAAGTAGAAACATCATTGCTTCTACAATATGTTTTCTTAATACTTTTTTTAATCTTTTATGCATGTAATAGATTTATATAAATGAAATAGCATGATTGTTCATTTAGTTTTGTTCAATAGACATACATCTCTTTTGGTTTTTGCTGCACCTCTCTCTTCCTCAGCATAATGGGTGAACTTTCTTGCGGTGGCAGCTTGCCCAAATTGTTTTTTCTTCTTTTGACAAAAGGGATTCTGTTTGTAGTATACTCATTATGGATATGTACTTAAGTAAGTGCTGATCATCACTTTGTTATAGGAGTTCACATCTATTATTTTCTGTGAAACTTTGTCAGGTATCCAGATCTATAGGAGATGCGTACTTGAAGAAGCCTGAGTTCTTTCTTGATCCTTCTTTTCCACGGTTTCACCTTGCTGAGCCCCTTCGTAGGCTTGTGTTTACTGCTTATAGCTAAACCGAATTTCAACATCAGTTCCAGAGCTGTCAATCGGGCTTTCTCGACACTGTCTGACCATCAAATTTCAACATCACCTGTAGATTTTAGTGAGATAGCTTTGCAATCTTTCTGGTTAAGGTAGGCGATGAAATGAACAGGTTTGTGCTGTATTATGTTTCTATACAACATCGGTATGCTATATTTCAACATAATAGGCTTAGCTTATGTATAAAAGTACTGTATTATGTTTCTATACAGCATCGGTATGTTGTATTTCAATATAATAGACTTAGCTTATGTATAAAAGTGATGTATTATGTTTCTATACAGCATTGGTATGCTGTATTATACTGTATTAACGTTGTTATCAACTAAATTAATTATATTCTGTAATTTTTGTGTAGTGCAAAGTTAATGTATCAATATAACACATCAATGGAAGTGGAGGGACATGAGGATATGACTCCGGAATTGGAGTTTTCTAGCCATGAAAATGAAGAAGAGGCACCCCCTACTATGAGTGCCATGAGTAAGGTACCTGGTTCTCATCTTCCTTAGGATAAGAAATATACATCAGAATGCTGGAATCATTATACAAGAATCAATGATAAGGATGAAAAACCAAATCAAGTGAAGTGCATACATTGTGGGACAATGCTTAAGTATCGTGTTGCTAACGGTACTTCTGCGATGAGGAAGCACTTGACCACATGCAAGAGGTTTCCCCGTAATGTAGATAAGAGACATAAATTCTTTGCACCACGTAATGTAGACATGGCTGGCAAGTCAGGAGGTGATTCTAATACTGGTAGTATCTTATCAACATGGTCATTTAATCAAGAATGTTGTAGGCGAATGCTTGCTCGGTTCATCATCAGTGATGAGCAACATTTTTCTTTGGTTGAGCGTGTTGGATTTCGTGAATTTGTTAGTGAGTTACAGCATCTCTTCAAACATATATCACATTTCATAGTGGCAAAAGATTGCATGAAGTTGTATATAGATGAAAGAACTTCTTTGAAGAATTATTTTCAACAGATTAATTCTAGGATCGCACTCACGACCGATACATGGAGCTCTATTCAAAATCTGAATTATTTGTGTCTCACTGCACATTTTATTGATGAAAATTGGAAGTTGCATAAAAGAATCATCAACTTTGTGGTGATGCATAGTCACAGGGGTAGGGAAATTGGGAAAATGGTTGAGAAATGCATTCAAGAGAGGGGAATTGAAAAAAAGGTGTCCACAATCACTGTGGATAATGCTAGCTCGAATGATGTTGCAATTAACTATTTGAGGGATAAATTTTACAAAGAAAAGTTGTTAATATTGGATGGTAGTGTTTTGCACATGAGGTGCACAGCTCATATATTGAATTTGATTGTGAGAGATGGCTTGACTACGGTACGTGACTCCATTGCACGTGTCCGGAATGTGGTTAGGTATGTAAAGAGTTCTCCCGCAAAAGCCAATGCATTTCAGTCTTGCATTAAGAGTGAAAATATCACTTATAAAGGTTCGGTAGTTCTTGACATTGCTACTAGATGGAATTCCACTTATCTCATGTTAAACACCGCCATCAAGTTCAGAAAAGCTTTCCAAAGAATAGAAGACGACAATTTATCATTTGCAAGTGAGTTAAATCATGAAACTCCTAGTAAGGATGATTGGGAAAATGCTATTATTATTTCAGATTTTCTAAAAGCATTCTATGATGCTACCAATTGGATGTCGGGGATTTCATATGTTACTTTAAATGATTATTTTGAAGGAATAGCTCTTTTGTATAGATATTTGAAAGAAGTGGTCAATACTTCGGATCCTAGGCTTCATGATATGGGTGTGAAAATGAAAGAAAAATTTGATAAATATTATGGAAGCTTGGATAAAGTGAATATGATGGTCCTGATTGCGGTTGTGTTAGATCCTATAGCTAAGTTGAATTATGTGACTTTCTTGTATGGACAAATTTATAATGATGAATTGAAAGTTAAAGAGATGCATTAGAAGGTGAAGGATGCATTGGAGTGTTTGTATGAATTTTATAAACAATCTTCTCTTATTTCAAGTGATCGAAATTTTGGTGGCCATAGTTCGGGTGCAAGTAGTAGTGCTTCTAATGTCGATTCGGGTGGTAGTGAAGGAATAAAGAAGTATGATGGACAAGCTTGGAAGAAAATGTTTTTATACTCGAATGAACAAGGGTGTGATGACAATAAGTCCGAGCTTGATCAATATCTTCAAGAGAAAAATGAAAAGAATCTTGATATTGACATTTTTAATGTGGTGGAAGACTAATGGCTCAAAATATAAGATCCTTTATTTGATGGCTCAAGATATTTTTGTCAATTCCCGTAACTACCGTTGCTTCCGAGTTAACTTTTAGTGCATCGGGTCGTGTTCTTGATGGTTTTCGAAGTTCTTTAACTCCCAAAGTAGTGAAAGCTTTGATTTGTACTCAATATTGGTTGAGAGCCGTTCATGTACCGATTGATGTTGAGGAGTGCATCGAGAATGCAGAAAAATTTGAGTTGGGTAAGTGACATTGTTTATATCTTTATATATTGTAATTCTTTTTGTATATCTATAAGTAAATATTTTATTTAATCTCTTTTCCTTCTTCTTTTTATAGATATGAATGGTCTTAATGGGGAGATTATCGCCGGTAAATAGAGTTTATCACTGGGAGGATGCCTTGCATTGAAAAGTAAAGTATAGCTTTTATTTCAGCTTTCAAGAGATAGTATGAACCAAATATAACTGTATTGTATATCTTTTTTATGTTTCAGGAGCAATAGGTCTTATGCGGGCCAAGTGAAGGTGCTAATGGAGAAGTTAGAAATCATGATAAAGCTTGGTGAGTTCCTGAAATATTGACCAGGCATGGAAACTGAAGAGCATTTAACCTGTTGAATTTGCTTGTTTACTCAAAATGGTTAATTTTATGTTGTCTTATTAACTAAATGCTACAGGTTCTGCTGGAATTCAAGGAGTATGCTACATAAGTATGTTAGAAAGGCAGTCCGTGCTATTGGTCGCTATGCAATCAAGTTGGAGAGAGCAGCAGAGCGATGCATTAGTGTTTTGCTGGAGCTGATTAAGATTAAAGTCAATTTTGTGGTTCAAGAAGCCATTATAGTTATTAAAGACATTAAGAAGATACCCTAACACGTTAGTCTCGATATCTGTAATTTTTGGAGTACGTGAACTGAAAAGCAGTTCCATTCATCTCTTAATTTAGTGGTGCTCTCATCATGCAAGCTGAGAAGATCAACATGGAAGAGAAGATTGAAGAGAAGAGGAAGCTTGAAGAGGAAGACTTAGCTAGATTGACTAAAGAGAAGGAAAGCCATGACTTAGAATTTTTCTATCCATCAATGCAAATCTTTTAATTTATGGAACGATTTAAAAAAATCCACTCAAATCTTTTTCTGCAGTGTTAGCTGACGCAGCAGAGAACTATCACCAAGTTCTTGCAGAAAATAGGAGGCTATTTAATGAGGTTCAAGATCTAAAAGGTGCATGAACTTTAAGTGAAAGCCTAGGAAGAGGACTGCACAGTGGCTTTGTTTTCAGCAAATAGATCATCTCCCAATTTGTTGTGGCATCCTTTTTGTCCTTTGATATATGTATATGTATGATGCATCCTTTTTGTCCTTTGATATATGTATATGTATATATAGATAGATATATATATATATATATATATATATATATCTTCCTCTTATTGGAACAGTTGCATCGCTATATATTTCGAGACCTCGTAACAGTTTAGCATTTAAGCTGCAGCGACTTTATAGTGGTTGGATGCGTGTGAAAAACCGATTTTACAAGTACTGGCTACCAAATCCATTTCGTGGGAAATTAATGGAGTTTCTTTAGAATTGAGAAGTATAAGCACTATCGGTCTGATTGCTGAGCTGATTGCTGAGTTTAATTCTTCAACTTAAGATTTTGCCTTTTCCAGCTGAAGCATGTAATTACATTGGTTGTCGGTGATCCAGCTGTAGTTCTTGTGCTAATCCTTGGTGTGGAGGCCTTGTATAAATTCAAGTTCATTTATATGATTTGTGATGGTTTTATATGAGATGGGCTTAAGGCCCGTCCGCCCAAGTTGGGCCCAAAAAGCCCGGCCCACGGGAATGGGGCCCGTGGATGGAGGGACGTATAAAAGGGAGGAGAGAGAGAGAGAAGACACCTTTTGGACAATCAGAACGTAGGTACGTCTTCCCCTCTCCCACGTACTCTCTCTCCAAAAAGAAAAGGAAAAACAGTAAGGCTCTGGCAACTTTTTCCTTCCCTTCAAGGCGTCATCGGATCGAACAGGGCCAAGTTTCTCTTCCTCTATCGGCGTCGGTGTCTAATCTGTGGCTAACAAGGTACGCTCGAATCCGTGGTGTGCTTTACGATCGGTGATACGTGATTTTCCCGGGCTTCGTCTACCGCATTGATTTAAGGGTTTGATTTAGTGTCAAATCCGCTTTTCCGGGATCCGTTAATCCCAACATTGGTATCAGAGCCCTAGTTCACGTTTTCCCGACCTGTTTTGATGTTTTTGATTGATTTTTCGCAAAAACAATTCGGCCGTACGGATCGGGGCGAGAAATCCCGACACCCGAGCGCTGTTCAGCCATTTTTCCGAGTTTTCGTAAGTCGAAATCGAATTCTTATGGCATAGGGAGAAAGGGGTCGTCGAGACGAGTCCGGCGACATGTCGTGCGCCGCCGGGAGACGCCGCACGCGCCCACACGCGCAGCCAGAAGGTGCTGCGCGTGAGCGCGATGCGCCCGGTAACGTTGGCTCGCCCAGCGCATGCGACACACACGCCGGTCGGCGAACCGACGTGTGCTGGCGTCACACGATGACGTCACCGTGACATCACCCAACGGTCGGTAACCGCTGGGATGACGTCACCGATGACGTCATCGCCAACGACGGTTGGCCGGGCGGTCACCGGCCGGCGACCCGACCCGACCCGACCCAGGGACGCCTGGCACGCGCGCGGCACGCGCCGGATGACGTATGCGTGACGTTTGCCAGCGCACGCGTGCGGCACGTGCGGTCGGTTCGTCCGACCGGGTCTTACCGGTCCAACCACCAACGACCTGACCGTTGACCCTCTGACCGTTGACCGATGACCGTTGACTGTTGTCCCAAAAAAACAAAAAGGAAAGGAATGTGTTTCTTTTTCAATTAAGTCTATGTGGATTATATGTAATCCCTTATTTGTTCTGCATTTGTTGCAGGAACAATGCCTCCACTGAGGTTACGCACACCTATTCGCGCAATTACCGATGAACAAAAGGAAAGGCTGTCTAAGTTGATAGCTGAGCTGATTGATTATCGATGGGAGAGTAGTGACTTAATTGATCACGTCCTTGAAGTCAACGGGAAAAATCAAAAGGTCATATGGAATGGTCGTCTTATGCCACAGTCAGAGATGGTGCGATTTTTCATTAACACTCTTCCACCTGAATGGCAAGATGTGTGGAATCGCATATGGGAAGTCAACGAAGCTACTTCATATAAGAAAATTGTGATAGATTTTGTAAATGAATATTACTGTATTGTTACAAGGGAAAAGATTAAGAAATTGAACAAAAGAGGATCTTTCCCAGTTCGTGTACTGACTTTGTGTTAGTTATATTGGCTGATTTTTGTTAAGTGTGTTTATGGACATATTATACAATGTTTACTACCTAATTGTTGATGATGTAGCAACCAATATGTTAGTTGTATTAGTTGAAAGCATTATTGTTTTTATTGGATATCATTTATCTGTTGCTTTCTGTTATTACTGGTTGCTGTGGGTAATTAGCTATGGGTAGTTTTTTAGAAGTTTTTGTAGCTTCATAGAATTGATTTTGCATATGACAATCATATTAATGATAGTTTTGAGTTAGGATTTTTGGAGAATGATTGGAAACATAGTGACATTTTGATTCTGAAGCCTTGCTTGAAATTATTCATTGATATGATGGGTCTGTACAAAAGGGATGCATAAATGATAGGCATTAATAATTCGTGCATATATGTCTGATGTGTTCAGATTAGTGGCTTCAGCCACAAAGAACATAGTTGCCGAGCTGAACAAAGGTGAAAAGCTCATTGGTGACAACTATGATATATGGCACATGAAAATCCAATATGTGCTGGAAAAGCAAGAAGCACTAGAAGCTCTTGACGATATTATGGAAGATCTTAAGGATGCCATGCGCCAACTTGAGCTAGTAGAGGACCGCCTAACGGCATTTGAGTCGAAAATAGACATTTGCAATGCTGGTTCTAGCTCAGAAAGAGCTTTGAGCTCTAAGCGCAAGCGTATTGATTCGTTCAATATGTGGGATTGCAAAGGATCAAGTCCTTGTTGCAAGAAATCAAGAGTTAACCAACACAAGAGAGGAAAACATCCTCAAATGAAGAAAATGTCAAGGGTGAGGTGTTACAATTGTGACAAGAAGGGTCACTATGCTCGCGACTGTCGTGAGCCAAAGAAGGTAAACACCGCTTGTGCTTTTCAGAACTTTACTTTTGTGTCGAGTTTTGTATTCTTAACTGAGTCTAATCCTTTGTGGACTGTAGATTCAGGAGCGACAGACCATGTAGCGAAGGATAGAGGATCCTTCGTGGAATTCCGACGAGTACCAACTGGAACTAAGTGGATCTATGTGGGAAACAACTCTAGAGCTGAAGTGAAAGGAATTGGCACCTACCAACTGAACATGCGTGGTGGACGCACTTTGTTCCTTCATGATGTATTGTATCCTCCAGAGATTCGTCAGAATTTAGTGTCTGTTTTAATGTTGGTTAGACTAGGTTTTAATATGAACTTCTATAATAGAGGTGTGGATTTGTTTTTAGATACAAATTACTATGGTTGTGGTTATTTTTTGGATGGTTTCATTGTATTAGTATTGACTATGTTAATGCAAATGTTTGTTATTACCTTATCACATCTCCTAATACCTATGATAATGATGTGAATGTGTGGCATGCTAGACTTGGTCACATTGGCCAACAACGTATGAATAGACTAGCCAAAGAGGGCTTGTTGGGCAACATTGAAAAAGTCGATTTGCCCATATGTAAGCATTGCCTAGAAGGGAAAACGACACGGAAACCATTTGGAAAAGGTAAAAGAGCTTAATTTCCTCTACATTTAATCCATTCTGATGTCTGTAGTCCAATGAATGTGAGAGGAAGGCATGGGGCTGTTTATTTCATCACTTTTATAGATGATTATACTCGATTCGGATATGTCTATTTGATTTCTCATAAATCCAAAGCAATAAGTTGTTTCAAAAGGTTTATGAACCTGGTAGAAAATCAATTAGACAAGAAAATAAAAACATTGAGATCCGATCGAGGTCGAGAATATGTATCTGATGAGTTCAGAAAATTATGTGATGAAAAAGGAATATAAAGACAGTTGTCTATTCCGTATACTCCTCAACAAAATGGTGTTGCGGAGAGAAGAAACAGAACCCTACTGGAAATGGTTAGGTCCATGATGGCGCATACTAACTTACCTATTACTTTTTGGAGTGATGCGTTGTTAACTGCTGCCTATATACTTAACCGGGTGCCTTCCAAATCAATTGCTTCCACTCCATATGAGTTATGGACAGGTAGAAAACCAGACTTAAGTTTTCTTAAACCATGGGGTTGTGCTGCCTATACACATGAGTCCTCTCACAAGTTTGGGAAATTGGGTCCTAGAGGAAAGAAGAGTATTTTCATAAGATACTCTGAACACTCGAAATGATATGTGTTCATAGGTGAGCAGGAAAGTGGGAGTATAACTGAATTTGAATCACGAGATGTCACATTCTTAGAGGATGAATTTCCTAAGAAGGGTGAAATAGGTGAAGATTATTCCCTATTTGAAACCTTGGATCAAGATAATGATATTAGTGGAGTTCGTCCAAGTGGGAGTAATATGAGAAGTGATGAATTGAATTCAACTCATTCTCAATTACAACCACATGATGAGACGACATCATTATTACCTAATCCAAGTGGGAGCATGATGGGGACTGATGTACAAAGTGTACAATTTCCCATATGAGGAACAAGTCGCCAAAGTATTCCCCGTCGACGTTTTGACATTGAAGGGAAAACTTTTATGGTTGCTCCACAAGATGAGGATGAGCCAAGAAATATTAATGAGGCTCTAAATTGCCCTAGTAAGGAAAAATGGATTCATGCAAGGGAAGAGGAAATTTAGTCAATGAAATCAAACCAAGTCTGGGAATTGGTTGATCTTCCAAAAGGACGCAGAGCTATTGGGGACAAGTGGGTTCTCAAAATAAAGCGAAAGACTGATGGCTCGATAGAAAGGCATAAGGCTCGTCTTGTGGCGAAGGGGTATAATCAACAGGAAGGAATTGATTATGAAGATACGTTTTCTCCTGTAGTAAGATTTATCTCGATTCGTATTATTCTAGCAATAGTAGCTAGTATGGATCTTGAGTTACATCAAATGGATGTAAAGACTGCTTTCCTTAATAGAGAATTAGAGGAAGAAATATATATGGAACAACCTGCTAGTTTCATAGTGAAAGGCCAAGAAGAAAAGGTATGTCGACTTTTGAGATTGATATATGGCCTTAAGCAGTCATCGAGACAATGGTATATACGTTTTCATAATGCCATAATGGCATATGACTTTACAATAATAGATGAAGATCATTGTGTATATATCAAAAAATCCAAGGATCAATTTGTGATCATATCATTATATGTTGATGATATACTAATTGTCGGAAGCAATAGAGAGTTTGTTAATACTGTTAAGAGTTGGTTATCTTCCAACTTTGAGATGAAGGATATGGGTGAGGCTGCATACATTCTTGGAGTTAAGATTTCAAGAGATCGTTCGAAGAGATCGTTGTCTCTTTCGCAAGAAACATATATAAATAAAGTTCTTGAACGATTTCGTATGCAAGATTGTAAACCTATAGACACTCCTATTGCAAAAGGTGAAGGATTGAGCCATAGACTGTGTCCAAGGACTCTACAAGAGAAGGAACAAATGAAACATGTTCCTTATGCTAGTGCTGTTGGGAGCTTGATGTACGCTATGATGTGTACAAAACCCGACATATGTTTTGCAGTTGGAATGGTGAGTAGATACCAATCCAATCCAGGTCCAGCACATTGGAAGGCCGTTAAGAGAATACTAAGGTATCTGAAGGGAACTACTGATTACAAGTTGAATTACCAAGGAAAGGATCTGCGACCTGAAGGCTATTCAGATGCTAATTGGGGAGGAGATTTAGATGAAAGAAAATCTACCTCTGGATTTGCTTTCTTACTGAACAATGGCGCCATATCATAGAGTAGTAAGAAGCAAACGTGTATAGCCTTATCCACGATGGAAGCTGAGTTCGTGGCATTATCAGCAGCAGTACAAGAAAGAGTTTGGCTTAAGAGATTTTTGGATCATTTAGGTATTATTGAGAAAGCTGCAAATCAATTATTGGTTAACTGTGATAGCCAAGCAGCTATAGCATACACCAAAGATCCAAAGTATCATGGCAAGACCAAACATATAGATACCAAGTATAACATTGTAAAAGATATGGTTGCACGAAAGGATGTGAACTTACAGTACATATCTACGCATAGAATGGTAGCAGATCCTATGACAAAGCCAATACCTAGAGATGTGTTTTGTGGTCATGTAAAATCTCTAGGATTGCGTAGAGTCTGATGTACTAAATTGTAATTTCCTTGAGTTGTTCACATTTATGAAATTTTGTTTTTCATTGATTAATGCCTATGAATCTATGTATGATCTTTATGCATCTTAATGCTCAGTGCATTATTTTAAGTTGAGAAAGTATGTCGGACGGATATAAGATTAACCCACTCACACGGGTAATCGCCTCTATTTACTGTGTGATAAATAGAGATGAGACTGTTTTTAAGCTTATTATCTAAATGATAATTGAGAGCTCAAGCTTAAAAATACGCATGTCGCCTTAACTGAGTGTTAAGATGAGGACATGATACTTACTATGTCCGAAAGTAAAATACCCTACATATTTTACTTTATCTGTCTAAGATGCCAGATGTGAGTTCTGATGAATTTTGTAAATGAGTAGATACGTGAACTTAAGTTAGACATTGAGTATGTCTGAGCTATCATTTGTACGGTATTGAAAGGTGTAGACATACACTCCATGGGAAAGGAGTTAATACCGTAATATGTATTTCATACTACGTATGCATGAGACGATCAATAAGAGTGGCAAAAAGTTTGATCTCAACTTTTATGACATGTGAGACTCTTGAGGAAAAGAGTTCCTCAATTTTTTAGTCCCCTCATGACTCTTACTTATTCTCAAGATTTCTATTTAATGTTTGCTATCTTAGGGTGTTGCCAATGGTCATGAGATGATTCGATCTAATGGGGCATTTCTAGAAAAACAAGCTGAACTAAAATTGAGAGTTTGAAGGGAAGAGGAAGATCGGTTTTGGAGAATCACATTATAGTTTTGTATTCACTGGTCGACCAATTATGACTGTTTTTGTGATAATTATAATTGTGAATACGATATATATATATATCATGTTTAAAAGAGATCAAGAGAGATATAAATGTGATCGATCGATCTAGGGTACTGCATACTAAATCTACTCAGAGTGTGACGCCCATTATGAGCTGCTATATATTCCTAACAGATGTATAGCAATGAGCTCTCAAAGTATGCTGGTCGCACGGATTATTCACCGGTATGAATGTTGAAGAGAGATAAAGAGAATCATGTTCGGCCCACCATGTGCGAGTGGGAGATGATGATTTTATATGAGATGGGCTTAAGGCCCGTCTGCCCAAGTTGGGCCCAAAAAGCCCGGCCCATGGGAATGGGGCCCGTGGATGGAGGGACGTATAAAAGGGAGGAGAGAGAGAGAGAAGACACCTTTTGGACAATCAGAACGTACGTACGTCTTCCCCTCTCCCGCGCACTCTCTCTCCAAAAAGAAAAGGAAAAACAGTAAGGCTCCGACAACTTTTTCCTTTCCTTCAAGGCGTCATCGGATCGAACAGGGCCAAGTTTCTCTTCCTCTATCGGCGTCGGTGTCTAATCTGTGGCTAACAAGGTACGCTCGAATCCATGGTGTGCTTTACGATCGGTGATACGTGATTTTCGGGCTTCGTCTTCTACATTGATTTAGGGGTTCGATTTAGTGTCGAATCCACTTTTCGGGGATCCGTTAATCCCAACAATTTGCTTGTACTTGCAGTAGTTTCACTTATCACAACCGCAAAGGAATTTCTTTTCCATCTATTTGCCAATTATTCTCACCTCCTGTTTAGCCAAAAAGAAGGGGATGTCGTATTTGCCAATGCATAGAGTACTTTGATGATCATCATTTGTCTTTTATCCTGGTTTCTTGTTTCTCTTTGTTTCCCCTCGCATTTATTGTGATACCATTTCTTCCCATGGTTCATTCCCTTGTTTCTTTTGCAGGCAACATGGAGTGTCTCCTCTTAAATCGTCTCTGATATGGACAGCAGTCACTCTTCAGCTTCTGCAAATTTGCTGCTTGTACATTATTATGCTCTGTTAGCACAACTGCATCTTGACTTGTGTACAAAATCAGCTACAAGAAAAAAACGAATTGTAAATAATGGCGATGTAACGCACCTGATTATCTGCTGTCTTGTTCAGGGATGTTTGTCGGTGCCCTGTAAGACTTCAAATGAGAGCGTTCCAGCTGCTCCAGGGAGGGGAGTCCTTGAGATGCCTCATGCACCTCTGATCTTGTCCTTCTCTCCTACTGCGTTCGTTGCGTCTTTAACTTTGAGAAAATGTGACATGTAATGAATCTCGTGATTAAGGCGTATTTCGTGACACGAGCTGCCCTGTTTCACATTGAAACCTGTCTTTTGTCTAACACATAAACTCCGCAGGTTATGAAAGATGGATGTATAATTCAGTCAGGGAAGTATGAAGATCTAATTGCTGATCAGCAGGGTGAACTTGTGAGGCAATTGTCTGCGCACAGACAATCTTTAAGTCAAGTGAACCCAGCCCAAGAAGACAGGACATCAACCATCAAGCCACACCAAGCAAGCCAAATCGAAGTCATGGAAGAAAACTCTGGGCATCACGTTAAAAACAGAAAGCTTTCGAAGAAAACACAAGAAGAAGAATCGGAAACTGGCCGTGTGAAATGGAGCGTTTACTCAATCTTTGTGACTTATGCCTATAAGGGTGCGTTGGTCCCAGTTGTTCTTCTTTGCCAAGTCCTCTTTCAAGGGTTACAAATGGCGAGTAATTATTGGATGGCTTGGGCGACTGAGGACGATCGCATGATCAGCAGAGAAAAGCTGATCGGAGTATTCATCTTGCTGTCTGGCAGGAGTTCAATCTTTATTCTTGGACGGGCAGTTCTGTTGGCAACTATTGCCATCGAGACTGCTCGACATCTCTTCCTCGGCATGATTTCTTCGGTCTTCCGTGCACCCATCTCGTTCTTTGACTCCACCCCTTCAAGCCAAATTCTCGATCGGGTTGGTTCTTCGAGCTTCTGCTTTCTGTTATAGGTCACTGGTCTGATACTTATTGTGCCAGAGATTAACATCAGCATTGTTTTTTCTCCTTATTTCTTCCAGTCTTCCAAGGATCAAAGCATAGTGGATATGGACATTCCCTACCGGTTAGCAGGGTTGGTATTTGCTCTAATTCAGTTGTTAAGTATAATCGTCCTAATGTCCCAGGTGGCGTGGCAAGTTTTTGTTCTCTTCCTGTTAATCCTTGCTATCTCCTGTTTTAGCCAGTATTCTACAGTTTAGTTCTGAGTTCTATCTGGAGGTACTCAGGTACCTGTCACAGTGTTGGTAAGGTTACTCCATTCTGGCTTAGAAAGCACAGTAGTAGGTGCTTTGAATGCTCTCCTGGTTTTGGAGAGTGATGATTCAACTAGTGCCGAAGCAATGGCTAAAAGTGGTGCAGTAGAGGCTCTTTTGGAATTCATTAGGTCTCATCAGTGTGAGGAAACGGCAGCAAGACTGCTGGAAGTATTGTTGAACAATGTTAAGATCCAAGAGACAAAAGTTATCAAATCTGCAATCTTGCCTTTATTGTAGTACCTTCTTGATCCGCAAATGCAAGCCCAGCAGGCCAGACTCCTTGCTACTCTTGCCCTTGGTGACATATTTCAGAATGAAGGTCTCGCTAGAAGTGCAGATGTTGTTTCAGCTTGTCGTGCCTTAGTAAATGTGCTTGCAGACCAACCTACCGAAGAAATGAAAGTTGTCGCTATATGTGCTTTACAGAATCTTGTTATGTACAGTAGATCAAACAAAAGGGCAGTTGCAGAGGCTGGCGGTGTTCAAGTTGTATTAGATTTGATTGGTTCAAGTGATCCAGACACTTCTATCCAAGCTGCAATGTTTATTAAGCTTCTATTCTCCAATCATACCATTCAGGAGTATGCCTCAAGTGAAACAGTCAGAGCTATCACTGGTGAGACTTCTTTATATCTGATTTAGGATTCATAGGTTTTATCTTTTGGAATTCGAGATGCACAATCATATGCACATAATAAGGCACTTTCTTATTGTCATTGCTGGTTTTTTCCCTCAAAGTTCAAATCATCCATCTTAGATATTGCAACTTCCTGTGTCATTTTTTTGACATTTGTGATATTTTAACAAGATTACGACGATGATTTCCCTGTTTTGTGAGTCAATCCGTGTGGCAATTTGGCAGCGAAGATCATGTGCCACGGTGCAAATAATATTGCTGTAGGTACTAAATTGTGAAGGACAAGGACATGCTAACTTCAACCTGTTCTAAATCACTATTTTATAACTATGACAGAGAATCTATCATCAAAAGTTTCCTTGTGCAATTGCGAAATGATAGAATATCTGTTGAGTCATCCTAGCCTCCTAGGGCATGAACATGTATATATCGCATGTTCAGAGAAAAGGTTCTCTCTCATTCAATTGACGGCAAGAGTCCAACTAATTGGAGCTCAGCGATGTGTTGAATAGCATAGTGGACAGTTCAAGTTATTGTATAGCCAATTTACTACATTGATTTAGTGCTGCATTATTCTGACCAAGTCCATGCGCTTCAGGTTGGAAAAACAGTTGCACTGTGCTAGTAATTTCTTCGTCTGTGTTGCTATTTATGGCCTTGCTTCTATTCTGTAATCTTTCACCTCTTTAATGATTATCCTCTCACCTTGCAGCTGCCATTGAGAAGGATCTGTGGGCAACTGGAACTGTCAATGAAGAGTATCTAAAGGCTCTGAATGCATTCTTTGGCAATTTTCCACGTTTACAAGCCACCGAGCTTGCAACACTTAGTATTCCTCATCTAGTTACCTCCCTAAAGATGGGTTCTGAGGCAACTCAAGAAGCTACTCTAGCCTCTAGATGCACTTTTCCTACTGCGGCAAGCCTGGTCAGCATGCCCAGCTGAGGTTTCAAATGAACTCGAAGCAGCTCATCCAAGAACGGCAAAGTTCTCGCTCATAGTGGCAGTGATCTCCTCGTTCATGGTTGGTCTGGTCTTGTCGGCGATCTTGCTTGCCACTCAGGACATATATCCATCCCTATTCTCCAGAGATTTGTAAGGATGGCGAAAATCAGTCATTTAGCACCATCTAAAATGTAAATATGTTCATCAAAGGACAACTTGTGAAAATGTCAATCGACTTACTCAATGACAATATTAGGTTGAAAGTCAGCAACTTTAGAGTGTTATTGATTTGTGAATTGAAGTACTATCTTTCTTCTTTTGTCAACAAGAGGACTTACAAGCCTGGTGGTCGTGGTAAAGGTTGTGGTTCCAACAGTACAGCTCCTCCATGCACTGGGTAGGTGCCCTGCACCATATACTATTGAAAGTGCCTTGTATCTGTTGGTTGTACTTTATATTGTCGGATGGATTGTTTGTTTTTTCTGGATAAGCTTGTCGTTCTTTTTTTTTTTTTTTGAGATACTATATTCTCTTTTTCCTTCTGTTGATCTTCTAGTATGGTCTTCTGTAGAAACTAAGTGGATTTAATCTATTACAGGTATATAGAGATGATGGCTCCAGTTTTCTCCAGAGTTGCCTAGCGCTGTGTATGGTATATGATTTAGGTGTGCCATTTTATTGCGTCTGGTGTTTGTCTTTTTCTAGGACATCAAAGTGTTTGCTTGTATATTGGGGCCATGTCAATTAGAAGAGATCTCTAGGTTAGATAGGTAGGCATTGAGTTGTGGAAGATGATATCTTTATCATATGAGTTTGAATTTGACTTTGAATTGGATGCTGTCTGCTATGGACCAGAATAATAAAGTAGGAAATTGCCTCATTGATAATCTGTGTGTGTCCAAGAGGATGATAATGCTGTTTGTGTATATTCTCTTCGATGAATATCAAGTTTGTTTATTATTGTTGCATTCATTTCCATTTTTTTAAACTAAAAATGAAAAAAAGAACCTATTGAACCTGTTGGAACCTGGAACCGACCTCGGAACCTGTGACAGGGTAGGTTCTAGGTTATTGGTTTTGATGGGTAGGTTCCAGGTTCCAAAAAATGAGAAACCTGTATCCGAGGGTAGGTTCCAGGTTCCAAGCGAAACCTGTAAGGAACCGGAAACCGCTCACCCCTAACTGTGGAGTCTTACGTTGCTTTTTTAACAAATATCAAACAGAAAGAATGTATAAAAAAACCCTAGTCACATAACCCTCAAGGGAACTCAAGAGAATTTAAATGATTTTCACTCACTTGGAAATTGGATCAGATAGGTTGCCATAGGTATTCTCAAAATATAATACGTAATTAAGGAAGAAATAATTATTGTAATTATTATTGTTTTGTTTTGAAGAAAATTACTTTGCTACAAAATTAACTTCTAATTCATAACTTCTAATTCATAAGAATTGACGTAGAGTCAGGTGTCATGTGGTTATGTGTTATTGAATTATTCTCTTGTGCTAATTCAGTTATAAACCTTTGAATTAGACCAATTTAATTAAAAGCATTTTTCACATTAGTACCAATTCAGTCCATCCAGTCAATTTAGGCCAGAAATTATTAATATGGATATCGGTCATCGTACGTGACACAGTTGACGCTGATGTGAACATTTTAATAATATATATTTTTTAATTTTTTAATTTTAAAATAATTTTTTCTCTTTTTTCCCTCTCCCTCTTCTTTGCTTTTTC
Organism: Eucalyptus sideroxylon x Eucalyptus melliodora; assembly: GCA_016097485.1. Taxonomy (NCBI): domain Eukaryota; kingdom Viridiplantae; phylum Streptophyta; class Magnoliopsida; order Myrtales; family Myrtaceae; genus Eucalyptus; species Eucalyptus sideroxylon x Eucalyptus melliodora. The sequence continues at coordinate 42,229,662 of CM027832.1, read as the reverse complement.
TTTTTGCCAATGGCCATCACCAGCCACTAGCCACAACCATGGCCGGTGAGGGTTGGCTTCACCTGGGTTGCCCTTGCTAACTGCAGGCGATGGTTGGCCTCTCTGAGCCACCCTTGGGCAAGGGCGAGCACCAGCCGTCCAAGCACGACCAGACGAGGCCCCAGCGAGGCCAACCATCGCCTAGACCAAGGTGGTCTCTCCATGCCTCGCCTCACCTAAGCAAGGGTTTGCCTCACTAGGGCTCACCTAGGCGATGGTCGGTTGTGAGATCTAGCAAGGGGCCTCCCTAGTCACGCCTAGATAGTTGACGCTCGCCCTCACCTAGGGGCACCTTGGCGAGACTGACCATCGCCTGCGGTCGACGAGGGTAACATAAGCGAGACCAACTTTTGCCGACCATGGCTTTGTCCAATTGCCGACAATGGCCACCTGCGAAAAGAAAAGGCAAAGGAGAGGGAGAGGGAAAAAAGAAGAAGAAGAAAATAATTATTTTAAAAATTCAAAAAAGTCAAGAAAATATTACAATATTATTACAAATATCCACGTTAACACCGGCCATGCCACGTAATACGGCTAGCATCCACATCAACAATTTCAAGCCTAAATTGGCCTAATAGATTGGATGGGTACCAATGTGAAAAAGTTTATGACTAAATTGATCAAATTAAAAGATTTAGAATTGAATAGGTATCAATGTAATAGGTTTAAGACTTTTTTTGATACTTTTTTCTGAAATAGTACAAATAATTCTATACAATTGATTAGTTTCTAATAAATTTTGACACTCTGCATATTCTAATGAATATCAAGTAACCAAATCACTAAGGCCCATACTATTACAAATTGCCCCGGTTAGAAATTTATAATATGGTAATTCAAATGGAATATCGAACCAAAATGATAAACTTTGTTTACCATCATAGCCGCTTGAGTAATCTTAAGTGTAGGCTCGTTTTTTATCATTTAAAAAAGGGAAAAACAACCTTTGTTTTTCGTCAAAATTTTACAATATTATTCTAGCTTAAAAAAATTTATGTATCAATATTGAGAAAATTATCAAATCAATAATTCTTATTGCATGAATGTCAACTCAATTTTAAATTTTTAAATTTTGTTAATATAATTTAAAACCTTTATGCCAAATTCCAATAGAACTCTTTTGGTCAATTGCCATTGGAAATTATGGACATGGTGTCCAATCATCATCAATTGGCCAGCATGGCACACTGAAGTGGAAAATCTTACTTGAAACAATGTCCTACGAGGATTGTCACATGTCAACAATTTTCTTTGACAATTAACCACAATGACCATATTGGAATTTGGCATAAAAATTTAAAAGCACATTAGTCAAATTGAAAAATTTAAAACTAAAATGACATCCGTACAATTGATTTAAGATTGAATCGGAAATTGTCCCATCAATATCTATATATATATTTCAGGCTATAAAAAAAAATATTCAAATCTATCCATCGGAAGTTAAACTAAGGCCACATTTACTTTTACTAAATAAGTAATTCATCGATAAAATCGTTTACTTATTTACTATTTAGTTTAAAAGAATACCACCGCATGCATTATTTTTCATTTCAACATGGAAAAAAAAACGTGGCATTGCTTTCAACAATTACATCTTTTAATGTCAAATCAGGATGATTGTTAAGAAAAGTTATGTCCACATGATCAATGGAAATGTATGATTGATGAGGCGACATCACGGCACTGTTATACATATATATAATATATCATAAGAGAGGTTTATCTAACTAATTGGGAGTAGACCTTGATGAGTTAAAAGAATTATGATCCGAAAATCATGGATGACTAATTCTTGGAAGAACGGCAGATCCTACATGTGAGCTCAACAGCTAAATTGAAGCTGGCAAAAATGAAACCCCTTAATTTAGAGACATTTTGCTTGACTTCTACCTCTTGACCGGTACCTTCCAAAATGATGTGATTGACCTTTGCAGGTGATGAACTCCAAGTTCATACAGTATAGGAAATATCATATTTATATTAGGACCTTTATATAGGACATTGGCGGTAAAAAGATCGTTACTAAGTAGAGTCCTCCCACTAGCACGGATATAGTTATTGATTTCGGTAATTCCTATTAGTAAATAAAGGACTCCATTTCATGATTGTTTGTGTAAAAACTACACTCAACCGCAGTGTACCTTATATAACTTCTTTATAAAACGAGAATTTTGCCAAGCTTTCGAGTTTTGGGGGCGGGAACTAGTTCATCTTTGAATATTACATAGGTTAATTTAGGGGAAATTAACACAATCAGTCTTAAAATTATTATATAGAAACCAACCAAGTCTTCAACTTTTTTATCGAAGCAAGATAATCCTAAATTTTGAGGTGGGGGGGGGGGGTGGAGTGCAATTAGATCCTATCAGGCAAGTCTTGCATGATTTATCTAATGTGATAGTCCAATTAACATTGGTTGTTTTATAAGCAACGATAATAGAATGACGTGAAAGGATTTTCAAAAAACAATGCTGTTTTCTGTTTAGATAAATATCGTCATTTCTTCATAATACACGGCGCGTAGAAATTGCCCCCAAAATCCCCTAATCAATCCCTCATGCTCAAACCCTGATGCCCCTTATAATGCCAATTCGAGTCTTGGAGGTAAAATTCGGGGCGAAGATGAAGATGGTCTCGAGATTCTGCAATAAAAATAATGAAAAGTAGCCGTGTTAGGTTTACATTGACGTGAACCATCTTCAATTTCTAACACAATTGCATGACTTTGACTCTGATTATTCCATGAACGTGTTGAATTTTATAATCTATTTGTGTCATTTGTGTTGTTTTCTTTGCATTGGTCTACGTTTTTAACGTGGAAATCTTGTCCGTCGCCTAGCGCTTGACTATTTTAGGGGAAGATAGATTTGGTATAAATTTAGATATCGGTTTTTAATTCATTAGGGGATGAGAGATTCCATTTCATGACTCTTTGTATAAAAGTGTTCTACACTTGACTATGTTTATATAATTTTTTATATAATGAGAGATTTGGCGGACTTCCGAGTTTTGGAGGATTAGACTAGCTAATCTTTGAATATTTATAAATTTCCTTGCTTCTCAATGTATGTTTCCCATTCTCAATGGTTGAGTGGGGGAGCCTTTTAAGGACCTGCTCAAGTCTGACCAATTTTACCTGCTTTGGCTTGGCCCAGGGAGGGTTATTTCCCTCCTCTGTCTTCATTGCCTATCAGGGTGGTGGGCTTGGATATACCCTTGTGCAGTTTAACGTCATGCTAAGGACCACAGGTACCCAGGGTCCACACCCACCCAGGCCAATGGAGCAGTTTAAGGTCTTGCTCAGGACCAATCCAGGTTCTAATGTGTTTTTCGGGAGCCTGGATTTTACTCCCAACCCTATATTTTTCGAGGTGGGAACCTCTATCCCCCTCAGTTTAACGTCGGGGGGACACTGCATTCTGCAGCTGGCACCTATCAGCTAACTCAAGTCCTACTTGAGCCCCATCCTTTAGGAACAGGGGCATAAGGGGTCACTCTCCCCAGGAGGGTTCTCTCCTCTATTTCCTGTAGGCCTTTTATAGTCCTGCCTAGGACTAACTTGCTTCTCAATGTATGTTTCCCGTCCTCAAGGTGAAAACGATTACAAAGAATATTACAAAACCGATTAATTGTTTATAAATTTCAAATGCTCTGCATATTCCAATGAATATCAAGTAATGAATCACTAAGGTCCATACTATTAGCAATTGTCCTAATTAGAAAATTATAATATGGATATTCAAATGGAAGATTGAACCAAAATGATACACTTTGTTTATCACCATAGCCGTCTTGAATAATCTTAAGTGTCCGTTTGTTTTTTACCATTTTAAAAAGGGAAAAATAACTTTTTGTTTTTTGTCAAAATTCACAATGTTATTCTAGTTTTAAAAATTTTACATATCAATATTGAGAGAATTATCAAATCAATCCTTCTTATTATACAGATGTTAGTTCAATATTAAACTTTTCAATTTTATTAATGTAGTTCTAAACCTTTGTGTCAAATTTCAATGAAATTATAAATTATTGTACATATGTTAATTCAATTTTAAAATTTTTCAATTTTTCCAATATAGTTCTAAACCTTTGCGCCAAATTCCAATGGAACCCTTTCAACCAATTGCCAATCGGAAATTATGGACGTAGCATCAAATCATCATTGGCCGGCCAACATAGCACACTAAAGTGGATCAGCACATGTTAGCAATTTTCTTTGATAATTAACCGTAATGACTACATTGGAATTTTGCACAAAATTTTAAAACTACATTGGTCAAATTGGAAAGTTTAGAATTTAATTGATATCTCTACAATAAGTCTAAGTTTAAATTGGTAATTGTCCCATCAATATCTATACATATTTCGGGCTATAAAATAAATCAGAATCTATCCATCAGAAGTTTAAACTATTGATAAAATTGTTAACTTATTTACTATTTAGTTTAAAAGAGTACTACCGCATACATTATTTTTCGTTTCTTGTGCAACATCATAATGAATTAATAATAAGATAGCAAGCTTTAATTGGATGGAGAGATAAAATATTTAATATTTTGTTTATTTACACTTTAGAAAAAAATAAGAGAATAATTATTAGGAGGGTTATGCATATAAAGAAAGTGGATAAGCATTCGAGTTATTTTTAGGAGGGGGAGCATGTAAAATCATTTCGAATTATTTTTTTATTACTAGATAGTTATATAAATTTCTAAGAATTTGTACTACTAAATTTTGGGAAAAAAAAATTAGAGTCAAAAGCTAAAATACAATGAATGGCAAGAAGCATACATGCTATGTTTACTGCAGACAAATAATATCTTTACTTTTTTAAACTTTCAAATGTCAATTTCTCGTATAAATGCGACCATGTGCATTTTCACTGCAATGTAAAGTTTGTAACCCTATATATTTTTTTTAAATATTATTTACTTTTGTAAAAGAAAAGATGGTTGATATATTAAATGCCAGCCAATTGTTTCGAATTAAGTTTTAAAAAAAATAAGACATTCAATAATTATGTGCCAATCATTTTCATTATAGTGAATTGTTGTTTTGTCCATTTATAATAATGTATGGTTATAGTGCATTTTACAATCTTAGTGTATTCACACACAATCTCACTCACTCACGACTCCTCATTGTTGTTCGTTGTCCCGCCGCCCATCATGCTTGTCGCCCGCCGCCTCTCGGCGAGTTTTTGCAGACCTTTTTTTTTTCTTCTCTCTTTTTTATGTTCTCTCATGGCAACTTGGCAAGGTCATGGTGGTGACGAGGTCGGAGTGACCGAATTTTTATAAATAATTATAATCGAACTCTAATTTAAAACATATCAACAATGTCTAAAAGAATGAAACTAGAAATATTCCGTCGCCGTCCCCAACCCGAAATTTTAAACTTACGGCGACGATTAATTTACTAAACAAAACCATTTATTCATAGTCTTTGGTGCCTAACCCAAAATTCAAACCTAAAGCAGCAAAACCATAGACTTGACAAATGGAAAGAATTTTTGTTGCCCTTAGCCAGTCAATACCGACAGAAAAAATAAAGAGTTTTTCTTCCCTTATAAGTAAGATGATCTTAAAGTCTTTTTTTCTCTTACTTTCTCCTCTCTCTCTCTTCATTGTCTTCTTCGACCTTCAACTTGGGTAGGGTTTAAACTAGTCTCACCCTCCCTCCTCTCTTGTTGATTCTGTTTAAGTCTTTCCGTTCTTTTCTTTTTATTTTCTTTTCTTTCGATCTAAATTTGAGAGCTTTTTTCTCTCAATCTAGTTCTAAATCTGAGAGTTTAAACTCCCCGATCTTATTCTAGATTTAAGATCTATCATCTTCTCGTTTAGACCCGGGAGTTTAATAAATATATTTTTAGGGATTTGACCCTTGCACTATGTCCCTATTTAAGTTATCTGCTTCAGATTTGGGAGTTTCATAATATATTTTTGGGAATTTGATACCCATGTGATTTGTCCTTCTGCAAATCCTTTGTTTTTAGTTTCAACGGTGCTCTGGCATCTAGTTAAATTATGAAGGGCTACTCTTCTATTATATTTGTGTTTGTTCAATCAGTTTTTAATGTCTTCATACAACGATGATGTTGAGGAAACCGAACCTAGGCGTGCATGGCAACATCATAGTTACTAAAGAAGAAATTTCCAACACATACTCATCACTAACGAAAATATAAGATTTAGTGATTGACCGCTGATCATTTTACGTGATAGATGTATTATTATGGAATGAGTGTGTGCTTAAGCCTTCTGGTGCTACGTTGATCTTTCTTGTTTTCTATTTTTCTAAAATTTGCTTTGTTTTGTAGTACTCTGGCCTTTGATCTACTTCGATTTGCTTTCCTTTAAAAGTTTATATACTTCTTATGTATCTTTTTGAGTAATAAATATAATTTTCTTGCTGACCTTAAAAATTAAATAACCAAGACCATCATAATTTATCGCCTTTGGACAAAGGCAGCGAAAACATAACTTATCGCTTTAGGTACCAAAGAGGACAAAATTAAACCACCTTAGAAAAATTATCGGAGCAAAACTCAAGGCGACAAAACAGACCCAATTCATTTATTAATTCATTTATTTATAGTGTGTACCAATAAATTAAAAAAAGAAGCACGATCGGTGTTAGTGATGGAATCGTCGTCATTCCTCTTTACAACATCACGATCATTTGACGTGGTTTTCTTAGTAAACCTCGTAGCAACTTACTCTCCGCATCGCATTGGTTTCCTAGTCTTTCTTTGTTTAACTGGTCTTCCTTCTATACCCGACTAAATCGGCCATTCATCGACATCAATGTCGCCACAGTACTTAACTCTCTTATTCTTTTTGTACCTTGTCCGTTAGGTAATTTATACTTGCGTCGCGGTCAAACGGGCCACATTCGAGCTGGCTGCCACTAAGCTTTTGTGGGGTTGCTTTTACTACTGGCTATTGCCCAAGATCTGCATGGAGCTCCATCATACTATGTAAGTTATTTTGAATGCGTCCTAGCGAAATAACCGGATTTTCATTTGCAAATCGGATTGGTCGAGCAACTTGGCATGGCAAGAAATATATAGCGCCTGCGAGGGTAGAGCGGAGATTTGCCGGTCTTCTTTCGATATGAATCAGCTATGATGTTTTTGCAATGTGCGATGTCGTTGTACGGGATTAATTATATCTTGAGAAAGCAAGGCAAAATGTATAATGGGTATCATTATAGTAGGGCAATTATTAGCGTGATGAATGAGATTGATTAAATAAAGAGCAAGGGAATTTCGGAGTTCCTTCCCCTGGCGACAAGCCGAGCTCAGAGATTACTTTTAGAAAGCCATTAAGAGAAGCCTTTTGAAAGAGAGTTCTTTCGATTGATTCTTGTGGAGCTTTACTTGAATTTAAACCCACAGTTGACATTGCCAATTTTTTAAATTTGTTATAGGAATTAGGATCTTTTAAAAAACTCTGCAGCAGATCTCCCGATAGGTTGAAGATCTCGCGAGGCGATATCACAAGTCTTTCTATCTTGTTTGCCCCGTCTTTCATTATATCCTTTTGTTTCATGCAAATGAAAACGGGTCCTCGCTTTCTTTCTTTCTTGCTTCCATTAGCTTTTAGTTTCCTAAGCTCGTGCTCTCAAATGGAGGGAATAAGGTAGTTGATCAGGGTCATCCCGTGAGAAGCTATAAACCTAAGAAAAGCGGGAGGGATAAAAATCTTTCTACAGATAGATTGTTCCTCACGGTGCAATTCCGGTGCAATTCTCGTTGCACGGTGTCGAGCACATGAACCGTCATCGGACGCAAACATCGCACCAGATATGCATGCACTAGAGATGCTATCTTGGGTCGCTTTTTCATTCCTCGTCTTCTTAGATGGTCTATCAAGAGAAGGAGAACCCATGTGGAACCGTTCAGTCTGCCAAATTAGGTTAAGATGGAGGTCAACGGGTTGCCACGCCCGTGCTCCTCCATTATCTATGTTGTTCCATAAAAGTCCATAAGCTGGGTGGGACTTACCATTAAGGACTGTCGACTACAACCACCACGAATACAAAAAGAACACTACAATCTCGACATATAGGAACCCCTATGTTATATGCTAATAAAAAGAAAACCCTAAGACCCGATGGTGGTTGAGTTAAAACTTGAGAATCCTCTCTTAATATGGTAATCTATAATATATACAGAACTAACAATACAAGACCTCCGATGAAACTAGACTTTTTTAGGTGAAATACTAATATTATAGCTGATTTCTTTTTATCTGAAAAGGATGGAATTTCGTAAGATATAAATTGCTCCGCTGGCTCAAATTATTGTAATACCCTTTGTTATTTTATATCAGTAAAATTAATATCACATAAATTGTTTCACTCTTTTATATTAATCAATTATAACCAATATTTTCTCTACACACTATAATCATTGTAGAGTAAATCATTTGAGCACGTCGACCCTGGACCTCTCCGCGTTGGAATTCCAGCCTCGTCAACAGTGACTATAGACTTCTATAAGGGGACAAACTCTTACTATTCACTTGGAAAACCTTTTTTTTTTTTTTTTTTTTTTTTTTTTTTTTTTTTTATAATGTGAAAACCCAAGAGGTGCCATCTCAATCTTCACCCACCCACGAAGAGGAGTGCCACACGTCATGAATTTAGGGTCCACGGCTAACTCCCTATTAGACCATTTTTGCTAAAATAATAAACGCATTAATCCCCCGATCAAAAGAATTTGCACCATCGCAAAGCTTTCTCTCGCTTAATGTGTAAAAAAAAAAAAACTTTTGAGTCAAAGAGGGTCCTACTCGATCTTTGAATATAAATTAATTTATTTATGCATTTTTTTTTTTTTGAGGTCATATGCTCTAATAACGCATTCACTTTATTCACCAAATTAACGAGAAACAAAAGTTAGTGGTCCCTGTAAACATGGCATGTTTCCACCTCTAAAAGTAGACAAGGCGTATGAACAGGTGAAGATAGACCTCGCGTAAAATTCTCCTTGAATTGTCATCATATTCCAATCATTCTCCTTGAATCGAAGGAGTCATAGGGGAGTCAACCTTTTCATCCTTAACTCGTGGGCCGTTTTAACTTTTTCATTCTCTTGTGAAAGGAAAGGTTAAAGGGTAGTCTTACAACTAATGTGGATCCGACACTTTAGTCCTAAATTCTTCTTTTCATTGCAGTATATCTTACAAATGATTTGGTGTGCATGACTGAACGGTGAGCTCTAATCCTCTAAGTCAATGCTACCAATTGGTACATCCCGAATCATTTTGTAAAATTTGTATAAGATCATTGACAATTGTTCTAAGATTAATAGGTGAAATAATAATAGACAAAGAAAACATCTGAAATTTCATCAATATATAAAGACCCTATGGAGCCACTACTGCACAAAATTTAGTGTGCGATAGTTTCATCCAAAAACTTTGGAATGTGGTGCGTGTGTTATAATATTTAAATATCAATCCTTGCATTCATCTAATAACTTAATTTTTTAGATAGTTGTGATCTCATAAAAATCTCAACATTGTATCAGAGTAGAAGGTTCTACCTTCACATATCCTAGGCCTTTATTTGCCTCGCTAATTATAATCTTCCCCATTTTGGGCTTAGCCAAAGACCAGCCTATGCATGATAGTAAGTATCAAAATATTTAATTATTAAGCCATACATTCATCTAATGGCTTAAACTTTTGAAAAAGTTGGCTAGAGTCCAATAAAATCTCGACGTACTATAAACTTTATAACTTAAGACTCTCCCACACGCAAAGGCCGGTTCAATAATAAAGACCAAGCATAGATCCCAACATGGGAGTCCCATGGGCAAAGGATTATTGAAATCTAAGGTTTATCAATAAGGGAACCTTTAAACAAGTGAAAAGGGCATGGTGCTGTCTTGCTGGAAAATCGCTCTCCTTAAATCGTCTACAGGATAACGAAAATTATAACACGTGGACTAATCACGAATCCTGGTCAAACATCGGAGTCCTTGAATTCCGAATTGACAGATGATTGTGAATCAAGAAAGGAACACAAACTTGATGATTAGGTTCTAAAATTTATGGAATAAATCCACTAATTACAGTGCATTATTTTCGAAGGATACGACCAAGCATTTCAGTAACATAAACGACTGGAATTATTGGAAATAAATTACTGGGAAATGACTGGAAAAAAGTAAAGTGCATTGACAAAAGTAAAATCTTGTTCTTCGGATGTTTGTACACATGTTTCCTCTTCTTCTTCTTCTTTTTTTTACCAGCACATCTTTGCTCTTTAGTTTTTTCCTTTTTACGTCATTATTTCAAGATGTTTGTACACATCTTGAAATAAATCCACTTATTACAGTGCATTATTTTCCTCTCTTTTTTTTTTCTTCTTCTTCCTAGCCGGTTGTCAGGTTCAATGATGGCCGACAACCGGCCAAAGACCGGCGAGATGAGTAAGAAGAAGAGAAGGAAAATAAAATATTCATAAAATTATTTAAAAAATTAAAAGAAATTTCACATCACAAAAAAAATTGAAAGTTGTACCAAATGCATTAATGTTTCTTTATTTTGAAAATAGAATTTTTTGCAGTTACTAAATACGTTCAAATGCTAAAAAACCCGACTATGATACATAATAAAAAATTATTTCTGAATAAAAATTATTTTCAAAAGTAGAATAGTTATCAATCGGGTCTCGAAGGATTGTACGTAGGTCATTTTCATCGATGCGATGAGGAGATAAGGCTAAGGGCGCAGGAAGGCGACGTGGGTTTTTGTAAGGTTTCGAGATTTTTCACGTAACGCGGGGAAAAGAGATGACACCATGGTGTCCTGGCGTCCAGAGCTGGTGTCCAGAGATGCTTTTGAAATTTCTTGATGCGCCAGTGAATGGGACCGGGGATCCAATGCCGATGGTGAATTTCTCATGCGCGATAAGCGTTGGGGTTTAGTTTCTACAATCATGGTAATCATGATTGGAGTTGGTATTAAAAATATGTCTCGAGTTTGAGCTCAATGCGAAATTTCGAATATTCCGAATTGGATATTTTAAGGATTTTCTAAATTGAGTTTGTCACAACACTGGATAGAAAAATGAAGGGAAGAATTTTGGAGAGGAAATTTGTGCCTCAATTTCATTGATTGTAATCTATGTACAAGGTTGTATATAAAATACAAAAGGAATGATAATAAAAGAAAATGTACATTTCCTAAATATACTGTAATCTTTCTAGTCCTAAGATATAAACAATCATATCAATTTACAATCTATTTTGATCTTGAGAATCATATCTTCCAACACTCCCCCTTAAGTTGGTGGCTTGTATATGTCCAAGATGCCCAGCTTGCTTAGAAGATATGTATGTTGTCTTTGACAAAGAGGTTTAGTGAAAATGTTCACGGGTTGCTCCGTGGTTCTTATCTCTCTTGTCTCGATGACTCCGAATCTTCCCTCGAGTAAAGTGACAATCGACATCTATGTGTTTTGTCCTTTCATGAACTATATGATTTGCTGCAAGCTTGAGTGTTGAATCATTTTCACAGAAGAGTGTAGTCGGTCCCTTAACTTGTGCCCCAAGATCTAGAAGCAAACCCCTTAACCAAACTATTTCACAAACAATTTTGGCCATAGATCGATATTCGGCTTTAGCTGAAGATAAGGACACAGTAGACTGTTTCTTCGTCTTCCATGAAAGTAATGATTCCCCAAATTTGATACAAAACGAGTAATAGATCTCCTGCTCATGGGACATGTAGCATAGTCCGCATCGCAATAGGCCGTCATTTCCATGTTGTATTTCCGAAAAGAAGTATCCCTAAGCCTGGACATGTCTTCAAATATCTCATAATTTTCAAGGCTACATTTAAGTGAGATTGTTTTGGGCTGTGCATGAATTGACTGAAAGTCTGTACTGCATAGCAGACGTCTGGCCTAGTCATAGTAAGGAATATAAGCTTTCCTACGAGTCTTTGATATCCAGATGGATCCTTCAACAATGGATCATCAGAAGAAGATATGCCGGAATCATAATCAACAGAAGTTAGTTTGGCATTCTGCTCGATGGGAACAATAGCTGGTTTGCAACCTGACAATTCTGCTTCTAATATAATCTCTATTACGAACTTTCACTGATTGAGTGAAATTCCCTAATCTAAACGAGTTATCTCAATTCCAAGAAAATATTTAGGTGACCCTAAATCTTTGATGTGAAAGGTGGAATGTAGATATTCTTTTAGTTTCTTCACAGCAGAATCATCATCTCCCATGATCAGTATGTCATCAACATAAATCATTAGGTAGATTGACGACATACCTTTCATTCAGGTGAATAATGCATAGTCATATTTGGACTATTTGAAACCAGCAAATGTAAGAGTATTTGTGAACTTGGCATACCATTATTGAGAGGCCTGTTTGAATCCATAAAGAGATTTACGAAGACGACATACCTTAGACTCCCCTTGTCTTCGTAATCCTGGTGGAAAATCCATGTAGATTTCTTCGTCTAGATCACCATGCAAGAAGGCATTATGGACATCCATTTGATGCAGCGACCGGTCACGAAAAGCAGTAATCGACAGAAAAGAACGAACTGTAACGTCTTTGGCTACTGGAGAAAAGGTTTCGTGGTAGTCAAAACCTTCTCTTTGTGTAAAGCCTTTGGCAACTAACCGAGCCTTGTACCTTTCTACAAAACCATCTGCTCTATATTTAATTTTATATACCCACTTGCACCCAATTGGTTTGCGATGAGTAGGTAACAGTACGACATCCCAAGTATGATTGTCCATAAAGGCTTGTAGTTCTGTCTCCATAGCCCTTTGCCAACGCGGGTCATGCATTGCTTCATTATAACTAGAGGGCTCTTGCTCCTCAGAAATATTGCTCATGCAACATAAGTGTAAGAAGAAATAGGGTAACGAGTACCTGATGATCCAGAGGAGGCACATACATAATCCTTTGTCCAAATCGGTGGATGACTAACTCGACCAGATCACCGAGGTTCTTCATGTTGAGTTAAGATAGACCCATCAGTGTGATTTGGTTCTAGAGGAGCTGCCATCGGAGAATCCCTTTCTATTGTTGGTTCTTCTAGTGATTGTTCCCGAGTATCCTTAGTGGATATTAGAGCTGGTGTAGTAGATAATTCCTTATGCCTTGGAGGAGAAACAATAATATAAGATCCCCCTGTAGATAGATTGTCTTATGATAGAAACTGCTTACTAGTTGTCCTCGCATCTTGAGATGAATGATTCATGTCTTGGAAAGGGAAAACATCTTCATGAAAAACCACGTCCTTGCTTATAAGAAATTCTCCTGTGGATGGCTCATAAACCCTATATCCTCGTTTTAGATTTGGGTACCCATGAATATGCATTGATGTGCACGAGGTCCCATTTTATCCCTGTGCCCTACTGTAGTCACGTAGCATAGACACCCAAAAACTTTGAGATGACTCAGATCCAGCTTCCTTCCATACAATATCTTGAAATGAGTTTTTCCTTTAAGAATGTGTGATGGCATGCGATTTATTAGATATGCTGATGTGACCACACAATATCCCCAAAAGCTTTCAGGAATAGATAGCTGAAACTTAAGAGCACGTGCTACCTCCAGTAGGTGTCGGTGCTTTCTCTCAACGACTCCATTATGCTATGGTGTGTATGTGCAAGAGCTCTCATGCAAAATCCCATTCAATGTAAGGAAGGAAGCACATTCACCATTAAAAAATCCTCTACCATTATCAATGCGAATGCGTTGAATGGATTTCCCAAATTGGTTTTTTGATAGAGCAAGGAAAGTCCTTATGTGAGAAAGGACTTGTTTTTTTTATTGCATTAGGCATATCCCTGTAGCTCGTGAGAAATCATTTGCGATAGTGAGAAAAAACCGAGACCCATCATGATTCAAGGTATGATAGGGTCCCCAAACATCAGCATGAACCAATTAAAAAATTCCATCGACTCAAGAAGTACTATTATGGAAAGGGGCACGTGTTTGTTTTGCTAATGGACAAACGGGACATTAGGACAAGGAAATAAAGCAGTATGACCCAGTCTTTGATGATTGAGAAAATTGTTATCATTGATAGCAGAAAAGTTTTAGATTTGGGTACCCCATGAATATGCATTGATGTGCACGAGGTCCCATTTTATCCCTGTGCCCTACTGTAGTCACGTAGCATAGACACTTAAAAACTCTGAGATGACTCAGATCCGGCTTCCTTCCATACAATATCTCGAAATGAGTTTTTCCTTTAAGAATGTGTGATGGCATGCGATTTATTAGATATGCTGCTGTGACCACATAATATCCCCAAAAGCTTTCAGGAATAGATACCTGAAACTTAAGACCATGTGCTAACTCCAGGAGGTGTCGGTGCTTTCTCTCAACGACTCCATTCTGCTATGGTGTGTATGTGCAAGAGCTCTCATGCAAAATCCCATTCAATGTAAGGAATGAAGCACATTCACCATTAAAAAATTCTCTACCATTATCAATGCGAATGCGTTGAATGGATTTCCCAAATTGGTTTTTTGATAGAGCAAGGAAAGTCCTTATGTGAGAAAGGACTTGTTTTTTTTTATTGCATTAGGCATATCCCTGTAGCTCATGAGAAATCATTTACGATAGTGAGAAAAAACCGAGACCCATCATGATTCAAGGTATGATAGGGTCCCCAAACATCAGCATGAACCAATGAAAAAATTCCATCGACTCAAGAAGTACTATTATGGAAAGGGGCACGTGTTTGTTTTGCTAATGGACAAACGGGACATTAGGACAAGGAAATAAAGCAGTATGACCCAGTCTTTGATGATTGAGAAAATTGTTATCATTGATAGCAGAAAAGTTTTAGATTTAGGTACCCCATGAATATGCATTGACGTGCACGAGGTCCCATTTTATCCCCGTGCCCTACTGTAGTCACGTAGCATAGACACCCAAAAACTTTGAGATGACTCTGATCCGGTTTCCTTCCATACAATATCTCGGAAGGAGTTTTTCCCTTAAGAATGCGTGATGGCATGCGATTGATTAGATATGCTGCTGTGACCACACAATCTCCCCAAAAGCTTTCAGGAATAGATGCCTGAAACTTAAGGACATGTGCTACCTCCAGGAGGTGTCGGTGCTTTCTCTCAACAACTCCATTCTGCTGTGGTGTGTATGTGCAAGAGCTCTCATGCAAAATCCCATTCAATGTAAGGAATGAAGCACATTCACCATTAAAAAATTCTCTACCATTATCAATGCGAATGCGTTGAATGGATTTCCCAAATTGGTTTTTTGATAGAGCAAGGAAAGTCCTTATGTGAGAAAGGACTTGTTTTTTTTATTGCATTAGGCATATCCCTGTAGCTCATGAGAAATCATTTACGATAGTGAGAAAAAACCGAGACCCATCATGATTCAAGGTATGATAGGGTCCCCAAACATCAGCATGAACCAATGAAAAAATTCCATCGACTCAAGAAGTACTATTATGGAAAGGGGCACGTGTTTGTTTTGCTAATGGACAAACGGGACATTAGGACAAGGAAATAAAGCAGTATGACCCAGTCTTTGATGATTGAGAAAATTCTTATCATTGATAGCATAATTACACAAAGATTTATTGGATTCAATGGAAAGTAATTTGAGACTCTTCGAAATAATTATCTAGAAATATAGCCCCTGGAACACTCTACCCAAGCCCATTAGTTTCCCAATCGAAAGGGCCTAAAACAAACATTCATAAGAATTGAATAAGATTCGACATGAATTTTCTGCACAAGCTTGGGATACTGACATGAGATTGAAATGGAAATTAGGGACATAGAACACATTTCGAAGCACAATGAGGGGACTAAGATTCACAGTGCCAATCATTTCAACTTGTGTGGTATTTCTATTTGGAAGCTGCACTGATATGGGAAAAGATAATTTTTTAATGTTGGAAAGAGAATCCTTATCACAGACAATGTGGTCACTAGCACCCGAATCAATAATTCATGCATTCTTCGAAATTGAATTTATTAGATAATAAGATGTACTTGCAAAACCTCCAGTCTTATCAGAAGTATCCAATTTCCTTAAGGCTTCTATCAGCTGTTGATATTGATCATGGGTAATTGTTTTGTTTGTTGGTTGCCCCGACACCTGAAAAATTGTTGAAAATTTCCCTTTTCCTTTTCGCCAGGTTTCCCATGTAGCTTCCAGCAATTTTCTATTGTATCATGCGGACGTCTACAATATTCACAGTACAATTTACCTATTTCCTTTAGAGGCAATATTTCTCGTAGCCGAAACGGGCCTGTTTGTGGGCTACAAGGCTTAGGCCAAAGCTGGCCCATATGAGCTACCCACTCAATTGGCAAAATTTCCACGCGAAACGTCCAGCCCATGCGAGTTATTTCTGCGCGGCCCATTTGGCCCATGGAAGTCGTATCCTCATGGGCCATTGGATCCACTCATTGGCAGGGGCGAGAGAGGACTATCCAATCGGCCTATAAACTCCAGGCTCCTAGGGTTTTTATCGAGAAACCCTAATTCTGCTCCTCGTTGTCCTCTATTTCCTCCGTTCTTCGACAGAGGCCGAATCTGCCCCCTTGCAACCAGAGCAATTCCGTCTCCCCCGGAAACCCTAAGATCCGCCATCCTTTGTTGATTCTCCTCTTGGATGGCAAGTTGGTAGATTCGGCCGAGGCTTGGCATGGGTTTCATCATTAAGATATGGGAGCGAAACAAGAGGTAAGTCTCGTTGAGAATAAGCAAAAATCTCGTTGCATTTTCCCTTTCTCGCATGGCTTTATACTGATGTACTATTGGGTCGGGCCAGTTGAATCACTCCTCGGCTGCTTCAAGCTCGTTCCACAAAGCCGAGAGTTTGTTGTAGACTTTTTCTATGGTCATATTCCCCTGTTTTAGTTCTGAAATCTGTTGTGTTAACGAAAAGATTTTTACTTGATCGAGCTTTCCAAACATTTCTTTAATATTCTCCCACATTTGTTTTGAATCCTCCGTCAGGGGGAGCCCGGCCGCGACTTTGGATGAGATGCAATTCCCTATCCATGTCATAACAAGTTGATTGCATTTCTTCCAAAGCCGTGCCATCCTCTCGTCAGATGGAATCGGGATTGTTCCATCAAGAAAACCCTCTTTATCTTTCATTACTAGCGCGCACCTGAACTCGTGCGCCCAACTTAAGTAGTTGTCGGTACGGTTAACTCTTTGCTGATGAGTTTTAATTATGGTCTATTGGCGTTTGTTGTGTGAAGTGGGTTGCAAGACTCCGGTCGACTGCCAAAGATCTGGTATGGGAAAAATCTGGGTCCGAGATTTGAGTAGGGATTTCTTGTCATGCCCGAACCATTCGGCCCGGTTCCCTGATTCGCTTGACCTACATGACCCGCATTGAGGAAAGTCAGGTAGGGATTCGTTCCCATCCTTGCTCCAGCTGATCTGCCCATCTACTCTGGGCTGATGGCATGGTTTGCCCCTTCGATGGTTGGCGGGCCTCCATCAATCCCAACGCTGCTTTGGTAGCTTCTTGGCTGTGATGTATGGAACCATGGATATGGTATCCACGGGTATGGATGGCCCATGAAGGGCTGCCCCAAATTGAATTGAGCTGGGAATTGTTGTCATTGCACTTGTTGAGTCCATGCCAGGCTAATTTGTTGTTGAGTAGCAGAAGTAATAGCAGACGAGTCCCGAATGCCTTGCATTTCTGGCGTAGCTTCTCCTTCAAGTTGGTTGTCTAAGGTCGAGGTCAGATCTTGTGCTTTAGGCATGATGATGAATTTCTTCCCTCTTCAAAAAATCAATTCCTATGGCAACTCTATTTTGCAGATAAAGTTCCACAAGCGGCAATCGAAAAGAAAGAAGTGGAAGCCATTGTAGAATCAGAACTTCAAGGCAGGCTCTCATACCATGTCACAAGACTGGATAGAAGAATGAAGGGAAGAATTTTGGAGGGGAAATTTGTTCCTCAATTTCATTGATTGTAATCTGTGTACAATGTTGTATATAAAATACAAAAGGAATGATAATAAAAGAAAGTGTACATTTCCTAAATAAATTGTAATCTTTCTAGTCCTAAGATATAAACCATCATATCAATTTACAATCTATTTCGATCTCAAGAATCATATCTTCCAATAGAGTTCTTGTGCTTACAATCTATTTCGATCTCGAGAATCATATCTTCCAATAGAGTTATTGTTCAAGAAGCGGAGATCTCCTAATGTGTGTTGGAGTGCATGGCTGAAATTGGAAAGTCTATCTGCAACTTTGAATTCGATATTGACTTGGTCAAGGTGACAGATCAAGAAATCAACGAAAAAAAAAAAGGAAAGTGCATTTCGGTTGTTTCCTTCTCCAACTAGAGCTATTGACTTCTACTAGGATTCGGTCAAGATTCTTATCAAGTATATGGGCTGCTCTTTCTGCTTTAAAACCGTGTGGTTACACTGCTGCTTTTATGCCTTAGTGCTTCAGACAGAAGTGCAGTGCGTGTTACTCGTGCTGCTCGTATCCGGAGAAAGAATGCAAAGTCTTGAAGCATCGGGTGATCGAGTGCTTGGCGTGGATTATTTCTCTATGGAATTACACCAATAATTTTAGTGTTAAAGCTGATCAAATCTTGTGATAAGATTTACATGTAATTCATTTGTGAGATTGAGAGATTATTTTGTGAGGAATTTTGGGGGCTAAATACCGCATGTGTTATTGGGTGTAATTAGGGCTTGGAAAACACTAAGAGAGTGTTTGAGTGACTCGAGTGTGTAATCTCCTTGTATTGCTTGATCTATAGTGAAATTCGTCGCTATTCTCTCCGTTGACGTAGGTCTTTACAACCGAATCACGTAAATCTAATGTCTGATTTATTTTCTTTTTCTGTTTATATTATTGTTCGATCATTTGTCTTATCACAATAGTTGGGACAATTCAAAGCCTTAGTACATGGAGGGCTAACGTTTAATGATTTTGAAGCGTCCAAGACAGAATGTTCTCTCCCTCGCATGAAGAGCATATTCTCTCTCTGTCCGCTTCATTGCATGCGTGCACAAGAAATAATAGAGCGAAGCTGTACGTAGATACGCAAGTATGCGTGCATAGTATTTGGGCTAATACTGATCCACATATACCTCAAATGCCAAATAAGATAACTTTTATATCATCCGATCTACTAAACATGTCCTATAAGTTTTTCTATATGGAACATAAAGGTGACCTGTTTATCAAAATTACATACTCGAAATAATTTAACCGCAATTTATTCGGGTGTCGAGAAACCCATAACTGACAAGATGCTAATCTAAAATTACTGATGAAATTCGTTACCGATTTGGAGATTTAACTGTAGGTATCTTATATTTGTTTTAATACTCACATGCAATCATAATTTGATTACTCAAACATCCGACAAGAAATCTGTCATATACTGATGGTATGTGTGCTTGGAACACATAATCTAGCAAGGCTGAAGGAGATTTATTCTTTTGGTGGAGATATTTTGCTTATGGTAGCAACAGTGCACATGCAACAAAAGCCGGAATTGCCCAAAAAGTCCTAAACCTATTGCAGTTTTGCCAATTCAGTCCTAAACCTTTTAACTTTGCCAATTGAGTCTTAAACCTTTTCACTTTTTATCGATTTAGTCCATCTGGCCAATTTTGGCCGGAAAATGCTGACGTGGACGCCGGCGGTGCCACGTAGGATTGTCAGCGTTGACATGGACAATTTTAAATAATATTTTAAAATATTTAATTTTTAAATTTTTTTTCCTTTTTAATTTTTTTTTTTTGCCTTTTTGGCTTTTTTTGGTGGCCGGCCATCAGCCCTAGGCGAGGCCCGACTGGGCGACGACGACCCCCGGCGAGGGCGCCCTGGCCCCGGCAAGAGCCGACCTTGCTAGATCTAGCGAGGGGAGCCCTCACCAGGGGTCGCCCTCGCGGTGGCCAGCCGACGCCCGGCCGGCCAAGGGCAATGCTCGCCTGGGCGAGGGTAACCCCCGGCGAGGGCTCCCCTCGCTAGATCTGGCGAGGCCAACCCTTGCCGGGGGTCGCCCTCGCCCAAGCGAGCGTCGACATCGTGGTGGCCAGCCAACGCCCAGCCGGCCAGGGGTGACGCTCGCCTGGGCGAGGGGAGCCCTCGCCGGGGGTCGCCCTCGATTAGGCGAGCGTCACCCTTGTCCAGCCGGGCATCGGCTGGCCACCACAAGGGTGACCCCCGGTGAGGGCTCCCCTCGCCAGATCTGGCGAGGTCGGCTCTCGCCAAGGCTAGGGCGCCCTCGCCGGGGGCCTCGCCTGTGGTGGGCGAGGCTAGCCGGCCATTGGAAAAAGCCAAAAAGGCAAAAAATAAATAAATAAAAATAAAAATAAACATAGAAATAAAAATAGTCAAAAATATTAAAATATTATTTAAAGTTATCAACGTCGGCTGGCAGTCCTACGTGGCACCGCCGACATCCACGTCAGTATTTTCCTGCCAAAATTGGCCGGATGGACTGAATCGGCAAAAAATGAAAATGTTTAGAACTCAATTGTTAAAATTAAAAAGTATAGGACTGAATTGGCAAAACTGCAATAGGTTTAGGACTTTTTGGACAATTCTCCCCAACAAAAGCTTAGGAAAACTCTCTTTGAACTGACCGACCAGCAGAGTTGGGCTTACAATAGTAGTTGGGCCTTATGCCATAAGCCTGAGTTCATATTCTTTTTAGGCCCAGGAGGTGAAGGTGTGGGGGTATTCTCTAATGGTCAGAGTTGGTTACGGAAATGATGGTGGCTTAGACGTTTACTACAGCTATTTCCGAAGCATTGTTATCACATAAAGATTAGCTTTTTTCTTTTTCATCATCCAATGACACGACCATAA
This sequence comes from Eucalyptus sideroxylon x Eucalyptus melliodora, assembly GCA_016097485.1. Classification (NCBI taxonomy): domain Eukaryota; kingdom Viridiplantae; phylum Streptophyta; class Magnoliopsida; order Myrtales; family Myrtaceae; genus Eucalyptus; species Eucalyptus sideroxylon x Eucalyptus melliodora. The sequence goes on along the minus strand of CM027832.1, from coordinate 42,208,764 downwards.
TTAGTCGGCTTCTGGAGGAAAACTAGGACGACAACCCCCCTCCATGGCGTCCCATTTAAAATCTGAGTTTCCTATAATGGGGAATCGAATCTAGAATCATCGATTTTTTTCAGCCAAAGGCACAGAAACACTAATGATCGGATCAATCCTGCTATGAATCATAAAGGTTAGTTTTTTCTCCAACTCTACCCCATCTTCTTCTCATCTTAAATAGATTTCTTCCACAAATTATAATGAACAGAGTCGACAGTATTGAAGGGGGGATTCACGGTTCATCCTTTAGTCTTGCAAAAAGCGAGTCAAGTTGTGTTCAACGCAGGATAGTTATTTAATTATTGCGAAAATTTGTCAATTTGGTTACTACTTAATAATAACGGCGTCATTTAATAAATACGGGTCCATTGAGGTGAAATTTTCTATATGACAACAAACGTTTAGTTTCATCGTGTCATGGGCATCAAATTCAAGCTTTAGATTAGTCCTGCTGCATGCATTCTTACACTATGAGGATGACAACTTTATTTCCTTTTCCTTTTCGCTTTCTCCACTGAATTCTTGAATGAGACAATGTGTAACCCTATTGCTGCCAACACGGTATCAACATGGAAAAAAAAAAAAAAAACATGGCAGTACTTTCGGGGATTACATTTTTTTATGTCAAATCGGGACGATCATTAAGAAAAGTTATGTCCACATGATCCATGGAAAAATATGATTGATGAGGTGACATCATAGCATCATGACATGTGATATTACTATTATTTGTATAAATTATGCTTATATATTATATTATGAAAGAGAGAGATCTCTAACTAATTGGGAGCTGACTTTGATGAGTTCAAAGAATTTTGATCGGAATATCATGGATGACTAATTCTTGGAAGAATGGCAGATTCCTACATGTGAGCTCAACCGCTAAATTGAAGCTGGCAAAATGAAACCCCTTAATTTAGAGACATTTTGCTGGACTTCTACCTCTTGACTGGTACCTTCCAAAATGGCGCGATTGGCCTTTGCAGGTGATGAACTCCAAGTTCATAAAATATAGGAAATATCATATTTATATTAGGACTTTTATATAGGACATTGGCGGTGAAAAGATTATTACCTAAGTAGAGTCCTGGGCACAGATAAAATTATTGATTTTGGTAATTTCAATTAGTAAATAAAAGGATTCCATTTCATGATTGCTTGAGTGAAAACAGCACCAACGGTGTACCTTATATAACTTCCTTATGTAATGAGAGTTTTGTCGAGCTTTCGAGTTTTGAGGCCAGGACTAGCTCATCTTTGAATATTACATAGGTTAATTTAGGGGAAAACTGCTCAATCAATCTTAAACTTATTGTGCAGAAATCAAATGAGTCTTAAATTTTTTAATCAAACCAAGGTAATCCTAAATCTTTGGGGGAAAGTGCAACTAGGTTCCTATTAGGCAATTCTTGCCTGATTTATCTAACATGATAATCCAATCAACATTGGTTATTTTATGTATAACAGCGACAACATGACGTGAAAGGATTTTCAACACACAATGCTGTTTTCTATTAGATTACCATCGTTGTTTCTTTCTATTGCACATTACACAGAAATTATTCCCAAAATCACCTAATCAACCCCTCATTCTCAAACCCTGATGCCCCTTATAATGCCAGTTTCAGTCTTGGAGGTAAAATTTGGGGCGAAGATGAAGATGACCTCGAGATTTTGCAATAGAAACAATGAAGAGCGGCCGTGTTAGGTTTACATTGACAACTACCATGTTCAATTTCTAACAAAGCTGCATAACTTTGACTATGATTATTCATGAACGCGTTGACTTTTATAATCTATTTGTGTCGTTTAAGTCGGTTTCTTTGCATGTGATACATAGGTGGCCCCTCAATGGAAAAAGAAGAAGAAGAAGAAATTTCTATATTTCCTTTTCGCGTACAGTCAAGATATACGGCAAATAGCATTGGTCTACGTTTTACAAATGGAAATTTTGTCCGTCGCCTGGCGCTTGACTATGTCAGGGGAGGATAAATTTAGTACAGGCAGATATCGGTTTTTAATTCAGTAGGGATGACAGATTCCATTCCATGACTTTTTATATAAAATGTGTTTTATACTTGACTATGTACCTTATATAATTTTTTATAAAATGAGATATTTGGCGGAATTCTGAGTTTTGGAGGCATAGACTAGCTAGTCTTTGAATTATGTAGGTCTATTTACGGCTAAAGCCACATAAAATCTAATTATCTTAGCCTCTCAATGTATGTTTCCCGTCCTCCGGGTGAAAACAATTACGAAGAATATTAGAAAACCGATTAATTTTTAATAAATTTCGAATGCTCTGCATATTCCAATGAATATCAAGTAGCTGAATCACTAAGGTCCACACTATTAGCAATCGCCATGATTAGAAATTTATAATATGATAATTCAAATGGAAGATCGAACCAAAATGATAAACTTTGTTGACCACCATAGCCGTCTTGAGTAATCCCTAAGTGTCCGTTTGTTTTTACCATTTTGAAAAGGGAAAAATAACCTTTTTATATTTCGTCAAATTTTACAATATTATTCTAATTTAAAAAAAATTACATATCAATATTGAGAGAATTATCAAATCAATCCTTTTTATTGTACGGATGTTCCTTCAATTTTAAAATTTTCAATTTTATTAATGTAGTTCTAAATCTTTGCTCCAATGAAATTCTAAACTATTGTACAAATAAATTTTTGTAATTTCACCAACTTAGTTCTAAACAATGCGCCAAATTTCAATGGAACCCTTTCAATCAATTGTCATCAGAAATTATGGACGTGACATTCAATCATCATCAACCAGCCAATATGGCACACTGAAGTGGACAATTTTACTTGAAACAACATCTTGCATGGATTGTCACATGTCAGTAATTTTCTTTGATAATAAATCAGAATGATTACATTGGATTTTTGAACAAAATATTAAAACCACATTGGTCAAATTTGAAATTTTTGGATTAAACTGGCATTCATACAGTTAGTTTAAGATTGAATTGGTAATTGTCCCATAAATTTCTATATATATTTTGAGCCATAAAATAAATCAGAATCTATCCATCGGAAGTTTAAACTAAGGTCGCTTTTACTTTTACTAAATAAGTAACTCATTGATGAAATTGTTTACTTAATTACTTTTTAGTTTAAAAGAATACTACCGCTTGCATTATTTTTCATTTCTCGTGCAATATCACAATGAATTAATAACGTGATCACAAGCTTCAATTGGATGGAGAGATAAAATATTTATTATTTTTTATTTACACGGAAGAAAAAAATACGAGAATTATTATTAGGAGAGTTATGCATAGAAAGTGGATAAGCATTTCCAATTTTTTTAGGAGGGGAAGCATGTAAAATCATTACCAATTATTTTTTATTACTAGATAGTTATACAAATTTCTAAGAATTTGTACTAGTAAATTTAAATACTGGAAAAAAAATCAGAACCAAAAGCTAAAATACAATGAATGGCAAGAAGCATACAAACCATGTTTACTGCATACAAATAACTTTCAAATGTCAATTTCTCGCATACATGCGAGCGTGTGCATATTTGCTACAATGTAAAGTTTGTAACCCTAGTTTTTAAAAATATTCTCTACTTTTGTAAAAGAAAAGATGATTGATATATTAAATGCCGGCCAATTATTTCGAATTAAGTTTTTAAAAAAATTAAGACATTCAATAATTATCTGCCAATCATTTTCATTATAGTGAATTGTTATTTTATCCATTTATAATTATGTATGGTTATAGTGCATTTTACAGTCATAGTGTATTCAAACACACAATCTCAATCACCCACGACTCCTCATTGTTGTTATAGATAAAGCCAAATATTTGTTTTTAGGGGCTTTTTTGTCTTTTTTATTAGATTTCCTTTTAGGTTAAAAGTGATACATTTATATTAGCGATGGAAAAACCCTAGCCGTCAAGACGCTGAAAAGGAAATAGAGAGGCGAGAAAAAGAGAGAAGAAAAAAATGAGTTTTTTTCTTGATGAGGGTTCTCAATCTCTTTGTGCTTTGATCTTGAGAGAAGATCGTCATTGTATTCCAACTTTTTCGAAGTCTAGTGGATTCGTAGAGTGCCTTTGCGCAGAGACGTAGCCCAGGTTTGGGTGAACTTCGATAACAAATTTTCTGGCATGTTCATATGATTCTGCTCTTTTATTACTATATTTTGTATGGTGAATTGTTTTCAAGCGTTATTTTTCTGGAATTGACGTGCAATTTCATAACAATTGGTATTAGAGCCTGGGTTGGCTAATCGAGAACATCGAGGGTTTTTCGGTGACGTTCGATTGAAAGCAAACAGGATGGCAGAAGATAAAATCAGAATCGATAAGTTCAATGGAGAGGATTTCGGATGGTGGAAACTACAAATAGAGGATTATCTATCAAAAAGATCTCTATGCACCACTTGAGGGTTGGAAACCCAAGATGGCGGAAGTGGATCCGACAGCAGAAGCCGGATGGAAAATTCTTGATCGAAAGGCATTAGGTGCAATTCGTCTAGGGTTGACGAAAAAGATAGGGTATCACATTGCGAAAGCAAAAACTGCAAAAGAAGCCATGGATATTCTAACGAATATTTTTGAGAAGCTGTCTACATCAAATCAAGTATTTTTGCTGAAGAAACTGGTTAATATGAAGTTATATGATAGAGGTTCTGTGGCAGAGCATATTAATAGTTTCACGCAGGTCACGGGTCAATTGGAATCCATAGGCATAAATTTAGATATGAAGCTTCAAGCTTTATTATTTTTATGTTCTCTTTCAGAAAGCTACAATACCGTAGTGCAGGGAATTTCGAGCACCATGAAGGATGATTTAACTCTTGATGATGCTATGAGTAGTATTATGGATGAAGAGATGCGAAGGAAAGTCTCAGGTGGAGATAATTTTTCTGCATCTACATCTTCAACGGCACTTGCAATGGAGAACCGTGGAAGAAGTAAAAGTAGAGGAAAATTCAGCGGGCGTGGCAGATCACAATCAAGAGGTAAGAGACAGGTTGTAAAAGATGAGTGTTGGTTTTGTCACAAAACCGGACACCGGAGGTTTCAGTGTGAAGCCTACAAAAAGAAGCAGCAAGATGAGAATCAACGTGTTAATGTAGTTAGCGATGGATCTTTGCTAGATAACTTGTGTTTGTCTACAGGGTTTGACTTTACAATAGATAAATGGTTTATTGATTCTGGCGCTTCTTTTCATTGCACCTCGCAAAGAGACATATTTGATGATTATGCCAGTGGAGATTTTGGACAAATGGTTGTGGGAAATGGACACATGTGTCCAATTGTCGGGAAAGGAACTGTGACTGTGAACATCTCAGGTGGAAGACGTCCAGTTTTGTGTGAAACTAGGCATATTTCGGAATTAAAGAAAAATCTGATTTCAACTAGTAAACTTAACCAAGAAGGTTTGGTAATAACTTTTGGTTGCGAAGAGTGGAAGATAACCTCAAGGGTAAGAGTAGTAGCAAAGGGAAAGCGCACGGGTACACTTTACCTTCTCCGGGGAGACAATATCAGTGATATGGTTGCAACTACAATGGCTACAGGTAATTTATCTACTCTTTGGCATTATCGCTTGGGACATCTTGTTTGAAAAGGTGTAAAGCAGTTACACTCGAGAAAATTACTCCCAGGTTTGCAAAAAGTTGAGTTAGATTTTTGTGAGAGTTGCATTTATGGAAAACAAAAGGCTGTTAGTTTTCAATTAAATGGGCGACAAAATAAAGACCAGAAGCTAGAGTTGGTTCATACTGATGTATGGGGACCTGCTCAGGAACTCTCTTATGGTGGTAAGAGATATTTTGTCACATTCATTGATGATGCAACAAGAAAGACTTGGGTCTATGCTCTTAAAGAAAAATCATAAGTATTCGGGATGTTCAGAATATGGAAGACCATGGTAGAAAAAGAAACAGATTATCAGATTAAAGCTTTGAAATCTGATAATGGTGGTGAATACACAAGTAAAGAATTTGCAGATTATTTGAGTCGAGAAGGCATACACGGGCTAAAGACTATTCCTAGAACTCCTTAAGAGAACAGTGTAGCTGAAAGAATGAACATGACTATTCTAGAACGTGTGAGATGCATGAGACTACACGCAGGTCTCCCACTACACTTATGGGCTGCCACAGTTGATGCAGCTATTTATCTTATCAACAGAAGTCCATCTAATGCGTTGGATGGAGAAATACCACAAGAGCAGTGGTCAGGTAAAAAGATTAATTATTCACATCTAAAGGTGTTTGGTTGTATTGCATATGCTTTGATTGACAGGGAGGATAGGAAAAAGCTTGATGCTAAGTCCTAGAAGTACATCTTTATCGGATACGGTGGCGACGAGTATGGCTATAAGCTTTGGGATTATGAGAATAACAAAGTTATCTGCAGTCGCAATGTGGTATTCCATGAAGAAAAGATGTACAAGGATCGTCAGATAGAGACAGAGCATGAGAAGGTAGTACAACTAGAATATGTTGAATTAGACACAATGCCCGTGAAGATGTTTCCAGTAGATCAAAGTTCACCTGAAAGAAAGGTTCAAGATGAGCTTATTATCAGTGAAGAGGTAGTTCAAGAAGAACGCAGTGATTCGGAGCAAACGAATGACCCTGAAGTACCTGTCTTGAGAAGGTCTACACGTGTGAGAAAGCCAAAGGTAATTTTTGATCCATCAGCTAATACTATTCTGAGCCATGTCTTATATACAGATTCGGGAGAACCAGAGACTTATGATGAGGCAAAGATAGACACGTCTCACTTGCAGTGGGAGTGTGCTATGAAAGACGAGATGAGTTCATTACTTCAGAACAAAACTTGGGAGTTGACCAAGTTGCCCACAGGTAAAAAAGATTTATTAAACAAATGGGTGTACATGATTAAGAATGAAGCAGATGGTAGTATTAGATACAATGCGAGACTTGTAGTCAAGGGCTTTTCTCAAAAAGAAGGGATCGACTACTCCGAGATATTTTCACCTGTAGTGAAAATGACATCAATTAGAGTTATGTTAAGTATAGTTGCAGTGGAGGATCTTCATCTTGAGCAGTTAGACGTAAAAACAGCGTTTTTACATGGTGACTTAGATGAAGAATTATACATGGCACAACCTAAGGGTTTTGAAGTCAAAGGTAAGGAGCACATGGTATGTTGCTTGAAGAAAAGCTTGTATGGCTTGAAACAAGCTCCGCGGCAATAGTACTTACAATTTGATGGTTTCATGCAAGAAAAAGGATTTGCACACTGTGAGTCTGATCACTGTGTTTATTTTCGTAAATATGATGATAGTGACATTGTGTATCTATCTTTATATGTGGATGACATGCTGGTAGCTAGTTCCAATATGAAGAGAATCGTAGAAGTAAAAAAGATGTTATCATCACAGTTTGCTATGAAAGACTTGGGAGAGGCCAAAAATATTTTAGGCATGAAAATCATCAGAGACAGGAAAAATAAGAAATTATGGTTGTCGCAGGAAGACTATGTGAACAAGGTGTTAAAGAGATTTAATATGGACAAGGCAAAACCGGTTGCAAATCCTCTAGCGAGTCACTTCAAACTTTCCAAGGATATGTGTCCAAGCACTCAGACTTTGAAAGATGAGATGGCGGTAGTTCCATATGTATCAGCAGTGGGGAGTTTGATATATGCCATGGTGAGCACAAGACCAGACATTGCACAAGCAGTGGGAGTTGTGAGTCAATATATGCAGAGCCCAAGCAGAGAGCATTGGAATGCAGTTAAATTGATATTGAGATATCTAGCAGGTACTTCCAATTACTCACTTTGTTATGGTAGTACATCTCTAGAGTTGCAGGGTTATATAGATGCAGATCATTCAGGTGATCGAGATAGTAGTAAGAGTACCACTGGATATGTCTTTACAGTTGCAGGTACAGCAGTGAGTTGGGTATCTCAACTACAAAAAGTGGTGGCTTTATCGATGACGGATGCAGAATATGTAGCGATTACAAAAGCCTCCAAGGAAATCATGTGGTTACAAGATTATATGGAGGAGTTACATCGAAAACAGCCAGTCAGTACACTGTGGAGTGATAGTCAAAGTGCAGTGCACTTAGCAAAGAATGCAGCTTATCACTCAAAGACTAGACATATCAAGAAGCGTTATCACTTTATCATATCAGCATTGAAAGATAATGAATTAAAGCTACAAAAGATTGATGGCTCAAAAAATCCAGCGGACATGATGACCAAGGTAGTAGACAGAGAGAAGCATATTTTCTGTACTACTACCATTGGTATTACTCCATGTTGATTGATGAAGAGTATCGCAGAGACACAAGTTTTTCACTTACTATTTTTTGAAAAAGATGGATACAAAGTTACTTGGTGCTTGGGTATATTTGTCTTCAAGTGGGAGATTGTTATAGATAAAGCCAAATATTTGTTTATAGGGGCTTTTTTTGCCTTTTCTATTAGATTTCCTTTTAGGTTAAAAGTGATACCTTTATATTAGTGATGGAAAAACCCTAGCCGTTAAGATGCTGAAAAAGGAAATAGAGAGGCAAGAAAAAGAGAGAAGAAAAAAGTGAGTTTTTTCTTGATGAGGGTTCTCAATCTCTTTGTGCTCTGATCTTGAAAGAAGATCATCGTTGTATTCCAACTTTTTCGAAGTCTAGTGGATTCGCAGAGTGCCTTTGAGCGGAAACGTAGCCCGGGTTTGGGTGAACTTCGATAACAAATTTTCTGGCGTATTCATCTTATTCTACTCTTTTATTACTATATTCTATCTGGTGAATTGTTTGCAAGCGTTATTTTTCTAGAATCGACGTGCGATTTCATAACAATTGTTGCTCGTTGTCCCGCTGCCCATCTTGCTTGTCGCCCGCCGCCCCTCGATGAGTTTTTGTAGACTTTTTTTTTCTCTCTTTTTTCTATTCTCTCATGGCAATGTCATGGTGGTGACGAGGTCGGAGTGAACGAATTTTTATAAATAATTACAATCAAACTCTAATTGAAAGCATATGAATAATTTCTAAGAGAATGAAACTGAAAATATTCCGTCGTTGTGCTTAACCCGAAATTTTAAATATATGGCAATAATTAATTTACTAAACTGTTGACACCTAATTTAGATTCAATTTTTAGAAAATAAAATATTAAAGGGAAATTTTGAAAAGAAATTTTTGAATTTAAAATAGTTCAACAGCCGGATTTTGGAGCCATTTCTTTGTTGGAGAAGTTGAGCAAAAATCTCCACCGACGAGAGGTTGAGCAAAAATCTCCACCGGCGAAACAAACTTGGATTTTTGCTTTATAAATAGAGAGGTTCTTCTTCACCTTTCAGGGGGAAGTTCGAAAAAATCAGAGCAAAAATTCTGTCCATGAGGGGCTTCTCTGGGTAAAAAAAAAAAAAGGGGTTCTCTTCGTTAAAAAAGGGGGAGGTTCTCTTGGTGAAAAAGGAGAAAAAGCGAAAAGTAAAAGAGAAGAAGGAGCCGTCCGTGGGATCTTTGAGAAAGACAAGTGAGAGAGAGAGTGTCAGGGGAGAGAGTTTACTTTTCGTCAAAAATTAAAAAGTAAAGAGGAGAAAGAGAGAGTACGAAAGTAGAGAGGAGTGTGCGGCTACAAAGGGAAGAAGTGATGGGACAGTTACTGTTCATCTTCTTCCCCACATTTGCTGCCCAATCGTGAGTTTCTCTTCACCCGCGCTGCGCTCGCACCGCCGGTCTTCACCAGCCATCGTCGCGCCGACTCACGACGACCCAAGCGCCGACGCCCAGCAACACCGCCGCGCTTCTACAACCCGCGACACTGCGCCCGAACCGGCTCGCACCTCCGCTGTTGCTGCGTCCGCGACCATCCGGTGACCTCTACCCGCGACGATTGACGCCGCACCTTGGCGACTCGCACCCGACGTTGCGCCCTCCTCCGAACCGACGCCCGTGACCTGCCGTGATCTGCAGTGCCCATCACCGCACGCCTCTGCCCCTTTTGCAGGTTGCCGTGCTGCCCTCCGACCTGGCCGCCGGATTTCTCGCCGCGGACTCCCGCCACACACCCGTGGGACACCATCGCTGCAACGCCTCGAGCTCCTGCCGCTGCCGTTCCTGATCCGAGCCTGCTGTTGTGCCCACGACCCACCTGCTGCCTCCCCTGTTTCGTTGTAGGTCAGGTTGCTACCCGCGACGCCGGAGCTCCGAAGCCCGCCGCTCCTGACCTCGCCGCGCCATCACACCGCCTCCGCTTGCGATCCGCTTCCCCGTCAACGCCACTGCCTTCTTTGGAGCCTTAGGTGGTTTATTTATTTTTATTCATTTATTTGTTTATATTTTAAGTCCTGTTATTATTATTTAAGTTAGATCATGGTATATTAATGTTAATTATTTGTATTGTTTAGACATTATCCTTAAGGCTTTATCCAAGATTTTAGTAATAATTAGTTTGATCCGAGAGACATCGGATCATTCTTTTAATTACATTAATTTTGGGCTTCTTGGTAAAATTTTAATTGTTAAATCATAATAATTATTTAATTTGGTCCGTAAGACTTCGGACTAGATTATTTAATTATTTTGAGTTGTTGTGATGATTAGGGTTAAAATAATTGTTAATTTTAACCTGTGAGACGACAGGTTATTTTTTCAATTATTTTGATCCTTTATTTAGTGGCTATATTAATTGTTTAGATTTAACCCTAATTTAATAATTATTCAACCTAAAAAAAAATCAAAATATTCAAAATTTGCATATAGGACATTAGGGTTTAATATAATAGACACGTAGTTTAATTAATCAAATTTTTTAGGATTATATTTCTAGGGTTGCATTTTTAGATAATATTTTTAGAACTGCATTTTTAGATATTTTAAAATAAATAAGTTAGGATTAGACGTAAATAGCCTTTTTTAGAGTCTTAGATATAATTGGCACATTTTCATATTCTCATTTATTCAAAATAAAAAAAAAATATAGTTTTCTAAGACGGAATAGGGTTTAAGTCAAATTAATCCCAAAAATGGATTAGAAGATTATTTTTAGATAGATTAATTAGGGTTTTCATAAATTCTGAATTTCAATAAATAAAAAATGCAAAAATACTAGATGCATGTTAACTAGTTTGCATAATATAATCATTTAATCAGAATTTGTTAATTAGTAAAATTAGGTCATGAGGTGCATGTTAATTAGTTTGCATAATAGGCCCATTTAACTAGAATTTGCATATTAATAAAATTAAGTCATTTAGTTTTAAGATGCATTTTTAATAAAAGAATTCTAATTTTTGAGAAAATCCAAAAATGTTGTTTGCTTGCTTTGTGTGATGCAATTTATTAATAATGGATGAGTACCCGTGTGGTCACCACATTTGCATGTTAGTAACTTAGGTTAAAAATAATCCAAACTGCCTGCAAAAATATTTTGAAAATTAAAAGAAATGGTACCGAAAGGGCATTAGAAAATTCTAGTGTAACCAAGTCCCCGTACTCTTGGTCTCTGGTCCGTAGGAGTAAAATAAATCTCCCTTTATTTTACTTAGGTGTCTAATCGACCTACCATAAACCGATTAGTGGCGACTCCTAGTTAATAATCTTGCATTTTTAAAAATTTAAACTTAAGTCGCGATTTGGTATGGGCTTGGGAGAGCCTGAGCTAAGTCTAAAAGCTTAGTAGTCCATTAACCTAGTTTTAGGTGGTGAACCCGAAAAAATTAGGTCGCGACAGCTTGGCGACTCCGCTGGGGACTTGTGTTAAATTACTTAGTGGACTTAGGCCAATTTTTCTTTTTCTTTTAAAAAATGTTTTTGTTTGGCAGCGAGGATCTCAGGTATGTCCCTAACATTCCTAAAGTGTTAAATGTTCTTGCAGATGGGAGGTATAAGGGGAGTAGTCTTTGTTAACCCCTGTTTTGCAGGTTGGAGTAGGGATGAATGTTTAAATTAAAATTATAGAAGTGTTGTTTGTATTTAAACTGTTGTGCATGTTTTATTGTTTTTAGCACTACACTATTGCACACACAACCCGCTGCCGGACCGGGCTGCGATAGGATTCTTAGGATGGTGTTGAGAAGGATACTTCCTCTACAGCCGAGACTGCTATATAGAGGTTGACCTTCTCTTCTCCGAAAGTTCTTCATTGTGTCAAATGTGTTTGTCCATATCCGCGAGACTGCGTGATTATTGGACATTCCATTCGATCGAGCCGGAGTTAGGGGACCCGACACGTTAATGCGAGACTGCAATCAGATCATCCTCTTAACTCCACTTTGTTAAGCCGCTTAGACAGAAATCGTGCCTCACTTTTCATGTGTGTGTGATTGTCATCTATTTCCAGTGAAAGTAAGTTGTTTAAATTATTTGCAATTTATTTACTTTATTGTAATTTTGTCGGTCCATGACAATTAGGTCTTCGTCGTCAGTCTTATTTTATATGCAATAGGGAAAACCGACGTACAATTCATGGTTGGATCAATTGGATCAAGATGGTCAGAAATATGTGAAAGCCAGGATCGCCCGACTTCTCCCGCTGTTAGAGTTCAACATCCATTCCAGTGTTATACAAGCGTTGCCTCACTTTTGGTGTCCACAGACTTCCACCTTTGTGTTTGGTGAGTTCGAATTGACTCCAACACTCGAAGAATATAGTATTGCCATTGGAATGCCCCTGGACAAGGAACTTGTTAGGCCGCCTATCGGTATAGATTACATCTCTGAATTATCTCAATTTTTAAAAATCGAAGCCGAAAGGGTAAGGAAAGTCGTCAAAGCTAACTGTTTTGCATGTCCATTTTCATTCTTAGAAAAATGTTTTGCAGACCAACCAATGATTTCAAAAGCTAGGATTTTCATGTTAGCATTTTTTGGGCTAATCGTTTTTCCATATCGAAAAAAATGCAATTAATCCTGCAATTTCATGGGTGGTTAATCGGGTTTGTGACGGGCTAAATTATGTGAACATGATTTTAGCTGAAACATTTTTGTCATTAACCCGTTTCAAACAAAATGAGGAAAGGACAATGCGTGCCCTCCTGAACTTTTACAAATATGGTTTTTCTCCCACATAAGAGGGTTTGGGCATCTTATAAAACAATTCAGGATAGACGATTCTCGACATCCCATACAAAAATTTGCAGTTCTAGAACGTTTTTCCCCACATAAACAATATGCCCGTTGGATTAATTTTTTGAAAAAACCTAATCCTAAGGCATTCTTATGGCATACTAAATGGCTCCACATTGAAGAAGCTCGCTTTTCGCACAAACATGATGGACCAATCCCCGCTCGGGCCTTTAGGTGCTACTTCCTATTATCCACATAGAGTGGCCCGTCAGTACAAAGCTCTTCAAGAAATTCCTCCACCTCTCAGGACAGATTTGTTCCAAGTTCGTTTCATTCGAAAGGATTATGACTACTTCAATGAGATCCAGGAGATCATTACTACATGGAGCGAATGTTATCCAGAGAAGATTTTGGTGCCCATGAGACTGAAGGGTGAGGAGGAGATTCACCATGCATCGGCGTTCTACATCCACCAACACCAAATTCCTGCTGCCTTGCGTCCAGTAGTCCCGGATGTGACCGAGAAGCCCACCCAACGAGCACAAATTGAGCATCTTAAGCGGAAAGTGGAAATGCTCGAAGCTGAAAATAACAAGTTTCGCAAGGCGTTGGGTTCCCGAAAGCATATAAAATGAGATATTTTGTTTTCTTAGTTCAATGTCTAGGAACTTTTATTTCGGTTCATTGTTTTCAGTTTTTAGTTTGATGTTTAGGGACTTGAATTTCAATTCTTAGTTTAATGTTAGGAAGTTTTGTTCAATGTTTAAAATAAATCTTGAATAAAATCAAGCGATTAGATCATTGTCATGGACCAATCTCATTTATTATAATACTCACTGTATTTTTTTTCTTAGGTAACAACACGGCTCATCCAAGATCACCAATCCGTACTCGTTCTAGAGCAACAATGGCTGATAATACCGAACAAGTGCGTGTTGCCGAACAAGCTCGTATCGCCACCCTCGAAACGGAAATGAAGCAAGTCTTGAATGTTCTTGAGCAGCTTTCTAAGCAAATCGATTCTCTTCAAGCAAACACTGCTCCACCAGCTCCGCAAGTCGAAGTGGTGTTACCACAACATGCTCCTGTGGTTGATCCAAAAGATAAAGGCAAGAATACGATTGCAGTTGGGCCATCAAGCTCTAAGGATGTCTCAAGGGAGAAAATTACTGACGTGCCTCAAATTGTTGTTGATGAGGAGGTACAAGTGATACACTCGGCTGTACCGAAGACAGAACAAGAAAAACGCATGGCAAAGATCGAGGAGAAACTTAAGCAGCTGCAGGGTTCGTTTACCCAAGACCCAACTGATTTGTCTCATTATGCAAAGATCAAGATGCCAAAGAAGTTCAAAATGCCAGATTTTGAAAAATATGATGGCACCTCTTGCCCGAAGATCCATTTGCAGACTTATGTGGTCAGGATGACCCAATATGTTGATAACATCCCCTTGATGATTCAACAATTTCAAGCAAGCTTGACAGGACCGGCGCTGCAATGGTACATCATGAAGAAGATTAATCTGCTGGAGACTTGGGAGGATTTGACAGATGCCTTCTTCAAGCAATATAAGTATAACATTGATGTCACTCCATCTCGAGAAGATTTACTTCGCACTGAGAAGAAGAGGACAAAATCTTTCAAGGCATATGTCACGAGATGGAGGACTGTAGCCGCTCAAATAACTCCAGAGCCAACAGAAAAGGAGCTGATGGATTTGTTCATGAAGACACTCCCGCCTGAGTATCGAAATCGAATGTTGGGATCGACTGCCGAGTCATTCAATCAGCTAATCCCTGTTGGCGAGCGAATTGAAGTAGCATTGCGTGATGGATGGGCGTCTGATCAAACCAGCTCATATGGGAGAGTCTCAACCAAGAAGGATAAGGAACTTGTAGCAGAGGTTAATGCAACTTATGTGCAACCACCTCGCCCTACCTCGAACACCCATCAGGGAGGAGCAAGACCATTCTTTGGCCAGCAGAAAAACTTTGCCAAGCGTCAATTTACGCCACTTCCTAAGCCCTTGTCCAAGATCTTGCCGACCCTTCAGAAGAAAGGATTACTTGCTAAGGAACCCAAGCGATCTAATCCCGAGCGTTTCCCCAACTATGATCCGTCCAAGACATGTGCTTATCATATGGGGGAGGTAGGGCATTCTGTTGACGATTGCTATACGCTGCAACATAAAATCCAAAATCTTTTGGACGCTAAGGTGGTCTCATTCCGCGATGTACAGCCGAACATCCAGAATAACCCACTCTCTGATCACCCAGAAGCTGTGAATGCCATTTTCAGTTTTGATGCTGAGCCCACCATGTTTCAGATGATGCATAAGGAAACAGAAGTGATGGACACCCTGGGGCAACCAAGTGGCAAATTTGATTACTATGTAAAGTATTCGGCTCCTTCCAGCTCCTACTTCGACCCACGGGATATCATCCCAGATGGATGGGGTGGCATAGATGATCCCGCACCTCCAAAGATTGAGAGCTCAGATGACACACTTGAAGGAATGACTGAATTGTTCATCAACAAAGTTCGAGAGTAGGAGAATTTTAATTATTTGCACACTCCTCTGCGTAGGAGTCTTTATTGCTTTCCATATTTGCATATTTGCATTTTCAATTCTAGGATTTCCCTTATTTCAATAATGTAATTTTTTTTTTTCATCCAATAAAATACATGGAGATTTTCGTGTTTTAAGGGCATGTTGAAGTACACCAAACTAGCCCTGTGATGAAATCCTACCAAAAGAAAACGGCAAGGAGCTAATTCTGAAGGCTGGGCTTCTTCATGTTCCCTTGAAAAAAAAAATTCAAAATAAAATAATTTTCCAGCATGCATCTAATTTACCTTGTTTGTTTCGTTTAATTATTTGCTTTATGTTTCAGGTGCAGCTCTGCGCACATTTAAGGAATCTCTATGAGCTTCCTTGCAAAGAGGGGCAAGACACAGACACTTAACAGCTTTCACTTCATGATTTGATAGAGCATGGCCTTTTTATCATTTCAGAATGTTTTCACATGATGTGCAATTCACCAATTCCACTTGAAATTTATCAAAATGGATAATTCAATGAATGATGTTGAATTACTTGAACATGTTAAACGATGCTAAATGAGGTGTGAAAGGCAAGCCTAAATCCCATACACAGTCCCCTGTCTATACATTGTGAGGTGAGTATAGAAACATTTTGTGTTTCAAGATGAAGAGTTTTCTTGCAAGAAGTACGGCAGCTGAAATGACGAGAGGCAATTCATTTGTCTGTCCCAAAACACTACAGATAATCCATTGCTTAACCATTTTGAGCCCAAATACTTGAAGAATTTCTTTCATATTACCCTGTCAAGGACCACCCCACATCGGGGCAAATGGAGGTAAGTTGACATTAAAGGAGAGTGAAATGGATAGAAATTTTCTTGCTCTCACTTGCATCAATCTTCAAGTCATGCTATTACATAAAATTCTTGTGGTAATTTAAGTGCCTTAGGATGATGAAGAGCATTTCTTTCACTATCCTACACACTTATATCATTTGCATAGCCCACTTGAGCCTACAATTTCATTTCTTTAAGCCTAGTTGGTGATCATCCCCACACCGGGGCAAGGCAAGAAACAGATAAAGACCTTTGAAGGTTCGAGTGTCATTTAAAATATACTTGACACACGCATTGTGCTCAAGAACTCAAATCAAAATAGAACTAAGGGGCATGAAAAAGCAGTGTGCCTGGTAAAAGCAAGGCCAATGCCCATGAAAAGGAAAGAGAAATGACTGATAAATTAGGGGGCATATAAAAAGCGGTGTGCCTGATCGATGCCCATCATCAAAGAAAATGATTTTGAGAAAAGATCTCCAGTTGAATAATTATTGGCATCAGTGATAAACTCTTGAGCCAATAAAAAAAAAAATTCGTCAAGAAGACAATCCATGGCGAAGAAAACTGGTGGTAAGGTCCAGATGATCACCAACTCTCACCCTTTACACACATCTTTGAGCCTAACGATCCTTCCGTTTCTCAAACCCAAGAACCAAGCCTATGTTACGTCCCTTACAAAGTCTCTTCAGATTAGGGCACTTGAATTAACATAGGAATTCATATGTTTTAAGCATTGCTCGAAGAAGTGCGAGCAAGATTATTTCTTTCTCATTTTGCAGGGTTCTTGACTTGTAAACCCGGAGATGATTACAGAATGGTTCTTTCAATAGCCTTGACTCAAAGAGTCCCTTTTGCTAAGCCATTGACCAAACCCACATTACAATCCTTGTCAAAGACCTCTCAGATTGGTAAGGTTGTATTGCTTGCAAGAAAATTCGAACTCTTGTCGACAAGATGATGATAAGATTGAGTGATATATTCCCGCATCAATGGTCGGGACAAATAACCCCTCCTAAATGAGAATGAGTGAAAAAGTCTTTCACACCAAAAGTGTCTCGTTTAGCATGTTCAAGAAAATTCACAGCTTAGTGAAAGTTGTCTTGATAATTTTTCCTGGTGGAAGTTTGAAAAGCTATCATGCATGGACATTCATTGAATAAAATGAATTTTTCCTCAGAGACAAAAAAAAAATTGTCTTTGAAACCCTGAGTTTGTTCAGTCATCTTGGTGCTTGATGAGAATTCCAAGTACCCATTTGTAAAATATTTTCAAATGTCTAATGTGAACCCCAGATATTTGAACCCTTAAATGCTTGATATGACTTCCAAGCATTTGTCTTTTCGAACATCTGATGTGATTTCCAGATGTTTAGTAAAATATTTTCAAATGTCTGGTCTGAACTCGAGATATTTGAACATTTAAATGCTTGATGTGACTTTCAAGTATTTGTCTTTTCAAGCGTCTGATGTGATTTCCAGATGTTTAGAATTTCCAGGTGCTTGGGATTTGATGAGAGTCCCAAATCCCCCAAAGATTTTTCTTCAGATTCAGTTTGATTTAGGCGACCGTAGAATGGTACGGGTCCTGGAAAAGCAGTTTCCCCATTCAGGCGACCGTAAAATGGTACGAGTCCTGAAAAATCAATTTTCCGTCAAGGCGACCATAGAATGGTGTAGGTCCTCGACAATACCTATTCCCTATTTAGGCGACCGTAGAATGGTACGGGTCCTAGAAAGTGAATCCCGTTTAGGCGACCGTAGAATGGTACGGGTCCTAGACAAAACCTATTTTCCTATTTAGGCGACCGTAGAATGGTACGGGTCCTAGGAAAGCAGTTTCTTTGTAAAGTTATGTTACTATTTTAGGCGACCGTAGAATGGTACGGGTCCTGGACATGTAACACTGACTGCCTAGAACTACTCTATCCTCCTTAAAGGTAGGTTATTCTAGGTGCTTGGGATCTGATGAGAGTTCCAAATCTCTAAAGAATTTGAACCTTTCAATTATCTGAAGAGATTTCCAGATGTTTGTCAGGTCTCATAGGCATCATTTCGCACCTAATAATACTTTTCTGAATCTCCAGATAAGTATGACAGGTACGTGTTCTTCTTTGCATTTTGCATTTCATTAAGCATGGAGACATAGAAATATATGCTCTCGATAAAATCATTGCATTTACATTGCATTATTGCATGACCTTGCATTTCAAAAAAAAGAATTAAATTTATTTGAAAAAGAGGTCATTAACATTTGCATATACATTCCATATTCATTTTGCATTTGCATTTCATTGAGCATAGACACATTGAAATATATGTTCTTGATCAAATCATTGCATTTACATGGCATTCTTTATTGCATGATATTGCATTTATTTGAATCCATTTTAAAAAAAAAAAAAAGGGTCATTACAATTAACATTTGCATATGCATTTCATATTCATTTTGCGTTCATTCCCGCATAGTCTAAATTTAGGTGTCATTTATCTTTGAAGGAAACCTCTACGAGCTTCCCTTCAAAGAGGGGCAGCTGTTGACACCTAATTTAGATTCAATTTTTAGAAAATAAAATATTAAAGGGAAATTTTGAAAAGAAATTTTTGAATTTAAAATAGTTCAACAGCCGGATTTTGGAGCCATTTCTTTGTTGGAGAAGTTGAGCAAAAATCTCCACCGACGAGAGGTTGAGCAAAAATCTCCACCGGCGAAACAAACTTGGATTTTTGCTTTATAAATAGAGAGGTTCTTCTTCACCTTTCAGGGGAAGTTCGAAAAATCAGAGCAAAAATTCTGTCCATGAGGGGCTTCTTGGGTAAAAAAAAAAAAAAGGGGTTCTCTTCGTTAAAAAAGGGGAGGTTCTCTTGGTGAAAAAGGAGAAAAAGCGAAAAGTAAAAGAGAAGAAGGAGCCGTCCGTGGGATCTTTGAGAAAGACAAGTGAGAGAGAGAGTGTCGGGGAGAGAGTTTACTTTTCGTCAAAAATTAAAAAGTAAAGAGGAGAAAGAGAGAGTACGAAAGTAGAGAGGAGTGTGCGGCTACAAAGGGAAGAAGTGATGGGACGATTCTTGTTCATCTTCTTCCCCACATTTGCTGCCCAATCGTGAGTTTCTCTTCACCCGCGCTGCGCTCGCACCGCCGGTCTTCACCAGCCATCGTCGCGCCGAAACCGGCTCGCACCTCCGCTGTTGCTGCGTCCGCGACCATCCGGTGACCTCTACCCGCGACGATTGACGCCGCACCTTGGCGACTCGCACCCGACGTTGCGCCCTCCTCCGAACCGACGCCCGTGTCCGTGATGCGGTGCCCATCACCGCACGCTTCTTTTGCGGGTTGCCGTGCTTGCCCTCCGACCCGGCCGCCGGATTTCTCGCCGCGGACTCCGCTTACACACCCGTGGTGGGACACCAAACGCCTCGAGCTCCCGCGCCGCCGTTTCGAAACGGCTGGTTCGTTGTAGGTCGGGTTGCTACCGCGACGCCGAGCTCAAGCCCGCCGCTCCGACCTCGCCGCGCCATCACACCGCTCCGCTGCGATCCGCTTCCCCGTCAACGCCTTGCCTTCTTTGGAGCCTTAGGTGGTTTATTTATTTTTATTCATTTATTTGTTTATATTTTAAGTCCTGTTATTATTATTTAAGTTAGATCATGGTATATTAATGTTAATTATTTGTATTGTTTAGACATTATCCTTAAGGCTTTATCCAAGATTTTAGTAATAATTAGTTTGATCCGAGAGACATCGGATCATTCTTTTAATTACATTAATTTTGGGCTTCTTGGTAAAATTTTAATTGTTAAATCATAATAATTATTTAATTTGGTCCGTAAGACTTAGGACTAGATTATTTAATTATTTTGAGTTGTTGTGATGATTAGGGTTAAAATAATTGTTAATTTTAACCTGTGAGATGACAGGTTATTTTTTCAATTATTTTGATCCTTTATTTAGTGGCCATATTAATTGTTTAGATTTAACCCTAATTTAATAATTATTCAACCTAAAAAAAATCAAAATATTCAAAATTTGCATATAGGACATTAGGGTTTAATATAATAGACACGTAGTTTAATTAATCAAATTTTTTAGGATTATATTTCTAGGGTTGCATTTTTAGATAATATTTTTAGAACTGCATTTTTAGATATTTTAAAAGAAATAAGTTAGGATTAGACGTAAATAGCCTTTTTTAGAGTCTTAGATATAATTGGCACATTTTCATATTCTCATTTATTCAAAATAAAAAAAAAATAGGTTTCTAAGACGGAATAGGGTTTAAGTCAAATTAATCCCAAAAATGGATTAGAAGATTATTTTTAGATAGATTAATTAGGGTTTTCATAAATTCTGAATTTCAATAAATAAAAAATGCAAAAATACTAGATGCATGTTAACTAGTTTGCATAATATAATCATTTAATCAGAATTTGTTAATTAGTAAAATTAGGTTGAGGTGCATGTTAAACAAAACCATTTAGTTTTAAGATGCATTTTTAATAAAAGAATTCTAATTTTTGAGAAAATCCAAAAATGTTGTTTGCTTGCTTTTGGATGCAATTTATTAATTAACCCGTGTGGTCACCACAAATTCAAACCTAAGGCGGCAAAACTACAGACTTGACAAATGGGAAGTTAATAAGCATTTTTAAAAATTTTTGTCGCCCTTTGCCAGTCAATACCACATAAACAAAACCATTTATTCGTAAAAAAAAAACCTGCAAAACTACAGACTTGACAAATGGGAAGAGTTTTTTTTTACCAACCAAAAAAAAAAAAAGGAGTTTTTTTTTTTCCTATTCTCTCATGGCAAGGTCATGGTGTTGATCAGGTCGCAGTGACCAAATTTTTGTAAATAATTATAATCAAACTCTAATTAAAAACATATGAACAATGTCTAAGAGAATAAAACAAAAAAATTCCATTGCTGTGCCTACCTCGAAATTTTAAACATAATGGCGGCAATTAATTTACTAAACAAAACCATTTATTCATAGTCTTTGGTGCCTAACCTGAAATTCAAACCTAAGGCAACAAATCATAGACTCGACGAATGGAAAGACTTTTTGTTGCGCTTAGCCAGTCAATACCAAAAAAAAAAAAGAGTTTTTCTTTCTTTTTTTTCTATTCTCTCATGGCAAGGTCATGGTGATGACCAGGTCGAAGTTACCGAATTTTTATAAATAATTATAACCAAACTCTATTTAAAAACATATGACCAATGTCTAAGAGAATGAAACTAAAAATATTCCGTCGCCGTGCCTAACCCGAATTTTAAACATACGGTGACAATTAATTTATTAAACAAAACCATTTATTCATAGTCTTTGGTGCCTAACCTGAAAGTTAAACCTAAGGCGGCAACAAAACCATAGACTCGACAAATGAAAAGAGTTTTTGTTGCCCATAGCCAGTCAATACCGACAAAAATAAAGAAAGAGTTTTTCTTCCCTTTTAAGTAAGACAATCTTAAAGTTCTTCTCTCTTACTTTCTCCTCTCTCTCTCTCTTCATTGTCTTCTTCAACCTTCAACTTGGGGAGGGTTTAAATTAGTCTCACCCTCCCCCCTCTCTTGTTGATTTTGTTTAAGTTTTTTTTTTTTTTGTTCTTTTCTTATATTTTTCTTTTCTCCTAATCTAAATCTAAGAGCTTTCTTCTTTCGATTTAGTTCTAAATCTTAGAGTTTGAACTCTCTCGATCTGGTTCTAGATTTATGAGCTATCATCTCCTCATTCAGATCTAGGAGTTTAATAAATATATTTGTGGGGATTTGCCTTGTGCTATGCTCCAGTGTAAGTCATTTGCTTTAGATCTAGGAGTTTCACTATATTTTTATGGGAATTTTATACCCATGTGATTTGTCCTTGTGCAAATCTTCTGTTTTTAGTTTCAATGGTGATCCCGCGTCTTGTTAAACCTTGAAGAATTGCTCCTCTTATATTTGTGTTTGTTCAACTTGTTTTCATCGTTTGTGTACATCGATGGTGTAGAGGAAACCAAACCTTGGTGCACACAACAACGCCATTGTTACTAGAGAAGGAATTTCCAACATGTACTCTTCACTAACGAAGATACGAGATTCGATAATTGGCTATTGATCATTTTACATGATAGATCTATTCTTACGGAATGAGTGTGCTTAACCCTTCTAGTGCTTTGTTGATTTTTCTTATTTTCTGAATTTTGCTTTGTTTTGTAGTACTCTAGGCTTGGATCTACTTCGATTTGCCTTCCTTTAAAAGTGTATGTACTTCTTATATATCTTTTTGAGTAATAAATATAATTTCTTTGCTGACCTGAAAAATGGAAAAAAGCGAGACCATTATAATTTATCGCCTTAGGACAAAGGCGGCAAAAACATAACTTATCGCTTTAGGTACCAAAGAGGACAAAATTAAACCGCCTTAGACAAAAATTATGGGTGCAGAACTCAAGGCGACAAAACAGACCCAATTCATTCACTTATTTATTGTGTGTACTAATAAAGAAAAAAAGAAGCACGATCGGTGTTAGTGATGGAATCGTCGTCATTCCTCTCTTACAACATCACAATCCTTTGGCTTGGTTTTTAGTAAACCTCGTAGCACCTTCCTCTCCGCATTTTGGCTTCCAAGTCTTTCTTTATTTCACTGGTCATCTTTCTATATCCAACTAAATTGGCCAATCATGATGTCGCCACAATTTCTTTTTGTACCTTGTCCGATCTAGCTAATTTATACTCACGTCGTGGTCGATACAGCCACATCTGAGCTGGCTGGCCAGTAAGCATTTGTGGGGCTGCTTTTAGTACTGGCTATTTCTTAAGATCTGCATGGAGCTTCATTATACTATATAAGAGATTTTGAATGCGTCCTAGCAAAATAACCTGATTTTCATTTGCAAATCGGATTGGTCGAGCAACTTGGCGCAATGAGAAATATATAGCACCTGCAAGGGCAGAGCAGAGATTTGCCTATCTTCTTTCGATATGAATCAGCTATGACGTTTTCGCAATGTGCGATGTCATTGTACGCGAGTAATTGTATCTTGAGAAAGCAAGGAAAAATGTATAATGGGTATTATTATAGTGGGTAATTATTAGCGTGATGAATGAGATTGATTAAATAAAGAGAAAGGGAATTTCGGACTTCCTTCCCCTCCCGACGTGCATGAAACATCCCTACTTTGTTTGTTGGCATGCAAAAGAATAAAATAGTATATAACTATGTATGGTGATTTCCACTAATGGTGACTCGGATATCGGGTTGCCACGTTAGCATCTAGTGCTCCTTCTTTAGAAAATAAAATATGGGATTTGACCTATTTTGCTCATTACGCCAAGCCGAGCTCATAGATACTTTTAGAAAGCCACTAAGAGAAACCTTTTGTTAGAGATTTCTTTTGATTGGTCCTTGTGGAGCATTACTTGAGTGTAATCCAGCTCGGGACACACTAGTGAGTGAATGTGATTGAGCTATCGTAATCTGTTTTGGTCGATTATAGGAGACCCATGTCATCGGTCTTTCCCCATGACAGGCACACCGCCAAATCATGTAAATTTATCATACCAAGTTTAGGCACACTACCAAAGGAAGAAGTACCAAAAAGGCCCTAAATTTATTGCGTTAGTACAATTCAATCATAAACCTTCCAAGTAAGCCAACTTAGTTATAAACTTTTTCACAATTGTACCAATCGAGTTCATCTAGCCAATTTAAGTTGAAAATTGCTGACATGAACATTTAATTTATTATTTAATTTTTATTTCAAATTTTTAATTCTTTTCTTCTGTTTTTCTTTCATTCCTTTTTTTTTTCTTTCTTTCTTTTTTTCTCTCAACCAATTGCCAACTTTTGCAATGGCCAGCATAGGTCACTGGTCGTCAACAAGGGTTGGATAAGGCCACCCTTTGCCAGATCCAGCTAGGGCTAGGCAAGGCCCTTCATCATCGCTAGAGGTCGTCCTCTGGTGAGAGCTAGTCCCCTCGCTAGATCTAACGGGGTGGCCTCACGTAGATGGCAAAGGGCCTTGCCAACCTTTGGCAAGCACTGAGTGAGGGTCCCATCATTAGATCTGGCAAGAGCACCCTCGCCAAAGCCCGACGAGGGTATCGTGGCCCTTTCCCTTGCCGACAGCCAACAACCTCTACTGGCCATCATGGAGGTGGTGATTGGCGGAGGGAAATAAGGAGAAAAAGAAAAGGTAAAAGTACAAAAATCAAATAAAATGTTTGCATTAGTCATATCATCTAAGACGGCTGGTGTTCTGGTTTAAATTGGCTAGATAAATTCAATTGATACCAACGTGAAAAGGTATATGACTAAATTAATTCGATTGAAATATTTAGAACAAAATTGGTATAAATACGATATGCTTATGACTTTCTTGATACTTGGCGCCACTCCCAAACCACATAAATCCACCATGTTTGGTTTATTTTAATTTATTTCTCGTTGGAATCATTTTGGTTTAGTCTACGCTTGCAATGATTGTTCGTTGCTCAATTCTTTTGAGCACTTGTGTGATTCTCTTATGAGAGGGTGTGAGATTATGTCCGTAGAGAAAGTGGAGTATGCATTGTTCTCGAATGAATGGCAGAAGAAACCGCAAGGCAACGATCAAAGAAGTGGCGCTAAGGATCTGATGGTTAGACGTAGGAACTTCAAGAGGAGCTCTAGCGATGGACGTAATGACTAGAGCGAAGAAAAGGTCTTTTAGGGTGCATTTGATAACCATTATGTTCTCGAGAACAATTTATGTTTAAAAATGATTATTTTTTATTATGTTTTTTTGTATAAGTTTCTAAGCATTTGAAAGTGCTTAGTAACTGTATAAAATTTCCATTCCGGGATAGAAATGTATTTGGTAAAATCTCAAATTCTTTTGTAAATTAGAATTTCTTTTAATTTTTTAATAATTTTATTATATTTTTCTCTTTTCTCTCTTTTTTTCTTTTCCATTCCTCTTCTTCTTCTCTAGCCAATCGCTAGCCATGGCAGTGGTAGTGGCCGTTGATCAGCTAGACAAGGTCTAGCAGCCTCGCTGAAGCCTCCCCAAGCTAGGGCGAGGTCCGGTGAGGCTTGGTGAGGCTCGATCTCACCCAACCAATACAAGGTAGGCCTTGCCAAATTTGGCTGAGGCTGATCGACTCACCTAGCCACCAGTGAGGTCGAGCCTCGCTAGATCTCGCCTTGGCTTGGGGATGCTATGGCGAGGTCGCCAAATCTCACCCGGCCAATCACTGGCCATCACCGTGGCTGACAATCCACAATGAGGAAGAAGAAGAGAAAATAAAAGAAAAGGAAAAAAAAGAGAAAATTTGGCTTGAATCTGAAATAGTCCTCAGAAACAAAGAAGCAACTTTGTTCTATTTCTTGAGTTTTTCCAAATCTATTTTCAAGAACAAATTTGTTTCCGGGAAGAAAAAGGTTACCAAATGAATTTATTTTTTTTTTTTTTTTAGGGAAACAAAAGAATAGAATCATTTACTATTTAGCTAGTTAACAAAGAGGCCCTTAGATGGTACAATTGTAAAAAAGAGGGTGAATTACAAAGAACTACCTAAAGCCAAAGAAAGTGGAGAGATCGGAGAGGGACATGGATGTCCCACGAGCTAATAGGGGGGAGTCATGCTACATTTTGTGTCTACTGATTCAACTAGAGACCAGTGGATCATGGATTTTAGATGAGCTAAAATGGAAACTAGAGATTTATTGGACCTTATTAAATGTGTTGAGAAAAATATGACCAATCATTGGGAAGAAGAATGAAGTTAGATTTTTAGGCATGATATCACTTTCTTTAAAGAATTATTTACACCACAACGTTACTAACGATAACTAGCAAATTTCATATAGAACACAACAATGTTTCAATGAAAATACTAGATAACAATTCTAGTATTTCTCCAGAATATCTCAAGAGAAACAATTGAAAATAATGGCCGTTGTTTTTTGAAAAGAAAACTCGAAAATACTTTATGACCCTAAAAACTAACATACTTATCTCTGTATTTTGAAGAGAGGCAACCCTTCTAAAAAGTTTGCAAAATGAAAAGGTACTTCCAAACGTTACGTTGAAAGGACATGTAAAAAATTCAGAATTAAATGAATAATAAATAAAAAAGAATCGTAACTCCTTTGTGAATAGTTGTACTGTTTCAACAAGATGCTATGGTTAATTTTTATTAAAAAAAATATGAATATTTCAATAAATAAAAAATAATGATTGTTAATTAGTGTCAAATCTTGTTCACGTGCACACTCACATTTTTTTTTTTTTATGTCAAACAAGGCACCTCTTAATTTATTTACAAACAAAATACCAAGAATCCCCCATTTTGTTCGTAAAACAAAAACATAAATAAAAAGTTAAAAATATATGGCCAAAATTTCCATGAGATTAATTTACATAGATAAAGGTCTCTTTCAAATTAAACATTTATTTAGTGCAACTAGTTCAAAACTCTATAAAAATAACAAATAGCTCAGCTTTAACTTTGTACTTTAAATAATAGAATTGAACATACCTTACATATACTAGTCTCTTGTTTTAGTGACATGTTCTAATTTACTTAGCATTATTATGGCCTTGTGCTTGTACCTACTTCATGAGCTCTTTAAAATGCAATTCTAACTTTCATAAAAAGAGGCGTCACTTTTAAGCTCATATAAGTAAAGTATTTACCATATCTTTCTGTTACTAATAACATTTTACTAACTTGTGTTATACTTCATTAAAAATTCAATTCAGCCTACAAAATATAACAAACATATCAGGGCTAATGTGAGTATTAAACAATCACTTTCAATAACTTATTTTTACCCATTAAAAATTGTAATTAGTAATGTTTTAGATAAATGTCGGGTTACTATTACTGGTAATTTTAAATAAAGGGTTTCAACCCCATTTCTTATAAGGTCATATTTACCATGTCACTTGGTAAAGCCCTTGTCAAGGGATTAGCTAGATTCTTACTTGACCTCACGTAAACATTTGTTATGGTACTATCTTTAACAGTTATCTTATGTACTCATATCTTAGACTAATATGTTTATATTTATTATTATAAGTGCTACTATAAATTATTGCAAAAGTAGCATGACTATCACAATGAATAAAAATAAGTGGCATAGGGCTAGGCCATAATTTGATATCTAACAACAAATTCCTAATCTATTCAACCTCTTTCTTTGTTATTGCTAAAGTAATGAATTTAAATCCATCGTTAAGTGAGTTATACATGTTTATTTCTTACTCTCCCAAGATATAGTACCTCACCTAGTGTGAAAATCCATACAGAAGTGGAATGTTTATCACCCACACTTATAATCTAACTAGCATTAGTGTATCCTTCTAATACAGTCGAATAATCATTATAGAACAATCCTAAACTTTTAGTTCTCTGATAATAACAAAAAATTCTAGTAATTGCTTTCCAATGTTCCATACTTGTATTCCTATTATACCTACTCAATTTGCACATGGAATAAGCAATATTAGGTCTAATATAATGTATCATATACATTACAAAACCTTATAGCACTCACATATCCAAACTGTGCTATTGCTCTATCAATATTATAATTGATTTAATAACGAAATCAAATGGAGTACTTATTTCCTTGAAACCAAGATGTTAACATTTATTTTACACTTTTTCAACGTAATCTTTTTGGCTCAAAGAATAACTCCCACCGTGTTTTAATTTTAATACCCAGGATAGTATCCACTTCACCAAATTGCATGCAATGGCAAAACCATAAGTTAGTGCCTAAGCCCGAAACTATAAAATCACATCCAGGGGCAAAATGGTAAATAACCAGTTAAGCAGAATCGTAATTATATAGCAGACGTGTAGGATCATAAATAATCATCGGAGTGACGGACGGAATTGTAAATAAACAACTAATTGGCAGAATTGCAAATAAACGGATAGGGGGTAGAACTGTAATTCGCAGGACAAGGCCCACAAGCATGTGCCGTGCATGTGCCGAAACCCCACATAGGCACGTGTTTGCACGTGCCCAACCTCTAGCGGTAGCGTGGAGCATGTGCCTATTCGCCGAATTTCTCCGTTTTTCGTCCCGTTTCCATCACGCTTTTGCCATGCCTTTCACCTTTCAAGTTTCCTCTGACGAAACCCTCTGAACATTTCAACAATAGGCAAATAACAAGAAAAGGACCAACAATGTTCGATGAATCCTTTATCCGTAAACCATACATATTCTAATAATCGGAAAAATCATGAGATCCTAAACTTACCTTTGATACTAGCTAGAGGCGATAATGTAATCCTTCATGTGGAAATTTAAAAATAGGAATATTTGATCTTCATGTTTCACGATAAGAAGGATGAAGACATACCTTTATTCATAGCAAAACCTTGAAAAAAATGATTGTTGAAGAATTTGAAGCGAATGAAGAAATTCGATTTCCCTCATTTGACTCACTTTTCTCTAACATATTTCATCTAAGAGGCACGTCATGATGGGGAAGAGAAGAGAAAGATCCGCGATCCATGAGTGACATCTCAAGGATTGCCTGATCATGAGCCACCACGGGCTTGTACTTCCTTTAGCTCTAACTCCATTATTGCACAAATAATTCCTTAAAATTGTTGGGAAAAATTAACGAATGATTGGGAAGAATAATGAAGTCAGAATTTGAGATATTATATCACTTTCTTTAATGAATTATTTGCTACACAATATTGCTAATGATCATCGATAAATTTCCTCTAAGATACAATAAAGTCCCAATGAGAATACTAGATAGCAATACTAGTATTTCTCCAAGGTCTCTCAAGAGAAACAATTAAAAATGATGGCTATTGTTCTTTGAGAAGAATACTCAAAAAGACTTTATCAAAATTAATCCCAAAAACTAATGTACTTATCTGTGTCTTTTGAATAGAGGCAACCCTTCTAAAAAAGTTGCAAAATGAACAAAGACGTACTCAAAAGTTACGTTGAAAAGATATATCAAAATTTTGGAATTAAATGATAAATAAAAATATAACGATAACTTCGTTATGAACAGTCACAATGCTATATTTCATTTTTATAAAAATAAATCTGAATTTTTCAATAAATAAAAAATAATGATCGTTGATTATTACTGAATCTCATCCATGTGCACACTTACATCATTTCGATGTGGGACAAGATGACTCTTAATTCTAAGACAATGTGTGTCTACCAGTTCGACAAGAGAGAGTGGACCCTTGATAATAGTTAAGAATATGTATTATATTAATTAGTAATTATGGAAATAAGTAGTGAGTTCCAGGATAGGTATATCTCAAGGAAAGGAATTGTAAAATTTGGAGGGAACGGGGTGGGCCTAACATGTGCCGATTGCCGTTAGGCAAAGACCTCAAGGAAAATAATCTCATATGTAACTTCTGATCGAGGTTGCAATTGCATTTATGTTGAGCCTGGTCGCACCAAGGCAATTGAGGATGAGTCAAGTCAAATGTTGTGCTCCTACCAAACTTGGTTGGGCTAAGATGAATCCGAGTCAAGATAATGCAGGTGTGGAAGGATACATGCATTGAGGAGGGAACGGTCCAGACACAAAAAGCCCATAGGTGATGGGAGATTTGTTGAGGTGAAAATGTGAAAATGTTATTCAAAAGAAGTTCCATATCAGGGATGTGGCATAAATTAAAGCATTAATATATCACAGTTAGCTTATTACTCATTGTCTTAAATTTTTAAATGACAGTGAGGATCCAACTAGATATATATTTACCATCTCAAACTTGAACTTTTCCCTTGGCGATCTCCTTAAGTGAAGCTTCCCAACAAACCCGTCATAAATTTCTCCTAAAAAGTAACGTGAGATACTTTGACACATGACAGGAATGCATGCGATCAGAATTGAAGAAAACATCAAATGATTTCTGCGTAGAAACTTTGACCTATATAATATTTTTGATTTGAAGGACAAAGAGACGATCGAAGCGCGTTGCTATTGGAATGAGTCTGACGAACACGCTGTATTGGATCAGGAGTAGGAATTAGGATCTTTTTAAAAAAAAACTCTGCAGCAGATGCAAGTATTGGGTCTCACGACGGAGTTGTAAAGTCCGACTTTTGTACAAGGGGGGAAACGCAGCACGCGGAAGACTGGTCGATTGAGATATCACACGTTCCTAGAAAGATTCACGGATCCCGGAGTTGATTCGAGCAAACTTGGAAGTTTTAGTGCATCTTTTTTTTTTAGTCCATGGACTCTGGCCACCGTCACCAAGGACTAAGATTTCCTTTTTACCAAGTCATATTCGAGAAGGATGAACTATTAAAAGTGCGACTAAGGCGTTGGAACGAATAAATGAAACTTTTCGAGTAAGAAATGAATTTTGGAAATAATAGATTAACACAGAATTCATGTGGTTTGGTGGTGTGTCTGACCTAAAAAAAGATCAATCAGATGGTTTTACTATAAATGACAGAGAAGATTACAATCATTCATAATGCTCACATTCAAGTGTTTCCCTATCATAAAAACACCCAATTGTGCAATAATCAATTATAAAAGAGGAGAGTATTCACTCGCTCATAATTCTCTTGGAGGACGCTCTTAAAAGGTCTCCAAGTTTCTCTAACAAAAATAGCTTTGAAAATAGAACTTTTAACAAATCTGGAACGAGGCCGGGCTCTCTGCCTTTGCGGGGTGGCACATTTGGTAGGGGTGTTTGGGAATTTCCAAATTAGGAGATGAAAATCATTTGTTCAAATCTTACGAATTACATACAAACAGCTTTGAGTGAGTTGCATAGGCCAAATGCCTAAGCTTAATTGGTTCACAAAACTTGAAAAATGTTTCATGGATCTTCGTATAGTCCGATCTCCATGCCTATGTCCAGAATTACAAACTAAGTACATACAAAGTTACGTTGCCTTTTATTTTTTGTCTTTTTAAATTACTTTTCCAGTTATATTTATGTCTTCTTCAGCAGAAAAAAAAAATCCAAAAATATACGCGCCCATGCTTTCTCATATTAGGTGCACTTAAGCACTAGGCTAGGCTCGCAAGTTCGTCTCGGGACAAGCATGTCGTGGTTATGGAAAAGCTCGAGCCCATGTGGACCCTACCCGAGCCCTCATGCCAAATCTACTCACTTCTAGGTTAAGACTGGCTGAGTCTTCTTGTACCATTTGAGCTCCTAATTCTAGTTGAATTTGAATATCTCAATCTTTCAGAAAATCTTGATTGACATTTAATGTCAAGTGGAATTTTCTTTTTTTCCATTTTGATGGGATGTAGAGGAAATAAGTTTTTAATACTTGAGTCAAAACAAATACACGTATAAATTGCTCATTGCCAAACTTATAGTCGTATTGCCATTCATCATTTTAATGGGTATCGAAGAAAGTTTCACTTGGAACATCAGCACGCGGCATTCGCTACGACGACCATTCTCTAAGGAGCTTTGTCTTACAAAAGAAATCAAGCGCAAAATTTTCAGCAACCGCGTACAAGTAGAAGGAATGGAAGTGAAAATTTCTATATATTCTTTGTTCACTTATGAATTTCGATCCTGACCCGTCGACATTCGCATCATGTCGACTTGTATTTTTAAGGACAACATTTTCCTCTACCCTTAATTGAGTGGAGGGTGAAATGGTTATATAAGAAGTCAACAACACGTTCTCATCTTGCTCTTGGAAAATTACATAAAAGTAAACTCCTAAACGTATTGTAAGGATGCCAAATCAATCATAAACCCTTCAATTTGATTAACTATAACCTAAACATTTTGACAATTTGCAATGTAGGATGGGTAGGTGTTGACATAGACAATTTCTTTGATTTTTAATTTTTTTTCAAAATATATAAATTTTTTGATTTTTTTTTCATTCTTCCTCCAATTGTCACCGAGCTTCAGCGATGGTAGACAACTAGCCTAGGGCAAGGCTCGCCCTAGCAAGATGGTGAGGTCAAGCCTCTAGAGCTCAAGGCTGGTGAGGTCGGCCCTCACCAACCCTCCTCTATGGTCAATTGCTGGCAATGGCGACCAAGGAGGAAAAAAAAAAAGTTAAAAAATTTAGAAAAATTATAAATAAATTTGTCCATGCTTGTGATTGCCAACTAAAATTAGCCAAAATTGCTACATTGGCAAATTGTCAAAAATACTCAATTGGTTGAATTAAAAGATTTTAGTATTGGCATTTGTACAATAGATCTAGGACTTTTTTCATTTTGGTAATTATCCCACTATAAACTGTTATTGCACTCATGCCATGTCCTTGATTTATCATTTTCCAAACTTTCCACTACTCGACAATGATAAAGCCCCAATAAGGGAGACCTTTGACCTGTCGCATGATTACTTAAAAATTATAGAAATTTAGGGCATTTTTAACTATGATTGGTCAAATCTATCAAGATCTGTTTTGAGTTATTCTTTTCATAACATTAGATTAATGATACTTCGTCAAATATCCATCTAAAACCATCTACAACAATGTGATGAAGTTTAGTTGTGTTCTTTTGTTCGTCGTACTCCATATTCGTCCACGTATCCACGTTGTTGCTGTTTCCTGGCTCCAAGGACTTATCACTTTCCAAACTTTCCACTACTCGACAGTGATAAAGCCCCAATAAGGGAGACCTTTGACCTGTCGCATGATTACTTAAAAATTATAGAAATTTAGAGCATTTTTAACTATGATTGGTCATATATATCAAGATCTGTCTTGAGTTATTCTTATCTTAACATTAGATTAATGATACTTCGTCAAATATCCATCTAGAACCATCTACAACAATGTGATGAAGTTTAGTTGTGTTCTTTTGTTCGTCGTACTCCATATTCGTGACATAAATATGCACATTAAGATCGATATGCAAACTTCATTACAGAGATTAGCAGCTTATTTTATGCAAGATATTTTGAGAGGTATCCAACACGCCTATCCTTAAAAGGTTTTCATTAGTGCCTTCATTAGTGCATTATCTCTCCCTCCATTACAATTCTCGCAGTGATTCCCGCTTCTTTCTTATCCTTTTATTTATACGGAAAATGGTCCAACTCAGATATTCGTTTGCTAGGTTCAGCGATATAACTTCTCTATGCGGATGCATATGACCATGCTCACTTGTCTCGCAAGCTAGAGACCCCAAACACACGCATAGAGAAAGATCATGGAAGGTTTGCTCCAGGGCCCCGCGAACTACGTGCCTTTGACTCCCATAAGCTTCTTAGAGAGAGCAGCTTTCGTCTATAGCGACAAGGTTTCCATTGTCTTCGGCAATACGAGGTACACATGGAGACAGACCCATGAAAGGTGTTTGAAACTCGCCTCCGCTCTGACGAGGTTGAAGATCTCACACGGCGATATCGTAAGTCTCTCTATCTTGTTTCCCTTGAATTTTATTATATCCTTGTGTTTCATGCAAATGAAAAAGGGTCCTCGCTTTCTTTCTTTCTTGCTTCCAGTAGCTTTCAGTTTTTCTGAAGCTTGTCGTCTCAGATGGAGGGAATAAGGTAGTTGTCAGGGTCATCCTGTGAGAAGCTATAAGCCCAAGAAAAGTGGGAGGGACAAAGATCTTTCCAAATATAGATTGTTCTTCACGGTACATTCTGGTCGAGCTATTATTGACGGTTTCGAGTTCATGTGCATTTGGTGAACATGAACCGTCGTCAGATCAAGCGAACATTGGACCAAATATGCATGTACTGGAGATGCAAAGAGAAAGTTTAAAAATATTTGAACTCAAGACACCCTCTAGAGCCACTATATGTAGAATTCAGTGCACAATAATTTACTCCAAAAACCTTGGAATATGGTGCTTGTGTTAGAATATTTAAATAGCAAATCACGAAGTCATTTAACAGCTTATACTTTTAGAACGATTGGGTGTGATCCACAAAATCTCAATATAGTAGCAAAGTAGGAGGGCTTGAGTTCACATATTTCAAACTTCTATTTACCTCACAAATTACATATTTGCAAGCTTTACGCTTAAGTTAAAGTCCAACCTACGCGTGATGGGGAGTGTTAGAATAATTAAAAATTAAATTATTTTTTTAATCCAATTGCTTAAGTTTTAAGAAAATTGTTTATAGTCCCACAAAATCTCAACATACTATATTTTATGCCTTAAAACTCTCCCTTACGCAAAGGT
The DNA here is from genome assembly GCA_016097485.1 of Eucalyptus sideroxylon x Eucalyptus melliodora. NCBI lineage: Eukaryota > Viridiplantae > Streptophyta > Magnoliopsida > Myrtales > Myrtaceae > Eucalyptus > Eucalyptus sideroxylon x Eucalyptus melliodora. The sequence continues at coordinate 42,174,206 of CM027832.1, read as the reverse complement.
TGGGTTCGATGATAAAGGCCTTAAGCATAGATCCCAACATGTGAGTCCCATGGGCAAAGGATTATCAAAATCTAAGGCTTATAGATATGGAAACCTATAAACGAGTGAAAAGGGAATGGTGCTGTTTTACTATAAAATCGCTTTCCTTAAATCGTCTACCAGACAATGAAAGTTATCACATGTATCGGACTCCTTGTATTTCAAATTGACAGATGATTGTGAATCAAGAAAGGAACACAAACTTGATGATTAGGCTCTAAAACTTACGAAATAAATCCACAAATTACGGCACATTATTTTCGAAGGATACAACCAAGCATTTCATAAACATAAACAACTGGAATGATTCAAACTAAATTACTGGGAAATGACTGAAAATAAGTAAAGTGTATTGACAAAAGTAAAATCTTGTTCTTCGGATGTTTGTGCATATCTTTTCCTCTTTATTGTTCTCCTTTTTATAGTCCATGGGTAGCTGGCCTCTTCCAATAAGTGTTCTCGCTCATTGAAATTTGATTTTGGTTCCATATTTTATGGAATAATTGTTCCCGCCTCAGAAGCTCGGCTACAATAACTAATTGACTCAGCTATACAAATTTTTTGATTGCAACTATTAGTTAATACCTTTGACAATTGTTCCTATCTAAGAGTTTGACTGCAATAATTGTTTCCGGTATGCTGGGTTGGAGTCGTCGGAGGATAAGCAACCTGTTTTTGTTGGATTTTGTTTATAATATCCAACTATTGCTTCGGAAAAAGCACTTTAGCCAATGGCGTTGGCGGCTCATGACATGGCAATGCATAGTGGCGCGTGCGGCAGATTCCCTAGTCTTTTCGTGACGAATTTTCAAAGTCTGATTCGTCTGAGGGCAACGAACTGATGATGGGATTTGTTTTTAGAAATGAGCAATGAGATTACCTGAACAACAATCAGTGGCGGCGGTTGGATGATGTTATGCTCACGATTCTTTGTTATGTTAATGCAGGTTGCAGCAATGGCACCAAATGTCCCTGCACTGTACGAGCTCCACTTCGCGGTTCCAATGGCAGGCGCGACTCTTTCCGTGCTCAACGTAAGCCTTGACGAGCACGCTTTGACGATCATTCTTCACCAGTTACGACCCAAAATCATATTCGTCGACTCCGAGCTCGCCCACCTCGTCTCCAAAGTCATCCACAACGAGAACAACACACACCTCCTAGAGAACCACCATGATCACCAACCACTCCTTGTCGCAATCCATGACATCTCGCTGGACCGTTGAATCCAGTGTGATCTTGGGGTTCGAGAGTATGAACAAACCGTAGCTATAGGAGAGAGCGATTTCCAAGCCATGAGTCCGACCAATGAGTTTGACCCCATATCAATCAACTTCACTTCGGGATCGACGGGGACGCCCAAGGCAGTGGCGTACAGTCACCGAGCAGCGTACTTGAACTCTCTAGGCCTGATCCTCCGATATAACATGGGGAAGTCGCCTGTCTTCCTGTGGACGGTGGACATGTTCAGGTGCAATGGGTGGTGCTTCACATGGGCGATGGCAGCACTCGGCGGTGTCAATGTGTGTATCAGGAACGTGTCGGCGAAGATCATCTTCCACTCCGTTCAGCTCCACAAGGTCACCCATCTCTGTGGTAATGGTCCAGTTTCGTTTACTTTTATGTGAAGAGTCTGTTGCATCATAAGCATGACATATTAAATGGAATCAAAGGATAATATATAATTCTCATTAAAAAATAGATGAGTAGCGCTGAGATATGTCGATAGTGCGGTATAAATATAATCAGATATTTGGAAGGATGCCTACGCTTTTTGAAACATATCACTTGGAAGTATGGATGATGTTAGGTTCATGCAAAACCACCCATGAAAAAGTAGAATTTTCTTCTTTTTTTCCTTTTCAACAGGTGAACCCGCTATCCTAAATATGATTGCCGATTCCCCACCGGTCGACCAAAAGCCACTGCCTTCCGTGGTGGACGTAATCATCGCCGGCGCATTTTCGACGAATCCCGTTCTCAAGAGAGTCCAAGAGCTTGGGTTCAACGTTGTCTCTGGATATGGCATGACGGAAGCCCTAGGGCCCGCCCTCATCAGACCCTGGAGGTCATCGCAACACCACCACCATGACAACGACGGCAACGACCGCGACGATCATAACCTGAAATGTAGAGAAGGGCTCCACAACATCACACTGGAAGCTGTCGATGTCAAGGACCCGACCACCATGGAGAGCGTTCCAAGCGAATGGGAAACAATCGGAGAAGTCATGCTCCGTGGTAACACCCTCATGGCAGGCTACTTGGGCAACCTAAAGGCAACGCAGAACGCCTTTTCTGGCGGGTGGTTCAGGACCGGGGATGTCGGGGTGCGGCACATGGACGGTTTCATAGAGGTGAAGGACCGAGCGAGGGATGCCATAGTCTCAGGGAAGGAGGTGATCAGCACGTGGGACATAGAAGCCGTCTTGTCAACCCACCCGAAAGTTGCGGAAGCTGCTGTTGTTGCTCAAAATGACGTTGAGAAGCAAGTCCCATGTGCATTTGTGAAGTTGAAGGAAGGGAAGTGTTCCAACGCCGAGGAGATGGTAGAGTTTTGTGCGGAGCAGCTGCAAAAGGCGGCAATGGTCCCAAAGACGGTGTGGTTCGGGGACTTGCCGGTGAATTCCACCGGCAAGGTGCAGAAATCTGTGCTGAGAGAGAGCCAACGCAATTGAGAAGCATAGTCCATAGAAGGAGCACAGCTTCATAAGAACCAAAACATTAAGAAGATTAGTTGCGAATTGTCTTTATGTGTTATTTGTACTGTAATTTCATATTTCGAATTGTCATTGAGACATGATTGTGTAACAGTCTTTAATGTACTGTGAGAATGACAATCTATTTTGGATTACAAAAAATTAAATCACATATAATTATAAATTGTCGCGGGACCCATTTCTTTAATAATTTATGTTTACAATAGATTGTTATTCTTACAGTACCTCAAGAATTATTATGTTAGCAAAACCCTTTCTCTAACTTTGATGTAAGCATATGTTTAAGTTTCTTTCTTTTTTTAGTCAACCTTTCTAGCTATATTTTAACTGTTTATATGTAGTTATTCCATGAAAGCAGAGGATTCAATCTTAGATATTGTTCACATGACCGTCCTCCTATTTTAAAGATGCAGTCTCTTATTGTGAAAATATGGGACAAGCGAATCGAATAGTAGACAAAAAGAAGGAAATAGATCAGATACCAGATCTACGTGATTCGATCCTAGTTTTGGTATCTATATTCACGAGGAAAACAATACAAAATTTCACTTTAAAAATAAGCGATATAATGGAGATTACAATTGCTCTCGTACTCAAATAGTCTTTCAATATTTTCAATCCTCCAATTACACTCAATAACCCATTCAATATATAGCCTTTCCTGATTCTTAATGAAATCTCACTCAAAGAACCATACAAATTCCACTTATAATAATTTAACTAGCTAAATCACTATACAATATAATTACTGGAAAACACATTTTCTTTAATCTCTTTTGTGTAGTCTCAGAGCACTCTCCCACCGTCTTCTCACTTCCTCTTCGTGATTAATAGAGGAAGCTCAAGGGGGGGAAAGAGGAAGGAGGAGGATGCAGAGAAATGGCCATGCTCATGATTGCACTTCATCTTATCTTTCTTTGTCTTCATTGTCACGCCCCGAACCTCGAGCGCGCCAACATCCCGCCATGGTCATTCAAATATGACTTTCCCAGATTAAGTCGCCGACCCAATCAGTTCTTTAATGCACATGCGGAAGCATATTATAAAACCCCTGACAATAAAATATGGGATAGAAAAGCAGGTAGCAATTTCACAACAATACACTTTCATAAATCAACGGAGTTACAAACGAAGGCCTACAGCCAAAAGTCTACAAAAGACCAGCTCTTAAAAAGGAACTGTCCTACGACCTACAAGTCGGACACGTTCTCCAATCCTCCTGACTTCACCTCTGCAACTTCGCAAGGCCAACCAAAGCGATCTGGTCGCTCCGTCCACAAGGGACCTGAAAATGTTGGCCCACAACGGGGTGAGACATTGTCTCAGCAAGTTCAACCCCTTAAACCCTTATTAGAAAGAAAATATGCCCAAAGATGACCTAGCCACACCACATGGGGGACTTATCTCACCACAGTTCCTTCCTGCAAGTTAGCACAATTCATATCACTCAATCACATGTTCATATCACCCAACCACATACAGTAATATGAACTTAAACAACCAGAACGCATTCGCTTTCATATAACCGACAACCACGGGGTCCTGATTATAAGACTAAATCGTTATGACATGTCCCATTCCATGCCACACAATTCCGTCCCATAATCCGACACATCAACAACACTCAACATGCATTCCAATTGTTATTCACTACCACATAAGGGCATAGCCTACTCGCAGTTCGGCTATCTACTGACATTAATGCCAGGCATCACCTCCCCCCATGGAGCGCGGCTTCATCATTACGTCGATGGCATTCCCGAAGGAGCATGGGTCCAGTTGGCCTAGCCTCTACTGCGACCCGAGCCTCGTCACTATGTTGACGGCATTTCTAAAGGAATAAAGATCCAGTTGGCGTAGCCACTATTGCAACCGAATCTTTCAACCAGCACATGACAATTCAATATTGGCCCCTGGACATTTTGCATTTCACTCAATGCTCTGATTAAAATAGTAGTTTTGGCCTCTTTCTTTCGTATTAAAACATTCGAGGAAGTAGTCGTGCGTGGGCACACATCACTTCGAACCAAAAACCAATACCTTCCTTTTTCAAACCCCATTGTTTGATATAATACTTAAAATCCATTTTCGGTGTCAAACCCGACACCCGGGATTTTCTGAAGAAATTATATACTTTTCACAATCACCACTCAGTTTCACAATTCAGCAATCAATTGCACAAATCATCACTCAAGTTGCAATATCTAATCATCAAATTCATAATCTAAATACACAGCAGTGATCAGTGCAAAATTCTGAGAATTTAGGGTCCCGAAATAATTTTCGGAATTTATTAAATAATTACATTTATTCCGAAAATTAATTAAATAATAATATCCATATTTTTCACAGTCCACACTCAATTTATAATATCCAACCATCAATTTCAAAATCCGAATACAGTAGTGATCAAGCACGAAATTCGAGCAATTGAGGTCGAAATAATTTTTCAGTTTTATTTTTTTTATAAATAATAATATTTTAATAATTTCGTAATTTAATATATTATTAAAATTCCAGAAATTCGAAACATTTAAGTAAATCAAAAATAAAACCCTATTATGTCCCATCAAGGTTTATTATTAAATAGACTCTCTTAGCCTTAATTAAACATGCTTTAAATTAAACAAACCTCTAATCTAAATCACAATTAAACAAACTAAACTAACCACCTAAGCTTACTTAACTTAGACTAAGCACACTTAGGGCATCATTAACCTTCTAATCAAGATTTAGTGAGTTAAACTCACCTGATTAACGAACCGATCAGACCAAAATGACGAGGACGCCGTGGGGAACGACTTTCCTCAAAGCGAGCCAAGCATCCAGGGTCGGGAAGCCAGCCAAAACAAGCCAAAACCGAGCTGAGAAACCCATTTTTTGCTTGCTGTTGGTTGAGGCCGACGGAGGAGGAGATGTCGGCTGGTCGGGCGGAGGAAGACCGGCGGAAGGCAGCAGCTGGCTAGGCAGGTTGGGAAGGCGGTTCCGGTGTCCAAGTGGGACCTCCGGCGACCTTGGCGGCGGCGAGCAGCAGCTCGTGACTCCGGACATTGATGCTGGTGATATACCTAGTACGAGTACCTAAAGGGGGGTGAATAGGTATATAAAAGATTTTTCTTGATAATTACACAATACTTAGACAGTTGAAGGATTTGCGACAAGTAATAATCAACGTAAGACTGAGTAAAGGAAAGAAAGAATTGAACACGCGGTTTATAGTGGTTCGGCTTGATTCAAGCCTACGTCCACTCTTCTGCACTGACAGCCAATTGGCTGGATTCCACAATGAACAAAGAGATGTTACAGCGTTGATCTTCCTTGATTTCTAGGTGTAGATGATCTACCACACTCGCTCAAGGTATCACCAAGTATAGACACTCCCTGTGTATACAATTTCGCTCAAACTGTATCGACTAATAATCAAGGTGCTTCAGACTTTGGAATTTTTCTATCAATCACTTCTCAAACAACTAGAACGTCTTCCTTTTTATACTCCTTTATGCCATCATACCGTTGACACTTACCAAAGGAATTCCTCCAATCTACCCGTTGGACGGAATCAATCAAGAAGATTATTCGAGCTATTAAAGGAACTTGACGATAGCCCATCAATCCTGTTCGTCCATACAATCAGGATCTTGGTTTCCAAGAATAGAACATTCCAAGAATATTTCGTCGACCACCGGATCTTCAATTGATCTAGATACGAATAAAAGAATCCGTTATATTTATCCAACCAAGAGATCTTCTCCAGAGGATAGGATTAAATCCTCAACCATATACTTCGGCTCTGGATTTCCTTCGTCACTGGATTAGAAAGACTGTCAATGAGAATAGTCTTGAGTCTTGAGTCTTGAGTCTTGAATATTGAGTCTGGAGTGCTGAGTCTGGTTATCAACAAGTCTTCAGACTTTAAACAGACGGTCTACAAAGATATCTAGACTAGATCGATAGAAACGTTTTGTCGCTTCAAAATATTTCGGAAAGATTTCTCCAACAATCTCCCCATTTTTGATGGTGACAAAACTTTCCTGTAGATTTGAACAACTTTAACCTGCAAAAACATTTCTCAAGTAATATGGCTATCTCATAAAGATTAATAAAACAACCAGACTCTGCATCAACAGAAAATTGGTTAGTCTTTCATGAGTAATACCATATGACAACACTTGATATAAATGCAAATAGTCAAGCATCAAAATCCACAGTCAATTCAGTCAAATTCAAGTTCACTCAAGTCAAGTCATACTAAAAAACAAACATAACCACAAAAACAAATTTAAAGTCAAAGTTTAAAGATGTTGGTTCAAATTGCTTCTCCCCCTTTTTGTCATCATTAAAAACAGGTGAGAAAGGAGTCAGGTTTGCTTGGGAATGCGCACGATCTGGAAATCTCCCATGGACTGAACTATGCCTTCTAGCCTCTTCAAGTCTTCCCTTAGATGAGCTACCTCCTCTCCTTTGGCATTGGCTTGAAGTTGTAGAGCTAGGTCTTTCATTTTGTCCTCCAGGGTAACTGAAGATGCTTGTCCAGCATTCTTCATGGCTTGAATTTCACAGTCTAGAGCATAGATTTGGCCCCGCATTTTCAGAAGAACATCCAGAATACGACGAAAATCTGCAGAATTGTCCGTCTGTGTACTTGCATTTGCTTTCTCAGATGGAGTGAATGCAGACGATGGCGCTTCTGTATAATCTTGCAGATTTGGTGTCGACGTATCGTGTCCTTCTTCAGGCAATTGAGAAGCCTGAAACTCTTCGGGTCTCTTGGAGATTGTCTTAGACCTTCACTATTGGCAGCATGAGGTGTGGACCTTTCTTGCTCGCCAACTCCCCTGTCTCTAGGACATCAAAAGGGGAAGAGTGATGATCATGCTCTTCGTATCTTGATTCCCCTTCTCTCCGATTCAGCTGCAGATTTTTCTTTTTCTTCTTTTCCTTCTTCTTCAACTTCTTTCTCCTTTCTCTCTCGCTCTTCTTCTTTCTCGTTCTTGGCTTGCTCCTCTTCTTCTCTCTGTTTCTTCTGAAGTTCTGTCGATTGAGGTACATAACGTCTGGTCCTTATCAAGGCAGTGATTGTGAGATCTTCCTCCTCATCTTCATCCTCCAAGATGAGAGTTTTCTTCTTTTTGGATGGGGCACCAATGGCCTCCTTCCCTTTTCTCTTTGAAGCAGACGGAACTGGAGTCTTCACTCGAATTTCTCCATTGCCTTGGAAAGTTCTTTCGACGCATCTTCGTCAACATCTTCAAACCTACCACCATCTTATCGCACGGTCGAACACAAAGTGTATGTGGCGGTTCAATATTCATGTGTCTCGAAGATCTTGGTCACGGACACTGGGTAAGGCAATTGTCCCCCGTCCTTCGACATTGCTCGTACATGTGAAAGAGAATAGTGTGAGGGAGAGAGAACTTCTTCCCTGAGTTGATTGCATACATCAATTTTGCCTCGGAATTAGACACATCAGTCTTTGATGTAGACTTGGGCCTGATGCAATTGATCACAATTTTGTGCAGCACAACATTGATGGCACGCATCCTTGAATAGATGATTCTTCCCTCTATATCTCTATCTTTGACAAGTTCCAATGAGGCACGAACAACTGAGACTTTGATTGGTTGATAACATCCTCATTCAACTCCAATTATGTCCGCCAACATGTCCATGTCTACCACATAATCCTGGTCTCTAACACTGAATGATATTCTATTCGCATCTAGAAAGCTGAGATTCGAATAGAAATATGCTGTTAATTGCGCAAAACCGTCTGTGGTATCGGTGCAAAATTGCTCAAGTTGAAGCAGTTTGAACTTCTCCCTTAAGTTCACATTAACGGCATCCAGAAAATCGAAATCGACACTCCTAGGGTTTATCACCCCTCGTTTAAGCGATCGAAGAACAAATTCTCATGTTCCTCGATTTAAATAACTCCATTCTCTTTCCCTTCACATTTGCAACAATACCCATTCTAGGTTGAAAATCACCGAACATTTTATCATCGTCGTTTCCTTCGTCGAATTAGGTCCCGACATACGAGGGTCACCGGGAATATTCGCAAGTGCTTCCTCCGCTTTACCCTTGGGAGCAATTCCCAAATCCTCCATTTTTCTCAGAAAGATATACTCATTCCCATAATGCTTATCTTTGAAAAAATCATCCACATATTTCAACGGAGTCCCAGTACTTTTCAACGCACGGTAGAGTTTATAAATATAAGAGGGTTTTTGGACTCTTACGGTCTCGCGTCCTCGATTATCTCTTCCTCCGGTTATTGACCCGCACCTTGTGGGGTAGATGGCGTTGAGTGACGTGGTGGAGAGTGAATCGGGCTCTGTTGCTGACTTGATAATTCTTCCTCTTCGGTGAGATCGAAATGGGTAGGTCCCTCCTTCATTCTCTGTGGTCCCCTGTTCGCGATTCTTGAAGACTTCCTCGAAGAAGACATCCTTCCTTGTCACTAAAAGATTCCTTTACTTGCTTTCCCAAGAAAAGATGACAACTTTCTCGAAGATGAACACAAAGTAGAAATCGGATTGGGAGGAGAATGCTTTTTAGGGTTTTGAAGATTGGAAAATGAAAACTGTATATATATAACTCAGTTTTGAAAAAGGGAAGTTCAATCGGCACAAGGAAAGTGTACGGACACTTCTTTTTAAAATCAATAACTGCCAAAATTAATCCTTTTGAAAAGACAAGATTTCGTTTTTCACGGAGACTACAAAATAACTGAACAAAAGATCATACCTTTTCGAGTTTAGATAAAATAGCAACTTTTGAAGACCCAAAGAAGCTTTTGACGTCCATTTGGAATAACCTGAAATTTTTATAACAAGCAAACGCAAGTAATAGTCGGATAGCTTCTAACCTTGCTACAGGAGCGTAAGTCTCATCATAGTCTATTCCTTCTTCTTGCGTGTATCCTTTGGCCACGAGTCTTGCTTTGTTTCGTACAACTTTTCCTTTTCATTCATCTTATTTTCGAACACCCATTTGGCTCCAATAACAGTTTTACCTTTCGGTTTAGATGTCAATTCCCGAGACATCATTAATGTTGAACTGTCTGAGCTCTTCTTGCATAGCTTCGATCTAGCTTTCATCAGATAAATCTTCTTCTATGCTTTTTGGTTCAATTTCAGAAATGAGAGCCACGGCACTAGACTCTTCACGTCTTTTAGATCTGGTGCGAATTCCTTCATTAATTTCATCGATAATGAGATCTTTAGGATGACTGGACTTGTGCTTCCAGTTACTGGTTGATTTGTCTGGATGATGATCTCTTTCTTTATTTGAATCTTCATGATTATCTTGATGCTAGTCTTCCAGAGTCTGAGATACTTCTTGAGTTGTAAGCTTTGGAAGGTCTGGAGTAGGTTCAGACTCTTCATATTGAGTTTGACTGGATTCATCTTGCATAGAGTCTTGAAATTTGACATTCATTGACTCCTCCACAGACTGGCTCTTCTTGTTATAGACTCTGTAGGCTTTGCTTGATGTAGAATATCCAAGGAAGATGCCTTCATCTGATCTTTCTTCAAACTTACCAACTCGATCTTTTGCATTTTTCAATATAAAGCATTTGCAACCGAACACATGAAAGTATGAAACAATGGGCTTCTTACCTTTGAATAATTCATAAGGGGTTTTCTCTAGAATAGGTCTTAGGAAGACTCTATTGATGATATAGCATGCTGTTGAAACAGCTTCAGCCCAAAATCGTGAAGAAATTTTACTTTCAATTAAAAGAGTTCTAGCCATTTCTTGAAGAGATCTATTCTTTCTTTCCACAACTCCATTTTGCTGAGGAGTATATGGAGAGGAGAACACATGCTTAACTCCAGATTCATCACACAATTTTGTAAAATCTTGATTTTCAAATTCACCTCCATGATCTGTTCTTATACTTGAGATAACACAACCTTTTTCATTTTGAACCTTTTTAGCAAATTTTTCAAAATACGAGAAGGTTTCTGACTTACTTGCAAGGAAATATACCCAAGTAAATCGGGAGTAATCGTCCACAATTACTAGGCAATATTTCTTACCTCCAATACTCTGGTTCTGGTTGGTCCGAAGAGATCCATATGCAGCATCTGTAATACATGATTAGTAGAGACATGATTTATTGGCTTAAATGAATTTCTTACCTGCTTTCCCAGAATACATGGTGTGCATGGATCGGACTTTTGGTAAGGTAATTTGGGTAGACCTCGAACAAGCTGTTTTGAAGAGATCTTGGCTAATTGCTTCATGTTGACATGACCAAGCTTTCTGTGCCATAAGCTTGCTTCATCTTGAATTGAGATTAGGCATTGTGATTCATTTAGTTTCATGTCTAAGAGGTAGATATTTCCATGTCTTCGACCCATGAAAGACTGAGTAGAGTCTTTACTGATTCCAGAGCATATTCCTTCTTGAAAGGAGATTTTGAAACCAGTATCACACAATTGGCTAATCGAGAAGGTTATAGTTGAGTCCTTCCACTAGAGAAACATTGCTTATTGTGAGATTTCCAATTTTCACAGTTCCAAATCCCACAATGCTTCCTTTGCCGTTTCCTCCAAATGAAACATTTCCACCATTTACTTGAACAAGCTTTATGAAGCAATTTGAGTCTCCTGTCATGTGTCTTGAACATCCGCTGTCAAGATACCACTTTATCTTTTTCTTGACGGAGACCTGCATTTAAAAGAGAGTCTCAAGCTTTCTTTGGTACCCAAATTTTCTTGGGTCCCTTGATGCTAGTAGGATAAACATTATTAGGCCATACTTTCTTAACAGGCTTCCAAACCATAGGACACTCTTTTTCAAAGTGATCCTGACTGTTACACTTTGAACACCTTAGAGCATTTCGACCTACAGACTTTACAAAAACTTTCTTGAAATGATTTTTGTAAGCTTCTCTCGACGGTCTTTTATTAATTCTTTCTTTTACTTTAGGAAAATCAATCAAGGGAATTGTTTTCGCTGTCATACCTAGACCAGACTTATTGAAGTAAGGTCTTTGAACTGAAAGAACTTTTTCAAGTTTTTCAGATCCTATCGAAAATTTCTTTGAAATATTTGATAAGTCAGTTTTTAAAAAAGCATTTTCTTTCAAAATATTATCTTCTTTTTCTTTAAGAGTAGAAACATTCAAGTCTAAATTTTTAACTCTTTCTTCTAAAATGTTTCCCTTTTGTTTTAGAGCTGAGTTTTCCTTTTTAAGTTCGGAAATTCTTTTGAGAGAAGTGTTAAGACTAAAACACAGTTCATCAATATACTTAGAGACTTTGACAGGAATTTTAGAATCACTTACCTTAAATTCACTGTCTGAGTCTGATCCAGAAATCTGAGTCTGAGTCTGAATGTGCCATCAGACATATGTTGGCATATTCATTATCACTTTCTTCACACTCGTATCACCCGTGTTTCGGGTTTTGAGAGCTTTTCGAAACTTTTCAGTTTTTCCTCTTTTCTTCTTCGAAGAGGACAGTTGGGTCTCGATGTGTCCATTTTTCTTACATTCGGCGCAGACTACATCTTTGTTTGGTTCTCATCATCAACGAGACTTGGTCTGCTGTCTTTGGAAACTTTGTTTCTTTGAGTTGAACCTTCTTTCTTTTCTATTCAGTTTTCTGAATCTTCTTATCATGAGAGCAAGCTCCTCATCGTCCATATCATCTTCAGAATCTGTATTATCAGAATCATCATTTGATTTTAATGCAATGGATTTCTTACCTCTTGGATCTTCGTCTTCATTAATTCGTTCCACTTCATAAGACTGAAGAGTTCCAATCAGCTCGTCGACAGATAGTGGCATAATTCTTTGCGTCTTTCTTATTGAAGTCTTTATATGATTCCAATCCTTGGAGAGTCCACGCAGTAGCTTGTTCACCTTCATGGGATCAGAAATTTTTTGTTCTTGGTTCTCAAGACCATTGACAATATCTGTAAAACGACTAAACATGTCGGTTATAGATTCTCCTGGTTTCATTTTGAAGGCTTCATATTGACCGAGGAGAATGTTAATTCTGGTCTCCTTCACTCGATCTGTTCCTTCATAGGTGATATGTAATCTGTCCCATACTTCTTTTGCTGTAACACAAGAAGATATTCTGTTATATTCAGTTGGTGACAAAGCACAATATAAAGAGTAAATTGCTTTTGCATCGAATGCTTGTCTCTTGTTTATCTCTTCCTGAGTCATTCCGCTGGTCTCAATAGTTTCTTTCCCTCTTTCAAAGACTGATGCAGCAGTAGGAGTGATTCCTCTTTCTACAACGTCCCATTCCAGAGGATCCTTTGATCGTAGGAAAGCTTTCATCTTGTTCTTCCAGATGTTGTAATCATTTCCATCAAAGTAGGGTGGTCCGGTATTGCTTTGCCCTTCCACTAACCCTAGTGCTAGCATACTAGCCATGGATGTTTTACTCTGAAGTAAAACACTTCAAATAAAGTAAGAATACGAGCTCTGATACCAATTGATATAGCTAGTACGAGTACCTAGAGGGGGGTGAATAGGTATATAAAAGATTTTTCTTGATAATTGCACAATACTTAGACAGTTGAAGGATTTGCGACAAGTAATAATCAACGTAAGACTGAGTAAAGGAAAGAGAGAATTGAACACGCGGTTTATAGTGGTTCGGCTTGATTCAAGCCTACGTCCACTCTTTTTGCACCGACAGCCAATTGGCTGGATTCCACTATGAACAAAGAGATGTTACAGCGTTGATCTTCCTTGATTTCTAGGTGTAGATGATCTACCACACTCGCTCAAGGTATCACCAAGTATAGACACTCTCTGTGTATACAATTTCGCCTAATAATCAAGGTGCTTCAGACTCTGGAATTTTTCTATCGATCACTTCTCAAACAACTAGAACGTCTTCCTTTTTATACTCCTTTATGCCATCATACCGTTGACACTTACCAAAGGAATTCCTCCAATCTACCCGTTGGACGGAATCAATCAAGAAGATTATTCGAGCTATTAAAGGAACTTGACGATAGCCCATCAATCCTGTTCGCCCATACAATCAGGATCTTGGTTTCCAAGAATAGAACATTCCAAGAATATTTCGTCGACCACTGGATCTTCAATTGATCTAGATACGAATAAAAGAATCCGTTATATTTATCCAACCAAGAGATCTTCTCCAGAGGATAGGATTAAATCCTCAACCATATACTTCGGCTCGGATTTCTTTCACACGGATTAGAAAGACTGTCAATGAGAATAGTCTTGAGTCTTGAGTCTTGAGTCTTGAATATTGAGTTTGGAGTGCTGAGTCTGGTTATCAACAAGTCTTCAGACTTTAAACAGACGGTCTACAAAGATCCAGACTAGACTGATAGAAACGTTTTGTCAGCTTCAAAATATTCTGGAAAGATTTCTCCAACAATGGTGGCGGACGAAAGGGCGGAGCGGCAAGTGGGACGATGGCAAGCGGGCGCGGTGTGCGGGCGACAACGGCGGCACCGGCGACGGTGGCAACGAACGAACGACGAAGGAGGCGGACGAAGGCCGGCGTCGCACAAGGAGGGGGGTCGGACGGCACTCCCTTTCTTCGCTCTCTTCCCCAAATTCAAAATGAAGAAGATGATGTTGATGGGTCACCTTTTAGAGGGCAAATCTCCACCCTCCACTTGTCAACATCCTAGCCATTCTTGCCCCACACCATGACATCACCAAGTGATGTCATACTCCATTATCTCAATTCCTCCCACAACAATATTCTAATAGGTTCAATTTCATTTTCCGCCGAGGCATGAAATCTTATACATTAATTTCTTCAATTCCATTCAATTCTCGTCAAATTGATTCCAATTGAAGTTCATAAAATTAATCCATTGTCACCACACTTCAATTCACATATTTACTTGATCATAGAACCATGTTGATCTAAAAAATACCACCATAAGCGGGCCTATCAATTTTCCAAACCAAATTAACCGTACTTTGATTATTTTGCCGAAAAACTCGATTTGCATGAAAAATCTTCCGAAGATGAGTCAATGATCCTAAAATGATTTGTGACACACCAGGACTTCCAATTTCTGAATTCGATCTTAATTTCACGGTTAATTTCACTTTGGCACGATATTAACGCGTCCTGATCTACTGGGTAGCTTTTAGAAATTTTCATGCATTTGACCCGTGGTTGATCAATTCAAACCACAACATACATCTCTGACACATTGGCGACTCTCGGTTGTTCGGGTAATCTCAAGGTTTCAAATACGGACATAGGGTACCCAATCGATAGAAAAGTCGGTCCATTGCCGATCAACAAGAATCGTGCGATCTGGTGGAATCACCCACACCTGATCACATGCCTCCGTCGAGTCGACCTATCTTCGATCTTTAATCGATTTTTAATTGTGCCGTAATGACCCTTGCAGATTAGCTCGGTCGAAAGGTCGCTTCCTGGTCAAATTCTCGAGTCTAATGCATTAGAATATCTTAACAGTTTCACCTGATAGACTAGTTTTCACATGAATGGCCGACTCAAGGAAAAGAACTATATGCGTGCCAACAAAATGCCCGTCTCAATTTATTGAAAATAGAATTGGAAAATCGGGATGTCACATTCATAGTGGCCCTCTCTTTTCTCTCTTTGACCCATACAATGAATGCCCATCACTGCACTCTTCTTGGTACACGCCGACTGCCATGCGTTCTTTGAAGGAATCTAAAAAGTAACGTGAGATACTTTGACACATGATGGGAATGCATGTGATTAGAATTGAAAGAAATATCAAACGATTTCTGCGTGGAAAGTTTGACCTATGTAGGAAATTTGATTTCAAGGATAATGAGATGATCGAGGCATGCTGCTATTGGAATGAGTCTGACGAACACGCTGTATTGGGATCGGGAGTAGGAATTTGGATCTTTTAAAAAGAACATTGCTAAGAAGACGGTACTGTTATTTGTAATTAATGACGGTGCAATTTTGTCCGTATATTTGTTTTGCAAGTTCATGGCAACTGGTTAATCTTGTGGAAGAATTTAAATATAGATACACACACCTTTAATTACTTCTACAGTGGAAGCTAAAGAAAATATGACAAAAAAAAAAGCCAAAGAAAAGAAAGGATTATGGCACCGTAATATTTTTTTTTCTAATTAGTTATTACGTTAAAACAGTATATAAAAATACTAATGTCGTTGACTAGTCACTGTTAAATAGTGGTGTGGTGTTACCGTGGAGTCGTACATTGCTTTTTCAACAAATATCAAACAGAAAAAAATGTATAAAATAAAACCCTAGTCACATAACCCTCAAGGGAACTCAAGAGAATTTAAATGATTTTCACTCACTTGGAAACTGGATGAGATAGGTTGCCATAGGTATTCTCAAAATATAATATGTAATTAAGGAAGAAAAAATTATTGTACTTATTACTGTTTTGTTTTGAAGAAAATTACTTTGCTACAAAATTAACTTCTAATTCATAAGAATCATCGTAGAGTCAGGTGTGGTTATGTGTTATTGAATGATTCTTTTGTGCCAATTCAATTATAAACATTTTAATTAGACCAATTTAATTAAAAGCATTTTTCACATTAGTATCAATTCAGTCCATCCAGTCAATTTAGGCCAGAAATTATTAATATGGATATCGGTCATCGTACATGGCACAGTTGACGCTGACGTGAACATTTTTAATAATATTTTGATTTTTTTTTAATTTTTGAATTTTAAAAATAATTTTTTCTCTTTTTTCCCTCTCCCTCTTCTTCGCTTTTTCTTTTTGCTGATAGCCATGACTAGCCATTGGCCACAACCATGGCCGATGAGGGTTGGCCTTGCCTAGGTTGCCCTTGCTGACTGCAAGCGATGGTTGGCCTCTATGAGCCACCCCTAGGCAAGGGTGAGCGCTAGCTGTCCAGGCGCAACCAGACAAGGCCCCAGCAAGGCCAACCATCACCTAGACCAAGGTGGCCTCTCCATGCCTCACCTCACCTAAGCAAGGGTTTGCCTCACTAGGGCTCACCTAGGTGATGGTCGGTTGTGAGATCTAGCAAGGGGCCTCCCTAGTCACGCCTAGACAGTTGATGCTCACCCTCACCTAGGGGTGCCTTGGCGAGACCGACCATTGCCTGCAGTCGACGAGGGTGACACAAGCGAGACCAACCTTTGCCGACCATGGCTATGTCCAATGGCCAACAATGGCCACCTACGAAAAGAAAAGGCAAAGGAGAGGGAGAGGGAAAAAAGAAGAAGAATAAAATAATTATTTTAAAAATTCAAAAAATTCAAGAAAATATTACAATATTATTACAAATATACACGTTAACACTGGCTATGCCATGTAGTATGGCTAGCATCCACGTCAACAATTTCAAGCCTAAATTGGCCTAATAGATTGGATTGGTACAAATGTGAAAAATTTTATGACTAAATTGATCAAATTAAAAGGTTTAGAACTAAATAGATACCAATGTAATAGGTTTAAGACTTTTTTGTACTTTTTCCAAAATAGTACAAATAATTCTATACAATTGATTAGTTTCTAATAAATTTCGACACTCTGCATATTCTAACAAATGTCAAGTAACCAAATCACTAAGGCCCATACTATTACAAATTGCCCTGGTTAGAAATTTATAATATGGTAATTCAAATGGAATATCGAACCAAAATGATAAACTTTGTTTACCATCACAACCACTTGAGTAATCTTAAGTGTCGGTTCGTTTTTTATCATTTAAAAAAGGAAAAAACAACCTTTTTTGTTTTTCGTCAAAATTTTACAATATTATTCTAGCTTAAAAAAATTTATGTATC
This sequence comes from Eucalyptus sideroxylon x Eucalyptus melliodora, assembly GCA_016097485.1. Lineage (NCBI taxonomy): Eukaryota > Viridiplantae > Streptophyta > Magnoliopsida > Myrtales > Myrtaceae > Eucalyptus > Eucalyptus sideroxylon x Eucalyptus melliodora. The sequence goes on along the minus strand of CM027832.1, from coordinate 42,156,667 downwards.
AATATTGAGAAAATTATCAAATCAATAATTTTTATTGTATGAATGTCAACTTAATTTTAAAATTTTCAATTTCGTTAATATAATTTAAAACCTTTATGCCAAATTCCAATAGAACTCTTTTGGTCAATTGCCATTGGAAATTATGGGCATGGTGTCCAATCATCATCAATTGGCCAGCATGGCACACTGAAGTGGAAAATCTTACTTGAAACAACGTCCTACGAGGATTGTCATATGTCAACAATTTTCTTTGACAATTAACCAAAATGACCATATTGGAATTTGGCATAAAAATTTAAAAGCACATTAGTTAAATTGAAAAATTTAAAACTAAAATGACATCCATACAATTGATTTAAGATTGAATTGGAAATTGTCCCATCAATATCTATATATATTTCAGGCTATAAAAAAAAAATCCAAATCTATCCATCGGAAGTTAAACTAAGGCCACATTTACTTTTACTAAATAAGTAATTCATCGATAAAATCATTTACTTATTTACTATTTAGTTTAAAAGAATACCACCGCATGCATTATTTTTCATTTCAACATGGAAAAAAAAAACGTGGCATTTTTTTCGACAATTACATCTTTTAATGTCAAATCAGGATGATTGTTAAGAAAAGTAATGTCCACATGATCAATGGAAATGTATGATTGATGAGGCGACATCATGGCAACATCACTGTTATACATATATATCTTAAATATATAAGATATCATAAGAGAGGTATATCTAACTAATTGGGAGTAGACCTTGATGAGTTAAAAAGAATTATGATCCGAAAATCATGGATGACTAATTCTTGGAAGAACGGTAGATCCTACATGTGAGCTCAACAGCTAAATTGAAGCTGGCAAAATTGAAACCCCTTAATTTAGAGACATTTTGCTTGACTTCCACCTCTTGACCGGTACCTTCCAAAATGATGTGATTGACCTTTGCAGGTGAACTCCAAGTTCATATAGTATAGGAAATATCATATTTACATTAGGACCTTTATATAGGACATTGGCGGTAAAAAGATCGTTACTAAGTAGAGTCCTCCCACTAGCACGGATATAGTTATTGATTTCGGTAATTCCTATTAGTAAATAAGGGACTCCATTTCATGATTGTTTGTGTAAAAACTATCGTTACTAAGTAGAGTCCTCCCACTAGCACTGATATAGTTATTGATTTCGGTAATTCCTATTAGTAAATAAAGGACTCCATTTCATGATTGTTTGTGTAAAAACTACACTACAACCGCAGTGTACCTTATATAACTTCTTTATAAGACGAGAATTTTGCCAAGCTTTCGAGTTTTGGAGGCGGGAACTAGCTCATCTTTGAATATTACATAGGTTAATTTAGGGGAAAACAACACAGTCAGTCTTAAAATTATTATATAGAAACCAACCAAGTCTTAAACTTTTTTTATTGAAACAAGATAATCCTAAATTTTGAGGTGGGGGGGGTGGGAGTGAAATTAGATCTTATTAAGCAAGTCTTGCCTGATTTATCTAATGTGATAGTCCAATTAACATTGGTTGTTTTACGTGTAACGACGACAAAATGATGTGAAAGGATTTTCAACAAACAATGCCGTTTTGTGTTTAGATAAATATCGTCATTTCTTCATAATGCATGGCGCATAGAAAGTGCCCCCAAAATCCTCTAATCAACCCCTCATGCTCAAACCCTGATGCCCCTTATAATGCCAATTCGAGTCTTGGAGGTAAAATTCGGGGCGAAGATGAAGATGGTCTCGAGATTCTGCAATAAAAATAATGAAGAGTAGCCGTGTTAGGTTTATGTTGACACCTAAATTTTTGCATAATTTTTAGGGTTAATTTTTACCAAACATATAGTTTAAAAACATTTTATTTTATTTTATTTTAGGCCACTAGTAAAGGGGAGATTTTCCACATATTCCGTTCAGATTTTTCATATTTTTAGGTAATATACACTAAGGGGTGTATTTTGTGCAAAGAGGGAATTTTTTTGGATGGAATATGCGGAAAAAGCAAAAGAGAATATTGCACGAGCAGAATAGGAAACGAAATATGCAATAAGGATTCAATTTTTCACCCTATAAAAGGTGTGATGATGTACGGAAAAAGGGGTCAGCAAATTCTGAGAGCAAGATAGGTGAAAAGTTGATTTTTTAGAGTAGAATTTCGAAAAAGGAGGGAGTGTACGGCGTCGAGCCGGAAAAAAAAAAAAAAAGATCGGCACTGTTCATCTTCTTCGTGGGTGAACCCCTGCCCGTGCCGGCGTTGCTCTCGGTCGGCCTCCGACTACGACAACCTGCCCGCCGAGTCTCCGACCGCCGAAGCTCCGCCTCTCCCCGAGATCCCCTGTTGCTGGGTTTTCCTCTGTTCTGCCCACTGCCGCAGCTGCAACCCGAGCGCCGTCGCGACCCAGTCCCACCTCGCCCAAGATCCGCGACCCGCAGATCTCACGCCTGCATCCAGTAGCAGGTCCGCGATCCTCCTCTGCACCGACGTCCAGTAGGCTCGATTCGCTGCTCCTGCTCCGCTCGCGAAGTTGCCGTCGTTGCCGAGTCGAGATCCCAACGCCAGAGCTCCTCACCGCACAGCCCCGCGACGCCTGCTCCTAGATCCGACGCCGCCCCGTGCCGATCCGCGACGCCCGCACCCGGATCCGACGTCAGCCTTGTGCCGGCCCGTGTCTTCATCCTCGCCAGAGCCCTCGCTGGAACCCTAGCCGTCGATCTTCCCCCTCGCCGGAGCCCTAAAACCAGCGGCCAAGATTTCCTTTTTCTTTCTTTTAAAAAAAAAGAAAAGAAAAAAATTAAATTAGGTATTTTTGCTTTACTTTATTAGGCAAGTTTAGGTTTTTCTCTATTTTTTTTATTTATTATTATCTCTTTATAAGTTGTTCTCTTTGGTTGAAATACTTATCTATGCATAATTGGAAATCCCAATATATCACTTGATTCGCAACCACGCCAAGGTTTTTTATTTCATCTATAAGGCTTTAGATGAAATAATTAATCAAGCGGGAGTAAAATTGATATTTTGATCTTTAAGGCTTAAGATCAATTTATCGATTTTATTAGTGAAATATTATCTCTTGATCTGAACGATGTGCGATATTTTTGATGATTTTGAATGAATTGTCTCGTCTTAATTGCCTTGTTTATCTCGAGATATGTTTGAGTTAGAATATTGCATATCTTAGGGTTTACATGTTTAGATAGGAATTTTATTTCAAATTAAAAAAATCACAAAAAATCAAAATAAAAATATCAAAATTTAAATAAATCAATTTAGGTTGCTAGATTTTAATTTGGGTTGCATGTTTAGTTATTTGGCAATTATTAATTTCGAAAATTAATAAAAAAAAAAACAAAAAATCATCATGCATATGTCATGTAGTATTAGGGCATCTTTTGTACGTCATTGCATATTATGGTAAAATTGCACTTAGTTTAAGTCTAAATAATATTTTTCTTAATTTATTATAAGTTTAGATAACATTAGATAGATGGCATTTTAGGATTATTTAGGTTAAGATAATATTTTAGTTTAAATTAGGATTTGGCTCAACCTAATTCCTAATATAAATTAAATGGGATCTTAATCTAGTTAGATAATTTTCACATTTTACCAAATTTCGAATTTTTTGGAAAATAAAAAATGACATAGGTTAAATTAGTTTTATTATTGAGGATAAAATGCATTCTTTTAGGAAAAAGAAAAACGTCATATGCACGTCATTAGGGTTAGATTCATTGAAATGCATGTCATTTAGTATTTTTGCTAGGCCCATTTAATTAGAAATTACATGTCATTAGAATTAGGTCATTTAGTTAATATTGCATTGCATATTGCATGATTTTCATTAATTAAGTGAAAACAAAAAAAGAAATTGCGTGTTAATTAGAAACCATATCTAGGGTTGTTGATGTGGATTTTAATTTAACATTGCAGATGTTTTCGTTACTTAGATGTAAGTTTTTGCAATTTATTTATTGTTTATATGGGTTAAATTGGTGGTTTGTGCACGCGCATGATAACCTCACAAGTTAGGGAAATAAATTTAAAATCAGTCAAAACTGCTTGCCAAACATTTTTCAAAATAAAAAGAAAGGTACCGAAAGAACGTTAGAGAAATCTAGCGTAACCAAGTCCCCGTACCCTTAGTCTCTGGTTCGTAGGAGTAAAGTAAAACTCCCGTTACTTTACTAGGGTTTCTAATCGACCCACCAAAAATAGATTAGTGGCGACTCCTAAATAAAACCCATTTGCATGTTAAGAAATTTGAACTTAAGTCACGATTTGGTATGGGCTTGGGAGAGCCCGAGTTAAGTTTAGGCTTAACAATCCATTAGCCAAACCCTAGGTGGTTTACACCCGAAAAATTGGTCGCGACAGCTTGGCGACTCCGCTGGGGATTAGTGTTAAAACATTTAGTGGACTTAGGCCAATTTTCTTCTTTTTGAAAAATGTTTTTGTTTGGCAGTGAGGATTCCAGGTATGTCCCTAACATTTAGGTGTTAAATGTTTTTGCAGATTGGGAGGTATAAGGGGAGTAGTGATTGCTAACCTTTGTCTTGCAGGTTGGAGTCGGGGATGAATGTTTTAAATTCAAGTTATTGAAGTGTTGCTTGCTATAAACTGATGTGCATGCTTTGCATTTACACTACACTCTTGCACACACAACTTGCCGCCGAACCTGGGCTGCACTAGGATGTTTAGGATGGTATTGAGTTGGATACGACTTCGACCGCGAGGCGGCGTAGTAGAGGTTGCCCAACTCAATCCCGAAAGTTTCTTTCTTGGTGTCAAGAATGTTTACCTCTGCCCGTGAGGCTGCGTCACATTGGGATATCATTTTTGACTGAGCCGGAGTTAAGAGGACTTGACTTAGTATGCGAGGCTGCAACTAAGTCATCCCACCCTTTTAACTCCATTTTGCTAAGCTGTCTAGATAGAAATTGAGCCTCACACTTCATGCCCTTATCTATGTGGTTGCTTTAATCGTATGGTAAAGTAAGCTCTCTATCATTTACTCTTGCAATTTACTTATTTTTGTCTTTGGTCAGTCCATGACGTTAGGTTGGTCGAGTCTTGGTCTATAAACAATAGGAAGATCCGACATTCGATTCGTGCCTGCATCGAAGGCTGAACTCAAATCATGGTGGGATCGTCTAGGCCACGATGGTCAAAGCTATGTGGAAAGCAGACTTGGTCATCTTGTTCCCCTCCTCGACATTGATGTTCAAAGTGGCGTCATGCAAGCACTCGCTCATTTTTGGTGCCCCCAAACATCGACGTTCATATTCGGTAAGCACGAGCTGACCCCGACCTTGGAGGAATACAACATTGCCATAGGAAAACCTTTGGAATTGGAACTAATAAACCCACCTCTTGGAATAGAACCTGAATCAATTTTGTCTGACTTTCTTATGATGGATAAGAATTTGATAAAAAGAGTGCTGAAAGATAATTGTCTTGCATGTCCTTTTTCCTTCCTAGCTCGGAGTTTTGCTAGTGTTAACACTCTCTTAAAAAGCAAGATATTCCTCCTAGCCTTTTTCAGGTTTATTATTTTTCCCCTTCGTAAAGATGCCATTAATCATGCTGTCGCATGGGTGGTTAAACAAGTGTGTGCTAGGATTAGTTTTGTCAACACTATTCTAGCTAAAACATTTTTGTCACTCACCCGATTTAAGAAAGATGAAGATAAAACCTTTCATGCACCAATTGAACTCTTACAAATTTGGTTCTTTTCTCATATGAGTAAGATCGATATTCGCATGAATATTATTAATGTCACTAATTCCCATCATCCTATCGAGGTATTCAAAAATCATCAAAATCAAACTCCAAATCTTTCTTACTTAAAATGGGTCAAATTGTTCAAAAATCCCAATACCAAGATTTTCCTATGGCATGCTAAATGGTTCCAAGTCTCCAAGGAACGTCTCTTTCATGGTGATAATGAGCCGATCCCGCTATTGGGGATCACCGATGTCACTTCCTACTACCCACTCCGAGTGGCCTGTCAATATCGGGTCGTGCAGGATCTACCGCCCCCTCTCAAGCTTGGTTTGTTCCAAGTCCGATTCACTGCCAAGGATGGTGATCACAAAAAATGGCTCAGCTGTATCGAACAAGCTTGGCTTGCATGTCACGAGCAAAAGTTGAGCTTGCCTGAAGATGAGCTTGAAGGGAAGGAAAAGACTTACTATGCCACTATCGATACATCCGTCAGCACAAGATTCCAACCGAGTATCTCCCAAAGGTCCCAGATGTGACTGAAAGGCCCACTCGACAAGCGGAGCTTAATCGTCACAAGAGGAAGATTGAAGAACTTGATAAGCAAGCCAAGAAGGATGCCAAAGAGAAGAGGCAATTACGTCGAGCGTTGGCTTCCCATTTGTTTATGGATCGGGCCAAATAAAGTGGCTTGAGTCTATTTAGTCTTTTTACTTTAGCTTAATGTTTAGAAAGTTGAGTCATTTACTTTTTTGTCTAGGGCTTTTCAAGTGTTTTTACATTGTCAATGTTAAACAATTTCATTAATGAATAAAAGCGATTAGACTTTTGTCATGGACCGACATGTTTTATGTGAAATGCTTATGTGTATTCATAATTTTATTAGGTGGTAACGGATCCTCCACGCTTGCCCATTATCACGCGATTAAGAGCAAGAATGGCCGAACAAACCAAAATGCGTGATCGTATCTCCTCCGTGGAAGATCAACTCAAACAGTTAGCCGCTTCCATGCAGCTTATAACAGCTCAACTTCAATCCCTCCAAGTGAACCCGAGTCCTCCACCCACTCTCCCTAAGATAGTAGTCTCGAGGCAGGCAAATAGGGCCCAAATGAGTGATGATGAAATGCCCGGGCTGGAAGATGACATGGTCCTTGTTGGAAAGGCCAAGCTAGATAGTGTTCCCAAGACAGATCAAGATGGGCGCATTGCAAAGCTGGAGGAGAAAGTGAGACAGCTGCAGGAGTCACAAAGCTCACTCCCATTCGACCTCTCGGTCTATGAGAAGGTCAAAATGCCGAGCAAGTTCAAAATGCCAGAATTTAAGAAGTACGACGGGATATCTTGTCCAAAATCTCATTTGCAGATGTACCATGTGCGCATGGCCCAGCACGTAAAAAATAAGCCCCTCATGATCCAATCATTTCATGCGAGTTTGACTGGGCCCGCATTAAACTAGTATGTGATGAAGAACGTAAACCTCCTCGAAACCTGGAACGAGGTAGTGGACGCGTTCCTCAAAAAGTACAAGTTCAACATGGACATCGCGCCTTCCGGAGAAGACTTGGAGAGGATGGAAAAGAAAAGGAGCGAATCATTTAAAGAGTATGCTATGAGATGGAGAAACCTGGCGGCCCAAATTACTCCTGAGCCCATCAACAAGGAGTTGATGAAGTTGTTCGTGAAGACCCTTCCATCTGAGTTCCGTAACCAAATGGCTAGTATGTATATCGAGAGCTTCAATCAGCTTATTCCTGTAAGAGAACATATCGAGATGGGGATAAGGGAAGGATGGTTTTCTGGGCCATCTACTAAAGGTTCTCTGCCAAGAAGGAGAAGGAAGTGGCCGTGGATGTGAACATGGCTTATAGCCAAGAAAGTGCCAAACGTGCCCCGGCTATATAAGTGAACTCAAGACAGCAACAACCCGCTGGCCGTCAATCATTCGCCCAAGCGAATAATAGAAGGCAGTTCTCCCCTTTCCCTGGGTCTCCATCCCAAGTGCTGACAGTCCTCCGAAAGAAGGGTTTGCTTACTAGTGAACCAAAGCGCCCTAACCGCGAAAGCATTCGCGGTTACGACCCGACGAAGAAATGTGACTACCATAACGGTGAACTGGGGCATTCAACTGATGAATGTTTCACCCTCAAGCACAAGATCCAAAATCTCCTGGACACAAAAGCCTTTTCATTCCAAACTGCTCGGCCAAACGTCCAGAAAAATCCGTTACCAGAGCATGAGGGTACGGTGAATGCTATCCTGGAACTTGAAGTCGGACGGATCAGGAACTCAAAGGTGCACGTGGCAGATGCCTACAACGGGCTAGTGAGAGCTGGGTATTACCGAGATCAGGAAGATGTCCCTCTATCGGTGATGAGAGAAAGAGTTGCCGAAATGATGGATAACGACATCATTGTGTATGCTGATCATAACTGCATAGTTTCTACTATCTCCCACCTCATCATTGATTGGGAGGAGGAGCAAGCTGCACTTGATGCTGACAAGAAAGAGGTTGATCCTTCGCTTGTGGACATGCCCCCATTAGAGGATGCATCCGACGAAGAGATAGTGATAGAGGTGCCTCAGCCGTATGAGTATGTCAATGACAAGGCAGTGCCTTGGTCTTATGACCTGGATGTGGACCTTGTAACAAGGTATGGTCGGACCTATGGTCAAGCAAGTGCTCAACCTGCAAAGCCGGTCACCGATGAAGAGGCTAAGGAGTTTCTGGCCGTAATCAAAACAAGCGAGTATAACGTGGTTGACCAACTACGAAAGATGCCCGCTCAGATCTCCTTACTTGAGCTCTTGATGACGTCCCCCATGCATCAAAAGTCGTTAATGAAGGTGCTGAGTGAAATTCGTGTGCCAGAGACCGTGGAAGCAGACAAGTTGGAAGAATTCGTGGGATCGGTCCTTCTCAAGGATTTGATTGCCTTCTCTGATGAGGAATTCCCTCTCGAAAGCAAGGGACATAACAAAGCACTCTACATATCCGTTAAGCACAAGTCTTCCCATGTGTCCCGAGTGCTCATTGATAATGGGTCTGCTCTGAACATTTGTCCGTTAGCCACTCTTCACCGCCTCAAGGTAGACCCGTCGAGGATACATGCCGCAAAGACTTCGGTGTGAGCTTTCGATGGAACAAAAAAGAAGGTGATCGGGGAAATCCACCCTGATGTACAAATAGGACCGGTCGTTTTCAACATTCCCTTCCAAGTGCTGGACATCCCTACTACATTCAATTTCTTGCCAGGTTGTCCCTGGATACATACTACTGGAGCAGTACCTTCAAGTCTACATCAAGCTGTGAAATTTGTGATCGAAAGGAAGTTGGTTACTGTGTATGGTGAGGAAGACCACCGAATCTATCATGAGACGGCTATCCTCTATGTAAAGCCGGATTCCCAGTTTGAATCAAGTTACCACTCATTTGAGTTGGTTTCCACCATACATGCTTCTCGGGGTTCATTACCACCTACCCCTGAAGTATCAGATGCTGCCCTCATGGTGGGAAGAGTAATGGTTGGGAATGGCTTCGTCCCTGGCAATGGTCTTGGGAGAAATGGTCAGGGCATTCGAAGCCCTATTAAAGTCCCTCAGAGGTCCCGTTCTGCTGGTTTAGGGTACCATGGAAGAGGTGGGGGAAGTTCTGAAGGACGAAGACAAGAAAGGCGGAGCTTGCCATCTAACCAAGGGCGAGGGAGGCAAAACCCACTACCCCCGAGCATTCATGAGACATTCCCGGTCCTCCAAGAATGATGCAGGATGAAGCAGAAGTGATAGACACTCTGGGCCAACCTAGTAGGAAGTTCGATTACCTAGTGAAGTATTCGGCTCCTCCCAGCTACTACATTGATCCGAGTGAGATAGTTCCAGATGGATGGGGTGGCATGGATGATCCGACACCCTCGAAGACAGAGAACCCTATTGATGAGCTTGAAGGAGTTGCAAGCTTATTCGACAACCTCATCATAGGAGCCATTGATGAAGGACCTCCGGAGGAGATGGGCTCTGGCCCACAAGAGAGCAATCTTATAGCATACAAAGGTATGGAAATGGTCCCGCCCAATGCAACAAATGCTGACATTGACGACCTCGAAGACTTGAGTGAAGATTCCATTGAGGTGCAACGAAGCTGGGAACAACATGAAAAAGCCAAGGCCCTCACATCTGAACAGACTATCACTATTAATTTAGGTGACATTGAAGAAGTCAAGGAAGTTAAAATTGGGGCAAATCTCCACAAAGACGAGGCCAAGCGCCTAACTCAACTATTGAAGGAATATCAGGATGTCTTTGCATGGACCTATGCTAACATGCCTGGTTTAGACCCATTGATCGTCAAGCATTGCTTGCCTACTAATCTGGACGTGCCACCTAAGAAGCAAAGGCTGCAGAGAACTAAACCCGAGCTCTCGAAGAAGATAGAGGAAGAGGTGATGAAGCTTTTGAAGGTGGGATTCATCGAAGTCTCGCAATACCCTGAATGGGTGGCTAACATCGTGCCGGTGATGAAGAAGGATGGTCGAGTTCGAGTTTGTGTCGACTATCGAGATTTGAACAAGGCCAGCCCAAAAGATGATTTCCCACTGCCTCACATAGATGTCCTTGTGGATAGTACTGCCGGATTTGAATTATTCTCATTTATGGATGGTTTTTCCGGGTACAACCAAATAAGGATGAAGGAGGAAGAGGGAGAAGACTGCATTTATCACCCCGTGGGGAACCTTTCATTACAAGGTCATGCCCTTCGGACTCAAGAACGCAGGGGCAACTTACCAACGAGCCATGGTAACACTATTCCATGATATGATGCATCAGGAGATTGAAGTCTATGTTGATGATATGATTGCAAAGACTCGGCCTGGAAGAAGTCATGTGGAAACCCTGAAGAAGTTGTTTGACCGACTCTGCGAATTCAAGCTTCGGCTAAATCCCACTAAATGCGTGTTCGGGGCAACATTCGGTAAATTACTAGGATTCATTCTAAGCAGTAAGGGGATTGAGATTGACCCATCCAAGGCTAAATTATGCGAATTGCAACCTCCATCAATGATGAAAGAAGTTCGGAGCCTCTTGGGAAGACTGAATTACATAGCCCGGTTCATTTCCCAACTCTCTGAAACTACCAAGCCATTCTTCAAGCTCCTAAAGAAGAATGCACGAATCAACTGGGATGATGAGTGTCGAGAAGCGTTCAACAAGTTGAAGTAATACTTGATGAATCCACCAGTTCTTGTCCCGCCATCACTGGGGCATCCCTTGATTCTCTACCTCACTATTCATAGTGAGTCATTGGGTGCAATGTTGGCTCAGGAAAGTCCTGTGGATAAAAAAGAACGAGCTATTTATTATCTGAGTAAAAAGTTCACTGTATCAGAGCTGAAATATTCTGATGTTGAAAAGACTTGTGCGGCAGTGGTGTGGGTATTGCATAGATTGCGACAATACACATTGCATTACCAGACATTCCTCGTGACTGAGAATGACCCCATCAAGTACTTACTTGATCAGCCAGCTTTGGTGGGTAAGTTGGCCAAATGGCAAATTTTGATTTCGGAATTTGATGTGCAATTCATGCCACAAAAGTCAGTTAAGGGTCGAGCAATCGCTGATCTATTGGCCGAGAATTCAGGAGTCTCTAATGACGATGACAGTATCATTGATGCCCGTGTCTTGAGTGTAAATGAAGACTCATGGAAGATGTTCTTTGATGGAGCTGTAAACTTGTCTAGTTCTGGTACTGGGGCAGTTCTGATATCCCCAGATGGACAACACTATCTAGTAGCTGCAAAATTGATATTCCCATGCACTAACAATGTGGCCGAGTATGAGGCTTGCATCCTCGGACTTCAAGCCGCAATCGAGATGGGTGTAGCCAAATTAAGAGTATTCGGAGATTCAGCACTGATCATACTTCAGACCATAGGTGAATGGAAGACTAAAGATGCCAAATTGCTCCCGTACCACGAGTACTTAGAAGATCTCGTGAAGCAATTTAAAGAAATTTCGTTTGAATACTTGCCAAGGTCTCACAACCAATTCGCTGATGCACTCGCGACTTTGTCGTCCATGTTACAAGTCACTGACGGGTTAGAAGTTGAGCCATTGAAAATAGAGGTTTTGCCAAAACCAGCTTACGGTATAACTGAAGAACCTGATGAAAAACCATGGTATTGCGATATCATGAACTACATTAAAAGGCAGGAATTTCCCGAAGGAAACACTCCCACTGATAGGAAGTACATCACAAAGATTGCCTCAAAATTCTTCGTCAGTGGCAAGAATTTGTACAAGAGATCTTATGATTCAGTCTTGTTGCGGTGTGTGGATGCAACCGAAGCCACTCAAATCATGCAAGAAGTGCACGGAGGAATATGTGGCCCTCATATGAATGGGCACATGATGGCTAAGAAGATTATAAGATTAGGCTACTACTGGCTCACATTAGAAAGTGACTGCATCAAGCACATACGAAGTTGTCACAATTGCCAGATTCATGGTGATAAAATAAATGTTCCTCCAACTGAGCTGCATCAGTTTTCCGAGCCATGGCCCTTCTTAATGTGGAGCATTGATGTGATCCGCCCAATAAATCCGAAAGCTTCCAATAGGCATCAATTCATTTTGGTAGCGATAGACTATTTCTCTAAATGGATTGAAGCTACATTCTTTGCAAGTGTCACTGCTCGCAATGTTGCAAAATTCATCAAACGCGACATAATTGCTCGCTATGGTGTCCCTGAAGCAATCATCACTGACAACGAAACAAATCTGAACAATAAAATTGTTGATGAGTTGCTCAGCGAGTTCAAGATTAAGCATTTGAATTCGTCCCCTTACCGCCCTCAAACGAACGGGGCTGTTGAAGCGACCAACAAGAACATTAAGAAAATCTTAGCTAAAACAGCCGAGAATTATCGAGATTGGCATGACAGATTACCCTTCGCACTAATGGCATACCGAACATCGATCCGTACTTCTACTCGGGCAACGCCTTTTGCTCTAGTGTATGGCATGGAAGCAGTTTTGCCTGTGGAAGTAGAGATTCTGTCCTTGAGAGTTTTATCCCAAGCAGAGTTGTCTGAAGCTGAATGGTCGCAACAAAGACTTGAACAGTTAAACTTGATTGATGAGAAAAGACTGAAGGCTCTTTGCCATGGCCAAGCTTATTAGCAAAGAGTTGCCAGATCCTTCAACCAAAAAGTACGACCGAGACATTTCGAGGTAAATGATCTTGTTCTAAGGAAGCTGTTGCCAATTTTACCCGATCCTGGGGGCAAGTTCGCCCCAAATTACAGTGGTCCATATGTGGTGAAGAAGGTACTTCCTGGAGGTGCCTTGATCTTGGCAGAAATGGATGGTCATGAGTTTTCCACTCCAGTTAATTCCAATGCTGTCAAGAAGTATTATCCATGATAGAATTTGCCATGTCTTGTCTTGAACTGCAAGTATTTTATGATGAATAAGATGCCTCAATCAGTTGAATTGTTCAAATTTGTCATAAATTTTGCATTCTTCTTCCTTAATGAACCGTGTGAGATAAATTGAATGTGTCAAATAAGATACCTTGGAATGATGAAAGGCAAGCCTTGTTCCATACACTATCCCATACACTAATCCTCGGTGAGTTGTGTGGAAGAGTTCCATGCCCGCAAGGAAGAGGGTGATCTCGCAAAGGGTACGCTAACCAAGGTGATGAGAGGCAGTTCTTTCCTCTACCCGAGACAGGTATACCCATTGTTTAGCCATTTGAGCCCATACACGTGAAGAGTTTTTAAATCATCCCTGTCAAGGATCATCCCACATTGGGACAATATTTGAGATGAATGACAGGAATTTTCTTACTCACGCTTGCATCAATCTTCGAGTATTGCTTTCGCATTGTAACTCGTACGATAATTCAAAGTGCCCTAGGATGATGAAGAGCAGTCATTTCACTATCCTATACACTTTTATCAATTGCATAGCCTGTTTGAGCCTATAAATTCGTGTCATATTAAACCCAGGTTGTGATCATCCCCCACACTGGGGCAAGACCAAAAACATTCAAGTGACATGAACTAGAATGTCGACAAAAATGGAGACTTTGTCCAAAGAAAATAAGTGCAAAAAATGAGGCATGAAAAAGCAGTGTGCCTGGTAAAAGTAAGGCCAATGCCCAGAAAAGAAAAAAAAGAAAAAAAGAGAAAAATCAAAATCAAACTCTTGATATAATGAGTCGTATCCCCAACAAGGCGATACTAAAACTTAAATGCTGTTGCAATCAATGGAGATTTGATGAGAAAAATTTTCGATAGTGGAGAAGGAAAGTGGTGGAAATGTCAAGATGATCACCAACTTTGACCATCTAAACACTTTTTGAGCCTAATGATCCTTTCATTTCACAACCCATGAACCAAGCCTACGTTACGTCCCTTGTAAAGTCTCTTCAGATTAGGGCACTTGAATTAACATAAGAGTTCATATGCTTGAAAGCGTCACCTGAAGAAGTGCGAATAAGATAATTACTGCCTCATTTCATATGTTTCTTGACTTGAAAATCCCAAGACAGTTATGAAATGTCATTTTTCAAATAGCCTCGACTCAAAGGGTCCCCTTTGTTAAGCCATTGACCAAGCCGACAGTATGGTCCCTATTAAAGACCCCTTAGATTGGTAAGGGCGTACCACTTGCAAGATTGCTCAAAACCTTGTCTGGCATGACGATGGTGAGATAGAGTGATTGTCAAGATCCTGCATCAAAGGTCAAGATAAAACAGCCCCTTTTAAAGAAGATGAGTGAAAAGTCCTTTCAGACTGAAGGATTCCTCATTTGACACATCCATGACATTCATACGTTTAGATTAGAATCATCTTTCGAAATCATTCCTATTAGAATTAGGATGATGCATGGTTGATAGAAATCATTACGCATGAACCTTATTGGAATTAATGTATGTATGTGATTACAAATGCATGTTGCCTCTCCTACGATCATGTTTTGCAAGAGACATATTCCCAAGGAACAGAGATGTCACTAGGTAAGTATATCCCTACCCATAATTGTCGTTGCACGAGTATTCCCCTTTTGAATACATTAACACTCAATTGAGTTGTCTTCAAAGGTTTTTCTCCAAATTCAGTTTGATTAAGGCGATCGAAGAATGGTTCGGGTCCTGGTTAGATGATCTGTGTTGCAACGCTAGGTGACCGAAGAATGGTTTGAGTCCTAGTCAAGCAAAATCTCCGTTTAGGCGACCGTAGAATGGTACGGGTCCTAAACAACATTTATTGCTCTAACAGGCGACCGTAGAATGGTACGGGTCATGGAAAAGCAATTTCCCCATTCATGCGACCGTAGAATGGTACAGGTCCTCGACAACACATATTCCTTATTCAGGCGACCGTAGAATGATACGGGTTCTGGAAAGTAAATCCCCGTCAAGGCGACCGTAAAATGGTATGGGTCCTCGACAATACCTATTTCCTTGTTCAGGCGACCGTAGAATGGTACGGGTCCTGGAAAATGAATTTCCGTTTAGGCGACCGTAGAATGGTACGAGTCCTAGACACAACCAAACACTGTCATACTAGGCGACCGTAGAATGGTACGGGTCCTGAGAAAGCAGCCTCTTGGCAAAGCTATGTTACTATTCTGGGCAACCATAGAATGGTACAGGTCTTGGACATGTAACACCAACCATCTCGAATTACTCTATCCTCCTTGAAGGTGAGTTATTCCAGGTAGGTTCATTTATCATTAGCATTTCCATGCATCATATAAATTAAAAATGGAATTCATTTTCCAAACAAAAAATCATTCATTGCATGTGCATGACCAAAATTTAGGTCTCAATTTATCTTTGAAGGCAACCTCTGCATGCTCACCTTCAAAGAGGGGCAGCTGTTGACACCTAAATTTTTGCATAATTTTTAGGGTTAATTTTTACCAAACATATAGTTTAAAAATATTTTATTTTATTTTATTTTATTTTAGGCCACTAGTAAAGGGGAGATTTTCCACATATTCCGTTCAGATTTTTCATATTTTTAGGTAATATACACTAAGGGGTGTATTTTGTGCAAAGAAGGAATTTTTTTGGATGGAATATGCGGAAAAAGCAAAAGTGAATATTGCACGAGCAGAATTGGAAACGAAATATGCAATAAGGATTCAATTTTTCACTCGATAAAAGGTGTGATGATGTACGGAAAAAGGGGTCAGCAAATTCTGAGAGCAAGATAGGTGAAAAGTTGATTTTTTAGAGTAGAATTTCGAAAAAGGAGGGAGTGTACGACATCGAGCAAAAAAAAAAAAAAGATCGGCATTGTTCATCTTCTTCGCGGGTGAACCCCTGCCCGTGCTGGCGCTGCGCTCGGTCGGCCTCCGCCTGCGACGACTTGACCCCCGAGTCTCCGACTGCCGAAGCTCCGCCTCTCGCCGAGATCCCCTGCTGCTGGGTTTTCCTCTGTTCTGCCCACTGCCGCAGTTGCAACCCGAGCGCCTCCTGTAGTAGATCTCTCTCCGTCGTCGCGACCTAGTCCCGCCTCGCTCGAGATCCGTGACCCGCAGATCTCGCGCCTGCATCTAGTAGCCAGGTCTACGATCCTCCTTTGCGCCGACGTCCAGTAGGCTCGATTCGCTGCTCCTGCTCCGCTCGCGAAGTCGCTGTCATTGCCTAGCCGAGATCCAGACGCCAGAGCTCCTCGCCGTACAACCCCGCGACGCCGCTCCCGGATCCGACGCCCCCCCCCGTGCCGATCCGCGACGCCCGCACCCAAATCCGACATCAGCCCCGTGCCGGCCCGTGTCTTCATCCTCGCCAGAGCCCTCGCCGGAACCCTAGCCGCCGATCTTCCCCCTCACAGAAGCCCCAAAACCAGCGGCCAAGATTTCCTTTTTCTTTCTTTTAAAAAAAAGAAAAGAAAAAAATTAAATTAGGTATTTTCGCTTTACTTTATTAGGCAAGTTTAGGTTTTTCTCTATTTTTTTATTATTATTATCTCTTTATAAGTTGTTCTCTTTGGTTGAAATACCTATCTATGCATAATTGGAAATCCCAATATATCACTTGATTCGCAACCACGCCAAGGTTTTTTATTTCATCTATAAGGCTTTAGATGAAATAATTAATCAAGCGGGAGTAAAATTGATATTTTGATCTTTAAGGCTTAAGATCAATTTATTGATTTTATTAGCGAAATATTATCTCTTGATCTGAACGATGTGCGATATTTTTGATGATTTTGAATGAATTGTCTCGTCTTAATTGCCTTGTTTATCTCGAGATATGTTTGAGTTAGAATATTGCATGTCTTAGGGTTTACATGTTTAGATAGGAATTTTATTTCAAATTAAAAAAATCACAAAAAATCAAAATCAAAATCAAAAAATCAAAATTCAAATAAATCAATTTAGGTTGCTAGATTTTAATTTGGGTTGCATGTTTAGTTATTTGGCAATTATTAATTTCGAAAATTAATTAAAAAAAACAAAAAATCATCATGCATATTTCATGTAGTATTAGGGCATCTTTTGTACGTCATTGCATATTATGGTAAAATTGCACTTAGTTTAAGTCTAGATAATATTTTTCTTAATTTATTATAAGTTTAGATATTAGATAGATTGCATTTTAGGATTATTTAGGTTAAGATAATATTTTAGTTTAAATTAGGATATGGCTCAACCTAATTCCTAATATAAATTAAATAGGATCTTAATCTAGTTAGATAATTTTCACATTTTACCAAATTTCGAATTTTATGGAAAATAAAAAATGACATAGGTTAAATTAGTTTTATTATTGAGGATAAAATGCATTCTTTTAGGAAAAAGAAAAACGTCATATGCACGTCATTAGGGTTAGATTTATTGAAATGCATGTCATTTAGTATTTTTGCTAGGCCCATTTAATTAGAAATTACATGTCATTAGAATTAGGTCATTTAGTTAATATTGCATTGCATATTGCATGATTTTCATTAATTAAGTGAAAACAAAAAAAGAAATTGCGTGTTAATTAGAAACCATATCTAGGGTTGTTGATGTGGATTTTAATTTAACATTACAGATGCTTTCGTTGCTTAGAGGTAAGTTTTTGCAATTTATTTATTGTTTATATGGGTTAAATTGGTGGTTTGTGCACGCGCATGATAACCTCACAAGTTAGGGAAATAAATTTAAAATCAGTCAAAACTGCTTGCCAAACATTTTTCAAAATAAAAAGAAAGGTACCGAAAGGGCGTTAGACAAATCTAGCGTAACCAAGTCCCCGTACCCTTAGTCTCTGGTTCATAGGAGTAAAGTAAAACTCCCGTTACTTTACTTGGTTTTCTAATCGGCCCACCAAAAATAGATTAGTGGCGATTCCTAAATAAAACCCATTTGCATGTTAAGAAATTTGAACTTAAGTCACGATTTGGTATGGGCTTGGGAGAGCTCGAGTTAAGTTTAAGCTTAACAATCCATTAGCCAAACCCTAGGTGGTTCACACCCGAAAAATTGGTCGCAACAGTTTACATTGACGTGAACCATCTTCAATTTCTAACAAAATTGCATGACTTTGACTCTGATTATTCCATGAACGTGTTGACTTTTATAATCTATTTGTGTCATTTGTGTTGTTTTCTTTGCATTGGTCTACGTTTTTAACGTGGAAATCTTGTCCGTCGCCTAGCGCTTGACTATTTTAGGGGAAGATAGATTTGGTATAAATTTAGATATCGGTTTTTAATTCATTAGGGGATGAGAAATTCCATTTCATGACTCTTGGTATAAAAGTGTTCTACACTTGACTATGTACCTTATATAATTTTTTATATATTGAGGGATTTGGCGGACTTCGAGTTTTGGAGGCGGAGACTAGCTAATCTTTGAATGTTTATAAATTTCCTTGCTTCTCAATGTATGTTTCCCGTCCTCCGGGTGAAAACGATTACAAAGAATATTACAAAACCGATTAATTGTTTATAAATTTCAAATGCTCTGCATATTCCAATGAATATCAAGTAATGAATCACTAAGGTCCATACTATTAGCAATTGCCCTAATTAGAAATTTATAATATGGATATTCAAATGGAAGATTGAACCAAAATGATACACTTTGTTTATCACCATAGCCGTCTTGAATAATCTTAAGTGTCCGTTTGTTTTTTACCATTTTAAAAAGGGAAAAATAACTTTTTGTTTTTCGTCACAATGGTATTCTAGTTTTAAAAATTTTACATATCAATATCGAGAGAATTATCAAATCAACCCTTCTTATTATACAGATGTTAGTTCAATATTAAACTTTTCAATTTTATTAATGTAGTTCTAAACCTTTGCGTCAAATTTCAATGAAATTATAAATTATTGTACAGATGTTAATTCAATTTTGCCAATATAGTTCTAAACCTTTGCGCCAAATTCCAATGGAACCCTTTCAACCAATTGCCAATCGGAAATTACGGACGTAGCATCAAATCATCATTGGCCGGCTAACATAGCACACTAAAGTGGACAATTTTACTTGAAACAATGTCCTGCATGGATTGGCACATGTTAGCAATTATCCTTGATAATTAACCACAACGACTACATTGGAATTTTGCACAAAATTTTAAAACTACATTGGTCAAATTGGAAAGTTTAGAATTTAATTGATATCTCTACAATAAGTCTAAGTTTAAATTGGTAATTGTCCCATCAATATCTATACATGTTTCAGGCTATAAAATAAATCAGAATCTATCCATCAGAAGTTTAAACTAAGGCCACTTTTACTAACTAAGTAACTCATTGATAAAATTGTTAACTTATTTACTATTTAGTTTAAAAGAGTACTACCGCATGCATTATTTTTCGTTTCTTGTGCAACATCATAATGAATTAATAATAAGATAGCAAGCTTTAATTGGATGGAGAGATAAAATATATAATATTTTGTTTATTTACACTTTAGGAAAAAATAAGAGAATAAATATTAGGAGGGTTATGCATATAAAGAAAGTGGATAAGCATTCGAGTTATTTTTAGGAGGGGGAGCATGTAAAATCATTTCGAATTATTTTTTATTACTAGCTAGTTATATAAATTTCTAAGAATTTGTACTACTAAATTTTGAATGAAAAAAAAAGTTAGAGTCAAAAGCTAAAGTACAATGGATGGCAAGAAGCATACATGCTATGTTTACTGCAGGCAAATAATATCTTTACTTTTTTAAACTTTCAAATGTCAATTTCTCGTATAAATGCGACCATGTGCATTTTCACTGCAATGTAAAGTTTGTAACCCTATATTTTTTTTAAATATTATTTACTTTTGTAAAAGAAAAGATGGTTGATATATGAAATGCCAGCCAATTGTTTCGAACTAAGTTTCAAAAAAATAAGACATTCAATAATTATCTGCCAATCATTTTCATTATAGTGAATTGTTGTTTTGTCCATTTATAACAATGTATGGTTATAGTGCATTTGACAATCATAGTGTATTCACACACACAATCTCACTCACTCACGACTCCTCATTGTTGTTCGTTGTCCCGCCGCCCATCATGCTTGTCGCCCGCCGCCTCTCGGCGAGTTTTTGCAGACCTTTTTTTTTTCTTCTCTCTTTTTTATGTCTCTCATGGCAACTTGGCAAGGTCATGGTGGTGACGAGGTCGGAGTGACCAAATTTTTATAAATAATTATAATCAAACTCTAATTGAAAACATATGAACAATGTCTAAAAGAATGAAACTAGAAATATTCCGTCACCGTCCCCAACCCGAAATTTTAAACTTACGGCGACGATTAATTTACTAAACAAAACCATTTATTCATTGTCTTTTGTGCCTAACCCGAAATTCAAACCTAAAGCAGCAAAACCATAGACTTGACAAATGGAAAGAATTTTTGTTGCCCTTAGCCAGTCAATACCGACAGAAAAAATAAAGATTTTTTCTTCTGTTATAAGTAAGACGATCTTCAAGTCCTTTTTCTCT
The DNA here is from genome assembly GCA_016097485.1 of Eucalyptus sideroxylon x Eucalyptus melliodora. NCBI lineage: Eukaryota > Viridiplantae > Streptophyta > Magnoliopsida > Myrtales > Myrtaceae > Eucalyptus > Eucalyptus sideroxylon x Eucalyptus melliodora. The sequence goes on along the minus strand of CM027832.1, from coordinate 42,135,972 downwards.
TACTTTTCTCTCTCTCTCTCTCTCTCTCTCTCTCTCTCTCTCTCTCTCTTCATTGTCTTCTTCAACCTTCAACTTGGGTAGGGTTTAAACTAGTCTCACCCTCCCTCCTCTCTTGTTGATTCTGTTTAAGTCTTTCCGTTCTTTTCTTTTTATTTTATTTTCTTTCGATCTAAATTTGAGAGCTTTTTTCTCTCAATCTAGTTCTAAATCTGAGAGTTTAAACTCCCCCGATTTGATTCTAGATTTAAGATCTATCATCTTCTCATTTAGATCCAGGAGTTTAATAAATATATTTTTAGGGATTTGACCCCTTGCACTATGTCCCTATTTAAGTCATCTGCTTCAGATTTGGGAGTTTCATAATATATTTTTGGGAATTTGATACCCATGTGATTTGTCCTTGTGCAAATCCTTTGTTTTTAGTTTCAACGGTGCTCTGGCATCTAGTTAAATTATGAAGGGCTACTCTTCTATTATATTTGTGTTTGTTCAATCAGTTTTTAATGTCTTCATACAACGATGGAGTAGAGGAAACCGAACATAGTTACTAAAGAAGAAATTTCCAACACGTACTCATCACTAACGAAAATATAAGATTTAGTGATTGACCGTTGATCGTTTTACGTGATAGATGTATTCTTATGGAATAAGTGTGTGCTTAAGCCTTCTGGTGCTATGTTGATCTTTCTTGTTTTCTATTTTTCTAAAATTTGCTTTGTTTCGTAGTACTCTGGCCTTTGATCTACTTCGATTTGCTTTCCTTTAAAAGTTTATGTACTTCTTATATATCTTTTTGAGTAATAAATATAATTTTCTTGCTGACCTTAAAAATTAAATAACCAAGACCATCATAATTTATTGCCTTTGGACAAAGGCGGCGAAAACATAACTTATCGCTTTAGGTACCAAAGAGGACAAAATTAAATCACCTTAGACAAAAATTATCGGAGCAAAACTCAAGGCGACAAAACAGACCCAATTCATTTATTAATTAATTTATTTATAGTGTGTACTAATAAATTAAAAAAAGAAGCACGATCGGTGTTAGTGATGGAATCGTCGTCATTCCTCTTTACAACATCACGATCATTTGACTTGGTTTTCTTAGTAAACCTCGTAGCAACTTACTCTACGCATCGCATTGGTTTCCCAGTCTTTCTTTGTTTAACTGGTCTTCCTTCTATACCCGACTAAATCGGCCATTCATCGACATCAATGTCGCCACAGTACTTAACTCTCTTATTCTTTTTGTATCTTGTCCGATAGGTAATTTATACTTGCGTCGCGGTCAAACGGGCCACATTCGAGCTGGCTGCCACTAAGCTTTTGTGGGGTTGCTTTTACTACTGGCTATTGCCCAAGATCTGCATGGAGCTCCATCATATTATGTAAGTTATTTTGAATGCGTCCTAGCGAAATAACCGGATTTTCATTTGCAAATCGGATTGGTCGAGCAACTTGGCATGGCAAGAAATATATAGCGCCTGCGAGGGTAGAGCGGAGATTTGCCTGTCTTCTTTCGATATGAATCAGCTATGATGCTTTTGCAATGTGCGATGTCGTTGTACGTGATTAATTATATCTTGAGAAAGCAAGGCAAAATGTATAATGGGTATCATTATTGTAGGGCAATTATTAGCGTGATGAATGAGATTGATTAAATAAAGAGCAAGGGAATTTCGGAGTTCCTTCCCCTGGCGACAAGCCGAGCTCAGAGATTACTTTTAGAAAGCCATTAAGAGAAGCCTTTTGAAAGAGATTTCTTTCGATTGATTCTTGTGGAGCTTTACTTGAATTTAAACCCACAGTTGACATTGCCAATTTTTTAAATTTGTTATAGGAATTAGGATCTTTTAAAAAACTCTGCAGCAGATCTCGCGATAGGTTGAAGATCTCGCGAGGCGATATCATAAGTCTTTCTATCTTGTTTCCCCGGTCTTTCATTATATCCTTGTGTTTCATGCAAATGAAAACGGGTCCTCGCTTTCTTTCTTTCTTGCTTCCATTAGCTTTTAGTTTCCTAAGCTCGTGCTCTCAAATGGAGGGAATAAGGTAGTTGATCAGGGTCATCCCGTGAGAAGCTATAAACCCAAGAAAAGTGGGAGGGACAAAGATCTTTCTACAGATAGATTGTTCCTCACGGTGCAATTCTGGTGCAATTCTCGTTGCACGGTGTCGAGCACATGAACCGTCATCGGATCAAGCAAACATCGCACCAGATATGCATGCACTAGAGATGCTATCTTGGGTCTCTTTTTCTTTCCTCGTCTTCTTAGATGGTCTATCAAGAGAAGGAGAACCCATGTGGAACCGTTCAGTCTGCCAAATTAGGTCAAGATGGAGGTCAACGGGTTGCCACGCCCGTGCTCCTCCATTATCTATGTTATTCCATAAAAGTCCATAAGCTGTGTGGGACTTACCATTAAGGACTGTCGACTACAACCACCACGAATACAAAAAGAACACTACAATCTCGACATATAGGAACCCCTATGTTATATGCTAATAAAAAGAAAGCCCTAAGACCCGTTGGTGGTTGGGTTAAAACTTGAGAATCCTCTCTTAATATGGTAATCTATAATATATACAGAACTAACAATACAAGACCTCCGATGAAACTAGTCTTTTTTAAGTGAAATACTAATATTATAGCTGATTTCTTTTTATCCGAAAAGGATGGAATTTCGTAAAATATAAATTGCTCCACTGGCTCAAATTATTGTAATACCCTTTAGTTATTTTATATCAGTAAAAGTAATATCACATAAATTGTTTCACTCTTTTATATTAATCAATTATAACCAATATTTTCTCTAAAGACTATAATAATTGTAAAGTAAATCATTTGAGCACGTCGACCCTGCACCTCTCCGCGTTGGAATTCCAGCCTCGTCAACAGTGACTATAGACTTCTATAAGGGGACAAACTCTTATTATTCACTTGGAAAACCTTTTTTGTCTTTTTATAATGTGAAAACCCAAGAGGTGCCATCTTAATCTTCACCCACCCACGAAGAGGAGTCCCACACATCATGAATTTAGGGTCCACAGCTAACTCCCTATTAGACCATTTTTGCTAAAATAATAAACGCATTAATCCCCCGATCAAAAGGGCATCGCAAAGCTTTCTCTCGCTTAATGTAAAAAAAAAAAAAAAAAAATCTTTTGAGTCAAAGAGGGTCCTACTCGATCTTTGAATATAAATTAATTTATTTATGCATTTTTTTGAGGTCATATGCTCTAATAACGCATTCACTTTATTCACCAAATTAACGAGAAACAAAAGTTAGTGGTCCCTGCAATCATGGCATGTTTCCACCTCTAAAAGTAGACGAGGCGTATGAACAGGTGAAGATAGACCTCGCGTAAAATTCTCCTTGAATTGTCATCATATTCCAATCATTCTCCTTGACTCGAAGGAGTCATAGGGGAGTCAACCTTTTCATCCTTAACTCGTGGGCCGTTTTAACTTTTTCTTTCTCTTGTGAAAGGAAAGGTTAAAGGGGAGTCTTACAACTAATGTGGATCCGACACTTTAGTCCTAAATTCTTCTTTTCATTGCAGTACATCTTACAAATGATTTGGTGTGCATGACTGAACGGTGAGCTCTAATCCTCTAAGTCAATGCTACCAATTGGTACATCCCGAATCATTTTGTAAAATTTGTATAAGACCATTGACAATTGTTCTAAGATTAATAGGTGAAATAATAATGGACAAAGAAAACATCTGAAATTTCATCAATATATAAGGACCCTATGGAGCCACTACTGCACAAAAGTTAGTGTGCGATAGTTTCATCCAAAAACTTTGGAATGTGGAGCGCGTGTTAGAATATTTAAATATCAATCCACGCATTCATCTAATTACTTAATTTTTTAGATAGTTGTGATCTCATAAAAATCTCAACATTGTATCAGAGTAGAAGATTCTACCTTCACATATCCTAGGCCTTTATTTGCCTCGCTAATTATAATCTTCCCCATTTTGGGCTTAGCCAAAGACCAGCCTATGCATGATAGGGAGTATCAAAATATTTAATTATTAAGCCATACCTTCATCTAATAGCTTAAACTTTTGAAAAAGTTGGCTAGAGTCCAATAAAATCTCAACATACTATACTTTATATCTTAAGACTCTCCCACACGCAAAGGCCGGTTCAATAATAAAGACCAAGCATAGATCCCAACATGGGAGTCCCATGGGCAAAGGATTATTGAAATCTAAGGTTTATCAATAAGGGAACCTTTAAACAAGTGAAAAGGGCATGGTGCTGTCTTGCTGGAAAATCGCTTTCCTTAAATCGTCTACTGGATAACGAAAATTATAACACGTGGACTAATCAACAATCCTGGTCAAACGTCGGAGTCCTTGAATTTCGAATTGACAGATGATTGTGAATCAAGAAAGGAACACCAACTTGATGATTAGGTTCTAAAACTTATGAAATAAATCCACTAATTACAGTGCATTATTTTCGAAGGATACGACCAAGCATTTCATTAACATAAACGACTGGAATGATTGGAAATAAATTACTGGGAAATGACTGGAAAAAAGTAAAGTTCATTGACAAAAGTAAAATCTTGTTCTTCGGATGTTTGTATACATCTTTCCTCTTTAATTTCTCCTTTTTATAGTCCATGGGTAGCTCGCCCATTCTAATAAGTGTTCTCGCTCATTGAAATTTGATTTTGGTTCCATTTTATGGTTTAATTGTTCTCGCCTCAGAAGCTTGTGTACAATAACTAATTGACTCATCTATACAATTTGCTTGATTGCAACTGTTAGTTAATGCCTTTGATAATTGTTCCTATCTAAGAGTTAAACTACAATAATTGTTTCTGGTATTTTTATCCTTACAGTCGATTTAATTTCGGCCAAGCTTTTAAACTACAATAAGAGTTAAATTTTGTGGTTTAATTGTTCTCACCTTAGTTTGAGTTAAAATAGAGCAGAAAGAAAATTGGAGATTTTTTTTTTTTAATTTTTCGTACATTTCTCTATGTATAATCTTGATAATCCACGAGCCTATTCATAAGCTATTCTAGATAACTATGTAAGGCAACAAAATATTACAATATCAAATACAATCGATTAGAATCAATCAAGGAAGATAATATCTCTAACGATATACCTAACATCCCCTTTCAAACTCAAGGTGATATAAAAGAGGTCAGGTAGAGTTTAGAGAAAAGATCTTGAAAACTTCCAAGTGGATGTGCCTTAATGAAAATATTAGCCAGATCAACCAATGAAGTGGGAGCAAGACAAACAATACCATGAAGCATGTGAAAGCATATAAAATGACAATCTATTTCAATATATTTGGTACGCTCATGGAAAACATCGCTATGTACTATTTGGATAGCACTTCGGTTATCACAATAAATGATCATTGCATCATCATGAGAGACTCTCATGTGTTCTAAGAACTTCCACAACCATTGTAATTATGATGTTGTATCAGCGAGGGCACTCTATTCTGCATCTGTAATAGATCGAGCAATAGTAGTTTATTTCTTGCTCTGCCAGGAAATAAGAGAGTTTCCCAAGAAGAAACAATAGCTTGTATTAGAGGGATGATCAAGAGGGTCACTAGCCTAGTTGGCATCAGAATAAGTTGTCAACTCTAAGGTTGAGTTAGCAGAAAAGTAAAGATTGCGAAATAAGGTACCATTGACGTAGCAAAGAATTCGAAGAACATCAATAAAGTGAGTTGTTTACGGTGTGGTCATGAATTGACTTACAATATGAACAACATAAGCGATGTTAGGATGAGTAATAATGAGGTATACAAGACTACCAACCAGCTATTGATAAAGCGTAGGATTCGAAGGAGGAGTGTTATCTTTGTCATCAAATTTGGCATTAGTCTCAATGGGAGTTATATCGATATTGTTATCTATAAGTCCAGCTTGAGAAAGAAGATCGGCATATTTCTCTTGAGAAAGATAATAACCGAAGGAATTTTAAGCAACTTGCAAACCTAAGAAATAATTGAGTTATTTGAGATCTTTCATTTCAAGCTGTTGACTCAAATACTTTATAGTTTCATAATACCGTTACGATCATCGCTAGTAATAACTATGTCATCAACATATAAGAGTATCATACCAATGAGATGTTCATTGAACAAAGAGAATATTGTCATAGGGACTAGATGTAAAATCCATGATGTTCCATAATGGAACTAAACTTGGAATACCATGCAAAATGAGCCTGCTTCAGTCCATATAATGCTCGGCGTAACTAACACACTTTATTAGAAGTATGAGTGTATCCACGAGGAGGTTCCATATAAATTTCCTTAGCAAGAACCTCATTAAGAAATACATTTTTGACATCCATTTGGAATAGAAGCCAAAGCTTAATAGCAACAATAGGAAGGAGGCTACGAACAAAAGTAAGACATGCGGCTAGAGTAAACATCTCATCACAGTCAATGACATACTCCTAAATGAAGTCTTTTGCTACTAGTCAAGCTTGGTAGTGTTCCACCATACCTTTTGCCTTCATTTTGATCTTGTACACCCATTTGCAACCTCCAGTCGACTTTTCAAGAGGCAAATCAACAAATCCTAAGTATGAGATTATTCTAACGCTAGCAACTCATCTGCCATTGCTTGCTACCAAAGAGGATTAGTACTAGCTTCTCTATATGTGCGAAGGCTCGTGAAAAGAAGCAATAGTAGAATGACAGTGAAAATCACGAAGCCAAATAGAGGCTTGACTTACATGAGTGGAATGACAAACAAGAGAGGAAAGAATGTCTAGGGGTGGAGAATCCGCGGATGGCATAAACATGTTCGGAGCAACTAAAGTAGGATTACCAAAATCACCTCTATAAAGATTAGGAGAGGACAATTCCAAAAAGGAAGATTCAAGTGTCTCATCATTAGGAAATAAATCGATAAAAAGGATTAGTGAAAAAAGCGAATCGTTGGAGAGGATGCGAAAGGACAAAGAGATAAGAATATCTCATGTTCCCAAAGGGTAACAAGATGAGACACACAAAGTCGATTTGAGATAGAATCCCAACATATATCCAAGGAAGCAACATAGATGAGCACGAGATTCTAACCTCATGCATTTTTTTTTTTTTTTTTTTGGTGACCCAGGGAACCCCCGTGCGCCGCTTCGCGGCGGAGTAAACCCTAGGGAGACACGTGGGAAACCACCACCCACGTGCCCCGGGTAAGGCACGGCTAGCATTTAAGCAACGACGACGCCGTGAATCGAACTCGGGACCTCTCGTGAAAAGTTCCCTTGCCCAACCACCTACGCCACCACCACGGGTGGTTTCTAACTTCATGCATTTATTAGGGAGAAGATGCACAAAATATGCACTACTAAAGACTGGAAGTAGATTGTTATTAGGAACACTGTCGTACAAGTGCTAATAAAGAGAAATGTTACCTATAGTAGGTAATGGAATACGGTCAATAGTTTATACAATAGTATGATGGGCCTCTCCCCAAAACTGTTCTAGACAAGATGCTAAGATTAAAAGAGTGCGTGCGATATCTAAGACATGCTTATATTTACGCTTCTTTTGACCATTTTGTTGGGAAGTCCCTACAAGAACAATGAATAAACGTTCTAAGAACAAATTCTATGGAACTTTTCATCTCTTTGTTCCATGACATTATTAGTACGAAAATCTTTAATATCTCAAGAAAATTGTATCTTGATCATGGCAACAAAATTACTATAGATATGAGTGATTTCATATCGATTCTTTGTAAGAAAAAGCCATGTATAACGGATATGATCATCCACAAAAATCACAAAATAACAAGATCCTCCCCAGTGGGAGTAGGTCATAATAAATAGATTCACTAATATTGAACAATAAATCATGATATTTTCCCAACTTTCAATGCAAGCAATCAAAAAATTTATTGTCAATAGAACCTAAATGACCACTTAAAATCAGAGGACCTAAACTAAAAAATGGATGTCCCAATCGAGAATGCCAAGTTTCAAAAAATACTATGGCAGCACAATGAGTGAAGGTTTTGGGAAGCTTTAATGAAACAAGATCAAACAAACGTCCTACTTTACCACTTGTCCCAATCGTCTATCCCATCCATGGATCCTTCTCATGACAACCATTCGAAGAGAAATAAATGTCAAAACCAAATTCACACGGTTGTCCGACAAATATCAAGTTTAGTGAGAGTTTGGGAACTATAAATATATCAGGCAAGGACAATTTGGATGTTGAAACATGCCCTGTATGACGAACTATCATTTGAGAGTTACTAGATGTATGAATAATAGGCGCTTGTGAAGTATATAACTTTGATTGGAATAAGTTGGAAATAGAGGTCATGAGATTATAGCAAGCAGAATCAAAGAACTACAAATCAAGATTGCCTAGGGTGACTAACAAAGTAGAAGGGTTAGGTACAGAGGAGCTAAAAGTACCAGATTCTTGAATGATAGAACGAACTATGGATTGAATATCATCAAATGATAGAGAAATAGATGAACTGTTGGAGGAATCCTCAATGGTAACAACAATGGTGGATAGACGTGCATGCAGACTTCCGAATCGAGATAGGTTGTTTGTTCCCATAGGTTGCTTAGGTTGTAGCTAATAAAAATTGGATGCATGATGACTAGGTTGACGATAGTGCATATAGTAAGGCTTGCACCATGAGAAGGAACCAGAAGTGGTAAGCACTACATCTGTAGGAATGGAGACTAATAGAATAACGTGTTGCACCTTTAAAGTAGTGGCAAGTTGAGTGTCCTCCATCAACAATTATGAGGCAACTACCTCAAGATGAGGTAAAGGATCCCGATGCAGAAGTGAAGCTCGCATAGATTCAAACTAATCATTAAGTGCCATTAGAAATTGCATAATATGCATACAATCGTGATATTCACCAAACTAACAAGCATCAGAAGTTGTCTCCCCATTTAGGCTCAAATAAAGCTAGCTGATCTCATAAAGCATGCGTGGAAGATAAAAAGTTTGTTAATAGATTGACTAGTCTCCTTACACATGCAATGTAAATCCCCTAATAGTTGATATTGATAAGCAACCTCTGATGTGGAGTAACAATTGATAAGAAGATCCCAAGCTTCCTTTGTTGTATTTAGGGCATCAAATTGAAGTCTGATAGATGGAATCGAAGTGTTTCGAAACCATGTGAGTATCTGACGATTCTTGCAATCCCACTCCTCTAAACGTTCAGCAAATTGATCATTGGCTCATCAATAACCTAAATAGGCTCGCAAATATTTCCAGTGACGTAACACCAAAGCCTACATCCTCTTGAACTTGATATTTCTAGAGCCCATAAAATATAGTTTGATCCAATCAAGATGGTCTAAATGGGTATTGAGACTTCTAATTTATCCATAATATTCAATATACCAGCATAAACTAGTAGATTCTATAAGGAATTCAAAGAAAATTGGTACTTGCAAAGCTAATATGGAGAAAACAAAGCCAAAAATAGATTCAGGATGCTGAAATACCTCAAGAATCGATTTGAAAATGGCACAAATCAATCTGAAATGGTTTGAGCTGGTCTGGTCAATGGCAGTCCACGCAGGTTGATCATAATAATCTTAGGATGACGTGGTGGACAACGTGGCAAAGGAGGCGCTGACGTGAATGATGATGTCGGATGATGACATGGCAGACAACATGGTCGAAAAGTGGCACTGACATGGAAGATGATGTCACTTGTTCAACGGACGCGGTGAATTACATGCGAGGCACACGGGCACGTGGATCTCATGCACAACGGACTTGGGCGGCGTGAGAGGGCATGTAAAAGGGATCCGGCGACATCATACGCTGGGTTGGACTTGTCGGAGGATGACCTGTGTCTGGTGGATTTTGTTTATAATATCCAACTAATGCTTCAAAAAAAGCACTTAAGGAGACAGCGTTGGTGGCCCATGACGTGGTGACGCATGGTGGCGCGTGCGGCAGATTCCCGAGTCTTTTGGTGACGAACTTACAAAGTCTAACTCGTCTGAGGGCAACGTACTAATGATGGGGTTTGTTTTTCGAAATGAGCAACAAGATTACCTGAACAACAATCAATGGCGGCAGTTCGATGATATTATGCTCACGATTCGTTGTTATATTAATGCAGGTTGCAGCTATGGCACCAAACGTCCTTGCACTGTACGAGCTCCACTTCGCGGTTCCAATGGCAGGCGTGACTCTTTCCGCGCTCAATGTAAGCCTTGACGAGCACGCTTTGATGATCATTCTTCACCAATTACGACCCACAATCATCTTCGTTGATTCCGACCTCACACTGTAAGAGTTTTCCTAATATGGACTATATTAATTGATATTGTAATTTACCATTTTACAGTTATTGTAAAACGGGGTTTGGTCTAAGGTGAGATAAAATGTTTATTAATTAGTCTAATATGGGACTGGCTAGTGTGGGCCAAGTTGAGCCTTGCCCGTAATGAGGGGGCCTGGTTGAAAACTCTACAAATAGTGCTCGAGTCTCTCCTCTAACCTTAATTCTCACATGTATCCTCACATAAAGGGCATTAATCTAGTGCTAAAGGGTGAGGGAGCCGTCTCATTGAGCCAGTGATACGGAGGGCAATAGAGGAGAAAGACTTGTGCGTGGAACATCAATTTTTCGCTTCCGCTTTAAGAACGATGGATCCCAAAACAAGTGCATTAATCTTTCTACTCAATTATGCATGTCCTTGTTCTGGTTATGGAGATCTTGGGATTGCGCAATTTGCATCCATGATGTGATATCAGAGCAACAATAATCCTAGAACTCGAACGCATAAGATTTTGCCCTAATTTGAGATTTTCGAGATTTTTTGTTCAATAAAAATAGAATTAAATTATATATTCGAATTGGGCTCAGTGACACAAGCAAAACCGTGGGTGGCGTGACGCCAGGGGAGGCTCCACGTGCCCTCATATGCCGCTTGGGCGTCGAGCATGCGCCTCATGCGCGGTCACATGCTCCCACGTGCAAGGCGCGGCTCGCGCGTGCAGCGCACGCAAGTGATGACGTCAGTGACCCGGACTCGACTCGATAGGCAGGCCGACCCGAGCTGACCTGACCCAACCCAACCCAACCCAACCCGAGGATCCGACCCGAACCATTGACCGACCCGACCCGATCAATTGTTAACCAGGACCTGTCGACCGGTCGGACCGGACGGCTGGACCGGACGGTCAAGCCGAGAACCGGTCGGACCAGTTTTGGCCAGCCTTTTACACCTACGCGTGAGCTTCATGTGCCGCGCACTTAGGCGGCGCGTGTGGGTGTGTGGAAGTTTCGATCAATGCGTGGCTGGCGGCGTTGGATTTGTATTCCCATGCTCTATCTTGTGGTGTATTTATTTTATATGTTTGATGATTTTATGGATGTGAAAATACATACAAAGCCCTAAATACGTGTATTTTAAGTGTATTTTTGCGTATTTTTCTTGTATTTTTCTGTGATTTTGGAAATACAAGTGTTGAGTTACTAGTATGTTATCACATAAACATTATGAAAGTGTTATTCATTAATAATATACAATAAAGTTTAATTTTTATTAATGAATAAGGTAGTGTAATTAGCATGATATGTGATTTCAGTGATATGTTGCCATTATCATTAAAGTTAAAATCACATGTATATGGTGTATGTGGGATGTAAAGTTTATATCCCTTGTAGGAGAGAGTTTCAAGGATTCAATTGAGTCGTGACCGTCAAAGTGGCACACTTGATTGGGTTTGAGAAATTTCGATCTCGTATATTGATTGGGATGTCTCTTGGTCTAATGCATAGTCATACTTCCAAAAGAGATGATTGTGTATTAATTCATGGAGGGATGCATGATAGTGTGGTGGAGGAGTGACTAATTCTAGTGGTTCATATGCCCAAAGGTGATGAATTCACAAATATTGGAATATATCCTCATAACCGCTACCATGTGGGGAGTGTACAATTGCATGTCATGTATTCTGCCCAAAAGTGATTATATGATTTTGTATGTAACTCTCTAGATGTGTACTTGTACGTCAAATTACACAATACTCACATGATGCTAATTATATACAATGCTTGTCTTTCAGTCACATTTTCTGTAAACTATAACTTTGTTACTATTGAAGTTCTTGTTGGTTCAAACTTTAAGAAATGGAGAGAAGATTTTCTGTTTGCTATGGAGATGGCAGATGTTCATATGGCTTTTACTGCCGATCAGCCGGCAGATATTACTGCAGAGAGTACAGAGGCTCAGAAAGCACATTTTGCTACCTCGGAAAAGAGCAATAGAATTTGCTTGCTGTCCATGAAGCATTCCATTTAGGAACACTTGAAAAGTGGTTTACTTGCAAACTGCACTGCTAGGCAAATGATGGAAGCTTTGGTGGCTAGAAATCATGTCTCGTCTAATGCTGAGATAGGGACACACCTGCAAACACTATTTACTATGAAGTATGATGATTCTGGTAGAGTTAGAGATTAATTTTTGAGGATGGTAGATTTGCAGACAAAGTTTCAGGCTCTTAATGTTGACATTTCCACTACTTGCATTGTGCATCAAGTTTTAAATACTCTTCCTCTTGATTTTGGGATTATCAAGACCAATTATAGTTCCCAAGATGAAACCTCGTTAGTTAATGACCTGATTACAAGGGTGGTGGCAGAGGAAGAGAAATTGAAGAAAGATAAAGGGCACATTGCTTTTATGCTTGTAGCTCTGGTAGTGATAATGGTAAGAAGTTGAAAAACTATACCCACAAGGGTAGTTCTGAAGCCGCTGGTCCTTCCAACAATAAAGGAAATTCTGAAAATACTAGTCCTTCTAACAGTTTGGGTCCTAAGAAAGTATTTCCCAAGAAAGATGGTGTTCTTTGCTACTTTTGTAGGGATAGATGACACGTAAAGAATCGCTGCAACAAGTATAAGGCTTGGTTGTCTAAGAGAAGTTAAAGTCAGCCTAAAGGTAATGATTCTTTGGCATTTATTTATGAATCCAATCTATCTGAAGTTCTGACCAATTCGTGGTGGCGAGATAGTGGTGCAACTAATCATGTTGCATTTACAATACATGGCTTCATAAACAGAAAGATGCCAAATCAGGATGAATCAAAGCTTACTGTTAGAAACAACATTGGAGTTGATGTCGAGTTCATGGGAGATGTTATTTTGATTTTAGATTCTGGTTTTAGGATGATGTTGAGAAACACCTTTTATGTACCTTATTTTAGGCGGAATTTAGTTTCTGTGTCTTGTTTAAATATGTGTGGATACTCATTTGAAATGAAGAGCAATAGTATTTCTATGTTTTATGATTCAAAAAGGATTGGGTATTGCAATTTATCCGATGGATTATATCAATTGAGTTTATCTCCCAACGACATGTACGTTGCTTATTCAGCTGAAAAAGTTGTTTCCAAAAAGCCTCTACCTAAGGAACAGTAGAAAGGCTTATAAAGGCTGACATCTTGCCTACTCTTAAAGGTGATCTAGAGACTTGCGTAGACTATTGTAGAGGTAAGATGACTAAGATAAAGAAGAAATCTGCCGTACAAAATTCAGACTTGTTGGAGGTTATTCACACTGATATTAGTGGACCATACACGGCTACTTTGTTCAAAAATTTTTATTTCATCACATTTATTGACGACTATTCCCGATATGGATACTTACACTTGATTAAAGAAAAGTTTGAATCTCTTGACAAATTCAAGATTTTTCGGACTGAAGTGGAGAAACAGTTGGGAAAAGTTATAAAGATTGTCAGATCTGATCGTGGTGGTGAGTATTTTGGTAGGCACGGTGATGCTAGACAACTTAAAGGGCCATTTGGTAAATACTTAGAGGATTCTGGAATAATGGTTAGTTTACTATGCCCGGAAGTCCTGAACAAAATGGTGTAGCTAACAGGTGCAATCGCACTCTTATGGACATGATGAGAAGTATAATTAGTAGGACCAATTTACTTAATTTTCTGTGGGGTGAAGCTTTGAAAACAAATGTTTATATTCTAAATCGTGTTCCTACTAAAGCGGTCCCATTGACTCCTTTTGAATTATGGACTGGACGTAAACCCAGCTTGAATCATCTTAAGGTTTGGGGATGTCCAGCAGAAGTGAAGTTATATAATCGAACATTGAGTAAGCTGGATTCCAAAACTACTCAGTGTTACTTCATTTCTTATCCAGATCATTCAAAGGGGTATCAGTTTTATAACCATAATGGAGGTACAACAATTGTGGAATCTCATACTGCAAAATTTCTGGAATTTGATGTAGTTGAAAAGGGTAGTGACTCACAAATTATCAAAGATGATAGTATGGTGGGGATTACTAGATTCTTATCTCATCATGTGTAGACAATTATGGAGCCTCCCGCGCCACAAACTAAGCCTGTTATGGCCCAGGATCCTATTGTTGAGACAATTCCTGATGAAATTCCTCAAGCCCCTTAAATTCAGAATGAGGTTGAAGTAGCTCCACTCAGAAGATCGACTAGGGAAAGACGTTCAGCTATACCACCAGACTATGTTGTCTACCTAGGAGAGCATGATTATGATATTGGCTGTTGTTGATCCGGTTTCTTATACGGATGCCATCTCATGTCCTCAATCAGATTTGTGGCTAGATGTGATGAAAGATAAGATGCAATCTATGAAATACAATGGTGTTTGGGAGCTTGTTGAATTGCCTGAAGGTTGTAAACCTATTGGCTGCAAATGGGTATTCAAGACTAAAAGGGATTCCAAAAAAAAAGATTGAAAAGTTTAAAGCCAAACTGGTAGCTAAGGGTTTCACTTAAAGAGAATGAATAGATTATGAAGCAACATTTTCTCCAGTTTCTTTTAAAGATTCCTTTAGAGTAATCCTGGCATTGGTAGCTCATTTCGATATGGAGTTACACCAGTTAGATGGTAAGACTTCTTTTCTAAATTGAGACCTTAATGAGGAGGTTTATATGGTGCAGCTTGAAGGTTTTGCAGCAGATGACTCAAGTAAGCTTGTTTGTAGATTGAAAAAGTCTATTTATGGCCTTAAACAAGCTTCTAGACAGTGGTATTTCAAGTTTCATAGTGTTGTCATTTCATTCGGATTTATTGAGAACAAAGTAGATCAGTGTATATACACTAAGGTCAGTGGGAGGAAATATATTTTTCTCATACTTTATGTGGATGATATCTTGCTTACTAGTAGTGACATTGGTTTACTACATGAGACAAAGCGGATGTTATCGAAAAATTTTTACATGAAAGACCTTGGTGAGACGTCTTTTGTTCTTGGCATTGAGATCCATAGGGATTACTCTTGCCGTTCATTGGGTTTGTCTCAGAGGGCTTATATTGATCGCATTTTAGAAAGATTCAATATGCAGGATTGCAAACCGGGAATTGCTTATGTTATTAAGGGTGATAAATTGAGTCTTTCATAATGCCTTAATTTAGATTTTGAGAAAGCTCAAATGAAGAATGTGCCTTATGCTAATGTGCTTGAAAGTATCATGTATGCTCAAGTTTGCACTAGACCAAATATTGCTTTTGCAATAGGGCTTCTAGGTAGATATTAGTCAAATTCAAGACGCGATCACTAGGTTGCTGTCAAGAAGGTTTTAAGGTACTTAAAGAGAACAAGAGATTATATGCTGATTTATAGACATGTTCCAGACTTGCAACTAGCAGGGTATTAAGATGTAGATTTTGCTAGTAAGAAGTCAATGACATAATACATATTTATGTTGGTAGGAGGTGTAGTGTCATGGAAGAGCGAGAAACAGAAATTCATATCTTCTTCTACCATGCAAGCGGAGTTTGTAGCATGTTTTTCAACTGTTACTCAAACTATTTGGCTCTGGAACCTCATTAGGGAGTTATTAGTTTTTGATTTTGGGGATAGACTCATACAGTTACATTGTGACAATAATTTTGCAGTGTTGTTTATTAATAACAACAGAAGTCTCAAGGGGTCTAAACACATAGAGGTTAAGTTTTTGACCATAAAAGAATCAGTGCAGAATGGTGACATTGCAGTAGATCATATTCCTACAGATGATATGGTTGCAGATCCACTAACTAAAGGCTTACACCCGTGTGTATTTGAGTGACATGTCATTAGCATGGGCCTAGGAGCATCTTGGGATGCTGTTATTTAGTGGGAGCTATGTTTTATTTTTCCTTAAATAAAGTTTACATCTGTTTTTGTTACAATTTAGTAACATTTTTATATATATATTAACTTTTTACATTTAATAAAATATTTTTGAATGGATTTTTATTATGTTTTGTGTGTGTGTGTGTGTGTGTGTGTGTGTGTGTGTGTGTGTATTGTTAAAAGTCTCAAGGTATTGCTTAAACCTTGAGTGAAGGCTAGGGGCATCTGATTATTAGCCTTGTACATTGTCTTGTTACACATAAATAAAGGTTAACCGAAAGGACAAGACATATGTGAGTTCATTAAAATCATAAAGACATTCGCTAGTGGCTCAATTTTTTTATTTTTTTGTGACGCTTAAGGAAAGAGAATGGTGATTGACAAATGAGATCTCTCTATGAGAGATGTTATCCATTTGCCACACTACCATATTGAATCCATATCCTATGAAGTACCTACAAGTTGCCGGAGCTCCCGAGTCGTGTCCGACACGCTCGGACACACTCGGACACGTTCGAACACGTGGTCAACACGTATCGGATTTTCGACACGTGGTCAACCTTTCTCGACACGTTCCGACGTGCGTCTGAGAGAGAGGACGATGATGGATGGTGGAGGCGAGACCGAGGGAGCAGAGGCGAAGGAGGGCCGAAGGAAGTGTAGGTGATCCAGAGGGCTGTGTTTGCGACGCTGTGATGAAGGGCCGACGGCGAGACTACAGCTGCGAAAGAGGGCCCTTCCGGCAAGCGACTGCAATGAGGCAACCGGGAGAGAGCTGTGTGACAAGGAGGAAGAAGAGGCAGTGGTTAGGGTTTTATCAAGGGGGAGGGTGGTGGGGGATGATGGAAAGAAACCGGGGCCGGAGAGAGGGGTGGCGTGACGATGAAAAGAAATCGGGGCTGGAGAGGGGAGGTGGCGTGGGGTGGGGGAAGATATAAACCGAGGGGGGAGGGGTGGGGGAAGAAACCGAAGGCGGGGGGGGGGAAGAGGGGGCATTGGGGATGATTGATGGGGGCGGGGAGCAAGGGGAGCGGAGTGCTGTCAAGGGGGGTTGGGGATGATTGATGGGGGCGGGGAGCGGGGGGAGTAGGTTGTCGAGGGGGAGGGGGAGAGAGAGAGAGCATGGAAGAAATCAAGGGGAAGATCTTGGAGAGAGAGAGAGCATGGAAGAAATCAAGGGGAAGATCTTGGGGTGGCCTGTCGTGGGGGAGGAAGAGAGAGAGAGCAGGGAGAAATCGAGGGGAAGATTTTGGGGTAGCGTGGGGGATAGGGGAGAGAGAAACGGGGAGGGAAATGATTTTCTGGGGACGAGGGTTTAGAGAGAAAAGAGGGGGAAATGATTTTTGGGGGATGAGAGTTTAGAGAGAAAAGACGGGGAAATAATTTTGAGTGGTAAAATTATTTTTGTTATAAAAATAAATAAATGAGTTAAAAAGTTATTTTGAAAAATAAAATATTGAATGTTAAATAATAGGGAAAAAGCCACAAAAAACCCCAAACTTTGCTCCGAGTGACAGATTTACCCCGAACTTTATTTTGTGACGTGAAAAACCCCGAAGTTTGCTAATTGTGACACATTTACCCCCATTAAGGGTATTTTCGTCTTATTTGTTCTGTTTTTTCTTTTTCTTTTTCTTTTTTATTTTTTTCTTCCTCTCTCTTCCCTCCGCCGGCCATGGTGGAGCCGGCGGAGGGAAGCCGGCGGAGGGAAGCCGGCGTCCGGTGAGGGGTGCCCTCGCCGCGTCGGCGAGGGTGCCCTCGCCGGATCCGGCAAGGGAGGCCCGCCCGACGCCGGCGAGGGCCGCCCTCGCCGCGTCGGGCGAGGAGTGCCCTCGCCGGCGTCGGCGAGGGTGCCTCGCCGATCGGGCGAGGGTGCTCTCGCCGACGTCGGCGAGGGTGCCCTCGCCGGATCCTGGGCGAGGAGGCCCTCGTCCGACGTCGACGAGGGCCGCCCCTCACCTACGTCGGGCGAGGATGCCCTCGCCAGATCTGGCGAGGGAGGCCCTCGCCCGACACCGACGAGGGCCGCCCTCGCCTGCGTCGGGCGAGGGTGCCTCGCCGGCGTCCCCCTCGCCCGACGCAGGCGAGGGCGGCCCTCGCCCGACGCCGACGAGGGCGGGCGGCCCGCGCGTCGGGCGAGGGTGCCCTCGCCGGCATCCCCCTCGCCCGACGCAGGTGAGGGCGGCCCTCGCCGGACGCCGGCTTCCCTCCGCCGGCTCCGCCATGGCCGGCGGAGGGAAGGAAGAAGAAGAAGAAAAAAAGAAAAAAAAAAGGAAAAAAGTTTTTAAATATAAAAAGACCAAAATGCCCTTATGATTTAGGGTAAATGTGTCACACAAATGAAAGATTAGGATTTTTTGTGTCACAAATAAAAGTTTGGGGTAAATGTGTCACAGTTAGCAAACTTCAGGGTTTTTCACGTCACAAAATAAAGTTCGGGGTAAATCTGTCACTCGAGGGAAAGTTTGGGGTTTTTGGTGGCTTTTTCCCTAAATAATAATAAATTTTGATGATTATAGAATATCATAGATTTATTTAAATAAAGTTGATTCTATTTTTTTGTTAGTCATTAGTCTTATCCATAATTTTTATTAAAGTTAAAAACATGTTCTCAAATATGGTTATGCATTAACTATGAATATGTTTTTCAAATTTTCTATGAATAGATTTATTAATATTATTAGTATAAATTCATTGTAAACTCTTTATTTATTTATTTATTTGTCATTTGAATCAAATTAATTAAAAATAAAAATATTTATTTAATAATAACGTATCCCAACGTATTGGAATTTTCTATTTTTGAGAAATAATACGTCGACATGTCGTGTCGTGTCGTGTCGTGGCGCGTGTTTGTGTCGCATGTCCGTGCTACTTAGTCCATATCAATAAAATTGAAAGCACTTGTGACCATGGAAGGCTCTATGTGTATACATGCAATTACTGCCATGATCCGGTGTTTGAGACTTTATGGGATAAGATTGACTATTAAGAATTATCTCTAGATCAATGTGCGCACATACAATACAATTTCAATTAATATAGTCCAAGTGGGAGAATGTAAGAGTTTTCCTAATGTGTACTACATTAATTGATATTGTAATTTACAATTTTACGGTTACGGTAAAACGAGGTTTGGTCTAAGGTGAGATAGAAGATTTCTTAATTAGTCTAATATGGGACTGGCTAGTATGGGCCGAGTTGAGCTTGGCTCATAATGAAGGGGCCTGATTGGAAACTCTATAAATAGTGTTCGAGTCTCTCCTCTAACCCTAATTCTCACATGTATCCTCACATAAGGGGCGTTAATCTAGCGCTAAAGGGTGAGGGGGCCGTCTCATTAAGCCAATGATACGAAGGGCAATAGAGGAGAATGACTTGCGCGTGGAACATCAGTTTTCCGCTTCTGCTTTAAGAATGATGGATCCTAAAATAAGTGCGTTAATCTTTCTACTCAATTATACACGTTCTTATTCTGGTTATGGAGATCTTGGAATTGTGCAATTTGCATCCATCATGCACCCCTCGTCTCCAAAGTCATCCACAACAAGAACGACATGCACCTCCTAGAAAACCACCACGATCACAAGCCACTCCTTGTCACAATTCATGACATCTCACTAGACCGTCAAACCCATTGTGATCTTGAGGTTCGAGAAATCATGCTCCAAGGAACAACCTCATGATGGGCTGCTTTAACAACCTGGAGGCGACCCGAGAGCCCTCTTCTGGCGAGTGGTACAAGACTGGGGATCTTGGTGTACGGCATGCGGATGGTGGCATAGGGATGATTGACCTTGTTAGGGACATCAAGTCTCGAGGAACGGGCGGATCAGCACATTGTGCATAGAAGCCATCTTGTTAAGCCACCGAAAGTTGAAGAAGCCGCCATTGTTGCTCAAAACGACGCTGTTGCAGGGCAAGTCCCATGCGCATTCACGAAGTTGAAGGAAGGGGACTATTCCAATGAGAAGAAGATAGTAAAGTGCAGAGCAGCTGGAAGAGACGGCGATGGTTCTGAAAACGGTGTTTTTCAGGGACTTGCTGAAGAATTCCACAGGGAAGGTGCAGAAGTCTACTGAGAGAGAGATCAAATGCTGGTCCATAGAACGAGAACAGCCTCATAAGAACCAAAACATCAGAAGGGTTACTTGCGAGAGTAACTAGAATTGAACTACTAGTGTATTTCTGTGTTATTTGTCCTGTAATTGCATAATTCGTGTTAAGATATGTCTCGAGTTTAAGCCCGATGTGAAAGTTTTGAATATTTCAAATTGGATATGTTGCGGACATTCGAAATTGAGCAAAGAAGATCCGAAGATCAACTTTCCAAAATTTGAATCTGCGTTGAAGAGTCTGGCCGCTGAAATAGGAAAGTTCAACTTTGACTTGGACTTGGATTTTGTTTAAAATATACAGAGATATGTTTTAGATAAAATCGTTTAAGATAGAAAACATAATCCTATGAGAAGTTGGCATAGGAATAAGTGTTTCACTTATATATATAGACTTGTGACCATGGATGGAAGAGGGTTGATTGTGAAGAATTAGTCTTGAAGTGCCGTCTCGTTGTCGAGTGCTTGGGAGGGATTTTCTCTATCGTTCTTGTCCGTGAATTACATCCAAGAAGGATTTGTATTTGTAGCTGATTTAAATCTTGTGGTAAGATTTGTGTGTAATTCATTCGTGAGATTGAGAGATTATTTCGTGAGAAATTTCGAGGCTAAACACTATGTGCGTTATTGGGTGTAATTGGGGCTTAGGAAACACCGAGAGAGTGTTTGAGTGACTCGAGTGTATATCTCCTTGTATCGCTTGATCTATAGTGAAATTCGCTGCTGCTCTCCCCGTGGACGTAGGTCTTTACGACTGAACCACGTAAATCTAGTGTCCGATTTATTTTCTTCTTCTGTCTATATTATTGTTTGATTGCTCGCCTTTTCGCAACAATTGGTATCAGAGCTTGGGGTTGGACTTCTTGATTGTGATTTGGGGCTTTTTCTTGTCTGATTATTATCTGGAAATTATGTTATTGCAATTATATCTGAGAGGAAATCTGAGATTGAGGAGTTTGATGGGAATGATTTTAGTTTTGGGAAGTTGCAGATTGAAGATTATCTTTACCAAATGAAACTACACTTGCCCTTATCTGGGGAGAAACCAGAGTCGATGAAGCAAGCTGATTGAGATTTGCTGGATAGACGAGCTATGGGTGTTATTCGGCTGACGTTGGCTCGTAACATCGCGTTTAACATCCTGAAGAAGAAGACCACTGCTAATTTGATGCAAGCCTTTTTGGATATGTACGAGAAGCCCTCTACGATCAACAAGTTCTATTTGATGCGACGTCTGTTTAATTTGAAGATGAGCAAAGGTGCGTCAGTTGTAGATCATATCAATGAACTCAATGTGATTGTTAGTCAATTGAGTTCAGTTGAGATTAACTTTGAAGATGAGGTACGTGCTTTGATTCTATTATCCCTATTGCCTGATAGTTGGAATACTACTGTTACTGCTATTAGTAATTCCTTTGGGTCAACAAGTTTGACGTTTGATGGGGTTCGAGATTTGATTCTGAGCGAGGACATTCGTAGAAGAGAATCTGGCGAACCTGTATCTACTGCTTTAATAGGTGAAAATAGAGGAAGATCTAGAACACGTGTGAGTAATAGTAGTACTAATATAAATAGGCATAATCAGTTTAGGACTGGTAATGTTGTTTGTTAGAGCTGTGGCAAGAGGGGGCATCTTAGAAAGGATTGCCTTAAGCTGAAGAATGAGAAGGGTGAGGAAATTGTAGTGGATTTTACAGATGATGTTGCAGCTGTAGCTAAGAATGATTCTAATGGTGCCGATTACGTCTTGTCTGTCACTGATTATTCATCGTTTGATAGATGGATTATGGATTATGGTTGTTCTTTTCATGTTACACCAAATAGAAACTGATTTATCACTTATCAGTGCACAGATAGTGGTAAAGTCTAGTTAGGGAACAACGCTGAGTGCGATGTTGTTAGTGTTGGTGATGTTAAAATCAAAATGCATGATGGCATTATGAGGACATTGACTAGAGTAAGACATGTTCTAGAATTGAAAAAGAACTTAATTTCCTTGGGTGCCCTAGATTCAGCTGGTTGCAGGTATTCTTCAAAAGGTGGAGTTCTGAAGGTTGTTCGAGGTGCTTTGGTGATAATGAAAAGAATCAAGCATTGAGGCCTATATAAACTTCAAGGTGAGACAGTGACAAATTTCGCTACGGAGACGTCGAATGCATCTATTCGAGAGTCTTTTGACTGCTCAAGGAAGACCTAAGTATTTGTGTCAATGCACAAATTTGATGCTGGTGTTAGGATCACGCGGTTGAGAGCTTTGATCGAGACGGAGACTGGTAAGTCGATCAAGCATGTACGGACTGACAATAGCATAAAGTTATGCTCGGAGCTGGTAAATAAATTCTGCATGAAAGAGGGCATAGTGAAACACCGCACTAGTACTGGTAAGTCACAACAATTTGTAGAATTGATGAGTAGAACATTACTAGAGACGGCCTGAAAAATGATCTCTAGTGCTAGTATTGCTAGGAAAATCCTAACTGATGTGCTTAGTACGATAAGCTGCATCGTGAATAGATCCCCATCAACTGCTATTGAATGGTGGACTCCTAAAGAAGTGTGGTCAGGTAACGTTGCTGGTTATTCTATTATTAGAATGTTTGGTTGTCCGTGTTATTTTCAAGTGAGTGATGGTAAGCTTGATTAGAGGGCAAGGTGCATATTCCATGGCTATGCACAAGGTGAGCGGGGTGATCAGTTGTGGTGCCCAGATATAAATTCACCTGTTAACAACAGAGAAGTTACCCTTGACAAGTCTCCAATACTTCTAGCTAGGAGTGTTTGTAGCAGTGTTAATATGGATCTGGACGATGTTCAGCTTGGGGTGGAGTTGCGACCAGAAACTCCTGAGATAGCATATACGGGTACTAGCAAAGTAATCGACACGGATGGTGCTTGTAGCGAGATGGAGCCTATAGAGCCAATGGTTGTTGTAACTGCTAATATCGACAAGGTACATATTCGATCTCCTGATAGATATGAATGTAACAATGGTTTTGCTTTATCTGCAGTTGAGGAGGTTGCGTCGGAAAATTCTTGCGGAACGGTTAAAGGTGCATGTGGAGTTGGTATTCTAATGATGTCCTCGGTTATGGCGAAGTTCAAGAGAAGCTTGAACTTGGATAATATCTGTGGTGGTTAAGTCCATCAGGGGCTATGGGAAAGTAGCAGCAGAGTTTGAATTTTTGCAAAGCGGTTGCAACTTGGCTCAAATGTCAAGCCAAGGTGGAGATTGTTAAGATATGTCTCGAGTTTAAGCCTGATAAGAAAGTTTTGAATATTTTGAATTGGATATGTTGCGGACATTCGAAATTGAGCAGAGAAGATCCGAAGATCAACTTCCCAAAATTTGAATCTGTGTTGAAGAGTCTTGCCGCTGAAATAGGAAAGTTCAACTTTGACTTGGACTTGAATTTTGTTTAAAATATACAGAGATATGTTTTGGATAAAATCGTTTAAGATAGGAAACATAATCTTATGAGAAGTTGGCAAAGGAATAAGGGTTTCACTTATATAAATATATATATAGACTTGTGGCCATGGATGGAAGAGGGTTGATCGTGAAGAATTGGTCTTGAAGCACCGTCTCGTTATCGAGTGCTTGGGAGGGATTTTCTCTGTCTTTCTTGTCCGTGAATTACATCCAAGAAAGATTAGTGTTTGTAGCCGATTTAAATCTTGTGGTAAGATTTGCGTGTAATTCATTCATGAGATTGAGAAATTATTTCGTGAGGAATTTCGAGGCTAAACACTGTGTGCGTTATTGGGTGTAATCGGGGCATAGGAAACACCGAGAGAGTGTTTGAGTGACTCGAGTGTGTAATCTCCTTGTATCGCTTGATCTATAGTAAAATTCGATGCTGCTCTCCCCGTGGACGTAGGTCTTTATGACTGAACCACGTAAATTTGGTGTCCGATTTATTTTCTTCTTCTGTCTATATTATTGTTCGATCGCTCGCCTTTTCGCAACAATTCGGATTGTCGTCAATTTCTCTAACTTTGATGTAAGCATAGCTCCCCCTCCTCATCGACGGCACTTCTCCCGAGAGCGACGGAGATGTGGTTGCGGCAGCTTCAGCTTCAGCTTCTGGCTTCTGCAACCTCCTCGCTCTGCGCCGCTCCTTCCCATTGATGGCATCTGACACCGTTTCTCTTCATCTGCACCCTGACTCCACCTCCCTCCCTCTCTTGCTCGCTCTCGCCGTGCTCTCACTCTTTCTGCTCTAGCTTGGCCTCGCAGCCGCTCCCTGAGCCACCCTCTGTTGCGACGCCTGAAGAATCCTGGAAGCACGTAATCATTCTTGCCTCAAACTTTTCTTTTAATCATCCACACGCTCGTCGATTTGGAAAACTCTTTCGTTTGGATATTTCCGTTGTTGTGAAGTGAAGCGTAACAGAGATAGTTCGTCATCGGTGGTACGGTGGTAGCTTAGTTAATGCTTTGAGAAATCATCTTGTTCTTGTTGATGCGATAGGATTCGCTGTGTACTAATCGGCAGCTTAGTTAATGCTTTGATGTAAATCGTCCGATCGGTCCACAGGTCCAAGGATCTCAGTCCACAGGTGCGCAAAACTTCCTTGTCCAAGTCATTAGGGAAATGAAGGATGTCTTATCAAGTGTATCAACATTTTAGTTTCCACTTCGATCGATATCAATTATGTCCAACATTCATTTTATCGATTTCGCCAGTGATCCTTAGTGGAAATGAAGCATTTGACTTTTCTTTTTTGCATGAACGCATGCACCGGAGGCACAGAAATCATCGGAACGAAGGGGACTTACTGCGTGATCTGAATCGGACCTCGACCGTAGTATTTCCTGCCGGGAGCGCACGGCCATCCAGATTTGGGATCGCAATAGTCTTTCGATCTGTCCCGCTCTTCCACGAAGCAGTATCCCCACGCGTAGGGTCCATCCGGTGCGCCCTTCGATCCTACTGCAAGAGACGACAGTATCGATATCATGCAATGTTTTACGTACATGCGGCGGCCTTATTGCAGACTCGTTAGCTTCGTACCTGTGGTTTCGTGGGAGGTCTGAGCCAAGAAAGCCGCGACTTCCTGGTACCTGGTGTCCCGGGTGCTGGTGGTGCCGAACCCTGGGAAGGACCTCGCGGCGGCAACGAACGCATCGTAAGTGTAGAAGCCCTTGGCGGGGCAGGCCCGGTCGTTCCGGTGCTTGAGGAGCTGGTCGAACTGGGCTCTGCTGATGACGGAGCTCACGTCGCCGCCTCGTTGCGCGCTGGCACCGAGGATGGCGAGGCAGGAAACTAAGAGGGCGACTGCTCAGAGCGACCTCATCTTTGCCGGAGCGATTACTTTAGGAGGGGGAGAGAGAGGGAGAGGGGCTCGATTATGCGTGGTTTGGACACGAAGTGAGGGGTGGTTTTACACAGAAGTGAACGAATGGGAGTCGGAGTGCTGAGTGAGAGTCTATTTGGTAAACGGTTAATTCTTGGCTATTTCTATTTTTTGGTTATCCGGAACAAAAGATGAACATAAATCCGATTAATAACGCCAGTTAATTTTTCTACTTGTGGGAACAAATTTATTCTCGGAATAGATCTGAAATAAAATTAAGAAGTTAAAAAATGTAACTTTTTTACTCTCGAGAATAATGTTATAATCAAGCCATTTTCTGTTTTTCTCTTTTCTTTTCTTCTTCTTCCTCCCGACGATGGCCAATGACCGGCCAGAGACCAGCAAGAGGAGTAAGAAGAAGAGAAGGAAAAAAGAAAAAATTCATAAAATTATTAAAAAAAATTAAAAGAAATTCTATATTACAAAAAAAAAATGAGAGTTATACCAAACGTATTCTTTTTCTTTTGTTAAAAAATAGAATTTTTATGCAGTTACCAAACATATTCGAATACTCAGAAACTCAACTATGAAACAGAATAAAAAAAACTACTTTTCAATGGAAACTATTTTCGAAAACAAAATAGTTATCAAATAGCCGTCGAGGATTGTAAGTGGGCCATTTTCATCGATGCGAAGAGGAGATAAGGCTAAGGATAAGGTTTCGAGATTCTTCCCGTAACGCGGGGAAAAGAGATGACACCATGGTGTCCTGGCGTCCAGAGATGGTGTCCAGAGATGCCTTTGAAATTTCTTCGATGCGCCAGTGAAAGGGACCAGGGATCCAATGCCGATGGTGAATTTCTCGTGCGCCATAAGCGTTGGGGTTTAGTTTCTGCAATCATCGCGATCGTGATTGAAGTCGGGACTATTCAAAACCTCATCACGTGGAGGGCTAACGTTGAATGATTTTGAAAAGGAAGCGTCCGAGACAGGATGTTCTCTCCCTCGCATGAAGAGCATATTCTCTCTCTGCCCGCTTCATTGCATGCATGCACAAGAAATAATAGAGCGATGCTGTACGTAGGTACGCACGTATGCGTGCATAGTATCTACACTAATACCATTCCACGTGTACCTCCAAATGCCAAATATGATAACTTTTATATCATCTGATCAACTAAACACGTCATATATATTTTTTTTGTATGGAACATAAAGGCTGCCCATTTTTTCAAAACTAGATACTTGAAGTGATTCAACTGTGATTTATTAGGGTCTCGAAGAAACCGTGACTGACGAGATGCCAATCTAAAATTATTGATGACATTCATTACCGATTTAGAGATTTGACCATAGGTATCTTATCTCCATTTTAATACTCCCATGGATTCATAATTTGATTGCTCAAACATCCGATTCTGTCATGTATTGATGGCATGTGAGCTTAGAACAAGTAATCTAGCAAGGGTAAAGGAGTTTTTTCTTTTTTTTCTTTGGGTGAAGATATTTTGCTTTTGGTAGCGACAGTGCACATACAGAAAAAGCTTAGGAAAACTCTCTCTTGAACTGACTGACCAGTAGGGTTGGGCCTGTAATAGTAGTTGGGCCTTATGAAATAAGCCTGAGTTCATATTCCTTTTAGGCCCAGGAGGTGATAGTGCGGGGGTATTCTCTTAATGGTCATAGTTGGATATGGAAAAGATGGTGGCTTAGATGTTTACTACAGCTATTTCCAAAGCATTGTTTTCACATAAAGATTAGCTTCTTCTTTTTTCTTTTTTCCTTTTTTTCCCTATTTCATCATCCAGTGGCACGACCATAATTAGTCGGCTATCTAGAGGAAAACTAGGACGAAAACCCGCCTCCATGGCGTCCCATTCAAAATCTGAGTTTCCCATGACAAGGAATCGAATCTAGAATCATCGATTTTTTCAGCTAAAGGCATGAAAAAGCTCTTATGAGCGGATCAATCCTGCTATGGATCATAAAGGTTAGTATTTTCTCCAACTCTACCCCCATCTTCTTCTCATCTTAAATAGATTTCTTTTACAAATGCTAATAAACATAGGGTGCGTTTGTTTGTATTTCTGTTCAAAAATTGTTCCAGGGAACAGAAATAGAAAAAATTATTTCTGTTCCGGGGAACAGTTTTTGAACAAAAGAACGCGTTTGGTAAGTGCAAAAAATTTATGTTCCTGGAATAGAAAAAGAACAGAAACACGTTTGGTAACTGTAAAAAATTTCTGTTCCAAATTTTTCAAAAAGTGCTTTTTTTTTTTTTTTTTTAATAAAGTGTAAACTTGGTATTGAATTCTCATTCTCATGAAATGCTCATCAATTTAATTTTGTTCATGGTGAGTGAAGACAAACATTCTGAACATGATCATATGTGCATACTTGGTAGAAATTTTTGTAAGTAAAGTTTGTATCAAATTTTTCTCAAGTGCTTTTTTTTATAAATAAAGTGTAAACTTGGTATTGAATTCTCATTCTCATGAAATGCTCATTAATTTAATTTTGTTCATGGTGAGTGAAGACAAACATTTTGAACATGATCATATGTGCATACTTGGTAGAAAACTTTGTAAGTAAAGTTTGTACCAAATTTTTCTCAAGTGCTTTTTTTTTTTTTTTTTTTTTTTTTTTTTTTTATAAAGTGTAAACTTGGTATTGAATTCTCATTCTCATGAAATGCTCATCAATTTAATTTTGATCATGGTGAGTGAAGAAAAACATTTTCAACATGGTCATATGTGCATACTTGAAAGAAAATTTTATAAGTAAAGTTCGTACAATAAGAACTAGCAAAAAGAAGAGTATCTTATAGATCTCAACATGGACCCTTTCATACATGACATCACAATAATGAATCAATATAGTTCATTGTTCAACTTCATCACAGTGAATACTTAAAAACAATATTACAAAAGTTGGATACACAAAGTCAACAAATCTCAGCTTGTTCCTCAGTTGATGCTATATTGGCATCCTATCTGTCTAACGAATTCAGTCTGTATATTCTTCCACCCCGCTTTGTTGAAAGTAGAAGAGGTGCGATTTCCCTTTTTGACCTCATCCACCAACAAACCGATAAATAGGTTGGTTACAGACTCGGTCCACTTTGCACTGAATGTCTGTCTCTCAGATGCCATTTAATCTTTGACCGGTTGAGCAGTGTATGAGTTATGAGTTAAATCAATAACATAATACTATACATGCCATACACAAAATCATTCTCAAGAGATGCAAGCGGAGAAGACTATAATGACAAAATTGACAATTCTTGAACTAACTTGTATAGAACAGATCATAAGTTGCATTTTGTGCTACAAGAACTACATAGTACTATGACTATCTATGATCAATGAAACAGAATGCTCAAAATAAAATAAAGAGCATTGCGAGAAACCTACCATGTCAAAATATAAGTCATATTTCAAACACTACAATAAAAGGAAATGTGAAAAGTTCAATCTTGCGCCAAATGAACCTAAACAACTACTCTCTCCAACCTGTCTTTGAGCTGTGAAATCCAAATGATCAACCTAAGCATTTCATTGTAATGCTAGATATAATATGCAACCATAAAATTCATCCAACACAAGGCAGCATTAGCCTTGGTTCTTACCTTCAAACACAGAAAGAAGTTCTTGAAAGTGGCTCCAGTCCTTTAGTGTTTCCTCTGAAAGTTTATCAACTATAGTCCCTCTCTGTCAAAAAGATAGCTCTCATGGTGATTTTGGATGAGCTCATAGTTCCTTAGCATAGTCCAAAGAAATTTACCGCCGGATCGCTCGCTCGAGCGAGCAAAGCAGCGAACTGCTCGAGCGAGCAGAGCGTTGCTGCTCTGCTCACACGCTCTGCTCTCGATTTGCTCGCTCGAGTGAGCAAAGCAGCGACGCTCGCTCGAGCGAGAAAAGCAGCGCCGCTCGCTCGAGCAAGCAAAGCAGCGCCGCTCACTCGAGCGAGGAAAGCGTTGCTGCTCTGCTCATGATGCTCGCTCGAGCGAGCAAAGCAGCGCCGCTCGCTCGAGCGAGGAAAGCGTTGCTGCTCTGCTCATGATGCTCGCTCGAGCGAGCAAAGCAGCGCCGCTCGCTCGAGCGAGGAAAGCGTTGCTGCTCTGCTCATGATCCTCGCTCGAGCGAGCAGAGCGCTGCTGCTCTGCTCGCGATGCTCGCTCGAGCGAGCGAAGCAGCGACGCTCGCTCAAGTGAGCAAACGCTGCCGCAGATATGGGCGAGCAACGCTCACTTGGGGCTCGAGCGCGAGGGCTCGCTCAAGCGAGCGTCTCGCAGATCTGGGCAAGCGCTGGCTTGAGCGAGCCATCACTGCTATGCTCGCGACACTCGCTCGAGTGAGCAAAGCAGCGATGCTCGCTCAAGCAAGCAGACGCTGCCGCAGATCTGGGCGAGCAACGCTTGCTCGGGGCTCAAGCGCAAGGGCTCGCTCGAGCAAGCGTCTCGCAGATCTGGGCAAGCACTGGCTCGAGCCCCGAGCAGCCGTCGCCCAGATCTGCGAGCGGTGGCTCTTGCCGAAGCCCTCGTCAAACGGTGAAGGAGGAGCAGCAGCTGGTGAAGGATGAAACTTACCTCGAATCAGAAGCTTCAGCCGGTGAAGGAGCAGCAGCTATCGGCGCCGGAGAGAATGACGAGTTGGGAGGCGCCGGATCGCTTGACGGTGGAGAACCTGTGAGAGACACCGGAAAAGGGAGGGACTTGAGAGGGCGCAGGGCACGAAAGCGAGAAACAAAAAAGAAACAAGTTTTTTATGTTTTTGTTCTTTTTGGGCCTTCAAAAAGTGTTTTCGGAACAAAAAAAAATAACTTTTTTTTTGTTTCTTATTTCCGTTCCAATTTTGTTCTAGGAACAAAAAAACAGATTTTGAACAAAAACGCAAACAAACGCGTTTCTGTTCTTTTTTTGCTCCCGGGAACAAAAAAACAAAATTTTTGTTCATAAACAGAAAAAATAAACACAACCATAGTCGACAGTATTGAAGGGGAGACTTTCACGGTTCATCCTTTAATCTTGTAAAAAGCGAGTCAAGTTGCGTTTTGTGCATGATAGTTATTTCATTGTTGTTATGAAAACAAACGTTTATCTTCATCGTGTCATGGGCATCAAATTCAAGCTTTGGATTAGTCCTGCTGCATGCATTCTTACATCATGAGGATGACTTCTTTATTTCCTTTTCATTTTTGCTTTGTCCACTGAATTCTTGAATGAGAAAATGTGTAACCCTATTGCTGCCAATACGGTATCAACATTAAAAAAAAAAAAAATGCCATTACTTTCGACGATTACATTTTTTAATGTCAAATCAGGATGGTCGTTAAGAAAAGTTATGTCCACATGATCGATGGAAAAATATGATTGATGAGGTGACATCATAGCAACATGACATGCGATATCACTGTTATACGTATACATTATGTGTATATAATATATTATGACAGAGATCTCTAACTAATTGGGAGCTGACTTTGATGAGTTCAAAGAATCTTGATCCGAAAATCATGGATGGCTAATTCTTGGAAGAATGGCAGATCCTACATGTAAGCTCAACCGCTAAATTGAAGCTGGCAAAATAAAACCCCTTAATTTAGAGACATTTTGCTTGACTTCTACCTCTTGACCGGTACCTTCCAAAATGGTGTGATTGACCTTTGCAGGTGATGAACTCCAAGTTCATACAATATTAGGAAATATCATATTTATACGAGGACTTTCATATAGGACATTGGCGGTAAAAAGATTATTACCTAAGTAGAGTCCTGGCATGGCACGGATAAAATTATTGATTTTGGTAATTTCTATTAGTAAATAAAGGACTCCATTTCATGATTGCTTGTCTAAAAACAACACCGACGGTGTACCTTATATAACTGCCTTCTATAATGAGAAGTTTGTCAAGCCTTCGAGTTTTGGAGGCCAGGACCAGGCCATCTACGAATATGACATTGGTTAATTTAGGGGAAAACTGCACAATCAGTCTTAAATTTATTGTGTAGAAATCACCCGAGTCTTAAATTTTTCAATCAAACCAAGGTAATCCTAAATCTTTGGGGGAAAGTGCAATTAGGTCCTATTGGGCAGCTCTTGCCTGATTTATCTAACGTGATAGTCCAATCAACATTGGTTGTTTTATGTATAACGACGTCATGCTGACGTGAACGTATTTTCAACACATAATGCTGTTTTTTATTAGATTACCATCGCTGCTTCTTCGTAGTGTACAATACTTAGAAATTATCCCCAATATCCCCTAATCAACCCCTCATTCTCAAACCCTGATGCCCCTTATAATGCCAATTCCAGTCTTGGAGATAAAATTTGGTGCAAAGATGAAGATGATCTCAAGATTTTGCAATAGAAACAATGAAGAGTGGCCGTGTTAGGTTTACATTGACGACGACCATCTTCAATTTCTAACAGCACTGCATAACTTTGACTATGATTATTCCATGAACGTGTTGACTTTCATAATCTATTTGTGTCGTTTTAAGTCGGTTTCTTTGCATGTGATGCATAGGTGGCCCCTCAATGAAAAAATAAATAAATTCTATATTACCTTTTCGTGCACGGTCAAGATACACGGCAAATAGCATTGGTCTATGTTAAAATGGAAATTTTTCCGTCGCCTTGGGGGGATTGGGGGGATAAATTTAGTACAAGTAGATATCGGTTTTTAATTCATTAGGGGATGAGAGATTCCATTCCATGACTTATTGTATAAAATGTGTTTTGCACTTGATTATGAACCTTACATAATTTTTTATATAATGAGATATTTGGCAGACTTTTGAGTTTTGGAGGCATAAACTAGCTAGTCTTTGAATATTTATATAGGTCTATTTAGGACCAAAGCCACTTAAGATCTAATTATCTTAGCCTCTCAATGTATGTTTCCCGTACTCCAGGTGAAAACGATTATGAAGAATATTAGAAAACTGATTAATTTTTAATAAATTTCGAATGCTCTGCACGTTCCAATGAATATCAAGTAACTGAATCACTGAGGTCCATACTACTAGCAATTGCCCTGATTAGAAATTTATAATATGGTAATTCAATTCAAATGGAAGATCAAACCAAAATGATAAACTTAGTTTACCATCATAGCCGTCTTGAGTAATCCTAACTGTTCGTTTGTTTTTACCATTTTGAAAAGGGAAAAATAACATTTGTGTTTTTCATCAAATTTTACAATACTATTCTAATTTTAAAAAATTTAACGTATCAATATTGAGAGAATTATCAAACCAATCCTTTTTATTTTATGGATGTTCATTGAATTTTAAAATTTTCAATTTTATTAATGTAGTTCTAAATCTTTGCGCCAAATTCCAATGAAATTCTAAACTATTGAACGAATAAATTTTTCAATTTTGCCAATTTAGTTATAAACTATGCACAGAAATTCCAATGGAACCCTTTCAAACAATTGTCATTGGAAATTACGGATGTGATGTTCAGTTGTCATCGGCCGACCAACATGGCACACTAAAGTGGACAATTTTACTTGAAACAACGTCTTGTGTGGATTGTTGCATGTCGGCAATTTTCTTTGATAATTAACTGGAATGGTTACATTGGAATTTTGGACAAAGAATTAAAACCACATTAGTCAAATTGAAAAATTTAGAATTAAATTGATATCCATACAGTTAGTTTAAGATTGAATTGGTAATTGTCCCATAAATATCTATATATATTTCGAGCTATAAAATAAATCAGAATCTATCCATCGAAAGTTTAAAATAAGGCCACTTTTACTTTTATTAAATAAGTAACTCATTAATAAAATCGTTTACTTATTTACTTTTTAGTTTAAAAGAATACTACCGGTTGCATTATTTTTCATTTCTCGTGCAACATCATAAAGAATTAATAATGAGATTACAAGCTTTAATTGGATGGAGAGATAAAATATTTAATTTTTTTATTTACAATTTAGGAAAAAGATACGAGAATGATTATTAGGAGGGTTATGCATAGAAAGTGGATAAGCATTTCCAATTTTTTTAGGAGAGGGAGCAAGTAAAATCATTACCAATTATTTTTTATTACTAGATAGTTATACAAATGTCTAAGAATTTGTACTAGTGAATTTAAATACTGGAAAAAAAAATCAGAACCAAAAGCTAAAATACAATGAATGGCAAGAGGCATACATTCCATGTTTACCGCATACAAATAATATCATTACTTTCTTAAACTTTCAAATGTCAATTTCTCGCATACAAGCGAGCATGTGCATACTTGCTATAATGTAAAGTTTGTAACCCTATTTTTTAAAAATATTCTCTACTTTTGTAAAAAGAAAAGATGATTGATATATTAAATGCCAGCCAATTATTTCGAATTAAGTTTTTTAAAAAATTAAGACGTTCAATAATTATCTGCTAATCATTTTCATTATAGTGAATTATTATTTTATCCATTTATAATTATGCATGGTTATAGTGCATACTACAATCATAGTGCCTTCACACACACAGTCTCACCCACTCACGACTCCTTACTGTTGCTTGTCGTCACCGCCGCCCCACGGTGATGTTTTTGTAGACCCTTTTTTTTTTTCTCTCTTTTTTCTATTCTCTCATAGCGAGGTCATGGTGATGATGAGGTCGGAGTGACTGAATTTTTTATAAATAATTATAACCAAACTCTAATTAAAAACATATGAACAATGTTTAAGATAATGAAACCAAAAATATTCTATTGCCGTGCCTAACCCGAAATTTTAAACTTAAGGCGATGATTAATTTATTAAGCAAAACCATTTATTCATAGTCTTTGGTGCCCAGCCCAAAATTCAAACCTAAGGCAGCAAAACCATAGCCTCGACAAATGGAAAGATTTTTTGTCGACCTTAGCCAATCAATACCGACAAAAAAGGAAAGAGTTTTTCTTTCGTTTTTTTCTATTCTCTCATGGCAAGGTCATGGTGGTGATGAGGTCAGAGTGACCAAATTTTTATAAATAATTATAGTCAAACTCTAATTAAAAACATCTGAAAAATGTCTAAGAGAATGAACTAAAAATATTCCGTCGCTATGCCTACCCCGAAATTTTAAACATACTACGACAATTAATTCACTAAAAAAACCATTTATTCCTAGTCTTTGGTGCCTACCCGAAATTCAAACCTAAGGCGGCAAAACTATAGACTCAACAAATGGAAAGAGTTTTTGTTGCCCTTGGCCAGCCAATATCGTCAGAAAAAAGAAAGAATTTTTCTTTCTTTTTTTCTATTCTCTCATGGTAAGGTCATGGTGGTGACGAGGTTAGAGTGACCGAATTTTTATAAATAATTATAATCAAACACTAATTAAAAGCATATGAACAATGTCCAAGAGAATGAAACTAAAAATATTCCATCGCCATGCCTACCCCGAAATTTTAAACATACAGTGATACTAATTTACTAAACAAAACCATTTATTCATTTTCTTTGGTGCCTAACCCGAAATTCAAACATAAGGCAGCAAAACCATAGAGTTGACAAATGGAAAGAGCCTTTTTTTACCCTTTTAAGTAAGACGATCTTAAAGTCCTTTTCTCTTACTTTCTCCTCTCTCTCTTCATCGTCTTCTTCAACCTTCAATTTGGGGAGGGTTTAGAATAGTCTCACCCTCCCTCCTCTCTTGTTGATTTTGGTTAAGTTTTTTGTTCTTTTCTTATTTTTTCTCTTATCCTGATCTAAATCCGAGACCTTTCTTCTCTCGATCTAGTTTTAAATCTGAGAGTTTGAACTCTTCTAATTTGGTTCTAAATTTAGGAGCTATCATCTCATCATTTAGATTTGGGAGTTTAATAAATATATTTTTGGAGATTTGACCCCTTGTGCTAGGTCCCTATGTAAGTCATCTGCTTTAGATTTGGGAGTTTTATAATATATTTTTGGGAATTTGATACCCATGTGATTTGCCCATGTGCAAATCCTCTTTTTTTAGTCTCAATGATGCTTTGGTGTCTCGTTAAACAATGAAGAGTTGCTCTTCTATTATATTTGTGTTTGTTCAACCTATTTTCATTGTCTCCGTAAAACGATGGTGTAAAGGAAACCAAACCTAGGCGTGCACGGCAATGCCATAGTTACTAGAGAAGGAATTTCTAGTATGTATTTATAGCTAACGAAGATACGAGATTCGATGATTGGCGGTTGATCATTTTACGTGATAGATCTATTTTTATGGAATGAGTGTGTGCTTATCCCTTCTGGTGCTCTGTTGATTTTTCTTGTTTTCTGAATTTTGCTTTGTTTTGTAGTACTTTGGGCTTGGATCTATTTCGATATGCTTTTCTTTAAAAGTTTATGTACTTCTTATATATCTTTTTTGAGTAATAAATATAATTTTCTTGCAGACCTGATAAATAAAAAAAGCAAGACCATCATAATTGATCGCCTTTGGACAAAGGCGGCAAAAACATAACTTATCGCTTTAGGTATCAAAGAGGACAAAATTAAACCGCCTTAGACAAAAATTAACGGAATAAAACTCAAGGCGACAAACCAGACCCAATTCATTCATTTATTTATAGTGTGTACTAATAATAATAAAAAAAAAGAAGCACGATCGGTGTTAGTGATGGAATCGTCGTCATTCCTCTATTGCAACATCACGATCATTTGACTTGGTTTTCTTAGTAAACCTCGACGCAACTTCCTCTATGCATCGCATGGGCTTCCAAGTCTTTCTTTATTTCACTGGTCTTCCTTCTATATCCTACTAAATCGGCCAATCATCGACATCAATGTCGTAACAATACTTAACTCTCTTATTCTTTTTGTACCTTGTCCGGTCTATATAATTTATACTACTGTCGCGGTCGATACTGGCCACATTCGAGCTGGCCATTAAGCTTTTGTGGGCCTGTTTTTACTATTGGCTATTGCTTAAGATCTCTATGGAGCTCAATGTACCATGTAAGTCATTTCGAAAGCGTCCAAGCGAAATAACCGGATTTTCATTTGCGAATTGGATCGACCGAGCAACTTGTAATATAAATCAGAGATTTGTAATATAGTGCCTGCAAGAGCATAGCAGAGATTTGCCCATCTTCTTCTATTATAAATCAGCCATGATGTTTTCGCAATGGGCGATGTCATTATACGTGATTAATAATATCTTGAGAAAGCAAGGCAAAATGTATAATGTGTATTATTATAGTAGGGCAATTATTTGCGTGATGAGTGAGATTAATTAAATAAAGGGCAAGGGAATTTCGGAGTTCCTTCCCCTGCCGATGTGCATGAAACACTTCGTTTGTTGGCATGCAAATGAATTTTTTATGGTGATTTCGACTTATGGTGGTGACTAGGATATCGCGTTGCCACCTTGCCATCTAGCGGACCTTTGCAGAAGAGGTTAATACTAACAGGTAGTATGTAACAATTTATGGTGATTTCCACTAATGGTAACTCGGATATCGAGTTGCCACGTCGGCATTTTTTTTTTTTTTGAAGCATCTAGTGCTCCATTTGTAGAAGAGGTTACATCAATATTAAGTGCCATTTGACTCTATAGATTGTTCGATATTTGGTATGCTTAGATAATGGAGGTAGTATTTACTCGTACCGACGAAATTATCAACGGTAATAACTATTAAATGAAGGGAGACTGGATGAACATAAAACCATTATTAAACCCTTACAACAAAGGGTATGATCAACCTCTGGACGCGCACGTGACCGAAAATAAAACATGGGACTTGACCTATTTTGCTCATTACGCAAGCCTGGCTTTTACTTTTAGAAAGCCACTAAGAGAAACCTTTTGTGAGTGATTTCTTTTGATTGTTTCTTGTGGAACTTTATTTGAGTGTAATCCATGTCGGGACACACTATAGAGTGAATGTGATTGAGCTATCATAATCTGTTTTGGTCGATTATAGTGGAACCATTTCATTGGTCTTTCCCCATGGAATAGGCATATCGCCAAACCATGTAAATCTTCATGTCAAGTTTAGGCACACTACCAAAGGGAAAAGTATCGAAAACATCCGAAACTTATTGTGTTAGCACTAATTTGATCATAAACTTTTCAATTGGACCAATTTAGTTATAAACATTTTCATATTTATACCAATTTGGTCTATCTAGCCAATTTAGACTAGATATTATTGACATGAACACCAGCTATCCTACACAGTATGGTCTGGCGCTAATGTGCACATTTTATATAGTATTTAAATATTTTTTCAAGTTTTTTCATTTTTTTCTTTCCTTTCTCTTTTTTCTTTCTTCCTCTTTTCCCTCAACCATTCGCCAGCTTCCGTGATGGCTAGCAGAGGTTGCTAGCCATCGGCAAGGGTTGGATGAGACCACTAGCAAGAGCTAGTCCTCACAAGATCTGACGAGGGGTAGCCTCACCCAGATGGTGAGGGGCCTCATCGGCCCCTAGCTAGGGTTGAATGGGGTCCCCTCATTGAATTTGGCGAGGGGCGCCTTCACTCAAGGCCAACGAGGGTGTCCTAGCCCTCGCCTTGATCGAGGACCAACGACCTCCACCAACCATCACGGAGGGTGGTGAATCGTGTAGGGAAATAAGGAGAAAAGAAAAAAAAAAAAGAGAGAAGGGAAAGAGAAAAGAAAAAGAAGGAAAAGAGAAGAAAAAAATAGAAAAGGAAAAAATTTAAAAATTAGAAAAGTATTAAAAAAATTAAATAAAAAGTTTAATCGTGCCATGAAGATGACCGCTGTTCACGTCAACAATTTTTGACTTACATTGTTTGAATGAACTCAATTGGAACTAATGTGAAAATTTTAGGATTAGATTGATTCAATTAAAAGGTTTATGACTAAATCGATATTAATACAATATATTGAGGTCTTTGTTGGTACTCTTCCCCACTACCAAACCACATAAATCCACTGTGTCATTTTTTATTTTTTTTACATTTATTTCTCGTGCGAATCATTTTGGTTTAGTCTATGCTTCCAATTTCATGTAACCCGAGCCTAGAAATATCGCTGATTAATTATTCAGGAAGCTTTATCTGTATGCACTTATGACTGGCTTCTACCATATTCCAATTGGAAAATTTTCTTGGCAAGAATAATCTTAACTTGTGGCAGATTAAACACATGCGTTGTTGGAGACTTAGGGTATGGACTCAGCATCGGAGGGAGATGATAAATTTCTCAAGATTATGAAAGTAGAAGAAAAATCTGATATTTAGAAAAGGTTAGGATTATTATGATGTTGAATTTAGTGGACGATGTTTTGGTTGAAGTGACAAATCAAATGACTACAGGCTTGTTTGATAAAGTGCCAGTGTCTAATTCTATTCTTTTATTCCTCGAAACAAAAAAAAAAAAAAAAAAAAAAAAAGAAGAGAACTTCGTTTAGTAACTTTTGTGTTTCTGGGAACAAGTTTATTCTTGGGAATAAATTTGTAACTGAATCAAGAAATAGAAAAAATATATATATATATAGTTCTTTGTTTCTAGGAACAACTCCAAAATCAAGGCAAATCATTTTCTTTTTTCTCTCTCTTTGTTTCTTTTTTCCTTTTCTTTCATTTTCTCTTCTTCTTTCTCATTGCCGGTCACCTGCCACGGTGATGGCTAGCAACTGGCTTGGTGAGGTTTGGTGACCTCGCTAGAGCCTCATCGTGTCCAACAATCGGCTAGGCGAGGTGCGGTGAGCTCATTGGCGACTGGGCGAGGCTCGTCTCCCCAAATCTAGGTGGCCACCAGTGAGGCTTAGCCTCGCGGCAAGCTCAGCCTCGCCCAATTGCCACAGGCTTGGCCTCACCAGGTCAAGGTG
Source organism: Eucalyptus sideroxylon x Eucalyptus melliodora (assembly GCA_016097485.1). Classification (NCBI taxonomy): domain Eukaryota; kingdom Viridiplantae; phylum Streptophyta; class Magnoliopsida; order Myrtales; family Myrtaceae; genus Eucalyptus; species Eucalyptus sideroxylon x Eucalyptus melliodora. The sequence goes on along the minus strand of CM027832.1, from coordinate 42,096,651 downwards.
AGGTTGAGCCTCACTGGTGGCCAAGTAAGCTCATTTAGCCATCGGCGGGGCGGAGCCTCGCTTTGGCATGGCGAGGCTCCGACGAGCTAACCAAGCCTCGCCCTAGCCTAGTGAGGCTCTGGCGAGATCATTGGACCTTGCATATGGCTAGCGACTAGTTGGAGAAGAAGAAGTAGGAAGGAAAAAAAAAAAAAAAAAGAGAAAAATATAATAAAAATATTTAAAATTAAAAAAATATATATAATTGACAAAAAAATGTAAGGGCGGTACCAAATGTATTTCTATTTAATGAGTAGAAATTTTGGAGAGTTACCACACGCCTTCAAATACTTAGAAACTTGTCTAGGGAATAGAATTTTTGAAAAAAAAAAAAGCATTTCTAAACAGAAATTATCCTCCAGAATTGAATGGTTACCAAACACACCCTACAAGTGCAATCTATGCGAAACTTGATCAACATTACCAAACTTGATGCGAGGAATTTGGATAAGAAGGTATCTTATCTATGGCGTGGTACGATCCTGCTTTGTTCGTTGCCCAGTTCTTATGAGCACTTTTGCGATTCTCTTATGAGAGTGTGTGAGACTATATCTATAGAGAAAGTGGAGTTTGCATTGTTCTCGAATGAATGGCAGAAGAAATTGTACGGTAACAATCGGAGAAGTGGCGTTGAGGGCCCGATGGTCAAAGGTGGGAACTTCAAAGAGGAGTTCTAGCGGTAGCGCAAGTCTAGATCGAAGACTGGAGCGAGGAGAAAGCCTTTTAGACGCTACAACCATCAAAAAGAGGAGCAAATTGCAAGGAACTGTCTAGAGCCAAAGAAAGCAGAGAGATCGGAGAGCGACATGGACGTCACATGAGCCAGTAGGGAGGAGTCGGACTACATTTTTTGTGTGTCTACCAGTTTGACTAAGACTAGTGGATCATGGATTTTAGATGAGCTGAAATGGAAACTAGAGATCAGTTGGACTATATTCAATGTGTCTCCCAGTTCCACAAGAGACTAGTGGATCCTTGATAGCAATTAAGAATATGTCTGATGTTGATTAGTTAAAACGGAAATAAGTAGTGAGTTCCAAGACAGGTAAATCTCAAGGGAATGAGTTGTACAATTTGGATGGAATGGGTCGGGTCTAAGATGTGTAGATCACCATTGGGCTGAGACCTCGAAGAAAGAAATCTTGGATGTGTCTTTCGATCAAGGTAGCAAGTCATGCATTCATGCTGAGTCTCGTGCCAAGGCAATTGAGGATGAGTCGAGTCATATGTTGTGTTCCTGCCAAACTTGGTTGGGTTAAGATGGAGTGAGTCGAGATAATGTTGGGGTAGTACATGGATTAAGGGGGGAACAATCCAGACGCAAAGCCCACACATGATGAGAGATTTGTTGAGGTGAAAATGTGAAAGTGTAATGCAGAAAAAGAATTTCCACACCAAGGATGAGGAATAAATTGAAGTAGTTACTATTCCATAGTCAGCTAGTAATTCATTTAAACTTTTGAGTAACATTATAGATTCAACTGAATGCTTGAATTTAAACCTTCCATTTGGCGATCTTCCTAAGTGAAGTATCGAGCTCCGGTTGCAGCTCCCAACAAACCCATCATAAATTTCTCCAAAAAAGTAACGTGAGATAATTTGACACATGATGGAATATATGCGATTAGAATTGAAGGAAATATCAGATGATATCTGCATAGAAAATTTGACCTATATAGGAAATTTGATTTGAAGGACAATGAGACGATCGAGGCATGTTGCTATTGGAATGAGTCTGACGAATTCGCTGTATTGGGATCAGGACTAGGTCTAGGATGCTTTAAAAAATTCTGCAGCAGATGCACATATTGGGTCTCACGATGGAGGGGCAATTGGCAAAGTCCGACTTTTGTACAGATATAGAGGGAAAAAAAAAAAAAAGAAGAAAAAAGGGAGCACGCGGAAGATTGGTCAATTAAGAAATCACGCGTTTACAGAAAGATTCACGGATCCCGGAGTTGATTCGGGCAAACCAGGAAGTTCGAGTGCATCATTTTTTAGTCCATCGACTCCGGCGACCGTTACCATGGAGCAAATTTTCCTTTTTACCAAGTCATATTCGAGAAGGATGAACTATTAAAAGTGCGACTAATGCGTTGGAACCAATAAATGAAACTATTCAATTAAGAAACGAATTTTGAAAATGACACCTGAACACAGACTTCACATGGTCTGGCGGTGTCCCTAATCCTAGAAAAGATCGATTAGATGGTTTTAATATAGACGGTAGAGAGAAGATTACAATCATTGGTAATACTCACATTCAAGTATTTTTCTATCGTAAACACACCCAAACGCGCAATAATCAATCATAAAAGAGAAGAGTATTCACTCACTCATAATTCTCTTGGAGGATGCTCTCAAAATGTCTCCAGGTTTCTCTAATAGAAATAGCTTTGAAAATGGAACTTCTAACAAATCCAGAATGAGGCCGGGCTCTCGCCAAGACAGGTCCCAGCATCTGGCTTGCGCTTTGAAAAGCATAGTAGATATTGGACACTTTCTAAGAGCTTGTCCAAGTTTTTCGAAGCTTGGTGACTGGGTTCATCCAGGCGCCACACAAGTCATTTCCTTGCATTTTCAATTATCCGCCTCTATCTCCATACCCTTGCAAACACTTGAGTGTTCCGAAAGTCATGAGCGTGTGTTGATTTCAAATGAAACGGAATTAACTTTGAGCTGCAATCAATGAGGAAACATAATCTAACACAATGATGTATTACTACACTTGAACTCTTTGCTAAAGAGAAAAGTACCAACAAAGTACTAAATATAATCCATTGATATTAATTTAATCCTAAATATTTCAATTGAACGAATTTAATTGTAAAACTTTTAACATTGGTACCAAATCAGTCCATCCGACCAATTCAGACTAAAAATTGCTAATGTGGACACTAGCTATTAAGCAATTTCCAACATCCATGCTAGCAATTTTTGGCTTAAATTAACTAGATAGACTTTTTTGTCAATCTAAAAAGGTTTATGACTTAATTTGTATCAATTCAATAGTTATATGACTTTTTTGGTACTTTTCCCTTTTGCCAAACTTGAATTTTTGTACAACTAATATTGAAAAAGCAAAATTGGTTAAAAAATAACTCCTCTCACTTCCACACCTAGGCATGACAAGGCGGCCCAGCTAGCTAAGCCGAGATTTATCTTGGCCTGAATGGGTCTAAGCAGGATCTCCGCCTCTTGAGTGGTGGCACATTTGGTAGGGGTGTTTGGTAATTTCCAAATCAGGAACTGAAAATCATTTGTTCAAATCTTATGAATTACATACAAATAGCTTTGAGTGAGGGTTATCTGCATGGGTCAAATACCTAAGCTTAATCGGTTGACAAAACTCGTAAGATGTTTCATGGATCTTCATATAGTCCCATCTCCATGCTAAAGTCCTGAATTACAAACTAGGTATATACAAAGTTACGTGGCCATTTATTTTCTGTCTTTTTAAATTACTTTTCCAGTTATATTTATGCCTTCATCAGCTGAAAAAAAAAATCTAAAAAGTATGCGCGCCCATGCTTTCTCATATTAGGTGCACTTAAGCACTTAGCTAGGCTCGCAAGTTCGTGTCGGGACAAGCAGGTCGTGGTTATGGAAAAGCTCGAGCCCAAGTGGACCCTACCTGAGCCCGCATGCCGAGTCTACTCACTTCTAGGTTAAGACAGGTCATCGATTTAATTAACACGATGTATCGATGAAAAAACAGTGTGCCTACCCGACTTGAGCACGCCGGCCGAGTCTACTTGTACCATTTGAGTTCCTAATTCTAGTTGAAATTGAATACCTCAATCTTTAAGAAAATCTTGATTGACATTTAATGTCACGTGGAATTTTCTCTTCTTCCATTTTGACGGGAATGTAAAGGAAATAAGTTTTTAATACTCGAGTCAAAACAAATACAAGTATAATTTGCTCACAGCCAAACTTTTAGTCATATCACCATTCATCATTTCAATGGGTATAGAAAGTTCCACTTGGAACATCGGCATGCTGCAGTCGCTACGATGACCATTCTCAAAGGAGCTTTGTCTTATAGAAGAAATCAAGCACAAATTTTTCCGCAACCGCATACAATTAGAAGGAATGGAACTGAAAGTTTCTATATATCCTTTGTTCACTTATGAATTTCGACCCCGACCCCTTGACATTCGCATCATGTGGACTTTTATTTTTAAGGACAACATTTTCTTCTACCCTTAATTGATTGGAGGGTGAAATGGTTATATAAGAAGTCAACAACACGTTCTCATCTTGCTCCATCTTAAGCTACAAATGGGAAATTTGCATTGAAGAAAAAAAAAACCTCCTAAACGTATTGTACAAATACCAAATCAATCATAAACTTTTCAATTTGGTCAACTATAACTTGAACATTTTGACAATTTACAATATAGTCTTTTCGGCAAATTTTGGCCGGCAATCGTTGAATTGGACACCAGCTATCTTACATGACAATTTCTTTGATTTTTTTTTATTTTTAAAAATACGTAATTTTTTTTTTTGAATTTTTTCTTTTCTTTTCTTTCATTCTTCCTCCACTAGTTGCCGAGCTTCAGCGATGGCAAATGACCAGCCTCGAGTAGGGCTTGCCCTACCTAGATGGTGAGGTCAAGCCTCTAGAGCTCAAGGCTTGCGAGGTCGACCCTCGCCGACCCTTCTCTATGGTTGATTCCTAGCAATGGCAACTAAAAAGGAAGAAGAAAATAAAAGAAAAGTTAAAAATTCGGAAAATTATATATAAATTTATCCATGTTTGTGATTGCCAACTAAAATTGGCTAGAATTGCTACTTTGGCAAATCGTCAAAAAAACTCAATTGGCCAAATTGAAAGATTTTAGTATTGGTATCTGTATAATGGATTTGGGACTTTCTTTTTTTCGGTAATTATCCCACTATAAACTGTTATTGCATTCGTGCCATGTCCTTGATTTATCATTTTCCAAACTTTCCACTAGTCGATAAAGGTAAAGCCATAATAAGGGAGACCTTTGACCTGTTGCGGTCTCTTTTTAGCCTTTGCTTTGTTTGATGTAATAGTTACGCTGTGATTATTTTGAAAATAATAAAACTTTAGAAATTTTTAAACTATGACTGGTTATATTTATCAAGATCTGTTATGAGTTATTCTTATCATAAGATTAGATTAATGATATTTCGTCAAACATCCATTGGAATGATCCACAACAATGTGATGAAGTTTAATTGTGTTCTTTTTCTCGTCGTGCTCCCACATTGTTGCTGTTTCCTGGCTCCTTCCTTCCTTCCCTCTCTCTCTCTCTCTCTCTCTCTCTCTCTCTCTCTCTCTCTCTCTGACATAAATATGCACCTTAAGATCGATATGTAAACTTCATTACAGGGATTAGCAGCTTATTTTATGCAAGATATTTTGAGAGGTATCCAGCACGCATATCCTTCAAAGGCCTTCATTAGTGCATAATCTCTCCCTCCATTATAATTCTCGCAGCGATTCCTGCTTCTTTCTTAGCCTGTTATATATATGGAAAATGGTCCAACTCAGAAATTCATTTACTAGGTACGGCTATATAAATACTCTATGTGAATGCATATGATCGTGCTCGCTTGTCTCGCAGGCTAGAGATCCCAAACACGTGTATAGAGAAAGATCATGGACGGTTTGTGTTGAGAAATCAAGTGGATGTGAAGTAAAATAATCACTTTATTTTATATAAGCAATATTGCAAACTCTTTACACACACCACTCTCATACACCTCTCACACCTCACACAAACACAATTCTTGCACACACCCACTCACTCTTTCTCACTCTACACTTCACGCCACCTACTCCCACCTGATATTGCTAGTATGAGTACCTAGAGGGGGGTGAATAGGTATACAAAAAATTTTCTCGATAATTTCTGTATACTTGCGCAATACTTAGACAGTTGAAGGATTTGCAAAGAGTAATAATCAATGTAAGACTGAGCAAGGAAAGAGAGAATTAAACACGCGGTTTATAGTGGTTCGGCTTGATCCAAGCCTACGTCTACTCTTCTGCACTGACAGCCGATTGGCTGGATTCCACTATAATCAAAGAGCTGTTACAGTGTTGATCTTCCTTGAATTCTAGGTGTAGATTATCTACCACACTCGCTCAATGTGTCACCAAATATAAACACTCTCTGTGTATACAATTTCGCTCGAACAGTCTCGACTAACAATCAAGGTTCTTCGACTGGAATTTTTCTATCGATCACACACTTAAAACAACTAGAACGTCTTCCTTTTATACTCCTTTATGCCATCATAGCCGTTGGCACTTACCAAAGGAATTCCTCCAATCTACCCGTTGGACGGAATCAATCAAGAAGATCATCCGAGCTATTTAAGGAATCTGATGATAGCCCATCAATCCGTTCGCCCATACAATCAGGATCTTGGTTTCCATGAATAGAACATTCCAAGATTATTTCGTCGACCATCGGATCTTCAATCGATCTTAGATAAGAATTAAAGAATCCGAAATGATTATCCAACCAAAGAATCTGTTCCAGAGGATTGGATCGAATCCTCAACCATATACCTCGGCTTTAGATTTCCTTCGTCACTGGATTAGAAAGACTATCAGTGAGAATAGACTTAAGTCTTGAGTCTTGAGTCTTAAGTCTTGAGTCTTGAGTCTTGAGTCTTGAGTCTTGAGTCTTGGGTCTTGAGTCTCGGGAGTACAAAGTCTTCAGACTTTAAACTGACGGTCTCCGAACATCCAGACTTAGGATCGAAAGAAACGTTTTGTCGGCTTCAAAATATTCTGGAAAGATTTCTCCAACAATCTCCCCCTTTTTTATGGTGACAAAACTTTCTTGAAGATTTGAACAATTTTGACCTGCAAAACATTTCTCAAGCAATATGGCTAACTCATAAAGATTAATAAAACAACCAGACTCTGCATCCACAGAAAAATGGTTAGTCTTTCATGAGAAACACCATATAACAATACTTGAATAAATGCAACCAGTCAAGCATCACAATCCACAGTCAATTCAGTCAAATTCACACCCAAGTTCAAGTTCTCAAGTCATACTCAAAAATAAACATAACCACAAAAGTCAAAGTTTTAAAAGATGTTGGTTCAAATTGGTTCTCCCCCTTTTTGTCAGCATTAAAAAGGGTGAGAAAGGAGTCATGTCTGCTTGGGAATGCGCACGATCTGGAAATCCCCAATGGACTGGACTACTCCTTCGAGCTTCTTCAGGTCTTCTCTCAGATGAGCTACCTCTTCTCCCTTAGCATTGGCTTGAAGTTGCAGAGCGAGGTCTTTGAATTTATCCTCCAGAGAGACTGAAGATGCTTGTCCAGCATTCTTCAAAGCTTGGATTTCACAGTCCAGAACATATATCTGGCTACGCATTTCCAGAAGAATATTCATGATGCTACGAAAATCTGCAGAATCATCCGTCTGTGTACTGGCATTGATTCTCTCAGATGTGGAATCGACGTATCACCTTCTTCAGGCATTTGAGAGACCTGAACTTCTTCTGGGTCTTCTGGAGATTGTCTTAGATCTTCACTGACAGCAGCATAAGGTGTAGACCTCTCTTGCTCGCTAACTCCCCCTGTCTCTAGGACATCGAAAGGGGAAGAGTGATGATCATGCTCTTGATTTCCCTTCTCTCCAGATTTATCAGCAGACTTTTCTTTTTCTCCTTCTTCTTCAACTTCTTTCTCCTTCTCTCTCTGTTCTTCCTCTTCTCTGTTCTGCTCTCCTTCTTCTCTGCTCTTCTGAAGATCTGTCGGATGAGACACAGAACGTCTTGTTCTTGTCAGTGCTTGGATAAAGGGATCTTCATCATCTTCATCTTCTTCTTCATCCTCAAGGATGAGAGTTCTTTTCTTCTTTTTCGATGGAGCACCAATGACCTCTTTTCCTTTTCTCTTTGAGGCGATCGAACGGAGATTTCACTTTGAATTTCTCCATTGCCTTGGAGAGTTCTTGCAGATGCATCTTCATTAACATTTTCACCCCTACCACCATCTTCTCACACGGTCGAACACAAAATGTATGTGGCGGTTCAATGTTCAGATGTCTGAAGATCTTGGTCACCAGACCAGGATAAGGCAATTGTCCTTTGTCTTTTGACAATGCTCTGTACATATGGAAGAGAATAGTGTGCGGGAGAGAAAACTTCCGTCCTGAGTTGATCGCATACATCAACTTTGCTTCGTAAAGAGACACGAAGTCTTTGACGTAGACTTTGGTCCGAGACAGGTTGATCACAATCTTATGAAGCACGATGTTGATGGCCTTCATTCTGGAATAGGTAATTTTCTTCTCTACGTCCCTATCTTTCACAAGATCCGAGTAGTACGAGCAGGTGAGACTTTGATTGGGAGATAGCGTCCCCGTTCAACTCCAACTATGTCCGCCAACATATTCACATCTACTACGTGGACTTGGTCTCGAACACTCGAATGAAATTCTATTCGCATCCAAAAAGCTTAGATTTGAATAGAAATAAGCGGTCGTTGAGCATACCCATCCGTAGAGTCAGAGCAAAAAGTCTCGAGTTGAAGCAAATTCAACTTTTCTCTTAAGTTCACGTTGATGGTGTCCAGGAAGTCAAAATCGACACTTCTAGGGTTTATCACCCCTCTTTTCAACACGAAATACACTTTTTCCGATCCTTGGATTTAAACAAATCCATTCCATTTCCTTTCACCTTTGCTGCCACACCCATTCTTGGTTTAAATTCAAGGAACATTTTGTCGTCATCGTTCCCGTCAATCGATTTTGTCCGGCAAACGAGGGTCTCGGGAATGTTCGCAAGAGCCTCCTCTCGCCCTTCCTTTAGGGGCAATTTCCAATTCCTCCATTCTCCGCAGAAATAGATATTCATTCCCATAATTTTTGTCCTTAAGGAAGTCATCTATATATTTTAATGAAGAACCGAGCTTTTCAACGCACGATAAAGCTTATAGATGAAGGAGGGTCTTTGGACTCTTCGGGTCGGCTTCCTCGATTATCTCTTCTTCCGGATGTTGACTTGCACCTTGTGGGGCAGGGAGACGATGAATGACGTGGAGGAGAGCGAATCGGACTTTGTCGCCGACTTGATAAGTCTTCTTCCTCGCAAGATCGAAGTGAGTCGGTCCCTTCTCCATTCTTTGTGGTCCCCGTTTGCGATTCTTGATGATTTCCTCGAAGTCGACATCTTTCTTTGTCTATTGGAAGATTCCTTCACTTGCTCTTCCCAAGAAAAATGACCACTTTCTCGACGACGAACAAGAAGTAGAAACAGTATCGGGAGGAGAGTTCCTTTTAGGGTTTTGAAAATTGGGCAAAGAAAGACGGTATATATATATACCTCGGATTTGAAAAGAGAAGTTTAATCGGTACAAAGAAAGTGTACGAACACTTCTTTTCAAAATCAATAACTGCCAAAATTAATTCCTTAAAAAAGACAAGTTTTCAGATTTCACACAAAAATATCTGAATGAAAGAACGTACCTTTTCGAGATAAAATAACAACTTACAGTCTTTAGCCATGAATAATTGAGTCTAATGATTTAAAGCCTGAGAGACCAGAGTTGGTGAGTCTCTAGACTTTAACTTCTTCAAGCTTCAAAATATTGAGTCTTGAGCGAATAAAGTCGAATTGATTTTTCTCCAAAGGCTTTGTGAATATATCCGCTAGTTGACTCTTCGAATCAACAAATTGAATCGATATTTCTCCATTTTGAATATGATCTCTAATGAAGTGATGTCGAATCTCAATATGCTTTGCTCTTGAATGAAGGATTGGATTTTTGGTGAGATTGATCGCGCTGGTGTTGTCACATCTGATTTCTGTGCATGAGTCTTCAATGCCAAAGTCTTGTAGCTGTTGTTTTATCCAGAGAATTTGCGAACAGCAGCTTCCAAGAGCTACATATTCTGCTTCTGTCGTTGAAAGAGCTACAGTGCTTTGCTTCCTTGAGAACCAAGACACTGTCCTGTTTCCAAGCAGTTGACAAGTTCCAGAAGTGCTCTTTCTATCGACTCTGCAACCGGCCAGATCTGCATCTGAGTATCCTAGAAGATTAAAGTCTCCCCTCTTTGGATACCAAAGACCGATGTTTGAAGATGAGGCAACGTATTTGATAATACGTTTCACGGCAATGAGATGTGATTCTCTAGGATCTGATTGAAACCTAGCACAGATGCAAACACTCAACAAAAAATCAGGTCTAGAAGCAGTAAGATAAAGAAGTGAACCGATCATGCTCCTGTACAGCTTTTGATCTACTTTCTTCCCTTCTTCATCCTTGTCTATCTTCTGAGAGCATGACATTGGTATGTCGGTCTTTTTGCACTTTCCCAATCCAAACCTTTTAACAAGATCATTCGCATATTTTTCTTGATGGATGAAAGTTCCTTCCTTCATTTGTTTCACTTGAAGTCCAAGAAATAATGTTAACTCTCCCATCATACTCATTTCAAATTCGTCCTGCATAGACTTAGAAAATTTCTTGCAAAGACTTTCATTAGAGGATCCAAAAATAATGTCATCAACATATATTTGAACGAGTAAAAAGCTTTTGTTTTCCTTTTTGATGAATAGAGTAGTGTCTACTTTACCTTTAACAAATCCGTTACGTAATAAGAACTTACTTAGTCCGTCGTACCAAGCTCGAGGTGCTTGCTTCGAGACCATACGAGCCTTTTCGGCCCGAAGACCGAGTCCGGCTTCTTTGGGTCTTCAAATCCAGGCGGTTGTTCCACATAAACTTCCTCTTGGATAAATCCATTTAGGAAAGCACTTTTGACGTCCATTTGGAATAACCTGAAATTTTTGTAACAAGCAAACGCAAGTAATAGACGAATAGCTTCTAACCTTGCTCGGGTGCGTAAGTCTCGTCATAGTCTATTCTTTCCTCTTGCGTATATCCTTTGGCCACGAGTCTTGCTTTATTTCGTACGACTTTTCCTTCTTCGTTCATCTTGTTCCCGAATACCCATTTAGCTCCAATAACAGTTTTACCTTTTGGTTTAGATGTCAATTCCCGAGACATCATTGATGTTGAACTGTCTGAGCTCTTCTTGCATAGCTTCGATCCAGCTTTCATCAGATAAAGCTTCTTCTATGCTTTTTGGTTCAATTTCAGAGATGAGAGCAACAGCACTAGATTCTTCACGTCTTTTTGATCTGGTGCGGATTCCTTCATTGATTTCGCCAATAATGAGATCTTTAGGATGACTGGATTTGTGTTTCCAGTTACTGGTTGATTTGCTTGGTTGATGATCTCTTTCTATATTTGAATCTTCATGAGCTTCTTGATGTTGGACTTCCAGAGTCTGAGATGCTTCTTGAGTTGAAGACTTTGGAAGGTCTAGAGTGAGATCAGACTCTTCATATTGAGTCTGGCTGGATTCATCTTGCGCTGAGTCTTGGAATTTGACATTCATTGATTCTTCCATAGACTGGCTTTTCTTGTTATAGACTCTGTAGGCTTTGCTTGATGTAGAATATCCAAGGAAGATGCCTTCATCTGATCTTTGAATAATTCATACGGGGTTTTCTCAAGAATAGGTCTTAGAAAGACTCTATTTATAATATAGCATGCTGTTGAAACAGCTTCAGCCCAAAACCTCCAATACTCTGAGTTCTGGTTGGTCCGAAGAGATCCATATGCAGCAACCGTAGTGCATGATTAGTAGAGACATGATTTATTGGTTTAAATGAATTTCTTACCTGTTTTCCCAGAACACAGGGAGTGCATGGATCGGACTTTTGATATGGTAATTTGGGTAGACCTCGAACAAGCCGCTTTGATGAGATTTTGGCTAATTGCTTCATATTGACATGGCCAAGCTTTCTGTGCCATAAGCTTGCTTCATCTTGGATTGAAATTAGACATTGAGATTCATTCATTTTCATGTCTAAGAGGTAGACGTTTCCATGTCTTCGTCCCATGAAAGATTCAGTAGAGTCTTTACTAATTCCATAGCAAATTCCTTCTTGAAAGGAGATCTTGAAACCGGTATCACACAATTCGCTAATGCTGAGAAGGTTATAGTTGAGTCCTTCTACTAGAGAAACATTGCTTATTGTGAGATTTCCTATTCTCACAGTTCCAAATCCCATGATGCTTCCTTTGCCGTTTCCTCCAAATGAAACATTTCCGCCGTTTACTTGAACAAGCTTTACGAAGCATTTTGAGTCTCTGTCATGTGTCTTGAGCATCCGCTGTCAAGATACCATTTTATCTTTTTCTTGACGGAGACCTGCATTCAAAAGAGAGTCTCAAGCTTTCTTTGGTACCCAAATTTTCTTGGGTCCTTTGATGTTAGTAGGATAAGCATTATTAGGCCATACTTTCTTAACAGGTTTCCAAACCATAGGACAGTCTTTTTCAAAATGATCTTGACTGTTACATTTTGAACATCTTAGAGCATTTCGACCTACAGATTTTACAAAGATTTTCTTGAAATGATTTTTGTAAGCCTCTTTTGACGGTCTTTTCTTAATTCTTTCTTTTACTTTTGGAAAATCAATCAAGGGGATTGTTTCCATTTGTCATACCTAGACCAGACTTATTAAAGTAAGGTCTTTGACCGAAAGAACTTTTTCAAGTTTTTCCGACCCTATTGAAAACTTCTTTGAAATATTTGATAAGTCTGTTTTTAAGAAAACATTTTCTTTCAAAAGATCATCTTCTTTTTCTTTAAGAGCAAAAACATTTAGGTCTAGACTTTTAACTCTCTCTTCTAAAGTAACTTCCTTTTGTTTCAGAATTGAGTTTTCCTTTTTAAGTTCGGAAATCCTTTTGAGAGAAGTCTTAAGACCGAAAACACAGTTCATCAATATATTTAGAGACTTTGACAGGAATTTTAAAATCACTTACCTCAAATTCACTGTCTCGAGTCCGATCCGAATCTGAGTCCGAGTCCGAATGTGCCATCAAACATATGTTGGCATATTCATTATCACTTTCTTCACATTCCGTATCACTCCAGGTTTCGGCTTTGAGAGCCTTTCGAAACTTCTCGGCTTTTCCTCTTTTCTTTTCGAGAAGAGGACAGTTGGGTCCGATGTGTCCCTTCTTCTTACATTCGAAGCAAACTACATCTCTCGTTTGGTTCCTCATCATCAACGAGACTTGGTCTCATTGTCTCGAAAACTTTGTTTCTTTGGGTTGAACCTTCTGCCTTTTCTATTCAGTTTCTTGAATCTTCTGATCATGAGGGCGAGCTCCTCATCATTCATATCATCTTCAGAATCTGCATCATCAGAATCATCATTTGATTTTAGTGCAATAGATTTCTTACCTCTTGGATCTTCGTCTTCATTAACTCGTTCTACTTTGTAAGACTGAAGAGTTCCAATCAGCTCGTCTACAGATAATGGCATGATTCTTTGCGTCTCTCTTATTGAAGTCTTTATATGATTCCAATCCTTGGAGAGTCCACACGAAGCTTGTTCACCTTCATGGGATCAGAAATTTTTTGTCCTTGGTTCTCAAGACCATTGACAATATCTCGTAAAACGACTAAACATGTCAGTTATAGATTCTCCTGGTTTCATTTTGAAGGCCTCATATTGACCGAGGAGAATGTTAATTCTAGTCTCCTTCACTCGATCTGTCCCTTCATAGGTGATGTGTAATCTATCCCATACTTCTTTTGCTGTAACACAAGAAGATATTCTGTTATATTCAGTTGGAGATAAAGCACAATATAAAGAGTAAATTGCTTTTGCATCGAGTGCTTGTCTCTTGTTTATTTCTTCCTGAGGCATTCCGCCGGCTTCAACAGTTTCTTTCCCTCTTTCAGAGACTGATGCAACAGCAGGAGTGATTCCTCTTTCCACAACATCCCATTCAAGAGGATCCTTGGATCGTAGGAAAGCTTTCATCTTGTTCTTCCAGATGTTGTAATCCTTTCCGTCAAAGTAGGGTGGTCTGGTATTGCTTTGCCCTTCCATCAGCCCTGGTGCTAGCATACTAGCCATGGATCTTTTACTACGAAGTAAAACACTTCAAACAAAGTAAGAACACGGGCTCTGATACCAATTGATATTGCTAGTATGAGTACCTAGAGGGGGGTGAATAGGTATACAAAAAAATTTCTCGATAATTTCTGTATACTTGCGCAATACTTAGACAGTTGAAGGATTTGCAAAGAGTAATAATCAATGTAAGACCGAGCAAGGAAAGAGAGAATTAAACACGCGGTTTATAGTGGTTCGGCTTGATCCAAGCCTACGTCCACTCTTCTGCACTGACAGCCGATTGGCTGGATTCCATTATAATCAAAGAGCTGTTACGGTGTTGATCTTCCTTGAATTCTAGGTGTAGATTATCTACCACACTCGCTCAAGGTGTCACCAAATATAAACACTCTCGTGTATACAATTTCGCTCGAACAGTCTCGACTAACAATCAAGGTTCTTCAGACTGGAATTTTTCTATCGATCACACACTTAAAACAACTAGAACGTCTTCCTTTTATACTCCTTTATGCCATCATAGCCGTTGGCACTTACCAAAGGAATTCCTCCAATCTACCCGTTGGACGGAATCAATCAAGAAGATCATCCGAGCTATTTAAGGAATCTGATGATAGCCCATCAATCCTGTTCGCCCATACAATCAGGATCTTGGTTTCCATGAATAGAACATTCCAAGATTATTTCGTCGACCATCGGATCTTCAATCGATCTTAGATAAGAATTAAAGAATCCGAAATGATTATCCAACCAAAGAATCTGTTCCAGAGGATTGGATCGAATCCTCAACCATATACCTCGGCTTTAGATTTCCTTCGTCACTGGATTAGAAAGACTGTCAGTGAGAATAGACTTAAGTCTTGAGTCTTGAGTCTTAAGTCTTGAGTCTTGAGTCTTGAGTCTTGGGTCTTGAGTCTCGGGAGTACAAAGTCTTCAGACTTTAAACTGACGGTCTCCGAACATCCAGACTTAGACTGAAAGAAACGTTTTGTCAGCTTCAAAATATTCTGGAAAGATTTCTCCAACACCACCCACTCACACACTCACGTACACACCCCACACTTTTACGTACACACTCCTCACACTTCTTCACACACTCCTCACAATTCACACACACACACAAGGGGCAAGAACCCCTATTTATAGGGTGTAAAAGTCGGTGAGAAAAATCTGGAGAGGGGGGGAGAGAAAATTCTGGAGAGAGGGAGAAAATTCTGGTGCGGCAGAGGGAGGAAGAGAAATCTGGAAAAATCCAGAGAAGGAGAGAGAGAGGCGGTGCTCCCCTTTTTTCTGACACTCCCCCTCACCGACTACTCTCTCTTAGCATGGACATTGTGGTCATACCAAGTTGCCTTCGAAACTCTTCAAATTTTACAGCTCCTAGACCTTTGGTGAAGATATCTCGCAACTTGATCATCTGTTTTGGCATACTCCATCTTTATCTCGTCTTGTAATACTTTTTCTCGTAGGAAATGATAGTGCACTTCTACATGCTTGGTCCTCGCATGGAAAACTGGATTCTTCGCTAAGCTTATGGCTGATGATTATCACAATATATCCGTGTAGGTTGATTTATTGGTTGATGGAGATCCTCCATTAGCTGTACCAGCCATGTACTTTCTTGTGCTGCCATTTTTCGCTGCTCTCTATACTCAGCTTCTGTCGTAGATAGTGACACGGTTGCCTGTCTTTTGCTACACCATGACACTACCGCCGATCCGAGGCTAAACATATATCCAGTAGTTGATCGTCGCGTGTCACGATCTCCAGCAAAGTCATCATCGCAATGGCCCACAACTTCACATGATGCTTCTTTCCTATACAGAAGCCCAAAATCAAATGTACCCTTTACATACCTTAGTATGCGCCTGACTGCATCTAAGTGGGACCTTCGCGGCTTCTCCATGAATCGACTTGCTACTTCCACTGCAAAGGCAATATCAGGCCGTGTTATGGTTAGGTAAATAAGGCTACCCACCAATTGCCTGTACATAGTTGAGTCTTTCAATTCTCGTCCTTCAATTGCACATAACTTTACATTTCCATCAATTGGAGTAGAAATAGGTTTGCAATCAAGCATCCCGAACTTGTCTAGGAGGTCTCGTGCATACTTCGCCGACATAGGAATAATCCTTCATTGGTCTTCTCAATCTCAAGTCCCGGAAATGTTTTAATTCTCCAAGCTCTTTCATCCGGAACCGCACCGAGAGGTTGGTTCGATTTGGCATATCTCCTTTTCATTATCTCCAGTGATGATTAGATCATCCACGTAGATTAATACTATCGCAAGCTTGCCATCTTCTACCTTTACAAACAAGCTCGAGTCAGCTGGGGCTACAAAGTAGCCACTTTGCACCAGAAATTCAGCAATCTTCCCATACCATGCTCTCGGGGCTTGTTTTAAACCATAGAGGGCTTTCTTTAACTTACAAACATAATCTGGATGAAACTTACTTTTGAAACCATCCGGTTGCTCCATGTATATATCTCGATCTAGTTCTCCATGTAAAAAGGCATTCTTCACATCCATTTGCCATAGTTTCCACAACTTGCTTGCTGCAAGTGCTAGTAAGACTCGAACGTAGTAATCTTTGATATTGCTAGTATGAGTACCTAGAGGGGGGTGAATAGGTATACAAAGATTTTTCTAGAAAATCGCACAATACTTTAGACAGTTGAAGAATTTGCAATAATTAAAAACCAATCGTGAGACCGAGTAAGGGAAAGAGAGAATTGAACACTTGGATTATAATGGTTCGGCTTGATTCAAGCCTACGTCCACTCTTTCGCACCGACAGCCAATTGGCTGGATTCCACTATGAACAAAGAGATGTTACAGTGTTGATCTTCCTTGATTTTTCGGCGTAGATGATCTACCACACTCACTCAAGGTATCACTAAGTGTAAACACTCTCTCGTGTATACAATTTCGCTCGAACAGTCTCAACTAACAATCAAGGTTCTTCGACTCGGAATTTTTCTATCGATCACCCACTCAAAACAACTAGAACGTCTTCTTTTTATACTCCTTTATGCCATCATAGCCGTTGGCACTTACCAAAGGAATTCCTCCAATCTACCCGTTGGACGGAATCAATCAAGAAGATCATCCGAGCTATTTAAGGAATTTGATGATAGCCCATCAATCCTGTTCGCCCATACAATCAGGATCTTGGTTTCCAAGAATAGAACATACCAAGATTATTTCGTTGACCATCGGATCTTCAATCGATCTTAGATAAGAATTAAAGAATCCGAAATGATTATCCAACCAAAGAATCTATTCCAGAGGATAGGATCGAATCTTCAACCATATACCTCGGCTTTGGATTTCCTTCGTCACTGGATTTAGAAAGACTGTCAGTGAGAATAGACTTAAGTCTTGAGTCTTGAGTCTTAAGTCTTGAGTCTTGAGTCTTGAGTCTTGAGTCTTGGGTCTTGAGTCTCGAGAGAACAAAGTCTTCAGACTTTAAACTGACGGTCTCCGAACATCCAGACTTAGACTGAAAGAAACGTTTTGTCAGCTTCAAAATATTCTGGAAAGATTTCTCCAACAATCTCCCCATTTTTGATGGTGACAAAAACTTTCTTGAAGATTTGAACATCTTTGACCTGCAAAACATTTCTCAAGCAATATGGCTAACTCATAAAGATTAATAAAACAACCAGACTCGCATCCACAGTAAAATTGGTTAGTCTTTCATGAGAAACACCATATAACAACACTTGAATAAATGCAACCAACCAAGCATCACAATCCACAAATCAATTCAAGTTCACATCCCAAGTTCACATCCAAGTTCAAGTTCTCAAGTCATACTCAAAAATAAACATAACCACAAAAGTCAAAGTTTTTAAAAATGATGATGTTTGTTCAAATTGGTTTTCTCCCCTTTTTGTCAAGCATTGAAAAGGGTGAGAAAGGAGTCATGTCCGCTTGGGAATGCGCACGATCTGAAATCCCCAATGGATCGGACTACTCCTTCGAGCTTCTTCAGTCTTCTCTCGATGAGCTACCTCTTCTCCCTTGGCATTGGCTTGAAGTTGCGAGCGAGGTCTTTGAGTCTATTCTCCAGAGACCGAAGATGCTTGTCCAAAGATTCTTTAAAGCTTGGATTTCATGCCCGTAACATATATCCGGTTCCGCATTTCCGTAAGAATATTCATGATGCTACGAAGATCTGCAGAATCATCCGTCTGTGTACTGGCATTGACTTTCTCATATGATGTGTATGCAGACGATGGCGCTTTTGAATGGTCTCGCAGATTTGGAATCGATGCATCACCTTCTTCGTGCAAGTGAGAGACCCGAACTTCTTCCGGGTCTTCCGGAGATTGTCTTAGATCTTCATTGTC
Source organism: Eucalyptus sideroxylon x Eucalyptus melliodora (assembly GCA_016097485.1). Lineage (NCBI taxonomy): Eukaryota > Viridiplantae > Streptophyta > Magnoliopsida > Myrtales > Myrtaceae > Eucalyptus > Eucalyptus sideroxylon x Eucalyptus melliodora. Next base: position 42,078,298 of record CM027832.1, on the reverse strand, counting down.
TTAGATCTTCACCGACAAAAAGATGAGGTGTAGACCTCTCTTGCTCGCTAACTCCCCCGTCTCTAGGACATCGAAAGGGGAAGAGTGATGATCATGCTTTTGATCTTCCTTCTCTCCGCATTTGTCGCAGACTTTTCTTTTTCTCCTTCTCCTTCTTCTTCGACTTCTTTTCCTTCTCTCTCCGATCTTCTTCTCCTCTCGTTTCTTTTTCTTCTCTCTCTCGTTCGCTGAAGATTCGTCGGATGAGACACGTAACGTCTTGGTTCGATCGAGCTTGGATGGAGGGATCTTCATCATCTTCATCTTCATCTTCATCTTCAAGGATGAGAGTTCTTTTCTTCTTTTTCGATGGAGCACCCATGGCCTCCTTTCCTTTCCTTTTTGAAGCAGATTGGACTCGGAGATTTCACTTTGAATTTCTCCATTGCCTTGGAGAGTTCTTGCGTACGCATCTTCATTAACATTTTCAACCCTACCACCATCTTATCACACGGTCGAACACAAAAAGTATGTGGCAGATCAATGTTAGATGTTGAAGATCTTGGTCACCGCACAGGATAAGGCAATTGTCCTTTGTCTTTTGACATTGCTCGTTCATATGGAAGAGGATAGTGTGCGGGAGAGAAAACTTCCGTCCCGAGTTGATCGCATACATCAACTTTGCTTCGTAAAGAGACACGAAGTCTTTGACGTAGACTTTGGTCCGAGACAGCTTGATCACAATCTTATGAAGCACGATGTTGATAGCATTCATCCTCGAGTAGGTAATTTTCTTCTCTACATCCATATCTTTGACAAGATCCAGAGTAGTACGAGCAGGTGAGACTTTGATTGGGAGATAGCGTCCCCGTTCAACTCCAACTATGTCCGCCAACATATTCACATCTACCACATGAACTTGATCTCGTACACTGAAAGAAATTCTATTCGCATCCAAAAAGCTAAGATTTGAATAGAAATAAGCGGTCAGTTGAGCATACCCATCCGTAGAGTCAGAGCAAAAAGTCTCAAGTTGAAGCAAATTCAACTTTTCTCTTAAGTTCACGTTGATGGAATCCAAGAAGTCAAAATCGACACTTCTAGGGTTTATCACCCCTCTTTTCAACAGCCTGAAATACACTTTCTCCTGATCCTTGGATTTAAACAAATCCATCCGATTTCCTTTTACCTTTGCTGCCACACCCATTCTAGGTTTAAATTCAAGGAACATTTTGTCATCATCGTTCCCGTCAATCGATTTTGTCCCGGCAAACGAGGGTCTCGGGAATGTTCGCAAGAGCCTCCTCGCCCTTCCTTTCGGAGCAACTCCCAATTCCTCCATTTTCCGCAGAAAAAGATACTCATTTCCATAATTTTTGTCCTTAAGGAAGTCATCTATATATTTTAACGAAGAACCGGAGCTTTTCAACGCACGATAAAGCTTATAGATGAAGGAGGGTCTTTGGACTCTTACTGGGTCGGCATCCTCGATTATCTCTTCTTCCGATGTTGACTTGCACCTTGTGGGGTAGGAGGTGATGAATGACGTGGAGGAGAGCGAATCGGACTTTGTCGCCGACTTGATAAGTCTTCTTCCCTCGTAAGATCGAAATGAGTCGGCCCCTTCTCCATTCTTTGTGGTCCCCCGCTTGCTATTCTTGATGATTTCCTCGAAGACGACATCTTCCTTTGTCTATTGGAAGATTCCTTCACTTGCTTTTCCCAAGAAAAATGACCACTTTCTCGACGATGAACAAGGAGTAGAAACAAGATCGGGAGGAGAGTGTCTTTTTAGGGTTTTGAAGATTTGGGCGAAGAAAAAGAAAACCGTATATATATATGTACCTCGGATTTGAAAAGAGAAGTTTAAATCGGTACAAGGAAGGTGTACGAACATATCGTTTCAAAATCAATAACTACCAAAATTAATTCCTTGAAAAATTTTCGAATTATATCTAAAAGAGAGATCGTATTTTCGAGATTAGATAAAATAACTAAACAAGAATTCGTACCTTTTAGATAAAATAGCAACTTACAGTCTTTAGCCAAGAGTCTCATGATTTAAAGTCTGAGAGATCAGAGTCTTAGAGTTGGTGAGTCTCTAGACTTTAACTTCTTCAAGCTTCAAAATGTTGAGTCTTGAGCGGATGAAGTCGAATTGATTTTTCTCCAAAGGCTTTGTGAATATATCCGCTAGTTGACTCTTTGAATCAACAAATTGAATCGAGATTTCTCCATTTTGAATATGATCTCTAATGAAGTGATGTCGAATCTCAATATGCTTTGCTCTTGAATGAAGGATTGGATTTTTGGTGAGATTGATCTGGTGTTGTCACATCTCGATTTCCGTGCATGAGTCTTCAATGCCAAAGTCTTGTAGCTGTTGTTTTATCCATAGAATTTGAAGCTTCCAAGAGCTACATACTCGCTTCGTCGTTGAGAGAGCTACGTTGCTTTGCTTTCTTGAGAACCAAGACACCGTCCCGTTTCCAAGCAGTTGACAAGTTCCGAAGTGCTCTTTCTATCGACTCGCATCCGGCCAGATCTCGCATCCGAGTATCCTAGAAGATTAAAGTCTCCCTCTTTGGATACCAAAGACCGATGCTTGAAGAAGAGGCAACGTATTTGATAATACGTTTCACGGCAATGAGATGTGATTCTCTAGGATCCGATTGAAACCTAGCACAGATGCAAACACTCAACAAAATATCAGGTCTAGAAGCGTAAGATAAAGAAGTGAACCGATCATGCTCCCGCAGCCTTTTGATCTACTTTCTTCCCTTCTTCATCCTTGTCTATCTTCTCGAGAGCATGACATTGGTATGTCAGTCTTCTTGCAATTTTCCAATCCAAATCTTTTGACAAGATCATTAGCATATTTTTCTTGGAAGATAAAAGTTCCTTCCTTCAATTGCTTTATTTGAAGGCCAAGAAAGAATGTTAATTCTCCCATCATACTCATTTCAAACTCATCCCGCATAGACTTAGAAAATTTCTTGCAAAGACTTTCATTAGAGGATCCAAAAATAATGTCATCAACATATATTTGAACGAGTAAAAAGCTTTTGTTTTCCTTTTTGATGAATAGAGTAGTGTCTACTTTACCTTTGACAAATCCGTTCGTAATAAGAACTTACTTAGTCCGTCGTACCAAGCTCGAGGTGCTTGCTTTAGACCATACAGAGCCTTTTTCAGTCTCAAGACTGAGTCTGGCTTCTTTGGGTCTTCAAATCCAGGCGGTTGTTCCACATAAACTTCCTCTTGGATAAATCCATTTAGGAAAGCACTTTTGACGTCCATTTGGAATAACCTGAAATTTTTGTAACAAGCAAACGCAAGTAATAGACGAATAGCTTCTAACCTTGCAACTGGTGCGTAAGTCTCGTCATAGTCTATTCCTTCTTCTTGCGTGTATCCCTTGGCCACGAGTCTTGCTTTATTGCGTACGACTTTTCCTTCTTCGTTCATCTTGTTTCGAACACCCATTTGGCTCCAATAACAGTTTTACCTTTTGGTTTAGATGTCAATTCCGACATCATTAATATTGAACTGTCTCGAGCTCTTCTTGCATAGCTTCGATCCAGCTTTCATCGATAAAGCTTCTTCTATGCTTTTTGGTTCAATTTCGAGATGAGAGCAACAAAGACTAGACTCTTCACGCCTTTTTGATCTCGGTGCGGATTCCTTCATTGATTTCGCCAATAATGAGATCTTTTGGATGACTGGATTTGTGTTTCCAGTTACTGGTTGATTTGATTGGTTGATGATCTCTTTCTTTATTTGAATCTTCATGAGCATCTTGATGATTGACTTCCTGAGTCTGAGATGCTTCTTGAGTTGAAGACTTTGGAAGGTCTAGAGCAGGTTCGACTCTTCATATTGAGTTTGGTGGATTCATCTTGCGCTCGAGTCTTGGAATTTGACATTCATTGATTCTTCCACAGATCGGCTTTTCTTGTTATAGACTCGTAGGCTTTGCTTGATGTAGAATATCCAAGGAAGATGCCTTCATCTCGATCTTTCTTCAAACTTACCAACTCGATCACTTGCATTTTTCAAAATAAAGCATTTGCAACCAAATACATGAAAGTATGAAACAATAGGCTTCTTACCTTTGAATAATTCATACGGGGTTTTCTCAAGAATAGGTCTTAGAAAGACTCTATTTATAATATAGCATGCTGTTGAAAGTTGGAACACTTCAGCCCAAAACCGTGAAGAAATTTTGCTTTCAATTAAAAGAGTTCTAGCCATTTCTTGAAGAGATCTATTCTTTCTTTCCACAACTCCATTTTGCTGAGGAGTGTATGGAGAAGAGAATACATGATTAAAACCAGATTCATCACACAATTTTGTGAAATCTTGATTTTCAAATTCTCCTCCATGATCTGTTCTTATACATGAAATAGCACATCATTTTTCATTTTGAACCTTTTTAGCAAACTTCTCAAAGTATGAAAAGGTTTCTGACTTATTTGCAAGAAAATGTACCCAAGTAAAGCGAGAGAAATCATCCACAATTACTAGGCAATATTTCTTACCTCCAATACTCTGAGTTCTGGTTGGTCCGAAGAGATCCATATGCAGCAATCGTAGTACATGATTAGTAGAGACATGATTTGTTGGTTTAAATGAATTTCTTACCTGTTTTCCCAAAACACGTGGATGTGCATGGATCGGACTTTTGATATGGTAATTTGGGTAGACCTCGAACAAGCCGCTTTGATGAGATTTTGGCTAATTGCTTCATATTGACATGGCCAAGCTTTCGTGCCATAAGCTTGCTTCATTTTGGATTGAAATTAGACATTGAGATTCATTCATCTTCATGTCTAAGAGGTAGATGTTTCCATGTCTTCGACCCATGAAAGACTCAAAGAGAGTCTTTACTAATTCCATAGCAAATTCCTTCTTGAAAGGAGATCTTGAAACCAAGATCACACGTTGGCTAATGCCGAGAAGGTTATAGTTGAGTCCTTCTACTAGAGAAACATTGCTTATTGTGAGATTTCCAATTCTCACAGTTCCAAATCCCACGATGCTTCCTTTGCCGTTTCCTCCAAATGAAACATTTCCGCCGTTTACTTGAACAAGCTTTACGAAGCATTTTGAGTCTCCCGTCATGTGTCTTGAGCATCCGCTGTCAAGATACCATTTTATCTTTTTCTTGACGGAGACCCGCATTCAAGTGAGAGTCTCAAGCTTTCTTTGGTACCCAAATTTTCTTGGGTCCTTTGGAGTTAGTAGGATAAGCATTATTGGGCCATGTTTTCTTAATGTGTTTCCAAACCATAGGACAGTCTTTTTCAAAATGATCTCGACCGTAACACTTTGAACACTTTAGAGCATTTCGACCAACAAAGGCTTTACGAAAACTTTCTTGAAGTGATTTTTGTAAGCTTCTCTTGACGGTCTTTTCTTAATTCTTTCTTTAACTTTAGGAAAATCAATCAAGGGAATTGTCTCCGCTGTCATGCCTAATCCGACTTATTGAAATAGGGTCTTTGAACTAAAAGCACTTTTTCAAGCTTTTCGGATCCTATCGAAAACTTCTTTGAAATATTTGATAAGTCTGTTTTTAAGAAAACATTTTCTTTCAAAAGATCATTTTCTTTTTCTTTAAGAGCAGAAACATTTAGGTCTAGACTTTTAACTCTTTCTTCTAAAATAACTTCCTTTTGTTTCAGAATTGAGTTTTCCTTTTTAAGTTCGGAAATTCTTTTGAGAGAAGTCTTAAGACGAAACACAGTTCATCAATATATTTAGAGACTTTGACAGAATTTTAAAATCACTTACCTCAAATTCACTCGTCCGAGTCCGATCCAACCGAGTCCGAGTCCGAATGTGCCATCAAACATATGTTGGCATATTCATTATCACTTTCTTCACATTATGTATCACCTGTGTTTCGGCTTTGAGAGCCTTTCGAAATTTCTCAGCTTTTCCTCTTTTCTTTTCGAAGAGGACAATTGGGTCCGATGTGTCCCTTCTTTTTACATTCGAAGCAAACTACATCTTTGTTTGGTTCCTCATCATCAACAGACTTGGTCTCATTGTCTCGAAAACTTTGTTTCTTTGGGTTGAACCTTCGCCTTTTCTATTCAGTTTCTTGAATCTTCTTATCATAAGGGCGAGCTCCTCATCATCCATATCATCTTTAGAATCTGCATCATCGTAATCATCATTTGATTTTAGTGCAATAGATTTCTTACCTCTTGGATCTTCGTCTTCATTAATTCGTTCCACTTCATAAGACTGAAGAGTTCAAATTAGCTCGTCTACAGATAATGGCATGATTCTTTACGTCTCTCTTATTGAAGTCTTTATATGATTCCAATCCTTGGAGAGTCCACGCAGAAGCTTGTTCACCTTCATGGGATCAGAAATTTTTTGTCCTTGGTTCTCAAGACCATTGACAATATCTGTAAAACGACTAAACATGTCAGTTACAGATTCTCCTGATTTCATTTTGAAGGCTTCATATTGACCGAGGAGAATATTGATTCTAGTCTCCTTCACTCGATCTGTTCCTTCATAGGTGATATGTAATCTATCCCATACTTCTTTTGATGTAACACAAGAAGATATTCTGTTATATTCAGTTGGAGACAAAGCACAATATAAAGAGTAAATTGCTTTTGCATCGAGTGCTTGTCTCTTGTTTATTTCTTCCTGAGGCATTCCGCCGGCTTCAACAGTTCTTTTCCTCTTTCGTAGACCGATGCAACAGCAGGAGTGATTCCTCTTTCCACAACATCCCATTCCGGAGGATCCTTGGATCGTAGGAAAGCTTTCATCTTGTTCTTCCGATGTTGTAATCCTTTCCGTCAAAGTAGGGTGGTCTCGGTATTGCTTTGCCCTTCCATCAGCCCCGGTGCTAGCATACTAGCCATGGATCTTTTACTCGAAGTAAAACACTTCAAACAAAGTAAGAACACGGGCTCGATACCAATTGATATTGCTAGTATGAGTACCTAGAGGGGGTGAATAGGTATACAAAGATTTTTCTAGAAAATCGCACAATACTTTAGACAGTTGAAGAATTTGCAATAATTAAAAACCAATCGTGAGACCGAGTAAGGGAAAGAGAGAATTGAACACTTGGATTATAGTGGTTCGGCTTGATTCAAGCCTACGTCCACTCTTTCGCACCGACAGCCAATTGGCTGGATTCCACTATGAACAAAGAGATGTTACAAAGTGTTGATCTTCCTTGATTTTTCGGCGTAGATGATCTACCACACTCACTCAAGGTATCACTAAGTGTAAACACTCTCTGTGTATACAATTTCGCTCGAACAGTCTCAACTAACAATCAAGGTTCTTCAGACTCTGGAATTTTTCTATCAATCACTCACTCAAAACAACTAGAACGTCTTCTTTTTATACTCCTTTATGCCATCATAGCCGTTGGCACTTACCAAAGGAATTCCTCCAATCTACCCGTTGGACGGAATCAATCAAGAAGATCATCCGAGCTATTTAAGGAATTTGATGATAGCCCATCAATCCTGTTCGCCCATACAATCAGGATCTTGGTTTCCAAGAATAGAACATACCAAGATTATTTCGTTGACCATCGGATCTTCAATCGATCTTAGATAAGAATTAAAGAATCCGAAATGATTATCCAACCAAAGAATCTATTCCAGAGGATAGGATCGAATCCTCAACCATATACCTCGGCTTTGGATTTCCTTCGTCACTGGATTTAGAAAGACTGTCAGTGAGAATAGACTTAAGTCTTGAGTCTTGAGTCTTAAGTCTTGAGTCTTGAGTCTTGAGTCTTGGGTCTTGAGTCTCGAGAGAACAAAGTCTTCAGACTTTAAACTGACGGTCTCCGAACATCCAGACTTAGACCGAAAGAAACGTTTTGTCGGCTTCAAAATATTCGGAAAGATTTCTCCAACATCTTTCTATCGACCCATCTAGTCGAGTTTTAAGTTTATAGACCCATTTGCAAGATATAGGATGTACCTCTTTAGGTCTTGGTACTAGGTCCCATGTTTCATTCTTTCTTAGTGCTTGTATCTCTTCCTCCATAGCTTTCCTCCATTCCATGTCTTGCAAAGCTTTCTCATATGTGGACGGCTCGACTACTCCGACATCTTCGGTCAGTGCCGCATTTGCATATTTGGGATTTGGTCTTCTTTGTCTTGTTGATCTCCTTAGTTGAGATTCCTCCTCTTCAGGTTCTTCCATCTGACTTGGTCGGAACTCTTCTGTAGTTCTTGGATGTACACCAATTCGCCATGGGCTCTTTGATTTTTCTGGTGAGTGTGCTCTGACTTCTTTTCTTCTAGTTACATTATCATTTGCTTCTTCAATTAACTGGCTCTTATCAATCTCGTCATTTTCTTCTATTCCTTCACGAATCTATTCTTCAACTTGTTTTGAATTAGGTTGTGATGTCCACCAAGATGATAGTTCGTCGAACACCACATTTCTAGAAGTGTAACACCTCCCTGTTTTAGGGTCACAACACTTCCATCCTTTTCTTTGATCATCGTAGCCCATGAATATGCAGCGAACTGCCTTGTTATCGAACTTGTTACGAAGATGGTCTGGCACGAATGCATAACATACACACCCAAATATTCTAAAGTGACTTACCGTGGGCTTGCGATTCCACAACTTCTCATAAGGTGACATAAAGCCAAGCCTTGCTTGAGGTAGTCTGTTGATCACGTGTGCTGCCGTCTTCATACACTCGACCCAAAACTTGGGTGGAACACTCTTCGCATGCAACATACTCCTGCATGTCTCCGCCAAATGCCGATTCTTTCTTTTGGCAACTCCATTTTGTTGTGGCGTATTTGGGCAAGTAAATTGTTGACGTATCTTACATTCTTGAAGAAATTTTGTAAAGTCATCTGATGTGTATTCTCCCCCATTATCCGTGCGAAGGCATAGTATTTTCTTGCCTACTTTATATTCTACTTTTGCTTTAAACTCCTTAAATTTGTTTAATGCTTCGGATTTTTCTTTCATGAAGTCAACCCAGACGTACCTGGAGAAATCGTCGATGAATGTTATCATGTACTTTGATCCTCTAACTGACGGTTGCTTCATTGGTCCAAATACATCTGAGTGGACAAGCTCGAGAGGCATCTTAGCTCTGAATTTGGACTCTTCATATGGAAGCTGATGTGCCTTCCCATACTGGCATCCAGCACAGATGACATCTTCTTGTACTTCCAAGTGGGGGAGACCTTTTAGCATACCTTTCTTCATCATCACCTTTAATTTATGGTAGCTCACGTGCCCAAGCCGTGCATGCCACAAATCAGGTGTTTCACTCCTTCGAGTTTTGTCCACGTATGCCGTCTGAGCTGACATCACTTAGACAGACTCTAATCGACGCCCCTCCATGATTGGTGTACCGGTTGGTTTCAAATTGCGGTACACCCTAACGTCTCTAGGACCAAACACCACATAATTGCTCGAGTCGTAAGTTGTGCCACGGACAGTAGATTCTTCTTCATTCCGGCACATGGTACACATTTTTCAGTTCGACTTGATGCGAACTAAATCGGGGTGTCATCATCGTTTGGCCCACATGGGTAATCGGCAACCTTGAGTTGTCTGCGGTGACAACTACTCGTCCACCTTTGTACTCACACATGTTTGATAGCTTGCCTTGATCTCCGGTCATGTGATTTGAGCACCCCGAGTCGACTATCCAATCTTCTTCATAATCAATCAATTTATCACTTACCGTGATGAGGGCCATCGCATCTTCTTGTTCCTCCATTGCAAAGGATTCTTGGAAATCCCACTCTTCTTCGCTATCATTTTCCTTGGATGCTGTGACATTTCCTTCAACTCTTTTGAACCGACAATCCCTGGCAAAGTGACCTACTTTGCCACACGTGTAACACCGTCCATTACGCCTTCTATTCTTCTTTTCTTCATTTTCTTCCTTATCGCGGTCTCGACGAGCTCCCCCTGGCCGAGGTCGAGTTCCTTCTATTCGCTTTTGCCATTCTCCATGACTTTTCCACGGTTTGCCATCTCTTGCACTTGCTCCATTTCTATTTTGGCCCTTGAACCCTCGTTTATTACTAAAGAGGGCATTTTCATCCTCCTTAATTGAGACCTTAGAAATTTGTTTATCTAAGGCTTCTTGGTTGGCCAATATATTCTCCAACTCTATTAGAGTTGGCTCATTTGCCCATCCACGAGTGGCCGTAACAATACCATTATATTCCGGCCTTAACCCGTGAATTATGATTCTTCTCATTCTTGTCTCAGAGATGGCATTCTCAGGATCTAATTTTGAAATTTCTTCGCAAATAGATTTAACTTTAGAAAAGTATTGACTCACCGTCATATTTTGTTGCGAGATTGAGAGGAGCTCGTTCTCCAGGCATTGTAACTTGGCATCGTTTGTCCTTGCAAACAGCGTCGCCAAGTTATCCCAGGCCTCCTTCGGGGTCGTCGCACTCTTTATGTGTTGTAGTAATTCATCTTCAACAGTCACGGCAAGCACATAAAGAGCCTTACCCGATTTTATATTCCATTTTCTTAATTCACTATCATTCGTAGGTGGGGTGGTGTTGCTCCCGCCAACAATATCCCACAAATCTTGTCCTAGCAAATAATATTGTATGCGGGTACTCCAATTATTATAATTTGAGTTGTTGAGCTTCTCAATACCACTTACCGAACTCGAGAAATCCGCCATCGTGACTTGAGTATAATGCCCCGCACTATACCAAGTAAGCCTGGTCCCGGACCAACCGACTTCACAATCCCAGATTGTGCACTGGCAAAAAATCCGACGTCCTTCGCTTCTTCGCTCCTTGGCTCGACGATCCCTGACCGCCTTGCTCACCTACAATGGTCCCCGACCACTGTCTTCGGCCTCCAACGACCTGCTCTGATACCACTTGTTGAGAAATCAAGTGGATGTGCAAGTAAAATAATCACTTTATTTTATATAAGCAATATTGCAAACTCTTTACACACACCACTCTCATACACCTCTCACACCTCACACAAACACAATTCTTGCACACACCCACTCACTCTTTCTCACTCTACACTTCACGCCACCTACTCCCACCCACTCACACACTCACGTACACACCCCACACTTCTACGTACACACTCCTCACACTTCTTCACACACTCCTCACAATTCACACACACACACAAGGGGCAAGAACCCCTATTTATAGGGTGTAAATGTTGGAGAAATCTTTCCAGAATATTTTGAAGCTGACAAAACGTTTCTATCAGTCTAAGTCTGGATGTTTGGAGACCGACAGTTTAAAGTCTGAAGACTTTGTTTTCTCGAGACTCAAGACTCAAGACTCAAGACTCAAGACTCAAGACTTAAGACTCAAGACTCAAGACTTAAGTCTATTCTCACTGACAGTCTTTCTAATCCAGTGACGAAGGAAATCTAAAGCCTAGGTATATGGTTGAGGATTCGATCCTATCCTCTGGAATAGATTCTTTGGTTGGATAATCATTTTGGATTCTTTAATTCTTATCTAAGATCGATTGAAGATCCGATGGTCGACGAAATAATCTTGGAATGTTCTATTCTTGGAAACCAAGATCCTGATTGTATGGGCGAACAGGATTGATGGGCTATCATCAGATTCCTTAAATAGCTCGGATGATCTTCTTGATTGATTCCGTCCAACGGGTAGATTGGAGGAATTCCTTTACTAAATGCCAACGGCTATGATGGCATAAAGGAGTATAAAAGGAAGACGTTCTAGTTGTTTTAAGTGTGTGATCGATAGAGAAATTCCAGAGTCTGAAGAACCTTGATTGTTAGTTGAGACTGTTCGAGCGAAATTGTATACACAGAGAGTGTTTGTACTTGGTGATACCTTGAGTGAGTGTGGTAGATCATCTACGCCAAGAAATCAAGGAAGATCAACATTGTAACATCTCTTTGTTCATAGTGGAATCCAGCCAATTGGCTGTCAGTGCAGAAGAGTGGACGTAGGCTTGAATCAAGCCGAACCACTATAAACCGAGTGTTTAATTCTCTCTTTCCCTTACTCAGTCTCACGATTGATTTTTAATTATTGCAAATTCTTCAACTGTTTAAAGTATTGTGCAATCTTCAAAAATCTTTGTATACCTATTCACCCCCCTCTAGGTACTCATACTAGCAATATCAGTAAAAGTCGGTGAGAAAAATCTGGAGAGGGGGGGAGAGAAAATTCTGGAGAGAGGCAGAAAATTCTGGTGCGGCAGAGGGAGGAAGAGAAATCTGGAAAAATCCAGAGAAGGAGAGAGAGAGGCGGTGCTCCCCTTTTTTCTGACAGTTTGCTTCAGTGCCCTGCGAACTACGTGCCTTCGTCTCCCATAAGCTTCTTAGAGAGAGCAGCTTTCGTCTTCGGCAACAAGGTCTCCATCATCTACGGCGATACGAGGTACACATGGAGAGAAACCCACGAACGATGTTTGAAGCTCGCCTCCGCTCTGACGAGGTTGAAGATCTCGCGCGGCGATATCGTAAGTCTCTCTATCCTGTTTCCCTCGTCTTTAATAATATCCTTGTGTTTCATGCAAGTAAAAAGGGGTCCTCGCTCGCTTTCTTTCTTTCTTGCTTCCATTAGCTTTTAGTTTTCCCAGAGCTCACGGTCTCAAATGGAGGGAATAAGGTAGTTAATCAGGATCATGCTGTGAGAAGCTATAAGCCTAAGAAAAGTGGGAGGGACAAAGATCTATATTGAGATAGATTGTTCTTCACGGTACATTCTCATGAGCTATTATCGACAGTGTCGAATACATATGCATTTTGTGCACATGAACCGTTGTCGGATCAGGTGAACATCGCACTGGATATGCATGCCCCAGAGATGCTATCTTCGGTCTCTTTTCCTTTGCTCGTCCCCTTTGATGGTATATCAAGAGAAGGAGAACCCATGGAACCGGTCAATCTGCCAAATTAGGTCAAGATGAAGGAGGTCAACCCCCGAGCTCCTCCGTTGTCTATGTTGCTTCATAGATGTCTGTATGCTGTGTGGGACAAACCATTAACATAAACAACTGGAATGATTGGAAATACAAATACAAAACTATATTCCATGGACCAAAAACTTTTCAAAAAATAAAAAATTATAGCCTCGCATAGGAAGACCTTATAATACGTAACCTAGTTCATGTTAGTCCTAACTAAAATGATAGCGACTTGCCAAATTCAATATAAAGGTTTGTTAAAAAAAAAAAAACACATTAAAAAAAGAAACAAAGTGAAAGGATTAGAAGAGGTTGGTAAAGTCAACTATTGTGTAAAAGGTCATGTTTTGCATTCAAAACAAAAGCATAATGTAATATATATTGCTTTCCCACCAAAATTTGGAATATTATTCAAATTTTAGGAAATTATGATCAAATTACATGTGAAGTTATGTATCAATACTTAAGTGTTTGGAAGTTTCGGGAGTCTCAGATTCGAAAAAAGTGCATGAGTAGCATAATTTAGGTTAAGAAAATGGTGAAAAGTATAAGTCAAGGCAAGTCCTAGATACATAAAATATTTTAATGAATGCATGCCTGCCCTCTCTTTTCCCTCACTCGCATCCTTCAGATTCTCTCTTCTTTTCTTTCTTAATTACCTCACAAGTCCATTCTTTTCATTTCCAATCACCCCTACCCAACATAGTATCAAAGAGCACCATAATCTCGAAATATAGGAACCCCTATTTATATGCTTAAAAAAAAAAACCTAAGACCCGTCGGTGGTTGGGTTGAAACTTGAGAATCCTCTCTTAATATGGAAATTATAACAAGTACAGAGCTAACAGTACAAGACCTCCCATGAAACTGAACTTTTTGAAGAGAAATACTAACATTATAGCTAATTTCTTCTATCTGAAAAGGACGAAATTTCTTAAAATGATTATAAATTGCTCCATTGACTCAAATTATTGGAATACCCTTTAGTTATTTTATATCCGTAAAAGTAAAATAATATAAACTATTTCACTCTTTTATTAATCCATTATGGCCAATATTTTCTCTACACACTGTAATAATTGTTAAGTAAATCATTTGAGCACGTTGACCCCTGCACCCCTCTGCATTTGAATTCTAGCCTCGTCAACATTGACCATAAGGGGACAAACTCTCATTGTCCATTTGGAAATCCTTTCCCAAGAGGTGTCATCTCAATCTTCACCCACCCACGAAGAGGAGTCCCGCACGTCATGAATTTTGGGTCTACAGCTAACTCCTATCAAAACATTTTTGCTAAAACAATAAACTCATTAATCCCCCGCTTAAAAGGGTTTGCTTAATCGAAAACCATTTTTATTATTCACTTAGTTTTTAAAAAAAAAAAGTTGGGTCAAAGAGGGTCCTACTCGATCTTTGAATGCAAATTAATATATTTACACATTTTCTTGAGATCATGTACTCCGACAATGCATTCACTTTGACTAGGTTGAACTAGCATGAAATACAAGTTAATGGTCCCTAAATTTTGGCATATAGTCATGTGCAACATATTATGTCGTCAATCATGGCATGTTTCCATCTCTAGAAAAATTTGAAGTAAATGAGGCGTGTCAACCGGTGATTGGGTGGGGCACAATTCTCAAGTTATAATTTACCAAAAAAAAAAAAAATTCTCAAGTTAGAAGAATTACACCCATCACGTTATGTATACTCCGCGTGATTGAATGAGTATAAAATGGAGCCTGATGTCATTATGTCCCAATCAGTCTCTTTGACTCGAAGGAGTTAAAACTTAAAAGGGGCGTCAAACTTTCCATCCTTAATTCATAGGCAGTTTTAATATTATCTTTCTCTCGTGAGAGGAAAGGTTAAAGGGGAGTCTTGCAAATTACGTGGACCCGACACTCTAGTCCTAAGTTCTTCTTGTCATTGCAGTAAAACTTACAAATGATTTGGTATGCATGATTGAACGGTGAGCTGCAATCCTCTAAGTCAATGCTACCTATTGGTACACACCGATTCATTTGTTAAAATTTGTATAAGACCATCGCCAATTGATCATGAACATTAAAGCTATTATATGAAAGCATGATGTATTATTTGACTATTGTAACATTTCCTTCCATACTTAGGCTTGTATTTCACCTAAGATAATGGTTGAAATAATAATAGGCAAAGAAAAAGTATAAAAATATTTGAACTCAAGACACCCTCTGGAGCCACAACTATGTAGAATCCAGTGCACAATAATCTACTCCAAAAACTTTGGAATATGGTGCCCATGTTAAAATATCTGCATAGCAAACTACGAACTCATCTATCAGCTTATGTTTTTAGAATAATTAGTTATAATCCCATAAAGTCTCAACGTAGTATCGTAGTAGGAGGCCTTGAATTCACATATTCCAGACTTTTATTAACCTCACCAATTACATATTTCAAAGCTTCACGCTTAAGTTAAAGTCCAACGTAGACACGATGGAGAGGGTTAGAATAATTAAAAATTAAATAACGTTTTCATTTAATAGTTTAAGTTTTTAGAAAAATTGATTATAGTCTCACAAAATCTCGACATATTATGTTTTATGTCTTAGAACTCTCCCTCACACAAAGGTTTGGTTCGATGATAAAGGCCTTAAGCATAGATCCCAACATGTGAGTCCCATGGGTAAAAGGATTATCAAAATCTAAGGCTTATAAATAAGGGAACCTATAAACGAGTGAAAAGGCATGGTGCTGTTTTACTATAAAATCGCTCTCCTTAAATCGTCTAATGGACAATGAAAATTATCACATGTTGTATTTCGAATTGACAGATGATTTTGAATCAAGAAAGGAACACAAACTTGATGATTAGGTTCTAGAACTTATGAAATAAATCCACTAATTATAGCAAATTATCTTGAAGGATACAACCAAGCATTTCATTAACATAAACAACTGGAATGATTGGAAATAAATTACTGGGAAATGACTAGAAATAAGTAAAGTGCATTGACAAAAGTAAAATCTTGTTCTTCGGATGTTTGTGCATATCTTTTCCTCTTTGTTGTTCTCCTTTTTATAGTCCATGGGTAGCTGGCCTGTTCTAGTAAGTGTTCTCGCTCGTTGAAATTTGATTTTGGTTCCCTTTTATGGTATAATTGTTCCCGCCTCAGAAGGTCGACTACAATAACTAATTGACTCAGCTATACAAATTGCTTGATTGCAACTACTAGTTAATACCCTTGATAATTGGTCCTGTATAAAAGTTTCACTGCAATAATTGTTTCCGGTATTTTTATCCTTACAGTCGATTTGATTTCGGCCAAGTTTTGTGAGTCGGTGTTAATGTTTCTCAATTCCATCAACATTGATTTGACCAACATCGGCTTGACTATTCCCACCTTGTCCACTTAATCCCATTGGCTTCTTACAATCATTGTTGGCGTTTAACCACTGAATGTATTTATAGTGAAAATCATATCGCAATGCTCGTCAACATACTGTTTACTCCTTCCTTAGTGACGGCCTACATAATCTATCTGTAGGTCTATATTCATAATCGGCCTTGACCTTGTTTAGTTGACTACGGCCCGAATTAAAAGATTGCTCTTCGTCTCAATGTTTTAGCACTTTCTCATCAAAGCTATAAAGTCATAGGTGATGATGTATGGTTAATGGCATCATTCTTATGAAACTGACATCAAAGTTGACATTTTTAGGTTACTTATAGTCACAGACTATATTTAATATTTTAACAGTTTTACATGTGTCTGAACTCCTTCTTTTAATGGACCCATTACACTAATTAATATAGATAAGCAACGCACTAAGGAGTTTCATTCTATATGGATGCAAAACACCATTGCATTTCCAAGACTCCATTCCCATGCTTTTCCATCCAAAATGACACACAATCCAGGAGATGCATGATAAGACTTTCGGGGAGGTTTTTTCCTAATGATCACAACTATCGAATTTCTACTTTTTCTCTTTTCGTTTTATGTGATCATAAAGCAGAAATTATCAAGACAATAATCATGTCGAGTTAGATGTCGTGGTTTCAAAAGAAAGAAAGAAAAACTAGGTTTTCGGCTGGTGAAAGCTGATCCGGCTGCATGCCTAAGTGTATGACTTAAGAACACGCGCGTGCATGGCATCCACGCCGGCTGCATATTTTCTTCAATGTACTCTCGTCTTATCATTTAGACTTCCCTGCGTGGTACTTGAAATGATAACACTGATTGTACTTTCATTGTATTGTACTTTCCTTGGCTATATGATATGTTATGAAGACTAAGATATAAAAGGAGAAGATAAAAGATGCTAAAATTAGATATTCGAGAGAGAACTAGTTGGATACAAAGTCATAATCTATCCGGGATTCCTGAGGTTATTGATAGTGAAGCATTTAAATGAAATCCATCCATTGTATCACTAGTCTTGCCTAGGTTTTGGCTCTTTCCTGATTTACTAAATCAGTCTTTAATGCTCTAACATTTCCAGGCAAAAATAAAAAATAAAATAAAGAAAGGTGCAAATACTTATTATTTGGGAATATTATCCGATCAGTCCTGAACTTATTATATAGATGTCAATAAGTCATAAACTTTTCAAGTTTGCCAATTTAGTGTTAAATTTTTATGCGAAATTACAATATAGTCTTCCCGGCTAATTTTTTTCGGGATAACTGACATGACGGTCCAGTTATTACCGGTTGTTCTATATTCAAAGCATCTAGAATACTCACTTTGGTGGGGATGATGCATGAAGTCGTGGTGGGGCTACGTAATCAGATAAGGCATGAAATGGGACTTATCTGTTCCCCTTTTTATGGGTAAGGATTGCGGCATTTTCTTCATCTCGCACTCACTACTCTCAGAAGGGAAGCTTCAGCGAAGTTTGACAAAAACTCTAAAGAATTGAATGGATGCCTATCATCATCTTGTGGGTAGCGACAAATCTTGATGCTTTCCATGGTCATCAAGATCTGATTTGAGAGAAAGCTTGGTGGATGCTGTTCCATTACGTACGTGTTCCTTCTAGAAAGAGGGTTCGACGGTAATGGCGTGTAGATTGTGGAAGATACGTGCCTCTTCCATGTGGGGTTTGATCTAAAGTCAGAGGCAAAGTTATTTTGGTGATCTGATCATGGCGATGACTCACAAGGAAGTCGTCTAGGGCCCATTAACTGGGGCTGTACGTTGCTTTTCTAGATATTATCATTTATTCAGAAGTACTGTCACTTGATAATATCTGAGAAAATTTTGTAACATTTAGTTTGTGTTAAAATAAAGCGGAAAAGAGAATTGGAGAATTTTTTAATTTTTGTATATTTCTCTGTGTCTAATATTAATCATACATGAGCCTATTTATAGGCTGTTTTAGAAAACTATGTGAAGCAACAAAATATTACAATATCAAATACAATCAATTAGAATAAAATAAGGAGGATAATATCTCTAACAATATATCTAAAATTCCCTCTCAAACTCAAGGTGATATATAGAAGAGGTTAGTTAGAGTTTGGAGAAATGATCTTGAAAACGTCCAGGTGAATGTGCCTTAATGAAAATATTAGCTATTTAATCAACTAACGAAGTGGGAACAAGATATGACCAAAAAAAAAAAAAAAAAGTGGGAACAAGACGAATAGTACCACAAAGCATGTGAGAGCGTATGAAATAACGATCTATTCTAATATATTTGGTATGTTCATGGAAAACATTGCTATGTGCTGTTTGGATAGCACTCTGGTTATCGTAATAAATGATCGTTGCACCATCATGAGAGACTCTCATGCCTTCAAATAACCTCCACAATCATAGTAATTATGATGTTGTATCAGGAAGGGCACGATATTCTACTTCTATAACAAATCGAGCGATAGTAGTCTATTTCTTGCTTTGCCAAGAAATAAGGGAGTTTCCTAAGAAGAAGTAGTGGCCTGTAGTAAAGGGACGATCAAGAGTATCACCGGCCTAGTTGGCATCTAGCATCAGAATAAGTCATTAACTCTAAGGTTGAGTTAGTATAAAAGTGAAAACTGTGAAATAAGGTACCCTTGACGTAACGAAGAATTCGAAGAACATCGGCAAAGCGAGTTGTTCATGATGCGGTCATGAATTGACTTACAATATGAATAGCATAAATGATGTCAGGACAAGTAACGGTGAGGTATACAAGACTACCAATCAGTTTTCGATAAAGCATAGGATTCGAAAGAGGAGTCTCATCTTTGTGATCAAATTTGGCATTTGTCTCAATGGAAGTTATAACAATCTTGTTATAGTAAATCCAACTTGAGAAAGGAGATTAATGGCATATTTCTCTTGAGAAAGATAATAGCCCGAGGAATTTGAATCAACCTCCAAGCTTAAAAAATAACCAACTCAATCAAGATCTTTCATTTACGTATGAGGATTTCGTAATATTGTTTTGATCATCGCTAATAATAACCATGTCATCAACATATAAGAGCATCATACAAATGAGATGTTCATTTGAACAAAAAGAGCATTGTCATAGGGATTAGATATAAATCCATGGTGTTCCATTGTGGAACTAAACTTGGAATACCATGCACAATGAGCTTACTTTAGTCCACATAATGCTCGGCATAGTCAACAAACTTTATTAGAAGTGTGAGTGTATCTAGGAGAGGGCTCTGTATGAATTTCCTTAGTGAGATCTCTATTAAAAAATGTATTTTTGACATCCATTTATAACCGAGGCCATCACTTAATAGAAGCAATGGGAAGGAGGCTATGAACAAAAGTACGGGTGAATATAGTTCCAAAGTAGAATGTAGAACTTGAAAACCAAACCGATAGGAACCTGTAGGTTCCAAGTTCCAAAGTATGCATGATAAGCTCCAAGTTCCAAAAAATAAAGAACCTACTTTGACAAATAGGTTCTAGATTCTTAGTTGGAGAAACCTAGAACTTGGAATCTATATCCTATAACCTAGAACCTGGAATAAGTTTTAATGTTTTTCTTGGTTTATGTCTTCATGTGATCTTGCGATATTCCATACCATTCGATGATGAGTATATAATCTGGAAATACTAGTTTAAGCTTCCATTTTATGATTGATACTTTTACTCTATTTATTCTCATATTTTTCATATGCCTTTATGGTCAATAAATTATAGCAACGAATGGTAGTCATTAATGGTTTTAATTCACTGCAATCATTCAATTAATAATATAGGTTGATCTTGAGTAGACCCTAAAACCTACCTGGTTCCAAGAAACCTATAGGGTAGGTTCTAGGTTCTAGGTTCTAGGTTTTAGGATATGCAGGGTAGGTTTCAGGTACCAAAAATTGAGAAACCCATTTCAATGGGTAGGTTTAAAGTTCCATTTGGAACCTGTATAGAACCTGGAACCACTTATCCCTAAACAAAAGTAAGACATGTAGTTGGAGCAAATGTCTCACAACAATCAATGCTACACTCATAACTAAAGCCTTTTGCTACTAGTCTAGTTTTGTAGCATTCTACCGTACCTTCTGCCTTCATTTTGATCTTGTACACCAATTTGCAACATATAGCCAACTTTTCAAGAAGCAAGCAACCAAATCCCAAGTATGAGAATTTTCTAACGCTTGCAATCATCTATCATTGCTTGCTTCCAAAAAGGATAAGTACTAGCTTCTTTATATGTGCAAGGCTCGTGAAAAGAAGCAATAGTAGAATAACAGTGAAAATCATGAAGCTGAACAAAAATGTGAATTACACAAGTGGAATGACAAACAAGAGAAGAAGGAATGTTTAAGGTTGGAGAATCCACGGATGGTGCAAACATATTAGGAGCAGTCGAAGTAGGATTACCAGAGACACTTGCATCAAGATTAGAAGAGGACAATTCCAAAGAGGAAGAAGTGTGTTATCTTTAGGCAATTAATCGGTAGAAGGATTAGCGAAAAAGCAAATAGTTGGAGAGGATGCAAAGGGACGAAGAGACAAGAATATCTCGTGTTCCCAAAGGGTAAAATTATGAGATATCCAAAGTTGATTTGAGATAGGATCCCAACGTCTATACCTTTTATGCTCAATACTATATCCAAAGAACCAACATAAATGAGCACAAGATTCTAACTTCGTGCATTCATTAGAAAGAAGATACACAAAATAAGCATTGCCAAAGACTCGAAGCAAATTGTAATTAGGAATACTGTCATATAAGTGCTTGTAAGGAGAAATATTATCTATAGTAGGTGATGGAATACGATTGATAGTATATATATCAGTATGATAGGCCTCTCCCCAAAATTGTTTTGGACAAGATGCTGAGATTAGAAGAGTGTGTATGATATCTAAGATGTGCCTATATTTACGTTCTACTCAACCATTTTGTTGGGAAGTTCTTGCAAGAACGATGAATGATAACGCCATTCCAAGAAAGAATTCTAAGGAACTCTTTGTCTCTATGTTACATGGCATTATCGGTACAAAAAAACTTTAATATCTCGGGAATATTTTGTCTTGATCATGGCAACAAAATCACTATAGATATGAGTGATTTCATATCAATTCTTCATAAGATAAAGTCATGTATAACGAAAATAATCATCAACAAAAATCACAAAAAACGAGATCCTCCCATAATGGGAGTAGGAGATAATCCCCAAATATCAAAGTGAATTAGATTAAAGCAAGCTTAAGAGACAAATTCACTAATATTGAACAATAAAGCATGATATTTTCCCAACTTACAAGGCAAGCAATCAAAATTTTTATTGTCAATAGAACCTAAATGACCACTTAAGATCAGAGGACCTAAACTAGAGAAAGAAGGATGTCCCAATCAAAAATGCCAAGTTTTAGATAATACTATGGTAGCACAATGAGTGATGGAGTTGGGAAGCTTTAACAAAATAAGATCAAACAAACGTCCTACTTTGTGGCCTATCCCAATTGTCTATCCTATTCATGGATCCTGCACACGACAACTATTCAAAGAGAAATGAATGTCAAAACCAAGTTCGCATAGTTGTCCCACAAATATCAAGTTTAGTGAGAGTTTGGGAATCATAAATATATCAGGCAAGGACAATTTGGACGCCGCAACATGCCCTGTTTGACTAACTATTATCTAAGATTTACTAGCTGTATGAATAATAGGCACTTGAAGTATATGACTTTGAATTGAGTCAATTGGAATTAGAGGTCATGTGATTATAGCAGGTAGAATCAAAGAACCATGAATCAAGATTTCCTAGGGTGATTGACAAAGTGGAAGGGTTAGGTGCAGAGGAGCTAAAAGCACTAGATTTTAGAATGATAGAACGAACTGCGGATCGAAGATCATCTAATTATACAGTAATAGATGTACTGTTAGAGGAATCCTCAATGGTAGCAACAATGATGGACAGACATGCATGCAAACCTCTAAACCAAGATAGGTTGTTCCTTCCCGTAGGTTGCTTAGGTTGCAACTGATAACAATTGGATGCACGATGACCAAGTAGGGGACAATGCATACAACAAGGCTTGCACCATGAGGTGGAACCAGAAGTGGCAAACACTACATCTTTAGAAGTGGAGATTGATAGAATGACATGTTGTGCCTTTAAAGTAGTAGCAAGTTGAGTCTCCTCCATCAACAATTTCGAGGCAACTGCCTCAAGATGAGGTAGAGGATGCCGATGCAAAAGTGAAGCCTACATAGATTCAAACTCATCATTAAGTGCCATTGGAAAATGCATAATACACATATGATCGTGACATTCAACAAACTAACAAGCATCAGAAGTCATCTCTCATTCAGGCTCAGATAAAGCTAGCTGATCTCATATAGCTTGTCTGGAAGATAAAAAGTTGTTAATAGACTGAACTGTCTCCTGACACATGCGATGTAAATTCCCTAATAGTTGTTAGTCATGAGCAATGTCTGATGCAGAGTAACAACTGGCAAGAATATCCTAGGCTTCGTTTGTTATATTTAGGTGATCAAACAGAAGTCTAATAAATGGAATCGAAGTGTCTTGGCACCATGTGAGTATCTGATGATTCTTGCAATCCCACTCCTCTAAACAATTGGCAAATTGATCATTGGTTCATCAAGAGCCAACGATCAATTGGTAAATGGACTCCGTTTACTGGGTTAGACTCGTCGGAGGATGAGAAAACTGTTAGACGCAAATTGCGTAATCCCAAGATCTCCATAACCAAAACAAGAACATGCATAATTGAGTAAAAAGATTAACACACCTGTTTTGGGATCCATCGAACATAAAGCGGAAGCAGAAAAGGGATTACCCACATATAAAGGGGATCCATGCATCAAGTCCTTCTCCTCTATTGCCCTCCGTATCACTGGCTCAATGAGGCGGCCCCCCTCACGTGTAGCGTTAGGTAAACGCCCCTTAGGTGAGGATACATGTGAGAAATTAGGGTTAGAGGAGAGACTTGAGCATTATTTATAGAGTTTCCAACCAGTCCCCCTCATTACGGGCCAGGCTCAACTCGGCCCACACTAGCCAGCCCATATTAGACTAATTAAGAAACCTTCTATCTCTCTTTAGACCAACCCTGTTTTACGGTAACCGTAAAAACAGTAAATTACAATATCAATTAATTTAGTTCACATTAGAAAAACTCTTACATTCTCCCACTTAGACTATATTAATTGAAATCGTACTGTATGTGCGCACATTTGGTCCAAAGATAATTCTTAATAGTCAATCCTATCCCATAAAGTCTTAAACACCGAATCATGGCGGTAACTGCATGTATACACACAGAGCCTTCCATGGTCACGAATGTTCTCAACTTTATTGATATGGATTCAATATGGTAGTGTGTCAAATGGATAACATCTCTCATAGAGAGATCTCATTTGTCAGTCACCATTCTCTTACCTTAGGTGTCACAAAAAAACTTGTGCCACTAGAGAATGCATATGATTCCAATGAACCCACATATGTCTTGTCCTTATGGTTAACCTTTCTTTATGTATCACAAGACATATGCACAAGGCTAATAACCGAATGCCCGGATGCCCCTAGCCTTCACTCAAGGTCTATACAATCCCTTGAGACTTTATTAATATGTATTCAACATAATAACAACACATTCAAAATATTTTATTGAATGCAAAAGTTGATACATATCAAACCGTTACTAAGTGTAACAAACCACAGATGTGAACTTTATCAGAGTAAAGCCAAAATAGCTCCCACTAAACAACATTATCTGAAGATACTCTTAGGCCCATGTTAATGATATGTTACTAAAATACACATGGGCGTAGACCTTTAGTTAGTGGATCTGCAACCATATCATCTGTGAAAATATGTTATATTATAAGTCACCTTTTTGTACTGTTTCTTTATGGTAAAAAAATATTTGACCACCATATATTTAGATCCCTTGATACCTCTGTAGTAAATAAATAATACTACAAATTTGTTATCTCAATACAACCGTATGGGTCCATCCATAAAGTTAAAACAATCAATTTTGTTATGAGGTTTTGGAGCCTAAAAGCCCAAGTAACAGCCTAAAAGAATGTTATTAACACTACTTACATAGTAGAAGATGACATAAAACTTTATTTACTGCACTTACTGTTAACATAAATATGTATTATGTTATTGATTGCATGTCATTATAACAGCCAGCAAAGTTTACATCTAAATACCCTACTAATTGCAAGAATTGAACATAGCTATAAATTAGCATATAATCTCTTGTCTTCTTTAAGTACCTTAAAACCTTCTTGACAGCAATCCAGTGATCATGTCCTGGATTTGACCGATATCTGCCTAGAAGTCCCGTCACAAAGACAACATTTAGTCTAGTGCAAATTCGAGCATACATTATACTTTTAAGTGCACTGACACAAGGTACTCTATTTAATTAGATTTTATCAATATTTAAATAAGGACAATGTGGTAGATTTAGTCCATCACACTTAACAACAGGAGCAATTCCTGGCTTGCAATGATGTATATTGAATATTTCCAATATACAATCAGCAAATGTCCTCCGAGAAAATCTAATATAATATGGCAAAAACAATCCTTACGACTTCAAAGTATAAATGATATAAGATGTCTCAAGGTCACAACTTGTAAGCAAAATATTATGTACATAAAGTATGAGAAAAAATAAATTTCCTCCCACTAACCTTGCAGTATATTGAATTACTTTGTTCCCAATTGAACAAAATAACAACACTATGAAACTTTAATAATATTGTCTGGAAACTTGCTTAAGACCATAAATTAAAACTTTTTAGTCTACACACAAGTTTACTTGAATCTGCTGCAAAATCATCCAGTTGCACTATATAGATTTTGTATCTATTTGGCGTAACTCCATATCAAAATAAATTATTAATGCCACATTCACTCTGAAAAAATCTTTAAAAATACTAGAAAGAATTATTTATTTATTCACTATAAACAATCCACCCATCTTTCAGAGTGAAGACTTTAGTTACCAATTTGGCTTTAAATTCCACAATCTTTCTTTGAAATTCTTTTAATTTTGTATGCTAATTTGCAACTAATGAACTTGTAATCTTTAGGCAAGTAAGTTAGTTTTCAAACACTATGATGTTTCATAGATTGTATATCGCCTTTTATAGCATCTAATCACATACTTGATTGAGAATAAGAAACGACATTTATAAATATGTCATTACATCAACCATATAGTGGATATTGTAATCATGCTCTCACAAATAGACTATATAGTCGATGGTATAACCGATCGTCTTTCCTTAACAAATCTCCTTAATAAAGTTGCAACCACTTCATTCTGCACTTGAGAGGTTTAAGAAATTTCGTTATAAACTATATCAAGAATAGTACATTGAACCTCAACAAGTTTAGTTTATGATACAGGATATTCCATAATTATCTGTATATGTAAAGACAAAAACATAGTAACCTCCATCATACTATTATTTTTAATAATCTGAGAGCAGCTATCCTCTACAATTACGTCAATATTTAGAAACTTTAGAGTATGTGATTCCATAATTCTTGTACCTTCTTTAGGGTCATAAAATCAATACCCTTTTAAACAATCTAGGTAAGATACAAAATAATTTCGAGTGAATCTTTTGTCAAGATTTTCAGGCATAGTAATTAAGTTACCACCCCAGAATCTACCAAGTATTTGACAAATGACCCTTTAAGTTATTTCGCATTGTCATACTTGCCAAAATACTCATAGCCACTGTTAAACCTAACAACCTTTTAATCATATACGAGATGTATATGTCATTAAGACTTAAACACAATCTTTGCAGATGTGTCATAATTTCAATATCAGAAAGGACATAATTTCAAGCAACTAAGGCTTCCATCATCTTATAGCAGTGCAGTCCGTAGGCAAACCTATTTTCAAGTGTTCCAGAATGGAACGCTTCATGGACAATAAGCAAATTCAATTGCTCTTTTCTCAAGCAACAAATCATATGTCCACAACTTAAAATTTGAAGCAGTAAAAACCTCAATGGTGACGGAATTACCATTTACAGAAAAGGTGACTGAAAAACAAGCAGTATATAATTAGCATCATGTGAGCATTGTGTAACTTGACATACAAGTACACATCCAGAGAATTACATGCAAAATCACATAATCACTCTTGGGCAGAATACATGAATTGCAATTGTACACTCCTCACATGATAAGGGTTATGAGAATATGTTCCAATTCTTCGTGAATTCATCACATTTGGGCATATGAATCACTAGAATCAGTCACTCCTCAACCATACTATCATGTATCCCTCCATGAACTAATACACAATCACCTCCTTTGGGAGTAAGATTACGCATTAGACCAGGAGACATCCCAATCATCATACGAGACCGAAATTTCTCAAACCCAATCAAGCGTGCCACTTTGGCGGTCACTACTCAATTGAATCATTGAAATTCTCTCATACCAGGGATATAAGCTTTACTCCTCACATACACCATATATATGTGATTTTAACTTTAGTGATAGGGACATCATATCACCAAAATCACATATCATGCTAATTACATTGATTTATTCATTAATAAAAAATTAATCATATATATATATATAGCGAACCTGAAAGACAGATTCCAATGAGATCATTGATCACAGTAACACAATAAACTTCTCATAACAGAGAATAAAACATCTCTTATGCACCCCAATTACATATTACCAGAACAACATAAAAAGAATGATGATCTATAATATCTCTCACAAATTAACATTGATAGTAATATAGGGTACACCAAATCAACAAGCTTGACAGTTGATCCATTATCACTCATGAGTTCATAAGGGAAAAATGACTCAAAGACCAACAACTGATTTATTAATCAATTTTAGGTAACAAATATCATTACTTCAACCAGTGGCCTATTAATTGAGTCAAACCAGATAACCAAATATCTAAAATTTAACAGTAGATACTATTGCTCTGCATAAATGTTGTCATACTCCTTAACTATAAAAAATATTCAACTTGATAGACATTAACAAGTGACCAGATGAGTTCATGTACAATATGCAGTAACTTAATTGACATGCATTACCCACATTCAGCAGATGTGTTAATCAGTACATCAGTTTGGTCACGAGTCCTTAAGTCGTCTATCATTCAAAGATTACTAGTGTGTAAATGAGTATAATTGAGTAACAAAAGTTTCATAATCTTTATTGTTTCTCATCAGCTCAAATACAATCTCATACGAATTGTATCTCATTAAGCCAGCTTCAGTTCACAATAAAGTTTGATTTTTATTGATGAATCACACCTTTTTATTATATGATAACATACTAGTAACCCATCACCTGTATTTCTTAAATCACAGAAAATACAAGAAAAATACGCAAAAATACACTAAAAATACATGTATTTAGGATTCCATATGCAATTTCACATCAATAAAACCACGAAACATATAAAATAAATATACCACAAGATAGGAAATCACCATACTAGTCCAACGCCGCCAGCCACGCACCAAAATAATACTCCGCGCACCCGCACGCGCCACCTGAGTGCGCGGCGCGTGGCCGCGCGTAGGGGCGCGTGCAGCATCCCCCGGCGACGTGCCGCCGACCCTCTTGCTCGTCTCGTCTCCCCCAATCCAAATTTGTGATTTAATTTAATTTTTATTGAACAAAAAGTCTCAAAAATCACAAATTATGGTAAGATTAGTACCAATTAGGGCTAATCCATACAAATTATGGTAGATCCGTACAAATTATGGTAAATCCGTACAAATTAGGGCAAAACCAATTGCGTTCGAGTTCTAGGGTTATGGTTGCTCTGATACCACATGTTAGACGCAAATTGCGTAATCCTAAGATCTCCATAACCAAAACAAGAACATGCATAATTGAGTAGAAATATTAACGCACTTGTTTTGGGATCCATCGAACATAAAGTGAAAGCAGAAAAAAGGGATTACCCACATATAAAGGAGATCCGCGCATCAAGTCATTCTCCTCTATTACCCTCTGTATCACTGGCTCAATGAGGCGGCCCCCTCACGTGTAGCGTTAGGTAAACGCCCCTTAGGTGAGGATACATGTGAGAAATTAGGGTTAGAGGAGAGACTTGAGCACTATTTATAGAGTTTCCAGCCAGTCCCTCCTCATTACGGGTCGGGCTCAACTCGCCCATACTAGCCAGCCCATATTAGACTAATTAAGAAACATTCTATTTCTCTTTAGACCAACCCTGTTTTACGGTAACCGTAAAAACAGTAAATTACAATATCAATTAATTTAGTCCACATTAGAAAAACTTTTACAGAAACTGTTCTGGTGGATTTTGTCTATAATGTCCAACTATTGCTTTAAAAAAAAAAAAAAAAGCAATTAAGCCGATAGGGTTGGCGGCCTGTGACGTGGCAACGCATGGTGGCGCGTGAGGCAGATTCCCGAGTCTTTTGATGAATTTTCAAAGTCTGACTTGTCTGAGGACAACGAACTGATGATGGGGTTTGTTTTTCGAAATGAGCAACGAGATTACCTAAACAACAATCAATGGCGGCGGTTCAATGATTTTATGCTCATGATTCGTTGTTATGTTAATGCAGGTTGCAGCTATGGCACCAAACATCCCTGCACTATACGAGCTCCACTTCGCGGTTCCAATGGCAGGCGCAACTCTTTCCGCGCTCAACGTAAGCCTTGACGAGCATGCTTTGACCATCATTCTTCACCAATTACGACCCAAAATCATCTTCGTCGACTCCGAGCTCATACACCTCGTCTCCAAAGTCATCCACAACAAGAACGACACGCTTCTCCTAGAAAACCACCACGATCACAAGCCACTCCTTGTCGCAATCCATGACTTCTCACTGGACCGTCAAGCCCACTATGATCTTGGGGTTCGAGAGTATGAACAAACCCTAGCTATGGGAGAGAGCGATTTCCAAGCCATGAGTCTGGCCGATGAGTGTGATCCCATCTCAGTCAACTTCACTTCGGGGTCGACAGGGATGTCCAAGGCAGTGGCATACAGCCACCGAGCAGCGTACTTGAACTCTCTAGGGCTGATCCTCCGATACAACATGGGGAAGTTGCCTGTGTTCCTATGGACGGTGGACATGTTCAGGTGCAATGGGTGGTGCTTCACGTGGGCAATGGCGGCACTCGGCGGTGTCAATGTGTGTATTAGGAACGTCTCAGCAAAGATAATCTTCAACTCCATTCAGCTCCACAAGGTCACTCATCTCTGTGGTAATGGTCCATTTTCGTTTACTTTGATGTTGAGAGTCCTGTTGCATCATGAGCATGACATATTTAACAGAATCAAAGGATAATATATCATTCACGTTAAAAAATAGATGAGTGGCGTTGAGATATGTCAATAATGTGTCATTACCGTAGTACGGTACAAGTACAATCAAATAATTGGGAGGATGCCTATGCTTTTTAAAACGTGTCATATGAAAGTATGGATGATGTTAGGTTCATGAAAAATCGCCCATGAAAAAGTAGAGTTTTCTTCTTCTTTTTTCCCTTTCAACAGGTAAACCCACTATCCTAAATATGATTGCTGATTCCCCACGGGTCAACCAAAAGCCACTGCCTTCCGTGGTGGACGTAATCATCGCCGGCGCATTCCCGACGAATCCTGCTCTCAAGAGAGTCCAAGAGCTTGGGTTGAACATTGTCTACGGATACGGCATGACGGAAGCCCTAGGGCCCACTCTCATCAGACCCTGGATGTCATCGCAACACCACCACCATAACGACGACGACGACGACAACGACGATCATAACTTGAAATGTAGATGTTGGGAATAACGGATCCCCGAAAACCGGATTCGACACCGAATCGAACCCCTAAATCAATGCGGAAGATGAAGCCCGGGAAAACACGCATCACCGATCGTAAAGCACACCACAGATTCGAGCGTACCTTGTTAGCCACAGATTAAACACCAACGCCGACAAGAGGAAGAGAAACGGTCATGTTCGATCCGATTAAGCAATGAAGGGAAGAAGAAATTGCCGAAGCCTTACTGTTTCTTCTTTTTCTTTTTGAGAGAGAGAGAGTGCGCGGGAGAAAGACGTACGTACATCTGTTTTTCCAACAGGTGTTATGTCTCTCTCTCTCCTCCCTTTTATACCTATCTCCTTCCACGGGCCCTATTCCCGTGGGCCGGGCTTTCTGGGCCCAACTTGGGCGGATGGGCCTTAAGCCCAATACCAATAAAGCCTTCATCTCCCACTCGCACATGGTGGGCCGAACAGTATTCTCTTTACCTCTTTTCAACATTCATACCGGTGAATAATCCATGCGACCAGCATACTTTGAGAGCTCGTTGCTATACATCTGTTAGGAATATATAGCAGCTCATAATGGGCGTCACACTCCGAGTAGATTTAGTATGCAGTACCCTAGATCGATCGATCACATTTATATCTCCCTTGATCTCTTTTAAACAATGATATATATATATATATATATATATATATATATATATATTGTATTCACAATTATAATTATCACAAAGACAATCATAATTGGTCGACCAGTGAATACAAAACCACAATGTGATTCTCTAAAATCGATCTTCCTCTTTCCTTCAAACTCTCAATTTCAGTCCAGCTTGCTTTTCTAGAAATGCCCCATTAGATCGAATCATCACATGACCATTGGCAACACCCTAAGATAGCAAACACTAAATAGAAATCTTGAGAATAAGTAAGAGTCATAAGGGGACTAAAAAATTGAGGAACTCTTTTCCTCAAGAGTCTCACACGTCATAAAAGTTGAGATCAAACTTTTTGCCACTCTTATTGGTCGTCTCATGCATACGTAGTATGAAATACGTATTACGGTATTAACTCCTTTCCCATGGAGCGTATGTCTACACTTTTCAATACCGTACAGATGATAGTTCAGACATACCCAATGTCTAACTTGAGTTCACGTATCTACTCAATCACAAAATTCATCAGAACTCACATCTGGCATCATAGACAGATAAAGTAAAATATGTGGGCTATTTTTACTTTTGGACATCTTTAGTATTATGTCCTCATCTTAACACTCAGTTAAGGCGACATATGTATTTTAAGCTTGAGCTCTTGATTATCACCTAGATAATAAGCTTAAAATCAGTCTCATCTCTATTCATCACATAGTAAACAGATGCGATTACCCGTGTGAGTGGGCTAATCTTATATCTGTCCGACATACTTCTCAACTTAAAATAATGCACTGAGCATTAAGATGTATAAAGATCATACTAAGGTTCATAGGCATTAATCAATGAAAAAACAAAATTTCATAAATGTGAACAACTCAGGGAAATTACAATTCAGTACATCAAACTCTACGCAATCCTAGAGATTTTACATGACCACAAAACACATCTCTAGGTATTGGCTTTGTCATAGGATCTGCTACCATTATATGCGTAGATATGTACTGCAAGTTCACATCCTTTCGTGCAACCATATCCTTAACAGGATTATACTTGGTATCTATCTGTTTGGTCTTGCCATGATATTTTGGATATTTGGTATACGCTTTTGCTGCTTGGCTACCACAGTTAACCAACAATAAATCTGCAGCACTTTCAATAACACCTAAATGATCCAAAAAATCTCTTAAGCCAAACACTTTCTTACACTGCTGCTCATAATGCCACGAACTCAACTTACATCGTGGACAAGGCTATACACTTTTGTTTCTTACTGCTCCAACATATGGTGCCATTATTCGGTAAGAAAACAAACCCAGAGGTAGATTTCCTTTCTTTTAAATCTCCTCTCCAATCAGCATTAGAATAGCCTTTGAGTTGTAGATCCTTTCCTTTATAACTCAGCGTATAATCAGCAGTCCCCTTTAGATACCTCAGTATTCTCTTAACGGCTTTCAAATGTGCTTGACCTGGATTGGATTGGTATCTACTCACCATTCCAACTGCAAAGCATATGTCGGGTGTTGTACACATCATAGCATACATCAAGCTCCCAACAGCACTAGCATAAGGAACATGTTTCATTTGTTCCTTCTCTTGTGGAGTCCCTGGACACAGTCTGTGGCTCAATCCTTCACCTTTTGCAATAGGAGTGTCTATGGGTTTACAGTCTTCCATACGAAATCGTTCAAGAACCTTATTTATATAGGTTTCTTGCGAAAGAGACAACGATCTCTTCGAACGATCTCTCGAAATCTTAACTCCAAGAATGTATGCAGCCTCACCCATATCCTGCATCTCAAAGTTAGAAGACAACTATCTCTTGACAGTATTCACCAACTCCATATTGCTTCCGGCAATTAGTATATCATCAACATATAATGATATGATCACAAATTGATCATTGGATCTTTTGATATATACACAATGATCCCCATCAATCATTTTAAAATCATATGCCATTATGGTATTATGAAAACGTATATACCATTGTCTTGACGACTACTTAAGGCCATATATCGACCCCCAAAGTCGACATACCTTTTCTTCTTGGCCTTTCACTATGAAACCAACAGGTTGTTCCATATATATTTCTTCCTCTAATTCTCCATTGAGGAAAGCAGTCTTTACATCCATTTGATGTAACTCAAGATCCAAACTAGTCACTATTGCCAGAATAATGCGAATCAAGGTAAATCTCACTACAGGAGAAAATGTATTTTCATCATTAATTCCTTCATGTTGATTATACCCCTTCGCCACAAGTCGAGCCTTATGCCTTTCTATTGAGCCATCAGCCTTTCGCTTTATTTTGAGAACCCACTTGTACCCAATAGTTCTGCGTCCCTTTTGGAAGATCAACCAGTTCTCAGACTTTGTTTGACTTCATTGACTCTATCTCCTCTTTCATTGCATAAATCCATTTTTCCTTACTAGGGCATTTCAGAGCCTCATTAATATTTCTTGGCTCATCCTCATCTTGTGGAGCAACCATAAAAGTTTCCCCTTCAATATCAAAACATTGACGGGGAATACTTTAGCGACTTGTTCACCGTATGGGAGATTGTACACTTAGCACATCATTCCCCATCATGCTCTCACTTGGATTAGGTAATGATGATGTCGTCACATCAGGTGGTTGCAATTGAGAATGAGTTGAATTCAATTCATTACATCTCATATTACTCCCACTTGGACGAACTTCACTGACATCATTATCTTGATCCAAGGTTTCAAATAGGGAGTTATTTTCCCTTATTTCGCCCCTCTTAGAAAATTCATCCGCTAAGGATGTGACATCCCGTGATTCAAATTCAGTTATACTCCCACTTTCCTGCTCACCTATGAACACATACCATTTTGAGTGTTCGCAGTATCTCATGAAAATACTCTTATTTTCTTTCGAGACCCAATTTCCCAAACTTGTGAGAGGACTCATGAGTATAGGCAGCACAACCCCATGGCTTAAGAAAACTTAAGTCCGGTTTTCTAACTGTCCATAACTCATATGAAGTGGAAATAATTGGAAGGCACCCGGTTAAGTATATAGGCAGCAGTTAACAACACATCACTCCAAAAAGTGATAGGTAAGTTAGCATACGCCATCTTAGACCTAACCATTCCAGTAGGGTTATGTTTATTCTCTCTGCAACACCATTTTGTTGAGGAGTATATGGAATAGACAACTATCTTTCTATTCCTTTTTCATCACATAATTTTCTGAACTTATCAGATAAATATTCTCAACCTCGATCGGATCTAAATACATTTATTTTCCTGTCTAATTGATTTTCTGCCAGGTTCATAAACCTTCTGAAACAACTTATGCTTTAGATTTATGAGAAATCAAATAGATATATCCGACTCGAGTATAATCATCTATAAAAAAGTGATGAAATAAACAGCCCATTGCCTTCCTCTCACATTCATTGAACCACAGATGTCCAAATGGATTAAATGCAGAGGAAATTCAGCTCTTTTTCCTTTTCCAAATGGTTTCCTTGTCATTTTCTCTACTAGGCAATGCTCACATATGGACAAATCGACTTTTTCAATATTGCCCAACAAGCCCTCTTTGGCTAGTCTATTCATATGTTGTTGGCCCATATGACCAAGTCTAGCATGCCACCATATTCACATCATTATCATATAAGGTAGAAGACGTGAAACAAGGGAATAACATATTGACATCATTATAGTCAACATTTAGTACAATAAAACCATTCAGTAAGTGACCACAACCATAGTAGTTTGTATCTAAACACAAATCTACACCTTTATTATGGAAGTTCATGCCAAAACCAATCTTAACCAACGCTAAGACAGACACTAAATTTCGACGAATCTCCAGAGCATATAGAACATCAAAGGTGCGTCCACCAATCATGTTCAATTGGCCGATGCCAATTCCTTTACATCAGCTCTAGAGTTGTTTCCCATATGGATCCACTCAGTTCCAGTTGGTACTCATCGGAATTCCACGGAGGATTCTCTATCCTTCCCTCTATAGTTTGTCGCTTCTGAATCTACAGTCCACAAAGGATTGGATTCAGCCAATAATATTGAACTTGACACATAAGCGAAGTTCTCAAATGTACAAGAGGTGTTGACCTTTTTCGGCTCACAACAGTTGCAAGCATAGTGACCTCTCTTGTCACAATTGTAACATCTCACCCTTGACATTTTCTTCCCTTGAGGACGTTTTCCTCTCTTGTCTTGGTTAACTATTGATTTCTTGCAATAAGGACTTGATCCTTTGCATTCCCACATATTGAACGAATCAATACGCTTGCGCTTAGAGCACAAAGCCCTTTCTGAGCTAGAACCAGCATAGCAAATGTTTATTTTCGGCTCAAATCTTGTTAGGCAGTCCTTTACTAGCTCAAGGTGGCGCATGGCATCCTTAAGATCTTCCATATCATGGTCAAGAGCTTCTAGTGCTTCTTGCTTTTTCGGCACATATTGAATCTTCATATTCAATATTTCACAATTATTGCCGTTCATATCAGCAATTACATTCTTAGTTGCTGAACCATCATTCTGAACACATCAGACATACATGCACGAATAATTAATGCCTATCATTTATGCATCCCTATTTGCATAGACCCATCATATTAATAAATAATTTCAAGTAAGGTTTCAAAATCAAAAGGTTACTATGTTTCCAATCATCCTCCAAAAATCCTAACTTAAAACTATCATTAATATGATTTTCATATGCAAAATCAATTCTATGAAGTTACAAAAACTTCTATTACTACCCACAGCTAATTACCCATAGCAACCAGCAATAGCAGAAAGCAAATAAAAATCTTAACATTCAATAAAATAACAATGCTTTCACATGATACAACTAATATATCGGTTGCTACATCAACAACAATCAGGTAGTAAACATTACATAATTAATCAAAGAAATAAATAGGGAATGTCCCTTCTAATCTATCAGCCATAATATCTCGAGAAATTTGAAGGCACATTTGCCAACCATGGAAAAACTTTTGGAGAGCTTTCATGTCGCCTCCAAGGCGCATTCACTTCGCGCCATGTGGCGCTCAATCTAAGGGTTGAAGTTTTGGCCAACTCAATCCTATAGTGCTCTCTTACAAAAGCTTCCACCAGCCTCCTATAACCCGGACCACGTTGACCTCCCATAGCCAATCCAACACCGCTTGCCATTCGGGTGGAAGAGTGTTTATCAAAGCCGGCACCTTCTCAAAATCCGGCATAAGATAACCATTCCAGATGATTTCCTATATCATCTGATTGACCCTGACCACATGTGATACTAAATCACCGTCATACCACCGATAATCAGCTAACTCTGTAATCAGCTTCTTAAGTCTTGCATTTCCCTTGTCCGTTCTCGGGATTGCAGGTATCCTTGCATAACGCATCATAGTTCCCGCAACAAATGCAGAACTAAAAAATGGATCACTTATAATCCATAATAAATATAAGGAAAAATACATAATTTTCCAAAATTCATGCAACAAATGCAGAATTAAAAATGGATTACTTATAACCCACATAGGCATGACTGAAAAAGAAACAAATTCCTTTTTTTTTTCTCAAGTCAACGGTCAACGGTCAATGGTCATCGATCAACGGTCAACTGGTCAACGGTCAGTCAACGGTCAACGGGTCGGGTCAACGGGCACGCGGGTCGGACCGGACGCGACGGTCGAACCGGACGGGCCGGTCGGACCGCTCACGCGTGCGGGGGATGACGTCACGCAGACGTCATCCCGCACGTGCCGGGCGCGTGCCTCGTCCGCGAGTCGGGTCGGGTCGCCAGACGGTCACCGGCCGGCGAAACATCGTCGGTGATGACGTCATCGGTGACGTCATCCGAGCGGTTACCGACCGTTGGATGACGTCACGATGACGTCAGCACGCGTCGGTCCGCGGACCGGCACGTGCCGTTTCGCTAGTCGCCGGCGCGCACGTGCCGGTTCGTTACCGGCGCGTGTGGCGCACGCACTGGCCATTGCCAGCGCTTCGGGCGCGTCGCGCCCACGCGCAGCGGCTTCTGGCCGGGCATGTGGGCGCGTGCGGCGTCGTACGGCGGCGTGCGACCCGTCGCTGGACTCGTCTCGACATCGTCTTTCTCCCAGTGCCTTTATAATTTGATTTCGACTTACGAAAACTCAGAAAAATGGCCGAACAACGCTCGGGTGTCGGGATTTCTCGCCCCGATCCGTACGGCCGAAAGTTTTTCGCGAAAAATCAATCAAAAAACATCAAATTGATCGAGAAAATGTGAACTAGGGCTCTGATACCAATGTTGGGAATAACGGATCCCCGAAAACCGGATTCGACACCGAATCGAACCCCTAAATCAATGCGGAAGACAAAGCCCGGGAAAACACGCATCACCGATCGTAAAGCACACCACAGATTCGAGCGTACCTTGTTAGCCACAGATTAAACACCAACGCCAACAAGAGGAAGAGAAACGGTCTGTTCGATCCGATTAAGCAATGAAGGGAAGAAGAAATTGCCGAAGCCTTACTGTTTCTTCTTTTTCTTTTTGAGAGAGAGAGAGTGCGCGGGAGAAAGGAAGCGTACGTACTGATTGTTCCAACAGGTGTTATGTCTCTCTCTCTCCTCCCTTTTATACCTATCTCCTTCCAAGGGCCCTATTCCCGTGGGCCAGGCTTTCTGGGCCCAACTTGGGCGGATGGGCCTTAAGCCCAATACCAATAAAGCCTTCAGTAGAGAAGGACTCCACAACATCACACTGGAAGCTGCCGATGTCAAGGACACGACCACCATGCAGAGTGTTCCAAGCGATGGGGAAACAATCGGAGAAGTCATGCTCCGAGGGAACACCCTCATGGCAGGCTATTTGGGCAACCAGGAGGCGACGCAGAAGGCCTTTTGGCGGGTGGTTCGGGACCGGGGATGTTGGGGTGCGGCATGTGGACGGTTGCATAGAGATAAAGGACCGAGCGAGGGACGCCATAATCTTAGGGAAGGAGGTGATCAGCACATTGGACATAGAAGCCGTCTTGTCAAGCCACCCGAAAGTTGCGGAAGCTGCTGTTGTTGCTCAAAATGACATTGTTGCGGGGCAAGTCCCATGTGCATTTGTGAAGTTGAAGGAAGGGAAGTGTTCCAACGCCGAGGAGATAGTAAAGTTTTGCGCGGAGCAGCTGCAAAAGGCGACAATGGTTCCGAAGACGGTGTGGTTCGGGGACTTGACGATGAATTCCACCGGGAAGGTACAGAAGTCTGTGCTGAGAGAGAGAGCTAATGCAATTGAGAAGCATCGTCCATAGTACGGGCACAGCTTCACGAGAAGCAAAGCATGAGGAGAAGAGAAATGATTACGTAACAATATTTAATGCACTATGATAATAATAATTTATTTTGGATCACAAAAAATCAAATTAAAAATAATAATAAATTATTGTGAGACCTATTTCTTCAAGAATTTGTGACTCACAATAGATTGTTATTCTCACAGTATCCCAATAACTATTATGCTAGCAAAATCCATCAGAGGAATTACTTGCGAATAATTAGAATTCAACTACTTGTGTCTTTCTATGTTATTTGTCCTGTAATTGCATATTTCGGATCATCATTGATTTCTCTAACTTTAATGTAAGCATATGTTTAAATTTCTTTCTTTTTTTAAGTCAACCTTTCTAGCTAGATTTTAACCGTTAATTTGTAGTTACTGTATGAAAGTAGAGGATTCAGTCTTAGATATTGCTGACATGGCCGTCCTCCTATTCGAAAGATACGGTCTGTTATTGTGAAAATATGTGACAAGCGAATCAAATAGTAGGCAAAAAGTAGGAAATAAATTAGATATCAGATTTATAAGGTT
The DNA here is from genome assembly GCA_016097485.1 of Eucalyptus sideroxylon x Eucalyptus melliodora. Lineage (NCBI taxonomy): Eukaryota > Viridiplantae > Streptophyta > Magnoliopsida > Myrtales > Myrtaceae > Eucalyptus > Eucalyptus sideroxylon x Eucalyptus melliodora. Next base: position 42,039,660 of record CM027832.1, on the reverse strand, counting down.
CGGTCCAAATGTCGATATCTATATTCACAAATAAAGCAATATAGAATTTCACTATAAAAATAAGCAACACAAGAAAGATTGCAATCATCCTAATACTCAAATAGTCTTTCGATATTTTCAATCCTCTAATTACGCTTAATAACCCATTCAATATTTAGCCTTTCATAAGCCTTAATGAAATCTCACTCAAAGAATTATATAAATTGCACTCATAATAATTCAACTAGCTAAATCACTATAGAGTATAATTACTAGAAAATACATTTTCTTCAATCTCTTTTGTTTAGTCTCAGAGCTCTCTCCCGCTGTCTTCTCACTTCCTCTCCGTGATTTATAGAGGAAGCTCATCGGGGGAAGGAGGAAGGAACAGGACGAGGAGAAATGCCCATGCTCATGATTGCACTTCATCTCACCTTTCTCTGTCTTCATGATCGCCCTCTCCTTTCTCTCCTTTCGACCCATACAATGTATGCCGATCACTGCACCCTCCTTCGTACACGCCGATTGCCATGTGTCCTTTGAAGGAACCTAAAAGTAACGTGAGATACTTTGACACATGATGAGAATGCGTGCGATCAGAATTGAAAGGAATATCAAATGATTTCTGCGTAGAAACTTTGACCTATGTAGAAAATTTGATTTGAAGGATAATGAGACGATCGAGGCATGCTTGCTATTGGAATGAGTCCGACGAACACGCTGTATTGGGATCAGGAGTAGGAAATTTGGATCTTTTAAAAAATTCTGCAGCAGATGTACGTATTGGGTCTCACGATGGAGTGGCAAGGTCCGACTTTTGTACAGATTTCGAAAAAAAAGCGGCACGCAGGCTGGTCAATTTACACATGACTATGTACCTTATATAATCTTTTATATATAATGAGAATTTTGGCGGACTTCCGAATTTTGGAGGCGTGAACTAGCTAGTCTTTGAATAATTATATAGGTAGGTTTAGGACTAAAGTCATCATAAGATTTAAATATCTTAGCCTCTCAATGCTTGTTTCCCATTCTCCAAGTGAAAAAGAGTACAAATAATTCTACACAGCCGATTAGTTTCTAATAAATTTTGATGCTCTACATATACCAATTAGGGGTGTACAACGAGAACCACTTGAATCGGGAATTGCCCGGATTGGACCCGATCGGTTGATTTTGGGCGGTTCCCACGGGCGACAGTTTGGTCCCTGGTCCTTATTCTTGGAACTGGTGGCCAATTAGTCTAGTTCCCGATTCTAAGATCGAAGCGAAAGAAGGGCAAGGGAGGGGTTTCATTTAGTATTTTTTTTTTTTTTTTGCATATTCATGATTCACTGCAAAGGTCAAGTAAAGACCAGTTTCATTGAACCGGACCGGACTGGACTGAGTCGGTTGGTTAGTCTGATTCCTGATTCTATGATCGACCAGTCTGGTCCTTCGTTCTTTAATATGGGAATCAGTCCTCCCGATCCGGTTCTCAATTCCACCTTGGAATCGGACCGAATTGAGACCCAATCACTACTAATTCCAATGAATATCAAGTAACTAAATCACTAAGGTCGATACTATTAATTGTTGCCCTAATTAGACATATATAATATGGTAATTCAAATGGAAGATTGAACCAACATGATAAACTTTGTTTACCACCATAGCCGTCTTGACTAATCCTAAGTGTCCGTTTATTTTTTTTAATCATTTTAAAAAGTGACAAGTAACCTTTTTTGTTTTTTTTTTTTTTGTCAAAACTTACACTATTATTCTAGCTCTAAATATTTTACATATCAATATTATGAGAATTATCAAATTAATCCTTTTTATTATCCGGATATCAATTCAATCATAAACTTTTTTAATTTCATCAATGTAATTCAAAACCTTTATGCAAATACCAATGGAATCCTTTCAGTCAATTGCCATTGGAAATTATGGATGTGGCATCCAGCCATCATCAGCTGATGAACATGGCACACTGAAGTGGAAAATTTTACTTGAAACAACGTCCTATGTGGGTCATCACATGTCATCAATTTTCTTTGATAATTAATCGAAATAAATATATTGGAATTTCGCATTAAGGTTTAAAATCACCTTGGTCAAATTGGAAAATTTAAAACTAAATTGGTATATGTACAATTAATTTAAGATTGAATTGGTTATTGTTCCATTAAAATCTATATATATTTCAGGCTATAAAATAAATCAAAATCTATCTATCAGAAGTTTAAACTAAGGCTACTTTTACTCTTACTAAAGAAGTAACTCCTTGATAAAATCATTTACTTATTTACTATTTAGTTTAAAAGAATACTACTGCATGCATTATTTTTCATTTCAACATGGAAAAAAAATGGCATTGCTTTCGACGATTATATTTTTTAATGTCAAATCAGGATGATCATTAAGAAAAGTTATGTTCACATGATCGATGGAAAAGTCTGATTGATGAGGCAATATCAAAATAATATGATATGTGATATCATTGTTATACGTATATATTATAAGCATAAAATATAAAATGGGAAAAGTGAGACCGGGCCAGGGGTAGGTCAGCCCGGCCTCTTTCTTTCCCTTTTCTTTCTCTTCGCCTCGGCCAGCCCTCTTTTCTTTTATTTTGCCCAAGATTAGCCCAGCCTTTTTTTCCCTTCCCTCTTTGTCCCTCACGCGTTCTGCAAAAAGGAGGATGATGTACGTGAGCAAGAGGAAGGACAGAGGCAGAAGGGACAGGCACGAGCCTCGCACCGGAGTTGGTGGTCGGGGGGCAGACCGGCAACAACAGCTGGCTTGGCAGAAGGCCATGCGCGTCGATGCTTAAAAGCGATAGAGGAGCAAGTGAGAGGGGGAGTCCTTGGTTGGTTTTTCTCTTCTTCGGGGAGAGAGAACCGCGGAGGAGATTTGAGAGATCGATTGAGAGTGAGAGTGGAGCGAGAAGTCGAGATTTGAGAGAGGGTAGAGAGCAAGAGAGAAGCTCGGCCGCGCTCGAGACTCCGCTTCCTGGCGCCCATTCTTCCGAAGTTTGTTTTATGGGTTCAGCCCCTTTTGACCCAAGGATCCCGTCTTGACGATACAAGGCGGCCGGCCATGGGTCGGTTCGTCCGGGGCCCATTTGCTGTCCGCTGTCGCCGAGCCGGGTAGGGCCCCATCACTCGAGCACGTAGGTGCGCTCCGCGTCACTCCATTTTCGGGCCGCCAAACTAGGGCTCGCAGTTCTTCAGTTCGATCGAGTTCCGACCCCTGCAGTGCTGCGTTTTGTTGCCTCTGGACCCTGCTTGGTTATCTATTTCTATCTCGGTCGCCTTTTGGTGTTCCGGTCGAGTTATCGTTTGCCCTCCAGTCGACGCCCACCGGATGTTCGATGAAATGTCTCTATGATACCCATGAAAGTTATGTCCTTCTCGCTGATCCCTCTATTTACATTTTGTTGGTTTTTATAGGTCATTGTCACGATTACTCACTTCTGTTCTTCGTTATAGTTACTTTCGTGTGCGTGGTGTGTTTGGGTTCATCATTCTGGTGAGGGACAGTAGCCAACCGTGACTTTTGTAGAGGGTGAGAATGGGTGGTGGTCAAATGAGAAGCGCTCGATTCTGCATCTTCACTCTTCAGTAAGAATGATGGAGGCTTAGTTTTAATCTTGCCTACTTTTGCTTAGGATGAGTGAATATGTTGATCTACTGGGCTCTGGGCATGACGTGAGTGCAGACGTTTATGAGAAGTGAGTGAGAAGAGGGAGTTGTGGAGAAGAAGAAGGGAATAAGATAAAACGGAAAAAGACAAAAAGAAAAAAAAGAGAGAGAAAAAACATAAAATTTTAAAATAAAATAAAAAAACTAAAAAATTTCATTTTTTATCCGACTGTGTGGGGTCAGCGAGTCGGATCGGGTTTATCCGGTCCGAACCCGCTTCCTCGAATATTATAATATTAAATACTAAAAACATATTAAAAATTTAAAAAAAAAATCAAAAAATTTTCAAAACATATTAAAAAAATTAGAAAAATAATAAAAATTCCAAAAAAATTCCAAAAATTCAACAACTTTCAAAGAACATTAAAAAATTCAAAAAATTGCAGAAAATATTGAAAATTCGAGTTTTTTTTTTAAATTAATTAAAAATTAGAAAAATTAGAAAAATAAGGAAAATTAAAAAATTCTCAGAAAATTAAAAAATTCAGAAAAGTCTCAACATTTCAGTAGTAATTAAAAAAATTCAAAAAGATTGAAAAAACCCAAATGTTTTGGTAAATTCGAAAATTCAATTTTTCTGAAAAATCCAAAAAATTCTAAAAAATTAAAAAATCTTCAAAAATGTTAAAATTAATCTCTTGGGTTATTTTCTCCTAAAAAATGGAAGTCTTCCAATTTAGAATCTTGTTAAAGGGACCCTTATGCTAGAGAAGGAGAGAAGGCGGGATGTCACGCTTGTGCTAGAGAAAAAAACTTTCGTGGCTTTCCTTTGACCGTGAGACGGTCAGACCTACATGCTAAAGGGACCCCACGCACAATAAAGATCGATATGTAAACTTCGTTACCGGCATTAGCAGCTTATTTTATGCAAGTTATTTTGAGAGGTATCCAACACGCATATCCTTCAAAGGCCTTCATCAGTGCATGATCTCTCCCTCCATCATAATTCTCGCGGTGATTCCCGCTTCTTCCTTAGCCATATATATATAGATTTACTAGGTACGGCGATGTAAATTCTCTGTGCGACTGCATATGATCATGCTCCCTTGTCTCGCAAGCTAGAGATCCCAAACACACGTATAGAGAAGGATCATGGAAGGTTTGCTCCAGTGCCCTGCGAACTACGTGCCTTTGACTCCCATAAGCTTCTTAGAGAGAGCAGCTTTCGTCTATGGCAACAAGGTTTCCATCATCTACGGCAATACAAGGTACACATGGAGACAGACCCACGAAAGGTGTTTGAAACTCGCCTCCGCTCTGACGAGGCTGAAGATCTCACGCGGCGATATCGTAAGTCTCTCTATCTTGTTTCCCTCATCCTTCATTGTATCCTTGAGTTTCATTCAAATGAAAAGTGGTCCTCGCTTTCTTTCCTTTTTGCTTCCATTAGCTTTTAGTTTTCCTAAAGCTCGTGGTCTCAAATGGAGGGAATAAGGTAATAGATCAGGGTCTTCCTGTGACAAGCCATAGACCCAAGAAAAATGGGAGTGACAAAGATCATTCTATAGACAGATTGTTCTTCACGGTACATTCTCATCGAGCTATTATTGACGGTTTCGAGTCTAGGGGTGTGCAAAACGGACTGCCCAAACCAAAGTATGGTTCCCGATTCCTCAAAATGGAACCAGTGTCCAGGCGATTTAATTCCCGGTTCCAAGATGGAATCGAACTAGACCGGACTGGACTGACTACATATTTTTTTTATTATTTCTTTAAAAAAATTAGTAAAAAGTGAACTAATGCTTTCTCATCCAATAGTACCATAAGTTATGGCACAATAACTCTTCACTCATCGTTGCTTCTATCAATATCTTAAGATTTGTCACTTTATCTTGTTATGCATGGCCACTCTTTAATAGGAAAAAAAAAGTGCCCGCTTCCACTAGACCAGACCGAAACTAACGGTCCGGTCTAATTCCCGATCCTAGGACCAAACAGTCCGATCCCCAATTCTTGGTTTCACTTTGGCACTGGACTGGATTGGGAACTGATCACCACTAACATGAACCGTCATTAGATCAGGTGAACATCACAGCAGATATGCATGCACCAGAGATGCTATCTCAGGTCTCTTTCTCTTTCATCGTCCCCTTAGATGGTATATCAAGAGAATGAGAACCCACGGAACCGTTCAATCTGCCAAATTAGGTAAAGATGAAGGAGGTCAACCCCCGAGCTCTTCTGACAAAAAAAAAAAAAAAAAAAACGAGCTCCTCCATTGTCTGTTATTTCATAGGTGTCCGTATGCTGTGTCGGACAAACCATTAACATAAACAACTGGAATGATTGGAAATACATATACAAAAATATATTCCATGGACCAAAAACTTTAAAATTAAAAAAAAAAAACTCTAGCCTCCAAAGGAAGAATTATAATACGTAACCTAGTTCATGTTAATCCTACCTAAAATGAACAGTGAGTGACTTGCCAAATTCAAGAGAAAGGTTTGCTAGAAAACACTTTCTTGTTTGGATGAAGGAAAAGAAAAGAAGTGAAAGGATTAGAAGAAGTTGGTAAAGTCAACTATTGTGTAAGAGGGCATGTTTTGCGTTCAAAACAAAAGCATAATGTAATTTATTTATTTTTTTGCGTTCCCGCCAAAATTTGGATTATCATTCAAATTTTAGAAAATTGTGATCAAATCACATGTGAAGTTATGTATCAATACTTGAGTATTTGAAGTTTTGGGAGTTTCGAATTCGAAAATAGGTCAAAGTGTGTGAGTAGCATGATTAAATTAAGCAAACGGTGAAAAGTATAAGTCAAGACAAGCCCTATATACGTAAAAGATATTAATGAATGCATGTCTGTCCCTCTCTTTTCCCTTGCGTCCTTCAAATCCTCTCTTCTTTTCTTTTGTAATTACCTCACAGTCCCATTTTTTTTTTTCATTTCCAATCCCCCTGCCCAACACAGTATCAGAGAGCACTATAATCTCGAAATAGAGGAACCCCTATTTTATATGCTAATAGTAAAAAAAACTAAGACCGTTTGTGGTAGGTTAATACTTGAGAATTTTTCTCTTAATATGGTAATCTATAATGTGTAGAGAACTAACGGTACAATACCTCCGATGAAACTAAACTTTTTTAAGTGAAATACTAATATTATAGCTAATTTCTTTGTATCTTAAAAGGATGAAATTTCTAAAATGATTATAAATTGCTCCACTAACTCAAATTATTGTACTACCCTTCAGTTATTTTATATCAGTTAAAGTAAAATAACATAAATTATTTCACTCTTTTACATTAATCCATTACTCTACACACTATAATAATTGTTAAAGTAAATCATTTGAGCACGTTGGCCCCTGCACCTCTCCTCGTTGGAATTCTAGCCTCGTCAACATTGACTATAAGGGTATGACCACAAAAAAAAAAAAGCTATAAGGGGACAAACTCAGAAGGTCCCATCTCAATCTTCACCCACCCACGAAGAGAAGTCCCGCACATCATGAATTTTGGGTCTACAGCTAACTTCTATCAAACCAGTTTTGCTAAAACAATAAACGCATTAATCCCCCCATCAAAAGGGTTCGCCTAATCGCAAACCATATTTATTTTCTCCTAGTTTCCTCCAAAACATCTTATGGCTGGCCTTTGACCGTCCTACCATCATTCTGCAAAGGATGGTCGAGCTAGCACCGTCCTTTTTTTTTTTTTTTTTTTTTGATAACCTAGGGAACCCGCGCACCATACCAACACAGACAGTCTCGGTAGGCCCAGGGTGACGGGGGGTAAACCCTGGGGCCCCATGGGAGGACCCACCACCTCCTGGAATGGGTAAGACGCCAAGCGTCTCCGCGGAGAGTCGAACCCTCTCCCTCCTAGAAGGGGTTAGTGGGTCCCCCCACGGTGAGGAAGACTTAACCAGCAGAGCCACCGCGGCCGGTGATTCTTTTTTTTTTTTTTTTTCCGTTGGCGTTCCTACCAAAATTTGGATTATCATTTAAATTTTAGAAAATTATGATCAAATTACATGTGAAATTATGTATCAATATTTTAGTGTTTAGAAGTTTCGGGAATTTCAGATTCGTAAGATTTAGATTAAGCAAACGGCAAAAAGTATAAGTCAAGACAAGCCCTAAGTACATAAAAGATATAATGAATACATCTCTGTCCTCTCCTTTCCCTCCCTCGCATCCGTCAAATCCTTTCTCTTCTTTCTTTTGTAATTACCTCATATCAATTTTTTTTTTGTTTTTTCATTTCAAATTACCCCTATCCAACGTGGTATAAAAGAGCACTATAATCTCGAAATATAGGAACCCGTATTTTATATGCTAATAGGGAAAAAAAAAGAAGAAGAAAAACTAAGACCCGTTGCTCGTTGTGTTAAAAGTTGAGAATCCTCTCTTAATATGATAATCTATAAGATGTATAGAGATAATAGTACAAGACCTCCGATGAAACTAAACTTTTTGAAGTCAAATACTAATATTATAGCTAATTTTGAATGTATCTGGAGAGGATCAATTTTCTAAAACAAATTTATGGTAATATCCTTTAGTTATTTTACGTCGGTAAAAGTAAAATAACGTAAATTATTTCACTCTTTTAATGATCACTTTCTCTTCGCAGTATAATAACTGTTAAGTAAATCATTTGAGCACGTAGGCCCCTGCACCGCCCCGCGTTGGAATTCTAGCCTCGTCAACATTGATACAAGGGGACAAACTCTAATTATCCACTTGGAAATCCTTTTTGTCTAGTGTGAAAACCCAAGAGGTGCCATCTCCATCTTCACGCGCCCACCCCCCCCCCCCCCAAAAAAAAAAAAAAAAAAAAACAGGGAAGTCCCACACGTCATGAATTTTGGGTCTACAGCTAACTTCCTAATAAACCATTTTTTCTAAAACAATAAGGCCTTGTTTGGTAACCATCCAAACATGGCCAAATTCTAATTCTTTGTTTTCAGAATCAGTTTGGGCCTAGAATCGCGTTTGGTAAAATTTTTATACGGAAACAAATTTGTTCCGGGAAGCAGATTGTGAATAGAATCAAAAACAAAAAAAAAGTTGATTCTTGTTTCGGGAACGAATTTGAGAATCAAAATCAAGAATTCTTCTTCTTTCCTTCGGCCATCTTGTGATCTCCGTCCACTACCGCCCGCCACCATCCGCCGCCGACCGTCGTCCGCGGCTGTCGGCCGTCGGTCCGACGAGCTCGCCGGAGGCTTGCTAGACCAAGGCGAGGTCTGGCGAGCTCGCCGGAGGCAAGCCCAGCCATCGGAGCCCAGCCACCGGCGAGGCTCGGCCTCCCCAGATCTAGCGAGGCCGAGCCTCGCTGGGGCTAGGCTGGGGCTAGGCAGGGGCTGGGCAAGCCTCGTGACGCCCAGCCCCACCGGTGGCCAGGCGAGGCTCGCTTGGCCACCGGCGGGGCTCGGCGAGGCTAGGCGAGCCTCGCCTAGCTGCCAGTGAGGCTTGGCCAACGAGGGCCAACCTCGCCGAGGGCCGATGACGCTCCGGTGAGGTCGCCGGCCCTCGTGTGGCCGGTCGTCGGTCCGGCGACTGGCCACAAGAAGAAGAAGAAGATGAGAAAAAGGAAAAAAAGAAAAGAAAAAAAGGAAAAAAAAAAAGGAAAAAAGAAAAGAAAAAAAGTAAAATATTTATTTAAAAATTAAAAGAAATTGATTTGGAACAGAATTAATGAGCACGGTACCAAACGCGATTCTATTCCAGAATCAGAAATTTTGGACAGTTACCAAATGGCTTAAAATACTTAGAATCAGTTCCCGGGAATAGAATAAAAAAGAATCAGTTCTGATCAGAATCTACTCCCGGGAACAGAATCGTTACCAAACACGCCCTAAATATATTAATGCCCCGATGAAAAGGGTTTGCTTAATTGAAAAGCGTGTTTATGTCACGAATCATGGCATGTTTCCATCTCTAGAAAAAAATTTAAGTAAACGAGGCGGGTGGACCGGTGAAGATGGACCTCGCGTGAAGTTCTTTTGATTTGCTGGGGGCACAATTCACAAGTCAGAAGAATTATACCCATCATGTTTTATATACTCCGCGTGATTGAATGACGGATGGCATCATGTTCCAATCAGTCTCTTTGACTCGAAGGAGCTAAAGGGGAGTCAACATCCTTAATATTATCTTTCTCTGGTGAGGGTAAAGGTTAAAGGGGAGTCTCACAACTTATTGGATCCGACACTTTAGTCCTAAATTCTTCTTTTCATTGCAGTGAATCTTACAAATGATTTGGTATGCATGATTAAACGGTGAGGTCTAATCCTATCAGTCAATGCTGCCAATTAGTACACACCAAATCATTTCGTAAAATTTGTATAGGACTAATGACAATTGTTCAAAGATTACTGGGTGAAATAATAATAATAGGCAAATAAAATATTCGGAAAGATTTGAACTCAAGATACCTTACTCTTTTATCAATATATAAAGACCATATAAAGCCACTACTACGTAGAATTCAATGCGCAATAGTGTACTCCAAAAACTTTGGAATATGGTGCGCGTGTTATAATATTTAAATATCCTACTATGCATTCATTTAACAACTTAAAAATTTGTAGATGACTGTGATCATACAAAAATCTCAACATTGTATCAGAGTAGGAGGTTCTATGTTCACATATTCTAAGCCTTTATTCGCCTCACCAATTATATATTTATATACTTTAGACTTAGACCAAAGTCCAGCCTATGTGTGATAGGGAGTATCAGAATATTTAAATATTAAACGACATTTTCATCTAATAGTTTAAGCTTTCGGAACAATTGGCTAGAGTCTCACAAAATCTCAGCATATTATACTTTATATCTTAAAACCCTCCCACGCACAAAGGTTGGTTCGATAATAAAGGCCTTAAGCATAGATCCCAACATGTGAGTCCCATGGGCAAAGGATTATTGAAATCTGAGGCATATTAATAAGGGAACCTATAAATGAGTGAAAACGGCCTGTTGTTGTTTTATCCTTACGGTCGATATGAAATCGTCTGCTGGACAATGAAAATTATCACGCGAGGACTAATCAACAATCCTGGTCAAGCATCGGCGTCCTTGTATTTCGAATTGACAGATGCCTGTGAATAAAAAATGGAACGAAAACTTGATGATTAGGCTCTAAAGCTCATGAAATAAATCCACCAATTACAGACACTATTTTAGAAGAATACAAGCAAGATTTCATTAACATAAAACACTAGAATGATTGGAAATAAATTACTGGGAAATGACTAGAAATAAGTAAAGTGCACTGACAAAAGTAAAATCTTGTTCCTCGGATGTTTGTGCATACCTTTTCCCATTTAGCGTTCTCCTTTTATAGTCCATGGCTAGCTGGCCTTTTCATCGAGATTTGATTTTGGTTCCATTTTTTATGGCATAATTGTTCCCGGCTCATAAGCTCGACTACAATGACTAATTGACTCGGCTATACAAATTGCTTGATTGCAACTATTAGTTAATACCTTTGACAATTGTTCCCATCTAAGAATTTGATTGCAGTAATTGTTTCCGGTATTTTTATCTTTACAGTCGATTTGATTTCGGCCAAGTTTCGCGAGTCAATGTTAAGGCTTCTCAACTCTATTAACGTTGATTTGACCAACATTGACTCGACGTTCCCACCTTGTCCACTTAATCCTATTGGCTTCTCACAATGAATGTTGGCGTTTAACCATTGACCGTATATATAGTGAATATTATATTACATATGCTAGTCAACATATTTACTTCTTCCTTATTGACACCCTACATACTTGACCTTGACCTTGTTTAGTTTACTACGGCCCTACTTAAAAGATTGCTCTTCGTCTCAATGTTCTTAGCAATTTCTCATCAAAGTCATAAAGCCATAGGCGATGTATAGTTAATGGCATCAATTTTTATGAAATTGACATCAAAGTTGACATTTTTAGGTTGCTAATAGTCACAGACTGTTTGACCCAAAAAAAAAAAAAAATAGTCACCGGCTATATTTAATACTTAAACAGTTTTACGTATGTCTGATTTCCTTCCTTTAATGGACCAATTGCACTAATTAATATAGATAAGCAACGCACTAAACGCACTAAGGAGTTTCACCCCTACATGGTTGCGAACCACCATTGCATTTCCAAGACCCAATACCCTTGCTTTTCCATCCGAAACGACATACAATCCAGGAGATCCATACTAAGACTTTCGGGGAGTTTTTTCCTAATGATCCATACTAATGATCCAAAACGACACGCTATCGACCGATTAGATGCATCTTTATCGTCTAGAAGAACTGCGTGGCGGCTCTCATAAGTGTTGCCTATTAAGACCATTAAAATATCTGGATATTATTATTTATTTAGAAATACTGTCACGCGATACTTCCGAAATATCTGAGAAAATTTTCTAGCGTTTAGTTTGTGTTCAACTTTTCTTTATTATTACTTACACAAATCTCAATGACCTACCCATCTCATGATATTAATGTGTAAATGTATCCATTATTTACTTGTAACATATTGTTTTTGACGGTGCATTGTATTAAATAATTTATGCTCACGATTCGTTGTAATGTTCATGCAGGTTGCAGCTATGGCACCAAACATCCCTGCACTGTACGAGCTCCATTTTGCGGTTCCAATGGCCGGTGCGACTCTGTCCGCGCTTAACATAAGCCTTGATGAGTCTGCTTTGATGAACATTCTTCAACGGTTGCAACCCAAAGTCATCTTTGTGGACTTCGAGTTCGCACACCTCGTCTCCAAAGTCATCAACACGCGCCTCCAAGAGAGCCACCATGATCACAAGCCACTCCTTGTCGCAATCCACGACATCTCACTGGACCATCGAACCCAATGTGATCTTGAGGTTCGAGAGTATGAACAAACCCTAGCCACGGGAGAGAGCGATTTCCAAGCCATTTGTCCGGCTAATGAGTGTGACTTCATCTCGGTCAACTTCACTTCCAGGTCGACGGGGACGCCAGAGGAAGTGGCATACAGCCATCGGGTGGCGTACTTGAACTCTCAAGAGCTGATCCTCCGATACGACATGGGGAAGTCACCAGTGTTCCTGTGGACGATGGACATGCACAGGTGCAACGGGTGGTGCTTCACATGGGCGATGGCAGCGCTTGGCGGTGTTAATGTATGTATTCGGAACGTATCCGGGAAGAACATCTTCAACACCATTCAGCGCCACAAGGTCACTCATCTATGTGGTAAATGTTCCATTTTCTTTTCTTTGATGTGGGGAGTCTTGTTACATCATTAGCACGACATATTGAACGTAATCAATCAAAAAGTAATATAGTAAATGATGAAGTGATATATATATGATAAATAAGTCATGATATATATACTTACTGGTTCGTCCACTTGAAGTGGATCTCCTTGTAATAATATATCATCGATTGTAGTCCGTCCAAAAAACCTTATCATGTATTAAAATGATAATAAAATGAATCATCTCAATTGGCTACTAATAGAAGTAGGTCGGGCTACAGTCTACAAAAATTTAACAGTACTATAAAGAAATTGATGAAGTGCTATTAACAGAGGACAAGTGCTCAATAAAAGAGAAAAAAATATGAGCAGTAATTTCTAAGGATATGAGTGCTTTTAACTTTTAGTTATGATATTTCAATTTATCATTTATATGGAAAAAAATAGATGAGTGGTGTTGAGATTGGTCGACAATGTGTCATTACCTTAGTGAGTACGTATAATGTTGGGTTCGCGCAAAATCACCCTTGAAAAAGTAGAATAATATATTTTTCCCTTTCCATAGGTGACTACACTATCCTAAATTTGATTGCCGAAACCCCATCCGTCGATCCGCTATGGCCTTCCCCGGTGCATGTAATCTTCTCCGGTGAAATCCCGCCGAAACAGTTCCTCAAGAGAGTAGAGGCTCATGGGTTCCAAGTTATCAGCGAATATGACATGACAGAAGCCCTAGGGCCCGCCCTCATCAGCCCTGGGAGGTCATCACAACACCACCACCATGACGTGGATGACGACGACGACCATGATGATCATAACCTGGCATTTGGAGGACGCCTTCACACCGCCACCACCACTTCCGCTTCACACGGGGCCCATTCCATCTCTATCGACCGCTTACCGCCAACCAGTGATGCCAGAAGCACAACTACTACTGGAAGCCCTCAGGCCAGAGCGTCTGACTCGTCCCGGCCCGGCCCCGGTCAACGGATAGTGTCCCTGCTCCAGAGACAAAAGCTGGGGAAGGAGGTGCTGAGGTTCGTCGTCTCCATCATCACGGGGTTCCTTCTCAACCAGCACCAGGGGTTCAACCACCTGCAAGCCAGGGTGGTCGTACTCGCGCTCTGCATTGGGTTCACCACCTTGTGGAATGGCGTTCTGCTGGGTGGGATGTACCCTCGGCTTGCGAGCGCACTGGCGTGCTTTGGAATCGCCTCTGTCTTGGTCGCCTTGTTCGGGATGGTGAGCTCTTTTCTTCCGGCCAGCCTTGTGTGGGTGTGTTGGCTGTGTTGTGGCTTGTCATTCTTGCCCTTCTTCTTGTGCCTTGTTCCTCCGAAGGCGGTTGAGGAAAGAGAGCAGCGCGGAACGGCTGGATGAAGGTATTGTTTAGCATGAACATGCACGCCGGATTCAACAGTTCACATAGATATGTGGATCAGGCACTCGGTCAACCTTGCATAGTGCAGCATTGCATACAATAACTCTGCAGATCAGAGAAATGAACAAAAGTCATGCGTGCGTAAAATCATTCTGTTATCTTCTGTTCCTAGTTTGATCAATTAGAGAAATGCTAAAAATGTAATATTAAGATTGATTTATGATATTAATATATTAAGTGATGTGACGTATTATACTTAAAGAGTTGTATATGGTCCACTTATATAAAGCCACTTACAATCTCGTAAAATAATTAACAAACTAGTTTCGTTAACTGTGGAAATGCTTATTTCTGAGGAAAATAACCCAATCATTCTTGAAATTATTGTACAAATGTCCACTTAATCCTAAACTTTTCAATTTTACCAATTTAGTCATAAACTTTTACGTAAAATTCCAATATAGTCTTCCCGACCAATTTCCGATGGAAATAATTGATGTGATGGTTCAGTCATTACTGGTCGTCTTCTTATATGCAGAGCATTTAGAATACATATATTGGTGGGGATGGTGCACGAAATCATTGTGGTAGGTGCGACGTAATCAGATAAGGCATGGGGGACTTACCTGTTCCCGTTTTTGTGGGTAAGGACTGCGGCATTTTCTTCATCTCGTATTCATCATTCTCAGAAGGGGAAGCTTCACCGAAATTTTACAAAACCCTAAAGAATTGAATAGATTCTATCATCTTGTGGGTAGCGACAAATCTCGTTGCAATCCACGACGTCTCACTGGACTGTCGAACCCAATGTGATCTTGAGGTTCCAGAGTATGAACAAACCCTAGCTACGGTAGAGAGCGATTTCCGAGCCATGAGTCCGGCTGATGAGTGTAACCCCATCTCGGTCAACTTTACTTCGGGTTCGACCGGGACGCCCAAGGCAGTGGTGCACAGCCACCGGGCAGCGTACTTGAACTCTCTAGGGCTGATCCACCAATATGAGATGGGGAAGTCGCCGGTGTTCCTGTGGACGGTGGACATGCGCAGGTGCAAAGGGTGGTGCTTCGCGTGGGCGATGGCAGCACTTGGCGGGGTCAATGTGTGTATTCGGAATGTGTCCGGGACGATCATCTTTGACTTCATTCAGCTTCACAAGGTCATTCATCTATGTGGTAATGTTCCATTTTGTTGTCTTTGATGTGGAGAGTCCTGTTACATCATTAGCATGGCATATTGAACATAATCAATCGAAGAGTAATATAATAAATTATGAAGTGATATATATATGATAAACATAAGTCATAATATATATACTCACTCGGTCCGTCAATTTGAAGTAGATCTCCTCGTAAGAATATATCATAATTTGCATTCCGTGCAAAAAACTACGTTGGGTATTAAATTGATAATAGAAAGAATCATCTCAACTGGCTACTAAATTTAATAGTACTATAAAGGAATTGATGAATTGCTATTAACAAAGGACGAGTGCTCAGTAAAAGAGAAAAAAGTATGAGCCGTAATTTCTAAGGATAAGAGTGCTTTTTAACTTTTACTTATGATATTTCAACTTATCATTCTCATGGAAAAAATAGATGAGCAGTGTTGAGATTGGTTGATAATGTGTCATTACCTTAGTTTGGTAAATATAGGCAAGTAATTGGGAGGATGCCTGCACTTTTTGAAGTATGTAATATTGATTCGACCCAAAAAAAAAGTATGTAATATGAAGCACGTATAATGTTAGGTTCACGCAAAATCACCCATGAAAATGTAGAATTTTATATTTTTCCCTTTTCACAGGTGACTACACTATCCTAAATTTGATCGCTGAAACTCCACCCCTCGACCAAAAGCTACTGCCTTCTCGGGTGGATGTAATCGTCTCCGGTGCAATCCCGACGAACCAATTCCTCGAGAAAATACACGATCCTGGGTTCAGCATTATCGGCGGATATGGCATGACAGAAGCCCAAGGGCCCGCCCTCATCAGCCCCCTGAGGTCACCACAACACCACCATGAAGAGGACGACGACGACCATGACGATCATAACCTGAAATGTAGAGGAGAACGCCACGCCGATGTCAAGGACCCGACCACCATGAGCGTTCCAAGCGACGGGAAAACAATCGGAGAAATCATGCTCCAAGGGAACAACCTCATGACGGGCTACTTTGGCAACCCGGAGGCGAGCCGAGAGGCCTTTTCTGGTGGGTGGTACAGGACCGGGGATCTTGGTGTACGGCATGCGGATGGTGGCATAGGGATGATTGACCGAGCTAGGGACATCAAGTCTCGAGGAACGAGCGGATCAGCACATTGCGCACAGAAGCCATCTTGTTAAGCCACCTGAAAGTTGCGGAAGCCGCCATTGTCGCTCAAAATGACGCGGTTGCAGGGCAAGTCCCATGCACATTCATGAAGTTGAAGGAAGGGGACTATTCCATCGAGAAGGAGATAGTAAAATTTTGTGCGGAGCAGCTGGAAGAGGAGGCGATGGTTCTGAAAAGGGTGTTTCTGGGGGACTTGCTGAAGAATTCCACAGGGAAGGTGCAGAAGTCTATGCTGAGAGAGAGATTGAATGCTGGTCCATAGAACGAGCACAGCTTCATAAGAACCAAAACATCATAAGAATTTGTTGGAGAAAACTCCTTTATTGTTTTGAAGTTGACAAAACGTTTCCATCAGTCTAGTCTGAAGAATTCCAGATTCTACTGACAAAGTCTGAAGATCGCCAGACTCAAGATTCAAAGTCTGCCCTCACTGACAGTTTCCAGACGAAGAGAGAAGACTTATCTAGATGACGGATTATCTTCAAGGATTCAATTCGTATGTTTTTGAAAGACCTTTTTGGCTGAATATATCATCAGCAAGATGATTATTCTTATTGGAATCTACTCTAATTTGAAGATCTTTTGAAAGGCGAGCAAACTTGGAAGGTTCTACTTATATAAACCAAAGATCCTGATTGTATGGGCGAACAGGATTGACAGGCTTTCATCACTAATCTTTCAACGACTCGAGATCACCTTAATTAATTATGTCCAATGGGTAGATTGGAAGAATTCATTTAGAAAGTGCCAACGGTTATGAAGGCATGAAGGAGTATTTAAGACGAACTCTTGAGTTGTTCAAAGTAGTGCGTGAAAGAAGAATTTCAAAGTTTGAATCTCTTAGTTCCTTGTTCTTTCAATTCATCGAGCTCAATTTGTATACAAAAGAGAGAAGCACATAGTGAGACTTTGTGAAGAGACTAGCTGAGACTCTCCACTGAGGAAGTCAAAGATCACAAGCTGTATAATTTCTTTTGATTCATAGTAGAATTCAGTTAGTGGGCTGTTAGCGTGGGAGAGTGAACGTAGGCTTGGATTAAGTCGAACAACTATAAATCTTGTGTTCTAATTCTCTTTCCTTAACTCCTTATGTCATTGCTTTATATAATTGTTTTATAGAATTATTCAAAGCAGTTTACTTACCTAGTCAATCATTTTAAAAGGCAATTTATTTTATTAAGTTTTGCGAATAAATTTTTTATATACACATATTCACCCCCTTTAGGTGTGCGAACTAGCCCTTTCAGAATTACTTGTGAGAGTAACTAGAATTGAACTACTTGTGTATTTCTGTGTTATTTGTCCTGTAATTGCATTATTCGATTGTGGTCAATTTCTGTAACTTTGATGTAAGCATAGCTACCCCTCCTCATCGACGGCACTTCCCCGGAGAGCGATGGAGTGTAGCAGCTTCAGCTTCAGCTTCCGTCTTCTGCAACCTCCTCTCTCTGCGCTGCTCCTTACCATCCATGGCATCCGACACCATTTTGCTTCATCCGCACCCTGACTCCGCCTCCCTCCCTCTCCCGCTCGCTCTCGCCGTGCTCTCACTCTTTCTTTTCCAGCTCAGCCTTGTGGCCGCTCCCCGAGCCACCCTTCATTACAGCGCCCAAAGAATCCTCGAAGCGCCTAATCATTCTTGCCTCGGACTTTTCTTTTAATCATCCGCACACTCGTCGATTTGGAAAACTCTTTTGTTTGGATATTTCCGTTGTTGTGAAGCAAAGCGTAACAGAGATAGTTCGTCATCGGTGGTACGGTGGTAGCTTAGTTAATGCTTTGAGAAATCATCTTGTTCTTGTTGATGCGATAGGCTTCGCTGTGTACTAATCGGTAGCTTAGTTAATGCTTTGAAGTAAATCGCCCGATCGGTCCACCGGTCCAAGGATCTCAGTCCACAGGTGGTCAAAACTTCCTTGTCCAAGCCATTAGGGAAATGAAGGACGTCTTATCAAGTATATCAACATTTTAGTTTCCACTTCGATTGATATCAATTAAGTGATTATGTCCAACGTTAATTTTATCGATTTCGCCAGTGATCCTTGGTGGAAATGAAGCGTTTGACTTTTCTTTTTGAATGAACGCATGCACCAGAGGCAAAGAAATCATCGGAACGAAGGGGACTTACTGCGAGATCTGAATCGGACCTCGACCGTAGTATTTCCTGCCGGGAGCGCACGCCCATCCAGATTGGGGATCGCAATAGTCTCTCGACCTGTCCCGCTCTTCCACGAAGCAGTATCCCCACGCGTAGGGTCCATCCGGTGCGCCCTTCGATCCTCCTGCAAGAGCCGACAGTGCCGATATCATGCAATGTTTTACGGACATGCGGCGGCCTTATTGCAGACTCGTTAGCTTAGTACCTGTGGTTTCGTGGGAGGTCTGAGCCAAGAAAGCCACGACTTCCCGGTACCTGGTGTCCCGGGTGCCGGTGGTGCCAAACCCCGGGAAGGACCTCGCAGCAGCAACAAAGGCGTCGTAAGTGTAGAAGCCCCTGGCGGGGCAGGCCTGGTCGTTCCGGTGCTTGAGAAGCTGGTCGAACTGGGCTCTGCTGATGACGGAGCTCACGTCGCTGCCCTGTTGTGCGCTGGCACTGAGGACGGCGAGGCAGGAAGCTAAGAGGGCGATCGCCCAGAGCGACCTCATCTTTGCCGGAGCGATTGCTTTAGGAGGGGAAGAGAGAGGGAAAGGGGCTCGATAATGTGTGGTTTGGAGACGAAGTGAGGTGGTGGGTTTATATAGAAGCGAACGAGTGGGAGTGGGAGTGCCAGTGAGAGCCTGTTTGGTAAATGGTTAATTCTTGGCTATTTCTATTTCTTTGTTCTCCTAAATAAAAGAATAAAGAAATCCATTTAATAATATCAACTAATTTTTCTACTCATGGGAACAAATTTATTCTCGGAATAGATTTGAATTAGGAATCAAGAAGTAAAAAAATGTAACTTTTTTATTCTCGAAAATAATGTTATAATTAAGCCATTTTCTTTTTTCTCTTTTCTTTTCTTCTTCTTCCTCCTCTCACCGGTTGTTGGGTTCGACAATGGCCGACGACTGACTAGAGACCAGCAAGAGGAGTAAGAAGAAGAGAAGGAAAAAAAGAAAAAATTTCATAAAATTATTAAAAAATTAAAAGAAATTCTACGTTACAAAAAAATTTGAGAGTTGTACCAAATGTATTCATTTTTTTTTTCTATTTTGAAAATATAATTTTTGTACGGTTATTAAATACATTCAAATGCTCAAAAACTTGATTATGAAATAGAATAAAATACTATTTTTGAATAAAAATTATTTTCGAAAGTAGAATAGTTATTGATCAGGCCTCGAGGGATTGTACGTAGGTCATTTTCATCGATGCGATGAGGAGATAAGGCTAAGGATGCAGGAAGGCGACATGGGTTTTTGTAAGGTTTTGAGATTTGTCAACTAATTTTTCTACCGTGGGAACAAATTTATTCTCCAAATAGATTTGAAGTAGGAATCAACAAGTAAAAAAAATGTAACTTTTTTATTCTTGTGAATAATGTTATAATCAAGCCATTTTCTTTTTTCTCTTTCCTTTTCTTCTTCTTCCTCCTCTCGCCGGTTGTCAGATTCGACAATGGCCGACGACCAACTAGAGGCCAGCAAGAGGAGTAAGAAGAAGAGAAAGAAAAAAAGAAAGAAGTTCATAAAATTATTAAAAATTTAAAGAAATTCTACGTTACAAAAAAATTTGAGAGTTGTACCAAATGTATATATATTTGTTGGTGACCCGGAACCACTATACAAATGCGGCCGCGGTGTAAAGCCAGGGCGACCCACCTCCCCTGATGGGTGAGTCACACAAGTGTCCGCGGGGATTTGAACTCACTCCCTTTCGGTAGAAGGATTGAACGCAAATCACGCGACCACCAATGGGGGGGTTTTTTTTTTTTTTTTCTATTTTGAAAATAAAATTTTTGTACAGTTACTAAATATGTTCGAATGCTAAAAAAATTGATCATGAAACAGAATAAAAAATTATTTTTGAATAAAAATTATTTTCAAAAGTAGAATAATTATCGATCAGCCTCGAGGGATTGTACGTAGGTCATTTTCATCGATGCGATGAGGAGATAAGGCTAAGGACGCAGGAAGGTGACGTGGGGTTTTGTAAGGTTTCGAGATTTTTCACGTAACGCGGGGAAAAGAGATGACACCTTGGTGTCCTGGCGTCCAGAGCTAGTGTCCAGAGATGCTTTTGAAATTTCTTGATGCGCCAGTGAAAGGGACAAGGGACCCAATGCCGATGGTGAATTTCTCGTGCGCGATAAGCGTTGGCGTTTCGTTTCTGCAATCGTGGCGACCGTGATTGAAGTCGGGACTATTCAAAACCTCAGTACGTGGAGGGCTAACGTTGAATGATTTTTGACAAGAAAGCGTCCGAGACAGAATGTTCTCTCTCTCGCATGAAGAGCATATTCTCTCTCTGTCTGCTTTATCGCATGCATGCACAAGAAATAATAGAGCGAAGCTGTACGTAGGTACGCACGTATGTGTGCATAGTGTCTGGGCTAATACCATTCCGCGTACCTCCAAATGCCAAAAATAATAACTTTTATATCATTTGATCGACCAAACACGTCTTATAGATTTTTTCGTATGGAAGATAAAGGCTTCATTTATCAAAACTGGATACTCGAAATGATTCGATTGCGATTTATTAGGATTTCGAAGAAACTGTGACTGACAAGATGCTAATCTAAAATTATTGATGACATTCGTTACGGATTTGGAGATTTGATCATAGGCATCTTATCTCCATTTTAATACTGTCATGGATTGATAATTTGATTACCCAAACATCCGGCTCTGTCATGTATTGATGGCATGTGAGCTTAGAACAAGTAATCTAGCTAGGCTAAAGGAGGTTTTTTTTTTTTTTTTTCTTTTCGTTTTTTTACTTTTTTGGGTGAAGATATTTTGCTCGTGGTGGCGACAGTGCACCCTGCACATACATCAAAAGCTTAGGAAAACTCTCTTTTGAACTGGCTGACCAGTAGGGTTGGGCCTATAATAGTAGTTAGGCCTTATGCCATAAGCCTGAGTTCATATTCTTTTTAGGCCCAGGAGGTGAAAGTGTGGGGATATTCTCTGATTGTCATAGTTGGATATGGAAAAGACGGTATCTTAGATGTTTATTACAGCTATTTCCAAAGCATTATTTTCACGTTAAGGCTCCATTTGTTTCATGAAAAATATCGACGTTTTCAAAAAATATTTTCTAAGAAACTATTTTCTCAGAAAATAACCATATTTTCTGATGTTCGGTTGAAATTTAAAAATGAATTAGAAAAATATTTTCCGCCAATCCTGCGCACACTCAATTTTAATAATTTTTTTATTTAATTATTTTAAAATATTTTTTAATTTTTAATTTTTTCCTCCCCTTCCTTTTCTTTTCTTTGAGGCTTCGCCTTGCCTAATTTGGTGAAGCCGAGCTTGCCTTGTGAACCTCGGCTTCGCCACATCCGGCAAGGCCTGAGCTCGCCAGCCTTGGGCGAGCTTGGCTTCACCAAATTGGATGAGGCTCGAGTTGGCCCGTGGCTGATCGCTGACCATCGCCATGGCCAATGACCAGCCAAGGCCAAGGAAGAAAATGAAAAGGAAAGAAAGAAGAGAAAAGAAAAGAAAAGAGGAAAAGAAAATTAAAAATTTGATTTAAAAAAATAAAAAGAAAAAAAGAAAAGAAAACATAAAAATAAAATGAAAATGTGTTTGATGAAAGTAAGGTGGAAGAAGTTATTTCCAATAGCAGAAAACGTTTTCCTTGACCAGTTCATTTTTTGTGAAACGAAGGCCAAAAGACCTAGAAATTTTTTTCCTAGAAGTTATTTTCAGTGAAACGAACAGAGCTAAAAATTAGCTTCTTTTTCTTCTTTTTCATCATCTAGTGGCACGACCTTAATTAGTGGGCTACTTGGAAGAGAACTAGGATTTTTTTAATGTCAAATCGGAACGAGCGTTAAGAAAAGTTATGTTCACATGATCGATGAAAAAATATGATTGATGAGGCAACATCACCGCAGCATGACATGTGATATCACTATTAATATTATATATATATATATGTGGGAGCTGACTTTGATGAGTTCAAAGAATTATGATCCGAAAAACATGGATGACTAGCGCGAATTCCTGGAATAATGGCAGATCCTACATGTGAGCTCAACCGCTAAATTAAAGCTGCCAAAATGAAATCCCTTAATTTAGAGACATTTTGCTTGATGTCAACCCATCTAAGAGGATCAGTCGATTGATAAGTGCTTATTGTTGCCTGTACCAAAATTGCTTCACAGCTGACTTCCACCTCTGGACTGGTACCTTCCAAAATGGCGTGATTGACCTCTGCAGGTGATGAACTCCAAGTTCATACAATATAGTAAATATCATATTATATTAGAACTTTTACACAGGACATCGGCGGTGAAAAGATCATAACCGAAGTAGAGCACTGGTACGGATACAGTTATTGATTTCGGTAAATGAAGGACTCCATTTTATGATTGCTTGTGTAAAATCTATATTACAACGGCGATGTACATTATATAACTTCTTTATATATGAGTATTTTGCCAAGCTTTTGAGTTTTGGAGGCCGAGACTAGCCCATCTGATGGTTTTATTAATGTGATGGGCTTAAGGCCCGTCCGCCCATGTTGGGCCTAAAAGCCTGGCCCACAGGATTAGGGCCCATGGACGAAGGGGTACGTTTGTATTTTAGAGGATACATATATAAAGGAGGAGAGAGAGGGAGAACGTACCCTTTGGTATATTAACGTACGTACGTACGTCTCCCTCTTCCTCACTCTCTCTCTCCGAAAAGAAAAGAAAAACAGTAAGCGTTTTTCTTCCCTTCAAGGCGCCATCGGATCGAACAGGGCCAAATTCTCTTCCTCTTATTGGCGTCGGTGTTTAATCTGTGGCTAACAAGGTACGCTCGAATCCGTGGTGTGCTTTAGGATCGGTGATACGTGATTTTCGGGCTTGTCTTCCGCATTCTTTTTAGGGGTTCGATTTAGTGTCGAATCCGTTTTCGGGGATCCGTTAGTCCCAACATTGGTATCAGAGCCCTAGTTCATGTTTTCCCGATCCCTTTCATGTTTTTTGATTGATTTTTCGCGAAAGTAATCGGCCGGTACGGATCGGGGCGAGAAATCCCGACACCCGAGCGCTGTTCGTCCATTTTTTCGAGTTTCTGTAAGTCGAAATCAATTTCTGAAGGCATAGGATGAAAGGGCTCGTCGAGAAGAGTTCGTCGACGGGTCGTGCGCCGCCGGGAGATGCCAGACGCTCCCACATGCGCAGCAAGAAGCCGCTGCGCGTGGGTGCGACGCGCTCGAAGCACTGGCTCGGCCAGCGCGTGTGGCACACGCGCCGGTTGGCGAACCGGCACGTGCGCGCCGCCGGCCGGCGAATCGGCATGCGCCGGTCGGCGAACCGACGCGTGCTGACATCACCGTGACGTCACGATAACCGCCGGGATGACGTCATCGATGACGTCATCGCCGACGACCGTTGGCCGGCCGGTGAACCGACCCGATGGCGACCCGACCCGACCCGACCCGCATGGAAGCTGGCGCATGCCGCGCACGTGCCGACTGACGTCTGCGTGACGTCAGCCCGCGCACGCGCACGGCATGTGCTGGTCGGTTCGTCCGACCCGGCCTGACCGGTCCGACCGGCCAAGCGACCTGACCGTTGACCGTTGACAAAAAAAAAAAAAAAAAGGGAAAAGAATGTGTTTCTTTTTCAATTAAGTCTATGTGGATTATATGTGATCCCATTTGTTGCAGGAATAGTTCTGCATTTGTTGCAGGAACTATGCCTCTCCTCAGGTTGCGCACATCTATTCGCGCAGTTACCGATGAACAAAAGGAAAGGCTTTCTAAGTTGATAGCTGAGCTTACTAATCATCGATGGGAGAGTGGTGACTTAATTGATCACGTCCTTGAAGTCAACGGGAAAATTCAAAAGGTCATATGGAATGGTCATCCTATGCCACAATCAGAGATGGTGCGATTTTTCATAAACACTCTTCCACCTGAATGGCAAGAAGTGTTGAATCGCATATGGGATGTCAACGGAGCTGCTTCCTATAAGAAAATTGTGATGGATTTTATAAATGAATATTACTGGATTGTTACAAGGGAAAAAATCAAGAAATTGAACAAAAGAGGATCTTTCCTAGTTCGTGTGCTGACTTGGTGTTAGATGTATTGGCTGATCTTTGTTGAGTGTGCTTTGTGGACATCTTATGTAATGTTTACTACATGATTGTTGTTGATGTAGCAACTGATATGTTATTTGTATTATATGAGAGCATTATTATTGTATGTCAAATATTATATGCTTTCTGTTATTGTTGGTTGCTGTGGGCAGTTTTAGAAGTTTTTGTAGCTTCATAGAATTGATTTTGCATATGACAATCATATTAATGATAGTTTTAAGTTAGGATTTTTGGAGGATGATTGGAAACATAGTGACCTTTTGATTCTAAAACCTTACTTAAAATTGTTCATTAATATGATGGGTCTATGCAAAAGGGATGCATAAATAATAGGCATTAATAATTCGTGCATATATGTCTGATGTGTTCAGATCAATGGCTTCAATCACAAAGAGCATAGTTGCCGAGCTGAACAAAGGTGAAAAGCTCAATGGTGACAACTATGAAATTTGGCACATGAAAATCCAGTATGTGCTGGAAGAGCAAGAGGCACTTGAAGCTCTTAACCTGACCATGGTAGAACCTGAAGAAGGAAACACTGCACAACACAAAAGAGATAAAGAAGCTTTTGCTGCATGGAAAAGAAAGAACTCTCTAGCTCGCATTACGTTGCTGAGCAGCATGGACAATGAC
This sequence comes from Eucalyptus sideroxylon x Eucalyptus melliodora, assembly GCA_016097485.1. Taxonomy (NCBI): domain Eukaryota; kingdom Viridiplantae; phylum Streptophyta; class Magnoliopsida; order Myrtales; family Myrtaceae; genus Eucalyptus; species Eucalyptus sideroxylon x Eucalyptus melliodora. Next base: position 42,014,219 of record CM027832.1, on the reverse strand, counting down.
GTCATGCGAGAGTTTAGGCATTTTGACAATGCCAAGGAAATGTGGGAAGCATTGGCAGCAAGATTTGGTCATACTTCGGTGACCAGACTGAGGCAACTCACTATTATGTTTGACTCTTATAAGAAGCCTCATGGTCAGACCATGAAGCAACATCTTAGAAAGATGTCAAACATGATAAATAAGCTAAAAGATGTTGGCCATGTCCTGACAGATGAGCAGCAAGTGCAAGCAGTGATTCGTTCCTTGCCTCAGAGTTGAGAGCATATGAAGGTGCACCTGACCCATAATGATAATATCAAAACCTTTGAGGATGCTATGCGTCATCTTGAGCTGGAAGAGGATCGCCTCTTGGCGGCTAAGCCAGAAGTTGAACTCTATCATGCTAGTTCTAGCTCACATGGAGCTTCGAGCTCCAAGCGCAAACGTCCTAACTGGTTTGATAAAGGGAAAGGCAAGGAAGCAGGTCCTTCAGGGAAGAAACCCAAGCTTAACCAACATGAAAGAGGAAAGCGTCCTCGAATGAAGAAGCTTACAAGGGTGAAGTGTTACAACTGTAACAAGAAGGGTCACTATGCTCGCGACTGTCGTGAGCCAAAGAAGGTAAACACCCCTGTACTTTTCAGAACTTTACTTATGTGTCGAGTTCTGTATTCTTAACTGAGTCTAATCCTTTGTGGACTGTAGATTTAGGAGCGATAGACCATGTAGCGAAGGATAGAGGATCCTTCGTGGAATTTCGACGAGTACCAACTGGAACTAAGTGGGTCTATGTGGGAAACAACTCCAGAGCTGAAGTAAAAGGAATTGGCACATGCCAACTGAACATGCGTGGTGGACGCACTTTATTCCTACATGATGTATTGTATGCTCCAGAGATTCGTCGGAATTTAGTGTTTGTTTTAGTGTTGGTTAAACTAGGTTTTAATATGAACTTCAATAATAGCAGTGTGGATTTGTATTTAGATACAAACTACTATGGTTATGGTTATTTTCTGGATGGTTTCATTGTATTAGATGTTGACTATGTTAATGCAAATGTGTGTTATTCCCTTCTCACGTCTCCTAATTTGTATAACAATGATGTGAATGTGTGACATGCTAGACTTGGTCATATTGGCCAACAACGTATGAATAGACTAGCCAAAGAGGGCTTGTTGGGCAACATTGAAAAAGTCGATTTGCCCATATGTAAGCATTGCCTAGAAGGGAAAACGACAAGGAAACCATTTGGAAAAGGTAAAAGAGCTGAATTTCCTCTACATTTAATCCATTCTGATGTCTGTGGTCCAATGAATGTGAGAGGAAGGCATGGGGCTGTTTATTTAATCACTTTTATAGATGATTATACTCGATTCGGATATGTCTATTTGATTTCTCATAAATCTGAAGCAATAAGTTGTTTCAAAAGGTTTATGAACCTGGTAGAAAATCAATTAGACAAGAAAATAAAAACATTGAGATCCGATCGAGGTCGAGAATATTTATCTGATGAGTTCAGAAAATTATGTGATGAAAAAGGAATAGAAAGACACTTGTCTATTCCGTATACTCCTCAACAAAATAGTGTTGCGGAGAGAAGAAACAGAACCCTACTGGAAATGGTTAGGTCCATGATGGCGCATGCTAACTTACCTATTACTTTTTGGAGTGATGCGTTGTTAACTGCTGCCTATATACTTAATTGGGTGCCTTCCAAATCAGTTACTTCCACTCCATATGAGTTATGGACAGGTAGAAAACCGGACTTAAGTTTTCTTAAGCCATGGGGTTGTGCTGCCTATACACATGAGTCCTCTCACAAGTTTGGGAAATTGGGTCCCAGAGGAAAGAAGAGTATTTTTATAAGATACTCCGAACACTCGAAAGGGTATGTGTTCATAGGTGAGCAGGAAAGTGGGAGTATAACTGAATTTGAATCACGAGATGTCACATTCTTAGAGGATGAATTTCCTAAGAAGGGCGAAATAGGTGAAGATTACTCCCTATTTGAGACCTTGGATTAAGATAATGATATTAGTGGAGTTCGTCCAAGTGGGAGTAATATGAGAAGTGATGAATTGAATTCAACTCATTCTCAATTGCAACCACATGATGAGACGACATCATCATTATCTAATCCAAGTGGGAGCATAATGGGGAATGATGTGCAAAGTGTACAATCTCCCATACGGCGAACAAGTCGCCAAAGTATTCCCCGTCGACGTTTTGACATTGAAAGGGAAACTTTTATGGTTGCTCCACAAGATGAGGATGAGCCAAGAAATATTAATGAGGATCTGAATTGCCCTAGTAAGAAAAAATGGATTTATGCAATGGAAGAGGAAATGGAGTCAATGAAATCAAACAAAGTTTGGGAACTGGTTGATCTTCCAAAAGGACGCAGAGCTATTGGGAACAAGTGGGTTCTCAAAATAAAGCGAAATGCTGATGGCTCGATAGAAAGGCATAAGGCTCACTTTGTGGCGAAGGGGTATAATCAACAGGAAGGAATTGATTATGAAGATACATTTTCTCCTATAGTGAGATTTACCTCGATTCGCATTATTCTGGCAATAGTAGCTAGTATGGATCTTGAGTTATATCAAATGGATGTAAAGACTGCTTTCCTCAATGGAGAATTAGAGGAAGAAATATATATGGAACAATCTGCTAGTTTCATAGTGAAAGGCCAAGAAGAAAAAGTATGTCGACTTTTGAGATCGATATATGGCCTCAAGCAGTCATCGAGACAATGTTATATACGTTTTCATAATGCCATAATGGCATATGACTTTACAATGATTGATGAGGATCATTGTGTATATATCAAAAGATCCAAGGATCAATTTGTGATCATATCATTATATGTTGATGATATACTGATTGCCGGAAGCAATATGGAGTTTGTTAATACTGTCAAGAGTTGGTTGTCTTCCAATTTTGAGATGAAAGATATGGGTGAGGCTGCATACATTCTTGGAGTTAAGATTTCGAGAGATCGTTCGAAGAGATCGTTGTCTCTTTCGCAAGAAACATATATAAATAAGGTTCTTGAACGATTTCGTATGCAAGATTGTAAACCCATAGACACTCCTATTGCAAAAGGTGAAGGATTGAGCCATAGACTGTGTCTAGGGACTCCACAAGAGAAGGAACAAATGAAACATGTTCCTTATGCTAGTGCTGTTGGGAGCTTGATGTACGCTATAATGTGTACAAGACCCGACATATGTTTTGCAGTTGGAATGGTGAGTAGATACCAATCCAATCCAAGTCCAGCACATTGGAAAGCCGTTAAGAGAATACTGAGGTATTTGAAGGGAACTGCTGGTTACAAGTTGAATTACCAAGGAAAGGATCTATGACTTGAAGGCTATTCAGATGTTGATTGGGGAGGAGATTTAGATGAAATGAAATCTACCTCAGGATTTGCTTTCTTACTGAACAATAGCGCCATATCATGGAGTAGTAAGAAGCAAACGTGTATAGCCTTATCCACGATGGAAGCTGAGTTCGTGGCATTATCAGCAGCAGTACAAGAAGGAGTTTGGCTTAAGAGATTTTTGGATCATTTAGGTGTTATTGAGTTGGCTGCAAATCCATTATTGGTTAACTGTGATAGCCAAGCAGCTATAGCGTACACCAAAGATCCAAAATATCATGGCAAGACCAAACATATAGATACCAAGTATAACTTTGTCAAAGATATGGTTGCACGAAAGGATGTGAACTTACAGTACATATCTACGCATAGAATGGTAGCAGATCCTATGACAAAGCCAATACCTAGAGATGTGTTTTGTGGTCATGTAAAATCTCTAGGATTGCGTAGAGTCTGATGTACTGGATTGTAATTTCCCTGAGTTGTTCACATTTATGAACTAGTGTTGTTTCATTATTAATGCCTATGAATCTTTGTTTAATCTTTATGCATCTTAATGCTCAGTGCATTACTTTAAGTTGAGAAAGTATGTCGGAAAGATATAAGATTAGCCCACTCACACGAGTAATCGCCTCTATTTACTGTGTGATAAATAGAGATGAGACTGTTTTTAAAGCTTATTATCTAGGTGATAATCGAGAGCTCAAGCTTAAAATACGTATGTTGCCTTAACTGAGTGTTAAGATGAGGACATAATACTTACGATGTCCGAAAGTAAAATACCCCACATATTTTACTTTATCTGTCTAAGATGCCAGATGTGAGTTCTGATGAATTTTGTAAATGAGTAGATACGTGAACTCAAGTTAGACATTGGGTATGTCTGAACTATCATCTGTACGGTATTGAAAGGTGTAGACATACGCTCCACAGGAAATGAGTTAATACTGTAATACGTATTTCATACTACGTATGCATGAGACGACCAGAGTGACAAAAGTTTGATCTCAACTTTTATGTCGTGTGAGATTCTTGAGGACAAGAGTTCCTCAATTTTTAGTCCCCTCATGACTCTTACTTATTCTCAAGATTTCTATTTAGTGTTTGCTATCTTAGGATGTTGCCAATGGTCACGAGTTGATTTGATCTAATGGGACATTTCTAGAAAAGCAAGCTGAACTGAAATTGAGAGTTTGAAGGAAAGAGGAAGATCGTTTTTGGATAATCACATTATAGTTTTGTATTCACTGGTCGACCAATTATGATTGTCTTTGTGATAATTATAATTGTGAATACAATAAATGTGATCGATCGATCTAGGGTACTGCATACTAAATCTACTTAGAGTGTGATGCCTATTATGAGCTGCTATATATTCCTAACAGATGTATAGAAACGAGCTCTTAAAGTATGCTGGTCGCACGGATTATTCACCGGTATGAATGTTGAAGAGAGGTAAAGAGAATCCTGTTCGGCCCACCATGTGCGAGTGGGAGATGATGGTTTTATTAATGTGATGGGCTTAAGGCCCGTTCACCCATGTTGGGCCTAAAAGCCCGGCCCACAGGATTAGGGCCCATGGACGAAGGGGTATGTTTGTATTTTAGAGGATACATATATAAAGGAGGAGAGAGAGGGAGAACGTACCCTTTGGTATATTAACGTACGTACGTCTCCCTCTTCCTCACTCTCTCTCCAAAAAGAAAAGAAAAATAGTAAGCGTTTTTCTTCCCTTCAAGGCGCCATCGGATCGAACAGGGCCAAATTCTCTTCCTCTTATCGGCGTCGGTGTTCAATCTGTGGCTAATAAGGTACGCTCGAATCCGTGGTGTGCTTTAGGATCGATGATACGTGATTTTCCCGGGCTTGTCTTCCGCATTCGTTTTAGGGGTTCGATTTAGTGTTGAATCCGTTTTCGGGGATCCGTTAGTCCCAACACCATCTTTGAATATTACATAGGTTAATCTAAGGAAAAACAACGCAATCGGTCTTAAACTTATTATATAGAAACCAACTAAGTCTTAAACTTTTTAATTGAACCAAGGTAATCCTAAATCTTCGGGGGAAAGTGCACTTAGGTCCTATTGGGCAAGTCTCGCTTGATTTATCTAATGCGATGGTCCAATCAAACATTAGTTGTTTTACACGTAATGGCGACAACATGACGTGATAGGATTTTCAACAAACAATGCCATTTTTTGTTAGATTAACATCGTTGTTTCTTCGTATTGCACAGTACATAGAAGTTACCCCAAAATCCCCTAATCAATCCCTCATTCTCAAACCCCGATGCCTCTTATAATGCCAATTCCAGTCTTAGAGGCTAAACTTGGGGCGAAGATGAAGATGATCTCAAGATTTTGCAATAGAAACAATGAAGAGTAGCCGTGTTGGGTACATTGACGACGACCATCTTCAATTTCTAACAAAACTGCATAACTTTGACTGTGATTATTCCCTTAACGTGTTGACTTTTATAATCTATTTGTGTCGTTTGTGTCGGTTTCTTTGCATGTGTTGCACAGGTGGCTCCACAATAAAGAAAATTTCATATTGCCTTTTCGTTTACGGTCAAGATATACGGCAAATAGCATTGGTCCGCGTTTTTGACGTAGATATTTTGTCCGTCGCCTAGCGCTTGACTATGTTTTTTTTCTTAGCAAAGCGCTTGACTATGTTAGGGGGAGATAAATTTAGTACAAATAGACATCGGTTTTTAATTCATTAGGGGATGAGAGATTCCATTTCATGATTCTTTGTAACTTTTCAATTTCGTCAATGCATTTCTAAATCTTTTCACCAAATTTCAATGGAACCATTTTAGTCAATTGCGTCATTCATAATTTCCAATTGCCACTGGAAATTATGAACGTGGCGTCCAGTAATTGTTGGCTGGCCAACGTAACACACACTAAAGTTGACAATTTTACTTGAAACAACATCCTACATGGATCATCACATTTCAACAATTTTCTTTGACAATTAACCATAATGACCACATGAATTTTGCACAAAGATTTAAAGCCACATCGGTCAAATTGAAAATTTTAGGACTAAATTAGCATTCATACAATAAGTTTAAAACTAAATTAGTAATTGTCCCATAAATATCTATATATATTTCAAGCTATCAAATAAATCAGAATCTATCCATCGGAAGTTTAAACTAGGGCCACTTTACTAAATAAGTAACTCATTGATAAAATCGTTTACTTATTTACTTTTTAGTTTAAATGAATACTACTGCATGCATTATTTTTCATTTCTTGTGCAACATCATAATGAATAAATAATAAGATTACAAGCTTTAATTGGATGGAAAGAAAAAAACATTTAATTTTTTATTTACACTTTCGAAAAAAATAAGAGAATGATTATCAGGAGGGTTATGCATAGAAATAAAGTGGATAAGCATTTCAAATCACTTTTAGAAGGGGGAGCATGTAAAATCATTTCCAATTATTTTTTATTACTCGATAGTTATATAAATTTCTAAGAATTTGTACTAGTAAATTTTAAATACTGAAAAAATATTAGAACCAAAAGCTAAACTACAATGAATGGCAAGAAGCATACAAACCATGTTTAGTGCGTACGAATGATATCTTTACTTTCTTAAACTGTCGAATGCCAATTTCTCCCATACATGCGAGCATGTGCATTTTCACTACAATGTAAAATTTGTAATCCTTTTTTAAAAATATTCTTTACTTTTGTAAAAGATAAGATGATTGATATATTAAATGCCAGACATTCACTGATCATCCGCCAATCATTTACAAAATAGTGAATTGTTAATTGGCCATTTATAATAATGCGTGTTTATAGTGCATTTTACAATCATAGTGTATTCACACACACACAATCTCACTCACTCACGACTCCTCATTGTTGCTTGTTGTCCCGCCGCCCCTCAGTGAGTTTTTGTAGAATTTTTTCTTCTCTTTTTTCTATTCTCTCATGGGAAGGTCATCATGGTGACGAGTTCGGAGTGACCAAATTTTTATAAATAATTATAATTAAACTCTAATTAAAAAAAAAAAATATGAACGATGTCTAAGAGAGTGAAACTAAAAGTATTCTACCGTGCCAAACCCGAAATTTTAAACTTACGGCGGTAATTAATTTACTAGTCTTTGGTGCCTAACCCGAAATTCAAAGCTAAGGTGGCAAAATCATAGACTCAACAAATGGAAAGAGTTTTTGTGGCCCTTGGCCAATCAATACCGACCAAAAAAAAAGAAGAGTTTTTCTTCCCTTTTAAGTAAGATGTTCTTAAAGTCCTTTTCTCTTACTTTCTCCTCTCTCTTCATTGTCTTCTTCAACCTTCAACTTGGGGAGGGTTTGAACTTAGTCTCACCCTCCCTCCTCTCTTGTTGATTTTGCTTAAGTCTTCTTTTTTCTTTTCTCCTGATCTAAATCTAAGAGCTTTCTTTTCTCGATCTAGTTCTAAATCTGAGAGTTTGAACTCTCCCGATCTAATTCTAGATTTAAGGGCTATCATCTACTTCAGATCTGGGAATTTGATACCCATGTGATTTGTCCGTAAATCCTCTGTTTTTAGTTTCAATGGTGCTCTGGCATCTCATTAAACCATGAAGAGTTACTCTTCTATTATATTTGTGTTTGTTCAACTTGTTTTCACTATCCATACGGAAGTGGTGTAGAGGAAATAGAATCTAGTCGCGCATGGCAACGCCGTAGTTATTAGAGAAGGAATTTCCAACATGTATTCATCACTAACAAAGAAATGAGATTCAATGATTAGCTACCAGTTAGTTTACATGATAGATCTATTCTTATGAAACAAGTGTGTGCTTACACCTTCTGGCACTTTGTTGATCCTTCTTGTTTTCTGAATTTTGCTTTGTTTTGTAGTACTCCGGGCTTGGATCTACTTTGATTTGCTTTTCTTTAAATGTTTGTGTACTTCTTACATATCTTTTTGAGTAATAAACATAATTTTCTAGCCGACCTGAAAAATAAAAAAAGCAAGACCATCATAATTTATCGCCTTTGGACGAAGGCGGCAAAAATATAACTTATCGCTTTAGGTACCAAAGAGGACAAAATTAAACCGCCTTAGACAAAAATTAACGGAGCAAAACTCAAGGCGACAAAACAGACCCATTTCTTTTATTCATTTATTTACTTTTCGTTTGTACTAAAATGAAAAAAGAAGCACGATCGGTGTTAGTGATGGAATCGTCGTCTTTCCTCTCTTACAACGTCACAATCGTTTGAATTGGTTTTCTAATAAACCTCATAGCAACTACGGGCACATTTGGTAACGTTTTTGTTCCGGAGAATAATTTTATAACGGAAATAATTTTATTTTTTTTGGTTCCCAGGAACAATTTCTGAGTATAAGAACACGCTTGGTAATTGTAAAAAAGTTATATTCCAGGAATATAAATTCGTTTGGTAAACTTGTATAATTTTGTTGTTTCTTTTAATTTTTCAGTATTTTTATTATATTTTTCCTTTTTTTCTTATTTCTTTTTTTTTCCTTCTTTCTCCTTTGTGGCCAATCACTAGCCACGGCAGCGACCGGCGACCAACTGGGCAAAGTCCGACGAGCTCACCGGAGCCTCACCAAGCCACCGAGGCCACCGGCGAGGCTCGACCTTGCCCAGGTGGTGCGAGGTCGGCCTTGCCTTGGCTGGGCGAGCTTGAGCTGGCCTAGATCTAGCGAGGTTGAGCTTGCCCAGCCATCGACGAGGCTCGGCCTCATCGGGCCACCGTTGGGCGACACCGACCTGGCGGTGGCCTGGCGAGGCCGAGCTTCGCCGGTGGCTAGGCAAGCTCGGCCTCGCCATATCTAGGCCAGCTCGAGCTCGCCCAACCATGGCGAGGCTCGGCATTGCAGGGGGTCGGCGATGCTTCGGCGAGGTTGTTGGCCCTCATTGGCTGATTGCCGGCCATGGCCAAGGATGGCGACTGGCCAAAAGGAAGAAGGAAAGAAAAAAAGAAGAAGAAAAAAGAAGAGAGAGAAAAATTGTTTATCAGAATTGTTCCCGGAAATAAGAAGCAACTTTTTTCTACTTCTATTTCTATTCCAAATTTGTTCCCGTGAACCAAAAAATAGATTTTTTGTTTCTGGAAACAAAAGTTTTACTAAACATGTTTCTGTTCTTTTTTTGTTCTCGAAAACAAAAAAAAAAAAAGCATAAATTTTTGTTCCAGGGAACAAAAACATTTTTTAACAAATAGGTTCTTCCTCTCCGCATTTTGGCTTTCAAGTCTTTCTTTATTTCATTGGTCATCTTTCTATATCCAACTAAATTGGCCAATCATGATGTCTCCACAATACTTAACTCTCTTATTCTTTTCGTACCTTGTCCAATCTAGGTAATTTATACTTGTGTGCATACGCGCCACACTCGAGCTGGCTAGCCACTAAGGCTGCGCATAATAATCATTCTATTTCTATTTCAGAACTATTTTTATTCCAGATTTGTTTCTAGAATAAAAATCCATTTGATAAAATTATTTCATTTTTCTATTTATGGAATAGATTTCTACTCTAGAAATAGGTTTAGAATAGAAATTAGAAGTGGAAATTTTTTATTTTTCTATTTCTATAACATAAATGAGAAATAAAAACTCTTCTCATCGTTCGTCCTTGCTATTAGTTAGTTGTTCATCTATCGTTGTTGGCCGCCGTTCACCACCGCTGCGATCGGTCGCTAGCTGTTGGTCGCTGGTCATCGGTTGCCGTTCGTTGATAGTGGCCACCTGTCGTTGCAGTCGGCGAAAGGGAGAAATTTTGTATCATGTTACCAAACAAATGTCTATTCTAGAAATAGAAATTTTGTATCGTTATCAAATACATATTTTGGCCTATAAACTCATTCAAAAATAGAAATAGAAAAATCTATTTCTCTTCCAAAAATTAATTTCTGACCATAATAGTTATCATTCACGCCCTAACCATTTGTGGGGCTGCTTTTACTACTAGCTATTGCCTAAAATATGCATGGAACTCCATTATACTATGTAAGTTATTTTGAATGCATCCTAGCAAAATAAACTGATTTTCATTTGCAAATCGATTGGTCGAACAACTCAATGCGACAAGAAATATATAGCGCCTACGAGGGCAAAGCAGAGATTTGCCCATCTTCTTTTGATATGAATTAATGTGCGATATCATTGCACGTGATTAATTATATCTTGAGAAAGCAAAATTATAACGGGTATTATTATAGTAGGGCAATTATTAGCTTGATGAATGAGATTAATTAAATAAAGAGCAAGGGAATTTCGGAGTTCCTTCCCCGCCGACGTGCATGAAACATCTACTTCGTTTGTTGGCATGTAATAGAATAAACAGTATATAACTATATATGATGATTTCCACTAATGGTGACTCGGATATCGGGTTGCCACTTTGGCATCTAGTGCTCCTTTTTTAGACAATAAAATGTGGGATTTGACTTATTTTGCTTGTTACGCCAAGCCGAGCTCAATGATACTTTTAGAAACCCACTAAGAGAAACCTTTTATGAGACTTTTTTTTTTTTATTGATCCTTGTGGAGCTTTACTTGAGTGTAGTCCAGGTTGGGACACACTAGTGATTGAATATGATTGAGCTATCGTAATCTATTCTGGCCGATTATAGGAGAACCATTTCATCGGTCTTTCCCCATGGGAGAGGAACACCGCCAAACCACGTAAATCCATCATATCAAGTTTAGGCACACTACCAAAGGGAAAAGTGCCAAAAAGGTTCATAAACCTTTTAGTTATGAACATTTTCCCATTTGTACCAATTGGGTTCATCCAACCAATTTAAACTAAAAATTGCTGACATGGACATCAGTTGTCCTATACGGCATAATCTAGCATTGACATATACATTTTTTTTTTTTTCTTTCTTCCTTTTTTCCCTCAATCAATCGCCAACTTTCGTGATGGCTAGTTTGGCCGGCATGAGGGTTGGACGAGGCCACCCTTTGCTAGATCTGGTTAGGGCTAGGCAAGGCCCTTTGTCACTACTAGAGGTTGTCCCTTGGCAAGAGGTAGTCCCCTCGCCAGATCTAATGAGGGGTGGCCTCACCAAGATGGAGAGGGGCCTTGCCGGCCTTTGGCGAGTGCTAAGCAAGGGTCCCTCATTAGATTTGGTAAGGGTGGCCTCGCCAAAGGCTGATGAGGGTGTCCTAGCCCTTGCCCTCATTGGTAGCCAATGATCTTTGCCGACCATCATGGAGGGTGGCGACTAGCGGAGGGAAATAAGGAGAAAATAAAAGTAAAATGAAAGGGAAAAAAAAAGAAGGAAAAGAAAAGAAAACGAATTTTTTTTTAATATTTTTAAAAAAATTTAAAAAATTTAAAAAATAAATAAAATGTTCACATTAGCCATATCTCATAGGAAAGCCAGCATCCATGTCAATAATTTTTGACCTAATTGGTTGGATAGACTCAATTAATACCAACGTGAAAAGGTATATGATCTAATTGATTCGATTGAAATATTTAAAACCGAATTGATGCTAATATGATATGTTTATGACTTTTTTCGTACTTTTCCCCACTACCAAATCACGTAAATCCACTTTGTCATGTTTTTTTTTTTTTTTTTTTACATTTATTTCTTGTTCGAATCATTTTGGTTTAGTCTATGCCCGCGACTTCATGTAATACATAGGTAGCCGAGCCTAGGGTTATCCTTGATTAATTATGCAGGAAGCTTTATCTGTATGCATTATGACTAAGACTTCCACGAAATTCGAGTTGGAAAGATCTCCTGGCAAGAATAATTTTAACCTGTGGCAAATCAAATACAATTTTTGGTTGGAGACACGGGGTATGGACTCAGCATCGGAGGGACATGATAAATTTCTCAAGATTATGGTAGTCGAAGAAAAATCTGATATTTTGAAAAAGGTTAGGAGCTTATTATGTTGAATTTAGTGGACGATGTTTAGTTGAAGTGACAGATGACATGATTACAGGTGCAGTTTGTGGAAACTTGAAGTGTTGTATGTATCGACACTCGATCTAAGATTACTTCAAATTCAAGATGGAGTTAATGGTCAATCTAGGATAACCTAAATGAGTTTTAATAAATTCATCAATGATTGTTCGTTGCTCAATTCTTTTGAGCACTTCTGTGACTCTCTTATGAAAGGGTATGAGGTTATTATGTCTATAGCGAAAGTGGAGTATTGCATTGTTCTCGAATGAATGGCAGAAGTTGCAAGGCAACTATGAGAGAATTGGTGCTAAGGGTCTGATGGTTAGAGGTAGGAACTTCAAGAGGAGCTCTAGCGCTGGACGTAATCTAGATCAAAGACTAGAGCGAAGAGAAAGCCTTTCGGACGCCACAATTGTCAGAAAGAGGGGCCATCACAAGACTGCCTAAAACCAAAACAAGCGGAGAGATCGGAGAGTGACACGGATGTCACACGAGCCAACAGGAAGGAGTCGGGCTACATTTTATGTGTCTACCGCTTCGACTAGAGAGTAGTGGATCATGGATTTTAGATGAACTGAAATGGAAACTAGAGATCAGTTGGACTATATTCAATGGGTGTCTACCAGTTCGACAAGGGACTAGTGAATCCTTGATACCTACGAATATGTTTGATAATGATTAGTTGAAACAAAATTAAGTAGTGGGTTCCAAGACAAGTAAATATCAAGGAGAGGAGTTGTACAGTTCAGATGGAATGGGTCAGGCCGAGCATGTGTGTATTGTTGTTGGGCGGAGACCTCAAGGAAAGGAATCTTGGATGTAACTTCTGTTCGAGGTAGTAGGTCATGCATTCATGTTAAGCTTGGTCACGCTAAGGCAATTAGGAACGAGTCAAGTCAAATTTTGTGTTCCCACCAAACTTGGTTGGGCTAAGATGGAGATCCGAGTTGAGATAATGCCGGTGTAGAATAATATATGGATTAAGTGGGGAACGATGTAGACACTGAAAGCTCACATGTGAGGAGAGATTTGTTGAGGTGAAAATGTGAAAGTGTTGTGCAAAATAAGTCCTGCATAAAAATGTGGTGTAAACTAAAATAATTAATATATCATAATTGACTCATAATTTTTTTTTTAACTTTTTAATAATGGTGGGGATCCAATTAGATATATATTCACTGTCTTGGACTTAAACTTTTCCTTTGGCGATCTCCCCAAGTGAAGCCTCCCAACAAACCTGTCATAGATTTCTCCTAAAATGTAACGTGAGATACTTTGACACGTGATGAGAATGCATGCGATCAGAATTGAAGGAAATATCAAGTGATTTCTGCATAGAAACTGACATATGTAGGAAATTTGACTTGAAGGACAATGAGACGATCGAGGCATGTCGCTATTGGAATGAGTCTGACGAGCACGCTGTATTGGGCTCAGGACTAGGAATTAGGATCTTTTAAAAATTTCTGCAGCAGATGCATGTATTGGGTCTCAGGATGGAGTTGCAAAGTCCGACTTTTGTACAGATTTAGAGGAAAAAAAGAACAAAAAAACGCAGCATGCAGAAGGCTGGTCAATTGAGATGTCACGCTCTTTGTAAGATTCACGGATCCCGGAGTTGATTTGAGCAACCTAGAAGTTTGAGCGCATCTTTTTTCAGTCCATGGACTCTGGCGACCGTTACCAAGGAGGAAATTTTCCTTTTTACCAAGTCACATTCGAGAAAGATGAACCATTAAAAGTGCGACTAATGCGTTTGTGCGAATAAATGAAACTATTCGAGTAAGAAATGAATTTTGAAACTAATACAAGAACACATAATTAACGTGGTTTGACAACGTCCCTAAACTCAGAAAAGATCAATTAGATGGTCCTACCATAGATGGCAAAGAAAAGATCACACTCATTCATAATGCTCACATTCAAGTGCTTCCCTATTGTAAACACACCCAAATGCACAATAATCAATTATAAAAGAGAAGAGTATTCACTCGCTCGTAACTCTCTTAAAGGACACTCTCAAAAGGTCTCTAGGTTTCTCTAATAAAGTAAACTTTAAAAATATAATTTTTAACAAATTTGGAATGAGGTCGGGCTCTTGCCAAGACATGCCCAAGTGCCTAGCTAGTGCTTTGAAAAACAGTAGATATTGGAACACTATACAGGAGCTCGACCAGCTTTTTCTAAGCCCGGCGGCCGAGTTCATCTAGGCGCCACGCGGGCCATTTCCTTACAATTTCAATCATTTCCAAACACTCGAGTGTCCTGAAAACCATGAGTTTGTGTGGATTTTAAATGAAACGGAATTAAGTTTGAGCTGCAATCAATGAGGAAACATAATCTAACACAATGATACATTAGTACACGCAAAATCTTGCCAAAGAAAAGAGTACCAATTTTTTTTTTTTTAAACCTATTGTCTTCGTACACATTTAATTATAAACATTTTAATTGCATCAATTTAATCATAAATTTATTTTACATTGATGCCAATTCAGTTCATCCAGTCAATTTAGATTGAAAATTGCTAACGTAGATGTTAGGGTTGCACATGGTAACGTTTCTATTTCGGGGAACATTTTTTTTTTCTCAGAAATAGTTCTTTTCTATTTCTACTCATTTGAATAATTTCTGAGTAAAATAACGTGTTTGGTAACTATACAAAATTTTTATTTTCGGAATAGAAAAACAATAGAAATGTGTTTGGTACGATTCATAAATTTTGTATTTATTCATTTTTTATTCTTGCACACGGACCGCCAAATGCCGACCGTCAACCATCGCTTGCTGCCGCACGATAGTTGACCGCTGACCATTGTTGCCGATTGCCGCTCGACCGGCAGGCTATGGGCGGTGGTCGTGTGGCCGTGGTCGGCGGTCGGGCGGCGGTGACGGCGGTCGATGGCTGTTGTCGGCTGATGGTAGTGGCAGTCGGTGGCCCCGAGCAGCCGGAGGTTGCTGATGGTTGGTAGGCAGCCGACGGTGGCCACGTCAAGGAAGAAGAATAAAAGAAAAATAGAAAAGAAAAAAATGGCTTATTTCTAGAAATTGTTCTCGAGAACAAAAAGTTACTTTTTTTTGTTTCTTATTTTTGTTCAAAATCTATTTCTCGGCTACTTTTTTATTTCGAGGAATAGAAAAATAAGTTGGCGTTACCAAACGGATTTCTGTTCTTTTTTTATTCCGGGGAACAAAATAACAGAAATCGAGAGAAACAAAAACATTACCATGCAAGCCCTAGATGTATTACGTGACACGATCGACGCTAATGTGTACATTTTTAATAATATTTTAATAATTTTATGAATTTTATGAAATTTTAAATAATTTTTTGGATTTTTTTCCTTTCCTTTTTCTTTTTGCTAGTGGCCGATGAGGGTTGGCCTCACCTAGGTTGACCTCGCTGGGCCACACTTGGACGAGGGAGCCCTCACTTAGACGATCAATGGTTGCCCTCACCTTGGCATGGCTTGATGAGGACCACTGACAAAAAGGAAATGTAAAGAAAAAAACCAAAAAAATCAACAATATTATTAAAAATGTTCATGTCAGTATCGATTATGTCATATAGGATAGCTGAGGTTAACATTAGTAATTTCCGGCTTAAATTTGATGGATAGACTAAATTGGTCTAATTAAAAGGTTTACGACTGAATTAATATTAATGCAATAGGTTTATGACTTTTTTTAATACTTTTCCCCTTTGCCAAACTTGAATTTTTTTTTTTTTTTATGCCGAGGAACTTGAATTGTTTCTATAGCATTGAAAAAGAAAAATTGGTTAAAAATTAACTCCTCTCACTCCCACAACTAGACATGGCAAGGTGGCCCAACTAGCTCATGCAAGATTTATTTTTGGCCTGAATCTAGGGTTTGAGTAGAATCTTCGCCTCTGAGGGGCGGCACATTTAGTTGGGGAAAATTATCAAAATAGTTATAAACCTATTGTAATTTTTCTGATTCAATCATAATTTTTTTTTTTGGCCAATTGAGTTCTCAATCTTTTATAAGTATGCCAATTCAGTCCATTAGGCCAAATTTGGCTAGCCAAAACTGGTGATCAATTTTTAATAATAATTTTCTTCCAATAATTAATTTTTTAATCTTTTTTCCCCCTCCCTCCTCCTTTTCGCGATCGGCCAGAGGGGAGGGCTGGTCGTTGAACTGAGGTGGCCGGCCAGGCCAAACTAAGCAAGGGCAAGCTTGCCTTACCATCGTTGGGCAAGAGTGAGCTCGCCGGATCTAGTGAGGCTCGCTTAGGCCTTGCTAAGGGCTGGGCGAGGCTGACCACACCCAACGACGATGAGGTGAGCTCACCCTTAATTAATCTGGCTTGGCCAACCGCCTTAGTTTGATGACTAGCCTAGTTGTCAGAAGAAGGAGAGAAGGAAAAAATAGAAAGAAAAAAAAAGGGAAAAAAAGAGATAAACAATTTTGAAAAAATGAAATATTATTAAAAAAAAATTTGCCAACGTCGGTTGGTGTTCACATTAGCACCAGTCGACCAAATTTGGTCAGATAGACTAAATCAACATAATTGCAAAAGATTTAGGACTCAATTGATAAAAAAAAAAAAAAAGAAATAGAGATTAGGACTAAATCAGCACAATTATAATAAGTTTATGATTTTTTTGTAATTTTCTCCATTTGGTTGGAGTGTTAGAGAATTTCCAAATAAGGAACTAAAAATCATTTGTTCAGGTTCAACAATGAATTACTTACAAACTGCTTTAAGTGAGGGTCTTATGCATAGGCCAAATGCCTAAGCTTAATTGGTTCACAAAACTTGTAAGGTGTTTCATGGATCACCAGCTGACCTAATCTCCATGCCTATGTCCCAAATTACAAATGAACTATATACAAAGTTACATTGTCTTTTATTTTCTATCTTTTTTAAATCACCTTTCTAGTTATATTTTTGTCTTCTTCAATTGAAAAAATAAATCTAAAAAATATACGCTCTCATGATTTCTCATTTTAGGTGCACTTAAGTACTTAACCTAAGCCAATAAGTTATAAGCCAACTAGAACATATTAACTGTGTTGCATCACATCAATTCTTTGACATGGTATATTTCCAACACAACTCACTTACACGTGCATCTAACAATCTCTCTCTCACGTGTGAGCTCGGTGTTAGGCCTCTTATCCTTTAATTTAGGTATCCTTCTGCATCAACTTATGGGTCCACGTTGCTATACTACAACATCCACCTACCCAAAAACCGCAACACCATTGGCTCTAATACCATTTGTTAAAGGCATGCACAGTAGATATTTTATCCATTCATTTGGGGAGATCGCTAAGACGGAGCCTAAATCCGAACCTATCAATATATTTAGTTGAACTTACATTCACTCAAAAGCTTAAGCCAATAAGTTATGGGTTAACTATGATATATTAATTACTCTACATCACATCAATTCATCGATATAAGATTTCTCTAACACAATTTACTCACATGTGCATCTTAACAACACATGGGTTGTGGCTGTGGAAAAGCTCGAGCCCAAGTGCAGCCGACCCGAGCATGCATTCTGAGTGTACTCACTTCTAAGTCAAGACAGGTCATCGATATCATTGACATGACGTATCGGTAATAAAACAATGTGCCTACCCAACTCAAGCTTGCCAGCTAAGTATACTTGTACTATTTGAATTCCTAATTCTAGTTCAAATCGAACACCTCAATCTTTATAAAGATCATGAATTTTGACATTTAGTCTTCGTGGAATTTTCATTTATTCGATTTTGACTGGAATGTAGAGGAAAATAGTATTTCATACTCGAGTCAAAACAAATACACATATAGATTGCCATGCCTGAACTTATAGTCGAATCGTCATTCATCGTTTCAATGGATACTGAAGAAAGTTTCTCAGGGAACCTCAGCACGCTGCGGTCACTACGGCGACCATTCTCGAAGGAGTATTGTCTTATGGAAGAAACCGAGCACAAATTTTTCCACAATGGCGTGCAACTACAGGGAATGGAAGCGAAAATTTCTAAATATTCTTTGTTCACTTTTGATTCCGACACGACCAGTTGCCATTGGCATCATGTCGACTTGTAGTGTTCAGAACAATGTTTTCCACTGCCCTCACTTTGTTGGAGGGTGAAATGATTGATGACTCGTTCACATCTTGCTCTATCTTAAGCTATAAATGGGAAATTACCAAAAACTCCAAATAAATATATTGTATGAATGCTAAGTCAATCCTTAACATTTTGATTTGGTCAATTGAGACATAACTTTTTGACAATTTATCAATATAATCCATCCAACTAATTTTTGGCCAGCAATCGATGATGTGAATGCCGGACGTCTTACGTGACATAACCGGTGTTGATGTGGACAATTAATTTATATATATATATATATATATATTTTAATTTCTCAATATATATATATTTTTGATTTTTGTTCTTTTCTTCTTCTTTTCTATCTTTCTTCCTCTACTGGTGGGTCATTGGGCCTTGGCAAGGGCAGACGACCGGACTAACCAGGGCCAGCCCTCGTCAGTCCTTATCTATGGGCGGTCATTGGCCGCAACAACCAATCCTTGTCTATGGTGGGTCCCTAGCCACGGCAATCAGGGAGGGAGAAGGGGAGAAAATAATTTTTCTTTTTAAAAACTCAGAAAAATCTAAAAGAATTGTCCAGGTGTGCGGTTGCTGGCCAAAATGATTAGAAGAGCTACATTAACAAATTGTTGAAGGTTTATGAGTCATA
Organism: Eucalyptus sideroxylon x Eucalyptus melliodora; assembly: GCA_016097485.1. Classification (NCBI taxonomy): domain Eukaryota; kingdom Viridiplantae; phylum Streptophyta; class Magnoliopsida; order Myrtales; family Myrtaceae; genus Eucalyptus; species Eucalyptus sideroxylon x Eucalyptus melliodora. The sequence continues at coordinate 41,995,204 of CM027832.1, read as the reverse complement.
TGGCTAAATGGAAAATAATTGATATTGGCATCCGTGCGGTGGGTTCAAAACATTTTTTTGGTCATTATCCTGCTCTAAACTCTTATCACATTCGTGATATGTCCTTGATTTATCATTTACCAAACTTGCCACTGCTCAATAATTGTAAAACGCTGAAAAGGGAGACCTTTGACCTGTCGCGGTCTCTTTTTAGTCTTTGCTTGTTGTAATAGTTACGCTGTGATTGTATAAAAAGTATAGAAATTTAGAACATTTTTAACTGTGATTAGTCATGTCTTATGAGATCTGTTTTGAGTTAATTTTATCGAAACTTCAGATTAATGATATTTCGTCAAATATCAATCTAGAACCATCTACAACAATGTGATGAAATTTAGTAGTGCTCTTTTGCTCGTCATACTCCATGTTCCTCCACATTCTTGCTGTTTCCTGGCTCCTTCCTCCTTCCTCCTTCTCTCTCTCTCTCTCTCTCTCTCTCTCTCTCTCTCTCTCCCTCCCTCCCTCTCTCTGATATAAACATGCACGTTTAGATCGATATATAAACTTTCATTACAGGGATTAGCAGATTATTTTATGCAAGATATTTTGAGAGGTATCCAACGCGCATCCTTAAAAGGCCTTCATTAGTGCATAGTCTCCCTCCATTATAATTCTCGCAGTGCAACCCACTTCTTTCTTATTTCTTAGCCTTTTATACATATGGAAAATGGTCCAACTCAAATATTCATTTACTGGGCACGGCGACATAAATTCTCTATGCAAATGCATATGACCATGCTCACTTGTCTCGCAGGCTAGAGATCCCAAACAGACGTATAGAGAAGGATCATGGAAGGTTTGCTCCAGTGCCCTGCGAACTACGTGCCTTTGACTCCCATAAGCTTCTTAGAGAGAGCAGCTTTCGTCTATGGCAACAAGGTTTCCATAATCTACGGCAATACGAGGTACACATGGAGACAGACCCACGAAAGGTGTTTGAAACTCGCCTCCGCTCTGACGAGATTGAATATCTCACGCGGCGATATCGTAAGTCTCTTTATCTTGTTTCCCTCGTTTTTCATTGTATCCTTGTGTTTCATGCAAATGAAACGGGGTCCTCGCTTTCTTTCTCTCTTGCTTCCATTAGCTTTTAGTTTTCCTGAAGCTCATCGTCTCAAATGGAGGGAGTAAGGTAGTTGTCAGGGTCATCCTGTGAGAAGCTATAAGCCTAAGAAAAGTGGGAAGGACAAAGATCTTTCTATATGTAGATTGTTCATCATGGTACATTCTTGTCGAGCTATTATTTACAGTTTCGAGTTCATGTGCATTTGGTGAACATGAACTATCGTTGGATCAAGTGAACGTCACACTAGATATGCATGCACCAAAGATGCCATCTAGGGTGATCGGTTCCTAGTCTAGTCTAGTCTGGTTCCACCTAGGAACCAAGAATTGGATTGGGAGGACTGGTCCCAATTTTGGGACCAGGGATCGAACTGGACTGTTCGGTCCAGTCCAGTCCAATAGAATCGGTCATTTAGCCAAAATAATTATTAAAAAAAACTACAAGAATTGTTACTATTTTAAGGCTTATTGCTATTTTTGAGAAATAAATAAATATTTTAAAAATTTTGGTCCGGTTTCCAATTCTAGAGGGGAATCGGACTGGACCGAAAATCATTGGTTCCATTTTGATGGAACCAGGAACCAGAATGACGCCTCCGGGAATTGGATCAATCCGGCCGGTCCGATTCAATCCGATCTAGGCGGTTCTCGATTTGGTCGATCTGATATGACCGGTTCTCGGGTCTCTTTTTCTTTCCTCGTCCCCTTTGATAGTATATCAAGAGAAGGAGAACCCATGGAACCGTTCAATCTGCCAATTAGGTCAAGATGAAGGAGGTCAACGCCTGAGCTCCTCCATTGTCTATGTTATTTCATAGATGTCCGTATGCCGTGTGGGACAAACCATTAACATAAACAAGTGGAATGATTGGAAATACAATTACAAAACTATATTCCATGGACCAAAACTTTTTAAAAAAAAAAAAAAAATCTAATATCACAAAGGAAGAATTTATAATACGTAACCGTGTTCATGTTAGTCCTACCTACGACTTGCCAAATTGAAGAGAAGGGTTTCTTAAAAAACACATTCTTGTTTGTATGAAGTTAAAGAAACGAAGTGAAAGGATTACAAGAGGTTGGTAAAGTCAACTATTGGGTAAAAGGTCATGTTTTGTATTCAAAAAACAAAAAATTTTTTTTTTTTTTTTTTTTTTTTTTTTGCTTTCGCGCCAAAATTTGGAATATTATTTAAATTTTAGAAAATTATGATCAAATTATGTGTAAAGTTGTGTATCAATACTTGAGTATTTGGAAGTTTCGAGAGTTTCATATTCGAAATAGGTCAATGTGCATGAGTTGCAAGATTTAGACTAAACGAATGGAGAGAAATATAAGTTAAGGCAAGCCCTAAATACATAAAATATATAATGAATGCATCTCTGCCCTCTCTTTTCCCTCCCTCGCATCCTTCAAATCCTTTCTCTTCTTTCTTTCTTAAGTACCTCACAATCCCATTTTTTTCATTTCCAATCACCCCTACTCAACATAGTATCAAAGAGCACTCTAATCTGTAAATACAAGAACCCCTATTTTATATGCTTGTAGAAGAAAAACTAAGACCCGTTGATGTTTGGGTTTAAACTTGAGAATCCTCTATTAATATGGTAATCTATAACATGTATAGAGCTAACAGTACAAGACCTCCGATGAAACTAAACGAGTGAAATACTAATATTATAGCTAATTTCTTGTATCTGAAAAGGATGAAATATCTAAAATGACTATAAATTGCGCCACAGACTCAAATTATCGTAATAACCTCTAGTTATTTTATATCAGTAAAAGTGAAATAATTTAAATTATTTCACTCTTTTATATTAATCCATTATAACCAATATTTTCTCTACACAATATAATAATTATTAAGTAAATCATTTGAGCAGGTTGGCCCCTGCGCCTCTCCGCTTTGGAATTCTAGCCTCGTCAACGTTGACTATAAGGGGACAAACTCTCATTATCCACTTGGAAATCCTTTTTCATCTTTTTAATAATGCGAAAACCCAAGAGCTGCCATCTCATTCTTCACCCACCGACGAATAGGAGTTTCACACGTCATGAATTTTGGGTCTACAGCTAACTTCCTTAAACCATTTTTGCTAAAACAATAAACGCATTAATCACCCGGTTAAAAAGGTTTGCTCAATCGAAAGGCATGTTTATTTTCTTACTTAATTTATAAAAAAAAAAAGGGTCAAAGAGGGTCCTACTTGATATCTGAATGTAAATATATATTTTTGCACCTTTTCTTGGGGTCATGTGTTCCAACAACGCTTTCACTCTATCACATTAAACTAGCGTGAAATACAAGGTAGTGAGCCCTAAATTTTGGTGTACGCTCATGTGCAACATATTTTGTCATAAATCATGGCATATTTCCAGAAAAATAAGTAAACAGGCGTGTGAACCGGAGAAGGTGGACCTCGCGTGAATTTCTCCTTGATTTGTTGGGGGCACAAGTTACAAGTTAGAAGAATTACACCCATAACGTTATATATACTCCGCGTGATTGAATGAGTATAAAATGGGGCCAGATGTCATCATGTTCCAATCAGTCTCTTTGACTGGAAGGAGTTAAAAAGGGAGTCAACTTTTCCATCCTTAACTCGTAGGCAGTTTAATATTATCTTTCTCTTGTGAGAGAAATGGTTAAAGAGGAGTCTTACAACTTATGTGGATACGACACTCTAGTCCTAAATTCTTCTTTTCATCGCAGTAAATCTTACAAATGATTTGGTAAGCATGATTAAACGGCGAGCTGCAATACTCTAAGTCAATGCTGCCCATTGTTACCCGCTGATTCATTTGTTAAAATTTGTCTAAGATCATCACCAATTGATCTAAAACATTTAAGCTATTATATGAAAGCATGATGTATTATTTAACTGTTGTAACATTTCCCTTCATACTTAGGCTTGTATTTCACCTAAGAAAAATGTGTGAAATAATAATAGACAAAGAAAAAGTTTAAAAATATTTGAACTCAAGACACCCTCTAGAGCCACTATTATGTAGAATTTAGTGCACAATAATTTACTCCAAAAACCTTGGAATATGGTGCTTGTGTTAGAATATTTAGATAGCAAATCACGAAATCATTTAACAGCTTATACTTTTAGAGCAATTAGTTATGATCCCACAAAATCTCAATATAGTAGCAAAGTAGGAGGGCTTGAGTTCACATATTTCAAACTTCTATTTACCTCACAAATTACCTATTTGCAAGCTTTACACTTAAGTTAAAGTTTAACCTACGCGTGATGGGAAGTGTTAGAATAATTAAAAATTAAATCATGTTTTCATCCAATTGCTTAAGTTTTTAGAAAATTGTTTATAGTCCCACAGAATCTCAACATACTATATTTTATGCCTTAAAATGACGCGCGGACCCCTAGAGTGCCATAACTTACGAAAGTGACACTTAAGTGCCAAAATCGAAGCAAAATGGATCACTTAAGTGTCAATCCGGCCAAAACGCTGACGTGCCAATTTTCTGGCGAAGCAAGTGCAAAACGGCGTCGTTTTGGTGCTGACGTGGTAAAAAATTTAATATAAAAATTAAATAAATTAAATATATTTAAAAATTTATAAAAAATATACAATATTTAAAAAATTTAAAAAAATGGAGGTGGCAAGGGCTGGCAACGAAGGGGGAGGGTGGGTTGGTGTCTCTAGGCCCTAGCCAGGGGCCGGTGATCCCGACCGACCGGTGGCAACGGCTCGCGAGCCCTCGCCCCGATCTGGGGTGAGGTCGCAGCCCTCACCTAGATCCGGCAAGGGGGGAAGGAGGAGGAGGGGAGGCAGCCGGTGGCTGAGGAGGAGGAAAAAAATGTGGGGGTGGGGTGGGGTGGGGTGGGGTGGGGGGTGGGGAAGGAGGAGAAAGGAGGCAGCCAGCGGTTGAGGGCTCGGCTCTCGTCGCCACCGCCGCCATCTCCCATCCATCGTCGGGGAGGTGGGGAAGGGTCGACCGAGGCTGTCGAGCCTTGGTGAAGGGCAAGCAGCCCCAGTTGCCGGTCGACTGGGGTCGCCGACCCTCGGCCGGGGCTTGGCGGCCCCGGCCGACCCTCCCTCACCTTCCGGTGATGGTGGGGAGGCGGCGGTAACAAGAGCTCAACCCTCAACCGTAGGTTGCCTTCCTCCTCCTTTTTTTTTTTAATAATATAAATAATATTTATTATTATTATTATTATTATTATTATTATTATTATTATTATTATTATTATTATTATTATTATTATTATTATTATTATTATTATTATGTTGTTGTTGTTGTTGTTGTTGTTGTTTTAAATTTAATTTAATTAACTTTTATATTAAATTAAAATTCAAATTATGCCAAAATGACGTTGTTTTGGCCGATTTAAGGACACTATTTTGGCCAACTATAGAAACGACGTCGTTTTGGGTGAATTAGAGTTGAGTCAGCTCTTTGGCGAGCTACATCGGTGAGAAATATTAATATTTAATTGTCACGTATGATTTCAGGCCGGCTTCGCTGGAGGTGGCACTCAGGTGTCCCACATTTCTTAAAATGTGGCACTTAAGTGTCACATTCGTAAGTTATGGCACTTAAGTATTCCTTTGTGCCAAATTATGGCACTTGAAGCGATCTTTTGCCGCCTTAAAACTCTCCCTTACGCAAAGGTTTGGTTCGATGATAAAGGCCTTAAGCATAGATCGCAACATGTGAGTCCCATGGGCAAAGGATTATCAAAATCTAAGGCTTATAGATAAGGGAACCTATGAACGAGTGAAAAGGGCATGGTGCTGTTTTACTATAAAATCGCTCTCCTTAAATGGTCTACCGGACAATGAAAATTATCACATGTATCGGACTCCTTGTATTTCAAATTGACAGATGATTGTGAATCAAGAAAGGAACACAAACTTGATGATTAGATTATAAAACTTACGAAATAAATCCACTAATTACAGCACATTATTTTCGATGGATACAACCAAGCATTTCATAAACATAAGCAACTGGAATGATTGGAAATAAATTACTGGGAAATGACTAAAAATAAGTAAAGTGTATTGACAAAAGTAAAGTCTTGTTCTTCGGATGTTTGTGCATATCTTTTCCTCTTTATTGTTCTCCCTTTTATAGTCCATGGGTAGCTGGCCTCTTCTAATAAGTGTTCTCGCTCATTGAAATTTGATTTTGGTTCCGTATTTTATGGTATAATTGTTCCCGCCTCAGAAGCTCGACTACAATAACTAATTGACTCAGCTAAACAAAATTTTTTATTGCAACTATTAGTTAATACCTTTGATAATTGTTCCTATCTAAGAGTTTGACTGCAATAATTCTTTCCGGTATTTTTATCCTTACAGTCGATTTGATTTCAGCCAAGTTTCGCGAGCCGATGTTAATGTTTCTCAATTCCATCGACATCGATTTGACCCACATCGGCTTGACTAGTCCCACCTTGTCCACTTAATCCCGTTAACTTCTCACGACCATTGTTGGCGTTTAACCACTGACTGTATTTATAGTGAATATCATATCGCATATGCTCATTAACATACTGTTTACTCCTTCCTTAGTGACACCCTACATAATTATTAATCGGTCAATAATCATAATCGGCCTTGACCTTGTTTAGTTGACTACGGCTCGACTTAAAAGACTGCTCTTCGTCTCAATGTGTTTAGCACTTTCTCATCAAAGCCATAAAGCCATAGGTGATGTAAAGTTAATGGCATCAACTCTTATGAAATTGACATCAAAGTTGACATTTTTAGGTTGCTAATATTGACAGATTAAATCTAATATTTTAACCGTTTTACAATGTCTGACTTCCTTCTTTTAATGGACCCATTACACTAATTAATATAGACAAGCAACGCACTAAGGAGTTTTACCCTATATGGATGCAAACCACCATTGCATTTCCAAGACCCAATACCCTTGCTTTTCCATCCAAAATGATACACAATCCAGGAGATGCATAATAAGACTTTCGGGGAGTTTTTTTTTTCCTAATGATCACAATTATCGAATTTCTACCTTTTCTCCTTCGTTTTATGTGATCATAAAGCAGAAATTATCAAGACAATAATCATGTCGAGTTATAAGTCGTGGTTTCAAAAGAAAGATAGAAAAAATGGGCTTTCAGCTGGTGAAAGCTGATGCGCATGCATGCGTCAGTGTATGACTTAAGAACACGCATGCATGGCATCGACACCCGCTGCACATTTTCTTCAATGTATTCTCGTCTTATCTTTTAGACTTCCCTGTGTGGTACTTCGAAATGATAACACTGATTGTACTTTCATTATATTGTACTCTCCTCGGCTGTATAATATTTTATGAAGACTAATATATAAAAGGAGAAGATATAAAATGCTAAAATTAGATATTCGAAAGAGAACTAGTTGGATACAAAGTCATAATCTATGCTGGATTGCGGCATTTTCTTCATCTCGCACTCATTATTCTCAGAAGGCAAGCTTCAGCGAAGTTTGACAAAAACCCTAAAGAATCGAATGAATGCCTATCATGATCTTGTGGATAGCGACAAATCTTGACGCTTTCCATGGTCATCAAGATCTGACTTGAGAAAAAGCTTGGTGGGTGCTGTTCCATTACATAAGTGTTCTTTCTAGAAAGAGGGTTGGACGGTAATGGCGTGTAGATTGTGGAAGATACGTGCCTCTTCCATGTGCGGTTAGATCTAAAGTCAGAGGCCAAAGTTACTTTGGTGATCTGATCATGGCGATGACTCACGAGGAAGTCGTCTAGGGCCCATTAACTTGGGATGTACGTTGATTTTCTAGATATTATCATTTATTCAGAAGTTTTATCACTTGATAATATCTGAGAAAATTTTCTAACATTTAGTTTGTGTTAAAATAAAGTGGAAATGAGAATTGGAGAATTTTTGAATTTTTGCATATTTCTCTATGTAATAATACTAATAATACATGAGCCTATTTATAGGCTATTCTAGAAAACTATGTAAAGCAACAAAATATTACAATATCAAATACAATCAATTAGTATCAAACAAGGATGATAATATCTCTAACAATATATTTAACATCCCCTCTCAAACTCAAGGTGATATAGAAGAGGTTAGCTAAAGGGAAAAGTGCCAAAAAAATCCTAAACCTTTTGTCTTTGTGCCGATTTAGTCTTAAACAATTTTTTTGGTACCGATTTAGTTCTAAACCTTTTTAGGTTGTGCCGGTTTAGTCTTTTCCGGCCAATTTTGGCCGGATTTTGCTGACTGGACGCCAGCCAGCTAACGTGGCCTGATCGGTGCTAACGTGGACAACTTTAAATAATATTTTAATATATTTTTCTTTTTTTTTTTTTTTTTTCTTTTTTTCTTCTCCTCTTCTTCCACCAGCCGGTCGCCGGACCTCAGCGATCGGCTAGAGCTGACGATCGGCAAGGTCGAGTTCAACTTCGCCGGCCACCTCAACAGTGGCCGCAAGGGTAGCCTCGCGCAGGGCGGCGAGGGCGAGCCTTGCCCACCCAGTGAGAGGCCGCCCTTGAGGCCTGGGCGGCGAGGGTGAGCCTCGCTAGCTCGCCGGATATGGTGGTGGGTTGGCGAAGCAGCAAGCAACGGTGGACGGCATCGGGCGACAGCGTTGCGGTGGTGGTCTCGCGTGGCCAGGGTTTCCTCGGCTTGGCCGGGAGAGGACTCTCTCCTCTTTCTTTCTTGATCTCTCTCTCTCTCTCTCTCTCTCTCTCTCTCTCTCTCTGAGGTCCCGCCCAGATCGAACACCCTCAGATCTCGAACCGAATCCTTGAAGAACAATCCAGGTTGTGCACAGCAAACAAAGGAAGGTTGGGGACAGAGCTTGTGTGACGAACGACCGTGAGCTTCGACTTGGTCCGACCAACACAAGGCACAAAAAAGGACCGAGGCCTATCGGAGCTTCGGCGCTTGAAACCAAGCATGGCCATAGGCTGACGGTCGTGGCTCAGGTGTGGTTGTCGGCGGTCTACCCCTCCGACTCTCTCCCCCTACTCTCTCCCCCTCACTCGCCAGATCCGGCGAGTTGGCGGGGCTCGCCCTTGCCGGCCATGGGCGAGGCCGCCCTCGCAGCCACTGGCGAGGTGTCAACCTCGCCGGCCAACCAAAGGTCGACCTCGTTGGCCGTCACCTCTGGCCGATCGCCGAGGTCTAGCGACCAGCTGGAGGAAGAAGAGGAGAAGAAAAAAAGAAAAAAGAAAAAAAAAATATTAAAATATTATTAAAAGTTGTTCACGTCAACGCCAATCAGGCCACGTCAGCCGGCCGATGTCCAATCACCAAAATCCAGCCAAAATTGGCCGAGAAGGACTGAATTGGCACAACCTAAAAAGGATTAGAATTAAATCGGCACCAAAAAAATGTTTAGGACTAAATCGGTATAAAGACAAAAGGTTTATGACTTTTTTGGCACTTTTCCCATCAGCTATAGTTTGGAGAAATCATCTTGAAAAGATCCAGGTGGACATGTCTTAATGAAAATATTAGCTATCTAATCAACTAATGAAGTGGGAACAAGATATGACCTGGAAAAAAAAGTGGGAACGAGATGAACAATATCAGAGCGTATGAAATGACTATTTACTTCAATATATCTGGTACTCTCATGGAAAACATTGCTATGTTCTATTTGGATAGCACTCCGGTTATTGCAATAAATGATCGTTGCACCATCATTAGGGACTGTCATGTCTTCTAATAACATCCACAACCATAGTAATTATGATGTTGTATCAGTAAGGGCACGATATTATGCTTCTATAATAGATCAAGCAACAATAGTCTATTTCTTACTATGAGGAAATAAGGGAGTTTCCTAAGAAGAAATAGTAGCTTGTAGTAGAGGGATGATCAAGAGGCACTGCCCTACTTAGCATTAGAATAAGTCATCAACTCTAAGGTTGAGTTAGCAAAAAAGTGAAGACCATGAAATAAGTACCTTGACATAGCGAAGAATTCAAAGAACATCAATAGAGTGAGTCATTCACAGCACGGTCATGAATTGACTTAAAATATGAATAGCATAAGCGATGTTAGGATGAGTAATAGTGAGGTACACAAGATTGCGGGCTAGTTGTCGATAAAGCATAGGATTCAAAAGAGGAGTCTCATCTTTATGATTAAATATTGGCATTAGTCTCAATAAGAGTTGTGGCAATCCTGTTATCAGTAAATCCAACCTAGGAAAGGAGATTAGTAGCATATTTCTTTCGAGAAAGATAATAGCTGAAGGAATCTAAAGCATCTCCAAGCCTAAAAAATTATTGAGTTGATCAAAATCTTTCATTTCAAGCTATTGACTCAAATACTTTTGTAGTTTCGTAATACTGTTACAATCATCACCAATAATAACTATGTCATCAATATATAAGAGTATCATACCAATGAGATGTCCATTGAACAAATAGAGCATTGTCATAAGGACAAGATGTAAATCCATGGTGTTCCATGGTGAAACTAAATTTCTAATACCACGCACAATGAGCTCTGCATAGTCAACACACTTTATTAGAAGTGTGAGTGTATTCAAGAGGAGGCTTCATATAAATTTTCTCAATAAGATCCCCATTAAAAAAAAAATGTATTTTTGACATCTATTTGAAACAGAGGTCATCACTTAATAGCAACAACAGGAAAGAGGCTACAAAAAAAAATAAGACGTATAACTGGAGCAAATGTCTCACCACAATCAATGCCATGCTCCTGAGTGAAGCCTTTTGCTAGTAGTCTAGCTTTGTAGCGTTCCACCATACATTCTGCCTTCATTTTGATCTCATATACCAATTTGCAACCTATAGCCAACTTTTCAAGAGGCAAACAATCAAATCCCAAGTACGAGATTTTTCTAATGCTTGCAACTCATCTGCCTTTGCTTGCTACCAAAGAGGATTAGTACTAAACTTCTCTATATGTGTGAGGCTTGTGAAAAGAAACAATAGTAGAATAACGGTGAAAATCAGGAAGTCGAACAGAAGCCTAACTTACATGAGTGGAATGACAAACAAGAGAAGAAGGAATGTCTAAGGGTGGAGAATCCATGGATGGCACAAACCTGTTAGGAGCAGCCGAAGTAGGATTAGTAGAGACGTTTGCATCAAGATTAGGAAGGACAATTCTAAAGAGGAAAATTCAAGTGTGTTATCTTTAGGAAATAAATTAGTAGAAGGATTAATGAAGAAGCGAATAGTTGGAGAGGAAGCAAAAGGACAAAGATGAGAATATCTCATGTTCCTAAAGGGTAACATAGATACGCAAAGTTGATTTGAGATAGGATCCCAACATCTATACCCTTTATGCTCAATGCCATATCCAAGAAAGCGGCATAAATGAGCATGAGATTCTAATTCCATGCATTTGTTAGGAAGAATATGTAGAAAACATGCTCTTCCAAAGATTCAAAGTAGATTGTAATTAGGAACACTGTCATATAAGTGCTAGTAAGGAGAAATATTACCTATAGTAGGTGATGGAATACAATTGATAGTATACACAGCAGTATGATAAATCTCTTCCCAAAACTGTTCTAGACAAGATGCTAAGATTAGAAAAGTGTGTACGATATCTAAGATGTGCCTATGTTTACGTGTTGCTCGATCATTTTGTTGGGAAGTCCCTGCAAGAACGATGAATGATAGCACCATTCTAAGAAAGAATTCTAAGGAACTCTTGGTCTCTATGTTACATGGCATTGTTAGTACAGTAAACTTTAATATCTCGAGAATATTGTGTGTCTTGGTCATGGCAACAAAATTTCTATAGATATGAGTGATTTCAAATCAATTCTTCATAAAATAAAGTCATGTATAACCGAAATAATCATCCTTAAAAATCACAAAATAACGAGATCCTCCCATAATGGGAATAGGAGATAATCCCCAAATATTAAAGTGAACTAGATTAAAGGGAGCATAAGAGACAAATTCACTAATATTGAACAATAAAGCATGATATTTCCCCACCTTACAATGCAAGCATCAAAAGTTTTATTGTCAATAGAACCTAAATGACCACTTAAAATCAAAGGACCTAAACTAGAGAAAGAAGGATGTCCCAATTGAGAATGCCAAGTTTCAGATAATATTGTGGTAGCGAAATGAGTGAAGGAGTTGGGAAACTTTAACAAAACAAGATCAAACAAACGTTCTACTTTACAGCTTATCCCAATTGTCTATCTTGTCCATGGATCCTGCACACGACAACCATTCGAAGAGAAATGAATGTCAAAACCAAGTTCACATAACTATCCCATAAATATCAAGTCTAGTGAGATTTTGTGAATCATAAATATATCAGGCAAGGACTGTTTGGACTTCGAAACATGCCTTGTTTGACTAACTATCATCTGAGAGTTACTAGCTGTATGAATACTAGGCACTTGCAAAGTATATGATTTTGACTTGAATAAATTGGAATTAGAAGTCATGTGATTATAGTAGGCAGAATCAAAGAACCATGAATCAAAATTACCTAGGGTGACTGACAAAGTAGAAGGGTTAGGTATAGAGGAGCTAAAAGTACTAGCTTCTAGACTAATATAACAAATTGTGGACCGAAGATCATCCAATGATAGAGTAACAAATGAACTGTTAGAAGAATCCTCAATGGTAGCAACAGTGACAAATAAATGTGTATGCGGACCTCTAAATCAAGATAGGTTGTTGCTTCTCATAGGTTACTTAGGTTGTAACCGATAACGATGGCATGCACAATGACTAGGTGGACGACAATGCATACAATAAGGCTTGCACCATGAGGAGGAACCAGAAGTGGCAAACATTACATCTTTAGGAGTGGAGACTGATAGAATAGCACATTGCGCCTTTAAAGTAGTAGCAAGTTGAGTCTTCTCTGTCAACAATTTCGAGGCAACTGCCTCAAGATGAGGTAAAGGATCCTAATGTCGAAGTGAAGCTTGCATTAATCTAAAATCATCATTAAGTGCCATAGAAAATGCATAATACACATATGATCCTGACATTCGACAAACTAACAAGCATTAGAAGTCACCTCCCATTCAGGGTTTGACAAAGCTAGTTGATCGCATATAGCATGCATGGAAGATAAAAAAATTGTTAATAGACTGACTTGCCTCTTGACACATAAGAAGTAAATTCCCTAGGAGTTGATACTAATGACCAATGTCTAATGCGGAGTAACAATTGGCAAGAAGATTCCAGGCTTCCTTTGTTGTATTTAGGCGATAAAACTGAAGTTTGATAGATGAAATCGAAGTGTTTTGAAACCATGAGAGTATCTGATGATTCTTGCAATCCCACTCCTTTAAACGTTCAATAAATTGATCATTGGTTTATCAATTGCTTGCATAGGCTCACAAATATTTCTAGCGACGTAACACCAAAGCCTACATCCTCTTAAACTTGATACTTCTTGAACCCATAAAATATAGTTTGATCCATTTCGGCCTGAATAAGTATTGAGACTTCTAATTTATCCATGATATGTAATACACCATTATAAACCAATAGATTCTATAAAGAATTCAAAGAAAATTGGTACAGAGCTTAAAATAGATTCAAGATGTCAAAATACCTCAGGAATCAATTTGAAATGCCAAAAATCAATCCAAAACAGTTCAAATCAATTTGGTCTATGATAGTCAACATGGGTCAACAATAATAATTTTAGGATGACATGACGGACAACTTGGCTAAGGGGTGGCACTTGAAAGGGCTAGTAAAACACCTAGAGAGGGGTGAATAGGTGTGAAAACAGATTTTTACGAAATGCAGTAAAAATGCTTTACTTTTAAACTGAGTCTGGTTGACTACAAACTTTGCAGAAGGATTCAGACTTTAACAATTATTTCAAAATACAAAAGTATATCGTAGCAAATAAAGTAAAGTAAAGGAGTTCAGGAAAGAGAAAAATAAACGCAAGATTTATAGTGATTCAGCTTAGATCAAGTCTACGTTCACTCTCTCACGCTGACAGCCTTTTGACTAGATTCCATTATGAATAGAAAGATAATGTTACAGCCCTGTGATTTCGACTTTTCAGTGAGGTGATTCTACTACTCTCACAAAATCACTCTCTAGAGTTTCTCTCTTTCGAATACAAGTTTAAGCACTAAATGATGAAGGACAAGTGATTTGGAAGCTTCAAACTTTGGAATTCTTCTTTCATGCTCTCTTCGAATGACTTGAAAAATCTCCTTAAATACTCCTCTATGCCTTCTCAACTGTTGGCACTTTCCAAAGGAATTCTTCCAATCAACCCATTGGACAGAATCAATCAATGAGATCTCGAGCCGTTTGAAGATTATGATGAAAGCCTGTCAATCTTGTTTGCCCATACAATCATGATCTTGATTTCCATAAGTAGATTCTTTCCAAATAAGCTTGTCTTCCAAAATGATTTGCTATTTCCAAATTGATTTCAATAAGGATAACCAATATGGTAGGTGATATTTCCAACCAGAAAGTCTGATATATCTTGTACGTACTAAAATCTTGAAGGAAGAAAAATAATCATGAGTCTGATTAAGTCTTCATTCTTGTGTTCAGTCTGAAACTTGTCAGAGTGGGCAGACTTCTTTGACACATAAATCTAGTATTCTTCATAATAGAACTTAGATAAGTTTTGTCAGCTTCAAAACATTATAGGAGTTTTCTCCAACAGCACTGACATGGATGATGACTTTAGATAATGACATGGCAGACAACTTGGTTGAAAAGTGGCATAGACGTGGAAGATGACATCACTTGTTCAATGGACGCAGCGAATTAAGTGCGAGGGGTGAGTGGATCTCACATGCAAAGGACTTGGGCGGCGCATGAGGGCATGTAAAAGGGACCGGGTGACTTTGCATACTGGGTTGGAGTCGTCGGAGGATAAGAAACCTGTTTCTGGTAGATTTTGTTTATAATATCCAACTATTGCTTCGAAAAAAGCACTTAAGGCAACGGCGTTGGCGGCCCGTGACATGGTGACGCATAGTGGCTCGTGCGACAAATTCCCGAGTCTTTTGGTGATGAATTTTTAAAGTCTGAATCGTCTGAGGGCAACGAACTGATGATGGGATTTGTTTTTTGAATGAGCAACAAGATTACCTGAACAACAATCAGTGGCGGCGATTCGATGACGTTACGCTCACGATTCTTTGTTATGTTAATGCAGGTTGCAGCTATGGCACCAAACGTCCCTGCACTGTATGAGCTCCACTTCGCGGTTCCAATGGCAGGCGCGACTCTTTCCGCGCTCAACGTAAGCCTTGACGAGCACGCTTTGACGATCATTCTTCACCAATTACGACCCAAAATCATCTTTGTCGACTCCGAGCTCGTACACCTTGTCTCCAAAGTCATCCACAACAAGAACAACACGCACCTCCTAGAGAACCACCACGATCACCAGCCACTCCTTGTCACAATCCGCGACGTCTCGCTGGACTGTCGAACCCAATGGGATATTGAGTATGAACAAACCGTAGCTATGGGAGAGAGCGATTTCCAAGCCATGAGTCCGACCAATGAGTGTGACCCCATCTCAGTCAACTTTACTTCGGGGTCGACGGGGACGCCCAAGGCAGTGGCGTACAGCCACCGAGCGGTGTACTTGAACTCTCTAGGGCTGATCCTCCGATATAACATGGGGAAGTCACCTGTGTTCCTGTGGACGGTGGACATGTTCAGGTGCAATGGGTGGTGCTTCACTTGGGCGATGGCAGCGCTCGGCGGTGTCAATGTGTGTATTAGGAACGTGTCGGCGAAGATCATCTTCGACTCCGTTCAGCTCCACAAGGTCACCCATCTCTGTGGTAATGGTCCGGTTTCGTTTACTTTGATGTGGAGAGTCCTGTTGCATCATGAGCATGACATATTAAACGGAATCAAAGCATAATATATCATTCTCATTAAGAAATAGATGAGTAGGGTTGAGATATGTCGATAGTGCGGTATAAATATAATCAAATATTTGGGAGGATGCCTACGCTTTTTGAAACATGTCATATGAAAGTATGGATGATGTTAGGTTCATGCAAAATCACCCATGAAAAAGTAGAATTTTCTTCTTCCTTTTTCCCTTTCAACAGGTAAACCCACTATCCTAAATATGATTGCTGATTCCCCACTGGTCGAACAAAAGCCACTGCCTTCCGTGGTGGACGTAATCATCGCCGGCGCATTCCCGACGAATCCCGTTCTCAAGAGAGTCCAAGAGCTTGGGTTCAACATTGTCTACGGATATGGCATGACGGAAGCCCTAGGGCCCGCCCTCATCAGACCTTGGAGGTCATCGCAACACCACCACCAAGGCGACGACGACAACGACCGTGACGATCATAACCTGAAATGCAGAGAAGGGCTCCACAACATCACATTGGAAGCTGCTGATGTCAAGGACCCGACCACCATGCAGAGCGTTCCAAGCGATGGGGAAACAATCGGAGAAGTCATGCTCCGAGGGAACACCCTCATGGCGGGCTACTTGGGCGACGCGGAGGCAACGCAGAAGGCATTTTCTAGCGGGTGGTACAGGACCGGGGATGTTGGGGTGCGGCACACGGATGGTTGCATAGAGATGAAGGACCGAGCGGGGGACGCCATAGTCTTAGGGAAGGAGGTGATCAGCACATTGGACATAGAAGCCGTCTTGTCGAGCCACCCGAAAGTTAAGGAAGTCGCTGTTGTTGCTCAAAATGACGTTGTTGCGGGGCAAGTCCCATGTGCATTTGTGAAGTTGAAGGAAGGGAAGTGTTCCCATGCCGAGGAGATATTAGAGTTTTGTGCGGAGCAGCTGCAAAAGGCGGCAATGGTTCCAAAGACGGTGTGGTTCGGGGACTTGCCGATGAATTCCACTGGCAAGGTGCAGAAGTCTGTGCTGAGAGAGAGAGCCAACGCAATTGAGAAGCAATGTCCATAGAAGGAGCACAGCTTCATAAGAACCAAAACATCAAGAAAATTAATTGCGAATTGTGTCTTTTTGTGTTATTTGTCCTGTAATTTCATATTTCGAATTGTCATTGAGAAATGATTGCGTAACAGTCTTTAATGTACTATAAGAATAACAATTCATTATGGATTATAAAAAATTAAATCACATATAATTATAAATTGTCATGGAATCCACTTCTTTAATAACTTATGCTTACAATAGATTGTTATTCTTACAGTACCCCAAGAACTATTATGTTAGCAAAACCCTTTCTCTAACTTTGATGTAAGCATATGTTTAAGTTTCTTTCTTTTTTTAGTCAACCTTTCTAGCTAGAATTTAACTGTTTATTTGTAGTTACTCTATGAAAGCAGAGGATTCAATGTTAGATATTGTTGACATGACCGTTCTCCTATTTGAAAGATATAGTCACTTATTGTGAAAATATAGGACAAGCGAATCGGATAGTAGGCAGAAAGAAGGAAATGGATCGGATACCATATTTATGTGGTTCGATCTGACTTTTGGTATCTATATTTACAAGGAAAACAATACAGAATTTTATTTTGAAAATAAGCGATATAATGGAGATTACAATCGTTCTCGTACTCAAATAGTCTTTCAATATTTTCAATCTTCCATTTACACTCAATAACCCATTCAATATTTAGCCTTTCATAATTCTTAATGAAATCTCACTCAAAGAACTATACAAATTCCACTTATAATAATTTAACTAGCTAAATCACTATACAATATAATTACTGGAAAACACATTTTCTTCGATCTCTTTTGTGTAGTCTCTGAGCACTCTCCCGCCGTCTTTTCACTTCCTCTTCGTGATTAATAGAGGAAGCTCAAGTGGGGAAAGAGGAAGGAACATGCTCATGATTGCACTTCATCTTATCTTTCTTTGTCTTCATGGTGGCCCTCTCTTTTCTCTCTTTGACCCATACAATGAATGCCCATCACTGCACTCTTCTTCGTACACGCCGACTGCCATGCGTTCTTTGAAGGAATCTAAAAGGTAACGTGAGATACTTTGACACATGATGGGAATGCATGCGATTAGAATTGAAAGAAATATCAAACGATTTCTGCGTGGAAAGTTTGACCTATGTAGGAAATTTGATTTCAAGGATAATGAGATGATCGAGGCATGCTGCTATTGTAATGAGTCTGAAGAATACGCTGGATTGGGATCGGGAGTAGGAATTTTGATCTTTTAAAAAGAACTTTGCTAAGAAGACGGTACTGTTATTTGTAATTAATGACGGTGCAATTTTGTCCGTATATTTGTTTTGCAAGTTCATGGCAACTGGCTAATCTTGTGGAAGAATATAAATATAGATACACACACCTTTAATTACTTCTACAGTGGAAGCTAAAGAAAATATGACAAAAAAAAAAGCCAAAGAAAAGAAAGGATTATGGCACCGTAATACTTTTTTTTTTCTAATCAGTTATTACGTTAAAACAGTATATAAAAATACTAATGTCGTTGACTAGTCACTGTTAAATAGTGGTGTGGTGTTACCGTGGATAGGGGTGAGCGTGGTTCTCGGTTCCCGGTTCTAAGGGGACCGGTTCCGGTTCCCGGTTCCCCTTTTCTGGGAATTAGAACCCAAACTGGAACCGGCATTGGGAACCAGAATCGGAACGGGAACCGGTTCGATTAGGCCTCAAAACCCCCCCTCCCCAAATAAAAAATTCTCTCACTTCTTCCACAGAATCCACACACACGACACTTTTAGTTTTCACTGAGTTCTCTCTTCGCCCGTTCGTTCTCCATCTCTGCTCAACGCCACCGCCGGTCGCCCTCGAGTCTCGATGCCACTGCCGCTGATCTTTGCTCGAGGGTCGAGGCCACCTTCGCTCGCCCTCGACAACACCGCGGCTGACCTCTTTGCCCGTCCGTTCTCCATCTTTGCTCGACGCCATCGCCGGTCGCCCTCGAGTCTCGACGCCACTGCCGATCTCCCTCGATGCCACTGCCGCTGATCTTTGCTCGAGGGTCGAGGCCGCCTTCGCTCGCCCTCGACAGCACCGTGGCTGACCTCTGGCTTGCCGTTTGCCCTCGACGGCACCGTCACTCGCCCTCGACACCACCGCTCGCTGATCCCTGCTCGAGGCCACCTCCTCTCGCCCTCGACGGCACCGCCGCTAACCTCTGGCTCACCGCTTGCCCTCGACGCCACCATTGCTCGCCCTCGACGCCACCGCCGCTCACCCTCGATGCCACCACTCACTGACCCCTGCTCGAGGCCACCTCCGCTCTCCCTCGACGGCACCGCCGCTGACCTCTGGCTCGCCGCTTGCCCACGACACCACCGTCGCTCGCCCTCGACGCCACCGCCGCTCGCCCTCGACACCACCACTCGCTGACCCCTACTCGAGGCCACCTCCGCTCTCCCTTGACGGCACTACCGCTGACCTCTAGCTCGCCGCTTGCCCTCGTCGCCACCGTTCCTCACCGACCTTTGCTCGACACCACCGCCACTCGCCCTCGACGCCACCGATGACCTCTACTCAGCAAGCCACTGGTGAGTGGTGACCTCTGCTCGAGCCACTTCTTGATGTTGTTGTTCATAACTGTTATTCAGCGTCTTCTGTTCTTTTTTGTCCCATTTCATTGGTCAACATCCCCCCTTCTTCATCTCTTCTATTGTGTCTTTACTGTTCGTAACTGTTGTTCAGAAGGCTTAAGTAGAATTGGTTTCTTGAGTTATGATTTTATCTGTCTTGTTTTGACTGAACTAGCCAAGAATTTTATAGAACAATCACCTATTGATTTTCAGAGTCACTGATATAAAACTAGCAGAAAGAAATAACTAAAATTGCCTGACATAGAGGCAATATGCCGAATAGGTGCTTTTTTCCCTGCAAATCCACATTAATGGTATATGATTTAGTTGGACATATTATAATTGGTAAGATGCTATTTGCACAATTACTTATGATTTAACGATGATGCTTAATACCTTGTGAAGTCTTGTGAGATAACTATTTATTAAATGTCACTGATTTGATTGATGAAAAAACCCTTGCAGGAGCCGCGTGTGAATAGTGGGTTTGGTGGCATTGCTTTGAGCCTTGAGGTATTTAAGAATCTTTCTAATGGTTCATTTTTATGAGTGTTTTGGGGTGTTCTTGTCTTTTTGTTCAACCATTATATGTTCATGAGTGTATGAACGAGCCTTCAGTTTCTCTTTTGAATTCTCTGTTGCTATGTCAAAAAAGAAAAGAACAGGAGAAAAGTGAAGAGTAGAGAGAAGAGAGAGTGAAAAATCTTTCATCTATTGTGGCATCCTACTCTTTATAGAACATATAATGGTAGTTCATGTGTGCTTTATCATACCTTTTGTCTTGTAGGTGTCACATATGCTTATGGAGTTGCTGTTTAATATGTTCTAACCAAATGTAGCTAATTTAATTTTAAAATCAAATGTTTACATAATTTGGCTAGATCAATGTCTTTGATCTTTTGTAGCTGGCATGTCTAAAAAATCGAAGCTTCTAGCATGCTTCGTTCAAGTCTTAGAGCCACGAACAAGCAAAAGCACTTCTTGGAATGTATATAAAATGAAACCATCCTATGCTTGCATTCATAAAACCCGTATCTTATCCTGGACAGATGCACTGACTCTTTTACTATGTTTCATACAGTCCTGTTGGGAAATAGTGTGTCTCAAAAGAAGACTACGACTTAATCAAGAGGAAAGGATTGGCTGTTGTTGACTGTTCGTGGGCACGCTTGAGTGATGTACCATTCATAAAACCGCGGTGTTCTTCTCCACACCTTTGTATGGTCCTTCGCTTGTCAATTTTATTTTCTGATTAGTCACATGTCACACAGTAGATGCAGTCTATACAGACTTGTGGATTTTGGTGTTGGAGTACATATTCTCCATGGATTTATCTGAATGTTTGGGCATCTCATGTATTGGGTTCTGCATATTGTTTAAAAAAAATACGCACACACTAGAAATATGAATAATGGCTTTCTTTCACTTGGTTAAATGAATTTTCGTGATGTTCTCATGCTGCCTCTTTATCTTCTGGTAATGATGGAGTCTTGGGCTAAACTTTTTATAATAGAGGCAATCAAAAGGTTCATCAAGTAGAAACATCATTGCTTCTACAATATGTTTTCTTAATACTTTTTTTAATCTTTTATGCATGTAATAGATTTATATAAATGAAATAGCATGATTGTTCGTTTAGTTTTGTTCAATAGACATACATCTCTTTTGGTTTTTGCTGCACCTCTCTCTTCCTCAGCATAACGGGTGAACTTTCTTGCGGTGGCAGCTCGCCCAAATTGTTTTTTCTTCTTTTGACAAAAGGGATTCTGTTTGTAGTATACTCATTATGCATATGTACTTAAGTAAGTGCTGATCATCACTTTGTTATAGGAGTTCACATCTATTATTTTCTGTGAAACTTTGTCAAGTATCCAAATCTATAGGAGATGCGTACTTGAAGAAGCCTGAGTTCTCTCTTGATCCTTCTTTTCCACGGTTTCACCTTGCTGAGCCCCTTCGTAGGCCTGTGCTTACTGCTTATAGCTAAACCGAATTTCAACATCAGTTCCAGAGCTGTCAATCGGGCTTTCTCGACACTGTCTGACCATCAAATTTCAACATCACCTGTAGATTTTAGTGAGACAGCTTTGCAATCTTTCTGGTTAAGGTAGACGATGAAATGAACAGACTGAAATTGGTCTACTTTCCCATGGTTTGTGTTGTATTATGTTTCTATACAACATCGGTATGCTGTATTTCAACATAATAGGCTTAGCTTATGTATAAAAGTACTGTATTA
This sequence comes from Eucalyptus sideroxylon x Eucalyptus melliodora, assembly GCA_016097485.1. NCBI lineage: Eukaryota > Viridiplantae > Streptophyta > Magnoliopsida > Myrtales > Myrtaceae > Eucalyptus > Eucalyptus sideroxylon x Eucalyptus melliodora. The sequence continues at coordinate 41,973,392 of CM027832.1, read as the reverse complement.
TGTTTTTTACAGCATTGGTATGCTGTATTTCAACATAATAGACTTAGCTTATGTATAAAAGTGATGTATTATGTTTCTATACATCATTGGTATGTTGTATTATACTGTATAAACGTTGTTATCAACTAAATTAATTATATTCAATAATTGTTGTGTAGTGCAAAGTTAATGTATCAAGATAACACATCAATGGAGGTGGAGGGACATGAGGATATGACTCCGGAATTGGAGTTTTCTAGCCATGAAAATGAAGAAGAGGCACCCCCTACTATGAGTGCCATGAGAGAGGTACCTGGTTCTCATCTTCCTCGGGATAAGAAATATACATCAGAATGCTGGAATCATTATACAAGAATCAATGATAAGGATGAAAAACCAAATCAAGTGAAGTGCATACATTGTGGGACAATGCTTAAGTATCGTGTTGCTAACGGTACTTCTGCGATGAGGAAGCACTTGACTACATGCAGGAGGTTTCCCCGTAATGTAGATAAGAGACAGAAATTCTTTGCACCACGTAATGTAGACATGACTGGCAAGTCAGGAGGTGATTCTAATACTGGTAGTATCTTATCAACATGGTCGTTTAATCAAGAACGTTGTAGGCGAATGCTTGCTCGGTTCATCATCAGTGATGAGCAACATTTTTCTTTGATTGAGCGTGTTGGATTTCGTGAGTTTGTTAGTGAGTTACAGCCTCTCTTCAAACATATATCACGTTTCATAGTGGCAAAAGATTGCATGAAGTTGTATATAGATGAAAGAACTTCTTTGAAGAATTATTTTCGACAGATTAATTCTAGGATCGCACTCACGACCGATACATGGAGCTCCATTTAAAATCTGAATTATTTGTGTCTCACTGCACATTTTATTGATGAAAATTGGAAGTTGCATAAAAGAATCATCAACTTTGTGGTGATGCATAGTCACAGGGGTAGGGAGATTGGGAAAATGGTGGAGGAATGCATTCAAGAGTGGGGAATTGAAAAAAAGGTGTCCACAATCACTGTGGATAATGCTAGCTCGAATGATGTTGCAATTAACTATTTGAGGGATAAATTTTCCAAATAAAAGTCGTTGATATTGGATGGTAGTGTTTTGCACATGAGGTGCACAGCTCATATATTGAATTTGATTGTGAGAGATGGTTTGACTATGGTACGTGACTCCACTGCATGTGTCCGGAATGTGGTTAGGTATGTAAAGAGTTCTCCCGCAAAAGCCAATGCATTTCAGTCTTGCATTAAGAGTGAAAATATCACTTATAAAGGTTCAGTAGTTCTTGACATTGCTACTAGATGTAATTCCACTTATCTCATGTTAGACACCACTATCAAGTTCAGAAAAGCTTTCCAAAGAATGGAAGACGACAATTTATCATTTGCAAGTGAGCTGAATCATGAAACTCCTAGTAATGATGATTGGGAAAATGCTATTATTATTTCAGATTTTCTAAAAGTATTCTATGATGCCACCAATCGGATGTTGTGGAGTTCATATGTTACTTTAAATGATTATTTTGAAGGAATAGCTCTTTTGTATAAATATTTGAAAGATGCAGTCAATGCTTCGGATCCTAGGCTTCATGATATGGGTGTGAAAATGAAAGAAAAATTTGATAAATATTATGGAAGCTTGGATAAAGTGAATATAATGATCTTGATTGCGGTTGAGTTAGATCCTAGAGCTAAGTTGAATTATGTGACTTTCTTGTATGCACAAATTTATGATGATGAATTGAAAGTTAAAGAGATGCATTACAAGGTGAAGGATGCATTGGAGCGTTTGTATGAATTTTATGAGCAATCTTCTCTTATTTCAAGTGATCAAAATTTTGGTGGCCATAGTTCGGGTGCAAGTAGTAGTGCTTCTAATATCGATTCGGGTGGTAGTGAAGGAATAAAGAAGTATGATGGACAAGCTTGGAAGAAAATGTTTTTATACTCGAATGAACAAGGGTGTGATGACAACAAGTCCGAGCTTGATCAATATCTTCAAGAGAAAAATGAAAAGAATCTTGATATTGACCTTTTAATGTGGTGGAAGACTAATGGCTCAAAATATAAGATCATTTCTTTGATGGCTCAAGATATTTTGTCCATTCCCGTAACTACCGTTGCTTCCGAGTTAACTTTTAGTGCATCGGGTCGTGTTCTTGATGGTTTTCGAAGTTCTTTAACTCCCAAAGTAGTGGAAGCTTTGATTTGCACTCAAGATTGGTTGAGAGCCATTCGTGTACCGATTGATGTTGAGAAGTGCATCGAGAATGCAGAAAAATTTGAGTTGGGTAAGTGACATTGTTTATATCTTTATATATTGTAATTCTTTTTGTATATCTATAAGTAAATATTTTATTTAATCTCTTTTTCTTCTTCTTTTTATAGATATGAATGGTCTTAATGGGGAGGTTATCGCCGGTAAATAGAGTTTATCACTGGGAGGATGCCTTGCATTGAAAAGTAAAGTATAGCTTTTATTTCAGCTTTCAAGAGATAATATGAACCAAATATAACTGTATTGTATATCTTTTTTATGTTTCAGGAGCAATAAGTCTTATGCGGGCCAAGTGAAGGTGCTGATGGAGAAGTTAGAAATCATGATAAAGCTTGGTGAGTTCCTGAAATATTGACCAGGCATGGAAACTTAAGAGCATTTAACCTGTTGAATTTGCTTGTTTACTCAAAATGGTTAATTTTATGTTGTCTTATTAACTAAATGCTGCAGGTTCTGCTGGAATTCAATGAGTATGCTATATAAGTATGTTAGAAAGGCAGTCCGTGCTATTGGTCGCTGTGCAATCAAGTTGGAGAGAGCAGCAGAGCAATGCATTAGTGTTTTGCTAGAGCTGATTAAGATTAAAGTCAATTTTGTGGTTTAAGAAGCCATTATAGTTATTAAAGACATTCAGAAGATACCCTAACACGTTAGTCTCGATATCTGTAATTTTTGGAGTACGTGAACTGAAAAGCAGTTCCATTCATCTCTTAATTTAGTGGTGCTCTCATCATGCAAGCTGAGAAGATCAACATGGAAGAGAAGATTGAAGAGAAGAGGAAGCTTGAAGAGGAAGACTTAGCTAGATTGACTAAAGAGAAGGAAAGCCATGACTTAGAATTTTTTTGTCCATCAATGCAAATCTTTTAATTTATCGAACGATTTAAAAAATCCACTCAAATCTTTTTCTGCAGGATTAGCTGACGCAGCAGAGAACTATCACCAAGTTCTTGCAGAAAATAGGAGGCTATTTAATGAGGTTCAAGATCTAAAAGGTGCATGAACTTTAAGTGAAAGCCTAGGAAGAGGACTGCATAGTGGCTTTGTTTTCAGCAAATAGATCATCTCCCAATTTGTTGTGGCTTCAGTGCGATGCATCCTTTTTGTCCTTTGATATATGTATATGTATATGTATATATAGACATATATATGTATATCTTCCTCTTATCGGAACAGTTGCATCGCTATATATTTCGAGACCTCGTAACAGTTTAGCATTTAAGCTGCAGCGACTTTATAGTGGTTGGATGCGTGTGAAAAACCAATTTTACAAGTACTGGCTGCCAAATCCATTTCGTGGGAAATTAATGGAGTTTCTTTAGAATTGAGAAGTATAAGCACTATTAGTGCTGATTGCTGAGTTTAATTCTTCAACTTAAGATTTTGCCTTTTCCAGTTGAAGCATGTAATTGCATTGGCTGTCGGTGATCCAGCTGTAGTTCTTGTGCTAATCCTTGGTGTGGAGGCCTTGTATAAATTCAAGTTCATTTATATGTTTGCTTGTACTTGCAGTAGTTTCACTTATCACAACCGCAAAGGAATTTCTTTTCCATCTATTTGCCAATTATTCTAACCTCCTGTTTAGCCAAAAAGAATGGGATGTCGTATTTGCCAATGCATTGAGTACTTTGATGATCATCATTTGTCTTTTATCCTGGTTTCTTGTTTCTCTTTGTTTCCCCTCGCGTTTATTGTGATACCATTTCTTCCCATGGTTCATTCCCCTGTTTCTTTTGCAGGCAACATGGAGTGTCTCCTCTTAAATCGTCTCTGATATGGACAGCAGTCACTCTTCAGCTTCTGCAAATTTGCTGCTTGTACATTATTATGCTCTGTTAGCACAACTGCATCTTGACTTGTGTACAAAATCAGCTACAAGAAAAAAACGAATAGTAAATAATGGCGATGTAACGCACCTGATTATCTGCTGTCTTGTTCTGGGATGTTTGTCGGTGCCCTGTAAGACTTCAAATGAGAGCGTTCCAGCTGCTCCAGGGAGGGGAGTCCTTGAGATGCCTCATGCACCTCTGATCTTGTCCTTCTCTCCTACTGCATTCGTTGCATCTTTAACTTTGAGAAAATGTGACATGTAATGAATCTCGTGATTAAGGCGTATTTCATGACACAAGCTGCCCTGTTTCGCATTGAAACCTGTCTTTTGTCTAACACATAAACTCCGCAGGTTATGAAAGATGGATGTATAATTCAGTCAGGGAAGTATGAAGATCTAATTGCCGATCAGCAGGGTGAACTTGTGAGGCAATTGTCTGCGCACAGACAATCTTTAAGTCAAGTGAACCCAGCCCAAGAAGACAGGACATCAACCATCAAGCCACACCAAGCAAGCCAAATCGAAGTCATGGAAGAAAACTCTGGGCATCACGTTAAAAACAGAAAGCTTTCGAAGAAAACACAAGAAGAAGAATCGGAAACTGGCCGTGTGAAATGGAGCGTTTACTCAATCTTTGTGACTTATGCTTATAAGGGTGCGCTGGTCCCAGTTGTTCTTCTTTGCCAAGTCCTCTTTCAAGGGTTACAAATGGTGAGTAATTATTGGATGGCTTGGGCGACTGAGGACGATCGCATGATCAGCAGAGAAAAGCTGATCGGAGTATTCATCTTGCTGTCTGGCGGGAGTTCAATCTTTATTCTTGGACGGGCAGTTCTGTTGGCAACTATTGCCATCGAGACTGCTCAACATCTCTTCCTTGGCATGATTTCTTCGGTCTTCCGTGCACCCATCTCGTTCTTTGACTCCACCCCTTCAAGCCGAATTCTCGATCGGGTTGGTTCTTCAAGCTTCTCCTTTCTGTTATAGGTCACTGGTCTGATACTTATTGTGCCAGAGATTAACATCAGCATTGTTTTTTCTCCTTATTTCTTCCAGTCTTCCAAGGATCAAAGCATAGTGGATACGGACATTCCCTACCGGTTAGCAGGGTTGGTATTTGCTCTAATTCAGTTGTTAAGTATAATCGTCCTAATGTCCCAGGTGGCGTGGCAAGTTTTTGTTCTCTTCCTTTTAATCCTTGCTATCTCCTGTTTTAGCCAGTATTCTACAGTTTAGTTCTGAGTTCTATCTGGAGGTACTCAGGTACCTGTCACGGTGTTGGTAAGGTTACTCCATTCTGGCTCAGAAAGCACAGTAGTAGGTGCTTTGAATGCTCTCCTGGTTTTGGAGAGTGATGATTCAACTAGCAATGGCTGAAAGTGGTGCAGTAGAGGCTCTTTTGGAACTCATTAGGTCTCATCAGTGTGAGGAAACGGCAGCAAGACTGCTGGAAGTATTGCTGAACAATGTTAAGATCCGAGAGACAAAAGTTATCAAATCTGCAATCTTGCCTTTATTGTAGTACCTTCTTGATCCGCAAACGCAAGCCCAGCAGGCCAGACTCCTTGCTACTCTTGCCCTTGGTGACATATTTCAGAATGAAGGTCTTGCTAGAATTGCAGATGTTGTTTCAGCTTGTCGTGCCTTAGTAAATGTGCTTGCAGACCAACCTACCGAAGAAATGAAAGTTGTCGCTATATGTGCTTTACAGAATCTTGTTATGTACAGTAGATCAAACAAAAGGGCAGTTGCAGAGGCTGGCGGTGTTCAAGTTGTATTAGATTTGATTGGTTCAAGTGATCCAGACACTTCTATCCAAGCTGCAATGTTTATTAAGCTTCTATTCTCCAATCATACCATTCAGGAGTATGCCTCAAGTGAAACAGTCAGAGCTATCACTGGTGAGACTTCTTTGTATCTGATTTAGGATTCATAGGTTTTATCTTTTGGAATTCGAGACGCACAATCATATGCACATAATAAGGCACTTTATTATTGTCATTGCTGGTTTTTTTCCCCTCAAAGTTCAAATCATCCATCTTAGATATTGCAACTTCCTGTGTCATTTTTTTGACATTTGTGATATTTTAACAAGATTACGATGATGATTTGCCTGTTTTGTGAGTCAATCCATGTGGCAATTTGGCAGCGAAGATCATGTGCCATGGTGCAAATAATATTGCTATAGGTACTAAATTGTGAAGGACAAGGACATGCTAACTTCAACCTGTTCTAAATCACTATTTTATAACTATGACAGAGAATCTATCATCAGAAGTTTCCTTGTGCAATTGCGAAATGATAGAATATCTGTTGAGTCATCCTAGCCTCCTAGGGCATGAACATGTATATATCGCATGTTCAGAGAAAAAGTTCTCTCTCATTCAATTGACGGCAAGAGTCCAACTAATTGGAGCTCAGTGATGTGTTGAATAGCATAGTGGACAGTTCAAGTTATTGTATAGCCAATTTACTACATTGATTTAGTGCTGCATTATTCTGACCAAGTCCATGCGCTTCAGGTTGGAAAAACAGTTGCACTGTGCTAGTAATTTCTTTGTCTGTGTTGCTATTTATGGCCTTGCTTCTATTCTGTAATCTTTCACCTCTTTAATGATTATCCTCTCACCTTGCAGCTGCCATTGAGAAGGATCTGTGGGCAACTGGAACTATCAATGAAGAGTATCTAAAGGCTCTGAATGCATTCTTTGGCAATTTTCCACGTTTACAAGCCACTGAGCCTGCAACACTTAGTATTCCTCATCTAGTTACCTCCCTAAAGATGGGTTCTGAGGCAACTCAAGAAGCTACTCTAGCCTCTAGATGCACTTTTCCTGCTGCGGCAAGCCTGGTCAGCATGCCCAGCTGAGGTTTCAAATGAACTCGAAGCAGCTCATCCAAGAACGGCAAAGTTCTCGCTCATAGTGGCAGTGATCTCCTCGTTCATGGTTGGTCTGGTCTTGTCGGTGATCTTGCTTGCCACTCAAGACATATATCCATCCCTATTCTCCAGAGATTTGTAAGGATGGCGAAAATCAGTCATTTAGCACCATCTGAAATGTAAATATGTTCATCGAAGGACAACTTGTGAAAATGTCAATCGACTTACTCAATGACAATATTAGGTTGAAAGTCAGCAACTTTAGAGTGTTATTGATTTGTGGATTGAAGTACTATCTTTCTTCTTTTGTCAACAAGAGGACTTACAAGCCTGGTGGTCGTGGTAAAGGTTGTGGTTCCAACAGTACAGCTCCTCCATGCACTGGGTAGGTGCCCTGCACCATATACTATTGAAAGTGCCTTGTATCTGTTGGCTGTACTTTATATTGTCGGATGGATTGTTTGTTTTTTTAGGATAAGCTTGTTGGTCTTTTTTTTTTTTTTTTTTTTTTTGAGATACTATATTCTCTTTTTCCTTCTGTTGATCTTCTAGTATGGTCTTCTATAGAAACTAAGTGGATTTAATCTGTTACAGGTATATAGAGATGATGGCTCCAGTTTTCTCCAAAGTTGCCTGGCGCTGTGTATGGTATACGATTCAGGTGTGCCATTTTATTGTGTCTGGTGTTTGTCTTTTTCTAGGACATCAGAGTGTCTGCTTGTATATTGGGGCCATGTCAATTAGAAAAGATCTCTAGGTTAGATAGGTAGGCATTGAGTTGTGGAAGATGATATCTTTATCGTATGAGTTTGAATTTGACTTTGAATTGGATGCTGTCTGCTATGGACCAGAATAATAAAGTAGGAAACTGCCTCATTGATAATCTGTGTGCGTCCAAGAGGATGATAATGCTGTTTGTGTATATTCTCTTCGATGAATGACAAGTTTGTTTATTATTGTTGCATTCATTTCCATTTTTTTTAAAATAAAAATGAAAAAAAGAACCTATTGAACCTGTTGGAACCTGGAACCGACCCCGGAACCTGTGACAAGGTAGGTTCCAGGTTCTTAGTTTTGATGGGTAGGTTCCAGGTTCCAAAAAATGAGAAACATGTACCCGAGGATAGGTTCCAGGTTCCAAGCAGAACCTGTAAGGAACCGGAAACCGCTCACCCCTAACCGTGGAGTCTTACGTTGCTTTTTCAACAAATATCAAACAGAAAGAATGTATAAAAAAACCCTAGTCACATAACCCTCAAGGGAACTCAAGAGAATTTAAATGATTTTCACTCACTTGGAAATTGGATCAGATAGGTTGCCATAGGTATTCTCAAAATATAATTCGTAATTAAGGAAGAAATAATTATTGTAATTATAATCGTTTTGTTTTGAAGAAAATTACTTTGCTACAAAATTAACTTCTAATTCATAAGAATTGACGTAGAGTCAGGTGTCATGTGGTTATGTGTTATTGAATTATTCTCTTGTGCTAATTCAGTTATAAACCTTTGAATTAGACCAATTTAATTAAAAGCATTTTTCACATTAGTACCAATTCAGTCCATCCAATCAATTTAGGCCAGAAATTATTAATATGGATATCGGTCATCATACGTGGCACAGTCGACGCTAATGTGAACATTTTTAATAATATATATTTTTTAATTTTTTAATTTTAAAATAATTTTTTCACTTTTTTCCCTCTCCCTCTTCTCCGCTTTTTCTTTTTGCCGATGGCCATCACCAGCCACTGGCCACAACCATGGCCGGTGAGGGTTGGCTTCGCCTGGGTTGCCCTTGCTGACTGCAGGCGATGGTTGGCCTCTCTGAGCCACCCTTGGGCAAGGGCGAGCACCAACCGTCCAGGCACGACCAAACGAGGCCCCAACGAGGCCAACCATCGCCTAGACCAAGGTGGTCTCTCCATGCCTCGCCTCACCTAAGCAAGGGTTTGCCTCACTAGGGCTCACCTAGGCGATGGTCGGTTGTGAGATCTAGCAAGGGGCCTCCCTAGTCACGCCTAGATAGTTGACGCTCGCCCTCACCTAGGGGCGCCTTGGCGAGACCGACCATCGCCTGCGGTCGACGAGGGTAACACAAACGAGACCAACCTTTGCCGACCATGGCTTTGTCCAATTGCCGACAATGGCCACTTGCAAAAAGAAAAGGCAAAGGAGAGGGAGAGGGAAAAAAGAAGAAGAAGAAAATAATTATTTTAAAAATTCAAAAAAGTCAAGAAAATATTACAATATTATTACAAATATCCACGTTAACACCGGCCATGCCACGTAATACGGCTAGCATCCACGTCAACAATTTCAAGCCTAAATTGGCCTAATAAATTGGATCGGTACCAATGTGAAAAAGTTTATGACTAAATTGATCAAATTAAAAGATTTAGAATTGAATAGGTATCAATGTAATAGGTTTAAGACTTTTTTGATACTTTTTCTGAAATAGTACAAATAATTCTATACAATTGATTAGTTTCTAATAAATTTTGACACTCTGCATATTCTAATGAATATCAAGTAACCAAATCACTAAGGCCCATACTATTACAAATTGCCCAGGTTAAATTTATAATATGGTAATTCAAATGGAATATCGAACCAAAATGATAAACTTTGTTTACCATCATAGCCGCTTGAGTAATCTTAAGTGTCGGCTCGTTTTTTATCATTTAAAAAAGGGAAAAACAACCTTTTTTGTTTTTCGTCAAAATTTTACAATATTACTCTAGCTTAAAAAAATTTATGTATCAATATTGAGAAAATTATCAAATCAATAATTCTTATTGTATGAATGTCAACTCAATTTTAAATTTTTCAATTTTGTTAATATAATTTAAAACCTTTATGCCAAATTCCAATAGAACTCTTTTGGTCAATTGCCATTGGAAATTATGGACATGGTGTCCAATCATCATCAATTGGCCAGCATGGCACACTGAATTGGAAAATCTTACTTGAAACAACGTCCTACGAGGATTGTCACATGTCAACAATTTTCTTTGACAATTAACCACAATGACCATATTGGAATTTGGCATAAAAATTTAAAAGCACATTAGTCAAATTGAAAAATTTAAAACTAAAATGACATCCGTACAATTGATTTAAGATTGAATCGGATATTGTCCCATCAATATCTATATATATTTCAGGCTATAAAAAAATCCAAATCTATCCATCGGAAGTTAAACTAAGGCCACATTTACTTTTACTAAATAAGTAATTCATCGATAAAATCGTCTACTTATTTACTATTTAGTTTAAAAGAATACCACCGCATGCATTATTTTTCATTTCAACATGGAAAAAAAAAACGTGGCATTGCTTTCAACAATTACATCTTTTAATGTCAAATCAGGATGATTGTTAAGAAAAGTTATGTCCACATGATCAATGGAAATGTATGATTGATGAGGCAACATCACGGCAACATCACTGTTATACATGTATATTATAAATATATAATATATCATAAGAGAGGTATATCTAACTAATTGGGAGTAGACCTTGATGAGTTAAAAGAATTATGATCCGAAAATCATGGATGACTAATTCTTGGAAGAACGGTAGATCCTACATGTGAGCTCAACAGCTAAATTGAAGCTGGCAAAAATGAAACCCCTTAATTTAGAGACATTTTGCTTGACTTCTACCTCTTGACCGGTACCTTCCAAAATGATGTGATTGACCTTTGCAGGTGATGAACTCCAAGTTCATACAGTATAGGAAATATCATATTTATATTAGGACCTTTATATAGGACATTGGCGGTAAAAAGATCGTTACTAAGTAGAGTCCTCCCACTAGCACGGATATAGTTATTGATTTCGGTAATTCCTATTAGTAAATAAAGGACTCCATTTCATGATTGTTTGTGTAAAAACTACACTACAACCGCAGTGTACCTTATATAACTTCTTTATAAAACGAGAATTTTGCCAAGCTTTCGAGTTTTGGGGGCGGGAACTAGTTCATCTTTGAATATTACATAGGTTAATTTAGGGGAAATTAACACAATCAGTCTTAAAATTATTATATAGAAACCAACCAAGTCTTCAACTTTTTTTTATCGAAGCAAGATAATCCTAAATTTTGAGGTGGGGGGGGTGGAGTGCAATTAGATCCTATCAGGCAAGTCTTGCATGATTTATCTAATGTGATAGTCCAATTAACATCGGTTGTTTTACAAGCAACGATAATAGAATGACGTGAAAGGATTTTCAAAAAACAATGCTATTTTCTGTTTAGATAAATATCGTCATTTCTTCATAATACACGGCGCGTAGAAATTGCCCCCAAAATCCCCTAATCAATCCCTCATGCTCAAACCCTGATGCCCCTTATAATGCCAATTCGAGTCTTGGAGGTAAAATTCGGGGCGAAGATGAAGATGGTCTCGAGATTCTGCAATAAAAATAATGAAAAGTAGCCGTGTTAGGTTTACATTGACGTGAACCATCTTCAATTTCTAACACAATTGCATGACTTTGACTCTGATTATTCCATGAACGTGTTGACTTTTATAATCTATTTGTGTCATTTGTGTTGTTTTCTTTGCATTGGTCTACGTTTCTAACGTGGAAATCTTGTCCGTCGCCTAACGCTTGACTATTTTAGGGGAAGATAGATTTGGTATAAATTTAGATATCGGTTTTTAATTCATTAGGGGATGAGAGATTCCATTTCATGACTCTTTGTATAAAAGTGTTCTACACTTGACTATGTACCTTATATAATTTTTTATATAATGAGAGATTTGGCGGACTTCCGAGTTTTGGAGGATTAGACTAGCTAATCTTTGAATATTTATAAATTTCCTTGCTTCTCAATGTATGTTTCCCATTCTCAATGGTTGAGCGGGGGAGCCTTTTAAGGACCTGCTCAGGTTTGACCAATTTTACCTGCTTTGGCTTGGCCCAGGGAGGGTTATTTCCCTCCTCTGTCTTCATTGCCTATCAGGGTGGTGGGCTTGGATATACCCTTGCGCAGTTTAACGTCATGCTAAGGACCACAGGTACCCAGGGTCCGCACCCACCCAGGCCTATGGAGCAGTTTAAGGTCTTGCTCAGGACCAATCCAGGTTCTAATGTGTTTTTCGGGAGCTTGGATTTTACTTTCAACCCTATATTTTTTGAGGCGGGAACCTCTATCCCCCTCAGTTTAACGTCGGGGGGACACTGCATTCCGCAGCCGGTGCCTATTAGCTGATTCAAGTCCTACTTGAGCCCCATCCTTTAGGAACAGGGGCATAAGGGGTCACTCTCCCCAGGAGGGTTCTCCCCTCTGTTTCCCTGTAGGCCTTTTATAGTCCTGCCTAGGACTAACTTGCTTCTCAATGTATGTTTCCCGTCCTCCGGGTGAAAACAATTACGAAGAATATTACAAAACCGATTAATTGTTTATAAATTTCAAATGCTCTGCATATTCCAATGAATATCAAGTAATGAATCACTAAGGTCCATACTATTAGCAATTGCCCTAATTAGAAATTTATAATATGGATATTCAAATGGAAGATTGAACCAAAATGATACACTTTGTTTATCACCATAGCCGTCTTGAATAATCTTAAGTGTCCGTTTGTTTTTTACCATTTTAAAAAGGGAAAAATAACTTTTTTTTTTTCGTCAAAATTCACAATGGTATTCTAGTTTTAAAAATTTTACATATCAATATTAAGAGAATTATCAAATCAATCCTTCTTATTATACAGATGTTAGTTCAATATTAAACTTTTCAATTTTATTAATGTAGTTCTAAACCTTTGTGTCAAATTTCAATGAAATTATAAATTATTGTACATATGTTAATTCAATTTTAAACTTTTCAATTTTGCCAATATAGTTCTAAACCTTTGCGCCAAATTCCAATGGAACCCTTTCAACCAATTGCCAATTGGAAATTATGGACGTAGCATCAAATCATCATTGGCCGGCCAACATAGCACACTAAAGTGGACAATTTTACTTGAAACAATGTCCTGCATGGATCGGCACATGTTAGCAATTTTCTTTGATAATTAACCGTAATGACTACATTGGAATTTTGCACAAAATTTTAAAACTACATTGGTCAAATTGGAAAGTTTAGAATTTAATTGATATCTCTACAATAAGTCTAAGTTTAAATTGGTAATTGTCCCATCAATATCTATACATATTTCGGGCTATAAAATAAATCAGAATCTATCCATCAGAAGTTTAAACTAAGGCCACTTTTACTAACTCATTGATAAAATTGTAAACTTATTTACTATTTAGTTTAACAGAGTACTACCGCATGCATTATTTTTCGTTTCTTCTGCAACATCATAATGAATTAATAATAAGATAGCAAGCTTTAATTGGATGGAGAGATAAAATATTTAATATTTTGTTTATTTACACTTTAGGAAAAAATAAGAGAATAATTATTAGGAGGGTTATGCATATAAAGAAAGTGGATAAGCATTCGAGTTATTTTTAGGAGGGGGAGCATGTAAAATCATTTCGAATTATTTTTTTATTACTAGATAGTTATATAAATTTCTAAGAATTTGTACTACTAAATTTTGGGAAAAAAAAAAATTAGAGTCAAAAGCTAAAATACAATGAATGGCAAGAAGCATACATGCTATGTTTACTGCAGGCAAATAATATCTTTACTTTGTTAAACTTTCAAATGCCAATTTCTCGTATAAATGCGACCATGTGCATTTTCACTGCAATGTAAAGTTTGTAACCCTATTTTTTTTGAAATATTATTTACTTTTGTAAAAGAAAAGATGGTTGATATATTAAATGCCAGCCAATTGTTTCGAATTAAGTTTCAAAAAAATAAGACATTCAATAATTATCTGCCAATCATTTTCATTATAGTGAATTGTTGTTTTGTCCATTTATAATAATGTATGGTTATAGTGCATTTTACAATCTTAGTGTATTCACACACAATCTCACTCACTCACGACTCCTCATTGTTGTTCGTTGTCCCGCCGCCCATGATGCTTGTCGCCCGCCGCCTCTCGGCGAGTTTTTGCAGACCTTTTTTTTCTTCTCTCTTTTTTATGTTCTCTCATGGCAACTTGGCAAGGTCATGTTGGTGACGAGGTCGTAGTGACCGAATTTTTATAAATTATTATAATCGAACTCTAATTTAAAACATATCAACAATGTCTAAAAGAATGAAACTAGAAATATTCCGTCGCCGTCCCCAACCCGAAATTTTAAACTTATGGCGACGATTAATTTACTAAACAAAACCATTTATTCATAGTCTTTGGTGCCTAACCCAAAATTCAAACCTAAAGCAGCAAAACCATAGACTTGACAAATGGAAAGAATTTTTGTTGCCCTTAGCCAGTCAATACCGATAGAAAAAATAAAGAGTTTTTCTTCCCTTATAAGTAAGATGATCTTAAAGTCTTTTTTTCTCTTACTTTCTCTCTCTCTCTCTCTCTTCATTGTCTTCTTCAACCTTCAACTTGGGTAGGGTTTAAACTAGTCTCACCCTCCCTCCTCTCTTGTTGATTCTGTTTAAGTCTTTCCGTTCTTTTCTTTTTATTTTCTTTTCTTTCGATCTAAATTTGAGAGCTTTTTTCTCTCAATCTAGTTCTAAATCTGAGAGTTTAAACTCCCTCGATCTTATTCTAGATTTAAGATCTATCATCTTCTCGTTTAGACCCGGGAGTTTAATAAATATATTTTTAGGGATTTGACCCTTGCACTATGTCCCTATTTAAGTTATCTGCTTCAGATTTGGGAGTTTCATAATATATTTTTGGGAATTTGATACCCATGTGATTTGTCCTTGTGCAAATCCTTTGTTTTTAGTTTCAACGGTGCTCTGGCATCTAGTTAAATTATGAAGGGCTACTCTTCTATTATATTTGTGTTTGTTCAATTAGTTTTTAATGTCTTCATACAACGATGGTGTTGAGGAAACCGAACCTAGGCGTGCATGGCAACATCATAGTTACTAAAGAAGAAATTTCCAACACATACTCATCACTAACGAAAATATAAGATTCAGTGATTGACCGCTGATCATTTTACGTGATAGATGTATTATTATGGAATGAGTGTGTGCTTAAGCCTTCTGGTGCTATGTTGATCTTTCTAAAATTTGCTTTGTTTTGTAGTACTCTGGCCTTTGATCTACTTCGATTTGCTTTTCTTTAACCTAAAAGGAAATCTAATAGAAAAGACAAAAAACCCTTAAAAACAAATATTTGGCTTTATATATAACAATCTCCCACTTGAAGACAAATATACCCAAGCACCAAGCAACTTTGCATCCATCTTCTTCAAAAAATAGTAGTTGAAAAACTTGTGCCTCTGCGATACTCCTCATCAATTAACATGGAGTAATACCAATGGTAGTAGTACAGAAAATATGCTTCTCTCTGTCTACTACCTTGGTCATCATGTCAGCTGGATTCTTCGAGCCATCAATCTTCTGTAGCTTTAACTCATTATCTTTCAATGCTGACCTGATAAAGTGATAATGCTTCTTGATACTTCTAGTTCTTGAGTGATAAGCTGCATTCTTTGCTAAGTGCACTGCACTTTGACTATCACTCCACAGTATACTAACGGGCTATTTTTGACGTAACTACTCAATGTAATCTTGTAACCACATGATTTCCTTGGAGGCTTCTGTAATCGCTACATATTCAGCCTCTGTTGTCGATAAAGCAACTACTTTTGTAGTTGAGATACCCAACTCACTGCTGTACCTGCAATTTGTAAAGACATATCCAAGTGGTACTCTTACCACTATCTCGATCACCCGAATGATCTCGCATCTACATAACCCCGCAACTCTAGAGATGTACCACCATAACAAAGTGAGTAATTGGAAGTACCTGCTAGATATCTCAATATCCATTTAAGCGCATTCCAATGCTCTCTACCGGGTTTTGCATATATCGACTCACAACTCCCCTTTGCTTGTGCAATGTCTCGGTCTCGTGCTCACCATGGCATACATCAAACTCCCCACCGCTGATGCATATGGAACTACTGCCATCTCATCTTTCAAAGCCGAGTGCTTGGACACATATCCTTGGAAAGTTTGAAGTGATTCGCTAGAGGAGTTGCAACCGGTTTTGCCTTGTCCATGTTAAATCTCTTTAACACCTTGTTCACATAGTCTTCCTATGACAACCATAATTTCTTATTTTTCCTACCCCTGATAATTTTCATGCCTAAAATATTCTTGGCCTCTCCCAAGTCTTCCATAGCAAACTGTGATGATAACATCTTTTTCACTTCTACGATTCTCTTCATATTAGAACTAGCTACCAGCATGTCATCCACATATAAAGATAGATACACAATGTCACCATCATCATATTTGCGAAAATAAACACAGTGATCAGACTCACAGTGTGCAAATCCTTTTTCTTGCATGAAACCATCAAATTTTAAGTACCATTGTCGCGGAGCTTGTTTCAAGCCATACAAGCTTTTCTTCAAGCGACTTACCATGTGCTCCTTCCTTACCTTTGACTTCAAAACCCTTAGGTTGTGCCATGTATAATTCTTCATCTAAGTCACCATGTAAAAACGCTGTTTTTACGTCTAACTGCTCAAGATGAAGATCCTCCACTGCAACTATACTTAGCAGAACTCTAATTGATGTCATTTTCACTACGGTGAAAATATCTCGGAGTAGTCGATCCCTTCTTTTTGAGAAAAGCCCTTGACTACAAGTCTCGCCTTGTATCTAATATTACCATCTGCTTCATTCTTAATCCTGTACACCCATTTGTTCAATAAAGCTTTTTTAACTGTGGGCAACTTGGTCAACTCCCAAGTTTTGTTTTGAAGTAACGAGCTCATCTCGTCTTTCATAGCACACTCCCACTGCAAGTGAGACGTGTCTGCCTTTGCCTCATCGTAAGTCTCCGGTTCTCCCGAATCGTATATAAGACATGGCTCGAACGGTATTAGCTGATGGATCAAAAATTACCTTTGGCTTTCTCACACGTGTAGACCTTCTCAAGACAGGTACTTCAGGGTCATTCGTTTGCTTTGAATCACTGCGTTCTTCTTGAACTACCTCTTCACTGATAATAGGCTCATCTTGAACCTCTCTTTAAGGTGAACTTTGATCTACTGGAAACATCTTCACAGGCATTATGTCTAATTCAACATACTCTAGTTGTACTAACTTCTCATGCTCTGTCTCTATCTGACGATTCTTGTACATCTTTTCTTCATGGAATACCACATTGCGACTGCGGATGACTTTGTTATTCTCATAATCCCAAAGTCTATAGCCATACTCGTTGCCACCGTATCCGATAAAGACGCACTTCTGGGACTTAGCATCAAGCTTTTTCCTATCCTCCCTGTCAATCAAAGCATATGCAATACAACCAAACACCTTTAGATGTGAATAATTAATCTTCTTACCTGACCACCGCTCTTGTGGTATTTCTCCATCCAACGCACTAGATGGACTTCTGTTGATAAGATAAACAGCTGTATCAACTGTGGCAGCCCATAAGTGTAGTGGGAGACCCGCGTGTAGTCTCATGCATCTCGCACGTTCTAGAATAGTCCTATTCATCCTTTCAGCTACACCGTTCTCTTGAGGAGTTTTAGGAACAGTCTTTAACCCATGTATACCTTCTCGACTCAGATAATTTGCAAATTCTTTGCTTGTGTATTCACCACCGTTATCAGATTTCAAAGCTTTAATCTGATAACCTGTTTCTTTTTCTACCATGGTCTTCCACATTTTGAACATCCCGAATACTTATGATTTTTCTTTAAGAGCATAGACCCAAGTCTTTCTTGTTGCATCATCAATGAATGTGACAAAATATCTCTTACCACCATAAGAGAGTTCTGAAAGCGAGGTCCCCATACATCAGTATGAACCAACTCTAGCTTTTGGCCTTTATTTTGTTGCCCATTCAATTGAAAACTAACAGCCTTTTGTTTTCCATAAATGCAACTCTCACAAAAATCTAACTCAACTTTTTGTATACCCGAAAGTAATTTCCTCGAGTGTAACTGCTTTACACCTTTTTCACCAAGATGTCCCAAACGATAATGCCAAAGAGTAGATAAATTACCTGTAGCCATTGTAGTTGCAACCATATCACTAATATTGTCTCCTTGGAGAAGGTAAAGTGTACATGTACGCTTTCCCTTTGCTACTACTCTTAACCCGAGGTTATCTTTCACTCTTCGCAGCCAAAGGTTATTACCAAACCTTCTTGGTCAAGTTTACTGGTTGAAATCAGATTTTTCTTTAATTTTGGAATATGCCTAGTTTCACGCAAAACTAGACGTCCTCCACTTGAGATGTTCACAGTCACGGTTCTTTTCCCAACAATGGGACACATGTGGCCGTTTCCCACAACCACTTGTCCAAAATCTCCACTAGCATAATCATCAAATATGTCTCTTTGCAAGGTGCAATGAAAAGAAGCGCCAGAATCAATAAACCATTTATCTGTTGTCAAGTCAAACCCTGCAGACAAACACAAGTTATTTAGCAAAGATTTATCGCTAACTACATTAGCTCCTTGATTCTCATCTTGTTGCTTCTTTTTGTAAGCTTCATATTAAAACCTCTGGTGTCCAGTTTAATGACAAAACCAACACTTATCTTGTGCAACTTGTCTTTTACCCATTGATTGTGACCTACCACAGCTGCTGAATTTTCTTCTGCTTTTACTTCTTCCACAATTCTCCACTGCTAGTGCCGTTGAAAATGTAGATGCCGAAAAATTATCTCCACCTACGACTTTCCTTTGCATTTCTTTATCCATGATACTACTCACAGCATCATCAAGAGTTAAATCATCTTTCATGGTGCTCGAAATTCCCGCACCGCGGTATTATAGCTTTTACGGAAGAGAACATAAAAATAATAAAGCTTGAAGCTTCATATCTAAATTTATGCCGCGGATTCCAATTGACCCGTGACTGCGTGAAACTATTAATATGCTCGCCACGTAACTTCTATCGATAACTTCATATTAACCAGTTTCTTCAAAGCAAAAATACCCGATTTGATGTGGATGGCTTCTCAAAAATATTTGTTAGAATATCCATGGCTTCTTTTGCAGTTTTTGCTTTCGCGATGTGGTACCCTGTCTTTTCGTCAACCCTAGACGAATCACACCTAACGCCTTTCGATCAAGAATTTTCCATCGGCTTCGCTGTTGGATCCACTTCCGCCGTCTCGGGTTTCCAACCCTCAAGTGGTGCATAGAGATCTTTTTGGATAAAGATAATCCTCTATTTGTAGTTTCCACCATCCGAAATCCTCTCCATTGAACTTATCGATTCTGATTTTATCTTCTGCCATCATGTTTGCTTTCAATCGAACGTCACCGAAAACCCTCGATGTTCTCGATTAGCCAACCCAGGCTCTGATACCAGTTGTTACGAAATCTCACGTCGATTCCAGAAAAATAACGCTCGCAAACAATTCACCAGACAGAATATAGTAATAAAAGAACATAATCAGATGAACACGCCAGAAAATTTGTTATCGAAGTTCACCCAAACCTGGGCTACGTCTCCGCGCAGAGGCACTCTGCGAATCCACTAAACTTCGGAAAAAGTTGGAATACAACGACGATCTTCTCTCAAGATCAGGGCACAAAGAGATTGAGAACCCTCATCAAGAAAAAACTCACTTTTTTCTTCTCTCTTTTTCTTGCTTCTCTATTTCCTTTTTTAGCATCTTTACGGCTAGGGTTTTTGCCATCGCTAATATATAGGTACCACTTTTAACCTAAAAGGAAATCTAATAGAAAAGACAAAAAACCCCTAAAAACAAATATTTGGCTTTATCTATAACACCACATTCGAGCTGGCTGCCACTAAGCTTTTGTGGGGTTGCTTTTACTACTGGCTATTGCCCAAGATCTGCATGGAGCTCCATCGTACTATGTAAGTTATTTTGAATGCGTCCTAGCGAAATAACCGGATTTTCATTTGCAAATCGGATTGGTTGAGCAACTTCGCATGGCAAGAAATATATAGCGCCTGCGAGGGTAGAGCGGAGATTTGCCGGTCTTCTTTCGATATGAATCAGCTATGATGTTTTTGCAATGTGCGATGTCGTTGTACGGGATTAATTATATCTTGAGAAAGCAAGGCAAAATGTATAATGGGTATCATTATAGTAGGGCAATTATTAGCGTGATGAATGAGATTGATTAAATAAAGAGCAAGGAATTTCGGAGTTCCTTCCCCGGCGACAAGCCGAGCTCGAGATTACTTTTAGAAAGCCATTAAGAGAAGCCTTTTGAAAGAGTGTTCTTTCGATTGATTCTTGTGGAGCTTTACTTGAATTTAAACCCACAGTTGACATTGCCAATTTTTTAAATTTGTTATAGGAATTAGGATCTTTTAAAAAACTCTGCAGCAGATCTCCCGATAGGTTGAAGATCTCGCGAGGCGATATCATAAGTCTTTCTATCTTGTTTCCCCCGTCTTTCATTTTATCCTTGTGTTTCATGCAAATGAAAACGGGTCCTCGCTTTCTTTCTTTCTTGCTTCCATTAGCTTTTAGTTTCCTAAGCTCGTGCTCTCAAATGGAGGGAATAAGGTAGTTGATCAGGGTCATTCCGTGAGAAGCTATAAACCTAAGAAAAGCGGGAGGGACAAAAATCTTTCTACAGATAGATTGTTCCTCACGGTGCAATTTCGGTGCAATTCTCGTTGCACGGTGTCGAGCACATGAACCGTCATCGAATCAAGCAAACATCGCACCAGATATGCATGCACTAGAGATGCTATCTTGGGTCGCTTTTTCATTCCTCGTCTTCTTAGATGGTCTATCAAGAGAAGGAGAACCCATGTGGAACCATTCAGTCTGCCAAATTAGGTTAAGATGGAAGTCAACGGGTTGCCACGCCCGTGCTCCTCCATTATCTATGTTATTCCATAAAAGTCCATAAGCTGGGTGGTGATATGGCTAGTAAAAGTACCTAGAGGGGGGTGAATAGGTATAAAGAGTAATTTCTCACGATAATCGCACAATACTAGACAGTTGATAGAATTGAGACAATTGTTTCTCGTCAAACAACAATCAAAATAAGACTGAGAGTAGGGAAGAGAAAATTGAACGCAAGGTTTATAGTGGTTCGGCTTATTTCAAGCCTACGTCCACTCTTCTGCACTGACAGCCCATTGGCTGGATTCCACTATGAACAAAGAGATGTTACAGTACTGTTCTCCCTTGATTTCACGGTGTAGAAGATCTACCACACTCCCTCAAGGTATCACTAGGTATAGACTCTCTTTTGTGAATACAGTTTTGCTCAATATGAATTGACTAATAATCAAGGAGCTTTAGACTCTGGAATTTCTCTATCGTGCATCTACTAGAACAGCTGGAACGTGTTCCTTTTATACTCCTTTATGCCATCATACCCGTTGGCACTTACCAAAGGAATTCTTCCAATCTTCCCGTTGGACAGAATCAATTAAGAAGATTATTCGAGCTATTAAAGGAAAATGTCGATAGCCCATCAATCATGTTCGCCCATACAATCAGGATCTTGGTTTCCAATAATAGAACCTTCCAAGAGTATTTCGTCAATCATCGGATCTTCAAACGATCTTGATTTTGAATAAAAGAATCCGTTATATCATATCCAGCCAAGAGATCTTCTCCAGTGGATAAGACCAAATCCTCAACCAAACACTTTAGCTCTGGATCATCTTCATCATTGGATTAGAAACTGTCAATGAGAATATTCTTGAGTCTTGAGTCTGGTGATCTGAAAGTCTTCAGACTCTAAATAGAAGAGTCTGCAATGCTCCAGACTAGACTGATAGAAACGTTTTGTTAGCTTCAAAATATTCTGGAAAGATTTCTCCAACAATCTCCCCCTTTTTGATGGTGACAAAACTTTCCTGTAGATTTGAACAACTTTGACCTGCAAAACATTACTCAAGCAATATGGATATCTCATAAAGATTTATCAACTCAACTAGACTCTGCATCCACATAAAATAGGTTAGTCTTTCATGAGTAAAGCCATACAATAACACTTGATATAAATGCAACAGTCAATTTCAAATCCACATCCAAGTCATACTCAAAACAAATATCCAAACAAACTAAAGTAAAAAATTTAAAGTCAAAGTTTTAAAGTCAAAGTTCAAAGATTCTCCCCCTTTTTGTCATCATTAAAAAGGTGAGAAAAAGTCAAGTCTGCTTGGGAACGCGCACAAGCTGGAAATCTCCCATCGACTGTACGATGCCTTCCAGCCTCTTCAAGTCTTCCCGTAGATGTGCCACCTCTTCCCCTTTGGCATTTGCTTGAATTTGAAGAGCGAGGTCTTGCATTTGATCCAACAGGGTAACAGAAGACGCTTGTCCAGCATTCTTCAGGACTTGAAGTTCACATTCCAAAGCATATAGTTGACCCTACATTTCCAGAAGAAGATCAAGGATGCGACGAAAATCTGCTGTAGTGTCCGTCTGCGTGCTGGCATTTGCTCTATCGGATGGAGTAAATGCAGACGATGGAACTTCGATGTAATCGCGCAGATTTGGCGTTGAGGTATCATGTCCTTCCTCAAGCATTTGAGAAGCCTGAAGATCTTCTGGATTTGCTGGTGAGCGACTCACACCTTCACTGTTGACAGGATATGGTGTAGTCCTTCCTTGCTCGCCATCTCCCCCCCCGTTTCTAAGGCCTCAATTGGGGAAGAGTGATGGTCATGCTCGTTAGCGTCTTGATTGCCTTTCTCTCCGCTTCATCTCGCAGACTTTTCTTTGACTGCTTCTTCTTCTTCTTCAACTTTCTTCTCCTCTTCTTCTTTTTCTTTCTCTTATTTCTCCTCTGCTTCTCTGTTCTCTTCCTTTTCCTCTTCTTCTCTCTGTTCTTTGTCCTCTGCTTCTTTTCCTTTTTCCTGTCGTTCCGTTGATTCGGATACAGAACGACTGAGCCTTTTCAATGCCAAGGCAGAGATAGAGAGTTCATCCTCTTCATCTTCATCTTCTAAGATAAGAGTTCTTTTCTTTTTGGATGGAGCACCCATGGGCTCCTTCCCTTTCCTTTTTGATGCAGAAGATACTAGATGAGATTTGGCTGGAGTTTTCACTTTGAACTTCTCCATTGCCTTATCAAGTTCTTTCAGACGCATTTTTGTCAGCATTTTCAAACCCACCACCATTTTGTCGCAAGGTCGAACACAAAGAGTTTGTGGAGGTTCAATGTTCAAGTGTCTGAAGATCTTAGTCACAAGACCTGAGTAAGGCAACTGGTCCTTGTCCTTCACCATCACTCTGTACATGTGGAAGAGAATGGTGTGAGGGAGAGAGAACTTTCTCCCTGAATTGATCGCGTACATCAATTTCGCCTCAGAGTTAGACACGTTAGTCTTGGATGTCGATTTTGGCTTGAGACAGTTGATCACAATTTTGTGAAGTATGATGTTGATGGCACGCATTCTTGCATAGGTAATTCTCCCTTATGCATTCCTGTCTTTGACGAGCTCCAGTGAGGTACGAGCAATTGAAACCTTGACCGGTTGATATCGTCCTCTTTCACCCAATTATATATGCCAGAATGTCCACATCTACCACATAGTCTTGGTCTCGAACACTGAAGGATATTCTATTCGCATCTAAAAAGTTGAGATTTGAATAGAAATATGCTGTCAATTGTGCATAGCCGTCTGTGGTGTCGGAGCAAAATTGCTCAAGTTGAAGCAGATTGAACTTTTCCCTCAAGTTCACCTTGATGGCATCCAGAAAGTCGAAATCAACGCTCCTAGGGTTTATCACCCCACGTTTCAACAGTTTGAAGAACAGATCCTCCTGTTCCTTCGATTTGAACAACTCCGTTCTTTTTCCCTTAACCTTCGCAACAACACCCATCCTAGGTTGGAATTCACTAAACAGTTTATCATCATCGTTCCCATCAGTGGGATTCAATCCTCCTACACGAGGGTCACTAGGAATGTTTGCAAGTGCTTCCTCAGTCTTTCCTTTGGGAGCAATTCCCAAATCCTCCATTCGTCGCAAAAAGACATACTCATTTCCATAACCCTTGTCTTTAAGGAAATCATCTACATAGTTCAGCGGAGTACCAGTGCTCTTCAAAGCACGATAGAGCTTGTAAATAAAAGAGGGTTTTTGAACTCTTACAGGGTCTACTTCCTTGATTATTTCTTCCTCCGGTTGTTGACCCACACCCTGTGGGGTAGATGGTGGAGAGTGACGTGGTTGAGAGTGAATCGGGCTCTGTCGCTGTCTCGGTAACTCTTCCTCCTCGGTGAGATCGAAATGGGTAGGACCCTCCCTCATTCTCTGTGGTCCCCTGCTCGCGATTCTTGAAGACTTTCTCGAAGAAGACATCGTTCCTTGTCGTTGAAAGATTCCTTGACTCGCTTTCCCAAGAAAAGATGACAACTTTTTCGAAGATGAACACGAAGTCGAGACAGGATTGGGAGGAGAATGCTTTTTAGGGTTTTGGAGTTAAGCGAAGAAAACAACTGACTGTATATATATAACCAAATTTAAAAAGGAAAAAAAAACCAATCGACATAAAGGAAAGTGAACAGTCGTCCCTTTTTAAAAACGATAACCGTCCTTTTTAAAGAAAAATGCCATTTTAAATAGAAGTTATCCTTTTTGAAAAGGCAAAATTCCATCTTTTAAAGATAATATAAATCAATTATAACTGAACGAATGATCGTACCTTTTCGAGATTGAATATTGAAACAATTTACAGTCTATAGCCATGAACGTCTGAGTCTGAGGGTCTGAGAGTCTCTAGACTTTAACTTCCTCAAGCTTCAAAATGTTGAGTCTGGAACGGATAATATCGAATTGATTTTTCTCCAAAGGCTTTGTGAATATATCCGCTAGTTGGCTCTTTGAATCAACAAATTGAATCGAGATTTCTCCATTTTGAACATGATCTCTAATGAAGTGATGTCGAATCTCTATATGCTTTGCCCTTGAGTGAAGGATTGGATTTTTAGTGAGATTGATTGCGCTGGTGTTGTCACATCTAATCTCAGTGCATGAGTCTTCAATTCCAAAGTCTTGTAGCTGTTGTTTTATCCACAGAATTTGCGTACAACAACTTCCAAGAGCTACATACTCGCTTCGTTGTAGAGAGAGCCACAAGTATTTTGTTTCCTTGAAAACCAAGACGTCCCGCTTCCAAGCAACTGGCAAGTTCCTGAGGTGCTCTTTCTATCAATTCTGCAACCGGCTAGATCTGCGTCTAAATATCCAAGAACATTAAAGTCTCACTCTTTAGGATACCAAAGACCGATGCTTGAAGATGAAGCAACGTATTTAATAATACGTTTCGCAGCACTGAGATGAGATTCTCTAGGATATGATTGAAACCTAGCACAGATGCAAACACTCAACAAAATGTCAGGTCTAGAGGCAGTTAGATAAAGAAGTGAACCGATGATACTCCTGTACAGCTTTTGATCAACTTTCTTCCCTTCTTCATCTTTGTCTATCTTCAAAGAACTTGACATCGGTATGTCGGTCTTTTTGCACTTTTCCAGTCCAAACTTTTTGACAAGATCATTAGCATATTTTTCTTGATGAATAAAAGTTCATTCCTTCAATTGTTTTACTTGGAGTCCAAGAAAGAAGGTTAACTCTCCCATCATACTCATTTCAAACTCATCATGCATAGACTTAGAGAATTTCTTGCACAGACTTTCATTAGAGGATCCAAAAATAATATCATCCACATATATTTGAACAAGTAAAAAGCTTTTGTTTTCCTTTTTGATAAATAGAGTAGTATCTACTTTACCTTTGACAAAACCATTCTGTATTAAGAACTTACTTAGTCTGTCGTACCAAACTCGAGGTGCTTGCTTTAAACCATACAAGGCCTTTTTCAGTCTGAAGACTGAGTCTGACTTCTTTGGGTCTTCAAACCCTGGTGGTTGTTCCACATAAACTTCCTCATGGATAAAACCATTTAGGAAGGCACTTTTGACGTCCATTTGGAATAACCTGAAATTTTTATAACAAGCAAACGCAAGTAATAATCAAATAGCTTCTAACCTTGCTACTGGTGCGTAAGTCTCATCATAGTCTATTCCTTCTTCTTGCGTATAACCCTTGGCCACGAGTCTTGCTTTGTTTCTTACGACTTTTCCTTTCTCATTCATCTTGTTCCTGAACACCCATTTAGCTCCAATAACAGTTTTACCTTTTGGTTTAGATGTCAATTTCCAGACATCATTAATGTTGAACTGTCTGAGCTCTTCTTGCATAGCTTCAATCCAGCTTTCATCAGATAAAGCTTTTTCTATGCTTTTTGGTTCAATTTCAGAAATGAGAGCCACAACACTAGACTCTTTGGGATGACTGGACTTATGCTTCCAGTTACTGGTTGATTCGTCAGGTTGATGATCTCTTTCTTTACTTGAATCTTCATGAACAGCTTGATCTTTGGTCTTCTAGAGTACGAGATGCTTCTTGAGCTGTAAGCTTTGGAGAGTCTGGAGCAGGTTCAGATTCTTCATGATGAGTCTGACTAGATTCATTTTGCATAGAATCTTGAAATTTGACATTCATTGATTCCTCCACAGATTGACTCTTCTTGTTGTAGACTCTGTAGGCTTTGCTTGATGTAGAATATCCAAGGAAGATGCCTTCATCTGATCTTTCTTCAAACTTACCAACTCGATCTTTTGCATTTTTTCAGAATAAAGCATTTGCAACCGAACACATGAAAGTATGAAACAATAGGCTTCTTACCTTTGAATAACTCATAAGGGGTTTTCTCTAGAATAGGTCTTAAAAAGACTCTATTGATGATATAGCACGTTGTTGAAACAGCTTTAGCCCAAAATCGTGAAGAAATCTTACTTTCAATTAAAATAGTTCTAGCCATTTCTTGAAGAGATCTATTCTTTCTTTCCACGACTCCATTTTGTTTAGGAGTATATGGAGAGGAGAACACATGCTTAAAGCCAGATTTATCACAATATTTTGTAAAATCTTGATTTTCAAATTCACCACCATGATCTGTTCTTATACTTGAGATAACACATCATTTTTCATTTTGAACCTTTTTAGCAAATTTTTCAAAATACGAGAAGGTTTCGGACTTACTTGCAAGAAAATATACCCAAGTAAATCGAGAGTAATCGTCCACAATTACTAGGCAATATTTCTTACCTCCAATGCTCTAGGTTCTGGTTGGTCCGAAGAGATCCATATGCAGCAGCTGCAGTACATGATTAGTAGAGACATGATTTATTGGCTTAAATGAATTTCTTACCTGCTTTCCCAATATACATGGAGTGCATAGATCAGACTTTTGGTATGATAAATTGGGTAGACCACGAACAAGCTACTTTGTTGAGATTTTGGCTAATTGCTTCATATTGATGTGACCAAGCTTTCTATGCCATAAGCTTGCTTCGTCTTGAATTGAGATTAAGCATTGCAATTCATCCGGTTTCACATCTAAGAGATAGATATTTCCATGCCTTCGACCCATGAAAGACTGAGTAGAGTCTTTACTGGTTCCAGAACATATTCCTTCTTGAAAGAAGATCTTAAAACCAGTATCACACAATTGGCTGATCGCTGAGAAGATTGTAATTGAGTCCTTCCACTAGGGAAACATTACTTATTGTGAGATTTCCAATTTTCACAGTTCCAAATCCCACAATTCTTCCTTTGTTGTTTCCTCCAAATGAGACTTTTCGACCATTTACTTGAACAATCTTTATAAAGCAATTTGAGTCTCCTGTCATATGTCTTGAGCATCCACTGTCCAGATACCACTTTACCTTTTTCTTGATGGAGACCTGTATTTAAAAGAGAGTCTCAAGCTTTCTTTGGTACCCATATTTTCTTGGGTCCATTGGTGTTAGTAAGATAAACAGTATTAGCCCATGTTTTCTTAACAGGTTTCCAAATCATAGGACACTCTTTTTCAAAGTGATCTGGGCTATTGCACTTTGAACACCTGAGGGCATTTCGACCTACAGACTTTACAAAAACCTTCTTGAAATGATTTTTGTAAGCCTCTCTCGAGGAGAAAATATTTAGTGGTATATGCGCGCGCCACGTCATCTGCTGACGTGGTGCGCACTTACCACTCAGAGATCGACACGCGTCCTATAGGACCCGTTGGAAAATGGAGGAGCGGGCTCGGCTTGACTCGGCTCGCTGAAGAAGAAAAGACAGGTCACGACTCCCGCCCAAAAGATTTCTCTCTCCTGCATTGAATTTTCTGCAATTTTTTCGCTCTCTCTCTCTCTCTCTCTCTCTCACTTTCTCTCCTTCTCCTCCCTCTCGCGACGTCCGCTCTGCTCTCTCTCTCCCCCTCCGCGGTCGTCGACGCCGACGCCGACGCTGACGCCGACGCGACACCGACGCAGCCTCTCCGCTTCCTCCCCGAACCCGACTACGATGCCGACGCCCCTCCGCGGTTGCTTCCGTCGGCGTCCGAGTCCGTCACCCCGTCTCCTCCGCCTCGGCCTATGCGCCCGACGCCAACGCGTCGAACCACGCGGCGAAAATGGAGAGAGAGAAAGAGAAACGACGGCGAAGACGAGACGAAGAAGCGAAGCGCGCGCGCTTGGGGTTCCGGACATGGGTCGTCGCGTCGGTCGCGTTTGGGCTCGCCCTCGTCTACCTCCCCAAGAACCTCCGCCTGTCCACCCGCCCGAGGTCGCCAGCCCTCTCACCAGCATTCGCCGCCGTAACGCCGCCTCTCTTCGCTCCGTCGATCGATTCCCGATCCCCGATCCCCTGCCCCCTCCTCCCTTGAAATCTTGGAGGTCCATTTTTTGACACGATTTCTGGTTTTTCTTGTTTGTGCCGCTGCGAGATGGCGAAGGCTCGGTTGAAGCGATCGGTGATGTCTCCCTACGCGAGTTCGGCTCCGTTCGATCTCTCGTAGGAAGGAAGCTACTTGTTTGCCTACCGGTGTGTCGATGTTTGATGCTTTGATCCCTTCCACGGGTTCCATGTATCACGGTTCTCCTTTCTTGTTGCTCGTTCTCGGACCTCTCGCTATCAAAAGGTAACTACCGGAGTATAATCGCCGATGCATTTTGAAGGCTAGGTTGATTGTGAGCTTTGCTGGTTATCTGCTAGAACCGAACTAGATTTATCGGCGTTATCGGAGGCGTGTGGCTTGTGCGAAAAGTTGTTTTCGATTCTAGAAATTGAATTTCTTTTTAAGGGAGACTTGGAAGATGTTCTCGGAGCGGTTCGCATATAGGAACTGCATTTGCTTTAATTGCGTGGTTGATAATTTTTTTTACGTGGTATGTTGCACCTCGCACTTACTCTTTTAATGCCTTAACAGTGAGCATTTCTTTGGATGATGAGCTCCACAAAAGTCAGTGATAAAATTGGTTTTCAATTGTTGCTGATTAATCACCTAGATAAAGCCTGTTACTGAGAACTGAAAATATACATGTTCAGTTAAAAATATGCCTGCTTTCATGCCCTTGCTTTTATGTTGCCTTATCAAAGTGCACCTCTGCAATTGGAGATTGACCAGGGCAAATTTTTGTTCCCATGGAATTAGCAGTTCATTGTTTTCTGTGGCATTAGTCAGATTGGAAAGCATGGTTCAAATGACAACAAGGGGAGAAAAAGTGACATCGAAAAAGAACTTGGATTCTCTGTCATTGCCCGTGGGCATTATATGGCTTTCTAATGTCTACTTAGTCTAATATTCAACATTTACTGTACTGGGAATAAGCATGTAATAACGAGATACTTGAAATGCTCAAGGTATATGGTTAAGAGCACTTTATTGCTGCCTGCTACCAGACACATGGCGAGCGTGAGAGAGCAAGAGCAAGCATACGACCAGTTGGAGGACAAGATGAGAAGAGAATGTGAGAAACGAGAAAAACAATTAATGGGTCAATATAACCCTGAAAAAAGTTATTTAGTTACTGTAGAGCAATATTGCTCTATGGTCAATCCCGCCTTTTGGTAGACGGTATTCTAGAGATTTATGTTTAGCTAGGTCTACTTATCTGATAGAGTTGTGCATACTTGAGCTTCGAGCCCACGTCTTGTGCTGAGCCTTCATGATATCATCAATTAATAATAAAAATAATTACCTTGAAGAGGATATTTTAACTGCGCTCAGCATTTTGATAATCTATTTCGACTCTCTCTTGTCATGATGTGCAGTACTCAGTGTTATTTTGGAGAGAGATTCATGCCGTCCCTTCTTCCATTCAGGAAGCATCCACAATGACTTCTACAGCGTCACCTGACAATTATTTTTCTGACATGTACCACTCTCCTCCAAGGCCTTTGCCCTATGACGTAGAGCCAAGGCGTTTGTGCATGCAGAGGGATGGACTGGTTCCAAGGCATGAGAAGGGTTCAAGTCATGCCAATGAGGAATCAGAACCTCTTAGGAGTGACATGGATGGGGAATCGGATAATATTTGCTCAGAAGGCAAATGGACTAACTATGCACATGAAAAGGGTTTTAAAGAGCAACCATATAAGACCTCACTTAAACTATCCTCGGCAAAAGTGAATGCTGATATTGGGCATATTTATACGACATCAGAAGAGGAAGATGTTTGTCCGACGTGTCTTGAAGGTAAAAGTTTTTGTATTAGAAGATTGGTTGCTTGTTGCTTTCTTATTGAGCTGACAATTATTAGTGGGCTAAGCTAATTCTGAATAAGGTGAAGTGCTGAATAAGTTTTAGAAAAGGGATCAGACATAATCTTAGGCTAGTTCAACTTGTTCACTTTCATGCCTAGATGTAGTTGAGTTTTCAGCTTGTAAACTATTTAGAGATCCAATCTACTGGTGAACTTGATTTTTTTCTGAAAGAAATTACCTTACCATTGTATGCTTTTGTGCTTTCCTTTTTTTCCTGGGAATATGCTGGCACAGATGCAGATTCTTTAAAGAAAATTTTGAAGAGAACTTTCATCTGAAAATAAAAATAAAAATTGACAATAAGCTTATGTGGGAACTAGGGAAGTACTTTCATGAACTTGGAATTTGGGTCTGATTATTGCCTCAGACAGTGGCAGCAGAAATATTGTGTGCAAGTTGGCTTGTTCAGTATTGGTTTATAGTTTTGTAACATGTCACTGCAATGTTGTGATTAATTAAATTGTTGATGTTCTTGATGAATTCTATCAATTTTTACTGCTTACTAAATGCAGAATATACGCCTGAGAATCCAAGAATAATGACAAAATGCTCTCACCATTTCCACCTTGGTTGCATATATGAGTGGAAGGAGAGAAGTGACATCTGCCCTGTATGTGGCAAGGTAATTCTTTTCCTAGATCCCAACAGCAAACATGCATACACATGTGATTACTGTGCTCCAATGATTGCTTCACCGTGGCACAGACCACGATTCTTAGTTGTTGTCTGACCTCACAGAGTGACCTTTCTCAGGGAAACTCTTTTTTTGGGGTAGGAATTGGGATTGTTTCTCCCTCTGCTTTATGCACGTTGGGTTGCAATCATTTTAAGGACACGTTAAGAGCTTTTTACACAAGAAGATATGCTATTTGGTTTTCAACTGGGATCGGTAACTTTTGAATGGTTATAACCTCCATACTAATCCCTGTACAGGTCCTACTGACACCCAGGATAAGCTGTTATGCTTGCAGCTTATTGTTTTATAATTGGAGGCTTTCCTTTTCTTGGGGATTTTGCCATGCTGGGTAGTTGTCATAAAAAAGAAAGATCATTGAACAATTACCTAAAACAATGGCAGAAAATAGTAGTACATTTCTAGCCTCATGAGCTTCTATGGGTTGAGCATGCTGCCAACATTTCGGCAGCCTCTCACCGACTGATAGTTGTGGCTTCCTATGATTTTGCGGCTTCACAAGTTATGAGATTGCTATCTGTCTTCTATATTGATTTAGAGGCGGTGCCATTTTGTGTGGGCAGTTGAGAAAAATCAAGATGTTCTGGTATTTCAACTGTTTTCTTCTCCTAGTTGTGTGCTTAATTGGACCTTTTTCTGTTTGACAGATGATGGTGTTCGATGAGACTTGATCTTAGGTGAATGCTCGTGTTGACGATACTGTCAGCACTGGGAAGAGAAAAAGAATCCTGTTAATATACTTGATGAAATGTAAAGAAGTCTCTGTGCATATTCCAATTTCTCAGACTCTCTCTCCAAAGACCCATTATACATTCCTTCTAAATTATCTTTTACTTTGTTTAGACTTGGTTATGCTGCTTGAAACTGCAATTGTAAATACGAGCAATATCTCAAGTGCATATTGGTAAATGTAATTGTCTGGTCGTTGCCTTTCCATTTTTTGGGTTTGGTTTAGTTATAGAAACTACATATGAAAGAAAGTGCATAAGTGGCCAACCAAACGACACGCTGTCTTGCTTTCGCGTTAAGGCGCTGTCAGGTTCTCTTCTCTGAGTTTGCTGATGCTCGGGCTTTGCCCTTGGTAGAGCGACGTGTAAGACTCTGCAACTTGTTACTTCGGTGCTTGCTGGGCTTCTGGGCTTAGATTTACAATGAAATGCTTAATGTCGGTCCCAGTGCATGACTTCGCTTCTGTAGTTAAGTCACTAGTTTAGCGAACGGCAGCTTGATTTACCTATGGATTCTCAAGCAAAATGCCGTAGTTTTTCAGACTGCGGCCAAGTGAAGCTGGCAACACTTTCTGTTCACTCAGAAAAAGAGAGTACGAGAGCAAAAGATCGGATGTTCATTTCTTTGCCAGGCTTTGGGTAATTGAAACGAGTAAATCAATCGTCACGTATGTGAGAAAAGCGATTTCGCATAACCATAAAGCACATCACAAGTGGACGTTTATCTGTTGAAACAAGGTGTTGGCAGGCAATGGCAAAAACAGAGCCAGCAAAATCTCCAAGAACCGTAAGAATTTATTCACTCATTTTTCCTATATGGTATTTATAGTAAAACAGATAACACAACCTGCTTTTTTATTTATTTATAAGTAAACACACAAGCATGACATTTTCATTTCATCTACTTTCCACTAGCGATAATCTCAAAGGCTCGCAGGAAAACCTCGGGGGGCTGGTCACCACTCAATCTGTGCTTCCCATTTATCTGTTGAAAATAATGATCTCAGAAAAGGTATCTCTATGTCATCCAAAAAATTAAGGCAAAATATGAGAGAGAGACAGAGACAGAGAGCCAGATGTTCGATGAGTACTGTTCGAGCTCCTCATTTACCTTGATGGAGCAAAAGAAAATTATGAAAAGGTTCGTGAGATTCTTAGAATCAGTGGCAAACATCTGGAAGCTGCCAAAACTAAAGAGATTAACTGCAGTAGATTTGAACAGGATCATTGAAAAATTCATGGAAAAAGGAGATAACACTTTCCTGAATCAGCTTAGAGAAATGAAATCTTTTAACTCTGAAAAGCTCCTTCTAGATATTCTACATAATTAGTCACGCATTCTCTCCTGATCTCTAGGTTCGAATGTGAAGCAATGTGTGTGTGTGTGTGAGTGTGTGTGAGAGAGAGAGAGAGAGAGAACCTCTTGCAGTCCATTATTTGGATTATCCAGAAACTCGGCTGCCCCGTCTACTCCAGCCTTGGCAGCAGCTTCCACAAGGAATTCTCTGAATCCACGTTATACAAAGTGTTAAGTTCGAGTGTGCACTAAAAATTAAAATGAAGATGAGCGAGCTTCATCAAAAGAATGTTGGAAAAAGCTTCATTTCTAGCTTCGTGTTAAGTATAGCTTAACCAAATTTCCCTGGGGATAGAGTAAAGTCTGGCAAAATGGTCTCTTTATGATTCAAATGAAAAATTAAGGACATACGATGAAATTGGTCAGCCTCTTTTCTTTTTTTCTTTTTTGACATTTTCTCAGAATATGAGGATGTAACGCTAAAAATTAGAGAAGAATGGCCCCTCTCTCCCAGCTTAGTAACCTTTATTTAGGATAACCAGCACACCCAACAATGATTTCCCTGTGTCTTACTCTCACATTCAAACACTATTAAGAACAACCGTAATGGTTCGGAGAGATCTTACGTTTATCTTCCAGACAAATTGGGCAGTAGAATCAGCTAAACCAAACTTTTTCTATCTTGGGAAGAGGCTTAAACTATTCAGACCTAGGTTAAGCCAAAGGTCATGATGCATGTTTGACACTATGGCTGTAGAGGATTTTAGATTCACAAAGACTATTCCCAATGGAATAAAGCCAATTCTTAAGAAAAAGTTACAAGGGAAGAAGATGCATCTTAAGAGATGATGCGGTGATAAGGGATTTTCCAAAGCTCAGCAATCCACTTCGATGCATGTGTGGACACATACAACCACATGTAGCTCAATGCATGTACAGGAAGTGAATCTACCTGTCACCAATATATCTTCCCTGGGTGAAGTAGCCAATAAATAGCTCCTCCACAAGTTTTTGTTGCTTCTCGAGCCCTCGTGTCCCAGCATAGTATATAAGCCTGTGGCTATCCACAGTATTTCCCTTGTTCATATATTATATATGTTACCAATATTCTCAGCACAACCTCTTGCTTTGGGAATTTAAACATCCAATGTACACATGATATCATAAGCGTCTTACGTGAGACCAGACATGTTGTATTCCAATCCAATACCTCTAAAAACCTGCAAAATGTGCGGGATATAAAATCAATAGTTGCATAAGTAACAAATTTATGGTGTTCAAAAGGAGAAAGGGAAAACCTCGCGTATACGAGCTTCCATGCTCTCTGATCGAGATCCAAACTTTTTCAGGTAATACTCTTTCTTGTTGACACCTTCTTTTGGGGCAGATGGATTCAAAAAAAAAAAAAAAAAAAGGATGCCATTTGATCTGCAAGCCCGATGAGACATCAGTGAGAATGGAAATACACCATGGTGAAAAGGCACACAGGTGCATGAATGAGAGAGAGAGAGAGAGAGAACCTCAAAATCAAATTGATCCTTTGCAGTGGCTATAGCCTTGTCTAAATTCTTTTTCCCTACACAGCACCACGGGCAAACGGTATCCGAACTAGTGTCAATTCAAATGAGCTTC
Source organism: Eucalyptus sideroxylon x Eucalyptus melliodora (assembly GCA_016097485.1). NCBI lineage: Eukaryota > Viridiplantae > Streptophyta > Magnoliopsida > Myrtales > Myrtaceae > Eucalyptus > Eucalyptus sideroxylon x Eucalyptus melliodora. Next base: position 41,938,410 of record CM027832.1, on the reverse strand, counting down.
TTCCCAGCATTGTTATCAGCTGACTCAGCCATAATCTTCACTGATCAGCAGATATTCTGGATAACATAGATGAGTCAGATTCCTATCTGTCCAGGATAGCATCAGTACTAGACTCTTTATTGTGAGACAACCGCTACAAAGTTATCAAGCAGATGAAAACACGATAATTCCTAGGCATGGAGTTTACATTTAATCAGTAATCGGGGTACCACTCAATTTCTCTCCAGTCACGAAGAAGTTGTTTCTACTCCTGCTCGTATATTGGGAGTGGTTCCAGCTAAATATTCTAGCCATCGCAAGTAGGCATTTGAAGGACAGAGGAAAAATATTGAGTTCCTTAGTTAATCCGCTAATTATACCATGAACTAGAACTACCAAGACTGGGCTACAAAATTGATTTACTAAGTAATGCGGCGGAGACTCCTTTAGGCATTTGAAGACGACTAGCCAGCTTGAACATCAGGTCAGTCACAGTTTTCCAACATCACTCAGCTAACTAATTTCGCAAACCATCGTAGTATCCCTGGCATCGCTGTTTTCCTGATGCACGGGGCTACATCTATCTTAGAAATCAGTTACCCCACTGAGGAAAATGAACGATGATTATCTAACCTGCAAAAAACACTACTTTGGTACACATTATCCGCCCAATCAGTGTGGACTCGAAATGGGGTAGAAGAAAAAAAAGGGTCGGCCAAAGGAGAATCCACATTTCAGAGGCGGACTCCCTTTTCCCAGCAGAAATCAACCTAATAGTTGACTTCCCAAAATGTTCGACTTAGAGAATCAAAGATAGGACCAGAAGCATTGTAATCTGTACTTAGGTTAGATCCTTCTAGGTATTTGACAACACTGAATTACTCATGCTTTGAACAAGAGACGAGTACAATAAAGATCACCACACATCACATTGCATGAAAATAGTAAATCGCGAACTACCTACGCAAGCGAGACACGAGAGAAGTAGATACCTGCACAGAAGATGCTCTGGTTGCCCTTCAATTCTGCATAGTGAGAAAGCTACATAACATAATTAACTTCACAACACGCAAGAAACTAAGACTCCCCTAAAAAGAAATTCAATTTTTAGAATCGAAAACAACTTTACGCACAAGCCACAGCCTCCGCTTCGATAACGCCAGATAAATCTAGTTCAGTTCTAGCAGATAACCAGCAAAGCTCACAATCAACCTAGCTTTCAAAATGCATCGGCGATTATACTCCGGTAGTTACCTTTTGACAGCGAGAGGTTCGAGAACGAGCAATAGCAAAGGAGAACCGTGATACATGGAACCTGTGGAAAGGATCAAAGCATCAAACAAGCGACACACCGTAGGCAAACAAGCAGCTTCCTTCCTACGAGAGATCGAACGGAGCCGAACTGCGTAGGGAGACATCACCGATCGCTTCAACCGTAGCCTTCACCAACCGCAGCGGCACAAACAAGAAAAACCAGAAATCGTATCGAGAAAATGGACCTCCAAAATTTCAAGGGAGGAGGGGGCGGGGGATCGGGGATCGGGAATCGATCGACGGAGCGAAGAGAGGCGGCGTTACGACGGCGAATGCTGGTGAGAGGGCTGGCGACCTCGGGGCGGGTGGACAGGCGGAGGTTCCTGGGGAGGTAGACGAGGGCGAGCCCGAACGCGACCGATGCGACGACCCATGTCCAGAACCCCGAGTGCGCGCGCTTCTGCTTCTTCGTCTCCGTCTTCTGCTTCGTCGTTTCTCTCTCCTCCATTTTCGCCGTCGTGGTTCGACGCGTTGACGTCGGGCGCATAGGCTGAGGCGGAGGAGACGGGGGCGACGGACTCCGACGCCGACGGAAGCAACCGGCGGAGGGGCGTCGGCGTCAGAGTCGGGTTCAGGGGAGGAAGCGGAGGCTGCGTCGGCGTCGGCGTCGGCGTCGGACGACTTCGCGGAGGGGGGAGAGAGAGAGCAAAGCGGACGTCGCGAGAGGGAGGAGGAGGAGAGAAAGTGAGAGAGAGAGAGAGAGAGAGAAAAAAAAATTTGCAGAAAATTCAATGCAAGAGAGAGAAATCTTTTGGGCGGGAGTCGTGACCTGTCTTTTCTTCTTCAGCGAGCCGAGGCAAGCCGAACCCGCCCCTCCATTTTCCAGCGGGTCCTACAGGACGCGTGTCGATCTCTAAGTGGTAAGTGCGCACCACGTCAGCAGATGACGTGGCGCGCACATACCACTGAATATTTTCTCTCTCTCGAGGGTCTTTGCTTAATTCTTTCTTTTACTTTAGGAAAATCAATCAAGGGAATAGTTTCTGCTGTCATACCTAGACCAGACTTATTGAAGTAAGGTATTTGAGCTGAAAGAATTTTTTCAAGTTTCTCGGACCCTATTGAAAATTTCTTTGATATATTTGATAAGTCAGTTTTTAAAAGAGCATTTTCTTTCAAAAGACTATCTTCATTTTCTTTAAGAGTGGAAACATTCATGTCTAAACATTTAACTCGTTCTTTTAAAACGTTTTCCTGTTGTTTTAGAGCAGAGTTTTCCTTTTTAAGTTTGGAAATCCTTTTGAGAGAAGTCTTAAGACTAAAACACAGCTCATCAATATACTTAGAAACCTTGACAGGAGTTTTAAAATTACTTACCTCAAATTCACCGTCGAGTCGATCCGAGTTTGAGTCGATCTGATCGATTGCGCCATCGACATAAGTTGGCATATTCATCATCACTTTCTTCACACTCTGTATCACTCCAGGTTTCGGCTTTGAGAGCCTTTCGAGACTTTTCAGCATTTCCTTTCTTCTTCTTCAGAAGAGGACAGTTGGGTCTGATGTGTCACTTTTTCTTACATTCAAAGCAAACTACATCTTTGTTTGGTTCATCATCATCAACAGACTTGGTCCGTTGTCTTTGAAAACTTTGTTTCTTTGAGTTGAACCTTCTTCCTTTTCTATTCAGTTTTCTGAATCTTCTTATCATGAGAGCAAGCTCCTCATCATCCATATCATCTTCAGAATCGTAACATCGAATCATCAATTGATTTTAATGCAATGGATTTCTTACCTTTTGGATCTTCGTCTTCATTAATTCGTTCCACTTCATAAGACTGAAGAGTTCCAACCAGCTCGTCGACAGATAGTGGCATGATTCTTTGCGTCTCTCTTATTGAAGTCTTTATGTGATTCCAATCCTTGGAGAGTCCACGCAATAGCTTGTTTACCTTCATGGGATCAGAAATTGGTTGTCATTGATTTTCAACACCATTTACAATTTCTGTAAAACGGCTAAACATGTCAGTTATAGATTCTCCAGGTTTCATTTTGAAGGCTTCATATTGACCGAGAAGGATGTTGATTCTGGTCTCTTTTACTCGATCAGTTCCTTCATAGGTGATATGTAACCTATCCTAAACTTATTTTGCTGTAACACAAGAAGATATTCTGTTATATTCAGTAGGTGACAAGGCACAATATAAAGAATAAATAGCTTTTGCATCAAGAGTTTGTCTCTTGATTATCTCTTCCTGAGTCATTCCGCTAGTCTCAACGGTTTCTTTCCCTCTTTCTGAGACAGATACAACTTTAGGAGTGATTCCTTTTTCTACAACATCCCATTCCAGAGGATCCTTTGATCGAAAAAATGCTTTCATTTTGTTTTTCCAGATGTTGTAGTCCTTTCCATCAAAGTAAGGAGGTCTGGTATTACTTTGACCTTCCATCAGCCCTGAAGCTAGCATACTAGCCATGGATCTTTTACTCTGAAGTAAAACACTTCAAATAAAGTGAGTACACGAGCTCTGATACCAATTGATATGGCTAGTAAAAGTACCTAGAGGGGGGTGAATAGGTATAAAGAGTAATTTTTCACGATAATCGCATAATACTAGACAGTTGATAGAATTGAGACAATTGTTTCTCGTCAAACAACAATCAAAATAAGACTGAGAGTAGGGAAGAGAAAATTGAACGCAAGGTTTATAGTGGTTAGGCTTATTTCAAGCCTACGTCCACTCTTCTGCACTGACAGCCCACTGGCTGGATTCCACTATGAACAAAGAGATGTTATAGCACTGTCCTCCCTTGATTTCACGGTGTAGAAGATCTACCACACTCCCTCAAGGTATCACTAGGTATAGACTCTCTTTTGTGAATACAGTTTTGCTCAATATGAATCGACTAATAATCAAGGAGCTTCAGACTCTGGAATTTCTCTATCGTGCATCTACTAGAACAGCTGGAACGTCTTCCTTTTATATTCCTTTATGCCATCATACCCGTTGGCACTATCCAAAGGAATTCTTCCAATCTTCCCATTGGACATAATCAATTAAGAAGATCATTTGAGCTATTAAAGGAACATGTCGATAGCCCATCAATCTTGTTCGCCCATACAATCAGGATCTTGGTTTCCAAGAATAGAACCTTCCAAGAGTATTTCGTCAATCATCGGATCTTCAAATGATCTTGATTTCGAATAAAAGAATCCGTTATATCATATCCAGCCAAGAGATCTTCTCCAGTGGATAAGACCAAATCCTCAACCAAACACTTTAGCTCTGGATCGTCTTCGTCGCTGGATTAGAAACTGTCAATGAGAATAGTCTTGAGTCTTGAGTCTTGAGTCTTGAGTCTGGTGATCTGAAAGTCTTCAGACTTTAAATAGAAGGGTCTGCAATGCTCCAGACTAGACTGATAGAAACGTTTTGTCAGCTTCAAAATATTCTGGAAAGATTTCTCCAACAGGTGGGACTTACCATTAAGGACTGTCGACTACAACCACCACGAATACAAAAAGAACACTACAATCTCGACATATAGGAACCCCTATGTTATATGCTAATAAAAAGAAAACCCTAAGACCCGATGGTGGTTGGGTTAAAACTTGAGAATCCTCTCTTAATATGGTAATCTATAATATATACAGAACTAACAATACAAGACCTCCGATGAAACTAGACTTTTTTAAGTGAAATACTAATATTATAGCTGATTTCTTTTTATCTGAAAAGGATGGAATTTCGTAAGATATAAATTGCTCCACTGGCTCAAATTATTGTAATACCCTTTAGTTATTTTATATCAGTAAAATTAATATCACATAAATTGTTTCACTCTTTTATATTAATCAATTATAACCAATATTTTCTCTACACACTATAATCATTGTAGAGTAAATCATTTGAGCACGTCGACCCTGGACCTCTCCGCGTTGGAATTCCAGCCTCGTCAACAGTGACTATAGACTTCTATAAGGGGACAAACTCTTACTATTCACTTGGAAAACCTTTTTTTTTTTTTTTTTTTTTTTTTGTTTATAATGTGAAAACCCAAGAGGTGCCATCTCAATCTTCACCCACCCACGAAGAGGAGTCCCACACGTCATGAATTTAGGGTCCACGGCTAACTCCCTATTAGACCATTTTTGCTAAAATAATAAACGCATTAATCCCCCGATCAAAAGAATTTGCACCATCGCAAAGCTTTCTCTCGCTTAATGTGTAAAAAAAAAAAAAAAAACTTTTGAGTCAAAGAGGGTCCTACTCGATCTTTGAATATAAATTAATTTATTTATGCATTTTTTTTTTTTAGGTCATATGCTCTAATAACGCATTCACTTTATTCACCAAATTAACGAGAAACAAAAGTTAGTGGTCCCTGTAAACATGGCATGTTTCCACCTCTAAAAGTAGACAAGGCGTATGAACAGGTGAAGATAGACCTCGCGTAAAATTCTCCTTGAATTGTCATCATATTCCAATCATTCTCCTTGAATCGAAGGAGTCATAGGGGAGTCAACCTTTTCATCCTTAACTCGTGGGCCGTTTTAACTTTTTCTTTCTCTTGTGAAAGGAAAGGTTAAAGGGTAGTCTTACAACTAATGTGGATCCGACACTTTAGTCCTAAATTCTTCTTTTCATTGCAGTATATCTTACAAATGATTTGGTGTGCATGACTGAACGGTGAGCTCTAATCCTCTAAGTCAATGCTACCAATTGGTACATCCCGAATCATTTTGTAAAATTTGTATAAGATCATTGACAATTGTTCTAAGATTAATAGGTGAAATAATAATAGACAAAGAAAACATCTGAAATTTCATCAATATATAAAGACCCTATGGAGCCACTATTGCACAAAATTTAGTGTGCGATAGTTTCATCCAAAAACTTTGGAATGTGGTGCGTGTGTTATAATATTTAAATATCAATCCTTGCATTCATCTAATAACTTAATTTTTTAGATAGTTGTGATCTCATAAAAATCTCAACATTGTATCAGAGTAGAAGGTTCTACCTTCACATATCCTAGGCCTTTATTTGCCTCGCTAATTATAATCTTCCCCATTTTGGGCTTAGCCAAAGACCAGCGTATGCATGATAGGAAGTATCAAAATATTTAATTATTAAGCCATACATTCATCTAATGACTTAAACTTTTGAAAAAGTTGGCTAGAGTCCAATAAAATCTCAACATACTATAAACTTTATAACTTAAGACTCTCCCACACGCAAAGGCCGGTTCAATAATAAAGACCAAGCATAGATCCCAACATGGGAGTCCCATGGGCAAAGGATTATTGAAATCTAAGGTTTATCAATAAGGGAACCTTTAAACAAGTGAAAAGGGCATGGTGCTGTCTTGCTGGAAAATCGCTCTCCTTAAATCGTCTACAGGATAACGAAAATTATAACACGTGGACTAATCAACAATCCTGGTCAAACATCGGAGTCCTTGAATTTCGAATTGACAGATGATTGTGAATCAAGAAAGGAACACAAACTTGATGATTAGGTTCTAAAATTTATGGAATAAATCCACTAATTACAGTGCATTATTTTCGAAGGATACGACCAAGCATTTCAGTAACATAAACGACTGGAATTATTGGAAATAAATTACTGGGAAATGACTGGAAAAAAGTAAAGTGCATTGACAAAAGTAAAATCTTGTTCTTCGGATGTTTGTACACATGTTTCCTCTTCTTCTTCTTTTTTTTTTTTTTACCAGCACATCTTTCCTCTTTAGTTTTTTCCTTTTTACGTCATTATTTCAAGATGTTTGTACACATCTTGAAATAAATCCACTTATTACAGTGCATTATTTTCCTCTCTTTTTTTCTCTCTTTTTTTTTTTCTTCTTCTTCCTAGCTGGTTGTCGGGTTCAATGATGGCCGACAACCGGCCAGAGACCGGCGAGATGAGTAAGAAGAAGAGAAGGAAAATAAAATATTCATAAAATTATTTAAAAAATTAAAAGAAATTTCACATCACAAAAAAATTGAAAGTTGTACCAAATGCATTAATGTTTCTTTCTATTTTGGAAATAGAATTTTTTGCAGTTACTAAATACGTTCAAATGCTAAAAAACTCGACTATGATACATAATAAAAAATTATTTCTGAATAAAATTATTTTCGAAAGTAGAATAGTTATCAATCGGGTCTCGAAGGATTGTACGTAGGTCATTTTCATCGATGCGATGAGGAGATAAGGCTAAGGGCGCAGGAAGGCGACGTGGGTTTTTGTAAGGTTTCGAGATTTTTCACGTAACGCGGGGAAAAGAGATGACACCATGGTGTCCTGGCGTCCAGAGCTGGTGTCCAGAGATGCTTTTGAAATTTCTTGATGCGCCAGTGAATGGGACCGGGGATCCAATGCCGATGGTGAATTTCTCATGCGCGATAAGCGTTGGGGTTTAGTTTCTACAATCATGGCAATCATGATTGGAGTCGGTGTTAAAAATATGTCTCGAGTTTGAGCTCAATGCGAAATTTCGAATATTCCGAATTGGATATTTTAAGGATGTTCTAAATTGAGTTTGTCACAACACTGGATAGAAAAATGAAGGGAAGAATTTTGGAGAGGAAATTTGTGTCTCAATTTCATTGATTGTAGTCTGTGTACAATGTTGTATATAAAATACAAAAGGAATGATAATAAAAGAAAGTGTACATTTCCTAAATATACTGTAATCTTTCTAGTCCTAAGATATAAACAATCATATCAATTTACAATCTATTTCGATCTCGAGAATCATATCTTCCAACACTCCCCCTTAAGTTGGTGGCTTGTATATGTCCAAGATGCCCAGCTTGCTTAGAAGATATGTATGTTGTCTTTGACAAAGAGGTTTAGTGAAAATGTTCGTGGGTTGCTCCGTGGTTCTTATCCCTCTTGTCTCGATGACTCCGAATCTTCCCTCGAGTAAAGTGACAATTGACATCTATGTGTTTTGTCCTTTCATGAACTATATGATTTGCTGCAAGCCTGAGTGTTGAATCATTTTCACAGAAGAGTGTAGTCGGTCCCTTAACTTGTGCCCTGAGATCTAGAAGCAAACCCCTTAACCAAACTATTTCACAAACAGTTTTGGCCATAGATCGATATTCGGCTTTAGCTTAAGATAAGGACACAGTAGATTGTTTCTTCGTCTTCCATGAAAGTAATGATTCCCCAAATTTGATATAAAAAACCAGTAATAGATCTCCTGCTCATGGGACATGTAGCATAGTCTGCATCGCAATAGGCCGCCATTTCCATGTTGTATTTCCGAAAAGAAGTATCCCTAAGCTTGGATATGTCTTCAAATATCTCATAATTTTCAAGGCTACATTTAAGTGAGATTGTTTTGGGCTGTGCATGAACTGACTGAGAGTCTGTACTGCATAGCAGACGTCTGGCCTAGTCATAGCAAGGTATATAAGCTTTCCTACGAGTCTCTGATATCCAGATGGATCCTTCAACAATGGATCATCAGAAGAAGATATGCCGGAATCATAATCAACAGAAGTTAGTTTGGCATTCTGCTCGATGGGAACAATAGCTGGTTTGCAACCTGACAATCCTGCTTTTGATATAATCTCTATTACGAACTTTCACTGATTGAGTGAAATTCCCTAATCTAAACAAGTTATCTCAATTCCAAGAGAATATTTAGGTGACCCTAAATCTTTGATGTGAAAGGTGGAATGTAGATATTCTTTTAGTTTCTTCACAGCAGAATCATCATTTCCCATGATCAGTATGTCATCAACATAAATCATTAGGTAGATTGACGACATACCTTTCATTCAGGTGAATAATGCATAGTCATATTTGGACTGTTTGAAACCAGCAACTGTAAGAGTATTTGTGAACTTGGCATACCATTATCGAGAGGCCTGTTTGAATCCATAAAGAGATTTACGGAGACGACATACCTTAGACTCCCCTTGTCTTCGTAATCCTGGTGGAAGATCCATGTAGATTTCTTCGTCTAGATCACCATGCAAGAAGGCATTATGGACATCCATTTGATGCAGCGACCAGTCACGAAAAGCAGCAACCGACAGAAAAGAACGAACTATAACGTCTTTGGCTACTGGAGAAAAGGTTTTGTGGTAGTCAAAACCTTCTCTTTGTGTAAAGCCTTTGGCAACTAACCGGGCCTTGTACCTTTCTACAAAACCATCTGCTCTATATTTAATTTTATATACCCACTTGCACCCAATTGGTTTGCGATGAGTAGGTAATAGTACGACATCCCAAGTATGATTGTCCATAAAGGCTTGTAGTTCTGTCTCCATAGCCCTTTGCCAACGCGGGTCATGCATTGCTTCATTATAACTAGAGGGCTCTTGCTCCTAAGAAATATTGCTCATGCAACATAAGTGTTCTGATGATAGCCTATCAAATGAAATGTAAGAAGAAATAGGGTAACGAGTACCTGATGATCCAGAGGAGGCACATACATAATCCTTTGTCCAAATCGGTGGATGACTAACTCGACCAGATCACCGAGGTTCTTCATGTTGAGTTAAGATAGACCCATCAGTGTGATTTGGTTCTAGAGGAGCTGCCATCGGAGAATCCCCTTTTGTTGTTGGTTCTTCTAGTGATTGTTCCCGAGTATCCTCAGTGGATATTAGAGCTGGTGTAGTAGATAATTCCTTATGCCTTGGAGGAGGAACAATAATATAAGATCCCCCTGTAGATAGATCGTCTTATGATAGAAACTGCTTACTAGTTGTCCTCGCATCTTGAGATGAATGATTCATGTCTTGGAAAGGGAAAACATCTTCATGAAAAACCACGTCCCTGCTTATAAGAAATTCTCCTGTGGATGGCTCATAAACCCTATATCCTCATTTTAGATTTGGGTACCCATGAATATGCATTGATGTGCAAGAGGTCCCATTTTATCCCTGTGCCCTACTGTAGTCACGTAGCATAGACACCCAAAAACTTTGAGATGACTCAGATCCAACTTCCTTCCATACAATATCTTGAAATGAGTTTTTCCTTTAAGAATGTGTGATGGCATGCGATTTATTAGATATGCTGCTGTGACCACACAATATCCCCAAAAGCTTTCAGGAATAGATACCTGAAACTTAAGAGCACATGCTACCTCCAGTAGGTGTTGGTGCTTTCTCTCGACGACTCCATTCTGCTATGGTGTGTATGTGCAAGAGCTCTCATGCAAAATCCCATTCAATGTAAGGAAGGAAGCACATTCACCATTAAAAAATTCTCTACCATTATCAGTGCGAATGCGTTGAATGGATTTCCCAAATTGGTTTTTTGATAGAGCAAGGAAAGTCCTTATGTGAGAAAGGACTTGTTTTTTTTATTGCATTAGGAATATCCATGTAGCTCGTGAGAAATCATTTACTATGGTGAGAAAAAACCAAGACCCATCATGATTCAAGGTATGATAGGGTCCCCAAACATCAGCATGAACCAATGAAAAAATTCCATTAACTCGATAAGTACTATTATGGAAAGGGGCACGTGTTTGTTTTGCTAATGGACAAATAGGACATTGAGGACAAGGAAATAAAGCAGTATGACCTAGTCTTTGATGATTGAGAAAATTCTTATCATTGATAGAAGAAAAGTTTTAGATTTGGGTACCCCATGAATATGCATTGATGTGCACAAGGTCCCATTTTATCCCTGTGCCCTACTGTAGTCACGTAGCATAGACACTCAAAAACTCTGAGATGACTCAAATCCGGCTTCCTTCCATACAATATCTCGAAATGAGTTTTTCCTTTAAGAATGTGTGATGGCATGCGATTTATTAGATATGCTGCTGTGACCACATAATATCCCCAAAAGCTTTCAGGAATAGATACCTGAAACTTAAGAGCATGTGCTACCTCCAGGAGGTGTTGGTGCTTTCTCTCAACGACTCCATTCTGCTATGGTGTGTATGTGCAAGAGCTCTCATGCAAAATCCCATTCAATGTAAGGAATGAAGCACATTCACCATTAAAAAATTCTCTACCATTATCAATGCGAATGCGTTGAATGGATTTCCCAAATTGGTTTTTTGATAGAGCAAGGAAAGTCCTTATGTGAGAAAGGACTTGTTTTTTTTATTGCATTAGGCATATCCCTGTAGCTCGTGAGAAATCATTTACGATAGTGAGAAAAAACCGAGACCCATCATGATTCAAGGTATGATAGGGTCCCCAAACATCAGCATTAACCAATGAAAAAATTCCATCGACTCGAGAAGTACTATTATGGAAAGGGGCACGTGTTTGTTTTGCTAATGGACAAACGGGACATTAGGACAAGGAAATAAAGCAGTATGACCCAGTCTTTGATGATTGAGAAAATTCTTATCATTGATAGCAGAATTACACAAAGATTTATGGGATTCAATAGAAAGTAATTTGAGACTCTTCGAAATAATTATCTAGAAATATAGCCCCTGGAACACTCTACCTAAGCCCATTAGTTTCCCAATCGAAAGGGCCTGAAACAAACATTCATAAGAATTGAATAAGATTCGATAGGAATTTTCTGCACAAGCTTGGGATACTGACATGAGATTGAAATGGAAATTAGGGACATAGAACACATCTCGAAGCACAATGAGGGGACTAAGATTCACAGTGCCAATCATTTCAACTTGTGTGGTATTTCCATTTGGAAGCTGCACTGATATGGGAAAAGATAATTTTTTAATGTTGGAAAGAGAATCCTTATCACAGACAATGTGGTCACTAGCACCTGAATCAATAATTCATGCATTCTTCAAAATTGAATTTATTAGATAATAAGATGTACCTGCAAAACCTCCAGTCTTATCAGAAGTATCCAATTTCCTTAAGGCTTCCATCAGCTCTTGATATTGATCATGGGTAATTGTCTTGTCTGTTGGTTGCCCCGACACTTGAAAAATTGTTGAAAATTTCCCTTTTCCTTTTCTCCAAGTTTCCCATGTAGCTTCCAGCAATTTTCTATTGTATCATGCGGACGTCTACAATATTCACAGTACAATTTACCTATTTCCTTTAGAGGCAATATTTCTCGTAGCCGAGACGGGCCTATTTGTGGGCTGCAAGACTTAGGCCAAAGCTGGCCCATATGAGCTACCCACTCAATTGGCAAATTTTCCACGCGAAACATCCAGCCCATGCAAGTTATTTCTGCGCGGCCCATTTGGCCCATGGAAGTCGTATCCTCATGGGCCGTCGGATCCACTCATTGGCAAGGGCGAGAGAGGACTATCCAATCGGCCTATAAACTCCAGGCTCCTAGGGTTTTCATCGAGAAACCCTAATTCTGCTCCTCGTTGTCCTCTATTTCCTCCGTTCTTCGACAGAGGCCGAATCTGCCCCCTTGCAACGAGAGCAATTCCGTCTCCCCCGGAAACCCTAAGATCCGCCATCCTTTGCTGATTCTCCTCTTGGATGGCAAGTTGGTAGATTCGGCCGAGGCTTGGCATGGGTTTCATCATTAAGATATGGGAGCGAAACAAGAGGTAAGTCTCGTTGAGAATAAGCAAAAATCTCGTTGCATTTTCCCTTTCTCGCATGGCTTTATACTGCTGTACTATTGGGTCGGGCCAGTTGAATCACTCCTCGGATGCTTCAAGCTCGTTCTACAAAGCCGAGAGTTTATTGTAGACTTTTGCTATGGTCATATTCCCCTGTTTTAGTTCTGAAATCTGTTGTGTTAACGAAAAGATTTTTACTTGATCGAGCTTTCCAAACATTTCTTTAATATTCTCCCACATTTGTTTTGAATCCTCTGTCAGGGGGAGCCTGGCCGCAACTTTGGATGAGATGCAATTCCCTATCCATGTCATAACGAGTTGATTGCATTTCTTCTAAAGCCATGCCATCCTCTTGTCGGATGGAATCGGGACTGTTCCGTCAAGAAACCCTCATTATCTTTCATTACTAGCGCGCACCGGAACTCATGCGCCCAACTTAAGTAGTTGTCGGTACCGGTTAACTCTTTGCTGATGAGTTTTAATTCTGGTCTGTTGGTGTTTGTTGTGTGAAGTGGGTTGCAGGACTCCGGTCGACTGCCAAAGATCTGGTATGGGAAAAATCTGGGTCCGAGATTCGAGTAGGGATTTCTTGTCATGCCCGAACCATTTGGCCCGGTTCCCTGATTCGCTTGACCTACATGACCCGCATTGAGGAAAGTCAGGTAGGGATTTGTTCCCATCCCCGCTGGGCTGATGGCATGGTTTGCCCCTTCGACGGTTGGCGAGCCTCCATCAATCCCAACGCTGCTTTGGTAGCTTCTTGGCTGTGATGTATGGAACCATGGATATGGTATCCACGGGTATGGATGGCCCATGAAGGGCTGCCCCAAATTGAATTGAGCTGGGAATTGTTGCCATTGCACTTGTTGAGTCCATGCCAGGCTAATTTGTTGTTGAGTAGCAGAAGTAATAGCAGACGAGTCCCGGATGCCTTGCATTTCTGGCGTAGCTTCTCCTTCAAGTTGGTTGTCTAAGGTCGAGGTCAGATCTTTTTTTTTTTTTTTTTGCAGATCTTGTGCTTTAGGCATGATGATGAATTTCTTCCCTCTTCAAAAAATCAATTCCTATGGCAACTCTATTTTGCAGATAAAGTTCCACAAGCGGCAATCGAAAAGAAAGAAGTGGAAGCCATTGTAGAATTAGAACTTCAAGGCAGGCTCTCATACCATGTCACAAGACTGGATAGAAGAATGAAGGGAAGAATTTTGGAGAGGAAATTTGTTCCTCAATTTCATTGATTGTAATCTGTGTACAATGTTGTATATAAAATACAAAAGGAATGATAATAAAAGAAAGTGTACATTTCCTAAATAAACTGTAATCTTTCTAGTCCTAAGATATAAACCATCATATCAATTTACAATCTATTTCGATCTCGAGAATCATATCTTCCAATAGAGTTATTGTGCTTACAATCTATTTCGATCTCGAGAATCATATCTTCCAATAGAGTTATTGTTCAAGAAGCGGAGATCTCCTAATGTGTGTTGGAGTGCATGGCTGAAATTGGAAAGTCTATCTGCAACTTTGAATTCGATATTGACTTGGTCAAGGTGACAGATCAAGAAATCAACGAAAAAAAAGGAAAGTGCATTTCGGTTGTTTCCTTCTCCAACTAGAGCTATTGACTTCTACTAGGATTCGGTCAAGATTCTTATCAAGTATATGGGCTGCTCTTTCTGCTTTAAAACCGTGTGGTTACACTGCTGCTTTTATGCCTTGAGTGCTTCAGACAGAAGTGCAGTGCGTGTTACTTGTGCTGCTCGTATCCGGAGAAAGAATGCAAAGTCTTGAAGCATCGGGTGATCGAGTGCTTGGCGTGGATTATTTCTCTGTGGAATTACACCAATAATTTTAGTGTTAAAGCTGATCAAATCTTGTGATAAGATTTACATGTAATTCATTTGTGAGATTGAGAGATTATTTTGTGAGGAATTTCGGGGGCTAAATACCGCATGTGTTATTGGGTGTAATTAGGGCTTGGAAAACACTGAGAGAGTGTTTGAGTGACTCGAGTGTGTAATCTCCTTGTATTGCTTGATCTATAGTGAAATTCGTCGCTATTCTCTCCGTTGACGTAGGTCTTTACAACCGAATCATGTAAATCTAGTGTCTGATTTATTTATTTTTTCTGTCTATATTATTGTTCGATCATTTGTCTTATCACAATAGTTGGGACAATTCAAAACCTTCGTACATGGAGGGCTAACGTTGAGTGATTTTGAAGCGTCCAAGACAGAATGTTCTCTCCCTCGCATGAAGAGCATATTCTCTCTCTGTCCGCTTCATTGCATGCATGCACAAGAAATAATAGAGCGAAGCTGTACGTAGATACGCACGTATGCGTGCATAGTATTTGGGCTAATACTGATCCACATATACCTCCAAATGCCAAATAAGATAACTTTTATATCATCCGATCTACCAAACATGTCCTATAAGTTTTTCTATATGGAACATAAAGGTGACCTGTTTATCAAAATTACATACTCGAAATAATTTAACCGCAATTTATTCGGGTGTCAAGAAACCCATAACTGACAAGATGCTAATCTAAAATTACTGATGAAATTCGTTACTGATTTGGAGATTTAACTGTAGGTATCTTATCTTTGTTTTAATACTCACATGCATTCATAATTTGATTACTCAAACATCCGACAAGAAATCTGTCATGTACTGATGGTATATGTGCTTGGAACACATAATCTAGCAAGGCTGAAGGAGATTTATTCTTTTGGTGGAGATATTTTGCTTATGGTAGCAACAATGCACATGCAACAAAAGCGGGAATTGCCCAAAAAGTCCTAAACCTATTGCAGTTTTGCCAATTCAGTCATAAACCTTTTAACTTTAACAATTGAGTCTTAAACATTTTCACTTTTTACCGATTTAGTCCATCCGGCCAATTTTGGCCGGAAAATGCTAACGTGGACGATGGCGGTGCCACGTAGGATTGCCGGCGCTGACATGGACAATTTTAAATAATATTTTAAAATATTTAATTTTTTAAATTTTTTTTTTCCTTTTTTTTTTTTGCCTTTTTGGCTTTTTCCGGTGGCTAGCCATCAGCCATAGGCGAGGCCCGGCTGGGCGACGACGACCCCCGGCGAGGGCGCCCTTGCCCCGGCAAGAGCCGACCTTGCTAGATCTAGCGAGGGGAGCCCTCACCGGGGGTCGCCCTCGCGGTGGCCAGCCGACGCCCGGCCGGCCAGGGGCAATGCTCGCTTGGGCGAGGGTGACCCCCGACGAGGGCTCCCCTCGCTAGATCTGGCGAGGCCAGCCCTCGCCGGGGGTCGCCCTCGCCCAAGCGAGCGTCGACATCGTGGTGGCTAGCCAACGCCCGGCCGGCCAGGGGCGACGCTCGTCTGGGCGAGGGGAGCCCTCGCCGGGGGTCGCCCTCGCCTAGGCGAGCATCACCCTTGGCCAGCCGGGCGTCGGCTAGCCACCACGAGGCCGACGCTCGGTGAGGGCGACCCCCGGTGAGGGCTCCCCTCGCCAAATCTGGTGAGGTCGGCTCTCGCCGAGGCTAGGGCGCCCTCGCCGGGGGTCGCCCTCGCCTAGGCGAGCGTCACCCTTGGCCAGCCGGGCATCGGCTGGCCACCACAAGGCCGACGCTCGGTGAGGGCGACCCCCGGTGAGGGCTCCCCTCGCCAGATCTGGCGAGGTCGGCTCTCGCCGAGGCTAGGGCGCCCTCGCCGGGGGTCGCCCTCGCCCGCTGGGCCTCGCCTGTGGTGGGCGAGGCTAGCCGGCCGGTGGCCGGTAGCCGGCCATCGGAAAAAGCCAAAAAGGCAATAAATAAATAAATAAATATAGAAATAAAAAATACTAAAAAATATTAAAATATTATTTAAAGTTGTCAATGTCAGCGCTGGGAGTTCTACATGGCACCGCCGACGTCCACGTCAGTATTTTCCTACCAAAATTGGCCGGATGGACTGAATCGGCAAAAAATGAAAATGTTTAGGACTCAATTGGTAAAGTTAAAAAGTATAGGACTGAATTGGCAAAACTGCAATAGGTTTAGGACTTTTTGGACAATTCTCTCCAACAAAAGCTTAGGAAAACTCTCTTTGAACTGACCGACCAGCAGAGTTGGGCTTACAATAGTAGTTGGGCCTTATGCCATAAGCCTGAGTTCATATTCTTTTTAGGCCCAGGAGGTGAAGGTGTGGGGGTATTCTCTAATGGTCAGAGTTGGTTATGGAAATGATGGTGGCTTAGACGTTTACTACAGCTATTTCCGAAGCATTGTTATCACATAAAGATTAGCTTTTTTCTTTTTCATCATCCAATGACACGACCATAATTAGTCGGCTTCTGGAGGAAAACTAGGACGACAACCCCCCTCCATGGCGTCCCATATAAAAAAATCTGAGTTTCCCATAATGGGGAATCGAATCTAGAATCATCGATTTTTTTTCGGCCAGAGGCATAGAAACACTAATGATCGGATCAATCCTGCTATGAATCATAAAGGTTAGTTTTTTTCTCCAACTCTACCCCCATCTTCTTCTCATCTTAAATAGATTTCTTCCACAAATTCTAATGAACAGAGTCAACAGTATTGAGGGGGGATTCACAGAGTCAACTGTATTGAGGGGGGATTCACGGTTCATCCTTTAGTCTTGCAAAAAGCGAGTCAAGTTGTGTTCTACGCAGGATAGTTATTTAATTATTGTGAAAATTTGTCGATTTGATTACAACTTAATAATAACAGCGTCATTTAATAAATACGGGTCCATTGAGGTGAAATTTTCTATATGACAACAAACGTTTATTTTCATCGTGTCATGGGCATCAAATTCAAGCTTTAGATTAGTCCTGCTGCATGCATTCTTAGACTATGAGGATGACTTCTTTATTTCCTTTTCTTTTTGGCTTTCTCCACTGAATTCTTGAATGAGACAATGTGTAACCCTATTGCTGCCAATACGGTATCAACATGGAAAAAAAAAAAAAAAAAAAACATGGCAGTACTTTCGGGGATTACATTTTTTTATGTCAAATCGGGACAATCATTAAGAAAAGTTATGTCCACATGATCCATGGAAAAATATGATTGATGAGGTGACATCATAGCATCATGACATGTGATATTACTATTATTTGTATAAATTATGCTTATATATTATATTATGAAAGAGAGAGATCTCTAACTAATTGGGAGCTGACTTTGATGAGTTCAAAGAATTTTGATCGGAATATCATGGATGACTAATTCTTGGAAGAATGGCAGATTCCTACATGTGAGCTCAACCGCTAAATTGAAGCTGGCAAAATGAAACCCCTTAATTTAGAGACATTTTGCTGGACTTCTACCTCTTGACCGGTACCTTCCAAAATGGCGCGATTGGCCTTTGCAGGTGATGAACTCCAAGTTCATAAAATATAGGAAATATCATTTTTATATTAGAACTTTTATATAGGACATTGGCGGTGAAAAGATTATTACCTAAGTAGAGTCCTGGGCACAGATAAAATTATTGATTTTGGTAATTTCAATTAGTAAATAAAAGGACTCCATTTCATGATTGCTTGAGTGAAAACAACACCAACGGTGTACCTTATATAACTTCCTTATGTAATGAGAGTTTTGTCAAGCTTTCGAGTTTTGAGGCCAGGACTAGCCCATCTTTGAATATTACATAGGTTAATTTAGGGGAAAACTGCTCAATCAATCTTAAACTTATTGTGCAGAAATCAAATGAGTCTTAAATTTTTTAATCAAACCAAGGTAATCCTAAATCTTTGGGGGAAAGTGCAACTAGGTTCCTATTAGGCAATTCTTGCCTGATTTATCTAGCATGATAGTCCAATCAACATTGGTTATTTTATGTATAACAGCGACAACATGACGTGAAAGGATTTTCAACACACAATGCTGTTTTCTATTAGATTACCATCGTTGTTTCTTTCTATTGCACATTACACAGAAATTATTCCCAAAATCCCTAATCAACCCCTCATTCTCAAACCCTGATGCCCCTTATAATGCCAGTTTCAGTCTTGGAGGTAAAATTTGGGGCGAAGATGAAGATGACCTCGAGATTTTGCAATAGAAACAATGAAGAGCGGCCGTGTTAGGTTTACATTGACAACTACCATGTTCAATTTCTAACAAAGCTGCATAACTTTGACTATGATTATTCATGAACGCGTTGACTTTTATAATCTATTTGTGTCGTTTAAGTCGGTTTCTTTGCATGTGATACATAGGTGGCCCCTCAATGGAAAAAAAGAAGAAGAAGAAATTTCTATATTTCCTTTTCGCGTACAGTCAAGATATACGGCAAATAGCATTGGTCTACGTTTTACAAATGGAAATTTTGTCCGTCGCCTAGCGCTTGACTATGTCAGGGGAGGATAAATTTAGTACAGGCAGATATCGGTTTTTAATTCATTAGGGATGACAGATTCCATTCCATGACTTTTTGTATAAAATGTGTTTTATACTTGACTATGTACCTTATATAATTTTTTATAAAATGAGATATTTGGCGGAATTCTGAGTTTTGGAGGCATAGACTAGCTAGTCTTTGAATTATGTAGGTCTATTTACGGCTAAAGCCACATAAAATCTAATTATCTTAGCCTCTCAATGTATGTTTCCCGTCCTCCGGGTGAAAACAATTACGAAGAATATTAGAAAACCGATTAATTTTTAATAAATTTCGAATGCTCTGCATATTCCAATGAATATCAAGTAGCTGAATCACTAAGGTCCACACTATTAGCAATCGCCATGATTAGAAATTTATAATATGATAATTCAAATGGAAGATCGAACCAAAATGATAAACTTTGTTGACCACCATAGCCGTCTTGAGTAATCCCTAAGTGTCCGTTTGTTTTTACCATTTTGAAAAGGGAAAAATAACCTTTTTATTTTTCGTCAAATTTTACAATAATATTCTAATTTTAAAAAAATTACATATCAATATTGAGAGAATTATCAAATCAATCCTTTTTATTGTACGGATGTTCCTTCAATTTTAAAATTTTCAATTTTATTAATGTAGTTCTAAATCTTTGCTCCAATGAAATTCTAAACTATTGTACAAATAAATTTTTGTAATTTCACCAACTTAGTTCTAAACAATGCGCCAAATTTCAATGGAACCCTTTCAATCAATTGTCATCGGAAATTATGGACGTGACATTCAATCATCATCAACCAGCCAATATGGCACACTGAAGTGGACAATTTTACTTGAAACAACATCTTGCATGGATTGTCACATGTCAGTAATTTTCTTTGATAATAAATCAGAATGATTACATTGGATTTTTGAACAAAATATTAAAACCACATTGGTCAAATTTGAAATTTTTGGATTAAATTGGCATTCATACAGTTAGTTTAAGATTGAATTGGTAATTGTCCCATAAATTTCTATATATATTTTGAGCCATAAAATAAATCAGAATCTATCCATCGGAAGTTTAAACTAAGGTCGCTTTTACTTTTACTAAATAAGTAACTCATTGATGAAATTGTTTACTTAATTACTTTTTAGTTTAAAAGAATACTACCGCTTGCATTATTTTTCATTTCTCGTGCAATATCACAATGAATTAATAACGTGATCACAAGCTTCAACTGGATGGAGAGATAAAATATTTTTTATTTTTTATTTACACGGAAGAAAAAAATACGAGAATTATTATTAGGAGAGTTATGCATAGAAAGTGGATAAGCATTTCCAATTTTTTTAGGAGGGGAAGCATGTAAAATCATTACCAATTATTTTTTATTACTAGATAGTTATACAAATTTCTAAGAATTTGTACTAGTAAATTTAAATACTGGAAAAAAAATCAGAACCAAAAGCTAAAATACAATGAATGGCAAGAAGCATACAAACCATGTTTACTGCATACAAATAATATCTTTACTTAAACTTTCAAATGTCAATTTCTCGCATACATGCGAGCGTGTGCATATTTGCTACAATGTAAAGTTTGTAACCCTAGTTTTTAAAAATATTCTCTACTTTTGTAAAAGAAAAGATGATTGATATATTAAATGCCGGCCAATTATTTCGAATTAAGTTTTTAAAATAATTAAGACATTCAAGAATTATCTGCCAATCATTTTCATTATAGTGAATTGTTATTTTATCCATTTATAATTATGTATGGTTATAGTGCATTTTATAGTCATAGTGTATTCAGACACACAATCTCAGTCACCCACGACTCCTCATTGTTGTTATAGATAAAGCCAAATATTTGTTTTTAGGGGCTTTTTTGTCTTTTCTATTAGATTTCCTTTTAGGTTAAAAGTGATACCTTTATATTAGCGATGGAAAAACCCTAGCCATCAAGACGCTGAAAAAGGAAATAGAGAGGCAAGAAAAAGAGAGAAGAAAAAAGTGAGTTTTTTCTTGATGAGGGTTCTCAATCTCTTTGTGCTCTGATCTTGAGAGAAGATCGTCGTTGTATTCCAACTTTTTTTAAGTCTAGTGGATTCGTAGAGTGCCTCTGCACGGAGACGTAGCCCAGGTTTGGGTGAACTTCGATAACAAATTTTCTGGCGTGTTCATTTGTCTGGTGAATTGTTTTCAAGCGTTATTTTTCTGGAATCGACGTGCGATTTCATAACAATTGGTATCAGAGCCTAGGTTGGCTAATTGAGAACATCGAGGGTTTTTCGGTGACGTTCGATTGAAAGCAAACAAGATGGCAGAAGATAAAATCATAATCGATAAGTTCAATGGAGAGGATTTCGGATGGTGGAAACTACAAATAGAGGATTATCTATCAAAAAGATCTCTATGCACCACTTGAGGGTTGGAAACCCGAGATGGCGGAAGTGGATCCCACAGCAGAAGCCGGATGGAAAATTCTTGATCGAAAGGCATTAGGTGCAATTCGTCTAGGGTTGACGAAAAAGACAGGGTATCACATCCCGAAAGCAAAAATTGCAAAAGAAGCCATGGATATTCTAACGAATATTTTTGAGAAGCTGTCTACATCAAATCAGGTATTTTTGCTAAAGAAACTGGTTAATATGAAGTTATATGATAGAGGTTCTGTGGCAGAGCATATTAATAGTTTCACGCAGGTCACGGGTCAATTGGAATCCACAAGCATAAATTTAGATATGAAGCTTCAAGCTTTATTATTTTTATGTTCTCTTCTAGAAAGCTACAATACCGCAGTGCAGGGAATTTCGAGCACCATGAAGGATGATTTAACTCTTGATGATGCTATGAGTAGTATTATGGATGAAGAGATGCGAAGGAAAGTCTCAGGTGGAGATAATTTTTCTGCATCTGCATCTACATCTTCAACGGCACTTGCAATGGAGAACCGTGGAAGAAATAAAAGTAGAGGAAATTTCAGCGAGTGTGGCAAATCACAATCAAGAGGTAAGAGACAGGTTGTAAAAGATGAGTGTTGGTTTTGTCACAAAACCGGACACCGGAGGTTTCAGTGTGAAGCCTACAAAAAGAAGCAGCAAGATGAGAATCAACGTGCTAATGTAGTTAGCGATGGATCTTTGCTAGATAACTTGTGTTTGTCTACAAGGTTTGACTTTACAACAAATAAATGGTTTATTGATTTTGGCACTTCTTTTCATTGCACCTCGCAAAGAGACATATTTGATGATTATGCCAATGGAGATTTTGGACAAGTGGTTGTGGGAAACGGCCACATGTGTCCAATTGTTGGGAAAGGAACTGTGACTGTGAACATCTCAGGTGGAGGACGTCTAGTTTTGCGTGAAACTAGGCATATTTCGGAATTAAAGAAAAATCTAATTTCAACTAGTAAACTTGACCAAGAACGTTTGGTAATAACTTTTGGTTGCGGAGAGTAGAAGATAACCTCAGGGGTAAGAGTAGTAGCAAAGGGAAAGCGCACGGGTACACTTTACCTTCTCCAGGGAGACAATATCAGTGATATGGTTGCAACTACAATGGCTACAGGTAATTTATCTATTCTTTGGCATTATCGTTTGGGACATCTTGGTGAAAAAGGTGTAAAGCAGTTACACTCGAGAAAATTACTCCCAGGTTTGCAAAAAGTTGAGTTAGATTTTTGTGAGAGTTGCATTTATGGAAAACAGAAGGCTGTTAGTTTTCAATTGAATGGGCGACAAAATAAAGACCAGAAGCTAGAGTTGGTTCATACTGATGTATGGGGACTCGCTTTCGGGAACTCTCTTATGGTGGTAAGAGATATTTTGTCACATTCATTGATGATGCAACAAGAAAGACTTGGGTCTATGCTCTTAAAGAAAAATCATAAGTATTCGGGATGTTCAGAATATGGAAGACCATGGTTGAAAAAGAAACAGGTTATCAGATTAAAGCTTTGAAATCTGATAATGGTGGTGAATACACAAGTAAAGAATTTGCAGATTATCTGAGTCGAGAAGGCATACACGGGCTAAAGACTGTTCCTAGAACTCCTCAAGAGAACGGTGTAGCTGAAAGAATGAACATGACTATTCTAGAACGTGCGAGATGCATGAGACTACACGCAGGTCTCCCACTACACTTATGGGCTGCCACAGTTGATGCAGCTGTTTATCTTATCAACAGAAGTCCATCTAGTGCGTTGGATGGAGAAATACCACAAGAGCAGTGGTCAGGTAAAAAGATTAACATACCACATCTAAAGGTGTTTGGTTATATTGCATATGCTTTGATTGACAGGGAGGATAGAAAAAAGCTTGATGCTAAGTCCCAGAAGTACATCTTTATCGGATACGGTGGCGACGAGTATGACTATAAGCTTTGGGATTATGAGAATAACAAAGTTATCCGCAGTCGCAATGTGGTATTCCATGAAGAAAAGATGTACAAAGATCGTCAGATAGAGACAGAGCATGAGAAGGTAGTACAACCAGAATATGTTGAATTAGACACAATGCTCGTGAAGATGTTTCCAGTAGATCAAAGTTCACCAGAAAGAGAGGTTCAAGATGAGCTTATTATCAGTGAAGAGGTAGTTCAAGAAGAACGCAGTGATTCGGAGCAAACGAATGACCCTGAAGTACCTGTCTTGAGAAGGTCTACACGTGTGAGAAACCCGAAGGTAATTTTTGATCCATCAACTAATACTATTCTGACCCATGTCTTATATACAGATTCGGGAGAACCAGAGACTTATGATGAGGCAAAGGCAGACACGTCTCACTTGCAGTAGGAGTGTGCTATGAAAGACGAGATGAGCTCGTTACTTCAGAATAAAACTTGGGAGTTGACCAAGTTGCCCACAGGTAAAAAAGCTTTATTAAACAAATGGGTGTACATGATTAAGAATGAAGCAGATGGTAGTATTAGATACAAGGCGAGACTTGTAGTCAAGGGCTTTTCTCAAAAAGAAGGGATCGACTACTCCAAGATATTTTCACCTATAGTGAAAATGACATCAATTAGAGTTCTGTTAAGTATAGTTGCAGTGGAGAATCTTCATCTTGAGCAGTTAGACGTAAAAACAAAGTTTTTACATGGTGACTTAGATGAAGAATTATACATGGCACAACCTAAGGGTTTTGAAGTTAAAGCTAAGGAGCACATGGTATGTTGCTTGAAGAAAAGCTTGTATGGCTTGAAACAAGCTCCGCCGCAAGAAAAAGGATTTGCACACTGTGAGTCTGATCACTGTGTTTATTTTCGCAAATGTGATGATGGTGACATTGTGTATCTATCTTTATATGTGGATGACATGCTGGTGGCTAGTTCCAATATGAAGAGAATCGTAGAAGTGAAAAAGATGTTATCATCACAGTTTGCTATGAAAGACTTGGGAGAGGCCAAAAATATTTTAGGCATGAAAATCATCAGAGACAGGAAAAATAAGAAATTATGGTTGTCGCAGAAAGACTATGTGAACAAGGTGTTAAAGAGATTTAACATGGACAAGGCAAAACCGGTTGCAAATCCTCTAGCGAGTCACTTCAAACTTTCCAAGGATATGTGTCCAAGCACTCATACTTTGAAAGATGAGATGGCGGTAGTTCCATATGCATCAGCAGTGGGGAGTTTGATGTATGCCATGGTGAGCACGAGACTAGACATTGCACAAGTAGTGGGAGTTGTGAGTCGATATATGCATAACCCAGGCAGAGAGCATTGGAATGCAGTTAAATGGATATTGAGATATCTAGCAGTACTTCCAATTACTCACTTTGTTATGGTGGTACATCTCTAGAGTTGCAGGATTATATAGATGCAGATCATTCAGGTGATCAAGATAGTGGTAAGAGTACCACTGGATATGTCTTTACAGTTGCAGGTACAACAATGAGTTGGGTATCTCAACTACAAAAAGTAGTGGCTTTATTGACGACAGATGCAAAATATGTAGCGATTACAGAAGCCTCCAAGGAAATCATGTGGTTACAAGATTATATGGAGGAGTTATATCGAAAACAGCCAGTCAGTACACTGTGGAGTGATAGTCAAAGTGCAGTGCACTTAGCAAAGAATGCAACTTATCACTCAAGGACTAGACATATCAAGAAGCGTTATCACTTTATCATATCAGCATTGAAAGATAATGAATTAAAGCTACAAAAGATTGATGGCTCAAAAAATCCAGCGGACATGATGACCAAGGTAGTAGACAGAGAGAAGCATATTTTATGTACTACTACCATTGGTATTACTCCATGTTGATTGATGAGAAGTATCGCAGAGGCACAAGTTTTTCACTTACTATTTTTTGAAAAAGATGGATACAAAGTTACTTGGTGCTTGGGTATATTTGTCTTCAAGTGGGAGATTGTTATAGATAAAGCCAAATATTTGTTTTTAGGGGCTTTTTTGCCTTTTCTATTAGATTTCCTTTTAGGTTAAAAGTGATACCTTTATATTAGCGATGGAAAAACCCTAGCCGTTAAGACGCTGAAAAAGGAAATAGAGAGGCAAGAAAAAGAGAGAAGAAAAAAGTGAGTTTTTTTCTTGATGAGGGTTCTCAATCTCTTTGTGCTCTGATCTTGAAAGAAGATCGTCGTTGTATTCCAACTTTTTCGAAGTCTAGTGGATTCGCAGAGTGCCTCTGAGCGGAAACGTAGCCCAGGTTTGAGTGAACTTCGATAACAAATTTTCTGACGTGTTCATCTTATTCTGCTCTTTTATTACTATATTCTATCTGGTGAATTGTTTGCAAGCGTTATTTTTCTAGAATCGACGTGCAATTTCATAACAATTGTTGCTCGTTGTCCCGCTGCCCATCTTGCTTGTCACCCGCCGCCCCTCGATGAGTTTTTGTAGACTTTTTTTTTTCTCTCTTTTTTCTATTCTCTCATGGCAATGTTATGGTGGTGATGAGGTCGGAGTGAACGAATTTTTATAAATAATTACAATCAAACTCTAATTGAAAGCATATGAATAATTTCTAAGAGAATGAAACTGAAAATATTCCGTCGCTGTGCTTAACCCGAAATTTTAAATATATGGCAATAATTAATTTACTAAACAAAACCATTTATTCGTAGTATTTGGTGCTTAACCCGAAATTCAAACCTAAGGCGGCAAAACTACAGACTTGACAAATGGGAAGAGTTTTTGTCGCCCTTTGCCAGTCAATACCAACCAAAAAAAAAAAGGAGTTCTTTTTTTTTCTATTCTCTCATGGCAAGGTCATGGTGGTGACCAGGTCGCAGTGACCAAATTTTTGTAAATAATTATAATCAAACTCTAATTAAAAACATATGAACAATGTCTAAGAGAATAAAACAAAAAAATTCCATTGCTGTGCCTACCTCGAAATTTTAAACATATGGCGGCAATTAATTTACTAAACAAAACCATTTATTCATAGTCTTTGGTGCCTAACCTGAAATTCAAACCTAAGGCAACAAATCATAGACTCGACGAATGGAAAGACTTTTTGTTGCGCTTAGCCAGTCAATACCAACAACAACAACAAAAAAAAAAAAAAAAAAGAGTTTTTCTTTCTTTTTTTTCTATTCTCTCATGGCAAGGTCATGGTGATGACCAGGTCGAAGTTACCGAATTTTTATAAATAATTATAACCAAACTCTATTTAAAAACATATGACCAATGTCTAAGAGAATGAAACTAAAAATATTCCGTCGCCGTGCCTAACCCGAATTTTAAACATACGGTGACAATTAATTTATTAAACAAAACCATTTATTCATAGTCTTTGGTGCCTAACCTGAAAGTTAAACCTAAGGCAACAAAACCATAGACTCGACAAATGAAAAGAGTTTTTGTTGCCCATAGCCAGTCAATACCGACAAAAATAAAGAAAGAGTTTTTCTTCCCTTTTAAGTAAGACAATCTTAAAGTTCTTCTCTCTTACTTTCTCCTCTCTCTATCTCTTCATTGTCTTCTTCAACCTTCAACTTGGGGAGGGTTTAAATTAGTCTCACCCTCCCCCCTCTCTTGTTGATTTTGTTTAAGTTTTTTTTTTTTTTTGTTCTTTTCTTATATTTTTCTTTTGTCCTGATCTAAATCTAAGAGCTTTCTTCTTTCAATTTAGTTCTAAATCTTAGAGTTTGAACTCTCTCGATCTGGTTCTAGATTTATGAGCTATCATCTCCTCATTCAGATGTAGGAGTTTAATAAATATATTTGTGGGGATTTGACCCCTTGTGCTATGCTCCAGTGTAAGTCATTTGCTTTAGATCTAGGAGTTTCACTATATTTTTATGGGAATTTTATACCCATGTGATTTGTCCTTGTGCAAATCTTCTGTTTTTAGTTTCAATGGTGATCCCGCGTCTTGTTAAACCTTGAAGAATTGCTCTTCTCTTATATTTGTGTTTGTTCAACTTGTTTTCATCGTTTGTGTACAGCGATGGTGTAGAGGAAACCAAACCTTGGTGCACACAACAACGCCATTGTTACTAGAGAAGGAATTTCCAACATGTACTCTTCACTAACGAAGATACGAGATTCGATAATTGGCTATTGATCATTTTACATGATAGATCTATTCTTACGGAATGAGTGTGCTTAACCCTTCTAGTGCTTTGTTGATTTTTCTTATTTTCTGAATTTTGCTTTGTTTTGTAGTACTCTAGGCTTGGATCTACTTCGATTTGCCTTCCTTTAAAAGAGTATGTACTTCTTATATATCTTTTTGAGTAATAAATATAATTTCTTTGCTGACCTGAAAAATGAAAAAAAGCAAGACCATCATAATTTATCGCCTTAGGACAAAGGCGGCAAAAACATAACTTATCGCTTTAGGTACCAAAGAGGACAAAATTAAACCGCCTTAGAAAAAAATTATGGGTGCAGAACTCAAGGCGACAAAACAGACCCAATTCATTCATTTATTTATTGTGTGTACTAATAAAGAAAAAAAGAAGCACGATCGGTGTTAGTGATGGAATCGTCGTCATTCCTCTCTTACAACATCACAATCCTTTGGCTTGGTTTTTAGTAAACCTCGTAGCACCTACCTCTCCGCATTTTGGCTTCCAAGTCTTTCTTTATTTCACTGGTCATCTTTCTATATCCAACTAAATTGGCCAATCATGATGTCGCCACAATACTTAACTCTCTTATTCTTTTTGTACCTTATCCGATCTAGCTAATTTATACTCACGTCGTGGTCGATACAGCCACATCTGAGCTGGCTGGCCACTAAGCATTTGTGGGGCTGCTTTTAGTACTGGCTATTTCTTAAGATCTGCATGGAGCTTCATTATACTATATAAGAGATTTTGAATGCGTCCTAGCAAAATAACCTGATTTTCATTTGCAAATCGGATTGGTCGAGCAACTTGGCGCAATGAGAAATATATAGCGCCTGCAAGGGCAGAGCAGAGATTTGCCTATCTTCTTTCGATATGAATCAGCTATGACGTTTTCGCAATGTGCGATGTCATTGTACGCGAGTAATTGTATCTTGAGAAAGCAAGGAAAAATGTATAATGGGTATTATTATAGTGGGTAATTATTAGCGTGATGAATGAGATTGATTAAATAAAGAGAAAGGGAATTTCGGACTTCCTTCCCCTCCCGACGTGCATGAAACATCCCTACTTTGTTTGTTGGCATGCAAAAGAATAAAATAGTATATAACTATTTATGGTGATTTCCACTAATGGTGACTCGGATATCGGGTTGCCACGTTAGCATCTAGTGCTCCTTCTTTAGAAAATAAAATATGGGATTTGACCTATTTTGCTCATTACGCCAAGCCGAGCTCATAGATACTTTTAGAAAGCCACTAAGAGAAACCTTTTGTTAGAGATTTCTTTTGATTGGTCCTTGTGGAGCATTACTTGAGTGTAATCCAGCCCGGGACACACTAGTGAGTGAATGTTGTTGGAGAAATCTTCTTGAAGAGTTTTGAAGCTGACAAAACGTTTCCATCAGTCTAGTCTGAAGGTTTGCAGACTCTGCTATTTCAAGTCTGAAGACCTCCGGACAGCCAGACTCAAGACTCAAAGTCTATCCTCATTGATAGTCTCTAATCCATTGAAGAAAGGTTATCCAGAACTGGATGTTTCATTAAGGATATGACCTTATCGACTGAAGAAGATCTCTTGGCTGGAAAAGACATAACAGAATTCTTTGATTGATCGAGATTGACTCGAAGATTAAGGATCCGATGATTGCCTAAATATTCTTGGAAGGTTCTACTTATGGAAACCGAGATCCTGATTGTATGGGCGAACAAGATTGACGGGCTATCGACACGTTCCTTTAATAGCTCGAATAATCTTCTTAATTGATTCCGTCCAATGGGTAGATTGGAGGAATTCATTTGGTAAGTGCCAACGGGTATGATGGCGTAAAGGAGTATATAAGGAAGACATTCTAAGTTGTTCGAGGTGTGCGCGATAGAAGAATTCCAAAGTCTGAAGCTCCCTGTTATTTAGACAATTCCTTGAGCGAAACTTTATATACAAAAGAGAGTCTATATTTGTGAGAAACCTTGAGGAGGTGTGGTAGAACATCTACACTGTGGAATCAAGGAAAAGCTGTGCTATAACTTCTCTTTTGTTCATAGTGAAATCCAGCCGGTGGGCTGTCAGTGCGGAAGAGTGGACGTAGGCTGAAATAAGCCGAACCACTATAAACCTTGTGTTCAATTTTCTCTTCCTTACTCTCTTTACTTTGATCGTACTTCATTTTGTTAATCAATAGAGAGCTTCCTTTCTATCGATTGCCTAGAATCGCTTCCATATCTCGATAAATTGTTTGTGCAACTATTCACCCCCTCTAGGTGATTATACTAGCTATCTCAATTGGTATCAGAGCTCGTGTACTCACTTTGTTTGAAGTGTTTTACTTCAGAGTTAAAGATCCATGGCTAGTATGTTGGCTCCAGGGCTGGTAGAAGGGCAAAGCAATACCAGACCGCCTTACTTTGATGGAAAGGACTACAACATATGGAAAAACAAGATGAAGGCGTTCCTAAGATCAAAAGATCCTCTGGAATGGGATGTTGTAGAAAAAGGAATCATTCCTAAAGCTGCACCTGTCTCAGAAAGAGGAAAATACACTGTTGAGTCTAGCGAAATGACTCAGGAAGAGATAATCAAGAGACAAGCTCTTGATGCAAAAGCAAGCTATTCTTTATATTGTGTTTTATCACCTACTAAATATAACAGAATATCTTCTTGTGATATAGCCAAAGAAGTCTGGGATAGATTACACATTACTTACGAAGGAACCGATCGAGTGAAAGAAACCAGAATCAACATTCTCCTCGGTCAATACGAAGCCTTCAGAATGAAATCGGGAGAATCTATAACTGACATGTTTAGTCGTTTTACAGATATCGTGAATGGTCTTGAAAATCAAGGTCAACCAATTTCTGATCCCATGAAGGTAAACAAGCTATTGCGTGGACTCTCCAAGGATTGGAATCACATAAAGATCTCAATTAGAGAGACCCAAAGAATCATGCCACTATCTGTTGATGAATTGGTTGGAACTCTTTAGTCTTATGAAGTGGAACGAATCAATGAAGACGAAGATCCTAAAGGTAAGAAATCCATTGCATTAAAATCCAATGATGATTCTGATGCTGCAGATTCTGAAGACGATATGGACGATAAGGAGCTTGCTCTCATGATAAGAAGATTTAGAAAGCTGAACAGAAAAGGGAGAAGATTCAATCCAAGGAAACAAAGTTTTCAAAAGCAATAGACTAAGTCTGTTGAAGATGATGAATCAAATAAAGATATAGTCTGCTTTGAATGTAAGAAAAATGGGCACATCAGACCCAACTGTCCTCTTCTGAGGAAGAAGAAAGGAAAAGCCGAAAGGTATCGAAAGGCTCTTAAAGCAGAAACTTGGAGTGATACAGAATGTGAAGACAGTGATGATGATTATGCCAACATATGTCCGATGGCACAATCGGATTGATTCAAACTCCGAGACAGACTCGATTCGGACATCGAATTTGAGGTAAGTAACTTCAAAATCCCTATTAAAGTTTCTAAATACATTGATGAGTTGTGTTTTAGTCTTAAAACTTCTCTTAAAAGGATTTCTGAACTTAAAAAGGAAAATTCTGCCTTAAAACAACAAGAAAATATTTTGAAAGAAAAGGTGAAATGTTTAGATGTGAATGTTTCTTCTCTTAGAGAAAGTGAAGATAATCTCTCAAAAGAAAATGCATTCTTGAAAAATGATATCTCAAACATTTCCTAAAGATTTTCGATAGGATCTGATAAACTAGAAAAAATACTTTCTGTGCAAAGACCTTATTTCAATAAATCTGGTTTGGGAATGACTGCTGAAACCATTCCTTTAATTGATTTTCCTAAAGTGAAAGAAAGAATCAAACAGAGACCCACAAGAAATGCTTACAAAAATCATTTTGAAAAGACCTTTGTAAAACTAGTAGGTCGCAATGCTCTTAGATGTTCAAAATGCAATAGTGCAGATCATTTTGAGAAAGAATGTCCTATGGTTTGGAGACCTGTCAATAAAGTTTGGGCAAAAATCGCATATCAGACTAACTCAAAAGGACCCAAGAAAATATGGGTACCAAAGAAAGCTTGAGTCTCTTTTTAAATGCAGGTCACTATCAAGAAAAATGTGAAATGGTACCTGGATAGTGGATGCTCGAGACATATGACAGGAGATTCAAATTGCTTCATAAAGCTTGTTCAAGTGAATGGTGGAAAAGTCTCATTTGGAGGAAACAGCAAAGGAAAAATTGTGGGATTTGAAACTGTGAAGATTGGAAACCTCACAATAAGCAATGTTTCTTTAGTTGAAGGACTCAACTACAATCCGCTCAGTGTCAGTCAGCTATGTGATACCGGTTTCAAAATCTACTTTTAAGAGGGTATATGTTCAGGAACCAGTAAAGACTCTACTCAGTCATTTATGGGACGAAGACATGGAAATATCTACCTCTTGGATGTGAAACCAGATGAATCGCAATGTTTAATTTCAATCTAAGACGAAGCAAGTTTATGGCACAGAAAGCTTGGGCACATCAATATGAAGCAGATAGCCAAAATTTTTCATCAAAGAAGCTTGTTCGTGGTCTACCCAATTTATCATATCAAAAGTCTGACCTATGTACACCATGCATATTGAGAAAACAGGTAAGAAATTCCTTTAAACCAATAAATCAAGTTTCCACTAACCGTGTACTGCAGCTTCTGCATATGGATCTCTTTGGACCAACTAGAACACAAAGCATTGGAGGTAAGAAATATTGCCTAGTAATCGTGGATGACTACTCACGATTCACTTGGGTGTATTTCCTGGCAAGTAAGTCTGAAACTTTCTCTTACTTTAAAAAATTTGCTAAAAAGGTTCAAAATGAAAAATGATATGTTATTTCAAGTATAAGAACATATCATGGAGGTGAATTTGAAAATCAAGATTTTACAAGGTTTTGTGATGAATCTGGTTTTCAGCATTTGTTCTCCTCTCCGTATACTCCAGAACAAAATGGAGTTGTGGAAAGAAAGAATAGATCGCTTCAAGAAATGGCTAGAACTCTTCTAATTGAAAGTAACATCTCCTCACGTTTTTGGGTTGAAGCAGTTTTTACAGCATGTTATATTATTAACAGAGTTTTTCTAAGGCCTATTCTAGAAAAAAAAAACCCCTATGAATTATTCAAAGAGAAGAAGCCTATTGTTCCATATTTTCATGTGTTTGGATGCAAATGTTTTATACTGAAAAATGCAAATGATTGAGTTGGTAAGTTTGAAGAAAAGTCAGATGAAGGCATCTTCCTTGGATACTCAATCACAAGCAAAGCGTACAGAGTCTACAACAAAAAGACTCAAACTGTGGAAGAATCAATGAATGTCAAATTCCAGGATTCGATGCAAAATGAATCTATTCAGACTCATCTTGAAGATCCAGAACCTGCTCCAGACTCCACAAAGTCTAAAGAAACAGCTCAGACTTTGAAGGACTAGCAGCAAGTAACTGTTGAAGATTCAAGTGAAGGAAGTGATCATCATTTTGACAAATCAACCAGCAACTGGAAGCATAAGTCCAATCATCCCAAAGATCTTATCATTGGCGACATTAATGAAGGAATTCGCACTAGATCCAAAAGGCACGAAGAGTCTAGTCTTTGTGGCTCTTATTTCTGAAATAGAACCCAAAAGCATAGATGAAGCTTTATCTGATGAAAGCTGGATTGAAGCCATGCAAGAAGAGCTCAAGCAATTCAGCATCAATGATGTCTGGGAATTGACTCCAAAACCAAAAGGTAAAACAGTTATTGGAGCTAAATGGGTTTTCAGAAACAAGATGGACGAGAAAGGAAAGGTCGTAAGAAACAAAGCAAGACTCGTGGCCAAGGGACACACGCAAGAAGAAGGGATAAACTATGACGAGACTTACACACCAGTAGCAAGGTTAGAAGCAATTCATTTATTACTTGCATTTGCTTGTCATAAAAATTTCAGGTTATTCCAAATGGATGTCAAAAGTGCCTTCCTTAAAGGGGGAGATTGTTGGAGAAATCTTCTTGAAGTGTTTTGAAGCTAACAAAACGTTTCCATCAGTCTAGTCTGAAGGTTTGCAGACTCTGCTATTTAAAGTCTGAAGACCTCCGAACAGCTAGACTCAAGACTCAAAGTCTATCCTCATTGACAGTCTCTAATCCGTTGAAGAAAGGTTATCCAGAACTGGATGTTTCATTAAGGATATGACCTTATCGACTGGAGAAGATCTCTTGGCTGGAAAAGACATAACGGAATTCTTTGATTGATCGAGATTGACTCGAAGATTAAGAATCTGATGATTGCCTAAATATTCTTGGAAGGTTCTACTTATGGAAACCGAGATCCTGATTGTATGGGCGAACAGGATTGATAGGCTATCGACACGTTCCTTTAATAGCTCGAATAATCTTCTTAATTGATTCCGTCCAACGGGTAGATTGGAGGAATTCGTTTGGTAGGTGCCAATGGGTATGATGGCGTAAAGGAGTATATAAGGAAGACGTTCTAAGTTGTTCGAGGTGTGCGCGATAGAAGAATTCCAAAGTCTGAAGCTCCCTATTGTTTAGACAATTCCTTGAGCGAAACTTTGTATACAAAAGAGAGTCTATATTTGTGAGAAATCTTGAGGAGGTGTGGTAGAACATCTACACTGTGGAATCAAGGAAAAGTTGTGCTGTAACTTCTCTTTTGTTCATAGTGAAATCCAGTCGGTGGGCTGTCAGTGCGGAAGAGTGGACGTAGGCTTGAAATAAGCCGAACCACTATAAACCTTGTGTTCAATTTTCTCTTCCTTACTCTCTTTACTTTGATCGTACTTCATTTTGTTAATCAATAGAGAGCTTCATTTCTATCGATTGCCTAGAATCGCTTCCGTATCTCGATAAATTGTTTGTGCACCTATTCACCCCCTCTAGGTGATTATGCTAGCTATCTCAAATGTGATTGAGCTATCGTAATCTGTTTTGGTCGATTACAGGAGACCCATGTCATCGGCCTTTCCCCATGACAGGCACACCGCCAAATCATGTAAATTTATCATACCAAGTTTAGGCACACTACCAAAGGAAGAAGTACCAAAAAGGCCCTAAATTTATTGCGTTAGTACAATTCGATCATAAACCTTCCAAGTAAGCCAACTTAGTTATAAACTTTTTCACAATTGTACCAATCGAGTTCATCTAGCCAATTTAAGTTGAAAATTGCTGACATGAACATTTAACTTATTATTTAATTTTTATTTCAAATTTTTAATTATTTTCTTTTGTTTTTCTTTCATTCCTTTTTTTTTTTTTTCTTCCTTTTTTCCCTCAACCAATCGCCAACTTTTGCAATGGCCAGCACAGGTCACCGATCGTCAACAAGGGTTGGATAAGGCCACCCTTTGCCAGATCCAGCTAGGGCTAGGCAAGGCCCTTCATCATCGCTAGAGGTCGTCCTCTGGTGAGAGCTAGTCCCCTCGCTAGATCTAACGGGGTGGCCTCACGTAGATGGCAAAGGGCCTTGCCAACCTTTGGCAAGCACTGAGTGAGGGTCCCCTCATTAGATCTGGCAAGAGCACCCTTGCCAAAGCCGACGAGGGTATCGCGGCCCTTTCCCTTACCGACAGCCAACAACCTCTACTGGCCATCATGGAGGTGGTGATTGGCGGAGGGAAATAAGGAGAAAAAGAAAAGGTAAAAGTACAAAAATCAAATAAAATGTTTGCATTAGTCATATCATCCAAGACGGCTGGTGTTCTGGTTTAAATTGGCTAGATAAATTCAATTGATACCAACGTGAAAAGGTATATGACTAAATTAATTCGATTGAAATGTTTACAACTAAATTGGTATAAATACAATATGCTTATGACTTTCTTGATACTTTGCGCCACTCCCAAACCACATAAATCCACCATGTTTGGTTTATTTTAATTTATTTCTCGTTGGAATCATTTTGGTTTAGTCTACGCTTGCAATGATTGTTCGTTGCTCAATTCTTTTGAGCACTTTTGTGATTCTCTTATGAGAGGGTGTGAGATTATGTCCGTAGAGAAAGTGGAGTATGCATTGTTCTCGAATGAATGGCAGAAGAAACTGCAAGGCAACGATCAAAGAAGTGGCGCTAAGGATCTGATGGTTAGACGTAGGAACTTCAAGAGGAGCTCTAGCGATGGACGTAATGACTAGAGCGAAGAAAAGGTCTTTTAGGGTGCATTTGATAACCATTATGTTCTCAAGAACAATTTATGTTTAAAAATGATTATTTTTTATTATGTTTTTTTGTATAAGTTTCTAAGCATTTGAAAGTGCTTGGTAACTATATAAAATTTCCATTCCCGGGATAGAAATGTATTTGGTAAAATCTCAAATTCTTTTGTAAATTAGAATTTCTTTTAATTTTTTAATAATTTTATTATATTTTTCTCTTTTCTCTCTTTTTTTCTTTTTCCATTCCTCTTCTTCTTCTCTAGCCAATCGCTGGCCATGGCAATGGTAGTGGCCGTTGATCGGCTAGACAAGGTCTAGCAACCTCGTTGAAGCCTCCCCAAGCTAGGGCGAGGTCTAGTGAGGCTTGGTGAGGCTCGATCTCACCCAACCAATACAAGGTAGGCCTTGTAAAATTTGGCTGAGGTTGACCGACTCACCTAGCCACCAATGAGGTCGAGCCTCACTAGATCTCGCCTTGGCTTGGGGATGCTATGGCGAGGTCGCCAAATCTCACCCAGCCAATCACTGGCCATCACCGTGGCTGACAATCCGCAATGAGGAAGAAGAAGAGAAAATAAAAGAAAATGAAAAAAAGAGAAAATGTGCCTTGAATCTGAAATAGTCCTCAGAAACAAAGAAGCAACTTTGTTCTATTTCTTGAGTTTGTTCCAAATCTATTTTCAAGAACAAATTTGTTTCCGGGAAGAAAAAGGTTACCAAATGAATTTCTGTTTTTTTTTTTTTTAGGGAAATAAAAGAATAGAATCAGTTACTATTTAGCTAGTTAACAAAGAGGCCCTTAGATGTTACAATTGTAAAAAAGAGGGTGAATTACAAAGAACTACCTAAAGCCAAAGAAAGCGGAGAGATCGGAGAGGGACATGGATGTCCCACGAGCTAATAGGGGGGAGTCATGCTACATTTTGTGTCTACTGATTCAACTAGAGACCAGTGGATCATGGATTTTAGATGAGCTAAAATGGAAACTAGAGATTTATTGGACCTTATTAAATGTGTTGAGAAAAATATGACCAATCATTGGGAAGAAGAATGAAGTTAGATTTTGAGGCATGATATCACTTTCTTTAAAGAATTATTTACCCCACAACGTTACTAACGATAACTGGCAAATTTCATCTAGAACACAACAATGTTTCAATGAAAATACTAGATAACAATTATAGTATTTCTCCAGAACATCTCAAGAGAAACAATTGAAAATAATGGAAGTTGTTTTTTGAAAAGAAAACTCGAAAATACTTTATAAAAATTGACCCTAAAAACTAACGTACTTATCTCTGTATTTTGAAGAGAGGCAACCCTTCTAAAAAGGTTGCAAAATGAAAAGGTACTTCCAAACGTTACGTTGAAAGGACATGTAAAAAATTCAGAATTAAATGAATAATAAATAAAAAAGAATCGTAACTCCTTTGTGAATAGTTGTACTGTTTCAACAAGATGCTATGGTTAATTTTTATTAAAAAAATATGAATTTTTCAATAAATAAAAAATAATGATTGTTAATTAGTGTCAAATCTTGTTCACGTGCACACTCACATTTTTTTTTATGTCAAACAAGGCACCTCTTAATTTATTTACAAAAAAAATACCAAGAATCCCCCATTTTGTTCGTAAAACAAAAACATAAATAAACAGTTAAAAATATATAGCCAAAATTTCCATGAGATTAATTTACATAGATAAAGGTCTCTTTCAAATTAAACATTTATTTAGTGCAACTAGTTCAAAACTCTATAAAAATAACAAATAGCTCAGCTTTAACTTTGTACTTTAAATAATAGAATTGAACATACCACACATATACTAGTCTCTTGTTTTAGTGACATGTTCTAATTTACTTAGCATTATTATGGCCTTGTGCTTGTACCTACTTCATGAGCTCTTTAAAATGCAATTCTAACTTTCATAAAAAGAGGCGTCACTTTTAAGCTCATATAAGTAAAGTATTTACCATATCTTTATGTTACTAATAACATTTTACTAACTTGTGTTATACTTCATTAAAAATTCAATTCAGCCTACAAAATATAACAAACATATCAGGGCTAATGTGAGTATTAAACAATCACTTTCAATAACTTATTTTTACCCATTAAAACTTGTAATTAGTAATGTTTTAGATAAATGTCGGGTTACTATTACTCGTAATTTTAAATAAAGGGTTTCAACCCCATTTCTTATAAGGTCATATTTACCATGTCACTTGGTAAAGCCCTTGTCAAGGGATTAGCTAGATTCTTACTTGACCTAACGTAAACATTTGTTATGGTACTATCTTTAACAGTTATCTTATGTACTCATATCTTAGACTAATATGTTTATATTTATTATTATAAGTTCTACTATAAATTATTGCAAAAGTAGCATGACTATCACAATGAATAAAAATAAGTGGCATAGGGCTAGGCCATAATTTGATATCTAACAACAAATTCCTAATCTATTCAACCTCTTTCTTTGTTATTGCTAAAGTAATGAATTCAAATCCATCGTTAAGTGAGTTATACATGTTTATTTCTTACTCTCCCAAGATATAGTACCTCACCTAGTGTGAAAATCCATACAAAAGTGGAATGTTTATCACCCACACTTATAATCTAACTAGCATTAGTGTATCCTTCTAATACAGTCGAATAATCATTATAGAACAATCCTAAACTTTTAGTTCTCTTATAATAACAAAAAATTCTAGTAATTGCTTTCCAATGTTCCATACTTGTATTCCTATTATACCTACTCAATTTGCACATGGAATAAGCAATATTAGGTCTAATATAATGTATCATATACATTACAAAACCTTATAGCACTCACATATCCAAACTGTGCTATTGCTCTATCAATATTATAATTGATTTAATAACGAAATCAAATGGAGTACTTATTTCCTTGAAACCAAGATGTTAACATTTATTTTACACTTTTTCAACGTAATCTTTTTGGCTCAAAGAATAACTCCCACCGTGTTTTAATTTTAATACCCAGGATAGTATCCACTTCACCAAATTGCATGCAATGGCAAAACCATAAGTTAGTGCCTAAGCCTGAAACTATAAAATCACATCCAGGGGCAAAATGGTAAATAACCAGTTAAGCAGAATCGTAATTATATAGCAGACGTGTAGGATCATAAATAATCATCGGAGTGACGGACGGAATTGTAAATAAACAACTAATGGGCAGAATTGCAAATAAACGGATAGGGGGTAGAACTGTAATTCGTAGGACAAGGCCCACAAGCATGTGCCATGCATGTGCTGAAACCCCACATAGGCACGTGTTTGCACGTGCCCAACCTCTAGCGGTAGCGTGGAGCATGTGCCTATTCGCCGAATTTCTCCGTTTTTCGTCCCGTTTCCATCACGCTTTTGCCATGCCTTTCACCTTTCAAGTTTCCTCTGACGAAACCCTCTGAACATTTCAACAATAGGCAAATAACAAGAAAAGGACCAACAATGTTCGATGAATCCTTTATCCGTAAACTATACATATTCTAATAATCAGAAAAATCATGAGATCCTAAACTTACCTTTGATACTAGCTGTAGGCGATAATGTAATTCTTCATGTGGAAATTTAAAAATAGGAATATTTCATCTTCATGATTTTCACGATAAGAAGGATGAAGACATACCTTTATTTATAGCAAAACCTTGAAAAAAACGATTGTTGAAGAATTTGAAACGAATGAAGAAATTTGATTTCCCTCATTTGACTCACTTTTCTCTAACATATTTCATCTAAGAGGCACCTCATGATGGGGAAGAGAAGAGAAAGATCCACAATCCATGAGCGACATCTCGAGGATTGCCTGATCATGAGCCACCATGGGCCTGTACTTCCTTCAGCTCTAACTTCATTATTGCACAAATAATTCCTTAAAATTGTTGGGAAAAATTAACGAATGATTGGGAAGAATAATGAAGTTAGAATTTGAGGCATTATATCACTTTCTTTAATGAATTATTTGTTACACAATATTGCTAATGATCATCGACAAATTTCCTCCAAGATACAATAAAGTCTCAATGAAAATACTAGATAGCAATACTAGTATTTCTCCAAGGTCTCTCAAGGGAAACAATTAAAAATGATGGCTATTGTTCTTTGAGAAGAATACTCAAAAAGACTTTATCAAAATTAATCCCAAAAACTAATGTACTTATTTGTGTCTTTTGAATAGAGGCAACCCTTATGAAAAAGTTGCAAAATGAACAAATACATACTCAAAAGTTACGTTGAAAAGATATATCAAAATTTTGGAATTAAATAAATGATAAATAAAAATATAACGATAACTTCTTTATGAACAGTCGCAATGCTGTAGTTAATTTTTATTAAAATAAATCTGAATTTTTCAATAAATAAAAAATAATGATCGTTGATTAGTACTAAATCTCATCTATGTGCGCACTTACATCATTTCGATGTGGGACAAGATGAGTCTTAATTCTAAGACAATGTGTGTCTACCAGTTCGACAAGAGAGAGTGGACCCTTGATAATAGTTAAGAATATGTCTTATATTGATTAGTAAATATGGAAATAAGTGGTGAGTTCAAGGATAGGTATATCTCAAGGAAAGGAATTGTAAAATTTGGAGGGAATGGGGTGGGCCTAACATGTGCCTATTGCCGTTAGGCAAAGACCTCAAGGAAAATAATCTCATATGTAACTTCTGATCGAGGTTGCAATTGCATTTATGTTGAGCCTGGTCGCACCAAGGCAATTGAGGATGAGTCAAGTCAAATGTTGTGCTCCTACCAAAGTTGGTTGGGCGAAGATGGAGATCCGAGTCAAGATAATGCAGGTGTGGATAGGGGTGTGCAACCGAACCGGGTCAACCCGGTTCCCGGTTCGGCCCACCCGGAAAACAGGGTCAGGAACCGGTTCCGGTTGAAAACGGATTACCCACCCGGAACCGGTTCGACAGACCGGTTTTGGAACCGGTTGGAGAACCGGTTAAGCCACCCAAAAAAAAAAAAAAAAAAAAAAACCGCGTAACCCTAATTTCTATCTTTACCTCTCTCTCACGAGTCTCACCCCCTTCGCGAAGCTCCTTCTCCGCCGCTGCTCTCCTTCTCCGCCGCTACTCCTTCTCCACCTAAGCCCCATCCTTCGCGAGGCCGGGCGCCACCACCGCCGCTTCTCCGCCTCGAGCCCCAACCCTTCGCGAAGCCGCCGCCGCTTCTCCACCTAAGCCCCGTCCCTTCGCGAAGGCGCCGCTCGCTTCTCCGCTTGAGCCTTGTCCTTCGTGGAACCGGGCGCCACCGCCGAAGCCGAGCCCTCGTTTCGCCCGTCCTCGTCCGTCCGTCCGAGCCCCTGCTCACCCACGAGATCGCAGCCGAGCCCCGTTTCGCCCGCGAAGCAACTCCGGCGTCGCCCGCGCCACCGCGAAGCCGAGCCTCGCTTGCGCCCGTAGCAACTCCAGCGTCGCCCGCCCGCCCGCCTTCTGTCCGCGACCTGCAGCCGAGACTCCTTCGCCGACGCCTGCACCCGCAGTCGCACCTCTGCTCACCCGTGCCTCCCTTTGCCCGAGCGCTGATCCCGATTCCATCCGACGCCGCCTCTGCTGCTCTCGTCGCACCCCTCACGCTCGCACCACCGCCTCACGGTAAAAATTTGACTGAGCTGAGCAAGTTCAATGTTTCCTTTAATCCATTAATATCATTTTTTTTAACGACCGTCCTTTTCTAGGTGTCAAGAGTTAATGGCTTATTGAGAAGTGTTAACCAAGGAAGGGCATTCCTTTGTCTATCTGGTTGAATTTTTCTGGTTACAAGCTAGCATCTTAAAATAATATAGAGAAGGGGCAAGAAGATGTATGAAAATGGCCTCATCCTTGTCTAGAACATGTTCAAGTCTTGTTGGAATAGCATAATGGATGCTAGCGAATTGCTTCATTTCTAAGTTAATTGGTACATGGTTGAACTATTACTTGTTATTCATTCCTCAATGATGAAATAACTGCTATTGTCATTATCCATCTTTCTTTTTGATTTGTGTGATTCTTGCAAAAAAGTGACCAGTGAGTTTTTTCTGCGGTCCACACATCAGAAAACAATAAAGAAACAAAAGCAAATGCATCAGCAACTTGAAGAGGCCATTGCAGTACATTCTCATTTTCTCTTTCATCCATATATGACAATTGAATACCACATTCGACACAAGCACCAATATGGTTGCTTGGCAGGTTGCACGTGTTTTATATCTGGGTGTGGTGATGCTCTTCCATTTGATAAACATCTCTGTTAAGAGAATATACGGTGATCCAGCTATGAGTTACATGTCATTGTTTGCTACTGAGAGCTTTAGTGCTGTGAAAATCCCTTGTTTCCTTTTCCATGATGTCTCTTGCATGTACATTACTTTAATTTCACATAGAAAGGATGAAGATGACAACATTCTTGCTAACTTTTCACCATCTGTTGGGGTGGTTTCCTTGTTGGGTTATTT
This sequence comes from Eucalyptus sideroxylon x Eucalyptus melliodora, assembly GCA_016097485.1. Classification (NCBI taxonomy): domain Eukaryota; kingdom Viridiplantae; phylum Streptophyta; class Magnoliopsida; order Myrtales; family Myrtaceae; genus Eucalyptus; species Eucalyptus sideroxylon x Eucalyptus melliodora. The sequence continues at coordinate 41,896,121 of CM027832.1, read as the reverse complement.
ATCTGAGGTGTTTGTCAAGAGGTGGCATAAACTATAAACTTTACTCATTTGCTAAATGTCAATTAAATTTAACAGCTTGGGGGCCATCATTCCAAGGAAGACTTTGCAGTGAGAGGCAAAGAGCCCAAAGATGAGGTTCAGATTTATACGTGGAAAGATGCTACTTTGCGCGAGTTGACGGACCTGGTATGTGTTGTTGCATAGTAATTTAATTATGAATTAAGTTGATTGGTAACTTTTGACGTCATAAAACATGACTCAAACGCAACAGAAATAAAAAAAAAAAAAAAAAAAATTTAATGGGAACTCAACGAAAACAGAAGAATAGAATTACATGACATTAATTAGTGGCTTCATTGGTGATCTGCAAATTTTGCATAATCTTAGTTGTCTTACACAAGAGAAAGTATCCATCTTTTTCCAGTCAATAAATTTTGCATAATCTTAGTTCTCTTTGGAATGTCAGTGAGAAAGGAACTTGATAGGAACTTGATGTCGTTGATGCTCATGTTTTGCCACCACCAATGGTAAGTTATTGCACATCTTTCTTGTGAGAAAACGAATGCCTCAAGTTGTTGCATTCTATTTTTTTTTCTGGTTTCAGCAATTGGTGTATGCCATTGTTGGCATTGTTGCAGCTTAAATATCATGGAAGTGGTCGAGATGCGATGATTGGTCCGTTGATGGGGCGGTGGAATAAGATCAATTCTTCTTTTTGCCTTTTCTTTACAGCAAATGATCAATGGAGGTAGAGTGGATACCTGTGATGTGATGAAATACTCTCTTTCTTTTCCTTTTCTAGTGATGTTATGAGGTACAAATTATTTGCTACAATGGTAGATGTGCTTATGCTGATCAATATGAGTGTTAAACGCTTTATTTTAAATATGAGTGCTGTACATTAATTTTTGCAAAACAGGTTCCAATATAAACAGGGTTGACCCTGTTCCCGGACTGGAAAAACAGGGTGGGTCGGGAACAGGGTCCAATGTAAACAGGGTCGGGAACAGGGTCCAAAAAAAGAGAACCGGTTATAACAGGGTCGGGAACAGGGTCCAGGTCTAGACCCTACCCACCCTGGACCCGATCACCCCTAGGTGTGGAAGGATACATGCATTGAGGAGGGAACGGTCCAGACACAAAAAGCCCACAGGTGATGGGAGATTTGTTGAGGTGAAAATGTGAAAATGTTATTCAAAATAAGTTCCATATCATGGATGTGCATAAATTAAAGCATTAATATATCACAGTTAGTGGATTACTCATTGTCTTAAACTTTTAAATGACAATGAGAATCCAACTAGATATATATTCAACATCTCAAACTTGAACCTTTCCCTTGGCGATCTCCCTAAGTGAAGCTTCCCAACAAACCCATCATAAATTTCTCCTAAAAAGTAAAGTGAGATACTTTGACACATGATAGGAATGCATGCGATCGGAATTGAAGGAATTATCAAATGATTTCTGCGTAGAAACTTTGACCTATATAAGATTTTTGATTTGACGGACAAAGAGACGATCGAAGCACGTTGCTATTGGAATGAGTCTGACGAAGACGCTGTATTGGATCGGGAGTAGGAATTAAGATCTTTTAAAAAACTCTGCAGCAGATGCAAGTATTGGGTCTCACGACGGAGTTGCAAAGTCCGACTTTTGTACAAGGGGCGAAACGCAGCACGCGGAAGACTGGTCAATTGAGATATCACGCGTTCCTAGAAAGATTCACGGATCCCGGAGTTGATTCGAGCAAACTTGGAAGTTTGAGTGCATCTTTTTTTAGTCCATGGACTCTGGCCACCGTCCCCAAGGACGAAAATTTCCTTTTTACCAAGTCATATTCGAGAAGGATGAACTATTAAAAGTGCGACTAAGGCGTTGGAACGAATAAATGAAACTTTTCGAGTAAGAAATGAATTTTGGAAATAATAGATTAACACAGAATTCATGCGGTTTGGTGGTGTGCCTGACCTAAAAAAAGATCAATCAGATGGTTTTACTACAAATGACAAAGAGAAGATTACAATCATTCATAATGCTCACATTCAAGTGTTTCCCTATCATAAAAACACCCAATTGTGCAATAATCAATTATAAAAGAGGAGGGTATTCACTCGCTCATAATTCTCTTGGAGGACGCTCTCAAAAGGTCTCCAAGTTTCTCTAACAAAAATAGCTTTGAAAATAGAACTTTTAACAAATCTGGAACGAGGCCGGGCTCTCTGCCTTTGAGGGGTGGCACATTTGGTAGGGGTGTTTGGGAATTTCCAAATTAGGAGATGAAAATCATTTGTTCTAATCTTACGAATTACATGCAAACAACTTTGAGTGAGTTGCATAGGCCAAATGTCTAAGCTTAATCGGTTCACAAAACTTGAAAAATGTTTCATGGATCTTCGTATAGTCCGATCTCCATGCCTGTGTCCAGAATTACAAACTAAGTACATACAAAGTTACGTTGCCTTTTATTTTTTATTTTTGTCTTTTTAAATTACTTTTCCAGTTATATTTATGTCTTCTTCAGCTGAAAAAGAAAATCCAAAAATATACGCGCCCATGCTTTCTCATATTAGGTGCACTTAAAAACTAGGCTAGGCTCGCAAGTTCGTCTCGGGACAAGCATGTCGTGGTTATGGAAAAGCTCGAGCCCATGTGGACCCTACCCGAGCCCTCATGCCAAATCTACTCACTTCTAGGTTAAGACTGGCTGAGTCTTCTTGTACCATTTGAGCTCCTAATTCTAGTTGAATTTGAATATCTCAATCTTTAAGAAAATCTTGATTGACATTTAATGTCAAGTGGAATTTTCTCTTTTTCCATTTTGATGGGATGTAGAGGAAATAAGTTTTTAATACTTGAGTCAAAACAAATACACGTATAAATTGCTCATTGCCAAACTTATAGTCGTATTGCCATTCATCATTTTAATGGGTATTGAAGAAAGTTTCACTTGGAACATTGGCATGCCGCGTTTGCTACGGCAACCATTCTTGAAGGAGCTTTGTCTTACAAAAGAAATCAAGCGCAAACTTTTCAGCAACCGCGTACAAGTAGAAGGAATGGAAGTGAAATTTCTATATATCCTTTGTTCACTTATGAATTTCGACCCTGACCCCTTGACATTCGCATCAATCGACTTGTATTTTTAAGGACAACGTTTTCCTCTACCCTTAATTGAATGGAGGGTGAAATGGTTACATAAGAAGTCAACAACACGTTCTCATCTTGCTCTGGGAAAATTACATAGAAGTAAACTCCTAAACGTATTGTAAAGATGTCAAATCAATCATAAACCTTTTAATTTGATCAACTATAACCTAAACATTTTGACAATCTACAATGTAGGACAGCAAGTGTTGACATAGACGATTTCTTTGATTTTTTAATTTTTTTTTTTTTTTTTTTTCATTCTTCGTCCAATTGTCATCGAGATTCAGCGATGGTAGATGACTGACCTCGGGCAAGGCTCACCCTAGCTAGATGGTGAGGTCAAGCCTCTAGAGCTAAAGGTTGGTGAGGTTGGCCCTCGCCGACCCTCCTCTATGGTTAATTGTTGGCAATGGCAACCAAGGAGGAAAAAAAGAAGTTAAAAAATTTAGAAAGGTTATAAATAAATTTGTCCATGCTTGTGATTTCCAACTAAAATTAGACAGAATTGCTACATTGGCAAATTGTCAAAAATACTCAATTGGCTGAATTAAAATATTTTAGTATTGGCATTTGTACAATAAATCTAGGACTTTTTTCTTTTTGGTAATTATCCCACTATAAACTGTTATCGCACTTGTGCCATGTCCTTGATTTATCATTTTCCAAACTTTCCACTACTCGACAACGATAAAGCCCCAATAAGGGAGACCTTTGACCTGTCGCATGATTACTTAAAAATTATAGAAATTTAGAGCATTTTTAACTATGATTGGTCGTATCTATCAAGATCTGTTTTTAGTTATTCTTATCATAAGATTAGATTAATGATACTTCGTCATCCATCTAGAACCATCTAAAAAAATGTGATGAAGTTTAATTGTGTTCTTTTGTTCGTGGTTCTCCATGTTCGTCCACGTTGTTGCTGTTTCCTGGCTCCTTCCTTCCTTACCTCTCCGTCCCTCCCTCCGTCCCTCTCTCTCTCTCTCTCTCTCTCTCTCTCTCTCTGTCTCTCTCTCTCTGTGACATAAACATGCACATTAAGATCGATATGCAAACTTCATTACAGGGATTAGCAGCTTATTTTATGCAAGATATTTTGAGAGGTATCCAACGCGCCTATCCTTAAAAGGCCTTCATTAGTGCCTTCATCAGTGCATTATTTCTCCCCCCATTACAATTCTCGCAGTGATTCCCGCTTCTTTCTTAGCCTTTTATATATATGGAAAATGGTCCAACTCAGATATTCGTTTGCTAGGTTCAGCGATATAAATTCTCTATGTGGATGCATATGACCATGCTCACTTGTCTCGCAAGCTAGAGACCCCAAACACACGTATAGAGAAAGATCATGGAAGGTTTGCTCCAGGGCCCCGCGAACTACGTGCCTTTGACTCCCATAAGCTTCTTAGAGAGAGCAGCTTTCGTCTATAGCGACAAGGTTTCCATTGTCTTCGGCAATACGAGGTACACATGGAGACAGACCCATGAAAGGTGTTTGAAACTCGCCTCCGCTCTGACGAGGTTGAAGATCTCACGCGGCGATATCGTAAGTCTCTCTATCTTGTTTCCCTTGAATTTTATTATATCCTTGTGTTTCATGCAAGTGAAAAAGGGTCCTCGCTTTCTTTCTTTCTTGCTTCCATTAGCTTTCAGTTTTTCTGAAACTTGTCGTCTCAAATGGAGGGAATAAGGTAGTTGTCAGGGTCATACTGTGAGAAGCTATAAGCCTAAGAAAAGTGGGAGGGACAAAGATCTTTCCAAATATAGATTGTTCTTCACGGTACATTCTCGTCGAGCTATTATTGACGGTTTCGAGTTCAATTGTATTTGGTGAACATGAACCGTCGTCAGATCAAGCGAACATCGGACCAAATATGCATGTACTAGAGATGATATCTAACGATGATCGGTTCCCGGTTCGATCCGGTTCCACCTAAAAATCGGGGAAGACCGATTCCCAATTTTTGGGATTGAGGACCGATCGGACGGTCTTGGGATCGGGAATCTGGTTCGGTCCGGTTCGGTCCAATAGAACCGGTCATTTAGCCAAAAAAAGTTAATTTTAAAAAAAAAATACTAGAATTGTTACTATTTAGGGTTTATTGCTATTTTCAAGAAATAAAAAATATATATTTAAAAAAAAGAGTCGGTCCAATTTTTGATTCCTAGGGGAGGGGGAGCCGGACTGGACCAAAAATCAATGGTTCCATTTTTATGGAATCAGAAACCAGACCGAAGCCCAAGGAATCGAACCAAACCAGCATGTCTGATCTGGTTTGAGTGGTTCTCGATTCAGTCAGTCTGATATACTCACCCCTAATGCTATCTCGTGTCTCTTTTTCTTTCCTCGTCCTCTTTGATAGTATATCAAGAGAAGGAGAACCCATGGAACCGTTCAATCTGCCAATTAGGTCAAGATGAAGCAAGTCAATCCCCGAGATCCTCCGTCGTCTAGGTTATTTCATAGATGTCTGTATGCCGTGTGGGACAAACCATTAACATAAACAACTGGAATGACTGGAAATACAAATACAAAACTATATTCCATGGAGCAAAAGATAAAAAAATCTAGCCTCACGAAGGAAGAATTTATAATACGTAACCTAGTTCATGTTAATCCTACCTAAAATGATAGCGAGTGACTTGCCAAATTCAAGAGAAAGGTTTGTTAAAAAACACGTTCTTGTTTGGATGAAGTTAAAGAAACGAAGTGAAAGGATTGGAAGAGGTTGGTAAAGTCAACTATTGTGTAAAAGGTCATGTTTTACATTCCAAAAAAAGCATAATGTAATTTTTTTGCTTTCCCACCGAAATTTAATTATTATTTAAATTTTAGAAAATTATGATCAAATTACATATGAAGTTGTGTATCAATACTTGAGTGTAAGTTTCGGGAGTTTCAGATTTGAAAATAAGTCAAAGTGCGTAAGTCGCAAGATTTAGATTAAGCGAATAGCAAAAAAGTTTAAGCCAAGGCAAGCCCTAAATACATAAAAGATATAATCAATGCATCTCTGCCCTCTCTTTTCCCTCGCGTCCTTCAAATCCTTTCTCTCCCTTTCTTTCTTAAGTACCTCACAATCCCATTTTTTTCATTTCCAATCACCCCTATCCAACATAGTATCAAAGAGCACTATAATCTGGAAATATAGGAACCCCTATTTTATATGCTTATAGAAGAAAAACTAAGACCCGTTGGTGGTTGGGTTAAAACTTGAGAATCCTCTCTTAATATGGTAATCTATAACATGTACAGAGCTAACAGTACAGGACCTCCGATGAAACTAAACTTTTTGAAGTGAAACACTAACATTATAGCTAATTTCTTCTTTCTGAAAAGGATGAAATTTCTAAAATGATTATAAATTGCTCCACTGACTCAAATTATTGTAGTACCCTTTAGTTATTTTATATCAGCAAGAGTAAAATAACATAAACTATTTCACTCTTTTATTAATCCATTATAACCAATATTTTCTCTGCACACTGTAATAATTGTTAAGTAAATCATTTGAGAACGCTGACCCCTGCACCCCTCCACGTTTGAATTCTAGCCTCGTCAACACTGAGTATCTATGTAGTATTGACACGCGATATGCAACATGACAAGACACGACACGCCGACACATCATTTATCAAAAAATAGAGGATTCTGACATATTATATATTGAATATATTTTATATATAAGCTCACAAATAAACAAATAATAATAAAAATAGACTAAAATTAATTTACACTAAAAACATTAATCCAACATTAATTTGACAAATTCAACTACTTTCCATTGCAATAATTCATAAAACTTGAAGGGAAAAAAATAAGCAATCCACATTTCATTATTAAATTTGAGGATATGTGCACTACAAGTCCTATGGTATTTTAAAATTAATTTGTTTATCCTATGTGGAATTTTTTATTCATTTTTTTATTTAAATAAGATTAAAGAAACAAAATTGGAAAAAGGCTAAAATATTTCTTTAAAAAAACTAGAAAAATAAAATAAAGGGAGGGTCGTGGCAGTGGTTGGGCATGTCGATGCCGCTGCTGTTGGCATTGTCAAAAGGGTCCACCAAGGTCGCCGATCCAGGTGAGGGTTGACGACCCTCGCTAAGCCCGAGCGAGGGCATGGCATCGCCGAGATTTGAGCAAGCCTCGCCCGAGCCTTAGCCGAGGCATTGCCTAGATTTGAGCGAGACTTGCCGACTCTTGCCTGGCCAGTGATGGCCTTGCCTGGGCTGACAAGGGCCGCCCCCCTCTGCCACCTAGGACCTCACCTCACCCCTCCCTCGATGGCAACGGCAGCAACCCCAACCAAGATCCTTACCTTTTTTTTTTTTTACTTTTTTTTTCATATATTTACATTTTGACCCCTCAAGTATTGAAAATTTTTAAAATGCATCCCGTGTGTGTCGGAATTGCGTGTCCAAATTCTGAACTCGTATGTCGGGGAGAGTTGACCATGTGCCAGATTTTCTGACACTCGTCGACCACGTGTTAGAATGTGTCAGACACATGTCAAAGTGTCTGACATGATAAGAGAGCTCTCAAAGAGAGTGTCGATGCTTCTTAGCTGACTATAGGGAGACAAAGTCTCATTATCCACTTGGAAATCCTTTTTTGTCTTTTTATAATCTGACGACCCAAGAGGTGCCATCTCAATCTTCACCCACGCACAATGAGGAGTCCCGCACGTCAATGAATTTTGTGCCTTCAGCTAACTTCCTATTAAGCCATTTTGCTAAAATAATAAACGCATTAATCCCCGGATCAAAATAGTTTGCTTGATCGAAAAGCGTGTTTAATCTCTCGCTTAATTTTGAAAAGAAAATTGGGTCAAAGAGGGTCCTATTTGATCTCTGAATATAAATCAATATATTTTCACGTTTTCTTGGGGTCATGTGCTTCGACAACGCATTCAATTTGACCAAAACGAACTAGCGCCAAACACAAGTTAGGGTCCCTAAATTTTGGGCGTAGACACTCGTGTGCAACATATTACGTCGCGAATCATGGCATGTGTCCATCTCTAGAAAAAATATAAGTAAACGAGGCGTGTAAACCGGTGAAGATGGACTCAGCGTGAAGTTCTCCTTGATTTGCTGAGGGTACAATTCCCAAGTTAGAAGAATTACACCCATCACGTTATATATACTCCGCGTGATTGAGAGTATGAAATGGGGGCAGATGGCATCATGTTCCAATCAGTCTCTTTGACCCGAAGGAGTTAGAGGGGAGTCAAGGAGTTAAAGGGGAGTCAACATCCTTAATATTATCTCTCTTGTGAGAGGAAAGGTTAAAGGGGAATCTTACATCTTATGTGGATCCAACACTCTAGTCCTAAATTCTTCTGCTCATTCCAGTAAATCTTACAAATGATTTGGTATGCTTAATTGAACGGTAAGCTGCAATCCTCTAAGTCAATGCTACCAATTGGTACACACCGATTCATTTTTTAAAATCTGTATAAGATGGGCAAAGCGTCGAAAAGGTCCTAAACCTTTTGTAGACCTTTTATTAGTGCCAATTTAATCTTAAACATTTTGATTTTGTGCCAATTCAATCCTTCCAGCTAATTTTGGCCTGATTTTACTAACTATGCACTGGTCGACTCATGTGATACGGCTGGTACTGATGTGGATAATTTTTAATAATATATTTATATATTTTTTAAATTTTTTATTCTTTTTTCCTTCTCCTTCCTCTAGCCGGTCGCTAGACCTTAGAGATCGGCCAAAGGCAACGGTTAGTGAGCCTCACGGCCACTAGCGAGGCTTGAGTCCTCACTAGAGGCCACAAGGGCTGCTCGCACTGGGCAATGAGGTTGAACCTCACCCAGCCTCTGATGAGGATAGCTCGAGGCTGCCCAGGCCACGAGGGCTACCTCGCACTAGGCAGCAAGGCTCACCCTCACCTAGCTTCTAGTGAGGCCACCTTCACGTTGGGTGGCCTTGAGCTAGCCTTGCTAGAGGTTGGGCGAGGTGCAAGGCTAGACCTCACCGGATTTGGCGAGGTCGAGCCTCGCCCATGGCTGGCGAGTCTTGACCCTCACTAAATCCAACGAGGGCAAGCCTCACCGCCCAACACGAGCAGCCCTTTGTTTAGTTGACTACAGCCCTTTATTTGAGTTGATATTAATGTTTCTCAATTCCATCGACATTGATTTGACCAACATCGGCTGGATTATTCCCGCCTTGTCCACTTAATCCCGTTGGCTTCTCACAATCATCGTCGACGTTTAACCACTTACTGTATTTATAGCGAATATCATATTGCATATGCTCGTCAACATACCCTTTACTGCTTCCTTAGTGACACCCTACATAATCTATTAATCTGTCAATATTCATAATCGGCCTTGACCTTTGTTTAGTTGACTACACCCCGACTTAAAAGATTGCTCTTCGTCTCAATGGGTTTAGCACTTTCTCATCAAAGCCATAAAACCATAGGTGATGTATAGTTAATGGCATCAATTCTTATAAAATTGACAACAAAGTTGACAATTTTAGGTTGCTAATAGTCACAGACTATATTTAATGTTTCAACAGTTTTACGTTTGTCTGACTTCCTTCTTTTAATGGACCCATTACACTAATTAATATAGATAAGCAACGCACTAAGGAGTTTCACCCTATATGGATGCAAACCTCCATTGCATTTCCAAGACCCAATACCCTTGCTTTTCCATCCAAAATGACACACAATCCCGGAGATGCATAATAAGACTTCCGGGGAGTTTTTTTTCCCAATGATCACAACTATCGAATTTCTACCATTTCTCCTTTCGTTTTATGTGATCATAAAGCAGAAATTATCAAGACAATAATCATCTCGAGTTAGAAGTCGTGGTTTCAAAAGAAAGAAAGAAACAATGGGTTTTCATCTGGTCAAAACTGACGTGCATGCATGCGTAAGTGTATGACTTAAGAACACGCGCATACACTGACGCGTGCATGGCATCGACACCGGCTGCAAATTTTCTTCAATGTACTATCGTCTTATCTTTTAGACTTCCCTGTGTGGTACTTCGAAATGATAACACTGATTGTACTATCATACTTTCCTGGGGTATACAATATTTTATGAAGACTAAGATATAAAAGGAGAAGATAAAAAAATGCTAAAATTAGATATTCGAAGGAGAACTAGTTGGATACAAAGTCATAACCTATCCGGGATTCCTAGAATTATTGATAGTGGAGCATTTAAATGAAATCTGTCCCATTGTATCACTACTCTCGCCTCTTTTTCCCTGTTTACTAAATCAGTCTTTAATACTCTAACATTTCCAAGCAAAATAATTAAGGAAAGGTGTGAATACTTATTATTTGGGAAAATTAACCAATCAGTCCTAAATCTATAGTATAGATGTCAAATAAGTCATAAACTTTTCAAATTTGCCAATTTAATGATAAATTTTTATGCGAAATCCCAATTTAGTCTTCCTAGCTAATTTCAATTGGAAATAACTGATGTGATGGTTCAATTATTACTAGCCATCCTACAAGTAGAGCATCTACAATACTCACTTTGGTGGGGATGATGCACAAAGTCATTGTGGTGGGTGCTACGTAATCAGATAAGGCATGGAATGGGGCTTATCTGTATCAGTTTTTGTGGGTGAGGATTGTGGCATTTTCTTCATCTCGCACTCATCATTCTCAGGGAAGCTTCAGCGAAGTTTGACAAAAGCCCTCAAAAATTGAATTGATGCCTATCATCATCTTGTGGGTAGCGACAAATCTTGATGCTTTCCATGGTTATCAAGATCTGATTTGAGAAAAAGCTCGGTGGGTGCTGTTCCATTACGTACGTTTTCTTTCTAGAGAGAGGGTTGGACGATAATGGCGCGTAGATTGTGGATGATCCATGCCTCTTCCATGTGGGGTTTGATCTGAAGTCATAGGTCAAAGTTATTTTGGTGATTTGATCGTGGCGACGACTCATGAGGAAGTCGTCTAGGGCCAACTAACTTGGGCTGTCCGTTGATTTTCTAGATATTATCATTTATTCAGAAGTATTGTCGATTGATAATATTTGAGAATATTTTATAAGTTTAATTTGAGTTAAAATAAAGCGGAAAAGAGAATCGAAGAATTTGAGTTGCTAGTAGGAAGCTAGGCTATGGAATTTTTGTATATTTGTCTGTGTATATTTGCCTATTTATAGGCTATTCTAGATAACTATGTAAAATAACAAGATATTACGATATCAATTACAATCAATTAGAATCAATTAAGGAAGATACTATCTCTAACAATATATCTAACATCCCCTTTCAAACTCAAGGTGACATAGAAGAGGTCAACTAGAGTTTGGAGAAAATATCTAAAAAATGTCCAAGTGGACGTGCCTTAATGAAAATATTAGCCTCTGATCAACTAATGAAGTGGGAACAAGACAAACAATACCATGAAGCATGTGAGAGCGTATGAAAAAACAATCTATTTCAATATTTTTGGTAAGCCCATGGAAAACATTGCTATGTACTATGTGGAAAACACTCCAGTTATCACAACAAATTATCATTGCACCATCATGCGAGACTCCCATGTCTTCTAATAACCTCCACAACTATATTAATTATGATGTTGTATCAATAAGGGCATGATATTCTGCTTCTGTAATAGATCGAGTGGATAGTAGTCTATTTCTTGCTTTGCCAGGAAATAAGAGAGTTTCCTAAGAAGAAGCAGTAGCTTGTAGTAGAGGGACGATCGAGAGGATCACTAGCCCAGTTGGCATCATAATAAGTAGTAAACTCTAAGGTTGAGTTAGTAGAAAAGTGAAGACTGTGACATAAGGTACCCTTGACGTAGTGAAGAATTCGAAAAACATCCACAAAGTGAGTCATTCATGGCGAGGCATGAATTGACTTACAATATGAACATCATTAGCGATGTCAGGACGAGTAACAGTGAGGCATACAAGACTGCCAACTAGCATTCAATAAAGCATAGGATTTGAAAGAGGAGTCTCATCTTTGTCATCAAATTTGGCATTAGTCTCAATAGGAGTTATAGTGATCTTGTTATCAGTAAGTCCAGCCCGATAAAGGAGATCAGTGGCATATTTTCTCAAGAAAGATAATAGGCAGAAGAATCTAAAGCAACCTCCAAGCCCAAATAATAATAATAATAATAGAGCCATTCAAGATCTTTCATTTCAAGATGTTGACTCAAATACTTTTGTAGTTTCGTAATACCATTACGATCATCGCCAGTAAAACTAGGTCATCAACATATAAGAGTATTATACCAATGAGATGTTCGTTGAACAAAGAGAGTATTGTTATAGGGACTAGATGTAAATCCATAGTGTTCCATGGTGGAACTAAACTCGGAATACCATACACAATGAGCCTGCTTTAGTTTATATAATGCTCGGTGTAGTCAACACACTTTATTAGAAGTGTGAGTGTATCCAAGAGTAGGCTCCATATAAATTTCCTTAGTAAGATCCTAATTAAGAAATACATTCTTGACATCCATTTGGATCAGAGACCATCACTTGATAGTAGCAATAGGAAGCAGGCTAAGAACAAAATTAATACATGTAGCTGGAGCAAATGTCTCATCACAATCAATGCCATACTCTTGAGTAAAGCTTTTGCCACTAGTCTAGCTTTGTAGCATTCCACTATACCTTTTTCCTTCATTTTGATCTTGTACACCCATTTGGAACCTATAGCCGACTTTTCAAGAGGCAAATCAACCAAATCCCAAGTATGAGATTTTTCTAACGCTTGCAACTCAATCACCATTGCTTGCTACCAAAGAGGATTAGTACTAGCTTCTCTATATGTGTGAGACTCGTGAAAAGAAGCAATAGTAGAATAACAGTTAAAATCATGAAGCCAAACATAAGCTTGACTTACACAAGTGGAATGACAAACAAGAGAAGAAGATATGTCTAAGGGTGGAGAATCCATGAATGGCACAAACATGTTAATAGCAACCAAAGTAGGATTACCAGAGACACTTACATCAAGATTAGGAGAGGACAATTCCAAAGAGGAAGATTCCAGTGTATCATCTTTAGGAAATAAATTAGTAAAATGATTAGTGAATAAGCGAATAGTTGGAGAGGATGCAAAAGGACCAAGAGACGAAAATATCTCATTTTCCCAAAGGGTAAGATGATGAGATGCACAACGTCGATTTGAGATAGGATTCCAGCATCTATACCCTTTATGCTCAATGTCATATCCAAGGAAACAACATAGACGAGCACGAGATTCTAACATCGTGCATTCGTTAGAGAGAAGATGCATAAAACAGGCACTACTAGAGACTCAAAGTAGATTGTAATTAGGAACACTATCATATAAGAGCTTGTAAGGAGAAATATGATTAATAGTATATATAGCAATATGATAAGCCTCTTCCCAAAACTGTTCTGGACAAGATGCCAAGATTAGAAGAGTGTGTACGATATCTAAGATGTGCCTGTATTTATGCTTTACTCAACCATTTTGTTGGGAAGTGCTACAAGAACGATGAATCATAGTACCATTCCAAGAATGAATTCTAAGGAACTGTTTTTCTCGAAGTTCCATGGTATTATAGGTACGAAAAACTTAATAACTCAAGAAAATTATGTGTTGATAATGGCAACAAAATTACTATAAATATGAGTGATTTCATATCAATTCTTCATAAAATAAAGCCATGAATAGCAGAAATAATCATCCAAATAAATCACAAAATAACGAGATCCTCTCATGGTAGGAGTAGGAGATAATCCCCAAATATCAAATGAATTAGATTAAAGGGAGCATAAGAGACAGATTCACTAATATTGAACAACAAAGCATGATATTTTCCCAATTTACAAGGCAAGCAATCAAAAGTTTTATTGTCAATAGAACCTAAACAACCGAGGACCTAGACTAGAAACAGAAGGATGTCCCAATCAAGAATGCCAAGTTTTAGATAATATTGTGGCAGCACAATGAGTGAAGGTTTGGGGAAGCTTTAACGAAACAAGATCAAACAAACGTCCTACTTTACGGCCTATCCTAATTGTCTGTCCCGTCCATGAATCCTATACAAGACAACCATTCGAAGAGAAATCAACATCAAAACCAAGTCTAGCTCGTCAGAGGGCAACGAGTTTGATGATAGGGTTTGTTTTTCGAAATGAGCAACGAGATTATCTGAACAACAATCAATGGCGGCAGTTTGGTAATGTTATGCTCACGATTCGTTGTTATGTTCATGCAGGTTGCAGTTATGGCACCAAACGTCCCTGCACTGTACGAGCTCCACTTCGCCGTTCCAATGGCAGGCGCAACTCTTTGCGCGCTCAACGTAAGCCTTGACGAGCACGCTTTGACGATCATTCTTCACCGGTTACGACCCAAAATCATCTTCGTCGACTCCGAGCTTGTGCACCTCGTCTCCAAAGTCATCCTCGACAAGAACGACACGCGGCTCCAAGAAAACCACCACGATCACAAGCCACTCCTTGTCGCAATCCACGATGTCTCACTGGACCGTCAAACCCAACGTGTTCTTGAGGTTCCAGACTATGAACAAACCCTAGCTATGGGAGAGAGCGATTTCCAAGCCATGAGTCCAGCCGATGAGTGTGACCCCATCTCGGTCAACTTCACTTCGGGGTCGACGGGGACGCCCAAGGCAGTGGCGTACAGCCACCGAGCAGCGTACTTGAACTCTCTAGGGCTGCTCCTCCGGTACGACATGGGGAAGTCGCCTGTGTTCCTATGGACGGTGGACATGTTCAGGTGCAATGGGTGGTGCTTCACGTGGGCGATGGCAGCGCTCGGCGGCGTTAATGTGTGTATTAGGAATGTGTCGGCGAAGATCATCTTCGACTCCATTCAGCTCTACAAGGTCACTCATCTCTGTGGTAATGGTCCAATTTTTGTTTATTTCAATGTAGACAGTCCTGTTGCACCATGAGCATGACATATTCAACGGAGTCGAAGGATAAGAATGCTTCTTACTTAAAATAAGTTACAATATACCATTCACATTAAAAAAAATAGATGACTTGCGTTGAGATATGTCGTTAATGTGTCATGACCTAAGTGTCGTATAAATATATAATCAAGTAATTGGGAGGATGCCTACGCTTTTTGAAACATGTCATATGAAAGTGTGGATAATGTTACGTTCATGCAAAATCACCCATTAAAAAGTAGAATTTTCTTCTTCTTTTTTCCCTTTCAACAGGTAAACCCACTATCCTAAATATGATTGCTGATTCCCCACCGGTCGACCAAAAGCCACTGCCTTCCGTGGTGGACGTAATCATCGCCGGCGCATTCCCGACGAATCCCATCCTCAAGAGAGTCCAAGAACTTGGGTTCAACATTGTCTACGGATATGGCATGACGGAAGCCCTAGGGCCCGCCCTCATCAGACCCTGGAGGTCATCGCAACACCACCACCATGACGACGACAATGACCACGACGATCATAACCTGAAATGTAGAGAAGGGCTCCACAACATCACACTGGAAGCTGTCGATGTCAGGGACCCGACTACCATGCGGAGTGTTCCACGCGACGGAGAAACAATCGGAGAAGTCATGCTCCGAGGGAACACCCTCATGGCGGGCTACTTGGACAACCTGGTGGCAACGCAGAAGGCCTTTTCTGGCGGGTGGTTCAGGACCGGGGATGTTGGGGTGCGGCATGCGGACGGTTGCATAGAGATGAAGGACCGAGCGAGGGACGTCATAGTCTTAGGGAAGGAGGTGATCAGCACATTGGACATAGAAGCCGTCTTGTTGAGCCACCCAAAAGTTGCGGAAGCAGCGGTTGTCGCCCGAAACGACGTCATTGCGGGGCAAGTCCCATGCGCATTCGTGAAGTTGAAGGAAGGGAGGAGTTCCGACCCCGAGGAGATAGTCGAGTTTTGTGCGGGGCGGCTGCAAAAGGCGGCGATGGTTCCGAAAACGGTGTGTTTCGGGGAATTGCCAGTGAATTCCACAGGGAAGGTGCAGAAGTCTGTACTGAGAGAGAGAGCTGATGCTTGTCCATAGAACGAGCACGTCTTTGTAAAATTAAATAATCAGGTTATGGCTTCCCATCGAACTACTTGTTTGTTTCTGTGTTATTTGTCCTGACATTGCATAATTCGGATAGTCGTTAATTTCTCTAACTTTGATGGAAGCATAGCTTTTCGTTTCTTTCTATTTTTAGTCAACCGTTCTAGCTAGAATTTGACCATTAATTCGTAGTTATTCTATGAAAGCAAAGGTTTAAGTCTTGGATATTGTTGTCATGGCCATTCTCCTGCCCGAAAGACGCGGTCTCATACAAATAACCACTTGTGATAACATGGGACAAACTAATAGGATAAAAGACAGAAGAAAGGAAATAAGTCAAGACACTGGATTTACATAATTTTATCCAAATGTTGATACATACGTCCACGAGAAGAGCAATACAGAATTCCGCTATAAAAACAAGCAATATTATAGAGATTACAATTACTTGAGCGCTCAAACACTATCTTGATATTTCCCAACCCGTAATTCACCCAATGACTCACTTAACATTTAGCCCATCATAATTTCTAATGAAATCTCACTCGAGGAATTATACAAAT
Organism: Eucalyptus sideroxylon x Eucalyptus melliodora; assembly: GCA_016097485.1. NCBI lineage: Eukaryota > Viridiplantae > Streptophyta > Magnoliopsida > Myrtales > Myrtaceae > Eucalyptus > Eucalyptus sideroxylon x Eucalyptus melliodora. Next base: position 41,879,386 of record CM027832.1, on the reverse strand, counting down.
TCTACTTACAAGAATTTAACTGACTAGAGCAATAGGGTATAATTACAACAAGCAAACTACTTAAAAATCTCTAGAGAAGAATTCTCTACACATTAATCTTGGTCGAATATTAAAAGTGCCAAAAGCTATGTATGGCGCTCATTTTAAGGTCAAAAGTTTTCTTTGGATCACTTAAATGTCAAGTCAAATAAAAGCTATCATTTAAGTGCGGCAAAAAATAATATGTGGCTTTTATAATTAAAAATTTTATATGACTTGGAGTATTATTTAAAAAATTCAATCCACGTGTCGTTTTCACGTGGTATGCTTGACATTGAAGTGTTCGCTTTTTTTAACAACGACTAGCACTGAAATGATCACTTCAAACAAAATTTTGGCACTCAAACGATCATTATTTTATAATTTTTAGAAGACGTCATTTAAGGATATATGCTGACTAGGCATGTTGGCAAGCCATATGAGATTGAGAAATTTATAAAATATGGCCACATTAGATTTTCAACAATCCAGATCGGAATTGGCACTTAAATGGTCTTTTCTTTTTTTAATGGCACTTATTAAAGTAAGGGTCGTTCATATATTTGGATATTTTTTAGGGGTGAGCATGGTCCGGGTTGAGCCAGTCTACTTCCTAACCCTAGGATCAACCCGCACAGTACTGGTCCTCAATTTTTGGGACCGATGATCGACCCTATTGAGCTTGGGACTGAGGATCGGACCGGGTTTTATTTCATTTTTTATACTCCATAAAAAAGCGATTGGGGACTGACCCAATGGGTCAGTCCGGTTCTAGGGTCAACTCAGGACCAACTAATAAATTTTTACTTCATTTTTTGTATTCCTTGAAAGGGCAACCGAAGACTGGACCGACCTAATGGGTTCGATAACAAGCGAGGTCAACTAAGAAAGGCAAGCGATGAGGGTCGAGTGGGGTGAGCGTCGAACAAAGTGAGCATCAAGTGTCGAGCAGGGAGCATTAAGCCAAGCGAGCATCAAGCGACGAGCGGCACAAGTGACCCAAAGCAAGAGAGGCAAGTGTTGAGTGGTGAGCAGAGAAGTTGTTTCTTTTGATTTTGGCAAATTGAAGACTAAGATGACAAATAAAGATGAGCTTTTTACTCTTGTTTTCTAGCTTTGATCTTTTCTGGTCCAGGACACGAGCATAGGCAATGATCCCGAAAATTCTCAAGTGTGAAACATTTGGTGTTCTCCCGGTCCATGCTTCCTTTAGAGTTACGCCTTCAAGTCCATATGTGGGACATCTATTTTGACGATAGATCACGCACGAAACAACTTCAGCCCAAAGCTCCTTGAACAAATTTGTGCTCTTCAACATGCATCAAACCATGTCAAGAATGGTTCTATTTTTTCGTTCAGCTATGCCATTTTGTTGAGGAGAATATAGAGCCATCAATAAGTGTTGAATGCCATGATCCTCACAAAATTTGTTGAATATGGTTAATGTGAATTCTCCGCCATGATCGGTCCTCAAAGCTTTGATAAAACAGCCACTCTCCTTTTCAGTTAGGTTTTGAATTGTTTGAAAGGATCAAACACTTTTGTTTTTTCTTTCAAAAAATATACCCAAGTTTTCCTAGTATAATCATCAATAAAAGTAACAAAATATCAATGATTACCACATGAGTGAAGAGTGATTGAGCCACAAATATCATAATGAATCAACTCAAGCGGCTTCTTCACTCAATAAGTCACTTCCTTCAAAAAGTTAGTTCTAGAATGCTTACCGATAACACCCCCTTCACATAATTGATCGGGATGATCAATATGTGGTAAGCCATAAATCATCTTCTTATGAGAAAGCAAATTGAGTCTGCCAAAATTGAGATGGTCGAACCTTAAATGCCACAACCATGAAGGATCATATACATACGCCTTCAGACATCAAGACATATCATTCTTTATATTGAGAGTAAACATCCTGCTCTTCGACATCTCTACATTCGCAATCAATTTATTATTCCTATCTCTTAGCACAAGACTAAGATCTTTCATATGAACAGTATAGCCTTTCTCCAAAAGCTGTCCCAAACTCAAAATATTGTTTGATATTTTCAGGACATAATAAACATTAGTAATAAATTGACGTGCACCATTCTTCAAGCAAATCAAAATTATACCTTTGCCTTTGACAAGAATTTTGGAGTTGTCACCGAAAGAGACTTTCCCTTTAATTGTCTCATCGAACTCGGTAAACATCTCTTTTTTCCCACACATGTGATTGCTTGCACCGGTATCCAAATATTACGTATCAATTTGGCCACTTTCATCTTCTTTGAACGCCAATAATATAACTTGATTGGCATTATTCACCAAGTTTGCCTTTTCATCTGCTTTGCTACTCTCCTTGTTCTTGCAGTTAGAAGCATAATGACCAAGTTTATTACAATGATAACATCGAATTTTAGATTTATCATACCATTGGCCTATCGAGTTCTTTCCTCTTCCACGAACACTTCCTTGAAACCGGTATCTACCGTCTTTTCAAGAAACATCTCCTCTGCTTCGCCGACGACCTCTTCCTTGAAAGCGACCTCAACCTTGACCACAATCACAATCTTGGTTTGTCCCACGAGTTTGCATGGGATCTCTTCTTTGCTCCTTCTCATCTCGGATGGTTAATCGCGTTTGGAGAACTTCCTCCACTGGCTCAATCTTTTTTCTTCTATACATTTCTTCATGGGCTTGTAATGAACCCATAAGCTCACCGATCGTCATGGCATCTAAGTCTTTGGATTCTTCAATTGCAATAGCAATGTGGTCGTACTTCTTGTCTAAAGACCGAAGTATTTTCTCAATAACAAGAACATCTGAAACGTCTTCTCCATTTCTTTTCATCTGGTTGACAATCACCAAAACTCCTGTGAAATAATTAGCAATCGGTTCAAATTCTTTCATAATAATTACCTCGAATTCGCCTCTCAAGGTTTGAAGGAAAATCTTCTGAACTTTTTGTACTCCTTGATGTGTATTGTGAAGAATCTCTCATGCCTCCTTAGCAATGGCGGCATTCAACACCTTTTCGAACATGAAATCATCTAAAGCTTGATAGATGATTAATAGGGCATATTGATCTTTTGAACGAACCTTCTCCAAGGCGGATATCCCTCTGGTTCTGGTTCAAGGTAGCTTCATCCTCTAGCTCATCATAGCCGGTGTTGACAAGTTCCCACACGCCGTAAGCGCCGAGTAGAGCTTTCATTCTAACGGCCCAATTACCATAGTTGTCTTTGGTAAGACAAGGGTATTGAAGAGGGAGTTGATTGTTTGTTGACGCCATGATCACAAACCGTAGGCTCTTATACCACTTTGATGGAAGCAATTTGAAGATGAAACATTCACAACTCACACAAGGAAGAGAAGAAGATAGATAGGCCTATAGATTTATTTTACCTTAACAAGAAAACAATTACAAGACTCCCCTATTTATAGACTTGTTACATGACCTTTACTCTTCCTAATAGAAAAAACTAGCATTCCGGATAAGATCTAGAAACTAATAAAAAATCACCATATCTCACATTATCTCTAAAAAAATTAACACTACACCTAGAAATAGGAGTCGACTCATTATAGATAATGACGAACAGACTCATTAAAGAAAATGCTGGAATTATAGCTCTTTTTCAAAGTAGGTACCGAACAGTTATCTGCATTGATGAGTTCAGTTTAATTTTGAGAAAAGTACACACTAAGTGTCAAAACTTGGCACGAAAGAACACTTAAGTGCTAAAAGTTATGAAATTGATACTTAAGTGCCACTTTTTTTGAAAAGTGGGATACTTAAGTGTCATCTCCAACGAACCCCGCTAGAAATCTTACCTAATAATTTTTTTATTATTTTTCTCGCCTATGTGGCTCGCTGGAAAGCTGACACAGCAAAGAAACGTAAAAACGACGTCATTTTGGCATATATTCAAATTTTAATATAAAAATTAATTTATATAATTAATTAATTAATTAATTAAAAATAATTAAAAAGGGAGAAGGGAGGAGGGACGTGGCTGAGGGTTGAGCTCTCGCCACCGCTGCCGCCTTCTCGTCATCATCAGGAAGGGCTGGTGACGGTAGGGGGAGTGAGGGGCCGGCAACCCTAGCTGACCAATGACGAGGGTCGCAACCCTCCCCCAGATCCAGCGAGGGTCAGTGGCCCTCGCTCAACCAGGCCAAGGGCCGCCACCCACTGGGGTTCACCCTAGCTAGTGGCAACCCTTAGCTCGATCGAGCAAGGGCCACCGACCCTCGCCAGATCTGAGGGAGGCCGCCGACCCTCGCTGGATATGGGCAAGGGCTTACGAGCTCTCACCGTCGGTTGGCCAGGGTCGCCGGCCCTTGGCCCAAGGCCCACGAGCCCTCCCCCAGATCCGACGAGGGCTCGCAGGCCCTCACCAATGTGGCCCCCATTGTTGCCGGCCCTTCCCAACGACGGTGGGGAGGTGGCAGCGGCGAGGGCTCAGTCCTCAGCTGCGTGCCTCCTCTCTCCCCTCTTTTTTTTTTTTAAATTTAAAATTTTAAATGTTTTAAATAAATTTAATTTAATTAATTTTTATATCAATTATTTACCACGTAACGGCGTCGTTTTTCCATTTTATAGCCATGTAAAACAACGTGGTTTTGCACTTATCTCGCCGGAAAATCACCACGTCAGCATTTTGGTCGGATTGGCACTTAAGTGATCTATTTTGCTCCAATTTTGGTACTTAAGTATCATTTTCCTAACTTTTGGCATTTAAATGTCCTTCCGTACCAAGTTTTGGCACTTCAAATATCCGGCACCCGTTTAATTTCTAACACTCTTTGGGCTGTGATGTCGCCCCATAAGTACAGTTTATGCTGATGGGATCCCATTCGCTGTGTGGTCTCTGCACGTCGAAATCGCGGGACCCCGAGGCCACGAGTCCTTCATACTCGCAAATGCCTGAAGGATGCAGAGGAACAGATCCATCCAATTCAGAAATAAGGACTAGAATAGGCGGTTCGGTTTCTGTCTTGTTGAACAAATCAATTGCCTGGCGAGCAACTTCGAGTAGCTGACAGTCCACGAAAATGATATTGGCTTTCGAGTGTTTCAGAAGCGTCAAAACCATGGACGGGTCGCGCCGGGCGTTGAGCGTGCAGAGGATCGCTCCAGCCATGGGGACCGCGAAATGCAGCTCGTACGCTGCGGGGACGTTGGGAGCCAAGGTGGCGACCTGTTCAGAGACACAACACCCAAAGCTTAATCCTCTCTCATCTCTCATCCGTTAATCAAATCACTGCCATGAACTAGATGAATCTTTATCACGCACTAACAGAGAAGACACTTCCTAGGCGGATACCTGTTCAAAGACACAACACCCAAAGATTCGCGGATCCCGGAGTTGATTCGAGCAAAACTAGGAAGTTTTGAGTGCATCTTTTTTCAGTCCGTCGACTCCCGCGACCGTTACCAAGGAGGAAATTTTCCATTTTACCAGGTCATATTCGAGAAGGACGAATTATCGAATATGCGACAAATGCGTTGGAAAGTAACACATGAATTTTGGAAATAATACATGAACACGGAATTCACGTGATTTGTTAGTGTCCCCACCCCTAGAAAAGATCGATCAAATGGTTCTATTATAGACAGTAAAGAGAAGATTACAATCATTCGTAATGCTCAACTTCAAGTGGTTTCTATCGTAAACACACCCAAACGCACGATAAATAATCATAAAAAAGGATAATATCCACTCGCTTATAATTCTCTTTGAGGAAGCTCTCAAAATCTCTGGGTTTTCATGACTTTCTCTACTAAAATAAGCTTTGAAAATAAAATTTTCGACAAATCCGGAACTAGGCAAGGCTATCGCCAAGATAGGCCCGAGCGTTTGAGTAGTGCTTTGAAAAACATAATAGATATTGGACACTATCCAGGAGCTCGACCAGCTTTTTCTAAGCCTAGCGGCCGAGTTCACCCAGGCACCACGCAGGCCGTTTCCTCGCATTTTCAACTTGAATTTCTTTTTTTTTGGTGACCCAGGAACCCCGTACAGCCGACAGCCGGCGAGTAAACCCGGGGAGACACGTAAGTGGGAGAACCCACCATCCCTGACGTCCCACTTAAGACCCCGAGCGACCGTGAGGGGATTCGAACTCCTCCCCTTCGTGAGGGGGAGAGAGCCCAAACCATCACGGCCACCAAGGTGGTGGTTAAAAAAAGAAAAATTGGTTGAAAAAACTTCTTCTCTCACACCCACCCCCCAGGCATGGCGGGGCTGCCCAGCTTGCTCACACGAGATTTATTTTTGGCCTGAATCCAGGATCTCGGCAGGATCTCCGCCTTGGAGGGGTGACGCATCTAATTGGGGTGTTGGGAAATTTTCAAATCAGGAACCGAAAGTCATTTGTTCAAGTCCAACCAATTACGTGCAAACTACCTTAAATGATAGTAATTTGCACAATTCAAATGCTTAAGTTTAATCAGTTTACAGAACTTGTAAGGTGTTTTATGGACCTCCAAATAGTTCGATCTCCATGTCTATGTGTCGAATTACAAGCTAAATATTCCCATTTGTTTATATTTTTTTCGAAAAAATATTGGGTGGTCCGGGACCGCCACGTCAGCGTGGTCCCGGACCACTCACACGGCGCCACGTGTATGAGGAAGCTCACAAAGGACGAAAATCAGGGCTCACTTATCTGACGCTCTCTCTCCTCTTTCTCCCTTTTGTCCCCTCCCCTCATATGTGGCGCCGTGTGAGTGGTCCGGGACCACGCTGACGTGGCAGTCCCGGACCACCCAATATTTTCTCATTTTTTTCTCCTACGATCTATACAAAGTTACGATGCCTTTTATTCTGTCTTTTTAAATTACTTTTCCAGTTATATTTATGTCTTGTTCGGCCCAAAAAAAAAAAAAAAAAAAAATCTAAAAAATATACACGTCCTTGCCCTCTCATATTAGGTGGACCTAGGCACTCAGCTAGACCGGCAAGTTCATGTCGGGACAAGCAAGTTGTGGTCATGGAAAAGCTTGAGCCCACGTGGACCCGACCCAAGCCCGCATGCTGAGTCCCACTGACTTCTAACTCAAGACAATTCATCGATACCATTAATGATATGACGTATCGATAACAAAAACGATATGCCCACCCGACTCAAGCACGCCCACCGAGTCTACTTGTACCTTTTGAGCTCCTAATTCTAGTTGAAATTGAATGCCTCAATCTTTATGAAATCTTGGAAATTGATATTTAGTGTCACGTGAAATTTTCTCTTTTTCCATTTCCGCGGGACGTAAAAGGAAAAATAGATTGCACGACTAAAGTGAAGTGCCGTGGGAGGTGGGCCCCCACGCTAGTACTCCTCGTGATTTACACTACCGGCTGCCGGCTGTATGATGATTCCAAGGTCAACAAAAAAAAAAGGAAAAATAGATTTTAAATATTCGAGTCAAAACAAATACATGTATAAATTGTTCGTCGCCAAATTTATAGTCATATCGTCATTCATCATTTCAATGGATATCGAAGAAAGTTTTGCTTGGAACATCGGCATGCTACGGTTGCTACAGTGATCATTCTCGAAGGAGCTTTGTCTGACAGAAGAAATCATGCGCAAATTTTTTGGCAACCACATACAACTAGAAGGAATGAAAGTGAAAATTTCTATATATCCTTTGTCCACTTGTGAATTCCAGCCCCGCCCCGTTGACATTTGCATCGCGTCGACTTGTATTTTTAAGGACAACGCTTTCCACTACCCTTAATTGATTGGAGGATGAAATGGTTATACAAGAAGTCAACAACTCGTTCTCATCTTGCTCCATCTTAAGCTATAAATCATAAAATTACATTAAAAAAAAAACTCATAAACATATCGTACGGATACTAAATCAATTATAAACCTTTCGATTTAATCGACTATAACCTAAGCATTTTGACAATTTACAATGTAGTCCTTTTGACAAATTTTGGCCGGCGATCATTAAGTTGGATGTCAACTACTCTATATGATACAATCGTCGTTGACATAGACAATTTCTTTGATTTTTTTTTAAAAATCAAAATATATAATTTATTTTCAATCTTTCCTCTTCTTTTCTTTCATTCTTCCCCCACCTGTCACCGAGCTTCAGCGATGGCCTAGGACCGGCCTCGAGCAAGGCTCGCCTTAGCCAGATGGTGAGGTCAAGCCTCTAGAGCTCAAGGCTGGCAATGTCAACCCATGCCGACCCTCCTTTATAGTTGATCGCTAGCAATGGTGACTAGGGAGGAAAAAGAAAATTAAAATGTTAAAAATTTTGCGAAAATTATCAATAAATTTGTCCATGTTTGCAATTGGTAACTAAAATTAGCCAGAATTGCTATATTGGCAAATCATCAAAAAGACTTAATTTGCTAAATTAAAAGATTTTAGTATTGACATTCATACAATAGATTTGAGATTTTTTTTTTTTTATAATTATCCCAACATAAACTATTATCACATTCATGCCATGTCCTTGATTTATCATTTTCCAAACTTTCCACTACTCGATAATGTTAAAGCCCCAATAAGGGAGACCTTCAACTTGTCCCGGTCTCTTTTTAGTCTTTGCTTTTTTTGATATAATAGTTAGACTGTGATTATTTAAAAATTATAGAACTTTAGAACATTATAATTATGATTGATCATATATATCAGGATTTGTATTGAGTTATTCTTATCATAAGATTAGATTAATGATACTTCGTCAAATATCCATCTACAACCATCTGCAACAATGTGATGAAGTTTAATTGCGTTCTTTTGTTCGTCGTACTCCATGTTCGTCCACATTGTTGCTGTTTCCTGGCTCTTCCTTCCTTCTCTTCTCTCTCTCTCTCTCTCTCTCTCTCTCTGTGACATAAACTCTGACATAAACTCTGACATAAACATGCACATTAAGATCGATATGTAAACTTCATTCCAGGGATTAGCTGCTTATTTTATGCAAGTTATTTTGAGAGGTATCCAACACGCATATCCTCAAAAAGGCCATCATTAGTGCATAATCTCTCCATCCATTATAATTCTCGCAGTGATTCCCGCTTCTTTCTTAGCCTTTTATATATATATATATATGGTAAATGGTCCAACTCAGATATTCATTTACTAGGTACGGCTATATAAATTCTCTATGCGAATGCATATGATCATGCTCACTTGTCTCGCAAGCTAGAGATCCCAAACACACGTATAGAGACAGATCATGGAAGGTTTGCTTCAGTGCCCTGCGAATTATGTGCCTTTGACTCCCATAAGCTTCTTAGAGAAAGCAGCTTTCGTCTATGGCAACAAGGTTTCCATTGTCTACGGCAATACAAGGTACACATGGAGACAGACCCACCAAAGGTGTTTGAAGCTCGCCTCCGCTCTGACGGGGTTGAAGATCTCGCGCGGAGATATCGTAAGTCTCTCTATCATGTATCCCTCATCTTGAATTATATTATTGTGTTTCATGCAAATGAAAAGGGGTCCTCGCTCTCTTTCTTTTTTGCTTCCATTAGCTTTTAGTCTTCCTAAAGCTCATGGTCTCAAATGGAGGGAATGAGGTAGTTGATCAGGGTAATCCTATTACAAGGTATAAACCTAAGAAAAGTGGGAGGGACAAAGATCTTTCTTGAGATAGATTGTTCTTCACGGCACATTCCCATTGAGCTATTATTGACGGTGTCGAGTTCACGTGCATTTTGTGCACATGAACCATCGTCAGATCAGGCGAACATCTCGCTGGATATGCATGCACCAGAGATGCTACCTTGGGTCTTTTTTCTTTCCCCGTCCCTTTAGATGGTATATCAAGAGGAGGAGAACCCATGGAACCGTACAGTCTGCCAAATGAGGTCGAGATGAAGGAGGCCAACGCGTCGCCATGCCACCTTCGAGCTCCTTCAATTGTCTATGTCATTTCATAGAAGTCCATATGCTGTGTGGGACAAACCATTAAGGATTGTCGACTACAACCACCACGAATATTAAACTATACTCCATAGACCAAAAACAAGGAAGAACTGTTAATACGTAACCTAGTTCATGTTAGTACTACCTAAAATGAATAGAAAGGATGGTTAAACAACGCATTCTTGTTTGGATGAAGGGAAAGAAACAAAGTGAAAGGATTAGAAGAGGTTGGTGATAGGGGGTGAGCATGGTCCGGGTTCGGCTGGCCTATCCCCTAACCCTAGGACCAACCCGCACAGTGCCGGTCCTCAATTCTTGAGACCGAGGACCGACCCTATTGAGCTTGGTCAACCTAAGACCAACCAATAATTTATTTATTTCATTTTTTTGTACTATCTAAAAAGGCAATTGAGGACTAGACCGACCCAATGGGTTTGGTCCGATTTTAGGGTCAACCTAGAACCAACCGATAATTTTTGGTTTCATTTTTTGTACTCCCTAAAAAGGCAAGCAAAGACCGGACCGACCCTATGGGTTCAGTGACAAGCGAGATCAACTAAGAGAGGCGAGCGACGAGTGTCGAGTGGGGTGAACATCGAGCATCGAGCACGGAGCAACAAGCCAGGCAAGCATCAAGCGGCGAGCGGCACGAGTGACCTAAAGCGAGTGAGGCGAGTGTCAAGTGGCAAGCGGAGAAGTTATTTCTTTCGACTTTGGCAAATTAAAGACTAAAAGGACAAATAAAACAGAAGATAATGAGTATTAGAGGAGGATGCCGTGAGGAGCTATTTATGCCCTTTTGAACGCCGTGAGAATTCCTCACAAAAACATATTTCTCCTTTGTAAACTATGGCTTTTGACGTCGTAAAAGACATTAAAAGATCTAAGTTATTAAAAAAATAGTATAAAATTACTTGAACTCATTACTAAGGAGTTATTTAATGCTGTTGACGCTGTTTATTTTAGGGTTTTATCTATATAAAAAAATTATAAAAAATATATTAGATATATAATATATATAGAATCAGGGTTGGTCTGGGTTGGACCGACCCTAAACTCCCAGGATCGAGGACCAACCCGCACAGTGTTGGTCCAGGAATCCCAGGACCAAGGACCGATCCGATCTCTTTGGGAACCGGACCAAGACCGGCAGGGTTGGGCCGGTCTAGGGTTGGTCCAGGGTTGACTCTAAACCGATGCTCACCCCTAGCTTGGTGAAGTCAACTGTTGTGTGAAAGGCTGTGTTTTGCATTAAAAAAAAAAAAGCCTGATATAATTTATTTATTTTTTGGCTTTCCCCCCAAAATTTGAATTATTATTCAAATTTTAGAAAATCATGGTCAAATTATGGGTGTATTTGTTTGAGTGAAAGTGTTTTTTGGAAATTAATTTTACAAACTTTTGTTTGTGTGTTGCTGTTTGGCTGTTGTGCCTCTTTTGTTGGCTTTTCTTTTACATCTCGGCACCCTTCCACTCATAATGTCTTGGCACTTTGAGTGTAAGTTTTTGGTGCCGTGATCGCATTGTACAGGTTGGTTTAAAGCTCTATTTATTTCTTAATTTCACCCACAAAAAAAAAAAAAAAAAAAAAACTTTCAGTCGTCTAGTTTGTCGAAAATGACTAGTCAATCGAGAACATTTTCCGGTCAACATAAATGTTCATGCATAAAACTAGGAAAGTGAATCTAAAGAGGTGAAAACACTTTCTAGGATTACTACTCTCGATTTTTTGTTTAATTTTTTTTTAATTTTCTTTATTTTGCTTTTTCCTTCTCCCTCCGCCTGCCACCGGGCCTCGGCGAAGGTTAATGATCGACCATAGGCACGGGCTGGCAAGGCTTGACCTTCGCCCAAGGCCAGCAAGCTTGAGCTTCGCTTGTGGCCTATCATCGACCATCATCAAGGCCTGGAGACTAGCGAAGGAAGAAGGAAAAAGAAAAATAAAATAAAATAAAAAATTATTTAAATTTTGATTTTTTTTACCTAAGTCACGAGATTAAAATTATTTTTTAAATGAGATCCAAATACCAGAAAATGTTTTCCATAACTTATCACCAAATAAAAATGTTTTCAATACTTGAGTGTCCGGAAGTTTGAGGAGTTTCAAATTGGAAAAAAGATCAAAGTGGTTGAGTCGAAAGATTTAGATCAAGCAAACAACAAAAAGTTTAAGTCAATGCAACCCCTAATATTTATGAATGCACGTCTGCCCTCTCTTTTCCCTCACTCGTATCCAAAGGGAATTATAAACCAATCCCTCCAAATCCTTTCTGTTCTTTTCTTTCGTAACTACCTCACAATCCCATTTTTTTCATATCTAATCACCCCTACTCAACGTAGTATGAAAGAGCACTGCAATCTTGAAATATAGGAACCCATATTTTATGTTGATGCTGATGATGATGATGATGATGATGATGATGATGATAATTAGGACCCGTTAATGGTTGGGTTAAAACTTGAGAATCCTCTCTTATTATGGTAATCTATAACATATCCAGAACTAACAGTACAAGAGCACCGATGAAACTAAACTTTTTTAAGTGAAATAATAATATTATAGCTGTTTAAGTTTTTTGCATTAAAAAAGGATGAAATTTTGTAAAATAAATATAAATTGCTCCACTGACTCAAATTATGGTAATACCCTTTAGTTATTTTATATCAGTAAAAATAAAATAACATAAATCATTTCACTCTTTTATATTGATCCATTACGATCAATATTTTCTCCAAACAATATAATAATTGTTAAGTAAATCATTTGAGCATGTTGATGGCCACCTCTCCGCGTTGGAATTCCAGCCTCGTCAACATTGACCATAAGAGAGGACAAACTCTCATTAATCAGTTGGAAATCCTTTTGTCTTTTTCATAACGTGAAAACCCTAGAGTTCAATCTCAATCTTTACCCACGCACGAAGAGGAGACCCGCACGTTTTGAACTTTGGGTCTACAGCTTTCTTTTTTTTTTTCTTTTTTGGTGAATAAAAGGTACAAACTAAAAAAATTAACGTCTTAAGTCTAAAATACCAAATTTATCACTAAGCAAAACTTAAGATAATTCTCTAAGAGGCTACGGGTAAAATGTAGTATCCAAACGCTTCACTATATAAACATTAGCAAGCATATCAGCAGGCCGATTGCCTTCTCAAAAAATGTGATGAATTTTGAACTCAAAATGGGAGCTCAATAGCCTCCTGATATCTTTAAGAAGTGCTGGACTAGTGTTATCCGCTGCTTTCTCTAGATTAGAAAGATCATTAAGAATTTTGGAGTCCATTTCAATGATGAGTTTGTAGAAACCTTGTTGCTTTGTAATGGAAAGTCCCATCCATAGTGCCCAAAGTTCAGCTTACTTCCTATTAAACCATTTATGCTCAAACAATAAATGCAGTACCCAGCTAACTTCTTATTAAACCATTTTTGCTAAAACGATAAATGCGGCGATCCCTCGATCAAAAGGGTTTGCTTAATCGAAAAGCGTGTTTAATCTCTTGCTTAATTTATATATATATATATATAGTGTCAAAGAGGGTCCTACTCAATCTCTGAATTCAAATTAATATATTTACGCGTTTTCTTGGGGTCATGTGCTCCGACAACGCATTCATTTTGACCAGATCGAACTAGCGTAAAACACAAATTAGTGATCTCTAAATTTTGTGTGCAACATATCATCTCGTGAATCATGGAATTAAAGTAAACGAGACGTATGAACCGGTGAAGATGGACCTCGCATGAAGTTCTCCTTGATTTGCTCGGGGCACCCCTTACAAGTTAGAAGAAATTAGAGCCACCACGTTATGTGCTCCGCGTGATTGAATGAGTAAAAAATGGGGACAGATGTCATCATGTTCCAATCATTCTCCTTGACTCAAGGGAGTTAAAGGGGGAGTCGACCTTTTCATCCAACTCATAGGCAGTCTTAGCTTTTTGTTTCTCATGTGAGAGGAGAGGTTAAATGGATGCCACTAATACGTAGAATTCAGTGTGGAATAGTTTACTCCAATGATTTTGGGATATGATGCCCGTATTCTATCAAATTACGCATTCATTTAATAGAGCAATTAACTATGGTCCCACAAAAATTTTAACATAGTATCAAAGTAGGAAGTCCTAAGTTTATGTATTTTAGGCCTCTATTTTACTTCATAAATTATATATTTTCACACTTAAACTTAGACTAAAGTCTAACCTACTCATGATGGAGAATGTTAATATTTATATATAGATCACGTTTTCAAATAGCTTAAGTTTTTAGAAAAATTGGCTATAGTCCCATAAAATCTCAACATACTACTTTTTATATCTTAAAACTCTCCATCGCGCAAAGGTTGGTTCGATGATAAAGGCCTTAAGCATAGATCCCAACATGCAAGTCCCGGGGGCAAAGGATTATTGAACTCTAAGGCTTATAAATAACGTAAGCTATAAACGAGGGAGAAGGGCATGATGCTTTTTTACTAGAAAATCGCTCTCCGTAAATCGTCTCCTTAAAACTTGATGATTAGGTTCTAAAACTTATGAAATAAATCCACTAATTACAGCACATTATTTTCGAAGGATAAAAGCAAGTATTTCGCTAACATAAACAACTGGAATGATTGCAAATAAATTACTGAGAATTGACTAGAAATTAGTAAAGTGCATTGACAAAAGTATATCTTTTTCTTCGGAGGTTTTTGCATATCTTTTCCTCTTCAGTGTTCTCCTTTTATAGTCCATGGGCAGCTATCCCCTTCTCATAAGTGTTCTCGCCCATTGAAATTCGATTTTGTTTCCATTTTTCATGGCGTTATTGTTCCCGCCTCAAAAGCTCTACTACAATAACTAATTGACTCAACTATAAAAATTGCTTGATGTTGTAAAATATTGCGTTGCGAATATATAATAGAAAAGAGATTAAGAAGAGAAAGCAAGTGAACACTAAAGATAGTAGAGAAAGCCAGATATTTCACTGTATTGTGATTGTTGTTCTATTGTACATCAAAACTAAACTCCTATTTATAGGAGAACAAGAATGTACTTATCATTAATATCAATGTATCGAATGATACATGTACTGAATAGGGAAGATGAATGTTCATTGTATAGGGAGATGTACTTAGAATATATGATACAAATGTACCATAAGAAGTACATTAGATAAGATGAATATAATGAATATTCATTCATATATTTCATAACACTCCCCCTTAAATATTCATCATATTCATTACGAATGTGCATCGAATGATACTGTCTCATTAAAAATCTTAAGCCGGAAAAACCCAGTGGGATAAAAACCGGACAAAAGGGAAAAAGAGTGCAGAGCACAAATGTTATGATCTCTCCTTTTTATGGATGCATTAATTGCCTCGTTAAAAACTTTAAGCCGGAAAAACCCTATGGGAAAAAACCGAACAGAAAGAAAAAAGAGTGTAATGCATATATAGCCACTGCTGGGGCTAATTAATCTTGCATCTTGTGAACTCGCCGCATATCAATGCTGCAATGTATAGTTCATAATAGCTCCCCCTCAATTAAGCCATGTAGCCACTGCTGGGGCTAATCAATATTGCATCTTGTGAACACGCCGCATACCAATGCCATCTACTAATTTCTCAAAAGTTGATGTTGGCGATGATTTGGTAAAAAGATCTGCAAGATTATTTATGGATCGAATATGTTTAACATCAATTTGTCGACTTTCTTGGAGTTCATGAGTATAGAAAAATTTCGGCGAGATATGCTTGGTCCTATCACCTTTGATATATCCTCCCTTGACTTGTACAACACAAGCAGCATTATCTTCATAAATTATAGTGGGAGAATTTGTAACCGGTACTAAGCAACAAGAATTATGAATATGTGTTATAACGGATCTTAACCAACTACACTCTCTTCCAGCTTCATATAAAGTAATAATCTCAGAGTGGTTAGAAGATGTAGCTACTAGAGATTGCTTCGTAGAACGCCAAGAAATAGCGGTGCCATTATAACAAAATAAATACCCGGTTTGAGAGCAAGCCTTATGTGAATCGGATCTATATCCAGCATCAGCATAACCAACTAAACCAGAGTTAATGGAATCCTTGGAATAATATAATCCAAAATCTATGGTTCCTCGGAGATAACGGAAAATATGTTTAACTCCATTCCAATGCCACCGAGTTGGCTCAGAACTAAAACGTGCCAATAAATTTACCGCAAAAGCGATATCTGGTCTCGTACATTGTGCCAAGTACATCAAAGCCCTAATTGCATTGAGATATGATACTTCAGGACCAAGTATCTCTTCATTTGATTCTCTAGGAAGAAATGGGTCCTTTTAGGGATCTAGAGACCTTACAACCATTGGGATGCTCAATGGGTGAGCTTTGTCCATGTTAAAACGTTTAAGCAATCTTTCAACATATGCTGATTGATGGACAATTATTCCATTTGCTTTATGACCAAGACAAAATTTGGTTTTACCCAAATCTTTAACTTCAAACTCCATTTTCAAATATTCAGCAGTTTCAGCTAACTCTTCTGGAGTTCCAATTAAATTTATATCGTCGACATAAACTGCTATAATAGCAAATCCGATTTCTGATTTCTTAATAAACACGCATGGACAGATAGGATCATTCTTGTACCTTTCCTTAATTAGGTACTCACTTAGGTGTTGATATCACATGTGACCGGATTGCTTTAACCCATACAAGGATCTTTGCAATTTTATTGAGAATAAATTGCGGGGAGTGCATGCTTCAGGCATTTTGAATCCCTCAGGAATTTTCATATAAATATCAGAGTCTAATGAGCCATATAAATATGCCGCCACAACATCTATAAAACGCATTTCCAATCTTTCAAAGATTGCTAGGCTAATGAGAAAACGAAATGTAATCATATCCATCACAGGTGAATACGTGTCATTATAATCAATCCCAGGTCTCTAGGAGAATCCTTGGGCAATGAGTCGGACTTTATACCTGACAACCTCGTTTTTCTCATTTCGTTTTCGGATAAATACCCATTTATATCTAACAGGCTTTACATTATCAAGAATACGAGTTATAGGTCCAAAAACCTCTCGTTTAGTTAGGGAAGCTAATTCAGCTTTAATTGCTTCCTCCCACTTAAGCCAATCTTGCTTTTGACGACATTCAATAATAGATTGTGGCTCACAATCATCATCCATAATTTTATGAGCAACTGAGAGTGCAAAAGCATCATCAATGATGATTTCATTTCGATCCCAAATTTCATTACAATATGTAATGGAATTATCGGTATTCCCAGGGCTAGTGTTCCTTTCATGGGTTTGCTCCTCTTAAGGGGTAATAAGCTCTTTGGGAGCAAGCACAACGCCAGGCTCTTTTGGAGCGGATTCCTGATTCTTTCCCATTCGTTTTCGAGGAGCAGTATCTTTTGATCCTATCGGTCTACCACGCTTCAAGTGCGGGGGATTTTGATCCATTTTAGCATGTTCTTCGGGAACAGCTATCCTAGCTGGAGCATTTGCAGCTGGAATATGAGACTTCGTTACCTTAGTAGCATCATTAAATGCATCAGGAAGTCTATTGGCTATAGCCTGTAAATGGATTATGCGCTGCACCTCATTTTCACATTCAGGAGTCCTTGGGTCTAATTGAGATAAATTTTTCTCATTCCAAGAGAAAACCTTAACTGGTTTTTGTTTTGCAGTCATGGAAGTTGTAGGTATCCCAATTGATGGAAACCTAGGCTCATCGAAATGACAATCTGCAAATCTGGCAGTAAAAAGATCACTAGTAATTGGTTCCAAGAACCTAATGATAGACGGTGAATTAAACCCAACATAAATGCCCAAACGGCGTTGGGGACCCATTTTCGTCCTTTTTGGCGGTGCTACAGACACCTGTACTGCACAACCAAAGGTGCGTAGATGTGAAATATCTGGTTCATAACCAAGAACCATTTGAAGGGGAGATTGTAAAAGACTAGTAGTGGGGCGTAATCTTATTAGAGCTGCCGCATGCAAAACTGCATGACCCCATGCTGTATCGTTGAGATCTGTTCTCAATAATAGAGTGCGGGCAATGATTTGGATACATTTAATCAAGGATTCTGCCAATCCATTTTGAGTATGAACATATGCAACAGGGTGCTCAACCTCGATTCCCAGTGAAGCACAATATGTATTAAAACTCTTTGATGTAAATTCACCAGCATTATCCATTCTTATGCTCTTAATTGGATAATCGGGGAATTGTGCCCAGAGCTTTATAATCTGCGCAAGTAAACGTGCAAATGCGACATTGCGCGCAGATAATAGGCAAACATGGGACCATCTGCAGGATGCGTCCACTAATATCATAAAATATCGAAATGGTCCACTTGGTGGTTGTATTGGTCCACAAATATCACCCTGAATTCTTTGCAAGAATAAAGGAGATTCAAGATTAACCTTTGTTATAGAAGGTTTAATAATGAGCTTTCCTTGTGAGCAAGCCTCACAATTATAATCTTTGGACAGCAATACCTTTATATGCTTTAAAGGGTGCCCTTTTGTATTTTGAATTATCCTACGCATCATTGAAGTGCCAGGATGACCAAGGCGATCATGCCACAGTCCAAACTGATCAGGGCTTACCAATCTCCAGGATGTGGTGGCGTAGGTTTCAATAGCCTTAATCATGACACAATACAAACACATAGAAGAAGCTTCTAGCTTCTCATGGATGGTCTTCAGGCCCATCTTATAAGAGGAAATGCCAATATATTCCTTATCTTGTTCATAAACAGTCTCAATATGGTACCCATTATAACGTACATTTTTGAAACTGAGCAAATTCCTTTTGGATCTAATGCTTAGAAATGCATTCTCAATATGCAGGATGTTGCCATTTGGCAAAATAATTGTGGCATTCCCAAAACCATCAATAATCGAAACAGGACCTGATATTGTATGGATTTGTGCCTTATGCAATGTCATACTAGAGAAAAAGTATCTACTACGAAATATAGTATGTGTTGTTGCACTATCAAGCAAACAAACATCTTCCTTTTTCTCAGTATTTCCATTTGCATTTATATTGACAACTTTAGGTGTCAAGTATCATAAAAGTTGCATATTAGTTATATAGTCGAATAAAATTTCAAAAATAAATATTATATAAGGTTCATAAGCATTTCATAACCATATTAAAGAACAATAAAAAGCGAAACAACATAAAATTCGAAGTTCAAATTATCATCCACTACTCTGATGCCTCATTAAAGTAATCAGGGGTCCTCAAAGAAATCAGAGACATCCAAGGATGCATTTACTACTTCAGGAGCAAGAGGAGTCCCACCAACAGAGATATTATTGGCCTCAACAGTGGTTATGGCAGTAGGATTGATTTCAATGGCATGAGATTCACCACGCTTGCCCGTATTCTTTAAAGATGCCTGGTATAGATCAACAAAATGTTTTGACATACGACAGGTACGTGACCAGTGCCCAGTCATGCCACAACGATGACAAATACTTTCATTAATCACTTTCTTTGGCTTCTTTTCTTTGCCATGATTCATGTCAAAGTTTGATTTCCTAGGGCGGTTAAATTTCTTGCCATCCATTTTAGGATTATGTTCTTGCCTGCGCTTATAGCCCTTAAAATGACCAGTATTTTTCTCAAAGTTAGCATGTGCTTCAGGCAATGTTTTTGAGCCAGCAGGTCTAAGATCATGATTTTTGAGCAGTAATTCATTGGTTTGCTCGACAGTAAGAAGCATAGAAATTAATTCAAAATATGTGGCAAACTGACGTTGCCAGTATTGCTGTTGCAATACAATATTCGAAGCATGGAAGGTGGAGAAAGTTTTTTCTAACAATTCCGCATCAGCGAGTTTGATACCACATAACTCAAGCCGAGAAACGATATCAAATAAAGCGGAATTATAGTCAGACACTGATTTAAAATCTTGTAGTCTGAGATTTTGCCAATCATATTGTGCTTGAGGGAGGATAACAGTTTTGGTATGATCATACCTATCCTTCAACCTCCTCCACAAGATATGAGGGTCTCGAACGGATAAATATTGAGTCTGCAGGCTCTCATGCAAATGACGGCGAATAAAAATCAGCGCATTTGCTTTATCCTTTTCATTTGAGGTTCCATCCTCTATAATTGTATTAGTGAAACCTTGCCCTTGGAGGTGCATTTCCATGTCAAGGCACCATGATAGATTATTCTTTCCACTCACTTCCAGGATGTGGAATTTGGGCTTTTCAATATTTGCCATAATCCTTGCAAAAATAAATCTTTAAATCAATTAAAAAGATTTCCAAATATCCACCGCTACTTTAGGAGCAGAAGGATACTTTTAGATTTGAAATTTGGCTTCAGGCCAAGAAAAATAAAAATGAAGAATTGATAGAAGAAGATGAAGTATAAGTTAATCAATAAAAAGAATACCTACCTTGCAAAAATTACTTACTCAATCGGTAGATCTTCATGCTGATAACGTGTTGTAAAATATTGCGTTGCGAATATATAATAGAAAAGAGATTGAGAAGAGAAAGCAAGTGAACACTAGAGATAGTAGAGAAAGCCAGATATTTCACTGTATTGTGATTATTGTTCTATTGTACATCAAAACTAAACTCCTATTTATAAGATAACAAAAATGTACTTATCATTAATATCAATGTATCGAATGATACATGTACTGGACAGGGGAGATGAACGTTCATTGTATAGGGAGATGTACTTAGAATATATGATACAAATGTACCATAATAAGTACATTAGATAAGATGAATATAATGAATATTTATTCATGTATTTCATAACACTTGATTGCAATTGTTAGTCAATACCTTTGATAATTGTTCTTGTCTAAGAGTTAGACTGCAATATTTATTTGTAGTATATTTATCCTTATAATCGATTTGATTTCAGCCAAGTTTCATGAGTCGATGCTAATGTTTCTCAAACTCCATCGATGTTGATTTGACCAACATCAACTTGACTATTACCTCCTTGACCAATTAATCCCATTGGCTTCTCACAATCAATGTGAGCGTTTAACCACTGACTATTCATAGTGAATATCATATCACATATGCTAGCCAAAATACTATTTACTTCTTACATATTCTATTATTCGATCAATATTCATAATTGGCCTGGACCTTGTTTAGTTGACAACGGCCTGACTTAAAAGATTGCTCTTCGTCTTAATGTTCTTAGCACTTTCTCATCAAAGCCATAAAGCCATAGGTGATGTATAGTTAATGGCATTAATTCTTATGAAATCGACATTAAAGGTGACATTTTTAGGTTGCTAATAGTCACAGACTATATTTAATATTTAAACAGTTTTCCATATGTCTGACGTCATATGTCTGACTTCCTTCCTTTAATGGACCCATTACACTAATTAATATAGATAAGCAACGCACTCAGGAGTTTCACCCTATATGGATGCAAACCACCATTGCATTTCCAAGACTTTCGGGGAGTTTTTTTCCTCAAGATCACACTCCCTTCGCTTTATGTGATCATAAAGCAGAAATTATCGAAACGGTAATCATGTCGAGTTAGATGTCGCGGTCTCAAAAGAAGAAAGAAAGAACCAATAGGTTTTCATCTGGTGAAAGCTGATGCGCATGCGTGCGTAAGTGTATGACTTAAGCGCACACGCATGCATGGCGGCGACCCCGGCTGCATATTTTCTTATCTTTTAGACTTCCCTGTGTGGTACTTCGAAATGATAACATTGATTGTACTTTCATCATATTGTACTTTCCTCGGTTATATAATATCTTACGAAGACTTAGGCATAGAAGGAGAAGATAAAAGCTATATGAAGAACTAGTTTGATACATAGTCATAATCTATACAGAATTCCCAAAGTTATTGATAGTGGAGCGTTTAAATGAAACCCGTTCCATTTTATCATTACACTTGCCTGGGGTTTGGCTTTTTCTTCATTTACTAAATCAGTATTTAATACTCTAATAGTAACAAAAGTGATCACGTGACGGATTTTAAATTACTGTTAGAATAACGGTTTATTTTGAACAAAAAAAATCAAATAATAAATAATTATAAATTGTTATGGAGGTCACTCCCTCAAAAATTTGTGACTCATAACAAATTATTATTTTCATAGTAATCCAAGGACTATTATGCCAACAAAGCCCAAAAATTAAAGAAATTACCTTATCAATCCTAAACATATTGTACAGATATCAACTAAGTAATAAACTTCTCAATTTTGTCAATTCAGTTAAAAAAATTTTATGCGAAATTTCAATGTAGTCCTCCTAGCCAATTTCTAATGAAAATAACTAACGTGACAATTCAATCATTATCGGTTGTGCTACATGCAAAGGATTTGGAATACTCACTTTGGTGGGGACGATGCATGAAGTCGTTGTGGTGGGTTCTACGTAATCAGATAAGGCATGGAATGGGACTTATCTGTTTCCCTTTTTGTGGGTAAGGATTGCGGCATTTTCTTCATCTCGCACTCATTATTCTCAGAAGGGAAGCTTCAGCGAAGTTTGACAAAAACCCCCAAAGAATTGAATGGATGCCTATCATCATCTTGTGGGTAGCGACAAATCTTGATGCTTTCCACGGTCATCAAGATCTGACTTGAGAAAAAGCTTGGTGGGTGCTGTTCCATCCTAGAAAGAGGGTTGGACGGTAACGGCGTGTAGATTGTGGAAGTTACGTGCCTCTTCCATGTGGGGTTTGATCAAAAGTCAGAGGCCGAAGTTAGTTTGGTGATCTCATGGCGATGACTCACGAGGAAGTCGTCTGCGGCCCATTCACTTGAGTTGTACGTTGATTTTCCGGATATTATCATTTATTCAGAAGTACTGTCACTTGATAATATCTGAGAAAATTTTCTAACATTTAGTTTGTGTTAAAAATAAAGTGGAAAAGAGAACTGGAGATGTTTTGAATTTTTTAATATTTCTTTATGTATAATGCTAATGATACATGAGCCTATTTATAGGCTGTTCTCGAAAACTATGTGAAATATTACAATATCAAATACAATCAATTAGAATCAAACAAGGAAGATAATATCTCTAACGATATATCTAACATCCCCTCTCAAACCTAAGGTGATATAGAAGAGGTCAGCTAGAGTTGGGAGAAATGATCTTCAAAATGTCCAGGTGGACGTGCCTTAATGAAAATATTAGCTATCTAATCAACTAAAGAAGTGGGAACAAGATATGCAAGGGCACGACATTCTGGTTTTATAATAAATCGAGCAACAGTAGTCTATTTCTTGCTCTACTAGGATATAAGGGAGTTTCCTAAGAATAAGTAGTAGCATGTAGTAGAGGGACGTTCAAGAGGGTCGCCGGCCCAATCGGCATCAGAACAAGTCGTCAACTCAAAGGTTAAGTTAGAAAAAAAAGTGAAAACTGTGAAATAAGGTACTCTTGACGTAGTGAAGAATTCAAAGAACATCAACAAGGTGAGTTGTTCACGGCACGGTCACGAATTGACTTAGAATATGAATAGCATAAGTGATGTCAAGACGAGTAACAGTGAAATAAACAAAACTACCAACCAATTGTCAATAAAGCGTAGGATTCAAAAGAGGAGTCTCATCTTTGTGATCAAACTTGGCATTAGTCTCAATGGGAGTTGTAGTGATCTTGTTATTAGTAAATCCAGCCCGAGAAAGGAGATTAATGGCATATTTCTCTTGAGAAATATAATAGCCGAGGGAATCTGATTCAACCTCAAAGCCTAAAAAATAGCTGAGTCGGTCAAAATCTTTCATTTCAAGCTATTGACTCAAATACTTTTGTAGTTTCATAATACCGTTACGATCATCGCCAGTAATAACCATGTTATCAACATATAAGGGCAAAAATACACCTGAAATGCCAAAACTTAGCACGATAAGACACGTAAGTGCCAAAAGTTACAAAAGTGCCACTTAAGTGCCATTCTTTTTCAAAAATTAGACACTTGAGTGTCAAGTCCGGCGAAGGTGGCCGGAAATCTTACGTGATAATTTTTTAATAATATAACTCACCTACGTGACACACGCAGAGAGTTGAGTTAGCGACGAAGAATCAAAACGACGTCGTTTTGTCTTTTTCTTGAATTTGAATATATTAAAATAAAATTTTAATTTAAATAATTTAAATAATAATAATAATAATAATAATGTAATATTTATTTAATTATTATATATATTTTAAAAGGGGGGGAGATGAGGCAAAAGGTGAGGGCTAAGCCCTTGTCATTGCCGGGAAGGGCCAGCGATGATAGGGAAGGGTCGACGAAGGTCGCCGGCCCTTGGCCAAGGCCCAGCCCTCATCGACTGCAATCTCCATCTTGCCTTTTTTTTTATAATAAATAAATTTAGTTTAAATTTTATTTTATTAATTTTTATATTAATTATTTGCCCACGTCGACAGCAAAATGACATCGTTTTTACACTTGTCTAGCCATGTCAACGTGCAAAACGACGTCGTTTTGCATTTGCCTCGCCGAAAAATTGCCACATTAGCATTTTGGCCGAATTTTCTCGCCGTTGGCACTTAAGTGATCCATTTTGCCCCGATTTTGGCACTTGATCTCACTTTCTTAACTTTTGACACTTAAGTGTCCCTTCATGCCAAGTTTTGGCACTCTAAGGGTCCAATACTCACATATAAGAGTATCATATCAATAAGATGTTTGTTGGACAAAGAGAGCATTTTCATAGGGACTAGATGTAAATCCATGGTGTTCCATGGTGGAACTAAACTTGGAATACCATGCACAATAAGCTTACTTCAGTCCATATAATGCTCAGCATAGTCAACACACTTTATTAGAAGTGTGAGTGTATCCTGGAGGAGGCTCCATATAAACTTTCTTAGTAAGATCCCCATTAAGAAATGCATTTTTGGCATCCATTTGGAACAAAGGCCATCGCTTAATAGCAGCAACACAGAGGAGGGCCACTAGTCTAGTTTTGTAGCATTCCATCGTACCTTCTGCCTTCATTATGATCTTGTACACCAATTGGCAACCTATAACCGACTTTTCAAGAGGCAAACAATTAAATCCCAATTATGAGATTTTTCTAAAGCTTGCAACTTATCCACCATTGATTGCTTCCAGAGAGGATTAGTACTAACTTCTCTATATGTGCAAGGCTCATGAAAAGAAGCAATAATCGAATAACAGTGAAAATCATGAAGCTGAACAGAAGCTTGACTTACACGAGTGGAATGACAAACAGGAGAAGAAGGAATATCTAAGGGTAGAGAATCAGCAAATGGCATAGACATGTTAGGAGCAATTGAAATAGGATTACGAGAGACATCTACATCAAGATTTGGAGAGGACAATCCCAAAGAGGAAGATTCAAGTGTGTTATCTTTAGGAAATAAATCGGTGTAAGGATTAGTGAAGAAGCGAATAGTTGGAGAGGATGCAAAAGACAAAGAGACATGAATATCTCGTGTTCCCAAAGGGTACCATTATGAGACATGCGAAGTTGATTTGAGATAGGATCCCAACATCTATACCCTTTATGATCAATGCCATATCCAAGGAAACAACATAAACGAGCATGAGATTCTAACTTCATGCATTCTTTAGGGAGAAGATGCACAAAACATGCACTACCAAAGACTCGAAGTAGATTGTAATTAGGAACGCCATCATATAAGTGCTTGTAAGGAGAAATATTACCTATAGTAGGTGATGGAATACGATTAATAGTATACAGTAGTATGATAGGCTTCTCCCCAAAACTGTTCTAAACAAGATGCTAAGACTAGAAGACTGTGTACGATATCTAAGATGTGCCTATGTTTACTCTCTACTCAACCATTTTGTTGAGAAGTCCTTGCAAGAACGATGAATAATAGTATCGTTCTAAGAAAGAATTCTAAGGAACTCTTTGTCTCTATGTTACATGGCATTATTAGTACAAAAAACTTTAATATCTCAAAAATATTTTGTCTTGATCATGGCAACAAAATTGCTATAGATATGAGTGATTTCACATCAATTCTTCATAAGATAAAGTCATGTAAAACGGAAATAATCATCCACAAAAATAAAAAAATAACAAGATTCTCCCATAATGGGAGTACGAGATAATCCCTAAATATCAAAGTGAATTAGATTAAAGGGAGCATAAGAGACAAAAACACTAATATTAAAAATAAAGCATGATATTTTCCCAACTTACAAGGCAAGCAATCAAAAGTTTTATTGTCAATAGAACCTAAATGACCACTTAAAATCAGAGCACATAAACTAGAGAAAGAAGGATGTCCCAATTGAGAATGTGAAGTTTCAGATAATACCATGGCATCACAATGAGTGAAGGAATTGGAAAGCTTTAATGAAACAAGATCAAACAAACGTCCTACTTTGCGGCCTATCCCAATCGTCTATCCCGTCTATGGATCCTGCACACAACAACCATTCGAAGAGAAATGAATGTCAAAACCAAGTTCACATAGTTGTCCCACAACTATCAAGTTTAGTGAGAGTTTAGCAACCATAAATATATCAAGCAAGGACAATTTGGACATCGAAAAATGCCCCGTTTGAATAACTATCTATATGAATAATAGGTGCTTGTGAAATATATGACTTTGTCTTGAATAAATAGGAATTAGAGATCATGTAGCAAGCAGAATCAAAGAACCATGGATCAGGATTTACCTAGGGTGACTGACAAAGTAGAAGGGTTAGGTACAGAGGAGCTAAAAATACTAGATTCTATAATGATAGAATGAACTATGGACCGAAGATCATCTATCCTCAATGGTAGCAGCAACGATGGATAGACGTGCATGTGGATCTCTAAACTGGGATAGATTGTTCCTTCCCATAGGTTGCTTAGGTTGCAGCTAATAACAATTGGATGATGATGACCAAGAGGACGACAATGCATACAGTAAGGCTTGCACCATGAGGAGGAACCAGTAGGGGCAAGCACAACATCTTTAGGGGTAAAGACTAATAGAATAACACATTGCACTTTTAAAGTAGTAGCGAGTTGAGCCTCATCCGTCAACAATTTCGAGGCAATTGAGTCAAGATTAGGTAAAGGATCTCAATGCAGAAGTGAAGCTTGCATAGATTCAAATGCATCATTAAGTGCCATTAGAAAATACATAATACACATACAACCGTGGCATTTAGCAAACTAACAAGCATCAAAAGTCGTCTCCCATTCAAGCTCAGACAAAGCTTAGCTAATCTCATAGCATGCATGGAAGATAGTAAGTTGTTAATAGACCGACCTAAATTCCCTAAGAGTTGATACTGATGAGCAATGTCTAATGCGGAGTAACAATTGCAAGAAGATCCCAGGCTTCCTTTGTTGTATTTAGGCGATTAAACTGAAGTCTGATAGATGAAATTGAAGTGTTTCAAAACCATGTGAGTATTTGATGATTCTTGCAATCCCACTCCTCTAAACGTTTAGCAAATTGATCATTGGTTCATCAATTGCCTGCATAGGCTCACGAAAATTTCTAGCGACGTAACACCAAAGCCTACATCCTCTTAAACTTGATACTTCCTGAGCCCATAAAATATAGTTTGATACATTTAGGATGGTGTGAATAAGTACTGAGACTTCTAATTTATCCATGATATGCAATATACCTTTATGAATCAATAGATTCTATAAGGAATTCAAAGAAAATTGGTACAAAGCCAAAAAAAAAAGATTTAGGATGTCGAAATACCTCAGGAATCGATTTGAAATGCCAAAAATCAATCCAAAATAGTTCAAACCGGTCTAATCTATGGTAGTCGATGCGGGTTGACAATAATAATTTTAGGATGACGTGACGGACAACTTGGCTAAGGAGCTATGTAGCACCGACACGGACACCCGACACGTGACACAACATGACACGCAGACAGGTCATTTCTCAAAAAATAGAGAATTCCGACACGTTATATATTAAATAAATACAAAAATAAATAAATAATAATAAAAAGAGCATAGAATTATTTTGTACTAAAAATATTAATCCAACAGTTGTTAATATCATTTATTGTTTTAATTTGACAGAATTCAAAAATTGCAAATACAAAAGAGTAAATTTGAAGGAACGTGTCTTGTTTTATTACACTTGTCGGAGATTAGTGAGATTTCTTATAGTCCCAGACAGAGTTCGGAGTTCATGATATAGACTGGCTTAGAGCTCCTTTGCAAAACAAGGTTCAAGAAAAATGAAAATCCAAGACAAGAACTCTCGAAGTACGACCAAAAGAAAAGGAAATAACTAAATTCGCCATGGAAAATGTGAGAGATAACTCACAAGCCAATGACATAGACCAAAAGAGATAACTCGCAAGCAACACCTACGAGAGGTGGAAAGAAGCAAAAAAAAAAAAAAATCACAACTTTAAGTCTGTGGGGGCGGTGGAGCGATGTCGGCAAGAAGAGAGGTGTTCCATCGTCACTCACGGGAAGGTCAAAACTTATAAGTGAGAAACTTGAGAGTGAGAATTTTCTTCTTTCCCCTTCATTTTTGTTATTTTCATTATTTTTCATATATTTATATTTTGACCCCTCAAGTATTGAAAATTTTTAAAATTGACCTCGTACGTGTCGGAATCACGTGTTGGAATTTCAAACTCGCGTGTTAGAGCATGTCGGGAAGAGTTGACCACATGTCGGATTTCCCGACACTCGTTGACCGCGTGTCTGAACGTGTCGGAGCGTGTCGGACACGTGTCGGAGTGTTGAACACGACACGAAGGCTTCCGAGAATATCGATGCTTCTTAGCTAAGAAGTGGCGCTGACATGGAGGATGACGTAGGATAATGACATGGCAAACAACTTGGTTGAAAAGTGGCACTGAAATGGAAGATGACGTCACTTGTTCAACGGATGCAGCGAATTAAGTGCGAGGCACATGGGCAAGTGGATCTCACGCGCAAAGGACTTAGGCGGCGCGTGAGGGCATGTAAAAGGGATCCGGTGACTTTATATACTGGGTTGGAGTCATCGGAGGATAAGGGCCTATTTGTTTATTTTTGTTTCTACTCCCCAGAACAAAAATTTCTATTATTTTGTTCCGGAGAACAAAAAAAGAACAAAAACGCGTTTGGTAAAACTTTGTTCCCGGGAACAAAAAATCTATTTTTTTGTTCCGGAAACAAATTTGGAACAAAAACAAGAAGTAGAAAAAACTTGTTTCTTGTTCCCGTAACAATTTCAAGAAACAATTTTTCTCTTTCCTCTTTTTTTCTTCTCTTTCTTTTCTTCTTCTTTTCTTCTTCTTCATTTTGCCGGTCACCGGCCTTGGCCATGGCCAGAGCCAGCGACCGGCCAGACGAGGGTCAGCGACCTCGCCAAAGCGTCACCGGCCCCGGAGATGCCGAGCCACGGCGAGGTCGACCTCGCCCAAATCTGGCGAGGCCAAGCTCGCCCAGATCTAGCGAGGCCGACCTCGCGCCACCTGGGCGAGGTCAAGCCTCACCGGTGGCTTTGGTGGCTAGGCGAGGCTCGACCTCGCCCAAGCGGCGCAAGGCTCACCTAGCCACCAAGGCCACTGGCGAGGCTCGCCCTGGTGAGGCTCCAGCGAGCTTACCGGAGCTCGCCTAGCCAGTCGCCGGCCACGGCGGTGGCCGGCGACCGGCCACAAAGAGAAAGAAGGAAAAAAAGGAAATAAGAAATAAGAAATAAGAAAAAAAGGGAAAATATAATAAAAAATATTGAAAAACTAAAAGAAACAACAAAATTATACAAGTTTACCAAACGTATTTCTATTCCTGAAGTAGAAATTTTTTACAGTTATCAAGTGCGTTCTTATACTCATAAATTATTCCCAAGAACGGAAACAAAAAAAAAAAACTATTTATGTTCAAAAATTGTTCCCTAGAATAGAAACGTTACCAAACGCGCCCTAAGTAACCTGTTTCTAGTGGATTTTGTTTATAATATCCAACTATTGCTTCAAAAGAGCACTTAAGGCATCAGCGTTGGCGGCCCGTGACATGGCGACGCATGGTGGCCTGTGCGGCAGATTCCCAAGTCTTATGGTGATGAATTTTCAAAGTCTAAATGAGGGCAACGAACTAATGATGGGATTTGTTTTTCAAAATGAGCAACGAGATTACCTGAACAACAATCGATGGCGGCAGTTCGATGATGTTATGCTCACAATTCGTTGTCATGTTAATGCAGGTTGCAGCTATGGCACCAAACGTCCCTGCACTATACGAGCTCCACTTTGCGGTTCCAATGGCAGGCGCAACTCTTTCTGCGCTCAACGTAAGCCTTGACGAGCACACTTTGACGATCATTCTTCAACGGTTACGACCCAAAATCATCTTTGTCGACTCCGAGCTCGCACACCTCGTCTCCAAAGTCATCCACAAAGAGAACGACACGCACCTCCAAGAAAACTACCACGATCACAAGCCACTCCTTGTCGCAATCCACGACGTCTCACCGAACTGTCGAACCCACTGTGATCTTGAGGTTCGAGAGTATGAACAAACCCTAGCTATGGGAGAGAGTGATTTCCAAGCCATGAGTCCGGCCGATGAGTGTGACCCTATCTCGGTCAACTTCACTTCGGGGTCGACAGGGATGCCCAAGGCAGTGGTGTACAGCCACCGGGCAGTGTACTTGAACTCTCTAGGGCTGATCCTCCGATACGACATGGGGAAGTCGCCTGTGTTCCTATGGACGGTGGACATGTTCAGGTGCAACGGTTGGTGCTTCACATGGGCAATGGCAGCGCTCGGCGGCGTTAATGTGTGTATTAGGAATGTGTCGGCGAAGATCATCTTCGACTCCATTCAGCTCCACAAGGTCACTCATCTATGTGGTAATGGTCCATTTTTTGTTTATTTCGATGTGGACAGCCCTATTGCACCATGGCATGACATATTGAATGTAGTCGAAGGATGAGAATGATAAAACTAATATGAACACCTAGAGTGGGGTGAATAGGTGTTTAAAAGAATTTTTGAAAAGTAAAATAAATTCCGAACAAAGTTTGAGAACCAAATAGAGTCTGATAAACAAGTCACTAGAGTTCTGAAAAATATTCAGAATCAGATAAGAGATGGAATTGATTTTTGTGATACTTAAAAAAATGCAACAGATTTAAATAAATAAAAAAGTTAAGAGAAGAGAAAATTGCACACGAAATTTATAGTGGTTCGGCTTAGATTAAGTTTACGTCCACTCTCTCACGCTGACAGCCTTCTAGCTGGAATTCACTATAGCATCAACGGAGAAGTACAATTTTTCGAGTACAAACACTCAGTGGAAGATTCATTTTCTCTCACTAAGTCACTCTTCTTGTGATTTTTTCTCTTGAATGCAATTTGTAAGGACCGTCGATGAAGAACAAGTGGTTGAAAGACTTTAGACTTTGGAATTTCAATTTTCACACATTATCTCAAATAAACTGAATGACCTCCTTAAATATTCCTCCACATCTCACTAGCCATTGGCATTTTCTAGAGAAATTTCTTCCAATCAATCCGTTGGATAGAATCAATTAAGGAAATCTTATAGACGTTTGAAGATTGAGATAAAAATCCGTTGATTTTGGTCGCCTAAACAATCAGAATCTAAGTTTCCATAAGTAGATACTTCCCAAAAATGAACTTGTCTTCAAAATTGATTTCATCAATTTGCGATTGATTCCATTAATGTATTTATAAAAGGTAAGTGAAATTTTTCGCCAAAGAACCAGGTATTGAAGAATAAATTCCTACTACGTTCATTCTGAATCCTTATCGCAAGATTAATAAATCTAAGTCTAATTATATCTTCATTCGAGACTTGGTTTCAGTCTGGATTGTGTTAGAGTGGGAAAAACTTCTAGAATGAAGACTTTGGCAAGAGTCTGCGATATAACTTCAGAAGTATATTATTCTTCAAAATAAGAATAAGAATAAGAATAAGAAAATTTTGTCAACTTCAAAACTTTGGTGGGAGTTTTCTCAACAGAGAATGCCTTTTAACTTAAAATAAGTTACAATATACCATTCACATTAAAAAAAATAGATAACTTGCGTTGAGATATGTCGATAACGTGTCATTACCTTAGTGTAGCATAAATATATAATCAAGTAATTAGGAGGATGCCTACACTTTTTGAAGCATGTCATATGAAAGTATGGGTAATCGTAGGTTCATGCAAAATCACCCATGAAAAAGTAGAATTTTGTTCTTCTTTTTTCCCTTTCAACAGGTAAACCCACTATCCTAAATATGATTGCTGAATCCCCACTGGTCGACCGAAAGCCACTGCCTTCCGTGGTGGATGTAATTATCGCCGGCGCATTCCCGACGACTCCCGTCCTCGAGAGAGTCCAAGAACTTGGGTTCAATATTGTCATCGGATATGGCATGACAGAAGCCCTAGGGCCCGCCATCATCAGGTCCTGGAGGTCATCGCAACACCACCACCATGAGGAGGAGGATGACGACAACGACCATCATAACCTGAAATGTAGAGAAGGCCTCCAAAACATCACACTGGAAGCTGCCGATGTCAAGGACCCGACCACCATGCGGAGCGTTCCAAGCGACGGGGAAACAATCGGAGAAGTCATGCTCCGAGGGAACACCCTCATGGTGGGCTACTTGGGCAACCCGGAGGCAACACAGGAGGCCTTTTCTGGCGGGTGGTTCAGGACTGGTGATGTGGGGGTGCGGCATGCAGATGGTTGCATAGAGATGAAGGACCGAGCGAGGGACGTCATAGTCTTAGGGAAGGAGGTGATCAGCACATTGGACATAGAAGCCGTCTTGTTGAGCCACCCGAAAGTTGCGGAAGCTGCGGTTGTCGCCCGAAACGACGTTGTTGCGGGGCAAGTCCCATACGCATTTGTGAAGTTGAAGGAAGGGTGGAGTTCGGACCCCAAGGAGATAGTAGGGTTTTGTGCGGAGCGGCTGCAAAGGGTGGCGATGGTTCCGAAAACGGTGTGTTTCGGGGAATTGCCAATGAATTCCACAGGGAAGGTGCAGAAGTCTGTGCTGAGAGAGAGAGCCGATGCTTGTCCATAGAACGAGCACAGCTTCGTAAGAACCAAATCATCATGTTATTGCTTCCCATTGAACTACTTGTGTGTTTTTGTGTTATTTGTCCTGACATTGCTTAATTCGGATCGTCGTTAATTTCTCTTTGATGGAAGCATAGCTTTTCGTTTCTTTCTATTTTTAGTCAACATTTTTAGCTAGAATCTGACCAGTAATTTGTAGTTATTCTATGAAAGCAAAGGTTTAAGTCTTGGATATTGTTGACATGGCCATCCTCTTACTCGAAAGACAGTCTCGTACAAATAACCAGTTGTGATAACATGTGACAAATGAATCTAATAAAAGAAAGAAGAAAGGAAATAAGTCAAAACACTCTATTTACAAAGTTTGATCCGTATGTCGATACCTACGTTCATGAGAAGAGCAATACAGAATTCCACTATAAAAACAAAGCAATATTGTGACATCTCAGAACGTCACTCGACACATGTTTCTCATATCATTACTCTCTTTTAGCATGTGGAAGTGAAATCAAATATTTACGAATATTCTTTTAGCAATTAAAGCCTTACAGTTAACCCTTCTTTTTGTTGGAGAAAACTTCATTATGTGTTTTGAAGTTGACAAAACGATTCCATCAGTCAAGTCTGAAGACCTCTAGAGTCAAGATTTAAAGTCTGCCCTCACTGATAGTTTCCAAACTGTCGAAGAAAAGATTTATCCGATGAAGAAGACTTATTCGGATACAAGTATATCTTTAAGGATTTGATTCGTACGGTTGAAGAATATCTCACGGTTGGAGATAGCATCTCGTGATCAATTATTCTTATTGAAATCAACTTGAATAATTAGATCCGTTGAATGGTGAAGTATACTTGGAAGGTTCTACTTATGGAAACCTAGATCCTGATTGTACGAGCGAGCAGGATTGGTGGGCTATCATCACATTCCTTAAATAACTCGAGATCTTCCGAATTGATTCTATCCAACGAGTAGATTGGAAGAACTCATTCGGAAGGTGCCAACGGTTATGATGGCATGGAGGAGTATATAAGGAAGACGCTCAAGTTATTCGAGTGTGTGCGTGAGAGAAAAATTTGAAAGTCTGAAACTCTTAGTTCTTTGCTGTTACAATTTGTCGAGCTTAAATTGTACTCAAAAGAGAGATCAAATACTTGTGAGACATTGAGGAAGTGTAGTAGAGTCTCTACACTGTGGAATCAAGGATGTGACACTGTAAAATCTCTTTTGGTTCTTAGTGGAATCCAGCCAGTGGGCTGTCAGTGCGGGAGAGTGGACGTAGGCTTGGTCTAAGCCGAACCACTATAAATCTTGTGTTTCAATTCTCTTTCTCTAATATCTTTACTTTAATTTGTAGCCTTATATAACTATATACAGTCTTTTATTTCTTCAATCTACTGTTTTCATAAAAATCGAATTAAGTTATTAAGTCTTGCAAAAACTTCTTTAACACCTATTCACTCCCCTCTAGGTGTTCAACTAGCGTTATCAATTGGTATCAGAGCTTGTGTACTCAATTAATTAAAGTGTTTTTACTTCTGAGTTAAAGATCCATGGCTAGTATGTTGGCTCCAAGTTTGGTTGAAGGCCAAAGCAACACTAGACCACCTTATTTCAATGGAAAGGAATACAACATATGAAAAAACAAGATAAAAGCATTCCTAAAATCGAAAGATCCTCTGGAATGGGATGTAGTAGAAAAATGAATTATTCCTAAAGCTACATCAGTTTCAGAAAGGGGAAAAGAAGTTGCAGACGCTAGCGAGATGACTCAAGAAGAGATAACCAAGAGACAAGCTCTTGATGCTAAAGCAATTTACTCCTTATATTGTGCATTATCTCCTACTGAATATAATAGATTATCTTCTTGTGAAACAACCAAAGAAGTCTAGGACAGGCTGCACATTACCTATGAAGGAACTGATTGAGTGAAAGAAACAAGGATCAATATTCTACTTGGACAGTATGAAGCCTTCAAGATGAAGCCAGAAGAATCTATTACTGACATGTTTAGTCGTTTTACAGAAATTGTAAATGGTTTAGAGTATCAGGGACAACTAATCTTAGGACCCATGAAGGTTAACAAGTTGCTGCGTTGACTATCCAAAGATTGGAATCACGTAAAGACTTTGATAAGCGAAACACAAAGGATCATGCCACTTTATGTAGACGAATTGGTTGACACACTTCAGTCCTATGAAGTGGAGCAAATCAATGAAGAAGAAGATCCCAAAGGTAAGAAATCAATTGTTTTGAGATCTAACAATGACGCTGATGTTACAGACTCTGAAGATGATATGGATGATGAAGAGTTAGCTCTTATGATAAAGAGGTTCAGGAAACTGAACAAAAAGGGAAGAAGATTCAATTAGAAGAAACAAAGCACTCAAAAGTTTCAAAACAAATCAACTGATGATGATGAATCCAATAAAGATGTGATCTGTTTTTAATGCAAGAAAAAGGGACACATCAGACCCAACTGTCCCATGCTGAAGAAAAAGAAAGGGAAAGTTGAGAAATACAGGAAGGCTCTCAAGGCAGAGATATGGAGTGATACGGAATGCGAAGAAAGTGACGAAGATTATGCTAATATTTGTCTAATGGCAAAATCAGAATCAGACTCAGACTCTGAAGTAGATACAAACTCAAACTCAGATAGTGAAATCGAGGTAAGTAATTTAAAAATCCCTACTAAAGTCTCGAAATACATTGATGAACTATGTCTTAGTCTCAAAACCTCTCTCAAAAGGATTTCCGAGCTAAAAAGGGAGAATTCTACACCGAAGCAATAGGAAATTTTATGGAAAGAAAAGTTTGAAAATTTAAATAAAAGTTTTGTTACTTTAAAAGAAAATGCAAACTCTCTTTCAAAAGAAAATACATTTTTGAAAAATGACATTTCAAATATTTCAAAAAGGTTTTCAATAGGATCTGAAAAATTTGAAAAGATTCTTTCAATACAAAGACCCTACTTTAATAAATCAAGCTTGGGAATGACTTCTGAAACTATTCCTCTAATTGATTTTCCAAAAGTGAAAGAAAGAATCAAACAAAGGCCTACAAAAACTTTTTATAGAAATCATTTTCATAAAGTCTTTGTAAAACCTGTTGGGCGAAGTGCTCTTAAATGTTCTAAGTGCAACAGCTCAGAACACTTTGAGAAAGAATGTCCTATGGTTTGGAGACCTGTTAAGAAGGAATAGGCAAAGACTGCTTATTGCACTAACTCCTCTGGACCCAAGAAAATATGGGTACCAAAGAAAGCTTGAGTTTCTTTTTTAATTACAGGTCACTATCAAGAAAAATGTTAAATGGTATTTAGATAGTGGCTGTTCAAGGCATATGACTGGAGATTCAAGTTGTTTTATAAAACTTATGCAAGTAAATGGTAGAAAAGTCTCCTTTGGTGGAAACAGTAAAGGAAGAATTGTTGGATGTGGAACAGTGAAAATTGGAAGTCTCACAATCAACAATGTTTCCTTAGTGGAAGGACTCAATTACGATTTACTTAGCATCAATTAATTGTGCGACACTGGATTCAAGATCAATTTTCAAGAAGGAATATGTTCGGGAACTAGTAAAGATTTTTCACAATCTTTTACTGGCGAAGACATGAGAACATCTATCTTCTGGATATAAAACCAGGGAAGTCTCAATGTCTAATTTCAATTCAAGATGAAGCAAATCTTTGTCATCGAAAGCTTGGCCATGTCAATATGAAGCAGATTGCCAAGATCTCTTCTAAGAATCTCGTTCGAAGACTGCCCAACCTGAAGTTTCAAAAATCTGACTTATGCACACCATGTGTATTGGGAAATCATATTTCTACTAATCGTGTTTTGCAGCTTCTGCATATGGATCTCTTTAGGCCAACCAGAACTAAAAGCATTGGCGGAAAGAGATACTGTCTAGTAATCGTTGATGACTATTCACAATTCACTTGGGTTTACTTTCTGGCAAGTAAGTCTGAAGCCTTTTCTTACTTTTCAAAGTTTGCTAAGAAAGTTCAGAATGAGAAAGGTTATGCTATTTCAAGTATACGAACAGACCATGGAGGTGAGTTTGAAAATCAAGACTTTGCAAAATTTTGTGATGAATCAGGTTTTCAGCATGTTTTTTTTTCTCCATACACTTCAGAACAGAATGGAGTTGTGGAAAGAAAGAATAGATCTTTGCAAGAGATGGCAAGAACTCTTTTAATAGAAAGTAGTATTTCTTTTCATTTTTGGGCTGAAGCAGTTTCTACAGCATGTTATATTATTAACAAAGTTTTTTTAAGGCCTATTCTGGAGAAAAATCCTTACGAGTTATTCAAATGAAAGAAGCCAATTGTTTCTTACTTTCATGTATTTGGTTGCAAATGTTTTGTTTTGAAAAATACAAATGATCGAACTGGTAAGTTTGAAGAGAAATCAGACGAATGAATCTTCCTTGGATATTCAACCACCAACAAAGTTTACAGAGTATTCAACAAAAAGACTCAGTCTATGGAAGAATCTACGAATGTCAAATTCCTAGACTCTTTGTAGAATCAACTGATTCAGACTCATCCTGAAGAATCTGAACCTGCTCCAAACTCTACAAAGTCTACCTCCCTTAAAGCAGCTCAGACCTCTGAAAATCAGCGAAAGGAAGTTGAAGAATCAACTGAAGTAGAAGAATAGCTTCCTGCTAGACCATCAAGCAACTGGAAGCACAAATCTAGTCATCCCAAAGAACTCATCATTGGTGATATTGATGAAGGGATTCGCACCAGATCCAAAAGGCAAGAAGAGTTTACCGCCATGGCACTTATTTCTGAAATAGAACCCAAAAGCATAGAAGAAGCTGGATTAAAGCAATGCAAGAAGAACTCAGACAATTCAGCATTAACGATGTATGGGAGTTAACTCCCAAACCGAAAGGTAAATCCATTATTGGAGCTAAATGGGTTTTCAGGAACAAATTGGACGAAAAAGGAAAAGTGATCAGGAACAAAGCAAGACTCGTGGCCAAAGGATATACGCAAGAAGAAGGGATAGATTATGATGAAACTTACGCTCCAGTAGCCAGGTTAGAAGCAATTAGATTATTACTTGCTTTTGCCTGTTATAAAAATTTCAAGTTATTCCAAATGGACGTCAATAGTGCATTCCTAAATGGATTTATTCAAGAAGAAGTCTATGTGGAACAACCCCCTAGATTTGAAGATCCAAAGAGACCAGACTCAGTATTCAGACTAAAAAAGGCTCTCTATGGTTTAAAACAAGCACCTCGAGCTTGGTATGACAGGTTAAGTAATTTCTTAATACAAAATAGTTTTGTCAAAGGAAAAGTGGATACTACCTTGTTTATTAAAAGGGAAGGTAAAAACTTTCTACTTGTTCAAATTTATGTTGATGATATTATATTTGGATCGCCTAATGAAAACCTGTGCAAGAAGTTTTCTAAGTATATGCATGATGAATTTGAGATGAGCATGATGGGTGAACTGTCATTCTTTCTCGGACTACAAGTAAAACAATTGAAGCAAGGAATATTCATTCACCAAGAAAAATATGCGAAAGAACTTGTTAAAAAATTCGAATTGGAGAATTGCAAAAAGACTGAGATACCAATGTCTAGTTCTTCGAAGCTGGATAAAGATGAAGAAGCAAAGAAAGTTGACCAGAAACTTTACAGGAGTATTATTGGTTCACTTCTTTATCTTACTGCTTCTAAACCTGACATTTTGTTTAGTGTTTGCATATGTGCTAGATTTCAATCTGATCCAAAAGAGTCTCATCTAAGCGCCGCAAAATGCATCATCAAATACATTGCAACTACTTCAAATTTGGGTCTGTGGTATCCTAAAGAAGGAGACTTTACCCTCCTTGGATATTCAGACGCAGATTTAGCAAGTTGCAGAGTTGATCGAAAGAGTACATCTGGTACATGCCAAGTGCTGGGAAACAGGTTAGTATCTTGGTTCTCAAGGAAGCAAAGCATTGTAGCTCTTTCAACAGTAGAAGTAGAGTATGTGGCTCTTGGAAGTTGCTGTTCTCAAATCTTATGGATAAAACAACAACTGAGAGACTTTGGAATCAAAGACTCTTGCATCGAGATCAAATGTGACAACACCTGCGCAATTAACCTCACAAAGAACCCAATTCTTCATTCAAGAGCAAAGCATATAGAGATTCGACATCACTTTATTAGAGATCATGTTCAAAATGGAGAAGTTATGATTCAATTCATTGACTCAAAGAATCAATTGGCGGACATATTTACAAAGCCTCTGGAGAAAAACCTATTTGAGACTATTCGCACCAGACTGAACGTCATATCTCTTACCCAGTAAAGTCAGAATGTGCTCAAGACTCAAAAGTAAAGTCTAAAGGTGTTCAGACTCAGAAGACCAAGAGTTACGACTGTAAATTGTTTCTATTCCAATATTTTAAACTCGAAAAGGTACGGTTACTCATTAACTACTAATTGATTGAAATTATCTTTCCAAGTTTTTATTTCTCAAAAAGGCAGTTATCAATTTTGAAAAGACAGTTATTTAAAAAAAAAAAAAAAAGGAAGTTATTCGTTTTGAAAAAATATTTTTATTTTTCCTTTTACGATGTTTCGTTTATCTCGCTTCACTTGCTTTATATGCTACCGAGACTCATCTTCTTCGTTTTTACACTGAAACCCTAGAATACAAAATTCCTATTTGCTTTCACTTTCACTCTCGATCTATCCAAAAGTTTTCACCTTTTTCGAGCAAGTTGGTGAATTCCTCCCTTGAAGCGATAATGTCTTCAAGAAAGTCTTCAAGGATTGCAAGCAGGGGACCACGACATATGCCCGAGGGTTCTACGCATTTTGACTTGACCAAGGAAGAAGATTCTTCTCCACCACTGCGTCCGAGTCAGCAACAACCTTCTCAGCAACGTCAATCTTCTCCACCAACTCAACCAGACGATGAAGTTAAAGAGGAGGCTGAACCTGTAAGAACGCTAACTCCCAAGGTTGCTTTCAAACTTTACTCTAATTTGAAGAATGGAGGAACGCCAATGTCTCTAATCGATGAATTCTTAAGAGATAGAGGATACGAGAATGAAACCATATTTTTGCGGGAATTGGAACAGTTAGGAGTTGTAGAGAAAGGAACGGCTGAAAGAACTTTTGCGAATTTCCCAAGTAACCCATTCTATGGCACTGCAAATCAACCACAAGTTCTGGACGACGATGAACGGATGTTTACTCATTTTCAGCCTAGAACGGGAGTGGCTGCAAATATTGCTGATGGTTCCAATCTGTTTAGATCGAAAAATCACAAGAGGGTTTATTCGAATCTTACGAAGAGAGGGGTTATGAACCCTAGGACTGTTGACTTTGATTTCCTTGATTCGATAAATGTCAATCTGCGAGAGAAGTTTGCTCTACTGCAATTGGAACGGTTCTGTTCTGAATCCACTGCTGCTTATCCAGAACTCACCTCGTACTTTTACTTGAACTTATCTTTCTTGGATGCAAACAGTTTTACTTTCACTGTGAAGGACAAGGAATTTTTGGTGGATACAGACACGTTGGCTGACATAATTGGGGTGGAAAGAACGAGTTTCCAACCAATTAGCGTGTTTATTGCTCATGCTACTCCGTCGTTGGTGAGAGATAGGGATGTTAAAGGCAAGATTTCCTACACAAGAATGAGTGCCTCTAACATTTTGCTGCACAAGATTGTGATCAACTGCATTCGTCCCAAGTCGACATCCAAGACTGGTGTCTCTCGATCTAAAGCGAAATTGATGTGTGTCATCAATACTGGATTTAAATTCTCTCTGCCTCACACCATCTTGTTCCATATGTACCGAACTGTGGTGAAAGATAAGGGACAACTCCCTTATTCTGCTCTTATCACGCGTCTATTCAAACACTTTAAAATTCACATCTTTGCACCATTATGCTTGACAACCATCTCTCTAATGGTGATTGGTTTCAAAATGGTCACAAAGATGCATTTGAAAGAGTTGAACAATGTGTTGGAGCGTATGAAGGAGAAGTCTCATGTCAAAGCAAAACAAGACTCTGCTGCTGCGAAGAGGAAAGGAAAGGAGCCCATGATTGCTCTAGCAAAGAAGAAAAGAACTCTCATCTTGCAAGATGAAGAAGATGAGGATGAAATGACTCTTTCAGCCTTAAGAAACTTAAAGAGTTTTGTCAGCTTTCATGAGACAAGAGAAGAGCCAGAAGGAGGAAAAGAAAGAGAAGAGATAGAGAAGGAAGAAGAAGAACAGAGGAGGACAGAGGAAGAAAGAAGAGAGAGAATGAGAACAAGATCAGGGTCAAGAAGACACTTTCGAGCCAACCTTGGCTGTCTCCCCGTCTAGTGATTCTGAGATGGCGGGAACTGGAACTGCTGACGCTCATCACTCTGAAGCTGAAGTTGATCAAGAAGAAATCTTACCTACGCCACCTGAAGTCAACAAAACAGGGGGAGCTGTTGGACCAAAAGGTATTTCTTCACCTTTATTTGCTAGTGATGTGAGTCGTTCTGCAGCAGACCTAGAGGATGTGTATGCCTTGCATTACCCAGAAGACAGTCATGGTGGACAATCTGTTGAAGCTCCATCCATTCTCAAAATCCTTAGAATTGACTCAGCTGATCCTAATTCTGCATCAGCTCAAACAGCAGAGTTTTCAAGACTGTTGGAAATTCTATTGGACGTCAGAAAACAGCAATATGCTATGGGATTTGAGATGCAGGATCTCAAGAATGCGTTTAAGGCCACTTCAATGTCTCTGCATGACCAGTTGAACGCCCTGAAGATTCAAGTGCAATCTACTGTACAAGGTGAAGATTTTCAGTCATTGAAGTAGAGTTTTGAAAGGCTTGAGAAGACAGTGCATTCTATGGGAGAATTCGAGCTTGTTCACCTTCCCAAACAGCCATGATTTTGACTATATTTTCAACCAACTCTTTTTCATTTGTTCTCCACTTTTTGCTATTGACAAAAAGGGGGAAAGGTTTTATACAGATTTGATGACTTTTTGATTTTTTTGATTGTGATTTTGACTGTTGGACTTATCTTTTGTTTGGACTGGTTGTGACTTGGACTAGCTTGACTGGTTTGGACTGACGATGCTTGCAAGTAACTTAAGCTATGTTGTTGATTATTATAATGATAGATGCTTCTACAGGACTAACATGTTTACTGTGGTTGCAGAATCGCTACTATCCTTATTCTAATATCTAATTATCTTTTATAAGAAATATTGGTTTGCTTAAGTGTTGTTTTGCAGGTCATAGTGTCCAAATCTACGGGAAGGTTTTGTCACCATCAAAAAGGGGAGATTGTTGGAGAAAACTTCCTTATCTGTTTGAAGTTGACAAAACAATTCCATCAGTCAAGTCTGAAGACCTCTAGAGTCAAGATTTAAAGTCTGCCCTCACTGATAGTTTCCAAACTGTCGAAGAAAAGATTTATCCGATGAAGAAGACTTATCCGGATACAAGTATATCTTTAAGGATTTGATTCGTACGGTTGAAGAATATCTCACGGCTGGAGATAGCATCTCGTGATCAATTATTCTTATTGAAATCAACTTGAATAATTAGATCAGTTGAATGGCGAAGTATACTTGGAAGGTTCTACTTATGGAAACCTAGATCCTAATTGTATGAGCGAGCAGGATTGGTGGGCTATCATCACATTCCTTAAATAACTCGAGATCTTCCGAATTGATTCTGTCCAACAAGTAGATTGGAAGAACTCATTTGGAAGGTGCCAACGGTTATGATGGCATGAAGGAGTATATAAGGAAGACGCTCAAGTTATTCGAGTGTGTGCGTGAGAGAAAAATTACAAAGTCTGAAACTCTTAGTTCTTTGCTGCTACTATTTGTCGAGCTTAAACTGTACTCAAAAGAGAGATCAAATACTTGTGAGACGTTGAGGAAGTGTAGTAGAGTCTCTACACTGTGGAATCAAGGACGTGACACTGTAAAATCTCTTTTGGTTCTTAGTGGAATCCAGCCAGTGGGCGGTCAGTGCGGGAG
This sequence comes from Eucalyptus sideroxylon x Eucalyptus melliodora, assembly GCA_016097485.1. NCBI lineage: Eukaryota > Viridiplantae > Streptophyta > Magnoliopsida > Myrtales > Myrtaceae > Eucalyptus > Eucalyptus sideroxylon x Eucalyptus melliodora. Next base: position 41,836,482 of record CM027832.1, on the reverse strand, counting down.
AGTGGACGTAGACTTGGTCTAAGCCGAACCACTATAAACCTTGTATTTCAATTCTCTTTCCCTAATATCTTTACTTTAATTTGTAGCCTTATATAACTGTACACAGTCTTTTATTTCTTCAGTCTAATGTTTTCATAAAAATCGAATTAAGTTATTAAGTCTTGCAAAAACTTCTTTAACACCTATTCACCCCCTCTAGGTGTTCATACTAGCGTTATCACTTTTATTTATGCCACATTTCAATTCACAACTTTATTACATTTCGAGCAAAAGACAGAAGTCTGGGAAGGAATAGAGGACAGACGTTTGGGTAACGGTAGAAAGACCTATCTCCATACTATACATTCAAAAGTTTGCCTATATAAACGACTAGACTAAGTCATGAGCCGAAGCCACTCGATGGCTCGACTAACTCACCATCAAGGTTCCGATACCAAGTAATGAACCAAAAATGAACTCACTCTACGAAGCCTCCTACATCAACCCATATCATAAAACTACATTTGGTATATATTATTCCAGACTCTGGTTCAAGCACACTTTTATAAAAAGTTTCATTATACATTGAGACTCCACAATGCAAAGGTTGAGGGGTATACATCCTGCACGTCTGAAAAAGAATAAAATAAAAGGGATGAGCTAAAGCCCAGCAAATGAAATCTCAAGTTTTAAGTTAGAAAAGTCCTCTTAACACTTCGCCCGGTATACAAAAAATGAAGGCACAATCATCCAATAAGAATGACACAAATATAAATAGATTTTACCTTTCTCATTTTCATTTATCATAGACGTCATTAACCAACAAAACGTCCATCCAGACTCATGCACATGCACATCATATTCACACAAATGTTTTGGTTCTACACATGACAATGCATTTTATTCTTTAATGTTTCATCCTCTCGAATACTCCCGGGGCATCCCGACTCACGGAGGCATCCCAAGCACTGGGGCATATCAACTTCGAGACATCCTGCAAACTTCCACCACATGGCATCCCCATCACAAGGGCATTTCAACTCTAGAGGCATCTCGAAACACTTCCCGGGACATCCCAATTACTAGGGCATTTCACAAACTTCTACTACGGGGCATCGTCACTCACCTCTATACAGGTCACAAAATCACATTAATTTCATTCAAGGTACGATATATGCAAACTCACAAGCATAGCACACATATTTTAACTCAATTTAATGCATTAGCCAAATAACCACATATCAAATAACATATAATTATATTATGGTTGTCAAAGCATGTGTAACGAGCTGTGACGTCCCAGAGCGTCACATACTAAGCGCAAGCGGAATTATAATTATTATTAACATCTTAGCTAACTTGTAAACTCCTTTAGATAACCTATAGTATTTACCATTGAAGGTTAGCATGTATAACATGGATTATTTAAAATCTCAAGTTTATATTATAAGGTTATCCTGCAATGCACATAGGCAAGATCATAAAAGGCTTCCTTTCATTTTATCATCATCGAGGCATACAAAATTATCGACCTGGACTCATTCCATGTTCTTCGCCTATATATTTACATCATATACAAAACAAAAGTAAGGCGTAACAAAAGCCAGGGATATGGGTGAGGTTATCTACTCCACGAGTTCCCACACTAGCCCGCATCTAACAAAAAACAAAATTCAGTCAGCCTCTACACAATCCAAGGCATCTAGGCACCGCCCAAACTCGCTCTAGGTCCTCCTGCTCCAAAGGGTAAAGGTTCGAACATCTCTCCTTCATGGTTGACAAACCATGCAACGAACGTAATTGGTAACAACTCAGCTCTACCGTCATCCAACCATAAGGTCACCTCATACTTGGAGAAAACCATGTCAATGTCGGGATCATACTCGTCATGAAGAGAAACATCAAGACGCACTACCGCCCCGTATTGAGTACTGGCGGTACATCCATGCTATCAATCTGAAAATGTAAGGTATGAGCAAACAACCTTGCCCAGTAAAGAATGATAAAACTCTAACTTAAACAATCTATAGCCATCCAAGTTACAAGTGAATCATCAAACAATTTAGGATACTAAGAGAATATATCACAAGCATAAACAATACTATTACTTCATGTAAGAAATCACCTTATATGCATCCATTTCTATACTTACCCTTCACAAACTCAATCTCACATAAAAATATAATGCAACAATAATAGATGAACTCACTCGCCAAATAGAATATGTGCATAAAATCCATCCTCGAATCAGTCACAACCGGGACTCTACCGGCCTGATCGAGTCACTTCCGAAAAGTACGTTATCCGGACTTCCACAATACCTCTAATTGTGGGCATCTCACTCCGAGGCAACCTGGTATCACACAACCAAGGTCCTCCCAAGACCACACAGCAAGGGGCATCTCACTCCGAGGCATCTCAGTATCACACAACCGAGGCATCCTTGATCACACACAAGGGCATCTCACTCCGAGGCATCTCAGTATCTCTCTACTGAGGCATCCAAGACCACGCAGCAAGGGCATCCCAAACTTCCGGGGGCATCACCGGTATCTCGGTACCGATGGGTTCATTCATCTTAAGCACACGTTTCACACCACCACACATTTGATTAATGCATTTATCGTATGCAAAAGAAAAAGACTCTAAAGTATCTATCTAACTCTCATGAACCTAGCACACGTGCATGTCCAAATTATAAGATAAAACCCATTACGTCATGTCCCATTCCATGGCGAACAGATATTTATCCCATAATCAAGCACTATGCACCGCACTCATTGCACACACATGATTCTATATGCGCTTATATCTCAAATGATATATGAGACTTACTCATACACAACTAACATCTAGTATAAGGTTTATTAGACTCTATGTTCATCATACAAGTCTAAGATACAAGACACTACATCTAATATGTGTTCTCGGGTACAAACAGTATACTAGCTAAATGAAAAGTTTCGGTTTCGAACACAGAAGGTATATTAATTCTTGTCGAAATATTACCAAATTTTATTATGTTATACTTGAGACATAGATCGACATTTTCTGTGAAGAAAATTAAGTCTAATTATCACTGTATTAAAAGTAACAATTGTCATAATCTTTACTAGCACCCTGTATCGACGTCCAGATTCTTTATCTACAAAGAAAATTGTTTCACTAGCCAATTCTTATCGATTTAATCTCAAATTTTGACAAGTCATTCCTTAAGATGTTTTCTACAATTTTCAGTAAGGATTCGAAGTCCAAATCTAACTAGGTAATTACAGAAAATTCATGTAATCAGTAAAGGTCACACCGTTTCTCACAAAACAGTTTACTGGTTTTACTAAGTTCACTTCCATCTCTACGTTTTTATATATTCATATGGTTATAGCTACGTGTATAATTCAATCTCATAGATGTTCTATCATGTAAAATGTTTCTTTCTTATCTCTATTAACATACATAAATAAAATTAAACACAAACAGAAGACTCCATAACTGTTTTCACTTAGAACAGATTCACTTAGAACAGAATAGATACACAAATTTTCTCACTTCTAACTCAACGAAAAAACTTATCTATCCACAAATCTCTTCTAAAATACTCCAATGCTTACTCACAGCAACTCAAAGCAACTTCAGCATATCTTTCTCTAACAAATGATCAATTCCACAGCTCGGCTCGAAGTGCCGTTGCATCCGTAAGCCTCTTATCACGATTTCTACCAAAACAACACACTCGGCATCCATTTCATCACTTCGCTCAACAAAACAGCATACTCACACAAGGATTTCGAAACATGCAAGACTCAAGAGTGACATGCAATAGCTCCTACCTTCAATCTAACACTCACTAAGCTTAGATCAATCACAAAACAGCAACTACAAACTATATCCATCACTGTTTGGTTAGATCCTCAAGCTCCCTTGATGAAACAATGGATAACTTTCAATTTAGAGTTAGATCTTTCCTTACCTTGCTTCAGCTACTAAACAACACAGAGATGCTTCAAGATCAACACTCAAAATCAGCATGCAAGAAGGAGAAATCGCTGGTTTGCTTCTGGTTTTTCGCTGCTCAGCCAAGAGAAAAGAAAGAAGAAGATGAAGATGAGGGTTTCTCGGTTTTGAGGAGAGAGAGAGGATTTTCGGTTTTTATGTGGGGAAATAAGCTATGAGCTAGTCCTAGGTTAGTGTAATGATTAGATTTGGCTAATGATTATGCTTCCTTGGAGTTGCCATCTTCAGTTCTATGGATTGAGAAAAACCGTGGGTGTTGATGAGAGAATCGAGAGAGAGAAAAGTGTCGTGGCTTTCATGCATGAAGATTTTCGCCATCTGTCGATCGTCGCTAATTAACAGTTTATCGATATCATTCGTTAGTTCATTAGCTTCTAATATTTTCATCTAATTGCCTTTTGTTTCTACTTAATCCCAATTATACAAAGTCATAACATATAACATATCGACTAGTCAACGTTAGTCTATAAAGAATTCATCACAAAAAGAATGCTAAAGTTAGAAATTGATATTAGCATTATAATCATTAATCAAGTTATCATAACTACAATCTATAAAATAAAATAAAAATCATTCGGGCCTAAATATTCATTCCCGGCCCAATAGGCTTAATCTATAACAATCCCGGCCCACTAAACTAAATCTACAAATCTAATAATTTCGAACCTTGGCCCGCTTCAAGCCAAGTCCAAGCCCATAATCTCTCATTAGATTTCTTAAATCCAATTCGTGTGGCCCACTTACTTCTCAAGCTCACACGTTTCTCACGATCCATCGGGTTCACTTTCTGGCCCAATCTAATTAATCTAAGCTCCTAATGATCTAATTACACTAATGAAGGTCAATGAAATTTGGGATGTCACAGTATGAATATTTAATAAGTACATTCTGAGTCTAGACGTTGAGATGGTTTGGGATATTTGAGATCGAGTAAATCAAATAGGTATATTTTGAGTCTAAACATTGAGCAACACCTGGACATTTAAATCTGGTAAATCAAATGGGTATATTCTGAATCTAAACATTAAGCAGGTTCTGCACATTAAAAATCTGGTAAATCAAAGGGGTATATTTTGAGTCCAAGCATTGTGCAGGTTCTGGATATTAAAATCCGGTAAATCAAATGAGTATATTCTGAGTTTGGACAAACAAGTACATTTTGACGTAAAATATGAACAATCAAAAATGTAAATTTTGGCTTAATAAAAGCTTATAGAACAAACGAACAGATTTGACAATTAACAAATTTATAAATGGATAGATTTAGCAATGGACGGAATCAACAAATGAACAAATTCAACAAGGAATAGATCTATATTCAGTGAAATCTGTCCGAACCAATAAACAGACTTATCAATGAACAGATTCATAAGTTGATAGATTCAGCAAGCAAATAGATTCACAAATGAACATATTCGATCAAATGAGTAGATTCACAAATAGACATATTCTATAGTAGAAAATTTTAGCAGAAACAAGTGAAATGAACAAATTCTGACTAGTAGAATTATAGTAGAAAGAAGCAGAACAAACATGTAATAGGTTATCAATATAAATATGGCAAAACGATCAGTTTCTAACTACCTAGAATGAGGCAAAAATAAGCAGAACGAACATGCAATGGATTATCAAGACAAATATAACAGAATGACTATATTCTAACTACCCAAGAAAGAAGCAGAACGAACACATAAAGCATTATCAAGACATATGATAGAATAACCAGATTCTAACTACCCAGAATGAGGCAGAAAGAAGCAGAACGAACATACAATAGATTTTCAAGACAAATATAATAGAATGACAAGATTCTAAATACTCAGAATGAGGCAAAAAGAAGCAGAGCGAACATGCACCAGGTTTTTAAGGCAAACATAACAGAATGACCATGTTTTGGGTACTCCAAACCACATAGAACGAACTAAAACGAATCAAAGCGAAATAGAATGAACTTGCAAGAAACTATCAAAGTCACTTAACAATCACCATACCCACATCAAAACTTCACATCTCATCCAACCAATCAAGATAGAAGTAACTAAGTAAATTTAAGCTAAGTTAACACTAGAAACTTCACTTACCTCGATACAACCACAAACCACGAACTACCAATTGCCTTCATCACCCTAATCGGTCTTGAATACGAAGTTTTGGTCTCCAAATTCTTGGATTGAAAAGTGGAAATAACACTTGCAACTTCTGTTTTAATTTTGGAGGAAAGAAAATGGGCTCTTTGGCAAGATAAAATAAGTTTTATTAAAATTAATTAAGATAATTTGATTTTCTCTCTTTGCTAAGTGTAAAATTGCATGGAAATCTTTAACTTGATATGGCACAAATGCAAGGCAAGCTATTGCACGTGGCCAAGGGAAATGCAAGAAGATAATGAGTAACCTTAAAATAATTATCACTTAATTTAAGTGTAAGAGAAATTAGACACGAAACCTTACTTTGTAAGAACACATGGCCATGCAAAGCTTTGTTCAAGGACATGTGGCACTTTTAATTTTAATTAATATATTTTGCAATGGAAGATGTAGCAAGCAGAACGTAATATTATTCTTCTAGCAATATTAACACAAATTATTCACTATTGTTATCAATTAACTAAAACTTACGCAATTAATAATAACCGTTAACAAATAAGACGATAGTAATTTAATTAATACCATTCTATTATTAGTGCACACATAATTCAATTCACACGTTGAACTCAAGGCAATTTACGTTTACGAAAATTACTTGGCGCGTCCCACCAAATTCACAATTCAATTAAAGTCTCCGCGTGCTCGTCCAAATACTAAAGCAAATAATACTTAGTTCAAAATCTAAGTATCATTATCATAACATGAATTTCCAAATATTACATAATTATAAATATAGAAATTCCGAATGTCATTAATATAATAGAGATTACAATCGCTCAAGCACTCAATGTTTCTCAACTCCTGATTACTCCCAATAACTCACTCAATGTTTAGCTCCTCACAATTTATAATGAAATCTCACTCAATGAATTATACAAATATCACTCACAAGAATTTAACTGACTAGATAAATAGGGTACAATTACAATAAGCAAACTGCTCTAAAATCTCTGGAGAAGAATCCTGTACACATTTTTCTTGACAGAACATTAGAAGTACCAAAAGCTATGTACACTTTAGTGTCAAAAGTTTCCATCAGATCACTTAAGTGCCAAATTGAAGAAAAACGATCATTTAAGTGCCAACGGCAAAAAATAATGCATGGCTTTTATAATTAAAAATGTTATATGACTTGGAATATTATTTAAAAAATTCAGTCCACGTATCATTTTTGGCATTGAAGTGATCACTTTAAACAAAATTTTGACACTCAAATAATTACAATTTATAATTTTTAGACGACATCGTTTAAGCACACTGACGAGTCGCATAGGATTGAGAAATTAATAAAATATGGTCACGTCAGATTTTCAATGATCAAGATCGGAATTGATGCTTCAGTTATCGTTTTCTTAGGGTGCGTTTGTTTGTGTTTCTGTTCAAAAATTGTTCCAAGGAACAGAAATAGAAAAAACTATTTCTGTTCCGGGGAACAGTTTTTGAACAAAAGAACGTGTTTGGTAACTACAAAAAATTTATGTTCCTGGAATAGAAAAAGAACAGAAACACGTTTAGTAACTGTAAAAAAATTTTGTTCCAAATTTTTCAAAAAGTGCTTTTTTTTTTTTTTAAATAAAGTGTAAACTTGGTATTGAATTCTCATTCTCATGAAATGCTCATCAATTTAATTTTAAATTCTATCTCCAATCCAATTGCTCAACTCAAAAAATAACTGCTTTCAATCTATTATATTTTCTCCCCATATTTATTCTACTTTTACAATGATTCACCTAAAATATTTAGTATACAAAAAGGAAAAACTTTCAAAAAAATTTATCATTCCCCGCGCGGTGTGAATCTGAACTTAAGCAGCCTCCAGGGAGCAAATTTTGCCTTCATCTAATTAATACCGAGGTTTCGATTTTCCTCGTAGCTAAAAGCACATGATATCAAGAAAAATCGAGAAAAAGATATTAAAAAGAAAAAAAAAATATACAGGCGAAGAGGCACAAGAACAAACCCTCCCCCATCGGACTCGGTTTATCAATGTCAAGCTCGAGCTAACTGTAGGAGAAACAATGAACAATTCAACCACGGCAAGAAAGGCAGCTTTGCCGAAGTCAATTGATGCCACAGCAACTCGAAAAAAAAAAAAAATGAAGATTCAGCAATTAGAAACACTCGCAGGATGTAGATGCATAGAGGGCCGATTGAAACAATCACACGGCCTTCCAAAAAGCTCCACACATATCAAACAGATCTTTCACTCATTGAGCATCAGCAGTCTGATCAGGAAAGCTCTAAGTTAAATTTGTTGCCAACAGATGTTCCCTCTTTGATTATGTGAGATGCAGAGCGATTCAGAAACACAAACACAAGCACAAGGTTCAACTCTTTATAGTATTGGAAAAATGAATTCTTAGAACAATGCCAAATGAAACAACTAAAGATGGGTTACAGTAGCTGCATCTCACATTAGCTTGATATTTAAGATTTTCCCTGTCAACAGCAGAGTGCCTTTTTCATGAGGCACCCTCCTTGCCCAAACCCATAAATCTACGAATGCTAGACCAAAATCTCATGGCATCAGGACGTCGACAGCCTAAGAGTCACCAGGCATGCTCTTAATGATATCCGAATCACCTGAAGATGATAGAAACAAGATCGATATAAGTGTTTAGTAGAAGTGCATAACAGTGTTGTTGAACCATTAGCATAAAAAAGTTGACTCTAGAACAGCAGAAGCCCATCTTCATACCTGGGTCAATGATGCTGAGGCAGCATACCCGGAAATATTTTCCACAAGCTGTGCCCAAGTCTACATTGTCTAGCACATAAAAATGGAGACAAATTCAATTTTGAATCCTTTCATGGTTTAAGGAAAAAGGAGTTCGAGTGACAATCATATGAGCAACAGTCAATCCATGAAGCAATCAAAATTCCTAGATCAACATGCTCCATCAACCAAGAAAACTATCTTTTTACCTTAACCCACTTTATCTAAGTTTGTTTGATGAAAAACAAGCTTATGCAAATTCATTATCTCGAAATCCTAATCATAATTGACAGCATCAGGTCGACTGAGTTTTTCTGAGACTTTCCACCTGCACTTGGTAGGAGAGGGTCGCTATGTATAGTCATATAGAAACATATAGTTTTGCCCCAGCCTAATTAAGTTGCCAAAATCCATTAAGAGGGAAAAGGCTCGGGTGATGATATGGATTCGGCTCAAAGTACAGGCGGAATCGATTGATAATTGATGATCAAGTGGAAATATATGCATAGAAACTATGAAAAAATCGGCTTTGCTCGCGATTTGCTTGCTCGAGCGAGCAAAGCAGCGATGCTCGCTCGAGCGAGGAGAGCATTGCTACTCTGCTCGCGATGCTCGCTCGAGCGAGCAAAGCAGCGACCCTCGCTCGAGCGAGCGTCCCTGCTCTGCCGAGCGAGCAGCCGTTGCCCAGATCTGCGGCAGATCTGGGCAAGCAACGCTCGCTCGGGGCTAGAGCACGAGTCGCTCGAGCGAGCGTCTCGCAGATCTGGGCAAGCGCTGGCTCGAGCAAGCTGTCGCGCTCGAGCCTTGAGCAGCCGTCTCCCAGATCTGCGAGGGGTGGCTCTCGCCGAAGCCCTCTTCAAACGGTGAAGGAGGAGCAGTAGCTGGTGAGCGCAGAAACTTACCTCGAATCAAAAGCTTCAGCCGGTGAAGGAGCAGCAGCTGTCGGCGCCGGAGAGTCTGCCGAGTGGGGAGGCGCCAGAGAGAATGACCAGTTGGGAGGCGCCGGATCGCTCGATGGTGGAGAACCTGTGAGAGACGCCGGAAAAGGGAGAGACTCGCGCAGGGCACGAAAGCGAGAAACACAAAAGAAACAAGTTTTTTTCATTTTTGTTCTTTTCGGCCATTCAAAAAGTGTTTCTGGAACAAAAAAACAATTTTTTTTTTTTTTTTTTTTTTTGTTCCAATTTTGTTCCGAAAACAAAAAAATAGTTTTTAAACAAAAACGCAGACAAACGCGTTTCTGTTCTTTTTTTGTTCCCGAGAACAAAAAAACAAAATTTTTGTTCATAAACAAGAAAAGAGAACATAAGCATGCACGCCCTTAGTGATTCGAAATAAACTTTCTTACACTAAAGTATCCGTACATAACTTTTGATATTTTTAATGCCATCATCTCCATTTTTGTTTAGCCTTTTTTGTGTAGTGTCAGAGCTCTCTTTCTCTTCTCACTTCCTCTCCCATGAGGAAGGAAGGAACAAGACGAGGAGAAATGGCCATGCTCATGATTGCACTTCATCTCACTTTCCTCCGTCTTCATGATGGCTCCTCTCTTTTCTCTCTCGTTGACCCATACGATGAATGCCCATCAGTGCACTCTTCTTCATGCACAACCAACTCCCATGCATTCTTTGAAGGAGTCTTAACTTTTTCCATTGATTGAAAAGAACAATAGGACAAACCCCTTTCATGGAATGGTAACTCGTGAGCGTGCTGCTTTCTTTGACTTCATCCTTCCCCTATGGAGTGATATGTGGTAAGACAGACTTAGTATTTCCCCTTCTTCCTTTCCTCATCTTCCTCTCACATGCAGACCATTTAATGTATGAAGTACAGCCAACATGCTTAACAAAATCGCAGAGGCGATCACAAAAGTCCACCTTGGACTTTATTTATCGAGAGAGGCTCGCATGCTATCTATGAGATACATGGTTTATGTAGCAAAGGTACGAAGCTGGACTAATTTGGAAACATTGGGCAATTTACTTTCTTACCTACTATTCCGTCTAGTAGCATAGTCTAGATTGAGTAGATCCAATACTAACTCAGAGACCAACTCACACAATATTGATCCTCAATTTTTAAGACCAAAGACCAACCATATTGAGTCCGAGACCGAGGACCAGACCAACCCTATGAGCTCAATTTGATTCCAAGGTCAACCTAGGACCAACCAATTATTATTTTTTTTTTTTTGTATTTCTTAAAAAGACAAATATATTATTTCAAATTATATATCCATTAACCACATGATATTGAGTAACCAAACTTTGAACACTAATACATATTAAACATAAATATGAGACAAGGTAACAACAAAAATTCCATACTTGCTAAAAGTAACAAACCATAAAAATGAACACGCGAGGCAAGGGAACAGAGGTGAGTGACAAGGTGAGCAAGGCAAGCGAAGAGAGGATACCAGAAAATTGGCCTATGATATGATCTAGGGAAAACGAAAATAAAATTTGCGGTAAGTATGTTATCTCACACACACTGCCCTTCATTGACCTCTGAATAGGAATTCTCTGTTAGCCACCAAATTCCTTTTCATTTTTTTACTCATCATAAAATATTTTAGAATAACAAAATCATGATGCACAAGTTCCTTGTAACAAGTGCAAAGGATACTACCAAGATTGATTAAAGCATTCCTAGTTTTAAATAATTATACTAGGCAGAAAGGAAGAGATGAGAGATTTTAGGGATTCATAACAAATCACACAATATTATTTTCTGGAAAGAGTGCATTCTGTCCCTTAATGTTTACATATACCATAAAACAAGCAATAAAGACAAACACACTATAATTTTTTAGACCCTTTTGTTCGATAACGGCCAATTATTTGCATTTGACAAGCTTCATACTAAGAGACTAACTTTACTACTCCTGACAAACTTTTATCCCACTTTTTTCGCTTTTGCTATAGTGCCAAACAATGTGCTACAATGCTATGAACAATACCAAACAGTGCCAAATAGTATGCTATAGTTCTGTGAACAATACTAAACAAACACTACAATGCTATGAACAGTACTTTGAGTCAAAATTTTCAGCTTCCTTGCGTGAACTTCTTGACTCATCTGGCTTGTCTGAACAGATTCCTCAACTCCTTTACTTATTGTGCCTATGAATAGGCTCCTCAGAGTTGTCGTCTGAATCATCCAAGTCTTATCTATCTTTTTGCCTTCAGTATTCCATGATGAGTCTTTTGACTTCTAGAGCATCAAGATGTTCAGTACATGTATCATCTAGGGGCTGATAAGAGCTGGATGGAATGTCAGCAAGATTAAAAGTGCTTCTCTTCAAATATTGTCATTTGAATGCTTCGACGAGCTTTTATACATCTTCAATTGCTAGGGCAAGTTCCATATTTAATTCTAATGGCCTCTTTTCTTTTGGATAACTGATGAGAGCTTGTAGGAACATCAATGGAACATGCTAGAATGCCAAGTTGGCGTAGATTTCCAAGTTGGAGTGATGAACTTTCTTTATCAAGGCCTAAACTGAGTGCAAGCTATAATTCACTACGATCAAAAGGATCTTGTGATAATAGTCCACTCCATGGATCTAGCGATGATGAAGCCGGATCTTGTGAATTTTTTTGTGACCCAAAAGTGTCCGACACATCCATTCCATAATATCTTCTTGGGTAGGCATCGATCAGTTCTACTTGCAGATAGTCATCACAATGATCCCAAGAAATATTAATTGTGACATCCCAGATTTTCAGTCCTATTTTTTACTGAATAAATCGGGCATTTCATTGACGCGCTTATAGGGCTGTTCTCAGAGATGATCACTCTTGAGATAACTAGACTATCTAGGGAAGCCATTAAGGAATTTTAATGCAATAGACTTGAGAATTCAACTAGGGATCAATTACTCGACCGTGCTCATCTGCCGAGATCATTGCAGCACAGATATAAATCGATTAGAGATCAAAGATAGGTCGGTTCGACGGAGATGTGTGGCTGATCGTGGGTGACTCCACTAAATTGGAAAATTCTCGTCGACCGGCACTAGTTTGATTTCTCTGTCATTTTGGTACCCTGTGTCTATATTTGAATCCTCGAAATTTTCACAACAATCGAGAGTCACCAATGTGTCGAGTGGGTTCATAATGGTTCGAAAAAAATCGACCACGGGTCTTTTGCACCAAAAATTTCTGAAAACTATCCGATAGCCTAGGCCACGCTAAAAAGGCGCCAAATGGAAATTAACTATAAATTCAGGTCCAATTTCAGAAAGTGAAGATTCTGTCATGTCACAATAAATTCTAGGAACGTCGACTTAGTCTCAGAAGATTTTTCTGTAACCCGAGACTTTTGGGAAAAAGTCGGCATAGGATCATTTTTGTTCAGAAAATACCGGGGATCATTTCTTGTCGCAAATTTGGGACGCAAGATGGATTCTTGGGTGAGGAAAAATATCAATTGAGGCATTGAGGTATCAATTGAAATTGTAAAGGGCAAATGAGGTGGAATTGATGTAGACCAAGCATCCAATTGAAGCCAATTGGTGCCAAATTCGTAACTCCCCTTCCCCCTAGCCAAACGGACCAATTAATGAGTTGCATGGGATGCTTTGGTGGCTCATTTGGAGTGGTGGACAAGCAAAGGAGGGGACAAAGGTGTGGAAAACCAAGGCCAAGGGCCTTCCATCCCCCTTATCTCTATCCTCTCCCTCCCTCTCTCTCACTCCACCATCCAATACCTTCTCTCCCCCTCCTTCTACCCTGTGCGACGCCAGCAACCAGAGGAAGAAGACCGGAGTCGCTGAAGCTGCCGTCGCACGCCAAGCCGTCACTGGAGTCGCGCTACTCGCCACCGTCCGTCCTGCTCGCGCACGCGCCACCAGCCGCACGCCGTCCGCCTCTGCCCGCCTCCCTCTGGCCTCTTAGCTACTATCTTGGATCTGCTGCAGCTCACCCGGAGCTGTCCCGACCTCGTTCGACCTCCGTGAGTCCATATCTAAGCCCAATTTGGCCTATTTCCTCCTTCCCAATCAATTCCTGCCTAAACCGAGTTAATTTCCTCTCATTTCCAGCCAAGAACAGCAAGAAAAATTGTGGGTTTCCAGCCACCTTTGGAGGCCGTTTTGAGGTGTTTCCGGGCCCCAAACCTTATGCTCGCTTTGGAGAAAAAGTCCCCCGCGACATTCCTGACGTTTCGATCCGATTGGATTATTAAACAGGTGAGTTTAACTCATTAATCCCTTATTAGTATGCTACTTATGCTTAGGGGTTGATTAGATTTAATTAAGTGCAATTAGGTGGATAGATTATATTAGAATAATTAAATTAGGGATTTACCTATGCATGTTAGGCAAATGGTTAGTGTACTTAGCAAGTAGACAGGTCCTATTAGTTATTGAACGAGTCTCAAAAATTTTCCGGGCTCGTCTCGACTTCCAATTAGGCATTATGGGCCTAAATTGGATTTATTGTATTTATTTAATAATTTTCGAAATTAATTAATTATTTATTTATTTTTCAAAAATTAGGCAAGGATAGCCGACAACCGGAATTTTATGTTGATCATCGTGGTGCAGTCTGTTTATTTATTTGAGCGTTGATTTGTGCTGAATTGAATTAATCGTGATTAAAAGATTTTATTTCTAAATTAATTAATTTTGGATAATTAATTGAAAAATTACCGGGCACCGGTCTATAGCGCCAAAAATCATTTTGGAACTACTGAAAATAGTGGGAGATTTTAAAAGCGAAAACCTTATGTTTTGACTAAGGCCGAGTGTATACCCACACACGACATTTTCTCGGAAATGATAAAAATGGTTATTTGATTGTTTGCTTGGAATGACATGTATACCGACTCGGTGACTCTACAGGTTATCTTAAGACAGTACGGTATGATATACCGGCTCAATAATTCTACAGATCATCTTGAGACAGTACGGTATGATAAATTGTGTGTATATCGGTTCGGTGACTCTATATGTCATCTTGAGACAGGACGGTATGATCTATCGGCTCGGTGACTCTACAGGTTATCTTGAGACAGTACGGTATGATAAACCGGCTCAATAATTCTACAAATCATCTTGAGATAGTACAGTATGATTTGACAGCTCGATGACTCTATATGTCATCTGGGGATAGGATAATATACTATCTATATATCACCAAGGATGAGTAGTCTTGGATGTTGATTAGACTTATAGATAGTATGGAATGGGCCGACCAAGAAATGGTCATGATGACATGTAATCGACTAGGTCGATTGATCGATAGTTCGATTGCAATTGATTGGTTGATGTGGTTGTCAATATTTATTGATTGAACTGACGTGCAGGTAGGGACTGAGGCCAAGGTAAGTCCTCTGACTCGTGTTATGCTTAGGTAGCCTAAGGTGTATTAGCTTCCAATGCTTGGCCATATGATTTAAATTTCAATAATTGAAATATCCCAAGACTTTGGCCAAGATGAAATTTGAATTTAGAAATATTAATTAAAATGAATTCAAAAAAAAAAAAAAAAGGAAAAGGGGATTTATTTTTGGAATGGGCCTTGGACCCATTAGCCTAGAGCTTGGTGGGCCAAGCTAGTCGGCCCATTGGGCCCAAGAGGTGGCTGTCGACCAGCCCAAGAAGGAGTGGCCGGATGGCCCAACTCCAAAGCCCAACAAGCCCAAATCAATTCAAAAATTAGTGTGACAAGTGGCCAAAGGAAGAGCATGTATTGGCCATAGGTGTGGTGGATCAATCATTACCTATGATGAGCCTAGGGGAGTATAAAAAGAGAGAGGGAAGAGAGAGAGTGGGCGTTTTCTTCATTTTGGCCGAGAGAGTGTGCGAGAGAGAGCTTGAGCGGAGGAGAGGCCGAGAGGGAGGAGCCGCCCGTCCGCCGTCGCCGCCGTTCGTTCGCCGTCCTACGCCGCCGTGTGTTGCTGTGTGTTCTTCTTTAAGGCAAGTGGGGGTTCATAACTTCTCTTGCATGTTGTTTTGACGGTTGCATGTTAGATTTTAGGTGTGGTTTGGGCGAAGAACCGAGGTAAGGGTTGAATGTGTTCATGTTATGTGGCTGTTTCCGTTCGGTTGGTGGTAGACAGTTTCTTATTCGAGCTTGCATGTGTATTTGGAGTGTGATTTTGGCCTCGGTGTCTTCATAAAAGTTGAAGCTAACATCTTGTAGTATGACATACTCGAATTTCATGGAAAACGAAGGTGATATGAGGGGTCAAAAGCTCTGTTATACGGACACTTCAGATCTGCGAATTTCCTACTGACCTCTTGATGATTTCTTGGTTGCATGTTGATTTCTGTTGGAGATATCACTTTGTTGTCTTCATGGAAGTTGTTGGTAACATCCTAAACTATAACATACTCAAATTTTAGGATAAACCAATGAGTATAGCCTAGTTAACCAGTTAGATCTTTGAGACGGATGGTTCTGTTGAGGTGAACCGAGACACCCGAGAATTCAAGGACTTAAAAGAGGATTATACTTTGGTTATTTAACCTAGATCTCTTCATGAAACTTGTAAAAGACACATTGATATATAACATACTCTAATTTCAGAAGAAACGAAAGAGATTTGATGGGTCAAACCTAAGTTTTTCGGTGATGTGCGTTCTGGACGAAACGGTAGAGGTTCCAGAAGCTTCGTGGAGTTATATAAATTAATCTATAAATAATTTGGCTAAGAGTTCTTCATGAAAAATGCACGAAAATGTGTTGGCTACTGTCCTGTAAAATTTGGGAATTTTCGGAGGTCATATGAGTATTTTAATTGAATTAACTCGAAAACTGTGCAATCTGGCCGTGATCCGAATGTTGTGTGTGTTTTGTGGAAATTTGGGAAATTATGTAAAATGCGAATTAGCCATGGATTTTACGTGAAATTCGATTCTAATTGTTGGTTTAAGGATTGATTGAAGATTATGATTTTTGGAAAATCATAAATATTAAATATAATATTTATTTATGAAAATAAATAAATATAATAATATAATAATATAATAATAAAATAATAATATAATAATAAAATAATAAAATAATAAAATAATAAAAGGTGGATTATTTTATTGGCCATGAGTCCTATGGAATTATGATGCATTGCTATATGACATTGATGCATGTATGATCATGAATTATGATGTATTGTTATACGGCATTGATGTATGAATGATCATGAATTGTGATGCATGTATGTAAATCATATGCCATGAAATAACAAGATGAAAAGGATGATAAAAAGTGGAAAATGGTATGTGAGAATGAGGTTGTGGCGGAGGATGTTGTCTGGTGGCCTGGTGGCGTAATTCCAGAGATTCCCTGGGAGTTTCAGGATGCCGGAATGTGGGGGGCCGGAAGCCCTGTCGGAGGTTTCTGCCCGAAGGGAGTGACTCGCGATGCCAGGATTAGGGTGCGAGATCCCCGGTTAGAAGGGTAAAGACCGGAAGTCCCGTCGGAGGTTTTACGCCCGAAGGGAGGTTCCTCGTGATGCTAGTTGAGGTGCGAGATGCCCGGAATGTGGGGGCCGGAAGCCCGGTGGCCATGAGATGGCTGGGATCGGGATCCACGTCGGAGGTTTTCGCCCGAAGGGATGGTGATGATGGTGAATTTGATGATTTGAGAAAAGATAATGTGGGGATCAATTGATAAATAAAAGTGGAAATTGATCTATCCTAATCGGGTCTTAAGGGGTAGAACTTAGTAAGATATAGTCTCATCCCGGTTGTGGGACAACATTTCGGAACCGTGATGAAAAACCTGAGGAGAAAGAACTTGAAGAGGAGGACCCTGATGAGGAACCGGAGGAGGGTCCCTAAGATGAGCTGGAGTATGACCCAGATGAGGACTGAGACCTCACCCCGTTTTGCAAACCCTGGGTGTGAAGTGTTATGAGATAGATCATACTCTTGTTAATAGTATATTATGAGGTTTGCCTTGTATGGAAGTGTGGTTGTGGTTTTTCTGTTGAGAAAAATATAGCCCTACTTTTCTATCCCGTTGTTTTATTGTCTGGGGATACTTTATCTGCTTCCGCATGCGTATTAAAATGAAAGGGGTCGGCGATGCGTCCTGGGATGTCACTATTAATCGACCAAGGTGAGGGATGGGTGCGTGCCCGAGGATCGGGGCGTGACATTATTAGCTTCCGTTAGCCATGCTTCGGGTGGAAGAACTTAATTGTGCCGGCATAATATCTTCTACAACTCTCAATAATTGTCGAGGATTAGCTGAAATTTTATAAGAAATAGCTGTAAAAATCTCATTTGGAACAAGTTGGGGTTTATATTTGGATACTCCAACATCTATTACAATTTTACACATATCTCTACTAGGTCAAACAAATAACCATGGCTTGAAAAATAAAATAATTATATAAAGCTCTGGATCTAGTCTACATGCTCTGAGTTGAGTCTGGAAAATATTTTTCTATGCACCCAATGGTTTGAACCAACTAAGCATCTACCCGAAATATTTTTATTTGGCTTCTCCTTAAATGATTCTGCCGATGATAAGAGGCATCTTGACTGTCAGAAACTTGATGGCAATAATATAAAGATTAAACAAATAACAATAAAACCATTTGGGTTTTTCTAAAAATTCTTCTTTTGGGAAGAAAGTGAGAGAATGAATAAAAGGGTATTTTGGATGCAATCTGTCTGGTTAAAGGAGAAGAACACCATAATCGCTAAAATTATGGAAATGATATTGCCACATAAATCTTCTAAGATGTTCAAAAAGAACATTGTCTTGGATGAGCTTAGGGATTTCTGGTGGGCAGAAATATGAAGTGTTATTGCTATTATTTTTATGCGGAAGCATATAATGACAACTCCATTATAACTTAAAACGACGCACACGAAAATATAGAACCAAGCACTTTTATTTATTTATATGTTCTAGACGACTTAGGTCGGTACATTTAGGCCAAAAAGTTCCTTTTTTCTGGCTAAACCAAAACTCTGTCCCAACCATCCTACAGCCTATTCACATGGCGGTCTTCGTATCATGTCCTAGTCTTCTTCACTTCCCCAGGCCCTCCGTCAACTCGACCCCACTCGTACCATCGCCGTCGTCATCTAGGAGTGGAAGCAGTCCTACAGTGCGCCCATTAACCCAGGCGTATAGCGCGATGAACCCCATTAGTATGGGGCCCGACGTGAGACCAGCATCCACCGTCAGGATCACAGTGATCCGGATGAACGTAACATCAGGGAAATCAAGGTCGACTTGCTCCACTTGGTCCCACATGAGATCGGTGGGGACGCCATAGAGCATAGTGGAGGACGCGGGTTGGAGAGGCATGGTTACATGTCTGAAAATGTAATAATCCCACTAGGGGTGAGTACAACCACTCAGCAAATAAGAGTCTACTAAACTATACTACATGAACCTATCACCACCCGCTCAACGCAATCCAAAAATAAAGTACACAAACTGAAATGATTTAACTTGCATCGGTTCTAAAAGAATCTCATAAAAATGGTATATCATAGAGCAATGGAAATTTGGAATTTCAATTCATCCAGATTCGACTACCACCATCTTCCGGAGGAAACCGTATACCATCCTCTAGGCATCTCGCACCCCAACTGGCATCGCGAGGACCTCCGGCCCTTTATCACATTCCCCGGGCATCTGAAAGGCACCGTATCCCCCCCCTTTAGGCATCCCGACACCCGGGGCATCGTCGTCAATGTGGACCGACGGCATCCGTCAATTAAATACCATGGTGTAGTAATCCAACATTTTAATTCCAAAATATCTTTCACGCTGCTCATGCATGGAAAATAATTGGATTCCGAAATCCAGAATTATAGTATAAACCAAAGTGCAAACAAAATCTTGAAGATACATCAAACCCACGTCAGCAGAAACATTTCGTAAAATCGAGATCTTAAACACTGAATCGATCATAATCAAAATCACGGTTTTCACCCCCGAAATTCGTATTGTTCTACCCAAAATACCTTTGAAATTCACAAGCATGTACTTCAATAACATTTTCAAGTTTCGAAAACTCAAGATTTCCGTATAATATAAGATTGTTCGTATATAAAGGCCCAAAATTCTGTAACACCAAAATCAGTAAAACTTATGGGTCCACAAGCCAAATTTGATCATAATAACAATCACGTATTTCACTCCCCCAAGCTCGTGGTCAACCGGATTTGAGTTTCACCCGTAAATACTCGGTGCTACTTTCAGGGTTCACAATAACCACGGGTTCAGAAAGGTTCGTCTATGAATGTTTCCAAATCCACCAACGCGAGTATCATAGAACTAATAGTAATTTGTAGAATTCCGATGAAACACGTCTCACCAAGCAACGATGGAATTCACATAGCATACAATAGTCGACGTCTACTTGCCTTTAATCCGCGGTGGTGCAAGCTGGTGGTGCGAGCTGCGGGAATAAGGCGAGACGGCGATGCGGCGAGGTGGTGCAAGTGCCCGGCGTTGAGCAACAAAGAGGAACGGAGCTGTGGGAATTTTTGGTAAAGGTTCGCTGAAGACGTTGATGAAAATGAAGGAAGTTGTGGGTGCCGAGGGAAAATAAGAGAGTCCTTTCTTCTGCTTTGGCTTCTCCGCCGGTTGACTATATTAGTCAACAATCTGAAATTTTGTGGCAGCTCATGAAGGGAACGCGTGGGGGAAAACGTGGCCATATTCGGTGGCCCTCCTTTCCACCTTGAAGAAGTAGCTGAAGCATGGCTATGTCTTGGTCAACATCGTCAGTTCGCTGGCCAGCTGAGAAGGAAGAAACGAGGCTGCAAATTTTTGGGTCAAGGTCTTCCTTTGTTGGCAGCTGCGGAGAAGTGGTGAAGTTGACGTGGGGACAGTGGAAATTCTCGGCTCTTCCCTTCATCCAGTGTACGCATGCATGGGGATGGAAGCAACTTGCATGAGGAATTAGCTTAGCGACGTGCTGCGAAGAGTGAACATTGGTCTCGTTTATGGCATTTCATGAAGAAGAATTTAAATGAGAAGATGGATTAGGTGATGGTCGAGCCGTCACGGTACAGCAGAGATGTGACGATGAGGTGGTGTCGCGGGGACGTGATGAGACGTGACTGTTCGGTACGGTGATGGTGGTGGCGAAATGGTGGCCGTGAATGGTGCCAATAACAAAGTCTGATGACAAGCTTGTCGGCATGGACCGTTACGTATTCGAGACTCAAGCGAAGTCCGGATATCACATGAAGGCCTTTTGGGCTTTACTTCTAGAGCCTTGAGACAGCCTCTTGGATTCCTTACTACATATATATTTATGGATGTGGTAACTATAAATTCTTTTGGTCAGGATAGGAAATTAGCAAGTATATTCTTTTTTTTTCCCGCAATATGTTTAATCTCAAAGGAATACTTTAAAAATCATTCTACCTATCTAAGAAACTGAGGATGCGGAATCTGTTTCTGCTTTGAACTTCAATATCTAGGAAAATGAGGACATCTCCATCTTGACAAGGAAATGACAGCCTATAAAATGGAATTCAAATTTCTTGATGCCATATTTTACTATCGGGATTTCTCTGAATGTAAAGTGGTAATACATTTTCCGCTTGCGTGAATCTTCCAATCTCGTGGCCACAAACTCGTCGTTTTCCATCAATTTCTTCAAGAAGAACAGCAACCCAATATTCATCACTAGCATCTGTCCGCAAAATTCTTTTTCTTGTAGAAGGGATTTGCAATGGAGGAAGATGTTGTAGAATTTCTTTAAGTTTACGTATAGACTTAGCTTTTTGTGGTCCCCACACTAGAGCATCTTTCTAAGCATTTGTTGCAGTGAACTTACAAACTTTGTGAATTTTGGAACAAAATCCTAGAGATAAGTAATTATCCCAAGGAATTGTTGGACCTACTTGTTGGAAAGATTTTCAGTAGGAAACTTCTGCAATTCCTTAGTGATATGAGGACCAAGATAATATGTTCCATCTTTGAGATGCGTTCCAAGAAATTCAATTTCTTTCTAGGCAATGATCATCTTCTTATGCAATAACATGATTCCATGCTTTCATACCAGCTCGACAAATTGGGCTAATAAATTATAATGAGAATCTTCATCCAAACTGTAAAGGAGGATATCATCAATGTAAATTTAGACATTGGCAAGAATAGGCTGAAAAATTCTACACATGGCCTTCTCGAACATCAAAGGAGCTGTCTCAAGGCCAAAAGGGAGCACTGTCTACTGAAAATGTTGATTTGAGATGCAAAATCCAGTTTTGTACATGTCTTCAAGATGAATTCCCAACTGCTAAAATCCAGTTTTAAGATCAAATTTGGAATACACTTTGGCTTGGGTGAGACTAGAGAATAAAGAGTTCCGATGTGATAGAGGAAATTTATCATCTTGCAAAAATTGGCTGAGAGGTTGGTAATTAATAACTAGTCTCATTTTTCCTCTGCTCTGTTCAGTACATTTGTTGACAAAGAATGCTTCACAAGCCTATTGAGAATATAAGAACTCAATTAATCCTTAATGAAGCAAATCCGAACATTCCTTTTGTGCTAAAAGCTAATGTTCTCGATTGATTCAAGAATGACTGACTTTGGTGGGATTGACATCCTCATTTTTCTTGAAATGAAAATGGATGAAAAATTCAAGATTTTTCCACAAAGGGTCAAAAGCATTTTTGGACAAAGTCTAAGTGAGAGTCTGCATATGCTTGCCAGATGGAATCTAAAATGCTCATTTGGATATCTACTAATTTCCTAGAATTGGCCATTGAATCATAGCCTATTTGGCACAATTCTAAGTTTAGGGATTTGTGTAAGAATATCCCAACGAATAATGAAATCTTTATCTAGTAACTAGAACCAAGGATTTTGGTGGTGATTGAACACTGGAGAAAGAATTGTATAGTGATAGGTTTGCTTTGAACTCTTGTAGCAAAGGTATCTTCAAAAACAAAGTTTAAATATCGGGTGTATGAAGTCTGGTTTTTTTCTAGAAGTATCTTTGTGTCAAAAATAGAAGCACTAGCTCCAGTGTCAATGAAAGAAATGCGAGAAATATGCTTGTCATATTTGCATGGGTATATTTTAACAGGGAAATATGGGAGAAGAGAGCGAGTGTATACACCAAGATTTGGATGGTAGGAGGTTCAGAGAAAAAGAAAACCTCTTCTTCAGGTTCTTTACCTGAACTTTCAATGTCACTGGTTTGTGACATCATCAAGATGGCACACACAATGTGTTTGGTTAGTTCATCTTCTAGGAAGAAAACTGATTCAACATTGTCATCTTGAAGTGATACTCCAGTTTGCTTTTCTATTCATCTTCGAGGGAGAAAACTGACTCAACATTGTCATCCTAAAGTGATACTCTAGTTTGCTTTTCTATCTTTTGGATCAAATGAGAATTTCTTCCCCAGTTTTGGGACAGTTCTTTGCAAAATGGCCCTTTTTTTTGTTGTAGATTAACACCCATCAAATTTTCTATGCCTTCCAGAAGAGTTTCATCTAGAGCATCTCTTTATCAAGAATCGCTATTTGCGTCTTTTCTTTGTATGTCCTAAGGAGAACCTCTTGAAATGTCTTCATTTTTTGCATCAATCCCCACAAGAAGCGGGAGTCCTATATTGAACATGTGATTCTCACCTTAGGCTTTTGACAAGCTTGATCAAGTTCCTTGTTGCTCTTGAGACTTCTAAAAGCCTTCCTACGAATGCAAAGATCATCAAGGGTGAGATGTATCTCCTGCTAGAGTTCTCCAAGAGGAACATTGGCAATAATCTTTTGCTTATTTTGAATGGACTTTTTTCACAATTTGTCCAATTTCTTTTGGAATGGAAGCCAAGAAGACCTGCTTCAAATTTGGGTCAACGCAGAGCATAGAATAATTTAAGCATTTCTTGGAAATGCTTATTCAAATGCTTTTTCTGCAAAGAGCAAGTATTTTCTTTCAAAATATTCTCTTTCTTTTGGGCTCAAGAAGATCTTATAGCTTACCAATAAAGAATTAGTGGATAACCTAGATCACATAATGAAAATCTATTTGAAGTAGAAATGCCATTTGATCCTGATCAGAAATAGTCCTCACCAATCTTTAAGCTTTTAGTAAATCTACTCACGAACTCGATTAGTATTTCGTACTGATTTTCAACAGAAAGTGCTTTGATGTTGAGCCAAGCATGAGACTCTTGTAATCTGTTTGACCGTTTAGAACATGGGATATCATCGAGTGTGAAGTAGTTGAAGACCTCTGATCTGGGTATGGGTCCTGAAGGTGCACCATTTCTAGTTCGAATGGATTTGATTCCATTTCTGTTTCAAAGGGGTCAGCCATAAAGGTAGCAAGTACATGAGATACTAGTGTTTGCGGCTCAGAGGTTGAAATATTTTCAAAAGAAAAGGAATCTGATTCAAAGATATTTTACTTAGCGGAGTCAAATGCAACAATAGTTAGTATCTCTTTGCAAGAAGGCCTCAAGTAGATTTGAGACCATATGAGTAGTAGGAGGCTCTCGAAAAGGTTCAGGAGCTCGTTTCTTTTATTCACTAATCTTTCTTTGCCTTTCCATTTCTCTAATACGATTTCAAAGCACAACAATATCTCATTGATTCTTTTTTAGAGCTTCTTCAATGATGGAAGTAATTGATGTAGCCTTAGAAGGGCCCACGTCCATTAGAATCCTTTACCAAGGCTAGGAAAATGGATCTGTAGGAGGAACAAATTTTCCATCCTACAGGAGTTTATTTGTCTCCTTAATTTTTCCATCTCAGCTGTTTGATCCTTCAAATAATGATGAGAAACATATCTTCTAAATTCTATATGATGGAGTTTCAAAAGCAACGTCTCAAGCAATCTATTTGTGACTGAAGCCGTGTAATCCACTTTTTGGTCTATATGATCAAGATGAGCCTAGATAGTTAAAAGTTTGGTGTCAATTGTCTCGAGGATCGTATTATGGGCCAAGGTATTTTCTAACTGCCAATTCAAAATAGACTCAATAGCTGTCACTTTCTTTTGTCTTCCATGATCATCAACATCTGTAGGGCTCGTGACTTTAGGCATATAACGGAACTAATGTTGAGCATCTATGAATTCTTCTAATGCTGGGAATCGAGCACTAGAATTAAGTCTTTTGAAAGGTGGAAAGTTCGTAGGTTGGAACATATAGACAAGTGGGTGAACAAGAGGTAGTTTTAGCTTTGGAAAATATGAGGGCTGAAGTGTTTTGGGTACTTCTAGAGGAAAAGAGTTCTTCTTATCCCATTTATAGATGGGATAAGAAGACTCAATCATGGGCTTTGGGTTTGCATGGCCATCATCAGGCGGAACATCAGCTGTGCAAGGTTGCATCATAAAAATAGTAGGAAAGATAGAAAGCGTGGCTTCCTCCTTTTCCTTACTAAATTTAATGACAATCATGCCATCTTTTTTTAAATGAACTAGGACTCCGTGGACTAGATCGGCTTGGAGTTTTAGTTGATTTTTTCATAGTTAGTTACCCAAGTGTTTGGGAGTAACTTAACGGATTAGTTGGCTAATTATGCTTTAGGTTGGTTAGTTTTAATTAATTATGTTTAGGTTGTTAGATTAGAAGTAATTAGCAATTATTAGTCAATTGTGATGCGATTTAGATAAATTGATCTAATTGGGCTTCAATTTCGCATTTAAATATTAATTTTCGAAATTAATTAAATAATTATTTATTTTCCGAAAAAAAATCTATCTAGGAATTAATTAATTATTCTTCAGAAATTAAGATTTTGATGGCCGACGACCGAAATCTCGTGCTGATTGTCGTGGCGCAGTTCGTTTATTTATTTGAGCTTTGAATTGTGCCAAATTGATTTAATTGTGGACATTTATGATATGTTCCTAAATTGATTATTTGGGTGAGCATAGGGTATACTATATCGGCCTTCGGGCGATATGTCAGCTTTGGGTGAGCAGTATACCAGTATACTATATCGGCCTTCGGGCGATATGTCAGCTTTGGGTGAGCAGTATACTTTATTATCAGCTTTGGGTGAGCATAGGGTATACTATATCGGCCTTCGGGCGATATGTCAGCTTTGGGTGAAAGATATAAGTATACTATATCGGCCTTCGGGCGATATGTCAGCTTTGGGTGAGCAGTATACTTTATTATCAGCTTTGGGTGAGCATAGGGTATACTATATCGGCCTACGGGCGATATGTCAGCTTTGGGTGAGCAGTATACCAGTATACTATATCGACCTACGGGCGATATGTCAGCTTTGGGTGAGCAGTATACTTTATTATCAGCTTCGAGCGAGTTATACTATCTAATGGTCAGCTTTGGGTGAGCAGTCCTGAATTGATGGGACTTTATAGATAGTAATGAATGTGTCGACCAAGCATGGGTCGTGATGACGTGTAATCGACTAGGTCGATTGATTATTGCTTGATCTGATGTTGTGAATTGATCGATTGATTGGAAATGACCATGAGATGGTCTGATTGACTTGTAATCGACTAGGTCGATTGATCGATGATTCGATCTGAGTGTGACTTGATGTGATTCATTGCCTGGGTTGGATGTTGTGAATTGATTGACTGATTGGAAATGACCGTGAGTGGTCTTGTTGGCTTGTGATCGACTAGGATGGTTTGATCGATGCTTCGATCCGTGATATGATTGCTTGAGTGTCTATTATGAATTGTACTGACTTGCAGGTGGGATCTGATGCTAAGGTACGTCTTCTGACCTATGCGTGTTTAGGCAGCCTTTAGTATAATGGTTTACTAATTGGGCTTAGTGGGGTAGAACTCGCTGAGACGTAGTCTCATCCCAGTTTGGGGAAAAACATTTCAGGACCCCGTTGAGGAGCCGAGGAGGAATCTGAGAAGGAGAACTCGGAGGTGAAACCTGAATAGAAGGATTTTTGGAAGAAGAAGATAATCCTAAGAGGAGCCTAGAGTATGACCTGAAGGGATTGAGATTCCATCTTCTTTTGTGAACTCCAATTGATGTGAATAGTTATGAAGTTCTCTAGTTGATGTCATGTACAACAGTTTGGTTATAAATTTCAATATGAAAAATATGGCCCCGCTTTTCTATCCCATTGTTTTATTGTCTGGGGATTTATAACTGTTTCCGCATGTGTTTAATAATTGAAAGGGTCGGCGATACATTGTCCTGGGATATCGCATTATAAAATCGACCAAGTAGAATGATGTGTGCGTGCCCGAGGGTCGGGGCGTGACATACATGGATACAGGAAGTCTAATCATTATCCACCGAAATAAACAAGGCCTTTTCATAACCAAGGAAGTTAAGGTCAATGGCATGATTCTGGACCCGATAAACCATCTGGTAATTCAAGGTAGCAGTATTAGAATCTAGAGTTCGAAGAACTCCAGTAATCTGTAGCTGAACTTTAATAGCTGAAAGAAGTTGTGGATCCAAGAGAGCCATATTAAAATTTGGAAATAGTGTAACAAACGATATTCTTGCATTGAGGGTAGTTTGAATGGTACCAATGCAAGCATAATGATAATCCAAAAAACGGGTGTCTAAAATAGCCATTCGAGCAACCACAAGTAATGCCTTCCTTCTATGAAATGATAAAAGCAAGTCTAATGGCACCAAAGTGAAGGTGCATATAACCCTCTTGTATCCACTGCCATGAAAAGTCAGAAGGGATTTGAAGGGTGACAAAGTGTTTTTGCTGAGTAGCCGAGATAGGATGCTTGTCAAATTTTATATCTTCATTGTGAGTGAAGGGAGTTTTAGGGCTAGGTTTCTTTCTACTTTCTAATTTACACGTCAAACTGAATTGCAAATAGAATAGAGGAGGGGGTACTGGGGTTTAGAGTAGACAAAAGAAATATATATTATATAATATATATTATGTACAAGGTTTGTTCGGGTTTGACCCATCCTAAACTCTCAAAATCAAAAACCAATCCATTTAGTACAAGGTGTATGGGTCCTAGGACCAATGACCGACCCAATTCCCCTGGAAACTAGACCAGAACTGGTCGGGTTGGGCCAATCTAGGGTCGATCCACGGTGGACCCTGGACCATTGCTCACCCCTATCGGGTGCTATAATTTTAGTATTTGTTCGACGGACTCAAACTTGAAACACATTTTAGCATGACCAACATTAACATGTTGTCAAAATACATAACCATCTATATATATGATAAAATAACAAGCCGGTGACAGGATTGGAGTTTCATAGCTCACTAAGTATTTATACATCTCGAGTGACTAGCAAACTAAACCTATACAAATAATATATTGGTTCCATAACATCTCTAGACTAAAATAAGTCGAATGTTGAACATCTTCAGGGCCAATACTAACATATTCGAATTATAAATCGGCCCGAGCATTTTGTTTCAATCAAATGAGACAGCTTTCGAGATTACCTTCTGTCATGGGCATGTCTGATGGTGGTAAACATAGTTAGGTATCGAGAATGACGGTTGATCTTTGTTGCAAAAGAGTAAATAATCAATCAATAATAAAGTAATTATAGCATTCACAGCTGGTGTAAAATTAATTTCTTAAGATTGCCTTCATCCACCCTTAATTTGATGGTTAGTGAGATTGTGGGTGGTCGGAACCCTCGTATACGATGGTGGGTAAGATCTTCCGTGAAAAGTTTTCTTGACGATTGTGACGTATACACTGATTTCGCTTCACAATCGAAAGGCTTCAATTAATTTGAGCAGAATGCTATCTATGACCGATTTATAATCTCCGCCAGACGGCTAGTTCATCATGGCCAACGCTGAAAAGTTTGGTAACTCGACTCTGTCCCAAGTTCTTGACCAACTTCGATCACGATTCCTTGCTGATTGCACATCTCTCGCTATTCTTAAGGGTCAGTCCATCCTTTCATGTTGGAAGTCACCAGAAAAGACACTATGATTGTAATCTCCTCAAATATAGTAGAAATTGTGTTCACATACATGCAGAACATTTAATTTTCGTACTTCATGTCAATCCCGACGTCATATATTTAAACAACTTACATAAATAGTATCAAGAATTTCACAAAATTTCACATATATCACATCTAGACAGTAAATGTACTAGAAAAACCAGGATTAGTAGGTCGTCCTAATGCTGCTAAAATTCAAATGGGGGAAGATAATTCAGCCCCATCTTGGAAGGTAGTTCACGTGCTTCGATCCCATGATCAGGATACTCGAGTGCTCGTCCGAGACCTCTACTTCTCAAACGGGGTCGCTGATTCACCTGATCAAGATTCCATCGGCGACTCTATCTTGAAATGCTCCCCCCAAGATGTCGAAAGCATTGGAACTTGACGCATCTAGATGAACAGAACGAGAAGTTTAACCTGTCAAATGGGTCGATAATTGCAGGCACATGTGCAGGAGACATTACCTAAGCAGCGGGAGGAAGGGAAAGGAAAACAAACTAATCGTCTACCCAGCATGCCAGATGAAATCCGCTATGATGGATGAGGCCAAAAGTGGATTGCTATAGCAGCAGTAAGTTCATAAGTAGAGACGTACGGTTCTTTACTCGATATGATGCATCAGCAAATGAGATTCATACTGAGCAGGCTTGGCAGGCGAAGACGGCATACACAGAGCTGGCGCTTTACCACCCTCCCATTCGAAACTTCTTGGCGATGCTGGAGAAGTACTTGCAGCAACCCTGCCTCAAGAAGAACGGGGCAGTATTCATGGTGGATCTGGAAGGGAATCCGGTTGCACACTATTACGGTCCTGGACTGTCATTAACCCGCAGAGTGAAGATGACACCACTTGTATTGCAGCTTAGTACCCTGATGTGGACATTGAGCCATATTGAGGAGGAGGTGCTAGGGACCCATTGTCTATTCCTACTGGTTCGATTACTCGAGCGCGGGCCAAGCAATTCAGGCAAGCTGTGGTATCATGGTTCGTGATCTTCGGCGTAGAGATGACCTTGGATCAAATCTTGAAGAATCTTGGAAATCAGAAATCTTGGCGTAATTTGATTATCTGGTCACCAAATATTTGACCAAGTCAATATATATCTTCTTGTTTAGGTATATTCTAAAATATTACGCATTAGATTTCTAGGGTTTGGTTTTAGGGTTTGTGTGGCGACTAGAAGGCCTATATTAAAGACTAATGAATTTCTTTGGGGGACATTTTTTTTGGAAGAAAAAAGTTGAGAGATTCTCTTCTATTGTTCTTTTGAGGACTTGACCTTATCAAGGTTCTCTAGTGACGGTCGATTCGATTTATCCAGCGAGATAGCGAATTCTTTTGCTCGTGGCGTCTATAACGTTGGTTGATTGACACGCGTTCGTCAATAGGTCACGTTCATACCGAGATTGCCAATCACAGGTTTGATTGGAGGTCGAGGTTCGCAATTCGCACCATCCGGGCCTTCATAGAACAATCTTTCCGCAACAATTCACATCATTTGGTATCAGAGCTTGCTTCTACAAGGTTTATTTATCTTTAATTTTCTGTTTATATTCAGCAATTTGAGATTTACTGAGCTAGGGTTTCGGTTCTAGCCAATTTAGGGATCTGATTGATTTGGTGCTTCCATACATAGTTGTTTGCTATTAGTTTTAATTTTTTTTTCGTAACATCTTAAATTGTGTCTGAGTTCGTCAAAAAAAAAAAGGGAAAGTTCGTCAAAAAAAAAAGAAGAGAAAGAAAACGCACACAAAAAAAAAGTGTGCAAGAGAAAAAAAAACAAATTAGGTAAAAAAAAAATAGCCGAACAAAAAAAAATCAAGAAGGCGACTCATTTGTTAGTGGACCGAATTGAAACAAAATCAGTAGTGATTTGTGTTTCAATTGAAATTTCGAAAGTTGTACTTGTTGGTTTGAAATTGTTACTTGCTGAAACAAAATCGGTAGTGATCTAATCTTGTCTGATTAGTTTGATTGATTGTCGTGAGAGAGTTGAGAGACGGGTTTTGAGTCCAATAAAGAGCTTGTGAAAAGAGAATACGAGAGGGAAAAGGTAAGAGTGTGTAAGCTTAATTGAGGATGGAAAAAGCCTAGACTTGAGTTAAACACGAAGGGAGTGACAAACACCTTGAGAGAAACACGTGAGGGAGTGATTGGTGAGGATTTTTGTGACTAACGTTTACTTGCAGGTCTAAAATATGTCGCACAAAGAAAGCATGAATCAAAGAGAGGTTGACTCCATACGAAGGGATGAAACGCTCGTAGAAAGCATCCAGCAATTGAGGGCCGTAATGGAGGAGTTTAGTGGCCGAATGATAGGGAATGGCATGAGAGTTGATGGTGACCAAGAGCTACCCCGGGGAAGGCCGCAACATCAACGAGACGCCTCTAGAACACGACATAGAAGGCAGCGGCATTATGATGATGATGAGACCGACATAGAGGATGATCGAGATGCTCGATTTAAAAGGTGGAATGGAGCCCGAGGGTTTAGACACCAAGAAGATAATGAACTTGGCAATATCAAGATGAAGATTCCTTCTTTCCAAGGGAAGAATGATCCCGATGTGTATCTAGAATGGGAGAAACGCATGGAGATGGTATTTGATTGCCAACGATACTCCGAGCTCAAAAAGGTAAAAATTGCAGTTGTTGAATTTACTGACTATGCTATAATTTGATGAGATCAACTTGTGACTAGTAGGAGGCGCAATGGTGAAAGACCGATAGAGACGTGGGATGAGATGAAAGCGGTGATGAGGAGACGTTTTGTACCACGTCATTACCATCGAGATTTGTTTCAAAAGTTACAAAATCTCACACAAGGCAATAAGAGCGTGGAAGAGTATCACAAGGAGATGGAAATTGTCATGATCTGTGCTAATGTGGTGGAGAATCGTGAGGCCACAATGTCAAGATTTTTGAGTAGTTTGAGCTGAGACATAGCAAGGGTGGTGGAGCTGCAACACTATGTTGAATTGAAGGAATTGGTGGACAAAGCCATCAAAATTGAGCGGCAATTGAAGTTAGACTGAAATCACAAGAGTGGAGGAGGTTTAAATCAGAATTGGAGATCCAATTGGAAGATAGATGAAAAGCCAAATTGGAGAGGAAACAATACCAAAACCGAAACCTCAAAGGAGAATGAGAGGGACGGTAAAGTTGGAATGAATCCGACTTCAGGTAAAACCGAAAACCCTAACACTAGAACTCGTGAGATTAAATATTTTAAATGTTTAGACATGGGTCATATGGCGAATCAATGCCCTAATAGGAGGGTGATGATCATGACTAGACATGGTGTTATTGAGTCCGAAAGTGAAAGGGAAGAAGAGGATGATGAGATGCCACCGTTGGAGGATTGTAGTGATGGAGAAATAGCTGTAAAAGGAGACTTATTGGTGGTTAGGCGTTCTCTTAGTGTGTAAGTAAAGGAGGAGGAGCATCATCAATAAAGAGATAACTTGTTTCATACAAGATGTGTGGTTAATAGTAAGATATGTAGTTTGATAATTGATGGAGGTAGTTGTGCAAATGTGGCAAGTTGTATTATGGTGGATAAGTTGGGTTTGAAGACGACAAAGCACCCTAGGCCTTATAAACTCTAATGGTTAAATGATAGTAGAGAGGTGAAAGTGTCGAAGCAAGTTCGAATCCCATTTGAGATAGGGAGATACAAGGACAAGGTAGAGTGTGATGTTGTACATATGCAAGCAGGTCATATCTTACTTGGAAGACCATGGTAATATGATCAAAAGGTACATCATGATGGGTATACTAATCGTTATTCATTGGTGATGAATCAAAACACTTATACCTTGGTACCAATGACACCTAGTGAGGTGTATCAAGATCAGTTAAAGTTACAACAAGAAGCCAAGAGAGAAAGAAAATGTGAGAAATCCGAGGGCTTGTGTGGTGTGTCTGAGACGTAAGGAAAAGGAGTGGCCGAGAGAAGGATTGTGGTAAAAACCGAGGGAAAAGAAGAGAGGAAAAAAATAGGCAAAAGAATTTTTATGCAAAATCGAGTGAGGTGAGGAGAGCTTTAATTCTAGACCGACCGATGCTTGTACTTTTGTACAATGAGGTTTTGTTTTCTACTAACGATCTTGACTCAAGTTTGCCTAGTCTTATTGTGTTTTTATTGCAGGAATTTGAAAATGTCTTTCCTGATGAACTTCTTGGAGGGATACCACCGATTCAAGGCATAGAACATCAAATTAGCTTGATTCCTGGTGCGCCATTACCTAACCGACCCGCATATCGAAGCAATCCCGATGAGACAAAGGAACTTCAGTGGCAAGTTAACGAACTATTGGAATGGGGGTATGTGAGAGAGAGTCTTAGCCCGTGCGCCGTCCCTATTTTGTTGGTGCCAAAGAAGGATGGAACTTGGCAAATATGTGTCGATTGCCGAGCAATCAATAACATTACGGTAAAATATCGGCATCTTATTCCTAGGTTAGATGACATGTTGGATGAGTTGCATGGTTCTTGCATTTTCACTAAGATCGATTTGAAAAGTGGCTATTATCAAATTAGGATGAAATAAGGTGATGAATGGAAAACTGCATATAAGACCAAGTATGGATTGTATGAGTGGTTAGTCATGCCATTTGGATTAACTAATGCACCGAGCACATTTATGCGACTTATGAATCATGTTTTGCGTGCTTTTATTGGTCGATTTGTGGTTGTCTATTTCGATGACATCTTGATATATAGCCGAAGCCCTGATGACCATATTGAGCATGTGCGAGCTGTCTTGCAGGTTTTAAGGGCTGAGCAATTGTACGCTAATCTAAAGAAGTGCTCTTTTGTTACTAACAAATTAGTATTTTTAGGATTTGTTGTTAGTGTTGATGGTATATAGGTTGATGAAGAAAAGGTCAAAGCAATCCGTGAATGGCCAACACCTAAGACCGTAGGAGAGGTGCGTAGTTTTCATGGATTGGCGAGTTTTTATCGGCGATTTGTGAGGAATTTCAGCACCATTGCTACACCTTTGACTGAGGTTATCAAGAAGCACGTGGGTTTCACGTGGGGAGAAGAGCAAGAGAAAGCATTTAATCTGCTAAAAGATAAGTTGACTAATGCTCCTTTGTTATCTTTGCCGAATTTCAGTGCTACCTTTAAGATAGAGTGCGATGCTTCTGGTACAGGAATTGGAGCCGTGTTGATGCAAGGAGGGCATCCCATAGCTTATTTCAGTGAGAAATTGAATGGAGCAACATTGAATTATCCTACCTATGATAAGGAGATGTATGCTTTAGTGCGAGTTTTGAGACTTGGCAACATTATTTATGGCCGAAGAAGTTTGTGATCCACACCGACCACGAAACCTTGAAGTACTTGAAAGGGCAGTAGAAGTTGAATAAAAGACATGCCAAATGGATGGAGTTCATCAAGACTTTCCATATGTGATCAAGTACAAGAAAGGTAAGGAGAATGTGGTAGCCGATGCACTTTCTCGAAAGTATGCGATTCTAACTACTTTAGAAGCAAAGTGTCTAGGTTTTGAGCATATCAAGGGCTTATATACTGATGATGATAACTTTGGGAGAGTGTTTGAAGCATGTGAGCATGCTGCATTTGATAAATTCTATAGGCGTGAAGGTTATCTTTTCCGTGAAAACAAACTATGTTTGCCTAACTGTTCTTTGCCTGAATTGTTGGTGTGCATAGTGGTGGTTTAATGGGGCATTTTGGCATTAATAAGACTTATGAAGTGCTGCATGAATATTTTTATTGGCCACATATGAAGAGAGATGTCACACATGTCTGTGAGAGATGCATTATTTGTAAGCAATCGAAGTCTACCACTAAACCGCATGGCTTGTATACACCATTACCTATTCCAACGCATCCTTGACTAATATTTCTATGGATTTTGTGTTAGGATTGCCTAGGTCTAAGTATGGTAGAGATTCTATTTATGTGGTTGTTGATCGGTTTTCAAAGATGGCTCATTTTATACCTTGTAATAAAACTAATGATGCATCTCATGTTACTGATTTGTTCTTTAGGGAGGTTATACGTTTGCATGACATGCCTAGATCGATTGTTTCAGATCGATATTCTAAATTTCTTAGCTACTTTTGGAAAACATTGTGGAAAAAACTAGGAACACAATTGTTATTTTCTACTACTTGTCATCCACAGACCGATGGTCAAACCGAGGTAGTTAATAGAACTTTAGGGGTATTGTTGTGTGCTATTATTAAAAAGAACATAAAATCTTGAGAAGATTGTCTGCCACATGTTGAGTTTGCATATAATAGGAGCATGCATTCTACTACTAAATTTACACCATTTGAGGTTGTCTATGGTTTTAATCCGTTAACTCCGTTAGATTTAACCCCTTTACCTGTTGATGAGTGCGTGGATCTAGATGGAGCAAAGAAAGCCGAATTTGTCAAGGCGTTGCATGAGAAGACGCGCGCAAATATTGAGCGCAAGACTGAGCAATATGCAAGGCAAGCCAACAAAGGGCGCAAGGAAGTGGTGTTTGAACCCGACGATTGGGTTTGGGTTCATATACGCAAGGAGCGATTTCCTGAGCAGCGACATTCTAAGTTATTACCGCGAGGGGATGGACCATTCATGGTGTTGGAAAGAGTTAATAATAACGCCTATAAGCTTGATCTTCTAGGTAAGTATGACGTTAGTGCTACATTTAGTGTTTCTGACTTGACACTTTTCGATGCAAGTGATGATTTGAGAGCAAATCCTTTGCACGGGGGAGGGAATGATGTGGACATCGAGCCATATCGAGGAGGAGGTGCTAGGGACCCATTGTCTATTCCTACTGGTTCGATTACTCGAGCGAGGGCCAAGCAATTCAGGCAAGCTGTTGGCATCATGGTTCGTGATCTTCGGCATAGAGATGACCTTGGATCAAATCTTGAAGAATCTTGGAAATCTTTGCGTAATTTGATTATCTGGTCACAGGAATATCAGTTTGGGATTTTTTATGGTCAAAAAAATAGTTTGGGGTAAATTTGTCACAAGTGTACCAGTTTAGGGTTTTTCAGGGTATTAACCCCCTTTTTTTTTAAATAATTATCCCACTATAAACTGTTATCACATTCATGCCATGTCCTTGATTTATCATTTTCCAAACTTTTCACTACTCGATAATGATAATGCCCCAATAAAGGAGACCTTCGACCTATCGTGATCTCTTTTTAGTCATTGCTTTGTTTGATGTAATAGTTACGGTGTGATTATTTAAAAATTATTGAACTTTAGAACATTTTTAACTATGATTGGTCATATCTATCAAGATCTGTTTTGAGTTATTCTTATCATAAGATTATATTAATGATACTTCGTCAAATATCCATCTAGAACCATCTACAACAATGTGATGAAGTTTATTTGTGTTCTTTTGTTCGTCGTACTCCATGTTCCTCCACATTATTGATGTTTCCTCGCTCCTTCCTCCCCCCCTTCCTTTTCTCTTTCTCTCTATGACTTAAATATGCACATGGGAAATTATTAGCTAACCGTACCGTTAGCTTAGGAAACAAACGGTGAACCCTCCACCACACATTTCCCCATGCTTGTGCTTCGCTTGGCAAGTTTCCACATGCCATACCCCAAACCCCGAGTGCACGAACATCCCTCGGCGGTCAATTAAATTGCGACGTCCCAGGACACATCGCCGACCCTTTTTTTTTTATCTTTTGATTAAATATATGCGGAAGCGACTTAAATAAACACCCGGTCAATAAATAAACAATGGGGATAGTAAAACACAGTAAATAT
Organism: Eucalyptus sideroxylon x Eucalyptus melliodora; assembly: GCA_016097485.1. NCBI lineage: Eukaryota > Viridiplantae > Streptophyta > Magnoliopsida > Myrtales > Myrtaceae > Eucalyptus > Eucalyptus sideroxylon x Eucalyptus melliodora. The sequence goes on along the minus strand of CM027832.1, from coordinate 41,800,007 downwards.
TGCCGAAAACAATATTTTTATTTATTCACTGTTACCCTTAGGAAGTTTAATAATTACAAGCCTTTCTACGGCCACTTCCTATCAACCCTCTCAAAAACCTTTAGGGATTAGGGTTAACCTAAACTTCACTAACGGCAGGGCCAGCCAAAAAGTGTCGCATCTCGCGCCCACCACATCCGCACTTAGCATATCTTCATGCTACGGCCCTGAAAATGGTTAACAACAATAGGGTGAGATATAAATCTCAGCAAGTCAACTTCCTAAACCTCGATTAGGACCCAAATTCGCCTCGGAGGCAGCCTAATCATGCAACGGCATACAATCTTACCTCACCTTGGCACAACCCTGCATACTAGCACGTCAATACAACGAGCATAATCAATAATTAGAACACATAACTCTCATGCACCAAGCATCCACACGGGTCCCAATTATAAGGTAAAACCCGTTTTGGCACGTCCCATACCATGCCTAACAGTTTTACCCCATAATCAAGCACAATACATCACAATCATTCATATGTGTTCCGATTATTACGACCCCTCGGGCCACGGCCAACACACAAGTCTGCGGTCTTCCGGCATGACCGGGCATCATCCCGCCCCATCAGGCACAGCAACATCTATAACCCCTGCCTAAACGGCATTCCATAAAGGAAAATCGGTCCGGCCTCAACCGCGACTCGGCATCCGAATCCCTCCCGGGCATCCGATAAACATCAGGCATCGTCCCCAAACTCCCGTTGGGTGACGGGTTCAATTAAATGACCACAAAAGCACGCCAGCACTCAAGCCAATTTTTATCTTCCGTCAATTAGCCCGGTGTAAAAGAGTTCGTGCATAAATAACAAACCTCGAAAAATCCTTACTTTTAAAATTCCAATAAAATAACCGCACGTGGTCATGTATTTAAAATCAACACATCAAACTTTGCACACTTTCATTTTAAAACATCATTGCCCCTTTTATCAAGTAAAATACGGCGTCCAAACACGACACCTCAAAGTTTGCTATTTTCTCACCAATAAACCATCTTTGAAAAATAGCATTTAAAATACATTATATGGACAATCAACATCGGCATTGCACATGCAAACAATCGGAATTACGCACAATCTCACCCAGAAAAACAGGCATAAAATTCTAATTAACAACTAATCCGTCATTAATTACACTAATAACAATTAATTAAGCTAATTGTCGCGACCTTCCCGAGGGTGAATTACTCAAAGAAGGTTATTGGATTACTAAGTCCGAAGACTTGGTATGGACCCTCCCAAGTCCTACCAATCGTGACTTGATACTAAGAAATTAACTCATCTAAACATGCAATTATACTCAATTTGGAGCCGCCACTAACCAATTAGGGTTGGTTAGAAACCTAAGTAAAGTATGAGAGAATACTTTACTTTTGCGAACCAGAGATTCAATAGGTCCGAGGACATGGTTACGCTAGAAAAATCTAACGCCCTTTCGGTACCTTGTCATTTTAATTTCAAAAATATTTTGCAGGCAGTCTTGATTAATTTTAACCTAAGCTACTAACATGCAAAGGGTGGTCATGCGGGTGCACAATCAGTAAAATAACATTCAATTAACCGAAGTGATAAATTGTAAGAAATTATAAACTACAACTTCATTAAGGTCCATTCTCTAAAGAAAAACTTACAAAAATGCTAATAAAAATGCATGCCCTAAACATGATTTCTAAATGACATGACACCTAATTTTTCTTTTTCTTTAAAAAATGTTAATTATATGCAATCTTAATTTAAATTTGATATGCATGAGTTTTACTTTAATGATATGTGAGATGCAATTCATGTAACATAATTTGAATCATTACAATATGTGTGCAATCTAATTTCTATAATCCTAAATATGCATGTGCTTCATGACATGGGATGAATGACATGACAATTCTATATACATGTTCTTTTTATGATTTTTTTAATAATTTTTTTAATACATATATGCAACCTACACTAAACAATGATGACATAAAATGAGATTAATTATGAATTAACTTTATTGACCAACCACGTAATTGACCTTTGTGTTTTCTTTTTTTTTTTTAAATGACTTAGCAATTTTTATTAAAAAGAAAGCAACATGATGATGCAATGCTAATCTTTGGCTCTTTTTTTTTATTCAAAAAAAACTACACGATGGAAATACTAAAACATTAAACTATGACCCACTAACTAAAGCGCAATATGCGGTGTGCATATTATGAAATCTATATGACCCAAATAACATTTTTTGTTCCTTTTTTTAGTTTTGGTCTTATTAAAGGAAAATTATCCTAATTCTATATGAATCTTAAAAATCAAAATGTGCTGCTTTAAACATGAAATGTGTATGGACCTAAGTACCTAAATCCTAGATATGACATATGATGCATGATATGTGATGAGCAGATAACGATAACGCACCAAAATATAAGTCCTATTGAAAATCCACCAATGTAAATCAATGACATATTATCTTAATGCGAATCAGTTATGCAAAGCAATTCATGAATTTGCCATGAAAAGTCAAAATAATCAAAAATCTAACCCGACGTCTCACGGCTCAATATTTTTTATTATTATGACTTAATATGACATTCCCTATCGGATAATGATAAAAATAAATCAAAACAAATCAAGTTAGAATAAAAAACTATGAGTCCGAATACTCGAACTAAATTTAGCCTAAAAATTTTACCTATTCCAGGGTACAGCTTTCTCGAGGGGTGACGCCGGCACAAGTGGTTGCCTGTGATGGTGGTTCACCGAGGGTGATGGGTCCTGGTGGCCGGAGTGGGAGGTTATCCGTCGGAGCTCCGGTGAGAGGTAACAAGCCCGAACCAGCAACGGCAAAGCAACAACCGTCGCTGGTGCAGGAGCAGCAAAGGGCGGGTGGCTCGGTGAGCGGCTGCTACGGGCGTTGCAGGTGAAGCGAGGCGTAGAAGAGGAAAACTCGGCAGCAGGGGGCGTCGCTCGGGCGTGCAGCAGCTTAGCTTTCGGTGGTGTCGCAAGTCAGTCGGAGTGGGAGTAACAGCGACGTTGGGACGCTGGGCCGAGCAGGAGCAGATCTCCGATGAAGGCAGGGGCTACGTTAGGCACTAGGCGAAGGCGCAAGCTACTGTAGGGGCGATGTTAGGCACTGTGCGAAGGCACGAGCTACTGCAGGGGCAACGGCGCGGCGGCGAGGGAACAGCAATGGTAGGGATCAGGGCCGGTGAGCAATGCCTGGTGGTCGTTGTGCGTCGTGGCTACTAGAGGCTTCTGGCAAGACGGAGTAGAGACCGGCGGAGAACCAGTGACCGGAGCAAGTGGCGCAGAGACGCCGGAACAGCGGCGACCGGCGGCTCAGGTTGCTACTGCGGCGGCCGGTGCGAAGTGAACAGACAACAGAGGCGGAGAGACGTCGTCATACACGTGAGGTCGTGCAGCCGAGGAAGAAGAAGACCGGTTCCTCTTATGTTTTCACATTTTTTTCTCTCTTTTCAGACGTCTCCTCACCGGTATCCTCTCTCTCTCTCTATTGCTATGTACTTTTCTCCTTTTCCCCAAAAGCCTTTCCCTTTCGAACGAAAAAGCCAAAGGGAGAGCTTTCTTCTTTTTTTCTTTCTGTTGAATTTTTTTCTTGACCTCCCAAAAATTGAGAGAAACCCCGCATCCTTTATTTATATAGGAAAACTGAAAGCTATTTTTGCAAGTGAGATATTCACTCAACCACTTAACAAAAAAAATGGCTCCAAAATCACACAACAACTAATTTTTTTGAATTTTGAAATGACGATATATTTTCAACAACAAAGATTTTCAAAACCAAATGTTTTATTTTATTTATTACTTTTTAAAATATTAGGTGTCAACAGCTACCCCTCTTTGAAGGGAAGCTCGTAGAGATTTCCTTCAAAGATAAATGACACCTAAACTTAAACCATGCAAAATGAATATGAAATTAATATGCAAATGTTAATTGTAATGACTTTTTTTTTGGTAAGAAATGGACTCAAATAAATTTGATCGCTTTTGAAATGCAAGGTCATGCAATAAAGAATGCCATGTAAATGCAATGATTTGGTCAGGAACATAGATCTCAATGTGTCTATGCCCAATGCGAATGCAAAGAAGAACATGTACTTGTCGTACTTGTGAAATGATTCTTATGAGACCTAACAAACATCTAGAACTCTCTTTAGATAATTGAAAGGTTCAAAGTCTTCGGGGATCTGGAACTCTCATCAGATTCCAAGCACCTAGAAATTGCATCAAGTACTTGAAATTTCAAAAATCTGATTCTTATGTCAGACATTTGAAAACATTTACTAAACATCTGGAAATCACATCAGATGTTTGAAAAGACAAACACTTGGAAGTCACATCAAGCGTTTAAAGGTTCAAATATTTCTGTAATCATCTCCGGGTTTACAAGTCAAGAACCCTGCAAAATGAGAAAGAAATAATCTTGCCCGCACTTCTTCGAGCGATGCTTATAAACATGTGAACTCACATGTTAATTCAAATGTCCTAATCTGAAGAGACTTTGTAAGGGACGTAACATAGGCTGGGTTCATGGGCTAAGAAACGAAATGATTGTTAGGCTCAAAATGTGTGTAAAGGGTGAGAGTTGGTGATCATCTTGACATTACCACCAGTTTTCTTTTTCCACCTTTGAAGATTTTCTTCATATCACAACTCTATTGATTGCAATAGCATTTGATTTTTTTAGTATCGCCTTGTTGGGGATACGACTCACTACATCAAGTGTTTGATTTTTCTCTTTGGGCATTGGCCTTGCTTTTACCAGGCACACTGCTTTTTCATGCCCCTTATTTTTTTGCACTTACTTTCTTTGAACTCACGCAGCCCCCATCTTTCATCAGCATTCTAAGCCATGCTATTTGAATTTTTTTTGCTTGTATTGCTCTAGTGTGGGGAATGATCACCAACTGGGTTTAAAGAAATGAAATTATAAGCTCAAGTGGGCTATGCAAAGAATATAACTGTATAGGATAGCGAAAGAAATGCTCTTCATCATCCTAAGGCACTCAAATTACCACATGAATTCAATGTAATAGCACAACTTGAAGATTGATGCAAGTGAGAGCAAGAGAATTTCTATCCATTTCCCTCTCCTTCAATGTCTACTTACCTCCATTTGCCCGATGTGGGGTGGTCCTTGACAAGGGTAGTATGATAGAAATTCTTCAAGTATTTAGGCTAAAAGAAGGGTTAAACAAGGGTTCACTAGTAGAGAAATGAACTGCCCCTCGTCATTTTAGTTGTCGTACGTTTTGCAAGAAAACTCTTCACCTTGAAACACAAAATGTTTCCATACTCACCTCACAATGTATAGACAAGGGACTATGTATGGGGTAAGGCTTGCCTTTCACGCCTCATTTAGCATGTTCAAGTAACTCGACATCCTTCACTGAATTGTCCATTTTGATCAATTTCGAGTGGAATTGATGAATTGCACAACATCATGTGAAAACATTCTATAATGATAAAGAGGCCATGTTCTATTCTTGCACCTCGGATCATAAAGTCAAAGTTATTAAGTGTCCGTGTCTTGCCCTTCTTTGCAAGGGAGCTCATAGAGGTTCCTTACAATAATAGAAGACATTGTCGTTCACATCTGTTCTTTGCCCCTGCAAAAATAAAACATGCATCATTATACACTAGAGATATGATCAACTTTGAGTGAGCCCCAATTTTGACCTCCTTGGTGCCTTCTATGTCACTAAGATTTATGGTTATAGTCTACCCAACAGTGATTGGTTTCGAATTTTTTTGTCACTTCCAACTACGTTGAATATCCGTTGAATCATCTTGGTCCTCACAACTTGTACCTAACGCTTCATCTTAATTGAAGCAAATGTGCGGAGGGTTGCACCTAAAACATAAAGTAGAGAATTAAAAGAAACAAACAGGGTAAATTAGATGCATGCTGGAAAATTATTTTACTTTAAAAAAATTTTAAAGGGAACATGAAGAAGCCCAGCCATCAAAATTAGCTCCTTGCCATTTTCTTTTGGTAGGATTTCATCACAGGGCTAGTTTCGTGTACTTCAACATGCCCTTAAAACATGAAAAATCTCCATGTATTTTATTGAATGAAAAGCAAATTACATTACTGAAATGAGAGAAATCCTAGAAATGAAAATCCTAACATGCAAAATAAGGAAAGCAAAAAAACTCTTGCGCAGAGGAATGTGCAAATAATTAGAATTCTCCTATTCTCGAGCTTCGTCGATGGCAAACACTAAATTCTCTTCGAACAATTCAGTCATTCCTTCGAGTGCATCGTCTTTTCCAGTGGATCGAGTGGTGTCTGCAACCGGCTTGTCTCCCCATCCGACAGGAATAACATCAATGTCAGCACCTAGAGGCTTGGAGTATTGAACACAAGTATCGATCGCCCCTTCTTCCTTATGCATCATCTGAAATATGGTGGGTTCTTTTGCATCTGAATAATATCTAGCTCAAACTAAGCCATTATAAACATCGTCTACATGCACTTTCAAGCTCTTCTTTCTACCAGCATCAAAACTGAAAATGGCATTCACAGCTTCTGGGTGGTCAGGGAGTGGGTTATTCTGGATGTTTGGATGTGCATCGCGGAATGAGACCACGTTGGCATCCAAAAAATTTTGGATTTTGTGTCGCAGCGTATAGCAATCATCAACAGAATGCCCTACCTCCCCCATATGGTAAGCACATGTCTTGGACGGATCATAGTTGGGGAAACGCTCGGGAGTAGGTTGCTTAGGTTTCCTAGCGAATAATCCTTTCTTTTGAAGGGTCGGCAAGATTTTAGACAAAGGCTTAGGAAGTGGCGTAAATTGACACCTGGAAGAATTTTTGGCCAAAGAATGGTCGTGCTCCTCCCTGTTGGGTGTTTGGGGTAGGGCGAGGTGGTTGAACATAAACTGCATTAACCTCCGCTACAGGTTCCTTATCCTTCTTGGTTGAGACTCTCCCATACGAGCTGGTTTGATCAGACGCCCATCCATCACGCAATGCTACTTCAATTCGCTCGCCAACAGGGATTAGCTTATTGAATGACTCGGCAATCGAACCCAGCATTCAATTTCGATACTCAGGCGGGAGTGTCTTCATGAACAAATCCATTAGCTCCTTTTCTGTCGGCTCCAGAGTAATTTGAGCAGCTACGGTCCTCCATCTTGTGACATATGTCTTGAAAGATTCCGTCTTCTTCTTCTCAGTGCGAAGTAAATCTTCTCGAGATGGAGTGACATCAATATTATACTTATATTGCTTAAAGAAGGCATCAGTCAAATCCTCCCAAGTCTCTAGGAGATTAATTTCTTCATAATGTACCATTGCAGCGCCGGTCCTGTCAGGCTTACTTGAAATTGTTGAATCATCAAGGGTATGTTATCAACATATTGGGTCATCCTGACCACATAAGTCTGTAGATGGATCTTCGGGCAAGAGGTGCCATCATACTTTTCAAAGTCTGGCATTTTGAACTTCTTTGGCATCTTGATCTTTGCATAATGGGACAGATCAGTTGGGACTTGGCTAAATGAACCCTGCAGCTACTTAAGTTTCTCCTCGATTTTTATCAAGCGTTTTTTTTGCTCAGTTTTCGGTACAACCGAATGTATCACTTGTACCTCATCATCAACAACAATTTGAGGCGCGTCAGTAATTTTAACCCTGGAGGGATCATCAAAGATTGATGGCCCAACTGTGGACGTATTATTGCCTTTATCTCTCAGATCAACCATGGGAGCATGTTGTGGTAACACCACTTCAACTTGCGGAGCTGGTGGGGCAGTGTTTGCTTGGAGAGAATCGATTTGTTTAGAGAGCTACTCAATAACATTCAGGACTTGCTTCATCTCTGATTCGAGGGCAGCAACGCGAGCTTGTTCAGCAACACGCATTTGTTCGGTGTTATCAGCCATTGTTGCTCTAGAACGAGTACGAATTGGCGATCTTGGGTGAGCCGTGTTGTTACCTATCAATATAAAAAAAAAAATACAATAAGCATTATAACAAATGAGACTGGTCCATGACAACGGTCAATCGTTTATTTTATTAAGTGAAATCAAAGTCCAAAGACATCAACTTAAAACGTTAAAATAACTCCCTAGGAAATTAAATTCCTAAAACATCAATATAAGAAATTGAACACCCTAAAGCCAGAATTAAACTCCTAAATCTAGCGACTCTTTTCCATATACAATTGGGAGATCACAGTCTTTTGAAGCTTCTTGTTCTGCCGAACCAACTCAGAGATACGAGCCTCCTTCCTTTCCACCATTTCTTCAAGACGTTCAATTTGTGCTTTACGAGTGGGCTTCATGGTCACTTCAGGTATCACGGGAAGTAGAGCTTGAGGGATCTCATGATGGTGGATATAATAATCCGAGGCATGAAAAACCCTCTCTTTTCCTTTCAATCTTCTAGGCACCACTATCTTTTCCAGATGGCATTCCTTCCATGCATTTTCAAGGTGTTCGATCTCATTGAGGTATTTGTGATCCTTGCGCACGAAGCGGGCTTGAAACAAATCCACTCGGAGAGGAGGTGGGATATCTTGGAGCACTCGATACTGGCGGGCCACTCTATAAGGATAGTAAGATGTCACATCAATAATTCCCATCAGTGGAATTGGATTATCTATCTTGTGAGAGAAACGAGCCACGCTAACATGGAACCATTTGGCATAGGAAGCCCTTGAGATCTGGAAATTTAAGAAAAGTCACCCAATCGGAAAATGATTTTCCGATATACTTTTTCTCTAAGATTGAAAATCTCTTTATTAGGTAATTAGAATCATCAATTTCACCTCAACGCGTGAAATGACCAAACTCATTCATGTGAGAAAGAAACCAAATTTGTAAAAGTTCAAGAGAGGCATTCATGATTTTTTCTCCATTTTGTTTAAAACAGTTGAGGGATAAAAATGTCTCAGCTAAAATCATGTTTATAAAGTTCATGCCAACACATACTTGTCTAACCACCCATGCAATCGAAGGATCAATAGCATTTCTTCGATGAGGAAAGATTATAAGTCCAAAGAATGCTAAGATGAATATCCTACCCTTTTGGCGCATTGAAGATTGATTTAAAAAATGATCAGCCAAAAAGGAGAAAGGGCATGCATTATAATTAGCTTTCAAAACTTTCTTAACCTCATCAATTTTTCTTTTTTTTGGTAACCCAGGGAATCCCGTAAGCTGACAGCCGGCGAGCAAACCCTGGGGGAGCGACTGCAGGACCCACCACCACAATACTCCAGGTAAGAATCCCTAACAACGCCTCTGGGATTCGAACTTCTCCCCTTCGTGAGGGGGAGAGAGCCCGAGCCAGCTGCGCCGCTGCGAGCGGTGGTTAACCTCATCAATTTTGTATTTTTTTATTTTTTTGATACTCAGGGAACCCCATACAACCAGCAGCTGGCGGGTAAATCCTGGGGCAACGTTAGCGCAGGACCCACCACCCCAACGTCGCGCTTAAGATCCCGTGCGTCCCGCGGGATTCGAACTCCTCCATCCTGGGTAGACGTCATGGGAGCTCTTATCCAGCTAGGCCACCGCAGGCGGTGGTTAACCTCATCAATTTTAATTCTTAGAAACTGAGATAAAATTGATGTGGTTCCATACCAAGAGGTGGCCTAACAAGTTCAATCTCAAGGGGCATTCCTATGATAACGCTATACTCTTCCAGTGTTGGAGTAAGCTCGTTCTTACCAAAAATAAAAGTAGTCGTCTCGGGACACCAAAAGTGTGATATAGCTTGCAAAACACCACTATGGACTTCAATATCCAAAAGGTGGATGAACCGTCCCAATATCGACTCCACATAATCCTGACCTTCTTTACTTAATTTGTTCCACCACCCTCTGAGCTCAATCTTGGGAGTGGGAATGAATTGAACATCGGATCTCCCCATTGTATATAGATTAAAACTCACGATCGACCTTTTGTCATGGACCAAAAGAAAGTGCGATAAAGTAAATAGATTGCATAATATAAGGTAAGAATACTTACTTCACAAAGGAAAATGGCAACCACATAGACAGGCGCATGAGATGTGAGGCTTAACACCTAAACTACGAGGCTTAGCAAGTTAGAGCCAAAAGGATGGGCCGACTAGTCACAGTCTCGCGTATAAATGCCGGGTCCTCTTAACTCTGGCTCGGTCAAAAGGAAAATCCCATGATCACGCAGTCTCGCGAAAAAGGATAAACATTTTGACACCAAGAAAAAATTTCGGGGTTGAGAAAGGCAACCTCTACATCACGGTCTCACGTTCAAGGTTGGTTCATTTATCAACACCATCCTAGAATCCTTAAATGCGGTCCAGGTCCGACGGCAGGTTGTGTGTGCAATGTGTAGTGCTAAAATAATTTGAAAATCATGCATAACAATTTATAATGCAAGCAACACTTCAATGATAAGAAAAAAATTTAATCCCAACACCTTCCTACAAAACAAAGAGTCAGCAAGCACTACTCCCCTTATACCTCCTTTCTGTAAAAACATTTAACATTTCATGTTAGGAGCGTACCTTGTTTCCATGCTGCCAAACAAAATATTTTTTTTAAAAAGAAATAGGCCTATGTCCACTATAAGTTTTAACTCTATCCCCAATGGAGTCGCCAAGCTGTCGCGACCTTCCCGAGGGTGAATTACTCCAAGAAGGCTATTGGATTACTAAGTCCGAAGACTTGGCACGGACCCTCCCAAGTCCTACCAATCGTGACTTGATACTAAGAAATTAACTCATTTAAACATACAATTATACTCAATTTGGAGCCGCCACTAACCAATTAGGGTTGATTAGAAACCCAAGTAAAGTACGAGAGAATACTTTACTTTTGCGAACCAGAGATTTAATAGGTCCGAGGACATGGTTACACTAGAAAAATCTAACGCCCTTTCGGCACCTTGTCATTTTAATTTCAAAAATATTTTACAGGCAGTCTTGATTAATTTTAACCTAAGCTACTAACATGCAAAGGGTGGTCATGCGGGTGCACAATCAATAAAATAACATTCAATCAACCGAAGTGATAAATTGTAAGAAATTATAAACTACAACTTCATTAAGGTCCATTCTCTAAAGAAAAACTTACAAAAATGCTAATAAAAATGCATGCCCTAAACATGATTTCTAAATGACATGACATCTCATTTTTCTTTTTCTTTAAAAAATGTTAATTATATGCAATCTTAATTTAAATTTGATATGCATGAGTTTTACTTTAATCACATGTGAGATGCAATTCATGTGACATAATTTGAATCATTACAATATGTGTGCAATCTAATTTATATAATCCTAAATATGCATGTGCTTCATGACATGGGATGAATGACATGACAATTCTATATACATGTTCTTTTTATGATTTTGTTAATGATTTTTTTAATACATATATGCAACCTACACTAAACAATGATGACATAAAATGAGATTAATTATGAATTAACTTTATTGACCAACCAGGTAAATGACCTTTGTGTTTTCTTTTTTTTTTTTTAAATGACTTAGCAATTTTTATTAAAAAGAAAGCAACATGATGATGCAATGCTAATCTCTGGCTCTTTTTTTTTAATTAAAAAAAAACTACACGATGGAAATACTAAAACATTAAACTATGACCCACTAACTAAAGCGCAATATGTGGTGTGCATATTATGAAATCTATATGACCCCAAATAACATTTTTTGTTCCTTTTTTTAGTTTTGGTTTTATTAAAGGAAAATTATCCTAATTCTATATGAATCTTAAAAATCAAAATGCGCTGCTTTAAACATGAAATGTGTATGGACCTAAGTACCTAAATCCTAGATATGACATATGATGCATGATATGTGATGAGCAGATAACGATAACGCACCAAAATATATGTCCTATTGAAAATTCACCAATGTAAATCAATGACATATTATCTTAATGCGAATCAATTATGCAAAGCAATTCATGAATTTGCCATGAAAAGTCGAAATAATCAAAAATCTAACCCGATGTCTCGCGGCTCAATATTTTTGATTATTATGACTTAATATGACAAATTCCCTATCGGATAATGATAAAAATAAATCAAAACAAATCAAGTTAGAATAAAAAACTATGAGCCCGAATACTCGAACTAAATTTAGCCTAAAAATTTTACCTATTCTAGGGTACGGCTTTCTCGAGGCGTGACGCCGGCACAAGTGGTTGCCTGCGATGGTGGTTCACCGAGGGTGATAGGTCCTGGTGGCCGGAGTGGGAGGTTATCCGTCGGAGCTCCGGTTAGAGGTAACAAGCCCGAACCAGCAACGGCAAAGCAGCAAACGTCGCTGGTGTAGGAGCAGCAGAGGACGGGTGGCTCGGTGAGCGGCTACTACGGGCGTTGTAGGTGAAGCGGGGCGTGGAAGAGGAAAACTCGGCAGCAAGGGGCGTTGCTTGGGCGTGTAGCAGCTTAGCTTTCGGTGGTGTCGCAAGTCAGTCGGAGTGGGAGCAACAACGACATTGGGACGCTAGGCCGAGCAGGAGCAGATCTCTGACGAAGGCAGGAGCTACGTTGGGCACTGGGCGAAGGCGCGAGCTACTACAGGGGCGACGTTGGGCACTGGGTGAAGGCGCGAGCTACTGTAAGGGCGACGGCGCGGCGGCGAGGGAACAGCAACGGCAGGCATCAGGGCCGATGAGCAACGCCTGGTGGTCGTTGTGCGTCGCGGCTGCTGGAGGCTTCTGGCAAGATGAAGCAGAGGCCGGCGAAGAACCAGTGACCAAACGCAAGTGGCGCAAAGACGCCGGAACAGCGGTGACCTGCGGCTCAGGTTGCTACTGCGGCGGCCGGTGCGAAGTGAACAGACAACAAAGGCGGAGAGTCGTCGTCGTACGCGTGAGGTCGTGCAGACGAGGAAGAAGAAGACCAGTTCCTCTTCTGTTTTCACATTTTTTTCTCTCTTTTCAGACGTCTCCTCACTCGTATCCCCCTCTCTCTCTCTACTGCTGTGCACTTTTCTCCTTTTCCCCAAAAGCCTTTCCCTTTCGAACGGAAAAGCCAAAGGGAGAGCTTTCTTCTTCTTTTTTTCTTTCTGTTGAATTTTTTCCTTGACCTCCCAAAAATCGAGAGAAGCCCCGCATCCTTTATTTATATAGGAAAACTCAAAGCTGTTTTTGCAAGTGAGATATTCACTCAACCACTTAACAAAAAAAATGGCTCCAAAATCACACAACAATTAATTTTTTTGAATTTTGAAATGACGATATATTTTCAACAACAAAGATTTTCAAAACCAAATGTTTTATTTTATTTATTACTTTCTAAAATATTAGGTGTCAACAGCTGCCCCTCTTTGAAGGGAAGCTCGTAGAGATTTCCTTCAAAGATAAATGACACCTAAACTTAAACCATGCAAAATGAATATGAAATGAATATGCAAATGTTAATTGTAATGACTTTTTTTTTTTTTGGTAAGAAATGGACTCAAATAAATTTAATCCCTTTTGAAATGCAAGGTCATGCAATAAAGAATGCCATGTAAATGCAATGATTTGATCAAGAACATAGATCTCAATGTGTCTATGCCCAATGCGAATGCAAAGAAGAACATGTACCTATCGTACTTGTGAAATGATTCTTATGAGACCTAACAAACATCTGGAACTCTCTTCAGATAATTGAAAGGTTCAAAGTCTTCGGGGATCTAGAACTCTCATCAGATTCCAAGCACCTAGAAATTGCATCAAGTACTTGAAATTTCAAAAATCTGATTCTTATGTCAGACATTTGAAAACATTTACTAAACATCTGGAAATCACATCAGATGTTTGAAAAGACAAACACTTGGAAGTCACATCAAGCGTTTAAAGGTTCAAATATTTGGAATTCACACTAGACATTTGAAAACATTTTATAAATGGGTACTTGGAATTCTCATCAAGTATTCAAAGATGACTGAACAAACTCAGGGCTTCAAAGACAAATCCTTTGGTCTTTGAGGAAAAATTCATTTCATTTTTTTTAAATTCAATGAAGGTCCATGCATGATGGCTTTTTCAAACTTCCACTGGGAAAAATTATCATTAAGACAATTTTCACTAAGCTGTGAATCTCTTGAACATGCTAAATGAGACATTTTTGGTGTGAAAAGGCTTTTCACTCGCTCTCATTTAGGAGGGATTATTTGTCCCGACCATTGATGCGGGAATATATCATTGAATCTTATCATCATCTTGTCGACAAGAGTTCGAATGTTCTTGCAAGCGGTACGACCTTACGAATCTGAGAGGTCTTTGACAGGGACTATAACGTGGGCTTGGTCAACGGCTTAACAAAGGGACTCTTTGAGTCAAAGGAATTGAAAGAATAATTTTGTAATCATCTCTGGGTTTACAAGCCGAGCAAGCGACGGTAAGAGGTGGTGATGGTGGCTTGGAGACGGCGGTGGCGGCTTACGGCGGCGAGCGAGCGGCGGCGTCGAGCAAGCGGCACGGACGGCGCAACGGCCCTTGAAGGTCGGTGGTGGAGATGGCGGTTCGGCGGTGAGGACGGCGAACGGCGCGGCTCCAAGTGGCGGACGGAGATGGCGTGGTGGTGAGTTGGGCGTGGGCAGCGGTGGTGCTGGTGGTGGGTGAAGCAGCAGCCAGGAAGAAGAAGAAGAAGAGGAGGAGGAGGACGTTCGGCTGAGGGGGGTGAAGGAAAAGAAGAGAGAGGGAGAGAGAGAAAGAGAGAGAGTGAAGAAAGGACCAAAGAAGGGGGGCCATAGGAGGTAGGGTGAGGGGGAGAAAATATTGGGTGGTCCGAGAGCACCATGTCAGCGTGGTCCCTAACCATTCACGTGGTGCCACGTGGAAGCGTGGGCCCCCTTGCTGTCTTCTGCATTTTTCCTTTCTTTCTCCTCTCACTAACCTTCTCCTAGCCTGCGCACGTCCATTCTCCCCCTAACCTACATAGCCATCACATTCTCTCTCATCTCTAAGTAGAGGCACAAACTTTTCTCTTTCCTCTTCAAACGAAGGAAAGAGAAGTAGAGGCTCCGCACAATTACTCTCTAGCAGCTGCGAATTCTTTCACCCGAAGGAGGTTTCAAAATTTTGAATCCCAAAATCTCTCTACGCTCGTCGCTGCTCCACCGTGCATCAAGTGGCCGTTCCTTGCCGTTGCCGACAAACTACATTACAAGCGCCCCTGCTCTGGCACCGCTCGCTTCTCTCTCCGCTCTCATTGCTACTCCGGCGTTTGTTCCGGCGTTCGTCAAGATACCGTTCCCCCGCCGACGTCCACAAACCATATTACGGCCGCCCCTACTCCGGCGTTCGCTTGCTTCTCTTTGTGTGCGCCTTGCTGCTCCGGCGTTTGTTCAAAGTTCGTCAAGCGGCCGTTCCCCTGCCGTCGTCGGCGAAGCAGGCGCCCCTACTATGGCGCTCACTCACTTCTCTTTCCGCGCTGCTTTGGCATTTGTCAAGCGACCAAAGGAGGAGGAAGGACCATTTCTTCCTAAGGCGGAGAAACGGGGACAGAGATTTGGCCGTGGTTTTGTGGGAGCGGAGCCTGAGGCACATATCCTACCACTGCACGCTGCGGAGCCGATCGGTGGCTGGGCTCGGTGATTACACGCTGCTCTCGAGACTCAAGCCCCAGTGGGAGGTCGTCGACTGGCTAAACTCCATCATTCAAGGTGCGTTTAGGGCTTTCACGATGGCGATTGCTTCTGCGAAAATATCTCCGTCTTGTGAGCTGGAACTGACCTGCCTTCTTCCCCAGAGATGCGTTTGCGGAGACGTTCCAACTCTTTCTCCAGTGATAATTTAACCCCCTACCGAAGGATGTTTCAAAAGGCCAAATCTAGGTCAAATACAAGCGACGGCTGATATCCTACTTGTGCTGTCCAACATGAGTCTTCTCCTGGACGGTCGAGATAAATAAGCAAAAGTTTTTTTTAGAGAGAGAGAGAGAGACGTCGTTTGTTAATTTGAGAAATGCACGAAAGTTAGGTGGAGATGTGGTCTTCTTCCAACGTTTACTTTCAACTTTCTGTTTTCGTTTTGCATGAAGAAAAATTTTTTTATGGTGCTTATTCTATAATATCTCTACTGTTCGTCGTCATTCGTTGGTGCCCGCCGTCCTTGACCTCAGTGGAATTGACTGAAGCTGGATAATCTTTTGCTGTTTTTCTTTGCTGAGTTTGGAGTATGCGGTTTAGACGATGAACTTATGAAGAAGTTATTTGAAGTTGAGATTGTTTTGTGACGAGGTATATGGAGTTACTGATGCAGATTCAATTTTGGGGGAGGTTGATGGAAATAAAATCACTGTAGGCGGCAAAAGCAGTGAAGCAAAAGAATCAGAAGACGCAAAGAGCATCAATGCAGCTGCTGCTATGCCCGATGTTGCTGCGGAAGAATCCGAGACCATGGTAGAAACAGAAAAACTGCATGATGTTTCAGAAGCTTTGCCTGATCAAGTTCAACCCACTAGGTCAATGCCACCTTGCTCAGAACAAGTGCTTTTACTGTTAAGGCAGGCTGTCAAAAACGGCAATGCACTTATCTTGGATACTGTTAAATTAATGTCTCGATTTTGAATTCGGATAAATCGAATTCATCGATAAAAAATTTTCCAAATGGATTATAAATCGCACGTAGAAGAAAAGAAGCTGATCGTAGGGCCCAGTGGAAGAGGATACGAAATGCTTCTTCGGAATTCTTGCTGAAAGTTGTTATCCTCGTGGGGTCCAGCACACACAAGTTTCTAGCCGATGAAAGAAAAAAAGAGGAAAGAAGCTGCACGTGAAATTGAAAGTGTTGGTGGGCCCAAGGTCAAAGTTTGACCTTTTGGGCGCACACATATATATAAGAACAGGATCGTTCTTTTTGCGTGTGCGTTGAACTGCCGAAAACCCTACGAAACCGCACACGGAGAAAATCGTAAGGAGCTGCTGCATGTACAAGCCGAGCATAAGAAGGAGCCGCTGAACGTACGTCCGCCGAAGCCCTACGTAGAGCGTTTTATCGTGCGGCAATTTTGTGCCGTGAGTTTATTCCCAAGTAAGTTGTTTATTTATAAACACTTTGGGTTTGGGGTTAAATCTAGGTGTGGGAAACACTTGAGCGTTTGAGCGATTGTAAACTCTGATTCTCCGATTTTAGTGGATTATTTGCTGCTGGCTCTCCCCGTGGACGTAGGTACTGATACTCAGACCGAACCACGTAAATTTCTGGTGTTCTTATTTTTCTCGTCTATTTCTCTGGTGATTTCGCGTTGACGTAAATTGCAAAATCCTGTTGTTTCCGCGCATTATATCTCTACAATTGGTATCAGAGCTTGGTATTGGATTTCTTGATTGTGATTTAGAGCTTTTGCTTGTCTGATTATTATCTGGAAATTATGTTATTGCAATTATGTCTGAAAGGAAATCTGAAATTGAGAAGTTTAACGGGAGCAACAACTTTGTGTTATAGAGCATCAAGATGCGGGCTTTATTGAAAACACAAGGTTTGGCCAAGGCACTAGATGGTGACGATGAGTTGCCAATTATAATGAAAGCTTCAGAGAGGGTAGAGCTGATGGAAAAAGCAAAGAGCATAATCCTATTAAATTTGTCGGATAAGGTCTTCTAGAGGTTATTGAGGAGAAGGATGTTGCAGCATTATGGGCAAAACTTCAAACACTCTATGTGAAGAAAGGTTTGAACAATCGCTTATACATGCTGAAGAAGATGTTTCAATTTAGATATACTGAAGGTACGTCTATCAGAACCCACCTAGATGAATTTAATAAACTCATGTTGGATCTGAAGAACGTCGGTAAGATACTTGATGATGAAGAACAAGGCATGATGTTGTTAGCCTCTTTACCAGAGTCATGGGAGCACTTTACTGATTCACTGTTGCAGGGGCGTACTACGATTACCTCAGAAGAGATAAAGTCCGCCTTATTCTCTAAGGAGTGGCAAAGAAAGTTGCGAGATGACGGTCTGGCGAAAGGAGCAGCGCAAGCACTGACGATTCGGGGTAGAGAACAACATCGAGAGCCTAGTAGCAGCAAAGGTAAAAGCAAATCAAAATCACACCATAGAAAGTCCAAGGGACGCGTGAAGTGCTTTGAGTGTCACGAGGAAGGGCACATCAGGAGAGATTGTCCAAAGCGGAGAAATAAAGTTGATAGGCTGAATGCTACAAGCAGTGTGGCAAACGTTGCTGAGGGGAGCAATAGGGATGCAGAAGTTGTTTTATGTGTAACTGTTTCTTCGTCAGGAGACGAATGGGTGCTGGATTCGGGGTGTTCTTATCATATGACGCCTCATAAGAACTGGTTTACTACTTACCAGACTGCAGATGGTGGTAGAGTTCTTTTGGGGAATAATGCAATCTGTAAGGCTGTGGGAATAGGGACAATTCGGATTCGGATGCACGATAGGGTGGTGCGTACATTAACAGATATGAGGCATGAACCGAAGCTCAAGAAGAACCTTATTTCTCTAGAGACACTCGATGACATCGGGTGTAGGTATACCGCTGAAGGTGGAGTACTGAAGATTTCTTGAGGTGCCATGACAGTGATGAAGGGGAAGAAAGTGAATACTCTCTATCATCTACTGGGAGAGACTGGAACCGCTGCAGTTTCATCAGGTGAGTCAAATTCTGACTTGACTCAATTATGGCATATGCGTTTAGGGCACATGAGTGAGGCATGTATGACGATGCTGAGTGAAAAGGGGTTGTTGAAGGGTCAGAAGACAGGAAAGCTGGACTTATGTGAGCACTGCATCTATGGGAAGCAGCACCGAGTTAAGTTTACTATAGCTATTCATTCGACCAAGCAACCAGTTGAATATATTCATTCAGACGTCTGGAGCCCGTCTTCGGTTCCTTCGAAAGGAGGTGCCCGATATATGCTGACATTTATCGACGATTATTCGAGGAAGGTATGGGTATACTTTCTGAAGCACAAATATGATGTGTTTGATCGGTTCAAGAAATTTAAGGCATTGATTGAGAAGCGATCAGATAAGCAAATCAAGTGCCTGAAAACCGATAATGGCATGGAGTTTTGTGGTAAAGATTTTACTGAGTTCTGCGAGAAAGAAAGTATTGTGAGACACCGCACAGTACCTGGGACACCACAGCAAAATGGCGTGGCAGAACGGAAGAACAGAACTTTGCTTGAGCGAGCTCAATGCATGCTTTCGCATGCAGGACTTGGCAAGGAATTTTGGGCCGAAGCAGTAAACATGTCATGTTACCTGGTTAATCGATCTCCATCATCTGCTATCGAGTGGAAGACTCCTAAGGAAGTATGATCGGGAAAACCTGTTGATTACTCCGAATTACGTATATTCGGATGTCCTGCGTATGCTCATGCCAGTGATGGTAAGCTTGAGTCGAGGGCGAAGAAGTGCATATTTCTAAGTTATGCACATGGGGTGAAAGGCTACCGGCTATGGTGCACCGATCCCAGATCACCCGGTTTTCTAATCAGCAGAGATGTGATCTTCGACGAGACTACAATGCTTCAACAGAGGAGTTCTGAGACACAACCAGCAGAGAAGACAGATCATGGTGTCATTAGTGAGGTGGAGCTTCAAGTGGAGACTCTAGAGACCTCGAAGGTAACAGAGGTTGACACTACAGATGAAGCCGCAATTCCTGAAGTCGGTGATAGTGAACAACCAGCAAAGCCGCAGGAGACTATAGCCGCAAATAGACAGAGAAGGCAAATTAAATCACCGGTACGTTATGGTTATACAGATATTGCTTATGCATTGACTGTAGGTGATGAGATGGAGACAGATGAGCCTTCATCTTACTCTGAGGCGATAACTAGTTTGGAGTCGTCGCAGTGGCTAGGGGCTATGAGTGAAGAGATGGAATCACTAAAGAGAATTTTATTTGCTACCAGATTTAATACTGCAAGCAGAGAAAGGAATTACAATCTAGGAATGCAAACAGTGTAGATATGCTATCAGTCCCTAAATGAACGTATCTATGGTTCTTTTTCAGACAACCTACAGTAATGGATATGCTGGACAAGGAAACAGGATCATCTCCCCGACTTGCATTGCAGATTTACTCTGCATCTTGAATAAGGATTTGAATTGTTGGCGAAATTGATACTACAAGCAGGCAACAAGAGAAGGCACAAATCAAAATGCATAAAACCGAAAGGCTATACTTTGATTCACTGTAGAGTGCATCAGCAACTAGAAATGAATATGCCTTGAAGCAACTAAGCAACAACAATAGCAATTGCCAGTCGTGAGCTTAAATGGATCTAATGGATCCTCTGCATTCTATTTTACAGTAATTATACTATATGACATCCTCTAGCACATATACTACAAAATCTTCTCAGTGCATAATGACGAGAAACAAGTGACAATTCTCCTGCATATAAGTTCACAAGTTACTCTTGCATACATCATAGTGCATACTATCAAAGACAACCGTTCAACTTGTTAGCTGACATCCTTGAATGCCTGATTAGCTATCTATAACTAAGACTGATATCTTGACCATACTTAGTTCATTCTGGCGACCCAGCTTCCTACATCATAAAAGTGCACATGCAGAATCCTGAGCACTACACACTGAGCAAGATTTTACACCACAAGTTGCCCTACTCGTATCGAAACTAATTCCTTTTTTGGACTTGGGTAACAAAGAGCGTTCAAGAAACACCAAATAACATCGACAAAGCAATCTTACCACTTTCGTCCTAGTTGCCCCATCCATCAAGGATGCTCCAGCAAGCATTTCTCCGATATCGATCCCCGAAGTTGGAGTCGCTAATGAATATGCTCTTCGAGTCAAATCAGAATATAACCACAATGAGATTAGAAGTTAAGCTTCCAAACTTGAAGGGCTCAGCGGAAGTAGACCAACCGCAAACATTTCGATGTTCCGCCACCCACCTAGTCAAACATTGGAAATCTAGCCAACCGGCCCTCAATCCAGTATTGTCCAACAACGAGTTCTCTTGTGCTATGGCAACACCCTACATTCATGATGGGAAAAACAGTGATCAATGCAATATCTGCAAAATTGAAGGTGCCAAAATTTCACTTAAGCAAACAACCGAAAAGATTAATTTTGACATAACTTCATCCAAGTGCACCATCAGAGTGTCATATAGATGAAGACATCTAGTTACCCAAGATTTTGTTAAACATCACAAGCGATAACTTTTCCATGCAAGACTAACAAACTGACTAAGCCTCATTAGCAATAATGACTTTAAAAAGCCACTAAACAGGATACTCCTAATTATAAAATACATGCACCAAAATGGAGTTCAACCCTAGACATCTGGAAGCTTGACCTAAACAAAATGCTCAACCAGAAAAGAAATCAACAAGGTGTTGGATTTATTTATTTATTTTGGTTTTAGTTGATGTGCAACAACAATAGAAAGGCCATGGAACCTACTCTGTGAAAACCACATGAGCACATCAACCAAGATCAACTAAATTCTTCGCAATAAAATGGTTAGGTCTTATATGCAATATCTTATAGCCCTTGAGCGTCATGAGAAGCTAATAATTAGTCGTCAACTCTGCTCTAGTTAGTATCTTTAAAAAGAACATGAAACTCAACGACTTGTCAGTGAAACTTCTATAGGCAGGGGAAAAAAAAACTAGGACCAAAACCTGCTCTGCAAATTCCAATCCCACTTCACGAAAGGCCTTCTGTACTTCCAATAAGCCATTTCTGGTTTCAGGAGTACCACCACTCTGTAGGACGGGAAATAACAATGAATTACGATATATTCTTCTAATATGCATAAAGGAGAGATCACAAAGCAAAATACATGCAGGCACCTTTGATATCACAAACGCTAGGGAAGAAGCCAGCTCAGGACCAAGCTGCGCAATTTGATGGTCAATTCCAGCCGGATATGTGTTGTCAATGAATCTAATCTACCAAAAGTAAAATTGAGATATCATTCGGACTATCAAAAGTCAAAAAATCGCTGACACGGGGTATTCACCCAATGTGCCGAGACTTATAACTGAACATTCATCCATAGTTTGTAACTTTACTTAAATCCGATGCGCAAAATCCAAAATTTACTAGCGCTTTTCAAATTCCGAATCAAAAGACGAAGACAAAAGACCTAAGTACAGTTTGATCAACCAAAGTAGATCTATTTTTCATTGCGCGTAAGTGAATCAAGGAGCGTATAATGGAGGAGAAACGTAAGCAACTATGACAGCAAACCGATTCAAAAAAAAAAAAAAAAAACGCAGGGAACTACAGCCTTTGTTGCCACACGGAGAGCAACAACAACTGGAATTCCAAAACTAACCTTACCGCTGACCACGTTGGTAGTGAAATTGCAGACGACGTCGAGCGTGCTCTCAATCTGCACCTTCAGGAACCAAGTCGGCGTGAGCTCCGAATTCCTCAACCAGTAGTGGTCGGCCCTCGTCCAGGTTGGCGATCGCGCCCTTCTCCAGCTCCTCCATCACCTCGAACGCAGCCTGGAACCAGGGCTCCATCTCCTCCACAAACTCGTCCGTGAACCCGATATGGCTCACGTCCAGGAAAAGCCCTAGCTCCCGGTGCTGGTATAGCTAGTCCATGTACCTCCCCACAGCGAGCTGGAATCATTCTCCAGCCCGCACCTCTCCTTCTTTGCCGCGCCATCCGCCCTGCCCAGGTCCGCTGAGATCTCCCCGCAACCGAGCGGCCCAGCGTCAGGGACAGCGCCCGCTGGGGAACGAGACCGAGGCCGCCTCCCTCGAGCCGGAGGCCGATGGCTTCGCAGTGGAGGCCGGCGGCATCTTCGGCCTGAGGGACGGGGAGGACGAGCAGATGCCGGAGACGGAGGACGCCATCGGCGGCGGTGGCACGGAGTCGAAGCTACGAGTTCGTCAAAGGGACGCAATCGGACGGAGGTCCAGAAGTTGCCAAGAGACCAACACAAGCGCAAAACTTGTGCTCGATCTCCGCATTGGAAACGATCGAGGCGAGGGGGTTGGGACCAGTTGCGACTGGCGGCGACGTGCTAGAGGCAAATGGCCGGCAAGGCTTTTGGGGAGGCGGAGCCGGAGCCGGAGACGGAGGCGGAGGCGGAGGCGGAGGCGGAGGGGGTGGGATGCGCGGAGAAGGAAACGGAGGAGGTCTCGATTATACGAGGAGAGAGGAGAGAGAGAAAAAAAAAAAACCCAGCAAAAATTCAAGTGAGGAGAGAGGTTTTTTGAGCGGGAGGGATACGCATTTATTGACCATTGAGTTGTCTGTCCTTTCTTCCGCGAGCGAGCCGAGCCAAGCCAGCCGAGAGAACCCGCATCTCCATATTCCAGCGGGTCCCTCACAGGACGCGTGTCGATTTCTGAGTGGAAAGTGCGCACCACGTCAGCAGATGACGTGGCGCGCACATACCACTGAATATTTTCTCCTGCAGAGAGAGAGAGAGCGCAGGGCAAGCGTGCAGGCTAGAGGAGAGAGAAAGAAGATTATTTTACCTGCAGAAATTCCATTTTGGCGAGCCGACCCCACAGCTCCACGTGAACCAACATGGCGCTCCATGATTGGTCCGGGACCACGCTGAGCTGGTGCGCCGGGACCATCAAATATTTTCTCACGTGAGGGGGGAAGGGGAGAAAAGAGAGAGAGAGAGAGAGAGAGAGAGAGAGAAAAGAGAGAAGAAAGAAAGGGGAAAGGGGGGATGGATGGCAGAAGGGGGGAGAGAAATCACGTGGGGGAGGAGGAGAGAGAGGAGAAGAGGACAAAAGAAAAGGAGAAGGGGGGATGTCACGCTTCTGCTTGGCTTGAGAAAAAAAACTTTTGTGGCTTTCCTTTGACCGTGAGACGGTCAGACCTTCATGCTAAAGGGACCCCACGCACATTAAGATCGATATGTAAACTTCGTTACCGGCATTAGCAGCTTATTTTATGCAGGTTATTTTGAGAGGTATCCAACACGCATATCCTTCAAAAGCCTTCATCAGTGCATGATCTCTCCCTCCATCATAATTCTCGCAGTGATTCCCGCTTCTTCCTTAGCCATATATATAGGTACGGCGATATAAATTCTGTGTGCGAATGCATATGATCATGCTCCCTTGTCTCGCAAGCTAGAGATCCCAAACACACGTATAGAGAAGGATCATGGAAGGTTTGCTCCAGTGCCCTGC
The DNA here is from genome assembly GCA_016097485.1 of Eucalyptus sideroxylon x Eucalyptus melliodora. Classification (NCBI taxonomy): domain Eukaryota; kingdom Viridiplantae; phylum Streptophyta; class Magnoliopsida; order Myrtales; family Myrtaceae; genus Eucalyptus; species Eucalyptus sideroxylon x Eucalyptus melliodora. The sequence goes on along the minus strand of CM027832.1, from coordinate 41,775,889 downwards.
AAACTACGTGCCTTTGACTCCCATAAGCTTCTTAGAGAGAGCAGCTTTCGTCTATGGCAACAAGGTTTCCATCATCTACGGCAATACAAGGTACACATGGAGACAGACCCACGAAAGGTGTTTGAAACTCGCCTCCGCTCTGACAAGGTTGAAGATCTCACGCGGCGATATCGTAAGTCTCTCTTTCTTGTTTCCCTCATCCTTCATTGTATCCTTGAGTTTCATTCAAATGAAAAGTGGTCCTCGCTTTCTTTCCTTTTTGCTTCCATTAGCTTTTAGTTTTCCTAAAGCTCGTGGTCTCAAATGGAGGGAATAAGGTAATAGATTAGGGTCTTCCTGTGACAAGCCATAGACCCAAGAAAAATGGGAGTGACAAAGATCATTCTATAGACAGATTGTTCTTCACGGTACATTCTCATCGAGCTATTATTGACGGTTTTGAGTCTAGGGGTGTGCAAAACGGACTGCCCAAACCAAAGTGTGGTTCCCGATTCCTCAAAATGGAACCGGTGTCCAGGCAATCTGATTCCCGGTTCCAAGATGGAATCGAACTAGACCGGACTGGACCGACTACATATTTTTTTTATTATTTCTTTAAAAAAATTAGTAAAAAGTGAACTAATGCTTTCTCATCCAATAGTACCATAAGTTATGGCACAATAACTCTTCACTCATCGTCGCTTCTATCAATATCTTAAGATTTGTCACTTTATCTTTGTTATGCATGGCCACTCTTTAATAGGAAAAAAAAAGTGCCCGCTTCCACTGGACCAAACCGAAACTAACGGTCCAGTCCAATTCCCGATCCTAGAACCAAACAGTCCGGTCCCCAATTCTTGGTTTCACTTTGGCACTGGACTGAATTGGGAACTGATCACCACTAACATGAACCGTCATTAGATCAGGTGAACATCACAGCAGATATGCATGCACCAGAGATGCTATCTCAGGTCTCTTTCTCTTTCATCGTCCCCTTAGATGGTATATCAAGAGAATGAGAACCCACGGAACCGTTCAATCTGCCGAATTAGGTAAAGATGAAGGAGGTCAACCCCCGAGCTCTTCTGAAAAAAAAAAAAAAAAAAAAAACGAGCTCCTCCATTGTCTATGTTATTTCATAGGTGTCCGTATGCTGTGTCGGACAAACCATTAACATAAACAACTGGAATGATTGGAAATACATATACAAAAATATATTCCATGGACCAAAAACTTTAAAATTTAAAAAAAAAATATTCTAGCCTCCAAAGGAAGAATTATAATACGTAACCTAGTTCATGTTAATCCTACCTAAAATGAACAGTGAGTGACTTGCCAAATTCAAGAGAAAGGTTTGCTAGAAAACACATTCTTGTTTGGATGAAGGAAAAGAAAAGAAGTGAAAGGATTAGAAGAAGTTGGTAAAGTCAACTATTGTGTAAGAGGGCATGTTTTGCGTTCAAAACAAAAGCATAATGTAATTTATTTATTTTTTTGCGTTCCTGCCAAAATTTGGATTATCATTCAAATTTTAGAAAATTGTGATCAAATTACATGTGAAGTTATGTATCAATACTTGAGTATTTGAAGTTTTGGGAGTTTCGAATTCGAAAATAGGTCAAAGTGTGTGAGTAGCATGATTTAAATTAAGCAAACGGTGAAAAGTATAAGTCAAGACAAGCCCTATATACGTAAAAGATATTAATGAATGCATGTCTGTCCCTCTCTTTTCCCTTGCATCCTTCAAAACCTCTCTTCTTTTCTTTTGTAATTACCTCACAGTCCCATTTTTTTTTTCATTTCCAATCACCCCTACCCAACATAGTATCAAAGAGCACTATAATCTCGAAATATAGGAATCCCTATTTTATATGCTAATAGTAACAAAACTAAGACCCGTTGGTGGTAGGTTAAAACTTGAGAATTTTTCTCTTAATATGGTAATCTATAACATGTACAGAACTAACAGTACAAGACCTCCGATGAAACTAAACTTTTTTAAGTGAAATACTAATATTATAGCTAATTTCTTTGTATCTGAAAAGGATGAAATTTCTAAAATGATTATAAATTGCTCCACTAACTCAAATTATTGTAATACCCTTTAGTTATTATATATCAGCAAAAGTAAAACAAGATAAATTATTTCACTCTTTTGCATTAATCCATTACTCTACACACTATAATAATTGTTAAAGTAAATCATTTGAGCACGTTGGTCCCTGCACCTCTCCGTGTTGGAATTCTAGCCTCATCAACATTGACTATAAGGCTGCGTTTGACAGTCAGGATAAAATTCATGATAGGATATGATTAGGATATGATAAATCATATCCTATTTTTGGTGCTCGTTCAGGATAAGATAAAGTCGGATATAATAGGGATATAGACAGGTAAAATTATCCCATGGGGGAGGTGGGATAAAAGTGGATAGGATTTCTAATGTCTATAATAGGAAAGTTATTTTTCTCAAATAACAAACTTATTAAATTAACAAAATTGAAATTATATTTCAATATAAATAATATTTGAATTCTAATTTAAGAAATTAAAAATAAAATATATTTTTTTTAATTAATCTTATTTTAATTTATATATTCGACTTTAATTCTATCTTATAATAAATATTCGATCTATAAATTAAATATTTATATTTATATATTTTAGGTATTTTTGTATTTTAGATATGTTAGTACAGTTTACTATTTGATAAAATTTTGTTAAAGAATGATGAAAGGGGAAAAAAGAAATAATAAAGAAATAATATAAAAAAGAGGAAAATCAAATAAAAATAAATTAAGGAATAGTGTTACGAGAGATTTTCACCATCTCCGTTTATGAACATTTAGGTTCATTTATAATGATATGTCGTTTATATTAAAAAAAATGTACATGATATGATGTGAACATATCCGACTTTAATACTGCGATTCACCAAACAATTGACATGATATAAAAAAAATCTCAGGATTTCATATCATATCCTATCAAATCCTATCCCGATTAGAAATCCGGATGACCAAATGTAGCCTAAGGGTATGAACAAAAAAAAAAAAAAAAGACTATAAGGGGACAAACTCATAAGGTCCCATCTCAATCTTCACCCACCCACGAAGAGGAGTCCCGCACGTCGTGAATTTTGGGTCTACAGCTAACTTCTATCAAACCATTTTTGCGAAAACAATAAACGCATTAATCCCCCCATCAAAAGGGTTCGCTTAATCGAAAACCATATTTATTTTCTCACTTAATTTTTTAAAAATAAAATTGCGGCAAAGAGGATCCTACTCGATCTTTGAATGCACATTAATGTATTTGCACATTTTATTGGGATCATGTACTCCGACAACACATTCACTTTGACTGGATTGAACTAGCGTGAAACATAAGTTAATGGTCCCTAAATTTTGGCATATGCTCATGTGCAACATATTATGTCGTCAGTCACGGCACGAATCCATATCTAGAAAAAAATTGAAGTAAACGAGGCGTGTCAACCGGTGAAGATGGACCCTGCGTGACGTTCTCCTTGATTTACTGTGGCTCAATTCACAAGTTAGAATTTTACCCATCACGTTATATTTACTCCGCGTGATTGAATAAGTATAAAATAAGGCCAGATGTCATAATGTTCCAATCAGTCTCTTTGACTCGAAGGAGTTAAAAGGGGAGCCAACTTTTCCATCCTTGACTCAGAGGCAGTTTAATAGTCTTTCTCTTGTGAGAGGAAAGGTTAAAGGGAAGTCTTACAACTTACGTGGATCCGACACTCCGGTCCCAAGTTCTTTTTATTGCAGTAAAACTTACAAATGATTTGGTATGCATGATTGAACGGTGAGCTGCAATCCTCTAAGTCGACGCTACCTATTGGTACACACCGATTCATTTGTTAAAATTTGTATAAGATCATCACCAGTTGATCAAAAATATTTAAGCTATTATATGAAAGCATGATGTATTATTTAACTGCTATGACATTTTCCTTCTTACTTAGGCTTGTATTTCACCTGAGACTAATGGGTGAAATAATAATAGGCAAAGAAAAAGTACAAAAATATTTGAATTCAAGACACCCTCTGGAGCCACTATTACATAAAATTCAGTGCACAATAATTTACTGCAACAACTTTGGAATATGGTGCCCGTGTTAGAATATTTAAATAACAAATCACGAACTCATCTAACAGTTTATGTTTTTAGAACAATTAGCTATAATCCCACAAAATCTCAACATAGTATCAACGTAGGAGGCCTTGAGTTCACATATTCTAGACTTCTATTTACCTCACCAAATACATATTTCCAAGTTTTACGCTTAAGTTAAAGTCCAACTTAAGCATTATGGGGATTGTTAGAATAATTAAAAATTAAATCATTTTTCATCTAATAGCTTAAGTTTTTAGAAAAATTAGTTATAGTCCCATAAAATCTCAACATATTATATTTTACGTCTAAAAACTCTCCCTCACACAAAGGTTTGGTTCAATGATAAACGCCTTAAGCATAGATCCCAACATGTGAGTCCCATGGGCTTATAAATAAGGGAACCTACAAACGAGCGAAAAGGGCATGGTGCTGTCTTACTATAAGATCGCCCTACTTAAATCGTCTAGTGGACAATTAAAATTATCACATGTGTCGGACTCCTTGCATTTCGAATTGACAGATGATTGTGAATCAAGAAAGGAACACAAACTCAATGATTAGGTTCTAAAACTTATGAAATAAATCTACTAATCACAGCACATTATTTTCGAAGGATACGATTAAGCATTTCATTAACATAAACAACTGGAATGATTGGACATAAATTACTGGGAAATGTAGAAATAAGTAAGGTGCATTGACAAAAGTAAAATCTTGTCCTTCTGATGTTTGTGCATATCTTTTCCTCTTTAGTTTCTCCTATTTATAGTCCATGGGTGGCCGGCCTATTCTAATAAGTGTTCTCGCTCATTGAAATTTAATTTTGGTTCCATTTAATGGTATAATTGTTCCCGCCTCAGAAGCTCGATTGCAATAACTAACTGACTCAGCTATACAAATTGCTTGATAGCAACTATTAGTTAATACCTTTGATAATTGTTCCTATCTGAGTTTGACTGCAACAATCGTTTCTGGTATTTTTATCCTTACAGTTGATTTGATTTCGGCCAAGTTTTGCGAGTCGATGTTAATGTTTCTCAGTTCCATCGACATTGATTTGACCAACATCAGCTTGACTCTTCCCACCTTGTCCACTTAATTCCGTTGGCTTCTCACAATCATTGTTGTCGTTTAACCACTGACTGTATTTATAGTGAATATCATATTGCATATGCTCATCAACATACTGTTTACTTCTTCCTTAATGACATCCTACATAATCTATTAATCGGTCAATATTCATAATCGGCCTTGACCTTGTTTAGCTGACTACAGCCCGACTTAAAAGATTGCTCTTCGTCTCAATGTGTTTAGCACTTCCTCATCAAAGCCATAAAGCCATAGGTGATGTATAGTTAATGGCATCAATTCTTATGAAATTGGCATCAAAGTTGACATTTTTAGGCTGCTCATAGTCACAGACTATATTTAATATTTTAACAGTTTTACATATGTCTGACCTTCTTCTTTTAATGGACCCATTACACTAAATATAGATAATCAATGCACTAAGGAGTTTCACCCTATATGGATGCAAACCACCATTGCATTTCGAAGACCCAATAACCTTGCTTTTCCATCCAAAATGACACAATCCAGGAGTAGCATAATAAGGCTTTCGGGGAGTTTTTTTCCTAATGATCACAACTATCGAATTTCTACCTTTTCTCCTTTCGTTTTATGTGATCATAATGCAGAAATTATCAAGACAATAATCATGTCGAGTTAGAAGTCGTGGTTTCAAAAGAAAGAAAGTAAAAATAGTTTTCAGCTGGTGAAAGCCGATGCGCATGTGTCACGGGTCAGTAGTTTCTTGGCCACGGAGTAACCTATTCAGTGCCTGGCAAGCAGAATTCGTCAGGCCAACCTTTCTTCTATAGTTGTTCTAGTGAGCAATACGATGAATAGTTCTTTTATACAAGATGGTACCACGCCCAGCTTAGCTTCAGCGTCTAGTCCATCAAGTGAGACAACAGATCTCTTTAGGCTCAACAACTGGTTTTGGCCTACCATGGCCTCATCAGAAGAGCGGCATCAGCTCCCGACCAGTTTGTACACGAGAGGCTAACCCTACCTTTAGAGCTCCTAAGTAATATAATCATTATATCCTAGAATTCCTAACACCAACCATTCCGATGCCACTCTAACGAACCAGTTGTATTCATCATCTCTACGTCCTCACTCTTCACTCGATAATCCCAAGCTTCACTCCCAAGGGTTCATGGTATGGGAGAATCACGAACCGTGACAAACTCCGCCACTCAATTCCGCAACGCTCTCGTTGCGGGCTATTCTATCGCTTCCCTGCATTTCCCTAACCATCAATGCCACTTCCTAGGACTTACATAGATGGCAACACTCGCCCAACAGAACAAGCCACTCCACTCCATTGCTTGCTCCCCCCGATCAAAACTGTTCGCGAATCTCCAGTCACTTGTGCTCCTCGACAAGTGTGGCACCCCCAGCCAATTACACCCCTGTGACAGCACCTTCTTTCGCCTACTAAGCTCCTCCTGATCTCAGCAAGCCAAAAGAGGGTCCCCCTTGATGGAAACGTTCTCACAGACCTCTTCTTAAGATTCATCCATTGATCCAGGAACGTTATCCCCATTCAATGAGCAATTCGATTCCTTCCTATGCCCCCATTGCCATCCTAGAAGCTAGATGAGAGCTGCACATTATCCGAGCCCCTTTTGGCCCCGACGATCATTCTCCACCCTCATAGGACAGGGAAGACCATAGGCTTTTCCCCAAATCACCCACTTACTGGATGGATCCCTACTCTGATACCATTTGTCACAGGTTGGTAGCTCTTTGGCTGCGGAATAACCCGTACGGCACCTGGCGAGCAGAATTTGCCAGGCCAACCTTCCTTCTATAGTTGTTCCAGTGAGTAATACGACGGATAGCTCTTTTATACAAGATCGTACCACGCCCAGCTTAGCTCGGGTGTCTAGTCCATCGAGTGAGACAGCAGATCTCTTTAAGCTCAACAACTGGTTTCGGCCTGCCTTGACCTCATCAAGAGAGCAGCATCAGCTCCTAACCAGTTTGTGCACGGGAAGCCAACCCCGCCTTCAGAACTCCTAAGTAATATAATCCTTCTATCTTAGAACTCCTAGCACCAACCGTCCTGACACTACTCCCTCGAACCAGTTGTGTCCATCCTCTTTACATCCTCACTCTTTACTCGATTAACCCAAGTTTCACTCCCAAGGGTTCACGGGTACGGGAGAATCATGGACCGTGACAAATTTTGTCACAGGTCGATAATTCCTTGGCCGCGGAATTACCCATGCGACGCCTCGGCGCCTGGCGAGCGGAATTCGCTAGGCCAATCTTCCTTCTATAGTTGTTCCAGTGAGCAATACGGCGAATAGCTCTTTTATACGAGATCGTACCACGCCTAGCTTAGCTCGGGTGTCTAGTCCATGGATGAAATAGCATATCTCTTTAGGCTCAACAACTGATTTCAGCCTGCCATGGCCTCATCAAGAGGGCAACATCAGCTCCCGACCAATTTGTGCACGGGAGGCCAACTCCACCTTCAAAGCTCCAAAGTAATATAATCCTTCTATCCTAGAACTTCTAGAACCAATCGTCATGATGCCGCTCTCACTAACCAGTTGTGTTCATCCTCTCTACATCCTCACTCTTCACTCGATAATCCCAAGCTTCACTCCCAATGGTTCACGGGTACAGGAGAATCACGAACCGTGACAAACTCCCCCACTCAATTCCGTAACGCCCTCGTTGCAAGCTATTATGTAGCTTCCCTACGTTTCCCTAACCATCAATTCCACTCCCTAGGACTTACATTAATGGCAACGCTCGCCCAACAGAACAACTCACTCCATTCCATTGCTTGCTTCCCCCGATTAAAGCCATTCGCGAATCTCCAATCACTTATGCTCCTCGACAAGTGTGGCACCCACAGCCAACTGCACCCATGTGGCAGCATCTTCTTTCGCCTACTAAGCTCCTCCTGATCTTAGCAAACCAATAGAGGGTCCCCCTTGGTGGAAACGTGCTCGCAGACCTCTTCTTAAGATTCGTCCATTGATCCAGAAACGTTATCCCCATTTAGCGAGTAATTCGATTCCTTCCTATGCCCCCATTGCCATCCCAAAAGCTGGACAAGAGCCGCACGTTGGCTGAGCCCCCTCTAGTCCCGGCAATCACTCTCCGCCCTCATAGGACCGGGAAGACCATAGGTTTTTCCCCGAATCACCCACTTGCTGGAGGGATCCCTGCTCTGATACCATTTGTCACGGGTCGGTAGTTTATTGGCCGCGGAATAACCCACGTGGCGCCTGGCAAGCGGAATTCGCCAAGCCAACCTTCCTTTCATAGTTGTTCCAATGAGCAATACGCCGAATTACTCTTTTATACGAGATCGTACCACGCCCAGCTTAGCTCGGGCGTCTAGTCTATCGAGTGAGACGGCAAATCTCTTTAGGCTCAACAACTGGTTTCGGCCTACCATAGCTTCATCAGGAGAGCGGCATCAACTCCCAACCAGTTTGTGCACGAGAAACCAACCTCGCCTTTAGAGCTCCTAAGTAATATAATACTTCTATCCTAGAACTCCTAGCACCAATCGTTCTGATGCCACTTCTACGAACCAGTTATGTTCATCCTATCTACGTCCTCACTCTTCACTCGATAACCCCAAGCTTCACTCTCAAGAGTTCACAAATACGGGAGAATCACGGACCGTGACACATGCATGCGTAAGTGTATGACTTAAGAACACATGCATGCATGGCATCAACACCAGCTGCTCATTTTCTCCAATGTACTCTCGTCTTATCTTTTAGACTTCCCCTTGTGGCACTTTGAAATGATAACACTGATTGTACTTCCATTATATTGTACTTTCCTTGGATATATAATATTTTATGAAGACTAAGATATAAAAGGAGAAGATAAAAAAGGCTAAAATTAGATATTCGAAAGAGAACTAGTTGGATACAAAGTCATAATCTATATTGGATTCCCAAAGTTATTGATAGTGGAGCATTTAAATGAAATCTGTCCCATTGTATCACTACTCTCGCCTAGGTTTTGGCTCTTTCCTCATTTACTAAATCCATCTTTAATATTCTAACATTTCCAAGCAAAAAAAATAAAGAAAGGTGCGAATATTTATTATTTAGGAAAATTACCCAATCAGTTATAAAAATATCAATTAAGTGATAAATTTTTTAAATTTTGCCAATTTAGTCATAATTTTTTACGCAAAATTCGAACATAATCCTCTTGGCCAATTTCCGAAGGAAATAACTGACGTGATGATTTAATCATTACCAGCTATGCTATATGCAAAGCATTTAGAATACTCACTTTGACGGGCACGACGCACGAAGTCTTCGTGGTGGGTTCTACGTAATCAGTTAAGGCATGGAATGGGACTTGTCTGTTCCCGTTTTTGTGGCTAAGGATGCGGCATTTTCTTCATCTCGCACTCATTATTCTCAGAAGGGAAGCTTCAGCAAAGTTTGACAAAGACCCCAAAGAATAGCGACAAATCTTGATGGTTTCCATCGTTATCAAGATCTGATTTAAGGAAAAACTTGGTGGGTGCTGTTCCACTACGTAAGTGTTCCTTCGCGTAGATTGTGGAAGATACGTGCCTCTTCCATGTGGGGTTTGATCTAAAGTCAGAGGCCAAAGTTATTTTGGCGATCTGAGCGTCGCGATGACTCAGGGGGAAGTCGTGTAGGGCCCATTAACTTGGGCTGTACGTTGATTTTCTAGATATTATCATTTATTCCGAAGTACTGTCACTTGATAATATCTGATAAAATTTTCTAACATTTAGATTGTGTTAAAATAAAGTAGAAATAAGAATTGGAGAATTGGAGAATTTTTGTGTATTTCTTGATGTATAATACTAATTATACATGAGCCTATTTATAAGCTGTTCTAGAAAACTATGTGAAGCAACAAAATATTACAATATCAAATACAATCAATTAGAATCAAACAAGGAAAATAATATCTCTAACAATAAATCCAACATCCCCTCTCAAACTCAAGGTGATATATAAGAGGTCAGATAGAGCTTGGAGAAATGATCTTGAAAATGTCCAAGTGGACGTGCCTTGGTGAAAATATTAGCTATCTAATCAACCAATGAAGTGGGAACAACATATGACCCCCAAAAAAACAAAAGTGGGAACAAGACTAACAGTACCACAAAGCATGTGAGAGCATATGAAATGACAATCTATTTCAATATATCGGGTACGCTCATGGAAAACATCGCTATGTGTTATTTGGATAGCACTCCGGTTATCGCAATAAATGATCGTTGCACCATCATGAGGGGACTCTCATGTCTTCCAATAACATCCACAACCATAGTAATTCCGATGTTGTTTCAGCAAGGGCATGATATTTTGCTTCTATAATACATTGAGCAACAGTAGTCTATTTCTTGCTCTATCAAGAAATAAGGGAGTTTCCTAAGAAGAAGGAGTAGCTTGTACTTGTAGTAGAGCGACGATCAAGAGGCATCACCCCAGTTGACATCAAAAGAATTCGTCAAATCTAAGTTTGAGTTAGGAGAAAAGTGAAGACTGTGAAATAAGGTACCCTTGACATAGCAAAGAATTCGAAGAACATCATCAAAGTGAGTCATTTACGGTGCGGTCATGAATTGACTGACAATATGAATAGCATAAGCAATGTCAGGATAAGTAACAGTGAGGTATACAAGACTACCAACTAGCTGTCGATAAAGCGTGAGATTTAAAAGAGGAGTCTCATCTTTGTGATCAAATTTGGCATTAGTCTCAATGGGACTTGTAACGATCATGTTATCAGTAAATCCAGCCCAAGAAAGGAGATCAGTGGCATATTTCTCTTCCAAGCCTAAAAAATAATTGAGTTGGTCAAGATCTTTCATTTCAAACTGTTGACTCAAATACTTTTGTCGTTTCGCAATACCGTTACGATTATCGCCAGTAATAACCATGTAGTCAACATAAAAGAGTATCATACCAATGAGATGTTCGTTGAACAAGAGAGCATTGTCATAGGGACAAGATGTAAATCAAAGGTGTTCCATGGTGGAACTAAACTTGGAATACCACGCACAATGAGCTTGGTTCAATCCAAAAAATGCTTGGCGTAGACAACACACTTTATTAGAAGTGTGAGTGTATCCATGAGGAGGCTCCATATAAATTTCCTTAGTAAGATCCCCAATAAGAAATGCATTTTTGACATCCATTTAAAATGGAGGCCATCGCTTAATAGCAGCAATAGGAAGGAGGCTACAAACAAAAGTAAAACGTGCAGCCAGAGCAAACGTCTCATCACAATCAATGTCACACTCCTGAGTGAAATCTTTCGCTACTAGTCTAACTTTGTAGCATTTCACCGTACCTTCTGCCTTCATTTGGATCTTGTACACCAATTTGCAACCTATAGCTAACTTTTCAAGAGGCAAACAACCAAATCCCTAGTATGAGATTTTTATAATGCTTGCAACTCATCTACCATTGCTTGCTACCAAAGAGGATTAGTACTAGCTTCTCTATATGTACGAGGCTCATGAAAAGAAACAAATAGTAGAATAACAATGAAAATCACAGAGCCGAACAAAAGCTTGACTTACACAAGTGGAATGATAAACAGGAGAAGGAGGAATGTCTAAGGGTGGAGAATCCGCGGATGGCGCAAACATGTTAGGAGCAACCAAAATAAGATTACCTAAGACACCTACATCAAGATTAGGAGAGGACAATTCCATAGAGGAAGATTGAAGTGTGTTATCTTTAGGAAATAAATCAGTATAAGGATTAGTGAAGAAGCGAATAGTTGGAAAGGATGCAAAAGGACAAAGAGATGAGAATATCTCATGTCCCAAAGGGTAACATAGATACGCGAAGTTGATTAGAGATAGGATCCCAACATCTACACTCTTTATGCTCAATGCCATATCCAAGGAAGCAACATAAACGAGCATGATATTCTAATTTCATGCATACATTAGGGAGAAGATGCAAAAAACATGCACTGCCAAAAACTCGAAGTAGATTGTAGTTAGGAACACTATCATATAAGTGCTAGTAAGGAGAAATATTGCCTATAATAGGTAATGGAACACTATCATATAAGCAGTATGATAGGCCTCTCTCTAAAACTGTTATGGATATGATGCTGCGATTAGAAGAGTATGTTGATATCTAAGATGTGCCTATGTTTACGTGCTACAAGCACGATGAATGATAGTACCATTCTTAGAAAGAATTCTAAGGAACTCTTTGTCTCTATGTTACATGGCATTATTAATACAAAAAACTTTAATATCTCAAGAATATTGTATCTTAATCATGACAGCAAAATTACTATAGATATGAGTGATTTCGGGTCAATTCTTCATAAGATAAAGTCATGTATAACGAAAATAATCATCCACAAAAATCACAAAATAACAAAATCCTCCTATAATAGGAGTAGGAGATAATCCCCAAATGTCAAAGTGAATTAGATTAAAGGGAGTATAAGAGACAAATTCACTAATATTTAACAATAAAGCATGATATTTTTCCAACTTACAAGGCAAGCAATCAAAAGTTTTATTGTCAATAAAACCTAAATGAACACTTAAAATCAGAGGACCTAAACTAGAGAAAGAAAGATGTCCCAATCAAGAATGCCAAGATTCAAATAATATCGTGGCATCACAATGAGTGAAGGAATTGGGAAGCTTTAACAAAACAAGATCAAACAAATGTCCTACTTTACAGCTTGTCCCAATTGTCTGTCCCATCTATAGATCTTGCACACGACAACCATTCGAAGAGAAATGAATGTCAAAACCAAGTTCACATAGCCGTCCCACAAATATCAAGTTTGGTGAGAATTTGGGAACCATAAATATATTAGGCAAGGACAATTTGGACGTTATAACATGCCCTGTTTGACTAACTATCATCTGAGAGTTACTAGCTATATGAATACTAGGAGCTTGTGAAGTATATGACTTTGACTTGAATGAATTGGAATTAAAGATCATGTGATTATAGCAGGCAGAATTAAAGAACCATGAATCAAGATTACCTAGGGTGACTGACAAAGTAGAAGGGTTAGGTATAGAGGAGCTAAAAGTACTAGATTCTAGAATGATAGAATGAACTGTGGACCGAAGATCATCTAATGATAAAATAACATATGAACTATTAGAGGAATCCCTGATGGAAGCAACAATGATGGATAGACATGCATGCAGACCTCTAAACCGGGATAGGTTGTTCCTTCCCGTAGGTTGCTTAGGTTCCAACCGATAACAATTGGATGTACGATGACCATGTGGACAACGATACGTACAGTAAGACTTGCACATGAGGAGAAACCAGAAGTGGCAAGCACTACATCTTTAGGAGTGGAGACTAATAAAATAACACGTTTCGCCTTTAAAGTAGTAGCAAGTGGAATCTGCTCCAGCAACAATTTCGAGGCCACTACCTCAAGATGAGGTAAAGGATCCCGATGCAAAAGTGAAGCTTGCATAGATTCAAACTCATCATTAAGTGCCATTAGAAAATGCATAATACACATATGATCATGGCATTCAGCAAACTAACAGCATCAGAAGTCATCTCCCATTCAGGCTTAGATAAAGCCAGCTAATCTCATATAGGATGCATGGAAGATAAAAAGTTGTTAATAGACTGACTTGTCTCCTGACACATGCAATGTAAATTCCCTAACAGTTGATATTGATGAGTAATGTCTGATGCAAAGTAACAACTGGCAAGAAGATCTCAGGCTTTCTTTGTTGTATTTAGGCGAGTCTGATGGATAGAATTGAAGTGTTTCCAAACCATGTGAGTATCTTATGATTCTTGCAATCCCACTCCTCTAAACGTTCAACAAATTGATCATTGGTTCATCAATAGCCTACATAGCCTCGCGAATATTTCCAGTGAGATAACATTAAAGCCTACATCCTCTTAAACCTGATATTTCTTAAGCCCATAAAATATAGTTTGATCCATTTAAGATGGTCTGAATAAGTATTGAGACTTTCAATTTATCTATGATATGCAATATACCAATATAAACCAGTATATTCTATAAGGAATTCAAAGAAAATTGGTACAAAGCCAAAAATAGTTCAAGACGTCGAAATACCTCAGGAATTGATTTGAAAATGCCAAAAATCAATCCAAAACGGTTCAAGCCAATCTAGTCTACGGCAATCACTATAGGTTGATGATAATAATATTAAGATGACAAGACGGACAAATTGGCTAAGGAGTGGCGCTGACATGGAGGATGACGTCAGATGATGACATGGCAGACAACTTGGTTGAAAAGTGGCAATGATTTGGAAGATGACGTCACGCGCAAAGGACTTGGGCAGCGCGTGAGGGCATGCAAAAGGGATCTGGCGACTTCGTTTACTAGGTTGGACTCGTCGAAGGATGGGCAACCTGTTTCTGGTGGATTTTGTTTATAATATCCAACTATTGCTTCGGAAAAAGCACTTAAGGCGGCGGCGACAGCAGCCCGTGACATGGCGACGCATGGTGGCGCGTGCGATAGATTCCAGAGTTTTTGGTGACGAATTGTCAAAGTCTGACTCGTCTGAGGGCAACTAACTGATGATGGGGTTTGTTTTTCGAAATGAGCAACAAGATTACCTGAACACAAACAATGGCAACGGTTCGATGATGTTATGCTCACGATTCGTTGTTATGTTAATGCAGGTTGCAGCCATGGCACCAAACGTCCCTGCACTATATGAGCTCCACTTCGCGGTTCCAATGGCAGGCGCAACTCTTTCCGCACTCAATGTAAGCCTTGACGAGCGCGCTTTGACAATCATTCTTCACCGGTTACGACCCAAAATCATCTTCGTCGACTCCGAACTCGCACACCTCGTCTCCAAAGTCATCCACAACAAGAACAACACGCACCTTCTAGAGAACCACCACGATCACCAGCCACTCCTTGTCACAATCCACGACGTCTCGCTGGACCGTCGAACCCAGTGTGATCTTGAGGTTCGAGAGTATGAACAAACCGTAGCTATTGGAGAGAGCAATTTCCAAGCCATGAGTCCGACCAATGAGTGTGACCCCATCTCGGTCAACTTCACTTCGGGGTCGACGGGGACACCCAAGGCGGTGGCGTACAGCCACCGAGCGGCGTACCTGAACTCTCTAGGGCTGATCCTCCGATACAACATGGGGAAGTCGCCTGTGTTCCTGTGGACGGTGGACATGTTCAGGTGCAATGGGTGGTGCTTCACATGGGCGATGGCAGCGCTCGGCGGTGTCAATGTGTGTATTAGGAACGTGTCGGCGAAGATCATCTTCGACTCCGTTCAGCTCCACAAGGTCACCCATCTCTGTGGTAATGGTCCGGTTTCATTTACTTTGATGTGGAGAGTCCCGTTGCATCATGAGCATGACATATTAAACGGAATCAAAGGATAATATATCATTCTCATTAAAAAAATAGATGAGTAACGTTGAGATATGTCGATAATGTGTCGTTACCTTAGTGCGGTATAGATATAATCAAATATTTGGGAGGACGCCTACGCTTTTTGAAACATGTCATATGAAAGTATGGACGATGTTAGGTTCATGCAAAATCACCCAAGAAAAAGTAGAATTTCCTTCTTATTTTTTCCCTTTCAACAGGTAAACCCACTATCCTAAATATGATTGCTGATTTCCCACCGGTCGACCAAAAGCCACTACCTTCCGTGGTGGACGTAATCATCGCCGGCGCATTCCCGACGAATCCCGTTCTCAAGAGAGTCCAAGAGCTTGGGTTCAACATTGTCTACGGATATGGCATGACGGAAGCTCTAGGGCCTGCCCTCATCAGACCCTGGAGGTCATCGCAACACCACCACCATGACAACGACGACAACGACCACGACGATCATAACCTGAAATGTAGAGAAGGGCTCCACAACATCACACTGGAAGCTGCCGATGTCAAGGACCCGACCACCATGCAGAGTGTTCCAAGCGATGGGGAAACAATCGGAGAAGTCATGCTCCGAGGGAACACCCTCATGGCAGGCTACTTGGGCGACCCAGAGGCAACGCAGAAGGCATTTTCTGGCAGGTGGTTCAGGACCGGGGATGTCGGGGTGCGGCACGCAGACGGTTGCATAGAGATGAAGGACCGAGCGAGGGACGCCATAGTCTTAGGGAAGGAGGTGATCAGCACATTGGACATAGAAGCTGTCTTGTCGAGCCACCCAAAAGTTGCGGAAGCCGCTGTTGTTGCTCAAAATGACGTTGCGGGGCAAGTCCCATGTGCATTTGTGAAGTTGAAGGAAGGGAAGTGTTCCAACACCGAGGAGATAGTAGAGTTTTGTGCGGAGCAGCTGCAAAAGGCGGCAATGGTTCCAAAGACAGTGTGGTTCGGGGACTTGCCAATGAATTCCACCGGCAAGGTGCAGAAGTCTGTTCTGAGAGAGAGAGCCAATGCAATTGAGAAGCATAGTCCATAGAACGAGCACACCTTCATAAGAACAAAACATCAAGGGAATTACTTGCGAATTATTAGAATTCTACTACTTGTGTCTTTCTGTGTTATTTACCCTATAATTTCATATTTCGAATTGTCATTAAGAAATGATTGCATGACAGTCTTTAATATACTGTGAAAATAACAATCCATTCTTGATCACATATAATTATAAATTATCATGAAACCCACTTCATTAAGAGTTTATGCTTACAATAGACTGTTATTCTTACAGTACCCCAAGAATTATTATGCTAGCAAAGCCTTTTCTCTAACTTTGATGTAAGCATATGTTTAAGTTTCTTTCTTTTTTTAGTCAACCTTTCTAGCTAGATTTTAAACGTTTATTTGTAATTACTCTATGAAAGCAGAGGATTCAGTCTTAGATATTGCTGACATGACTGTTCTCCTATTTGAAGATATAGTCTCTTGTTCTGAAAATATGGGACAAGCGAATCAAATAGTAGGCAGAAAGAAGGAAATAAATCATATACCAAATTTACGTTGTTCGATCCGAATTTTTTTTTTTTTGATACCCAAGATCAATCGGGCCCGACTCGCTTATGCTCAGCCAACCCACGGCCCATACCACGCACCATGGACCAAGCGTCAATACTTGGGGGAAAGCTAGCATAGGACCCCACCACCATGGCCCCCCACTTAAGACGTGTTAGCAGCTGCAAGTTTCGACCCTAGGACCTTTGCGATAAAATGCTCAAAGCCGAACCAACTCAGCTACCCACCGGTGGGTTGTTCGATCCGAATGTTTTTTTTTTTTTTTTTTGTACTGGAGGAACCGGCTTGCAGCCGACAGCCGCGCGGTCACATTTTTTTGGTTTTAAGTTTTAATAAGGATTTTTTGGTTAAGTTGTTCGATCCGAATGTTGGTATTTATATTCATGAAAAAAACAACATAGAATTTCACTTTAAAAATAAGCAATATAGTGGAGATTACAATCGCTCTCGTACTCAAATGGTCTTTCAATATTTTCAATCCTCCAATTACACTCAATAACCCAATCAATATTTAGCCTTTCATAATTCTTAATGAAATCTCACTTAAAGAACTATACATATTCCACTTATAATAATTTAACTAGCTAAATCACTATACAATATAATTACTAGAAAACACATTTTCTTCAATCTCTTTTGTGTAGTCTCAGAGCACTCTCTCGCTGTCTTCTCACTTCCTCTTTGTGATTAATAGAGGAAGCTCAACGGGGGAAAAAGGAAGGAACAGGACGCGGAGAAATGGCCATGCTCGTGATTCCACTTCATCTTACCTTTCTCTGTCTTCATGGTGGCCCTCTCTTTTCTCTCTTTGACCCGTACAATGAATGCCCATCACCGCACTCTCCGTAGTACACGCCGACTGCCATGCGTTCTTTGAAGGAATCTAAAAAGTAACGTGAGATACTTTGACACATGATGGGAATGCATGCGATTAGAATTGAAAGAAATATCAAATGATTTATGCGTAGAAAGTTTGACCTATGTAGGAAATTTGATTTCAAGGATAATGAGATGATCGAGGCATGCTGCTATTGGACTGAGTCTAACGCACACGCTGTATTGGGATCAGGAGAAGGAATTTGGATCTTTTAAAAATAACTTTGCTAAGAAGACGGTACTGTTGTTTGTAATTAATGACGGTGCAATTCTGTCCGTATATTTGTTTTGCAAGTTCATGGCAACCGGTTAATCTTGTGGAAGAATTTAAATATAATTTTTGAAGATACACACACCTTTAATTACTTCTACAGTGGAAGCTAAAGAAAATATGACCCAAAAAAAAAAGCCAAAGAAAAAAAAAAGGACTACGGCACCATAATTTTTTTTCTAATTATTACGTTAAAACAATATATAAAAATACTAATGCCATTGACTAGTCACCGTTAAATAGTGGTGTGGTGTTACCGTGGAGTCTTACGTTGCTTTTTCAACAAATATAAAACAGAACAAATGCATAAAAAATAAAATAAAAATAAAAACCTATTCACATAACCCTCAGGGGCGCTCAAGAGAATTTAAATGATTTTCACTCACTTGGAGATTGGATCAGATGGGTTGCCATAGGTATTCTCAAAATATAATATGTAATTAAGGAAGAAATAATTATTGTACTTATTATTGTTTTGTTTTGAAGAAAATCACTTTGCTACAATATTAACTTCTAATTCATAAGAATCAACATAGGGTCAGGTGTCACGTGGTTATGTGTTATTGAATTATTCTTTTCTAACTTTATTTTTTGGCTCATGACATCCTAAGATTAATCTTGTAATTTGTTAAGTCCTTGCACATCTTCGTATATGAGATTCAAATGAATGGATAATTTTTTTTGTTTACTAATTCATTATACATATTTAGGTCTTTTTTTTTTTAATTGTTATCGTGCATTACCAATATCGCTGATCCTAATTCTAATCACTAGAGAATCCTTTTGGAGCGACTTGATTTGAACAAAAAGAATGAGAAGCCATTTAAAAGCACAATAATTTCATTATTAGTCTCAAAGCCAATACTTATTATGTTTTTTTTTCCATGTTAAAAAAACTTAAATTTATCTTTCGAATGACATTAACTTTTTTTTTTTGGCTAGAGATTATATTATTCTGCTTGCGAGTATCTATATTTTGGTATTCAATTTATTCTAAAGTTTTGTGTTTTCTATGTTATTTTTTTCTTTTTTCTTATGAAGGAATCTGATGGGATTTTAAAGTAAGATTTTCTCATTTTAATTTTTTTGTAGGAAACCAGTTAAACAGGTTAACAGGTTTCCTTGAAAAAAATTTGTGGTGGAGAACCCACCGTAAGAATTTGGAAGCTAAAGGCACTGTTACCCAATCTTTTCCCTTTTAAAAAACTCTGCAGCAGATGCATGTATTGGGTCTCACGACCGATGGATGGAGGGGCAAAGTCCGACTTTTGTACAGATTTCGGGGGAAAAAAAAAGCTGCACACAGAGTGGTCAATCAATTTACACATGACTATGTACCTTACATAATTTTTTATTATAATGAGAATTTTGGCGGAAGAGATATAGACCAGTTAGTCTTTGAGTATTTATATATGTCTACTTAGGACTAATTTTAAATATCTTAGCCTCTCAATGCCTGTTTCGTGTTCCCCAGGTGAAAAAGAATAGGGAAAAGTATCAAAAAAATCTTAAACTTATTATATTTATGTCAATTCAGTTATAAATCTTTTTAATTTGATCAATTTAGTCACAAACATTTTTCATATTAGTACCAATTCAGTTCATCCGGTCAATTTAGGCTTGAAATTGTTGGTATGGATATCGGCCATCATACATGGCATGGTCGGCGCTAACGTAGACATTTTTTAATAATATTTTAATTTTTTTAATTTTTGAATTTTAAAATAATTTTTTTCTCTTTTTTTCCTCTCCCTCTTCTTTGCTTTTTCCTTTTGCCGATGAACATCGCCAGCCACCGGCCACAACCATGGTTGGTGAGGGTTGGCCTCGCCTAGGTTGCCCTTGTTGACCGCAAGCGATGGTCGGTCTCTCTGAGCCACCACTGGGCGAAGGTGAGCGACAACAGTTCAGGTGCAACCAGGCGAGGCCCCCTCACCAGATCTAGTGAGGCCAACCATCGCCTTGACCAAGGTGGCCTTGCCATGCCTTGCCATGCCTTGCCTCGCCTAAGCGAGGGTTTGCCTCACCAAGGATCACCTAGGCGACAGTCGGTTACCAGATCTAGCAAGGGGCCTCACCTGATACTTAGACAATCAACGCTTGCCCTCGCCCAGAGGCGCCCTGGCGAGGCCAACCATTGCCTGTGGCTAGCAAGGGTGACCCAAGCAAGACCAACCTTCGCCGGCCATGGCTGTGGTCAATGGCCGACGACGGCCACCTGCAAAATGAAAAAAGCAAAGAACAAGGAGAGGGAAAAAAAGAATAAAAGAGAAAAATTATTTTAAAAATTGAAAAAATTCAAGAAAATATTACAATATTATAAAAAAATTCAACGTTGACGCCGGCTATGCCACGTAAAATGACTAGCATCCACGTCAAAAATTAGCCTAATGGATTGAATTGGTACCAACGTGAAAAAGTTTAGGACTAAACTGGTCCAATTAAAAGGTTTGGGACTAAATAGGTACTAGTGCGATAGATTTAAGACTTTTTTGGTACTTTTCCCGAAAGAGTACAAATAATTCTACACAATCGATTAGTTTCTAATAAATTTCGACGCTCTGCATATTCCTATGAATATCAAGTAACTGAATCACTAAGGCCCATACTATTACAAATTGCCCTGATTAGAAATTTATAATATGGTAATTCAAAGGGAATATCGAACAAAAATGATAAACTTTGTTTACCACCATAGCCGTCTTGAGTAATCCTAAGTGTCCGTTCTTTTTTTATCATTTAAAATAAGGAAAAATTAACCTTTTTTTGTTTTTTTGTCAAAATTTACAATATTATTCTAGCTTAAAAAATTTTACGTATCAATATTGAGAAAATTATCAAATCAATCATTTTTATTGTATGGATATCAACTCAATCTTAAACTTTTCAATTTCATTAATATAATTTAAAACCTTTATGCCAAATTCCAATAGAACTCTTTTGGTCAATTGCCATTGAAAATTATGGACATGGTGTCTAATCATCGTCAATTGGCCAGCATGGCACACTGAAGTGGAAAATCTTACTTAAAATAACGTCGTATGTGGATTGTCACATGTCAACAATTTTCATTGATAATTAACCAAAATGACTATATTAAAATTTCACATAAAAGTTTAAAAGCACATCAGTCAAATTGGAAAATTTAAAACTAAAATGATATATGTACAATTGATTTAAGATTGTATTGGAAATTGTCCTATCAATATCTATATATATTTCAGGCTATAAAAAAAAATCAAAATTTATCCATCGAAAGTTTAAACTAAGGCCACTTTTACTTTTACTAAATAAGTAACTCATCCATAAAATCATTTACTTATTTACTATTTAGTTTAAAAGAATACTACCGCATGCATTATTTTTCATTTCAACATGGAAAAAAAAAAAACATGGCATTGCTTTCGACAATTACATCTTTTAATGTCAAATCAGGATGATCTCAAGAAAAGTTATGTCCACATGATCAATGGAAAAGTATGATTGATGAGGCGACATCACGGTAACATCACTGTTATACATATATATTATAAATATATAATATATCATAGGAGAGATATATCTAACTAATTGGGAGCAGACTTTGATAGAGTTAAAAGAATTATGATCCGAAAATCACGGATGACTAATTCTTGGAAGAACCGAAGATCCTACATGTGAGCTCAACAGCTAAATTGAAGCTGGCAAAATGAAACCCCTTAATTTAGAGACATTTTGCTTGACCTCTACCTCTTGACCGGTACCTTCCAAAATGATGTGATTGACCTTTGAAGGTGATGAACTCCAAGTTCATACATATAGGAAATATCATATTTATATTAGGACCTTTGTATAAGACATTGGCGGTAAAAAGATCGTTACCAAGTAGAGTCCCGCCGCTAGCACGGATACAGTTATTGATTTCGGTAATTCCTATTAGTAAATAAAGGACTCCATTTTATGATTGTTTGTGTAAAAACTATACTACAACCGTAGTGTACCTTATATAACTTCTTTATATAACAAGAATTTTGCCAAGCTTTCGAGTTTTGGAGGCGGCAACTAGCCTCTTTGAATATCACATAGGTTAATTTAGGGGAAAATAACACAATCAATCTTAAACTTATTATATTGAAACCAACTAAGTCTTAAACTTTTTTATCGAAGCAAGGTAATCCTAAATTTTGGGGGGAAATTGCAATTAGATCCTATGAGGCAAGTCTCACCTAATTTATCTAATGCGATGGTCCAATTAACATTGGTTGTTTTACGTGTAACGACGACGGCTTGACGTGAAAGGATTTTCAACAAACAATGCCATTTTCTGTGGAAAAGTGCCAAAAAAGTCCT
Organism: Eucalyptus sideroxylon x Eucalyptus melliodora; assembly: GCA_016097485.1. Taxonomy (NCBI): domain Eukaryota; kingdom Viridiplantae; phylum Streptophyta; class Magnoliopsida; order Myrtales; family Myrtaceae; genus Eucalyptus; species Eucalyptus sideroxylon x Eucalyptus melliodora. The sequence continues at coordinate 41,753,259 of CM027832.1, read as the reverse complement.
AAACCTTTTGGCTTTGTGCCGATTTAGTCCTAAACCTTTTTTTTGTGCCGATTTAGTCCTAAACATTTTTACGTTGTGCCAATTCAGTCCTTTCCAGCCAATTTTGGCCAGATTTTGCTAACTAGACGCCGGCTGGCTGACGTGGCCTGATCGGTGCTGACGTGTACAACTTTTAATAATATTTTAATATTTTAAAATATTTTTATTTTTATTTTTTCTCTTTTTACTTTTTATTTTTATTCTTTTCTTTTTTCTTTTTCTTTTTTTCTTTTTCTTTTTTCTTCTCATCTTCTTCCTCCAGCCGGTCACCGGAGCTCGGCGACCGGCCAGAGGCGACGGCCGGCGAGGTCGACCTCGCCGGCCACCTCGCCAGTGGCCGCGAGGGCGCCGGGCGGGCGAGGCTCGCCCTCGCCGGATCTGGCGAGGATCGAGCCTCGCCCATGGCCGGCAAGGCTTGACCTCGCTAGATCCGGCGAGGGCGAGCCCCGCCCGCTCAGCGCGAGGCCAGCTAGACTCCTCCCCGGCTCCGTTCTCCGATCCCAATCTTGCCCTAGAAATTTCCTCCCTCCTCCGCTCATCATCGGCGTCGTCTCTAGGGTTTACGGGAGCTCGGGGTGTCCTCGGTCGCACGGCTCCAACCTCGGATTTTCGCCTATTTCTCCCACGGTGGCGATCCATCGGGGGTGGGGGTTTGTGATTCCTGGGGTTCTCCGAGGCAGCTGGCCTCATGCCGAGCTAGCGGGGCTCGCCCTCGCCACCCAGGCCGCGGGGGCAGCCTCGCGCCGGGCGGGCGAGGCTTGGCGAGGGCGAGCCTCGCCATGCCCGGTGCGAGGCCGCCCTCGCGGCCACTGGCGAGGTGGCCGGCAAGGTCAACCTCACCGGCCGTCACCTCTGGCCGGTCGCCGAGCTCCGGCAACCGGCTGGAGGAAGAAGATGATAAGAAAAAAGAAAAAGAATAAAAGAAAAGAATAAAAATAAAAATAAAAAGAGAAAAAATAAAATAAAAAAATATTCAAAAATATTCAAAAATATTAAAATATTATTAAAAGTTGTACACGTCGCCGCCGATCAGGCCACGTCGGCCGTCGGCGCCCGTCAAGCAAAATCCGGCCAAAATTGGCCAGAAAGGACTGAATTGGCACAACGTAAAAAGGTTTAGGACTAAATCGGCACCAAAAAAAGATTTAAGACTAAATCGACACAAAGCCAAAAGGTTTAGAACTTTTTTAGCACTTTTCCCCCATTTTCTGTTTAGATAAGTATCGTCGTTTCTTCATAATGCACGGTACGTAGAAATTGCCCCCAAAATCCCCTAATCAATCCCTCATGCTCAAACCCTGATGCCACTTATAATGCCAATTCCAGTCTTGGAGGTGAAATTCGGGGAGAAGATGAAGATGATCTCGAGATTCTGCAATAAAAATAATGAAGAGTAGCCGTGTTAGGTTTACATTGACATGAACCATCTTCAATTTCTAACAAAATTGCATGACTTTGACTATGATTATTCCATGAACGTGTTGACTTTTATAATCTTTTTTTTTTTTTGGGCGAAAGACAACTTAGATTATATTAGAGATTAATACAAGCTAGTGCCGAAGCATCCGAAGAGAGAATATTAAGGAAAATAGACGGAGGGAAGAGGAGCCAGTTTGTTGGTGGGCCTTGATCCCGGTGGGCTTTTGCAGCCCAATCAGCTGCTAGGTTTGCCTGTCGCCGGATGTGTCGAAGCGAAAGATTAGGGCATTGCGGAAGAAGAGCGCTAAGAGTCGCGAAAAGATGACGATCCTTCCATGGCGGCTGCTGTTTCGTCCGAACGATCTCCACCAACTGCAAGCAATCAGATTCGATCACAAATTGCTGAAGATGGAGTCCCTTCTGGATGAGCCATTGAAGAGTGGATATAAGGGCATAGATCTCGGCTTGGAATGCCGACTGAGCAGGCACAGATCTGGTAAGCACATCCGTCAAAATACCTTTGCTGTCTCTGAAAATGCAAGCGATGGAGCCTTTCTCCGATGCTGGGCGAAAAGCCCCATCAATATTACACTTGATAAAACCCTCCTCTGGTGGTTTCCATCCTTGCCCTAAACTGACCTGTGTGTTTTGAATCTTCTGTGGCGAGGGTTGGATAACCTTGAAGATGGTACTTTGGGTAACGGCATCAGTGACAACTAGGAGAGGATCCAGCGGAATTTGACGAAAAACAGTGTTATTGCATTGTCGCCAGATCTCCCACAGAATATGAGCGATCACTTCAAAATCTGGAGACGCTTGTGGGTGGGAAACTCGGTCAACAACCCAGGCATCGAATCGGCTAACTGAGGTAGGTGATTTACTGACTCTGATTTCTTCATGATTCCAGATGTCATAAGTCCAAGGGCAAAAGAAAAACATATGCTCTATTGTTTCTGGGACAGAATTATTGCATAGAGTACAGTAGGGATGCGGGATGATATGGCGTTGGTAGAGATTGTGTTTTGTAGCTAGTGCATTTTTGCAAGCTAACCAGAGAAAAACCTTAAGCTTGGGAGCTGTATGCATATGCCAAATTTTCCTCCATAACAGGGGCGGGTTAGTATAAGAGGATGATGGTTTATGAATTGGTTGCTGAGATTTTAAAGAGAGATAATGATGACAACTCTTCACTGTGTAGGTACCAGAAGGTGTCTCTGTCCAAACAAGTTGATCATGAAGGAGAGACGGATTGATAGGAGTATTGAGGATGGCTGCACTAACCTGGACATCGAAGAATGAAGTAACACAGGAAGACTTCCATTCAGAGTGCTGGGAATCAATGAGATCAGCAACTAGTTCTGGTTCTCCCTCCGCGGGTAAGCCTCCTATCCGACCTTGTGGTAACCAATTATCTTCTCTAATGTGTATCTGCGATCCATCCCCGACTAACCAACGTAGTTTAGGAGTAATTACTTCACGACCTTTCAATAAACTCTGCCACCCCCAAGAAGGACGATGGCCTGAGGTAGCAGTTTGAAAGGAGGAATATCTAAAGTATAAACCTTTAAAAAGCTGACTCCAGATAGCTTGAGGTTGCTGAAAAAGACGCCAAGCTTGCTTTCCAAGCATAGCTTTGTTAAAGTTAATTAAATCTCTAAATCCCATCCCCCCTGAAACTTTTGAAAGCTTTAATTCTCGACCAGTTTTTCCGGTGAATGCCCGATTAACGTTATGTTTACTCCACCGAATGTTGAGATCTTCTTTTCTATCAATCGCAGAGAGACAACGGAAGCTTGAAAATAGACATGGCATCGCAAGTAAGGCATGTATTATCGATTTCAGTAAGATCTCCTTGCCACTTTTCGATAAAAATTGGTCTCGCCAACCTGCTAACTTAGCATTTACTCTTGCCAGGATCCAGGAGAACATCTCCCTCTTGGAACGGCCCCAATCCGAGGGAATGCCCATGTATTTTCAATACTTACTGAGAATAGGGACCCTTAGTTCTTGTGCTAGGTTATGTTGTAAAGAAATAGGACAATTTTTGCTAAAGAACACACCAGATTTGTTTCTATTTATGAGCTGGCCTGTGGCGAAACAATATTGGTTTAGGAGGTTAGCAAGGTTATGACATTCAGAAAGTGTGGCTCTAAGGAAAAATACTGAATCATCAGCAAAAAATAGGTGAGATAACTTAGGACAGTCTCTATTAAATTGAATCCCCTTAATATGACCCATGTCCACAGCTTGAGTGAGAGTAGCGGATAGGGCATTGGCAAGTAAAATGAAGAGATATGGAGAGAGGGGATCACCTTGGCGCAGTCCTCTAGTAGGCTTAAAGTAAGGGAGTTGTTCACCATTAAAGCGAATGCTAAAGGAGACTGTAGTAACACAAGCCATTACCTGAGTAACCCAACTGTCGTGAAAGCCCAAATGCTTCAAATAGGCTTCCAAAAAGTCCCATTCAACCCTATCGTAGGCTTTCTGCATGTCTGTTTTTAGCATAAGGTTGAAACGTTTCTTACATGCTCGCACTTTAAATTGATGCATGACTTCTTGAACCACCATAATGTTGTCCTGTATCTGTCGATTGCTAATAAAAGCTGCTTGCTCTTTGGAGATCAAAGTAGATAGCCATGGTTTAAGTCTATTGGCCATAATTTTTGAAATGATCTTATAAGCGAAGTTGCAAAGACTTATGGGACGGTACTGTTCAATACTTTCTGGATGCTGAACTTTAGGGACTAGGGCAATGATCGTTCTATTTAGTCTTGTAGGCATACTACCTGTGTCGAAAAAGTCTTGAACTGTTTGAATAACGGTTGATTTGATAACATTCCAGTGATGCCGATAGAAGAGTCCAGGGAGACCATCAGGACCAGGAGACTTCGAAGCTCCCAATTGACACGTTGCTTGGTAAATATCTTCCTCCGTTACCCGACTCATCAAGTGGTTATTCATTTCAGGTGTTACCACTGGTGGACATTGCTCTAAGAAAGGACGAAAATCCCGATAGCCCACAGATCTGTATAGCTGAGAGAAGAATCCTTGAGTAAGTTCTTTGAGCTGTTCTGGTTCTCTAATCCACTAGTGGTGAGTATCGACAAGCATAGTAATTCTATTGCGTTGTCGTCGTTGCATAGTGTAGGCATGAAAAAACTTTGAATTATGATCTCCCCATTTCAACCATTGAATACGAGAACGCATAGCCCAGAATTGTTCCTCTTGAATCCATAGTTTCTGAATTTCACATCTAATAGCATTAGCGTGCTCCTTTTCCCCTTCTTGATATGATGGTCGATTGATAATTGTCTACAGTTGATATTGCAAGTGAGAGATGCGTTGATGACAATTGCTGAACCGGGTTCTGCTCCAGCTGGTTAATCGAGTAGCAAATGCCTGTAACTTGGAAAGCAATGAGGTACTACTGTTTTCCCATGCCTGTGTAACTATGTCGTGACACTCTTTATCTTGATTCCAGAATGCTTCGTATTGAAAAATCTTTGCGCGCCTGACAGATGGTGGACGAACTTGCAGCAACAAAGGACAGTGATCCGAGCCAACAGGAGGTAGGGCATATACTTCTGCAGAAGGGTAAGACGTCAGCCATTCCACTGAACAAAACACCCGATCAATCTTCTCCTTTACTAGATCATCCCCTTCACGGTTATTGGACTAGGTAAATTCGCAACCTTTACTTTAGAGTTCTAGAAGGGCACAATCATTAATTACATTCCGAAAAGAGGTCATTCGCGAAGTGGATGCAGGTCTCTTGCCCATCTTCTCCCAGGGAGAAAGGAAGTCATTGAAATCACCTAGACACAGCCAAGGTAAATGATTTGCAGCGTGGATGATTCTTATGGTATCCCAGAAGTCTTGACGGAGCTGATATGTTGGAGGAGCATGCAAGCAAGTGATATGCATAGAGACTGATGTCCTAGGATCACGGGCAATGAAATCAACAAACTGAACATCCATATGTACAAGAGTAACTTCAAAATTGTCATTCCAAAACAGAGCTAGACCGCCCTTGAAGCCAACTGGATCCTTCACAAAAGAGTGAGTAAATTTAAACTTACGCTGTAACCTAGACACAAATTGTTGATCATGCTTCGTTTCCATTAAGAACACGATATCGGGCTTATCACAGGCTACCATCGCCTTTAATGCTTGAATTGTCAGGGGATTGCCCAACCCCTGACAATTCCAACTCAGGAGTTTCATTGAGAACACGGTGGCTGTTGAGGGCCAGCCGCCAAAGCCCGAAGATCAGGGAGAGCTGCCTCCAAAACTGGGGCATCCAGAAGGAGGGACTCATCAAGAGCTGTAGATGAGGGAAGTGTAATGTCATAGGGTGAATATCTTTTCGATTTTTTACTGGAACCCCCAAGTGGCATTGGGCGAGTAATCTTAGATCGCTTCTGTTGTTGCTTATCCACTGGAAGGGTCTGAGTGTTTTTCATCTTTGCTGCTGCAGGTACTAAATCCGTAGTGATAGCAGTAGGATTGGCAATATTCAAGAGCTTGGAAGTCTCTTGATGTATAACAGGAATCGAAGTTGCATCCACCGTGGCAGGGATAGGAGGGAGAGCTAGGACGGCAGGCTGTTTTGGAGGAGGAGTTTCAGGTACTGTCTCTTCCATTGGCTCAATTGGAACTTTAGGGTGGTAAAAAGCATCCCAGTAAGGGCTAAATTGTTTAAGCTCAGCTCTAAGCCAAGGTCCATAGATCATCGTGTCCCGACCATCAAATTGTGCTTCATCATAAGGGAACTCCGGACATGAAGCTGCATAGTGACCGAGCCTTCCACAGGAGTAGCAGTAATGGGACAATCTCTCATAGCGAAAATCAAGCCATAGAGTTTTGCCTTCAATACTTATGAGTTTTCCAGTTTTCAAAGGTTCTTTCAAATCTAATTCAATCCTTATTCTTGCAGAGATATCAGTTTTCACATCCTGAACTTTACCTAGCTGGGAGACAGCTCTACGCAAGATAGAAGGAGAAGTCCACTCCAAAGGTAAGCCAATAACATGCACCCAAAATAGACATTTACCAAAATCATAGTGTTGTAAGGGAGTATTTGGTTGCCATGGTCGTAGGTTAACCAATTGACCTGAAAATAACCAAGGGCTACCATCCAGAACGCGCCTTTTTTCCACTTCATTTCGAAATTTAATTATATACAGCCCTGTATCTGCTGAAGTTATCTCTACATGATCCACTCTCCAGGCTTTCTTCATCGCAACATGAAATGCTGATAAATTCACAGAGGGATTGGTAAAAACATTACCCACCAGTATAAGGCGACAATCCTGCAGTTTGGCCGATGCAGGGAGATCATCCCAAACCTCCAACTCCTGTTCTGAGCATAATCGACCAAGGCGATTGCATAGGGAAGCAATTCTGGAGGTATTGTCCCTTTCATCCATTGGTAGAGTAACCGAAGAACACTAGGATGGATCATTTGAAGAGCAGATGACCGAAACTAAGAATTGCAGGGGTTGCATGTTACAGATCAGCAACATGCAAAGCAGAAATAACTGGTATTTGAGAGAGACGGAAGAAACAACGGAACGAGGGGAAGGTGATGACTGGAAGGAAGGGAAGAAAGTGCGCATGTGGAAGAGGTAAAGAGGAACAGAAACAGTTATGGTAGAAATTGCGAGGAGCACCAGTGGTTCAAATGGGACGCAAAGATCAGACGAAGAGCTGAGGGAGATGAAGACATGGCAAAAAACTCGAACATTACGCGAGAGGAAACTCTAACATGAACGAGAGAAAAACTTTGTTTTTGGTGACTTTTATAATCTATTTGTGTCATTTGTGTTGGTTTCTTTGCATCGGTCTACGTTTTTAACATGGAAATCTTGTCCGTCGCCTAGCGCTTGACTATTTTAGGGGAAGATAAATTTAGTATAAATAGATATCGGTTTTTAATTCATTAGGGGATGAGAGATTCCATTCCATGACTCTTTGTTTAAGTGTTCTACACTTGACAATGTACCTTATATAATTTTTTTTTTTATGTATGGAGAGATTTGGCGGACTTCCGATTTTTGGAGGCGTAGACTAGCTAATCTTTGAATATTTATATAGGTCGATTTAGGGCTAAAGCCACACAAGATCTAAATTTCGTTGCTTCTCAATTTATGTTTCTTGTGCTCCGGGTGAAAACGATTACGAAGAATATTACAAAACCGATTAATTGTTTATAATTTCAAATGCTCTGCATATGCCAATGAATATCAAGTAACGAATCACTAAGGTCCATACTATGGTTATTCAAATGGAAGATTGAACCAAAATGATACGCTTTGTTTATCACCATAGCCGTCTTGAATAATCCTAAGTGTCCATTTGATTTTTACCATTTTAAAAAGGGAAAAATAACCTTTTTGTTTTTCGTCAAAATTCACAATGGTATTCTAGTTTTTTTAAAATAAATTACATATCAAGATTGAGAGAATTATCAAATCAATCCTTCTTATTATATAGATGTTAGTTCAATCTTAAACTTTTCGATTTTATTAGTTCTAAACCTTTGCGCCAAGTTTCAATGAAATTCTAAATTATTATACAGATGTTAATTCAGTTTTAAACTTTTCAATTTCGCGAATATAGTTCTATACCTTTGCGCCAAATTCCAATGGAACCCTTTCAGTCAATTGCCAATCGCAAATTACGGACGTAGCATCCAATCATCATTGGTCGGCCAACATAGCACACTAAAGTGGACAATTTTACTTGAAACAATGTCCTGTGTGGATCGTCACACGTTGGCAATTTTCTTTGATAATTAATCGTAATGACTACATTGAAATTTTGCACAAAGGTTTAAAACTACATTGGTCAAATCGGAAAGTTTAGAATTTAATTGGTATCTCTACAATAAGTTTAAGTTTAAATTGGTAATTGTCCCATCAATATCTATATATATTTGGGCTATAAAATAAATTAGAATCTATCCATCGGAAGCTTAAGCTAAGGCCACTTTTACTAAGTAGGTAACTCATTGATAAAATCGTTTACTTATTTACTATTTAGTTTAAAAGAATACTACCGCATGCATTACTTTTCATTTCTTGTGCAACATCATAATGAGTTACTAATAAGATAGCAAGCTTTAATTGGATGGAGAGATAAAATATTTAATATTTTGTTTATTTACACTTTAGGAAAAAAATTAAGAGAAACGAACGAGAAGACGCTTTGCCTCGTCGCTCCGCCGAGCGCCCGCTCGCCTGCCTCCACAGCAACTCCGCCCGGCGTCCGGCGTCCGCGCTTCTGCCTCCGCCCGGCATCCGGCGTCCGCTCTTCTGCCTTCGCCCGACGCTGCGCCTCCGTCCCTGCCCTCCGCCGACGCTGCGCCTCCGCCCCTGCCCTCCGCCCGAGCGCCTCTCAGCCGACGCCCGCGCTTCCGAGCATCGCTTCTCTCGCTGCAGCCACCAGCGGCTCTGTCACCGGAGCTCCGAGCGTCGTTGCCTTTGCTGCTCCCGCTGCCCAGCGCCCACGCATCTGTCTCCGACCTCGGCCCTTTTTGTGTCGCTTTTCCCGCGCGTCGCTCTGTTCTCCGAAGCTCTCAATAAAGGGCGTCCGAAGCCCTATTCTTGCTGACAGTTCGTTGAAGCTAGTTGTTGGGACTTGGGGCGCCTGGTAGGCCTCTTCAACCCCCCTTAAGTTTGCCCTGGTACGTGATCTCTTTGGGCTTCAAATGGCCGAGTTTGGTTAGGGTTTGCTCGCCCTGTTTCTCTGCAATTCGTTGCTGTTATGGATCCCGGAACTTCTTCGGCCCAAATCGAGGGGGAAAGGGCTGTTCATAGCCCTCCCGTTCCTGACCATGGCCCCTCCTCTCGTGGCGGTGTTGCTAATGAGAACTTGGGTGGTTCTATTCGGCCCCCTGCTGGTTCGAAGCAGCCTTCCGTTCAAGCCCGTTCCACTCGTGATCCAGATGGGCCGCGAGGGAGAAACGGAGGTAGATTAGGTTCGAAGCAACCTCAGCGAGCAGTCTTGAGAAGCTCAAACCTGCGCAATTGGGCAAGTGTGGCTGTGGCCAGAGTAGCCACCAAAGGCTATGACTTGGAGTTCATTCCTCCAGTTGATGATGGGCCATCTGTGGAAATGACTGATGATGATCTGCAGGCTGCTGACCCGAAAGTTCAAGATAGTCTCGTTGGATATTATCTGGGCAGAAGAATTCCTTTTAAAGTTACAGAAGCAGCCTTCAAAAAGACATGGGGGCCTAATTTGGTCGAACTAATGGCTGATGGGAAGGGGTTTTTCTATTTCCATATTCCGGATTGGGAGTTCCGGAGAAAAGTGTTGGAAGGAGGCCCTATTACCGTTTCAAAGGTGCCTCTTGTGCTGCAACAATGGAGACCGGCCCTGGATTTGAGGAAGGACTCCCACCTTACGGTTCCTGTGTGGGTAAGGCTTAAAAACTTACCTCCCGTGTTCTGGTCTTCTCAGGCTATCAGTAAAATTGCAAGTAAGGTTGGTAAACCGCTTTATGTAGACATAAGTACTGATCAAATGAAAGCTCTGGCTTATGCTAGAGTATGTGTAGAGATTACAGCAAAGCAGCCTTCATGTGAGTCCATTGAATTGGTTCACCAGGGCAATTCGTGTTTGGTGGAAGTAGAATATGAATGGAGACCCACGGCTTGTGTAGGTTGTGGTGTCTTTGGCCACAAATGCAGTGCTGGTGTTGCTCAGCTCTCTATTGCAAATGCTCTACGTTCTTTGATCGCTAGACCCCATGCTCCTCAAGATGGGACTTCATCTCCTAACCCTTCTTCTCGGCCTGCGGTTCAAGCAAGCTCGCATCCTCAGTTCACTCAGTCTTTGGACAGAACACATGATAACCCCTTGTTTATTAAGAAGCCTGATGCTGGACCTATTCCAGCAGAGGAGACCCTCCCTGAAATGCATAAGGTAACAAATCCTACTGCTGGTAAATCTCCAAGCTCTCTCAATTCTACTGCAATGGCCTCTGGATGCGAAGGAGCTCAGGAGTTGCCTTTGCCTACTGTCTCTGTTGCAATCCCTCATGCTATTGCTGACCCGGGTTGGAAGCAAGTAAAAAGAAATAAGAAGGTGGTCGAGAAAGGAGCTACATCTTTTAGTTTAGCCCTGCCCACTGAAGGGGGCATTCTCTAAAGCTAAAACTAAAAAGCCCTGTATCTAGGGAAATCGGTTCTGCTTCGTTGTCTCACAAGACTCTTGAAATCTCATTATCTTCCTCGAAGGCTGTTGAAAGCTCTTCTTTGGCAAAAGCGAAAGTCCTCTCTCCTCCTTTGATTCTACCTGATTGTTCGGACGAGATTGGTAATTCCAGCATTCATGCCGTTTCGGACAATGAGGACCTGCTGTCGGTTGGATGCCCTTCTCCGAAAGCCCCTCACAAAAATGTCCCGGTTGAGACACTACAAGATAAGCTCCTGCTTATATGCCCGGATCCTCCTCCTTCTGTGGCTCCTAATCCGACTGCGGGTCGGAAAAGGGCCACCAAGAAGAGGTAATCTTCTCCTTCTTCTTTATAAATATGTATATAGGTGCTTGGAACATAAGAGGCCTCATGAACCCTATCAGGCGGGCAGAAGTTAGGAGATTTGTCTCCACCCACAATCTGTGCCTTATTGGCCTTATCGAGACTAAAGTTCCTAAAATTTCTTTTGAATCTATATCCTCCTCCTTTTTGAATGGTTGGAATTGGGTTGCAAATTATGATTTCTCCCCTCGTGGAAGAATTTGGGTGGGCTGGAACCCTGAGTATGTTAGTTATGAAACGTTGTCGATCGATGATCAAGCTGTACATGGTCGACTAACATACACCCTGGCTGGTATGGTTTGTTGCGTGTCTATTGTTTATGGAGAACATTCTTTCAGTCACCACCGGCCTCTTTGGGAGGACTTGCTCCGTATGAATAATCTTATGCAGGATATGCCTTGGTTGGTAGCTGGAGATTTTAATGCCATTAAAGATCCTTCGAACCGGTTTGGTAGCTCCAACTTATGGATCCTTTATTTTGATGAATTCGGAAACTGCTTAGCTCAGACTGAATTGGGTGATCTTAGGTATGTTGGCCTTCGGTTTACTTGGTCGACCTCTGTACTTCTAGAAAAATGAGGAAAATCGATCGCGTTTTGGTTAATTTTAAATGGAATATGGAATTCTCCTTCTCTGAGGCCTCATTCCTGAATCCGGGCATCTCGGATCACTCGCCCATGGTTGTCAGAGTCCTTAACCCATTTTTTAAAAGAAGGCCTTTCAAATATTTTAATCTCTAGGCTAAGCATTCTGACTTCCCTTCCATCATTCAGCAAGCTTGGGATACTCCGGTTGTTGGGGTTGCTATGTCCAAACTAGTATCCAAGCTGAAGGTGCTAAAAAGCCGGCTCAAACAACTAAATAGGGAGGAGTTCTCCAATATTTCGGTGAGGACAGCGGAAGCTAGAGAAGCTCTTCGTCTTGCTCAGCTTGATCTTCATCTTGATCCGACCAACTCTGACTTTGCTGATCTTGAGAAGGCGCACCGTAAGCTCTTTGTGAACTTGCGTAGAGATGAGGAATCTTTTTACAGGCAGAAATCAAGAATCCGCTGGCTCAAGGAAGGTGATCGAAATACTAAATTTTTTCATAATTCCGTCAAGAGAAGGCAGCTTAGGAATAGAATCCTCTCAGTTAAGGATTCTTCGGGTGCTTTGATCAGTGACCCTTTAGCTGTTCCACGGTTTTGTCTCTTTCTTCGATGATCTCCTATCTCCTTAAACGGTGCTATCCAAGCCTTCATTGCAAGACGTTAAAGAGTTCATTCGAAGACCTCTGTCGGTTGATCAGGTATTCTCCCTTTCTAGACCGGTCTTGGAATCTGAAATTAAAGATACGCTCTTTTCTCTCGCGAAAGGAAAAGCCCCGGGTCCTGACGGCTTTACTGTTGAGTTCTTTAAGACTTGCCGGGGGACTATTGGCCCGTTGGTGATGGAGGCGGTTTCTGATTTCTTCTCTTCAGCCGTTTTTTTAGAGAGGTAAATAATACCATTCTTGCCTTGGTACCTAAAGTGCCTAATGCTTGTGCTGTGACTGATTTCCGACCTATTGCTTGCTGTAATACTATTTATAAGCTCATAACAAAAATCTTGGCTAATCACCTAGCTGCTGTCTTGAGCGATTTGGTTGATTCTTCCCAGAATGCATTCGTTAAAGGGAGAAGGATTAGGGATAATATACTGATGGCGCAAGAGCTTTTTGCTGGTTTTCATCTAGAACCTTATACTCCCAAATGCGCAATAAAGGTTGATTTTTAGAAAGCCTTCGATACTGTTGATTGGGACTTTCTTCAAACTACTTTGTTGGCATTTGGCTTTCCTGAATCTCTTACTCGACTCATTATGGTTTGTGTTCGGACCCCGAAATACTCTATTTCTATTAATGGAGAACTGCATGGCTTCTTTCCGGGTGGGAGGGGGCTTCGCCAGGGCAATCCAATGTCCCCCTACCTCTTCACCCTTGTAATGGAGGTTTTCTCTGGAATATTGAATGCAAATACTGCTCGGAGGGAGTTTAAGTATTATTGGAGATGTAAACCAGTCCGACTTTCTCATCTCTTTTTCGCTGATGATGTATTCCTCTTCAGTCAGGCTGACTGGCCTTCCATTACTCTTCTGAAAAAGGGCATCGATCTATTTTCTTCTTGGAGTGGGCTCCTTCCAAATAAGAACAAAAGCGAAATCTTTTTATCGGGTGGGGCTCCTTCGCTACGCAACTATATTCTTATGGCATTTGGGTTTCAAGAAGGAAAGCTCCCAGTGAAATACTTAGGTGTACTGATCATCTCCTCCAGACTTGGGAAAGCAGATTGCGTGGCCTTGATTGATCGGGACATCGCGCAAGGCTTGATCATGGACTCAACGCTTCCTCTCTTTTGCGGGTAGGCTGCAACTTATAAGGTCAGTCCTACATTCTATTCAAGCGTATTGGTCCAGTGTATTTACTTTGCCAGTTTCGATCCTAAATAGTATTGAGAAAATCTTGAGACAATTTCTATGGAAAGGCGCCACTCTTGGCAGAGGCGGGGCTAAGGTTGCATGGGATGAAGTGTGCCTTCCTAAAAATGAAGGAGGATTGGGTATTTGTAAGTTGAAAGACTGTAACAAATCAGCAATGCTTAAATACATTTGGATTCTTTTCACAGACAAAGAATCATTATGGTGTCGTTGGATTCACTCCACTTTCTTAAAAAGGAACAACTTTTGGATCTCTTCCTCACCTTCTGTTTGCTCTTGGGCCTGGAAAAAAATCTTACTTCTAAGAGCGGAGTTTCGGCTATCATTTCTCTGGAAATTTGGAAATGGCCTTTCGGCTTCCTTATGGTTTGATCGCTGGCTTTCAGAGGGCCCTCTTGATCAGCTTATTCCACTTCCTCTTATTGAAACATCTGGTCTTCCAAAGAATGTAGTAGTCGCGGATCTTCTCTCCCCTATGGGCAATTCCTTCAGGCTTTTCCTTCAAAGCTTGGGATTCTCCATTCCGGTTTCATCCTCTACTCCGGATCGTTTCTTTTGGAGTCGGGATCCCTCCGGATCCTTCTCGGTGGCTTCTGCTTGGGACTGCATTAGAACCAAAAAAAAACCGGGTGCCTTGGGCTTCTCTTATCTGGAACTCTGATATTGCTCCTAGATTCCAGTTTAATTTGTGGCTGATTACGAGGAACAGATTGCCTACCCAGGAGCTCCTTCTCTCTCATGGAAGAATCGACTTTTGCACTTGTGCGTTATGTAATGAAGTTCCGGATTCCATCAATCACCTATTTTTTGATTGCCATGTCTCAGCTTCTCTTGCTTTCTTTTGGGCGACAAGGTGTAACTTACCTTGGCAAGCGAGACTGTGGGTGGATAACCTATCTTGGGCTATTAAATTCTTATCCGATAAAGGGTTCTTCTACTGTATTGCTAGATTTTCTTTTGCTGCCTTATGTTACTTGATTTGGAAAAAAAAGAAATGATATTATATTCCGCGGGGAAGCCTTGGTCGTCTCTGCGTTGAAAAATCACCTGATCAAAGTTGTAAAGGAGAAAGCTCTTACCTTCTCAAATGTTCCGGATATCCCGAGAAACAGGCGTCTTCAGAGGAACTGGGGCTTTCATCCCTCCATTTTCTCAGGCCGTTCTTCGACTCTATAGGTTGCTTGGATCGCGTTCCTGCTTCAAGTTACTTCAGCTCTCCGTTCTTGGTCTCTTCGTTTTTTGAATTGCCAAGGTTTCGTGTTGGCTGTCGTGACTTCTGTTTTAGTGACCTTGTTGGTCGCTTTCTGTTTTTCCTGTATTTGTTTCTCTTTGCCTTTGGCTCTTTCTTCGGCTCCCTTCCACTCTTTCTACTTACTGTAGTTAGAGTGTAAGTCTTTGGTGCCGCTTTTGTATTATTGTCCTAAGCTATATATCCATTACCTTTACCAAAAAAAAAAAAATTAAGAGAACGATTATTAGGAGGGTTATGCATATAAAGAAAGTGGATAAGCATTTCGAATTATTTTTAGAGGCGGAGCATGTAAAATCATTTCCAATTATTTTTTATTACTAGATAGTTATATAAATTTCTAAAAATTTGTACTAGTAAATTTTAAATACTGGAAAAAAAAATTAGAGTCAAAAGCTAAAATACAATGAACGGCAAGAAGCATACTTGCTATGTTTACTGCATGCAAATAACATCTTTACTTTCTTAAACTTTCAAAAGCCAATTTCTCGTATAAATGCGACCATGTGCATTTTCACTGCAATGTAAAGTTTGTAACCCTATTTTTCGGAATATTCTTTACCTTTGTAAAAGAAAAGATGGTCGATATATTAAATGCCAGCCAATTGTTTCGAATTAAGTTTAAAAAAAATAAGACATTCAATAAATATCTGCCAATCATTTTCATTATAGTGAATTGTTGTTTTGTCCATTTATAATAATGTATGGTTATAGTGCATTTTACAATCATAGTGCATTTGCACACACAATCTCACTCACTCGCGACTCCTCATTGTTGCTCGTTGTCCCGCCGCCCATCATGCTTGTCGCCCGCCACCCCTCGATGAGTTTTTGTAGACCTTTTTTTTTTCTCTCTCTTTTTTCTGTTCTCTCGTGGCAACTTGGCAAGGTCATGGTGGTGACGAGGTCGGAGTGACCGACTTTTTATAAATAATTATAATCAAGTTCTAATTAAAAACATATGAACAATGTCTAAGAGAATGAAACTAAAAGTATTCCGTCGCCATCCCTAACCCGAAATTTTAAACTTACGGCAATGATTAATTTACTAAACAAAACCATTTATTCATAGTCTTTGGTGCCTAACCCGAAATTCAAACCTAAGGCGGCAAAACCATAGACTCAACAAATGGAAAGAGCTTTTGTCGCCCTGAGCTAGTCAATACCGATAGAAAAAAGAAAGAGATAGCCATATTAAAATTTGGAAACAGTGTAACAAACAATGTTCTTGCATTGAAGGTAGTTTGAATGGTACCAATGCAAGCATACTGATAATCCAAAAAACGGGTGTCTAAAAGAACCATTTGAGCAACCACAGGTAATGCCTTCCTTCTATGAAATGATAAAGCAAGTCTAATGGCACCAAAGTGAAGGTGCGTATAACCCTCTTGTATCCACTGCCGTGAAAAGTCAAAAGGGATTTGAAGGGCGACAAAGTGTTCTTGCTGAGTAGCCGAGATAGGATGCTTGTAAAATTTTATATCTTCATTGCGAGTGAAGAAAGTTTTAGGGCTGGGTTTCTTTCTACTTTCTAATTTACATGTCAAACTGAATTGCAAATAGAATAGAGGAGGAGATACTGGGGTTTAGAGTAGACAAAAGCAATAAATATTATGTAATATATATTATGTACAGGGTTTGTTCGGGTTTGACCCATCCTAAACTCTCAAAATTGAAAATCAATCCACACAGTACAGGATGTATGGGTCCTAGGACCAATGACCGACCCAATTCCCCTGGGAACCAAACCAGAATTGGTCGGGTTGGGCCAATCTAGGGTCAATCCACGGTTGACCCTGGACCATTGCTCACCCCTATCGCGTGCTATAATTTTAGTATTTGTTCAACGGACTCAAACTTAAAACGCATTTTAGCATGACCAACATTAACATGTTGTCAAAATACATAACCACATATATATATGATAAAATAACAAGCCGGTGACAGGATTGGAGTTTCATCGCTCACTAAGTATTTATACATCTCGGGTGACTAGCAAACTAAACCTATACAAATAATATATTGGTTAGACTAAAATAAATCGAATGTTGAACATCTTCAGGGGCCAATACTAACGTATTCGAATTATAAATCGGCCCGAGCATTTTGTTTCAATCAAATGAGACAGCTTTCGAGATTACCTTCTGTCATGGGCATGTCCGGTGATGGTAAATATAGTTAGGTATCGAGAATGACGGTTGCTCTTTGTTGCAAAAGAGTAAGTAATCAATCAATAATAAAGTAATTATAGCATTCACAGCTGCTGTAAAAGTAATTTCTTACGAGCGCCTTCATCCACCCTTAATTTGATGGTTAGTGAGATTGTGGGTGGTCGGAACCCTCGTATATGATGGTGGGTAAGATCTTCCGTGAAATGTTTTCTTGACGATTGTGACGTGTACACTGATTTCGCTTCACAGTCGAAAGGCTTGAATCAGTTTAAGCAGAATGCTATCTATGACCGATTTATAATCTCCGCCAGACGGCTAGTTCATCATGGCCAACGCTGAAAAGGTTGGTAACTCGACTCTGTCCCAAGTTCTCGACCAATTTCGATCACGATTGCTTGCTGATTGCTGTACATCTCTCGCTATTCTTAAGGGTCAGTCCATCCTTTCATGTTGGAAGTCACCAGAAAAGACACTATGATTGTAATCTCCTCAAATATAGTAGAAATTGTCTTAACATACATGCAGAACATTTAATTTTCGTACTTCAAGTCAATCCTGACGTCATATATTTAAACAACTTACATAAATAGTATCAGGAATTTCACAAAATTTCACATGTATCACATCTAGACAGTAAATGTACTAGAAAAACCAGGATTAGTAGGTCGTCCTAATGCTGCTAAAATTCAAATAGGGGAAGACAATTCAGCCCCATCTTGGAAGGTAGTTCACATGCTTCGATCCCATGATCAGGATACTCGAGTGCTCGTCCGTGACCTCTACTTCTCAAACGGGGTCGCTGATTCACCTGATCAAGATTCCATCGGTGACTCTATCTTGAAATGCTCCCCCCAAGATGTCGAAAGCATTGGAACTTGATGCATCTAGATGAACAGAACGCAAAGTTTAACCTGTCAAATGGGTCGATAATTGCAGGCACATGTGCAGGAGACATTACCTAAGCAGCGGGAGGAAGGGAAAGGAAAACAAACTAATCGTCTACCCAGCATGCCAGATGAAATCCGCTATGACGGATGAGGCCAATAGTGGATTGCTATAGCAGCAGTAAGTTCATAAGTAGAGACGTACGGTTCTTTATTCGATATGATGCATCAGCAAATGAGATTCATACTGAGCTTGGCAGGCGAAGACAGCATACACAGAGCTGGCGCTTTACCACCCTCCCATTCGAAACTTCATGGCGATGCTGGAGAAGTACTTGCAGCAACCCTGCCTCAAGAAGAACGGGGCAGTATTCATGGTGGATCTGGAAGGAAATCCGGTTGCACACTATTACGGTCCTTGACTGTCATTAACCCGCAGAGTGAAGAGGACACTACTTGTATTGCAGCTTAGTACCCTACATCGTCCGCCTAGATCTAATCAGCACAGTGTGCGAGCATCTGCATGAGCTAAAAGATTACACAGCAAAACTGCAAAGGCAAAAGAGATAAATTTCCTCTTAGTACAATGAAATGTAACAGAGATGAAAGCTGGCCGGTAAGAAAGACGCCACATTCATGTCGATGTATTCATGTAATTTATACCAGGAGCAATTTGAGACACCTATTCTCAGCTCCCAAGATAAATTACGCATATTGGTCACCTCCAAAAACCTTTTGTGAACCATCAACTCTTGAGAAACTTTGTTAATTATGAGACACTACACAAGAACAATCACATAAATTGTGGGGATAGATTGTGTAATGCTTGGTTCATGAGAGGCTACCCATGGCCTTTGCTTTTTCCCTCAGAATGAACTTTTGGATCTTTCCAGTCGAAGTTTTGGGCAAATCCTCGAATACGACTGTCCGAGGAGACATGTAATGAGGCAAATGATCTCGACAATATCCTATGATCTCCTGAGCATCGATGTGACATCCCTCCTTTAACTTCACGAATGCGCAAGGCGTTTGGCCCCAGTGATTATCAGGACGCGCAACCACCGCGGCCTCTAGAACTGCCGGATGGCTGTACAGAACCGTCTCTACCTCCACTGTGCTTATATTTTCTCCCCCCGAAATTATAACGTCTTTCAAACGATCTTTTACTTCGACGTAGCCATCAGGATGCTTCACGGCGAGGTCTCCACTATGAAACCATCCGCCCTCAAATGCCTTGTCTGTCGCTTCCTGATTCTTATAGTAGCCGCTCATGACGGTGTTTCCTCTGAACATGATCTCTCCTACAGACTTACCATCACTAGGAACACTCTCCATTGTGACCGGATCTCTAACATCGACTTCCTCGAGGCCAAGATGTTGTACCCCTTGTCGAGATTTGATGTTCGATCTTTGGTCAGAGGGCAGAGAGTCCCACTCGGGCTTCCATGCACAATATGTCCCCGGACCGTAAGTTTCTGTCAAGCCATACAAGTGCGACACACTGAACCCGAGATCTTCCATCTTGGATAGGATTTGTGGAGGCGGCGGCGAACCGCCTGTCATGACTTCCACCTTGCGAGGAAGAGGTCGTCGATCATCCACTGCCGAGTTAACAATCATATTCAAGACAGTCGGCGCTGCTCCCATGTGAGTCACGTTATGCTTAGCAATACAATCAAATATTCCCTTCGGAGAGACTTTTCGGAGGCACACGTTGGTGCCGCCTTGTGCCGCTACTCCCCAAGTCAAGCACCATCCATTGCAATGAAACATAGGCACTGTCCACAGGTACACCGGCATCGAGCCCATCCCATGAAGAAGAAATGTTGCAATCGAATTTAGATACGCACCTCTATGGCTATAGACAACTCCTTTGGGATGTGATGTCGTCCCGGAAGTATAGTTTATGCTGATGGGATCCCATTCGCTGCATGGTCGCTGCACCTCGAAATCGCCGGACCCTGAGGTCACGAGTCCTTCATACTCACAAATGCCCGAAGGATGCAGAGGAACAGATCCATCCAATTCAGAAATAAGGACTAGAATCGGCGGTTCTGTTTCTGTCTTGTTGAACAAATCGATTGCCTGGCGAGCAACTTCGAGTAGCTGATGGTCCACGAAAATGACCTTGGCTCTCGAATGTTTCAGAAGCGTCGACACCATGGACGGGTCGTGCCGGGCATTGAGCGTGCAGAGGATCGCTCCGGCCATGGGGACCGCGAAATGCAGCTCGTACGCTGCAGGGACGTTGGGAGCTAAGGTGGCTACCTGGTCAGAGATACAACACCCAACGCTTAATCCTCTCTCATCTCTCATCAGTTATTCAAATCACTGCCATGAACTAGATGAATCATTATCAGGCACTAACAGAGAAGACAACTCCAGTCATTATCTTCCAAACCCTTTTGAAGGAGAAAGGTATTAATTTCAGACACATGAACCGAAACACAATTCCTAACAAATCAAACCAGAATGGATCAAATTTTGCCCAGATGAAGAAACTGATACAGCAGACAAAAGAAAGAGATAGAACTCATTAATCAAACCAGAACGCATGTACCAGAGAAGTTCATATGAAATATTCGCCGTAACCGATCCACAACTATTCGCGTTTGAAACGACCAAATTTCGCCGGACGATACAGACCAGGACAGGATATTTGAACTCAAAAAACCAACTCGGGCTCCGACTCACCACATCGCCCCGGGAGATTCCCATCCGGGACAGAGCAGAGGCCACTCTCCGGCACCGCTCGTGCGTCTCGCTCCAAGTGTACCGCACGTCGCCGTACACCACCGAGGTCGCGTCCCTGTAGACCTTGGCCGACCGCTCCAAGAAGCTGATGGGAGTGAGAGGGGCGTGGTTGGCCGAGCAACGGACGAGGCCCTCCACGGACCTCCACGAACCCGGCTCGGAATCGCCACCATCCCCACCGGCCCAGTGAGCGAAACCGCGAGGGCGGTTCTTGAATTCGGTGCCGAGCTGCTTTAGCCCGGGAGAGAGACGGCGGGTCAATGAGCTCTTGAAGAACCGGTACATGTTGACTGAGACAGAAAGTGAGGGAAGACACTTTGATGGAGCGCAATGGTGCGCTCAAGAATGCTGAGACACGACCAAGAAAACTTTAGGGGCCTGGCCTATCTTGAGGTTCTTGTCCTCAGAGAGCAAGAAAGAAAATGTGAGAAGCCGAGAGGAAACAGACAAAAATCAGAGCTTGATGCGATAGATAACACGTTGGATAAACTGGTAGTTGTAGAAGAATCGTCCAAATGCAGCTGCCGTGGGGGGGACTTATCAAGTTCTGCTTTTTTTATTTCTTTTTTTTATATTTCTGATTCAAGGGTTTAGCCGGCAATGCCTCGAATTTTAAATACGTTTGATAATCTGAATCTAGTATTTGGCGACACTCTTTGGATTGAATATATCCGGATACATCTAGATAAAATACCGAATGAGAAATCCAGTCCAAGAGTGGGATAAATCCAAATTGCATATAAAATATAAAAAAATAACTGCAAAATTCATATTATATCTTTTAAGGGAATGATAAAGTGACACATCGAATATTGCTTCGCCGGCACCATCTATACAAGGACCACCACTAAAATTACCAATGATCATCACTTCCATGATGGTCGTCTGGTCATCACCCCCGGCTGACGATTGTGTTCCAACTAGGGACGGTGAAAAGGGGCCTAAAGATTTGCATGGGTCATCGTTCCCACCCCAGTCGCATACGTCCTTCACGTCGAGGTCATGATTCACAATCCGGCTATTCATTTGCCGGTTGACAAAGAAAGACCAACGCGCCATTAGCTTCTTTTCGATCAGCTCTCAAGTGTCGAGTTCCAACAAGAACATTGCAACGATATCGTGATAAAGAACCTTCTCTTGCGGGCCCGTCCCACGAGATACACCTTCTCTGTCCTCGCCTCTCTTAGCCACTTTCTTCGGCAATGGAGTCCGGCCGTATGACCCACATGATGTGCCTCGTACTATTCACAAGGCCGTCCCAAAATTGCTGAAATTGGGTTGGTTGAGAGAGGCCATGAGGTCGACTTCCCAGAGACGTGCTCGAGAGGGTTTGAGCCTTACCCACAAGAGAAGCAAAGTCAGAGGTAGGATTTTCAAATATTCTTAAAGATTTTCAATCTTATTTACAGATTTTGAAGATTATCAAAGATATTTTTTAAATATTCTACATCATATTTTAAGTTATACCAAATATATGATAGGGCATTTTAACAATTCGAGAATTATTGGGAGAATTTCAAATCCCCTTTATTTTATGTATATGCTTCCTTGCTTGTTGGGATGTAAACGGAAATTCTAATGATTATTTTATGTGGTCTTGCAAAAGAAATCTATGTGTCAGAGTGGATATTCGTGCCCACTTTTGATGGTTTGCAGGAGGTCCCTATATCCGGATGATTCATACAATTATTACCCCTCATCCCAACCTCGAATAAAAATAATAATGAATAAATTCATCCATTGATCATAAATATTTTAAGATTTCATATATTACGATTTTTTTATATGAATTACTAATAAATATAACGAGTTATAATATGTACTAATATCATATTGATTTATTAACAGTAAACTCATATCTCAATCTTCAATAAAGTAAAAGTCAATGGATTTGACTCAAAATTAGGCCTTAATTAGTGATCTAAATCCCCTCTTTACAGTAGACACTACTCCTCAAAGTCCAAAACTACTCCTAGAATTCATCCATAATCCACACATCCATCTAAAATTAAGAGTTCTAGAAAACAAGTTCCCTTAAATCTTGACAAGGTAGACAATCATCAAATGGATCTTTCCACCCTAGTCGCATACATCCTTCATGTCAAGCCCATAGCTCACAGTCCGACTATTCATCTGCTAGTCGACAAAGAATTGCATCATCAGCTTCTTGGCGACCATGCTCTTGAGCGTCAAGTTCTAGCATCAAGAACGTTGCAACGGCACCGTGGTACAAAATCTCCCCTTGCGGGCCAATCCCACGATACACACCTTCTTCGTTGTTGCCTCTCTTAACCGCTTTCTTCAGCAATGGAGTCCGGCCATATGACCCACATGAAATGCCTCTTACTGTTCACAAGATTGTCCCAAAATTACATGAACTCGTGTCGATTGAGAGACATCATGGGTTGACTTTCGAAAGTCGTGCTCGAGAGGGTTTGAGTCTCAAGTACGGGAGAAGCAAAATCAGATATGGGAGGATTTTCAAACATTTTCAATCTTATCTACGGATTTTTAAAGATTATGAAATATTTTTTCTAAAGATTTGAAATCATATATAAGATAATACCGAATACATGATAGATCTTTTCACAATTTGGGGATATGCATCCTTGGATGTAAATTAAAAGTCAAATGATTATTTTATGTGGGATTGTAAAAGAAACATGTGTCAGAGTGGACACTCGTGCCCACTATTGATGATTTGCACGATGTTTCTAGGCCCTATCCGGACGATTCATCCAATTATTATCACTTACACCAACCTCAAATAAAAATAATAATGAAAAAATTTTGTCTGTCAATTGAAAGTATTTTAAAATTTCATATATTATGACATTTTCTATATAAATTATTAATAAATATAACCCGTTATAATCTGTTATAATACGAGAATCCATCTCTCGATATATCATGCCATGTTGATTTTTGAGCGGTGAAATCAGATCCTAATCCCCATTCGCTTCACAACAAAGTGGAAATTAGTGGATCTGACTGGAAATTAGGCGTGAGTTAGTGATCTAAACCCCCTCCTCCACGGTACACAGGGAGACAATTATCAAATGGATCTTTAATCCCCTACTTCAAGCTCGCGGCCAGTAGAAAGGCTTCTTGTAAGCAGCGATTCATGATGTATGGGAGTGTACTTGTAGCCTGTAGGTAGCAGAGCGGAGAGCGGAGCCACATCGATCAAGATACTATGTTCCTGTTTTTCATGCTCTGTTCTGAATCAAAATAAAATATTGAAAACCTATTTAGGTTTTGCCTCCATCAGCAGCACTTGAAAAGAGGATAAGGGGCAACGTTGACTATAGGAAGTAAGTAGGTAACTTGCAAAACACATCAGAAATCAATAAGATGAAATTGAGCCGGGTGGAGGGAAATTAAGATATAAGCATACAATGCATTCGACAAATTCAGACACAGCATGAAACTTTGAATTTCTCCTGTATTAACTTGAATTACCAAGTTAAAATTGAGGATTCATGAGTCATTGGTAAAGAAGGAGCGATATCCTTACACAACGTATGCCAAAATTCGGTTAAAAGAACTACGCTGTCTCATCTTTACCAAGACCTGCTGTTGTTTTCATGTTTAACTGAGATTATTCATAAAACAAATAGGATTTAGGACTGTGAAGTCCCAAACAATAATGTGAAAAGAAGATTTTATCAAGAATGTGGGCAATATAGATTTCCATGCCAGGTCAACAAATTTCCTCGGAAGTTTAGAGGATGAAGACATCTTGAAGATTAGTCCAAAGCTTGTATGACTGCGTTAGTGATCTCTTGTGTAGTGCTGTCTCCGCCTAGATCCTTCGTCCGGTACTTTCCCTCCGATATTACTCGCTTCACGGCAGTTTCTAGCCGATCAGCGAATGATGGAAATTGGAGATGCCTCAGCATCATGGCAGATGATAGAAGCACGGCTACAGGATTCGCCCTCTTTTGTTTGACTAGCTTTTCATGACCCACGTTACCTGCTGAAGCCCCTTGCTCAAAAATGGCATGATCAGCCCCCACATTACCTAAAAAAAAATACATTCGGTTTAGAACTTCAATTTTTTAGATGGCAAGAGCCAGGGCATTTCTTGTCGGTTCGAAAGAGCTAGGGCACAATTTTTTTTCCCTTTTCGGGTCGGCAACTAGAGAACAAGTTGAATAGCACATAATGTCATTTTATGAATAAAGGCCAGAAAGTTCTATTAAGAGTCCCACACAATTTGATTGTCCTTCTCTCTAATAGCTCCATGTCCCATCCTAGTTCCTACGACTCATAAATGTACCTCACGATCAATTTTCAGCCATGCTGAATGAAACATATAAAGAATACTAGAATGTGATCGAACATTAAGACATACCTCCTGGCATGACTCCAGTTCCACCAGCTATGCCAGCTGCTGTATTTGCGACCAGATTCCCGTAAAGATTGGGGGTCACCTGCAAATTACAAACCACACTTCAGTGGAGCTCATCGCTTTAATCAGGGTGCAATAAAATGCCATGAACACAATATAGCATTTCTAAGAAGATGACCAGTAAAGTCAAGAATAAGTGACTTGAGTAATTATTGTAAAAGCTCCAACAGTAATGTTTCCCTCTCCATTCAGGTATCATAGCCATTCCAGTAAAATAACTATGAAATCTCGATTCTCGAACATACAAGTTTTTATTAAAGTTGTCCTAGAGAGGCCTTCTATAGCCAAGATCAACCATCATTGCTGCATATGCTTCCAATCATAGCCAATTAGGTGCTGTTTGGTAATGTTCCGGGGAACACCTATTTCTATTTTTTTTTTCCCCGGAACGGAAATAGAACAGAAACGCGTTTGGTAATTTTTTTGTTCTCAGAAACAAATTTGTTTCTGAAAATAGATTTAGAACGGAAACAAGAAACAGAAAAAAAGTCGATTCTTGTTCCCGGGAACAACTCAACAAACAAGCTTTTCTTCTTTCTTTTCTTCCTTTTCTTTTCTTTCTTTTTCTCTTTTTCTTTTCTTCCCTAGCTGGTCACCAACCTGGCGATGGCTAGCAACCGGCCAGACGAGGCCCGGTGACCTCATTGGAGCCTTGTTGGCCCCCGGCGAGGTCGCCCCGAGCTCACCAGCCACCGGCAAGGCTCGGGGGAGCCTTGCCCAGCCACTGCGAGGCTCGGGGGGGCCTCGCCCAGCCATCGCAAGGCCAAGCCTCACTCGGCCATGGTGAGGCTCGACCTCGTAGTGGCCAGGCGAGGCTTGAGGGGACCTCTCTAGCCCTCGTCTGGCTGCTCGCTGACCGGCCATGCTAAGAGGAAGAAGAAGAAAAAACAGAAAAAGAAAAATGTAATAAAATTATTAATATATTAAAAGAAATTTTAAGTCACAAAGTTTTTTGGAGTTGTACCAAACGTATTTCTGTTCCCGGAACAGAAATTTTTTATAGTTATCAAACGCCTTAAAATGCTCAGAAACTATTCCCGAGAATAGATATAGAAAAGAAGTGTTTCTGAAAAGAAACTGTTCCGAGGAACAGAAAGTTACCATACGCATATTAGTTATCCTGAGATTTGTTGCTTATCTCAATGGCCAAGTGAACTTCAGGCTAGTCATATGTCATATCCTCAATAAGAACTTGCCCTCAAACTGTCAGAAGAAATGTGTTTAATTGCCTTTCCCCCCATTCTACATAATTATTATTGGAGAAAATTCTTTTCCTTCTTCTATAGTCTCAGCAACTTCAAACCTAGAGAAGCCTGTGATAAACTTGGTTCTTAACCATGGATGAAAAAATAAAAGAAAATACAGTTCTACACCTATACACAACTGATCTCCCTCCCATTGCAACACTCCAGAAATCACATTAGAACACATAGGAAGAAGCAAAACTACCATCAAAGGGAATTGGGCATGAAAATGTAAACTTAGCCTGTTTGCTTTCTTCCCTTCTGACCACAGAAGTGAACAATAAAAAAGAACATTCATCAAAGATAACTTTAGCAGATTTCTATTCAGTTAATTCTCAAGTTGCTATCAAGAGCAAAGAAGTGCTAAATCAATGCTTTCATCATAAGTAGCCTATAGTCCAAAACTAATATACTGCGATATCCTCCAAGAGCATGCTCTCTGCTTTCTAAACAAGTAGTTTGCCCCAGTTAAAGACACACTAATCATGAAATCTTTGTTAATATCATCAAATTCATCCTCCAAGCCCTTCTCAGACAAAGTATGCATGGAATTGGATACATGTATACATAAAAGAGCAAGAAAGAAACTCCAAAAAGTCATAAAGGAATATTTTTTTTTTCCATCATTATACTCCAACTTTTCCTTCCAGTCAGTACTCTGTAACCTAGTTGGGTCAACTTCCATCCCTATTCTGCAACCTATTTATAAGTCCCAACCAATAAATTCACTAGATTTGCTATCAAGATGCAGAATATATAATCTTTTACGTAAGATAAATACTGAAAAAGCTGACACAGTATTTTAACAACTCATGCCTATAAATTTAACTTGTGAATGAAAATGTAAACGTTGAGAAACTATACCATGACATCAAATTGTTCAGGCTTGGAAACGAGTTGCATGCAACAATTGTCCACAATGATCTCACTATACGTAATCCCAGGGTACTTTTTGGCAACTTCTCGGCATGATTCCAGGAATAGACCATCTGCCAGCTTCATAATGTTTGCTTTGTGGACAGCAGTCACTTTCTTTCTATTGTTCAAGTAAGCATACTCGAAAGCGTACTGTGCAATACGCTCTGAACAGAACTTTGTCATCACCTAAAAGAACGGTAGTATGAGATGCTTAAAAAGACCAAACTTTGCAATGCCGTCAAAAGGAATAAATGAAGAACAAAGGATTGAGCAACCAAGTTCATTTATAGCGAGATGTTTATTGCATAATGAATAATGAGGTAGTTTTGTCACAGAATTCGCAAAAAATGGTGCTCCCGAACCAATTGAAGACCTGACTTAAGTTAGTGATAATACATCATAGGTAGAACAGATCATCTATAGCGGCATTAGTCTCGGATCTAGTGGACACCATGTAAGAGTTAACTAGTCCATAGGTCCTTTTCAAGGTATGAGGTAAAAGGATAGAT
Source organism: Eucalyptus sideroxylon x Eucalyptus melliodora (assembly GCA_016097485.1). NCBI lineage: Eukaryota > Viridiplantae > Streptophyta > Magnoliopsida > Myrtales > Myrtaceae > Eucalyptus > Eucalyptus sideroxylon x Eucalyptus melliodora. The sequence goes on along the minus strand of CM027832.1, from coordinate 41,725,655 downwards.
ATCACATCACTGATCAAGCAACAGAGTAAATAATTGACAAAAGATCAAATCACTCGAGTCAATATTAGCCCAGCACGTTGACTACCCAAAGCAAAATGCTTTATTCAGTCAAAACCAATGCCTCACCCTGGTAGCAAACTTAACTACCTGAATATAGCGGCATATCAACCAAAACCATGCAATATGACTCGAAATTCAGTTGAAAGCGACACTGGTTATACAGCAACTAAACCATTGGAGACAAAATTAGCAGGGACATTTAACATTCCTCGCTAATGTTGAAAGGGCACAAAAGTCCCTGCTTTTTACATCCCACAATGATAGCCCCCTGTGAGTTGCGCAGGTTTCTCATATGTTCGCTCGTAACACCATCGTGACTTCTTTCGTAAGATGATGGACGCACCTGGATAGCGACTGCAATTTACTAAAAATGCGCCAACTTTGGGACAAACAACAGGCGTACGTGCGCGTGCGGCATTTGAAATCCTCAGAAATGTTGGTTGCTACATCACTTCAGCAGAGTAAATGCCCATTTACGCACTGACATATCATCGAACACAACAACGACGCTTAAGACAACACTTTCCAAAGCCTTAGTTTAAAAGCACCTCAAAGCCATCCATCCAATCAAAGCACCACGGCGGCAGCAGCACAAGACAAATGGAATCAAAACAACCAGGATGAACGAAACGAAAACCTGCGCGAACGAATCCAGTCGTGGTACCTTAAGACTCTCGACGACACCAGGAACCACCTCGTGCTCGAGCCCCGAGTACTCCCCCTCCGTGTTCTCCCGAATCACCACGATGTCCACGTTCTCGTGCCGCGTCGGGAGCCCCGGCAGGTTGAAGCAGTTGACGAGGGAGGCGTACAGATCGAGGTCCTTCCTCAGCTGGACGTTGAGCGAGCTCACCCCGCCGCCCACGGGCGTCTTCAGCCCGCCCTTCAGGCACACCTTGTTCTTCCGGATCGACTCGATCACCTCCTCGGGCACCCGCTTCATGTCGCCGTGGACGTCGTACTTCTCGAAGTAGACCGGGGCGTGCATCGCGGACATGACCTCCTCGACGGAGGCCGTGACGAGCGGCCCGATCCCGTCGCCGGGGATGAGGGTGACGCCGCGCGGCGCCCCGTCGCCGGGCCGGGGCATGTAGGTGACGGATCGGGACTGGGCGGCGGCGGCGGCGAGCGGGGAGGGGCCGCCGCCGGATCTGGAGAGGACTCGCCGGAGGGACGACGCGATCGAAGCCCGAGCCATCGGTTCCGGCGAAGGCGGAGGAGGCGCGCGTTCGGGAGGAGGATTCGAGCTTCGAAGGTCGACGTCAATGGAGGACCGCTACGCGATATGAGAATCGGAATTTCTGCGATTGGAAAAAATGAATTTTTCTGCGTCCTTTGTTTTTTTTTTAATTTATTTTCTTTTCTTTTCCCTTCCTTTTTCAATAATGTAATAAAGTTGAAAAGTAAGGGCGGCGAAAAATAGACAAGAAAAAATTGAATATTATTTTAGAGAGCACATAGCGTGAGAAGTGGGACGGGGACGGGAGCGGGGTCAACGGGGCTCATCGGGCGCCACGTGGCGGGACCCACGCATCGAAGGACTGATATGGACGAGAGCATGATTGGTAATAAAGAGTGCGCCGCAGGGGATCGATTGAGGCGCGCTTGCTGCAGTCAACGGAGGTGGCGAAACGCAATGCGTTTTGGGTCAGTGAGAATTTTTTTTTTGGGGAATTATTTTATTTATTTATTTGGGGAATAAAAAAAAGGGACATTTTCAGAATTAAATGCTCCCCCACTTTATTGGATCCTTTTCATCGCACGGAAGGGACACCCCGTGAAAAGTTGCAAAGGGCACGCCTTTTCAATTTCGATGCCGAGCAATTTTTCGGGCGGTGATTTACAAATATGAATAATCGCGAAATTGATAAATTATTGATAAGAAACTCCAAGATAAACGCACAATTTACTTCTTTAACTTTTCCAAAATGTTATGACCTTATTCTTGCTTCTTCTTCTTGTTCTTTTTATCGATTGGATTTACTCTTTTTTTTTTCATTTTATGTTAGAAATGTTGAGATTAAAGGGTCTATTACGTCAAGATTGAATAGATCAAAAATGATGATTTTAAGGGAAAAAAGAGTAGAAGAAAATATCGAAAATGTGCTTGAACTTTCGCTAAGATATCACTTACATTCTTCCATTTCCTTTTCTTTTTTTGAACAATAATTTGATATCACTTACGTTCTTATGCTAGGCCTAGCTTCTATTTTAACTAAATTAATTTCTTTTTATGAAAATATTCGACTAAATTTAAACTGTTTTTATTCATTTGTTAAAATAATATAAAAATAATTGAGGAAGAACAAATATATCCGCAAATAATTTGGGAAAAAAAAACTCACATGCACAAGCATCCTAATAACAAGTACACAGGTATTACTACATCCACTAGAAAGTCTAGTAAATTTAGTGTTGCTCACCACGATTTGGATGATAAAGTACCACTGTTGTCCTCTTTTATACTTTGGCATGTCCCGCTGAAGTCAATTCTTGGGAAAAAAATCATCGTTAACCCAAAAGATCCATTTTTAAAACTTTTTTGCAAGCAAGCTAGACTTATTGTTTTTCATAATCTTTTTGCTTGTACTGAACATGGACTCTAATGATATCTACAGCACCCGAGGGGTCATCATCTCAAGAGTCATAGTGAAAAAAAATCAAAAAATAAATAATTTAAATAAATAAATAAAAAATCGATGACTCTTCTCGTCCTCCAACCTTGCTGTGTCAACGGTGGATGACCAGCACTTACACCATGAGCGGCGGAATAAAGTTACTCTAGGTTTACCGGAGCCAGATAACTACTTTGAGTGCCCAAAAACAACAAAGAGGCCAATTCAAGAACAACTAGTCTCGCCTCAAGAGAAAGCTTTATCACTATTACAGGTGCATTTGATGCAGTATTTGAAAATCCATTGAAAAAATATAAGTGCCTTTAGCTTAAAAGGATTAATCAAACCCTTCATCCAAGCCACCGACGAGCCAAATTTCCCGTTGATGGGAAGGTCACACAACCTCGAGCAACTCTAGCAAGGGTCGCGCAACCTCAAGCACCCCATCTCCTAGGTCACAAGACCCAAGGTGGCGGTCGGCACTTGGGGTTGTGTGACCCCAAGCAACAAGGCCTAGGGTTGCATGACCAAGGCGAACATCACCTAGGCAGTTGCATGATCTCAAGCGGCCATTGCATGGGTCGTGCGACCTTGCTGACCCTTCACTGATCTCTCAACAATCAAACTTGACATGTTGACTCTCGCCAATTGCCCTCACAAAGAAGATGAATCATAGTAACAAGGGGCAAAATCGGAAAATTGAAGAATTTGTTAGGGTAAGAAGAAAATAAATTATTTAACCCTAGTTTTACTATTTCACAAATGCTAAAAGCTCAAGACAGTTCCTATTTATCTTGGGTTTAGTTTTTTTAAAGCTTACATTTGACTGAAAGCCATTTTAAAAAACTTATCAAATATCCTAGTATTTTTTCAAAAGGTTTTAGAGGGTGAAATTCCCTTGAAAAAACTTAACTAAACACAGCCTATTTAGTTAGGATAAGAAATTTTTACCGGTTATGTAGGTTTTCTTGATCGCTTTGCAGCATGAGGACTCTCATAATCTCAAGGAATTGAGGGAGTGGAGTTGCTTGGTTGGACTTCCGGTTGGTTGTACCGCTACTGGATGGTCGATACAGACAAATTTTCCCATCGGCTTTGATTATTCTCTGTTTTTCCAGAAAGTAGCATGGGATTAAATAAAGCCAATTACACAATAACGGAAAGCAAAACGCTTTGACGGTGTTTAGTAGTACGAATTTGAGTTTGGATATGATTTTAAAAAATTATCATATTCGGTATTTGGCAATGTTTTTCAGATCGGATAATCTCAGAATATTTAGATTAGAAATTCGACGCCGAGGTGGAATGAACGTGGATTAAATTAAAAATTTAATAAAAGTCTTTGTTATCCTCCGGGGAGCAACGCATCTGACAAATATCAGTGATGAACCCACGATTCTTGACACTCTTTATATGTCTCCCTGCTCTCTAATTGGTCCACTAAGAACAAATTCATGTCAAATAGAGTCCCTTCTCTCAACATGGTTTGAGTTCTCCCTCTATCCCTCTTGGTGATAGCTGTTCCTTTCAAACAAATCCCTAAATTTCAAAACCAAAATCTGTAAACCATGATGGTCTTCAAGGTTTTCCCACCGGATTAAACCATTTTTCCCAGGTTGACTCCCCGTGGAGTTTCGCTGCTGAAGGAATTGCAGATTGGAGGGGTTTTCGGTTTATCCCGAACCGAAGCATTCTGTCGCAGAGTGGGTTTTTCTCCTGAATCGAAGCATTCTGTCGCTGAGTGGAATATCCGATCCAGATTTATAGCCCCATGGCGCCTCATTGCCAGTAGAAGCGAAGATCACTCCCCGTCTTCTTCGATTCATCCAACCCAAGGTAACAACATCACATTTTAGGGTTTCTATGGACAATAAGCTTCCAGCTGAGTGATACTATCCCTTGTGCTTGTCTACCGATACCCTGAAGTGAACACTCGATCCATATTGCAACAAAAAACCCTTGATTGTTTCACCATAATCAGAGCCCCCTTCACTCCACAATCATCAGTTACAGTACCTGACACGAATAAAAACAGGAGAGAAAAATGGATGAGAGGGAGAACAATCAGCTAAAATTAGCTGCACTTTGTCGACGAATGGGAGATCTGTGGTCCGAAGAGGACATCACTGACCTAGGGGATGATATACCAGAAGAGGAAAAAAAAGAAAATGAATTAACTCTGTATGGCAAGCTGTTTTCAAAGCCCAATGTCAATTTCCAAGCCTTTACTAATACCATGAAACGAGCTTGGAAATCAGATTCTGTCAGGTGCAAGCAAATCGAACCAGGTTTTTTCTCTTTCATGTTCCAAACGAGAGAAGAGAAGAGAAGGATACTAGAAACGGTACCATGGTCCTTTGCCAGCAATTTATTAGTACTAAAAGAAGGTGACCCAAACATACCTGAACACTGTTATGAATTCACACATTATGCGTTTTGGGTTCACTTTATAGGCCTTCCAAGAGCCCGTATCACTGAAGATGCCATTCGCCTTATAGCCTCCAGATTGGGGGAGGTTGTGGAGATTAAAATTGAGGCAAGAAGCAGCAACTCCAAGAAAAGCGGCAAGGCTAAAGTGCTGCTCAACCTATCCAACCCGCTTAAAACAGGATCCGTGATCAATTGCGGAAACAAAAAGTGGTGGATAAACTACAAGTATGAAAGACTTCCTCACTTTTGTTATTCTTGTGGAAGAATTGGGCATTACGCAAACTATTGTGCTGAAATACCTTATGAAGAAACTGGACTTGCTCAAGATCAGCCAGGTCAGTTTGGTTCATGGCTAAAGGCGGAAGTCCGTGAAGTCAGCCCGTACTGGAAGACTTTTTATGGCCAAATTGAACTCTCTCCATCCGATGAAGAAGTAGTGATGGAAACTCAAACTGAGGTGGTTGAAACTCCATTGAAAACAGCTGAAGATGAACCAAATAATATGGCAATTGTTCCTGTTCAGAATGAAAAGGCAGAGAAAATGAGTAAAATCAAGGGAAAGAACTCATAACAGCACCTATTACTACTTCCTCCTCCAATGGGAAATGAGATACAATCACAGAAAACCAAGAAAGGTAAGGCAGTCTATAAAACTCTGGTGGCAAAAAAACAAAAGCGGGTCAGTCCCTATGAAAAGAAAACTATACAGGAGTTTACGGTGGATGGGAACCAACTTGTGGATGCCCCACTTCAGTCTTGGGAAGGGGTGGGAACATGGGCTACGGTGGCTGGCCCTAATAAGCCACCACAGGATACATGAAGATACTAAGCTGGAACTGTCAAGGGTTGGGCACTCCTTTGACAGTTCAGCACCTAAGAGCCTTAGTGGCTCAAGAAAAGCCCAATCTGGTTTTTCTCATGGAAACAAAAAACAAAAACAATGTTCTAGAGAGAGTAAGGAAAAGGATTCAGTTTCAATCTATGTTTACTAAGGAAGCACTGGGGAACTCATTAATGTAAAATGCACAGACTTACATAGAGGAGACCTAATGCGGATATCCTTTTTGCATGCATCTACAAAATTTCAGGAGCGAATCAGGCTTTGGTGAGATGTAAAAACCAGCAACTACCTCAGTCCACTCCCATGGTTATGCATAGGGGATTCCAACGAGATATTATACCATTGGGAAAAGGTAGGATGTAGAGAGGTGGACCGTTATAGAATTGCAGCATTCCGAGGTTTTATAGATGACTGTTCCTTGATGGACATTGAAAGCAAGGGATGCGTGTATACTTGGGCAAATAATAGAGAAGGAAGTGCACTAGTAAAGAAGAGATTAGACGGGGCACTATGTAATATGGAGTGGAGAGTATTATATCCAAACGCGATGGCCTTTGCTCTACCAGCGATCGGTTCGGATCATAGCCCAATTATTCTATCCTTACACCAAAAGGAGAAGAAAAGCAAAAAAAAATGTTTAGATTTGAACCGGTTTGGCTCGAAGACCCGGAGTGTGAGGAGGTGGTAAAAAAGGTTTGGCTTACAAATAGATCCACAAAAAAAAAAAAAAAAAAAAAAAAAAAAAAGCCTTACAAATAAAATAAGCCTAGTTGCTGAGGAACTACACAAGTGGAGTAGAAAGAAGTTTCAAAATGCCCAAAAACATATCACTCCCCTTAAATCCAAACTTGTGGAGATAACAAACACAACAAATGGGGACCAAAGTAGACAGGAAATCAGCAATATTGTTGGCAAAATCGAAGATTTGTGGAGGCAAGAAGAGATGTACTAGTGTATGAAGTCCAGAATTGATTGGTTGAAGTGGGGGGATCAAAACACAAAGTATTTTCATGCAACAACAGTCCAAAGAAGACAGAGAAATAAAATATCTATGCTGCGAATAGATAATCATACCTGGTGCAGGGATCCTCAAACTCTTAATCACCATATTTGCAACTTCTATCAAGCTTTGTTTACCTCGGTGGGAGCCCGGAACTATCAACCTGTATTAGAGCAATGTACAGCAATGATTACTGAGGAAATGAATGTAGAATTGACTAAACCAGTTACAAAAAAGGAAGTAAAAATAGCTGTCTTTTCTTTGGGGGCAACTAAGGCACCGAGACTGGATGGTTTAATTGGCTTATTTTATCAAAACCATTGGCCTATCATCAGTGATGATATATTCAGCATGGTGCAATCTTTTCTAAGCCAAGGTACGTTTGAGTCAGAGCTTAATAGAACCCACATAACTCTCATCCCTAAAGTAACAAATCCTGAAAACATCACTCAATTTAGACCTATAAGCCTTTGCAATTTTAGTTACAAGATTATTGCCAAGGTGTTGGCTAATAGGTTGAAGCCATGGCTGCCAAATATAGTCTCCGATGAGCAAACTGCTTTTATCAGTAATCAGCAAATCCAAGATAATATCTTTATAGTCCAAGAGGTTATTCATCAATTAAGGGTGAGAAGGAGGAAGCGCAAGTTTCAGGCCATTTTAAAATTAGACATGCAAAAAGCGTATGATAGAGTGGAATGGGACTTTCTCTATGACTACATGCTGAAATTGGGATTTCATGAGATATGGGTCAAATGGATAAAACATTGTATTTCATTGGTATCTTTTAGCATACTCATCAATGGTGAACCTTCAGCTATCTTTAAGCCCTCTAGAGGTATTCAGCAAGGAGATCCACTTTCCCTCTATCTATTCATAATCATGGCCAACTCCCTCTTGACTCTCATGAGAAAAGCTATACAAGATGGAAGTATAAAGGGCATTTGCCTAAACCCACATGCCCTGCCCTTTCTCATCTCCTATTTGCTGATGATGCAATATTTTTCCTAAATAGAACGATACTAGAAGCCCAGAATGTTGCAAATATCTTGAACCAGTATTGTTTTGTGTCAGGACAAGCCATAAACCTTAATAAATTAGGTCTTCTATGTGGGAGAGATTGCCCTCAGAACCTCAAAAGAAATATAGCTGCTGAATTGAGAATCCCTATTTCTGAAAATATAGGGAAATACCTGGGAATTCCATCCAATTGAGGCCAAACAAAAAAACAAGTGTTTGCTTGGATACTTGCTAGAGTTGAGAGAAAACTTGAAGGGTGGAAAGAAAGGTTGATATCCAAGGTAGGTAAAGAAGTCCTCATTAAAGATGTCATTCAAGCTATACCTCAATACGCTATGTCTATTTTCAAGCTTCCAACTTCTATTTGTCAAGCTATGGATAAGTGAATAGCCTCTTTTTGGTGGAAACAAAATTCTGATAGAAGGGGAGTCCATTGGAAGAAATGGGAAGACCTGAAAATGAGGAAGGATTGCGGTGGCCTAGGTTTTAAAGACTTGGTGGACTTAAACAAAGCTATGTTGGGGAAGCAAGCTTGGAGAATGCTCCAACTACCGAACGCCTTATGGTGCAAAGTTCTCAAAAGTATCTATTACCCGAGGAGCGATCTCTAGACACCAAAGAAAGGTATCCGGCCTTCGTGGGGATGGCAAAGCCTATTAGTGGGGAGAGACACAATCGAAACAGCCACTAAATGGGAGGTTGGTGATGGACAGTCAATAAGAATCGAGGAGATGTTTGGCTTCCCTCTAGGAGACTTATCGGTCCAGCTAATAGGAATGATCCAACAATGGTGGCTGATTTAATCAATCACGAAGCCAAGGTTTGGAATGAAAGCAGAGTAACCAAACTATTTGATGAAAATGTTGTGAAAGAGATTCTTGCGCAACCTTTTAGCTTGCATACTAACTCAGATAAGCTTGTATGGACAGCAAATAGCTCGGGTTCTTACACCGTTAAAAGCTGCTACAACAGACTACACAACAGAGACTACCTATCCACCAAAAACACTCCATCCTCCTCTTACCAGGTTCCAAAAGCACTATGGAGTGAGATATGGAAACTACAGACCCCTCCAAAAATTTGCTTCCTTCTATGGAAAATTAGCGGCAACTCTCTCCCAACAAAAGAAAATTTGTACAAACGGCACATAATACCTGACCCAACCTACCAAATCTGTGGCCGAGCACCGAAGACAACCGAACACCTATTCCTCCTATGCAAATGGACAGAAAGGCTATGGTCAGACCCTGAGCTCAAAGCCAATATTTCTCCAACAACAATAACCCGTATGGACAAATGGGTATACGAACAGCTTACTTCAAGGGCTGACCCGCACGAAAAGATCTTCTTCGTAGGGGTACTTTGGCAGATTTGGAAGGCTCGCAATGCAGCGATCTTTCAAGGAAGAAAACCCGACTAGGGTAACACCAAAACCGAAGCCCGAACAGTAGCTGAACTCCACACGAAAAGGGCGAATAGAGAAGTAAGCCGAAGAAGACAGCTGCAACTCGATTCAGAGATCTTGACAAAATGGGTCTCACCTGGCCCGCACGAGCTGAAGTGGAACATTGACGCCTCCTGGTGTAGATCCTCGCTGGTGGGAGCAGTAGCCGGAGTCTACAGAAACGCAGCTAGTGTTCTTGTTGACGGATTCGCGAAGAAAATCCATGCCTCAACGGTTGCGGTGGTCGAATCCCTAGCTTTGAGAGAAGTCCTACTGTGTTTGAGGGAAAGTAGATCTAAAAGCTTTGCTCATGAGGGACTCTTTTCGGAAGTCTTCAAGGAAAGTGATCTGAAGGTCTGCATATCATCCGATAGCCTTACTTTAGTGGAGTGTGTATCAGGCCGGGCTGAGTCTTATTGGCCAGCCCAAACAATAGTAGATGACTGTAAAAGAATTTTGGCCCAGCTAAGCGAAGTTTCGGTTCTTTACGAACCGAGGGAAAACAACAAAGCCGCGGATTGGGTCACCAAAACCCACCGAGCCGACTCTCTTCCTTCCAATTGGGTTTTATTTCCTCCTCAACCTCTAATTTCTATCTTATGTATAGACTTTTCATCTAATGGAGGCCCTTTTATGGGCTAGTAATGAATTATTCCCTTTCGGCAAAAAAAAAATTGGTCCACTAAGGAATCGCCAATTGTCCTCAACTTGCTTACGTTTGCATCGGACGATTGCAACTCTAAGGGCCTGTTTGTTAATGTTCTTTATTTCTGTTTATTAACAAAATTTCTGTTTTTTTGTTCCATGAAACAAAAAAAGAACAGAAACGCGTTTGTTTACATTTTTGTTCCAAATCTATTTTTTTGTTCCTAAGAACACATTTGAAACAAAAACAAGAAATAAGAAAAACGTGTTTCTTGTTTCTGGAACAATTTTTAAGAACAAATTGTCTCTCTCCTCTTTTTTTTCTTCTCTTTTTCTTCTTCTTTTCTTTTTCTTTTTTCTTTAGCCGATCGCCGGCCTCGGCCATGGCCGGCGATTGGCCGTCGAGGGCCGGCGACGCCATCGAGGGTTGGCGACCTTGCCGGAGCGTCGCCAGTCCCCGGCAAGGCTGAGCGTCGCCGGCCCTTAGCAAGGCTCGGCCTCGCCTTGGTTGGGCGAGCTCAGGCTGGCCCAAATCCGGCCAGGCCGAGCCTCGTCGGTGGCTGGGCGAGCTCGGGCTCGCAAACCGCCCGCCCCGAGCTCGCCGACCAAGGTAAGGCCAAGCTTCGCCGGTGCGGGGCAAGGCTGGGCGAGCTTGGGCTCGTTGGATCTGGGCGAGGTCGCCGGCCCTCATTGGCCGGTCGCCGGCCATGGCTAAGGCCGTGACAGCCAAAATAAGAAAAAAAGAAAAAGAAAAATAAATAAGAAAAATAAAATAAAATTATTTAAAAATTAGAAGAAACAAAAAAGAACACAAATTTATCAAACGTGTTTCGTTCATTTTTTATTCCCGGAACAAGTTTACCAAACGCATTTTTTTATTCAAAAATTATTCCCCGTAAGAAAAACACTTTTTTTTTTTCTATTTCTGTTCCCTGCAACAATTTTTAAACAGAAATGTTACCAAACGCGCCATAAACCTCCACATTGTTCAATTATAATAAGAATCAATTGAAACTAACGTTCCTCCCTCCTCCTCCTCCACCAGGCCTAATTAATAGTCACGATCATTCACATCATCAATCTCATTTGACAATTTGTTGCTATTAATTTCTCCTAATTGAACCCTGTCATATGCTCCTCCATTGCTATTCTCGCTACAGCAAGTCCGAACCTACTTTGGGCTTTCAATATTTTGAAAATGCGAGTCTACTTCTACTGTTCATCTGTTGACAACTTCTTTCTTTTTTTTTTTCTCCAAGCATTCATCTTCCCCATACCCCAACCGTTGGTGGCCAAATCTAGCCGCTAGCAAGGCTGCCTGTGGTCGTGTGACCTCAAATGCTGCCACTTGGGCCTCACCGGCAACCAAATCTAGGCTTGCACAACCCAAGCAAGCGTCACTTGAGGTCGTGTGGCGTGCGACCCAAGCAGGCATCACCTGGGTTTGCGTGACCTAGGCAACGCCACCTAAGGTCGAGGGAACCCAAGCAACACCAACCTAGGTCACGCGACCTCAGGCGACACCGCCTGAGGTCCCGCGACCCAAGCGGCCTCGCTTGGGTCACGCAAACCCAGATCTAGCCATCGACGAGGCCTAGGCGGCGTCGCTTGAGGTTACACGACCTCGTCGCGGTGAGATCTTAGTTCATGTAACCTCACCGGCCCTCACCGCGGCTAGATTTGGTCACCGATGATTGGCCCGCCGTTGATCGGTGATGGTGTTCCATTGGATTTTATTTTTATTTTTTAAAATTTTAATAAAAAGCCATTTGCAAATGTTGGGTTTACCAAACAGTATTTACGCAAAAGTCACTTTCCAATGCCCTTTAAATTATAATTTGCCAAACATTCAAGTTTTCCCGAAAACCCCTTAACCCCAAAAGTATTTGCATTTGGCCAAAAGTATTTCTCCAAAACCGAACCAAACGAGCCTTATAATGGATCTAAAAATAACTCACTTTTAACCCATTTATTATTGTTAGGATTCGACATACAATCATTAAAAAATAGAAAGTAAAAGCGAGAATGAGAATTAAAGGTAAAGTTTTATCATGCTTCACCCTTAAAGTAGGCTACATCTAATAGAGGATTCCATTACAATTAACATCTCACACATCTTTGTTATATCATCAATTATAAGAAAAAGAAATTATATATACTCAGTAATTATCAATAAAATATGAATTCAAACTATAAAAGCCTTCTAATATCTCGAGAGCGCTGCCCCAAGCCATCCCGGATCCCCACCCACTCACCACGGAGTAGGATCCTGTGCCTTATTATCGATGAGGAACACAAACCACATCCTAGCAATTATTTCTACATGTCCACTCTCGAGCCACTAAGAACGATGAAGCCATGTCCAAATTTGCCTCCGTCCTTCCATTTGCTCAACTCCCCATCGCAATTCTTCTCTTTGTTGTCGTCATACCTCTTCTTCTTCATGTTCGTCTTCATCTTCGCCGTCTGGCATTGCTGAGGAGCTCCAAGAGGAATTGCAGCCATCAGATTCGGTGGTAGTCTAAGAACTGGGTCGAGCTCGCTTGGATTCGGGTCTAGAGGGTTCGGTTTGAAGGTTCTTGGTGCCGTGAGCTCCTTCATTGGTCGTAGCTCCGCGAGTGAAGGGCTGTTTCAGTCGTCTATCACCGCAGCATCACTGTGGTGGTTGTACGGGCTGTTTCATTTGCTGCCGCTAAGGCACAGAGAGAGTGGATGGTTTGACGCGCGCGGTTAGAGAGCGGAATGAGGTTAGTTTGATTGCATTGTAAAGTGTTTGTAGAAACAACTATTAGAGAATCTAGCTTTGACTGCTCATATGGCTCGACAGAGTGGGCTAAGTTTTGATATAGTGACCTGTTTTCCTTTCTGTCCCCAGATTCTATTTCTCCCCCAGACATCTAAGTGAAATAATTTTAGGACAAGCTTGGTGTGACAAGTCCAAAAGTCGAGCAAATTTTTTAATCGACCCATTCAATTCCAAGTGATTAGCTGAGTGAATTTAGTATTTGCAAATTTCTGGTGTGATAGTATTTTGGAATTTGGATCAAAATCTCATTTGCAGAGTCGTTCATCTCCTCATCATACTGCTCAAATGAATAAGGTATTTGCTGTCACTGAAAAAAGTTTTGACTTTCAAATTGCTCGGATGAGTATGGGTCACTAGATTTGTACTACTAGATTGGTCAATTTGGGTCAGATCGTTTCCAACCTGACCCAAACCCAACCCGCCAGTTTGAAGGGCCTAACTTTAAGTTTGGAATCTGTCAAATATAACATGAACCTCAAAACACCTCAAACAAAGGAGCCGGATCGGCAGCAAAGATTGACCAGAACTCTAAGTGAACATATTTGTAAAGAAAAAAGTAAAATGGGGCTTTTACATAATGAGGCCATGTAATTAGCCTAATGTCCCTATCAAATGGTTCGGGGGTTGGTATTTGTAGTTGTTGAATGAGTGAGTTGGTGAGTGATGCATAAGTTTCAGCTTCGGTCAAGACATTCCTCCTTAGATCTAGCAGAGAAAGTTCTGAAAGGTCCCCAAACATCCTTTCAAACAATGTCCATATTTAGTCCTGATTCGTGTCAACAGAATCAAAAGAGACATCAGAGGATCAAACAGGGGAGGAGCTATGAGATACTACGATACATGCTCTGTTTTTCAAGAATGGTCATTCTAAAACGCAGACTGCATTTTGTGTTCTGGAAATGCTAGAATCAAATCAAGTTCTCAGACAATGCAATTGCTTACAGCTGAAATTCTTCTCCAATCAGCATTTTATTTCTGCAATTCTAGTACAATCGAATCAAGACCTCCAACACTGTAATTGCTTTCAGCCAAATTTTTACTCCAACCCTTTGTTTCTTGGCTTATATAAGAACCAAAACATCCAAACACTTCCCCTCCAAAAAACCAGGACAGAACCCAACTCTTCTCACCTTCCACCTCCCAATTCCACAGAGAACAACAACATGACATCAGGAAAAATTACAGAAAAAGGAGGGGGAAAAGCAAATAATTAAGCACTACTTTACTCTATATAAAAATGAGACTGAAATCCACAATCCATGGAGTTGTGGATTCAAATCTAGGCATGCCTTGCCTGGAAGTCTCTCATGAAAGCAACCAGCTTCTCAACACCAGCCAAAGGCATGGCATTGTAGATTGAAGCCCTCATGCCTCCCACCGACCTGTGCCCCTTGAGCTGAACCATCTTCTCCTTCGCAGCCTCCTTGATGAACTCGGCCTCCAGCTCCGACTTCTCCAACGTGAAGGGCACGTTCATCAGCGACCTCACCGACGGCTCGACCGGGCACCTGTAGAACCCTTTGCTCTCGTCGAAGGCCCGATACAGCAATTCGGCCTTCTTCTTGTTCCTCTTCTCCACCTCCTTCAGCCCGCCCTGCTCCAACAGGTCCTCGAACACGAGCCCGCACATGTAGATCCCATAGCAGGGCGGCGTGTTGTACAGCGAGGCGTTCTCGGCTTGGATCTTGTAGTCGAGCATCACCGGGGTGATCCCCTGCGCGTTCCCGATCAGATCCTTCCTGATGATCACGATGGTGACCCCGGAAGGGCCGACATTCTTCTGCGCCCCGGCGTAGATCACCCCGAACTTGGACACGTCCACGGGCTTGGAGCAGAAATTCGAGGACATATCAGCCACCAAGATCCCGCCTTTGTTCTTCGGAACAGGGTAGTCCTTGAATTCGACGCCGTGGATCGTCTCGTTGGCGCAGATGTGCAAGAATTTGGCATCTGGGTCCTGCTGGACATCGTCGAAAGATGGGATCTTGGTGTACTTCTCGGCCTTCCCCGACCAGACCACCTTGGCCTTGCAGTACTTCTGGGCCTCCTTGAAGGCCTTGTCGCCCCAAGAGCCGGTGACGATGTAGTCGACGGGGTCGTCGGGGTGGCAGAGGTTGAGGGGAACGGCGGCGAACTGGGTGGTGGCGCCGCCCTGGAGGAAGAGGACGGCGTACTCGGGGGGGATCTCGAGGAGGGCCCGGAGATCCGACTCGGCCTTCTGGATGATGGAGGTGAAGTCCTTGCCGCGGTGGCTCATCTCCATGACGCTCATGCCGGATTCGCGCCAGACGTAGAGCTCCGACTGGGCCTTCAGGAGGACCTTCTCCGGCAGGACCGCAGGGCCCGCGGCGAAGTTGAAGACCCGCTCCTGGGCCGCGGCGGGGGCCGGCGGCCGCGGATCTTGGACTTGGGTGGTGGCGGCGGCGCATTTGATGGAGATGGGCTTGGGGGCGGTGGCGGGGAGGCGGGTGGTGACGGGGAAAGCGGTCCTGGAGCCGGCCGCGGCGGCGGTGGAGGGGGTCTTGAGGAGGAGGGAATGAGGGGAGGCGGCGGTGGCCATGGCGGCGGCGGCGGCGGCGGCGGCGGAGGTGGTGGTGAGTTTTATTGGGGGGGGGGGGGGGGGGGGGGCTCCTTTTGGGTGGGTTGGTGGTGGAGAGAGATGTGGGAGGGTGAGTTTGGGAGAAGAGAGTATTTATAGGGAGAGAAGTATCAAAGTCATCTTGGGATTTTCTTGCAAGGAAGGAAGGGACCAATTATAGTCAAACTGCCTTTTTATTTCCCGTTGTTTTTTCCTATGAGATTTGGAGCTTTGCCATGGGGGTTGGGGGGTTGGTGAGGAGAGGTTCATGTCATTTCCATTCCATTGTATCCATTGCTTGTTCAGATACTCTCATTTATGAGAAGTTCATAAAATCAGTGAGACACATGGAAATTCTTCTCTTCAAGTAAGTATGGCCTATTATTGCACCTGCTTGGAAAAAAAGTTTACCAAAGTTGAGGATAGAGGAATTGTTCAAAATCTTAGACTCTTAGACTGAGTTGTATATTGCCAAAGTGTGCTTGTGTTATAATCTTAAATTGGAATCAAAAAATAAAAATATTTCTTGATAAACATTAGATAACTCTTTTCTATTTTACATCGATTTGACAAAGAATATTTCATTTTATCATTTTTTTTAAGTGGAAAATTGCACCGACGGTATTTGTAATCCTATTTAAATGTTGGGCAAAAAAATGCAACTGAGTCCTTAACATTTTTTTGACTACTAGACTAATTTTTTTAATGTGACTCCTCAAAATATGATATTTTCTAGTACTTCCGTACATATATCATGATCTAGTGACGCGTTAAAAGACGAATTTATTTAGAAAAGAGTAAATGAAAGATCTCCCAAATGTTAGGCCTCCCTTCCTCACGGTCCCCTCTCTCTCTCTCTTTCTCTCTCTCTCTCTCTCTCTCTCTCTCCCCCGCTCTCACTCACTTTTTTTTTTTTTTTTTTTTTGTCTTTTTCGTTTTTTTTTGTTTTTTTTTTTTCTTTAATTCCATTAGTTTCTTTAAATTTTGACTTATTTTGACAAGGCACATAAAAACTATTAAACATACCACGTCAAATTTCGAATGTTTTGTTAAGCCGTCGTTGAATGAGCTTGATTGCATTGATTTTTAAATGTTTGAGACTTAAAATTAGAACTTGATTGCACATATGATCAGATCGTCAGTGTATATATATATATTAAAAAAAACAAAGAGGCTAAAGGTTAATTTTATAATAAGTTCACAACCCTACAACTCCCGCTCCAAGCTACATCCTACGTAGAGTGAGACAATACAATGACAACATAAAAACAAAGAAGTCCTCCACTTATCGACGACAAGGTAAGCACCCTTCGTTCTTTCATCAAATTTTAAGTCTTACACTCAAAAATGGATTTTTTAAAAGAAAAAAAAAATCACCCAAACGGCCTTTGGTGTATACTGTATAGCCGAATAAAAAAATATTACAATTTCTACTGTACGGACTGCCCTATATACAAATAATGCTTTACAAATTGAATATTTTCTAATCAAATTATGTATAATAAGTGTCTCGAGAGTATTCATTAATAAAGGCGATTTTGATTTTTACTATACATAACTCGATAGAAAGATCTCTATTAGCAAATTAAAACATCTCAGAGTCAGTCAAATTACTGGATATTTACTGCTCTCGAGCGTTGAAGTTTCAAGTCACTACCAAAAATGGGCATTGGGCACTCAGGATGGCTGTGATTTGATTTGCCTTTCCTTGCACTCCAAGATCTATCACAACTACAGAATTTTCAATAATAATATTCAAAACCTCGGGCCGCGCCACATGCGACACACGGACCATGTTCGGATCGTCACAAGCGGAATCACTTTCCTTGTCACTGTCCGGCCGACTGCAACTTGACTTTTCGGAACTATTTTTCCAGCATCTCCTTTTCAGTTACGGAATTCAAATCAAATTTGACTCCCTTTGTTGGAAGCTGTCTTCTAACCATGCCCACTTCACCTCCTTCCGCGAGAAAAAAAGGTTCTAGAAAATCCCATTCAAGAGTTTCTACATTACCATATAAGCATAAACCCTATTTCAGTGTTCCTGCATCACCGTACGAGCATCAAGAAGAAACTAGTTCTGGGCAAAAGAAAAAGCACTTTCAAGCCAATTAGTTTTGACGAAAGACGAGAAAGGGAAACATGAGATAAGGAAAAACGACACAAATAATGTTCAATTTAATCCCCTCAATGTAATCCTTTTATTTGTTCAAACGACAAATCAACCATTATGTGATGATGATGAGTCGACGTGTCCATTTTTTATCCATCCACTTTGGAAAAGGAAAAGAAAAAAGAATAGGACATCAACATATTTACTGTTAATCGATGATGATGATTATTATATCTTGAATTAGGGGTGAGCGGCGGAATAGGACATCAACATATTTACTGTTAATCGATGACGATGATTATTAACCCTATTAACCCTATATATTATATTATATTATATATAATTCTTTTATATATTCAAACCTAAGTAAAATGTCTGTTATATTATATTATATTGAAATGTTCTATCAATAACACTAATAGTAATTTCAATTTAAAACTTTTGTTGAGTATTAATTATGTGTCGTTTGTTTTGTTTTCAGGTGTTTAGATGTTCAAGTAAATTAACAAGATGTGAAGTTATATATTCATGATTTATATTAAGTATTTTGAACTTTTTATAGTTCAATTGTATTTTACTAATAAATTTCAACTGCACTTTACTTTTCAATTTGTGTCAAATGGTAGAAGTTTTTGAAGAGTAGAGTAGTATTGCGATTCTTGCTACGGTGATTTGCTAGTCAAGTGGTGTGAAGCTCATTTTTGGTTGAGTGGACTCTACATGATCAAATGCAGGAAAACACTTTTGCATATGATGTTATGAATATTAAAGATAGATGATTACAAGAACTTTCCATCTTATCCCATATCTTGATGAGCATTTAGCAAGTATGAAATTTCTATTATGTCATCTTAAATTTGCTAAATAAGTATTGGTATTTATAATTTAGTTGCACAATGTCGCATTGTCAATGGATGTGTAATTTGAATTTGTAGGTTTGTTTTTTTAGGGAGTATAAAAATAAGACGAAAAAAATTATCGATCGGTCGGGTTGACCAGAACCGGACCGAACCTATTGGGTCGGTCCGGTCCTTGGTCCCGTGCTCAATAGGGTCGGTCCTCGGTCCCTAAAAATTGAGGACCGACACTCGTACGGGTTGGTCCAGGGTTAGGGGGTGGCCGGACCAACCCGGACGATGCTCACCCCTATCTTGAATTGAGATCAACATTTAGCAGAGGTAATCCATGTGTAACTTTTTTTCAGTCCACCATTTAAAAGTAAATGATTCGAAGCTAAAATCAGCAAATTTCATTTAACTTGAATTTAACAAAAAGACAAAATTAAACATTTTCAAATAGTTTATGGACTGGATTGAACATTTATTAATACTTCAGGGACCACATTAAACAAATTAAAAGTCCAAGAATGATAGTGCACATTAGAGCAAAGTTCAGAAACTCTTTTCCCCGCAAAATTATCATGTCTGCCAAGTTCCTATCACTTGATCTCACCAACATGGCTATTTCCAACCCTTTTCTTGCCCACATTATTTCGACCGAAATGAGCTTCACCTTAATTTACACAATCAAGTATGTACATGCTTCTCACAGTTGGCAATTTAGCCAAGGAGAGTAGAAACTGTAAAACAACTTAACAATCATTAACATATTTTCCTAGTTTCGCTTTTCTGCTAAGGTGGTAAAAAACCTTATCAGGAATCAGTGGGAGATTTCGGCAACTAGAAGCAGACCGTGTTTGGACTTAACGAACAGGCTGTATATTTCTACAACGCCTCTTTCAGAAAGATGATCAGAAACCACCAGCAGCAAAGAACTGTGTCAAGACTAGCCCTTTAAAGAAACAGCACAGGGTAATAAATATCACGCTAAAGCATCCTAAATTTGCATACTCTATTTGCTCTGCAATTGATGTAACAAATACCAAAGTTGGAACTGGAAGTGTCAGAAAAACTAGGATGCTGTTGAAGTTAATATAAACTCAGGGCCACCACAGTCCCAACAATATGCTGATATACACCTGAAATAAATAAGCATAAAATATTATAAATGCATAAAAATGAATCGAGGAATAAGACACGTAAGAGGAGCAGGAACTAACCAGTCAGTTATCCCTTATGAGTTATCCTGTTCCTGTGAGTAATCTACAACTACAAAATTTCTCATCTGAAGACATCACAAAGCAGGAGCCTGTTTTCCTTATAATTTCCATCGAAATTATTCTCATTTGAAAATATTAGATAGCAGGGGCCTACTACTTTTCTCCTCAACTAATCCTTCTCTCTTTCTCCGCTTTGCCTCCTTTAAACCTCTTTCAACGATCAACACATTTTCCTGCTTTCTTACGTCTTTGGAAGTTGATTCATGCTTCTCAGTTATGTCCAGCTGGTTCTTAGATGCTGAATTTTTTGAAGAATGCCGCTTCACTGCCTTCACTCGCTCTTTAGTTCCACCCTTCATCTCCACAAGAATTTCATTAATCCTCAACCTTTCCCCCTTCACTACATTTACTTCTCTGTGTGAAGATTGAAATGCCTTGACAAATTCTTGACATTCCTTAACCTCTACAGATTTGTATGCCAAGCTGCCCCTTCTTTTCTTCGCAACAACCTTTTGTTCAACAGAAATGCACCTCCCCCCGTTAAACTTCTGTTGTTCATCAACACTTCCTTCAAGCGATTCAGAACTTGACACTGGTTGACTGCTCTTATTATCATCCTTGAATACCTCTTGAGCTATCAAATGGCTTAGAGAAGCATGACTCGACTGCTTGCTGATAACAATTTCTTGTTGATCCCCAACAGCATCCAAAAGCTTCTTATCCTCAACAGCCTCCTCTTGTTGCACTACTCCACCACTCATAGTATTCAAAATGATTGTGCCAAGAACATGTCTAGTTTCACGAAGAAAACCCTTACCAAGTAACTCATAGTTAATTTCAAAACACTCTCTTCCATCATTGTAAGATTCAACATCATTAACCAGCACTTGAAAAATTTCTCTAACATTATTCGCCACCTGCTCTTGGATGAGCACCTACAGGAGAACAATCAGGTGATATATATCAGCATATCCAAATAAGCGATTGCAGCACAGAAAATTTTGACATGTAATCCAATTGGGACAGCAACAATTACTCAACTGCTCGTTCATCCTAATTGGATATTTGCTGTGTAAACTGCAGATGAGGATTCAACTATGGAGATCTTCAATAGGACTCTATATCAAGAGCCCTAATATGAGTTACTTAAAAGTATACTGGGTTTTACGTATGAGTAGCCATGTAATGCGTGCCAATGCCTAGCACAATATACAAAGAGAACCTTTTTTATGCAAATAACTAAAGACATCTTAACAACTAGGTTTAATACCATGAAAAATTCCAAACTAGTACACTTGTGACAAATTTACCCCAAACTAATTTTTTGACTAACAAAAACTCCAAACTAATAAATTTGTGACAAACTTATTCCAAACTTATTTTTTTTACCACCAAAAAACCCAAACTAGTATATTTATGACAAATTTACCCTCATTTAGTTTCCATTAAATTGAATTAATACCATAATAAATCACAAACTAATATATCTATGACAAATGGAGAGAAAAACCACAAACCGTTACCCCTATCAACTGCCAAGCGTCACAAACTCAGTAATTTGACCGCAAAATTTAACGGAAACTTATGAGGGTAAATTTGTCATAGGTGTACCAATTTGGAAATTTTGGAAATCAAAAAATTAGTTTGGTGTAAATTTGCCACAAGTGTACCAAATTTAAGATTTTCCATTATATTAACCCTAACAACTAATACACAAAAGAACATTCTCTAACCACAACTTAGATAATTATTTATGCTATCTAACGTCACCGATTTAATATGCTTGATGAATATGTTTTTTTCTTTCTTACCAGGAAATCTCTTGTTCAAAATAATTTGGCACCTATATCTAATATCCATTACAAAAAGCATGTTTTCCTCATTATCATAAGTTTTCCACCCCCCAAAAATCCACTAAGGTTAATATGCGCCAGTCCACATTAGCAACTGATATTCGAATATTATGTATTGCGGACTTTTTAAATTACATTATCATTGTATATTGTCACTAGAGATAAAGAAAAAATTGCATCAAAGATCAATGAGCTCTTTTCACATATGCCAAATATATGAATCATTCATTTGAGGGAGTATGCTGCATTACAATTGGCTACACAGGTAGAATGTAGGAGTACTTGTCATTGATGCTAAAACAGCAAAAGTTCGAGGAGAATTCTCTGAGAAACTTCCACCAAATTGACATACAGCTTTCGAGGGCAAATAATGTCATAAGTTCAGCGAAATTCCTTGACTGAACTTTCAAATGAAAAGAAGAATGTTAACTTGGTACATTGAATTTTTCAATGTCATGAATTAGGTTTAACCCTATGTGTTCAAAACACTCAATAAATGCTTCTGAAGTAATGTACATAGAATTCTGTATTTATGGACTCTGTACTCTTGAAAATATGCTGATTACATCTTCTTGCTGTATGCATTAATGAGGTGTTTGGTAATATATTGCCAAAAGAGAAATTGTTATCCTATTGCGCACAATTATTTATCTTACTTAAGAGTTCAATGGAGTTTCTTTTAATAATAGGAGAAGGAACCCAGTTTTTACTCCATGTTCCATTTTATGTAAGTTAAAAATGACTCATATGACTCCACTGTTATTAGTTTTTCCCCAAAAGAATGGAAATTTAAGAAACCCCCATTGGTGGAACCAATCAAATAAAACTATTTAGGAAAAGTAGAGAAAAGGGACTGAAGATGAGAGAAATTAGGGAAATTAAAAAGAAGAATGAACTGATGAAGAGGAGAAAAAAGTAGCGTTCAGGGAGGCAGGTGGGGCCCACAGAGAGAGGACAAAGAAGATTAGAAAAGTGAGGTGGGACCAGGAGTTATATTGTCCCTTGCTGCACAATTTACAAATTCTTAAAGAAGTATTCGGGCTCTAATAACATAAAAGGGTGCCAAAGGATTAAAAAAAAAAAAAAAGAGGGGGAAGAATATGGGATGGATAAGATGTGCTCCAAGTGCCTGTTATAAAATGTTTTAGAAACCAGCAAAGTAAAGTTGAAAAACAGTGCATTACAAAATCAATGACCTTATTCTTGGCACTAGTTGGGCAGAAATTTATGTTCGATTACATAACAGAGTGAGGGCCAATGTGGTGGTTTTAGATGGCCAAACTACCAGAGAAATATATAGTCATGCACACATGTATATGTAGAGAGAAAGAGAGAATATAATGGCGATGGACTTATTCTATTGTGCTCCCACAAAAGAGCAACGACTCAGAAAGGTCAATATCACAGTATCAACATAACACTAAGCCCCTGTATTTAATCTTCCACAGCAAAAGACAGTAGTCTCACGTTTAAAGCAAAAGATGGCATATAGAAACTATCAGTGCACGTCTCATGTCTAGTAGATAAAATGAATAGCATACTTACCAAACCAGAACAAGAGGAATGTGGATATCTGGTCATCGATTCAAATAGTCTGTTCGTATCACTTAAGATAGAGACAGATTCCTGCACCAAAGATGCTAAATTGCTAACACGTTCTGCAACTGCTGACTTATAACTAGATGACCCTGAGATCTCAGGTACAAAATTAACTCGTAGTTTAGCATGTTTATTTGCAAATTGGGAAGCTCCTTTCCATTTTCCATGATAGAGAGTTGATGCAAAAGCCCAAATTACTGAAGCATCTTGAGGGTTATTCACTAATGCCAAGTGGAATGCCAATAGTCCAATCCTGTCATATTGAAGCAGGGTCAGCCACATCTCTTGTACCCATAAGATAACAGAGTGACTGGTAGCAATTCAGCAGAATGTGAATGACTACCCACCATAAAGTGCAGTCTGAAGGCTGATTGCATGAAACCAATTTGTCCATATTGAAGAATAATCTCTGACAGATGAGATATCACTATTAGATGAAAGGATAGAAGACTTTGGAATAATTTACTTTCTATAATACACTATGACGAAAATATACAACTTCCAAGAAACATTTGATATTTACAAGGAACATGTAAAGCTGCTGTCTGGAACTGCACCAGAACTTTTTGGCTTTATTGAAAATGATTATGGCAGGACAAATGCAGAAAAGACAATGAGAGACATAAGAGAGTTCCTTAATTTACTCAAACTTGATGTTTCCATAAGTTAAATCAATCTAGCATGACGTCTGCACCCAAAATTAACCAAAAGGACAAGCTATGTTGATTGTAAAAGATATTTTCCTAAGTAGAAGAAACCTTACCATCAACATCAAGGAGCTTTGGGCAGAGTGCCCCCTATTCTGCTGATCAAGATACGCTGCCTGCAGTGTGGACTGCTGTTAGAAATAACCTCATTATAACTTAATAAGAACTTATACTATGCAAAGAAAGCAACAAAAACAGCTGACATGAAATGGGAGAATAATCTCAAGTAGCCTAAGTCTCTGAAGCAGACAGAGAGAAGGCTCAGCAGCTCCATAGGATAGGATAGAATTTATCTCCAACATTAGCCTGTGCTGGAAAAGGATATGTAAGAAAGAGCATCAGCTAGAGTAAAGAAAAGATACTTCTAGCTAATGATTTCCCCACAATATGAAAGAAGAAAAGTGCAGGGCAACAATGAAGAACATAGATAAAATAAACCATCAGTGGTCCTAACCTAATAAACAATTCCAAAACCATGGTTATCTTCTTGAAGACAGTAATTTTGCATCAGTACCTTGTTTAAACCTGCAATGGATGATGAGAGGCTACCAATTGCAATTTCAATATCCCTTGACAATGCCAAACCCAGACGAGCTGCAATTCTCACTCCACGCAGGATTCTTGCTGCATGAATGACTTACTCGTGATTGTCTATCTAGTTTAACTTTGACATTTTGATAGGAACTGCCCAATAATTTTGCTAAAAATTCTCACTATAGAAAGAAAGACATACCACAATCCTCTTCAAAAGACAACTGGGCAGGGATTATAGTCCTAAGCTGGGCATCAAGTAAAAGATATGATGTGAACTTCAAGTAGTCAAATAGCAGAGAAACAGTTAAAATGAATACAAGCATTGATACCAAAGGAAGTAAAAAGTAACCTTCAAAGATCTCACGTCTTCCATTGCATTGGTGTAATCATAAATTTTGTTCTCTGATAGATCAAAGAACAAACTGCAAATGAAGGATGAAGGTACAGTTACCATGGCATCTATTGGAAGCAAAATGGGCTAGAAAGTTCAGTAAGACCATCAGCAGCTGATAAAATAATCTATCTGGAAAAGGATGGTATTTTCGAAAAAAATATTCTATGAAATTGATGACGATCATTAAGACAATTAAATTTGATAGCAGTTAGGACCACAAAATTCGTCATGTTATCCATTAACCAGCCTCTCCCCATGAGGTAAACATCTAGAGTATCCGAATGACATGGAGACCATTACAGAAAATGTGCCCGAGCTGCTGAGCACCGGCTAAAAGTGCTCCTGGTTAGTTCAACCACTTTCAACAACATTTTGGGTTTCACACTGTTTTACCATGATAGACAAGCCCACACCAATGTAAATCTGCATATCCAGAAAGTCTATAAACAACTATAGAACTTGTTCAAATAAACGAAAGAGCCAGTAAGGTCTCAGTTAAAAATTTCTTGAGTATCTTCTTATAGCTCCCACATCTCAGTCATTAATTGAATAAAGCAAGAAGCATTCACTCATCAAAGTAAGATTGGCCCTAAGTCTTATTTCTAAGCTGATGTATCCCGGTTATTTCCATGGTGCATCCTTAATGCTTCCAAAGTTAGAGATTTACTACTTTACATCTATGTTTGTACACCTAGATTTATCTGACACATATTTGGCATATCAGGCTTGTATCTATATCTGATTGGGGTACAAATCAAAGGACTTATCTGAGCTTCCATAGAAAAGAAAAGCTAAAGGTGACACAAGTTAAGTCATCATTTTGGCAAAATAGGCATGAAAATGAAGAAAAGAATATTGTACCTGTTTATTGTGAAGTCCCTATGCATTGAGTCCCTCCAGAGGAGGAAGTCCCTTTTATTGCAGCCACTTGGCTTGCAAGAAAAGGCAACCTTCTCTTTTCCTTCTGCCCTCTTTGCAATTGTCTTAAAGCTGGACACCTTTTTTAAACCACATGCAGTAAAACATCAGCAAATGCTAAATGCAGAGTAGCAGAGACAATTAACCAAGTTAAAGCTAAAGATGTATCAGCAAAGCTTTATCCACCAACTAACCTCTACCACAGAACCTTTAATCCGGACCCTACATATTGGGAATCGCTTTCCGACAATATCACAACGATGAAATTTTTCCTTCACCTGATAGGAGATGTTGAAAAACCAATTCAATGTCTGAACTTCACTGGTTGGGTGTTCTGTCGCACCAACAAAAGCAGGGAAAAAAAGGAACAACCTGCTGTAAACTAGCGGTGGTAATGACATCAAAATCTTTCGGAACTCTTTTTAAAATTAGGTCTCTGACACATCCGCCGACTAGATAAGCATTAAATCCTGCATATCATCACAAATAGACAAATGAAGTCACAACTACTAAGTTACTACCGGCTGCATGTCATACATTGAAATACAATGATGCCAACATCTTTATTCATGGCGAAGTACAATCCAGCTAAACACACTGATTAGTACTAGAGAAGACCTCCACTCAATCAAATATCATGATTCAACTATGAATAATATGTCTCTCCCCAAGCATTACCGCCTGAAAATATGGTTCGACAACTCGACAACTCCAAACGACATGAAAGAAAAAGAGAAAAGAACAGTCCCAAAGACAAACAAGGTAAAGCGCATTGGACCTGCATCGCGAAGCAAAGCCAACACGGTCCAAGGAGACTTCGGGATCGAATGACCAGTCACTCCACAGGACCTCGCATCATACGTCTTCCACTTCGACATATCGATCTCAACTGAATTACCACCACCAACAAAGCCGAACAAACGGAAACTCAATCCCCCCGTCGAGCCAATGTTAAAGAAAACGGGTAAGTGAATTCGACAGGAAAGCAGCGCGCTTGCGCCGGTGAGTTACCGTACCCAGATGAGCAGCGCCGTCGGAGCTCGCCTCCGCTTGCTCCTGAGCTTGCAGCTCCCCTCCGGCGAGCGTGCGGTTCAATCTCTGGACAAAGAGTAAACAGAACCGATGAAGAAACCACTAAGCGCACCAACCGTTTGATGAATTGCCGCAACGAAGAGGAGAACCCAATGGGAGTACCAGAGAGACCGGAAGGTGGAGCAGCGCCTTGAGGCGAGAGAGCGCGCCATTGCCGGCTCTCAGCGACACCGCCGCCGCCGCCGCCATGACGATGCGAGAAGCAGGGATCACGGCATCGTCGAGAAGAGGAGAAGAGGGAGCGAGGGAGTTCGGGAGGGACGAGGGAATCGTTCTTACGTATGGTCGTTCGTGGTTTTTGTTCGCGAAGCGGGGCGGCCCTGGCCGACTCCCTCGGCTATTCCCCCCAAATTTTAGCATTTCTTTTGGAAAATGATTTTTTTTTTTTTTTACTTTTCCTTCGCTGAGAAAATTGTTGATTTCATTTTCATCTCTATAATAAAAAAGATGATAAGTGCATTAAAAGTCTTAAAATTTTGTCACCAAAATATAATTAAGTCATAAAATTTTGAAAAAGCGCAATTAAATTATAAAATTTGTCAAATTAGTCTAATCAATCTTTCCATTGATTATATTTTTCAAAATTGTAGAACTCAATTGAACTTTTATGATAATATTTAGGTCTTAATTGCAATTTTTCAAAAATTTTAAGCTTAAATTGTATTTTTATAACAAGTTTTAGGAATTTCAATATATTTATCCCCAAAAAAGATAGCCAATCTATATCTTTATAAATACGTAAGTGTTTTCTCTAATGCTTATGCATCAACTTATATTATTTTTAGGGCATATTGCAAAAATTAAAACGTTGGAAGGTAATTTACCCTCTAAATTTCAGAAATGATAAGCTCGGACCAAATCTCGCTTGGATCTCCGACCATCTATCACAGCAAATTCTTCATATAAGTAAATACATGTAAAAAAAAAAAAAAAAAAAAGAGAGAGACCAATTTAGACACACATTACGTGTGATAGCATATAATGAGGGCTCTGGTTGTTTCAATAAAAATGAATAATTTTAAAAATATTTTCTTAAAAATGGATTACTTATATCTCTTATAAAAATGAATGAAAGAAAAATATTTTTATCATCCACAAAAATATATTTGACACAAATTATTGTTGATAATGAATGCATTTGTTAGTTGCTAATTATTTTAAGCGATGCATGAAATCATTTTTATATCATTCATTTTCAGCGAAATAAATGAAACACACAATTCCGATGACAATTTATTAGTAGGAGTGAACCCCAAACGCACATCAATATGATATATTGCTCTAAAATATATTTTTCAAAGATCTTGTATTTTTTTTTCACGCATGTATATATATATGACTCATTTGACCTACATAAATAGCCATATGACGAGACGAGTGAGAAAAATTTGGGCGGAAGCAATGTTAGGAAGCAGATAGCCACAAATTTCAAAAGGTCGAAGGGATTAATCGCAAAATTTGAAACTCACTACATCGCGTTCGTAAATTGTCTCAACCATCTTTTCGTTGATCAACAACCCCATGACAAAATCTTTAGGTCTGAAAAAACATTCACAACCGCTCTCGAGTTACATACGAAATGAAATATACCGAATGCATTTTACATTGTAATATCCTGAATAATTAGAAAAAAAAAGAAGTTATTTCACTCAGTCTAACATCAGAGCAACACACGAGTTTTCAGTTTTCACCAATTACAGTAAAGCATAGCTGAGTGTACATGTCATTATCTATTTATTTATTTTGCCGTACTTTTGGCATTTTTGTTTCTATATTTTTTTCTCATAGCAAAAGACAATGATACTATAGAGAATAAGAGATTTACATTTATCTATAATGCAATGGGGGAAATCTCAATTTTTTATTTTTTTGTGTGGCAAATCGAAATATCTAATTTATCGAGAGTTCTAATATAAGGTGACTCCTTGACAACAAGAATTAGTTATGTGAACATGGATCCTTCTTGAGGGACATCCCCGAATTACTTGCTAAACAAGTTTTTGTAAAAAGTTTAAGTATGTTCAACCGTTCTTTTTAGAGTTACCGCATGACTGAATGAACAAAACAAATTTGAGAATTGAACCTTCTCTTCAATTATCAAGCCTTAGCATTCACACCAATTGCAATATGTGGTAAAGTTTTTCTTACATAAGTGATTAATAGTAAGTACTCAGAAGCAGCGATTAAAATTTCTTAGTCACTCAATATAAATTCCAAATGCCTTTCGTCAAATTTTTACTCGTCTTCATTGAAGATGGCTTATCTTTTGGTGTAACGTAATGAATATTTCTTCAATTTCATTCATATCTTGATTGTCGTTCTTCGTTCTTTTCTCCGTATGTATGTACCATTTAGCTTGAGTTCATAGCACAAAAAAATTAAATAGTTTTTTTTGCTCTTTTTCCTCAGAGACTTCTTTTATCAGTACGCTTCAAAAAATATCCATATTTTACGTTTCAGCTTTTCATTTATATCTTTTTATCTACCTTAACTTCACACGAAAAGAAGAGAGAGAAAGAATTGGTTGTGCTTTTCATTAATCCCATATAAATCTCTCTCCATATCCATTTTCGCACGAAATCTGGAGGATAATTTCCCGCCAAAGCAGCTGTTTTCCAATAGTGGCAAATAATACTAACCATGACAACCTTTCGTGCACTACCGAAAATGCATCATTCACCATTTATGAAAACCTCCTTTTCCATCCGTATAAATAAACTCAACGTAATGGAAGAATTGCGTAACCCTCTCCTTGAAGCTCAGTCCAACTTATCACAGAAGTCTCTGAATCTTCTTCGCCGTTCATGAGCAACCCCCATGACAAGTTACTAGACCAGAAACATGGCACGAGCCCTGGAAATGGATCCTCACGACTCGAAAACAGTGTTCCGAATCCTCCCGACCGTCCTCCTCATGCCAGACGAGTCGGCGACGCTAGGGACGACACTGTCGTCGCGGTTTCTTGGGGCAGTGATATGATGACTGAAGTGACCGGTTGGGGGAGTTCCGCCCCGCGTAGCGGACGGAGGTTGTGGAGGCAATGCAGAGAGCCGGACCCTCCGGCGGAGGTCGCGCAGGCGGCGCAGGCGCTGAGGCGGAAGACGAACCACGGAGTGCCCGAACTCCCGAGGTCGTGCAGCGTGTGCTCGTTGAAGTTCTACTGTTGGCGGGAGCTGTTCGCGCACCTGAGGACTCACCTGGAGAAAGAATCTCGGCGCATGCGCGAGAGCTTCCCGCCGCTGGACTCCTCGGTGGAAGGGGAGGCTCGCGATCGAGGCAGCGGCGTTGAGGGCCGGGAGCTCGCCTCGACTTTACTCCATATGTCACCGAGGGCAAATGAGGACGACGGGGACCAAAATGCTGCTTTCTCGACCGCGGGGAGTCAAGGGACAGACGTGGCGGCGGCGGCGAGTCAGGGAGCAGATGCCAGTGGTTCGGCCGCCCACGCTTCGCCCCCGAGGCGAGGACTGGGCTTCAAATTTGATCTGAACAAGCCACCTCCAGAGGAGGAGGACGACAACGACGACCATGGCGGTTCGGATTTGAAAAAGCCGCCTCCGAAGGCAGAGGAAGGAGGAGGACGGTAATGATATCTTAGGCCAAGATGCACGGCATGGGGTTTGCCAGGACGAGAAAAGATGATTGCTCGATTTGCCAAGATGAGGAAAGAATTATGGTATTGCATAAGCAGAAAATTTATAACTTTTTTTCCTACGTAATCTCTCTTTGGAGGGTCATTTGCGTTGATGAAGATTTGCTCTTTCTTCGTCTCTTTTCGTTCATGTGATTGACAGCAGTATTTTGTGAGTTTTAGGTATTGGAGTAAGGTACTTTACTTTCAGGCTGCTTGCAAAAGCAATGCATGTGTGCAGTAGCGATATTCAACCTGAGATTTATTGTGCAGGCATGCTTTTTATTTTATTCTTTTCCATGGTGAACTTTCATCTATGCAATGATTTTACAACGATTATACAGATGATTAATATGCTAGTAAAAATGGCACGTCCATTGCTCGTGAGTAGAGAATTTTTTTTTTCCGATATCTTTGTTGTACAACTAGAGAATTATTGAGTCGAACTAAGTAAATACGCATCCTAACTTGGTTGTTTGTATCGTAAAAATAAGTCTGTCCAAATATTATATGATTACATGATTTATTCAAATGGAGGAGGAAGAAAAATTCTAAATTACACAACGAACGCATATAAAATAAGAATACACACCAATTCTTGAACTAGCGTAAAAGAATGCTAGAGACATGTCTATTCAAATCTTTATTTTTTTCGGGAAAAGAGGTATCTTTCCATGCTGACATAAAGCAGGAGGAAAAATATCATCTAATTTAAGAAATTGGGAAGAGGCTTTGTCTAATCCTGTCCTTAAATTGTTTCGTTTGGATCTTTTGCAAACCTTGGCATCCCTAAATGTAAAACACATTAAGGGTTATTCCCTCTCCCTTGGGGAAAATACAGACAGGGAGGCTGATGAGTGTGGATATTGACATGTTAATATAAAGAGCACAGACTTGTCAACCACTAATGGTATATTTGTTAAATAGGCAAGGTAGCCCTTTGTCAACTCTATAGTGAGAAGCCAGTATCCACAAAGTACCCCTATTTCAAGGGTTTCCAATATATTACTTCGAAGGGGGTATTTGTTCATCTGAATGTTAAAAACATATAATTATTTGATCTTTTTTAGGTTCAATCTTGGCGTAACAAAAGTTTAAGACATTCACTATTGGATGATTGACACATGAACTCACTGATAATTGTATAATTGAATTCTTCAACATGTTGATAATGCAATGGAAGGTAGACTCTTCCTTCCATGCAATATGTCGAGAACTTCGGACTTTCAAGCTTTTTTTTATCTCCTTATCTTCTCTTAGCACCAATGAACAAAAACGATGCCACTTTAGTGTTAATCTTTTCAATTTTGCCATTTTTTTTTTTTTTGGTGACCTTCAATTTTGCCAATTTAATATTAATTATGTACACAAAATTCCAATGTAGCATTTTACTTGATTTTTGCCGAAAATCGCTAACATGACAGTTCAGTTACTGTTGGCTATTCTACCCGTTTGGTTAAGCTTTCCCAAAGGGCTTTGGGTCCCCAAAGCCTCTTGAGGAAAATATTGTGTATTTGGCAACCATTTTTAAAGCTCATTGGCCAAATATTAGCATTCCCAATGCTAAAAGCTCAATGCAGGTCCGGACCAACTTTGAACATTGGGTATTTCGAAAATGCAAATTCTCTATTCATCACTGTTACTGTTCATCTTCTTCCTTGTTCATCTTCATCTTCCTCGTCGCCTGAGAGTTCGACTTTTCCGGTAGTCACCACCGTCACGTGGGGGTTGCGCCTCCCCGGTGACTACCGCCTAGGGTGGCGTGACCCGCGACCTAAGCAGTGTCGCCTAGCATGTGTGAACCAGGCGACACCACTTGGGTCTACGCGACCTCAGCCACCATATTTGGCCATCTAGATGCCAGATCTAACGGTTTGGTGGCTAGATCTAGCCTCTGCGACCTCAGGCCACTAGATTTGGCGGTCCGGCAGCTAGATCTAGCAGTCTGATGGCCAGATGTGGCCATTCGGCACCGACCGCTGGATTTTATTTTCAGACTTTAAAAAAAAAAAAAGAGCAAAAGCCAATTACAAATGTGAGTTTTACTGAACGGTGTTATTATTAAAGTTATTTTTCAATGCTATTTGAGATTATAATTTACCAAATGGTGTAGCATTTCAAGAAACCCCTTTAGCTCAAGATATTTGCATTTTTCTCAAAGTCATTTCCACAAAATTGAACCAAATGGGCATGTGATAAACGTTACATCCATGATTTCCAATAAAAATTGTTCGGAATAACTATGTTGGTATTTCAAGCAAAACTTCATGACAAAATTAAAAAGTTCAGAATTTAATTAGTAACCATACAATAAGTTTAGAATTGAGTTAACAATTCCCCTCAAATGCATAGGTAGGCTTTCTAAAAGTGAGAATTTATTAATAAGGCCTGTTATAATAAATATTAAAATTAACTACATGTAAAAATAGAATATATTGCTCGTCTTAAAAAAAACAAAAGAAACAGTATATGTCTATTCATAGGACAAAACAGAAATTTAAAAAGTATACATATTATTGACAGTAATGACAAAAAGGAGAATAACGCATATATATCAATATATGATCGCGTGAAGTGCAGGCGAAGTAAATACAAGTTTACATTTATATTTTAAGTAACTACTAATTCTCTTAGTGCGGATTTCTCTCCTTATTTCACTTTATTTTTTGTATTGAGTGGATTTCTTAATACAGGATAGCTTAATTCAACTGTTTAGCTTATACTCGATTGTCTTGATGGAGTTTAACTCTGATAAAATCTTTTTTTAAATTCTAATCGGGTTCTTTGACTAAGTTGCTAAAGCTCAGTGTTTTGATTTCCTTCCTAAAAACTGGGTGTCTAGTCTCCCCTCTGCTCTTTTGGATCTTCTTTGTACTGATGTTCATGCTGTATTACCGTTACCTAGTATCTAATAATATTAGCTTTGTTTTCGTAAAAAAAAACATTAATTTAATCTATTATCAACATTCGAAAATAACATAAAAAAGTGCAGGACAGCATGTGAATGATTGATATGGGTATTGGGTTACGTGGCAATGTCGCGTCACCCGGTAAGTATTGAGTTAAAGGGAAGTATCACGCGAGCATATAAACAAACTTTGACTTTGTATACATATACATATATATACTTATATAATTTTATATATTATTTGGGAGGTGAGTTTAGAGAGGGAAAAAGCCTTTATACTTATCCTATTAGACGGCAATTTAGAAAAATGAAAAGGAAAATTGGACAACTGCAGCTATACATACATCTATACAATGAGTGGGTCAGCACTTCCTTCCCCTGGAGTCATTCAGGTCCTACAACAACGCCAACTTTCTTGCCAGTTCGTTAATCTCTCAATCCCGCCCAAGATCTATCCCCTTCTTTTTAGCATTTTGGCTATTAAAAGAATCCCAGAATTTTATCTTTTTTCTTCTTTTTCGGCCATCTTTTTTAGCTTGGAGATCATGGGCGGACAACCCATGCACAAGCTGTAACGCCTCTTTCCCACCATCTCTCTCTCGGAAAGTCCGAAACTTTATGCGCCCCCTGTGTACTTGCTTGGATCTCTTCCAGAAAGTTTGAAACTTTCACGCGCGATCTTCGCACAGGTAGGTCCCCTCCCATTCCATCCCGTTCCGGGTCGAAATTCTTCCTCGTCCTAGGCGGAATTAGATGCAAAAGTTCGATTCTTGATTGCGTTCGGACGAAGTGGGCAGTTGCGATGTGCTGTGAATTCTGGTTTTTTGGCTTCGTCGATGGATTCTGAGTGATGGGTTCTGTGTTCTTTTAGCTGTTTTATCTTCCTGCGGGTGAGAGCTTGATTCCCAATAATGATGGAGAAGGCGGAGTCGGAGCAGAAGCTGTGCACGCGCATGAGGCTCTGGGAATTCCCGGATCAGTATGTGGTTGAGCCCACTGACGGATCTTGTGGATCCTCTTTAGCGGTTAGTCGTGTCGATGGGACGATGAATCTGATAGGTGGGTTCGCGATTTCGAGCCTGATTCTTTCGAAACATTCGGAAAGAAAATTTCAGCTGGGCGATGTCTTGCTTTCTTATTCTTTTCTCCCAACTGTTGACATGCGGATTTTTTTTGCTCCAGATGAGCTTCCGGAATACGATTCGGTGCGGGTCCCCAAAATCCGACCCATCTTTGGAGTGCTTGGGATGTTGAAGCTTGTGGCAGGTGTTTGTCTGCTTGCAGTTCCTTTGGATCTTTAATTACTTAGGACGCTTGATATGTAGGTTCACCTCCTAGAACGAGGCTAATGTTCCGTTCCATGTAGATGATCTTCGTGCACTGGAAAAAGTGATCATAATAGTCGCTACTGCATTGTTCTTAGTGTATGTATGCGGATTTGTCCTTTTCCAATCATTTGATGCACCGTGTTACAGAATGGTACTTATCTCATATAAGGAGGTAGACCTTTTTGTTCTGGACAAGTGATATAGTCAGATTTATTTTTGTCTGAAACTATCTTTTGTTCCCGTTAAAAAAGAAAACCAAGTAAATGCATTATCAATGACATTAACAGAATCGGGATTGGAAGTAATAATATGTTGTAATGTTTGCAATTTCAATTTCCGAGTGTGTTTGGTCATTCTGGTAATCAGTATATGTAATGCTGGGATCAAGTGTTTAATGCTTTTCTCCTTCTAAACTCTCGTGTTTCTCAAGGGTCATATTTGATTGTTATCACTGAACGAGAGGCTGTTGGCTCTTATTTTGGGCATCCTATCTATAGAGTGTCGTCCTTGAAGGTTTACCCTTGTGACCATTCTCTCAAACATTCCCCGAATGAGCAGGTGTGCCTTTTGCGCTTCTTTGCCTTTTGTTTATCCCTAGTCATGAGTGGTACCATTGACTGTGTTATTGGATGTTTGCAGAGGAGGTTGGAGACCGAGTTTTATGGACTGCTCAGCATGGCAGAGAGGACTTCTGGTCTATATTTTTCCTATGACACTAACTTGACACTAAGGTGACAAATTACCCACTAACAATATTTGTTAAATCTCCAGTTGCACATTACAAGTAAAAAGCAGAACTGTGAATATGGAAATGTGTGCGTCTACAATTTAAACAAGACTGAGTTTTGTGGGCCTCTTGACTTAGAAATGACATGCACCTGGCTCAAGGAATTGGCAAGGTTATTAAATGTAGTACGTGGAATCTAGAAAACAGAGAATTAGCTTGATAGATACTTTTTTTCTTACGAGTATCAATGCTAAGACATAGTCCAGATGATATTGCCGAGGATAGGAGTCAGAATGATATGACTGACAATAGGAGAGAAGAAAGAGCACCAGTTACATATTTCAATTGAAGATGTACTCAGATGTAGATGGGGAAATACAAATTCTCTCTTACTTGTTATTCTTACCTGCAAGAAGACCCTGTTTGGTTTTTATTGTGATGTTTGTCCTATTTGCTTGATTTGGTCCATAGGTAAGATATATGATGCTGAGGCATTGGGATACTTGACAAAGTGTGTCTTTGATGGGCCAAAACATGGTGGCACTTTACTTTTTGAGTCCATGAATGTTTCTAATTATGCATTCATCTTCAATCCAATTCTCCTAGATGAGGATAAAGCCAATTTTGAAGCAGAACAAATTGAACATATGACAAATTGTTTTTGCAAGAAAAGGTTTTCAATCAATCCTCCACTATTTGAAGAGCTAACTAGCACTCATAAAATTCAAATAGACAAACGAGTGAGTTTCTTCCAATGTGCTTCCAATGTCTATTCTAAATTTTTAGATTTTCCAAGGAACTCCTGAGAGCTTGTATAAATAATTTTATACCTATAAGTGTGACAATTGAACTTTTTTCTTAAGCATAATTGTGTTGGTTAGATTCCATTTAACCTATTTGTTATATGCTTAGGAAATAGGAGTCTCTTTCTGCATTTTATTTCAAACATTCAAATTGAATAACTTGATGTGGCAGACCATCAATAGTAATTGCTCAATATGTCTCTTTGTCTTTTCTTTCTAGCTCAGCACAGTTGTGTGTAGGGTTTTTGAACCTCTAACCTCGTTCCTTTTTACGACCCCCTACTACTGAACCTAATGCTTGATCGTTCAGCATTTTCTCTTCCTTTGTCATATCTCCTCCTGTTTGACCAAAGGGCTTGGAAGCATATTTCACAACATGAGAAATGCCCTGCAATTATATAGGAAGGGTTGCACTGACTTATACATCATTATAAATCTTAGTGGTACAAAAATCAGACTTCAGGATTGACATGACCTCGTCAGAATATGAACTTGCTGCTGACACTGACATATGTGGTAGTATGATTAGTAACCCAAGTGATTGTCTTGGCCTTTGACTCTGCCTGGGTAAATTTTTATGCTGCAGTGCTCAACGGTTATATGAACTGGGTGATGAGTCCAAGTTGCTTCCTCTTTGGAGACAGGCAAGTCTTCATATGTGGACTTAATTCAGATGTCTTCTACATTTTTTCATCTTTAAGGCTGTTCTTGAATATGTATTCGCTATTCCTCCAAATGCCAAGTCGTTAAAATTTTGTTCTATATCCTTTTAGCAATATAAGTTTTGCTAACGACACCAATTTTTTGCCACAGGCTGATCCTCGGTTTCTCTGGAATAATTATTTGCTGGAATTTCTCATAGATAAAAAGGTTGTAACTCAGATACAAATATGTGATCCATTGTATTCTGCATTTTAATGGATCTTGATGCTGACCATTTGTGTGATTGTGCTCTTTGCAGCTTGATCGTTACTTGCTGCCTGTTATCCAAGGGAATATCCTTTCAGTTTTATTTGCTTGCTGTTGCATGAAAGTGCACCAAGGCTTGACATACTTTCAAAGCCATGACAAAATGCTATATTTCCCCCTCTTTACATTTGAGCTCCTTAACTGATTATCACGCTTTCAGCATTTTCAAGCAGCCATTGGGAAAGATATTGCTGATGTCACATTGATTGCTAGGAGGTGCTCAAGGAGAAATGGTACTTGGAGCCTTTGATTTTGCTCATCTTCAGTAATATATTTTTTATTTAGACTGTCAATTTTGTGACCATATTCATGATTGATATGTTTACCTATAGTATCATAGTTGAGTATGTAGCTAGATCCCGTAAATTTGATCATAGATATAGATGACTAATACTTTCCCAACACAGTTGTCTTAACCTCAAGCAAATAAAAAGAATGTATCACTTGAACTGGTGTATGATAAAGGTTTTGAGAGTGATGGAATGGGAACATGGGCAGAGAATGCTGCTTTCTTTGGCTGTCCGTACATGAAGGGAATGCTTAAATGGGTTGCAAGTTGGGAGAATGATTCTATTTCAACTAGCTGTAGATTGTTATTAGGTAGTTTTTGGGTGCCTGTTCAGCTAAAAACTATGCTGATACATCTATACTGGACCACCAGAAGTAATAGCTTTCTTCTTCATGATTACTTTACTTTGTATACCTCTTAATATTGTGATTCTGTCTATCCCATCTCAATAAAAGTAATGTAAGTCATGAAAAGATGGCTCTGTATGTGCTCAAGAGAGTGGTGACGGTTGCTTCGGACACCTGAGATAGCTGATAATTGCCAAAAGATGGCACAATCAAATT
This sequence comes from Eucalyptus sideroxylon x Eucalyptus melliodora, assembly GCA_016097485.1. NCBI lineage: Eukaryota > Viridiplantae > Streptophyta > Magnoliopsida > Myrtales > Myrtaceae > Eucalyptus > Eucalyptus sideroxylon x Eucalyptus melliodora. The sequence goes on along the minus strand of CM027832.1, from coordinate 41,687,729 downwards.
GTCAATTGAGATGGACAGTGAATTTCATCAAGTGATTTTCTTTTTTTAGTCAGATCTCCCATTAGATGTAGTTTACTTTGCAAGCTGACTGTATACTGCAATATATGAACCTAAATGTCAACCCACTGTTTACTATGAAAGCTAACCACATCTTAATGCTTTTAATCATCTTCCTCAAGGAACCCGAATGTGGAGAAGGGGAGCTGACTCTGATGGTTATGTTGCCAATTTTGTGGAAAGTGAGCAAATTATGCAGATGAATGGGTTCACAGCATCATTTATCCAAGTGAATCTCTCTCTCTCTCTCTCTCTCTCCATATTGTGTTGATGTTTGTCATGGAAGAGTTCCTCAGCTTATTGTGAAAGGATGCTCATTCATTAATCTGTGCGTGATATACATTATTATCCCATAGCTTGATGGCTTAACCTTTTGGACAAAAACTCTCCACAATTTAAGTAGATAGTGAAATTTTATCTTGAAGTTATCTGAGACTCATAGGGGTATTGTTTCTCTTATTTGATTGATGATTGGCAACAAAAGCATCAGTATGTGCAGTATTTCCTAAAATGATTTTATGTCCTTTTCCAGGTACGCGGTTCCATTCCATTTAATTGGGAGCAAATTGTTAATTTGACGTATAAGCCTAAGTTTGAGATAGTGAAACCTGAGGAAGCTGTGAGTATTCTGACCTTTTTTCTGCTTTTTAACATTGAACTGTGAAATTGAATGCACTTCTATTTTTTAATTGATCATACACAGCCTCGAGTTGTCGAGCGTCACTTTCTGGACTTGAGAAAAACATATCGAGCTATTTTGGCCGTTGATCTTGTCAATAAGGTAACTGTCTTTCCCAGGATGCTAAAAGATCTATCGTTGACTGTTGATAATCAATCATCTGACTTTTAGGCTATCTGAAAATTAAAAAGGAATTTACAGTTTAATCAGTTACTATTTCTAAAGGTTCATTTGTTTGAAGGAAAACTGTTTCCAGAGATTAGTTTCTGACTCTCCAGTGATTGGATGACAGAGAACTAATTGATTTATGAAAAGCGTTTTGCATGGTATGAAAACAACAAGCTTAGATTGGGAGAAAATGACTTCCCCTTCTAGCAAGAAAGAAATCACTTTTCCTAAACCACCAAACAAATGAAAACTATCCATTTTGTTTGAAAATGATTTCCATGGTAAGTATTTTCCTTTATCGTGAAGTTTTCAGTGAAATGAACACACCCTAATTTGCATTTTATTTTATTAGCATGGAGGTGAGGGCCGCCTATCTGAAAAATATGCAGATGCAATGCAGCATATTGTTGGCGACGATGTAAGGTAGAATTTCTTTTTATATCTTTATCTGTCCTCTTATGTGTGCTGAATATAGTTTTCTTCACCAACCCCAAATATGATTGAAAAATATCTAATCTAACTGTTGATTTCATGTAAAATTGCAGATATTTGCACTTTGATTTTCATCGGATTTGTGGGCATGTTCACTTTGAGCGTCTCTCCATTCTTTATGACCAAATGGCAGACTTCCTTGAAAAAAATGGGTATGGTTCATTTTCAGGTACTTGGAGTTGTAGTTTTGTTAAGGTCAGCGGTTTTAACTTGATGTGCCGTATGAGAAACGGATATGATACTGATTCTGGCTATGGCTGTCTGATAGATACTTCTAATAGGGTGCAAAAGTTGGCAAAATTAATTGCTCTATACATGTCGCAAAGATTAAAGTTTCACTTTTTTTAATTGGAAGATGATTATGTAGGGCTATATCTGGCAGTTTAACCTAGAAAAAATTGCTATGGAAAGTTCTTATAGGTCATGCTGAGGACGTAGAATACTGTTTTATTTGATCTGGTTCTCCCTCCCTCCCTCCCTCCCTCCCTCTCTCTCTCTCTCTCATGCGCACATGCACGCGCACAACTGTCAGTGTAATACACGTATGTACATTTGTTTACATTGACCATATTGGAATTTTCTTTTCATCAAAATGCATAAGATGCACACTGTATCACTGCTCAGCTATATTAATTTTTCTTTTTCTTCTTGTATGCAGTTACTTTTTATTGAATGAGAAGAGTGAGAAACTTAAAGAGCAACTTGGGGTTGTGAGGACAAATTGCATTGATTGCTTAGACCGTACAAATGTTACCCAGGTATTTTGATTTAATGTTATGGGTTTGCTTAAACAGCTCTAGAAAAATCATGTCGATCTAGGATGGTGAGTCCCAAAGCAGTCTGATATAGGACTAGATGAGAAACTAGAAAGCACTGCAAACAATAACTTTAAGTGAGTGAACTCCTTTGGGCTTCACGCATAAAACTCCCTCGTATACACTAGGGTTTCTTAGGCATCACGCCTAAGAGAAGAGTTGCTCACACATTCCAAAAGCAAAGACTTGCTAACTTTCAGTAAATTTCAGTAATATTTGTCAACTCCATTTAATAGAAAGAATGCTAGCTTATATCTCGACTCTTATGATAAAATTTACTCCTAGTTGAAATAGGAAATCTCAATAAAAAGCTTAAATCCTGCCTAAGCTGGATTAATAAACATGATATCGTACTTCAATAGAAAGTAGGAACTGATTGATATCCTGACAAAATTCAGATATGAGACTACTAATTCAATTTAGGGGCAAACCCTGATCCTATCAGACTCTTATTTGATCTATGAATTGATAATATGGTCCCTCTTCACCTGAACTCGGTAAAAACTGTCATTTTTTGAACAAGTATTGACTTGTTTTATCTTGTGGGCTTCATCATGTGTTCTCTTCTAGGCTATAGGGTTGTGATGCAATTGTCAATCCATCATCTGCTAAATTAACGATGTGGTGATCTCAGGCTTGTGATACAGACCTACTGAATTGATTATGATTATTGCTTGTCAGAAATGAACAAGGGATCCTCTTCTCTGTACAGTTTTTCATAAGATTATCTTTCTTTGAATGTAATGGGTCTAGGGCCCAAATCAGTTGTCTCAGCCTAGGGGCATTAGCAGCTGTTTCTAGTTCTTGCTCCCCTCCCATGGGCAGGTTCTTATGTGATACTCACCCATCTGCCACTGCAAACACCACTTGCTGTCCAACTTGCTAGTGTTGATCCTGAGCCAGTATTGAACTCTCCATGAGATTTGTTATAATTTTAAAATTATAAACCACGCGTCATCTAACAGCTTAAGCTTTTAGAATAGTTGGCATGGTCTAACAAAATGTCATATGATATCAAAGCTGGAGGTCCTGAGTTCGAATATTTTCAGACCTTATTTACCTCTTCGATTAAATTTCCATGTTTAGTTCTAGGCAAAAGACCAGATTAAGTGTGAGGAGGAGTATTATAATATTTTAGTAATAAACTGCGTCTTGATCTAATAGCTTAAGCTTTTAGAACAGTCGGCAGTGATTCCACAAAATCTCACAAGATTCAATGCCAAAATTGTGCCATTATTGTCAGCATTTATGCATTCCTTCTCATGTTGACAATACTTGATATATATTCTTTTTTTCAATATACATTTAAAGTGAAGCATCTGCCTCTGTGGTGAAGGATTTTGCATAATTATTTCAGCAATTTTTGCGCCCCTCTTTTTTTCTCTTGATGTTTGCATTAGTCTGTTTTCTGATGATGGCGTCTTGCAATTGCAGAGCATGATAGGTCGAAGAGTGTTAGAATGGCAGCTCAGAAGGATTGGTGTATTCGGTGCTGAAGAGACAATCGAGGCACATCCAAATTTTGATGAGAACTTTAAGATACGTAAGTGGTTACAACTCATGTTGGGCTTATTTGCAGCATGACCATGTTCTATCCTATTCTTTTAACAATGCTAGTTTGAATAACGTGGTTTTATATCACTTGACTGTCTGTACACATCATTTAATAATCTTGCTTTTTTCTCCGGTTATTGTAATGTCTAGTGTGGGCTAATCATGGGGATGAAATAAGCATTCAATATTCTGGTACTCCAGCTCTGAAGGGTGACTTTGTCAGGTAGTAGTGATTCTGATAAATATAATTTTATTTTGATTGCATTGCTCTGGTTTATTAGTTTGATACTTAAATTCAACTGTTTCTGTGCTCATTTAAATCCTAATGCCTCTTAGGTATGGGCGGCGGACAATTCAAGGGATCCTTAACGACGGAAAGAATGCCATGGTTCGCTACTATTTGAATAATTTCGTTGATGGAACAAAGCAGGTTGGATGCTCCCATCATTTTCGCTATATCCGTGCCTTTGTTATGCTCATATTATCCCTGTGCATGTGCACCTGCAAGTGTGTCCACCAGTTTATTCCGATCATTTATATAACCACCTTGAAAATCTTTTCACTGATGACATTTTCTTCGAAGGAAGTAATGCATGAATGCTTTTGATTTGATTTTCCTCCTAAGTTCAGGGCTTTATTTGTTCATTCATGGTTGACTGAAATCTAAATTTTTAGAGACAACAAATTAATGTACTTCTGATTATCCTCTTGTGAAGAGAGAGATTCATTATTATTATCAATCATTCAATTTCCATACTAACTGCACTTTTTCTGTAAAATGTTTAAGGATGCAATCGATCTACTTCAAGGGCATTATATTGTCTCGGTCAGTCGCGATTTAACCACCCCGTCCATTCCGTCACAGAAGACAGGCCTTGAGGCTGTAGCTGTAAGTACTAGCCTGTTGCATTTTGTAGGATAACAATATTAGCACATGTCCTTTTTAAGTGATTTTGTGATCATTCTTTTTCAATAGCTATACCTTTTGTCTATAAATGCCAGTGTTGCTCATGTTCATGACTGGTAGAATTGCCATGATTTCTGGTGCGTGCAGATCAACGTTATGCTTTTTTTCCTTACCAAAGCATTGCTTTGTGGATGTTCCTTTGTGGCACAAGCAGGATTAACTTCTGTTGCACAAGTCACATGGTCAGGTTTTAAAGTAGCTAGAAGATGATCATCACCCAAAGGGCTCAATAAGTTGTGCACCAATATTAAGTCCAAACTAAGGATTCTAATTAACATAGGTGGATAGATGATATTGAAATTTCTTTTCTTTCACTACTTGATGGAGGGGATTGAAATTGTTATTTAAAATGCATCTTGTGGATATTTGGTACCTCCTTTTAAGTTATATGGCACGTTTTTGTGAAGGTGAAACAATCTTATTTTTAAACCTTTGTGCTGGAAGTTGTTAAAAGTTGGTTGACCATCTTCTTCTGAAAGCTCCTCAGCTTTTCCAATCTTTATGAAGATATGCTGGGGGATCATGAAATGCTGTTAATCTAAGTGCATCAGCACATTCCATGCTTCCATCATCCTATCATTAATATTCTGTCTGCTCTATACGTCCCAGTAATTCAGCTTGGCAGTCCTTTCCAGATGATCATTATCTTCTGATGCTAGTTTAAAACTGTCATCTGTCTAAATTTATTCAGTTGTTGGAGACCTGATTCAACTGCCTTCCTTTCAGTCATGAGAGAGACTATTGCTATATGTTCAAATTGCATGGTCACGTTGTGTCTACTATGGATGTTGTCAAGCTGTCCTGATATTCTACTGATCCTTATTTTTTCCATTTCAGTCATTTCCTCTGGCTTTCTCATTGGTCTTGGTTGGATTCTTTTTCGCAGCCATGTCTTTAAGACGAGGTAAGTTACTCATATTTACATTGGCTCCATTGTCTCAAAATCAACGTATCATGATGTTTTCCTCAAATTTTTGGATAGACTGGTCCAACAGATGCGGCAATGTAGCCTTAGTTTTTGCCTGAGAGAGGACTTTATGATGTTTTCTAATTGTCGGTGTGAGAGAGTTGCTACTAGCTCCTAATGCAACAAGCCTCATGAATCACCTCGTTTCATTTCAATTTGCTCTCTTTCTACGACAATCAGGTGGTAATTAATAATCCTGCTCTTTGCTTTTGCAGCTCCTTTCGAATTGCGGCACCTGTTCTTTTCTTTTGTTTGGGCAGGAATGAGTATTGCGATAGCAGCATTTGTTAGGGCTAATGGCCGGATTTTCTGCAATCGACCTCGTCTGCACAAGCCTCGTTGATTCTGGATGCAAAACCCTCGTGCCACTAAACTGCTGTTTAATTGTTTTTTTCCCGTCTCATTACATATTGTATTTATTCTTTAAATTTTATATTGCCTAGAGTCCAGTTGCCATTGCACCTGCAGTTGACAGTGCCACGTCTGGAATTCATGGAATTTTGTATAATTAGATTTCTCTTGCTCTATCACTATATGTTCATTCCAGGTCAATATAAAGGCTTGGGGTTTGGGGGAGATTGATTTTACTTAAATACAGCTACAGATCTCATCAACTACTAGATCATATCATAACCTTGTCGGAGGCGTCAGACAAATTTTGCTAATTCTCACCATGCAAACTATGTCGTCTTAATTTGCAAATTGGTTTCGTTTGCTTCGTGTCTTGTCCAGATCATAAGTCCAAACTACCACCGAAAATGTAGGATGGTTTTCATGTGATGGTTAAGCAAGCAAATTGACAAGCGCAGTTTCATGCACAAAGAGAGTATAATAGGATCTATGGGATCGAGGGTCACATCCATAACGAATTAAGGCATTTGTCTGGGTCACTTTGTTTCGACTTCAATTTTGTTACCACCTCGATAATGCCTACCGAGAAAAAAAAAACCATAAATATTAAAGAAATTACTAGCGTCTGATACCAGATAGGACGGACGCCAAACGGGTATTCCAGGATATGATCTAAGTCAAGATATTCTAGCATTATTTGATCTCATGCGAGGAATGTGAATAAAAGCGAATGCTAAATCGGAGTTACTGATTTCTAGTACGGTAAGACTGAGTATGTCTGGAGGGCGAAGCATTTGGAGGATCAGACCTTGGCTTCCCAAACGCACTGCGGCTATGAAAAGGAAAGGAAGAGAAATTCTTGAAGCAAAGACATGGGATTTCTCCCTCGATGATGCCCCATAAATGCCCAATGGACACATACAGGACAAGGAGTAGAGTAAATGCAGAAACCCCAAATTGTTACATATAAGATCCAGGAAAGTATTAGCCTGTAATTGCATTATCCAGTTTCAGACCCAACGAAACAAATGAGAATCTGAACATCATTATTTCTAAAATTTAACCATTCTATTTCTGCAACTGAGACATCCATATTTTCAAGAAAAAACAACTGATTTTCTTTTAAAGTATGCCGTTCATGTAAGTGACACCTCTTACCTAGTATTGATAAAAAATAATGTTACACGGATGTGCGTGAGATTAGCTGGGGCTGTCCCAGCTTATTCGATCAGTGAATCATTGGATGGGTACTTGATCATCAACATGGTGAGAGGAACTGATCAAGTATCAGGCAAGTCAACTGGCTTGAGGATAGAAACAAGATCAACCAGAGTGCCCCCTCACTCCCTCCCTCCACGAGTTGTAGTCCTATATAAGTAAAATGCAAAATCGCAGCTGAGCCGTCAAAGTTCACCAGCGACCTGAACCCCTTTATCAGGGCCTCAGAGAAAGCAAGAGCAAACTGTCACCTACTTTTGCGTGGTGTGACAAATTTGATCTTACGACTGTGTCACCTACTTTTGCGTGGTGTGACAAATTTGATCTTACGACTGTTTCCTCTTCTTCTGCAGATACGAGTAATTTCGCTGGTAGTGCAATACCACCCCCACCAAATGCCACAGCCCGATCTCTGGCCAGAGCACAGCCGGAGAGTACAGGGGACTGTAGCCAGTCTGCCACAGCAGGAAGTTGCTCAGACGAGTCTCCCCAGAACTCCGGATCACAATGTCTGGATCAGGAGCCACTGCCATGTACATGTGCTTCTCAATGTCTACCAAATTTATGAGGGGTTTAATTTCTTGTATCATCTCACCATCTTCACCACTTTCAATAGTGCCTTTGGATAATAGGGGTTTAATTTCTTGTATCGTCTCACCATCTTCACCACTTTCAATAGTGCCTTTGGATAATTGGCTTTGCATGGATTGCTGAACTTCATTCCACTTTTCTCCATTAAACCCAGGAACAGCACGCTTGATGACTCCATTTTTCTTTTCGCTTGCCTCCAATTTGCTGAACCCGTTACAGCATATCTCATTTTTCCCTAGAATTACAGTTCCATGCACTTCACGTTTATGGCAGTCTTGAATTTCATGGGGAAGAACACCATTCGTCTTCTCACAACTTCCATTTTGCTCAGTGCTATTGTGACCTGCCTTGCTAGTATTTTCTGCTTGAATGTTATTCATCTTCTCTTCACAGGATTCTTGAACAGCATGAACAATTTCGTCATATGAAGTATATGCCACACATATCAAAAGCACAGTCCGGCTATTATGGGCAGTGGCCTTCATTGCCTTCTCTGCTGCAGTCCTGACCTCCTCACTTAGAAGTTTCAGGTTTCCTATGAAGTACAACCTCATCCCATACTGATTTACAATGCTTCCTTCTCGAAGCAATTCATCAATTTTCTCTAACATCAAATCCATCAGATATTGGACTTCCTCAGGTTTTCTCTTAAAATTTTCAATGCTAAAGGCATACACCGTGATGTATTTGACCCCAAGTTCATAGCAGTAATTAAGCATAGATATGAGGGATTTATAACCAGCCCTATGGCCCTCGCCTTCAACCATGTTTTGTTTCTTAGCAAACCGCCGGTTTCCATCCATAATGAAAGCTATGTGAGTGGGAATAGCTCCACATGATAAAACACGAAACAGGTATTTCCTGAAAAAATTGTTGAGAGTACTTAAACATTGACTGCCACTCCAACTGCTTTCATTCCCCATTGTATGCTCAAGGACCAAATTTAGATTGCAAATGCCATACAACCTGTTTGGAAATAATACATCATCATATGAGATGCATTCTCAAAGCATCTCTATCTACTGAACAGGAGCAACATAGACTGTACATGCCAAAAATCGTGACTTATGAACACAGCTTATTCAAATTGACTATTCAAGTCTAAAGTGCCACCTATATTTGGTCTCTAGTATGATTTCTACAACACCACATGTTACAGAATAGCAAAAAATCCAGCAAAGCACGTCAAAGGTTTAAGCACAAATGGGCACACTAAAATGGGAAAAAGCATTTTCATTACAGATCCTAAGGAGGTAGAGTTAAAGAAAAAATGCACTCAACCAGAAGCTTGTAATGAGGATGAGTGTCATAAACGCCGAGTCACCGACATATCAAAAGTAAATAATATGAGGAAAGAAAAACCAATAAGTGAGAAACTGACCAACTCAAAATTAGCAAAGCAACATCGAGAACAGTTTTTAGTCCATCATTTTCCTTATTCTTCTACCTATGCATAAACATTCTGATAATAGTGCACCATCAACCATTTAATCCGGCCCCCACAACTATTTCACATGCTTGACATTTGAACATGAGAATATTTCATCAGAACCAGGAGTGACCATGAAAAATGTCTTTCCCCTCCCGACAACAGTGATTAGAGATGAAAAAACACAGATAGGAAAAAAGTGCTTGCTCGTTGAAGTGTGGAAAGAATCTTACAGTTGTCAAAGGAGACAAAATAAGTTCCTCGGTCTTTTCCCTTCTCTCTCCAAGCCTTCGCCTTGTGTAGCTTAACTCTGTCCAAACCAGGATAAAACATTAGCCAACTATGAAGCTTTAAATTCTGGAAAACCTTGAGCCTGGTGAAAATAAAATTTCTCTGTTTTCAATGCCTATAGTCAATCCGAAAAACACTCACAACCAAACAGTAATACATATACAATAACGAAACAGGGAGATTAAATGAAGGAAACACCAATGCACAATACAATGGTGTATCTCATAAACAAGGAACAACAAATGGTATAGCTTCCCACTAAAACATAAAGATATGTAGATCTCTTCCCTATTCACTTTCTTCTTTCAGTCAAGTGGATGAAGCATTAATTTTCTTCAAACTGGAGAAAACTTTCACCACTTGAGCAACCCTCCTGTCAATGGGCGATTTCACCCAACGGTGTGCATGACTTTATTTCCTTAATATATTCCCATCAAAGCACAAAAAACCATCCAGACCACTTAAAGCTGTTGGAATAATCCATCTACCTAACTTCTCTCAATTTATAATTTCTGAAAGGAAGACAAGTAATAATCTACTGCAACATTGTCTATCTAAACATGGACTGCCAAAGAAATACAGAGCTGATTTTTGCCCCACAGCCACTCAACAAACAGAATCAAAGAGGGATCATTCGCGTGTTGAAAAGAAAGCAAGAGTCAGCAATTTGCTAGAGTTTCTAGTAATTGCATTCCAAAAAGACAAACTTGCAGGCTTGGATCTCCAGGCAGACACACACATGAATCTCGACAACTGAACTCACAAACCCCCCAACAATCCAAGAAAATGTTCCGTAAGTGCCAATACAGCACAGCAATCAAAGACTCAGAATCACTTCCCAAAGACAGAACCAGCATGATTCCTTTATGTTTTCCAGAAGACACTATATTTTTTAGGACCACAGCAACAGAAGATCGATGGAAAACTAAGGAGCAACCAATGACCCGGCTTTACCTATTCCCAAGAAGCTCCTGCTCACAACTCAGCAGACATGAGCAATGACATGCTGTTGCTGGGAACACCACAATCTAGACGAACTGACGATGACCCACGATCGATAACACAGCCAGCAACAGGCAAAGCATTGAACTTGGAGAAGAGGACGATAACACAGTAAAAAGCGAACACCTTTGAGCAATTAATAAAAGAGCAAAGCAAAAATAAAAAGCGGGGCGGAAAGAAAAAGAAACCACCCACCATCCTGAGGGCGGAACACCACTCATGGGCTCTCGTGGCTGAGAGAATCTTTCAAAACTGGAGGCGTCAACAAATTACAAATTTTTCTAGACAAAAACCTCTTCGCACCATCATACGGGTCACGCAACCCGTTCGATTTTGACAGACTTTGTCTCTCTTTGTCTCTCTCTCTCTCTCTCTCTCTCTCGGTCAAGGGAAAGATCTAGAGCATAACCAGTTGCATTCAGATTCCGCCTACCATTCGTCGGAAGGACTCCGCTGACACTTGTTGGCTGGTCCCACCTTCGCTCCACGTCTACCCGAGAGAGAGAGAGAGAGAGAGAGGGAGGGGAATTTAAAACCAGTGCTGGCGTCGAAAGATTCGTTTTTTATATCGGCACGTCGGGAGCTGCCCTTTCGTCCGCGACGGTGGCGGATGGAGCCTTGACCAGTAGCAGCCGACGTATTGGAAGAGAGCCGTCGGTGGAGACGGAGACGGCGAGATTAGTTGAGGGATTAGGGAGGGAGGAGGGAAGGAAGGAGACAAAGGCAATAATGATAATTATTGTAGGCCGACCGGGGAGAGATATATATAGAGGATTAAAGAAAACCGGCAACTTTTTCCAGGTTGAATGGTCCTTTTTTTTATGTTGCTTTCGAAGAAAAAACTGGCATAGACTGTTGAATGTTTTGAAGGTGGAGAAGTTTCGGTGGATTCCTGTGACTAATGAGGTTGAGGTTTCCTAACCTAAAACAAAAGACAAGAGTGATGCTAGGAATACTGTTCTAGATCGGGCTGTCTTCGGAGACAGAAGAGCAGAGCAATTGGGACTACGTGCAAGGGAAAAAACCGGGCCAACCGGTCGAGTGTGACGGGCTGTTGTTCGACCATGAATGGGGCTCAATGCCGAGTCAAGTCAACTATTGCTTGAAAAAAGAAGGAGGAATCCGTATTAAATTAGGTTGATCAGATTTTAAGGAAACGATGGTGATGGGATAAATTAAGCATGATTTGTTGCATCATTTGAGTATAACAATTACCTAAATTAGTTGTAGCGTATTGAGTATTGCTTAAGAGAGGAAGAGGTGGCCGTGTATGATTTGATATGACGGTTTTAATAAAACGATGTTGATTGATAAGATGAAAGTTCTTTTTCTAATTTCAGATAAGTTCAAAGTTAGTTGTCATCGTGAAAGCTTTTCTGTATGACCAAAAGTGAAGGACCAACCCAGGCTAAGTAAACGGTCAGTGCCCAACTCGCACGGTCGAGCAACTTATTTTCACAGGTAATCCCATCGTAGACACTAATTTTTCATGATTTTGTGAATAAGACACAGACTTCGATTGAATTACTCGATGTACAAAATTGTCACTTTTTCTTGAAATCGTTGCCTTATCAAATGCCACAACTTTTATTCAGCACGATATTGATATAACGGTCAACATGACAGTTCACGAAATCGACCTGGCATTCACGGCTCGTCACGAGCATAGGGGGGATTCAAAAGGGAGGTCTAGAGTAGCAATGGTCCCTCCAAAAAGCAGAAGAGCAGAGTAATTTGGGACTACTTGCTTGAAAGAGGGTCCTTACGTGTAAGGGAAAAAACCGGTATATTACAACGTGCTGTCTTCGGAGACAAAATCGGTATATTACAACGTGCTGTCTTCGGAGAATCCATATTAAAACTGACCAAAAAAAAAAACTATTACTCAAAAAAGAAAGGATAATCCGTATTAAATTATGTTTATCAGATTTTAAGGAAACGATGGTGATGGAATAAGTTAAGCATGATTTGTTGCATCTTTGATTATAACAATTACCTAAATTAGTCATAGCATATTGAGTATTGCTTAAGAGAGGAAGAGGTGGCTGTGTATGATTTGATCTGACAATTTTAATAAAACGATGTTGATTGATATGATAAAGATTCTTTTTCTATTTTTAGATAAGTTGAAAGTTACATGTGGTCGTGAAAGCTTTTCCGTATGTCCAAAAGCCAAAAACTAACCTAGGCTAAGTAAATAGTCGGTGCCCAACTCGCACGGTCGAGCAACTTATCTTCACTGGTAATCCCATCGTAGATGCTAATCTTTAATGATCTTGTGAGTAGGACACATACTTCAATTGAACTACCCGATGTACAAAATTGTTGTTTTTTCTTGAAATCGTTACCTTATCAAACCTCACAACTTTTTTTCAGCACGATATTGACATAACAGTCAACATGACAATTCACGAAATCGACCTAACATTCATGGCTTGTCACGCGGCACATAGGATGGATTCAAGAGGGAGGTCTAGAGTAGCAATGGTCCATTTCAGCACGATATTGACATAACGGTCAACATGACAGTTCACGAAATCGACCTAGCGTTCACGGCTCGTCACGCGGCACATAAGATGGATTCAAAAGGGAGGTCTAGAGTAGCAATGGTCCGTCCAAAAAACTCAAAAAGCAGAAGCCTATCGACGTATTAGATTTGAGAGCTTTAGTTGTTGAGCCTCCTCCGATCGAGCTCTGTTCGGTCACCATTCTTCTTTGATTCTCTCTCACCGTATAGCATGGTCCTTAATTTGACTTTTCTGGTTCTCAGCTGCCCAAAAAAGCCTTTCTTTTCTACCATATTGGCAGAAGGAACTTACCCTTCATACTTGTGCACCTTATCTTATTCTCACATTAATATGAACGGGCCTCCAAAGGCAACCATGGTCCCGTTTCAGTTAGTAGATGACTCAAACAATTGGCTTACTCAATTCACGCAAACAGCCAAAATGCGTTCTTCACTCAAAGTAGAGCAGGAGAACATTTTCTTGGCTCAAAATGACAATTTTTTGGGCATTTCCGATCTTATTATGGAAGCAAAATCAAAAGCACTTATTTCTCTATTTCATAAATCAACTTCATCGCTTCATTATGTTGATACATTTATTTTTCAAATTGGAAGGGAAATGCATTTTCAATAGGTCAAGATTCGCCATAAGTTTGGGAAGGGAAATGCATGTGTAAATTGGTTAGCAAATTGGCTTATCCAACCCAATAATGCATGAAATAATTTTATATTAGGTAGGCCGCCAATAGATTTGCTTCCTTTCTTGTTGGGGGATTAAATTGGGTTGTGCTTTATTAGGAGGGTAATGATGTAACTTTCGATCTCCACCTTTTTCCTTTTAACCCATTTCTTTAAATTTTTGTATATCTAAACAGTACCAAATAAGGCTTGAAATTTGAATTTATATAGTTTTGGCCCAAGCTTTTGATCTTCTCTTATGTTTCACGAGATAATTTTGGGACCAACCCTGAATGTTTTTAAGCGTAAACAAATTAGTTAATACCACGAAAAATCCTAAACTAGTATACCTATAACAAATATATCTCAAACTAATTTTTGACTCCCAAAAACTCTAGACCGATACATCTTTGACAAATTTATTCTAAACTTAATACACTTGTGACAAACTAACCTTCTATTAGTTTCGTTAAATTTTAACGTCAAATTATTTGGTTGGAAAACTAATGCAATTTATTGGTATATTTGTGATATTAATCCAATTTAACAGATGTTATATTTATCACAAATATGTTAATTTTGAATTTTTTATTAAATAAATTTATTACATATATATATATATATATATATCGATTTAAGATTTTTCGTGATATTAATTTCAAATAAATACCGATGTTTTGGACTCTATTACTTTTGTTGTTGTCCACAAGTGCTGTTGAGTTGTCGATCTATTGATTGACGGAGTATACACGGCGAATAAGCGACGTTGTGTTAACGCTTTGCAGACAATCAAACGAGCCATCCAGCAAGACTTGACTTCTCGTCGGTCCTGGATGCTTGGCCCATTCACACCAAATCACCATTTTGCCATGCCACGTCTTATGACGTGCTTGTCGATTCAACGTCACTCATGGTCACGGACAATAAAGGAGACAAACCCCCAAGATTGTCCCACGAGCAATATTGAGCACGTGATCTGACTGTTTATTGTCGGACCACATTTGAAAGCTTTCGTACGGGTATTTTCTTTCCTTCTTTTTTCATGGCATGGTGTTGAAAGTTGGGCCAAAATTGACCCGACTTATAGGGTTTGTGCGCTACTTTTGCTGGTATGACTTTATATAAAGTTCATAACTTGATTCTCTATTATTTCTTGGGAAAATTGGAATAATATTCCCTAGTACTTGCAATAATCATCGAGTATAAAAGAAATGATTAAAGAACAGTCTTTAATTAATGATGAAAATAACAGTTTTTTTTTTGTACTACAAAAAACGGAATTATAAAAATTATAAATTATGGTGAAACTTACTCATTATAAAATTTTGTAGCTCACAATAAATTATTATTCTTATAGTAAAACTCTCAAAAGAGTAACACAAGTTGGATGATCTATTTTGAAGTCAATTATTCTTCAAATGTCAAAAATTTATCAAGGTACAATAATTATGAAACAGATTTTTTTGATTATTTTTTTTTTGTAAGCTGGAATAAAACACGGAATAAGTCCAAAGTTAGGTTCTTGTCGATGCTTTTCCTGTCTCCAGGATGACTCTTTGTGGTGGAGGAAGCACCTAATTTAATAATCACATTTCTGATCTCCGATTAATTTGACCGGAAAAAATCTCTAATTAATTTCTTATTTAAAAAAAAAAGACTTGATTATGTCTCCAATTATTTCCATCAATCACAAGACCACCACATCTTTCCATGCTAACAATTTATTCGCAGCGGAAACAATTTAGGCTCTGCTTGTTGGCGAAAAAATGAATGATTTGGAAAATATTTCTTTTAAATGATCATTTATATATCTCTTGAAATAATTACTTAGTGAAATTTGCATTATTAACAATAATATATATCTGAATATTCTCATAGACGGCAGAAATATTTTTTGTTTGTTCATTTTTATAAGCAATCTGATCATTTTAAGAGAAATATTATCCAAATAATTTATTTCTCACGGAACAAACGAAATCTTTCTACAAATTCTTCGTATGAATGAGTGTGAACTTAATCTTCACCAACATAGACTATGTGCTAATCCGTTTAGCTTGTCAAGGAAACCAAGTAATCTACCGATCTAAGTTCCTTCAATATCAAAACATGCAGATTACTAGAACCTGTGCATCACATGCCCACGAGTTGATACGAAGAATCAGCGCAGATGCATTATAGATGCTGCAATTCTCCGAAGATAGCGTCTTGAAAATCTCTTGCGAAGCGGAGCTTTCGATGTTTATTTCGATGGATCAGAAACTGGCTTGGAATGGTCTATCAGAACAGGATAGCTCGTAGAGTTAACCATGGATTTTCCGGATGTGGTCCTCCGAGTCAGTAGCAAGTGAAGAATTCGCTTTCAGATCATCCCAGAAAGTTTGTACCAGGGCCAACCAGATTCTGGAACCCGCGAAGGCCTTTCAGTTCCTTCTGTTTTACTAGAATTGCTTCCATCCGAGGTATCCATGGAACTAGTCGAACTTCAACAAGGTTGCGGGTTTCCTGTCCTAAAATCAAGAGACTACAAGTGCCATGCGATACAAGAAGGACGAAGGACGCGTTTAGTAACGATTCTGTTCTCGGAAACATATTTTGATCAGAAATGATTCTTTTTTATTCTGTTCCCGAGAATAATTTCTAAAAATTAAGCTGTTTGATAACTGTCCAAAATTTTTGATTTTGAAATAGAATTGTATTTAGTACTGATCTCATTGATTTTGTTTCAAATAATTTTTTTTAATTTTTAAATAATTTTTTTAATTTTTTCCTTTTTTCTCCTATTCTTCTTCTTCTTCTACTTGTGGCCAGTCACCAGTGGTGGACGGCAATCGTGGATCGCAGTAGATGAAGAAGAAGAAAAGAAAAGAAGAAGAGAAAATTAAAAAAAGACTTGATTCTTAGATTTGTTCCCGGAATAAGAATAAACTTTTTTTTTTATTCTTGATTCTACTCCAAATCTATTTCCAAAAACAAAAATTTTACCACGATTCTGTTCCCAAACTGCTCTCGGGAACGAAAAATTAGAATCAATCACCGTTGAGATGGTTACCAAACAGCACCGAAGTGTCGAGCTCTCGTCTATTTACCCTTTTAAGACATTGAGCCACAACTTGGTTGCTCTGTTTGAGCTTATGCCACCCCAATTTGATTGACAATAGGAAATTCTGGTCTCGGCATGGATGGAAAGCCGAGTCCACCTGCAAGCAACACTTCACTCCGCACGGCTCAACCCAGGACTTCAAGGACAAGTAGCAGGACTCAAGAGTACCTCCAATCGCCACCAAAATCTGGAAGCCAAACAAACGGTTTGGTTACATTTGGATGAGACAAATTAGAGTAGACATAGTATAACTAGGATTCGCGAGTAAAGACTAACCTCATCACTGTGTGTCGCCAGCAAATGGTAGATTGTTTCTCTTTTCCACCAAGCAATTCTTGGAATGCAGGATACATGCTCTTTTTGGTTGGGCGACGTTGGAAACAGAGGATTGCCGAGGCTTTTTGCGCTCCCTTCTGCCTCCTGCCGACAGAAATCCAACAGTTCCAACACTGGAAACCAGATTTTGGCCACTTTATTTGTTGCCACAATCGAGTTTATTGCATTCAGATGTTCCAAGCAACATAGAAGTGCTCCCTAAAAGGTAGCTCAATCCAACATGATCACGCATTCAATGAACACAAGCCTAGATTAGTCTCTAGTCCTGTTGTGCAAAGACAAACGGCAGACATTTGCTTTTGCATTTTAAGCTTTCTACAGAGCACTGGTCATTTTAGAGGCTTCGAAAGACTTGCGAGGGACAAAAAATTTTATTATTTCTCCATTCACGGTCAACTACAAAAGAATAGGTCGTACATAATTTCCAACCACACCAGAGAAAAAGAAGAAGAATATGCTTGTGCATTCTAACCAATCCACTCTCATTTGAAGACAAATGCTGTGACTAAAAGAAAAGGTTGTAAACCTAAGGAGATCATCAGCAAGAATTTGACTATTGTACAACAACCAAAAAATGTGGCATTTGCACGGAAGCTAACGTTGTTCAATCATCGATTGGCTCGTCCTTTCTATTTTGTGACAAGTTCCAAGCTCACAATACAGTTCCATGACGTCTGGGATGAAGAGGTGAACGACAACCTGTAGATTGATGACCTACAAACGATTTGCCGAGAAATGAGAACCTGTTCTGGGTTGCTTTGGTTTATCCTTGATCGATTCGATCCGTTCCAAAGTCTCCACCACCTCTGCCATGCAGGGCCGATGTCTTGGTTCAGCAGCCAGGCATTTCAGAGTGAGCTGTGCAGTTTGTAACACTGCCTTAAAGGAATACTGGCCCTCCATCCGGTGATCTATAATATTCTTCAACTTTCCTCTTTGAGATAGAATTGGCTTGGTCCAATCCACCAAATTTTGCTGCCCACTAGGACGCTTTGTGTCAAGTGCCCGCAAGCCTGTCAGCAATTCTAGTAGGACCACACCGAAGCCATACACATCGCTCTTCACATACAAATGGCCTGTTGAACAACCTTTTGTGTCAGCTGATATATTTCTTGAGAGCGTGAACAAAAGCAGATCTGAAATGGCAGTTTGGGTGTCTTATGGGCAAGCAAATTGTTTTCGTTTCACTCTAAAACTTTAGATGTCTTTATCGCCCTTTTTGTAATTTTTGGCTGAAGAAAAGCAAAAGAGAGACAAAGTTTTGCACAACTACAAGAAAGCAAAAGTTACTTTCTTGCGGTTGAGGTACATTGAGCATCTTCTGGCATTCTGTACACCCATTTATGCCTCCTATTTCTAATCTAGATAGTGCCCACCAAAGATGAAGAGACATCTGTCTTTGAAGCTTTATTAAATTGCATTGCATGTAGAGTGAAGAATATGGAGTTACCTGTTGCAATGTACTCCGGAGCAGCATAACCATACGTCCCCATAATTCTGGTCGTCACATGTGACTCACCCGAAGAGGGTCCTAACTTTGCCAAGCCAAAATCAGCTATTTTCGCATTATAGTGCTACAAAGACAGGTAAAAAGAGGTTTATTGAACCAACTTATGAGCATAAGATCTAAAGTAAATATTTTAAACGAACTCCCTAAAATCACATCTGCCAATAAATTAACTGGAACGATATATTTGCTTGTATATGACGACAAAATACTTTTACAAATGCAAGTGTGCTAGCTGTGAAAAGATTAAATATATGAACTAACCTAAAAGTATGGCATCTACTACTCTTTACTTATTGGTACCAGAGAGAGCAAAAGATAGAATTATTCATACATTTTCCTCTTCTGCCAGAGAAAGCAAAGAGCATTTATGTTATGTTGCTTGCTATAAAGGTCTCAATTCATTCTTTTAAGCTTCATTAATAGGCTGACCTAATTAGTCATTTGTTACAGCGGCACAGTAGTCAATGCTCTAGCCTCCAAATGCACACTTATGCATAAGAAAAGCAATTACCCAATCAAGCAGTATGTTTGAGGCCTTAAAATCCCTGTAAATGATTTTCTTCTCTGAAGAATGCAGGAAAGACAAGCCACGAGCTGCTCCAATAGCTATTTTGAGTCGGCTATCCCAAGAAACGGGTTCAACAGCAGGATTTCCTGTGCATCGTGATAGAAGAATGAATTTTAATGACTTCTAAGCAAAGGAATACTTAAAAGTTTCACATCCTTCTTTCGTTTTGTCCTTCTTGAATTCTTACTTCGGAAGAGATGATTTTCCAAGCTGCCCTTTGGAATATATTCATAGACAAGGAGCAGCTCTTTCTCCTCCCAACAGTATCCCAATAATTTGACTAGATTGGGATGCGAAAGCCTTCCAAGAAAGTTCACCTCCGACTGCAGTGCACAAAGAAAAAGGAAATAAGAACCAAAACACATTGGAGAACATATATTTTCAGAAAATGCAATGGTAGAGACAGCTGGTTATGATGCAAATCTTATGTCAGATTGACTTCTTAGACTCAAATTGCCAACGCAGCAAAAACTTGGTGGGGAGCCATTTACAGGAATTAAATGCGCGAGTGGTTTTGGTGTGATCAAATGTTCACATGTCAAATGAGGTCAACTGTCTTACAAAATTGAAATGTTCCATAGGTGTTACAATCATCTGTGCCTTGAAATTGAATCTCCCAAATGCCACCTGACTAAATCTGTGATAGAAATGTTGACCTTATGGCAGAAATATACATCGCTGAGAAGTCACAAGTCAGTAGCGCATTAGGCAAGCATGTTAAGACTTCGACAGTATGAGTTTGCAGACAAAGCATAGAAATTGGCATGTCTAGCAGCATTTTAAAGAACCTTCCAAGGTATTATTTGCTGTTAAAATGTCCCAAACCTAAATTCTTATGAAATTAAACAAAAACTGCTCTTAGAAATGTATATTTACCATAGAAACAGCTAGATGAAGTTTGATATAGCCAAATCCCCACTGCCTCCCAAATAAACTAATTGTGTATGCAGAGAAAGTCAAGAGAGGAGCTCCAGCACTTGCACCTGCATTAAGGGGTTCTATCACTGGCTGGGAGTTGGATTCCAACTTTGAAGGGAAGGTTCATCTCAAATTTGAGTTAAAATGAGAGAGGCAGAATTTATGTAGGCCAACATTGTTCTTGGCTTTAGCAGAACTTTGTCACACAGTTGAAGTTGTGGATATTAGTTGACCTTTATCAAAATAGAGGACAACAGTCGTCCACCATGCATTCTTAATCCAATTAAAAGTAGGAAATTAGATAGTGGCCATGTATTTCTCAACGAGGGACCCCCAAGTGTGCATATGCTTAATAATGGAGATGGGGAGGAGCAGGTAGAGACAGTCCACTAATCATGATTACAACTAATTCCAATATTCAAAACTTTCTCAATTTCGTCTCTTTTTGCCTGCCCTATATGCTGCTAAATCGCAAGTCAATCTTTAATTGAGCCAATGACAAAATGCTGATGAGAGTTTTGAGCTTGATCTTACCTGCCACTGATCGAAACCTTGCACACTCTCCGGGTTCAGTTTCTTGATGGCAACAACCATTCCAATCCCCATTTTGGACGGGGCAAGTGTCTTCTCATCGACCCAGCCCTTGTAGACCTTACCAAAACCTCCCTCCCCCAATAAATTATCAGATTTGAAGTTCTTAGTAGCACTCTTCAAGTCAGAAAAGCTGAAGACCTTCAAGTTGGGCGTCTCCAGAATCTCCCCATTCAGATCCGCCCCGTCCGGGCTCGCACTCGCCGCCTCCGAGAACTTGCCAATTCCGCCACCGCTGCTGCTTGTTGCAGAGAATCCCGTGTTCCCTACTCCACACCAGAGCAGCAAGAGTTGCATTAAGTGGTGTACATAATCGATTTTCTCGGTAAAAGAAAGAAAACCAAGAACTTATTGAGCTGTAAATGAACTGAGACATGAGCAAACACAGAAAACTATCGAATTGTACAAACGAAGCAATTCAATTCAAGAGTGAAATTTGAGCATAACCATCTCCACGAGATGTCAGGACAACCAAAAAGGGTCAATCAAAGGTCGAAACTTTTCCACCGCAGAATTTCAAGAAACGCACACCCCGAAAAGGGCAAGACCCAGAATCGGCAAAAGACTCAATCTTGTTAAAAAAAAAGGAAAGTAGCGGCTTCTGGGTGCACCTGAAGCGGAAGTCTTGGCGTTGCCAGAGCTAATATACACGTTAGATGGAGAACTCCAGCAACTCCCCATCCTGAACTCAGCTCAAGCACTTCCCCAAGATAGCTAATTTGACCGAAAACAAGAAGCACGCGACACGGCTACTCCCTCCTTCTTCTCGTCTGACATGGAAAGCTCGGACGTGGCAGCTCCGGATGCTTTATAGGAGGGAGGAAATTCTGGGAAATGGCGAAAAGGGCAAGAACGAGCGAGTGCTAAAAGGCCTTTCACATTATTGAGGGATGGAAAAGTGCACTTCCTCGTTGAAAGTTCCCCTCTCTCTCGTTCTTTTTCTTGGCTTTCGGATTCTCCATCCTCGTCAAGGGCGTCCGCCACAAATGATGAGACCACTTCGCCGTATCACGGCACGGTCCTTTGCTCTCCGGCGCGTGCCCACGCTTTACAAATTCGCTCGTGCGGCGACTTTTTACGCGGGACGACGGACGCCGCAACAGTTAGGAATCGGTAAAAGCTAGAGACGTGATGAAACAGTAAGGTTTATTTTGGATGGTTCCCATGAAAGCTCGAACCTTTCTTTTGTATATTTTTCGGTCGTCAAAAACGGCTACATTTGAAAAATAGACGACACAAAGAGTCTATGAATTTTGATTTAATAATGTGCACCGTGGTTCTTGCACTTTTCGTTTGCTTAAATGCGATCCTTAAACTTTAACTTAATATGCAACATGGTACTTAAAATTTCGATTTGTTTAATGTAATCTTTTAACTTTTTATACATATTCAACTTAATCCATAAATTATGTAAAAGTGTTCGATGGAAAATATTGAACATGGACTAAGTTGAATGTTTATCAAAAGTTCATAAATTATATTGAACAAATTAAAAATATAGAAATCACATTACACATTGAGCTGAAATTTAGGGACTGGATTGAACAAATTAAAAATTTGGGAACCACGTTGCATATTGGACCAAAATTAAGAAATCATTTGTGTCAATTTCTCGCAGAAAAACTTGATATGTTTTTAACTTTTAGATGTCTTGGCCTTGAGATTGACATGGGTAGTTCCGATATTTTCGAGCCACCGGTGGATTTCGAAAGCTTGTGCGAGGAGAGTCATCTAATGTAGGAATGGTCACAAGACTATGGTATATTTAATGCCAAAGGGATAAGGACAATTTGGAATATTAGAGATGCCAATGAGAATTGAGTCGATGCAACCAATTTTTCATTTTTCAATTAGTGTTTCTGAGTTTTTGTCAAGCATTCTACTAATAAAGTTTTCTTTTTTCGCCCTCTTTTCGGGTGGTCAAGCTATTAGGTTAAGGTCACCATCGTAGAGTTGATACTTTTGCGAAACGCTGCTATACTTTTGTCGTACTTATTTTTATCTATTAATCTGCGATATTAGAATTTCTCGAGCTATATTATTACCCTCACCCGCTGCTGAAATGCCCCAAAAAAAAAAAAAAAGAAAATTGCTCTCTTTGATCAAGACCCAACATGATTTCCTTACGAATGGCGGAATGATGATTATAATGGTAATAATAATATTAATTATAATAATTTAGAAAACCCATGATTTCTATTGGATGCTAAGTGGATAAAGAAAGAACAAACATGTCACTCACACTTTAATACGTGCCTATCAAATTTTACCCGTGAAAGTGGAATGATTGTTGAGTTTTCTTGGGGGAAAATTATTAAAATCCGAAAATTGCTGATGTGGACGTTAACTATATCACCCACTAGACTCCATAGAAGAGGATGAAGCGACCACATAGTGACACTCACTTTTGGTCGCACACTGAGGAGTTTTATACGTAGTGATTTTATGTTGTGAGTTTATATATTTGTATATACTTTGTGTTCAGATTTAAATCGAGATGTGGAAAACATTTGAGTATGTGAACAATTGTAACTCTAATTCTCCGACTATTATTGGATTATTTGTTACTAACTTTCTGTATGTATATACTTTACCAAAAAAAAAAAATTATGTATGTATATAGGTACCAATATTCAAATCGAATCACATAAATCTCCGTTATACTTATTGTTTCTCATCTATATTTATCTAGTATTTTCACAATGACTTAATTCGCAAGATCTTAGTGTTTCCGTCTTAATATTACAACAATTGAGACAATAAGAGCTAACGTAGATAATTCTGTAATTTTTCTTATTGTTTTTTTTCTCACTGTGCAAGGGTTACTAGCGACCCTCACCACCGTGAAAGCCTTCCCCAAATCACACAGGGACCACCTTGCTCGTGGGCATAAAGGCCCTCGCCGGTGGCCTGGTGGGGCTGCGAAGGAGCTGGTTACGCGGGCGTTACGCGGTGGGGAGAAAGAAAGTGAAGGAGAAAGAGGTGATCAAGATCCAACGGATCTTAACAGCCTTATCGGTTTTGGGGGGGCCATCAAATGAACCATGTTGGGGCTGACGTTGTCGTTTTGTGAACCTTGTGTCGCAGGAAGCGAGCTGATGATCACGCGGTCTTCCTTCTTTTACGACCAGGTCGTGCCCCGTTCGTGTGAACGATTGACCAGTTCTCCAAAGTTTGCCGTAGCACGGAGGTTGCTGCTTGACGACTTCTCAAATCTTCGATCCGCAGGTTGTTTTAGTTTGCTTCAAGGATGAGAACGCAGCTCGAGTCATGCACTGCTTAGATACAATGTACCGACCACTTCCTCTGCGCCAGATTTAACGCCACTGGACCCCAGGCTACTGGAATTTTTGAATTGCAAGACGAGATCTTCGAGAAATTTTCTCCGTCCAGTGTTGGCGGACCTGTATCATATTGCAATTTACAATTCCTGGGAAGCCCTAATTTGTTCACATCACCCTTTGACCAGCTTCTCAGTTACAATGATTTTATATGCAAAGTCTTCCGTTGGACTAAACCGCAAGGATTAAGAGACAATCTTCCCCGTTGGGAATATAACTAATCACGTTCATTAAAAAATTAATGGTAACTTCGCGCAAAAAGCGCAAGCACGATGAAATGAATAGCTTATCTTAATTGAAAGCATCGGATCTGATCCAATCAAGAGACAAGATCATGCATTGTTCAAAGCAAGAGCAAGTTGCGGATGTAGACCTCATGGTCTGCGGAAGAGAGTCCACCTTTGGACTTTATTGAAAAAGGGCTCTTACCAAGTGCACTACAGAGAGGAGGAAGAGAGCCATTGACCCGAAATGGACACTCATCACAAAATTAGTCATTTACAAAGGAGTGCTTTCACTGTTCCAAGAAAAAGTGTTTTAAAATGGGCAATGGAGGTCTAATCAGCAACCGAAATGATATCATGACTCATCATTACCGAATGAGAATTTCTTCACTTCATGGGGACAGATGAGTGGAGCAGTAGAGGCTATCGAGAGCCCCGTGAAGCAGCCGCATATGCACTTCAACCTAAGTGCAGACATGGGATTTCATATAATAATCAGTGAAGTCACTGTCTGATACAGTTAAAGGTTCGTGTTTTGGAAACAAGAAAGGGGAATTTTCTGCTACTGAATTGAGAAATCAAGGGAAAATAGAGATAGCGAGAGCCGAGCATTATCGGTTATTGTGGATATCCGAGGCCTCGTGATTGACTCAGAATGTGCAAAAAGCCTGCATTTTTTCTAGGTGCTAGGTCTGTCAAATTCAAGTGGAACAAACAATAAAAAGGGTCAACCAGCGAGTTACACGATTCCAGTCCAAAAAGTGCAAAGAACTGGGAAAAAGGGTTTTCCATTTCTCTCTTTTGACACCCACATACACAAAGCCACAAACATATAATCTAAAGTCAACAGTGAACATGCCGACCATGGCATGAAACACATGTACGCTTCCTTCATGGAAAGATCAGAAGATCAAATGTGTGTTGAAAGCCCCTGACCATGGATGAAGCAATGGCCAGTGTACAGTAAATTTAAGAATTTTAGCTAGTACCTGTGTTATATACGACTATTTGAAGTGAATATGGAACACCTTCCAACTCATATAATGGTCGATTTACCCTCATCTTAAGGCACATTATCATAATGATAAACTAAGGAGATCATGCAAGGAGGAAACAGAAAAAGACCCGAGGACCATGACCAAAATATGTAGGGAAATTTTTTTATCAGGGGCCAAAAGTGAACCATTACATGCACCACTCAAAAGATCTAACAAGAATCAGAAAGAAAAATGAGTGACAAGAGAAAAAGGAAATGAATTGCATCTGAAGTTCAGTACAGAAAATCTTCAGTAGTCTACATAGTGGTCTAAGTAACTGACCGAGAGGTGTCTCTTCGGCAGAACTCAGCATGTCTGTAAAGCCACAGCATGACAACGCGCTACAGTAACCAAGTAGATGTTACAAGAACTGAGTAAGAAAAGGTGTCGTAAAAGTATCTTCAGAAGAAAAAAAAGGTAATCCACAGCATGTTCCTACCTATGGAGAAAATCTTAGGGGGATCAACTCCATGCATCATCTTTGATTTGCTGCAACCTCAGCTTAGGACACAAGCCATTTTTCGCACCAGAGATTCAGGTCCTCATGTACCCAGCAATAGCACAGCACTCGTTGATTCCCAGCTCATATGAAAGAAAAGATGACTTCTGACAAATTTCACTCAAGTCTCAACACTAAGTGCCCCATCATCCTCAGGATCCTCAGCTGGTGTCTCCGGAAAGAATGGTTCGTGAGGATAAATTGTCTGAAATAGCTGCCAGAAACAAAGGTAGGCCAGAAATTACAAATAGAAAGTGAGTGGCAGCTCTATCCAAAATGAGTTAAACAGACGATATGCACATGAATCCATGCCTGAGTATGCGTTCCCACACAAGCACACATAGATGTGTTTCATATTCAGCCTAGTTGTTTAAAAAGTCAAATTGAATAAAGATCACAAATTAACACATAACTTTCATATTAAGCATTCAGACCAATCAGAAACTCAGAGTCAGGCCAGTGGGCTCTATGTTGCAGTAACTTCTTCTTTTGGGAGTATTACAATATGAACTTTAGTTCAAAGATTACACTAAGTTTTAAAAAAGTGAACCTAGAAATACAAATACAAGGTGAAATTAGACTAGAAAACAACTTTTGCTGGTTTTGGACAAAGTTCAATGTCAAGCCAGCTCAGAACATAAAGATAGGTAAAGCCCGATCAAATTATCTTTTCTACACTTGATAGGTATCATATGGATAAAAACAATTAACTTAAGTATTAATAATCATTCCATATGCTAAAATAAAAGAAAAGCACTCAGAAAAGGTACTTTCTATGGTAAGTTGAATAATCTCCCAAAACAAATATATTGATGCCAAAATCTTGGTCCTTTTGCTCATTTGGGTATGTACAACCATTAGACCATGGACAAACTAAAAGGAAGAGATTATAGAGTTAACCCAACTAAAAGGAGGGAGAAGAAAATTCCAGAATATCAACTCCTGAGAGAAATGAAAAACTGAGAACAGAACCTCGAACATAGAACCTGAGGATTGTTAACTGTATGTGTACCTTAACAGTCGCATCTAGAGCATCATTGAAACCTAAACTTCCATCGGGCATGGGGGTGGAGCTGACAGTTCCAACTTGCCCCTGAAATAAAGAATATAGCAATCAGAACATTACAGGGAGTATCACCCAGAAGACATGATCAGTGTTGCATTCAAATGACTCATATCTTCTTCAAGGTCTCTACAAGAATACCAATGTTTTAAAGGGTCACTTCAGATCAATCATTGGAACTGTGGATCAACCTTCGAGAGGTGAATGATTCTCTCTCAGCTTAGAGGGACACCCTACTTGAATTTTGACAATTCTTTTCTTTCTCACAAACAAGATATGGATATTGAGTTAGGAATTGACTCCACAGGAATCCTCCTCTGCCATTTTGGCATGCAAAGCACAAGCTTTTCTGAGATTGGTGCCTCTGGAGTTAGCAAACCATAAACTCCTAAACAGACCAAGAATCCATCATTTGAATAATTCTTCCATGAAAACACTCGTTTTTTTTTTCTCCATCCACTAAAATTTTCAGATTTTGTTTGATGGCTCTCAATAATTTTTTCCTGAGACACGTTCTTAATACTTTTATGCAGATACAACAGTATTTGACAAATTTCCTAATTTAAAAGCTTACAATCCCATACGTGGCTATAAAATTTTTTCCTAAGCCCCAGGTGATTAACCATTTCTTGTTTCTCCCCCCCCCCCCCCAAAAAAAAAAAAAAAAAAGAAAACTCATTTGAAGGGGGTTTTGTTGGCAACGTACGGAGAACACACGCTTCTTAACAGACATAGGTCAAAACTAAAATAGTAATAAGACATGAGAAGCTCCAGAGATGAAAGATCAAAAGAACCAGACCGCTGTCAGTTCTTGGATATACAATGCCCTCCAAAGTAGAAGAGGATCAGCTCTAGCCTCCTCTGTTTGTACTGTAGAAGCAGGAGTGCTTTCAGAAATCTCGGAATCATCAAGATTGATCAGAGCATTGATGGCTCTATGCAATATTTTCTTCCCCTGACTGGCCTCATCACACAAAGCTGAAAGATATAGCACGAACCTGATTGGGGACAAATATATATAAACTCGATAAGATATTCTTGAAAAGGAGATATGTCTCTTTCTAGCAAACTTTAATCATTCCACTTTGGCATAATAAAACCCTCATCTCACTGTTTTCTAGAACAAAGTCTACCTTGTTAATACATTCTTGTAGCCATAAAAACTTTAAAAGATGTGAAATCTCCATCCAAGTCAGGAGTCAGGACATTCCTGACCAGGCAATATAGGGAGGACTTAGTTAAAGAGAGCCGTAAGGGCACTTGTTCAGAAATTAAATTGCAAATTGGAATTTTCAATTCCCTATTCTTTTCATACTATATGCAATCACTACTTTGAATTTTTTTTTTTTGGTGAAGACTACTTTGAAATTGAAGCGTTGCTGAGTAAGCATGCTTAACAAGTGCCACAACCCAGGGCACTCGTTAATATGACCCATACAGGAATCAACTGCAATTAAAAACAAAAAAAAACAAAAATCTTTGTAGAACTTAATAAAGGTATAAATAGATATTTTCATTTACCCCAATTTTTTCATATTCTTTAGATCAGGATAGCAACATGATGGAGGCACACTCTACATCCTACCATAAGACGACCACACAAAAAATACCCTCTTTTCCCACTTCAAATATGGATTATTTCTCAGTTCTTTCTTTTACTATGTTTTTATTTGCGCAATTAAAGACTGAATTTTTCACTTTGAAGTGACTATGTAAAGTAAATTAATACTTCAAAGAAGAATAGACCTATACCTATCCAATTGTATAATTTGAAATCCAGCAACTAAAATCCATTCCATTAGAATAAGCTGACGAAATAATTAGTGTAAACTTGCAAAGCACTGAAACAGGAGTCTTGCCTAGCAAATTCTAGGCTATATTCTTAAAGGAGGTCATATTATTTGAGGAAAAAAGACAGACTTACATGCCAGAGGGACAAATGGTTAAATTACCACCAATCTGCAGAACGCGAACTGATGTGACTTGCTCCGGATACAAAGCTAGAGGTCAAGTAAAACCCAGAAAGCAGTAAATAAACTAAGGTTATCCACCTTACGGACTTACAGAGAAAACTAATGAACAGTCTTACATCTTGGAGGATACACAATCAAAAAGTTTGATTCATCTGGTCTCAGAGAAGATGTCAGAATGCATATTCCTCTAGCCATCTTAGCTTTAACTTGTGCGTTTTCCATAAGAGAATTCTGCGGTAGCAAGCCTCTCGACGATGGAACTGTGAATGATGGTTCCAATACCAGCTTATGACTGAAAATGTCCTGACCAGAACCTAATCTAACACCTCTGTACTCTCCACTCTCCTGCAGAACTTCCAAGCAATAACACAGATGGGACTCTTATAAACAGACAAACAGAAACTGCAAAAAAAAAAATGTCATAACCATGTACCTTATTGAAATGCAAGGCAATCACTGGCATTCTCAAAACCTGTACAAATAAATTTTAGACCAAGAAATGCAACAATTAATAAAAAGGTTATCCTTTTTTTATCAGCTAACATTCAGCTTTATACTCAGTTCTTCACATGTAGAGAATGAACATTGTCATCACATTCTATAGAAGTCCATGTACAACACACCATACAGTGTCTAGCGCCATTTTGAGCCAATTACTTGCATATGAGTTCTAATGTAGCCCGAGCATGTATATGTATATTATTCCAAACTTCAAAATCAATTTCACAGGTAGGATGTTAAGGTTTGTAGTAGAACAACAGCATAGGTGACTTTGACTGTGACTCTTCTTCCTTGAAACCAATAAAATCACGGACTGTTAATTGTACCATCTTTAATATTTCTGAACAAACTTCATAACCACAATTTATCCCTGAACAAATATATAAAACGGAAGGTCTGATAACAATTAAATTGACAAAGCCATATGTCTTGCAGTTTCTGATATCAGAACAATGTTCAATGCATTTTTTCCATCCCATCAATTTGCTCAAATATGGATTGTCTTTCTGCAGGATGAAGGAGCCGTTTGCCTGGATTTTGCATGTAGAGACAGTCAAATGATCATCAGAACATGTTAACTTCCTCTCGCAAATTACATTTGCATTCATACACTGTAGTAATTTTAGCAAGTTAGCTGTGACAGGCTGTATCTTGAAGGGGATAGCTAGCTATTAACCATGATTGTCAAAATATATTCAGGTATCATCCTCACTTGTTGAATATCCTGATCAGTTCTTTTCCTTTCTGTCATCTATGTAAAGACATAAAATAAACGCATATTCATAAACAAGCCTTTCATACATCACTCCAAGTATCTCATCCTCTAAACATATGATTTTCCTCTGTGTTTTTCTTTAATTCCAGATATCTCGGGACCAAGATAAAGCAAAAATAACTAACAACACAAAACAGTAACTAAAGAGTGCAAAGCATGCATGGTTGACAGCATCTTTAACCAGTGATGCCAAAGCAAAAGGACAATTTATGGACCTGTTACTGGACTTACATAGATGCACCCTTTAACAGCAGCACGTCGGCAAAACGCCTGTGCAAGCTCCCCTTGACCATAGATTGGGTAAATCAAAGCCCCAACAGCATTTGCAAATCTATAACAAAACCAGTAAAGCCATCAGAGTAATGGTTGCTAAATCATAACATTAGCATCTTAACAATGCCATGATCTGTAACTAAATAATTGATGTCTCACAGAGATATGACATGCTTATTCAACACTACAAAACTACGATGTCTAATTCCAGTTGCAGTTTCAAAAAAGCATTTACCACTTTTCACCCATTAGGACCAGTCTATCCAGCTTTCATTACTTCCCAACCCAAAAAAAGACTTATACGAGTTCTGGCTGATTAATAGAACTTGCTGTCAGCATAAGTTCCCCTCATATTCTGGTCTCAGAAACTTCACCTTCCCAACTATGCCTTTCCACCTTTCATTAAGCACCCTGTCTAGTTTAAAGGTCATCATTAGCAGCAGGCCAAATAGACTCCTTACCTGCCCATCTCTCAATCCTATTTAAGCTTTCAAACAAAAAACAATAATTCTTTCCAGGCATATGCAAGCCAGAGAAATCACTCAGGAATAATTGCCATGTTGCTCATTACAAACCAGTAATACAGGTTGAGAATGAGACAAGAACAAGAATGAACCTGCCCACTGATGAGTGATAGAGTGCTAAACGCTCGATTCCTTCTTTCGTACTGATCACAATTTTACATGCCTCCTTATCTTCCTGAT
Source organism: Eucalyptus sideroxylon x Eucalyptus melliodora (assembly GCA_016097485.1). Lineage (NCBI taxonomy): Eukaryota > Viridiplantae > Streptophyta > Magnoliopsida > Myrtales > Myrtaceae > Eucalyptus > Eucalyptus sideroxylon x Eucalyptus melliodora. Next base: position 41,656,551 of record CM027832.1, on the reverse strand, counting down.
CATAATCTGCCATAGCTATCGCGTAAAGAATAACCCTACACACCAAATGATAAGCTTTATTCCTCCGCACACATTGGACATTGTTCAAATAAGCCATCAAATCTCATTGGATTGGAAAAAAGTTGTGAATGAGGAAACTCGAAACGCATGAGCTCACGATTTAATCTTCTCCGGCAATCGCATCTTCCCCAGAAATTCAACGAAGGGACTCGCCAAGTCCTCCTCTGAAATCCTATCACTCTCACCATCTCCACTGAAATGCTGCTGAACAAGCTTGAAGAACCTCATCAACACATTCTTCTCCACCAAGCTCAAGCTCTTATCTTTAAAGATGGCAGCACGAGAATCGGGCACATTCACCAGATTCCCACCCTTGTCGCAAACGAGGCTCGCGTCGATCGACTTGAACTCCACGTACTGATTAGCACCCGATTTCAATATCGCATCGACCGCCTTGTCCGCGCAGAACAGTACCCGAGGTCCCGACAGGTCCAGACTGAACTTCCTCGAGTGTTGCTCGAGCGTCTCGGGCGCGAAGGAGGAAATCTCCACGTCGGAGTAGAGCGATCGGAGGTCGATGCTCGCGGCCGCGAGATCGTCGCCTCCGGGCGCGGCGGCGGCGGCGGCAGCGTCCGGAGAGGAAGGACGGGGGTGGTCGAGGAAACCGGAGAGATCGTCCGGAGGGAGGGAAGCGAAGTGCGAGCCGTAGAAGGGGTTGGGGTCGAGGTGGAGGACGGATTTGCCGGCGGCGGAGGCGGCGGCGGCGAGGATCGACTCCGGGAGGCCGGTGCCGACGATCACGAGGTCGAATTCAGACGGCTCGATCGGAGGATAGGGCGGGAGCTCGGCCATGGCGGCGGCGGCGGCGGCGGCGGCGCGTGAAATTGAATCGCCGAGACGGAGGGAGAGAGCGGGGGAAATGGGCGATTGTCGAGACGTGCCGTAGCGAAGAAGTTCTGAATCTCCGCTGACCGTCGAGTTGGTGGGCCATCGGGTCGGGCTTAGCCATGGGCCCATGGGCTCAAGGAGTGGTCAATGGGCTTTTCCTCGTATAGTTCACGTGGAACTGGGTAGTAACTAGTAAGTATGGTCTGAATCAACGGTTCCACCTTGGAACTCGAAATCGCCCACTAAAGATCGGTTTGAAAACCACTCATTGATTTCATGAATTCACTCAACAACCCAACAGCTGATCCTCTCTGATTCCCGAGTGGATCCATAGTCCTTAGAGCCAATATGAATGTCCCCAAGAAAACCATAATCTTTTTTCAAAAAATTCAATCAAATTTGAAATCAAATGTGTTCAAAAATCATTCGCAAATGTGTGAAATCTATAAAATAAAGTCACATGAAATTGATTTGATCTTAACATAAAATATGCTATCTTGATTCAAACATATCCCTTTTCAAAAATATTTTATCAAAACGGCTTATATGTATTTGGTTAAAAGATGATGAAACACATTAATAAATTCTGATTCAACATCAATCTCATGTTCTTAATACATAGGATAATCTCAAATATAATTGAAGTATACCAATTTAATCCGAGTACGTGATTCTACCTCGCAACGGGAAATCGAATCGATACTCATTGGTAGAAGTGAGTATCGGTCTAGGGTCAACCCTAGACCGACCCTGGATTAGCCAAACCTTACTGGTTTTGGTCCAGTTCCTATTGAGTCTGGGTTAGTCATTGGTCATAGAATTCCTGAATTAGCACTATGCAAGTTGATCCTCAATTCTGAGAGTTCCAAATTAATCCAACCTGGACCAACCATGATTATATATATTTAATATATCACTTATAATTTTTTTTTTATGACTCAAGGAAACCCATAAGTCGATGGCTAGCAGGCAAACCCTGGGACCCACGGAGAAACCTACCACCCAGTGAAGCGACTAAGTTACTTATAATTTTTTTATATAGTGAAAACCTTAAAATAAACGGTTTCAACAATGTTAAATAGCTATTTAGTGAGGAATTTAAGTAATTTTACATTGTTCTTTAATAACTTAGACTTTTAATGTCTTTTACAATATCAATAGTCATAATTTACAAATGAGGAAAATGTTTTTGTGAGAAGTCCTCATGGCATCTAGAAAAGCATAAACAGCTCCTTATGACATCCTCTTCTAGTATTTGTTATCTTCTATCTTATTTGTTCTCTTAATTTTCAATTTGCCAAAATCAAAAGAAACAACATATTCGTTTGTTACTCGAAACTCGCTTCACTCGCTTTGGGTCACTCGTGCCACTCACCGCTTGATACTCACTTGGTTTGTTGCTTTCCATTCAACATTCGATCCTCATTTTATTCGTCACTCACCCTACTTGACCCTCATCGCTTACCTTTCTTAGCTGATCTCATTCATCATTGAACTTATTGAGTTAGTACAGTCCTCGATTACCCTTTCAAGGAATACAAAAAATGAACTAAAATATTATTGATTGGTCCTGGTTAACCTTTAAATTAGATTGAACCCATTGGATCAATTTAGTCTTCAATCGTTTTTTTAAGGAGTACACAAAATGAAATAAAAAAAATTATCAATTGGTCCCGAGTTAACCTTGGAACCGAATTCAACCCATTGGGTCGGTGCGGTCCTCGATCCTTAAAATTAAAGACCAACAAGGGTTAGGGGTGGACCGATTCAACTCGGACCATGCTCACCCTCTACTTATCAATTCCAATTTACTGAAATCGGCAACCGGATGAGTCTCCATGATTACTGCCGGTTCTGGGCGGTCCAGTCCGGTTCCGGGCGATTTGGGTAACTTCCGGTTCTTTTGCAGCCCCAACGCAGAAGAAGACAAGAAGAAACTCGAGAGAGGGCGGGACGGGGCGGCAATGGCGGCTCCTGGGAAGTGCTTGCTGGTTACAGGTCCTCCTGTAAGCTCCTCTTTTACCCTCTCTCTCTCTCTCTCTCTAGCGAGCTGAGCTCGTCTCTGATCTTTCTCTGAGTACGGTGTTTTGGCGAGGAGGTTTCATCTCTCGCTCGTTCGCTCGCTCTTCAATGGGCAATTTTCTTGGTCGCAGGGCGTGGGGAAGACGACTCTGATAACAAGAGTCTTCGAATCGCTCAAGGCCTCGAACCCTCATTTGAAAGTCCAGGGTTTCTATACCCGTATGTTCTCTCTCTCTCTCTCTTCCTTGTTCCGGTTGCAGTGAGGATTTGTGGTTGATTTGGCGGTTTACCGTGGGTGGGCTGATGTTGGTGCAGGTGAGATAAGAGAAGGAGGAGACAGAGTCGGCTTCGAGGTGGTCACGTTGGATGGCCGTACTGGTCCCCTCGCCTCTTCCACCATTTCCACGTACCCTCTCTCTCCCTCTCTCTCTAGAAGTCATGTAGGGTCATAGAAGGTTCAGTATCATGCTGGGATCGATAGATCATAGCTGGAAATTTTGGATACGATCACTGGGCCTGTAATTTGTCGAGTTCTTGCATAGGATCCGATGTGTAGCCTCGGCGAAATGGTGCTTACCTTTCTGCACATTTCTGTTGCTGCATTGCTGTGATCTTGAAAGAGAACAGTGGTTGGTTAAATTCTGCAATTTGAACCAATTGCATATTAAAATCATCTTGTCCCTGATTGGGTCGATCTTTTGAGTTTTAATGGTCGCCGGAATGCATGATCCTATAAGGCTATGCCCTTTGCATCGAGTGATTGCTGGCACAAAGCCCCCTACTAGTAATGACAGCACAAAGCCATTGCGAGAAGTGTTCGATTTGACAAATGTGTTTCTTTGAACGTGAGAGACTGAGGAAATTGAAGAAATGAAAATTAATTTAACAACCAAATGCTGTTTTCTATCTTCAAGAAGCTGGTTATTTTAGCAAAAGCGTCGAATTGCTGAGTGGTCCCTAGCCAAAAAAATATTAAGTGCTTAGGTAGGTTACATACCTGTGTATTGCTTACCCTTTGGAGCATTCCACTCTATACGTGCTAAACTTCACTGTTCATCTTTGCTTCCCTTGCTGCCTGTTATGGCTTAGTTAGGGTTTTGCTCTGTGCTAATGCATCTTTTGCGGTGGCAGTTCAGATTCTCTCAGATGGCCAACTGTTGGGAAATACAAAGTAGATATAGCTTCATTCGAGTCACTTGCTTTACCCATGTTGCAGGTGGATATTTCATTTCTAAGTTCCGATGCCTCGTACTTTGTTGTGATTGTGAAATGAACATGTGTTTCCTCATCTTTGTTGTTCTAAGTCCCTGATATGGTTGACTTATCTCAATTGATTTTGGCAATCAACTAATCCATTTTATTCAACATGCGGATGTATATGTGTGCATTAAGTTTGTATTCTTGGCATCAAGGCAGAAAAATTCATGAGTTTCGTACTTGGCAATCTTGGCATCAATTGTTCAAAACTTCTTGTTATTTTTCTTTTTTTAAAGTCTAGTCATCTGGTCAGGTTTGCAAGCTGAAGTCCTACTTGTTGTGTCCAAAATTTAATATGCTGTTCATGTTAATTAAGGGCGGTTCCCTGGCCTGGCTCCACTATGACTATCTAGTATTGATTGATCCTCTAGAATCCTCAGTTTTGCCACATACTTCTGTTGCTCATATTGTGTGGCTACGGTTTAACTTTCTAGAAGGGGGCTGTTGATTGAAGCTTGAATGACCATATCATTAGGTCAAGGAAGATACCGATCTCTATATCATTGATGAAGTTGGTAAGATGGAGCTATACAGTTCGGCATTCTTCCCAGCTGTCCTAAAGGTTCTCCAGTCCAATATCCCACTCATGGCATCCATTCCCATTCCAAAAAACGGTCGCGATATACCGGGAGGTATGTTTTCTATAGGCAGATGCTACTCATAAGTTGCTGCATCAGCATTTCAATTTTATTGCATAATAGGACTGCTAAGAAGAGTAGAGCACCTTCATTTTGACCCCACCCCCCCGGGGCCAAAAAAAAAAAAAAAAAAAAAAAAAAGAAAACAGAGAGAGAAGAGTACCTTCATAGCGGTAGACTGGCAATTATGGCATTGTAATACGGGAGAGAATCTGTACAGACATATAATATAAAGTCTTCTAGAGAAAATTGATGCCTGAAAATCTTAAGCAGAATGAAAATGACATGTTTAATGTTGAAATGTTATTCTTCAGGCTCTGTTAATTAACAATCTGTCTCTGCAGTTGCGCGGTTGAGGAATCATCCAGGAGCAGAAGTTTTCACTCTGAGCGCAAGTAATAGAGATGCTGTTAGAGAGCAAATATATAACAAACTACACGACTTACTCCCTAAGCAATAGGGTAAGCAAGAGTTTGGGATTTCAACCCTCATCTGGAATACCAACTTGCCTTGCGTCATGCTGACAAATGACAATTGTGCGTTAGTCTCGAACCTCTTCAATTTTCATCTCATCTTAAAGAAGCGGGCCATTTGTGCTGTATAAAGTAATCTGCATGACAGGTATCCTCAAGAAATCTGATGGTCGGTTGAATTAGTCTATGAATGTTGGGATTTTGTTTCCTTCCCAGAGCGCACAGTGTTTTAGCAGTTGCTTTGTTTGACCTCCATCCCTGATGGAAGGTGCAAAAGTGATTTGCGTGCACTGTAGTCACCTGGAAAGTTTTTAGATGTAGATATACCTTAACATTGTAGAAGTTAGTAGTCATTATGCAATCGAGCTGCTTTGTCCGGACAGCAAGGAACCTTTTTCTTGATGGTATGTGGTCATGAATCTCACTTGCGTGAATTCGTGCATGACTGACTCGAGAAATTGTCGGACCATGCTGCATCCTCTCGCATAATTATCGATTCTACAAAGTCATAAAGATCATGCTCCAGAATTTGGGTTAGAAATTGAAGAAAAGATTGCAGTTGCAGTTGGGAGCAATTGTCGGAAACCCTTTTTGAGTTTTGAAATATTATGGTGAAAGCGATCGTCAAGCTAGAAACTCTTAGCATTTCAGCCATTGGGTTTCGTCTCCAATCTTTTGTTGAAAAGGTAGTAGGATGGTAATTCTCAGCATGGGTTAGTAACTCGGAAGTGTTCGCGATATACAGTTTCTCCTCGGAAGATAGGGAGCTCTTGTACTATATTTACCCATTTTTCGGTTCGCTCTTGATTCGACCTAGATCGTCCGTGTTAACCAAGTAGAGGATGGATCTTTATGTGTTAACGCAAGGATCAACATCCCGGGAAGTGCTAAATTGCTCTAATCATCTGGGCGGTCAGAATTCGAGAAATCGAAAATGGAGAATATGAAAGAATGAATGGAGGTCATGCAGCTAAGGTCCTGCGAGGCGGTGGGAGTTTTCTACTTCCATGACTTGCTTGAAGACATGATCAACTGGGCAAATGGAGTCGAGTCGAGATGGCGGTTTTGGTCTCACGGAGATTCGGTTGGACAGATTGTTATTGGCAGATGAAGAGACACCGACGGATCTCTCGGCACCAACCGATACGAGATTGGCTCTCACCATATGAATCGAACCCGTGACTTTGTGGAAAACAAGTGACCCTTTCATAACTGGGCCAAACATCATGACAGCGAATGCTAACCTTACCGACCTAAAGTTTAAAGTAAAAAAAAACTGGAGAGCTCCGATCTTTATGAAAATACGCTCAAAATAGTTACGCTAAATGGGTTTCATGCACCAGAGAACACGCCCCTCTATGGGCATTTGAGATCATTTGAATGTCAAATTTGCCGTTCAATGCATTGATCACTTTCGAGCGCGCCTAGCACGGTCATTTTCGGGACGCTACTAATCACCAACGAATGGCAGGCGGACGAGTGGTCACACCGAATTACGTACAGGCCACGGTACCCGAATAATACGCATTGGTAGGGGGGGATGACCGGCGGACCAATTCAAAGCTCTGCACATGCCCGATTCAATCCCCGAAAGAGAAAAAACAATTTCAGAGTCAAGGAATCTCCGACCGTATCCAGGTGTCGATTCCCGATTGGCCAAGGTTGGTTACAGGTGAAGATGAGGACAAAGTTTGGTGTTTTTGCTTTTGTTAGGTATATATAATCCCTCTCAAGTCTTCGAACGTCGTAATTCTTGTCGCCAACTGAGTGCCAGAAAAGCGTAGGACGGACTTTTTTTTTTCGGTGCGCCCGTTCGTTATTCGCAGCCGTTGATCACTGGAAGTCTTTCTCCTTTCCTCTTTTTTTTTTTCTTATTATAAAAAAAATGATAAAAAGAAAATCGATCGTTTGTTCTATATGATCCGACACGACTTATGTGAGTGGAGGTGGCTGCGCTATTTTCAAATTATATTTAGCTCCAGTGAACCGACCATTATGACCTTCAATAAATATGGATATCTAGCCAGCCAAATATTTATCGAACTCAGCTTTTTAGTTTCCTCGACCTAAGTTTAGAAACAATAGGTTTCCTTTTTCTTGGTATAATTCCCTCATGTTAAATGGCACTTTAGCTCAGCAGTATTAGCATTGACTTTTTTCATATATATAATCGACATTTTATAAAGGCTTACCTTGTTTTCATCCCTTATTGGCTCCTAACACATTTCTATCATAATGAATTGATTGTATTAACTTTTGCGGTCCCATTCTTAATTTAAGATTATTTCTTAGCTTTTTCATCCATTATTGTTGGCATAACTAAATTCTCCCTGACTATTCCTGCTCTTAATCTAATATTATATCTTACCTTTTTTTCTTCTTCTTTTTTTCAATTTTATTAAAAGAAAAACTTACATCACTTTCAAGCAACATTTTTTCCACCCTAGCCGATTCATCCTCACCCGTTACATTTTAACATTTCCTTCGTAAAGTTTATGTTTGTCTTCTCTTAAACTTATTCTCCACTATTATAACATGAGCAGGCAAGGCACTAATCATATATTGGAGTAAAGAAACGTTAATTTTATCTGCATATTATTTAATTTATTTTCGTAGATTATTCTCATGATCGTGAATTTTTTTATTTCGAGTTTTGATACATATTTACTCAAAAATTGAATATTGTGACTAATGTATACATTATACACAATTTACTCAAAGGTTATTCTCTTACTTGTGCTTAAATTACTTTTTGAATAACCGTTTTTTGATATAAAAAATAAATATAAAATCATCAACAAAATAATTATTTTTTTCCAAAAATAATAATAATAATAAGGTAGCTGTCTAGCAAATAATTTCTCTTTAAAAAGAGGTGCACAAACTTTGTTCCAAATTGAAAAAGAAAAGGAAAGAAACCAAAAAAGAAGAAATAAAGGCAAGTGTCCGTCTTGAATCAAGCGTGGCTTCACGTTTAATTTTAATTAATATTATTTGAGGGGGTAAGAAATAAAATTCAAACAAACGAAAAAGAAAAAGAAGGTAAGAAATAATCTTAAATTTAGAGTAGAGCCCGTGGGGGTAAGTGTAGTCAATTCAATGTAAAATGGGATGTCAAAAATTAATAAGCGGATGGAAATAACACGAGCTTTTATAAAATTTTGATATTTTTTTTATTCAATAGAAATGGCGTTCAATCAAACAATGAGTTTCCTTTTCTTTATTTTTCTAGTTTTTGTTATTTACAAACAACCGTTGTTCTCAAAATAACCATAAAGATGTGGCGAAACAACAACTACGAATACTCGTCTCACTCATACCACGGCCGCGGTGGCTCCACCTGGATAAGACTCTGATCCTCAACGAAGAGGTGAAGGGTTCGAAACCCGGGAGGCGCTATGTGTATTAAGTGTGACTCGGGGGTGGTGGGTCCTCCCGCTTAAGTGTCACTTGGGGGTTTCTGGCGCATTTTGTCTACCGCAGTTGGTTCCTCCAATACCAAAATAAATAAATAAATAAATAAAATACTCGTCTCACTCATGAGCCTCTATTTGTTACATGGAAAATAAATAGTTTGGAAGATATTTCCAAAAATTAATTGCTTGAAATGACCATCATTATTGATACTAATTTATATTTAAACAATTTCGTGGACGATAAAAATATTTTTCATTCATTTATTCATTTTGTCGGGTGATTCAAATAATTATGTTTTTTTGGAAAATATTTTTCAAATCTCGTTTTCTGTAAAACAATCGCACTCTCAATGATCTCTCAAATTTTTCATCATTATAAATGCAAAACAACCAATTTGGCTATAAAATGTAAATAACTTTCAATGCCTCAAACCATTTGAACAAAGAGAATTACATGTAAGTTCACTGAAATATGAATCCATCTAAATCAAATCTCAGACCAAATTAACTTGTTGAAATGATCTCTTGTACAAAACGATGAAAGTTCATATACAAAGGATCAAAGAGCTAGAAATCGATGATAATTTTTTGGAGAAATCATACATAAATTTCGATGAAAGCATAAATATCATGCAATATACCGAAGCAAGCATGCTCTAATATATTACATAAATTCTTACTATGACAAACTTTTGAAATCAAGAGAGCGGGTGAGAAGATTTACATCAGAACCTCTCAACAAGAGAAGATGAAAAGGGTAGAATATTTCTTTTTCACCATGAGAAATAAAAAAAAAAGGTGGGCCTAATTAACCCTTGAATGCGTACTCAAGTGTGGAGATCATTTTGGTCAATTCACTTCATATACACAAAGACATGCATACATACATATTTCAAAAAAGTTTAGAAGATCTTCCAAACCAATGTTGTCAAAGGTTCTAGGTGGGAATGAGAGGGGCCCCACCGGAGGAATCTCTCTTTGGCAGTCATTGCGAACTTTTTTCCTTTCGGTCCAATGAAGCAAATTCTTTGCCGGGGCAGTGAGTGGGAAATTGGAGGGGATTGCATGTCGATATCGGCATTGATTATGCGTTAGAGGCCAAAAACTTACTAACTCAACTGTTGAACTTGGGCAGCATCCAATAAAAAAGAAGACCCCATCATGACTTCCACCTCAAAAAAGGGTGTCAAAAGACCAATCGATGGTGAGAGAAAGAAGAGAGAGATTGACTGGATAGAACTGTGGAATCATCGATGCCTAATTGCATGTTGATGAAGCTAACTCGGTATTAAAGATGAAGACAGCTCATAAATGAGAGTGCAGATTGATAAGACATGGAGTGATATCCAAGCGATTTGTCCCTGTGGGGTTTGTGAATTCTTTCTCACTCGGTTGAGATAAGAATGATGTGGGAGAGAAAAATTGTGGAGCTTCTATATATATCTCGATATATTTGGAAGATCCAAATAAATATTCTAAATATATATCTAGATATTTCTAATCCGATAGGTCAAGCTTTCATCGACCCGACCATTGGTCGATGCAAACCCTCGGCCTTAAAAGCCTCGTCCCTTTTGCCAACCACTCTGATGTTTCCTTGGCTTGACGGTAGCTCATTCTCTCTATGCATATCTTTATTCTAACAATTTCTTTCTTTCTTTTTTTGGCTTTTTCTTTTGCATCGTTTTCCCCCACCTAAATGAGGGTCGGTGCGGTCCCAAACGAAATTGCACGAGCTTAACGAGTCTCTTCCTGTGTGATGTATTCTGCCATAAACAAGTTTATATAGGGGTCTATATGATAACATTTCTATTCCTTTATTTTTTTTTTTTTTTCGGAATAAAATGATAACATAAATCTGTTTGATAACATTAATTAATTTTTCTATTCCTCGAAACAGAAAAATAACCAAATAATAGATTTGGAATAGAAATAAAAAGTAAAAAAAAGTAGTTTCTTGTTCCCAAGAACAATTTCTAGAAGTAAATCATCATCTTCTTCTTCTTTTCCTTTTCTTCTTCTTCCCCACCAAGAAAAAAGAAAAAAATTGAAAAAATTATTAAAAAATTAAAAGAAATTATATGTTTACAAAAAAATTATAGATCATATCAAACATATTCCTGTTCTTTTTCTATTTCGAGAATATAAATTTTGTGTATTTATTAAACGCGTTCCTTTACTCATAAATTATTCTAAGAAATAAAAATAGAAAAAAATATTTTTAAAAATAAATTGTTCTCCATAATAGAATTACAAATAGAATTATGCACCCTAATTCATCCAAAATTGATCAGGAAAACAGTCAAAGTACATTGATCTAGGCATAAATTGAAGTTCAATGCAATTGGCAAAACTGAAGTCTATTGATTCACACCAATGTGCAAATATTATTGATAAAGTTCATAGAACACTCACTTTAGTGTTGTAATTTTTTTATCGATCATGTAAATATCACATTGATAAAAAATCGAGTGACGTATTTCAACAATTCATCTATGTAACTTTTTAAATAAAATTGTGAGCCTGCCATGGGTTTTTCAGAACAAATTCCAGCCTAAAGTAGAAAATGAAGAAGATATTGGGGCAAGTGAGACCAAGGGTGTGTTTGTTTAGGTGAAAACTTGAGGAAAATATCTTCCGAAAAATCATTCTTTAGGAGAATAGATAGTTTTCCTTTATTTGGTGATATGTGGCCAAAAAAATTTTCCGGTGTTCGGATCTTTTTTGGAAAATGATTTTCAATCTCATGACTTTATCCTAGATAAGAGTGTGCAACCAAATTGGTTCTATTAAAGAACTGGACTAGATCGGACCGCTCGAAAAATAAGTCCGGGAACCGGTTCTCATTGGAATTGGTCGGATAACAGGTTTCAAATTTTTGGAATAAGTTGGAACCGGTTTGGGAACAGGTTCCAATTGATCACTTCGGTGAATAATCGATCACTTTGGTGCCTCCAACGATGTATTTCAACAATTCATCTTACATGACCTTTTAAATAAAATTGTGAGCATGCGGTAGGTTTTTTAGAACGAATTCCAGCCTAAAGTAGAAAATGAAGTAGTTATTGGGGCAAGTGAGACTACAGACATGTTTGTTTAGGTGAAAACTTAAGGAAATTTTTTTCTGAAAAATCATTTTTGAGGAAAATGGATAATTTTCCTTTTATTTGGTGATATGCGGCCAAAAAAGTTTCCGGTGTTCGGATCTTTTTTGGAAAATGATTTTCAATCTCATGACTTTATCCTAGATAAGGATGTGCAACCAAATTGGTTCTATTAAAGAATTGGACTAGACCGGACCGCCCGAAAAATAGGTTTGGGAACCAGTTATCATTGGAATTGGTCTGAGAACAAGTTTCAAATTTTTGGAATAAGTTGGAACCGGTTTGGGAACAGGTTCCAATTGATCACTTTGGTGAATAATCGATCACTTTGGTGCCTCCAACGATGTATTTCAACAATTCATCTTACGTGACCTTTAAAATAAAATTGTGAGCATGCGGTAGGTTTTTTAGAACGAATTCCAGCCTAAAGTAGAAAATGAAGTAGATATTGGGGCAAGTGAGACTACCGACATGTTTGTTTAGGCGAAAACTTAAGGAAAATATTTTATGAAAAATCATTTTTCAAGAAAATGGATAATTTTCCTTTTATTTGGTGATATGTGGCCAAAAAAGTTTTCCGGTGTTCGGATCTTTTTTGGAAAATGATTTTCAATCTCATGACTTTATCCTAGATAAGGGTGTGCAACCAAATTGGTTCTATTAAAGAACTAGACTAGATCAGACCGCCCGAAAAATAGGTCCGGGAACCGGTTATCAATGGAATTGATTTGAGAACAGGTTTCAAATTTTTGGAATAAGTTGGAACTGGTTTGGGAACAAGTTCCAATTGATCACTTTGGTGAATAATCGATCACTTTGGTGCCTCCAACGATGTATTTCAACAATTCATCTTACCTGACCTTTTAAATAAAATTGTGAGCATGCAGTAGGTTTTTTAGAGCGAATTCCAGCCTAAAGTAGAAAATGAAGTAGATATTGGGGCAAGTGAGACTACAGACATGTTTGTTTAGGTGAAAACTTAAGGAAATTTTTTTCTGAAAAATCATTTTTCAGGAAAATGGATTATTTTCCTTTTATTTGGTGATATGCGGCCAAAAAAGTTTCTGGTGTTCGGATCTTTTTTGGAAAATGATTTTCAATCTCATGACTTTATCCTAGATAAGGGTGTGCAACCAAATTGGTTCTATTAAAGAATTGGACTAGACCGGACCGCCAGAAAAATAGGTCCGGGAACCGGTTATCATTGGAATTGGTCTGAGAACAGGTTTCAAATTTTTGGAATAAGTTGGAACCGGTTTGGGAACAAGTTCCAATTGATCACTTTGGTGAATAATCGATCACTTTGGTGCCTCCAACGCTGTATTTCAACAATTCATCTTACGTGACCTTTTAAATAAAATTGTGAGCATGCGGTAGGTTTTTTAGAACGAATTCCAGCCTAAAGTAGAAAATGAAGTAGATATTGGGGCAAGTGAGACTGTGGACATGTTTGTTTAGGTAAAAAATTAAGGAAAATATTTTCTGAAAAATCATTTTTCAAGAAAATGGATAATTTTCCTTTTATTTGGTGATATGTGGCCAAAAAAGTTTTCCGGTGTTCGGATCTTTTTGGAAAATGATTTTCAATCTCATGACTTTATCCTAGATAAGGGTGTGCAACCAAATTGGTTCTATTGAAGAACTGGACTAGATCGGATCGCCCGAAAAATAGGACCGGGAACCGGTTATCATTGGAATTGGTTTGAGAACAGGTTTCAAATTTTTGGAATAAGTTGGAACCGGTTTGGGAACAAATTCCAATTGATCACTTCGGTGAATAATCGATCACTTTGGTGCCTCCAACGATGTATTTCAACAATTCATCTTACCTGACCTTTTAAATAAAATTGTGAGCATGCAGTAGGTTTTTTAGAGCGAATTCCAGCCTAAAGTAGAAAATGAAGTAGATATTGGGGCAAGTGAGACTACAGACATGTTTGTTTAGGTGAAAACTTAAGGAAAATATTTTCTGAAAATCATTTTTCAAGAAAATGGATAATTTTCCTTTTATTTGGTGATATGCGGCCAAAAAAGTTTTCGGTGTTCGGATCTTTTTTGGAAAATGATTTTCAATCTCATGACTTTATCCTAGATAAGGGTGTGCAACCAAATTGGTTCTATTAAAGAATTGGACTAGACCAGACCCCGAAAAATAGGTCCGGGAACCGGTTATCATTGGAATTGGTCTGAGAACATGTTTCAAATTTTTGGAATAAGTTGGAACCGGTTTGGGAACAGGTTCCAATTGATCACTTTGGTGAATAATCGATCACTTTGGTGCCTCCAACGATGTATTTCAACAATTCATCTTACGTGACCTTTTAAATAAAATTGTGAGCATGCGGTAGGTTTTTTAGAACGAATTCCAGCCGAAAGTAGAAAATGAAGTAGATATTGGGGCAAGTGAGACTACGACATGTTTGTTTAGGCGAAAACTTAAGGGAAATATTTTCTGAAAAATCATTTTTCAGGAAAATGGATAATTTTCCTTTTATTTGGTGATATGCGGCCAAAAAAGTTTTATGGTGTTCGGATCTTTTTTGGAAAATGATTTTCAATCTCATGACTTTATCCTAGATAAGGGTGTGCAACCAAATTGGTTCTATTAAAGAATTGGACTAGACCGAACTACTCAGAAAAATAAGTCCGGAAACCGGTTATCATTGGCATTGGTTTGAGAATAGGTTTCAAATTTTTGGAACAAGTTGGAACCGGTTTGGGAACAGGTTCCAATTGATCACTTTGGTGAATAATCGATCACTTTGGTGCCTCCAATGATGTATTTCAACAATTCATCTTACGTGACCTTTTAAATAAAATTGTGAGCATGCGATAGGTTTTTTAGAACGAATTCCAGCCTAAAGTAGAAAATGAAGTAGATATTGGGGCAAGTGAGACTACCGACATGTTTGTTTAGACGAAAACTTAAGGAAAATATTTTATGAAAAATCATTTTTCAAGAAAATAGATAATTTTCCTTTTATTTGGTGATATGTGGCCAAAAAAGTTTTCCGGTGTTCGGATCTTTTTTGGAAAATGATTTTCAATCTCATGACTTTATCCTAGGTAGGAGTGTGCAACCAAATCGGTTCTATTGAAGAATCGGATTGGACCAGATTGCTCGGAAAATAGGTCTGAGAACCGGTTCTTATGTGGAACTAGTCTGAGAATAGGTTTCAAATTTTTGGAATCAGTTGGAACCGGTTTGGGAATAGATTCCAATTATCACTTTGGTGAAAAATCGATCACTTTGGTGCCTCAAACGATGTATTTCAACAATTCATCTTACGTGACATTTTAAATAAAATTGTGAGCATGCGGTAGGTTTTTTAGAACGAATTCCAGCCTAAAGTAGAAAATAAAGAAGATATTGGGGCAAGCGAGACTACGGATGTGTTTGTTTAGGCGAAAAAATAAGGAAAATATTTTATGAAAAATCATTTTTCAAGAAAATAGATAATTTTCCTTTTATTTGGTGATATGTGGCCAAAAAAGTTTTATGGTGTTTGGATCTTATTTGCATGACTTTATCCTAAGTAGGGGTGTGCAACCAAATTGGTTCTACCAAAGAACCAGACTAGACCGGACTACTCAAAAATTAGGTCCAGGGACTGATTCTCGTTGGTTTGAGAATAGGTTTTAAATTTTTGGAATCAGTTTGGGAACAAGTTCCAATTGAACCTAAACCTTATATGATTTTCTTGTAAAGGAATGAACCAAAAAAGGGAACAAAAAAATAAAACAGGTTCTCGAGTAGACCGTGGAATCGGATAAGAAAAGTAGGGTAGGTTCTAGAATCTATTCTAAGTAAAATGGCAGGTTTTAGAGGAAAAAAATTAAGAACTAATTATAATAGGGTAGGTTTCAAGTTCTAATTTCAAAACCCATCCACTTTGGATCGATTATCCCTAATCTAAAGCAAAAAATAATAAATAAATAATTTTTTATTTACTTATTTTCTTTTCTTTATTTCTTCATCTATTGGTCTCTGGCCTCATCAACGATAGGTTATAGGCCATGAGGGAGGCTCAACTTCGTTGGCCTTGAGTGACGTCGAGTCTCGCTAGGATTTGGCGAGCTTGAGCTCACCGACCTATGCTTGTCACTAGTCATCACCCACAGCTGAGGCTCAGCCGGATGAGGGAGAAGGAAAAAGAAAAAAAAAGAAAAAAATATTGAAAGACTAAAAAAATCAAAATGAGTAATTCTAGAAAATGTTTTCATCCTTTTAGATTTAGGAATTCACTTCCCTAATTATATGAATGAATATTTTTGTTGCTCAAAAAGTGTTTTCGATTAATTAGACATTTTCAGCAAAATAAAAAGGTGAAAATTTAGAAAATTAATGTTTGAAAAACATTTTATTTCAAACAAACACACCCTAAAAATGATGACGTTTCATCTGTTACCTTGCTTCTTGTTCCCTCTAGAGTTTGTACGACAATATCTCATTATATCCAACTTTATCCTATCATGAGTAAGCACCAAACGTAGGATATAATAAATCTAATTATATCCCGAATTTTATCTTAACTGTCAAACGCAACATTTGTATTTATTTTTGGTGCTTCTCCCTGTTACTCTTACTAATGGAAACAATCATTGCTACCGATATGTCGCAGAGATAAGTTGGAGGCAAGATCGTGGAAGGAAATCTAGAGAAATCGCATTCGGGTTATTTTGGAAAAGAAACTGACGACAATAGCCTATTCAATGTGCTTTCGCCTTCACGTGATCATAAAAGTAATTATTCCCTTTTCACCAAAAAAAAAAGAAAAAGTAATTATTCCCTTAATTTGTGAGATTGCCGATTTTATCTTGCCAACAAGCCACGTTAGATTTTTCAGCTTCATAAGTCGATTCACTCGAGCGATCAAATTTTATGATTTTTTTTTTAAAAACAAAAATGACACTCAAGTAATCGGAAAGTGAGCACGACGCGAAGGATGTACATAATATAATATACACTCTCCCTCTTCGTATGATACATTTTTTTCGGTGACGGCGCCGACCGTGACTGGCGCTAAAATACTACGAACGAACACGCTACGAAAAGCGCGCATAACGACAGAAGAAAAGGGGGCCCCGCGATTTCCTCCTTGTCGATCGAGAGAGAGAAAGGAAACAGTAGTAGTAGGACAAAAGACACCACCATGTTATCACCTTCGATTTCTTAAATTTCACAATAATCCCCGTTTTTGTCATTTTGAGCTCGAAAAAGACAGCCGGACCGCAATTGTCGCATGAATTAGCGGCGTTCTCTCGATAATCGAGGGGGGGGCACTATCTCGTGATCTCCACCGGCTTGCGACGCCGGATTTCACATAATTCTCGGCACGATTAAAAATTCGGCCGTTTTATTAATTAACCCGGGCGCGAGGAATGGGGGCAGGATCCCGGGGATCTTCTCCAATTAGAAGGCGAGGCACGTGTCGCCCGCCCGAGCGGGGTGTGCGGAGGAGGAAAATCCAAACGGCAAGGGCTGTCCAGGGCGGCACACGGCCCGCGCGGACCCACTAACGTGCGCACGGTGCGCGCGATAAGTTGGGGGGAGCGGGGGCCCCACCCGGAAAAAAAACCCAACAAACACTCCTTTAGACTTTCGTTCCACGCCTTTCTCTTTTTCCTCGCTTCCCCCTCTTTCTTTCTCTCTCTACTTTTTATCTTCTTCTTCGTCTCCGTCTTCTTCTTCACTGATCACTGCAAAAAAAAAAGAAAGTACTCCTCCGCCGCCTCCTCCTCCTCCTCCTCCTCCTCCGCAGCAGCCGTACGCAGGCGCGCACGCTCGACGGCGCATTCCTCCTCCCCTCGTTCGCGGCGGCGGGCAGACACCGGGCGTGCCATGAGAAGAAGGCCGTGATGGAATGGGAGAAGCAGGAACAGCACCACCCCCACCATCACCACCACCCCCACCATCACGCGCACCAGCAGCAGCAGCACCACCAGCAGCAGCAGCCGCAGCAGCAGCAAGCGAAGGAGGCTCAGCAGCAGCAGCAGCAGGGGGGAGAGGGCATGGGTAACGGGACGGCGGCCGGGAACGGGGGCGGAGTGCTGTACGTGAAGGTGATGACGGACGAGCAGCTGGAGACCCTCCGGAAGCAGATCGCCGTCTACGCCTCCATCTGCGAGCAGCTCGTCGAGATGCACAAGAACCTCACCGCTCAGCAGGATCTCGCAGGTCTCCCTCTCTCTTTCTCTCTCTCTCTCTCTCGCGGTCGCTTGCGGTAATGGCGGCGGTCTCGCGCCGGCGTGGCTTCGGGGCTGGACGATTAGGGGTTGCTGATCGCGCGTAGGTCGGTCCGTCGTTCCGCTATTTAGGTTTAAATTACGGGAAATTACATCGTCTGAGTAGTTTTTTTTCCCGAGATCCGTGTCGGCATTCCTGCCAATTTTGCACGCCCGCACTTCCGGTGTCCGGTCGAACGACTGGGAACTGCAAATTCGGTCGGGCATTCGTGGACGCTCGTGTCCGTGCAGGTTTTTGTCCTGTTTTGTATCTCTGTTGTCGTTTTGTGGGCGGCGTTCCTCCGTTTCAGCGGATGGTTTCCTGGTGTTTGAAGGGAGTGCCGCGTTCGTGTCTGATCATCGGGCTGGCTTTTATTACCTTTTTAGTGCGACGACGACTTCTTCATCCGGGAGCGGTGGTTCTGATGTAATTATTCCTCCTGTTCACTCAATCCTCGTACTTCTTTGTACGGACATTCTCGTACTCGGGCGTGTGATTTCTGTGCACTTTTGGTGTCTCGTGTTGAATTCGCGTTCAGACGTGGGGGGTCGCCCCTCGAAATTGAATTCTTGATTCGGGAAGGAAAAATATTCAGTAGCTGTTCCTCGACAACTTTTTGGCTTCTGACCTCGAGGATCTTGTTCTTTGCTGGCTCGTGACCTGGGATGGTTGGCAGAAAGATTCTCTCTTCCGTGCTTAGAGCCTGATTTCAGCTTGATGGATGAGGATTTGACTTTTTCCAATTTGATGGATGATTTCTGTACCATTGGGCTCTAACTTTTCAATACTGGAACACTGATTGGCTGGGATTGCTCTCAGGAAACAGAATATTTACTCTCTCTCTGGGGTAACCATCATGATGTCTGGAAGCATTTATGTCTATAGAAATACTGATGCTCGTCTAACTTTTAATCAATTCTTCTGGAAAAGCACATGCTACATTACAAATTGATGAACTCCAAAAGCATATGCTTAAATCTTCTGTGACTCTTCTTTCTCTGGGGTTTTTCTATTCCTTAGTGCAGCTTCATAATTATGATGTCTAGGAGCCTTTTTCTCCATAGAGAGGAGGTTTCTGAAGGCTACACCTCTCTCTGCCTGCTGTTTGATATGTAATCCTATCGTTTTAGCCGTGTAATAGCTGCCTATTTTTGTTAGATGATCCTAGTAATTTTCTTCTTCTTTTTTCTTTTTAAATGCATATAGGAGGCTCTAGCACTTCTGCACTTGATCTCCCGAACTTTCTTGCATCATTGTGAAAACATCAGTTTTCCGAAGGTGAATGTAACTTTTAAGCTGACGTTTTACTGGCTTCATCAGGTGTTAGGCTGGGAAATTTGTATTGTGACCCCTTGATGACAACTGGTGGTCACAAAATAACTGCCAGGCAGCGATGGACTCCAACACCTATACAACTTCAAATTCTTGAGCGCATCTTCAATGAAGGAAATGGTACCCCAAGCAAACAGAAAATCAAAGAGATTACTACCGAACTGAGCCAACATGGACAAATTTCAGAAACGAATGTCTATAACTGGTTCCAGAACCGGCGTGCACGATCCAAAAGGAAAATGCAGAATGCAACCGGCAACAATACTGAATCTGAAGCAGAAGCAGAAGTTGAGTCACCAAAGGAGATGAAGACAAAACCTGAGATCTTTCAATCTCAGCAGAATCCTGTATCAAGGAACGAAGATTTGTGCTTCCACAGCCCTGAGATTAGCTCAGATCTTCATTTTGCTGATTCACAGACCAAAGTGGAGAGCATGGTTTATTCAGATGGCAGTATGAGATCCAGGAATAGGAACCTAGGCCAGCTATCCTTCTATGATGCCATGCTGCCAAATCCAGGTACATACTCAGATATACATCTAATTATTAAGGGGAGTCATCTAGATTGATAATGGTGTAATTTGATTTGATAACCCAGAGTCTTATCATTTCCAGACGTGCTTTTGGACACTATCTAGATGAAACATGACAGATTAAGTGATTTTTAGCGATGATATCAGCAGAGAAGTGTTTTTATATTCATGCATTTGCTGATTATCCTAACAGAGAGATTCAGAAATTGGTATGAACAGTTCTTGGTGAAGTTAATCTTTGGTCAATTCGATAGCAAAGAACTGTTCAATTGACCCTCCCATGCTTTTCCATTCTACGTAACAGCAACATTCACTGGTTTTTGAGTCTAAATATGCCTCATTGATTCTTAATTTCATATATATTTACTGTGAATCTATGTAATGATTATGATGGGTTTCCCATCTCAGATTTGGGTAATAGCATCGATGATGGTAACTAAATTGCAAATGTTCCTTAGCATAAGCCAATTTTGCCTAAAGCACATGTGGAGTTGCTAATTTCTGATATGTTTCTAGGCGGTCTTGCAGGAAATGAGCATCTGGGTGGGAAGATGGAGGTACCAGGAGCCTATGGTCTGTATCATTCTGCGGAAGACTTCGGCATGAGTGGATGATGCTGATCGGTGCCATGGATCTGCCCCCCCTCTTTTCTTCCATATAGCATAACTTGCCTGCCATGCTAATGCTGATGCTGATGTTTAGCTTTTGCCGCTTGCGGCGTCATAGCTTGGTCCGGAGCCTAATCTTGCAGAGTTGGATGTTCAGTTTGCTTTTTGTGAAGGAACTGATTTTACTGAGGATCATATGCTAGTTTGACTAGTTTGTTTGGATTTTTGATGGACTAGTGTCACACAAATTTGTTTACGGGAGCGGGATGAGCGCTGTATATTCTATTCAAATCACTCTGGCTCTTGCAATTTCAGAATGCGGGCATTTAGATAGACCGTGGAGTTAGGCCCGTTTTTTCCTTATGTCCTAGTGGCTTACCTACTGTTGAAGAAGAATCTGGGAAGCTTTGTGTTTGATCTAGTTATGTATATGCATGATTTCGTGCACCTGTTCAATCAGTTGTCTTGGGCGTGCAGAATTCTTTATCTTGGCGATTGACTTTGATGGATTCACGGTTGAGGAAGCAATTCTCTCATTTTCATGTTGTTCGTGCATGCGTGCATGCGTAATGCAATTTGAGGAATGTGACCTCTATGACATGCGCAGGACTCAATAGGGAGGGCAGGTCTTCATTTAACTCGTGGGAAAGTAATTATTATTTTCTCGTCGAACTTCTTAAAGCTAAAAAAAGGTAATTCAATCATAGAAAATTGCGGAAAAAAAAGTTCCAATTCACTATTGGTCACAACATGTTTTAAATAATTTGACATTCGATACTAATTTATGTTGAATTTTGAATTCAAGGATGAAAGGGAATAGATGAAGTGTATGAATGGTGTGTGACACTATATTAAGACCTTTCTTTATACAAGAAAGGATGCTTCCGAGAATGCGTAACATGAAAACATTGCACTTGTAAGCGGTAGTTTGTTACTTAGCTGTAATAGTCGTGCCTCGTTCTCACATCTCGCTTAAAGATAGCGATTTAACTTTATGTATAGTAATTTATTCATAGAATTCATAAATGAAATATAGCTGCTCATTAAATACCATATAATAGTGCAGTAAAACACCTTCAAATTGTCCAAATATGATGCTGTCATTCGAGAAATTGTGAAGTAATAACTTTTCTCATGTAGTAATTTACTTTTAAGGTTGATCGAATATCCGATGAAAAATCGTGAGTAACCGAAAATTGTGGTAAATCTTTGGTGATCATGACATTTCTTCATGGTTCTAGTTTTATCGGCGAGTAATTGCCTTCCCATGCCGTAATTTTGCTTACCCAATAGCGAAATTCGCAACCTTTACACGCGGTAATCTTTCTCAATTACTTGTTACTATTATTTTCCTTTATCCAACGATCCAGATTCCCTAAGGGACCGATCTTTATCGAACCGCAGAGTTTTACCCCGGGATCGGAGCTGTTTCGCTTCGTCGGACAACCCGAACTAACGATCCGGTACAGGTACGATCGTTCACGTCCGAGAATTGGTGACGGCAGGCATCAAACGTCGGATTTCGGGCTTTGTCGAGGCTGGTTCTCTCTCTCCCTCCCTCCCCATCTTCAAGAAATTCTTCGTTGATTTCGAGGATATCAGCGCAGACCCATCTCAAATTCTCACGGCAGGCAGCCCTTCGTCACGTGAACCCCCCCGGCCTTCAACTCATCGTCTCGCCGCATCTCTGATCTGTGAGTACACCCAGTCGATTGGTTTTTGTGGTTCTTGGTTGTACTCGGTTTCCGTAGCTTGCGGTCACGCACGTCTCGTGTTCGATGAAATGCCCCAACCAGTAAAGAGTGATCCTCTAGTAAAATTTCGTATGAGCCAGTTGAACCCCATTGTGCTTTTTTTTGTGGGGACTTAAGTAGAGTGATGACCTTGTGCTGAACGCGCAAGAACTGCTCCACTAGGATGACTGCCAGGGGCGTCTCGAGCATTTTTTTTTAGCAGATTATTTTTGTAGTTGATTGGGCGATAAGAAGGACTAAATGGCAGCTAAAAGACGTTTCGAGTTGAGTGGCATGTGGAAATGCATTCGGCAATCTAAGTTTTAACACTGATCGAGGGGGAAATTGGTTAAAGAAAGGTTTTGGGGGCTTATGCCGGTTTTTTGTTTAGGTTCTGAGGAACACTTGATGTGTCTGGGAAATCAGGTGGAAAAAACCTGGGGTTGGGGGGATTGTGCTAGATTTTGATTACCCAAGGTCAAACTTTTGTAGTGGAAGCTCATGGGATGAAAATTATGTGCCTGTGAGAATCACCACCTCTTATTCTAGAGAATTTGGACATTTCAAGTTTCAACTCATTTTTATATGCTGACGTATCTATCTGGGCAATTGCTTTGGTCCTCATTTTCTTCATCTTTGATTTCATGTTATTTACTTGGGATTAGATATACTGCTCTACTTTGATAGAAGACCTAACAACTTGGTTCTCTTCGTTATTTGATATAGCAAAACTGTTAAAAGCTTTTATCATCAAATTGTAGACGTCTAAGATTACAGTGTTTTTCACTCCATGCAGGTAGAATGTGAGACCATTCAGTTGGTCATGAACCCACATTAATGGGAGAAAATTCATTTGCCCACAGAAAATATATGTATTTCCATGACCAGAAGTACCCCCATGAAGCAATCGACATCCACCACATTGAGGTCCAAAGTAATGGTGCAAAGCGTGTTTTTCTCTCTCTCCTTGCTGCCATCATTGTGGGGAATGCATTGTATCTTGTCCTTATCAAGGTACATCAGTGACCAGTCAGTGTTTATTTTAATGGGTGAAATGAAGTGCCCTTGCTCTTAATGACTTCAGCCTGTAGGCCTTCTAATGCTGCGGTATTGGTTATAAGTCTGTATGATATTTTTGTCTCATTCTATACGTTTTTTGTTTTGTTTTTTTAAGACTCTTGGGCTTTGAAATTGGACTTTCATTTAATCTTGGGTACTTTAAATGTTTAAAGATGTGTGGATAATTGCACTTGAAGTCACCTTATTTGTTCCAATTCTCTTTTTACTTTGGGATGAACTCAAAAGAGTCTTTGGGTTATGCTTAGAGCCAAACCTGGCACACCTATTGTGGATAACAGTAGTTTGTAACAAAGAGTTCTGCCATGTTAAATCAACCTATTATTGAAATAGTTGAAGTTTAAAATTGGAGTTGACTTTTAGTATCACATAATTGTTCCAGTTCAGTCTAGTTGTGTCTATGCAGTATTCTGCTGAATATGGAACATGTAGACTGATGATGGTTGTTCTATTTTTGTATTTCTGTTATTGTTCATATGACAGGAGAAATCAGTTACTCTTCTTTTCTCAAGCTTCCTCTTGTGGGCATTTCTGAGAAAATTGTTGCTTGGGAAACCTGTCAAGAAAGGTCAGAGGAACCTAGTTCCTGTCTACTCCCGAGTGGTCTTATTGTATAGGTTTGGCGTCTGACATCATTTCATTTGATAATTCAGAATCTGTGGTGATTATGCCAACTCTTGGGATACAGCTTGAAACTCTCTATATCAGGTACTTCTGTTTCATGTGTACTAATATGCAGTTTGATTGTGGGTTACATGAATTATTCGTTTCAAGGTGATGACTTGAGCTCTCTACCTTCTGGTGTGATTGCATGGAAATATTTTATTCTAGTTGCTTAATGTTTATGCTGGATCATATCAGGATTCATGAAAATTATACACTAATTTACGGGTGTATGAAATTTGATGAAGAATTATGATTCTAAATGAAGGGGTACATATGTTTGTCAATTGTCAGAACTGAGACCAAGTATTTACTCTGCATCTTCTCTCCTCGAATGGAAAGTGGCAGTCAATTTTCTCATTCGTCGTCTGTAAATGCTTCGTCAGCTCATTTTGTTAAAGCAGGATATAAGTACCATTTAAATACAATGTTGGGATATTTTTCTAAATTCTTGTTTTGAACAGTGGCCGAATTACGCGTCAGTTTGTTCCAGTCAGCAAGATATTAAAACCAGTACTACAAGAATGCGTCACACCAGTGACTTGTTATTGGAGTCTTTCTTTGGTTTTGCGTGAGGAAGAAGAACTGACACCCGTTTTCAAGGTACTACTCTTAATTGAAATAACACAAAAAGAGGTGGAGTGAAATGGTGGATTTGTTGGGCTTAGAGATAAACATATCAAGAACTTGTCTGTCATTGTCAGGAACTACGTCCACCGTTGAAGATGCTAATCCCAGTATGGAAAGCACTTTGTGCTGCCACTGGTGAAGGCAGCTCACATTCACGCACGGAGGACAGTGGAGATGCTGAGGAAGGAGTTCGATCTGAGACAAACCCGTGACATGACCGCGCCGTCAATCTTGAAAGACGGAAGCCAGAAGATCCATTGCCCTAAAGTTGGCTGATTGAACCGTTATTTTCACTGCTAGAGATGTTCTTCGGCCCAACTGAAATCGAAGTGGCTGCTTCCATGTCTCATCGCACCCTGTTTATATGTGTGGCTATATATGCATATGCATCTGCTGGGATATTCAGGTCAAAGACTAGTGTGAAAAACCACGGGAAACCCATTGGAAGCTGAAGCCGGAACCGACGAAAATCCGATTGATTTTCCTGTGCGTGGGTTGAGAAACTTGGGATTGATCGAACCCGAACTCTCAGCCCGGGCAAAGAGTAAAAGACCGCCAGGTCGAACTCATTCGTGAACCGGGTCCTTGATTCAACGATATACGAGCATCAGGAACACGAGTCGATGTGCACATAGGTCCGGATTTACTTCCGGAAAATTAGCACCGTGGTCGTTGGTATGTGATGGCCGATGGGTCATTGTTAAGACAAGCATGAACATATTTAACATACAAATGAACGGAAGGGGGAGATGGGCTTGCTCGGCCTGGGCTAATGTAAAATTCATGAAGTTTGCGCAACTTGTTCACGCTGATAGCGACGCGCGCCCACGCGAACCACGAGCCTGCAGCGCTTTCTTCTATGCATAAATATGAAAGGGACGGCATTTCTTTTGCATATGTCGTCACGGGTAATAAAAAATGAAAAAGTACGAAAAACCCGGGAACGCCTTTGATAGCATTTCTATTACAAATATCTCTTTGATTAGTCGGTTACGAGTTATAAAAATTTGTAAAATTTACTAAATATAAATAATCATTTAATTGGTTACGAGTTATAAAAATTTGTAAATTTTACTAAATATTATAATCATTGGCGGCTTTCGTGAATGTAATCCGTTTAATTAGAAAAACAGACAGGTCCAATCGAGGAAAATATAATGTATTAGATTATGAAGGGGATATTGATAATTAAGTGAAATCTAGTATTGTAATGTTCAATCACGCGTAGTCAACGAACGTGGTTTGCAATGAAGAGAGAAAGCGATCATTTTCGTGCATTTGTTATGAAATGTGGCACCTGTTCGATATTAATTTTATTTAATTTCCCCCAATTGCTCACAAGTTTTCCACGTTGAGTTAATTATCCTACTGGTAGCTGAAGCACCTAACACCTTCTGCTAACTTGTGGGTGCACCCTCTTTTGTGGACCCTGATAATCAGGAGCACCAACCAGTTTTTTTTTTTTTTTTTTTTTTCACTTTTTCTAATTTTCCTTTTCATGTACCAATTTTAAAAGGAAAATTAATCGACAATCTTTGTGTTGATGAAATTAATCAATACTTAATAGATAGAATTATAACATATCTGAATTTCATGTTCAATTTATATGACCCATTCTTTAAAATTAGAGTATGTAAATCCCAAGTTGGAGAAAAAAGTTTATACGATTTTTTATTTTTTTTTTTTTAAATCGAGGCTACAAAATTCATGAATGTGGAGAGTGACCACTCTAGAGATGAGGACCTTCACTTATAGCCCAAAGATTATTTGGATGGGAGGAACGCTTAGCATCTCGGCCGCAAATGCCCTCGCTCTCGAGCAAAATTACCACTCCACCATCCTTTTATATCCTCCCCATACGTAATTGCGAATAATATCATGAAAAAAGAAACATTAGAAAATGAGCAGTCTAGGTCATGATGAGAATAATATTATTAATGCAAATCATGATCCGTATCGGCGTTCTCATAATAGTATTGTTTAACGAGCGTCTGCAAACACTTGTTAAGTATATATCTAGGATAATAGCACCAATTCAAATGATTTAAATATCTTTGCACCGATTCAAAGGATTTTTCATTCTATTTGTCCAAATTTATAATGGAAAGTTATTACATTTTATTAAGGACAATATTCTATCTATAATTGCTATATAATAACTGTGCTTTTATAATTAATCTTATAATTAAAACGTATTTTTCAAGTATACTCTGCAACTTAATAAGCTAAAAGAAATCAATAAAATTTTTTGATAGTTTTGGTTCCTTATTTTAGTTATATAATTTAGAAAATTTTACCTATTTCAATAATTTTTTGTTGAATTTAATTGATAATTAATGAAAATGATTATTTTTACAATTGAAATGTACATAATAATCTATTCAAGGAAGTAGGAATACCACTCAATTCATGTTAAAAATAGTTTATACTTAAAACTATCTATAATTATAATCATTTCTATAAATAAGCTTTAATTACGAGTAAATTCTATAATTAGATTATACATTTAAAAATTGCTAACTATAATGACCTATTATCATAAAAATAATATATGATACCTTATTATTTTTGTCTATTATTTATGCATTATAATTCATATACTATTAATGAACTGCATTAAAAAAAATTCACTAATTTAAATATAATAAACGTAATTATCATAAGGTATACATTAAAAGATAATGACAATTTAGAATAAATTTATATTATTACATAGTTGTATGGTACAATTAAATTAGGTAGTTAATTTAATTTCTAGTTTAATTAAGTAACATGATAAAAAAAATAATGTTTTTTTGATACTATTAGACTGTTCTATCAAGAAACACTCAAATATAAATGTATCATGAGCATAAAATAATTAAAAACTATTGTGTACTTTAGATATATTCAATTAGTAAAAATGCAATGTCATTTTTGGAATATAAAAGTAGGAGCCATTCCAAGCTGAATAGAATGAGTATCGCTCGGCCCCCTTAGAGGAACAGCTATCCTTGATCTAATTTTTTGAACAAAACGAGGGAATAAATATGTCATCATGGATAAATTCGGTATAGAATGAAAGTGCACTTCAGTTCATATTTGCAAGACTAACTTTTTTTAATTTGAGGAATTGCTGTCGATATACAAAGCTTGTCTAACCTCGAACATATGTGCTATCAAACGCTACTGTGCCTGCGTTTGATCATTGGGATGAGGATTTAAATAGAATAGAACTTGGCCGGCTATGAAATCTTATAAATTCGACATAAGATTGGATTTAAATCATGTGCAAGATTGGATTGTGAATAAAATCACAATTAATTTTTTTTTTTAAAAAGGGACATTGTTGAAGGAAAAAGAGGGAACTACTGCTTAATGCTCAAAAGACCACAAAGTCTTCGTTTAAGGTCGAGCCATTATATCGTGGTCACATTGGGCTTTTTTTTTTTTTTTAATTGGTCTAAAAAATATTAAATCTATTGTGCTTTTATCAATTCAGATTTAAAACTTTTAATTCTGTTATTGAGCTCTAAATATTTTGCATTTTGTTAATTAAGTCTATGCAACCAATTTTAACTAGAAATCGTCGATATGGATGTCAGTTATTTAATGTGATACCATCGACGCTAATGTAAATGATTTTAAATATTTTTTCTTTCTTTTCCTTTTTTTTTAACCCTAGGTTGGCGAGGTTGTTGGCCTATGGTTAAAAAAAATATTATTAAAAATTATTTATGTCAACACCAACAGTGTTATGTAGGATGGCCGATATCCACGTCAACGATTTCCAATTGAAATTGGTAAGATGAACTTAATTGACAAAAAACAAACATGTTTAGAAATCAATTGCCAAAATTCAAATTTTTAGTATACAATTGGTGAAAGTGCAATAGAGAATTCCCTATGAGATTAGATTAATTATTTTTCCATACTTATTATTCAGGCATAAATACCGTTGTCCAATGAAGTGTAAATTGAAGTAAACACAATAAAGATGCAGTTTTTTTTTTTTTTTTATTGATTCTCTTTCCTCCTTTTTGAAAATCCTGGAATACTGAGATGTTGTCAAAACTCTCTACGTCTCTGCTCCTTTTCCATGGCCGTTGAGCTTCACTCCAATCCTTGCTCATCATTAGGAGTTCTGCCTTGCAATTGTTAGTCACTTAGGATCTGTTTGTTAAGGACGCGTTTGGTAATGCTTTTGTTCTTGGGAACAATTTCTAAGTATTTTAAGCCGTTTTGGTAACTGTCTAAAATTTCAATACCCTGGAATAGAATTGCATTTGGTATCGTGCTCAAAATTTCTTCTACAAATCATTTTATTTTAATTTTTAAATAATTTTATTACTTTTTTCCTTTTTTTTTTTTTTTTCTTCTTTTCTTTTTTTTTCCTTTCTTTCTCCTATTCTTCTTCTTCAAGTGGCTGGTTGCCGGCCTTGGGATGACCGGCAACCTCATCGGAGCATCGCCGGCCAAGCCTTGTTGGTAGCTCGGTGAGTGGCCTCACCTAGCCATGGCTCGGCCGAACCTTAGCGAGGCTGGGTGAGCCTCTCTAGTGGTTGGGCTTGCCTTCGGCGAGCTCGCCGGACTGGTTGCTAGCGACTGGTGGTGGTGGGCGATGGCGAGTAGCAACTTCGGCGGCGGTAGTAGATGAAGAAGAAGAAAATGGAAGAAGAACATGAAAAATGAAAATAAAAGGAGAAAATATGAGCTTGATTCTAGAATTGTTCTCGGGAACAAGAATCAACTTTGTTTTTTATTTTTTATTTTTTTATTTTTGATTTTGTTCCAAATCTACTTTCGGGAACAAAAAATTAGAAA
This sequence comes from Eucalyptus sideroxylon x Eucalyptus melliodora, assembly GCA_016097485.1. Classification (NCBI taxonomy): domain Eukaryota; kingdom Viridiplantae; phylum Streptophyta; class Magnoliopsida; order Myrtales; family Myrtaceae; genus Eucalyptus; species Eucalyptus sideroxylon x Eucalyptus melliodora. The sequence continues at coordinate 41,627,148 of CM027832.1, read as the reverse complement.
TTTGTTCCTAGAAACTAAAATTTTACCAAATATGATTTTATTCCAAAACTACTCTTGGAAACAAAAGAATATAAATTTTTACTATTTGGCCAGTAACCAAATAGGGCCTAACTTGCCTAATAGTAACCAATTCTACTATTTTGTTCTCGGAAAAAAAAAAGAATAGAAATTCATTTGGTAATTTTTTTGTTCCCGGGGAGCAAATTTATTCTTGGAAATAGATTTGAAATAGAATCAAGCAAAAAAAAAAAACTACTTTTTTATTGCGAGGAACAATTTTAGAATCAAGCCCAACCTATTTTTCTTTTTTCTCTCTTCTTCTTCCTCCTAGTTGATCATTGGCCATTGCCACATCGGTAGTCGTCGGAGGTTAGCCTAGCCACTAGGTGAGGCCGGGCCTCGCTAGTGGTTGGGCAAATCTTACCTTGCCAAATATTGTTCCTAGAAATAGATAAAGAAGGATATTTATAAGGAAAATTATTTCCAAAAACAAAATGGTTACCAAACACATTTTAGTAAAATTTCAATGTTCTCAACACTAACAATACCTACTATGGACTTTATTCATTATGGGACTCTCTCAATTGTGAGTATCATCAACCAGTGAAGTCATTGTCAAGTGTCGAGGTAGCTACAAGCACTGATCTAGGTGAGGCTGAGCCTTGCTGGTGGTTGGGCAAGTCTTGCTTTGCCAAATATTGTTCCTAGAAATAGATAAAGAAGGATATTTATAAAGGAAAATTATTTTCAGAAATAAAATGATTACCAAACACATAGTAAAATTTCAATGTTCTCAACACTCAACAATACCTACTATGGACTTTATTCGTTATGGGACTCACTCAATTGTGAGTACCATCAATTGGGGCGAATCCCCACCTTCTTAGGAGGGGATGGGGTGAGGACGAGTAAGTTTCAGGAGTGGGTTTCGACTCCCACGCCCTGCAAGAAGCAGGGCAAAAGTCTGAGAGTGAGTGTTAGAGTAGGAATAGAATAGGATTGACAAAAAAAAAAAAAATGAGTGAAGTCATTATGAAGTATCGAGGCAGCTATGAGCACCAAAGTCGAGCACCCCATCATTGAGCAGTAAAAAATGAGTGACGTGGGGGTGACGTTGTCAAGTATCCAAGCAACTATGAGTGCTGAAGTCTATCAACGACTAGGACATAAAGACAAAACATGTCCGATTAGACTGTAATTAGAACATTAACTTTGTACAAGACATTCGCAAACCTCTTGTAAATCGAGTTTCACAAACTCTCACGCTTTTCACATTACCGATTTGAGTAAACAACACTTGGCTAGTTTGAATGCTAATGTAGTCGAGTTTAAGGTATTATCAAATCTAGGCGGAATAATTTTTAAAAAAATCTTAAACTTATTTTATGACAGCTAATTCGATCCCAAACCTTTCAAATTATGTCAATTTAGTCATAAACTTATTACTCGACAGCGAATTTAATCCTAAATCTTTCAATTGTGCACATTTAGTTCTAAAATTTTTGACAATTTGTCAATATAATCATTCTAGGTAATTTTGGCCAGAAATCACTAAAAGACTGCATTGGCAAATCATTGAAATGTTTGGGGTTGCATGGAAACACTTCATTCTTTTTTTGTTCCGGGAAAAAAAAAGTGTTTCGTTACGGGGAACAATTTTTGAATAAAAAAACGTATTTGGTAAATTTGTTCCGGAAATAAAAAATGAACAGAAATACGTTTGGTAAATTTTATTCTTTTTTTATTTCTTTTAATTTTTTAATATTTTTATTTTATTTTTCATTTTTTCCTTTTTTTTTTTTTCTTTTTCGGCCTAAGAAATTTCGCCCGGCCATGGCGAGGCTCGCCAGCCCTCGGCGAGGCTTGGCCTTGCCTTGGCTAGGCGAGCTCGGCCTCGCCTAGATCCGGCGAGGCCGAGCTCGAGCTCACCCAGCCATGGTGAGGGTTGGCCTCACTAGATCTGGGCGAGCTCGAACTCGCCCAAATTCGGCGAGGCCGAGTGTCGCCGACCGCCTCGCAAGATTTGGGCGAGGCCGAGCTTGCCCAGCCAAGGTGAGGCTTGGCCTCGCCGGCGCGGGCGAGGCCTCGTTGGCGCGGGCGAGGCTCGGCCTTGCCAGGGGCCGGCAATGCTCGGCGAGGTTGCCGACCCTTGATGGCGTTACCGCCCTCGACAAAATGGTCACCGGCCATGGCCAAGGCCGCGACCGGCCAAGAAAAAAGAAGAAGAAAAGAGAAGAGAGGAGAAGAAGAAGTGTTTCTTCAAAATCGTTTTTGGAACAAGAAGTAAGTTTTTTTTGTTTTTTTGTTTGTTCCAATTTTGTTCTGGGAACCAAAAAAAAAAAAAAGAATAGAAACGCAACCAAACGCGTTTCTGTTCTTTTTTTGTTCCCAGGAACAAAAAAACAAAAAAAATGTTCAGAAACAGAAATGAGGAACAAAAACATGCACGCCCTTTATAACTAAATTTTCGAATAGTCAAAAGGTTCAAGATTAGATTAACACAATTGAAATATTTAGGATTTAATTGACCACTATATAATATGTTTAAGATTAAATTGCCACAATTACAAAGTTCAGGATTGAATCAACCATTGTACAATAGAATTAGGGAAAATTCCAAAAAGGGATTTAAAATGCCCTTTTTTCTCAAATAAGAACTTGAAGTGGATTTTATTTCAAATAATGACTTGAAGTGCCATTACTTTCTCAAATAAGAACCTAAAGTGGATGTTGTTTCAAATAAGAACCTAAAATAGTTATATTTGTTTCAAATAAATGCATGAAGTGATTATGTTCCGTTGTAAATAAGGACCTAACTTTCCTACGATCAAGAGTATTTTCGTCATATTTCCGCTTTTTCTTCCTTTTTTTTTTTGGCCGGTTCTTCTTCTTCCTCTTGCATGGGCCGATCTCACAGATGGCCCTTAGGTGAGGGTCACCATGCCTAGGCGAGGCCATCCCTCGCTTGTGGCGTGTGTGGGTGGCCCTCACTAATGAGGGCAACCCTCGCCCAGCCCTCTATGGACATTGCCGGTGGTTGGCTGGCCACCAACAAAGAGAAAGAAGAAGAACCAAAAAAAAAAAAAAAAGGTAAGAAAAAAAGGAAGAAAAAGGGGGGAATGCTAAATGACGAAAATACCATTAACGGTCGGAAAATTTAGCCGACCTACAAATGGTGCGAGGTCGGGTCCTTATTTGAAACAACCAAAATCACTTTAGACTCTTATTTAAAATAACTAAAATCACTTCAGGTCTTTATTCAAAACAAAGTCAACTTCGGATCCTTATTTGAGAAAAATAGGGCACTTCGGGTCCATTTGTGGAATTTTCCCTATTTGTTTCAAATAAAGGCATGAAGTGATTATGTTCGTTGTATATAAGGACTTAACTTTCCTACGATCAAAGGTATTTTCATCATTTTTCCGCTTTTTCTTCCTTTCTTCTTTCCTCTTTTTTTTTAATGGCCGGTTCTTCTTCTTCCTCTTGCATGGGCCGATCTTGCAAATGGCCCTTAGGTGAGGATCGCCATGCCCAAGCAAGACCGTCCCTTGCCTGTGGCCGGTGTGGGTGGCCCTCACTAACGAGGGCAACCCTCGCCCAACCCTCTTTGGACATTGCCGGTGGTTGGTGGGAAAATTCTAAAAAGGGATCCGAAGTGCCATATTTTTCTCAAATAAGGATCCGAAATGGACTTTGTTTTGAATAAGGACTTGAAGTGATTTTAGTTATTTCAAATAATAATCTAAAGTGGTTTTGGTTGTTTCAAATAAGGACTTGACTCGACAGTCGTAGGTCGGCTAAATTTTCCGACCGATTAATGGTATTTTCATCATTTGGCATTTCCCCCCTTTTTTCTTCCTTTTATTCTTACTTTTTTTTTTTTTTTGTTCTTCTTCTTTCTCTTTGTTGGTGGCTAGCCGACCATCAGCAATGTCCATAGAGGGCTGGGTGAGGGTTGCCCTCATTAGTGAGGGCCACCCACATCGGCCACAAGTGAGGGACGGCCTCGCCTGGGCATGGCGACCCTCACCTAAGGGCTATTTGCGAGATCGGCCCATGCAAGAGGAAGAAGAAGGACTAGCCAAAAAAAAAAAAAAAAAAAAAGAGGAAAGAAAAAAGGAGGAAAAAGCGGAGAAATGACGAAAATACCTTGATCGTAGGAAAGTTAGATCCTTATTTACAACGGACATAATCACTTCATGCTTTTATTTGAAACAAATATAACCATTTTAGGTCCTCATTTGAAATAACATCCACTTTAGGTTCTTATTTGAGAAAGTATTGGCACTTCGAGTCCTTATTTGAAACAAAATCCACTTAAAGTCTTATTTGAGAAAAAGAGGGCATTTCGGATCCCTTTTTGGAATTTTCCCATAGGATTATGACGTTTTGGACAACTTCCTCGATTCGGGCCATCGTGAAGTGTGCATAAAAAACCATGGGGTTTACCTAATGGCTATCCTTCCAACTTGATAGAGAGAGGTGAAGAGTTCGAATCTCAACATTTTCAGGGAGTAAGGGTGGGGACGCATTAGTTTCAGAGTGGGTTTCGACTCCCATGTCATGCAAGGAGACATGACAAAAGTCTGAAAGTGAGCGTTAGAATAGGAGTATGGTAGGACCAAAAAAAAATGTGCATAAAAATTCATTGTCTTTTTTCTTGTTGCTGTCCAATTTTTTTATTTTTGGGTAAATTTCCAATTGCTACAAGCTGAAATTAGGAAGGAAAAAAAAAAAGAAAAAAAAAGGGGAAATACAGAAACGCAAGTAAGCCACAGCCCCCACAAAAATATGCATTACCACAAAATACAAATGGGGGAGAGATCTCTCCATCACTCCACACGCCCTGGATTTCTCTCACAACCTCCTCCTCCTCCTCAGAAAACCCTAATTCCACCTCCCCTCCTGTAGTATTCCCTCCTTCTCCGTCCCTCTCTCTTCTCTCTCCAATCTCTGAAAGATACAGGAATTCAGAATTGTGTACGTCAAAGTCCAAGCCTTTCTAGCTCTCCGCAGTCACCTGGTAAAACAGACGGTGTCTTTTTATTTCTCTTTTCTTTTTCTTTTTTTGTCTTTTTCTTTTAACGTGTTTGTGGATTAGATTTGCAAAGTCCTCTTGAATCCAGCTTCTGGGTATTTTATCTAGCATTGAATTTGATCGAATTGCTCGTTTTTGATGCAGTGTATTCGTTTTGTTTCAGCAATTTGTGAGCTTGATATGATTGGAGCTTGTTATATAATTTCTTTTGCTACATATTTGATTTGGAACTGTGCTGGCGTGTTTGATGACGATCTTAATGACGAGAGGAACGGACGATGATGTTGGAAGGAAATTGATGTGTTGGGTTTTTTGTCTTCTTTGGTCCTTTAAAATCTTTGAACAAAGAAATGAAAGAAGAGAGCATTGATATTAAGGAAATGCAACCCTGATCAATGCTTCCGTCGATCTGTGCCGGTTCTCTGTTAAAAACGTTGGGCAATGTCCAGATATGAAAAATCAGATTTTAGGTTCTCTTTCTATATGAAGAGATGATGGGCTTAGACATGGTGTCTTGTTTTTGCTGTTTGTCCAGAGTGAGCGTGGATGGATTTGCGAGTTGTGCTGATTGAAGAATTGTTCTCGTCGATGCGCTGAAGCTTCTGATCGTAAGGCGTTGATGGAGGCTAATCTATGCGATGTCAATCACTTGGACGCCGATGTGCTTTTGCCCCCGAGGAAGCGTCTGCTTGCGGGACTGAAGAGACAGAATTGCGAGAGTGATTGTGCTTCTCATGCCTCCTGCTTTGCCTCATCATCATCATCCTCACCGTCGAGTGTATTCGATGCTCATCTGAATAATTTGTTGCGTGCTCATACCAGTGATTCTGACCTTTCGCCTGAAGAAATTGTGGAGGCATCAAAATCAGCTGCTGCAGCTAAAGCTAAAGCTGCAAACGCCGCAAGAGCTGCAGCAGAAGAGAAGGCCGCCATTGCAGTGAAGGCAATGGCAGCTGCCAGAAGCGCTTTAGAATTGTTTGCCTCTTTTCCAGAAGAATTAGGCAATAAGGACAGGAGTCTAAAAAGGAATAAGCTGCAGAAGCATGTTCCAGTTCACTCTTTGTACAAAAATCAGAGGGCTGTTGAAAGTTGTGGGGAAGACGAAGAACTCGCACGAAAGCTGCATCGAGCTATAAATAGCTCTCCTAGGATTTCAAAGAATTCATCGAGCTCTGACTCTAAGGGTCAGAGGAAGAGACCCAGAATCTTGCCTAATCTATATGAGGCTAGGGTTCCAAATGCAGGTGTACTGCCGGGGGAGATTTCACCGAAGTGCAACGGACATGCTGTAATGGGTGAGATAGATTCCGAGGGATCTACGTATGAGGTGAACGTAATTAAGGAGGATGAAAATTGGGAATCCAGTTGGTCAAAGGAGAGAGTTTGGGATGATGGGTGCAATGCTGGTAAAAAGAGGGGGAGAGTGAAGTTAAAGAAGTTGCCTTTGAGCATCTGTACCTCTAAAGATCAGGCAAACCCGAAGGATGAGTCGAATAGTAGACGCTCCCCATCGAGTGAACAGAAGACGGGCAAACCTGTTGCTGGCAATGTGCCTTTGTTTTCTGTAGAACATTCTAAGGATGGTGTGAGGCTGTTCGAGGCCACTCCAATTTGGAAGTGTCAGGAGTTTAAGGCTCCCGCATGTGTCAAACAAAATAAAGTCGTGCAGTCGTAATGACGAATAAGCAAATTTTGTTTGTGACCGTTATGATGAGAGTTGGTCGATAGCTGATATAGGGGGTCCTGATTTTCGTTTGAGAGAACGGCCTTTTGTCTGATTTTTTTTGACCTTCTTTTTTGCTGCCTTTCCCTTTGTTTGTAATCAATTGAACGCATGCATGTATATTACTATCTGTATGTTCTTTTGCTTGAATCCAGGCTCTGCACTGCATATCTACTGTATTCTGCTTGAGGTTAGAAGAGGATAAGGATGTAATGTAATGCCATTTTACTCAGAAGATCTTGTGCTGCTAAAGGATAAAGTTTGAGGTTGTTGTGGCTCGATCTCATTAATTTTTCCCAGTGAGTATTGCTTCCGGGCGGCATGGTTGCAGCTCACAGTCTCTGCCTCTGCCTCTACAACGCATATTGCATTCCTGGCACATGACATGGTTCCTGATGAAGACTTGTTCCTAGTATTTCATCTGGCAATTTGTGAATGGGACATGAAATGGCCGTGAAGATTTCTGTCAGCATTCTTGAATGTTATGGACGGTTGTGAGACATGGGGCTGCTCCAATCGTTGGCTTCCTTCCTTCAATTGACTGGCAAGAATTTGTGATCTCCAGAAGTCTAAAGCATCGCTTTACTTGCATGGCATTGAGGAATATTTCACTCGACGATAATCTTCGGTTGGTTCACCTTTCTCCCTTTTTCTTCTCTCCCATTTGATTTAGGTTGGACCGACCGACCCATGTTTGCTTACCCATAAATCCAACGTTTTGTGTGTGATTTTGAGAATTAAGTTAATTTACTTTAGAACGAAATGATTATTTCCGAAGGCATCTTTTCGTGTTAAGGTCATTAATGTTTAAAATGCACGCTTGCATTCTGAGCATCACTTTGCAATTGAGTTCTGTTTTTTTTTTTTAATGGTCAGAATTTTGTAATTGATTTCACTCATCACATGTTTGAGTTTTGAAAACTATACTCGTAGTTTGAAAATACTCGTACCTACTATTATTTCATAACTCAGCTAATCTGAGGTTGCCTACCCTGCTGAATCTCTTGATGCATTTTTTTTTATCTTTTCTCAAAAGTAATAATTCTTCGCTTGAATTTGGGGCTAGCTCTCTAAGTTTTTCCTTCAAGACGTTGACATATCGAAAAAAAAAGGCATACCATGACTACTTTCTTTTCTTCCCTTTTCTAAATGACAATATCCTAAGAACAATCAATTCTCAAAGCTAATCCTCAAGGGGTTAAAATTCCAATTCGAACCAAGGTGCTCTCTAGTGGCTATTTTCGACAGTGCGAACCACTTGTCCATAACTTACCCGTCATTCAAGCGAAGAGTACTGTCGTACTCTGAGGATTCATCGGTTTCTTGAAAACTCTATCTGAAAAGAGAGAAAGCAACAAACGATCATCTCAAAAGCTCGAAGTTGAGATATGAATTACGCACGGAGGGAGTCAGCAAATTTGACAAATTGGGGTGAAGTGAATTGAAGAGAAGCGTTGTGCGTCCATGTCTGTCTCTCCTACATCAATCGATGAAGAAGATAAGATTGGACACTTGGACCAAGCAAAAGGGCAAAAGGGCAAAATAGCTAAGCTGGCTTTTTCTATTCAATTACTCCAAAAACAACAATTCGCACCCCCTCGCTCTCACTAGTAGATGATGACACAGCCCACCTACTTGCTCTGCTTCTGTCGTTTTCTCCTGTCCCAAAAATCAGCAAAAATTTAATGAAATTTAGATAATCGAAAAAGGAGTGAGCTTCAAGACTAGGGCATGACACCAATAATGACGTGGCCAAAACTAGAAGTTACAATTTAAATTTTAATAATAGGCTGGGACCACTGGCCCCACCCTCTTTGGAGTGCTCTCTTCTCCAGAAGGCGCCCCCCCCCCCCGACTTAGTAGTCGGCACTAAAGAATCGTCTTAAGAAATATAAAAAAACAAAGAGTGTGTCTTAATCTATTCTTTTCAAAGATAAACACGCGACACAAATGGGGTCCCCCGTCTCATTCAACTCCATTTTAAACCAATTTAGAATATTAAAACTCAGTTATTTAAATCGATCTATTAAATGATGCAGCACCCTATAAAATGGATACTCGATGGGTATCCATCACATCGCTTGATTAATAAAATTTAATGTCATTTCTTTGTCTCGTTTTATTCAATTTTCCGAGACATATAATGTGTGGATCTTAATACGTTTTCATTGTCTCGAGAATGTTTACTCAATAAAGTTCAGTAAAACATACGAGGGCCACGCCATACATCATAGACTTTTTTCGGGATTTCTCTAGCCACAGACAGTGCAATAATATGACCTACCCAATTAGGGTTTGATTATGGACCTTCAGAAGAATTTGATTATAAAACTACCTTCAAGCACATATGTCGTTCGATGTGGTAAACCTAACACCAGTCCTTTTTATCCAGGCCGCGTCCGGTTCTTTTTGCCGCGTCTTGTTTTCTGGTCATATCGACCGTGTTTTTATGAAAGACACGCACGCTTCCAGGCACCATGGGTTTGCGATAATTAAGGTTTGCATTGGAAAGTGCGAGAAAAAACACTAGGGCATATTGAACAGTTCATTGTTAAGTCAATTACCTTTTCAACTGTCGATAGAAAGAGACAAAAGTACTGAAGAAAAAGAACCGTGGCGGCAGTAATTATATATAAATATAAATTCCAATGTCAAACAAAACAAACAAATTCCAAAAGCCAATATTGTCTTGTGTTTTCGTTAAAAGCCACCGGCTAATATACAAGCCATCAAAAAGGCCTATCCGCTCCTCGTCATTTCCCAGAGAGGATAAAAAAATATTAACTTTACATCTGTTAGCAGAGAAAGAATCTCTTTCGAAAGAAAAAAAAACCACCAAAATTAAGTTTTAAAAGAGGGTGAAAGGGGCTTCAAAAATGCTTTAGAATTGCAGCCAGAGCTCCCAACCCTTTCATTTGCCCACCTTGATCTTAAGGTTGCTCACACCAGCTTCTAGCTTGTCAACTCTCGAATCCTTTCTCGTGACATTATCGGTCGAGTCTCTCAGAACGAGCCATGGATGTTGCAGGCATTGCTGAGCAGTAGGCCGCTTCTCCGGTGCAAAGTCAAGAAGAGGGCAGAGGAACTCAGAAAGCTCAAGAGCATCAGTCTCAGAAAACTTGTATTTTTCAACGAGTAACCGATCTAATGACCAGAATTTCAATCTCCTGATCCTTTTCAGATCGCCATATCTGTCAAAGAAATCCTTGGATCGAGCTCCACTGGTGGCAATCTGCTCACAAAGGGATATAATATAGCCCACCCTTAAAAGCCATGATCACATATATAAAGAAAGGAAGACGAAGATTTATATGAGGCAAGCTTACCTTTTTTGGAATCTTCCCAAGAAGTTCCATCATCAATGCTAGGTGATCCTAACCCAACAAATAAAATTTCAGTGTAAAACACGATCTTAATGCAGATAAAGAAACTTCCACCTTTTTCCAAGTAACAATGACAAACTGTTGCGCGATGGATAGTCAACATCATAAAAATTCAACCAAGCACATATAGACTAAAAACGATGAAGAGGTTGCAAATATCATTCATAATGGAAAATACTTCAAGAGTTCTGAACAAATCAATGGTTGACATATGGATTGTCCAAACCTTCAAAGCTTAACGACTAACAGAATTTTTTACCCAAAAAAAGGAAAAAAAAAAAAAAAAAGACTAACAGAATCAAACTCAATAACAATTTAACAAATTATCATCTCAGCCATAGTATTTCCTTGTTGACCATTTCAAGGTAATTTGCAGGTAATACCTAATAATCATAGAACAAGCAAACTGACAAATGAAATATCATGAGAACAATCATTGTGGAAATATGCTAACAGTGCCACCGCCACTGACCTAGAACCAATAGCATGCATTTACACACAAGCAGAGACCATTTTTTGTGCCTGAGATGGTTTTACTTTTTAAGTTGTCTAGAAAAATCTAAAATCTTTACTCCAAACTGCAAAAATGTCAAGAGCAGCTTTCATGGAACTAACAAGTCAACCTTTACAAGCAAGGTATACCCATTTCTAGCCAATATTGTTTAATATCAAACATGAAATGATCAGTCAGATGTTTCAACTCATGCAATTATTAGACAATTAAAAACATGATAGGCAAAGTGATCTTACCTCATCCTCACCGAAGCCTTGACCACCTTTAGGAGCAAATAATATGTCACCGGTAGCAAGCTCGAAGGCAGTGCAGGCAAATGACCACATATCTACAGAAAAAGAATAACCAGACTGGAGTACAACTTCGGGAGCTCTATACTGCCTTGTTTGAATTTCTTCTGTGAACGGCTTATCCACCCAACATGCATTCCCGAAATCCACAAGCTTACACCTTACATCAATCCCATCTAAGCTTCTCTTAGGCTTCGTAGCTGCATCTCCCATTGATTCTCTTCTTGCTGAAAGCTTAGCAGCAGCTCTCCTTGCTCTCCTTTTCAATTTTTTCTCAATGAGGCTCATGGTTGCACCACCATTGAGATTGCCCTCAGGCCTTTCAAGTATAGGAGAGACACCAGACCTCACTGGGTCTTTAGATGGATCAATAGTGGAACAAAGGAGGATATTTTCAGGCTTCAAATCGGTATGGAGCAAACCAACTTCTCTATGCAAGTAATCCAGACCAATCAAGATGCATTTACAGATTTCTCTCACTTTGTTCAATTCAAGGCCTCTATATCGATTGTACTTGATTAGTCTAAGTAAGCTATCGCCAAGAAATTCAAGGACCATACAGAGATGCTGCCCATTTGGGCCAGCATGCTTAAAGTGGTCAACCAGTTGCACAACACATTTTGAATTTGATGGGTCACCCTTGGCAATTGCTGATAACAGTTCGATCTCGTGTAAGGCAGCTTGTGCAAATTGTGCTGCACTTTTCTGGATTTTAAGAGCAACATATTTCTGGAAGTAAACCAAAAAAAAAAAAAAATTCCATATTCAGGACATAAGCATGGAGCAAAGCAACTAAGAAAGAAGAGAGAGCACGTAGTTAAACTAATAAACTACTTTGCCTTTATAGATCCATCATAAACTTCAGACAATGAAGAGGTGGTGCTCTGATCCCATTACCATATAATTAATTGACTGCTTGAGACCATAATGGAAAATGATGACTGTCATGATTCTGTGTCAATAAATTAGGTAAACAACAGAAGAACGTTGTGAGCATTGTCAGTATTTAACGTGGAGATTCATTAAACATTCAAATTATGAGGGCATCAGGCTTATAGGAGACCACAACTGGAGACATTCAAGCCATGCTAATCTAAGATAAGCTCTTTCTTCAAGCCACTACAGCTCAGACTACACGACATCAGGATCCCCCGGCAAAAGGGTGTACTGAAATATGAGCCCCCTTAAAATCATTAGCCAGATGAGTCCAAGCATGTAACTTTACAATTCAACTTAGCACTCCTTATAAACCATGGCAAAAACAAAACGACCTCAGAGAAGGAAGATTTCAGGAACAACACATGGCTTTAGATCAGGGACAAAACCATCCAAAGATCATTCAGAGAAAGGTGCTATCTTCATCAAGACGAAACATTTTCTTGGTCATTCCCATCCCACCCGAAAAAAAAAAAAAAAAACGGTGATCCCAGATCATAAACCACCACGATCAACAATAACCAAAACAACAACACCCCCCATTTGAAAATACATGGAACGGTACCTACATCATAAGCGCAAACAGCTTCATGATCCATTCCAAAAAAAAATAAAAATAAAAATTGTGGATATAAATATCACTCATCAGTCATCACCACCGACGATCAGACTCTTCCCAACGCGATTTCAACCAATGAACAGTCATCATCATTCCAAAAGAGAAAAAGAACGAAAATTTAATAAAAATGAATGAGGGAGAGGTCATCCAATCGTCAAAAAATCGAATCAATAAAAAGAAATCGTCCTCGCTCCTCAACATTCGCGCAAAACCAACGACACCAGATCAAAACCCCCTCTCTATAACAATACCCCAGACGCCAGCAACGCCAACGATCAATCCAAAGCCAAATCGCCACAAGTCAAAACGAACCGAAAACGATCACAGAGAGAGAGAGAGAGAGAGGTGTTTACGGAGGATCGAGTGTCGTAGGCGAGCCAGACGGTGGAGAACTGGCCCCACCCGAGCTTCCTCTGGGCGATGTAGCGGCCGCCGGCGAACTGGTCGCCGACCCGCACCGCGTGGTACCCGCCCTTCCGGTAGTTCTCCATCCCCTCGGAGTCGCCCTCCGAGCCCGACGAAGACGAACACGACATGGCGATCCCGGCGATCGATCCGCGCCGACCCGACCCGATTCAATTCGTGGGTTGGGATTCGCAAAAGATAAAACTTCCGAAGGCTTCCCCCTCGATTCGCCCCGCGGGCAAACGGCGATTGTATCGCGAGCGATCGATCGACCCAACAAATGAAGATGCTGAAGACGAAGATGGAGATGGAGAGGGAGAAGAAGGAGCTTCTTATCGATTCTTGGTCGCGATCTTGAGAGAGAGAAAGAGAGAGAGAGAAGGCAGTTGCGTTTGAGGGGGGATATGTGGCCTTCTCAGCAAGGCTCTCTCTCCACTTTTCTCTCTCTCTCCTCCCTCTTTTTCCCCCAATTTCTTGATTAAATAAATCAGACCACATAAAAAGGAGGATTACTCTATTTAAATTTGTGATTTTTACCCCTTTTTCTATGGAAAGGTGAGTGCAAGTTAGGGGGGAATAGTTCATGAGATTGGTTGTGGTTAGGTTGAGGAGAGGTATCATCCGGTGAGCAAATCGTAACTAATTTCGGAATAGTAACGATGCATAAGAGAAAAATATGATCCGATGGTGAGATTAGTTATTTCATGTTTGGGTGATAACTTGAAATGGAGATACAAATTCTTTGCGTGTCCCGGAAAAGTGAGATTTTGGGTACGGTTCGGCGCTAACCGATCTCGCTCTGCGGCTATGACATGCCTTATTAGGTGTAAGGAGTTAATTCAAGCATCCCTTTTAAGGGCAGTCATCTTGTGTTTTAGTCAGAGATTTAGGAGTTCAACTCCTTCTGTTTCACCAGGATTTCTTGCCCCTAGTCAATATAGTATGTTTTCTTTCGTTTGGTAATCAAATATATATATCTAAACATCAACATTTTTTTATCCAAATGTGTTGTTTCCTCCATGTCTCATATGGTTGTCCCACATGAAGAAACAAAGAACCAAGCATATGCCCCATCTTGAGGAATTTTGACCCGGAGAGAGATGTCAAGTTTGTTTTTTTCTTGGTATATTTGAAGGACATCATTGAGTGCTCGGAGCACTCAATACAAAGTATTCACGCTAAACCTAAAAGACAATCAACCAACCCACTCATCTGCCATGGAAGGGCCTCCTCTATGATCATAAAGAAAAAGGAAAGCGGAACCTGTCAGAAAAGCATACTGTCATCATGCATCAGGGTAGATCAAATTATGTCCAATGTTTGAGTATTGTATATGATTTGAGAGAGCAAGGGACTCGACCGAAATACTCAGGTCTCGATAACTGACCATAACGTATTCCTGCACATATCATCTTTCATCGAGGACGTTGCTTCTTGGCTGAAAGAAAGAAGCAGCGAGTTCCATATGGAATGGTCGGGGGCGATTCCCATTTCCACCATCTGTGATAGGAGCTTGAAACCCATGTCGGGTTCTCCCTTCCCGCAAAAAGCATCGACCAGGGGTCTGTAACTCTCTGCATTTGGCTTACAGCCTCTCTTGATCACGTCCTCCATAAGCTTCAAGGCGCTCCCTATCTTCCCTTGCCGGCAAAGCCCGCTAATCAGGGCATTAAATGTAGACGCGACTGGGAAATATCCCCGACCGATCATCTCGTTCATTAGCTCGAATGCATCTCGCACATTCCCATCCCAGCTCAGTCCATGTATTAGGGAGCCATAAACAAGAGCATTTGGGAATCCACCTTCCCCTATCATTTGATCATAGACCATCTTCGCGTCCCCTGATCTGCCCTCGTGACAGAGTCCTAATATTTTCAAGCACCTATCTACGGCCCTAGGAAATAATCTCTCCATCTTGATCATGAACTCTAATGCTTCGTTTGGGCGGTTTTCCTTGTACAGACCATATAATATGCTATTGTAGGGAGTAATACGACCACCGGAGCCGCTTTTGTTCTCCTCCATGAGTTCCAAGATCTTAAAACCATCATCCGTTCTCCCTCCAGAGCATAAACCTCGAATTAGTGCATCAAATGTAGCAAAATTCCAACTAATCCCATCTGTTTTCATGTCGTTGAATGTATCAAGAGCTAAATCCATCATCCCGGAATCACAGTAGCCAGAGATCAGCAAATTGTACGTGTCTGCATTCGGAAGGCAACCGTTTCTCTCCATCTCCTCGAGCAAGCGGTGTCCGACTTTCACTTTCCCAATTCCACAAAAACCCTTCACCAACGTATTATAAGCCACAACATCCACAGGACCCCCTTTGTTCTCAACTCTCTCCAATACGTCGACAGCTTCCATCACACGCCCTACACTGCAAAGGAGTCGCAAAACTTTGGTCACCGTAACAGCATCAGGGACAAACCCCGAGCCGAGGCTTTTCTCAAGCAAGACGAGAGCTTGCACCAAGTTCTCTTCATTACAGTACCCCGATATCAAGATATTAAATGTCACGTCGTTCGGCTCCTCCATCTCATTCATCAAGCTCCTCGCCCGCCCAACCTTGCCATTCTTGCAAAGCGCATGAAGCAAAGTGTTGTATATCACCGTGTTAGGCTTGACAACACCAGACTTCATGGCTTGCAAGAGCTTAAAACCTTCGGCGATCCTATTCGTCAAACACAGACCCTTCATCAAAATCCCAAAAGTGTACTCGTCCCCTTGGACGCCACCCTCCATCATCTTCGCCCTATAAAATTCCCTGGCC
Source organism: Eucalyptus sideroxylon x Eucalyptus melliodora (assembly GCA_016097485.1). Classification (NCBI taxonomy): domain Eukaryota; kingdom Viridiplantae; phylum Streptophyta; class Magnoliopsida; order Myrtales; family Myrtaceae; genus Eucalyptus; species Eucalyptus sideroxylon x Eucalyptus melliodora. The sequence goes on along the minus strand of CM027832.1, from coordinate 41,611,467 downwards.
AAATCAATATCTTCCTTCACAAGAACGTCGAGGATCGCGTTGTATACCTTCAAGGACGGCTCCTCGCCGAACTTGCGCACCAAGTCGAGAACTTTGATGGCCTCACGGATCCTCCGAGCTCGGCCCAGGCCCCGGACGATCGTGAGGAAGATGCTTTCGTCCGGGGGCGACCCGATTGAGCCGGGCATTCCGTCGAGCAGGTGCTGGGCAGTGTCGAAGCGGCGGAAAGCACAGAGCTTGTGGATGAGGGCGCGGTAGGTGGATTGAGAGTGGGTGAAATTGGGGATCTTGGAGGCCCATTCGAAGGTTTCCAGCGCTAGGGAGGGTGTTTTCTGGTCCAGGATCAAACGGGCAACGTGCTGGTCACTTGGGACAGGGCTGAAGGGTCTTGTGGACGAATGCGGTGACGAGGATGATGATGATGACGATGACGATGATGTTGATGAGATGGGTCTTGGATGGAAAGTGAGAAGGAACCTTTGTTTCGAAAGTGCAGAGAAAAAGATGGAGGCTTTGGGGGAGCTGAGGAATTTGGGCATGGAGGGTTGACATGAGCTGCTCCTGCTCCAGCAGAGTGAGAGTTAACAACGGGCGCTGGGCAAAGCTGTGACCCAAAACTCAATAGAGGAAAAAAAGGGTAAATTTGTGACGCGGCGGATTAACAAAAAGAAGCGAGGAAATTACAGAGAACTTTTAAGTCAATGCCCAGATTGGGTTTCGTTCTTTGAAAGTATCCTCTGTGTCTCGGTAATTCACGGCAGCCGGTTGGGTCTTGCAGCTTCTTACCTGGCTCGGGTTGAGGTACTTGGGAGCACTCCGACTCGGTTCGACCATTACTCGATGATCGCTGCCTGATTTTGACTTTCGAGTGACCTTGAACCCATCAATGCTTAACTAAAAAAAACCTTAGAAATCCACTCAAGCTTCTCCTATCTTTTGAAAAACATTTAACTAGTTTTAACAGAGGTTTAGAAATATTTAAGGCTATGTTTGATCGGTAGGATAAAATTTAGGGAAAATTCCACATAAGAGTTGAAGTACACATTATTTCAAATAAAAACTCGAAATGCTATCATTTTTTCAAATATGAAATTGAATAGATTTTATTTCAAATAAGAGTATAAAATGTCCATATCAATCTCAAGGAATGGCTTGAACTCATTGGCTGTAAATGGTAATTTTGTCTTTTAAATGTTAATTTTTTTCCTTTTTCTTTCTTTTTTTTTTCTGTTTTTTCTTTTCATAAAAGATTTTTTTTTTAAAAATGCAGGCATTTGTGTTTTTCCTTTTTATTAAGTTTCATTTTTTATTTTTAATCTAATTTAATTTAAATTTAACTTGTGTTTAAAGGAAAAATATCCTTGATTAGTTGAAATATTTTTCTTTGGTCGATGAGTAGGAAAGGCTAGGCCTTTATTTGAAACAGCTATGGCCATGTCAGGCTCATATTTGAAACAATTTCAATTCTTATTGGATGAGAGCATTTCGAGCCTTCATTTGAAATTTTTCCTAAAATTTATCCAATTTTACATTTTGCGTTTGCATAAGATAGGATAAAATCAGATATAAGAATAATATGGATTGAATAAAATTATTTTATGGGGGAGATGAGATAAAGGCGAATAAAATTTATAAGATTCATATTATGAAAATCATTTTTCGAATAACAAAATTTTTAAATTAACAAAATTAAAATCATATTACAATATAAGCAATATCTGAAATATAAAAATTAAAAAAACAAAAAATAACAATTTAGTTTTTTTTTAAATTTAAATTTATTTAAATTTATAATTCCAAATTTAATTCTATTTTATTATATAAATTCAACATGTAAATATGTATTTATATTTATTACATATTTGAGGTATTTTTGTATCTTAGGTATATTATACATTTTACTATTTAATAAAATTTTATTAGACAATGATGGAAGATGAAGAAAGAACTAAAAAAGAAATTAATTAAAAAAGAGAGAGGAAAATAAAATAAAATAAGAAAGAATGCTGCGAAAGATTTTTATCTTCTCCGTTAGAAATTTTTTTAATTCATTTATACTAATATGTTGTCGATCAATATGAATATATCGACTTTATTATTACAATTAAAATAGTGGATAGGATTTCGCAAAATTCCTGAATTTCATATTCTATTATATTTAGTCTTATCTTAATTAAAAATTCAAATGATCAAACGTAGCCTAAGATTATGTGATAACCTCTCATGCAAAACATGTATATTCAACCTTTTCATGTTCAAGCTCGACCTTGACTTCATTTGCATCTTAATTGTTCTACAATCGAGTTCGAGTATGTTGATTTTTCGCTAGAGTCAAGCTCGAGTTCAATGAAGCAATTGTGATTTAGGCAATTTCAATTTGTCTCAATCAAACTCTTGCACTGAGAATGAACAAGAATTAATGCTCTGCATAAAATTGTCAAGAGACAATGCTAGTCACATCAAGACAGATTTACAATGTCCTATATGATTCACTCATTAAAGAGGCCCATTTCTTGCTCAAAAAAAAAAAAAAAAAGAGGCCCATTTCCAATCTTGCACGCAAAACGTGAAAGAGACTAAAAGAGGGGATGGATGTATTCAATCAAGCAAGCTGCAGCTTGCAGAAATTGGCCATTCACCTGCTCCTACTTGAGTTCACGCCCATTAAAGGAACTAGATTAATTCAAACCCGGATGGTAAAACGCGAGTGAAAAACGACAACTATCCCTCAAATTTACAAAGACATACGAACACATATTTTCTAGCTTTCGAAACGTGACGGGACGGCGGTAACTCAGGAAAAATCCCCTGCCCCCAGCAACACTAATCGATTCTAAATTGCACCTCCACAAGCAATGAGGCAGTTCTTCATATACCGTTCAGCACGCCCTTCAGAACGTCCAGCCCTTCTGCAGATATGCTCCTCCTCTTGTGTGATTTCGGGATCTCGATCTTAGGGGGCGGATCCGGCCAGAAACAGACCACAACTACCGTCAGATTGTCGCATGTGTTGCGTTGGAGTGCCTCGTTGACGAGTGCTCTTGAGCATTTCTCGGGATTGTTGTGTTGCATGAGCTCTCTCCTAACCATGGTGACTGCACATTGGCTGCTCATCACATCCCAAAGCCCATCGCAACCAATTATCAGGAACTCGTCTTCTTCTGTCAAGACGAGCTCCTCCAACTCTGGCTCGGAGCTTAGAGGGCCCTTTGAACCCTTTGAGCCCTTGATGTGCCAATCACCGAGGGCTCGCGCGACTGATAGTTGACCATTGAGGTAGCCATCGTATATGACACCGCCCAGTTTCTCGATTCTCAATCTTTCAGAGGTACAGTTGGGTTTATGATCCTTGGACAGCTCAATTGCTCTCCCTCGTTTGCCCAAGACAGCTCTGGAGTCCCCGGCATTGGCAATTAGCATATTACTGTGAAAGCAGACAATGCTTTGTCAAAAACCATTGCTGTGAAATGAATGCCGAGACATTGCAAACGCAAATGTAATCTCAACTTCATCAGGCCCAAGAAACTATAATGAACAAATATTGCGAAGGGCGAGGGAAAAGTACTCTCACCTGCCTAATATAAGGGCAGTCAGAGCAGTGGTGCCTGATGAACTATCTAAGGAGCCAGCTTCTGCAAATGCATTATCAGCTTTTGCAAAAGCACTCTTCACGGATTTTTTTAAGCCAGTTGGAAAATTGGAGTCCTGAACTATGTACTTAAGTATGTTCTTTCTGGTGAAAGATGCTGCATCAGTACCACCATGCCCGTCAAACACCTGTATCGGTTCAGTTCACCAAGAAGAGTGACATATAAAATACTTAAAAGAGTGTAGAGATAAAAGGCCCAATTCTCACATGGCAGAGCAATGTCTGAAAATGCATACGCTACTGGACCAGAGAAGGCAGTAAATACATGGTTTAGATTCAGATACAACAATGCTTGAAGCAGTGATAAGGTTGGATAATGCCCTCAGACAAATAAGTTCGACTGTTTCTTATAGTAAAGGACTGTTGGGACGACTTATTGAAATTTAAAAATTTAGGCATTGTAGCTCGATGGTGAGTGAAGGTCGACCATGCACAAGGAGTGCATTCCCATGTCAATATAACATCATTTAGGGGCAGGGGTAATTGCATGAAAATTGGACCTTTAAAATGTCTAAAAATTTACTACGAATGGTCCAAATCAGAAAATGTGAGACAGTAACAAATGACAAAGATGCGCACCCCATAAAATGCCCCATGGGAGGGGACTTGCACAGCTGAATCAAAGTGTTCATAAAGGTTATCCACGCAAATATACTCATCCTCCATGAACTGTTTCGGTCCTTTCTCCGAGCAGCTTCCTGAGCGAAACACAGGTAAGAACCCTGATTTCTCAATTGGTGGTGACTTGAGACCAAACATTCCATGGTCAGAGTCCTGCATGAAGATCCATCAAATATCTAAAGGAATTGATGCTCGCTCCAGGATCAGCCAATCTAGTGGCTGACAATCTATTAAAGGTAGTAGGCGACCCATGCATCACCAGGGTGATGCAAAATTATATCAGCATTCCAATGAACTTAAGCCAAAGTGTGGCCAAAGATCAGTAGCCCCAGAATTCCGTTACATGAAGCAAATGAAAAAAAGAAAAGAAAAAGGTGTATTTGGAGGCCATAATTTCATTTTTCATGATCTGCATCAGCATCATAATTCCTTCTCCAAAAGACACATCCTTTCAAATTGCGTCAGTTGCAATTCACCATAAGTTGCAGACCAGTGACCAGAATTTTGGCCAATGCAAGCCCAAGGTCCTTATCTTAATTACACAGATGCCATGTTACTCGACTCAAACAGAGCTAAGATTTTGATGCCAAAACAGCACATACACCATCGTAAGTAATCAAGTAATATAAAAGACTAAAGAAGTGAACAATTAATAACTTTACTTAATTAACAATTGGAGCAAAAGAAACGTGGGATGATGGTGATGATGATGACGACGCAGATGATGAAGATGGAAAGCTATACTCACCAATTCAGACAACCAAGCAGAGCTGTTACATTGGCGTATAGCAGAGATGTTCCTCGGAGGCTTCCCAACCTTGTTTGAGTTCAAGTTCTCCAACGTGTCATTGTCCTCATCCTCCATGGACGACGTACTTCCCTTGCATTGCTCGTGTTCAAGGGCCAACTGGGTCACCGGAGGAGCAACATCAGTACCTGGAGCCATCCCGACCCACCATATGCCTCATTCCATCTCCAAAACCAAGAAAAACCCAAGCCAAGATTTCCACAACGCACCTCCCCAAGATCGGTTCTTTTCTCAGACAACGTCCCACGAACACCTCATCCCCAGAAACCCACTTCAGGAAATCCCACGAAATGCCGTCGCCTTCGTTCCAGCTCCAAGATCAAGGCTCGGCTCACGGTTGCGCAATAAACAGAAAGAAACAAGAAACGGGGTTCCTCGAATTCCTTCCCCGGTTCAACAAAACGAACGCTTTCGCCAATCAGAGGTCGCGGGTTTCGCAGAAACAACGAGCATTGGCGATTGCAGCCGCGGAAATAGTATCAAAAGAGGGAGGGCCACCAGGACGAAACAGAAGGAGGGCATTTTTTCTCTTCCCTTTTCCGTTGATCCTCATGGTGCGCGAGCTAAGCAGGAATGCGAAAGAGACGGCTGGGATTTGCGGATTTTGCGGCCGACATTTTAGCCACTGCTGGCGTGACGACACCTGGGACGGTTTCGGAGGAGGGATGGACCACGCTGACGTGGCGGTCCCGGACCATCCAATATTTTCTCAATCGCGAAAGGTCCGTTTGACCGAGAATGGGTGGCTCCTCTGTCCTGTCCTCCGCCCCCGCGAGCGCACTCCATCGTCGTTCCATCCCATCCCATCCCATCCCCCATCGAGTTCAGCAGAGCGCCCCCAGAACACCACACGGCCGCACGATTTCGGAGCTGATCGAAGTCGGAAGTTCGCTTCTTTGACTCGATTCGCGTTGCATGGATCGTCGTTCTCCTCACATGTTTCGATGAAGGAACTTCGACATTATTAGTGTCTAATCTTAGGAAGATGTTTTCATGGTCTTTTATTATTAAATTAAAAACCAGAAAAAACTTGCGGATCATAATAAGACTAGATAAATTACAAGATGTTATATGAAAATCGCTGTCTTGTGTAATTATCTAATTTTGTCATCAATTCGTGCTATCTAAAATATCCCGGTAATGTTATCCCTCTTTATGTGTATATGGATGCATATACACAATGCTTGACATGTCTTAAGATAATCCTAGACTTGCAGGAGCAGGAGGTTTATTCCGAAATGAAGGGGGTGACTAGCTTGACGGTTTTACCTCATTTCTTGGAATTTGTTCATCCTTACAAGCAGAATTACGAGTGCTATGGTTGGGACTTACCATCGCAAAGCAACAAGGTTTCCATAAATTTATCATTGAGATGGACTCCAAAATTATCATAGAACTTGTTAGCCAAAAACTAATAGCGGACAACACTGGACCAACACTTCTTGAGAATATCAGGAAATTATTCAGCTCTCATTTTGAGTTCAAAATTCGTCACATTTTCAAGAAGACAATTAACTTGTTGATATGTTTGCCAATGTTGGCCTAGTGAAGCATTTAGATACTACGTTGTACTTGTAACCTCAGAATTATCTCGTGTTTTGCTTAATGATAAAGTTGGGGTTGTAAATTTTAGACATTAATTTTTCTTAGTTTTGTACTTTATATTTACCACAAAAAAAGAGAAAAAAATACGAAACAAAGTTGTTGATGTACTTTGGCCCAAGTTTCACATGAATGTACTGATACAATAATGAGTATTTTTCAATAAATTCCAAAAATGTGCAGACAACTGAAACTTTTGGAATATCACGTACGTACGTGTGCTTTGCATGAAAGTACGCGTATTCTACTTATACATAAAAAATACACATGGAGTAGAATTTCTTGTGGGGTTGAAATAAATTCTTAGACGCTTAGGCATTCTGAATATGATTTTTACAAAATATGAAAATGGGATGGGGCATAAGAGGGTACCTAATCCACCATCTGTGTGATGAGTTTAGCATTTCGAGTAACGGGGCAAGTTTGGGCCAAATTGGTAAGAACTTTATAGAATTGGGATGGATTTGAGATTGCAAAGTTGCAAAAGCTGATCAGAACGCTTTATGTAAGAAATATAAAAATATGCTTTTGTTTTTCTTTATCTCCTTAAATAATTTATTAAATTTACATTAATGACCCAACCTGCTAAGAATTTTTTGGGGAAGATCTTCGAGATTTATCTTACGGGGTAAACTTGAAAGTTGAACTCGATAAATCACTTAGTAAGCCATGCTTACACTGAAAATGCTTAAGGTTACTTACATAATCTGTGAAGCCCAAAGCAAAATGAAACAATCCTAACAATTTCAGTAACAACTGCCATTTTAAAACTAACTTGCCATTTTAAGATTGTTAGGGTTTAGATTTCTACGACGACCGATCTTAATTCCTTTTATGCAATTTTATATTTATTTTTTTCATTCTATAGGTTTTTGGTTAGAAATCTACGGTGCATGATTTTTGAATAAATGGTTGCATTTGCAAATTTTGAAGTGATTTATTTTGTATCTATAGCGAGATAAGTGTTTATAAAAAAAAAAGTTTCGACCATGGGTTGTTCGTGCCCTACTATTCTTTTTATTAGGTTTATTGCCGGTAAAAAAAAAAAAAAAGATGGCATAATTCTCACCAATTACTTTCCTTTTATTTCTTTAGTGAAATCATGTAAAAATACTTTATTATATAAGTTGAGCACTTGATGTGTGAGTTAAGCTCGATGGCAAAATGTCGTATGGAGGGGACTTGTTACCTTGAAAATATAGTAGGATCAACCATTAAAAAAAAACAACCATGTAGTTAGGTTGCGTTTAGTTCAGCATTTTCAATGGGCTTTCAGGTTTGAAAGCCTCTTGGGGAAATGCTGGATTGTTTGGTTCGACTTTGAAAGCTGGCTTTTAGCTTTCAACTTGTCTTCAAAATGCTGAAATTATTTACCAAACACAATTGCATTTCCCTAAGTAGATTTGGGCTTTCAGCATTTGCATTAGACTCAAAATCCCTTGTAAATATTGAACCAAACGCAGCCTTAGTCAAGTGGCCCAATTTAGTTTGCCAGACGAATGCCAGAGGTTTCCTCAGTCTATATTCAATTTCAAGAAGTCTCAATAAGTCTGCGAAAAGCGGATTTGAATATAAGTGCATCGTTTAGTTTTAGTCTTCCTTACTTGCACCTGGTAGAGTTGCGATTAAACCCAACATTCCAGCAGCGAGTAAAGCATGACTCAACCCCATTCAAATTCTTTAGTGAAAAAAAAAATGAGAGAGAGACTTAAAAGGGTCTGATATCAAGAATAGCAAATTTCCATTCGATGATTTTTTTCTTCTTTTGTTTACATTGTAGCTTTTATAGTTGACTTAAATGATCCATTCAACCTTAGCCTTTCAAAGTATTTGAAAATCAATATGTCCAATGATGTACGATTTTTTCAATTTTAATAATGTTCCTTTTAAAGTTTGAAAAGAACGTCATAAGTACAAAAAAGTAAGTAATAGTACCTTCAAACAAAATTAATTTTTAAGAGTGATGACAAATGAGTAAAAGATTGGGTCTAAGTCTAACACGCTGCTCTAGCAGAGCATTGCTCAAATGTTCATTAAAATATTTCGACTACTACCGCATAAAAAGTCGAGCGGAAGGAGCCCTCTAACGTGAGACGACTCCTTGACTCGCCCGTTTTGCTTTTTGGAGCTGTTAGGCTTAGGCCGATTGATGGCCTTTTTCCAAGCCTGTTCTAGTCTAGATTTTCTACTTTAGAGCTTTTTGGACATTTATCCCAATTTCGAGAATTTGGAAATCCAAAGAAAGGGAAAAAGTGGAGAATATCCACTTTCTAAATTGTTAAAGAATTGGGGATTATGGTGTAATTGCAGAACAAAATTGCGGCAGATCCCACTAGCAACGGGGGGCTTTTTGCCTCTGGTACGCGGGCCTCGCTTGTGTCATGAAGAATTGAGATTAGCAACCAAAGCTACGTTTGATCGTCTGGATTTCTAATCGGAATAGAACTGGATAGGATAAGATATGAAATTTTAGGATTTTTTTTATATTCGTCCATTGTTTAGTAAATCATAATATTAAAGTTAGATATATTTACATCATATATATATATATATATATATATATATACATTTTTTTTATATAAACGGTGTATCATTATAAATGAACTAAATGTTCATAAACATAGATAGTGAAAGTCTCTTGTAACACTATTACTTAATTTATTTTAATTTTATTTTTCCTCTTTTTTATATTATTTTCATTATTATTTCTTTTTTCCCATTTCATCATTCTTTAATAAAATTTTATCAAATAGTAAATTGTACTAACATAACAAAAATACAAAAATACCTAAAATATATAATAAATACAAATATTTAATTTATAGATTAAATATTTAATATAAGATAGAATTAAAGTTGAATATATAAATTAAAATAAGATTAATTAAAAATAAATGTTAATTTTTTATTTCTTATTTCTTAAATTAGAATTAAAATATTATTTATATTGAAATATAATTTCAATTTTTTTAATTTAATAAGTTTGTTATTCAAGAAAAATAACTATTAAGAATATTACAAATCCTATCCATTTTTTTATTAAGAATATTACAAATCCTATCATTTTTATTTCACCTCCCCCAAAGAGATATTTTGCGAAAACTTCAATAGATGTCCCTCGTTATTGATATCTGCTACATTGTGCCTTGTTATCCACGGCAAACTTTATATCCGACTTTATCCCATTTTGAGCTAGCACCAAATATAGGATATGATAAATCATATCATATCCCAAATTTTATCCTAACTGCCAAACGCAGCCCAAAGGTTATTTTGCGAAAACTTCAATAGATGTCCCTCGTTATTGATATTGTCCTGCTACATTGTGCCTTGTTAGGCCACGGCAAAGCTCCGTCGCACGTACCTCCGACGCACAGAGTTAAAAGAAGTCAATGCCGTTCTTCTAAGAGCTTGCGGTTGTCAAAACGTTTCTGATTCTACGGACGTGAGGTACCATTACAAGATAAATGTTCAAAAAAGGTTTTCACCACACGTGCTCTGAGCTTGCTTATCGATTAGGATGGACTTTGACCTAATATCCAATATGGTTTCTGAATTTTAAATTTGTTCAATATGGTTCAAGATCTATAAATTTTATTCTTGAACTTTTAATTTGTTTAATATGATTCATCGACTTTCTATATATATTCAACTGAATTCCTGAACTATATAAAAATATTTAATATTATGTTTTTAATAATTAAGGGTAAAGGACAATATTGATCATTTTCATGTAGTTCACGGACTAAATTGAATACATAATAAAAGCTTAATGATCACATCGAATAAATTAAAAGTCGATGAACCAAATTACATATTGAGTTACGGTTTAGGAATTATATTGAATAAATTACAAGTTTTGGGATTGTTCTACACATCAAGTCAAAATTCACGGATCACTCATGTCATTTTCCCTCATTGTTAAGAAGACAGTGCCGTTCTCCTTCGAGGCCTCTTGTGGCTTGTCACGACATGTCCACTTCCGCGAATGCGACTGAATACCATCCTCGCCTGAGAAAGGCAGATGCATATTTGTTCGGAAAGCTCAGACGTTGGATTTGAGATGCTTTGGTAGCTAAGATACAGCAGCTCTCCATGTGTTGGATCCTAACCATCGTTAATTTTTTTAAAATCTTGAAAATTTGGTACATAAAACCATATACAATTGTTGTTTTCATTTTATAGGCTTCCCTTTAAAAGAAAAAATTGGAAGGAAATTTTCAATTGAAAAAAGTAACAGTACTTTCAAATAAAAGTGCTCATCGAGCTTGTCCAGAATGAAGCAGAAAGTTGGATCTAACATGCTACCTAGGCCGATTGATGGCCCTTTTCCAAGCATGTTTTGGTCTAGATTTTCTATTTCAGAACTTTTGGGACATTTCTCCTAATTTCGAGAATTTCGAAATCTGACGAAAGGGAAAAAGTTGGGGAATATCCACTTTCTAAAATGTTGAAAAACTGGGGGATTATGGTGGAATTGCGGGACAAAGTTACAGCAGATCCCACTGCCAATGGGGAGCTTTTCGCCTCTCGTACGCGGGCCGCGCTCATGTCGTGAAGAATCGAGATTAGCAAAGCTTTGCTGATATTGTCGTCCCTCGCTGCTGATACTGTCCTACGTCGTACCTCGTTTAAAGCCACAATAAAGCTCCACCGCACGTACCTCGAACGTACAGAGTTAGAAGAAGTCAATGCCGTTCTTTAAAGGGCCTGCGGTTGTCATAACGTGTTCGATTCTACGGACGAGAATCGAACACCAGGTAACATTAGGAGGCACATGTTCAAGAAAGGTTTCCATCACACATACCCCCAAGCCTACTTATTCATAAATATGACCTTTAACCTAATGTATAATATGATTTCTAAACTTTAAATTTTTTCAATATGAATCAAGGTCTATAAATTTTATACCTAAAATTTTAATTTATTTAATGTGATTTCTTGACTTTCGATATTTATTTAATTTAGTTTCTAAACTGTATGAAAATATTTAATATTGTCTTTTCACTAATTCAAGCTCAAGGGCAACATTGATTGTTTTTGTATAGTTCATGGACTAAATTAAATAAATAATAAAAGCTCAACGATCATATCAAATAAATTAAAAATGGATAGATCAAATTACACGTTAGGCTACAGTTTTTGGATCCCAATGAACAAATTACAAGTTCTAGGATCGTACTGCACATCGAGTCAAAATTCACGGACCATTCATGTCGTTTTCCCTTATCGTTAAGAAGACAATGCCGTTCTCCTTTGAGGGCCTCTTGTGGTTTGTCACGACATGTCCGTTTCTGCGAATGTTACAAAACACCGTGCGAGACACGTTCGTTGTTTGAGAAAGGCAGATGCATATTTGTCCGGAAAGCTTGGACGTTGGATTTGGGATGCTTTGGTAACTAAGGTACAGCAGCTCTCCAAGTGGCTGCGGACGATTGTTCGATTTCGCGACTGTTTCGAGCCTTGGAAAGGACGAAGCAACAGATGACGGCCCTACGATCAGCGGATGTGGCATGAATCGATGTCCGGATGATCCCACAAGCTGTTTTCTCACTAATGTTTCATTGTTTCTGATCTAATTTGGCTCCCTTCGTTTGTTAACCATTTGCCGACGCAAGGAATATGCCGTTCAGTTATACTTTTCAGAAAGGATGGCAACATCCACATGATCTATTTTTATAATACCGATCAATCGTGGGTTTTTTTATTTATTTATCTGGCACCTCGTGGCTTTTCTACTAGAACATGGTGGAGCACGGACTCACTTATTTAGTAGTTAATGCTTTGTTGGCATCTTAAACTGAACATTCTACACCGAGTAAAGTGGAGCCCAAATTTATCTATACTTTTTTTTTTCTGTGCGATTTTTTTTTATTGTGTATTATTTTGTAAATAATGTAATTTTCTACTTGATTTTTATTTGATCCTAACCATCCTTCCTTTAAAAAAAAATTGAAAGGAAATTTTGATTGAAAAAAGTAACAGTACTTTTAGATAGAATTGCTCATCTTTATCTTTTGAGTTGTTCTGCCGGATCGATCGCTCAAGACCTTTGGTCTCTACCCGGACCCGATGAAAAAAATGAGATCACTTCTTATGGACTTGTTGAGAATGATTCTGATCTAGTTCATGGCTTATTAGAAGTAGAAGGCGCTTTGGTGGGATCATCGCAGACAGAAAAAGATTACAATCAGTTTGATAATGATTGAGTGACACTGCTTCTTCGGCCCAACCCAAGGGAATCGGGAACGAAGGAGAGAGTTGGATCTAACATGTTACCCAGGCCAATTGCCACTCATTTGTATGTTGAAATGCTTTGATTAGGATCGAATAAACATTAAGTAGGTCGAGTCTTTTGACGTGAGACCATTTCCTTCCCTCACCTGTTTGCTCTTTGGAGCCGTTCGGCAATAGGTTGATGGTCTTTTCCGAGCAAGTTCTTGTTGAAATGTTTCGATTGAGACCGAATAAACGTTGAGCGGATTGAGCCTTTTGATGTGAGACCATTCCCTATCTCACATGTTTGCTCTCCAGAGCCGTTGGGCAATAGGCTGATGATATTTTTCGAGCATGTTCTTGTCTGGAATTTCGTTTTTTTTTTTTTTAAATTTATTTATAGTAAAGAGTTAATCGACTTCAGAGCTGAGATTTATAACATTAATTAGAGTTCGTTTATTTGAAAGAAAAACTGTTTTTTAAAAATTATTTTTTAACTTTATGATATTTAGATGATGGAAAACTTATCAATAGACAGAAAATGTTTTTCATCCAGAATAACAAACTTGGATGAATTTTTTCTTAAATAATAAACAAATAAAAACTGTCCATCTTTCTTAAAATTGATTTTCATAAAAATAATATGGGTTTTATTAGGAAGTTTTCGGTGATTAAAAGATCCGACAAAAAAGTATGTGTAACTTTTCACCGTCAGCATCCGTCGAATGAAAACGTCTTATGTAATTCGCGATGGACAGAAAGGTAAAGGCTGAGATCTCCAAGATCTGAAGAAAGCGAAAAAAGTGGGAACATGCCCACCTTCGAAAATTAAGATGGTAAATCAGGGATTAGGGTGTAATTTGCAGACATAAATAATGTAATTTTCTACTTGATTTTTATTTGATCCTAACCATCCTTCATATAAAACTGCTGTTTTCATTTTAATAGGCTTCCTTTAAAAAAAATGAAAGGAAATTTTAAATTGAAAAAAGTAACAATACTTTCATATAGAACTGCTCATTGAGTGTGTTAGGAACAAAGCAGAAAGTTGATGCTACCTAGGCTGATTGCCACTCATATCTATGTCAAAATGCTTTGATTGGGACTGAATAAACATTGAGTAGGTCGAGTCTTTTGACGCGAGACCATTTCCTTCCCTCACCTATTTGCTCTCTCGAGCCGTTTAGCAATAGGCTGATGGTTTTTTCCGAGCATGTTCTTGCGATTGAGACCGAATAAACGTTGAGCGGGTCGAGCCTTTTGATGTGAGACCATTCCCTATCTCACCTATTTGCTCTCCAGAGCCGTTGGACAATAGGTTGATGGTATTTTTCAAGCATGTTCTTGTCTATAATTTTTTTTTCTTAAGTAAAGAGTTAATCGACTTCGGAGCTGAGATTTGTAACATTAATTAGAGTTCGTTTATTTGAAAGAAAAACTGTTTTCTAAAAATTATTTTTTAACTTTTTGATATTTGGACGACGGAAAACTTATTAATATATAGAAGCTGTTTTTCATCGATCGAGAATAATAAACTCGGATGAATTTTTTTCTTAAATAATAAAACAAATAAAAACTGACCATTTCTCTTTAAATTGATTTTCATAAAAATAATATGGTTTTTATTAGGAACTTTTCGGTGATTAAAAGATCCGACAAAAAAGCATGCATGACTATTCACCGTCAGCATCCGTCGAATGAAAACGTCTTATGTAATTCGCGATGGACAGAAAGGTCAAGGTCGAGATCTCCAAGATCTGAAGAAAGCGAAAAAAGTAGGAACATGCCCACCTTCGTAAATTACGATGCTAAATCAGGGATTAGGGTGTAATTTGCAGAACATAGGTTACAGCAGATCCCCCACTGATGGAGGCATTCATGCCCGTGGGGCCCCCCCTTCCCCGGCAAATCGTACGTGGGCCCCGGGCCATCGAAAGATTGGCAAGCAAAAGCTGCTCGGGTGGAGTTCAATGGGAATTCCGATTAGAAGCTCCTCGTTGCGTCGGTCCCTCGTTCACTTACGAATCTCTCCTGTTGCTGTTCTACCTAATCCGGTGCTTGTTCTTCTAGGTAATCTGTGGCTTGTCATGTCCGGTTTTGCGAACTGTGAGGATACGCCATGCGAAATCAATCATCACATTGTATGTGCAAAAGCGAATGGGTTCGTGGTTGGTGGGGAAAAAGGGGGAGCTATCTTTATATGAATAAGTTCTGGAATTTTGATTTAGGACGATATTTTATTGAGAGCCGCCGATGTGAAAAGGTAATCACGATGGGACATGAATAGGTAAAATGATAGTGGTAAAAGTAAAAGCTTGCGTTGTAGCTGACGTCGCATCGATGTTCTTTTCGTATGCTCAACGCGGTTGCTACCACGTGGTTAAGTAGCTGTATCGATGTTGCCCCGCCATGCATTGACACGAGGAAAATGCCAAGTAATTAGACTTTTCAACAGGACGTGAACATCTACCCAACTAAGTATTCACGTCACGTGTGTTGTCGTTCTCCTTAGACATTTCAACAGAAGAATTTCTTCATTATTACGATATAATCTTAGTACGATGCTATAATGATTTATCATTTTATTGTTATATTATGAACAAGGAAAAAAACTCATGTATAGCAATAAGACTAGTTAAATTATGAGATGTTATACGAAAACCGTCGTACCATGTAGTTACTTAACTATGTCGCTAATTCGTGCTATCTAATGAAAATTCGCGATAATGTTATACCTGTTGATGTGAATATGAAATGAATTGGATGCAATTTGGCATATGCATGACTCTCGACATGTCTGAAGAAAAAAATTGTGAAACGAAGTTGTTGATGATGTACTTGTACTCAAGTATCACATGAATGTACTTGAGCACAAGTGCGTCAAGAAAGTGCGGGAGGCGGAAACTTTGGGAGAAATCACGCATGCACGTCTGCTTTGCGTGAAAGTACGCGTATTTTTACTTATACGTAAAAGTATACGTGGAGTAGAAGGTTAGCATACGGTTGCAATCAATTCTTAAATGCTTAGGCATTCTAAATAGGATTTTTACCAGGTATGAAAATGGGACGGATATAATAGAGTACCTAATCCACCGTACCTAGACGAGATGTAAATGATTTTAGCGTTTCGAGCAACAGGACAAGTTTGGGGCAACTTGGTAAAGACATTATAGAATTGGGACGGATTTGAGATTGTAGGGTTCTGAAAGCTGATTAGAACGCTTCATGTAAGAAATAAATAATTATGCATTTTTTTCTTTATAACCTTAGGCAATTTAGTAAATTTACATTATTACCCAACATACTAAGAATTTTTGGGGAAGATTTTTTAGATTTAGCTTACGGGGTTAACTTGAAAGTTGAACTCGTTAAATCACTTGCAAGCCATGCTTACGCCAAAAAACTTAGGTTACTTATACAATTTGTGAAGCCCAAAGTAAAATGAAACAATCCTAACATTTTCAGTAACAAATATCATTGGCCATAAATTGATTTTTGGAAGAGAAATATATTCTTAATTGATTTTTGGAAGAGAAAATATATTTTTATTTAACGACATCATAATAGAAATTTGTTTGACAACGATACAAAAATTCCTTCTTTTGGGTGGTGGCGGACCGGTAGATGGTGTTAGTAGGTAGTGGCAGATAGTGGCTAGTAGTAGTAGACAATAGCAAACGGTGGCAACAAGCAATGATGGACATTGGGCAACGGGTGGATGGTGGCGGTGAATAGTGGTAGCGAAGGTGGTCAAAGATTGGCAGTGGCGGGCTATTGGCAGACGATGGGTGGCGGCAAGCGACTAGCAGACGATGGTAGTAGACAACGGTTGGGCAATAGTGAACATCGAACTACAGTAGACAACAATTAGGCAACAACGAACAATGGGCAATGTGCGGCGACAAGCGATCGGCGGATGGTGGCGACGAACGGCAAGCAATGATTGGTGGATGACGATGGAGACAGCGGGTGGTAGCGGACAACGGTCAATGGATGGTGATCAAGCATACGGTGGACGGTGGTCGGTTAGTAGTAAGGATGAACGGTGGGAGTGTTTTTATTTTCATTTCTATTCCAAAATTTTTTTGGAGTAAAAATCTGATATAAAATTAGAAAAATGGAATAGTTTTATCAAATGGATTTCTGTTCTAGAAATAAATTTGAAATAGAAAAATAGTTTTGAAACAGAAATATAATGATTATCGTGTACACCCTAATTTTAACTTGCCATTTTAAGATTGTTAGGTTTTAGATTTCTATAATGACGGATCTCAATTCTTTTTTGCAATTTTATAATTTTTCATTCTATAGGTTTGCTGGTTAGAAATGTACGGTGCACGATTTTGAATATGTAGTTGCATTTGCAAATTTTGAGGTGATTTATTATGTATCTATAGCGAGATAATTGTTTATAGAAAAATTTCGACCATGGGTTGCGGGTGCCCTACTTTTTTTTTTATTAGGTTTATTGCCGGCGAAAAAAAAAAGATGGCATAATTCCCACTAATTACTTTCCTTTTTATTTCTTCAGTGGAATCATGTAGAAATACTTTATTATATAAGTCGAGCACTTGATGCATGAGTTAAGCTCGATGGCAACATGTGGTACGGAGGGGACTTGTTACATTGAAAATATAGTAGGATCCACCATTCAAAGAACAATTATGCAGTTAGTTGAGTGGCCCAACCTAATTTGCAAGATGAATGCTACAAGTTTCCTCAATCTATATTCGATTTTAGAAATCTCGATGACTCTACGAAAGGCGGGTTTGAATATAGGTGTACCATTTAGTCTTTGTCTCAAACTCCGTTTAAATTCTTTTCTTTAAAGAGAGAGAGAGAGAGAGACTTAAAAGGGTCTGATATCAAGAATAGCAAATTTCCATTCGATGAATTTTTCTTGTTTTGTTTATGTTGTAGCTTTTATAGTTGACTTAGATGATCCAATCATCCTTAGCCTTTCAAAATATCTGAAAATCAATATGGGAAACAATATACAGTTTTTTCGATTTTATTGAATTTTCTTTTTCACTTTGAAAGGAAAATCATAATTACAAAAGGTAAGTAATAGTACTTTCAAACAAAATGAACTTTTTGGAGTGTCCACAAATGAGTAAAAGATCGGATCTAACATGTTGCTTCGGCAGGCCATTGCTCAAATGTACTTCACAATGTTTCGATGGGGACCGGACACAAGTTGAGTGAAAGGAGCCTTCCAACATGAGGCCCCTCCTTGGCTTGCCCATTTACTTTTCCAAGCCGTTAGACTTAAGGCGCGTTTGGTAACGATTTTGTTCCCGGGAATAGATTCTGATCATAAATGATTATTTTTATTCGTTTAACCGATTCTAAGCATTTTAAGCCGTTTGGTAAGCTGTGTCCAAAATTTCCGATTCTGGAATAGAATTGCGTTTGATACCGTCTTTCATTAATTTATTCCAAATCAATTTATTTTAATTTTAAAATAAATTTTTACTTTTTTCCTTTTTATTTTCTTCTTTCCTTTCTTCTTATTTTTTTCCTTTTTCTCCTATTATTATTATTCTTCTTCTTCTTGTGCTGGTCACAGGGTCGGCGACCTAACCGGAGCGTCGCCGACCCTTGGCAAGGCCGGCCCTCGTTAGTCGAGCCTCGCCGGTAGTTGGGCGAGGCTCGCTAGCCCCGTCAAGGCTCGGCCTCGCTAGATCTGGCGAGGCCGAGCCTCGCTGGTGGCTAGGTTGGTCGCGCCGGGGCTGGGCGTCGTGAGGCTTGCCCAGCCTTGCTGGTGGCTAGGCTATCCTCATCGGTGGCTGGGCTTGCCTCGACGAGCTCGCCGGACCTCGCCTTGGCCTGGAGAGCTTCCGGCGAGCTCACTGCACCGGCAGACGGCGATGGTTGGTGGCGGCGGATGGCAGCGGGGGTAGCGAACGACAGTTGCAAGATGGCTTAATGGAATAAAAAGAGTTGTTGGTTTTGATTCTCAATTCTGATTCTGGAACAATAATTAACTTGTTTTTTTTTTTTTTTTTTTTTTGATTCCACTCCCAATCTGTTTCTTGGAACAAAAATTTTACCAAACGTGATTTTGAACCCATGCTGATTCTGGGAATAAAAAATCAAAATTTGACCATGTTTGGATGGTTACCAAATAGAGCCTTATAGGCTGATTGATGGCCTTTTCTAAGCATGTTCTGGTCTAGATTTTCTATTTTAAAGCTTTTTGGACAATTATCTCAATTTTGAGAATTTTAAAATCTGAAGAAAGGGAAAAAGCGGGAAATATCCACCCTCTAAAAAGTTGACAGGCTGGGGATTGCGGTGCAATTGCACGTACTGATGGAAGTTCAGTTGATGTCCCTCGTTACTGATATCGTCCTGCTGCAATGCACCTCGTTAAAGCCGCAGTAAAGCTCCACCGCACGTATCTCCAACGTATAGAGTCAAAAGAAATCAATGCCGTTCTTCTAGGGGCTTGCGGTTGTCGTAACATGTCTGATCCTCCTACGGACGCGATGTAACATTACGAGATACACGTTCAAGAAAGGTAGACGCATATTTACTCCACCCCACGTGTCACGTACCCCACGCTTACTTATCATCAGCGTACCCCTCCCTCACTATCACTATGTTTCTGGTGTCTGATTTGGCTCCCTCCATTTGCATGATGATTTGACCAAATACCATGTAACTATCTGCCGACGTGAGGAATATGCCTTTCAATTATAATTTTGAAAAAGGATGGCAACATCCACAAGGTCTATTTTATAATATCGATTAATTGTGAGTTTTTGTTTTTACGATCCATTTTCTGTCGCAGAAAATCTTGATTACTCTATGGAAGACATATGCCTAGTCTTAGGGGTATTGCCGGTCTTAAGTTTCCCTACTTGCACCTAGTAGCATTCCTACTCGAACATAGTGGAACTGCGCTGAGGGACTTGCTCATTGAGCAGATGATGCAGCTTCATACCCAATTTCGTCCATCCCTTTTTTTTTGTGTAATTTTTTTTGTTGATTGAGTAAAAAATGTAACAATACCTTCAAATAGAAGTACTCATTGAGCATGTTTGAAACGAAGAAGAAAGTTGAATCTAATATGCTACCCAAGCCAATCGTCGCCCAGATGTACATCAAATTGTTTCAATTGAGACTAGATAATCGTTGAGCAGGTGAGAGCCTTTTGACGCAAGACCGTTCCCTAGCTCGCCCATTTGCTCTACAGGGTTGTTGGGCAATAGGTTGATGGCTTTTTTCCAAGCATGTTCTTGTCTTGATTTTTTATAAAGTAAATAGTTAATTGACTTTAGAACCAAGATATATATTATTAATTAGAGTGTGTATGTTTGAAAGGAAAGTGTTTTCGAAAAATTAATTTTCAATTTGACAGAAAACTTCTCAATGTCTAAAAATCGCTTTCCATAGATTGAAAATAACAAGCTGTATTAATTTTTCTCTAAATCACAAAACAAATGAAAATATACTATTTTCCTTAAAAATGACATTAATAAAAAAATAATTTTTTATCGTGAAGTTTTGAACAATATAAACGCACTCTAAATTCTGAAATCCGAGAAAAAAAAGTACATAGGGCTATTCATTGTCACTATCCACCGAATGAAAAGGTCCTATAATTCGCGCTGGACAGAAAGGTCAAAGTTGAGATCTCCAAGGTCTGAAGAAAGCGAAAGAAGTGTAAATTACGATGACAAATCAGGGATTAGGGTGTAATTTGCAGAAACAGATTACGGCAGATTCCCCACTAATGGGGGGCATTCATGCCCCTTGGGCCCCTCGTTGAGAGATTGGCA
The DNA here is from genome assembly GCA_016097485.1 of Eucalyptus sideroxylon x Eucalyptus melliodora. NCBI lineage: Eukaryota > Viridiplantae > Streptophyta > Magnoliopsida > Myrtales > Myrtaceae > Eucalyptus > Eucalyptus sideroxylon x Eucalyptus melliodora. The sequence goes on along the minus strand of CM027832.1, from coordinate 41,590,784 downwards.
GGCAAACCCGTCCGGGTGGAATTCCATAGGAATCCCAATAAAAGTTCCTTCCCGCGTCGTCCGCACAATCTGTTCACTGTTCTACCTAATTCGATGCTTGTTTTTCAAGGAATTTATGGCTCGTCATGTCCGGTTTTGCGAACCGCGAGGATACACCATGCGAAATCCATCACATCATTTGAAGAAAGATGCACCATTGTCTAGCAACGAGATGTGTTCAATTTCAGGCGAGCGAATCGAGCATCATCGGAATGGTGATCAAGGAGAACCTGCAAATGCCAAAGCAAACAGGTTCGTGGTTGGTGGATGGCGCACCTTCGAGGGGGGAAAGAATAATATAAGGGAGCTATCTTTATTCGAACAAAGCTCGGACTTTGATTTAAGACATATTTTATCGAGAGCCGCAGATGTCAAAAGGCATAGAAATATTCCCACCATAATAGAGATACCCACGTATGAAAAATATGGTTATGATTGGGGTAAAAATAAGAGAAATAATATAATGACGGTAATAGCTCGCATGGCTGTAGCTGCTGTCACGTCGATGTTCTTTTCATACACTGAACGCGGTTTGTTAATGCATGACTTACCAACTACATCGGTGATTCCCTGGCTACCTTTCGACACGGGGAAAATGCCAAAGTAATTGAGACTTTTCCACGTATGTGAACATCGCAGCCAACCAAGGAAGTGCGGCAGAATCAGAACTTGATAGGGCCAAGGTCACGCAGTCGTTTCCCAAAATTAATACACGAAGCCCTTCCTGTTATGTTCAATATGAAAGGGGGGTGCTCTGGAAGAATTCAGAAAATGGAAAAAAAGCAAAAACAGGAAATTGGCGTGTAGTGGCGTGCCACGTTGAAGGCGTGGTAGATGCCAGGAGAATGATAATCAGTGCTAGGACCACCACAGAGAGAGAGAGAGAGAAGGAGAGAGAATGAGAGAGCTTCGTGCACTGTCGGGTGGTTATCGGTGTCAGCATCTCCCTTGCATCACCAAGGATGGCCACTCCCTCTCTCTCCCTCTGTCTGCCTGAAGCACCATTTGAAGATCTTTGGATTCTCGTTAGAGCGACCAGCCAAAAATCATCTCCCGACAGCCAATCAGAAGACAAAGCCGGGAAATGCTCTCTCACCGCACACGCACACCCCCACTATCCTTTTTTACCTGTTCTTGTCTCAGGCGTCGCTAGTTCATTAGAGGCTGCTGCTCCTGCTAGGCGTTAGCCTGATTCTCGGACCTAGGCTATTTAGAGGCGAGAGAGATCGGGTTCTTCCGGTTCTGAACAAGCATGTTCTCCAAAAGGGTCTGTCGCTAACCTCCCAAAATAGCTTCTTTCTGTCGTTCTCGTGACTTCTCGTGCGGGTTGGGCCAGCTTGGTGTACGCTTTTAGCGGCAAGAGCGAAAAGATGAAGCCTTTTAGGAGGATGCAAACAAGAACCGGCATGGTCTGGCTCGTGGCGCTGCTGGTTTTGCAAATTGGGTCGGGCTTGTTCGGAGCCAGCACGAAAGCTTCCGCAAGGCCGGAGTTCGTTAACGTTGGGGGTGTCTTCTCTGTCAACCATATGATCGGCTCAGTGGCTAAAGTGGCTATTCTTGCTGCGGTTGAGGATGTGAACTCTGACCCATCAGTTCTTGGTGGAACCAAGCTCAAGGTCACGATACATGACACCAACTACAGTGGCTTTCTGGGCATAGTTGAGGGTAAGTCCATGTTCTTCTGTCGTGATGTCTGTTTATGCTTGTTATGGAGTGTGTGCGCGTCAGGAGATTCTGAGTTCGTAGCTGAATTGAATACTTCCTTTCAGCTTTACAGTTCATGGAGAGTGACACGGTCGCCATAATTGGACCCCAAACTTCGGTCACTGCTCATGTGATATCGCACATTGCAAATGAATTGCAAGTCCCTCTGCTCTCGTTTTCAGCCACGGACCCGACCCTGGCCTCGCTTCAGTTCCCTTACTTCATAAGGACCGCGCAGAACGATCTGTTTCAGATGGCCACCATAGCGGCGATGGTGGAGTTTTACGGATGGAGGGAAGTGACGGCCATCTATGTTGATGATGACCACGGGAGGAACGGTATTGCTGCATTGGCAGACAAGCTTGCCGAGCGCCGCTGCAAGATCTCTTTCAAGGCACCGATGAGCCTTGATGCGACTCTGGACGATGTGACTGATGTTCTGGTGAAGGTGGCGTTGATGGAGTCGCGCATCATTGTTCTTCACACTTATGTCTCTCGGGGACCACAGGTGCTTAAAGTGGCCCAGTCTCTTGGAATGATGGGTAATGGATATGTTTGGATCACAACTAACTGGCTTTCGACAATCTTAGAGACCAGCTCGCCCCTCTCTTCGGAGGATATGCAGATGTATGAGGGAGTCCTTTCGCTGACTCCGTACACGCCAGACACTGAACTCAAGAGGAAATTCGTTTCTCGCTGGAGCAATTTGACTCGCACATTTTCGACTAATAAGACGTTGGGACTGAGCAGCTACGGCCTATACGCGTATGACACAGTTTGGATACTTGCTCGAGCACTTAACACGTTTTTCAATCAGGGTGGAGTCATTTCGTTTTCAAATGATTCGAGGTTGACCGGGCTAAAAGGGGGAAATCTGCACCTTGATGCTATGAGCATCTTCAACGGAGGGAAATTGCTGCGCGAATCCATTCTGCAAGTCAATGCGACGGGCATAACTGGCCCTATTCAATTCACTCCTGACAAAAACCTTATTCATCCAGCTTTTGAAATTATCAATGTGGCAGGCAATGGATATAGGAGGATCGGTTATTGGTCTAATTACTCTGGCTTATCGGTTGTGCCTCCCGAGATGCTGTACACGAGGCCTCCAAATCGTTCCAGCGCGAGCCAGCAATTGTACCCGGTTATCTGGCCTGGAGAAACAACACAGAAGCCTCGTGGTTGGGTTTTCCCAGACAATGGTAGGCACTTGAAGATTGGAGTCCCGTCCAGAGTTAGCTACCGCGAATTTGTGTCGCCAGCGGAAGGCCAACCTGATATGTTCACTGGTTACTGCATTGAGGTCTTCATAGCCGCTTTGAACTTGTTGCCTTATGCCGTGCCTTATAAGTTCATACCGTTCGGGGATGGTCACAGCAACCCAAGTGCCACGGAGCTTGTTCGATTGATAACAACTGGCGTTAGTGTGAATAAAGATCTCTTGCTAGTTTTAATTTGTTAGCCACTTGTTTCCTTGAGTGATTAGTTTTTTGCCCGCTCTGCAGACCTTTGATGCTGCAGTAGGAGATATTGCGATCACCACCAACAGGACTAAGATGGCGGATTTCACACAGCCATATATCGAGTCCGGGCTAGTCGTGGTTGCCCCTGTCAGGAAACAGGACTCTAATGCGTGGGCTTTCTTAAAGCCGTTTACTTGGAAGCTATGGTGCGTGACGGCCTTCTTCTTCCTCATTGTTGGTTCAGTAGTGTGGATTCTGGAGCACAGGTTGAACAATGACTTCCGTGGACCTCTTAGGAGACAAATTATCACTATGCTCTGGTGAGTGACCATAAATTTTTCATAGTTAGCATAAGACAGACTAAAGATTTGGTTCATAGAGCAAAATTTGCTAGGGTTCAATCACTTACATAGTGAGAGCGAATCTGTTTGCTTAGTGTTTCCATGGCGAACCCACATGACTAGTGTTTCCACCTCAATCACTGACTGCTGTAGTTCTACCCGGATTGATGGAAAATATGGAGAAACGTCTAAATAATCACAGCTCTAATTGATATACATGCTACTCTGGTTGAGTATTGGCAAGCTCGAACACATAAGACAGATATGAACGCTCCACGGTCATGATCAAGCCCTCGAGTCCTCATATGAGATTGTTGACTTTACTTGAAATCAGCTCACCGTTTACAGCTCCTAGTTTGACTAGATTAGATATTCTAGGTAAGCGAGATTGAGTAAAGAATGAGAATCAATATGAGGTCGTGTAGCAATGTGAGTATTGAGAAGCTGGCTGCAAGCATAAGTCACTTAAACCAACCCCTCAGTGTCATCTCACAATTTTGGTTGGTCATGATCCATGATGACAAGTAACATTTGTAATTTAAAAGAGCTCGACCAGGCCGATTGCGGGGGCTTAAGTGCTGTGGAGGTAGATGAGGTAACCTGTTCAAAACATTTGAATAGACATAAACACTTGCAGTTGCAGATGTCGAGACTTTATTGTCCTAAAGAATGGCATCTGTAGCTACATATTCTCATTGTATCCAAAAGAATGAAGAACGGAAAATTGACATTTTGCAATATACACACGACTGCATCAGCCCGATGATTCCTAATTCACTTATCCTTTCATTCTGCAGGTTTAGCTTTTCAACTTGGTTTTTTGCTCATAGTAAGTTAACCTCCCCCCCTCTCTCTCTCTGAGACATATATGCGCGTGTGTGCAAGTACCAAGAAATTGCCTCTCTCTACAAAACTCATTGTGCTATCTTGTTTGCAATCGCGCAGGAGAAAATACCGTGAGTGTGCTCGGTCGCCTTGTGCTGATCATATGGCTGTTTGTGGTTCTTATCATTAACTCAAGTTACACGGCGAGTCTGACCTCCATTCTCACAGTCCAGCAGCTTTCTTCTCCTATCAAAGGGATTGAAACATTAGTATCGAATAACGATCCCATAGGATACCAGAAGGAATCGTTCGTCCGCAGTTATTTGATAGAGGAACTCGGCATTCATGAATCCAGACTTGTTCCTCTCATCATGCCGGAAGATTATGCCAAGGCCTTGAGAGATGGTCCTAGCAAAGGCGGAGTCGCTGCGGTGATTGATGAGCGTGCATATATCGAGCTTTTTCTCTCGACTCGATGTGAATTCAGCATTGTGGGTCAAGAATTCACCAAAAATGGATGGGGATTTGTAAGTATCGATCTTTTTCTCCTTCTTTTGACAAAAGTATTAGATAAAAAAATGTAGCTAGTCCATGGAAAAAGGCGAAGAGCACGCGTGACAGATGCATGACTTGTTGATCTTGTATCATTAAAAATGAATATATCAATACTGTCAATGCGTGGGAGATATTGTTCTGTGAATCATGATTCTAACATGTCTGTAAATATATTGCGATGACCAGGCATTTCCACGGGACTCACCCTTGGCAGTTGATATGTCGACGGCAATCCTGAAGCTCTCGGAAAATGGTGATCTCCAACGGATACATGACAAATGGCTAATGCACAGTGCCTGCACATCACAGGGGACGAAGCTTGCACTCGACCGTCTTCACCTCAAAAGCTTCTGGGGCCTCTTCGTTCTGTGCGGATCAGCTTGCTTCTTGGCCCTCATCATATATTTCCTGATGATGTTCCGCCAGTTCAGCCGGCACTATTCCGAGGAACCAGAGAGCTCAACCTCGAGCTCCCGAATGAGCCGTCTAAGGACGTTTCTCTCCTTCATCGACGAGAAGGAAGAGGCGGTGAAATGCCGGTCCAAGAGGAGGCAAATGGAGCAGGCCTCCAACAGAAGCACTGATGAGGAAGGATCGGTGAATGGTACCAAGAAAAGGCATATTGAACACTCTTCAAACGACTTTAATCCTGCTAACCAAGCTTAGGTAAATGTAAATCCATCTCAGAACTTTCACTCTTAGTCACATGGAATCTTTCTGATATGGGATATCAAACCTCGTTATACTCTATAGATATCTTTATACTTATTGACAATTGTAAATTGTTGCGAGGCAGAAATTAAGTTTTTCTTTGGTTGAAAGAAAAATTGAGTTAAGGGTATGCTTTCCAGGGAAATTTTCATGACCAAGTATTTGTATCATATATAAACATGCTCTTAGTCACTGTCTAGTCTCTGTTAGAGCAGCAAGAACTGGTCTGCACGCTGCATTCTGATGTTATCCATCAAACATGTCTCCGCAGATGGTAAATTGGATAAGATCAAACTTCTACTTCTCATTTTTGAGCACAATGAGACTGGCAAGGACTTAGCGATACGAAGAATATCGATTTTTACCAGTTGAAAGCAAAATCTAGGGGAGAATATATGCTGGCTGCATGAAAATCCCCCAAGTTTTTTGTATTGATGAGTTATAACAAGTAAATGGTCATGAGTTTGCTTTGCCATGAAATTTTCATCTTAAACGGAGTAATAATCAATGAGATATGAATAATACAAGGTGTCCTGTCTCGACTCCTCAGATCCGTGCCTTCTCTAACCCCTCTTGGCGGGGATAGGACGACTCAAGCGTGTGGGAAGGTTCGCCGGTCCGCAGACCTGTGCGGACATGATGTTCCTCTAAGCAAGGCACAGCAAAACAATGAAAAACGTGAATAGCTTAAGGGTTCACCCACCTGCAAGGGCGTTCCCATTACCTTTTTGAAAGGTCATCTGCTAAGATCAAATTTTTTCCGACATTGTTCACGTTGTGGTTTGACTCCAGATTGATGGGTTCCGAATAGAATTTTGTTCCTCTAGCACACCAGACCAACCTGGCTTTCACATGCGATGGAGTAGGAGGACCAAGATTTATACCAGAGTTGTATTCTTGGTCTGAGAAGACGTGAAGCCAGCATTTCTTCTAAGTTTTCCGGGCTTATTTTTCTCAAGATTTTATTAACGGGTGCCAACCCTGATAAAGAAAAAGAAATCATCCCATGCATTGTTTATCTCCTGTTACTTGCAACTAGTGTATTGGAAATAATTATGTTTTTTTATTAAGTATCGTTAACCGAAGCTCTAGATGACAAGATCCCCCCACCTTTTTTTTATTATTAATACTGGAAATAAGTTGCTTTTTTTAATGTCCATCGCCTAGAAATTGCTAATTTGACGAACTCTATGCACCCTTCTGCACCACCTAAAGATGAGGCGGTGCAAAGGGGCACATCTCTTCACCTTGTTGAGCGCCAAAATGATATGCTACCAATGCCTTTGACAGAAGGTAAAATGTCATTTAGAGCATTAAAATCTTCTCTTTGATACCGGAGCAAAAATGACAGATTGTTGCTCCAATCCATACTTCCTCATGCCTTGTGTATGAGGGATTTCATGCCTTCTGCTAGCCCAACGTCACTAGAATACACAAATGATAGTTCATGCCTTCCGTGGATTGTATAACCCTCAAGATAAGCAACAATATAGTACTGCAAACAAGCAATGTGGGACTCCATCTCACATGCTAATCGGACTGAGAATGATAAGTGGAGTTAGACCAATGGGGGGCCATAAATACGAGATTAATTTCAGTTCTGATACCATGTTAGAATGTTGGACTCAAAATTTCAAGCCGATAGATGGAGGGAGACTACGTAGATAAGGCAGACTTGTGGTTTGAAATTAGCACTTGCAACAATCAAATCCCTACCCAACGTGCTGGACTTTCTGGCTCGGGACATCACAAATGCATGTAATCAGTCTGGCACTAGCGAAAAGAAATCCTTTCAATAAAGTCTGTAAACCAGTTACTGTTTCGATCAAATTCTCATCTAGTAGACAAGTGTGCTACTGTCAAGAGAGTGTGCTCAAACTTCTTTGCGGAAATCGTGAACAGCAATGTGGCATTTGAAGTCATGTAGGGCAAATGAAGAAATGCTTAGGCAGATCCAGGAAGTAAAACTTCAGGGGCTTTTGACCATGAGAGATATGATGCGTTTTTTCAGTGCGCTTCTTCTATTACTTCTTGATGCTTTTGCTAATTAACAAAATACTTCCATATAATTTATCCTGTTGATTAAATTTTTCACATTAATTGGTTGTGCTTGTTATGTGTTAAATTTTTCACGTTAATCAGTCATGCTTGTCATGTGCTAATTCATTCACTGTTTGGCTTATCCCCTGTGGACCCAATGTTTTTTTTTCTTTTTTTCGTTTGAAGTCAATTTCCACTCTTTGGTTTGAGGCAAAACTCCAGCTTACATATACGGAGGAGTGTCCAAGCATTTAAATATTACACCACAGTTCGACTGTAAATCAACAATTTCCACAATGGGTCTTAGGGAAATCTTAGGAGTCTTATCCGTCGGGTCAATTCAGACCTGCCTCTGTCTGTGCGGCCATGGATCGATTGGGTTGATGGCTTTTATCATGATATGCACATTTTTCCATATCGACTCTGTTGCTACAGAAGCCCGGATGGTGGATAATTGATAATCTCACCCAACCGAGCATAAAGTATGATGCTTGTCCTCGCTCATCGTGGGCGAGTGCAGAAAGGGAGCAAGCTTTGGTTATATATGTTCGAAGGGATCTGCTGTCTGCATATATGACAGGTTCACTTTTCACGCATAATCAATGGTTGTTCACTTGCGGATTCAGAATCTAAGGACCTCTATACTAGACAGAGAGAAGCAAGAAAGGAGGCGAGGTATGGTTTGTTGACGAACAGAGGTGGATGGAAGCGTCAGAAAGGAGGTGGGGAACGGATTCGATAGAGTACCTATTTAACTTGTTGCAAATCCTAAATTTCCAACGTCCAGACAGGTTACTAATCCCATTACCCTCTTCTTTGAGACTGAATAGAAATGAAACGGAAATAAGTAAAAATGCAGACAAGTGATTACCATGTTTCATCACTAATAAGTACCTTCCCACAGCAAAGAATATGGCAAAAAATAACCATTCTATGAATGGCTTTACTTAAAACCTATTTTCTCCCTAGGTTACAGCGAGAAGCAAAGGATGACGAATTTAGCTACTGATTACAAGCAATAATCGGAAGAAAGCGCATACCCTAAATAAAATAATAGATTACATTGACCCGACAATGTATTACTGCCTGCCCTAACGATTCAATGCGCCACTTGGGTTGACCCTGCATGAGCTGAAGAATTCTCAGGACAAGATCCACATATACACAGTCGACCAGAAAGTGAGCGCTAGTGCTGCAGCCAAGTATGTCCACAGGAAGAGAACTGAACACTCCTCTTGACCAACGTTAAACAGCTGGGTCATAGTCCCTGCATTGCCATTCCACATACATTTCAACCTTTCGTCACCTTCTGTTTCTTGGTGAGAAATGTTTCAGTTCTATGAGAATATGAAGCTGTAGTAAAGAACATGGCTTACCAATATTCATGGCCGGAGGCAGTGTGAATTGGACCATTAGCACGTAATGGTAGAGCGGGTCTGGTGGGAGGAAGCCGAGACTGTTAGCTGCTTTGACAACCCCGATGCCAATCACTGGTAGTATGATGTACCGAACAGATAAAACGCCGAGGATGACCCAGGGTCTGATTCTCGAAGTGCGCAGGCCTGTATGAATGGGATCCGAGCAATTTAAGTGTGGACGATTTTTACTATTGTCTTTTGATTGGCTATTCAAAAGATATTTCAGAGTTTTGAAAGCTTTTTCTTACCTTGAGTGAGGTTGCCTCCAAGAATGAGGGTAATGCAAGGTATTGTTCCATCACTGCATGATTGAAAGCCATTAAGGAACTCGAAAACACAAGGAAGAGTTCTAACTTGAGTCATAACTTGACCTTCCATACTATATATTGGAGTCATCTAGTCCTGGTTACTTCAAATTAATGATGGTGTATGCAATAAAGAGACGCCACTTACCCCAGTAATTTGACGGAATCTTGGATCACCCTCAGCGGAGCACTGTCGCCTATAATGAGCTTCCTCAGCCACGAAATGGCCCCGAAGATGAATCCCAATATCTGAAAATATATGCAACAGATTAGTGCATTCCTCACTATTTCACTAAAGCTGGAAAGATAAATTTTATCTGAGCAACTAATATGCACAGAGAGACTCACAGCAGCAAGGGTTGGAGGTGCCAGCAACTCCTCCAAGATTGTGTGAAGAACTCCTACGAATTTACCCCAGAGTGTCACTGACTCTTTTTCGGACTTGCCGCTTGATTCTTGAGATATAACCTGTGATGTGGCGATTGAATGGGTGATTCGTTGTCTTGCAAAAGATTAGCACTGAAGAGGCTTTATTTGATCCTATGGTTTTAGGTTCAAGAGGGGAAAACTCACAGCTTGGTCTTCTACATCTTCAACAGATTTTGTGGACTGCACACTTATTGCTACTGGCTGCACACTTATTGCTACTGGCTCTTGATCTTCTTCTCCTTTGAGCAGGCGTGTGCTCTCATTAGAGTCCAAGTCCTTATTGGGCTGCTTTGTGAAATCATCCGCTGCTTGAAGCTCTTTGTATTTGACCGAGGAAGATCGTACCAATTGGTAAGTATAAGTCCAAATGAAGAAACCTCCAAGCTGTGTCAAATCAGAAACATAGATCAGAACTGAATTCAGAGAACAAGAAGCAGAGGGTGTGCCATATTAATGCACCTAATAAAACAACCATACTATCCTGCTGATCTTGAAACGGAGTTTGGGAAACAGATTGTTGACAGTTTCATAGAACCAAATGTCAAATTTGGAGGAAATTTACCGGGGGATTCTTTTTTTTACTCTTTTTCTTTGCATTTCATGAGATGTTTCAAACTTAATCACATATTGGGTAATGGGACATGGGAGGCTTCATTACCGCCATGGAGAATGACGCATAGGAGAGTCCGACAGAGCTGCAGGCACTCTTTTCCCCGAAGGGACTGTTGTCTTCATTACAGATTGCCGGCACAATTATCAGCAGAAGATTTCCCAGGTTTCCTTTTAGGAGGGAGACGAAAACGTCATAAGACTTCAGACCACACATTTCTAGTCACACAGAAGAGTTCTAATTGATTTGTCAGTAAAAATCAGTCACCTGATGCACATGTAGCAATCACCAGGCCCTCTAGATATGGCTTGGGCTTGAGTAATTTCACGACTATCCATCCAAGCATCCCTCCGATCAAGAAGGTGAAGGCAATGTTCACTGGCATGAACCACCTTAATATCGGAGGACATAATCATCAGTATCTCAGGGTGCAGAAACAGAGTCCTAAATGCTCTTAGTAAAGGAGCCGAAAACTATTAACTTTCAAGCATAATAGACTCAAAACTAACATTGGCAGAGCTCGGCAAGTCTTTCAGCCGTGCAACTTTAAAAAAGTGAAAGTTCATATCATCTGCTGACTGCTATGTGATTATATCTTTCTGGCTAAGACGAATGCAGTCATAAAAAATGAATGCCAAAAGAAAGCAAATGGCTGAAAATTTTTCCCTACCATGAGATAATGTCCTGGAAGGTGACGGTCCTCGCCAGACTGGCAAACATCAGAGATGGAGTGAACACCATGAACACTATCTGCATAAAAAAAATATTCTCTCTTCACTAAGGTATGCACTCAGGAAGAAAATGCATCACATGGAAGCTACAGGCGTTCAACTTTCCCCCTTTCAGGAGGCAAGACAGCAATTCTTGTATTACTTGAAAAATATTCTACCTTGTTCAAGGACTTCCTCGCATCTGCAGTGAGAAGACCGCAATAGTCAGTTGCCATGAAAGCTCCCAACCCACTGATCAGCAGAACTTGCAAAAATGGCATCGATGCCACCTCAAACAGTGTCCAGAAACCCATCTTTTTTCTTCTTCCTCTTCTTCTTCTCAAGGCAAATGTACCCACAAATTTGTCTGGTCTTTTTGCTTGTGTTTTGGCTCTAGGTTTGCTTGCTTTATACGGCAAAATCCTAGAGCTGGCCCTATATATGAGCTTGAGCCTCTTGTTTTTTTCTTAATTTATGTAGCTAATAAAAGAGAAGGAAAATCCTGGGAAAGAGCACAAAAGAGAGGCGTGTGTTAAAAAGAGAAACCCAGGGATCAACACTGAGACAAGATTAAAACAAATCACTGAACAGTGAATCCCAGACCAGATTAAGCAAAGGCATAGTCCAAAGAAAGAAGAAGATTGTGGAACAAGTGTACATCCAACGGTCATGACTTTTGGAAGGAAGGAAGGAACCATGAAGGTACCGCTGGTTTGTCTGATTTCGGGGTACTGCTGTGACATGTTCCAATGGCAATCCTCGAGCGTTCCTACCGCTACTCTCGTACAAAATTGCTCTCGGCATTTCAAATTCAAATCCATATACATTTGTTTTCATCGGAAATTTTGTGTCACGAAAATAAAAATAAAGAACTCAAAAGCGTAGAATATAATACAACGAACGAATCTAATATCATCTATTCATTTTTTGAGTTTAATCACATCTTTTTTTTTTTTTCAAAAGATAAAATTTCATGAAGTAAACCGGTCACTCTAATGTTGAATAAGATATTTCAGTTCACATTTGATTAACCCGATCCACTATATGATCTTTCATTTCCTGAGTTTTCTAGAATTGTAGCAGGGAGCAACATGCACTCTAAATTAGCTTGGGAATAAATGAAATAGGAGATGCTAAAGGTATCTAATTAAAATCATATCAAATAATAATTACTGCCCTTTTAAAACTCAAATAGCTCTCGATGAAAATAGGCATATCGATAAAACACTCGATCTTCCATCACGGGTACGAGATTATCACATCACAATAACATCTCATCAAAGCTATTCCACATATTTAAACCCTTGGGCTAGGTTCAGTTAGCCATCTCTTTCATGGATGGTCATCGCCGTGTTTTCCAGCATGGAATGAAGCGAGAAAACGTCCATAAATCCTCCTGACGAATCTGGCTACACCAACTTGACATTTACTATCTTGAGATTAATAATTATTATGAATTTGGCGTATTAAATATCATATGTTAATAAAGAGCATCTGATCTTCAAATTAATAATTATTCTTTGCGGACCCGATTCGCCGCCAACTCATGGACGTAGGTAGACGTAGCAGCTTTGACCAAAGTCAGTTTGCAACTATATTAATAATGTCAGTAATAATGATTCTTGTTGTTTAGTTCATAGTGATGTTTTACTCTTTACTTTTACTAATAACGTGACGTGGGGATCACAAGTGGGACCCAACAGCAATGATTCTAGCCTATTAGGGATAACAAGGAAAAGTGGCCAGTCAAAAAGTCATTATATTTTTTACTAAATACACATGACGTGGGGATCACAAGTGGGACCCAACAGCAATGATTCTAGCCTATTGGCGTGGCCAGGGATTCGGAAAATATTCTTTTTTAAAAGGGATGCAAAGTGGAGGATGACTATACGAAAGAGGCCCGGAAAAAATCAATGTGTTGCAAAATCACGGCATCAATTTTTGCTAATAAAATGTAAAAATAAAATAAAATTAGATGGTAGGTATAGAAATCATTTAACATCTAATCTTGAGACGGACACAATTCGATAGTTAAATAACGATCTTATTTAAGGATTTGGGGCGATTTAATATAGGTTGTAGGATGTCATTTAAGATTTACCTTTTAAATAGTTTTTAATGGCATTTTTGCTAAGAAAATGATTCCATCACGTCTCTCTCTCCCTAACTTTTCTCGCCTCCTTAGCTATCTTAATCCTGCTCCGCCATTGGTCATAAGATAATCAAACGATGGTTTCCAGATGATAGAGTCCGAAATACAAATGACCATCAAGTGGTAGGGTTGGCCTCATCGATTTGAACTTTGCATAGAGGCTCTTAGAACCGGACCAGCCGACCACGGCTCCATCCTGTCTCCGCCGTGCACATCGGATACATAACCAAGTCAAAAGCTACCCAACAAATGATTCTTACGTAGGACGACCTTCTACGGAATCTCAGCGAGTCGGAAATGCACACGGCGACCGCCAAATCAAGAAAATAGAGTCGATAAGATAAGAATAATCATAGCAAATGGCCGACGTAACCAAAATTATGGTAAGAAAGAAAGAAAGCAAGCAAAGCTTTGAAGAGAAAGCAGACAAGCCCCCTCCGATACGACAACGATCTTTGACGACGAAAACGACAAGATCGCACGGTGGTTCAAGAGGCAGATCTAATAATTGAATATGAAGCAAGAACGGGTTTAAAATTTAAACTATTGGTTCGCCTTCCTTTATTGGAGAGGCTGAGAGGCTAGAACGAGGTAGAAAGGGGCCCCAACGTTCAAATGACATCCTCGCCGTCGCCGTCGTAATCATTGGCGAAAGAGCGAGAAACGTAGGACGAAATTCGAATGGTTGTCGTTGAAACTCAAAAAGGAAGGACGACTCGGAGAACCAGACCAAAAAAGGGGAGAGCATCTTAGCCGATCGGGGGTTGGCCGCGCCGCCCCCATCGCCGGCCACCCCCTCGGTCCGTTCCCCGCACCTAAAAACGAACAGCTAAACGCGATGAACGCGAATGGCTTCCCGATCGGTTCCATGCGAAAAATGAAAGAAAACACCAATCGGAAGAACAAGAACAAGAACAAGAAGACGCGGGGGAGAGAGAGAGAGAGAGGGAGGGAGGGAGAAGGACCAACCTAGAATCGAATTTGAATTGGGTCTCGAGCGTCATGGACGAGCAAGAACCGGGACGAGATGAATGGGGACTCCGGCAAGAACGCGAGAGAACGAGACCGGGAGCAGCGTCCATGAGACTCGGGGACTCTCCTGGAGCCGAGAGGCGTTCGTATTTATAAGGGCCCTTTCCAAGATGGCAACCTTTCTCCATGCACGCTGCCATCCTTTCCCTTTCCCAATTTCCTGTGTCGTGTCTAATGACAACTGGACCCTGTCCGCAACCTAATAATTGCTCATCAAATCGAAGAGAACAAAGCCAAGTCAAAGAAGGAATTTCTCGAGCCCAAGGAGAGAAGTGATTTTGGATTCCACCTCCCCAGCAAGATGACGCGAGAAGTGATTTTGGATTCCACCCCCCCAGCAAGAAGACGCGACCTTTAATCAACTTGGAGAAGCCGCGGTTTGGCATGAGAGGTCCAATCCCAATTAGGAACGCCGACCTCTCTTATATTATTATAGCCAACGTGCCGCCTACCCGCATGTTCTGAACGCTTAAGCTTAAGAAAACCTACTTGCCCAAAAGTGATAGAATGACCAAAAAAAAAAAAAACCAACATGGGTGGAATAAAAAATGGATATCTTGTGCATATGAATTGGCTACGTGATTGATTTTAGTATAATCAGCTAATTACAGAGTTCTTCGTCATATGCATCGGAGGGGCTGTATTTATGATCCTTGCTGATTGACAAGCGATTTTAATGTGCCCCTTGCTCCTTGGATTTTGAAATTATAAAGAATCTCGCTTGAAATTGGATGACTTTTTTGAGTGTCTTGTATTATCATCCGATATATTTTCCCAATAACACATCACTCAACTCGATTTATGTGGAAAAAAGAATTTGCTCACGAGTAGAACACAAAAAAAAAAGTGAATCTTGTTACTCTCATGCCTCATTAAAAAATTATAATGTAACGGTTTAAGGTTAAAAGTTAAAGGTCAAAGGTCAAAAGTCAATACATAAGTTGGACTTTTAGGCACATGCTCCTCATCCAAGAGCTTTTCCATTTGCTCCGAACGACATCGATTCCACATGTTTCACAACAACTTAGAACAATGGCTTTGTTTCGATTCCCATGTGGAATCTTTTCCCTACCATTTCATTAGCTAAAGACAATGAATGCAACATTTCTCTCATGATCATCATTACAATTGCTAATTAATCACCAACATCATTGCATACGGTGAATCTGACCCAAACCCCTCTCAGAATAACGTAAGGACAATTGCCTAGTTGGACTAAACCTACTATACTGAGATGTTAATTCAGTCATAAATTTTTCATCTTTGCCAAAGTTAGTCCTAAGCGCATATGTGCAATTCCAATGTAGTCATTCCAACGTATTCTCACAAAAAAATTGCTGATGTGGAGATCTAGTCATCACTTCCCGTCCTACGTGGCATCCTGCCATGTTGCGATTTCTGTGAAAATTGGCAGAATGACTAAATGAGAATTCCACACAAAAGTTGATGATAAAATTGGTAAAATTAAAAAATTTAGGACCGAATTTACCTCCGTACAATAAATTTATAACCATTGGACAATTTCCTCATTTAACGTGTGTACAGCCGATTCTGAGTTGCAAAGTCATGTGGAAACTCTATCTTGGTTCAGTCAAACATGGCAATTGAATACCTGGCGACCTAATCCGAGTCATCAATCTTGGGCCCCAAAAAAAGAACTCAAACCTAATCCTTTCTGCTAGATAAGCATGAACATATTTACTAAAATTTAGTCTAGATCCTAAAATTTAATAAGAGATTTCTTTCCCAATTTGCAATTACAAGTGGCTGTCGAAAATCGACCCCTTCAGAGAGAGAGGATAAATAACGATTATATTACATGGCGTTGAGCTAAAACATGTCGACCCGCTGCACTCACATCCATCCAACCTTATCTTTCCATGCACATGATAATGAAATTGAAAGTGACAAATCAAATCCCCACCAATTTGGAAAGGAACTCTTGTCAAGCGTGACCTTTTGTCAATGGGGTCGAATCACAATATATGTGGTCTCCAGGTATTTTCAGAATTAAAAAAAAAAAAATTTGTTGCACACTAAATTAAAATATTCATTTTTTATGGCGATTGATATGGATCAAATCCGATTGATGTATTCAATTTTGAAGCTTGTAACAAATGAGAAAAAAACGCACGACGAGAAATATCTACGGTTGGATTGTTTTAGGGACACTAATTTTACATGATTGCAGGATGTACATGATTTGAATTAATATATATATGTGAGAGATTTTCAACATAAGTATTTGGTGAAAAGTGCATGAAAAATCCTAAACTTATTGCGCTTTTACCAATTGAATCAATTGAATCAATTTTTGCTAGAAACCGCTAATATGAACGTCAATCATCCTACATAACATAGCCGACATTGACGTAGACAATTCTTTCTTATAATATTTTGATATATTTTTTGTTTCATTTTTTCTTTTTTTATCTTCTCTTCTTCCTCTAGTCTATTGCCAGGCATTGACTATGGCCAACCATTGGCCAAAGGCAAGGGCTAGGAAGGTCGATGCTTGCCTTGTTGGATCTGGCAAGGGTCGAGCCTTGCTAGTGATAGCAAGATTTAGGACATAGTCAGCACAATTAAAAAATTTATCATTGAATTAATAAAAGTGTAATAGATTTAAGATTTTTGATACAATTTTCTTTGAGTATTGGTTTCATTGATCTTGTAGAAGTATGATCATTTTTCTTTTCATCATTAAATATACAGTTGTTAACATTTTTAATAGGGGACTCGAAACATTATGATTTTTTTTTAATAGTTAAACTCGAGGTTGAAATATTTTTGTCTAGTATAGATTTGATTCTTTTTTTGCACTAAGATATTCGTTGATATTATTTAGTTCAATTTTTTTTTTCTGACAATGATACTTTTCCTTCCTTGCCTCCACAACTTCTTTTAATAACAATATATTGTCGATTTTCTCTAATAATAATATGTTAATCCCTTAGCAATAAATTATTCTCGCTCTAGAGGATGACGAATTCTATTTCGCCATCCCAAACAACATGTACGTATAATTTCCTGTCGGTTCAACATCAACTATCAAGATTGGAAGAAAAATTAAAACTAGATGGAATTATCACAGCAACATATTGTTTAGCAATTTTTATTTTAATCCACGAGGAAAATGCCACGTCGGCGATCGACATGTGCAAAGAGGAGAAATCGAGACTCGTCTCCTCTTTTCCTTTGAAAGAGTTGCGTCATTGCATTGAGCATGTGGGGATTCAATAATGCATATGATGATAATGATATACGTCAATTCTCAATAAATAAATGATTATAATTCACAAACAGACAAATTTGGCCAATTTCGGTTGAAGGGTCCACCAATTGAAAATAGCCCAACTATTTCAAAAGATAAAAAAGGGTACACGTGACTCTCTTTTTTTTTGCTGCATTACTTTTCATAATGGTTCAGACCTTTGGAGTCTTTTTGCAAATACCGTGAGGTTTTGTAGGATCCAGCTATTTCAAAAGTTTAGAAGAAGATATCCCAACACTCCTCCCAATACGTAGACTGAATTATGACCGAAGAAGAAGAAGAGTAGAAATATGTAAATCGGAAAAACGTAAACTCGAGACCTCTTGCTTCGGGATAATTTAGAATGTTTAACTTAAAAGCTTGAGAAAACTTATTCGTAAAAGCCATATAACCAAAGAATCTTGCACCCTCCTATTCGTACAATCTCGCTGCAACTTGCAACGGGACGAAATGATTAGGAGACGAAGAAGACAAGATTTGCCAATGAAAAAAGGGTTTTGCAAGGCAACTTGTTTTTCGCTTCAATTATTCATCATTTATTCTAGAAAAAGCCCAAAAACAAAAAGAAAGGAAGTTCTAAATTATTCTGGGGGTGGTGGGATTGGCTACGTCATCCTTTTGGACAAAAGCACATAAATGTCTCTGTCCCATTTTTTCTCTTTTCCGGACAACCCATCGAGTGGTGTGTCGGAAGTTCTACAAGACGCATGGCCATCCGATTGCTAAGTTAGTCCGATAATTGGCAAATCGAGGGCAAACCAACCTGCTAATCTTTGGTGTCTGCAGCTGGCACATGCCGGAAATAATGTAAAAAAAAAGACACGTCGATTAACGTTGTTGGCCAGATTTCGGGACCACATTGCCCGTGTTGTCCGGTTGAGTTTGTTTAGTTTTTACAAACTAGTTGCTTCGCACGTGCCCAGCGGAGCTCCAGATCAGTCCCGCGGCAGCAAATCAGGGTCGGGATTCCCGTAGGAATCTGGTCCGTGCCTCGATCTAGCCTTTCGTATAGTACCACTTGCTACCATTTCCTTTCAAGGGAAAGATCATAAGGTGCATTTAGTCGAGGCCTGGTCATCAATTATTCAGTGAAAGTAATCAGAAATCTCAAAAAGCAAAAAAAATCATTTTGGTTTTCTCCTCTTTCTTCAATTTCACTTCAAGGCTGGTTCTCGACATATATGTTACTTTTATCAGCAAAGAATGTTGATATAAATTTCACGATCTACTGCATAAACAGAAGATTGGTACCTAGTTGTTGCCTCTTATTTCCAGCTTACGGTAAAGATTATTTCTCCTATAAGTACCGACCTGTTCTTCCTCATTCTACAGACCGATCTCAACGCCAGAAACACTCTCTTCTCTTATTCTTGAGATTTTACACACTAATTCTGGAGGATAGCTGCGTATCTATCTACCTCATGCAATCTCTGAAGAGCGAAAATTGCCCTTGAGGACAGGCCTTGCACGCCTCACACGAACTTCATTTCAAGTTTTCTACCAGTGGTTCTCAAAATTTATCCACAAACACCTATGCATCCCTTGGAGGCGGACAGCACCCTAGGTGTTGAAGCTTAGAACATAATTGAATTTCAAAATGACTGGAAGAGCATAAATGAAGTAATACTATCTTTGGTTTAAAGGAAACTCCAGATTTGAAATATACTTTCTACAAAATAGTCGCTAATATCGTTTAAAAAAAGCGAAGGAAAAAAACATTTTTATCATCTACTAAATATTTTCCGTTTATTAATTTTTCCAAGTAATATAATGAATTATTTTTGAAAAGATGTTTTCTTAATCTCATGAAGCAAAGTGCCCTAAACATCAATTCCCAAAGTTTCCAGAAAATTAAATGTATAAACCTAACTAATTTCATTAATCTCATCTCTTTCTCATTCTCTTTTCTTCTCAATACGTACAAAAACGACAAGATTTGAAGCAGCGGTCAATCATGCATCACACAAGGACCGTTTGAAAAATCCTGGAACGCGTCGTTCGTTGCATCTGCCAAACTTTTGTTCCTTTCCATCTTCGCACCCTTTTCTTTCTCTGAATGTCCAAAGCCATCTACCTACCCGACATGATATATGATGGAAATGAAAAACGTGATTTGGTCCCACCGAAGGCCAATAATTTGGCAAGCGGGATGGAATTTTCGCGGCTAGACAAGACTGATGTAAATCATGTCATATTTAATGTGTCTAAACTTCTGATCTAGTATGATGAGAGGATCAAAACCTGATCATGCGATGACAAGGCGAATCACCGGACCTAAGTGGTTGCTGGGAACTGTGGACGACAGCGAGAGACGCAGCAGAAAGAGTTTCTTGCCCAAGAGGGCTCTCTGGCACTCACTCACGCTTTCTGGTTTTCATCTTCAACGTAATGATCGAGTTGATAGGAAATTTTTTACACCAGATCACATAGAAGATTGTACTGGGGTCTACTTCATGAAAGACTTTTGAACAAGTGTGGCATTATATGGAAGCTTCAATCTCATCCGAATTTACTGCAGTTCCGTTGGGAGGATCGTCTGTGCGCAGCTGAGCAGAAACTTCATCTATGGCGGAATTCAGCTGCTCAATCTTCTCGGCCAATATCTTGCGAGTTCTCTGCCGCAAATCATGAAACAGGAAAAAAAGAAGAAGCAATATTTAAAGCAGAGTGCAGGCAGAACAATTTAGAATATGGCCAGATGTTTGGCCCTTGGGCAATTTCCAATATCTCATGTATTTTGTCATGTCTGTGCACAAAAGTGAGTTCAGCACCCATTTGAAAACGGGAATGAATCAGAATGAGCAACTGATTTCTCAATTTTACACGGCAAACAAGGAGGGAATATAGAGATTGATGCTATGAACGGGGGAATGGGGAAGAAATTTTAGATGGAAAGTTTTAAAAAGTTCAAATTTTTCTTCCATTCCTTCTCACAAAACTTTTAAATTTTCCCCATTCTTCATGCTAACTTTATTCCCCCATTTTCCTTCGTCTCTAAAACATAGGAGTTGATGGCACTTGCTTTTGCAATATCAAATATGCACTTGATTTGACAGAAAAGTCAAAGTGGAAGATGATAAGGATGATGAAGATGAAGGAAGAATTAAGTAGTGTGATCGTTTAATTTGATTATGCAGATACGGAACAAATTGAAAGCCAGAACTGCTGTTTTGCTAGAAGTTTGAAAGTTGCTACTTAAGTTATAGCTTCTAGACCATGTCTTTCGTTTTTCATTGGTTGTTCCATAGAAAAAAGAAGAATGGAAACCAGGTGTAGGTTCAAGCTTGATTTCCTACTTGTCAAAGTCACTACAAAGAATACTACCCAATCTGCAGAAGTCAACAACCAACCACAAAGGAAATCCAAACATGATATTGTGCTGGGGACAGATTTCTACCTCCAAAGCTTTCTCCTCATCATATATGAATTTCGGCAGTCTCCTCATTAGATCCTTTCTATCAGCTCCTGCTAGGGCCTTACTTATCTGCAAGATACCATAATTATAATTCAGTGCCCACTTCCATTAGAAAAGCACGTGTCCATGAAAGGCAAGCCCACATACCAACATGTATCTGGGCGCAGAGAGAGCCCAGAATAAGGATGAAGCGACTATCAAAGCAAAAAGTTCAGTGTTCCAAATGATACCTGTGGTGCATACACACAACCTAATGCTCCAACAATAAGTCCACCCAACACAAATCCACCAACAAATATACCCGCATTGCTTGGTCTGCCATCATCCCGACTACAATTGAACGTTAAAAAAAAAAAAAAAAAGCAAGTGATTATACTACAGTGAAGAGAATATTAAAATTTGCAAACTCATATTCTGTCAAGAATTCAGTCACTGACTACAAAAGAAAGCCAAAGGGGAAAGAGAATGTACAATAAGTCGACCATTAAACATTATTTTTCCTGCAATTAGACTAGGTGATATCCCACATGAATTACCCATATTCCCACATCTGCAATCACAAGAAGCTTGAGAACTGGGAGAAACATGAGGATAGCTGTCATGCTACTATTACCACATACTTAACCATTTGATGCTTTGAGAGAGATGTCAAGTGACAAATTAATTTCTATTAAGCGTCAGACTTGTATTGTTGTTTAATTATGTATTGTAGGATGCACGCAACATACATCTTCTCATTAAAAATTAACCATGGCATTTCAATTCTTTAAAAAAAAGAAAAAAAAATCGCACTAGAGGGCAACCATGCTGTTGATGATGATTGAGACACTTACGTTGCTTGAACAGTAAATGCATTTCTACGTGTTGTAAGCTTTACTTTTCCATGAAATCTGCTATTAAGAGAAATGTTGCCAGAGCTCAACTTCATAGGGCAACAGTCCACAGACTTTAAACCTACACAGAGCACAGCATAGCCCCAACCATGAGTAAATATTTCATGGTAGCCTCTAATAAACTGATATCGTAACTTGAAGGAAACACCTGAAGTTGTACGAAGTGGGCCAGCATAGATTCCTATGATGGCATTTCACAAAGAATGAGCTTACCCAATCCAAGAAAGCGAGTGCCCAATGAAGTAAACATAACGGGTCTAAGCTGACTGAATTAAAATGAACATACAAGCCCTTCTAGTTCTACTTTAGCTTCATCTGTCTTAATTGCAATTCGATGCGAATATCGTTGCTGTTCATGATCACCCGTGATGGGTTTCTCACATGATCCCATCCACAAGAACCAGATGTAATACACCCCACGAAAGGCTCATCAACACAGATGATTCGACCTTAAGATACCACTAATTTGCACATATCCCAATCACTACACAATAAGTTCTCATCCGTTGTAAAAGCAAGTCCTTTTCTCTTCATTCCCCACTCACAATCCGAGCAACAAAATCACCCAACATAAGAAAGGAACAACCCTTGGTAACCGTAACCCTCTTTCTCCGGACAAGCACACTCTACTTTCCTCGCACGGAAACCGGATAAAATCGACAAGGCCAAGCGAGTTCCGAGCTCCCAATTACGCAATTTCACCGAGAAATGGAACCACGGGACGCTAAATTCACCAAATTTAACGACACGTGAGCGAGTCAAAGACAAAATGAATGGCAAAAATGCCATCTTTACCAGGGAAGAAGCTGCCGGGTGGATTCTTGATGGAGCCCGAAACGAAAGGGCTGGGGAGGGCGCTCATCCTTTCGACGCGGGAGGAGCGTGGAGACCCGAGGAAGTGAAAATACCACGCCGGAGCGCAGCGCAACTGAAGCAACGAGGTGCGTTCTTGATTCTTGATCCTTGATTCTTGATTCTTGGTTCTTCCCAACTGCTTCGATTCTGGGGGGGAAGAGGAAAGCAAAGAAGGAGTGGAGAAAAATCAGTTGGCGATGTGGGCTGGGCTTTAGTCCTAGCCGCTGCATTTATGTGAGGGGCCATTGTGCCGTAGTTTATGGTGCCGCTAGAAGAAATGATGTTGAGTTTACATTTTACTAATTTTTTTTATAGAAATTAAAACAAAAAGTATATCTAATTGGTTTGGTCTAGTTTCTCCTTGGAATCAAGAATCAGATTGCCTGGACCAACTTCACTGTTAGAAATCAAGAACCGGATGATGCTCTTGAGAAATGAACTTGAATGACCAACTCGATTCAGTCCGAACAATTACTAGTTTGGATGGCCTGTTTTGCATTCCGCTATCAGGAAGGGCAGGTAATAATGCCAACTTAATCGTGTCATCGACATAGAGAATACATCTCCTCTAAGCGATAAATCAGCCTCGTGCAAAAAGGCGGCACCTTTTGCCACCTTGGTCAACTGGAAAACTGTGATGTGGAGCTCAGGTGAGAAATAGGAACGTTCATCACCTAAGCTTGATTAGTACTGGAGTTTCAACACTAGATTTACATCGTTAATAACCCGACATAAATTGAGAAATAATTTCAGTTTCGCGCATGTGGCAACCCTTCCGCAATCTTTTGTGTTGTGTGCTCGAATCTTTTGGCCGAACAATCGCCCTTCGCTCTCATCGAACTGAGTCCTCATCGCGAGTTTACAATACCTCAAATCCCACGTCCGACGAGAGATACAATTCGTAAGTAAAGACCTAATTTAAATCAGGGGTTAACTCATGCAGGTCGGGCAAACAATAACAAAAATGCACGATTGGAGCAAAGAGGGGTTGCATGTATAATCGTAAGATCGGTCATCATTTGGTATTTGGCCTTTTCTCCATGTATGTACACAACCGCACACACCAAAGTCAACAAAAGAATATTTTGAAACCGTGCCGACTTTAATGAGAGAGCTCACTCAAGCTGTAGCGTAGCTCAGCCACCATAAACCACACATTTTCCAGACATCTCTTTCATTTACTTTCTGTCCTTCACGGGTTTCTCGTTTACGTTATTATCAATGCGTGTAGGCTTGGATTTCCCATACCAGTTGGTGATCATAATACACGAGCATGCTTCATCACACGCATTCTGGGTTCATTCTGCAGATCACATCACAACCATGCTAGTGTCTCATTATTGTCAAGTGCTATAGTCCATATATTTCACTCGAGTTGTTAAAGTCGAATTGCAGAACAGGACTGAAGAGGACCCAAATTGAAATTTCAAGCAAATTACAAGGATTGGAATAGCTTGCATTGAAAATTTTTAAACTTGTTTGGTTCAATGTAGCTGTTCATGATGAAGAAAGTGTGTGTTTTAATGAACTTTCTAATACAGAAGCTAAGCTGATCTCCACATAATTGCCGACAAATGGGGTATTCCAGTTCACACTGGAAAATTTTCGCTGCCTGATTCAACTCATAAGAGAACAAAATTTAAATCAAAGTTCATATGAAACGGTCTCTCACTAACCTTTTAAAGGATGGACCAATCCGTCAAGACTTACATACTCATCAGCTGAAGGTGGACCATCGAGAGGTCGATTGTGCAGTGCATCCACATATTCCCTTTCAGTGGCAGAAATCTAAGCCATCTTATAAATTGGATCGAGCTTTCTCTTTGAGTTCTCGTCTCAGAATCTTCCCAGCCGGTGTTTTTGGCACACTGTTTATGAAAGTCACTTTCCGCAACCTTTTGAACGGGGCAACCTGTTGAGGATGACAAAGAAGATAATAGCTAGCAAAAAGATGTCTTGCCATCACCATTGCTTCATAGGAAGTTATCATCATAACGGGTTAAAATGATTGAACAAGCATCTGGGGAACAGAGGAGCATTTTCAGGTTAAAGCACCAGAGACACTCATTCGATACATAAGCATTGACATTGCAGTTTCATAACCAACATATGGAAGGACCCATAACTTTCCTAGCATTCTGGATAGCAGGGGATCGGATCAGATGTTCCACAGAAAACATTAGACAATTCTGCGGATCCTGTGAAGTGTTGAAGACGGGAAGATTTCATTCCATGAAACTATGTCAAGCAGCATCGAATACCATAAGCTGAGGCTTTTTATGTTTGCGAATAATTTGCCAGTTGAATAAGAAGCCAACATCAGGTTAAGATGGAGACATCACATAGGAAATCCGTTACCTGGTTGGCAATGAATTCCTGGACACTGACTTCGGTGAGTGAGCTGTTGGGGGACCGAACAACATATGCAATTGGAACTTCACCGGCTTTAGCATCAGGAGACCTAATAATAGAGACGCTCAGAATTCGAAAGTCATCTTAGTGCATCTTGAGCTGATAAAATTAAGCAGCACTGGCCGTTCTATTTTCCATATTGACAAAATTGACAATTAACACATGATCCCTGCTTACGGGATGACGACAGCATCTAGTATTTCAGGATGTGAAAGCAGCAGTCCTTCAAGCTCTGCTGGCGCCACCTGAAAGCAGAACTATAGCAGTAAAATTCATGAGTGCAGCAAGCAGAACAGTTCATAGCCAAAGTCAGGTTTTTTCTGATCAGTGAACCGAATACTACAGTACATGTTAACGAAAATTTGAGTTTCAATGGAACGGATTTGGGGTTAGGGTCGAACTGATTGAGTCAGATCAGAGCAGTGCATACAAGTCATCATATCTAAACATCTTAATATACTCAATATGCATAAAGATTAAGACATCTAGAGTAATTATATTCTAACAGTCCCCACAATATTTAACCCAGGTGGATTTGTGAAAATGAGTCATGGCATAGAAAAAATGGAGCGCAACAATTAACTAGATGAATGCGAGGAACAAACAAGTCACAGGCTCTCAATGACAACCAAACAAAAAACTTCAAATTAGGGGTGATTATAGCGCAAGTACCTGTGCTTTTGTTCATTTTACAATCAAATACCTGAACTTTTTTTTATTTATTTTTGGCTCGATCAAGTATCTCAACTTTTTAAATCTAGCTCAATGAGGGGCCTTAAATAAATTACCATATCATGTGATTTTGCAAATGTAGCTTGCTTACTCGGCAAAACTTAAGCACAGTTGGTGACATGACTCGTTTATTTAGTAAAAATTGTTTCATCTCCATTTAGGTGTTGGGTTATGAGGACAGACAAAGATTGCCGACTTGGACAATTTTAGCTGTCTAACATGTCTATGCTGACATGGCATCATCTCAATAGGCCACATTGGACGCTGATAGCTATTTGATGGTGTGAGTGTCCACGTTGGCATGCTTTGTCTGCAATTATAGCAGAGGCCTCACATTGACTCATATTTAAAAAGTAGACGCACTTAATTGGACAAAGAAAAAAAAATAGTCTAGATGCTTGATCATGAAATTGATAAAAGTGTAAAACTATTTAAAAAGTAGACGCACCTATTGTCAGCTTTGACTAGTTCGTACATCGGCGACTACAAGGACATGAGTTTTCACCCTTTTTTAATGATCATCCCAACAAATCAGAAAGCAGAAATATGAAGAAACGTCATGCGTTGTGAATGCATGGAGGAGCAAAAGAACAAATTTTTAGCTTAATCTCTACGTGTAAACGACATGCAGAGCGCCACGTGGCACACGGCCAGGACCGAAGACTCGGTCCCAGATTCTTGTTCGAGCAAAAGACCCTGCAAGAAGAGGCCAAAACAAAGATGGCCCCATGGAATTAGCCGAAAGGTCCCTGCCAAAACATTATTCAAATGCGAAAATGGCTGAACAAGAACAATGTCGACAAGAAGCGGCCGAAACACACGCTTTAGTTCCTCCTGAGTTACCAATTCCACGAGGCCCGGCTGAAGCCAAGAGAGGAGCTTTCCATTGCATAGGACCCTTTTTAACTTTTGAAGACTGATTCATACTTCAGCTTTGCCAATCACGATGTCGTGATCGCTGATCCTACCGTGATTAGCCCCGAGATTATAGGATGAATAGTATAATACTGCTCGGGGCATGTTAAAAAACTCTTCTTGGTTTTGGCTCTAGTGATGGGATTAACATGTCAACGTCGGTGGTTGTGGTTTGCCAGATATGGGAACAGCGAGCAAGCCGGCAGCGTTTTTGTTTGTTTATCGGCATGCTTTACAAATATAAGGCGCTCCAGGATCATGAATGTGCATTTCTTGCCGGAGTTTTTCTGCGAAAACTCGAAAGCAGCTCTTGCTGCAGAGGTTTCTTGAACTTGGCGAATTGAGTCCTGGAGATAGAGAGTGCTGTTTTGATCAGTCATGGCTGTTCAAGCAGGAGATGAGAGGTCACTGAAGGAGACACCCACTTGGGCAGTCGCACTCGTGACTGCCGTGTTTGTCATCATTTCGATTGGAATCGAGCACGGGATTCATTCTCTTGGAAAGGTGAGATCTTTGGTCAAAATGAGCGACTTATATGGTCGAGTCTTGACTCGTGGATTCTTGGCGTTTCACACGTCCTGAAGTCCACTACTAGAAATTTGATTGGATAAAAGTGATGGCTTGAATACTTGCATTATGCGAAATCATTGGTCGGGTCACTTTCTGATATTGATCATTCAACTGTGACAGTGGTTTCAGAAACGCCACAAGAAGGCCATGATCGAGGCTTTGGAGAAAATAAAATCCGGTAACTAATGCATGTCGCAATTCTCTATTTTTAACTCTGCTTTCAAGGCATTTTTTAGCACTTAAGCCTGATTCTGAAGCTGCGTTGATTACTATTTTATTCTGTAGAGCTGATGCTATTGGGCTTCCTATCTCTGCTCATCACTGTGGGTACGCAACCGGTCTCTATGATATGCATTGCTGAGAAATATGCGAAGATCATGCTTCCTTGTAAAAAGGAGGACTCGGAGAAGCCCGACAAAGACAAAGATCAGGGTCACAGGAGAAAATTGCTGTGGTACGATGAGGATGTCTCATGGCGACGATCTCTAGCTGCTGGAGACACTGGTGACCATTGTTCCAAACATGTAAAAGGAATACATAAATTATCTCAATAGAAAGTAAAAGTTCTACTCCGCCAATGATTTCTCTGACCGTGGTTAATGGATTGCTTTTTTCAGAACAAGGTTCCATTGATTTCGGCATCAGGGTTGCACCAATTGCACATTTTCATATTCGTGCTCGCCGTCTTTCATGTTCTCTATAGCGTCATCACCATTTGCCTGGCAAAAGCCAAAGTACGACACTTCATCCTATCCTGAATTAAATGAAACTTTGAAAGGTCTTTAAACTTTTGTTTAGTTTGATCAATGACGATGTTCCAATTCGATTTAAATTTTGTGAATAGATGAAGAAATGGAAGGCATGGGAACAGGAAACTACTTCCCTGGAGTATCAGTTTAGCAATGGTAATCATCTGGAGGCCAGCTTTATTTTCTTTTTCCTACTTAAAAAGTACAGGACTTCTAAGGCCGGACTATTCAACCAATGTTCGTATTGTTGGTCATTCTTGTAGATCCTTCAAGATTCAGATTGACTCATCAAACATCTTTCGTTAGACGACATAGTGGCCTTTCGACAACTCCTGGTGTCAGATGGATTGTAAGATGCTTTGTTGTTAGACCTTTCAAATGATGTTCCCGTAGAGTTGCTCATGAATTCGCCAGGCCTTCATTGGATAAACAATGATTCCAGTCTAATTCTGAACATCGATGTCCAATTCACTGACTGACAGAGAGCATCTGGGAATTTCGCAGGTAGCATTCTTCAGGCAGTTCTTTGGTTCAGTCTCAAAGGTTGACTATCTGACAATGAGGCTTGGATTCATCAACGTAAGTTGTTTTCCATGCTTCTGTGTTTTCTTCCAAACAATCTAACTTATGTGTTCAATAAGACATCTAGCAAGACTATAGAGACAACTACCATGCTTGTGGCAATTGATATTTATTAAGGTGTCCCGTTTCCTCATGTTAGAATTTCAGGCTCATTTAGCCCCGAACAGTAGATTTGACTTTCACAAATACATTAAGAGGTCCATGGAAGATGACTTCAAAGTGGTTGTGGGTATCAGGTCAGCTTCTTTCCCTTATCATGTCGCCTCATTGACATTTCCGACACCTGGAGCTTATGAATGAGACTTAACCTTTTTGTAAGTTATTCACAGTGCGTGTTCTTTCTCGCAGTATACCCTTATGGACTTGCTGTATCCTCTTTGAGCTCTCCAACATCTATGGTAAGACAGTTTTGTGCGAACCACCATCTCCCATATGCATTGTCACGATTAATTTCAAGATTTGTACTGACAGAATGATTTGCCTTGTTATTTTGCAGACACTTATGCCCTTTCGATCATCTCTTTCATACCTCTAGCAGTAAGACACATTTTTCATGTTCTAAGGCATGGAAAAATATGATATCAATTGATAGATCTTGGCAATGAGATAAGTCCCTTGACCTTTATACATTTGACAGACACTCGTGCTAGTTGGTACCAAGCTCGAACTCATTATAATGGAGATGGCTCATCAAATTCAAGATAAAACCACCGTGGTGAAGGGAGCTCCGATTGTAGAGCCCAATAACAAGTATTTCTGGTTCAACCGGCCGGACTTTATATTGTTCTTGATACATTTAACTTTGTTTCAGGTAATGGAGATATCTGATTGATGATCAAGTTATTTTCATCTGTCATAAAATTCATAGTTTGACAACCAGTGAATCTATTCAGGCAGAAACACAACAACGTGCATTTATGCGCAGAAATTAGCCAAAAGATCGTGTGAATGAGATTAATAAATTTTTCCAACGTCATTATAGAAAGAACGATCGTCATCCTTTGAAGAAGCTGAAATCTGTCTTGAGTCCTATATCTGACTGCTTTCTTTTTGTCCTGCACAGAATGCATTTCAGATATCCTATTTTCTCTGGACATGGGTAATCCTTCTCTTCAATTCGCATTTGCCTATTTTCCTTCTGTAAATTGCGTGCTTTCTATAATGATAGTGACTTGTTTTGTGTCAATTGACCTCAACTGACCTCCAAAATGCAGTATGAGTTTGGCTTGAATTCGTGCTTCCACAAGAGACAGGCCGAGATCCTTGTAAGGGTTTTGCTCGGCGTGGCCCTTCAATTTGTGTGCAGCTACATCACCTTCCCTCTCTATTCACTAGTAACCCAAGTGAGTACTCACTAGTCCTAATCCATCTCCCGTTACCTAGTGGTGGTAATAGCTTCAAATGAACAAGTTAAGCGTCTAACGGAAAGACTCAGACATTAGTGTTGAATGGACTCATGGCATAACTATCTAAGGACGAGCACGAGAACAACGAGGCAAGCTAACATGTTTCGATGCAGATGGGGTCGCACATGAAGAAGGCTATATTCGAGGAGCAAACGGCAAAGGCGCTGAAGAACTGGCAGAGAGTGGCGAGGGAGAGGAAGAAACAGAGGAAGAAGGAAGGAGACCAATCAATGTCGCGCTCAGGGTTCATGAGTCCGGACAGCACGCCGAGCCGTGGCTCATCACCCCTGCACTTGCTCCACAAGTACAAGCACAACTCCTCCACCAATGATTTGGAGAGCGCGATCAACTCTCCCAGCAGCTATATCTCTGAGACTGAGCTCTCTGATTACGAAGGCCCTCCTCCAACCCATTTCCCTGACCATCATCAACAAATCCCAGATCAACAAGGAGGGCAACAGAACAACAACAATGCCCGCCAAAAGGAGGGTGATGTTCAGAATGATTTCTCATTCTCTCATGGTTAAGGAAGATCAGATTTTCTGTCAAAGGTAGTTTGGTCATGGGTACACAAGCGGGTAGGACAAATATACAGGTTAAGTTCATTATTTTTGATAGATTCAGTTTATTTTCGCCTGAACGATTGTTGTAAAAGATGTTTTCTGTCAATTAGTTGAGCCATAGGGACAGACAAGCGCTCCATGCGCTGGATCCATTCCCTTAGATACATATAACACTGTTCCATCCTTTCATATCTAATTTGTCAGAAAGACTACCAAATATTATTTAGAATATGGATGGATTGATGAGTGAACCAACACCGGTTGTAAAAGTCTTTCGTTATTTTTGACAAGAAAGTAAATAACAAGAAATTTAAAAGGTACAGAGGCTGTAAATGCAATAAATATAAATTGCGAAAAAGTAAAATAAGTTATGTCATTGATTGGGGTATGATGTGGTTATTTAAAGCCTATAATCGATGGTTAGAAATGGTTATTGAATTTTGAAAGGATAACTTCCTAATCCTATTTTCAAAACAAATCATCCTATTTGCGGTTATAAGGAATTATAACAATACTTATCCACCAAAAGTTACAAAAATCACAATATTTCAACAATAAATAAAATGACCCAGTAATTATGCTTTTGCGTCGATTGCCTCATTGAAAAATTTCTTTTGTTGTTGATGCTTTTCAAGTGGTTGACTAGTTGTTTCATCGATAACTTTTGTTGTTCATCAAACTCTATTATAATCGACTAAGTCTGTCATTTGTCAATTATAACCAAAAAATTGTCATTTTTGGGTATCAACACATGCCCTTCAAAAAAAAATGAATGATTCATCGATCATCCGATTCTTTTAAATTAGATAATTAAGGGTCATTGTATGCTTCCTTATCATCAGTAAATTTGATTTTTCCTTGCCAAATTGCCTCTTGAATTGTTTTCATGAAAATAAGTCAATTAAATGTATTATGGCTCAATGAGTGATGCCATTTACAATTTTTTTGTTTACTAAATCTTCTTTACTCAGCATAATTTTTTATCGGGCCATCTTTTAAGAGTAAATTGAAGATTTCATCCAACTCGTTAATGTCGAACGAGTAAAGTTGAGTATCTTTAGCCCCAACCATTCATCCTTCGTTTATTTTGGTAGGTTTTAAGGATTAATATCGTAAGGCTTGTTGAGCATCATATTTATCACATTTATTTCAATGTTTTTTATCTGGTCAAATTTATACTTTGACTCATAATTTTCCATCGAAGCCAAATTTTGTGCAAGCTTTCAGGTGACCCTTTATCTCCGTCTTTGAGAAGTTGCTCATACTTAAACACACTCTTTGCCAATTGAAATTAATTAGCAAAGTCTGGCCTTCAAACTTTTCTCTTAGATTCAAAGCCAAATTCGTGAGATCTCTTTTTTGAGAATGAAGCAAGGCATTTATTCCTATCCTTCCTAAATTAAGCAACAAAATGATCGATTGAGTCATTATTATATTGATTAAGTTCGGCCAAATCAGTACCCAAAAGTTCTAGTATAAAATTAAGAACAGAATCGTCTTTCCATCTCTACCTAATTACACACTGAATTAGGTGGTAGATTAGGATAACAGGTAAAAACAGTTTTGACAAAGATAAAGAAAATAATATATGTTTAAAAGACTCATTTGTTCATGCTTGTCCACACTGAGCTATTGATCAAACAATACGTTTGATAGTCTATTATTTATCTTTGCCAATAAAAATGGCAAAGTTAGCATTTTGAAACTTCTTAGAAAAGATTGTTTATTGACCCATTCGGAATATGGTTTCATTTGAATAGATATGATAACGACTCTGTAACCATTGAACTTTTTCAACAAACTATATTGGGTTCAATTGTGGAATTGGTTGGTCATTTACCTTCGAGGCGGTGTTGTTGGTCTTGCTAACCGGCATGTTAGCCCTAATAGGAATATTAACATTGGATGGTACCAATCAGGCCATCGACCTTACATCTTCAACATTTGAAAATTGACAGACCAGCTAACCAATTTGATTTATCAAATTATTATCACCACCTTGGTTGTGTTGACCAACGCTATTAAAATTATGGTCACCCCTTTGGTGTCTGAAACGTACAACTACAGACTACTCTTCTAATAAGTCTCGAGAATCCCATCCCAATCCGAATTCGGCAATTTCGTTCAATCATCGAAACGGCATGACAACGCATGTGATAACATTAAACAAATGCATGGCCCTACCTCGCACTCTCAACGCCATTTGAATACATCATTGCTGTTAAAATAATCTCGATAAGAACATTTGGAGATGTTTAGATAGGAATAAACGACCCTTTCCTAATCCCTCAAATGATCTGATCTGTGCAATTGAGGAAATCACAAAACAATCCGTTTGATTAGTCCTGACAACGACTCGGTACTGCCTGCACCAGTCGGTAACTCCTCTTAGAGTAGGCGGAAAAAGACAGGATTAAACAAAGAGAAAAGAAAGAAAATTCGAAGATCGACGGAAGGGTTTCTATTATTGAAGGCGGACCTCATTCTATTTCCCTCCGAATCCGACTTGAGCGGAACCAATGATGCAAGCAAAAAAAGGTTGATATGCATCAGCAATTTTGCGGGACCGCACGCCTGGTCACGGGGCAACTTGGGGCCAAAGGTCAACTGCAATTTGCTACTGGAGTTTCGAGCTCGGCCGTGTTGGAATCTTGCTTCCGACCACGTCTAGACGGCGATCACTCGGGATGGAATTTAGAACACTGATTCATCATCAACTTGCTCTCAGATATTTCTAAGTTCCCAAAGGCTCGGTCTGCTACGCGTTCTCTCCCCTGCTTTAAATTTAACGAGGGACCAAAGCGTAGACTTCGGGGCAAAAACAGACGCAGGCGAAAAACCGCCATTCGCCCATTAAAAACAGACAGGACCACCCCAAGAAAGACGCTAATATCTCCTTAATGTTTTGAAAACCCTCTCCGTGCATGAATTGTACTCAAGACTTTACTTCTCTTCAAAAATCTCCACGCAGCACACGGACATAAGCTCGGTCTTCTTCCTGCAGTAACTGCAAGCTTGACCACACATTAATTCGTCAGGAACTTGAGAAAAGCCTCTTCCGGGTCTTCCTCAGGTCTTGAGAAGGAAAAAAGAAGGCCATGGCGGGATCAGGCAGCAGCGGTTCACAGACGAGAGAGCTGACCCAGACCCCGACATGGGCCGTGGCGGCTGTTTGTGCCGTGTTCATCGTCATCTCTCTCATGCTGGAGAAGTTGCTGCACAAAGTTGGAACGGTGAGCTCAGACATACGAAAATTCACGACTCTGTCCCTCTTTCTCTCTCTTTCTTCTCTATTATGTTTACGTTTTGGTACGTTTCTTAATGCTGCTCGGCCGTTCTTTCTTTTACGCCTATCTGTTCTTGCCTCCTGAGCGACAGAAAAGAGGTCCTTTGAGAATGGAAGATTTTT
Organism: Eucalyptus sideroxylon x Eucalyptus melliodora; assembly: GCA_016097485.1. NCBI lineage: Eukaryota > Viridiplantae > Streptophyta > Magnoliopsida > Myrtales > Myrtaceae > Eucalyptus > Eucalyptus sideroxylon x Eucalyptus melliodora. Next base: position 41,556,672 of record CM027832.1, on the reverse strand, counting down.
TTTCATTTGAAAAGAAATTGAATTTCCACTTAGAGTAACCAAAAGGCCACCGCCTTGTGTTTAGAGTCTTCGCTCGAATATGCGCGTGTGGACTGAACAGTTTGCGTACATAGATTACTCGAGTCAAAAGTTCGGATACCCGTATCGTCCAAAAACAAAAATCTTCGTAAGAGTAGCTTGGCGTGGCAACAATCTGCTTATTTGATTGGATATCGACTGTGAAAATATGGCCTTGTTACTCTGATGAACTATTAAGCAGTTGGTCTGGTGTTTGAGCTCTGTTCCTAACTGGGCTTGCAATTCAGTGGCTCACAGAGAGGCACAAGAGAGCTTTATACGAGGCTCTGGACAAGGTCAAATCAGGTAAGACGGCGGATATTGACTCTACGCTTCTTGTTTCTAATATTAGATATGCTTGGACTTGGGTGTTTATCCCCATTTTTTGTGTGCAGAGCTGATGATTCTGGGCTTCATTTCATTACTCCTCACTTTTGGTCAGAGTTATGTGTCTAGAATATGCGTTCCCCAAAAGGTCGCAGACACGATGCTGCCCTGCCGCAAAGACAGTAAATACGATAAGTCCTCGAAAGGAGGACAACGTAAACTTCTATGGTACGAGGGGAGATCCTTGGCTGCCGGCAGCTATGCTCCTAGTTGCAAGAAGGTATTGCGTGATATGAGCTTATTTCATGTTTGTTCTTTTATCAGATATGTTGAACTCTGATTTGAGCTTTAATTGAAAAATGCTTGCTGCAACTAGAGTTGCAGTCAGACCTTTTCTTCCCCTAGTACAGATTTACTGAACTCGTTCCTTAAATCAAATTCTTACAAAATTCTTGCTGTCGTCATGCCATTTTGTCCCTCGGTCTTCAAATAGTAATCGGTGCTTTCATTCCCCTGAAAATCGCATTGCTTTTGTAGGATCCCCTGAATTTACCTCAGCATTCTTTTCTTGGTTGCAGGGGCAAGAACCGCTCATATCTGTCGACGGATTGCATCAGTTACACATCCTAATATTCTTCTTGGCTGTCGTTCATGTGCTGTACAGCGCAGTCACAATGATGCTCGGGCGACTGAAGGTTTGTAAAGATGTTTTGTGCACAAGAGATTGAGCGCACTGCTAGTTGTCGAGATGGATATGATTGACAATTCTTTTTGACAGACATAGAAGCAATCATAATTCTTAGAACAAGATAGCAAGTCTAGCATTGGAATAATTGTTCAAATCCATGATAATCAATCTAACAATCGAGCCAATGGCTTTCTGTGTTTTGTGGATTTCGTTGATCATAAAGAAGTGGATAAGACACCATGCTTCAACTACCATTCGAAATTGTAAGACTGGCCCAATCTGTAATTGCACCTCTATTAGCAGAAACTCCTATCGATTCTTAAATCTGATTCTCAGAATATGTGACGCGAGGTGCTGTCGATAGTTTTTTGCATTTTTCAATATTTGAAACGAGATGCTCCTGACTATCTGTACTTTAACTCACCACCGATGTGTGTCGTGGGCAGATTCGTGGCTGGAAGCAATGGGAGCAAGAAACCTTGTCCCACGACTACGAGTTCTCCACTGGTATTGTGTCCACAAAAAGATGAACACTTCCATCTAGCCTCAGGAAATCTCATACCCTTGTTCTTATTATTGCTAATTCACGTCTGACTTGTTGATGATGACGCAGATCCATCTCGATTTAGGTTCACTCATGAGACCTCCTTCGTTAGAGCGCACACCAGTTTCTGGACGAGGATCCCCTTCTTCTTTTACATTGTAAGTCGCGGCTAACGTCTGGCATTTTCCCGATGACACACTATCATAGCATGAGGCGATTTGTATTGATTTCTTCGATGTGCCTTCATTCGCAGGGATGCTTCTTTAGGCAGTTTTTCAAGTCCGTTGGTAAGGCAGACTACTTGACACTGCGCAACGGTTTCATTGCCGTAAGCCTTCCACTCTGTTCAACTCCTAGGTCATCCCAGTGCACTGCTTTTATGTCAAGTAAGAATTCTTGATGCAATATATGCAGGTCCATTTAGCACCGGGAAGTAAATTTAACTTCCAAAAGTATGTCAAGAGGTCATTAGAAGACGATTTCAAGGTCGTTGTAGGAGTCAGGTAACAAGCAATTTAAGTTGTTTCGATTACTAGTTTGATCGCCATCACTCTGCATCCGAAAAAACGTAGGGCTTGTGCTGACATTTGTTTCTGGAATCTCGCCAGCCCTGTGTTGTGGGCGTCATTCGTTATCTTCTTGCTTCTAAATGTCAAAGGTATGCTGTTCTTCCTGGAAGACGCTTTTTCATTATGAGTTATAGTTCCTGACCATCGGCGCACTTCCTTTCAGGATGGCAGGCACTGTTTTGGGCGTCGCTGATCCCTGTGGTTGTAAGACCCTCTTCCCTCCGCGTGGTTTTGATTAAGATTAGTATACAAGGACGACGATAACATCACCATACAAATGTTTTGCAGATAATGTTGGCCGTCGGGACAAAGCTTCAAGCTATTTTGACAAAGATGGCCCTCGAAATCTTCGAGAGACATGCCGTGGTCCAAGGGATTCCCCTCGTGCAGGCTTCAGATAAATACTTCTGGTTCGGCCGCCCTCAGCTACTTCTTCAACTGATCCACTTCGCTTTGTTTCAGGTACTCCAGGCCTTACCCTCGAATTCACTACGCGAGCACTAGGACAATCTTCATTTTGAGCTAGGCTTTGTTTAAAGTCCGGGACCAAAATTTAATCCTGCAGCTAACTTCTGAAGGATCTCTTGTTAATGGCAGTTTCATCGATCACTGTCTGATTATGCAATGTCTTATGACAGTATAACTCTGCTGGAAGACGTATGACTTGCTCTTGCTTTTGCTGTATATTCTGATTTAGGCTTGTGCTTTCTTGTTTCTCTTGAACAGAACGCCTTCCAGATAACGTACTTCCTGTGGATTTGGGTATGAAAGCTTATCTCTCTAGACCCTGCTTTCTGCTCCTTCATTGGCAGCGGCGGCACTTATCTAAAACCGCCAGTTCTCTTTCCATGCAGTACATGTTCGGGTTGAAATCTTGCTTCCATGCTAACTTCAAACTTGCAGTCATCAAAGTGTGTTTAGGGTAAACACTCTTTTTGCCATCATCTCCCTCATATTATGTAGATCATAGTCCCCTGATAAACCCGGCAGTCTTCATACATTTCCGGCTATTCCACAACATTGCGGCGTTTCGACGCTACCTTTGTCGATCCTTCAAGATTCCATTGATGGATTCAATGTTTCTGTTTTCTGGAAAATTTTTGCAGGGTGGTTGTGTTATTTGTATGCAGCTACGTCACTCTCCCTCTCTATGCTCTTGTCACTCAGGTAAATTCCACCCCCTTCGTTCATCCTAAGAATTGAGAATTTGGTACTGATTACTAAGTGCTAATTGATCATCATATGGTCATTGAAAAAACCAAAAACTCCAATCAATCAGATGGGATCTTGCATGAAGAAATCAATCTTTGATGAGCAAACGTCAAGGGCGCTTAAGAAGTGGCACATGGCCGTGAAGAAGAAGAGGCCAGGCAAGGAAGGGAAGTCCACCGCCACCGTGACCCTCGGCAGAAGCGCAAGCCCAAGCCCGAGCCCCAGCCCGAGCCCCAGCCCCTTGCTCCCGAACTCTTCCAGGCACGCCCTCCGCCGCTTCAAAACCACTGGACACCCGACCCGCTCGTATGCGTACGACGACCACGACTTGTATGATTACGACGCCGACACCTTATCGCCAACCTCGTCGACCGCTAATCTGATCGCCGTGGTGGATCATCACGACGACCACGATGGCCATCCTATCCAGATCGACGATTCCAATCATGAGGAGGGGACCAGCGAAGGGGACGACTTCTCGTTCGTCAAGCCCGTGGACCTACCAAGAGAACCGTGAGAATCGCGGCAGCCCGGATCGTACCATTGTATCATATCATAGTGAATAGATTCATGGTCAACCAACATGGTTTGGCATGTTTGTCTTATCATAAAGGTCGCGCGTAAATCAAAGGTTCTAGTTTAGGAAACACGAGCGAAACTCATCTTTTCCCGTCTAATCGATTAATAAAGTATCGAATGGCTGAAATCTATTGCATTTCGCTAATTGGTGATGATATTAAACGCTTACATGAATCTGCCAGAAATATTTTTTATTTTATTTTATTTTATTTTATTTTGAAGAATGCCCTTTATTGCAATTTTCAGCTTTGGCTTTTGAGAAGAATTTGGAACGTGACTTGTTAAAAGTAGAGGTGAGTAGTTTTAGCTTCCAAGTTCCAGGTTTTATAGAAGTTTTACCTAGAAGTTGGAACTTACTCATTGGAACAAATTTCCTATTTTTTTGTAATTTGAATCTGCCCTATATATTTTGGAACCTAAAACTTACCCTATCACAAGTTTTATCTGTATTGTTAATTGAATAATTGTAGTAAATCATCATTTTTAATGATTATTACTAATCACAACTTATATTTAATGAAACATTAAAAAAAATAAAAATCCCAATCATTCAAGATTATACACCCATCATCGAAGCCATGGAATAGTTTAACGCAAAGACAGAGATTAAAAAAAAAAAAACACACACACACACACACACACACACAAAAACTTATTCTAGGTTCCACATTCTAGGTTTAAAGTTTTATTTACCTAGAACCTATAACTTATCCATCAAAACAGGTTCCTCAATTTATGAAACCTAAACTTTATTGTGCATAGTTGAAACCTAAAATTTATGAACTTGTAACCAAACAACTTCTTCAAATGTCTGTTCGGCATTTCAGTTTCGTTTTCATCTTGGAATCATGCTCACCCCTAGTTGAAAGTAGCATTCAAGTCTCAAGGAAAGAAACAAACGACTAAATGAGTGGTTGAAGACTTCGATATTGGGTATGAGGTTGTTTTGGGTAAATGCATAGCAACCTATATATTTTAATTAGTTGTATTTTACCTCGTTTTTTTGCTTTTCCCATTCATCCCTCAAACAAATTTGCCTAAATATTTAAGTAAAATTGGCCAAAAGAAAAAAAAAGGATAAAAAGGTAAAAGATGAAATTAACTACCCACCTGTATTGATGTCGCATTGTGTGAAATTCCTTTAATTTTTATTACAGTGTGACAGCAGACTCAATCTTATCATATTCATTTTTTTTTCTTTTCTTTTTTGAATTCGAATCAATGCTTATTTCTAGTTTGAAATACAAACTAAAATATATATTCAATGTCATTGATTCATTATAATGTCGCACAAGGAATATAAATAGTCGTTTTTTCTCGATAAAAGGTTATAATGACAATGGATAAATTCATTTAAAAAAGACGACGATGATGACTGTGATGACGATGATGATGATGATATCACTATGAGTGGGGTGTCTCTGTATGCCTGTCTAATTTCTATTATAGTGGACAAGAAAATAGGGATAAAGCTCAACTAACAATTATGACATTATTCAATGCGTTTTGACCCATAAGCACTCAACCTCGGAATTCTTAAAGATAGACCGGCTTGAGCTTTAACGAGATATTTTGAAAAATCTACGCTTTTGATCATTCGAAGATATTTTTAAAAATCTATGCTTTTGATCAAAATACTAATCATTCGATGATATTTTCAAAATATCTATGCTTAGATGAATCGTAATTTTTTTTTTTTTTTATAATCGATACACTGTAAGCTGAAAAGAACTAATTTTCTAGATCAAAATGCTGACGTGACTAGCACACGGCGCTCACACAGACATGATGCCAATCGGACGCTAGATCGGCACTAACAAATAGTGCTACAGTAGACTCAACCTTATTTTATTGACTTATTCTGAATTCGAGTGAATGCTTTTTTTCCGAGATTGATATACAAACAAAAATGTACATTTCAAGTCATTGATTCATTATAATGTCCCATGAGGAATATAAATTAAATAGTCCTTTTTGCACGATAAAAGATAACATAGAAGACAGGAAATGAGTTTAAAAACAGACAATAATAATAAAAGCATCACCAAGATTGGGAGAGTCTCTGTATCCATTTCTGTTATAGTGGACAAGAAAATAGGAATCAAGCTCAAACAACAATTATGGCATTACTCAATGTGTTTTGACTGTTCGAGGGTTAACGAGATATTTTGAAGGACTAGACCTATGGTTACTAAACTTAGGGAGTAAGTGTTTGTGGAACTTTTGCAATCGATACACTTTAACATAAATCTAACCAATTTCTCCGATCAAAATGCCAACGTTACTCTCACATGGCGCTCACATGAATGTGACGCTAATCGGACACCATGTCGGCACTGACAAATAAAGCTTAAAAAGTACAGAGACTAGCAAAATTGGGGGGAAAAGAGAGGGACAAACTTAAAAAGAGAATTGGAGGGAGGCTATTTCGTGGGTGACTGAGGATGATTGTTGCATAGGGTTGTGGCCACCCGTGGCTCTCGCGACAACAGGAAAAGGTCTCGCGCCCTGTATACGTCCCACGCCTCACGTCTACCCTGTCAAGTTTCGATTGAAAATTTTGATAGAATTTCGGTCAAAGTGTATTGATGCCAAAAAAGGGGGAAAAAAGATTAAGGAAGAAGAAAGAATTAATGACTAGGGAGTGGAATTCATGCGAGATATTTTGTGGTCCAAACTCGCAAGCAAAGGACGTCATCCGTGGTTGGCGACTATCCCTCATCATTTCCTAACTCTCCTCATCCTCTCTATGATTTTCATTGTCTTCGTACTTTAAGATAAAATCCGTGTCTAATTTAATTTATTCCTTTCATAACACGGAGAATTAAACCTTTCGACTTAAATATTGAGGTTGCCCCACATCGATTATGGTCGGGGTTAGTGATTAATTTATAAATGTAAGGGAAAATCTCACATTTTGAGTTAACTTTTGTGTCGAGAAATGTTCAAGATCACCTAATACTGGTATTAGAGCTCACTTGCCAACAAACAATAGTCGCAAAGAAGAGTTAAAGTTGTTGCGCTTTTGACTCAGGCCTTACGCGCAAAGGGAAGATTGTTGAGGTTATCCGAATAGGCTGATATTTGATTTATAAGTGTAAGAGAAAGTCTTTACTTTTTGAGATGAGAAAAGTCCAAAACCACCTAATACTTAATTCGCATGCATTAGGGGAGGCCCTAACGATAAGACAACAAACATGGCATCATCCAAAGTCACTTTAATTAAGTGAAAGACACCACTTTAAAAAGAAAATGTAAAAGATGAGACATGTAATTCAAAGCACGTGCGATTGAATCCCCTGTTAGATATCTTCGTCTGAAAATCAATTTCTTGATAAGACGCAATAGACATGCTCGTTAAGCAATCAAATAAAGAGGTACGCCTTTTCAATTCACCTATTATTCTTGTCATATGCACAATCAAACCATATATATTTTTGTTATTAAAGCCAAATTGAGTTTGACAAAAGTGAATAGAGAGGGGGGGCCCAGGCACATGGAAGTTTGGTCACCACTGCCCTCTAGTAAGACCGAGTTGGGCCAGGGGGAAGGAAGAGAGTCGTGCGTGTGACAAGTGGTGAGGTTCGGCCATTCCCGTTCCCCACCTTTTTACACGTGTGCCTCTCCAAGGTTTCCCTCTCCGAGGTCCACGTCCCGATATCGAATGACCTTTTTGACGAAATTTCACGGGTGTGAAACCGGTCGAGATAAAAACCCCATCGTGGCAGACATGTTGGGATTTGAGTAGATCAACGTTGTTGTCACTGAGTTGGAACTGCCATTGCTTTTCTTGCTCTCTCTTTAAATCAGTGGATTTGGCAAAAAGGGCGTCTCCCTCAAGGGACCCCACCATGACGTATAGCATCACCTGTAAAGAGCTCACTCTGCCGTCCTTGATCCTACCCAAATTCGGGTCTCTGTTTAGACTCGTTCATCTTGAGGGTCAAATCTCGAATTTATATCGGATCGACTCAAATTAATTTATTTAACTAGTCTTGATCCATTTTATGTGATACCGATTTAATGATCAATACCCAACCCAACACATGCCTAATAAATACTCGACTCAATATATATTGCTAAAACACTTCTATATTTAACCAAATTTAGAAAATTGAGATGAAAGTATAGGGTGTAAGCGGAATTGACTAAGGGCAAGAGAGAGTGAAGAGAAAAATATAGATAAGATGCATTTAAGTAAGTTATGAATCAGTTAACACCCATGTTATTTTGAACTTTACTATTTTAAATATATTTATGACTAATTACTAAATATAACTAATTTATATAATAACTCATCCAAACAAGATATGGGTCCATGGCCCATTTGGAAGGGTCAACACACTCTCTCGACAGACACTCAAATCCTTAACCCTAAATCAAAATCCACTGATTTCAAGCAGTGTTCAAGATGGAGAATATGTTGAAAAAGAGGGATGAGATGATAAGGCAGAAGGATCAAGAGCTCGAGGCAAAAGAAAGGGAGCTAGAGAAGTTCCGATGTGAGTTTAAGAAGTTGCAAAAGCTTCAGGACCTCAAGCCCACTATGACATTCCGAATTAATCATATTGGAAGAGACAACGAACAAATGAAGGAGAAAAAGAAAGGTTTCTTTGAGAAAAGGAGGCCATCTACACCCTACATCCCATGGTGTAAGGATTGGTGGAATAAGATCAAGGGGAAGAAAATTTATGAGGAAGAGCATCAAGAGGTCTACATTGAAGTGCTTCGGATGGGATTGAATCAGTTAAAGCATGAAATGAAAGTCACGAATGAGAAGGTTGACCAGATGAGTTCCAATCTCAAAATTCTTAGAAGAGATATGCTGAATACAAAGACCAAATTGAGTGAGAAGAAGGAAAATGAGACTAAAGGGTAGAATGAATTGGCATTGCAAAAATTCAAGGATCACAAAACTCAATGAAAAGTCACAGCAAGAGAAGCAACTGAAGATGGAGCCATAGAGCCATCCACATATGAGGAAGCTTCGCAATATGCTAAATGGAGGAAGACAGTTGAAGAGTCCAAAAGCAATATCGGCATGGCTACTATATCTAAATTAAAAGAGAGCAGTCGATGAGGGGGAGTGTTGAGAAGATCACCGCCTCTCTCTCTCCTAGAGCTCTCCAGATCTCTCTCTCTACTCCTCCAGATTTTTCTCTCTCTCTCCAGACAATTCCAAGCCGCAATCTACACCCAATTTCCCTGTCCAAAGAGAAGCCGCAATTGTTGACAAACGGGTCAACAAGTTGCAATAAAATAATAAGAAGAAGAGATATTTGGTGTGGGAACTCGATGGATGTGCCAACTTTACACCCTATAAATAAGGGCTCTTGCCCCTTGAGTGTGTGTGTATGAAGTGGAGTGGAGTGCATGCGTGAGGTGTGTGTGGTGTAAGTGTCGAGAGATAAAGAGTTAGTGGGTGTGTGTGCAGGGGTCTTGAGAGTGTGTTGTGTAGAGTGTGCTATGTATGCATATGAGCATGAGAGGAATTGTGTAGAGTTGTCCGAGTATTGTATGTGATGTGAGAAAATATTGTAATAGTGAAAGTCATATTTCGTGAGTTATATTTGTACCACGTTTATGCAAGATTCAACATTTAACTCAATGGATTTGGCAAAAAGGGCATCCCCCTAAGGGGACCCCCCCATGACATCTAGCATCACCTGTAAAGAGCTCACTCTGCCATCCTTGATCCCACCCAAGTATCGGGTACCTCTGTTTAAACTTGTTCATCTTGTGGGTCAAATCTCGAATTTATATCGGATCAAAAATGATCCAATTCAAATTAATTTATTTAACTCGTTTTGATCCATTTTATGTGATACCGATTTAATGATCAATACCCAACCAGACACATGCCTAATAAATACTCAACTCAATATATATTGCTAAAACATTTCTATATTTAACCAAATTTAGAAAATTGAGATGAGAGCATAGGGTGTAAGCATGGAATCGACTAAGGGCAAGAGAGAGTGAAGAGAAAAATATAGATAAGATGCATTTAAGTAAGTTATGAATCAATTAACACCCATGTTATTTTGAACTTTACCATTTTAAATCTATTTATGACTAATTACTAAATATAACTAATTTATATAATAACTCATCCTATCAAATTTGGATTAAAGATATGGGTCCATGACCCATTTGGAAGGGTGAACACACTCTCTCGACAGAGACTCAAATCCTTAACCCTAAATCAAAATCCACTGATTTCAAGCAGTGTTCAAGATGGAGAATATGTTGAAAAAGAGGGATGAGATGATAAGGCAGAAGGATCAAGAGTTCGAGGCAAAAGAAAGGGAGCTAGAGAAGTTCCGATGTGAGTTTAAGAAGTTGCAAAAGCTTCAGGACCTCAAGCCACTATGACGTTCCGAATTAATCATATTGGAAGAGACAACGAACAAATGAAGGAGAAAAAGAAAGGTTTCTTTGAGAAAAGGAGGCCATCTACACCCTACATCCCATGGTGTAAGGATTGGTGGAATAAGATCAAGGGGAAGAAAATTTATGAGGAAGAGCATAAAGAGGTCTACATTGAAGTGCTTCGGATGGGATTGAATCAGTTGAAGCATGAAATGAAAGTCACGAATGAGAAGGTTGACCAGATGAGTTCCAATCTCAAAATTCTTAGAAGAGATATGCTGAATACAAAGACCAAATTGAGTGAGAAGAAGGAAAATGAGACTAAAGGGTAGAATGAATTGGCATTGCAAAAATTCAAGGATCACAAAACTCAATGAAAAGTCTCAGCAAGAGAAGCAATTGAAGATGGAGCCATAGAGCCATCCACATATGAGGAAGCTTCGCAATATGCTAAATGGAGGAAGATAGTTGAAGAGTCCAAAAGCAATATCGGCATGGCTACTATATCTAAATTAAAAGAGAGCAGTCAATGAGGGGGAGTGTTGAGAAGATCACCACCTCTCTCTCTCCTAGAGTTCTCCATATCTCTCTTTACTCCTCCAGATTTCTCTCTCTCTCTCCAAACAATTCCTCAGCCGTAATCTACAGCCAAGTTTCCTGTCCAAAGAGAAGCCGCAATTGTTGACAAATGGGTCAACAAGTTGCAATAAAATAATAGGAAGAAGAGATATTTGGTGTGGGAACTCGATGGATGTGCCGACTTTACACCCTATAAATAAGGGCTCTTGCCCCTTGAGTGTGTGTGTGTGTATGAAGTGGAGTGGAGTGCATGCGTGAGGTGTGTGTGGTGTAAGTGTCGAGAGATAAAGAGTTAGTGGGTGTGTGTGCAGGGGTCTTGAGAGTGTGTTGTGTAGAGTGTGCTATGTATGCATGTGAGCATGAGAGGAATTGTGTAGAGTTGTCCGAGTATTATATGTGGTGTGAGAAAATATAGTAATAGTGAAAATCATATTTCATGAGTTATATTTATACCACGTTTCTGCAAGATTCAACATTTAACTCAATGGATTTGGCAAAAGGGCATCCCCTAAGGGGACTCCCCCATGACATCTAGCATCACCTGTAAAGAGCTCACTCGCCATCATTGATCCCACCCAAGTATCGGGTACCTCTGTTTAGACTTGTTCATCTTGTGGGTCAAATCTCGAATTTATATCGGATCAAAAATGATCCAATTCAAATTAATTTATTTAACTCGTTTTGATCCATTTTATGTGATACCGATTTAATGATCAATACCCAACCGGACACATGCCTAATAAATACTCGACTCAATATATATTGCTAAAACATTTCTATATTTAACCAAATTTAGAAAATTGAGATGAGAGCATAGGGTGTAAGCATGGAATCGACTAAGGGCAAGAGAGAGTGAAGAGAAAAATATAGATAAGACGCATTTAAGTAAGTTATGAATCAATTAACACCCATGTTATTTTGAACTTTACCATTTTAAATCTATTTATGACTAATTACTAAATATAACTAATCTATATAATAACTCATCCTATCAAATTTGATTAAAGATGGGTCCATGACCCAGAACACACTCAAACTCAAATCCTTAACCCTAAATCCAAATCCACTGATTTCGAGCAGTGTTCAAGTCGTATTGTCATCTTGTGTCAAGAAATTATCACATGTGATAAGCTGGGTCGAGTTATTTCTGAGACAATAGACATACATAACTCGAGAGGGAGACAATATAATGCAATAATAATAAGAATAATCCCCCACTTAGATATTCATCTAATAGTTGTAAGACACTAGCTAATGTCATGACGAAAGCTGATCATGACCATTTGTTAGATACAACAAGAAAGGAATATACTACCTCTTCCAATTTATATGCTATGGTAAAATCAGTACCATGAAAATCGAACGCAAAACATACTATTTTAAAATCAAGATATATTTACCATTTCTATATTGATGGCATTGTATACTTTTTAATCAATAGAGACGCGTTTGAGTCATATCCGGAATGGAAATAGGGTTGCCCTTCTGAAAGAATAAATTTTCATAAAGACATAAAATCAGATCACTCCCCACCATCAAGTGCAATCCATCTTAAAATGATCTTGATTTCCAGATAAATTGAGGGGAAATTTGCTTCCCCACTTTTTCACCTTGACTGACCCTTCGAAAGAAGAAGAATCCCCGCGTCCTTTCCCTCTCATCCGCACTTATCCTCTCACCTCTCTCTTTCTTTGCTTCTTCTGCTACTTTTGCCATTTTCGTCGCCTTCCGCTCGCCACTTCAGTACTTATAAAGCGCGACATCCCCGCCTCCTGGCAAGGTACGCATTCTCCCCATCCTCTCAGTACCCGAGCCCCTCATCATGCCTCGCTCTCCCCCAACCCCACCCCCCCCCGCCGCCGCCGCCGCCGCCGCCGCTCCCCCGCCGGATACCGTGGACGTGGAGTCCGACTTCGTCGTCATCCTCGCCGTCCTCCTCTGCGCCCTGATCTGCGCGGTCGGCCTCGTCGCCGTCGCCCGCTGCGCCTGGCTCCGGCGCTACCCCCCCGCCGCCGCCGCCGCCGCCGCCGCTGTGGCGTCCCGGCCTCCCCGGCGGCCAACAGGGGCCTCAAGAAGAAGGCGCTGCAGTCGCTGCCCAAGATCGTGTACGGCCCCGGAGAGGCGGGCGCCAGCCGCAGCCGGCAGGCTCCCGGTGGAGTGCGCCATTTGCCTCGCCGAGTTCGCGGAAGGGGACGAGGTGCGGCTCCTGCCCCAGTGCGGCCACGGGTTCCACGTGGGCTGCATTGACCCGTGGCTGGGGTCCCACTCGTCGTGCCCGTCGTGCCGGCAGATCCTGGTCGTGGCGCGGTGCCAGAAGTGCGGCCAGTTCCCGGCGGTCCCCGCCGCCGGGGCGGAGGTTCAGCTCAAGGCGAGAGAAGACGGCGGGAACAGCAACAGCTTCTTGCCTTGAGGAGAAACGATGGGGTCCTCTTCATCTTCTTCTTCATCGTCATCTTCTGTCATCTTGATTTTCTCTTCTGCTATTTCAGGGGCTGCTCAGGGTTGACCTTGGTCAATGAGTTTGTACAAGTGATCAGGAAAGTTAGGAACAGGGGGTTTTCAATAAGGGATTTTTGTTAGGCCAGTACACACTCATTGACACGTTTGAAAGAACAAAATTTTATATACACATATTGCGTATTCAATTCCAAGTGTATTTTATTTCTTATTAAATTGTCGATAAACCTAACAATAATCAAGATAAATCACCGCGATCGTTCCTTTTTGTATCTATTCTTCATTTTGCCCGACCTTTTTCTCCTTTATGGCATCAATACGCTCGATCTGGGTTGCCCAATAGTATAATCTAGGAAAGATGTAATGTAAAAATTGTTCCTTTGGGTTAGTTCAAAATTAATAGGTGTGCATCCCGAATAAACCTTTATCGCTGTCTGGTGTCAACTTTTTTTTATTTATTGTTTGGGAGTCGGGACTTGGCCGCGAGTAGTAGGCAGTTGGAAAGCTTTTTCCAAGCTGGGATCTTGCGAAAAGATACAAAATCCAATTCGACGCAAAGAAGAAATTTTGACACTTGCCAGATAACACTACTTCATCATGAGCAGCGAATAAGCATCTCCTTTTTGGGTCGTTTGATCTCTAGGGTAGCCATTTCAAAGCATCAAAAGTTCAGCATCATAGGTCAGGCGAATCTCCTGCCTTTTTCAGAACTAGAAACTCTGAACCTTAATCAATCCATCCAGCCAGCGCTTCATATTCAATCAGAGTCGATCGGATTTGGACAATCAAGTACCTCCATTGATCTCGTTACAAATATGGTAACATACAACCACTAAAGATTCTCGATGAATGGTGCAGCTTTTGCTGTTAACCCGAGAACTTTATCTTATCCACGGACGGAATCAAGTGGGTAAAAGTAGCAATTTCGAACTAGAAAAGGCATCTAGATAGCCGAAAAGCGAAAGATTGAAAAGCCATCTCACTAGTCACCACTTTCTCGTAGTTGGACGTGGGGCCAAACTACTATCCGAGGTTATCCTCTAGAGAATGGGTGTGAAAATATCCTTGCACTCGAGGGGACGATGACATTATGCTCCTTATCTAAGGAAAAATGGGAATGATATTATGTTGGTTCTACTTCACTGGCTCCGCATGATCATGAAAGCACTAGGAGGAAAAGGACCGTACTTGTCCAGGTGCTGTCCACGAACATGCATACGGTATTCTGAGGGACCAAAAGAGAACGAAAAATCCGGCTGTCACTCTCTCTTACTGAATGATTGCGATACCCAATTCCACAACGTAGCACGCCAACTTTCTGCCAGCTTTCTGGATAATCGGCTACATTGAAAGAAGTCATGTTCATTTGTGACTTCTGGCACGCATACTGAGTGCTTTCAGGAGTACAGAAAAGCATTTGAGATTTGAGAGTCGTTATCAGCAACCTAGCTCTAAGGCTTGAATCATCATGTACCGATACTGCAGCACAATCCGCAGGAAAGAGTGTATCGATGGGCAAAACTCCACATGATGCCCTTCTATTTGCATACATAGACAGAAAAATATAGACAAACTCTCTATAAGTGTTACACAAGTAGATGAAGAGCATCATGTGCAAATAGCCATTAGTCTCCAGCAGCAAAGTATGCCACAATAAAGATTCAAACTTCCCAGCAGATTAACGGATAGGCGGAGACTTACTTCATATCTTCGCTGGCACAAATTGACAACCATATATCACCGCACGAGCAAAGGCTTGAAGGTGAGAAATATCCTGGTCTCAACTAACTGAAGCCATACATCTCAAAATGACATCTTTTTACCATAACCTGCATAAATCCTGGAAAGATGACTTCAACATATTCGGTATGCGGAATGCGCTAATCTATTTCACTCCTCGTCATCACTGCTTCCACCAAACATGCTGGCCATTTTCATGGCAACTTTCGCAGCCATTTCCCTCCTTTGAAAGTCGGGCATGAAACGTAGGTTATTACGAATATTCCCTATCTCGGACATCAACTGTTCCAGATTCTCAAAGTCAACCTGATCATCTAATTCTGGCTCTGTGAATTCATCGTGGTCTTTTGTGACTGATGATCCGACGTCATTGTTTTTGTCCACCAGGGAAGTCTCCGAGGTTGAGACTTGCGGATCTTTACCGTCATAACTCTCTCCATTTTCATGATCGCCCTCTGTGACAGAAGTATTACGAGCTACAGTCGATCCACCAGCATTTGGGGCTACTGTAGAACCACTAGCTGAGACCCATCCTTCATCTGCATCATTCCATGGTTCTGCTGAACCCGCCGACAGAATTTCATACTCCAATTCATAATCTGATTCTTCTTCTGATGATTCTGTAGTAAGGGTGATAAACATAAAAAGGATGCTAATTAGGATTCTAATATAAATCATATAAAAAGAGGAATTTTTTATCTCAACAAGTGTTGCAAAGGGAACCTTGTCTTTCAGGTAACGATGGTTCCCTTATCTTTTCACCAGATTTCAGTATCATTCCAGGCCACATATGGGAGGAAAGTGCAACAGAGAGACGTTCAACTCCTTGTGAATCGCCAGCAACTGATAAGCCTGTGAAAAGTAAAGTATTTTACTTCCCTGAACTCGATAGGCGAGAAAGACAATAAACAACCCAAAGATACTCAAAGATAATGCTGACGACAACCCCAAAGATTCAATAAAGAACAAAACAAACTTAATAACTCCTTGCACGGCAACAATGCAAAAGTCATACTTTACACCGATAGCCTAAAAAGTGTTGCTATGCCTTTTTTTGAATATGCAAAAGATCACACAGCAGAATACATGCATAACAAGACATTCATGGCTTCAAAAATAAAAATATAAACGGAATAAGAAAGTTCATGGATTTATTAAAGATCTAGCTCCTACAGTCCCTAAATTTGGCTATCTCTTTAATATATAGATAAATTGGAAAATCAGAAAACAGGACCCAATTCTCCTTCAACAGTTCACGAGAACACAACAGCCAAGCTATTTCTAAGTTAAAAAGAATTGAGTGCAAAAACAAGAACACACACCAATTATGCATAAATGTATTACAGTGAAAAAGAGGATCTTACATTTGTCAAAGTCAGCATTAGAAGCACAAGCTTCAAGATATTCAATATTGTGATCAACGCACCAGTCTAGACATGATTTTCTAATGTCAAAGGTAGATTCATCACCACCCAGTAAACTACTTCCCTCAGTCTCAGAGATTCCGTAGTCCTTGAGTTCTGCATAATAATCGACAGAGTCGTCTTCAACATTTTGTAACCTTCTTCTGTATTCAGCATGAACTGGATGATCAGGAACAAGGTCTACCTTATTCCCAACACACAACAATATCTCAAAATTCCCAATATCATTCTTAGATACCCAGTCCTGTAGTGCAGAAAGGGATGGTGGCTGCAGATAAGGGCACAGAAGATGATAAGTTCATCTACACTGACACAGAGGCTATCATGGTAATATAGCACTTGAATGAGACGATCTCCTAAAGATGAAAAGTGAAAAACTTTAGACTGAATTGGAACATAAATTGATCACAGGCTGACCTTACTCAAGTCAAAAACCATCACCAAGGCATCCAACTTCCCAAGATTCCCAAGAATAGGCAAGGATTGTGTATCAAAATCTTCATGGAGATGTGCCATCCATACAGAAACATCTGCACTGTAGTATTTTGTGTCTATAGTCCACCTGTTTCACTGGAACCAATTTAGTACCAGACAGATGCACTGGAAATTGTCCAAATGACAATGAAAATAATCTCAACATGACAGAAAGAATAAGTTCTGCATATATTTTCTGGCTGGAGAAATGCTCGACGCATACATACCCATGGACAACTACGTCCGACGATGGGTCAGGACTTTCCTCAATATCAATCGATAGCAACCCTGATATCAACAAACATTGTAAGCTATAAGTAAGCAGGATACTTCAATATTCAGAGAACACAAAATTCATCCGAATATTTAACTCACACTAAGCAATAGATAGAGAAATAACACAGATAAGCTAAAATAATGTACAGATTATCCATTACAAAACAGTACAGTAATCTTCATGAGCTTGGAAGCGACAGAAGAATGTATCTTAAAACTTGCATTTCGCAACACTTCAATCCACTCGTCTAAGTCCTTGCATAGTTTATGAGTGTTCAACTACCTAAATTAGCATAAAAACAATTCCTACCACAATCCCAAAAGACATGTGCAGATTAAATTCTCCCTCCAGCACGTCAAGATACATCGACTCTTACTAAGTAAAGGAACTCAAAGCAACCCTCTGACAAAAATTGCCTATATATTCACCTATCTGTCAAAACACCGATGGCATATTCATTTGCAAGAAAGGAACATTCAAACCAAAACAACAGAAAGCAAATGTAAGCACAACTCAGGCAGCAAATCCAGGCCCGTAACGAAGTCCAGCTCGTCGACCCTTTATTTGTTTTCCTTCCATTAAAGCATAAAGAGAACGAAACCCAGGAAACCAATCACTCGCGGGCTTCAACTACATGAGACACGACCCGATACCAACAAAATCTGTAGACAAAAAAAAAAAGGGCCTTCCTTTGATTCGGGTTCGAAATTACGAACGACGAGGAACAGCACAGACTCGAAATCGCTAGCTTAAGCCGAGAGGAGCCGAACTCACGAGACAGGAGGGTGCGCTTGCCGACGCCGGAGGGCCCGATCACGAAGATCCCGGGTCTGTCCTCGAGCGAATTACCATTCTTCCCGTCGACCTGCATCTTCCTTCCGATCGGAGAGAGGTCGATTCGCGGAAGGAAACCCTAAGATCAGAGCGGGAAGCAAGACGACGGCGGGGAATCTTCTTCTTCTTCTTCTTCGATGGGGTCTCGTAGGTGCTTCAATGCTTGGAAAACCTTCAGTTCTTCCGATCGGTTTCGTCTCAGCACAGTGCGAGACAAATAACATTTTGGCCCCCCAAGTTTTTGGGGTTATTGCAGATTTCCCCCTGATGTCTTCAATTTTCTTAATTTTGCCCTCCTAATTGTTATAAATCGATTCCGATGTTTCCTCCGATGTTGGCTTGAGTAGATTAAATTTTGCTTGATGGCTCCAGCCACGTGATGGCCTGTGAGAGGATGAAGAACATGATCGAAGTTAATTCCATATACACATTGATATATAATTTTGAGATGTTGTGTGGCAAGTAAACCCACCACAGGGATGGCTAGTGTCAAAAATAGTTTGATCCAAATTGACTCATTTATCCGTTTTGACCAATTTTCATACAATATAAATCTAGTGATTCATACAACTCATATTGAAAACATATGAGGCCTAAGCTATATTTCTAAAACACTTCCATGTTTAACCAAATTTCTGAAAACTTAAATTCAAACTGAGGTGAGAGTACAAAGTGAGTGAAAAGAGAATTATAGAGATGCGTTAAATTTAAGTAAGTTGTGCACCATTTAATATCATATTAGTTTAGGCTTTATTATTTTAAATATATTTATGATCGATTTACTAAATATAACTAAATTATATAACAACTCATCACATCAAATATAGTTTGTGAAATTAATAGGTTTAATGGCTAGTTTGCCTTCCATAACTAATCGCGTGTGGTCCAGCGATTAGATATGTGAGAAAAATTTAGCTAAAATTAATGTAATAGGGTTCATTACCACCGATTTCAAAAAGTCAGGGAGCAAACTACTAAAAAAAATGAAACTTTAGGGGTAATTTGCCACTATCCAAAAAATTTAGGGGATGATATTTAATTCTTCATTATGAGGAAGAAACTTTTTAGGTGGGCCAAGAAAATGAGGGTGATGAAACAAAAGTTGAAGAAAAGAATTTCTTTGATGTTTTTGAAGGGTTGGAAGTGAAATTGAAGAAAACGTTTGGATTTGAAAGTATCTTAATTAGGTAACAAGAGAAATACCATTTCTCCGACTTTTTACTTTCTCCATAGGTTCTTTTCCCACCCATTCTACCCTTCCCAAACATTTGGTACTTAGGTGAATTACGAAGCTTCGAATCAAAAGGCAAAACTAGGGTTGGGTTCCTATTCAAGATTAACGAAGCCTAATGAGACCGAACTCCATATAATAGATTTTCCATCTAACGAGTTTCCCAATTCTAACATAAACTTTAAAATGTGCGTTACCCGAATTGGAATCTAGCACTTTCAAGATATAAAGTCTTAGGACTTCTGAATTTGTAGCAACGGTTTCTGATTTGGGAGAAAATTGAGGGCTTTGCTATGGACATTGACGTTTTTCATGAATTGTTGAAAAAGAAAATTGTTCCATCAATTTTGAACCTTTTGTTTGTCAAATTTCTTCAATTACCCTAAATTCTTCCCTCAATTTCTTCAACTTGAGAGTGAAGTAAGCCGGGTGCTAATTTTTTATGAAGGGCTTCGTGGAAACGACATTGTCCTTTGCTTGGTGGGTCACGCCAGCGACAGCTATGAGGTGGACAATGCATGTCGGATGACACATCAACTTTCGAAGTTGAAAGGATGGTAGCTTAACGGTGCCGGTTTGAGGTTGTGAATAGTAATAGATTGGGGAGATTCGAAGTTCTAAGTTAGGATTGAGAGAAACTTATTGATGATTTTTCAGGGAATTTGGCCAGCCCAGTGAAAGTATTGGTTATTTTCTGTAAGACAAGTAGCATGAATAAATCAAGTTGAATGGAGTGAAGCTTGAATCCCTGGCCTGTTTCAGGACATCCTGCCTAATCCGGCGAGGCATGACAATTAGCAAAAGCATGTCGAATTGCAGATCACTGTGAATAATTTGCAAGCATGAAAAAACTCTCACTCTGTTTCTTCTTATCAATCCAATGTCAATCAGTCTGTTATGGCTGACCGGACCGGACGGTTTGGGTCTCGCCACAAACTAGTGTTTCCACTTTACCAGAGAGTGCCTCAGGAGTCGAAAGAGAAGCTTATTTCTCTGTTCCAGGCGGTCTCTTCAAGCTATGAAGAGTAGTTTTGCAATAGATGAAGACGACATTACAACAATCCAGATGAGGCGTGACTACGATTATTCACAGCTCATCACGGCCGCACGAGGATGACTATATGTCTTGTGCAGTACATCCTTGAAGGGAAATCACAGCACGAACATAACCGCTATTAGGACAACCATGAGTCTGCGCATTGAAGATCTCTAGGACTGCATAATTCTAACAATGCTCGATTTATTAAGTACAAAAACGGAGGGAGCTGGGATAAGTAATGGCATGCAACAACCGACCGGCAAGAAAATAAGACTGACGTGCCCCTAAGAACTAAATATGCTCAGAATAAATTTCTAGGACTTCCGAGTGCATAACATGCCCGTCGATAGAGTGCAAGAAACAGGAACACTGTGCCATAACAACCGACTTAGCTATCATTATCACCAGAAGCCTGCTTTGCGCCCGCAGCGAATAACTCAGAGATGACCTCCAGAGGCATGCCCTTGGTCTCGGGAACCCTCAAGAACACAAATATCCAAGACAAGATGCACCCAAGAGCATAAATTGAGAAAAGGCCGGCAATGCCAATCGAGTTGAGCAACACGGGGAGCGAGTAGGTGATGGTGATGGTTCCCACACAATATGTGAGAATGCAGATTGTAATGCACAGCCCACGGACCTTGGTAGGGAAGATTTCCGAGCACATGATATTTGGTATCACTCCGAATCCCATGACAAAGACGCTCTGATAAACCATGACGCTGATGGTCGATATTACGGCAATGAAGGAACCGAGATTGAACATGCTGGTGACAATGAGGGTGAGGAGCGACAGTACCAGGATAGGGATGGTGGAGAGCAAGATAGACCTGAAAATGGAAGGATAGACTTAAGATGGCATCGGTGAACTTTGTTTCTCGAGATGACCAGAAACTTGTCCAAATTAGACAGTTTGTATCGAAGTGGTATTTACCTTCTTCCAGCCACATCCATGAGCTTCATCGATAGGGCTATGCACGGTAGCATGGTCAATGTCATGACGCTGCTTATAAGGAAGGTTGCAGATTCAGTGCCAATGCCCATGCCCGAAAGAAGAACAGCGACACCTGCTTGCTTGAGGATTTGAGGAGCATAGAAGAGGACTCCATTTATGCCCGACAGCTGCAAAAACACAGAGCCGTTGACATGGTGGATGGAAATCTTCTAATTGAACATTACATTGCTGCAAATTGGATTAATTGGGATTAACGCTTCACAAGCATATACCTGCTGAAGAGCTTGAAGACCAATTCCAACAAAGAGCGCTCGACGCACTCCTGGTTCACAGAGATCACGCCAGCTAGACCCACTTGTAGCAGCTTTTGGTGGCTGAATCATTGCTAGACCCTCTGGAGACCGACCCATCATGTCCTGAGAGAAAAGAACAGACTGGCTAACCAAAGCAGCTGCACGACACATTTGGCCCTCTTCATGATAATCGGCACCCGAGATCGAAGGAGCTGACTCACGCCGAGAACCCAAGGTGCTGTCCTGATGCAAATAGATCCTCTTAACTCCTTTCATGCCGTCCTCTCCTTCTCTCCCTGACCATTTATACGCAAGCTTCCAACCACTACCGATATCCGTGCAATTGACTGGTTCGCCGGCATCCTCCTGTGTTAGCTTGCTCGCTAGTCCTGTGCTCATAAAGCTTCCATGCGATGCCTGATTCGCATGGTCCTTGCCTATGGCACTCACCCCAGGAGAAAGAAGCGGTGTCTCCAAGCTCTCGTCCTGGTCACCGCCATCGTCTGAAGCATAGTCCTCGCAATCTCCCTGGTGCTCCAAATCCAAGTGCAAATCCTTATCATTGGTGTGGTCCGCTGTGCTGAAAACGCTTCCAAAGTTCGGGAACACTGTGCTGAGCATGCTTCCTCTCTGCGAAGGCGAGTCGTTGACGCTGCCAAACATTGTGACAATTGGATCCATAAGCAGCATGCTTTGGTTCATTACACTTCCCCCCTGGGACACGTGGTTGGGAATACTCTGCCCAGTCAGAGATTCGCCGATCCCTGGGTGGCCCATCTGGGTTTCGTATAACCTGATTTTATCTGTTTCTGCACCTTCGTGCTGGTACGGAGTGATCTCTTTCACTGGGAGCACGATTACCTCTTTGATAGACGTTTCGCCTCCAACACTTAGACCTTCGACCAGTAGGGCCAACTCACCTGTAGAAAACATCTGAACTTGCATTAGGATTTGAATCAAATTAGAGAGCCTATAATGAAGTCCAAATCCTACCAACAAAAAGCAGAAACGAAACCTGAAACATCTTCTCTCCCATATAGTCTCTGGAGAACCTGTCTGGCCTCATTCATCCTTCCTTTAGTCACAAGCCAACGGGGAGACTCGGGCAAGAAAAAGACCGTCAACAGGAAATATATTAGAGATGGCAGACTAAAAAATCCAAGCATCAATCTCCAGCTCGGTGACTCCATCAGTGACACCCCGAATACCAAGCAATAAGACAGAAACATTCCGCTAGAATTCGCAAATTGTGGAATGGTGTTAAGTTGTCCTCTTATCTCAGAGGGGGCAGTCTCAGATATATAGATTGGTACAAGAGTGATGGCGATGCCGACACCAAAACCACTGAATAACCTTCCCAGGAGTAGCACGTACACATTTGGAGCCCACAGCATTATTAGGGCGCTGGCAAAGGATAGCACTGAGCAGATTATCATTAATGGACGTCGTCCAAGGGAATCCGAAAGAGGTCCTGAAAAGGTTGTTATAGCTGTGCTTCCGATAAGCGACATAGCTACTATTAGTCCTTCTATTGTCGGTTGTTCCTGCAGATCGAACTCCCTCTTGATGTAAAGAACAGACCCTGCAGGAAAAAGTAAAGAAGCAACATTTCTTTCAGCTCTAGGAGTTTCACGCTCCCTTTGCCAGGTACGAGGCAATGTAGCCCTTACTTAAAATTCATGTCAACGAGCCATGTCATGAATGTTTTTATCCAAAATACAAAGGAACCAACAATCGACACTTTGGTGTTTGGTAAAGATATTTGGCATTTCAGAATTTCCTAGGCCTTGCACTATGCTACAGCAGGGTCCCAAACGGTCAGAAGTGTTGGAGTATCTCTGTCAATCTGTCATGTCTTCAGCACCAAGCCATACATCCAGCTGTTTCCACTGAATTCTCTGGTGGCACAATGACTGATCGAGAGGCTCGACTAGAATGAATCGGGAAAAAGATGAGATCGGGTACATGTGGCAGATGGTGGTTTGTTCATCAGATTAAGAACTTGTGGAGAATCGGAGACTAGAAACCAATTAAGACAAGGATTATTCTTCAATGAATCGCTAGATTGTTTCTCAGAACGACTAATTATAAAATATGCTCGAGAGGAAAACAGCAACCGACATATTCCGATCTCAAAGAGACATCGGACAATACACTAGCGACAAATACCTGCAATGGTGGAACCATCCCATCCTTGTAACATGGTGCCGACCGTTGCAGCAATCGCCACAAGCACTGCTCCCCTCATTGTTTCTCTCCAGAAATCCGTCCTCCAACCCAAACCAAGAGCAGCAGTTCAGTCTCGGCTGCGGAGTTATCGGATTCCCGCCTTCGGAAATCAAATCGGCCCTCCAATATGTCGTGCAAAACAGTGCCCTGCTACGTCAAAATCATCGGCGCACGTAGCTTCATACGCTTTTCAAAGGGTATTCTGCAGAAACTGTCATCCGTGGTGATGCAAAAGGATCCGAGCCTATGAGAGTTTAAATAATCTCGTGAACCACGAGAGACTAATGAACAAACCCATTTGCAGAAGCTAATCTGCCGTGTACCCCAGAATAGTAATCCAGATTGAATACAGTAAAGGAGAAGGTGGGAAGCAGGCAAGGACATTATACCTGGTGAGGACCCATAAAATGCAACTGGGAAAGAAGAATCTCAGCATTGGGTGAGCGCAATGATGCCCTTAATTAAAGTCCAGTCGCCGACACCTCAGGACAGACGTGGAAGTGATAAGTCCAAATCTGCTGATCTGGTTCTGGTTGTTCAAATTCAAATTCGTAAGTTAATATATAGTAAACTTCCAGACAGGTGGAAGGGCTTGAAGCGGCAGCTTAATTATAGGCGCGTTCTATGCACGGAAGGTCTGACGTGTGAATGATGATGCATGGATATCTGCCAGGGCCGTCCCTTTCGAGAGATCTCGGCAAGGTCCTAAAGACCCTTTCTTTCCGGGTATAAACGCGAAAAGAATATTCTTTACGGGACAATTCAACAGTCAACGCTACACCTGTGGTATGGAAATGTATGGAGCCTTTTCATTGAACCGCCATGATCCTAAATTCCTAGGTGAAAATACAATGAAATCCTCCGGACCAAATTTCAGTTGAAGTTTCTGACGCGATAGTCCAATAATCAAGATTGAACATGAGGAGTGTCAAAATCCGGCACAATAAGACATTTAAGTGCCAAAAGTTCCAAAAATATATACTTAAGTGTCAAAATAAAAAAAAAAAAATGGGGAATATTTAAGTGGTAATGGCGAAAAATTCTAATCAAATTGCTGATGTGGTAATAAGTGCAAAACGACGTCTTTTTTGGTGTTGACATAGCTAGATAAGTGCATACGTGGTCCCAAAATTGAATTTTAAAATTATAATTAATTAAAATAAAATCAAAAACTTAAAAAACAAAAAAAAAAAAAAAATGGGGAACAAGTCGACGAGGGTCGAGCGAGGTTGTTAGCCCTAGATAGTGGTTGACGACCCTAGCCAACCGCCGATGAGGGCTTGTATGCCCTCCCCAGATTTGGCAAGGGTCCTTGGTCCTTGTCTAGTCAAGCCAAAGGTCGCCTCCATCTATGGCACAAGGGTCAATGACCCTCTCCAAATTTGGGCGAGGGCGGCAACCCTCAACCCAAATCTAGGTGAGGGCCTATAGGCTCTCATTAGCGATCTGCTAAGGTTGCCGGCCCTATCCAAGGCCCGGCAACCTCAGTTGACACTCACTCCATTGTCACCGGCCCTTCTCGGCAAGGGTAAGGTGACGGCGGTGGCAGCAAGGGCTATGCAAGCTCTCATTGAATGCTTGCTGCAGATCTCCTTTTTTAGATAATTTTATTTATTTTTAATTAATATTTATGTTAAAATTCAATTTTTTGCGATTTTTCAAATATGATTTCAATTGAATATCCGTTGATTTTTCAAATCTAATTTCAATTGAATAAATCGGGCATTTCGTTGACGCGTCTATAGTGCTATTCTTTGAGCCGATCACTCAAGAGATAACTAGACTATCTAGGAAAATTATTAAGGGATTTTAACGCAAAAGACTTGAGAATTCGACCATGAATCGACTGCTCGACCATGCTAATTTGCAAGGATCATTACGACACACTTAAAAATCGATCAGAGATCAAAGATAGGTCAATTCGACTGAAATAGGTGATCAAAATGTGGGTGATCCCACTTGATTGCAAAATTCTCATCGATCGGCACTAAATTGATTTTCTATCGTTTTAGGTATCATGTGTCTGTATTTAAAACCTTGAGATTTTCACGATAATCGAGAGTCGCCAATATGTCGAAAATGTACGTTGTGACTCGAGATAAATCGATCACGGGTCAATTGCACTAAAAATTTCTAAAAGCTACCCGATAGACTAAGTCATGCTAAAAGTCACGCGGATTGAAAATAACCGTGAATTTGAATCCGATTTCAAAAATTTTTGGTGTCAGCTATTTGAGACTCGACTCACTCTCCAAGAAATTTTCAGAGATTCCGGGATTTTTGTGGAAAATCGATACGGACGTTGCGGAAAATTAGCGAGAATTCGTACGGGCCAAATTAAAGGAAATTTGGACTTCCAAGCCGAGCCTTCGAGTGTCAGGGATTTATAGAAAATTGTTCAGGATTTTTCTTCGACAAATTGGACTTCAAATTGGAGGAATTGGAGAAGAAATTGAAGCCCAAGTTGAGTGCCAAAAATGTGAAATTCGGAACTAAGGGAGGGCAGCATTATTTTGGACTTTAAATTGGTTTATTGATGGAATTTATGCTTTAAAATGATGGGGGAGACGTAGAGGATGAGATTGAGGCTCGTGGGACCAAAGCATTTTAATGGGTTGGCTAAGCTTGGTTGAATTTTCCTCTCAACCGCAGCTTCTTGGGCAAGCAAATCCAGCTGCCGTCCATCCCCCTTATCCAATTCTCCTTTGTTTCCGTCTCTGCCTTGCTTTCCTTTCATTTTTCCTTTCACGACAGCTCTCCATCTTCACCCCACCGAAACACCAATTTTTCTCCCAGCCATGACACGTCCTTATTTGCTGCTTGCACGGTCAACATTCAAGCGAAGCCCACCTTCTTGACTTCATTCACGCCAACGAAGCCGCGTGTCTGCGGCATCTTCTCCGAAGACCAAGCAGCTGTCTCCACCGATTTTCTTTTCTTTCAACCGAATAGTTCAACTCCACGAATCCTCACCCATCGAAACCCCACCGTCGTTCCTCTCTCCTTCGCTCGCAAGTTCGGCAATCATTCGGCCGAGATTCGGCCCAGCAGTCTTCATCTCCACGAAGCCAGTCCCAACGGTGATGCCAGCGTGATCGAAACAGCATGTCCCTCGGTCAACATCCCACCGCCAGGCTCTGGTTTCATTGAGCCGCAGCTCTTTCGCACGCCCGCACCTTCGCAGCATCACGGCCCAGCAATTGGGCCTGTATCCAGCCCGCATCAACAGCCCACGAATTCAACCACAAGCCCATCTTCAGCCCAGTGATTTTCAGCCCTTCTCCAGCAGATTTTGAAGCCCAAGCTCAGGCCCAAGTTCAGTTGATTTTTAGCCCATTTGAAGTTCAACCATTTTGGGCCCGCAAAGAAAGCCCAAGCCCGCGACCAGCAGCCCTGCAGAAGCCCAAGACCGAAACTCAGCCTTGCTGAGATTTGTTGGGCCCGTTTTAGGCCCAGCCCAAGTCCGCCGACACCGCCGAAAATTCAGATTTCGGCCGCCATCGCGTCGTCGTCGCGGTGAACCGGTTTCCGCAATTAACCGGTGAGTTTATACTCTAAACTCTGCTTAGTAGGCTAATAACATTTAAGGGGTGTTAGATTTATTTTATTATGAATTAGATGGTTAGTTAGATTAAATTAGAAATTGAATTATTTAATTGAGCATGTTAGGTGGTTAGCGTGGTTTAGTTAAGGCCTAAATAAATTATATTGTTTATCTAGTAGGGTTCGGGAATTTCTCCGAGTCCGTATTGGTTATTAATTTAATGGTTCTGGCCTAGGTTAGTATTTTTAGAATTTAAATTGATTTATTTATTTTTCCGGAAATTAGGCCGGGATAGCCAGGTGATCAAAATTTCGTGCTGATTGCAATGGTGTAGTTAATTTTTGCAATTAGTGTTAAATCATGCAAATTGATGCTGATTGGATTTTTGGTATTTAATTCCAAAAATTGTAAATTTTCAATATTTATTCAGAAAATCCTAGATATCGAGTTTTGACACCGAAAACGGTTTTTAGTACTCTATGAAATAGTGGGATTTTAAAAAAGAAGAATATCAATTTTTCTAGATCAAGTTGACCGTGTACCCACACATGAGTAATTTCATGTGAATTTCTAATACGAAGAAAAAGGCCAGGCTCACAATTTTAATTGAAGCATTTGAGTGTAATGCACGGTGCCCTAAGCCATATTTGAGTGATCGTGTGATGGTTAAGAGAAATCGTCCCGGGCTGTTGAGTTGTTATCCTTATTTGGGATACCCTTGGACAACGGGAAGCCGGTCGCAATTGATTCTGGATCCTATGCTCATTCAGGAAAGCCGTCTGATAAAGAGACGTGCCGTGCTCAATGAAGTGAGACGTTGCTTGGCAATGCCAGAAGACCACCGAACCAAGAGTAGGCCGTGCTATATGCCGAGATCAAAACTAGGAACACATGATTAATTGAGTGTGGCGTTTCAGTTATTGGAGCTTATTTGTTGCTCATGCTCTCTTGTTGTTTGTGAGATAAATTGTACTGACCTGCAAGGTGGATCTGAGATGAGGTAAGTCTCCTTGATTGTGTGCTTGTGTGATTAGGACAATTCTGGGCGTAATTCCCTCCTAATTGGGGTTTAGAGCTTAGACTTGCTAAGATGATATCTCACCTCGTTGTAGGACAACATTTTTAGGATCGTCGAGTGGAGGACCTGGAGCTGAGAGGAGGTGATCGGAAGCGTAGGTCAGTTAGGACCGCTTCTTTTTGGAAGGCTAGTCTTTTGTAGTCTTTTGGCCATAGACCTTTGTACATGACTCAGTGTATATATAAAAGCGTGTTTGTTTGTGAATTTATTGTCCTGCTTTTCTATCCCGAGATAATTAATGTCATGGGATTTCTTTTCGCTTCCGCATGTGCAATAAAATGGAAAGGATCGGCGACTCGTCCTAGGAAGTCGCAAATTATTATCGACTAGATAGGGATGGGCACGCACTCGAGGTCCGGGGCGTGACAAAAACAACGTCGTTTTTGCTGGATCATTGCTGAGTTGGCTTCTAGCGAGCCATGTAGACTACATATATTGTTAAAAAAAAAAATGCCACGTCAAATTTCCAGTTACTCTCGCCGGACTTAGTACTGAAATGTCTCACTTTTTGAAAAAGATGGCACTTTAAGTGTATATTTTGAAACTTTTAGCACTAAAACATCCACTTGTGTCAAGTTTTGGCAACTTTACTCTCCGATAATCCCTACCGTTTTACATGCCGTGTAAGTAGACCGTTTTAAACAAAGATAAACGGCCTGATTTATCGTCTTCTTTTTGCGCGACCCCTACTGTTCATCGCGTTCCTCCTCATGCCACTGCTCATCTGCGTAGATCCACAATCTCTTGCGGCCGCTTTGACCTTCGTCATTGATCCACCATTTCCGGTGACGTTTCTTGGCTGCCACTGTGGCCAGAATCATCCTGGCGTGCTTCAACAGAGACTCCCCTGTTTCCGGCTCCATCATCTTCAAACTTCAAGCATCCATTTTTCCGATCACAATTCACGTTCGGCCTTTCCTGCGGCTTCAAGCGCTCATCCCGTGTTCCATAGATGACCGGACATGGGAGGAAACGCCTGATTGCCGGCCAGAGCTCAAGAGCCACTGCTCTCGGCATCCCCCACTTTCAGAGCTCAAGATATTATTGCCTTTTGGACGTGGTTGGCCTCAGCAAATCATTCGAATCTGCAATAAATCTAACGGACGAGTGTTCGAGTTTTGTTGCGCAAGATTTCATTTTGCACCTATTTCTCTGCTTTGAGTGCTTATGGTGGTCACCTGCCGTTAATCAAGCTCGTGTCATGCCACCATGTCGCTTCTCTCCACCGGAAGTCGCCTACTTGTGTTAGTGTAACAACCCTGTCCAACGAGAGTGGGGAGTGGTCACCGAGACTAAAGAGTTTGAATAAGGAGTGGCTCCTGACAGTCTTCTAGGATGGCAAAGGAGATGATTAAACCGAACTATGCACCGAACATAGGATAATGATTCTAGAATGTGCAAGTGTGTGTGTGTGTGTGACAATTAGATATACCTCACGAAAGTGCCTCTTAATGTAACAACAATACTTAGTTTTAGAACTCCAAAGTTAAGCATGCCTAAGTGGGAGCACTTCAAGATGGGTGACCTCTTGGAAATGTGCCCACCTATACGTTAAAGGATAAAACTGTGAGACTGAGCATGGGACAGGCCAAAATGGACAATACTTCTAGTAGGTGTGTGGTTTCGAAGACAAACCACCGTCGCAGGAATATCACAATATGGTATTAGAGATGGTCCCTTTTAGTAGGTGTGTGATTTCGGGGACAAACCATATGGAAGCTGGTGGGCTTGTAACGATCTAGTCAGACAAAGGTGGGAGTGGTCATCGAAGCTGGAGGGCCTGGACAAGAAATCGTTTCTGGCATCCTTCTAGAATGGCGAAGGGGCAAAAATGAACCGAACTGTGTACCAAACAAGGAAGATCAATTTTTTGAATATATATAAAAACTAGAATTAACTCATGGAAGCATCGGAATTAACTCACAAATGTGCCTTTTGACGTAATGGCAATACTTAGATTTAGAACTCCAAAATTAAGCATGCCGAGTGGGAACACTCTCATGATTGGTGACGGTTCCGAAGCTAAGAATTGCTCGGGTGGGAACACTTCCACCTGTATGTGAAAAGAAAAAAACCGTAAGGCTCAACATAAGACAAGACAAAGTGGACAATACATCAGTAAGTTAATCCGAGGATGTCATAGATTTTTAAGTGAAAGTGAGTCTAATTAGATATGCTAACGAACTGAAACTTGTGCACGTATTAAGATTTCGTTGTGCGCTCCCAACAGAATCAAT
Source organism: Eucalyptus sideroxylon x Eucalyptus melliodora (assembly GCA_016097485.1). NCBI lineage: Eukaryota > Viridiplantae > Streptophyta > Magnoliopsida > Myrtales > Myrtaceae > Eucalyptus > Eucalyptus sideroxylon x Eucalyptus melliodora. The sequence continues at coordinate 41,525,933 of CM027832.1, read as the reverse complement.
GATTGAATGTGTATCGATTTGTAGTGAATATCTCAAGTAGGGAAGCCTTCATGATTTGGTTGGCAGAAAAAACTCGAAGGAAATGGGTGTTGTGGTGTAGCAACATCATCCCGATGGCAACCTTTATAATTCGGTCCAAAATATAGAGATTAGGGATGAAGGTAGGCATTGTTGTTAGGATCAGCGTATGCAACAATTGGAAACTCTAATTGAGACATAATAGTTGAATTAAGGGGAGCAGACCTAAGCTAGAGCATGTTGCTATATTTGAAGTTGCAAGGTGATGATTTGGTTGAAGAATTTATTCTTGGAATAGACAAGGAACAGATAACAGTGTGACAATCAGATGAAGCTAAGGGTATTCATGGAAAAGAGCAGTTGATAGAGAATGGGATTTCTCAAAACTCTAAACGGTGGGCTGCCATCGAACACATGGCGATCAACGATTAGAGAGAACTATAGTTGACGTGGAGGTCCAAAACAATCCAATATTTTCTTCTAATTTATATGAGTGTAATTTTGGCTTCACAATAACCAATTACAATGCATTACTCGGTATTTTACAAACCGAATCTGCTCGTGTCGATTTGAAGGCCTATAACAATCTTCTCCAATTTATATTAGTCAAATTACATTACATAAACATCGTGATAACAACGTTTTACTACATAATCAATACTAGTTTATCTTCTTTTAAACATTCTCCAAAATTACACATCTAAGTTGACGAGCAAGCTATGAATTTGCTATACAACGACATATCTGACAAGCAATTATTGCATCATCAATTGTAATTTTTTCGTCCAAAGGAAATGCAACAATATGATTTAAAACTTTAAATCGGTAGCAATGAGAGAATACATTAATCGTCTTCAAAATAATTCTATAGAGGCTAAAATGCTATGTAAGAAAGGGGGAAATGAGCCAAAAAAAGAGAAGGAAATAAAATTATCTACATCCTTAGATGTTAATCAAACTTTAAAGATCATTTCATGACAACGAGCGAAAGAAGAGGAAAAGTTAACTGGGCCAGTTGAAGGCGACAACTGCAACATTTTGGAGCGTGTGGCAGAACAGAACGGAAGAGCAAATTGAAAACGACATGCTTTTCATGATGGAAAGAGCAATGGATGGACAAAGCCATTACAGAGTTGCTGTTATTGGGAGTTTCAGAGCAAAAGACTCGGCAACTTGACCTGATATTCCTGGGAAAATCCTAAACATGTCAGCTCATCTAGTACGAGCAAGAGATTGTTTCTTTCTTTTCACATTGCCCATTCTTACGCCGGACAGAAGAGGGTCTTCGGTCGACAATGTCGCGACGACCATATGTAATGATACTCTTTTGTATTCATACAACAGAGGCTCAAATCGATCACCCTGTCGCCAGAAACCATCGTCTAATTTACACTACTCGGCATCTTGCATTGGAGAAGTCTTTTAACAGAATCGAAATATTGAAACTTCACAAGCCAGAAAAGCGGGAACTCTTTGAATCTGCAAAAATTCACTAATCTGTGGCGGTAGAAGCCTGCGTTGCACCCACGGCAAAGAACTCGGAGATAACTTCGAGGGGCATGCCCTTCGTTTCAGGAACCTTGAGGAATACGAAGAACCATGACGCAATGCACACAACGGCATAGATAGCAAACACACCGATCAGGCCAAAGGAGGAGAGCATCAGGGGGAGTGTGTAAGTGACGATGATGTCGCCGATCCAAAATGTGAGTGCGCAGATTGCAATGCAGATGCCACGCACTCGAGTAGGGAAGATCTCGGAGCACAGGATGTTGGGGATCGGGCCGAACCCCATGACAAAGAAGCAGAAGTAGACAATGACACTGGTAGTCGAGATCATGGCGTTCACCATGGTGCTAATGTTGATGACGCTGCTGAGGACTAAGATGAACAGCGAGAATATCAGGACTGGGATTGTGGATAGAAGTAGTGACCTGCAAACAAGAAAGTGTTTCCGGTTATCTATTTGAGAATTGATGCGGTTCGTGTTTGAGTTCTTTGCTGTCTTGAGACCAGATTCATAAATATAGAAGCAATTCGAGGCCATAGTTTACCTTCTGCCAGAGAGATCCATTAGCCTCATAGCAACAACAATAGACGGGAGCATCAACAATGTGGTGAGACCGCTTATGAGAAGAGAAGCAGAAGCAGCACTGAGCCCCAAATTAGATAGGAGGAGGCCGACACCGGCTTGCTCGAGAATCTGTGGTGTGTAGTAGAGAACCCCATTTATGCCAGAAAACTGCAGAAACAAATGAATTTAGCGAATGTCATAAGCAAAATTCAGCTCTAGCCTAGGTAACCAAAGTTCAAAGAAAGAACTATTCGAAAAAATCTGCTAATGCCTCGAGTTTTTAGTATAGAAAATACTGAATTTGTCGGTCGTGAACAAAAGGACTGCGATTCTTGTGCATTAGGAATACTTTTCAGCAACGTTAAGCTAGATTTTCCACCTGTTGAAGGATCTGAATTCCAATTCCAACAAACAGTGCGCGCTTCACGCCCGGTTCAAACAGGTCGTGCCAGCTTGGCCCTTTAGTGTTGGTTTCCTGGTTCGTCTTCATGACTGCGTCGACTGGATTCTGACCCATGAATAGTCCCTCAGGACCAATGACAGACTGGCTCACGAGAGCGGAAGCGTGAACCATTTCACTTCCTTCAGGTATCCCGCTACCAGTAACCGAGAGCATCGAGCCGTACCTCGAGGCTGCAGCACCATCCTGATGCAGGTAAACTCTCCGAAGCCCTCCCTCCTTTTTCCCATTCTCGCCCGCCTTCTCTGACCACTTCCAAGCTAACTGCCAACCTCCACCAATGTCAGTGCTGCTGAGTTGCCTGCCGCCTTCCAGAGTGATGCTACCTTGTCTCATGCTCAAACCGTGGCCGCTTCCATTGGTACCCACACATTCCTTGTCTGTGGCAGTCACTTGGCGGGACAATAGCGGGCTCCGCAGGCCATCATGGGAATCTGCCACATCGGCGTCGGACGCACTGTCCGCCGCATCCTTTTGGCTTTCCACGTCCGAAAGCTCGTTCTGATGGGTGTGATGTTCTGACAATCCGAACATGCTTCCCATGGTCGGGAAGAGCGTGCTTCCTGTCTCGGGGAGCTTCTCGTGGACGCTGCCAAACATAGAGACGAGCGGATCCATCAGAGGAGTGACCGAGCTGGCATGCCGGGAGAGCACGTTCAGGGTGCTCTGTCTGGTTACTGGTTTGCCGATCCATGATTGATTATGCGGAGGCTTGTGCCCGTTAATTTGAGCCATGCTCGACTTTTGCTTATCGGTTTCCTCGTCGGCAGGGCTGATAACGTATTCTTCTAAGGATGTGTTGGCTCCAACTCCGAGACCTTCGACTAGCAAGGCCAACTCACCTGAAATAAGCGGCAGAGAAACATCACATGTTAATCCAGTGGCGAAGCGTGCGAACTTTATCGCGAATAGATCGGGCAATCAGCGATATCGTCAAATGAATTTTTATCGTCGATAAGGCGCACTGGTGGATTTGTTTATCATGATTCATAACCATCTGTTCTAATCTCCAAGCAATGAAAGTATTTGGACATACCCGAGACGTCTTCCTTCCCGCGCAACTGCTGGAGGACGTGATTGGCCTCGATCATCCTGCCTTTACTGACAAGCCATCGAGGAGATTCCGGCAAGAAAAAAATCGTTAATCCGATGTAGACTAAAGAGGGAACAGAGAGCACACCGAGCATTAGCCTCCAGCTCGGCGAATCCATCAAGGACATTCCAAATACCATGCAATATGATAGGAACATTCCGCCAGAACCGGTGAATTGAGGCAGGGTGTTCAGGAGCCCCCTGATCTCGGGTGGGGCGGTCTCAGATATATAAACCGGAATGAGGGTGACGGCGAGACCGATCCCGAATCCGTCTAGGAGCCTCGCCAGTAGCAAGACGTAGACATTGGGAGCCCACAGCATCACCAAACCACTGAGGAAGTAGAGAATCGAGGAGATAATCATCATGGGGCGCCGTCCGATCGAATCTGACACGGGCCCGGAAAAAGTCGTGATCGCGGTGGCGCCTATGAGCGACATGGCCACTATCAGCCCTTCGATCGTGGGTTGACTTTCCAAATCGAATTCCTTCTTGATGTAGAGGACCGCCCCTGCAAAAAGCAACAGTATCCTAGAGTTTTCAGATTCATCACATTAAGGAAGATCATGCACAATAGATATCAATCCCGAACGACCGTCTTAATCATCTAATGCATGACCAATTCAAACGAGCAGAAGACTCCATTCCCTATCAGTACCTGCGATGGTCGCATTGTCCCATCCCTGCAGCAGATTACCGATTGTAGCGGCGACCGCCACAAGCACAGCCCCCCGCATCTCTCTCTTTATGTTTGCCGGGCTCTCGAAGAATCGAAAATTGCCCGAACTTCGATCGAATTGGAGAGACGATCCGAAGAATGGTACGAAAGAAACTCCCTTTCGATCTCAGGTCACGACCAGTTCATCTCCCTCGATACAAAAAAAACGTTCCTTTAGAGGAAATACCCTGTCGAAAAACTGAACACATCGACAAAACCTGCCGAGCCCAGGAGAGAAAATAAAAAGAGGAAAAGTAGGTCTTGAGATCTGGAATATGGCGATGTGACAGAGGCAGAGATTCGAGATGCGAGGGAGCGTCTCCGGGGAGCGCACTTGGTGTGACACTGAATCCTGGAAAACCCTTTCTTTCAGATTTTATTGACGTAGGACAAAATTTGCCAATCCACGGGAATAGACGACCGGGAAAAGCGGAAGGGGGGGGAGGAGGGCTCGCGGCGCTGTACAGTGTCCGGTTTTGGAAGGTGGTGAGAATCTTTTTCCAGGCCTAACTGTCGAGTTCGTCGTCAGGACAGAGAGGAGATCCGGGTTCCTAGGAATGCGATCCGCTGACCTGTTCCTTGGTCATTCTGAACGGCTCAAACAGGCCCCTGGAAAAAAATTTCATTTTCCCTTCAACAATAAAAACAGGAAAGATTGAAGTACCACGAAATCTGAGGAAGGAATAAGAGCCTGGAGAAAAAAGAGGGATGTGAAAGTAGGCAAATAGGCAAAGGAGAAAATATTCGATCTATTTTTGATTGAACGACGAAATCTTCATTCAACTAAGATTTGAGGGTAATGTTTGTTTCGGGGAAAATTTTATATCCTTTTCAAATTAAGGGATTCATTTTCCTTACTTTAAGCATGTATATTTTATTCAATCGTAAATAACCTTCCGATGATCAATTAATTCTAAAAAACCAAACACTTGAAAATTGAAGAAGTTAATTAATATTTACTCAAACAAACACACCTTAAATTGGAATGTTGAGGAGGTGTGCATCTTGACAGGATTCTAATCTTGCATGTGACCAACTTACCAAAGAAGTAGAGGGCACGCCAAATTAGGCATGTTCAGATGCGCAAATCTATCATGAAATCGCATTAGATGATTATGCATGAGAAAAAAATAGTACTCAAACATATATTTCCAAGTTCATCAATAAGGGGTTTTCTGCCCAAAAGGCTCATACAACTTGAAATGGGCTTGTTCAGGAAAACAAGACCTGATCTACCCACTAACTTTTTAAGGATATTGATGTCAATTCATGTTCTCATGGCACGGCCCGCTTACCTCCTGTCCCATATTCCCTTGACACATGATGAGACACATACGATCGCCAAGTGATAAGATCCTGTTAACATACATCTCTTACATCTCACTATAAATATCGTTAAACCATTCATTTAGGAAATCTCCTAAGAAGTTAACGTGTTCCTATATTCGTTTTGTGCATTTGATAAGCACTATTATTATTTGGAAATATCAAGTTCAATACTAAATTGAAATGTTAATGAGATTATTGAACTCAATGGTATTCTTATCTTTCATTGACCAACTTTGGTTATGACATGCCAAAGTGGGCATGTTCTGAGTGATCCCCACTAAACGTTGCCTCATTCAATCTCGAGGTCCCATCATTCTATTCAAGTTTTGATATCCTTCCTAGTCAACCTAGAGAAGATAGTTTGCCATTTTTGTCTAAGCAGGGAGAGTCCAAGGCAAACACCATAAGTAGTTTGTTTATATAAGTTATGTCCATTAATGAGCTTCATATTAATGTTATGCTTAATGGACATACAAAACATCAACTCTAATTCAAACCAAGTTTGGACGGCTTTAAATATTCCATCAAAGTAGTAGTTGTGGATTGACCGAATCGAAGAACTTCTCTCTAAGCTCCATTTACTTTTCATGTTTGTTTATTGAAAAGAAAATGGTTTGGTTTTCTGATTTGAATTTATTTGTAAGGCCGTGAATAGTAAAAGCCTGTGTGAGAATGCTTGGACGAAGAGTGAAGTGTCTGATTTGTAAGTGGAGTGAAATTTTAAGGGAAAGGATAAAGAATTCCGGCTTTCTTTCCGGGATAATGCTTTCAAGTTGAGAGGATGGAGGAGGGATCGAGCTAGGGTTGTGCAAAAGGACCGGAAATCATCCCGACTGTGGGACCAGTCTGGTTCCTGATTTTAAGTGCGAAACCGCTCGTCCACCCACTCAGACCGGTAACATATTGTTTTAGCAGCTCAACCCGTTTACTCGTAGTTGTTTGTCCTTAAAAAATAAAGAAATGGCTTCATACAGCTCTTGCACACCCCGTTCCACCTCCTCACGCACGCTCTCTACCCTAACCCTCTCGACTCTCTCGCCTCTTCTCTGATTTAACAGAGTAGAGTGGATTCGAGGGCTTTGGCGATTCCAGGAGGTGTCGCTGGGTAGGAGCGCGAGAATGGAGCACCATCATCGAGCGAATCGCCGGCGAAAGTCACTAGAACGGGATCGCTGTTTTTACAGGGAATCCCGGCTTCCCCTCAGCGACGAGGCTTCTACGGTCGTCACTGAGGCACACAAGACGAACGTTTCGAGTCCAGGCATGGATTGAACAAAGGTTCAAACTTAAAAAATAAGGAAGAACCAAAGATAGGGCCTCTCAGTTTAGGGACTGTGGCGATGGTCCTGGTAGCGACAGCGTTTTGGGTTCTAAAGGATTTTATTAATTTGACACAAAGGTAGATAAGGGCTTCCTAATTGAAGGTTGACAATATGAACTTAAATATAACAAGTAGAAGTAGTTTTTTTTTTTTTTTTCCATCTCTTAGCAAATAGAGAGGACCTCCATGTGGAATTGTAGTGATTGTAAAGCAGTTTCATGGACCCAATTGGGAGGACCAGTGGCCCGGGTGGTTTGTGGAACCGGTTCTTAATGGGCAATTTTCGTTACCGATCATCCCTAGAACAATCCAATTTAAATTTGTCTCTATTTTATCCCTTATTCAATTCAACTTTCTATTGATAAAACAAACTTTTTTTATATTGCTTTTCTTTTATGGAAAGTCAATGATTGAAAATGAATGTTCTTATAGATAATTATCTATCTCCTCAGAAAGAGCTAGTTAACTAAACATTTTCAACAATTTAAGTTCAAATATTTTGATTGATGGTAAAAAGATTCGCTGGAAAATTCTGTATGTTGGGCAGAGGACTCGAATTAAAACTTGTAACGCAAAGCGCAATTAAACCAAAGTGTCGGGGTACAAACTATAATTTCCCCGAAAGATAGAAGTCCAAATCCAGTCAAAGATTCATAATCCGATTAGGTTAACCGAATCAGTTAAACTTCTTGATTTTGAAAAATCCCCCACCGCCACGCGTATATATATAGAGACAAATGATCAAACCCTCTTCATAACCCTCAAGTCACCTATCTTGCATCGTCAGCCCTTTCTTGTGCCTGCTTATGATGGATTCTTTCGATTCTTTGCAAAAGGCCATGGCCAACGCGGCTTTCCCGACCTCCGCGACCTTTCATCAAGAGTGCACGAGCGCCGAGCGCTCGCCCGAGGTGGGCTACGGGGGCTACGAAAACGATGGTTCCGGCATCTGGACTTTTGAAGAGAACAAGCGCTTCGAGAATGCCTTGGCTACTCTTAGCGGAGAGATTGACCTCGCCACATTGGACCGTTTCGTCCTGGGGATCGCTCCCGAGTTTCCCGGGAAGTCGGTCGAGCAGGTCGGGAGGCATCTTGAGGCGCTGTGGCACGATGTCGACTTGATAGAGTCGGGTGAAGTCATGTTCCCGGAGCATTGGACAGTGGACGAGGAAGGCGATTCCGATGTTGGACCGCCGCCGGTTCAGAAATCAAAAGGCAAATCGAAAGTCGAACCGAAAGGGGAACGGAAAAGAGGGATCGCATGGACCAAAGAAGAACACGAGTATGAACGATCTTTCTCTGATCTTTTTTCCTTTCCTGGAGGTGGGGGCCAATTTGGAGGTTTCTTTTTAGTCTGACGTTGCTATTCTTGACAAATCCAGGCGATTTCTTGGAGGATTGGAGATATACGGCAGAGGGGATTGGAAGAGCATCTCCAAATACGTTGTGATGTCGAAGACGCCCACGCAAGTAGCTAGTCATGCGCAGAAGTACTTCAATCGCAAAGACCGCACAGAGAATCAAAAACTTCGTCGGAGCATCAATGATACTCACAACATCAGCGATATCGGAGCTATAGCTTCCATGTCCTCAAGCCCACCATCTACTCGTTATCCAGGTGAAAACTGACGCTTAGTCTGGAGTGTCTCGACTCCCAAATTGATCGTGCAGGCCATCGATGCGATCTTTGAATCTTTTGAAAAGTTTTGCATTGGTTTTTTTTCATTCATTAGGAGAGTCATTCCACATAGACAAGGTCATGAAGATCGTAGTCAAGTTTGAGGACCTAGGGGCTGAGTCATGTTATTTTCATGGGATACAATGAATAAAATATCGATGGCCATATCATCGATCTGTACATGCTTGTACATGCACATATCATTTTCTTTTCTTTTCTTTTCTTTTCTTTTCTTTTTTATTTTTATAAATTGAATGTGTTTTATGGATGTGCACGTGCCTGCGCAATGCAAGAGAGGGTAGACATGCGACTTACCCTTCTCGTTCGATCTTTATATGTATTGTAAACCCTATTCCTGTAGGTAATCTATGCCATCGTTCGGAAGGAATGGACTGAGAATGACAACATGTCATGTGAAACTTTGGATCTTCTGCCTTGATTAGCTTTGCTTTACAAAGATTAAGGCGTTGTTTGATTCGCACTGAATGAGGTTAAATGCGGCATGGATTACTTCTGGAATAAGATTTCTTAAAAAATAATATGCCGGCTGCCGCCTCCGTGGTTGTTGTCTTTCCTCTGTGCATATCAGGCTCATCGCTGCACAATCTCTCTCTCAACTGTATCGAGCCCCAACCCTGCAGCCATGGAGCTCGTGGTACCACAAGGAAAGCCATAAGCCAACTAGGTCCAGGACTCCGAGGGTTTAGACAAGGGGTGAGCAAAAGAATCGGGTCGGGAACTGCTCGAATCGCCTATTCTGGGCAGCTCCCACAAGAATCAATCCTTTTCCCCGGTTCCAGACCAGTATATATATTTCTCAATTCTAAAGTTTCAAAACCCTAATTACTTACCACCACGACGCTCTCAGCCTCTCACGTTCCTGCTCTCTCTCAAATCAAAACACTGATTCCTCTCTCGCGCTTGTAGCGCATTCTTGGCACTCGCAGGTCGCAGCCTCAACAAGGATGCTCGTCACTCCCTCTCCTTTCGTTAATTCTAATTTATTCTTCTGGGTCATCATCGATAGTTATAGCAATTCTGTTGTGTGATCCTTTGATATTTCACGTAAGGAAGCTGATATTTATCCATATGCTCGATTTTCCCGTTTCCTAAGAGGTGATATTTGCTCTGTGATCATGTTCTTCCGCTGAAAGATAATCTATGCAAATGAAGCATTTAGAACTCTCTTATGTGCGATTGGAAAGAGAAATGGGCCCTCATCATGTGCCTGCGTCCTTATTGGCGTGCTATTAGATGACCGTCTCTTCTTTGTTCCAACCAACAGAGATTATTAAGGATTCTTGTTCGGTCTCGATCAGATAATGGCAAGAAAAAAGTTCAAGAAATCAGAATTGTCTTCTGCAATAATGGAGAGCCATTAGTGGCAACTAATGTTGTGTAATGGCCGGTTCAATAGACCCACCAAGGAACTGGCCTGAACCGATGATCCAATTCCAAGTGAGTCTTGGAATCAGTGGGTGTATCCCAATTCTCAATTTCAGAAACTGGCCTTTTATGGACGGTTCTAATTCCGAAATGGGAACAAGTCCACCCTTAAAATTAAAACCGATCACCTCTAATTTAGACTCAAGAGATTAACTCAAAAGCCGATAACCTAATCTCTTGGACTTCAGACCTTGGAATCTCGCCCCCCAAAGTTGAGGCCTCAGTGTCAAGACTAGAGACCCTAGACATGAGACCCCCCCCCAACTCGCGAATCCGTGTACTTGGCCTTGGAACCAAAGACCCCGATGGTGAATCTAGGCTTTCAAGGCCGAACTTTCAAGGCCAAAACTCCGTGTACTTGGCCATGGAGCCATACACCCTGTTGATGAATCTAGGATTTCAAGGCCGAACCTATGGTCTGCATAACACGGCTCAACTTCCGGGTCCGATCCCTAGGGTCACATGTCCCTGCCCCCTTTAGGCTGCGCATGCAAATGCTTCTGTTCGGGGGAAGAGTTTTTTTTTCAGAAATTGTTCTTTTCTATTTCTCGCTGCGGGGAACAATTTCGAGTAAAAGAACCCGTTTGATAACGACACAAATTTTCTACTCTTGGAATAAAAAAAAAAAAATAGAAATGCGTTTGGTAACGCAACAATTTCTTTTTTGTATTTATTCATTTTTTAATCTTGCCGACGGATTGCCGCCGCCTCTAGCCGCCGGTCGTTGCCACCGCCAAACGACCGCCGGCGACCGCCGGCCGTCGGCGGCCAATGGGCTTTCGGAGGCGCTCGACGGTGGACGGTCGACGGCGGCGGGCGGGCGGGCGGCGACGACCGGCAACAGGAGGCGGCTAGAGACGACGGTGGGCGGCAGCGGTGACAGCGGCCGAAGACAACGGCCGTCGACGGCGACCGGCAGCAGCGACCAACGGCAGCGGCGACCAACGGTAGCGGCGGTGACCGACGACCGACCGCGGCGACCGCGGCTGGTGACCGGCGACGGTGACCGCGGCGGCGACTAGCAAGCATCGGCCGTGTGGCCGGGGGCCGCGGCGGCGGCGGTGGGAGGTGGCTCCCGGCGGTTAACGGTGGTCGCGGTAAAAAAATGAAATAAAAGAAAATTAAAAAAGAAAATCAGTTTATTTCTAGAAATTGTTCCCAAGAACAAGAAGCAACTTTTTTTTGCTTCTTGTTTCTGTTCCCAAACCATTCACGAGCTAAGTTTTTATTCCCGGGAACAAAAAAACAATGTGGCGTTAGCAAACAGGTTTCTATTCTTTTTTTTGTTCCGGGGAACAAAAGAATAGAAACCATGAGAAACAGAAGCGTTTGCATGCACTACCTTAGTGTCTCTCTCAAGTTTCTATTTTCTTTTCCTTTTAGAAGGTTTTTTGGCTTTTTTTTCTGATGTGGCGCCCACTTAGCACCACAATAGCACCAACAACCCCAAAAAAATTTCGAAGCCACCTTCATTCGACATGCTACAAAGTTACTCGATTGCACGTTCTGGATAAATTTTAAAATTAGATACTTGCAATTTGGTTATGTTGGAGGATTTCATGTGCACTTCATCACTAAATATTACATTGGATGAGTATTATTAGCAAGGTCCCTATTATGTGGAAGAAGCCCAATAAATTGCAAACCCAAAAGTTTGATCATGTATGACAATGTATATAGAGAAATAAGGTTTCCCACTATTTTTATGTCGTAGCAGCAAAGAACGTGGGTTGAGACGTAATAACAAGAGAAAAAGAGAGTAGAAAATCTAGGAAAGATTGCTTATGGTTTTCATCAAGCTAACATCAAAGGTTGATTCTTGGTCCGATTGAGCTGAAATTTTGTCAACATGCTTGTGACGCATTCTTCTCGAATATGATCAGTTTGATTTTCACTTAAACTCCCCTACATCGGGTATTCCGTGGGTTGAACAGAACCTGCATTTTAGTGAAATTTATCCTCGATATTTTGCGAAATTTACATGTATTGCTAAGAATGGTTTTCTTGATATTATCACTACTATGTACCTCTAATATTAACTACAAAAGAACTTTGTTCACCCAATTTTTTTAATAGTAATAGTAAAGATTTTGGGTAGATTTCGGTTTTGTAATTTTTTATCTCCTCACACCGAGGAGGTTTTTCACATAAAATCAACTTGTATGTGTGGGTGCTTGGTATTTATATTTTGGTATTTGTATTGCTCTCTTGTATTGTTTCCAATTATGTTTGCACAAGATGGGAGATTGTTTTATTTTGCTGTGCTAATCGAATATTATTCAGGTTGTGATTATTCTCCCGTTAGGTGTTGCAACAACGAAATGAGAGGTAACTTCTACTATATGACAAAATAGAAGAGGCAAACTTAAGATGTGCTTTCAAGAGGAAATACACATTGAACACTACAAATATTACAAAACAGGTATATGTTAAGGAAGATGCTTGAATACAATTGAATAAAGTGAGCACTACTAAGTTTTATTGAAACCTACCTTATATCATTGAAACCATTTCATTATGTCCCCTCGTCAAGGAAAACAATTTTGATAAGAAAAAAGAATGGTTAATATCACAAAAACTCCTAATTGATATATATAACAAATTTTATATTGAGCTAATTATTTTACCATAAAAAAATCTAATCTTATATACATATAACAAATTTACCCCCAAACTAATTTTTTAACCACCAAAAACCCGAATTTATACTATTATGGCAAATTTACTATTTGTTTGTTTCTATCAAATTGGATTAATCACAAACTAGTATTATGACAAACGGAGGGTAAAATCTTAAAAACCGATACACCTATCAATTGTCGCATGTTATTTAACTTGGTAATTTGACGATAAAATTTAACAAAAATTATAAAAGAGTAAATTTGTCACAAGTATACTAATCTGAAGTATTAGTCCATGGTAAATTTGTGAAACGCATACAAATCTGGGGCTTTTTCGTAAAATTAACCCAAAAAAGAATTATTTGACCTTTATTCATTATAAATATAGATGACGTCACGCGGGTAGGATTAGAGTTCATTCCGAACGTCTTCGGATCGCACTATAAAAAGCACGAAAAAGTTCATAAACCCAAGAAGAATCGCGCGGGACTTCCCACCGGCACATCAAGAAAGCAAAGAAGATACGAAAGCCAACCATGGCCGCCCCAACCCTTCCATCTCTGATGGCGAATTTCTTACTGACGACGGTAGCGCTCGGTTTCCGTACCCACACGCATGACGCTCTTTCCTGTTTAGTTCGGGCTTTCCCGCTCCTGCTGAAGATCTACTCGCGCGAGGCCGCGCCGAAGGCGTCCGTCGATCATCACGGCAGCGGCGGCGGCGGCGGCTGGACTTTCGAAGAGAACAAGCGGTTCGAGAACGCCTTGGCTATATTCTCCCTTAACGAAGTCGATTCCTCCGCCACCTTCGATGGCTTTCCGGAGAGAGCCGCTCCCTTCTTCCCCGGGAAGTCGGTCGAGCAGATCCGCTTGCATCTTGAGGCGCTGCTGCACGACTTGGACTTGATAGAGTCGGGCGAAATCCCTTTCCCGGAGCAGTGGACGATAGACGAGGACGACGGAGGCAAACGCAAGCGCGAAGACGGAGACGTCGAGAGTAGTGGATCCTCCTTGTCGTTGCCATTGTTGTCCTCGTCGCCGGTAGATCGCCGCCATATCTGGACAAGAGAAGAACACGAGTATGATGACTTATCTTGCTCCACAGCTTGCAAACCCGCACGTTCTTTTTCCTTCTTCAGTTAGGTTAGAGATCGTTAGGTTTGTGATTGGAGTTCTGTTAGGTTGTTTTAACTGTTTCTACGAGCTCAAGATTCGCCACGCTTGCTAATTGATTGACTGCATTTTCGCAGAAGCATCGTCAAGAAAGGGATTCGACCGTCAGAAAGATCGCTAACTAACAATGTCTCGTTTTGATTTTCATGGACATTATCCAGGAGATTTCTCAGAGGAATGAATATCTACGGAAAAGGCGATTGGAAGCGCATCTCTGCGAACGTCGTCTTCACGAAGACCCCGAGCGAACTAGCTAGCCACTCGCAGGAGCACTTCAGTCGCAGAGACCGGCCGACCAGTCTAAAACGCCCTAGAATCATATACGACGTCGACGACGATGACGAGCCGTAGCTCCCGGGATCTCGAGTTCGCTGTATAGCGCTCGTTGCTCTCGCACCATCAAGCCATCACTACCTCCATGTCCCCGAGTCCGCCGTCTCCACTCTCGAAAGCAAGTGTTCTCGTCCAGCTTGTGGTCCATCGACTGCGAAAGGTCATGCTGCGATCTTTGAATTTCTGGAATGTCTTTCGCGTTTGAATTTTTCATCATTCCTCCTGGAGTGGTTCTTGAAAACTGCAGTCTAGTTTTGAGTAGTGAAGTGCTGAGTTAGTTCTTTGTTCTGTCATCTTCTTGAGATACAGTCAATAAGATTTCAAGGGCCAATTTACAGGATCTGAGCGGAAGGAGATGCATGCACACGCCGGTCATTCTTTACGAACTCATTTTGTATGCATTCGAAGGTGCATATGATCACGTAATACAAGAGACTAAAACACATTGCGACCGGTTAGGCCTAATGTAAATGCTGATCGATGCCGATATCCAGAAGGAACGAAGTGAGAATCGACATTCATTATGCAAAAGTTTGGATCTCCTGCTTTGGTTTAGCTTTGCTTAAGAGAGGTCGAGGGTTCTGTCCGATTACATGCAGGATGAGGTTTAATCTGTAGAACGGCATGCCTGCCGAATTAGATGCTTTCAGAAATGCCAGATCGAGATCGAAATTGACTAGCAATTCCTTGTATCGAGATCCGAGTTCCCTATCGGAGCTTCAAGGCACCGCTCTCTCTCTGTGCTGGATTAGAAGAGACGAAGTAAAGATGTGCATTCAAGTGAATTACGCATTGATTACTACCAAATACAATGGACTAGGATAATACATGGTTTGGGAAAGATCTTCACTACTGATATTTTGTTTAATTGAAAACTTGTATCGTTAGAGATTTTCTATACTTTATTCATGCAAAAATAGTACGTCTAAGGAAAAATTTCATTTCTCGAATGTTTTTACATAACTTTGGAAAGCATGGAAAATTCAACAATCTATGACTTCCTCATCTGATCAACGGAGGTGCTAGGCTGTGCTTCTCTCGGTTCAAAAGAAATCTTCTACGCGAGGGGCAACTCGGTTGCAGCCTTGCCGGGCCTCCATACTGGACCTGGCCCAACGAGCCCACAGCTATTGGCCCAATGGGCCGAGTCGGGGCTCTGCATGAATGTGAAAACCTCCTCGAGACAAAGGACTGCATCGGCACCAAGCACGATGTCTTTCGCGGCACCGACTAGACCGACACGACACAAAACATGACTTGATTGCGCGATCCTAGCCCGTCGCTACGAGTGTGGGATTCATGCCGTCAGTTCGCCTAGCGCCTAGTAATTAAATCATAGAAACTAACCTACGAGAGACGTTGCGCGACGTGCCACGCCTCGTGCTGTCGAGACCGAGGAGCAAACGAAGCAAGGGGACCGCAACCGAGTTGGAAAATCACCAATGAGAAATCCAAAGGTGACACAGCAATGCGAACGCTTTGCTTTGTTTTAGCATGAGACCTTTCATGGGAGCGGTAAACAGAGGAGGTTGCTTAGAGAATATTTACTTGACCATAATCGCGTATAGTGCCAATTCATTGGGTCTGCTCGATGAGGGGAGAGCCACCCAGGGCGCTCTCCACGGATTTCCGTGGAGCTAGAAGAGAGCTCTTGTGCCTGAAATGGGATGGCGGCCCCAAAGGACCCGGGACAATACCGAGGGCCGGCCGACGTACAAGTTATTCGAAGGGTGCCGATGTACAGACGGGCTCCCCAGCATTCACAATGAGAACAACGGATGTTGGATATCCATCGGGAGACGACCCAACACGACACGAGCCGTTCATTTCCAACCTAATGCGTGTGCGAAATAAAGCGTACAAGCAAATCCTTGGTTCCCTCTTGGAATTTCTGAATCAGTCTCCTGGCGGATGGTGTTGCTATGATGCCAAGTCCAAAGATTTTAGGTTCTCCCTGAGATTCTTATATGTATATGCTTTTCGTTCTCAGATGAATCTGAAGAAACAAATTTTTCGTGCCCATCTCTTTAGTCTCTTTGCGATTCCTTCCGTTCCATGATTACCTTTGCTATGCAATGATGTAGAAATTAAACTAATCATAATCATAATCTGATGAGCTTTTCATAATATGTTTAAGAAATTATACTTTTCCCAGAGCACTTATTCAGTATGATTATCTCGGGCCCAGGCTCAAGTAGCAATTAAAGAGGGCATGTGTTAAGAAAGTATCTCAAGGGTTATTAATAGTGGGAAAAGTACCCAAAAAAAAATAAAAAAAAGCCTTTGACGAAGCGCCTATCCAATTTTGATCGTTAATCGCTTATTTGAATGGCAGTCATCCCATGTGACACGCCTATTCACTGATGTCTATAATTTTCTTAAACATATTCCGAAATAATTATTGTTACCGATTATTTATTTTAATAATCTTAATGAGTGTTCTGGGAATATTCGTAGCCGGCAAAAGCTTGAAAAAATTTCAAAAGCAGAGTGGGACGAAGAAGATGACACATACCGAACAAAACCATCAAATCATGCTGGACCAGCTCAGCTTTTTGCTTAGTGCACTGTTAAATTAATGTCAAATTTCAAAGGTGTTAACAAATAAATATACATAAGAAAAAAGGGCCGTTCCAAATAGACCCGAATACCCTTCCCATTTTCACTTTTTAATTCTTTTGTTTACCACGCCATCGACGCGAGGTGGTAAAGCTGCCCCACTCGACCGATCGTCTTGTACGTCCGCACTAAGTTATCTTTATCGACAAGCCATAAAGTCTTTGGGCGCAATCCAATCCAACGTTAAAGCTAATTTTCACTACGGTAAATATCAAAAAAATCTTAAATCAATGTATTTATAATAAATTGATTCTGAATTAATTTTTTGACAGCTAAAAATCCCAAATTAAAATACTTGCAACAAGTTCATCTTATACTAATTTTTTAATCATTACAAAAATATAAACCGATACATTTATGGTAGATTTAATCCTCTATTAGATTTCCCTAAATTGAATTAATACCACAAAAGTTCTAAACCAATATATAAAATAGTTAAAATATTATATTGATACATTCGTTAACTATCACTTATCATTGAACTTGATGAAAATTAATGGAGGACAAATTTATTTGGTAGTCAAAAAATTAATTTATAATAAATTTATTATAAATATATTAATTTGAGATTTTTTATGATATTAACCTTCTGTCATGTCAAGTTGATGCTTGTCCCTGAAACATCAGCGGAGGGGATCAATAGCAGTAGGGGGCGGTAGCAACACGTAAGTTGCCGTTACTGGGAAACGTGGACTAACGTGAGCACCTCATCTGAATCTTGGTTTCTGTCAACGTTGGATGTCTCGCCATCGATCATCGACATGAAGCTTCCCCACCAGGTTGGGATCCTGGATCCTGATGACGACGACGATGGAAGTCAAATGAATTCTTTTTTCGGAACAACCTAATTAATCAAGTTAGCTGTCTATATGATTATGAATTTTCTTTCTGTTAAGTCCGTTGCCATGGAATCGGGAGGAATCGAGCATGCAGCTACCTATCTGGCGTGTGCTCCTCCGCCGCCGATGCGGACGGTAGAATTATTGTATGGCTGTTCTAAGTCGTTTTGCTTTAACTGGTTGATGCATGATTTTCCCATTAATCAGACGATTTTTATGGCCTGTAATTAGCCACGCAGGGCAAGCGCATACGGCTGTCAAACGGCCAGCCAACTGCCAACAACCTGAATCTTTTTCCCAAGTGTGATATTTTGGGTACATGTCAAGAGCTCGGGTGACACCTTTTTTGCATAGTATCCACAAAACCCAACTTTCTTTTTCCCCTTTTTCAAGGGAAAAAGAAGGTGGCGACTATTACATTGAGTACATACACCAAAATATATTTGGATTGTTAAACACACCCAGATAAAATGAATTATAATTTCCAATTCACTTCGATTATGGGGTAACGTGCAATCAGCACTTTGAGAATCAAATAACTTTTGTATAAGATATGGTTAAAAGATGCGGCGGTGAGCTGTAAAGGAAAGATTGGAAAGAGAAACGGGCTGCGGATAAGGCCGACGGCAGGTGACCGTGATGTGCTAAAAAGATGATCACGAGATGGTCCTGAGTGGCAAAAACAAATGCCGACCCTTTTCACTATTGAATGTCAAAAGGGGAGTTGGTGATTTGCTTCGTGTGGGATCGAGAAGATCACAGGAATCCAGCAAAAGCGAGGATCGAGCCTAATTTAAAGAGCTCAAAAGATGGCGATCAGCAATAGGCCTTCTGCGATGAGTACCGTGCCGAGATAAGGAAATCGCAGCTAATTTAATCGAGACCAGCCACGACCTAGGCGAATGGCCATTAACAGAAGGCAGAAAGCGCCAGATCTACCGCTGAGAACCATAATGGATCAAAGACGATGGATTCTTTATTGCGAGGCACGTCATATAAAGCGTCACTTAAATCTGTGCATAATAGTACCTAAATCAGAGAGCGCAAAACAAGATCTATTCCTTCTTATCCACTCCATGTGAGACGCACTGCACGTTCATCCCTCCCCATATTCTCGTTCGTGCCACCTGCTGCTATACATTATTCAAAGAGAACAAAACTACAAAAAAAACTTAAGCAAAGATACAGAAGCACCATTCAACTACGCAACCTCACATCCCAAAGACTTTCAGGTGAAGTAGACGACAAACGCCCCACCCCCTTCTTTCCCTCCCTCTCTCTTTCAACGAGAGCTCTGACCACGATGTCCAATTTTGGCATTGGGATCTCCAGTTTCAGAGCCGCCACGACACGAGACAGAAAACGCCAAGATCATGGGAGTGGTCCCGCGACCCCAGCATTGTGCGGACATACACCGGTGGCGCTGATGAATTCAAGGCTCGTCTGCTCGGGTAATATATCCCGAGCCTTTTGTATAGCGATGGGAGGAATACCATCATCCAACAGGATACAACAACATGGTCTTCTTCCATAACGCGCCGGCTGATTGTTATACACCTCAATTTTTGCTAAAGTCCAGAGAACAAAGGATGAATACAGTTGACACACAACAGTTGGAAATGCAGAAAATTTGTAAACCTTTCTTTTTTAAGATGAAAACGGTAGGAAAAGCGATGAAATCTACAGTTTTTAGAAGGGAGTCATGCAAGCCGTGGTTTAGATCCGCTGCGCTGCAGCAGGATATGGGGGAGAGGGTTCGCTTTGCAAAAAGCGCTCTTCATGCTTAAAAACGCCTCCGATGCCTGGTCACATGAAGAAATGAAAATGGTTTCAGGGAATGTTTAATGTATCTTCGTAATAAAGAATACCCCAGTTACTGCCTAACACAATCATCTTCCTGTCAAAGGAAAGAGCATCCATTACCATATCGAGCCAGATGCTTAAAATTGGCACGATGAATAACTGAGAAGTTCACCACTACCTTCTTTCTTGTAATGATTAGATTCTGTCTTTCACCCTATTGTTTTTCAATCAGGTGATCTTTTAGATTAGCACTCAGACGTCAAATAAGTCCATTCCCTTAGCTTGGTCAGAGGCGAGCCATGCCCCGTCGGGAATGAGAGAGTTGAAAAAAAAGTCGCTTCCCCTAAACCTGATCTCAGAAAGTTCTAATGTGCTGAAACAAAACCATGGCCTTACACTTCTTGGGACACAAGTCCCAATCACTATTCCAAAACGACTTGCCTACGTTGGTTTTTTTTTTTTTTTTTTTTAACACCAAACTTAAAGCACCTCTCACAGCTGATGAGACAAGCTATCAATACCAATCCAAGATGCTAAAGAAAAATTACTTCTTCATGGCCTAAACCAATAGGTTATCAAAGAGTAAAATCTAACAGAAAATCCACGAAAAGATATGGTTCCCCCGCTCAATTACATATGGTTCCCACGCGCAGAAGGGGGAAAATAATTTCCAGCGAGATATATAGAAAGTAAAGTCATAAACCAATATATTATGCAAAGTAAATCCAACTGAAGCATCACACAATGATGCAGAGTATTAGCGTCTAACCAACTTGCTAATTCCCAAAGTCAACTACATACGGTTCTAACATGGCAGAAGGGAACAAATTTCCAGCTAAATATACAAAAGGAAAGTCATAACTGATTTGGGGAAGAAAGCCATTTCCCTTTTGTAGCTTGAGTTCTTAAATCTCATATGTAAGACGATAACAAAAGATCCATCATGTTGGTCAATGCTAATGATACCATCTAAAGAATAGTAAAAGAACAGCATTTAGTGTTGTTTCAGCAGAGTTATAATGAGATATTGAATACTAACCAATCATTTCATCCCTGTACGCTCGTTCAAAGTCAGGTTTTCACGTAATCAGCTCCACCTCGCTTTCTTTTATTAGACCTTGAAAAAAAGCACATCTGAGCCCAGCCTTTCTTCTGCTTCACAGGTTGTGGTTGGCTCCTTTTCTCAACAAGGTCCTCCATGTATTGAACAACAGCCTGCCCAGTTTACAATAAATAGTGTCAAAATATAATCTTAAAGCATTCAAGACGCAGTAGCTTGAGAAAGAACACAAAAATACCTGTGCACCCTTTTCTGCAATATGTCTCGGCGGAACTTCTAAAGGATTTTCTTCCACACGCAAGACACGCAATCGTGTTAACATCCTAAATGAGTCTGGAAGGACCCGTATTTGGTTGTTGCTGATATCTAATTCTTCGAGCATCTCAAGGTTCCCAATAGACCTCGGTAGGGATCTCAGAACAGCAAAATTGTTCCCTATATTCAACTTGACGAGTCTGGTAGCAAAACATAAGCTCTCAGGCACGGACTCAAGTTCATTAAAGCTTACATTAAGCTCCTTCAAATTTGATAGAGATGACATTGTAGTAGGCAGCTGTCTGATATTATTATATCGCACTGACAACACCTCCAAGGTAGGAATCTTCCCTACTGCTTCAGGAAGGGCCTTCAGCCGGTTATAATCTGCAAGAAGCTCTTTAAGTGAAGAACAGTGGCCTATAGTATGTGGCAGCTCCTCAATGTCATTGGTCTCCACATTCAACATCTTCAGGCTAGCAAGAGATCCTATCGACTCGGGAAGTGCAGACAGACTATTTGAACTCAAGTTAAGTTCCTGAAGACGCACCAGTCTGCTTAAGGTGGCGGGCAGGGATGTCAGTTGGTTTGCACTCAGATCTAAAAAGACCAAATTGAGGAGATCGCCAATGGATTCTGGGAGGTCAGCAATTCTGTTAGCATGCAAGTCCAACTTTGTTAAAGATGAGAGGCCTCCAATAGTTGCTGGCAGGGCTTGCAATCGATTTTGCGATAGATCTATGCTGACCAAACTCGATAGTTTCCCAATTGAATCAGGAAGCCATTGTATTTGGTCCATCAACTTGTCCTGGAGATTGAGTTCTCGAGTCCCTTTCTTTGCAGAAACTTCAATCAAGCTGGCAAGCTTTATTAAGCTCAATTTATCACCATCCTGACCTGTGCACGAACAAACACGAGCATTAGCAGATTTCAAGACGGTGTTGTGCAAAAAACCTGGGAAAAAGCTCCAAAAGAAAGAGATACTGTAACTCAATCCACATTGGACATGGCCATATTTAGGCATAGGCTATAGAAACTACAAAGTTGCATCTATCAATTTGCAGCTGTGCAAGAGATAGCATCATCAAAGCCACAAGGAAAATGCAAAGAACAGAGAGATAAGCATACCCAAAGCACTTCCAGCCTTCAAAGTTGAATCTTGTATCTGTGGGCTCGGTAAACCGCCCGGGCCATCGACATAGATTGAGGGCTTCGCCTTCTTCACATAACTATCATCTCTAGTGAACAAAACTCCGCTCTTCGCCGGTTCCCTCTCCGAATAATAGAAGCCCGACGAAGTGCCTGCAGATGGCTTCCTCGGCACCACCGAGACAGAAGCGGCGGCAGCGGCGGCGGCGCTCGGACCGCCCCTGCTCGAAACCGTCAGAGCGGAGCCGTTCGAGTAGCTCCCGGGGTTGAGGCAATCGGAAGCTCTCTGGATGTACTCGTCGAACAGAGCGTGGACGCTCTCGAGGTCCAGCAATTTCACGGCCTCCCTCTTCTGCTCCTTCCCCTGGTAATGGACCATGTTCCTCTGCATCTCTTGCAGCATCATGAACAGCTCCTCGGGCACGTCGAGGCTCTTGGTCTGCCTCGCGATCGCGTCCAGCCTGGCCTGGTCCTCCTTCTCCACATTGCGGATCAGCGCCTTGGCCGCCTCGACCTCGTCGATCGAAGGCCTGGCCGGCAGAGATCTGTGTATCCTCATGATCTCCGCCACCACTTCATCCACCGATCCCAAGCTCGGCGTCTCCATTTATCCTTCCCCTCCCCGACCTCCAAACAAAATCCCTCCGCAAAATTCAATCCCGCAACGCCTCAATTCGAGCGGCGAACGCACGAAAACCAAACGGCAAGAACCCAAATCCACATCAAGAAATAAGGACAGAAACAGCAACGGACGCACTTCTCTCCACGAGTTTCCAGAACGAGTCCCCAAGCGAAGCAGCGGCCGCAATCAACCGACGGTCACCGGAAGATCTCTGGCGACGCGAACGTTTTTCCCACCCATTCTCAAGCGCGAAAGAACCGGAACGTCATCCTCCTCGCCGGTCGGAGCCTCGAACGATCCGAACGCCGGAATCGGAACGGAAGTTCCCCGGGACGGGACGGGACGGAGCGGTTTCCTACGCGGTTCGAAGAGTCGACGGCGACGGCGACGGCGACAGTCGGGCGGAGAAGAACCGGGGACCACTCGCCGGTCGTCGCCGGAGGAGGAGAAACCCAGCCGCCGCTCCCATGCCGAATCCTACTCCTTCTCCTCCTTCCTCGTCGTCGTCTTCTTCTTCTTCCTTCCTTCCTTCTTCTTCTTCCTGTTCCTGGATTTCTGTATTTGTATAAGAGAGAGAGAGAGAGAGAGAGAGTGAAATTTGTTCGTATATAATGATGATGGCAATTATACTTTTATTTATGGAAGGAGGAAATGAGAAAAATTCAAAACGGTTTAAATTAATAAATCAAATACGAAATACGCCACCCGCCAGGGGGCCGGGGGGGAATTTATTAAAAAAAAAATCCCCGATAATAATAATAACGATAATAATGGAATAACGTGAAAATGATTATGACGCCAGCCGTCGGGTAACCAACAAGGATCTACTCACCTCCCCGCTGTCCCCATACTGCTCGTCCGGAATTTGGCCGAATGCCCGGATATGCCCCCCGCCGCCGCCGTCGAATCACGGAACTGCCACTGCCCCCCCCCCCCCCACCTGGCGCGCCTCTTTCCCCGGATTTCCTTCTCACTATTAGTATTTGGTCCCCAAAAAATAAATATAAAATAAAATAAGAAAGGGCGAAAAATCGCGACGGTCGCGCGACGTTATGTCGCGATAGTCAGGTCGCATCGTTATCGTAATCGCGCCGCGTTATAAGTGCAAGAGCTCCAAATTTAGACCCGTCTACTCAAACCCAAAAAAAAAAAAAAAAAAAAAAAAACCTGTTTGGAGCACAAAATTCATACATATTAAAAGAATAAATGACACGAATGATTTATAATTTTGGCATAATATGTAATGTAGTCCATGAATTCTTAAACTTTAATTCGATATATAATATCAAATTGAACCTTTAAGTTGTTTAATGTGGTCCGTTGACTTTCGGTACATGTTTGATTTAGTCCCTAAAATGTATTAAAATTTTCCATATTATCCATGAATATCAATTAATAGAATGATGGTATTGAATATTTTCATATAGTTTAAAGATAAAATTGCACATATACCAAAAGTCCATGAATCATATTAAGCATATTAAAAGTTTAGAAAGCATATTGCATATCGTGCTAAAGTTTAAGGATTATATCGAACTAATTTAAAGTTCATAGACCACGTCACATATTGAATCAAAATTTACGAATCATTTACGTCATCATGTAAAGGAAAAATACTCGATTGTCTCACTTTTTGTATTTCTCATTGTCACTCATTTTTAAATTTATAGTTTCTAATCATTGGTAGGAGGAAAGTGGAAAGGTAAAAATCGACAGGGGAAAAACAAAGAAATTATCTATCCACTTTTCATGAAGAAAGTGCGCTTGGTACAATTACTTAATGGTCCTTATAGGCAATCGATGTTATACTCGTGTGAGAATTTTTTGACTGCTTCTCGATTTTTTTTTTATTAAAAAATAAAAAGATGCTAGATCATTCGGGCCAATGGAGAGAAAGCGATCGATGAAGAGATAATTTCACCGTAAAGCGCTGGTAAAAAAGGTAAGTAAAAAGACTGAATCTCCACTTCCTTTTATTTATAAAAAAGTAGATCCTAACGTCTTTCCTATTAGATGTAAAGGCTCGGTTGCTTACTAGTCCCTCAATCTCGTTTTCTATTATTTTATGAATTTCAAATAAAATTTGTTTTCAATAATTGAAAAAAAGGAAAAAATTCATATTAATGTTTTATTTTAAGCGAGGAATTTGTACGGTAGTAACGAAAAAGTAGTAGTGAGCTCTTTTACATCTTTTGTACAATTTATGTTATGGATTTTATTATCAACTAGTTATGTTGTGCTAAAAATGATAACTGATCGAAATTTCAGACAAGGCGAGCTTGAAAATTTGCCCGAAATAAGTGATATGTTTTTCATGTTTAAATACGAATTTCGACATACATATTTATTTTAAAAAAAACTGCTATATTCATACGATGGAAACATCTTATGAAATTATATTATTTAATGTGTTTAATCATATCATACTTTTTCCCCGGTGTTATGAGATTAAAATGGAAAATGAGAATAAGACATTCATAATTTGTATTTCAAATGGCTAACCCATTTGAGCGTCGGACATGATCGAGCGTGACATCAATATACTAGGCATGTGTCAAAAATCGTTGCAATAGGTAGCATCGAAAATCGTCAGGTCTTTTTCTTAAAAAAAATATTCGGGCTACTGAAGGATGCAAGCCTGACCCCTCGAAAGATAGTGAATACGACGGTCAACATCAAATTAATCGTGACAAAAACGTAGGTTTCCATTTTGGTTAGTAGTCGTGGACCGAATTTAATAATGGTAGGAGTCCGATTTAAATTTAATTTCTCTAAAACTTCGGTGGACATTGAACAATCACGAAATTTAAAAAGCCAACGAACGAGAAAGATTCGTCCAGTTTGGATGTGGAGGTCGAATGGATTAATGAGTAATCAATTGCTACATCATTGTCGCGTGCATTCCCATCTTGGACATCCTCCGACTTCCTTATCTACTAAACCTCTGTAAATT
The DNA here is from genome assembly GCA_016097485.1 of Eucalyptus sideroxylon x Eucalyptus melliodora. Lineage (NCBI taxonomy): Eukaryota > Viridiplantae > Streptophyta > Magnoliopsida > Myrtales > Myrtaceae > Eucalyptus > Eucalyptus sideroxylon x Eucalyptus melliodora. The sequence goes on along the minus strand of CM027832.1, from coordinate 41,500,371 downwards.
TTTAAAAATAATTACTGATATTACTTAAAATAATTACCCAATGAAAAATATTTTTATTATTTGTAATAATTTATATCTAAATATTATCATCAATGATAAAAACATTATTCGTTCAAATATTTTTATAAATAATTATTTTAACAAAATATTTTTAAATCACTTATATTTCATAAAACAAATGGAACACAAGAGTATAAGCTAGCCACTCCAACCAATTAGTTCAATAATTTAACATTAGTGTTACAACTGAGAATCCTAAAACCATATGATATGTATCCAATTAGAGAATGAGACTTGGAGAAATCCAACAATATGTTATACGTGTGTCATCAATATGTTTCTTGACAATTTCAAACCTTTTTTTAAATAAATAAATAAAAAAGAGGCCTTTTTGCTGTGTTTTATACTAGTGCATGGGTCAATTGTTTAAATCCTGACACTACTTTTCAAACTTATTGACAACCCATTTTCAGACCCAAAAAAAAAAGACAACCCATTTACTAAATATAATTAATGAGTTAAAAAAATAGATTTATAATTTATTTTGACAAGTCTAACAAGTATCGAGGGCGCTCTCTTTCTTTTTTATGTTTTTGGTCGGCCAAATACATTTTTTGACTTTGGAATTTCTTGACAAGGAGCTCGGCGGGCCCCTAGTGGTCCCCACTAGAAAAACCCTACGGACCCTCCCTATCCGAAGGAGGGGGAAGTTTCGAACTTCCCGTTCCGAATCCGGGGGCGCTCCTTAACAAAACCCAAAATTGTAATTTTAGTGCACGAACGGGAGAGGCACATTTAGAAATGATAATCAAGGTTGGGATTAGAGTAGAGAAGGGGCCCTAGTACTTAACGAGGGGACACGATTTGATCCGTGCACGAGGGACGCGAGGGCCTTCGGGAGAGCACGCCCATATGACCCTGTCTCGATGCCCGAGAGGGGGCCGCCGGGCCGGGACAGGAAAGAGAGAGCCTGTCTTTTTCCCTGGGAACCAGTTGGCCACTAGAGAGGCGGGCTAGCTGGAGGAGGTAGGGCGGGTAGGAATAAAGATTTTCCTCTCGTTTTCTGTTTTATGGAAAGCTAATTTTAGTTCTAGGCCGACATCCCACGACAAAACTTTCCTAGGATTGGTATTTTCGAGTAGGCAAAGATAATTTCGGACGATCTCCTATGCTTAGGACCTGAGGTTAATGTAGTAAGTTATGACTTATCGATATCAGTATTAATGATTAAAGAGAAAGATTTCGAAAGCTGTGTTGACTTTTTCCAATTCTATATCGATATGCATCATTAGCTTTGCATACAATGCATCTCCGAACATGGTGTTCGATGAACCGATCCTAATCGTTCTCCTCTTTTCTCTCTCTCTTTCTCATTCGATATCTCTCCCTCCGGTCAATGGCAACACCAACTCACCGGTTTCCCTTAACAACAATAGCAGGTTGAAGGTTCGCCGCCCTATCTCTCGAGCGTGCTTGACCTTGTTGTGGAGCTCAAGCTCATCACGCTTTGTTGAGATTTCAAGCTGATCTCCATGGCAAGCAGAGGGAGGCCCTTGTGGATTGATGGATGGAGTTGATACATGGGTGTATGGACGACCATACACTTTTAAATTGATGGTATTTTTAAGTGAAAATTTTAAAATTTT